>JBANSL010000002.1:96508237-99303956 GCA_037127255.1 Persicaria tinctoria
ATGCTTATTGGGCTGGCTTGGATTCGACGAGGTCTATTTTAGCCCAACCAAAAATTATATATATAAGACGTTATTTTTGTCTATTAGTAATATGATTTACAAAAAAAAAAAAATATATGTTATAATTCAATTTCTTTCATTATGTAGAAAGATAGTTCTTATTCAACCATATTCAAACACATGCTCATAATCGGGCTCTCTCCATTGTTGCCTACCCCTACTACAACTCTCAGATTCGACTGACTTGGGTTAATCTTTTCGGTTGAATTGTGATATATACACTCAAGACAGGTGCTATATGCACTCAAATAGACGAATCACAGACCTGTTCATTATATGACTATTGAATTCAACACAAGTGTCCTATCAAAAATAATATCTTACACTCATCCTTCTCCCCATTACAATGACGATATCAATTTAATTGGACTTATTAAGTAAAATTTTGATGAGTTCATCATCGAAAACTATATCAAAAAGTTTCCAATCTCTTAATTTCTAAATCGTCAAATGTTACTCAAATTTTATACCAAATATGGAACTTTATAAATCTACTAGTGTAGATCCCGTCCCGTGTACGGAGAATGCGTTAATCTAACTATAAATTATTTTTTCATCTAAAAAATAATATAAATATAAAGAAAATTAGTTCGACAGGTTATATATAATCTAAATATCTTTTAATTAGATTCTCTCAAAATATAAATAAAATTCACATTTATAAGGTACTACGTAAAAGTTTTTTTCTTTCTAATCTATGGTTAATTAAATCTCATGTAATTTAATTAGATAGTTGATTGTTAAAAATATTTTAATATTCTTTTTTATTAAATATGTAGTATATATTTATTACATTAGATTACTAAAATATCTATGTACGGATGGGTTGTGGCTACATATATGGCTATATAATGTTTTAATTATTTATTTTGTCCTCAAAAAATAATATAGATAGATATAAAATAACAATTGTTAAATGATTGATTTTGATATAAATAATTCTTTCCATCAAAAAATAATCTAAATATAAATAAAATAGCACCTATCAAATATTACATATTTATCTATTGATATTTTTGGTAACTATGACTATGAAAATTAGTTTTATTAATTATTTTTATTATTACTACTATTACGTTTAATTATATTGATATAGTTTTTTTCTTATATAATATCTACCCTTTTATAAGATATTCCATCTATCCAATTATATGTGTTAATGGTAAAATAAAATAATTATTTTTATTAGATTTCTTTTTTGACGGGAGAAAGTTCTGCGAGACGCGCTCACGCGCTGCCACGTAGGCAAATTCACTCACATGGCGCCACGCATGCACCAATGCATTGGTTTTAGTATATGTATCACGTAGGCAAATTCACTCACATGCCGCCACGCATGCACCAATGCATTGGTTTTAGTATATGTATACAGATAACATAAAATTTGGGATATGTTTAGCAATTTTCCCACAAGTGCAAGTCAAAAGCATTACGTTTCGTAAAAAAGATGAAAAACGGCGTCGTTTCTAGTTTCCTTTTGCACTCAGCTCGCAAAGCTAACCAAGGTAGCGAGAATACAAGTGCATAATGTTTAGGGCGGCGAAGGGGTTGAACTTGCTTAACCAGAAGCTTTTCGTCTTCACCTTCCCCTCCTTTCTCCGTCACCATTTTACACCCATGGCCGCCGCCGCCGCTAACGGAAGCAATGAAGTTCGCTCCCTCTCTACCAACTCCCCTGCAACTAAACGGGTAGGTACTCACAACGGCAGCTTCCACTGCGACGAAGCCCTCGGCTGCTTCATGATTCGCCTCTCCGACAAGTTCTCTGGTGCCGAAATCGTCCGGAGTCGCGATCCGCAGGTTACTTCTCTCTCCTTGTGAAAACGGAATTGATTCATTTCCTAATCAGCGTTAATTTTATCAGATGCATTTAGAAATTTTAGGAATTGGAAATTATGTTTTGATTTGGGTTGTTTTCAGGAATTGGAAGTTGTGTTTTGATTTGTGTTGTTTGAAGGTGTTGGAAACTCTGGATGCAGTGCTGGATGTTGGAGGAGTGTATGATCCGAGCAGGTACCGGTTTGATCACCATCAGAAGGGTTTTGAGGAGGTTTTTGGTCATGGATTCTCCACTAAGCTTAGCAGTGCTGGTCTTGTGTATAAGGTATTTGATTTGCCACCACTTTCCAAGACACATATTGGATTGATTCGATAACGATTCTAGGTTTAGTTGTCTTAACTCTTAGTAATGGTTATCAGCCTTCTAAAAATTGCGAGGCGGCTCCTAGGCGCTAGGCAGACACTTGTAATTCTTCTATAGGCGGAAATCTGTCTAGGCACCGCTTAGGCCCGTCTAGGCCGACTATTATTCAGTTTTAGCGTATAGGCGGTATAGGCAGGTCTTCGACTAGGTTTTTTGTTATCTAGGTTGAGATGTATTTGCTATCAAATGTTGTTGTTATTGATATCTTTAGAAAGAGATTTTTTTTTTGGATGTATGGATTTGCCTGCTTAGTTTATGCATTCCTACTAGAACTTGTACTTTAACTTTACTTTTCTTTTCTTGATTTTGGACCTCTTAGCATTTTGGAACGGAGATAATTGCAAAGGAGCTGCAGGTTGATCAAGAACATCCCGATGTATTTAGATTGTTCATATCTATCTACAAGAGCTTCATGGAGGTATCCATTTTCTGTTCCTACCTTTCACTATTGGAGTTATTCGATCTTGGTAGTAGGTGTATCTTTTTCCTCTAAGTAGTTTAGGAATGGCTCTAGAATCTCCAGCAGTAGATGAAATTCAAGATTGTATTTGTTGTCTTTGTTAAGAATCTTCTGTTAATGATTTTGAATCTCGAAATATTGCCTGCATATTTGCTAATAATGTACAAGGGACACATAGGTTTATTGTGAAGCCTTGGTTCATTCATTTGTAGTGTTCTTTAGTTCTTTATTTGATGTTTCCCAATATGGATACAGGCAATTGATGCAATTGACAATGGAATCAGTCGGTATGACACTGACCTACCTCCTAGATATGTCAACAATACACATCTATCCTCAAGAGTAGGAAGGTTGAATCTGGATTGGATTGATCCTGATCAGTCTGCTGAAAAGGAGAATGAAGCGTTTCACAGAGCCATGAATCTGGCCGGTGGTGAATTCTTAGATGTGAGGTTCCTTGCATTACTCTCATAATGCAAACATTATCTATCCAGATTGGTTTTACAAAGTGTTTTCGCATTTTTAGTCTGTCAGGTTTCACGTAAAATCATGGTTGCCAGCTCGATCTATCGTTATGAAGTGTGTTTCAGCAAGAAAGGAGGTCGATTCTAGTGGAGAGATTGTTGTCCTGCAACAGTTTTGCCCTGTAAGTGCAAAATCTACGCTCTCTCGTGTACTTCATTCTTTCTATTGTCATATCAGTTGCTGATGTAACAAAAAACATGACATGGTGGGGTGTGATTTGCAGATCATAACTAGGATTTGATGAGGTTTTTTTTTTTTTTTTTTTGCATAAGTTCCAAATACTTTTAGAGATTTGGCTTAGTACTTAAAATTCCTACGTACATTGCATATCCTTGACATTCGTACGTGAAGTTTGTCTACGAAGTTCTCCTTACAAATTCCTAAATCTACATTTCTTAACTTCCATGTAGTGGAAGCTTCATCTTTTTGAGCTCGAGGAGGAAATGAAGATTGATCCTCCCGTCAAATACGTTCTTTACGAGGTAGTACTTCTCCCTATTTTCTTTTCCTGCTCGGAAACAAGAGTAGTCATTCTGAGCAAACAGTGGCTGTATATACACACCAATGCAGGATGACAGAAGCAAGGGGTGGAGAGTGCAGGCGGTTGGAGTATCTCCAGACCGATTTGAGAGCAGGAAGGCTCTCCCAGAGCCATGGCGAGGCATGAGAGACGACGAGCTGTCTAAGGAGTGCGGGATCCCTGGCTGTGTGTTTATCCACATGAGCGGCTTCATTGGTGGAAACAAAACCTACGAGGGCGCTCTTCAAATGGCCAAAGCTGCTCTGAAATTCTGATTTCGCAAATCTGGATAACTCGTATCCCAATTACATTGGTATTCCCCTACTCATCCCCAGTAACAACACTATACAACAACACTATACAATGCTGATCTTCGCAATCTTAGATGAATTTTGTCGTTACGGATTAGTAGATTGTTAGTTAGCTGCGGCACACTACTTTTCAGAAAGATTTACCAATTCAATACTCTACTTGGTCGAAATTGTGTGTTTGATTGAGTCAAGGGTTTGGTGTTCGAAGTTGGTTGAGAGTATGAATCTCGATACACAGATGCACCATTCTACAAGTTGGTTTGGTAAGCGATTCACAAATGTTAGATCGGTCTATAGACAGCCGATTTATGTTCATCAAGGTGTATGTTGTGACAGGTAGGTTTTGCAACCAAATTTTCTACATAAAAGTGAATGGTTTTTTTGATGCTGTTGCACTTTATAGCACATCAGCACATGCTAGTTGAATAAATAAGTAAACATGGCAAGTGACAGTCTTGATTAGATTCTAAGAACAAGGAAAGCCTCACCGACACATGAACAAATAGTGCTAGATTGGATATGAACAACATTAAATTCTTCCCATTTGGTAGAATAGCACTCATCTAATGTGAAATGGAAGTATAGTATATTGGACTTTGGTTACATGGTTGAAAAATAGTCAAAAACTTTAGAAGTTGTTTTTACTGTTTTATCCGATTTTGATCCGAGTATGAGATAAGTTACAAATAACCAAGTTTCGTTGTCATTGATAGACTTTTAGGCTGCTTTATTTAATAGCAGTGACAAAACGCTACTTAACCCGTTAGCTGAAACACTAAATCTATCGTAACAAATATGGTTTATGAGGCGGTACCTCGAAGGCTACTTTAAATATTTCGCGAAACTCGCTCTAAAGTTTTCACTCTAATTGGACTATTTATTCACAACTTTAAAAGTCCGAGCTATTTTAGGTAATTATTCCTAAAGTTTGGGGCTGTTTCGTATAATTTGAGCTTTACCGACTGCCAAATTTAGCAGAGAAATTCTACGCGTACACAGTCGGTGGGGTATTGCAGTCGCAAATCCACACTCCAAGCATCTATAAATGTCACTCTTTCTCCCCAAGCTTTGCTGAAAACCAGATCGATCAACTATCAAAGATCGATTTTGGGAATTTTGAATTCGGATCTGAGGGGAGAGCAATGGAGATGTTTTACTGGCTGGTGTTCGGGGCAATGGCTGCGGTGGTTGCAGCTTTGGAGCTCAGCAAAAGCAACAAAGATCGAATCAGCACCACTCCCGCTTTCAACGCCTTCAAGAACAGTTACTTGCTTGTCTACTCCCTCATGATGGGTACTATTCACATCTCAATCTCCTCCCACTGTTGATGTTCTTGATTTTTAATTTAGTTGTTTCTGTGAATTGAATTCTGTGTAGATCTAGGATTTCTGTGGGATTGGGATTGTGGATTGGCTTGGTTCATGCAATTGATTGATTGATTGAACCCTGAAATCTGGAATTGGTTCAAAGCTGGACTTTTGTGGTGTTTGGTTTGACTGTATGAACTTGATTTTGTTGTTACTTTAAGGGGTCGTTTGGTATAACTTTGGGTGTTGGGTTGGAATGCCATTCATGGAGTTGTATACTTGTATGTAGTTGATGTCTGTTAAGCTTAAGCTTGTAATTTTTGGAATCACCCAAACGGGAAGTTGAGCCCAGGTAGGTTTTGATGGCCTTAAATTGGTTCATCTAACCCTTGAAGGCTTGAAAATTGATAGCTAGGACAGAACCCCAAAAGTCTTAGCTTTGATCAACTAAGTACTAAAATTTTGCATACTATGGGGATTTTAGGTAATTCAAATGACATGATAATAGGAAGTTGTGGTGATTGTTCTTTAGATTTTTAATTCATTCATTTTGAGTACTAGTTTAATCCAAGTTATATTTTGGTGAGCTATTTCTCCTTGGTTCTGATCCGGTTGATCTGTCAGTAAATTTGATAATATTCTCTCACTAAATTGCCATTCATCTACAACATTGTCTGATTACACTCTCAGAAATCAGAACTGGTGTAATAAGTCCCATTTTTGTCCAAAATGTTTCTATGGGCAAATGGTGGGCGGCTGGGCGCTATAATCTAACCTTTGAGATGCAATCAAATCTGCCTATTGAGTTCTACAAAAACTCTACTAGATCCTGTTCCATTTGCCTTAATTGTAAAAGTTCAAAGGCTGAGTTCAGCCGCTTTATGATTGTTCCCTTTCTTTTGTAGTTATGAGCTTCTGATAATTGCTAGTTTTTCAGTTAATACTTTCTGTGATTTCCATCCTTGTATCTACATTTTCCCAATACAAATCATACAGCATCCATCAACTCTTGTTTCAAAAATTGTTTGTTTCTAGCTCAAAGTTCAAACTAATATTTTGAAATTCTTTGTCAACAGCTGGTGATTGGTTGCAAGGACCTTATGTTTACTACCTCTACAGCACGTATGGTTTTTCGAAAGGGGAGATTGGACAGCTTTTCATTGCTGGTTTTGGTTCATCCATGTTGTTTGGGACAATCGTTGGGTCACTCGCTGATAAACAGTAATAGTTTGTGTTTTCCCTGCATATGAGATTGCATAATTTAATCTTATCTACATATCTATGGTTCTGATATGTTACTTTTTATAGGGGTCGGAAGAGGGCATGTGTGACATACTGTATTACTTATATATTGAGCTGCATTACCAAGCACTCCCCTCAATACAAAGTTCTAATGCTCGGGCGTATATTGGGTGGCATAGCAACTTCTCTTCTGTTTTCAGCTTTCGAGTCATGGCTCGTCGCAGAGCACAACAAAGTGAGACATTCTCATCTCTCAAGCCATAATAATTTAGCATTGGTTATAAGCTGTTGACCTGGTGATAGTACGGTTGATCAATTTTAAGATTCCTACATGACATTATATCTGTTTGTATCTGCAGCGTGGCTTTGAACAACAATGGCTCTCCTTGACCTTTTCCAAGGCCATATTCTTGGGGAATGGTCTAATTGCAATTTTGGCTGGTTTATTTGGGAATTTACTTGTTGACACTCTTGGTTTCGGCCCTGTTTCACCTTTTGATGCTGCTGCTTGCTTCCTTGCCATTGGAATGGCGATCATAATGTCTTCATGGACTGAGAACTATGGGGATCCTTCTGAAAACAAGGACTTGCTTATGCAATTCAGGGGCGCTGCAGTTGCTATTGCTTCTGGTATGTTTTTTGATGTCAGTCACTTAACGGTTACCTGATGATCAATAAACTTTTGAGCAATTGCATATTTTGTTCCTGGGTTTAGTTCTCTTCTTAATGTTTCTCGCCCGTGCTTATGGGAGAGTGATTTTATCTTTTGTTTCATGCATTCAGATGAGAAAATCGCATTGCTTGGGGCTATACAGTCTCTGTTTGAAGGTTCAATGTACACGTTTGTATTCTTATGGACGCCGGCTTTGAGTCCAAATGATGAGGAAATTCCCCATGGTTTCATCTTCGCGACATTTATGTTGGCTTCGATGTTGGGGAGCTCTATTGCGTCACGGTTGATGTCCCGCTCTAACATTAGAGTTGAGGGCTATATGCAGATTGTTTTCGCCGTGTCTGCTGTCTCTCTCATGCTCCCAATCTTGACTAGTGTACGTTCATCTCTCCATTTACATCATTCTTATTTGTTTAAAGCTGCTTCTTCTTTTTGAACTTGACTTAAAAATATTGAAACAGTTGTTCGTAGCGTCATCCGAAGTGAAAGGTACGGGCATATCATTCTCGGGGTGCCTTCAACTCCTTGGCTTTTGCGTATTCGAGGCCTGTGTGGGCATATTCTGGCCTTCCATCATGAAAATGAGGTCACAGTACATCCCTGAAGAGGCACGAAGCACGATCATGAACTTCTTCCGTATTCCTCTCAACATCTTCGTGTGCATTGTGCTGTACAACGTAAGCATTTTCTAATCTCCCAAATCCTAACTAGTTACATGTGCTCATTTGCGTAAACTACGAAACATTATTAATCTTTCTTCTGCTTATAGAGCTAAATCAAGGCTAATCCTTTCGTGGTTTTAGGTTAATGCGTTCCCAATCACCATCATGTTTGGTATGTGCTCGATCTTCCTCTTCATGGCATCTGTCCTGCAAAGGCGACTGATGGTCATATCCGAAAGCCCAAGGACAAGTAAGTCTCTATTTTCAAAATTCTTACAGTAGTTAGCAGTAGTAGTTGCTGTCGTCGTTGATATTCACCCTCCATTGCAGAACCACAAGATTGGACTGCGATGAGGGAGAAAGAATCAGAAGACGAGCCATTGACTGCTTGACTCCATACGAAGTTGAAAGTATCTCGTCAACATCAGAGATCACTTTATTTACAAGGATCATAGAAGTGCAAATTCGCATTCACCCCATCTATGAAGAAATACAGATATCGTCATTACACACAAATCACCGGTTCTCACAAAATCAATTGCCATTCCTTCAAGAGGCATAGAGCAACCAAGGGTCAGTTTGTTGGTACTCACCCTTTCACTATCACAGTTCGTTGGTTAACACAATGATTCTGCAGTATTTATTTTTTAGGTATATACTTGATGCCAATGTAGAAGGTAGGAGACTTCGCGGTCTTTCCATTTTATGATGTATGCATTTCGTAGTTGCTATTAAGTTGAATTTGTATGTCATGTTCGTTCAGTGTTCCTTGCTGCCTCTTGTAATACGACAACCGAAATTGATCGGTTCACGCTATCGGAAACGATGATGTTAGCTCATTGTTTAGAGGTTTCCATTGGGGTTGCATTTCAGTTTCCAGGGCCATTGTTTCATTGAAAGTGGTGGGAGGATCAACTCTTGGCTGCAGGTTGTGTTTTAGATATACCAAACAATGAGCAATTTCAAACATAAACAAGAACACTACCACACTATTACCAAAAGAGGGAACTTTGGTTGGATAAGCTATTATGAATTTGAGTTTCTACAAGTGTAGGATATATACATGTTCATGTACATTTAAAAATTGTGGCTGTTTTATCAATCTCTAAATAACGTCACATTATAATACATTATTTTATCTCGGTTTATGTGAGTGCTTGATTAATTATATTACTCACCCCGTTAATTAAAACATGTTGTTTTGGACATTTGCACGTTTATAAGAAAACAAATAAAAGTAAACAAAAATACACATATACCCCTAATTATTACTACATCCGTTCAACAATATAAGTACTTTTCGGTTTTGCACGTTTTTTAAGAACTTAAAAAAGATGGTAAAATATTGATTTTTTTTTATCAATTTTTTTTAACAATTTCATACTTCTTACTAATAAGTATCAAATTATTAAAAAAATTTGATAAAAAATTAATATTTTACCATCTTTTTTAAATTCTTAAAAAATGTGCAAAACCGAAAATGACTTATACTCCGTATTGTCGAACGGAGGTAGTACTTTACTTTTCCACTTCATTGAAAACTACAATTAACAAATCCATAATCCAAGAGTAATTTTCACAGTGAACACCAAAATACCTAAAACGACAGGTTTTTCCTAACGAAGGGAATATTATTTTATCTGGATTTTTACGAGTTTTTTAACCGTGGCATAAACCGAGGTAAAATAGTTGTACAAAGCAAATTTACGAAAAGTCTCCTAATATAAGGGTGAATTTGCTTAATTTCAGAATTTATGGACGATTTTGTGCAAAATATCCTACTTTAATGGCGGTTTAATGTAAAATACAAAATGTACGATTTTTTTAACAACGGTCAACCGATGGGATAACCGTTGACCATGTCGCCGGTTGCGGCGGTGCACGACGCCAAGTCGCAGCCGTCGATCTTATTCCCCCACCACGTCAGCGAAATCCCCTCATACCCCAAACACAGATACAGCGCCACTGCCATGAACGCCACGCCGGCGTCTAGAGCGCCGGATAGGAGGTAGTTGTGCCGCTTCCACCACCCCGGTGCGTACCTGAACGCCACGAACCCCGACATGAACCCCACGACGATCCACGCCGTGTAGTTTATCGCCGTCGCCGGTGGCATATCCCGCGTCGCGCCGATCAGTACCGGCATGTTGATCAGCCGGATCCAATGCTGGTTTGGGAACGCCCTGGTGGCGGCCCAGACGAGGATTGGGGCAACGGCGCCGCCGAGGAAGTACCAATTGATGGCGTTGTAGACGCCCTCGTCGCCGAAGATCTTGCGCGGGCCGATTAGTCCCCAGATGATGGAGGCGTCGTAGAAGACGGTGTCGACTGGGCAGGTCCAGACGCCGGAGGACTTGTCGCAGATGCCGTCGACAGTTTCCATTAGCCACCACGCCGTGCTCAGGTACACCAGCGTGGCTATGAGCGTGCCGACGACCTGCACACAGGTAAAGAACGGTCTAATTGAAGGTAATTGATGGAGGTTTTTGTGGTCGATTACAGTGCAGTTTAAGTGTTTGTGAAAATGTCTGAATGAGATAATGTTAATGACAAGATACTGTTAATTAGTAGATTGTAGGTTAGGAGTTTGTGGAAATGTCTGAATGAGGGAATGTTGGTGGCGAATTAGGGTTCATTGTAGAGGTGTTTAATGGTGAGATTATATATAGGCAGGTTGTTGTGAACTCACCTGTGCCATGAACATTGTTCGTGGAGGGATTTTCATGTAGTGCCCGAGCTTGAAATCTTGCAGGAAGTTGATAGCTTGCTTCATACTGATGTGTCCATAGACCTTGAAGCACATGTTGGCTACTGGATATCCTGGGTAGATGTAACCAATTACGTATTCTGTAATGATGTTCAAAGCTGGTTTCTGTTGCCATCAATCCAGGAGAAAACACAATCAGTGGAACGTTGTATTAAACCGGAAACTTGCATTGTGCAAATTGTTAAAATTGATTGCTACCTGATTTGTGATGGCAGTGATGATCCCAATAGGAAGTGTGAAGGTGAATGCAATTGCGCAAGCGAGCAAAACGCCCCACCATGGCAGCTGGAGTTGAGATTTGTAGTACTCGCAGGCAAAGATGGTGAACGCAATATTGACAACCAGCATGAGACGGAACCACCACTCGGGTACTTCTCTATACCTTCTCATGAGCTTAGTGTGTATGTCCGATTTCTTCTCTTTAAAGCTCATCTTGCTCCGCTCCCAAATTTCTCTGCATATAGCCACCATAGTAGATTTAAGATTCATTCACATAGTCGCCAATGTCAGTTTGTTACCGAAGGAAGTATACATCATCTGATTTTGATACCTGCCATGAAATAGTATCACATGTACAATTGTTGCACTCAGTGCAGCGAAACCCATACCATACGTCATTGCAAAGAACGTACTTAGGTAAAGATGACCTTGTTTCTCATATGCCTCTTCATTAAAGTGGAAGTTGGAGTCCACAATTTCTGAGATATTATAGACTACACCTTTTGATGTGAAGAGGCTACTTGAATATATGGGAAAGGTCTTGGCTTTGTAAACATTAAGCCAGTAGCAAATCGGGGTTATAACATACATCACAATTACGAACCCTGCAGCCACATTCGCTGTAGCAAACCATGGGCTAGCTAGAGGGCTGCCAAGGTAAGCTGAGATCGTGGCCCAGTCCAAACCAATAGCTGCTATGCCGAGCCCTTTCAGGCCAGAACCAAGCTGGTTCGCCAGGACTGATGTGGGAAATACCCAGCAGATCCAGGAGAGGGAAATTAACATCTCAAACAGGTAGCCGGGAAAGACATAGTAGGCGAAGCTGCACACGAAGGCAATGAGGAAGAACTGAGTCCGTGTAAGTCCTCCTTTCGGCCTTTCTTCCTTCTCGTGCAATGCTCTGTGAATTGGCATAAAAATGGTTTAGTATTCTAAGTCCTACTCACATTGATGCTATTTTGATTTCTCTATTGGTGATTTTCATACTTTGCCTTTTCAATTTCCCCTTCCTAACTATTTTTACTTATTTTCATGTTATACGTAACTTCAAATGCAATTTTGTCTACTGACCGAAAAATCAACCGATTTTTCGGACAGAGACAGGTGAATTGATTCAGACCTTAAAAGGGGTTGGAAGATATGATTGAGTTATGTTCAATAATTCAAACGTGTAGTTGTCTTCTTCCCCATAAATGAATAAGCACTATTTTGAAGTCTATGTTCATATTCATATTACCTGAACAGGGAAACTTGAACAAGATTGCCCGGCCACCACATTTCAGCCGGCTCCACCAGATACCGCCGGAAAATCCCCGCCCATCCGAACCCCAGCACCTACCGGTCAAGCATACAATCACCATTGGAGAACGTCTTGTTAACCATAAAAGACCATTTTTGCTTACCTGCGTCGTGATGCAGATGATGAAGGAAACAAAGAAGGTGATATCCTTCTTGTAGAACATCTTAACAACCGTGACAATATGAATAGCATAGACAGAGCCGGCCCCTGCATTCGCGAAGATGGTGATCAGCACATGCTCCTTGACATTGAAGGGGCCCGGGTTGAGGCTGAACTCAAACCGGGTCCCCTTGAAGAAGACGCGGTCAGGGAGCTTAGATGCCATGAGCTGGCCAAGGGGCACCACCGCGATCTGGGCTGAGATGGCGGTGATGGTGAGTGGCTCCCTCCGGTACCAGAAGAACTGGTTAAGGAAGGAGAGCACGGCGCAGGAGACCGCCCCTAGGACCCACATCCGAAAGGTCAACACGGGCAGGGTTGGATCGTCGGTTGCAGGAACTGTCATGGCTACCTGCTTGATCGGCGAATTCTCCTCCTCCTGAACCACCTGAATCTCTTCTCGGGCTTTCGATGAAGTCGATGGGCCGCTTCGATCTTCATCCTGCACTGCAGGATCATGAGATGGTGAGTATTGGCTATTGGGAGCATAAGAGGAGGATGAATGGAAGCATGAAACTTACACAAAGGGGCTTTGATTTCTTCTGTTGATTCTTCCATGTCTGAGTGAATGGAGAAACTGGCATGGAAGTTTGTATTTTTTAGTGTAATTTTGCCATTTTTGTGAGTTTCAGTTGTTCTGTGTTTTCTTCTTCTTTATTGTTAGTTATTACTGTCTCTAATTGATCACTGTTGAGATGATTTTGCTTGCTAAAAAAAATGAATGAACCATGTCAAATATAATGGTCACATTCAAGATGTTTAATTTGCTGACTCATATCCACATGTACTGTCAATATAAAATAAGATTGAAGACAAAAAAATACAATACTTTACCTTGATTATGCATCAACTGGCATTAAAAAAACCTTACTTTTCAGAGATATTTATATTTTATATTGTATTCTCCAATGAAAGATATGAGGACAATATTTTATCAAACAAAGCAATTTTGGGTTTATTATAATTAAAAAATCATATACAGATTCATAATATAAATTAACTTTTGTTAAAATATCTATTTGACCATTGAAACCTTTCTTTATAAATAATTTTCCTTTCCTAAAATACAAATTTGTGTTAAAAATTGAAAGTGATTCGACCGTTAATTTCCCGCCTAAAAAACAGGGCAGTCCTTAATCTTCACACCCTTCGCCGTCGGGCACCACGCCAAATCACAGCCGTCGAGATCGTTCCCCCACCAGCTGAGAGAGATGTCCTCGTACCCCAAGCACAGGTACAGCGCCACCCCATGAACGCCAATCCGGCGTCCAGCGCCCCCGACAGCAAGTAGTTGTGCCGCTTCCACCACCCCGGCGCGTACCGGTACGCGACGAACCCCGACAGGAACCCCGCGATCACCCACGTCGTGTAGTTCACCGCCGTCGCCGGCGGCATCATCCCGGTCGCCCCGATCAGCACTGGCATGTTAATTAGCCGGATCCACTCCTGGTCCGGGAATGCCCTGGCCGCCGCCCAGACGAGGAGGGGCGCCACGGCGCCGACGAGGAAGAACCAGTTCACGGCGGGGTAGACTCCCTCGTCGCCGAAGATTCGCCTTGGCCCGATTAGCCCCCAGATTACTGAGGCGTCGTAGAAGACGGTGTCGGCTGGACAGGTCCAGACGCTGGAGGCCTTCGTGCAGATGCCGTCGATCGTCTCCATTAGCCACCACGCCGTCCCGAGGTACACTAGCGAGGCTATGAGCGTTCCGACGATCTGTTAAGAGGCGAGAAAAACGTCAATTTGCCGGTAATTAAAGTTGTGCTGTTGCTTGTTGCTTTGCAGGTTAGGTGTTTGTGAAAATGTCTGAACGAGGGAAGGTAGTTATAAACAATATGATAGTTTTCAAATTCCAATTGATGTGAAGTACAGTGGATCTGTTGAGAATTTGATGGTAGTAAATCGCCAGGTTGAAGGTATTCGAAGTTCTGGTTGTGTGTGCTGTAGTGCAGGCTAGGTGTTTGTGAAAATGTCTGAATGAGGAGTGTTAGTGATGGTGGTTCCAATTGCTGTCAAAGTATACTAAATCGTCAATTTCTGAACTCACCTGTGCCATGAACATGGTTCGAGGAGGTATTTTCATGTAATGGCCGAGCTTGAAATCTTGAAGGAAGGTGATCGCTTGTGTCATACTGATGTATCCATAGACCTTGAAGCACATGTTGGCGACTGGATATCCTGGGTAGATGTAACCAATTATGTACTCTGTGATGATGTTCAACCCCGGCGTCTGTGAGATCAATCAATTAGTAAAAATGAGAGCGATTTACAGAATGTGAAATTGATTGTTCAAATTTGCAAATGGGATTGAAATTACCTGATTCGTGATGGCTGTGATGATCCCTATAGGAAGGGTGAAGATGAAGGCAATGGCGCAAGCGAGCAAAACCCCCCACCATGGCAGCTGGAGCTGCGAATTGTAGTACTCGCAGGCGAAGATGGTGAAGGCGATATTCGAAACTAGAATGATCCAAAACCACCATTCAGGTACCTGTTTGTACTTCCTCATGAGCTTCGTGTGTATGTCTATTTTCGCATCTTTAAAGCTCGCCGTGCTCTGCTCCCATATCTCCCTGCCATGAAAGAGCAACACATGCACAATTGTCGCAGTCAATGCAGCAAATCCGACACCATAAGTCATGGCGAAGAAGGTGCTGAGATAAAGGCGGCCTTCCTCCTCATAGGCGGTCTCATTCAAATGGAAGTTGGAGTCAACAATCGCTGAGATGTTATACACCAAACCCGACGAGGTGAACAGGTCATCCGAAAATATAGGGAAGGTCTTGGCATTGTAAACGTCAAGCCAGTAGCAAACCGGGGTCAAGACGTACATCACGAGGAGGAACCCTGCAGCCACATTGGCGGTGGCGAACCAGGGACTGGCTAGAGGGCTCCCAAGGTAAGCAGAGATGGTGGACCAGTCGATCCCGAGAGCTGCAATGCCGAGGCCATTGAGGCCTGAACCGAGCTGGTTGGCCAGGACCGAAGTGGGGAACGCCCAGCAGACCCAGGAGAGCGAGGTGAGCATCTCGAAGAGGTAGCCCGGGTAGACATAGTATGTGAAGCTGCATATGAAGGCTATGAGGAAGAACTGGATCCTTGTGAGTCCACCTTTTGGCCTTTTTTCCTTCTCATGTAAAGCCCTGTGTGGATTGACATTAACAAGCATTTAAACTAGTTTGAGTTTATAAACTAGTTTGCCTTTAACTTGTTTTTCAGGTAGTTGTCAAATACTGTATAACTATAGTAGTCTGCAATTCATACTACTGTAGTCTGCAATACTCCATCCATTCGGCAAAACTTGTCATTTTATTTCTTTCACAAGTTTTAAGACAATTAACAAATGTACCCATTTACCCTCAATTATTACCATCTTTTTTCACTTAATCGAAAGCTACAACTAACAAACCATCATTCATGTCAATGACATTTTTGCAAAGTGAAGTGCAAAATACCTATAATGACAATTTTTTTTGAACAAAAATAAGACCCTAAAATAATATGTTTTGCTGAACGGAACAACTAATTCAATTATTGAGGCAGTAGATTCTTTTGATTTTTGGCAAAGGATTCTTTATCCAACTAGATGAAGCCCAAAATGCAACTAAAGTTAGATTTTGGCTAATATGAAAGGAATCTGTATATGATTTTGAGTGGGACAAGTGAATATTGGTAAGGAGTCTCCATTGTTTTTGGAAGTCTTTGTGGTTGGCACTCATGGTTCATAATTTGATGTCATATCATTGACATGCCCAAATGGCAATCTTCAACTATTAAAAGGGCTACTATTTGAGAGGTCAATATATGGTCAAGTGGCTGGTCGTGATCACCTGTTTTCAAAGTGATAGAGCCTGTGCCTTTGCCTCCACGTTTTCAAGATAAAAAAAAAGAAGTAAGATGATTAAACTTTTTTTAAAAAAATAGTAAGGGGGAATGTTGTGGTGGATCAAGATCCTCTCCAAATAAAAACTACCTAATATTTGCCTAATAAATAAATCTTACCCATTGAAGGAAATCAACGGTGCAGATTTTAGGTCTTCTTAATTAAATCCAATTAGTCCCCAACCTTCTTCATTCGATGAACTACATACCCAACCCCCTCCATATGAATGGAGTCTGCAAACTATAACCCTCCTCTCTATCTACTTGTTCAAGGAGGCTCTTCATCCCAGCCACCGTACTCCAGCCACAATATTGCCCCCAATCATCACCTCCCCTACATCTAACAATCCAAGGAGGCCCTTGGCTGTTGCCGCCATCCAGTCGCCGCCGCTCCTTCATCGGCCAGTACTATCCCGCCATGTCTCCATCTAGTCACCCTAATTCGAAATATCTTTCAAATTCTTTCATTCACTAATACAAAATTCTCAAACTCCATCACAATGATTAAAACAACAACAACAACAACAAAAAAACATGTCAGTCAGATGAGAAGCACAAATCTAACTATTGTAGCCCCCAACCTAATTCAAAATAAAGATTAATTGATGAGGAGGCCAAAAAATTAATAAATTCTTCACATCTATTGAACATGTGATGCAGAATTATTAAGTTACACACTACCAAAATTCTATATTTCAGAACCTCTTGACGGTTTGTTCTTCCTACGAAAACGAATTCGAAGGTTGGGAATTCAAATAGAGGTCGGTGTTGTGCCGTTTAGGGAATGAGAAATTTGATGGAGAGTTCAATCAAAAGTTTGGATACAGGACTAGAGGAGTTCTAATGGATCGAGGAGGGGCGCTATGTTACCAGAGTGAGAAGGTATTAATTAGATTTAATTAAGGAGATTTAAAATCTGCACCGTTGATTTACTTCAATGGGTGAGATTAATTGATTAGACAAATATTAGGTAGATTTTCTTTGGAGAGGATCCTGATCCAATGTGGTGAGGAGGGATAGAGAGACAGGGTGAGATTTGGCACAATGGATCCGCTCTGGGCCGCAACACCATTTGCTCAGACCGATAGACATTTTGTTTTACATCAATCTATTGACACTTCGAATCAAAAAAAAATATCTATTGACACTGGCTTTTTAAATCGATAGATAATTTTATCTTGTAGTAGGCCTCTATTGACTTGGGAAGACGGTGTCAAAAGACTGGTGTTGGATAAAAAAAATTATTATGAAAAATTCATAGGAAAAAAAAATAGAAGAAAATTTTAAAATATGTGTAGCATAATGAATACTATTGTGAAAAATATTAAATGAAAATTGTAAAATTTGATTTCAATATGACATTTATAATAGGAATAAAAAGTATTGCAAAAAAAAAAAAAAACAATAAAGTTTTAACCCATAACCTCTTCGATTACTTATAAGTCATTTTCTTCCTTCACCAACTAAAGCTAGTTAATATTTGTACTCTTTTTCACATTTTAAAAAAAAAAATACCTTTTTTTAAATACTATGTTTTACGTCACCAGACTGAAAGGCGACCACCCTCTGGCGAGTGTGGTTCTCCTACAACCCACAATGAGACACTAGGTGTAACACAAAAATATTTAAGGTATTTTCTAATGATAAAATAAAAATAAAAATTATATTTACATTGTACATGTCAAATAACATATATGTATATACTTTTGCAATATAAAATGATATTTAAAAAAATATTAAAATTAAAAGAGTCATTATTTTAGAATATTAATTATTAATTATAATACTTATTAAAATATCATTTTGAAAGAAAAAATATGCAAATGTATATTATTTAACATGTACAATCTAAATATAATTTTTATAAATTTTTTTATTGTTAAAAAATACCTCAAATATTTTTGTGTCACATATAGTGTCTCATTGTAAGGTGTAGAAGATCCTATCTCAACCAAACTTGACAATGGGTTGGATGTAATGAGTCAAATTAATAACAAATCATTAACTGCAAAATTAATCAATCCACTAAAATGCTTGCTTAGTTTGCTTTTAGACATCAAATCTTTTTAGTCATTATCAACTAGAAACCTTCCAACTAAATAGTTTTTCAACCAAACTTGACAACATAGTATTTTTTATATTATATATATAACCTATTCAGTTAGAAGTAGCTAGACTATCTTTCAATTCATAACGTACCTGAATAGAGAAACTTGAACGAGATTTGCCGGCCACCACATCTCCGCCGGCTCCACCAGGAACCGCCGGAATATCCCCGCCCATCCGAACCCCAACACCTACCATTCCAAACAGTGAATTAACACACATGAAATGAATCTCACCAACCAACCAGCCAACAAGGTCAATTTATAACTAACTTTCAACTCCCAATGTCAACTCACCTGCGTGGTGATGCAGACGATGAGCGAGACGAAGAAGGTGATGTTCTTCTTGTAGAACACCTTGACGACCGTGACGATGTGAATGGCGTAGACGGAGCCGGCGCCGGCGTTGGCGAAGATGGTGATGAGCACATGCTCCTTGATGTTGAAGGGCCCCGGGTTGAGGCTGAACTCGAACCGGGTTCCCTTGAGGAAAACCCGGTCCGGGAGGCTAGCAGCCATGAACTGCCCCAGCGGGACCACCGCGATCTGGGCGGAGATGGCGGTGATGGAGAGGGGCTCCGTCCGGTACCAGAAGAACTGGTTCAGGAAGGAGAGCACGGCGCAGGATAGCGCTCCCAGCACCCACATCCGGAAGGTCAGCACCGGGATGCTCGGGTCGTCCGTCGTCGGCACCGTCAGCGCCACCTGCTTCACCGGCGAGTTTTCGTCGGCATTGTCGCCGGTGTCCGAGTCTTCTCGATCCGACTGTCCGATTTCGGATTGTTGCACTGCAAGATTCAGTTTAATCAGTACAATTGAATTAAAAGACGAATTTGAATTAATGAATTGGACAATGTAGCTAGGTAGGGAGGGAACTTATTAGCTAGTTAATTACTTACACAAGGGGGATTTGATTTCTTCTATTGATTCCTCCATTGATGAGTTTGTAAGGGTATGTTTGAAAACTTAAATTGTGTTTTTGGTGGATTTTTTTGAGTGAATTTATTTAATTTGACATTTTTGAGAGAAAGTGAGAGTGAGTAGGTTGATACAGTTGAATGAGGGATTGAACGGAATTGTTAGTTGGAGCTCGTGCTCACTGTAGAGGATAAGAGAGGTTCTGAAGGTTGTATTGCATATTGATATGTAGGCTACAGAATGAGAGCCTATTGGGAGATATTCTCTCCTAAACTGAATACATAATAATAATAAACTTGGAAACATAGAGCGTGTTTGGTTGATATGTCAAAAACCCAGGAAGTAGAAATTCCCAGGAAGTTGGAGAAATATCTGCGTTTGGTTTATATTTTTAAAAAATGAAAACCCAGGAATTCAACTTCCCGGGAAGTTAAATTCCTCCAATTTGGAGGAAGTTCACTTACCTAGTCTCCTCTAGGTAAGTTCAACTTCCACCCTTTTGCATTTGAAAATTTTCAATTCCCCCTTTAACCCACTAAAATAAAAAAAATCAACCAAACACATTTTTACAATTCCCATCAATTTGACTTCCCGGGAATTCAATTCCCATGAAGTAACTTCCTGTGAATTTCAATTCCCACATTGAACCAAACGAGCCCTATAATAAATTCAAAGTAAGGCAAATCTATAATAAGGCAATTAAGGGAGTGTTTTGATTCCAAATGCATTATTATTATAATGCAAAATGATAAGGCGGTGTTAGGTTAACAAAAATTTTAAGGCGTTTAAATTGTGATAATTTTGGATTCCACGATATATTAATTGAAAGATAATTATTTTATCTTGATTTATGTGATTATTTGGTTAAATTACGGTTTTACCTCGGTTTTTACGAAAATTTTATTTTTACAACCAAACGGACACATTAAACGAGGTAAAATAATTGAATTATAATGAAAACTAGTGTAATACTCGCGTCATGGCGCGGTTGCAATGGAAAAATAAAAATAAATGAGAATATAAAATATTTATTATAAGGAATAACCAAATACAATATAAACAAATGTTTGGAAATTCTTAAACAACAATATTGTTATTGAACGACATATGTGTTTTGAAAAGGCACAGATCGAGGTGATAGATCTGATTCGGACAGCCAAGTAGCCAACATATATGCAACAGGTTCGATATTTTGAGATTTCAAACAGCTTAACACAGAAGCAGATTCGACAAAGATTCAAGAATTCGAGAAAATTCAAACAGCAACAGCCAACAAATTACAGTTACAAACACAAGTTGCGAATTGCGAACAGATATATTCCAGATTTGAAAGCACAAGATAGGTTCGAAATTTCAACCATAGATGTCCAAAAAAGCAACAATCGATCTCAAAAAAAACTTGAATCGTACTTACCATGGTTTCAATTTAACAAATTCCAGCAAGAGATGGTTAGATTTCGACACCAGGTTAATGACTTTTCGACACCGGGTTAATGGGAGGCGCGAAGGATGCCACGATCGAAGTCGGCGGAGGAGAACTGAACCCTAACAAAGCGTTCTTTCCCAATTGTGAAGAACTGAACCCTAGGTCTTGTTTTTATATGTGTTGCAAGTAATATTGTTACGTGCTTGTATCATATATGTGTATGTGATGAGTATACATATAACATATACTATATACTATATTATACATGTATGCGCGGTTGTAGTTAAATACGACTGAGTAGAATTGAGTCGAGAAACCGACTTGATTCTCTAACGGGTTTAATGGACAATAGTGGAGTATAGTGTATAATGTATAGTATATAATATATGTATAATATGTATGAGATCGATAAAATAGAAGAGGAATATGTGTGGGCTTAGGCTCAATCCGAGCCCATGATCTTCACCTGATGGGTTGAGCTTAGTAGCCCATGCTCTCGGTTGTGAAGCGTTTTGTTTTGGTTATGTGAGTGCTTATTAATTCATCCAGTGACCTGGCTATAAAAGCTCTCTTAAGCTACTTACTTCTTCAGATTCAGCTCTCATTCCCTTTGTTCTCCATTCCTGGCGCAGTTTGAGACAAAGAAGGTGGTTGGTCTCGAAGGTCTTCCGGAGGTGTTGCAGCGAGAGCTTCTGATTTGAGACTTGGAGCTATCGTCTCACCGACAGTTTTCAAAACATGTATAGTAGTAATAACTTCCCCCCGACCATTATTTCCCTTGTAGTTTTTATCCCTCCAAATTCAATATTTGAGAATGAACAACAGACCTCAATACATGATTTAGATAGGCAGACGAAATAGCACAAAGATAGCAAGAAGCCATTGATAAACTCCGCCTTATAGAGAAAAGTGAGTTACCTTGAAAAACAACTTCAGGTGAATGAGGCTCAGACGCTCAGTTTAAAAAGTCTTTCATTATGATAGAACTGGTCTCAGATCCAAACTTTTTTTCAATTATTCAGGTGTTGGACGGGTTAAGGTCGGATCAATTGGATCGGTTTTCTCGGATCGGGATGAGTATTACCAGCTCTAGGCTTGGTTTAAAAAGTCTTTCATTATGATAGAACTGATTCTTGAAGTTTTTTTTTTTTGACCTAACAGACATTCATACTTAATCATGCTTAATGCCACGACTCAAAATTGACCTACAAATTAACCTCGATAGCTCTATTAGAGGAGCAGCTTTACAAGTACAAGAAAGGCAATGTCGCTTTGCACACCGATTGATCTAGTTGGGAAATATGAAGCTACAATCAACCGATAATTCCTCCACATATTGCAAATTAAGTCTCGAGTGATTGACCTTGAAGAACATCTCCTGGTCACTACGAGGCTCAATTTATAAAGGAGGTAAAATTATTCATCATGATATAAATGAAGCAAATAGTGTAGCAAAATGAACTGCAAACCTTGATAGCTAATAAAGCTTTGAATTTATTAGAAATGAACAACAATTCACAAAGAAATGTGCATTCAATCACCAAAACACTATGGGAGAAGCAAGAAACAATTACAGAAAATCAGTTTTCGGTGTGTTACACCGTGTAACACACCAAAACCCCAAACGTGTAACTTACACGTTTGGCGCCTAAACCCCCTTTTATGATCAACTTGCAAGGTGGCTAACAAGAACACTTGAATTGACCAAACTACGCCTCTCGGTTCCTCACATATATGACCATAGGCACCCCTCAACCTGGACTTGCAAGAGGAACCATAAGTCCAAGCTTTACCCTAAGAAATGTGTGCTGAGAAGCACCCAAAGCTTTAGTTAATATGTCAGCTAACTGCAATGAAGAAGGAACATGATGAGTACAAATGAACCCCTGTTGAACCATCTCACGAATGAAGTGAGAATCGATCCTATTATGCCTGGTGTGCTCATGAAAGACCAGATTGATGGCCAGTTGTTGTGCAGATTTGTTGTCACAATGTAAGGGAATTGGAAGATCAACCACAATGTGTAAGTCAGATAGGATACCTTCCAACCAAACCAACTCGCTTTCTACTGTGGACATGGCATCTATAGAACATTTGATATGGGTTTTTAAGTTAAGCTGTTGATAAATACAGTACTTTGATAACAAAATAGGATCATGTGTAAAAGCAATGATAATTTTATAAAATTAGAGGTATTATGATTTCCCCTAATGAAGATACACTAGAAAAATAAAGTGTCAAGATTTAAAATATTGATAGTACGTGTAGGCTACACATACTATCAATATTATCCCACATGGCTTGAATAAATGTTTTCTTTGGTAGAATTAATAGGGAGGTCAATGTCGCTAACATCACAGCGGGCCCCACTCGTACTTTCACGACAATTATCCGCAAAGGTGCCTTGCCACTCCTTCACGTTGTAGCCGGTGTTGTCGTGTCGAACTAGGTTGCACGTGAACAGGCAGGGCACATGTATCCATTGCTCACCAATACGCACCGCAATGATGTGGCACTTGGAGAAACCCCTAGCGGCGCCTTTGTAGAACCCCTCGTAGAAGGGCATCCGTCGTGTGTTGCTTCTTTTCCCACTTCATCTCCATTGACAGCCTGAGTGATAAATTAAACCGGTTTAATTTGAACAAATCCTAGAACCGGGTTTAATGGCAAAACAAAAGTGTATTATAAATCATGTATTAGTGTAAATGTAATAGGTATACAAGCGGGATCCTGTTCCCACCCCTAAAAGCTAGTCATTAGGGGTAGTGGGGCTCCTTCACGTTGTAGCCGGTGTTGTCGTGTCGAACTAGGTTGCACGTGAACAGGCAGGGCACATGTATCCATTGCTCACCAATACGCACCGCAATGATGTGGCACTTGGAGAAACCCCTAGCGGCGCCTTTGTAGAACCCCTCGTAGAAGGGCATCCGTCGTGTGTTGCTTCTTTTCCCACTTCATCTCCATTGACAGCCTGAGTGATAAATTAAACCGGTTTAATTTGAACAAATCCTAGAACCGGGTTTAATGGCAAAACAAAAGTGTATTATAAATCATGTATTAGTGTAAATGTAATAGGTATACAAGCGGGATCCTGTTCCCACTCCTAAAAGCTAGTCATTAGGGGTAGTGGGGCTCCCACTTATATACCCACATCGGGGTTTATGAATTCCCGATGTGGGATATAAGGTGTGTCATACCACCATATATATTGATGTTACATAGCACCGTCCTTGAAAGCGGACATCTCGACGGCTACGAATAAAGGATTGGTTTTTTTTAAAAGGTTGATATTTTATATAGTAATTTTAAAAAAGTTAAAAACTATATAAACTATCAATTTTTTTTTCAAATATAACTAAAAGGTTGATATTTTACATGGTAATTTAATATTCTTAAAAACTTTGATTGAATAGTAGACAACAAATAACATTATATTTTACTCTGGTGGTCCATTTTTGTAACACTTGAGTCTTACAATGCATCAACCCAACTTAATATATCATTTCAAGTTTGTTACATATACTCGAGTTTTTTGTGCAATTTATTCCATAAACAAATTGTCACTCTTGAACTGAACTTCAACTATGTAAAGTTCTTCCTCTTAAGAGTTGCATAGAGATGAGTATAAGCAAACAAAAATTGTAAAGAATTTGAGTTGCTAAAGACAACAGTCGATAGATCAAACTCTCTTATAACCAAGCAAACATAAATTATAGACCATTTCAATTGCTAAAGTCAACGGTCGGCATGTCAAACTATCTTATAACCAAGCAAATAAAATTGTTGCCCTGACTTTCATACACTTAGGGCTGTTATATATGAGCTGAACAACTCGAACTCGGCTCGAAAAAAGCTCGACTCGAGCTCGTTTATTTACCTAAACAAGTCAAGTATATATGAACATGTTTTAAGCTCGATTGAAAGCTTGACTCGTTCGATTTCGGTTCGAATAGCTTGAATTTTATGGATTTTCTAAACTTTCCTTTAAATTAATATTGTTATGACCAAGTAAAACTACTTAAAGCTCGGCTCGAGCTCTTTCATTTACTAAAACAAAGCAAGCTTGAACAAAAAAGAAAGCTCGTATAAAAATTGGCCTCGGCTCGGCTCGAGCTCGTTTAACAAATGAACCAAGATTGAACATGTCAAACTCGGCTCGTGCAGCTCGAATAACACCCCTACACAGTGGCGGAGGGAGGAATATGCCCGGGGGGGCTTGGACTGAACTACTGAAGGAATACTAAAGGAAGGATTTTTTGAAAAAACACTGAAGGAGCCCCCTGAACTACTGAAGGAATGATTTTTTGAAAAAAAAAAATGAAAGAAGAAGGTGGAGAGTGGGGAATCGAACCCAGCTTCAATTCACACCCATACAATGCCTCAACCAACTACGCTAGAATTTTACCTTGTACCTATACCACCTTCTTTTCACGAACAAGTCAACATTGTCACCAAACATTGTCACAAACCAATTGTCACCGACTAAAAAACATTGTCACCAATCTATATATTATCTCTAAACAGAGAACATTATCACCACCCTCTCTATTGTCACCAATCTACTTGTCACCAACAATAAAATAGTGTCATCAAAATATTGTTTCAACAAATATTTGTCACCAAAATCATGTAATCACAAACAAATTAAATTGTCATCACCATACTAAATATCACCAAGATATTAATCTATTGTCACCAATGACAAAACATTATACCCTAGAATAACTAAAACTAAGCAAACAGTAATCTATTGTCACCAATGAAAAAATATTGTCACCAAACTGAAACTCCATCCTCAATCATTCAACAAAAACTGATCTAGATTCAAGCTGTCATTGAAGATTCTGTAGGCTTTAGCTACATAAATTTCTAACTTAAACAAGCAATGATAATCTTGTTTTCCTACAATTTCTCTAACCACAATGGGCCTGCAATTCCACAAATTGAACAAAACCACAAATTGAACAAAACCAGACTCTCGTTGTTGGCGCCACTGAGACCAGGCATTGCGTGTACCGCCAGAGAAGATCCTCCATGCGAAAGATTAGCTAGCTCATTTTCAACGTCACAAATTTTGAATAATTTTCTTGAATGTCTTTGAAGATGCGAACAAAAGGAAACAAGATATCAAAAACTGACAGGTAATGAAAATTCAATTACGCGGTTGATTTCTAAATGTTATCACATGCAATATTTAGAGACCCTAAATACCAACAAATAACAAATGAGACTACACAATTAATGGAATGTCTACATAATTTTCTTTCAGATCGGATAAAAGGGCTAAAATTTAGAAAATTCATTGAATCTAAACCTAAATTGTCAGAAAAAAAGACATACATATTTCCAATTTATAAGCAAACGAAATTGAATTTCAAATCTAAAACTCAAGAGGTGGGATATGCAATCAAAGATGATGAAGAGCAAAACCTAAAAGAGAGGGTAATCTTTCGAGGCCTCAAGAAATCTGAAGAACATGAATTAGTATCCAGTAGCAGCAGAGGCTGAAATCTGAAGCACGGAGGTACCATGGGAGTAGAGTCTGAGATCTCCAGAGGGAGCACGGAGGGGCGACGCTTGGCTTCGAGTCAACGGGGGAGGAACAGACAATGGAGGAGGCAACCATGGAAGGTGAACGGAGATTTCGATCTCAGATCTAGAGACGGAGGGACAAGACGGAGAAAGGGAGGGGGATTCAATTCTACCGTATCTGGATTTCCCCGATCAATCCAAGCAGGTGATGTGGTTTGAAAGAGCTAGCGAATGAGAGAGACGTCGGAGTGGGGTAATTTTTGAAAGAGCTAGTTGGAATTACAAAAAAATGTGGACATTTACTTAATATTCGATTAAAAATGAACATTTACCTAATTAGCTTTTGTAAATGGACATTTGACCTAATTTTTACAATACTTTATATATTTAGTTAGGACAATAAACTTGAAATGACCTATTAATTTGGGTATGAATCGCAACATCTTTATTCTTACAAAAATGGAGTATCAAAGGAAAATTTACTACATCGGTTTACTTTTGTTTATCGTTTATTATTTGTATACATTTTTAAGGATGATAAAAAATATATAAAATATCAAAAATTTATAGATAATCATAAAGTGGATGTGATTTTATTTAATTTCAAAATAAAAAGTGTTTTTTGTTGTTGTAAAGTTGGACAAATAAATAGTGGTTTTGTTGTATTTAAAAGTATAGAGGATAGATCTGTGCAAAGTGTGGCTATATACAGGTACATGATTTTGTAATTTTGGTAAATAATGTTTTGTTTTGATTCTTTTCTTAGTCCAAGTTCAAAAGTTATATTATTTTAAGTAAAAAGTTCATAGTTGTATTATTTTTGGTTGATTTTAAATTTTATACTATTTTTTGTTTATAGGTGAATAGTTTGTATTATTTTGAGGTTTTTTTTATATGAATTTTTTTTCTTCATATTTGATACTCCGTAGTTGATATTATTGCGATTCATATATATCTAATGAAATTGATAATTATAGTATGTTTGGAGGGTATGTTGTATAAATATAATATTTTTTATTCTTAAAATATTATTATAATAATATTTATAAATTTATTTATAATATATTATTAAATAGTTTGAATAATATTTTAGAGAGAATTGCACTAAATAACCCCAAACCCGAAACTCTTTGCACACAAAATTTTGAGTTTTTAAGAATTGAACTGAAATCATGATAAACCCGATTTGACTTAACCTAGAACAACCATTACCCAATTGATCGAAGACCGATTTACTTGAGATCCATATGACTCGAATCAGATGAGCGGATGATGCGGATGAATGGGTGTGACTTTTATGTACGGGTTGATTCATCTTTTTTGGGTCTTGTTAGATACACCGCAAATAATGATTAAGGATTTGCACGTCCTTATTAACGTGGACGTGTGAAACTGTGCACTTCGTTAGCAAAATAGGGTTTGCACGTCCTTAACAATGTGCAATAGTGCACATCGTTAACAAAGTGCATGCACATGCACTTCGTTAACGACGTGCAATCGTGCATGCACTTCGTTAACGATGTACAAAGTGCACTTTTGCACATCGTTAACGAAGTGCATGCACGTCAAATACGACATGCATATATACACGTTTTTTTTAAAAAATAAAAATACGGGTGTGCACGTAGGCACGCTTTGGGGTCTATCCACCTTGCACGTTAATTACGACGTGCAAGCACGTCATTTTAAACGTGCATGCGCGTCGTAATTAACGTGTAGATTTGCGCTGTATATATCCGAAGCGCTTTTTTTAGTGCTATGTGTTGATTCACTTGATTGGTCATTTGGTCCTATATGTTGAATTGTTCATTATTTTATCCGAAATTTGGGTGGTACCCCTGAACTAAGGGTTTTTTCGCATGGTGTACGAAAGTTTTACTTATTTCACGTGGTACCCTGAGCTTTGTTTTTTTTTTTTTCGCCGCGTGCCCTTGTGTTAATCTCTGTTACATTTTCCGTTAAAATGTTTTTTAAAAAAATAAAGAACATGAAAATAAAACTGAAACAGTGAAACTGAACACGCTCCAGCTCCTCACCGTTCGTTCTTTGATTGCAGCAGAAGTCTTTGGGAGAGGGGACGCCGAAGGTAGGAGATCAAAGTTGACGTGAGGAGGCCGGTGAGGGTGTAGCATACCATCGTGACGCCGGTGGAGGTAAGTACGTAGTTTTCCCTTCTCAATTGGTGTTGGGATTTAGGGTTTGAGGATTTAGGGTTTTTTTTCGAATCGGGGGTTTTGGGTTGGATCATTGGAGTTGACAAATGTTCAAAGTAGGGTATGAGGATTAGATTTAGGGATCAATTTTATGTGAATTTTGTTCTAATTGGAGGTTTGTGTCATCTTGAGGTGATTTTCACAAAACTAGTGTAATCTAAGCATTTTCACAAAACTAATCGGGGGTTTCTGTCTGAAAAATCGGCATGGTAATATGAAATTCCAACATGGTAAAATGTCTCCCAAATGATTCAATTTCAATTTTGATTGCTCCACTAACTAACATGTTTCATAAATCAGTGTAGCTAGTAAAGGAGTACAAATTCATTGGAAATTAAGTTCAAACTATTAGTTTACACTTCCTTTCTTTCATTTATAACCTTAGGTTTTTCAATAATGGATTGATAATTTCTATAACCTTATCAAAGGGTGACTCTTGGATCATGCTTTTATTAATTCTTGGATGTGGAAATTAACTTGCAGCAATTTAAAGTACTGCAAAACAAGAAGTCAGAGGGCATATCATAATTTGATGAATATGAATCTAGTCAATTGTCCATGGCTGAGAGAATTTATACTTGGCGGCAATATATCATCTTCCTTCCTATTTGTTTTTTCTGAACACTCATGTATTCCTATAGATTTGGTGATACCCCTTATAGACGGAGCATCGAATCTCTCTCTACATGAAAATCCCCTTGGTTTCTCACCTGTTTAATTCCCAGCTCATTACCCAAACAACCGTTTGGGGATTATTCGAACAAAATTTTTTATCATATATAGCAGTTTTATATTTTTATACCTTTTGAAGATTAATTCAAAGTTATGATAGTAAGTGTATTGTTGTAGCCTATTAGCTCAAATAGAAGAGCATTCTGCTCATGCACAAAGACGTGGGTTCGAATCCCACATAGACTTATTAAACTCATTAACCATAAATACACTATGCCATTTTGCATCTCAGGCGACGGACCCTTGAGCTTCTGTCGCCTGAGTTCACTTCAGGCGAAGAACTTATAAGGGTTCGTCACCTGAATCTCCCATGGTTAGAACTCAACCCGGATCAAATTCAGGCGACGAACTTAATTCAAGCGACGGACATTTAAATGAATGCGACCGTCTGAATAGAAAAGCCAATTGTAATTGTCAGAAATGATTTGTCAGGCGACGAACATTGAAATTCCGTCGCTTGAATAAATTCTTCAGAGGACGAACATATAATGTTGGTCGCCTGAATGAGTGACAAAATTGAGCCATCAATTGCAATCATTTAGGTGACGACGTATTTTTTAATGTTCGTCGCCAGAGTTATATTTACAATTCTTTTTTATAAATCTTAACAATTATAAAAATATTTTCTATTTTTAAAAATTAATGATGTAATTTTATTCTTATAATTAAGTTATATTTATAATTTTGAAAACATAATTTATAATGTCATTAATTTTAAATTAATTATGCAATGTTTTTATAATGTTAAAACTATAAACTTATATTAATTAGGTAATATTTTATACAACCACAATAACTACGTATCATATTAATTAATTAATTAATGTAATTTATAATGTTTTTATACAACCATATTCGTTAGGTAATATTCATAATGTTTTTTTATAAAACAATGCTAAACTACTTAACTAGAACTACATTTATAATATTTTTATACGAGTTCGTGTATTTGTTTATATTATATTCATATATGTTATGAATATAATATGAGTTATTGGTAATAACTCGTGGTAATAACTCGTAAGTTATAAACATGCAAATATATAATGTTATAATCGATAAATTTGTAATGTGTTATAGTCATATTTTTATAAAATCATAACTTATAATGTCATAAATTATAAATTAAACATGTAATATTTTATAGAGTTAAAACCATAGTATAAGGTATAACATTAATTAGTTAATATTTTTTTATAAAACCGTACTAACTAGTGCTATATTTGTAAAAAAAACATATGTCTTGTATTTGTAAATTATAATGTTGCGAAATCATAATTTATAATGTTATATAGTTCTATTTGTGATTTTTTATCTATAAAACCATACAATTGCTAATAAAACCATATGTTATATTTATATATTTTATATGACTATCCAATTTTCTTCTGAGATCAAGATTAAGATTGAGATGGAGATCGAGAATTTGGTTATATATATACATATAGATTTTCTTATATATGTTATATAAATTTCTAATTTTTATTTGAGATTGAGATTGAGACTGAGTTTGATATTGAGATTATAGTTGTTAAATATAGATTTTGTGATTATATGAATATCCAATTTCCGTTTGAGAATGAGATTGAGATGGAGATGGACGTACATTATGATTGAGATTGAGATCGAAATCGAGATTGATATTGATGTTCAGATTTTGATTGTTAATATAGATTTTGTGATATACGTTATATATGAATTTCTAATTTCCGTTAGAGTTTGAGATTGAGACTAAGGTGACGTTTGGTTCAAAGTGTAAAAGGTAAAGAGAGTGATTGTGTTTAATTGGAAGAGAAGGAAAGGTAAAGTGTTTGCACCTAGTTTTGTTTGGTTAATTTTACCAAGGAAATGAATCAAATATTTTGTTGGTTGTAGATCCAACTAATTGCCACTCATCAACTCATAAACTTTTTTGAGTTGGGGAAGGAGAAAGTAGATGTTACATTTAAATTTTCAATTTCTGGTTGAGATTGAGATTGAGATCAATATCGAGATTGATATTTAGATTGATATTGACATTGTGAATATGTGATTTATATTGAGACCGAGATCAAGATTGAGATTGAGAATTTGGTTGATAAAATATGAGTTATATTATATTCATACGGGTTCAAGTTATGAATATAATGTTATATTCATATATTCATACATGTTATTATATTCATATATGTTATGAACATATGTTATGAATATAATATGAGTTATATTTGTTGATATTATATTCATAAATGTTATGAATATAATATTTTTATATGAGTTTATGTATTTTTTAACTAAAACTATCTGTATTAAACTATATGTTATATTTATATATTTTATATGACTATCCAATTTCTGTTTGAGATTAAGATTGAGACTGAGATTTTGGTTGATAAATATAAATTTTGTGATAGATGTTATATTTGAATCTCTATTTTCCATTTGAGTTTTAGATTGAGACTACGATTGATATTGAGAGTTTGATTTGTAAATATAGATTTTATAATAGATGTTACATATAAATTTCCAATTTTTGTTTGAGATTGAGATCAATATCGAGATTGATATTGAGATGGAGATTGACATTATGATTGACATTGAGATCTGACGAAGCCCGGCCCGATTTTAAAATCTTGTTCCATCGGGATTCTCACTAGCCGAGATGATTCCCTTCAACTACATCAAGTGTCGATTCTCACTAGCCAAGACGATTCCCGCTTAGAAAGGGGCTCTCAAAGCTATGGAACCCAACCTAAGCCGTTAGAGATTCCAAAAACCGACCTCTAAACGTGGGAACCTCTTTTCTGCATGTATTTACTCATTTTCATCTATCGCGTCATCAAGATCGATATCGAGATTGATATTGAGATCAATATCGAGATTGTTATATATAGATCTTATGATAAAATATTATATATGAATTTCCAATTTCCAACTGATCATGTTTTATAAACTCATAAAATAAGAATTGAAGACCCTAAAATGTTAAATTTTATAATAATGACTTATATGATGTATAAAATCAATATAGATGTAAAAATTCCAGTTGATAATTTATTCTAGATTTTTTTATGCTCTTACGTCCTAAAATGTTTATTATTTTTACCTTGAAAGAAGTCTAAAATAAATGTAAATTTAAAAAGTCTATTTTAGCAATATTTGTTTCTTACGACTACTTAGGTAATTTAGGTTGATATAAAGATTATATGAAATGTATAAAATCAATATAAATTTAAAATTTTCATTTTCGGAATAATAATTTAGATTTCACAATGCCCCAAGTTTTGCGCACAATATAAAACTTAAATTTCATTCAGGCGACGAACAATATAATTATGTTGGTTGCCGGGGTATTGGCGCTAAGTATTTCCGCCTAAATTTTGCAAAAGTTTAAAAAACATTCAAGCGAGGAACATGTTTTTTTTAGCCCGTCGCTTGAATGATGCAAGTATATAAGCATAAATTTTAGGGTTGGCCGCCACTCACCTTATCCTCTCCAACTCCCCAGTCGCTCTGTGTGTTCCTCTCTCTCTCTCTCTCTCACTCCAAACTCAACCTTATTACTCTAGATCTCAGATCTCCGCCTCTCATTCTCTTACTCCCGTCGTGGATCTCGACTTTTCATCCTTTTACTCAGTCTTTCTCTCCTAGCCACCCATGTTACCGACTGGAATTGAAGAGGAGGAAGGACTGCGTTGTCGGTGGTCACCAGGCCACCTTCACTGGTCGCCGACAACGATTGAACGAAGTCCTGGGGTGTGTGCTTGTTCCCCGCCTCACCAACACATCGTCTCTCATCTCGTCCTATCTCCTCGTCTTGACGCTGGCGAGGAGGACCCTAATTTCAACCCTAAACCCTCCTCCTCCTCAACCCCAATACTCTACCCTAAACCCTTCTTGTGCGTCTCCGACGGCCTCTGCACCAGCACCTCGGCTCTCATCTTGTCCTCTCTCTTCGAACCCCAAACACTCTTCCTAGTTAGCCCCAATACTCAACCATAATCCCCCAATTCGAAATCCTAAACCCCAATTTGAAACCCTAAACCCCTTATTTCTGGCCTCTTATGGTGCTCTTCCGATTTCCGACGGCCTTTGCACCCTTTAGCGCTTCTGTTGATGGCCTCAAGCTTCTCAACACCTACGATACAGAGGAAGACACTGAATTGCTGGAATGCAGAGACCTACGAGACGAAGAAGGCGAAGCAATCAAATCCAGCTCCTCTGAGATCACAAGCAAGTTCTCCTACTAGATATTTACTCTTTACTTTGTTCCAAATTGATCAACTGTTGCTTTCTACTTCCGCTGATGACTGATTGCATTGAATTCCAGGCTTATTGAACAGTGCTCTTATTTGCGTGGTCTCTTAAGTGGAAATTTTAGGTAAATATGCAGTTAACGATATTTTAATTCGGAATCATTTGTTCTAGGCATAATATATCCTAGTCCGTAGGAATCGAATTTGGAACTATAGAAAGTCTTATTTGCTCTTCTGGTAGTAGTAACAACGAAATTTGACTATTCTTCATCATCTGCTACAAATTAAGATTTACTGTATTGGTTGTCATTGTTTGCCTCTATGGCTGGCTATTTACTGGTTTACTTCATTTATTTTTGTTGATGCTGCACTTTGCTATTGCCTTAGCAATTAGGATGTGCCTCTGGATGTTATTCAATCATGATACTAGTGTTTTGCTGTTCAATCATGCATGAGTGCCATGAAAACTCAGTTTTAGCTCAATTTATCATGGTCTTCAATATGAAAGGCTTTTATTCTCTCATGTCGTTTCAGGCTCGCTGCTAAGGTTGAACATAGATGACAAATAGGTGGATGACGAACCATTTCGGGATTAAAGGGAAACTCAAAGGGATCCTTGAAGCCAACTTTGCTGGCATGGTGTGTCTAATTGTTGCTTTCTGGTTCATGTACTTGCCTTAATTTTTTGCTTGTGTAAGTTCATATTGTGTTTTTTTTAATTCTACACAGAATCATGGGTACCCCAAATGAGGATTCATGGCCTGAAGTGACTTCCCTACCTGATTATAAAAGCTCCTTCCCACAATGGGCTGCCAAGGTACTAAAATTATCTATCATCACAAATATAAATGAAGAGTTTATGAAGATTTACCTAAGTATATGAAGAGTTTATGAATATTTTAATTATAACTTATAGCTGTACGTATGACATGATATAACTTATATATCATATTTTAGCTTAGCTCATATTTTAAGAGGAATCTTATTAATTTAGAGAATTGAGTGACAATCTTTCTAAAAAGGCCATAATGCATTAAACCGCTAATTTATATATCATGTTTTCATTAACTCAATCTATCTAACCACTTATATGAATGTATAAATAGAAACTTAGAACATAATCTATTTTAGAGGAATCTTTTACATAGCATGTTGTAGAAAAAAGGAAACTTAGATCATAATCTAACTTTGATATGAATGTATAAATAGTAGCTCATATATGACTGATTACACTTTGATATGAATGTATACTGTTTCTGAAGGTATGGGAGCTGCTGGTGAGCAGCCTGCGAAGAAAAGGAAGGATCGTGGACTGATTACACTTTGATATGAATGTATACTGTTTCTGAAGGTATGTTTTGTTGCATGTTCACTTCGTTTGCAAATAAGTAGCATTGGATTATAAATAAATCTAGAGACTTCTTTCATAATTTTCCATTGTTTGGATTATAAAATAAAGAATTGATTATTTTCTCAAATTAATTAACTATTTTCTCAAATCATCGCTTCATCTTTATTGAGTTTCTTCCCTTCCTTGACCAACTTGAACCAAATCGCCATTTTGCAATTTGAAGCTGTTTACTTTTAATTAAATACAGTTGATTACTCCAAATGGTAGAACTTGTAAGATTGGATGTGAATTAGAATGGAATGTTGTCTTCTTGTTGAACTTTCCTTGCTTGATTATAGATAAGTTTCCACTGTTTGTTTCTCATATATGAACTATTTTTTATTGTAGATAACTTTCCAGTGAGGCTTCCGCTTTGGATACGGAGCCTTCGAATACGCAGGAGGCTTCCGCTTCGCAGCCCTCATCTGCGCAGCAGTAGCCGATATCTCCCAGCACTCTTCTCATACTTCCTCTTGTAATTAACTTGGATTTGCGAATAGTTTTGTATTTGTGAATTTGTATGTGATTGCAAACTTGGATTTGTGAATTTGTGCATGTATGGTTGTGAACTTGGTACAATTTTGTGAACAGGTTTGTGTTTGGTGTGTAATGAAACAGGTTTGTGCACAATTTTGGTGCACAAAATATGCACAATTTTAGTGCAATTGCAAACAGGGCATCAACCAATTTTCATTTTTAAAAAAAAAATCAAACCATACTCAGGCGACGAACATTGATAAAACTCATCGCCTAATTTTTTTTTAAAAAAACTAATTTATATTCAGGAGACGGACATAGCTAATAAGATGGGTGTCTGAGTCATATTTTGTATTTTATAAAATTCTACACCAAATTGGGGCGACGAACATAAGAGGATAAATCCGTCGCCTGAAGTCGGCTCGGCTCGGCTTAGAAAGGCCTTTTAGGTCTGACAATGTATTTAGGCGACGAACATGTTTTCGGTTGCCTAAGGTTACTCAGGCGACGGACAACATGACACCCGTCGCTTGAATACTGTAGGGACGGCATCGAGCCGACCACGGGTCAGGCGACGAAAAACCCCTCTCATGCGACGAATTGAGTCCGTTGCCTGAGATGTAATTTGGCACAGTGATACGAAGTGCTTTGCTAACTTTATTTAATGTGTGTATTTGTTTAATATCGCCCGAAGAAATATCTGTCACATGTCCTCTAAACTTTGTCATAGCTTTTTTTTTTATATGAATGGTTTCAAACCCAAAATAGGAAGCTATGACATCAACTTGAATTATAGTGCAACCTGAATTTGCATACATATGAATCTGTCATAGTTGTTTACAATTCTCAAATGTTGTGTTCCATCTTGACACATATCTCAACAATTACACTAAAATCAGGGTGTAATAATAGGCAAAACAAGCAAAGGAGAAACACATATTAGCATGTCATCCAAGAAATACTTAGAGAAACAAGTAAGTTATTACTTATATGCCAAGTCTTGTTGCATTTACATAAAAACAGCAGACCAAGCAATGCAAAACTATAACAGCAAAGTCAATTCTACTTCCTTTTTTTATCTTAGCCTATGTGGGAATCGAACCCACGTCTTTGAGCTCGTGCAAAATTGCTCTACCATTTTGAGCTAATTGGCTTGCAATTTGTTATACATAGAATTATATTGTGGTACATCTTAGGACGCAACAACATCACCAGATACAGTGGGAGGGCTGAAGGTGAAAAATGCCTTAGTGTTACAAACAGCTGAAGACAATGAGGAATTTTCAACAAGCCGCATTCCACAAATTTATGGCAATCGTAAATCGTTTATTTTTGTCCCCTTTCCCCCAACTTGTAGACAATTGCACACTCGCCCTACAAACTGAATACGCAATTACGAAAGTAATCCAACCCCAATGCAACCCTAAATCAGATTCAAGAAGAAGAATGCAATCCAACCCCAATTCGAAGATTCTCCATCTATTCGCAATTCAACCCAAGCCCCAAATTCGGGAAAAAAAAAACCCATAAATCCCAAAACCAGTTGAAGAGGGAAGAAAACTTACCTCCGCGATCGATGTCACCACGTCTTGTCCACCTTGATGGCCTCTTCTCTTCGGCGTCGACATCCGTTCGTCGTTGTCGCTGGCGCTGGCGTCCCCTCGGCCCTCTCTCTCTCTAAGACAAGCTCATGGAGTCATGGGTGAAGAATCTCTCTCTCAGTCGACTATCTCTCTCCGCAATAGTCATAATTCATTTCTTTCAATTTCTTTTTTTTTATAAATAATTTCCGTTATTTCATTTAAAGAATAACAAAAAAATTCTTATTTAATTTCAGAAATATATATACGAGTTAATCACATTGGGCCAAAGGTAGAGAAACAAATAAAAACCGATCTAAATCTAGGGTTTCCCCCTCAATTCCCATCGCCCTCATTCAACTTTAGGAGGTCGATTCGAATGATCAACTTGCGTTGCGCAAAATCAAGGCCGCCGCCGAAGAAGAAATTCACCCCATTTGAGGCAATAGATGAAGATCTGTGCAATGAGATCTTCCAGAGATTGCCGATCAAAACCCTATGCCGACTCCGATGCGTCTGCAAGTGGTTCAACTCTCTCATCTCATCCCCTCTCTTCGTCGACCTTCATTCCTCCTTCGCTTCCGCCACGCCTCCTCACCTCAAACCCTATCTCCACGTCAAAGCTAACCGGGGAGACCTCATCGACCTCAGGTTTCCCGTCCCCGCCCTAAACGACGTCGTCGAGCATTCCAAGCAACCGCTGTATTTCCCATTCCGGGACGATCGGGAGGATGGCAATAAAAGGTCCACTTTTCTTGGTGCCATCCATGGCGTAGTATGCTTTTCCTACCCCTCGTCTTCCTCGTCTCCCTCTGTCGTTCTTTGGAACCCGACGATTCACAAGTATGTCACTCTCCCTTGCCTTAGGTTGTATGCCAACCAACACTATTCTCTAGGCTTTGGTTACGACACTAGTCGGAAAGATTTCAAGGTAGTCTTGATTCGGGCCCCGCAATGGACATATAAGGTGTACTCCTATCGACAAGGTTCTTGGAGCAGACCTCGCGGTTTTAAGCTCGATTCGCCTCCGCCTAGTGCTGATGGTTCTAACCCTTCTTGGCGTTTCCATGGTAATGTTTCACCTTGTTTCGTAAATGGAACTATTCATTGGGGGCTTAGGCTTATTAGTACTGGCCAAAGTGTTGTGCGATCCAGCAAGTCCATGCTGATGTTTGATTGCGAGAGCGAAGAGTTTAGAACAATGTCCCTCCCTACAAAACTCTTTTCGGAGTGGCCAGTGCCGGTAAAGCTTTTCGAGTATGCGGGCATGCTTGCAGCATTGGTGAACATGGATGTGTGGGTGATGGAGGAGCAGGGCGTCGCTACCTCATGGAAGAAGCTATATTCGATTTCAAGTGGTGATGGTGTTTTTATACATGATCCTTCATTTGAGAGGATGGCTCCTTATGGCCCTAGCAACACTTGGAACATGATTAAAGGCCCTATTAGCGTCTCTACAGAGATATTGAGTGAACATGTTTACAACGAAACCATGGTTTTGATGGATCATTCGAAAGCTCGGTCTTACACAAACCAGGAGATAGTTACTATCTTAAGTTCTTAATTTAAGCTTATTTATTTATTGCGTTGAGACGTTTTCATCCTTTTGAAATTGTTGTCAAGTGCTATTTATGTTTCCATGTTAAGATCGTATTTCATTCGAGAAGTTGGCTCCTCGCTCCTTATGACCCTAGCATCCCGTGGGACATGTTTCGGGATATTTGTGTCATCTCCAGAGTCAATAGTAGTACTTTGTCTGTCATTCGTTGGCGGTAATAGTCGTAGTACCTATCATATATAGTATTCGTATTCGTCATCGGTGTCATCGCGCGTGTCGGATTAGGTGATCAGGCAGGGTATGTATATCCACCGGTCACCAATACGATGTGCATATATGGCACTTGGAAACCTTCCAAAGAGGCGTCTTTGTTATGAAAAGATTTCTAGAGCTAATATCGATACTTGGCTCTTTGCATTTATTGCTGTGTTAGACCCATTTCTCTCCTCATTTTCCCCCGGAAGAACTAGCACAAAACGGCGTCGTTTAGAGGCCTATATGTTGATTCCGATGTGTCTAGAGGCAGATCCTCTTTATGGTCAAGAGTGGCAGTCGCCCCCATTCGAAAAATAAAATCTAACATATATCTTCCTCTTATTGATAGCTTCGATTTGATATATCATAAGCGCGCTGAAATCCGATATCTAGAAAAAGTCGGTTTTACCTCGGTTCCGTGTGCAAGCTTTATCACGGTTCTGAACCAAGGTAAAAGTGGCTATATATGGTAAATTTGTTTACGATGTGAACAGAACCGTGGTAAAACCGTCCACCCGTGGTAAATCTACATGTAGTTGTAGGCCTTGTGAACTGTGGTAAATGTGTCAACCGTGGTAAATAGGTTATGTGGTAATTGTTTTGAACCGTGGTGAATTTGTGAATCGAAGTAAAGATGCACGTGGTAATTGTGTTTTGAACCGTGGTAAATATGTATTGTGGTAATTGTTACCATTATTATAATAACATACGTGGGATTTGAACCCACATCTAAATGTATAAACACATCGCTTTACCATTTGAGTTAATAGGCTTGCAACTATATTAAAAGAAACTTAAGATAAAAAAAAAAAGTAGAGTTAAGTACCTCCACGTAAATTAACTGAGGAGTGCATTCAAGGCCTCCATGTGAAAGAAGTAAACTATACTTATAATTCCTTTTACTGAATATGAAATCTATTAATCAGTAAAATGCCAATTTTAATGAATATTGAATCTAATATTAAACCAAAAAACTATACGGAGTATATTCTCTTTTTTGAAAAAAATTGCATAGTGATATGATTCAACTGAGCCACTCTTCAATTCCTAATCATGCAGCTAATAGACTCACCGAAAGAAAAAATCAAATCAAATCATAAATGCATCACTTTATCCTGGTTTCAATGCAATCACATAACAGGAACACACATACTGAGAGACATGAAATTGATGGAAGCTCTTTCTGTATTTTGATTTCATTGTTTGATTTTCTGATGATTACAATATGTGGGGATCATGTACATGTATATATTGATAAGAGGACAGACATCTACAAGCTGTCATCCACATTTGTCTTGAGGCCCAAGCCATTGTATTGAGGACTACTGGGCTTAGGTGATCCACTGGCCATTCTGTAATGAGTCCCTCGGTCCACTATCCCCCCTCGCTTGACGCTCCTGAAGGCAGAGATTCGAGCGATTTCGAACATAGGACGGAGTGGCGAGTGGTTTGGTGAGGATATCGGTCAGTTGGTCCTTCGAAGAGATGAAGGAGACGATAAGTGACTTGGAACGAACCCGTTCGCGAACAAAGTGATAGTCAAGATCCAGGTGGTTGATGCGGTGGTGAAGAACTGGGTTACTGGCCAAGTATGTGGCGCCAATATTGTCACACCAGAGGACCGGTGGGCTCGGAAGAAATATTTGTAATTCAACAAGCAGCGATTGAAGCCAGATCATCTCACAGGTGGCTTCGGCAATGGCACGGTACTCGACTTCAGTGGATGACCGTGAGACGGTTGATTGCTTCTTCGATGTCCAGGAGACCAAATTTGGGCCATGGAAGACACAGTAGGCGCTGACAGAGCGACGGTCAGATCTATCACCACCCCAGTCCGCATCAGAAAAGGCGGAGATGGTGTGTTGCGGAGCTGATGATATGTGAAACTGCATAGTTGAAGATCCATGGAGGTACCTGAGAATCCGCTTTACCAATTTCCAGTGTATGTCCTTGGGGGCGTGCATATGTTGACACGCTTTGTTGACGGCAAATGATACATCAGGGCGTGTGAACGCTAAGTATTGAAGAGAACCAACCACTCTTCTGTAAAGCTGAGGATCATCCAGGAGAGAAGAGTCGGCCAGATCATCATATGTCGCGGGCATTGGTGTTGTGACTGGCTTCGAATGAGTAAGGCTAACCCGGGAGATGACTTCATGAATGTGCTTTGATTGATTGAGATAGAAGCCAACTGTTGTCCGATGTATCTCGATGCCCAGAAAGAAATGCACTGGGTCGAGATCTTTAACTGGGAACAGAGATGAAAGGCAGGTGATAAACTTTGCTGCAAGTTCTTCACTAGAGGACAAGAGCAACAGGTCATCGACGTAAATGAGTACAAACACACAATGTATCCCAAGGCGATGGTAAAAGAGAGAGGTGTCTGCTTCAAAGGGTGTGAAACCAAGATGAATGAGAGAATCACTTAATTTCGAGAACCAGGCTCTAGGAGCCTGTTTCAAACCATAGAGGGATTTGTTGAGTTTGCAAACAAAATGAGGGAATTGAGGGTGAGAGAAACCTGGAGGTTGTGAAACAAAGACGTCTTCATCAATCGAGCCGTGAAGAAACGCATTCTGAACATCCAACTGACGAGCGATCCAGTTATTCATGGCGGCGAGGGACAAAAGGATGTGAATTGTGGAGGGCTTGGCAACGGGACTGAAAGTGTCATTGTAATCAAGGTCGTGAAGTTGATGATAGCCCTTCGCAATGAGGCGAGCTTTTCGCCTTTCAATGGATCTGTCGGCATGGCGTTTAGTCTTAAAAATCCACTTGACACCCAAAATGTTTGTGGAAGGTGAGGGAGGGACAAGGGTCCAAGTGTTTGTTTGAAGTAGGGCTTGAAATTCGGCTTGCACAGCCGCTCTCCATTCGGGGAATTTGGATGCCTCACTGTAACACGATGGTTCCTCGGGTATGGTAGTGGTGGTGAGGCATTGTGGGGAATCACGAGATGGCCAGGGAATGGTTCCATCGGTATGTACGAGAGGCCTGGTGATGTTTCCTTTTGAGCGAGTTTTCATTGGGTGAGATGGGAGAGGGACTGGGAAGGCGACGGCGGGTCATCATCTGAGGAAGATGACTGAACAGAGGATGAAGTGGATTGGGTAGGGGAGGATGATTGAGAGTGGGCTGTAGGAGAGGGAGGCGGGCTATGTGTTTGGGTCGGCTGGGGCACATGGGCCATCTCTGGTGGAATTGAAAAGGGAAGAGAACAAGTAGTGTTGGGGATGGGGCTTGACAGGTAAGAAGGGTTGGTGTAAGGGTATTGGTCCTCATGAAATTTAACATCACGAGAGTAAATAAATTTGTGATCCCGCCAATTGTAACAAGTGTAACCCCGATGATTTGGAGTATACCCGAGGAAGGTGTGTGGTGAGGAACGAAACGATAATTTGTGGGAGTTATAGGGGCGAAGATTGGGAAAGCATAAACACCCAAAAACTTTAAAAATCGAGTAGTCAGGAATTTTGTGAAAGACAAGGTCAAAGGGCGATTTTTGTGAAAGGATGGGTGTGGGAAGACGGTTTTGGATGTAAACAGCGGTATGGACCGCAAATTCCCAAAAATGAAGGGGTAAACATGAGCCTTTGAGAAGGCTTAATGCCATGTCAATGATTCGATGGTGTCTATTCTCGACAGATCCATTTTGTTGATGCGAATAGAGACACGTGAGGCGATGACTAATGCCCATTTCTCGGAAAAGAGATCGTAATGGTAAAAATTTTGTGCCATTGTCGGTCCGTATTGAAATGATTGAAGTGGAGAAATAATTTGTGACCAGTTTGATGAATTGGGTAATAATCGGTGTAACCTCAGATTTAAACTGGAAAGGGAAAACCCACATATATTTAGAATAATCATCCACCAAGGTAACAAAATACTTGTAACCATTTAGAGAAGGCTCATGGGCCGGGCCCTAAATGTCTATGAACAAAAGCTGCAGAAATTTAGAGGACCTACTTGGGCTAACAGGATGGGAAAGTCGATGGGCTTTGGCCCAACTACAAGTTTGACATTGAGATGCCTTAGGGTTAGGTAGATGTAAGTGACGGAGAATGGCGCTGGTGACAGGGTGTGATGGATGTCCCAAGCGTTTATGCCAGAGGTCGGAAGAGGGCAAGGTGGTGGTGGTGGTGGTGAGGTTCGCCATTGAAGTAGCTTGGATCGTCGCTGGAAGAACATACAGACCATCTCTAACAGGGCCCGAAAGAAGAAGATCGGTTGTCTGCAAATCCCTCACAGTGAAACGAGAGGGGAAAAATTCAAAGAACACATTGTTGTCAATGCAGAATTTATTTACAGATAAGAGATTTTTGGTTAGGGAGGGCGTATGTAAGAGATTATCAAGAAGGAATTGACGATTTGAAAAGGAAAGAGGGGATGAGATAGAAGCAGAACCAGTGTTCCTGATGGGAACGGTAGAGCCATCGCTGAGAGAAACATGATCGGTGCCGGAGTACGGAAGATTGTCGAGACGCAGGTTGGAGAAGTCCGGAGTGAAGTGTTGATTAGCAGCAGTGTCAGGATACCAAGAGGAGGTGGTGTTGTGCGCCTGGAATGAGCGTGGTGGAGGGGCTTGGAAGGCTTGGTCAAAACGGTGCCAACACTTCATGGTCGTATGACCTCTTCTCTCGCACAACTGACAAATTGGGCGCGTGTCCTGTTCACCGGAAAAAGGTGAAGCCACCACGGCCTCTGCTGGATCCAGGAAAACCACCTCTGCCCCCATTGTAGGAGGCGTTGGGGTTGGTGAAGGAATTGTGGTTTCCACGACCGCCGACATCAGTACCGCGACCGCTGTTGAATCCGCGACCGCCTTTGGTTGCCCCTATACGAGCCACGTCCACCCCTGGATGCTGTGAAATTTGCCTCTGGATTTGACGGGACAGAGAGAGGGGGTGCGCCGAGGATGGACGTGGCCGTGTTGCGAGTGAGGCGCGTTTCATGGTTCATCAAATAGAACAGGTTGAACAGGTTGAGTTAAGAGGGATGAAACGATGGAATCATAATCAGTACCCAGGCCAGCAAAGACATAGACGACAAACTCATCGTCGGAGACAATCTGATCGGCCGATTGGATTGTGGAGACAAGGGCCTTGGCCTTGTTGAAATACTCAGAAACAGATTCGGAACCCTTTTTCAGAGACGGAAGTTGGAGACGGGTTTGGACAATTTGGGCATTGGAGCGAGCTTGAAAGAGAGAGTGCAGACGGTTCCAAATATCCTTAGAAGTAACACACTCAAAGACTTGGACCATTACAGGCTCAGAGAGGGAGAAGGTGAGAATGGTGGAAACGAGATTGTCCTTGGAGGACCACTCGAGATATGCCGGAGAAGATTCATCAGAAGGGGTGGGTTTGGAGCCATCGACATACCCGAAAAGCTGGTGTGCCTTGAGGTAAGAGGAAATCTGCTTCTTCCAGATCGGAAAATTTGTGTTTATGAGCTTGATAGTGTTTAGGGTATTGAAGTTTGGAAGAGAAAGGGAGGAAGAAGATAAGGTCGGATTAAGGGCCATTGTGGTTGAAGATGGTCAGAAAAAGAGAAAGGAAACAGACGACAGAAAGGGAGGAGCAATGTTGGGATGGTGGTGGATGTCAGAGGAAAGTGGATCAAGGGCGTGAGCCGTTATGCTCTGATACCATACTGAGAGACATGAAATTGATGGAAGCTCTTTCTGTATTTTGATTTCATTGTTTGATTTTCCGATGATTACAATATGTGGAGATCATGCACATATATATATATATATATATATATATATATATATATATATATATATATATATATATATATATATATATATATATATATATATATATATATATATATTGATAAGAGGACAGACATCTACAAGTTGTCATCCACATTTGTCTTGAGGCCCAAGCCATTGTATTGAGGACTACTGGGCTTAGGTGATCCCCTGGCCATTCTGTAATGAGTCACTCGGTCCACTAACACATTACATTTCTGCAATGTCATTTAACAATCTCAATTATAAAAATATTGACTAGATTTGATTGTAAATGAGAACTCCAAATCAGACCCAAAAAGTAAGAAACAAGGCAACTATGAACAAATGCTTGAATAAGGACTTCATTATTTAATAAACAAAATTGATAGGTTTGCAATCCCTTGCCTATAACTAGACCCGGGCAAACGCGGGCGCGGGCCGGGCTTGGGACGGGCTTTACCCGAAAATTTATCCCGTTGTTGCGGGCGCGGGCCGGGCTAAGCCCGCTTAATGGGATAAAAGTCGTGTCCAAGCCCGTCCGTGAATGCGGGTGCGGGTAGCCCGCGGGTACCCGCAAATCTAATCATTTTTTCTTATTAATGCTATACTAAATAAATTTTTAGTACATATATATTACATATATATGTAGTTACTGTTTTTATTAGATTTACTAATTAGTATATATATATGTAATAAAAAACAGTAATATAGTAAGTATATATAGTTACTAATAAATCTAATAAAATGTACATATATATTAGTAACTAAACTAATTGATATTAAAAACAGTAACTATAGTTTTTTTTTATAACAAAAGTAACTATAGTTACTAATTAATTAGATTTACTAATTACTGTATATATATATATAATGATACAGTAGCTATAGTTACTAATAAAAACAATAACTATATAAGTAAGTAACTAACTATATTATTTATTATATATATTTTAATGTTAATAAAGGCGGGTACCCGTTACGGGCCTAGCGGCCCGTAACGGGTTGATTAATCTGTCCAATCCCGCATCCGCTGCGGGCGCGGGCCGGGCCTAGCAGCCCGCATGGGCTTTTCCCCCTACCCAAGCCTGTCCAATTTCGCGGGCGGGCGGAACGGGCCGGGCGGGCCGGCCCGCGTTTGCCCAGGTCTACCTATAACCATGCTTCTTTTCTAATTTCTCAACACATAATGGATATTGCTAGGCCGATTCATATGCAATGATACGAGTTCAAAGGGTATTGATCAATCATCCATCCCCTGGCAAAAAAGACCTACTAGTCTGATTTGAGCCAAATCAAATATGCAAAAGAGGTATATCTGAGATCTAATCAAAAGATTTACCCTCGAAAGGACAGTGCAGAACTACAGATGAAGCCAAAATGAAACATACCTTACCTTAGACATGACCGAGAGGCGACTAGGACGTCGAAGCTGGAAATCAGATCCGGCTTCGCTACGGCATCGAATTCGTCAATTGAACCTCTCAATTTCTTTCCTCTTTTCCCTTGTCGCCCTCCATTTCCTTGTCGCTCTTCAAGTCTCCTTCCTTCGAGCTGTCTCCCCTTGTGCTCAGGATTTTCCTTGGCATCAGCTGCGCTTTCAAACTCGCACTAAATCCTTTCTTGTTCTGGCTTCTTGTACCAACCGACATGGACGCCGTGAGGGCAGACACGGTGGTGGTGATGGCGTGTGAAACCCTAGATTGAGATCATCTCCATCTTCCTCTTCCGCTCTGTTCATCGCCATATTAAACGGCTTGAGTGGACGGGACCAGACATGAGGGAGCGGAGGGACGAGTGAGAGGGCGATTCCAATGGTGGAGGTATAAGGTTAGATCTGGAGGAGAAAGGGAGAACGGAGGAACGAGTGAAAGGGTACGAATGTACCATAGAAGGAGAAAGGAGGAAGGGTCTAGAACAACTAATAAAAATTTAACAAGATCCAGAGCAGCTAAAAAAATAATTAAAGAGCCTACTCACCTAATGAAATATCCCTACCTTCACCCAAAAAAAAATATCCCTAGGTGTCTAAACTCTAAACTCTAAACCATCAAATTACCTCAATTTTTTATTATTTCATTTAAAGATTATCAAAAAAAATTATTTAATTTAATAAATATATTTACGGGTTAATCACATTGAGCCAAAGGTAGAGTAACAAATAAAAACCGATCTAAATCTAGGGTTTTCCTCTCAATTCCCAATTCCCATCGCCCTCATTCAATTTTAGGTCAAATTGTTCGTGTTGCGCAAAATCAATGCCGCCGCCGAAGAAGAAATTCACCCCCTTTGAGGCAATAGATGAAGATCTGTGCTATGAGATCTTCCAGAGATTACCCATCAAAACCCTCTGCCGATTCCGATGCGTCTGCAAGCGGTTCAACTCTCTCATCTCATCCCCTCACTTCATCGACCTTCATCACTCCTTGGCTCGTTCCGTCACGGCCACGCCTCCTCACCTCAAACCCTATCTCCACGTCAAAGCTAACCGGGGAGACCTCATCGAGCTCTGGCTTCCCGTCCCCGGCCTAAATGACGTCGTCGAGCATTCCAGGCAGCCGCTGTATTTTCCATTCCGGACCGATCGGGATGATATCAATAAAAGGGCCACTTTTGTTGGTGCCATCCACGGCGTAGTCTGCTTTTCCTACAAATCGTCTTCCTCGTCTCACTCCGTCATTTTTTGGAACCCGACGATTCACAAGTATGTCACCCTCCCTCTCCTTAGATTGTCTGTCAACCAATGCTATGCTCTAGGCTTCGGTTACGACACTAGTCGGAATGATTTCAAGGTAGTCTTGATTCGGATCCCGCAATGGACATATAAGGTGTACTCAACCCGACAAGGTTATTCTTGGAGTAGACCTCGCGGTTTTAAGCTCGATTCGCCTAGGCCTATTGCTGATCATGGTACTAAAGTATCTTGGCATTTCAATGGCGATGTATCACCAGCTTGTTTCGTAAATGGAACTATTCATTGGGGGCTATCATTATGTATTAGGCATAATTATAGTGGCTTTTCTAAGGTGCAATCCAGCAATTCCATACTGATGTTTGATTGCGAGAGCGAAGAGTTTAGAACAATGTCCCTCCCTGCAGAACTCTTTTCGGAGTGGAGCCCAGTGGCAGTAACCCTTTTCGAGTATGCGGGCATGCTTGCAGCATTGGTGGACAAGTTCATATGGGTGATGGAGGAGCATGGCGTCGCTACCTCATGGAAGAAGCTATATTCGATTTCATATGATGATGGTATTTTGATATATGATCCTTCATTTGAGAGGTTGGCTCCTTATGGCCCTAGCAACACTTGGAACAATATGATTAAAGGCCGTATTTGCCACATCTCTAGAGTGGTATCGTGTGAACATGTTTACAACGAAACCATGCTTTTGATGGATCATTCAGAAGCTCAGTCTTACGCAAACGAGGAGATAGACATCCCTTTGAAACTGCGTTGAGACGTACTTGAGACTTTTGACGGCTCCTTTAAGTTCTTAATTTATGCTTATTTATTTATTGCGTTGAGACTTTTTTATACTTTCGAAATTGTTGTCATCCCGTGCATGAGAAATTGAGAATATGTTCATACAATTGCCAAATATTCTGTGTTGATGTTTGATTGCGAGAGTGTTAAGAGTATAGAAGAATCGACATCCCTATAGAAGTCGGTTAGGGATATATGGCCAGAGGAGATAGGAGCTTTTTGAGTATGCAGGGATGCTTGTACGTCTACCATTTGCAACATCACATATTCACATGGGTTGCTTGAAAGAGTACTCTTCCTAACCGGGGCTTGATCAGCAGGCCGGGATGAGCTGGATCATCAATGGTCAATTAGTACAATTAGAATGGCGAACGATGAGAATAAGCTGATCGGTCGATCATGTGAAAGATGACTCCTAAAGTGATGAGCCATATATGCATTGCCATTGAGAAAATTGTGGACATTTACTGTAGTACCTGGTAAAGACCTTCATTTTTTGATAAAGACCTTCGTGGTTCAACACGAATGACTTCAAATCTATATGGATAAATATATGGACTCGTTGTGTGACATGACTTAAATTTATCGGATCACCATTAATTAACATGACAAAAAAAGAACCATGTCTCTGCTGTGGCATTATATATATGTCTCTGTTGTAGTATTATATATATTGAGGATATATTGATTGATAGATATTGATGTGATCAAATTAAGATTGAGTCTTTTCAAATACACAAGTGAATAATTTCAATGGTTAGAGTTTGATGATATGATAACCTAAAGGTGATGGCAAAACAAAAATCAAAGAGACAAATACGGGGCCGCGGGCAGTTGAAAATGGCAACATCACCTGGATAAACACAACAAGTGTTGAGTGAATTTGCAGCAGCGGATGTGGGTGGCGTTGGCGCTCCGAAGGTAATTGATGAAGGTCTGGGCGAGGCGAGAGGGTGGGATAGTAAGAGATGAGTTCGTTGGCCATTCATTGGCGGTAATAGTGATAGTACGTGTCGCCGGTGTCGTTGCCATGGTCGCAAGCGAGCGAGCGGGGGATGTAGATCCACCGCTCACCAATACGCACAGCCATGATGTGACAGTTGGAGAAACCACCCCTAGCGGCGCCATGTCTGAACCCCTCGTAGAAGGTGGAGTACTCCATGTCTGCCTCCGTCATGTGTTGCTTCCTTTCCCACTTCATCTCCAGTGATATCTTCAATTGGAATTGGTAGCTGCAAATCAATAATAAACGACAAGTTTTACTTAACAAAGCAATAATAAACGATAAGTTTTACTTAACAAAGGGAGTAGTATCTATGATCTATATATCTATGATCTATCTATCTTACGCACATGACTAATTTTATTTTTATGTAATTTAGTTTGAATTATACTTTATAAAATATTTCATTTATCAATTGAGTTTAAATATTATATGTATCAAATATAAAAAAATTCTGCTTCATATTCATACTTATACTTTTTTTGTTTTGTTTTATTCATCCTTATAATTTAAAATATTGATTTTCAATAATCATAAAAAATATTAATGACACAAAAAATAATCTAGATTTATTATTTTGTTTTTCTACTCACATTATCTTAATGTATAAAACTTTTCATGTTTATTCACTAATTATTATAAAAGGAATGAAGAGTGTTACTCCTACTTACTCATTTAACTTTGTATTCTTTTCTAAGAACCGGTTCAACTGATTCAATTATATATTTAATAATATATTGTCTATAAAATAAATTAAAACTACAGTTTTTTTTAAAGTAGGCTATATATTTGGTAATAAAATAAATAAATAATATTATAATATAAAAGTATTGACAATCAAATAATGCAATTTTTGCAATAAAAAAAGTCAAGGGGATTAAATAAATAATATTTTTATTCTTTTCTTATAATCGATCTAACTAATATTTGTATTTTTTTTAAGAGTCTATCTAACTGTTCAATTATATACTCAATAATATATTGTCTATGAAAATTTTAGAATTATAGGTTTCTTCAAATATGATATTCATCTAACAATAAATAAGTAAATAATATTATGATATATTACTATATATTATCAAACAAATACTACAGCATTAGTAATTAAAAACTAAGGGGGGTTAAATGTTGAATATAATATACTCATATTTTGATATTTATACTTATGCATAATTTAATAAGTTTTCTTCTATTTTTATATACGTATAAAATAAATGAATTTTACTAAAAATGTTATGCTCCTATTTAACTAAATTTGAAGGTAGTATACATACTAAATAAATTTCACCAATTCTACAATTTACTCCTTCACATTTATTGTACAAATGATTAAATGCTTATGTACATATAAAAAAAAAAGAATTTTAGTAAAAATGTTACATACTCATATTTCAGTATTTGACTAAAGTTGAAGGTAGTATATACTCATACTACGCTTACTATTATATATACACAAATTATGAATTATTATTGTTTCATTTAAAGATAAACAAAATAAATTTTCTCTACACTTACTATTATATACGGAGTATTCACTTACTATATCTCTACACTTACTATTATATATACACAAATTTACTAATTAAAAATAAATTTTCTCATTCTTTCAATATTTCTCATATAATTAAAAATAAATATATTTTACCAATTTTTCAATTTACTCCTTCACATTTATTGTACAAATGATTTAATGCATTTATGGGCAGAAAAACCTCTTTTATAAGTTATATATTGATATTGATTGATTGATAGATAGATTGGTCCAATATTATGAACTATTTATTATTGCTTCATTTAAAGATTAACAAAAATTCCTTTTTAATTCAAAATATACGAGTTAATTAATCACATTGGGCCAAATGTAGATTAACAAATAAAAAACGATCTAAATCTAGGGTTTTCCCCTCAATTCCCAATTCCCATCGCCCTCATTCAATTTTAGGTGGTCGATTCGATCGATCAACTTGTATTGCGCAGAATCAATGCCGCCGCCGAAGAAGAAGAAATTCACCCCATTTCAGGCAATAGATGAAGATCTGTGGCATGAGATCTTCAAGAGATTACCGATCAAAATCCTATGCCGATTCCGATGCGTCTGCAAGTGGTTCAACTCTCTCATCTCATCCCCTCTCTTCATCCACCTTCATCTCTCCTTCGCTCGTTCCGCCACGCCTCCTCACCTCAAACCTTATCTCCACGTGAAAGCTAACCGGGGAAACCAAATCGAGCTCAGGTTTCCCGTCCCCGGCCTAAACGACGTCGTCGAGCCTTCCATTCAACCGCTGTATTTTCCACTCCGAGACAGTCGGGAGGATGGCACTAAAAGGGTCACTTTTCTTGGTGCCATCCATGGAGTAGTCTGCTTTTCCTACCATTCGTCTTCCTCGTCTCCCTCCGTCATTCTTTGGAACCCGACGATTCACAAGTATGTCACCCTCCCTTGCCTTAGGTTGTATGCCTACCAATACTATTCTCTAGGCTTTGGTTACGACGCTAGTCGGAAAGATTTCAAGGTAGTCTTGATTCGGGCCCCGCAATGGACATATAAGGTGTACTCAACCCGACAAGGTTGTTGGAGTAGACCTCGCGGTTTTAAGATCGATTCGCCTCCTAGTGCTGATGGTACTAAAGTATCTTGGCTTTTCAATGGTAATGTTTCGCCTTGTTTCGTAAATGGAACTATTCATTGGGGGCTATTGTTATGTATTAGACTTAATAGTACTGGCCAAAGTTTTGTGCGATCCAGCAATTCCATGCTTATGTTTGATTGCGAGAGCGAGGAGTTTAGAACAATATCCCTCCCTGCAAAACTCTTCCCGCAGAGGCCAGTGCCGGTAATGCTTTTCGAGTATGGCGGCATGCTTGCAGCATCGGTGGACAGGGTCCTATGGGTGATGGAGGAGCATGGCGTCGCTACCTCATGGAAGAATGCATATGTTCCTTCATTTGAGAGGTTGACTCCTTATGACCCTTGGAACATGATTAACAGTTATATTTTGGGAATCTCTACAGTGAGAGTGAGTGAACATGTTTACGATGAAACCATGCTTTTGATGGATCATTCAGAAGCTCAGTCTTACGCAAACGAGGAGATAGACATCCCTTCGAAACTGCGTTGAGGCTTTTGATGGCTCCTTAGGTTCTTAATTTACGCTTATTTATTTATTGCGTTGAGGCTTTTTTATCCTTTTGAAATTGTTGTCATTTTGTGCATGAGAATATGTTAATATAATACCAAATATTCTGTGTTGATGTTTGATTGCGAGAGTGAAGAGTATAGAGGTTAGAGATGCTTGTAGCTAGCATTTATATATGTTTTCGTATTACGATTGTATTGTTATATACGATCCTTCATTCGAGAAGTTGGCTCCTCAGTCGTTATGGCCCTAGCTAGCAACCCGCGGGACATGTTTCGGGACATGTGTGTGCTATCTCTAAAGAGAGATTGTGTGGACATGTTTACGACGAATACATAATGCTTCTGATGGATCATCCAAAAGCTCCGTCGCGCACAAACGAGGAGATAGTTACCATCTTAATTAATCGCCGAAGATCCTTAGGCTGCGAATTATTTTTATGGAAGCCAGTTAAGAAGACAATACTTGTGGAAGGAGTGGGAGCACGGCATCTCGAGGGCGGCAGTTTTAAGCTTGTCAACGAGGGCGACAGTTTCAAACTCAAGACCTCGTCATTCTAGTTCTCAACCCATACCAACTAAGCTAAGCACACTCGCTGATCCGGGAGGGTTTGAGCCCCCTCATGCCTCCCCTCTATATGATACAAACTACAAACAAACTCTAGAGGCCGATTCAACTAGCTAGTAAAGCTTTCAAATACTCCCTTTCATGCTAGCTGGTTTGCTATTTTCTTCCATATATCAGTCACTTAATTCCCAAGTCATTTTAATTAAGATCTAAGTCTTATGTAACCGATCAACGTAACCAAGATGCATGGGTTAAGATTAGGCTTTACAATTACCAACATGGTAAGATTAATCTACATGACAAAGTTATTTTTACTTCATTGATAATTTGTAGCTTGCTTTTTAATTGTGGTTACATATCTCATACACTCGAGTAGTATGACAAAATCAAAGAGACAAATACGGGGCCGCGGGCAGCTGAAAACGGCAAATCGGGCAACTGTTGTTGGCCGACGGCATCTCGACGGCGGCAGTTTTAAGCTTGTCAATGAGGGCGGTGGTTTTAGGCTTCCCAACCTCCTCCATACAAATGACGCAGCGCTGGCCCTGAGGCGACTCATGACGGTCCTCGTTCTGGACATGCAGGATCTCCCAGACGGAGTCATAGGAGGCGGGCGTCACCTTGGTCCCGTCGTTTTCCACATAGGAATGTGGTCCAAAGGGGGATGGCAACAACACCTGGATACACAGCAAGTGGTCAGTGAATTCGCGGCAGCGGATGTGGGTGGCGTTGGCGCTCCGGAGGTAATCGATGAAGGTCTGGGCGACGTTTCGGCTGCAGGTAGGCGAGAGGGTGGGGTAGTAAGAGATGAGTTCGGCGGTCATTCGTTGGCGGTAATAGTCATAGTACGTATCGCCGTCGTGGTCGCAAGCGAGCGGGCAGGGGATGTAGATCCACCGCTCGCCAATACGCACTTGTGGCCGTTGGAGAAACCATCCTGTTATAATGTAATCATAAGTTTTGTCTTTGTATTCTATAGATCTAGGATGACAAGTGTTTGGATGTAATAGACTAGAAGAGATACTTAATGAGCTAGCTAGGGCTATAGGTGTGGTCTCGAGCCTTTGGACACATCTAAGGGATCCCAAGACCATCTTGGCTCGGACTCTAGGTGCACCAAGACTCTTGAAGACTAACCTGTTGTGTTTGTGAGTGTGTGCTATGTTCTGTGTTACAGGTTTAAAGGTTTCTGGATTGTGGGCCGGCCCATTACTTGGACAACATTCTCTTGTGAGAATAGAGTCCAAGCCCATGGCATGTATCCTTCATCTGGATCCCTTTTCTAGACGTTGTAACCCTACATAGCTACACTCTCCTCTATATATATGCTCCTGTTCACCATTTGGAGCTGTGATGAGAGAGAAGCTCCGACGGCAAAACCCTAAACCTAGAGCGAGGAAGAGCGAGACTGAAAGGCAGCACCTTGCTCATCCATGGAGGCCTTGATTCCTGTCACCTGGAGTCTGCATCATCCTCATATGGATTGAAGAGCTGGAAAGGGGGCTTTTACCCTTTCAAATCTCTGAACCTTTACCTTTTAGTTTCTCTGCGTTTAGTTGCTAGCTCATTAAGCGTTTCTCGTCTGTGTTCCACACTTGTAACCAGATCTTGTATCTTTGTTCGAGTTAGTGGTATTCTCGGGACCGGGTCTCCCCTCTTGAGGCCCCGCGGAGTAGGGAAACCGAACCGCGTTAACAAATCGTTGTGTTCTTTAGATTTACGTTTGTTTATCTTGTTAAGAACTCGAATCGGTAGCTAACAGAAAAGGGGGTTTACAAATTTGGTATCAGAGCTTCGTTCTGACTCCGAAAACCAAACCCTAGCTACTGTTTCTGTTTATTCTTTCGCTGCGTGTTCACTTTGGTTTAGCGTTTTCTAAGTTGAGAGTTCCTAATTTTTGTATTTCCTCAGCTGCAGGTACAAAAAATGGATGATAACTCCTTAAAAATCAAGGCCTTCGATGGAACAATGGACTTCCCCATGTGGCAGTTCAAGATGAAGGCCCTACTGATGAAGGAGAAGTGCTACAAGGCGGTCACCGAAGAGTTTTCTGCTGGAATGTCTGATGCAGACAAAAAGGAGCTCAAAGATCAGGCCTACTCCGAAATAGTTATCAGGTTGTCTGATGAGGTAGCTCGACAAGTGGTAACGATTTCTGACCCTAAAGCTCTCTGGAAAACGCTTGAAGACACCTACATGAAAACTTCTTTGCCTAGGAAGATTTCTCTGCTATGTAGGTTGTTCACTTTTAAAATGAATGTTGGTCTCACTGTGCATGAAAACTTGGATAAATTTCTGAAAATGACACAGGAGATAGCAAAATGTGATGACAAGATAAAAGACACTCACCAGGCTGTTATTCTGTTAAACTCGTTGCCTTCACAGTTTGACAACTTTAAAGACATTATTCAGTATAGCAGAGAAGAGATCACCAAAGATAAAATCATTGAAGCTGTTATTGAAAAGGATGAGGTCCTTAAAGTGTTTAAGTCTAAAACTGATTCTAGAACTGATAGATCTGAAACTAAAACTGAAGTTCTGGTTGTGAAAGGCAAGCCTAAGAGCAATAACAACAACAAATTAAGGTGGTCAGAAGCGTCAATCTGATAAAGATAAATCATCTGACAAAGGAAACAATGAGAAGAAGGGTTATAAGTGTCACTACTGTCATAATGAAGGTCATTTTGCTAGGGATTGTAGAAAAAAGAAAAGGGATCAACAAAACAAGTCTAAATCTGAACGTGATTTCACTGGTGTTGTTGAAACTTGTGATCGTTATCCCCAGGAATTACTTGTGTGTTCTTCTGAAAATGTTGTTGACAATGTTTGGATACTTGATTCAGGGTGTACTTTACATGCTACCCCCAACAGAGCCTTCTTTTCTTCCATTACAATCTGCAATGGTGGCAAGGTAATGTTAGGGGATCACACTGTCCTTGAGATCAAGGGCACAGGTAATGTTCCTATTAGAATGCATGATGGGAGGGTCAGGGTTATCCAAAATGTCATGTGGGTGCCTGACTTGAGGAGAAACCTACTGTCTGAGTCCGTGTTTGATGATATGGATTTCAACATCAATACATTTAGGGGTTGTAAGAATGTTTCTAGAAATGGAGTCATTCTTATAAAGACCATAAAAAAGGGAGGTCTATATCATGTGATAGGATCTCCTGAATTGAATGTGTCTACCCATGTGGTTGATGATGAAAATCTCATTCATACTAAGATGTGGCATGATAGGTTAGGGCATATAGGTAACACTGGCATGATGCATCTGTTTAAAAATGGCATGATAAATTTTAAACCTTGCAATCTGGAATTCTGTTAAAACTGCATTTTTGGTAAGAAAACCAAGCATCCCTTCAACAAATCTACCTATACTGCTTCCAGGCCCCTTGAGTATGTGCACTCTGATTTGTGGGGGTCTGCACAGATAGAGACAATAGGAGGAAGAATGTATTTTCTTTCTCTTATTGATCACTACTCTAGAAAAGTATGGGTATATTTGTTAAGATCCAAGGATGAGGCTTTTGACAGCTTTAAGTCTTGGAATGCTATGGTTGAGAGTCAATCTAATTTCAAATTAAAAGTGCTAAGAACTGATAATGGTTTAGAATTTTGCCATAAAGCCTTTAATGAATTCTGTAAAGAAAATGGGATAAAGAGACATCTCACAGTCCCTGGCACCCCTCAGCAGAATGGCACTGCTGAGAGGATGAACATGACCTTGCTTGAAAAAGCAAGGTGCATGCTCATTGGTGCTGACCTTAAGAGTTCCTTATGGGGTGAAGCAATCACAACTGCAGCCTATCTAATCAATAGGACCCCATCATCTGTTGTGGACTTCAAAACTCCACAAGAGATGTGGTCAGGAAGGAAGCCTGACATTACACACTTGAAACCATTTGGTTGTAGTGCATATTCCCATGTATCTCAGGGAAAGCTACAACCTAGAGCTCAAAAGTGTGTAATGCTAGGCTATCCTGAAGGAACTAAAGGATACAGATTGCTTGTTGTTCAACCTGGAGCTTATAAATGCATAACTTCTAGAAATGTAACTTTTAATGAAAAGGAATTTCATTTCAAGAAGAATCTAACACTTGAGACTGAGAATGCAGGTACCCCAGAAGATCCCTCCCATGCTGAAGGATTCTATGATCCAAATGACCATGATGACATGGAGGATGATGAATTTGACATTGGAACTCCACAAGGCTCAAATAATGGAAACTCAACCTCTGAGACTCAATCTCCAGAAGTTGAGGTGTCAAACTCTCCTCAAAACAGTGAGCCTGAAGGCTATGGCTCACAAGGTAGTATCTCTACTCATTCCCACCAATCTGGTGGAAGTGTAAGTGACAGTACTTCATCTCCCTCGAGCTCTCTTCAATCCTCTTCTACTGATACTTCTGCTTCTGATCATGTCCCTTTGCCTGTTATGAATACTGCTGGAAATGTTGTGCCTGACTTGTCTAATTATCAACTTACTAGAGACAGAGAGCCTAGAGTTAGGATACCTAACAGAAGGTTCACCTCTAATATTGTTGAATTTGCTTTCTTGGCTGCTGAAACTGTAAAACATCTTACACCTGAAAGTTATGATCAAGCCATGAAAAGTTCCTGTGCTAATGAGTGGTTGAAAGCTATGCATGAAGAGTTGCAGTCTATGTATGCTAACAAAACTTGGCTCTTAGTCCCTAAACCTAATAAAGCTAAACTTATTGAGAGCAAATGGGTTTACAAACTGAAAGATAGTATTACTCCTACTGATCCACCTAAGTATAAAGCTAGGCTTGTAGCTAAGGGCTTTAGGCAAAAGGATGGGGTAGACTATAAGGATATCTTTGCACCTGTTGTTAAGTATAAGACTCTGAGGCTCATGCTTGCTATCACTACTGTTAATGACTGGGAACTTGAACAGATGGATGTTAAGACAACCTTCCTACATGGTGACCTAAAAGAAACTATTTACATGCAACAGCCTAAAGGATTTATAGATAAGAGAAAAACTGATCATGTTTGTCTGCTTAAAAAATCCATCTATGGTCTGAAACAGTCTCCTAGGCAATGGAACTTGAAATTCAATGCATGTATGAGATCTTTAGGTTTCACCAGAAGCAAATATGACACCTGCCTTTACTTTAAGCATGCTGGTTCTAAGAATCCCTTGTATGTTCTGCTTTATGTTGATGATATTCTTCTGATCAGTAATAGCAAAGTTATTATAGCTGGTGCTAAGAATGACTTGAAATTACACTTTGATATGAAGGATCTGGGTTCAGCTAAAAGAATTCTAGGGATTAATATTATTAGAAACAGATCTGATAAAGTAATGTGGATGACTCAAGGTGATTATTTGCTTAAGGTGTTGGACAGATTCTGTATGAACAACTCTAACCCTACACCTATCCCTTTAGGAGGGCATCTAGAATTATACAGAGATCCTAGTCCTAAAACTGATGAAGAATCTAAGAAAATGGAAAACATTCCCTATGATGTTGCTGCTGGTTCTGTTATGTATGCTATGTTGTGCACTAGGCCAGATCTTGCCTTTGCTGTGAGTGCTCTTAGTAGATTCATGTCTGATCCTAGAGAAAAACACTGGAATGCAATGAAATATTTGCTCAGATATTTATGTGGCACTAAATCCATGGGTCTTATGTTTGCTGAACACACTTCTAGAAATGAACTTCATGGATTTGTTGATTCTGATTATGCTGGTAATAGGGATAACGGAAAATCTACTTCCTCATTCTTCTTTACCTGGCCTGGAAACTGTATATCTTGGAAATCTCAGTTACAATCTATTGTTGCTTTATCTACTACTGAAGTTGAATATATTGCTGCAACTGAGGCTACAAAAGAAGTTATTTGGTTAAAGGGAATCTTGAAGGAAGTAGAAAGAAAATCTTATATCCCTGTTGTGTTTTCTGATAATCAAAGTGCTATATATTTATGCAAGAATCATATGTATCATGAGAGGACCAAACACATTGATGTTAGATTCCATTTTATTAGAGATGAGATTGAAAAAGAAAATATCTCTGTTGATAAGATCTTAGGAGATGTGAACCCTGCAGATTTTGGTACCAAAATAGTTCCTACTAACAAATTCCATTTCTGCAGAAATTTCCTAAAGATCTTTGATCTGCCTTAGCTCATGACAGGCACGCGGGCTGATGACTGACGGGAGAGGAAGGTCCCTGGAAGAAGACCACAAAACTGGAAGGACAAAGAAGATACAAACTCAAGATTAGGAGGGCATTTGTTATAATGCAATCCTAAGTTTTGTCTTTGTATTCTATAGATCTAGGATGACAAGTGTTTGGATGTAATAGACTAGAAGAGATACTTAATGAGCTAGCTAGGGCTATAGGTGTGGTCTCGAGCCTTTGGACACATCTAAGGGACCCCAAGACCATCTTGGTTCGGACTCTAGGTGCACCAAGACTCTTGAAGACTAACCTGTTGTGTTTGTGAGTGTGTGCTATGTTCTGTGTTACAGGTTTAAAGGTTTCTGGATTGTGGGTCGGCCCATTACTTGGACAACATTCTCTTGTGAGAATAGAGTCCAAGCCCATGGTATGTATCCTTCATCTGGATCCCTTTTTTAGACGTTGTAACCCTACATAGCTACACTCTCCTCTATATATATGCTCTTGTTCACCATTTGGAGTTGTGATGAGAGAGAAGCTCCGACGGCAAATCCCTAAACCTAGAGCGAGGAAGAGCGAGACTGAAAGGCAGCACCTTGCTCATCCATGGAGGCCTTGATTCCTGTCACCTGGAGTCTGCATCATCCTCATATGGATTGAAGAGCTGGAAAGGGGGCTTTTACCCTTTCAAATCTCTGAACATTTACCTCTTAGTTTCTCTGCGTTTAGTTGCTAGCTCATTAAGCGTTTCTCGTCTGTGTTCCACACTTGTAATCAGATCTTGTATCTTTGTTCGAGTTAGTGGTATTCTCGGGACCGGGTCTCCCCTCTTGAGGCCCCGCGGAGTAGGGAAACCGAACCGCGTTAACAAATCGTTGTGTTCTTTAGATTTACGTTTGTTTATCTTGTTAAGAACTCGAATCGGTAGCTAACAGGAAAGGGGGTTTACACATCCGTAGGACTCTTAGCAGCGCCATAGCTGAACCCCTCGTAGAAGGTGGAGTACTCGACACCTGCTTCGGTTGTGTGTTGCTTCTTTTCCCATTTCATCATCTTCTTCCATGACATCTTCCTTGACATCTTCAATTGGAATTGGTCGCTGCAAATCAAATCAATTCCTCTAATCTATCAATTCTGTTTTTTGGTACTCTTTCGTTGTTGGGAGCCCAACCTACTCGATCTACTCCGTATATATAATACCCCGTAATTGTATATTACCCCTATCTCTATCTATCTCTCTAATCTAATTTTTTGAGATAAACCTACCTTAAATACTACAGTAGTATCTAACTATCAATCATCCATCTTTAACCATTTTAAAAAAAAGTATCTATGATCTATCTATCTTGTGGCTTGTATTTGTTGATAGGTCCAATAATATTATGAATTACTCCCTCCGTTCGGCAAAACTTGTCGTTTACTATTCATGCACGCCTTTTTAGAACGATAAAAACTATATAAAATATTCATTTTTTTATAAATTTTTTTAAACAATATTGTACTTATTAATAATAACTATAAAGTTGCTAAAAATATTATTAAAAAACTAGATATTTTATATAGTTTTTATCTCCTAAAAAAGCGTGCATGAATAGTAAAGTGTCAAGTTTTTCCGAACGGATGTAGTATTTATTAATGCTTAATTTAAATAATAACAAAAAAAATCTTATTTAATTCAGAAATATACGAGTTATAAATCACACTAGGCAAAGCCGCAAAGGTAAGAGTAACAACTAAAAACCGATCTATGAAATCTCAGCAACTCTAGATGAGATTTCCACCAAACACTCACCGAGCTTAGATCTAGATGATCAAGCTCGTCCACACTCAGAATTTGGAGATTTTCTGTGTATTCAATCAATATTCAGTTACAACTCTAACTACAAGCTATGTCCTATATATATACATTGCTAACCACACCTTCCGACTTAACCTCAAGCCTAACTACAGTTCTAACCGTCTAACAACTTGAGTGAAAGCTAAAGCTGACCAACACTCTCAATTCATCACACTAACATCCTCTATATCCCCCCCTCAAGGTGGGCGCGTAGGATGGAAGACGAGTCCCAACTTGCTAGACAAAACAGTGTGTTGATGAGCACCAAGGGGCTTAGTAAAAATGTCAGCAATTTGAAGGTGTGTTGGAATGAAGACAGTGGAAACCAAGCCTTCTTCTACCAAGTCCCTGATGTAATGAAAATCAATTCTGAGATGTTTGGTCCTCTCGTGATAAACAGGGCTGAGAGCCAATTGGTGAGCAGATTTATTGTCGCAACACAAAGGAATAGGCAATGAAGATCGAACACCCAAGTCCTTGAGAATTTCAGTAATCCACACAATCTCACTGCCAGTTGTAGACATGCTACGATACTCGCTTTCAGTTGAAGACTTGGAGACAGTCTTCTGTTTCTTAGTCTTCCATGAGACCAAGCAATCTCCTAAGAATACGCAATAGCCCGTTAAAGATCGACTTGAATCTCTACATGAGCCCCAGTCAGCATCAGAGTACGCGCGGACTGTTAATCTGCTGGAGCTTGGGTAGAATAAGGAGCAATGCACAGTGCCCTTCAAGTATCTAAGGAGGAATAAGGCAGCACTAAGATGAGGGGCACGAGGTGTAGCCATGAATTGAGTTAACTGCTGGACAGTGTATGCTATGTCAGGCCTAGTCAAGGTGAGATAGAGCAACCGGCCTACCAACCTCCTATAAGTTTCAGGGTCAGGCAATTCCTCACCATCATGAATACTGAGGTGAAGATTACGTTGCATAGGGAACTTGGCCGGTTTGCAGTTTAACATGGCTGCATTGGAGAGCAAATCTACCACATACTTGCGTTGATTCAACTGAATTCCATCAACTGATCTAGATATTTCCATTCCCAGAAAATATCTAGCATAGCCTAAGTCCTTGATAGTGAAAGCCTTATCTAGGGAGCTCTTCACCAATCCTATGAACTGTTCATCATTTCCAGTCAAAAGCATGTCATCCACATAGATGAGTGCTACTGTCATCAAGGTTCCCTTCACTCTAACAAACAGAGAGTAGTCAAACTTTGATTGAACAAAACCCAGTGCTGTCAAATGCTTTGTTAATTCGACATTCCACTGTCGACTGGCTTGCTTAAGGCCATATATTGACCTGTTTAGCTTGCAAACTTGCCCCTGAGCAGCCTTAGAGTACCCTGGAGGAGGCCTCATGTAAACTGTTTCATCAAGGAATCCATGCAAAAATGCATTATTCACATCAAGTTGATGTAAATGCCACTTCCTAACTGATGCTAAAGCAATCAGTATCCTTACAGTTGCAAATTTAGCAACTGGTGAAAATGTTTCCTTGTAATCCCTATCTTTGACTTGATTATACCCTTTTGCCACAAGCCTAGCCTTGTACCTATCTATACTTCCATCAGCTCTAAACTTGATTTTGTAAATCCATTTGCAGCCAATTGCCTGCTGTCCTGGAGGCAGAGCTGTAAGTGTCCAAGTGTGATTGACCTCAAGTGCATGAATCTCCTTATCCATGGCCTCTCTCCACTCCTGCACCTTCTGAGCCTGAGCAAATGATGAAGGCTCAACCACTGACAATACATGGAACAAGGAATGGACATAATTCTTGGAGTATTCTCCCAAGTCATCAGGTCTGACTACTGTGAAGACAGATGACAAAGAGGAAGAATCATGGCCTGACTCAATCCTTCTAGTAGGAAGTTGTTGGCAAACAAAATCCTGCAATTTAGATGGCCTGATAATCCTTCTACTGGCCCTATCAATGACCCTTTCAACTGGAAGTTGCTCTACAGCAACAGGCATTGCTGGAGCTGGCACTACTGGTGGAGAATTCCCACTCTCTAGAGAGTCCTCAACCAGTATATCCCTCAGGTCAACAGATCCACTATGACCCTCTCTCCTCAAGGAACCCTCACCACTTATCTCTTGATGGTTTCCTGAACCACTAATATCCCTTGCCAGGGCTTCACCATTCCTCCTCATCTCAGTTTCTTGCTGGTGATGAGTGATCCTAATATCATCTTCCCCAAAGTTCACTCTTGGCATAGCAACAGGCTCACTGTTATGAGGAGAAGGTCCACTCTCTCCATGGTAAGGGAAAATGTCTTCCCTAAATATCACATCCCTACAAACACTCATCTTATGAGTGACCAGATCATAGACCTTGTAACCTTTTATCCCTGGAGGATAACCCACAAAAATGCACTTTCTTCCTGAAGCTTCCATCTTGTTTCTGAAAATCTCAGGCACAAGAGCATAGCAAAGACAGCCTATCACTCTCAGGTGATCATATCCAGGTGGTCTTTTGAACAAAATTTCATAAGGAGTCTTCCAATTTAGCACTGAGGAAGGAAGAATATTGATAATGTAGGTAGCCCCTAGTATGCATTCTCCCCAAAACTTCAAAGGTAACCCTGCATTCAGCCTAATAGCTCTAGTCATCTCTATGAGATGTCTATGTTTCCTTTCTACCCGGGCATTTTGTTCATGAACATATGCCACTGAACGTTGATGAACAATCCCTTTTGCTGTGAGCAAAGCACCCAAGTGATTATTCACAAATTCAGACCCATTGTCTGTTCGGATTGTCTTGACCTTTGTTGCAAACTGAGTTTCAACATAAGTCAAGAATCCAGAAATCAGTCCCCCTACCTGTCCTTTGTCTCTCATCAAGAAAGTCCAGGTAGAACGAGAGCAATCATCCACAATTGTGAGGAAATAACGAGCCCCACACAAGCTGTTAATCCCAAATGGACCCCAAACATCCATATGTAGTAGGTCAAACACATTCAAAGCAATTGAACTGCTATTCTCAAAGGGCAATTTGTGGAGTTTGGCTAAGTGACACACATCACAGTTAAAGGTCTTCATACAAGAGCCCTTGGCCCAATCGAAAAACTTCATTTTTGACATGGAAACATGTCCAAGTCTGGCATGATTCAAATTTATTCTAGTGTCTGCAACAGAAGCAATAATGCCACTCACCTCTGTGCTATGCTGAGACTGAGACAAACGTCGAGCTCCACATGATTTTCCTGGTTTGCAGCTAAATCCAGAAAAGCGGTATAGACCTCCAGCCCGACCACCAACAGCAATGATAGCCTTAGTTGAAATGTCCTGGATCCAGCATTCATTTTTAGAAAATACAAACAACCATCTCCCATCATCAAGCATCTTACTAACAGATAACAGATTATACTTAAAAGAGGGCATAAACAACACATCTCTCAGCAAAATATTCGGCCCCAATCTAACTGTGCCAGAATACTGTACTGACTGTGTTTTGCCATCAGGAAACCCGATCATTATAGGTCTTGCAAGTGGATTCAGCTCTTGGAAAGAACCACTGTTGCAAGCTATATGATCCGAGGCTCCCGAATCCACAATCCAGTTTGTGGATAGTCCTTGACCAGTGTCAATATGTGAGCTCATACCTGCGAAGTTCACTGAACCAGAGTTCATGAACTCATCTTGATCCATAGGAGCCTTCCCTATCATAGCTCGCAGGACCTCAGCTACAACCGCATTCACCAGAGAAACATCATGCTGTCCATTGTTAGTGCTTGAACCACTTGCATTAAAACCAGATCCAGTACCTGCAACCTCTCTGAAGGCCAGAGGTGTGTCTCCTTGCACCACATCTTGAACATTGGCGATGATCTTGTCTCCTTGGGGGCGCTTTGGACCCGTGTACCAGTCTGGGAACCCGACTAGTTTGAAACATGTATCCTTCACATGTCCCTTCTCCTTGCAGTAATTGCAAAACAGCTCCATCTTCGCCTTCTTATAGTCCTTCTTCTGCTCAGATCCCCTCCACTGACCAGCACCAGATCCACCTGTGTTGTTGCCAAATCCAACATTCCCAGCATTGACGTTGGTTTGAACCGATCTGGAGGTGCTGGCACCACTGCTTCCGAACGACTTGGCCGCCAGTACTTCATGATTCTGAAGCGCACCTCCAGTGATTCCCTTCTGCCTCTCTATTTGCATCACCATGTGAAACGCTCGATTCACGGATGGCAATGGATCCATTGCTAAAATGCTGCTACGAATGCCTTCATATGTGTCAGATAATCCCATTAGGAACTGCATAAGTTTCGTAGTAGCCTCCCTTTCCAGCAATTTCTTCAGGATTGCGCATGAGCACATCTTCAATCCCCCGCACTTGCATACTGGAATTGATTCAATCTCCTGTAACTCATCCCAGGCTTTCTTCCTTCGTCCAAAATACGCAGCAACACTAGTATTCTCTTGTTTAATTTCGCTGATCTCTTTCTTGATCTGATAGATCAATGGAGCATTGGATTCGGCGAATCGCTCCTGGATCTCCTCCCAGAGCTCATACGCAGAGTTCACATATACAAAATTCTCAGCCAATTCCGGTTTCATTGAGTTTATAATCCAGCTAGTAACCATAAAATCGCACCTGAGCCATCGATCATAGTCTTCATCATCCTCTGACAGTCGCTCGATCTTTCCATTGATGAAACCGAGTTTCATCTTGGCTCCTAACGCCATCCTCACTGCTCGGCTCCAGTTATGGAAATTCAGTCTGTTGAATGGAGCGGACACCAGCACCATCCCTGGATGGTCAGAATTCGAGAGGAACAATGGATCAACCTGATTAGCTCCAAAGTTCCTGTTTCCCTGCCTAGTTCCAGATCCTCCCTGAGCATCGCTAGCTTCACCTTCTTCAATCACCATGGATTTCACTCGAAATGATCTCTAGAGTTGTAGTGCTCTGATACCATATGAAATCTCAGCAACTCTAGCTGAGATTTCCACCAAACACTCACCGAGCTTAGATCTAGATGATCAAGCTCGTCCACACTCAGAATTTGAAGATTTTCTGTGTATTCAATCAATATTCAGTTACAACTCTAACTACAAGCTATGTCCTATATATATACATTGCTAACCACACCTTCCGACTTAACCTCAAGCCTAACTACAGTTCTAACCGTCTAACAACTTGAGTGAAAGCTAAAGCTGACCAACACTCTCAATTCATCACACTAACATCCTCTATACGATCTAAATGTAGGTTTTCCCCTCAATTCCCATCTCCATTCGATCGATCAACTTGTGTGCTCAAATCTAGGGTTTTCCCTAAATTCCCATCGCCCTCATTCAATTTTAGGCGGTCGATTCGATCGATCATCATCTTCTGTTGCGCAAAATCAATGCCGCCGCGGAAGAAGAAATTCACCCCATTTGAGGCAATAGATGAAGATCTGTGGTATGAGATCTTCCAGAGATTACCGATCAAAACCCTATGCCGACTCCGATGCGTCTGCAAGCGGTTCAACTCTCTCATCTCATCCCCTCTCTTCATCGACCTTCATTACTATCACAAACCAGGAGATAGTTACTATCACAAAGTCTTAATTTAGGCTTATTTATCTATTGTGTTGAGACGTTTTTATCCATTCGAAATTGTTGTCATTGATAGTGTTATATAGTCTTTAAATTTGAAGAAGCTATATATGTTTGCATGTTATGATTGTACTGTTATATACGATCCTTCATTCGAGGAGTTGGCTCCTCACTCCTTATGGCCCTAGCAGCATCCCGTGGGACATGTTTCGGGACATTTGTGTCATCTCCAGAGATCCTGGAGATGGCACAATAGTCATAGTTCGTCGGTCATTTAGTTGGCGACAGTAGTCGTTAAGTCGTAGTACATGTCATAGTATTCGTATTCGTCATCAGTGTCATCGTGTCGGATTAGGTCACACGTGACCCGGCAGAGTATGTATATCCACTGGTCACCGATACGCACTGTCATGACTCATGATGTGGCACTTGGAGAAACTCTTAAAGGCGTTTTTGCTGCACCCCTCGTAGAAGTTGGAGTACTCCATGCCTATTAGAAAAGACTTCTTAGGCGATCGGTTGTATTTGAAGAATCGATACAAAAAAAAAAAAAAAATACAAAGTTGGGAAGCAGTCGCCCCCATTCAAAAATAAAATTTAACATACATGTTCCTGTTATCGATAGCTTCGATTTGATATATATTATAAGTTCAAATACGATATATATATGAGCAAAAAATTATAAACGTTTTAAGCCCGAACATTTATAAATTAATTATTTCCTACATCATTGAGCAAACTGATATACTTTTTTCGTAATTACGGAGTAATATTTTGTTAAACTTCATACCTTAATAATATAATTATATCCGAGAACTTTAAATTATGAGGTTAATTATATTGAAATATTTGAAAACCATGAAATAAAGCATGCACGGTTTATATTTTTATTCTAATTACACATTATTTATGTTTTATTCTAGTTACACATTCATAATTAATACTGATGATTTTTGGGGGGGGGAATTAGGGTTTAGTTTTACAGATAATTTTTTATGGTAATTTTCCGTCCCTTTAACTAAAAGTTTTAGGATCCGTCACTGGACGTGTTACACATAAATCGGAATGTTTATGACCAAACCTTGCTTAATGGATCATCCAAAATCGCAGTCTTACACAAGCCCCGGCCCCAAGATGCTTAGGTTGCAAATTCTTTTGATCGATGAACGTTTTGTTTGTTTTTGAACTAGAAGTTTCAAGTTGTTTTGATCGATGAATGTTTTGTTTACTTTTGAAATAGAAGTTTCGATGTGTTTTAGATCAAAATTTTAGGATCTAGACCTGAGTCAAAGCCGACCAAATGAGTTAGCATAAAGCCATGCACACAAGCACTACATTTTTTTTTGAAGCAGGATAAAAATTAGGAAAGACGCCGACGACTCGGCTTCTGCCCTAGCGCGTCCGAGCGGATGAGAACCCGAAGTTCTGGATCAGTGCTGAAGCTATCATCGGCAGGGGAGCTATAAGCCAGACGTGCAATCCTGTCAGCCACAGCGTTCGAAGCAATGAAAATATGACGAATAGCAACATTAGAGAATGAGCGAAGAAAAGTCGTATAATCAGCCATCAGCAACTCAATAATCCACGGCGGTTGCCAATCCCCGAGTAGAGAGTTAATAACGACTAAGCAATCGCCTTCGATAAGTAAATTATCAAGACCCATTTGGAGGGCCAAGCACTACATAGATTCTACACGGAATGTTATTCAGTTTTAATATATATTTTATAATTATATTTTTTTTTATAAAGAAATAATTTGAAGTGATAGTTAGCACTGAGTCCTTAGTCTCATGACTGCATCATTTCGAATGAGGTATAAAAAACCTAGGTTGTTTATATTTTATAATTATGTTTAGAGTAGTGTTGGTTTTTCTTACACTTAAAATATTTATAAAATACTCCCTCCGTCCAACAATCATGGACTTTTAGATATAAACTAGCCTATAGCCCGTGCGCTACGCACGGGATTTTTAACATAGTAATGATGTATAAAACATAGTACTCGATTAAACCTTATTTTCGACTAATATGATATAAGGAGCAACACATAAATTACTTTAACATGATTTGATAAAGTAAAATAAATCAACCACAATGTACGCAAATAATAATCAACTGAGCCATAACATCTGCATGCATATGTCCTCAACACAAGTTTCTACAAACTATACGTTGTGAAAAACCTCTTTATAGACTACATTAGTAGTAGAGGTTAAAAGGTTAGAATCTTGATCCCATATTACAATCTTCAAACCTCTCCTAGTCGTCACCCGAGAGACCGCAACATATAACTGGCCATGACTGAACACCGGTCGAGACAAATATAAACCAACCTGTGACAAAGATTGCCCTTGACTTTTGTTGATTGTCATACCAAAACATACCAACAAAGGAAATTGCCTTCTTTCAAACTGTACGATCATAGTTGGATCTGAAGAAGTCATAATCATGCGAGAAATAGGAACCTTTTCTCCCAAACTGGTTCCCGATATAACCTGACCTTCAACAACTCGCGAACATAGCCCAGTGATGATCAATCTTGTTCCATTACATAAACTTGCCGACTGGTCAATGTTGCAAACCAAGATGATGGGGACACCTACTTTAAGCTTCAAATTGTGATTAGGCAGACCCGAACATCTAAGGTTGTTCAATAAGTCAACGATGTAAATTTCATAACTTACCAGCAATGGATATATTGCATCCACTATAGATGCAAGATGATCATTTGATTCGATGATGAGGTCTTGAGGAATATCAACAACTTCACCATCATTTGGTGGTCCTTCAATACCATCACTTGTCCTCAAAATCCACTCAGCAAACTGCCTTGTTTCATCAATACCCGTACAATAAATGAGAGATGTATTCATAACCTAAAACCCACTTTCCTAGTAATTACAATTATAATCCCTAATATTCTAATTCTTAACATTATCCACCCTTTATTAAAGCTTTGTCCACACAACTTTGTTTTTACACCAATAACAACTATAACTAATAACTACTAACAATCCTACACAAACAAAATCACAAAACTATCAACGTGAAATGCTAGACCTTTACACACAGTAGGTATTATCTCTCTTTGGTGAGGATTCTGTGACCAACCACTCCCCTACACCTATACACACCCCATTATAGCAATACTCATAAGGCTTTATCAACTTCCCAACTCAGCAAAGCCTCGTAAAAATCAATGCTATGCTTGAAGACTGCAAGAGGTATCTAGTTCTCTGTTTGTGGTTGCACTTGAGTGAAACAGCTTCCCTCGTGACTAGTTGTTAGTTAAAAAACTTGGAATACTTTTCATCAGTCATCACCCACATACAGTGATAGAGTTGCACCCAAGAGTCACCATAGTTCATCTATTTAGACAAATATCCATGACAACAACTACCCTCAAGCAAATTGCAATGCAGAAACAATACCTGGCAAGCAACAACTTATGACAGCAAAAAAATAAAAATAAAAAATTCTTTCCATGACAACAAAACTTTCTTCACTTGCTACATTTCTAGCTCACAGCCAACACAAGTATGTGGTGTTAAGAACCAAACTGCAGATGAACAGCCATTGAGTCCACCAGGATCAAAAATGAAAATGAACCCTCTTCCGGCGAGAGCAAATCCTCATTGAAATGATCATAGACCAATCTTTACAAGCTTGAGATCAAAAATCAACCCAAATACCTCATTTCCATACTCCATGTCCTGAACATCATCCAAACAACAATGAGTCTATCGGTCAAGCAATCTTTGCTTCAAAATCAAGGTGAACAGCCTGAAACTTCTTCCAAACCCGAGACTTTGATTAGCCTTGCCTAAAAAGAAATTCAGAAACAGGGGAAATTTATCAACCAAAATCATTGGACATCAATTTTAATTTATAAGCATTCCAACTTCAAAAAAATTATGAACCCAAATCAGAGAATTTTTTTTATTTTTTTATTGTAGCATCTTTTTGTAGAGGAAGAAACAGTAACAACATTTTTCTATGTTACAAAACACAAATGTCTACATACTATTTTTTTCACCTATTTGAGGCAGATACCTCTTCTACCATTTGTGAGCTCAATTGATCAATTTTGTGCTGTGATGATTTTGCATTAGCAAAGCTTATCTTTTCGAAAGAGCAGAGCTTGATGTCCACTACAATATAAATTTTTTGACCAACAAATTTGTACCATACAAGGACAAAAATAAAAAAATTGCATTCAATTACTTGATTGCGCCTCCTATAAAAGGTAGACCTATTAATTAGGTTGAGTTTGCTAGATAGCCTTAGGGTTTGGAGTTTTTAAGAGCTAGTCATTTCAGGTTATGAGTCGAAAATTTTTACACCCTAACCCGACATTTCTAACATTAACAAAGGTTTCAGAATTGGATTCAAGTAGTGGGTTGTGCAATATTCATGCTCATTAGGCTATTTTAGTTTAGCTCATCTTGAAATTGGGTAGTTTGGGATTATGGATCAGAACCTATTTACTCCTAATTCAGAGTGGATTGCATTAAAGTCATATGATGTTTGGACCAGTCTGTATATCCATTATCCTCACGAAAAATAGGAGCAATGAAAACAGGGGGCTTGTGATTCTTCCAACATTTTCAGTCAACATATTTAGGATAGTTTTATAGCTCAAATATATCATTTTAAATCATAGAAGTTACACAAATACATGAGCATCTAAAGATACATCACCATCAACAGGTCTTGGAAAAACAACAATAGGAGACGGAAATTCTTTCTTACCGGAAGATAATGGTAAATAGGTAGTTGGGCCATTCTTTTCGAAGCTCATCAATCTCCTCATATTTGTATGTCGTTATTTTATCGAACCACTAAAAAAATAAAACAGTTAATATCAGCGTAACCTAATTGATGAAAAGAAAGTGTTAAGAAAAATAGATCCAAACATAAAGAAAATTTCAGCTAACTTTGACTTTTGTTTTAGATAAAACACAAGTATAAAAATCTATAAAGGAAAAAAACATGGTAAAAAAGAAAAACATGCTTTAAAGTTTGTCGGCTGGCTGTTTTTGTCCCCTTTTCTTTCACAGAATTCTCTTTTTTTTTTTCAAAAAAAAAGTGGAGAAATAGCATTCTTATTAATATATATATGGAGCAGTGACAGTAAGCTGAAACACTGCTGAGGTGTAAAGAACACAAGATTTATGCATTTTTACCTAGACAACCACAAATTTAAGTAGTTCTTGGTGAAGCCTCAAGTTAAACAATATCCATTGATCAAATGTAGCATATATAATACCAAAGATAGTTCGCCATTGACATGCATTTAAATATTTGCTTCAGCATGGAAGAAGTGGTAGCAAGGTTTTAACATCAGTACCTCATCTAATGGTTACAATGTTTACATTCCATTTGAGTATCAATCAAGGGATACCATTACACTATTATTATTAGAGCAACTACAATGACTTGTGACCTATATTGAAGTGGTGCTTTGCTTATTTTAGGCACATTATGATCTATAACTAATAACTTATCCTCTTTTTAGAGGCATTAAAAAAAGTCCTTTCTAAGACATTTTAAGCTTTTCTTCTGGAGTGCTGCTACTAAATAGAAACAAACTACCCATATAAAAGAAGACTGGCCAAAAGAAGATTGTTAAAATAGTAGCCATAAATACCAGAAAAACAGAAACAACATACTCATATAAAAAGACTGACCAAAAGAAATGACTAGTATAATAAACAACAAAATGCCAAGTATCTTAGGTGATGCACCAAAGATTAACAATCAGCATCACACATGACTACATGAGATTAACAATCAGCGCGTAAATGAATTAAATTAACCAGTGCCTCATTCTTCGTTTACAAAAAAAAAAAGCAATGTGCTTGTGCATAATGAAGTGTTCTATGGCAAAGAATCAAGTGGTGGCACATAACAAATACTGCATAATTTTTAACCTATCAATAGTAGAAACTAATTTCTGAAAATCTGAGAACGAAGAATGAGGCAAACATGAACTCACATTGTACATAAGAAGGGTTTCCAGTATGGAATCTTCATTCCCATCTCTTGTATGTTATTGAAGGCAATATGAGAGAAGTCTATACATGTAAAAGGTAATTTAATTACAAGGAGAATGACATACCATTTTCTTCAAAAGCTCTTGTATCATTTAGTGGAGAGAAATAACTCCATAAAATAGGAGACAAAACTGCAGAAAGTAATAAAGCATATTATAAAGAGAAAGAAAGCACACAGCTGAAAACAAATTGAAATAATTAATAGGTCTTTCTTTACTCTTGAAGCTCTACACCTCTTTAGTTTGTGAATCCTAGTTGTATACGCATGATATTTGACACAATTAGGAATGACTTACGGATTTAGATTTCAAAACCAACAGCTCGGAATCACATAACTATGTTTGAGCACACCAGCAAGATACAATAACACAAACATCATAGTAACCAATAGCACAAACACCATCAACAGCCACCATCAACACAAACGCAATCATCAATTACAGGAAAAACATATATTGACACATAATCAATCAACAATCAAACAATTGGGACCTAAATCAGGTAACCGCCAACAAATCCCACTCAAAAGATTACAATACCACAATTTAGAAATTACCTCAACCGATTATAAGCTTCAAAGCCCTAGATCCTAAGATCATCATGTCTATAACATAATAAAAACCCTAAGGAAGAGATGAAGCGAAAACCTGGTCGCAATTGAGGAAAAGATGAATCGCTGAAGTCTGACTAAGACGAAATTCAAGGACGAAATTCAAGGGTGAGAAAGAGAAGCCCTTTTCGAGGATGACGATCGGACGAGAGTAGCCCAATCGCTCTGGTGCTCTTCGATTTGAGCAACCGCGGCCTCCCGCACCCTAACAGACCACTCCCTCATCAACCTCCGGCCGCTGGATCGCCGGAGTATCCGGTCGGCGGTGCGGAGCGTGGGGCTCCGACCATTGCTGCCGTCGTTATCGCTCCATCTCCATCTGCCGTCGTTGGGGGTGCGCGAGGAGGTAAGAAGCGGGGAGGAGGATGCTCCTGTCCGCCATCACCGCCGGCAACTCTAGCAATGACATTCGGCGGTTGCAGCCGCTAGAGAGGAGCACCGAGCATCCTGAGAGATCGAAGAGACGATGGAGAAGCGGTTTGAGAAAAGTAGAAAACCGTCTGTCGAGAGAGATCGTGGGAGAGAGCGTGGATAGATAAGGAGAGAAATATAAAGAAAAGGGCAAAAAGGGGAAGGAAAAAAATCAGAGAAGGTTACACGTGGATAGCTTGAGAAGGCTGGAAAGGACTCAGCTTTAAGATATAGGGGAAGATATAGGGGGATTTTTGTCCAACAATAGATAGTTTTTTAGGTTTTCTAAGTAAAAAGTTGTAATGATTTGTATTGGTTTGTGTGTTGTTGACTTTTTAAAATAATTTGATTGGTTAAAATGTGTAGTGGGTGTTAAAAAATAATAGTAAAATTTATGAAAAAGTTAGTGCAATGATAATGTTTTTTTTAAAAGTAATGTGTTTTATTAAAACTTGTGCAAAATCCTAAAAGGCAATGTATTTTTGGACGGAGGGAGCAATATTTATAAAATTTAATGATAATATTATTGTATAGTTTAATTGAACATATTTATATTATAATTTAATTTGAATAATATTTTAATATTCTTAAAATTGATTTAATTACTTGAGATCCAAATACTCAAATCAGACCCGACTGAACGGATGGACGGGTGTGCCTTGTATTTGTTTAATTGTTTTGTATCGTATTAGGAAAACAATTTGAGGGTCAGACATATGTAAGTAACTTTTTTTTTATCTTAGTCCAGTTCGATCGACTCAGTCGCTCTACATCTGGATCGGGTACTGTATGGCCCATTTAAGGGGTTGACTCTCCCACTCACAAGCGACTCCATGTTTCCAAGGGGGTAAGTAACCTGTAATTGATACCTTGAAACACCGACAATGCATGTAAAATAATAAAGGTAATACATTTAAAGATTAAAAAAAAAAACTTATTTAATTCATAAAATACGAGTTAGTAAAAGGCGACCTAAATCTAGGGGTTTCCCCTCAATTCCCATCGCCCTCATTCAATTTTAGGTGGTCGATCGATTCGATCGATCATCTTATGTTGCGCAAAATCAATGCCGCCGCCGGAGAAGAAATTCACCCCCTTTGAGGCAATAGATGAAGATCTGTGGTATGAGATCTTCAAGAGATTACCGATCAAAACCCTATGCCGATTCCGATGCGTCTGCAAGTGGTTCAACTCTCTCATCTCATCCCCTCACTTCATCGACCTTCGTCACTCCTTCGCTCGTTCCGCCACGCCTCCTCACCTCAAACCCTATCTCCGCGTGGAAGCTCACCGGGGAAGCCGCATCGAGCTAAGGTTTCCCAACCCCGCCCCAAACGACGTCGTCGAGCATCCCAGGCAACCGCTGTATTTCCCATTCCGGGACGATCGGGAGGACGGCGATAAAAGGGTCACTTTTCTAGGTGCCATCCACGGCGTAGTCTGCTTTTCCTGCATCTCGTATTGCATATCTCCCTCCGTCTTTCTTTGGAACCCGACGATTCACAAGTATGTCGCCCTCCCTCGCCTTAGGATGTCTTTCGAACAATGCTATGATCTAGGCTTCGGTTACGACACTAGTCGGAAAGATTTCAAGGTAGTCGTGATTCGGGTCCCGCAATAATCGGCAAGGCTTTTGGAGTAAAGCTCGCAGTCTTAAGCTCGATTCGCCTTGGCCTGGTGATGATTGGATTAAGCGCGACGGATCTTGGGATTTCAATGGCCATGATTCGCCTTGTTTCGTAAATGGAACTATTCATTGGGCGCTATCACTACAGTACACCCGTGATGGCCACCATTATTATAAGCAATCCAGCCATTCGATGCTGATGCTGATGTTTGATTGCGAGAGCGAAGAGTTTAGAAGAATGGCCCTCCCTACAAAACTCTTTTGGAAGTGGCCAGTGCAAGTTAAGCTTTTCGAGTATGCAGGCATGCTTGCAGCATTGGTGAAGCCGGTCAGTGATTTGTATGTGTGGGTAATGGAGGAGCATGGTGTGGATACCTCATGGAAGAAGCTGTATATGATTTCAAGTTATGATCGTATTGTTATATACGATCCTTCATTCGAGAAGTTGGCTCCTTATGGCCCTAGCAACACATGGAACATGGTTAAGAACTGGTTTCAGATGGCTAATGAGATATTGAGTGAGCACGCTTACGGCGAAACCATGGTTTTGATGGATCATTCAAAAGCTCGGTCTTACACAGAGAAGGAGATAGTTGCTGTCTTGATTAAGTTTTTAATTTAAGCTTATTTATAAACTCGTACTAGATTTGGCTTCAATAAGATCATCCCTCATTGCTATGTGGAAATGTTGGTTTGCTTTTGAATAGTGTTATAGTCTTTTATGATTTCTACTCGTACACGAGAATATGTTAATATAATGCTGGATATTCTGTATTGATGTTTGATTGCGAGAGCTAGTGAAGATCGAGTTTAGAAGAATCGTCGGGAGATAGGAGCTTTTTGAGTATGCAAGATGTTGGCTACATTTGTGCCATCTCCAAAGAGAGATTGTGTGGACATGTTTAAGGCCAATCAGTGTTCTAAAAAGCTCTAGGCGGATCCTAGGTGGTGAGGAGCCGCCTAGCGCTTAGGCGACGCCTAGGCCCGATTTTCAGAAAAGTGCGACAAATACATGCTTTTGATGTATGTTGGTTTACTTTTGAATATAAGTGTTTTATATTATATATAACGGGCATTGTATGTCCAAACTAATATTCAAGGCTTTCACAATCAACCAGTAATTGACCCACCTCGGTTATTACTTCGGGTGTGTTTGGTAACCGTAGCTGAATGGGTAGCTGAAGCTGAATAGGTAGTTGAAGCTGAATAGTTTATTGTGTAAAATATGATAAATTAAGCTAGTACTGTGTTTGGTAACCTTAACTGAATGGGTAGCTCTGATAAAACTAGCTGATAAAAGAGAAAATTTGTGTATATAAAAGGAAAAGCTCTGAAGAACTGGGGTAGGTAGTTGGTGGAAATACAACTCTAAAACGCTAATTAACTAATAATGTTAGCTTTATTTGATTTAAAACTATATAATATGAAAACAAAATGCTACTTGTATTGCCAAACACACCCTTCATTAGTCTTTTGCAAGTTTGATTATATTTGGGAATATACAACAAGCACATTTCACCGTTCAAAAGATGTCATTTGATTTTTGTACACGATTTTTAAGATATAAAAACTATATAAAATATCAATTATTTAATTTATTTTTTAAAATAATTCCATACTTATGAAGAGAGTAAGAATCTAAGTAATGCGAGACGTTTGAGCTACTCTCTCTGTCTCATATTAAATGTCGTTTGTCTTTTTCTGCACGCTTTTTATATAATTTACCTAAACCCTAGTTCTAGGGTTTAGGGTTTAGTCTTTAGGGTTTAGGGCCACCGTACATTAAATTTTCGTCTTCTCGGGTTTAGCACTTCTTGGGTCTATGATCCCCTTGTTCTAGGGTTTCAGTTTTGAAACAAAAATGTGTTAATATTAGATGACAAATGTGATAACATTAGCATTGTAAACATTTTAGTTTGATGAAAGTGCTTTGTAGTTGGTGACACTGTTTTGTCGTTGGTGACAATTAATTTCTAAAAATAGGTGGTTGACACTAGATATATTGGTGACAAAGTTTTGTAATTGGTGACAGTAGATTATTGACCAAAGCTTGATGAAAATAGGTTGGTTACACTGTTTTATTGTTGTTGTCAATAGATTACTGAAAAGAGGTTAGAGCATGAGCAACTATGGGTTTTGCTCACCTTAAGGTTGCTAAAAGGTAATCTTATGGTTGTAGGCAAAACCTTAAGGTAAAGAGAGGGAAGGGGTTACCTTGGTGTGGAGAGGTAGGATGTGCCTTGGATCATGTGCAAAAGCATTATGCTTTATTTATTTTTATGTTTTTTATTTAACTAATAATATTATGATTGGTGGAAATCATATAGTGGGTATAAATAAATGGGAAAAAGAGAAGAATGAGGTAAACTCATGGTTGTGGAGTAAAAATATGAAAACCTTAAAGAAAGAGGTTGATAAAGTGAAAAAATATTTAAAAGAAAAAATAAATGAGGTGTCAAAATATTATAGGGAGAGAGGAAAAAAAATAGATAGAGGTAACCTTATGGTTGCGGATGGTCTTAGTGACAATGTTTTTTATAAGTTGGTGACAATACGGTTGATTAAACAATATGAAAACAGTGTTCTGTAGTTGGTGACAATGTCTTGGTGATGTATAATGTTATGGTGACAATTTTTTTAAGGTTATATCATGGTGACAATATATTGTCATCAACCTCGTCATTAATAGTTGTCACCAACAATTGTCATCAAGAAAATAATCTATTAACAGAAAAACCCCAATTGTCACCGAGGAAAAGTGTTATTGACAACTGTCACTGGAAGAAAATCAATTGTCACCCAAATTTTTTTGTCACCAACAATTATCACAAGAAAAAAAAAACAATTGTCACTAGAAAAGATTTCCCCCTAACTGTCACCGAAAAAAATAAAATGTCACAAAAAATCAATTGTCACCAAAATAATTGTCACAATTAACTGTCACCAGAAAAATATACTCAACTGTCACCAAAAAATTGTCATCAAATGCAGGCGTTGACCGGAATGGTCAATGTTGACTAGTCAATGTTAAAATTAAAAATTATCAAATGGGGAAAGAGGAATGGTTAGAGATGGGGAAGGAGGGGTATTTACCGTATTTTTGAAAAAAAATGGACATTTACTTAATTATGTAAAAAAAAGTGGATATTTACTTAATTTTGAAATGAAAAATGGATATTCACCAAATTTAACCTATAAGAGCATCCCCAACAGATGCTCTATTTTGGAGAAAATGGGATATTTGGGGAATATTGGGCTTATATTTGGCCCAACAGTTTCCCCGATCCAATCTCCAAAATAGAGATTACCCTAGCAAACACAAGCGCTTTCCCCATATCTGCAGCAACGCTAAAATTATTTGGCGACTCTTTTCTCCTACCTTTTCCCACGTTCTTGATTGGAAAACTGCAATTGAAGGAACCTCTCTGCCTAGAACGAACAGGTGAGCTCTTCTCCAACTTTTGCAAAACTCTCTATGTTACTGCAGGCATAGTTTGATTTGGTTTACTTTTTGTCTCAAATCTTTACAATTCTATACTATAACAAAAATCTCATGATTTAAGATTACCTTCATGATTTTTTAGGATGCACTCAAAGTGTTCGATTAAATGCCTATAACAAAATTTCTGATTATTTGTTGAAGTATTGTGGTGTTAGATGAAGTTAGTAAAGTTGAAGCTTAAATCTTGATTTACCAAATCAAAATTTATACGAATCCATATCCAGTAACCATATTATTAGTAATAATGATTCTAAGAAAAGGGATTAGCATTAAAAAAACAGAACCAGCATGTGGATTAGATGACCAAACCTCTAGCTTTTAGAAAGTATAAACATCCATTGATCTCTCCTTTTTTTTAGTATTTCATTTTGTAGGTGTTAAAGGCTTTGTTTGATGCTCGTAATTATAATTCACTTGGGTCTGTTCTGAAATCCTGTGGTTTATTAACTGTTTCGTCTGGATGATATACTCATTTTCATTATCTATGTGAAATGGTATGTCTTGATGTATGTTTTTAGTTGAAACACACTAAGCCATAGGAATATATCAAGAATTGAAAGGTTCCTTTGGAGGATGCATAAGAATGTTTGACGTTATATGTGATTTCCAACATGTCATTTGTTTTACACTGTTGCTATAAGCCCAGCAATTTTGATCAGAGAGGTAGCAATTTCCCTCTCTTGCTCAATGACATTTAGCTTAGTGAATTCTTCAAAGACCCACCTTATCTCCTTTTTTCTCCCATTCCCTCTTCAAGTACTCCATTGACATAGTGCAATCAATGTGTAAGTAAGTGCTTGACCAGCACTAGTTCCTTGTTTTACAAATCTGTTATTTGGAGTTGCAGAAGGTCAACCAGAAGTATGTGAGTTACAGGTCCCTTTTGGCCCATTTTCTGTTGGTGGAGATCTGTCTGATCCCTTGCAAAATCTACCCTTTAATTAGCTAAATTTTGGAGTCAGTTAAGTGCAAGTGTTGCGAATAATGTTCTTTATTTGAAGATGTTTGATAAGTGTGACAAATGAAGGCAAATAAAAATCATGATAGAGTGTGTAACAGTCCAAATCTGAATTTATAGTTCTCGAGCGGCTGCTTTGTACAAGTTCCTACATTCCTATCTCATGTTGATTCATTTCTTTTGCTTTCTTTTCATGTATTTGAACGTGAGATTGCATCACTGCAGTTGGAGGTTTCTTCTTAACCCTATTTCCCAATGTGAATTTTTCTAGTGATCACAAATTCTAGAATGTTTGTCCTGGTTTCTAATTGCAGGAGAAGAAATTGGTAGCTGAAATCAAGAAAGATCCTCATTCTCATTTTTTGCTGAAGCTCTTGCTCTGGATGGGTTGATTGTTGGCACCATCCTCTCTTCACGAGCTGCCCAATCAAGAGCTGAATGAGGTAGCCTCTCTCCATGGTTGCTTCATCATTGCGCTATCTTCAGACACATGGTGTTTTCTCTTCTTGCCAGAAAATAGTTTGGATTTTGGATTGGTAATAAGAAACGGCTTCTGTTCAAGGAAGGCAACTGTCCTCCCCCTGGCGCACAGATTACTTTTGAAATGCTAGAACTAGTGCTATAGCCCTCCCTCCTAAAGGATGTGTTTATGTATCACCATTTTTCTGTACTTCAACACTAGCAAACTCTACTGCTTGTAACGAGATGTTGGATTAAAAAATTAAATTACAATTAAAATTTAATTTACAATTAAAAAATTAAATTACAATTCTCTAAAATGGAGAAATTGTTGGAACTGGATGAAAATGTTTTTAGGGAAGATGGATTTTCATTCTCCATTTTGAAGAAAATTTGGGGATTCTCTTGGGGATGCTCTAAAATATCAATTATTTAATTTATTTTTTAAATGGAATCTTAACCGTTTCTCCGAATTAAAACGGTTTTAGGCTTTTAGCAATCTGATGTTTCAACCGCCAAAAGAGAACAGAACGCGGGAAAAGTAACGGCTCCCTGATTGGAACTGCGACGGTCTCTCAAATTCAGGGCCAATTTCAACTCTCTCCCTATCCACCATTTTTCTCTTCAATTTCCTCTTTCTTCCGAAATTCAATCACCGATTTTTCCCCTCTTAATTTGGGCAAACTCAAATTCGAACCGCGGAAGTTTTTCCCCAATTTCATCGCTATTGGAACCCTAGGTTACTAATCCCTACCTTCATTCTCTTTTTGTTGACGATTTCTGATTCATGTTACATATATCGTCTGTTTCTGTAATTTCGCCTTTACAGGTTTACATCAAGTGATTTTAGTCTTGATTTCTGTCTGAATTTTACGCTGTTTGGATCGATCCTTAAAAAGTCTCGATCTTTGATCACATGAACTTTGGTGAGGATTTTTGGCATTAGGGATTTCAATGGACAGTGCTAAGTCAGATGAAGACAATGATTTCACGGATGCCCGTGATGATTTCTCCTCTTTGGGCTGTGAATCCGAACCTGATTCGGCTCGTTCTCGCAACTCTAGTTTCGATGAGATCGGCTTCGTGGCCAAGAGTCTAAACTACGATTTCTGGGCCGAAGAGCCAATAAGCATCGATGAGCGCCGCAACGAGTTCTGTAGGCGCACGGGCCTTGTGTTAGAGCGGTGGGGGAGCGCCCGAGATGGGGTTGGTGATGTCGTAAATGAAAATGTCGAAAATGTGATCAACGAAGTAACAAAGCGAGCTGAGGAGGTCGATACAGAGGCCTCTGCATCAACGACACCCGAGCATGACAAGTGTGCCTCCAATGCAGGGGAGCCAGCAAAGGTCAATGATCTCATTCTTAGGAGGACGACTTCTGATGGCGGGATTCTTCGTGAATCTTGCAACATTGATTCTTCTAGCTCGCCGTGTCATGCTGAGGAATATAGGGTACACGGGATATCGAATTGGATGCAGCATCATTTCAGGAGAAGCCGGGAACTCGTAGATAGCGACAATCTAGATCACTTGCGAAACAAGGAGCGCAAGGAAGGCTGGCTAAAGAGGCTTAGCTTTAAAGGCTCATCGAGTTTTAAAGGCTCCGCGAGTTTTAAAGGGAAAAACGAAGGATTAGATCCTCTTGGATCGAGTTCTGTTGGTACCGGGAGCCCAGGAGTTCATGTTAGTCCGCATAAGAAGCAATGGAAGGAGCTGTCAAGCTTGTATCTGGGTCAAGATTTCGAAGCCCACACGGGAAGCATTCTGGCTATGAAGTTCAGTCCTGACGGGAAGCATCTCGCTACTGGCGGTCAGGATGGCGCATTGCGCATCTGGGAGGTGGTTCAGGACGAGAGGTCAGCCAATCTGGAAGCTTTAGGCTTTGATCATTCATGTGTCTATGTATCAGCTACTGGTGTCGCTAGTGTCGATTCCTTCAACAGGAGAGATGATGGTGTGATGAGGAAGCTGAAGAAATTGCCCGAAAGAGCTTGCATCATTTCTCCGAAACACTTCTTCAGGATTTCAGAGACGCCTCTGCACGAGTTTCATGACCACGAGGGCGCTGTCTTGGACATCTCTTGGTCCGAGAAAGGGGTTAGTAGACTGTTCTAAGACCATTCACTTGTTCTTGACAGTGTACTCGTTTTCTGTATCTTACCGCGGTTTCTTGATGTAGTCACTCCTATCATCTTCGGTTGACAAAACAGTACGGTTATGGCAACCTGGACAGGACCATTGCATACGCGTTTTTACTCACCATAACTTCGGTAAGCCAATGTAACAGATTTCACCTTATCGCGATATCTGTATTTTGTGCTTATGATATGCTTACTGGATGCAGTAACATGTGTACAATTCAATCCGGTGGATAACAATTACTTCATCAGTGGCTCAATCGATGGGAAGCTCCGAATATGGAGCATCCTGTGTTGGCAAGTCGTTCACTGGATCGATATCAAGGAGATAGTCACCGCCATCTGCTATAGGCCAGACGGCAAGGTTCGACATCTTACAGTTATGTGCAGGAAGTTGTTTTCCCACCTCACATTGGATCTGTAAAAGAGATCATCTTTACCTTATTGCAGGGGGCGATTGCAGGTACAATTCTGGGCAAGTGCCACTTCTACGACATCACCTCGAATCGCCTGCATTTGGATGATGTGGTGTGCTTAGAGACCAAGAAATCAGCCAGCAGGAAAATCAACAGCTTTCAGGTTTATTGCAGTTTCTTCCTTTGTTGTTTGTTGCTTTGTTTCAGCTAATGCCAGAAGCCCCAATCTATATGTTTCCCCCTTTGCAGTTCTCGCCAAGCGACTCGAGTAGAGTTATCGTAACGTCTGGCGACTCTCAGCTTCGGATTCTCAGTGGACTCGGCATAGTCTGCAAACTAAGGGGTATGTCGAAAATCGCCTTAGAGCATTGCCTTTCAAGCATCCATAGGAAATCGATATCGATCACAATGTAACCGAGTTTGTTGGTTTAGGTCCTCACAATGGGAAGATGAACATGTCTGCGTCGTTCACCGTTGATGGGAAGTACGTCGTGTCAGCAAGCGCAGAGTCGAATGTGTACATCTGGGATTGCTCCAGCGCCAATGGAACCAACTTCTGTTACAGAACGAACGACTTGAGATCCTGTGAGAGCTTCCTTTCGGAGAATGCGCTGATTGCCATACCATGGCATGGCTACAAGGGTGCATCGAATCAGCTAATGCGCCAGTTCTCGGCCAAGGAGCTCGAGAGCTTGTCGAGTCGTCTGTCAGCAGTGGTCTTGCCTTCGGTTGGCGAGGTTCACACAAAGCAATACAAGGATGTGTGTCAGAAGATGGTTCACTCGGACATGTGGGGACTCGTGATCGTCACTGCAGGCTCGGATGGTCGGATTAGAGCTTACCACAATTACAGCTTGCCGGTTCGTTCCTAAAGAAGGTTCACCAATGTATGGATGCAAGGTTTATCTTTGTGCTAGGGCGATAAGCAAGCGCACTGGCACAGCGCGCGGAGAGATGATGAGTTCAAGAGCTACTGGAATACACTTCTCAGCAAAGACGAACTCGATTCACCAGAGGACATGGTTATCAGGAGCCAGCCTCCAAATCAGTGTTGTTAGTACCACAACCAACACTGATCAAAACAGCATTACAAGACCATAGAAGCTCTACACTACGAGGAATGGAATGATGCGAGCTTGGACACTGCAGAAAGTGCACCTTGGAACCATAAAGGTTTCCGGCCTTTCAAGCTTGGGATCAGTTGCATCTGAACAGCCGAGTTTGATGACAAAGAGGCTGAAGGATTTCATGTGCAGTTTGTACAGACTGAGAATTTCATCTTGACCAATAGATTTTCTAGTGCATCTTCATTAGGGGAAATCTTAATGCATCTTTAGGATAAAATAAAAGGCAAATAAATACCTCTAAGTTTATAGAATTATCATTGCTTCTATACACATGGATCCTATTTTTATATAAAGTGCTCTATAGAGGCTATCGGTTCTTCAATCCAATGTTAAAATGACAGGAAAGGTCCATGAGTTACCTTATGATCATGATATCTTCAACTTAAAGGTGTATGATAGATTGATAGACATCACATGAGCTTTGGAATCATTCACAGCCAAGCTTTTCATCATTGGCCCAGCCAAACTCCTCCAACAGTGCCAATACAACTCCATTTGACCAGCCAAAACCCGTCTGCTTGGAAAAAGAACATATCCTTGTTAGGGTAAGATCCCCGCGCAAATGAGTTTAAGCACAAGAGCATGGATCCAAATACTCTTAATCTAAAATCTTTACCTGTGGTGTGTATTCTCCACCTTCTCCAAAATCTCCGCACTTCTCCACATTGTACTTCTCATGCATTGTGCCGGTTTTCTTGAAAGTAGCGTGGTTGGTTCTAATCCAACTGAACGCAATATCTTTTGCCAATGATCTTGCTTCTTCGGACCCAGAATTTGCTAGGCCTTCAATGATCATATGCTGAAGCGGCGCCCAGCCATTTGGAAAGTCCCTAATCGTCAAAGAACCTGTTAGTGTATACTGACAGTTTTGCAATAATATTTCGTCTTCAATAAGACATCAGAATCAATATCTAACCATTGTTGCCCTGAATTTGTAAGAGACATGGCAATTCCGTTTGCACAATGTAATCCTGAAGTTCTCAGGCTTCTTATCGCCTTCTCCATCTGACCATCTAAAAATACAGATATGAAAGGCAAAGAAAAAACCACCCTCTCGTCAATACATGATAAATTCAGTTGGTTCTCAATTTAATTATGTGCAGAGCTAAGCCTGAAAAAACCGGAATTTGGGGGTATGATCCACAAAGGAACAAAGTTAGAAGCAAACACGTGCTGATTCTGGTGCCAAGTTTGCAATGGCTCATCATCCTGTTAATATTCAAGAAAGTATCAACCAACTAGAAAATATTCCATTCTCAAATTCTCATATTTCAGACATAGTTAGCAGCAGGAAGTTACCTTCAATGCATGAGTACTGTCAATCCAACAGTCGAGCCACTGGCCCATGTTTTCGTTCCAAAAGACAGAGCTAAATGCCTTTTCTCTTGCTTTAGATGCTTTGAGGAAGTATTCAGCAGTTGTATTTTCACCAATAGCACGTGCTAGGAAGGCTATGTCAAGTTCCATCTGTTGTCAAGCAGATATTTCCATTAGAATCAGAGGGATGGAAACAGAATAAATAGGATATAACCGAAACTCCCACAAAACAAAAACCTTTAGTAAGAATGCATTCAAGTCCACAGGTATGACTGATGTTGTAGTCAATGTTGTAAAATCAGATGGATTCCTGCAAGAAGTGGTCTTAAAATGGCACGTCAGCTCACATATTTTGAGATTCTCAATAGAAGTAAACTATGCGACACAGATTTCTAATGCCCCCAAATGTTTGTGGTAACATTCTTTTCCACTCTTGCAATAAAATCTTTGTTTTTGAAAAAACAGAAATCCCTGGATACAATCTTTGCATCATGTTAAGCACATACCGTGTTGGTTGAAAGGGTTAAATTTCGGTGTTATCAGGTACAATATCACAAGGAATCAGCATATTCATGAGTCATTTTCAGATGTATTGGCAAATTGCAACCACAAAGCAAACTCTCGTTCCCATTCAATCGGAGAATTCAGTTCCTATAGCTGGTTTACACAATCAAATATAGTATAAAAGGAATGTAAAACTACTCTATGCAAACTCAACCTATTTTCTCTTGATAGTATAGAAGAACAAATATCATACCAGGATCATACTTTGCACATCTAAATTAATTAAGCCACATTTTTTTCAGTAGTCAACGTATTTAAACCAACAAATTAAAATATTTTTAAAAAAAATTAAGTATATCATGGGAGTAAGTAGTTAATAGGAGGCGGATCCTAGAATAATAGTGATTACAGTCACTAAACAAGCAGGGTGATAAAGTTGTGCAGAAAACTTTGATCAGAAAACAGTTCACCTCATCCATCTTGTACTGAAATCCCATCCAGACTCAGCGGTTGATGCCACCTCACGGTAAAAGTTACACTTATCGTCTGCAGTGTGAAACTTGGCAGCAAATTCCTTATCCTGTTAAATCAGCGAAAAGATCAAACTTCAGCTTTTATGGATCTTGGTAATAAATATAAAGTCGGTGAAGCAGCGTGCACGTACAATAATAAATGACTCTGGTCTTGGTTGATTCCACATTGCATAATACCTACTCAAAGAGTGGTTACAGCCACTTGAGTCTTGAATGGTCACTTTATGCATTCCTACAAGTAGATGATATAAAGTAAGAATAAAGCAGATTATAAAGAGGGAATAATTGAATAAATCAATAATAAAAACCTGAAGTCCAAAACTGATATTCCTTCAGCAATACAGGAACAGCTTTCTTAACCAAGTCCAAGTCATGTGTCCTTTTGTAGATGTCATATACCATTGAACTTAGAAGTGGAGGTTGGCTGCAAAGCAAAAGGCAATTTCTGAGCATTTTGGCATACTCTTCTAATAACAAAGGTGATTCAATGCCAAATATTGCCTTAAAGGTCCAAAAAGAATCGGTTGGGTTCAAGTAAGCTAAAAACAATGCAATTTTTCCATTCAATTCATTTGATATTAGGACCAAAAGGTAAAATTATGATATATGGGGACAAATGAGGAGGAATCTATGAGAAAAATGTAGACATCAAAGAGAGACAGAAAAAAAAGAGATGAGTTTCAAGCCTAGATTTTTTGGCACATTATAAGGTTTACCATGATGATCCACCCCTTTACGAAAACAGGTGCTATATATCAATTACCTTCGGTTGGTGTAATACTTTCTGGCACCATTAAGGACAAAGCCATAGCTTTCCACAAGTGAGATAAGATTGGTCACTATAGCTTTTGCTGTCTCATGCATCTTGCTAGCTAGCAAACCCCTGCACAATATATATTCAAATTTCATTGCAAGTTTCTTTAGCACTGATCTTCTTGATATGCATAGGAAAAGTCAACCAAGTTCATTTAGTTTCGTTTAGTTTGGTCAAGATCAAAGAACATCTTTTTCTTTTCTCTTTTTGGCAATTGTATAAGAGCCAATTTTTTTTATGAACTTCAAATAAAGAGTGACTAAATGTTAATGATCATAGAAATAGGAGGTGGAAACATATCATACATTCCCTCCTTACTTTTGTAAGTAAATTTCCTTGATACCACCCTCTTATCCTTGGTATGAAATTTCCTTCATACCCATACCCAAACCGCCGATACCTCTTACCAACAGCGGTACTAAAATTCTAACCAAACGGACCCTAAATATGAATTGAGAACCTATCTGATCACCTAAGGTATATATAGCTTGTAATCTGGTATCGACTCCGATAGGTGATCATTCCGAACACCAAGTACCGGGAAGATTGATTTAATACTGATACAAACACAATGACTTGTGATACCAAACACAAAGAAATGAAGAGAGTGAACAAACCTGATGACCCAATAGGAATCCCAATAGTAAACCTCTCTAAACCTAGAACCAGGAATAATCCCAGGCTTAGGAAGAGGAAGCAAAGTATGCAATTCAGGGTCTTTCCTGACACCATCAGAAACTTCCCTACTCAAGTTCTTCCACAAAGAATGCACCTTTAAACCCCACTCTCTCACCTCAGGATTCATCACTTGAAGCAAAAACCCATCTGGCTCAGCCTCAAAATCAACCGGCTCAACATACACCAAATCCTCACCAGCTCCATTGAAGTGGCTTCCAATAAAGGACTCCAAGTTCTCAGCTGAAACGCCGCCGTTTTGAGATCTGGGTAGGGTTGCAAATGCTTTTTCAGTAGAGGGTAGGTCGAATTTCAGTGAGAGATCAATGTATAGCTTCGGATCGAAGCCTCTGCCTCCGAAGGTTTTTAGGGCGGTTTCTTGAAGGGTTTCAAGGAATGTGAGGAGTGGGGTTGAGGGCGTTGCTGGGCCACAGTTTGTGACACTGTGAAGTGTTGAATTTTGTGAAGGGAGTGCCATGAATAGGGGTGAAAGGGACAGAAAGAGAGTGAATTGGAGAGATGAGATGTTATGGAGATGATGGAATTTGGGCATGGTGAAAGTAAAGGTTGATTTGGGGGAAAGCCCCATGAAAAAGCTGCATTTTAGGATCAAGAAGAAGGGGATGGAGTTTGGAAAATTCAAAGTAGGGAGGAGTGGAAAATGACAGAAATTGGGTAAATTTGATTCGTGGTCTTCTCCTGGTGGAGAGAGATAATTGAATTAAGGTTCTTTTTGTGGGGTTCACACAGTTCACAGTATTCCGTTACTAAAAGGTAGAATTATTATTTTTTGCTCAAAAAAATAAATTATTTTTTTAAAAAAAAAGTTAAAAGGGTAGGCAATTTAGGCATTGACACCGGTCAATTGGTTCGGTCTGAATCAGATTCGGGTCGACCAATTTGGACTCAAAAGTTGGACTATAATTATATTGAACACTAATTTAGAAATTATATTATTATTATTATATGATTTTATAATCATAAAGATATCATTATACTTAAATGAGAATATACAAATAGTTTTTTTTTTAATTTATAAGCTTTGGCAAATATAGTTGGTAGAAAAATCCATTGCAAACGATACAAAAAGTATATGACTCGTATATGATACAACCCATTAAAATTATTCAATTAGTGTGCCGTGTATAGATTACCATTTTCTAGTTAATGGGTATTCGAAACGGCACAAATGCTTTTTTTGTAACATGAAAACCTATAAAGCGATTTCACTCAAAATGGAAAGCATCTCCCATCTACAAAAGACTACAATAGTTGGACAATTCTATAGCTAATCAGAGTAATCTATACCATAAAAATTCTACCTGTCAATACAACCTTTAAAGTGATTAAGTTTTACCTCTCTCCCTTTTTCTCCTGTCCGACTATATACACCTCAAATCATGCACGTCCTTAAGGACGTGCATGATTTGAAGGGGTTAATTTTACCTCTCTCTTGTGGTGTATCTAACAACACCCTTTTTCTCTAATAAGTTTTTTTTTGTGATTAAATTTTCTGCTTCTCATTTCTCACTCTTTCCGTTTCCCCCTCTCTTAATTCCTAAGCTTTATTAGAAAACTATTGGCATCAATCTTGTATGGCTTTATCTCCTATTTTATGAGATAGAGATGCCTTTGTTTGTTGTGTTGTTATTGCAACTTTCTCTCTCATTTTACCAAGGCATTGATATCAAAAGGTCATTGACATTAAGCTTGTTGAATTTGTATTGTATTTTTTACAGAGTCTAATGGAACACTTTTTTGAAGATTTATAAGTTAGTATTAGGATAGTTTTCCCTAATATATGTCCTAAGAGATTGTCCTGATCCCGGAAAGCCAATGTTATTTACACTTAAATTTTTACTATATATACTACATATATCTTTTTTTTTTAAGTAGACTATGCCCCTCTTGAGTCACAGACGTGTGACTCAAGAGGCGCAAGGTATTTTATATATAAAGTACCCTGTGCGGCTACGCCTCTTGAATCACACACTTTCCGCGTTATCAGACCACATCTTTTTTAATTTCATCTTTTATGTGGGATCGGACTATCCAACCATAGATATTGAGTCAATATTATTGACTAGACCTGGGCAAACACGTGCTAGCTCGCTCGGCCCGCCTCACCCGCCCGCATAAATGGGTGGATATGGACAACAAGTTAAGTTCAAGTGGACCACTAAGCCCGACCCGCACCATCAGTAGGAACGGACAGGTTTGGACATGAAATCGGAAATCTAGTCCATGAAGTGGGCTTGGTCTGACCCACAACCCCGAGACTAAATTTGAGAAAAAGCCATCCCAAGTCTGACACGTCATTGTGAATATATAAGTTAGTATGAAAATCCATGATTACAAAAATATAAAAAATGCTAAAGCCCTCACTTAATGGTGGAACAAATAGACAACACGATGCCTAGTCAAAAAAATAGACAACACGATACAGATGCTCTTCATATAATTGTGATAAGGGACATCCACCAAATCTTTCTCTGCAATTTCTAACCTCTATGCAATTTTAGTCCCAAACAAGTAAGAGCATCCGCATCCATGGAACCCAATTGGGTTCTTTAACTCACCTTTTTATTTTTTTCTCTCCTTAAGAAACCCAACTTAATTTTTTACCCACATCCCTACAACCCATTTTATTATAAACTAAATAATATAAAATTAAAAATAGCCTCACCACTTACCCAAAACCCCTCTCTTTCTCTTTCCTACCCTCTCACATATGCCTCCTATATTCTTTCTTTCTTTGGTTTTTAAGGGTTCCTTAGTAGCAAACACATCCCATCATTCCTTAATAAAACATCTCCCTCCTTTATTATTTTATTACTAAGTTCCTTATTTTTCTTTTTTTAAACACCCCAATGTGGGTGCTCTAACAACAAAATTATTTGTCAGCGGTAAAACAAGTCCCCATCTCTCAGTTTTCTTCCAAACCAAAAAGTAGAACTGATGGAGAGAGATAGAGGGTGAGAGGAGATTGGTTCAAGTAGAGGAGAAAAAGGTTGTTTTGGATGTGTTGTATGCAATGACACTCGGGTGTCAACACTGGATATGAAAAGGTATTAGAAGTGCAAGGACTTCTTCTTCCCCTTTTTTTTTTTTTTTGATAAATAGAGAGCGGTCATCTGGGTTCGAATTAGAGATCTTTAGGTATTATTCGCAAGTACTTTTCGTCTGAACCATTCTGGAATGGTTCCTTCCCTTTTTATGAAGAAAGGGAGTATCCGGACAAAATCGATGAAACGGAAAGGATCCGAGTGAATGAAAAGGACAAAAACAAAGGATGAATTTCACTTTCACTTGAAAAAAGAAGAAGATAAAGACCTCATAGGAATAAGAGACATAATAGTGCTAGAGAGAGTAAAAAAAAAAAGATCATTTTGATGAATGTCAACTAAGTATCTTAAGTAAATTGTTCTCGCTTGTTGAAACATTTGATAATCATAATCAATCTTTATTAAACGATCAGTATGAATTAGACACTCAGACTCCATAAAATTTGATCAATTCTGTTTTTGATCTTATGGTGGAGAAATGAAACGAGTAAACTCTCCCAATTGGAAGTTAATGTCGTGTTCACTAGTTCTGTGAATGAGTTTGGAACGAACAATGGACATTTGACATAGTTTACTACAAGGGTGAATAACATGGATATTGACTTCAATCTTGTCTGGTTTTAATTATCTTCCATTTTATGAGGTAAAGATGACCCCCTCCATTAGAAAAAAATTTAAGCGATTTAACTTTTAGCCACATTAAAAATATTGATTTTTTAAAATAATTTCATACTCGCATAAAATTATTTTAGAAAATTAATTTTTTTTAAAAAACATGTATAAATTTTTCAACAGTTGAAGTACTAGAATTTTGGGAAATGATATAGAATTATGTTTTTTGAAACGAGATAGTATATTAGATTTATAAGAATACTCCAACAATATAGAAATGTTAATTTTTTAGATTTTTCTCCCCAAATTGTTCAAATATACTATCGATTCTCCCATAAATATACCAAGTATTAGAGTGTGCCTATGCCACTTTGATGATACACATCATACACTACGTCGTGTCTACGTCGCACGCAGTACGTACTTGTAACTTGTGAGGTAGTCGTTACTCGTTAGTGTTGATTTTCGCACGACATATTAATCGTTTATAAGGAGATAATTTTGATGATAACATGTTCATAAGTAAGACTGTTATATGAACTCAAGAGCTCAAACTCGGCTAGGAATCGGCTTGAAAAAACTCAACTCGAACTCGCTCACTTATTTGGCTCGTTCAAATAAAACTCGAATAGCTCAAATTATATGAAATTTCTAAAATTTTCTTTAAGTTAACATGTTATAACCAAGTAGAACTACTTAAAGCTCGGTTCGGGCTCGTTCATTTCCTAAATAAGCCGAGCTTAAACAAAATAAAAGGCTCGTTTAAAAATTAGGCTCGGCTCGGCTCGTTTAACAAATGAACAAACTTGAACATGCCAAGCTCAGCTCGTTCGACTCGAATAACACCCCTATTCATAAGCCGAAGCACATGCAAAATATATCTCGATGTGACGAAAAGCCAAACTTCAAAAAACAGAAACAAAAAACTGAAATACATCGGTACAAACCCTTTCCACACTTGTGTGGTTATATGTAAAAAGGAGCAACGATTCCAGGTATATGTTTGATTAGGCATTGCCTATCAAAGGTCTGTTGAACCTTCTGTTCTTCGTCATGCGTCTAATCGGTATAGGTGTTTAAGTTCCTGATAATTAAAAAAAATGGACAATTAAACGATTTGATTCTTTTTGCTGAGGAATTGCTTTGTTTCGCGATTTCAAACGCAGCTCATGTCACTACTCATTCCGTCATAGTCCATGACAAGGCGAAAGAATGATGAAGTTTACCTTTACGAAGACTGAAGTATCTTCTTGTAGTCCTGGAAAGTGCCGTGGAAAGGAGCGACCCTGCCATCAGATACCACCCAGAGCTCATCTACACTGCCGGATATCAGGTGCTCGTCGTGACTTACCTGCAGTCACAGAGGATAACATTGACTTTGGGTCAAGGAGTTCCCATTTTCATTGGAAGTTTTAGCTGCCAGCAAACTTGCAAATTGCAATGAGAGAAAACGAGTGGTAGTAGTAAATAGCACAAGTGTACCATGAGGATTCCTCCTTGGAATATAAGGAGCCCCTGAATCAGAGCTTCCACGGCATCCAAATCCTATAAGTATAGCATTTTACACATCAACGCATTTATGCAAACAAAACGAATCTTCTTCAGTATTAACTAGTATGGAAACGAAGTGTGTAATCTAGTCACAAACTTACAAGATGGTTTGATGGTTCATCGAGCAATAAAAGATGGGGTTTCTTGAATGTAATCTTGGCAAACGCTACTCTGCTTTTCTGACCACCTGGTAATACAGAAATAGCAAATGTTACAAACAGGAAAATTTGTTCCAAGGGCTACAATGATAGGCCAGAATTTCAATGTTTTGGTTCATGGATCCAATTCTATTTCGACTAGTGTTACTAAGCATCACATGAAACCATACTAGGTGTCCCAACAGATTATGAGTAAGACCCAATGGTGTGAAGAAAGGAAATTACCAGACAAAGTGTACATGGGCTGAAGGGCTAGATTTCCAGATATACCAAAAGAGCCCAAGTGTCCTCGCAGTTTTTGTTCGGGTACACCCTGTAGAAATTTGATCACATGTAAGCTGTTGTCTATAAGCAAATCATGACGTCAGAGACATGGAAAACCCAATTCCGCACAGGATCTCTCAGATTCAAGACCCACAGTGAAGCCAATGAAGCTATAATCTTGAGAAATCTTCAGCACTTGCAATCCTAATCCTTGACCTTTTCACTCCTTCCCCCCCATAACATTATTATTATTATATTCCCTGGTTTTCTCCATCTGTAGCAGATGGTTAGTTTGAGAGGAATAGAACTATGAGTATTTCATGTCAAACCATAAGAAATTAAGAACTATCCCGTTCATGTTCTTAACGGGAAGATGGCATCCGACAAACAAATAGGAAACAGATGAAGTTTGTTAAAAAACACTGGCCTACTTACTGGGAAGCAACGCATCATATAAAGAAGTGGATTTGAAGTCAAGTCAAGCCCATCAACATGATGTTGACTGAACACAGCTATTCGGACCTGTAGAATCATGTAAACAAAGGTGAGGTTTCTGACCAAGTCATCAAACAATCTTCATCCAGGAAAACAAAATAGTTCTGAACAAATCGGATATTGAACAGTGAAAACTACACTTGGACCATCAATTAGACAAACATGCAACACTCTGCACAAAGAAGTATTTAATATAACAAACAATGGATTATCAAGTTAGAAATAAATTTGATGGTCTACACATTAATAAGATGTACAAGTGTATATACTACAGATGTATAAATGTCAGTAGCTAAGAACCTAAGATAACAAAAGGAAGACAATAAAGATGGTAAATCCACCTTTGCTGAGCAGAAGACGGTCCCTGAGCTTGGCTTCAGTTCTCCAGCAATCAATTTGAGTATAGTGGACTTTCCAATGCCATTGGCCCCAACCACTACAAAAGGTGGTAGGTAATTCTCAAACAAAATGGGCAAAGCAAAGTCACACGTGCCAATGATTAAAATCTGTAGATACTAGATAGTGGGGAAGAAAAAAAAAGGGCTCTTAGCCTCTTACTTGCTATACGGCTGTCCAGATCAATCCCAAAATTCAAGTTCTTGAACAATAACGGTCCACCAGCGTATCCAAACGACGCATCACTGTCATGACACAAGAACAGTCAGCAAAAGTTTGAATGCATGATTCAAATTATAGATACATTATCTCCTATTAATTTTTTTTTAAAAAAAAGATCATATATATTCAACAGGTTTCTAAATTTAAACTAAAAATTCAAAACCTCGTCAAAGCATTGTATAAACCTCATCTAAGCATCAATATCAAAAACATACCTGAAACTTATAATTGGAGGACCAGGTTTATCATCAGGAGTTGGGAACTCAAACTTGTAGCTGCAAAGAAAGAAACTCACCTTAAGAAACTTCAATTCTTATCACGGCAAGGTACTCAAATACAGAAATTCAATAACTAATAAATGAACACATTAAGAACCCCCCCCCCCCCAAAAAAAAAAAAAAAAAAACGTCTGTGTGTGAGAGAGAGAGAGAGAGAGAGAGAGAGTTGGGGGAGGGATTGCACAAATGAAGATGAAAGGCATATACTCTGGATCATTAACAACTGCATCAACATGCTCCATCCGCTCTAATGCCTGAAAGACCACAACAATGAATTAGAAGTAGGACAGGTGCAGTGTAGCTGAGCAATGCTACATGTTTCTCAAACCCAAAAAAAAATAAAGAAAGATGAATATTTAAGCTGATATCAGGGTACAATCAGTACTTTGATTCTTGACTGGACCAGGGCTGCACGCTTTGCATTGTAGCGGAACTTATCAATGAAATTCTGCAAGATATAAAGAAAAAGTCCCATGTTAAAATAACAAGGCAAGAAAACGTATATCAAGGGAGGAACAAGGCTAATAATTGTAAATAATTTCAGACAAGAGAGAGAGAGATGAAAAATACTACAGTATTAAATGCCATTACAAACACCTTGATATATATTTAAGAGCAAATTTTTTAAATTGCAACCAAAGGGGCTAAAAGGCATTAGGAGGGTAAAATTTTATAGAAATTATCAAACAGTTGTAAATAGTAAGGAAAGGACTACCAGCAACAAACATTATTCATTTCACAATATGAGTCACAAAGGACGGAATATAAGCTGAAACATTACACAAGATAATATGAAACACTGCATTGTATGTTAGCCAACTACATTATCAAAAAAAAAAAAAAAACCAGAAGCTAATGATTGTGATCATTGAAAATTATAAATATATACCGCCTCGATTGAGCAAGAGATGTCATTTTTATGGCGTATTTCTTGTTAAGAAAAAAATGACATTTTAGATATTTTGGTCTTTACGTTACACAACTGCCCTTGCAATTATTACTCCGTAGTAGATTCTGAATTTGTGAGTAGTAATTTTCAACAAAGTAAAAAAATAGAGTGATAAATGAGGGTACAATATTTGTTAGCCACATAAAAATGAATCTTTTTCTTAATGGATAAAAAACTTTAAAAACAAATTGATCAGGAGTCCCATAATGTGTTGTTGCATATTATAGCTAACTAACTATTGTCCATACAACACACACAAATAAGCACCTTACATACACTAGGTACAAGAAAAACAAAATTGAAAAGCCCATGGGTGTGGACAGGGCAAGGCATTGGCTATTAATGTAACCCATCTTGAGTCAGTTCTCAACCGCAGTTATTTGGAGTCCCTCGTGAAGGGAAACACATCCGAAAGCGATTTGAATGCTCTCCTCTACCATTGGATGGGAATACACCTCCCTACCCCCAAAACCTCTTTCGCAATAATGAGTAAAAATGAAGGGAAAGGGCATAAATTCATGCAGAGTTGCAGATTACCTAAGACTGTAACACAAATCCTGAGTATCTAAGACAGGAAAGTATATAGCAAGATTTTTTTTCTCCTTTTTGTTTGGATTAAACTCTTTTATCTTCCAAGTAAACTACACATAATACAATGATTTGTCAAAGTAAGAGTAAACTACACACCACACTAAAGAATGATGACAGTTGAGAAAAAACAATAAAATGAATTGAAGCAACATGTGGCAAAAGGCCATCAGAAATAACCTGCATATGAGCCCTTGACTTCTCATTAGTTTCAAATGCTTTCTTCTGGTTCTTTAGCAGTTCTTCTCGCGTCTTCTCAAATATATCATAATTTCCTTTATAAGTTATCAGTTTCTGGCCATGTAGATGAATGACATCTGTGACAACCTACAAGATCATTTTCCCAATTTCATAAACTGCTCATCAAGGTGAAAGCTAACACAATGAAAGGAGAGGATTAAAGAATTTACTATGTTCAAGAACTCTCTCGCATGAGAGACAACTATAAATGTTTTGGGCCACTTCACCAGGTAAGATTCCAACCACAGGACAGCGTGTAAATCAAGATGGTTCTGTCAATTGGTCAGATTTAACATTCAATCAGTATAACAATGGACTAACTATAGGTTCAACAACCTAACCAATACAACAACATAAAGCTTACCGTAGGTTCATCTAGCAATAAGAGATCTGGTTCTATAAACAATGCTCGAGCAAGAGCTATCCGCATACGCCATCCTCCAGAAAAAGTTTTTGTTGCATTACGTTGCATCTCCGGTGAGAAACTCAGACCCTAAAAGCGTTAATTATCATTAAACATGTTGCATGTGAAGCAATAAATGCATAAGAATCATACAGAGAGTTGGACACAATTTCAATTATACTAAATCCGCTCCCAAGCATGCACATACATGCAAAATGAGAAGAAGTTTTTTTTTTTCACACAACGCCACCAACACTGGCTGTTGCAAGCTATTACGGTTATTTCTCTTCCTTGAATTGGATTATTTAGTTGGTTAAAAAATTATATTGTAGTTACATTTCATCAATACAGACATAGATGAAATGGTGAAACATCCCAAAAACTACTAAGAGCCCAAAAACATGTTCTTAAGGAAACTCATAGCTGGCTAAAAGATTAGAGTTCTTTCAAACATAGGCTAAATCACATATCCAATACGTGTTTACTTCGGCACAATAATGGGCTCTAATATGTAAGCAACACTACACGACCAAAGGATAATAAGACCGCCAAAACATATACTCTGAATGCCATTTTATATTCTTATATCCACCTAGATGGTAATTAGTACGGAGTTCTTCCAGGAAATCCAGAAATGATGCTGATGAACATATCCACAAAAAACAAATAGATCAGATTTCATGGAAAGGGTACTCTCTCCATAAAATTCCATACTAACCGCCAAAATGGAGGCTGCACGTGCTTCTGCAGAATCTGCATCTATGTATTCCAGCCTTTTATATATCTGTTCAAGCCTTTTTGAGATTGAATCTTTGTCCATTCCCTTTAGTGAGCCATTGCTCTTTTCACCAGCTTCTTCAAATTCTAGGTCTCTCTTCAATGCATTGAAAAAATAAAAAAAATAAGATGCCTTCATATATTTATTTGAAATATAGCTACGCCATAACAAGTAAATCACTAATAAGACTATTTTTTATTGCATTCATCTGAAATAGACAAGACAGAACCTGTAATTCCACAAGACGAGCTTCTTCTTGCATAAGTTGGGTTCTTTCCATATCAGAGTTAAGGACACACTGTAAGGCACTTGTGTCGTCACCAACCACTTCTTGCTCCACATGCAGAATCTGGCAATTCCTAGGAGTTCCCTCAATTGCATGCATAGCCAAGTGTCTGAGAAAAGTTGTTTTACCAGTACCATTTCTTCCAACAAGGCCTGCATAAATAGTGATTTAAACAAATCAGCAGGAAAATAAAGTATCCAAGATGTGGACTAAAGTTTGGTTTCAGCCCTTGTGCATACAAAGCATTTGCATTTGGAAAACATATTTGTTTACTTGCAGCTTGAAGCAGGCCTAAACAAGTTTGATAAGCTGGAAAGAACAAGTATAGCCTAAAGATTTTCATAACAATATCAAGAAACATAACAAGAACTATACTGAGCTCTTAATTATCTAATCGACTAATCCCCCCATCAAGTTAGCATTTTATCTCTCTTCTCTAATGCATCAAGATCAGCAAAGTCATTGAAGCTCTCTAAATGTGATACAAAAAATTATGTGTGACCTTGAAAGGCAACTCGTCAACAACATAAAGAACACAATTCAATAGATCAACCCTATTCACTAGATTGACTTCGATCAGGGGATAGTCAGCTGATAACAAATGCCAACTCACCATAATGCCTCCCAAATGCAAGGTTCACGGTACCATCAACAATGAGATCGCGGCCACCAACGGATACATTGAAATTCTCCAAATGGATATCCCTGACAACAGGCCCACCACTGTTATCATGATTAACAGACATAGCAGGCATTCCAGCTCTGACTGCTTCCATTTCCTCCACATGCTTAAGGTATGCAACCTAAAGTATAATGAACAAAAAAGGGGTTTAGGAAATGGATAAACAATCCATAATTACTAAGCTTGTGGGATGCAAAACAAGCGAAAAAACTTTACAAGGATGTGGCATGCACTAACTGTACACAGTATAGTCAGATTATACAGTTGGGCAAACAAGTGATTTGATTCAACAAATGCAAAACTCCGGGACATGAAATCTTCATCAGAAAAGGTCATACCTCTCTTTGACGGTCGTCCTTCCTTTTTTTTCTTTCAATTTTTATCTTGTCACGCTCTGTCAACAATGGACCATCTGTTACTTCAGGCTGCTTCTTCTTAGGAGCTTCTCCCTCATCCATGTTATCAAACATCCTCATTGGTGCTGCAAGACTTCTCACAGAAGGCTTAGGTTTAACTAGCCCATGCTTTCCAAATTTATCACTCAATTTGCCACAAATCTGCACATATAACAAGAGCTCAGGAATCTATAACGAGAAACAGAAAAGAAATAAACCCTAGCTTTGAATAACATGTTTGCAAATCCTTGTTATTAAGCTGTGCTCCATACAAACGTACTCCTAAAAACGGAGCAAATCCAAACAGTCCAAATAAATCAAAACTCTGAAGCAACAAAATCGAATCTGAACATCAGTGAAGGTTCCAGGAGTAACAGAGCTAGAATCCATATCCTTGTTCAATTTTCGGTAAAGATTACAGGAAGACTCACAGATTGGCACTCGGAGAAGTCAGAGACGCAGCCGGCGTCGATGAGGAGCTCCCCAAGCGCATCGAAGACGCCATCGCCATCGACGCCGAAGTCGAAGTCTTCATCGGCGAGGACGTTGACGATGTAATCGATGATTGGCTGATCGACATCTTGTACTCGCCGGCCGAGAACTTCGTGTACCACTGAACTCGCCACCTCCGCCATCGTCTTGTTCGAGCTGGAAACGGGAATGGAGGTAAACTCTGTTTGTTTCTAGGTTTTGAGCCTCACCGCCTCCAAACTGCTGAACCGGGTTCGAAATTGTTCCGGATTGGGTTCGATCCGAGCTGGAATTTTTGGGCTCAAAATCGGAACCGGATTGAAATAGTAGCCGTTTTTTAAATAAAATAAAAAAAGGAATTTTTTTACTAGTGTCAAGTCTTTACTGTCAGGCTACCTCTAACATACGACAAGTCCGACTTGATCCTCGATAGGCCGACGAGTCGGGAGACAAATAAAAAAAAACATACAATAGGCCACTCGAAAATAAAAGAAAAATGTGCAACCAACAAGCAGCAAACACTCTACAAATGACAAATCTAATTGGGATAGGATTTATATTTTGACTTACTAGTTTCATGGCGATTAGCTCGATCATCTGCTGTTTGTTTAGCCTTTTGATTTACCCGACACTGATGTGTCGGGTATTTCGACTCTTTACCTTATTCAAAAAAAAAATCTATTATTTCTCTCATCTGATTAGTAGCTAATTTGTATCATCTATTTTATCAACTAGAGTTACTAACTTTTAAAAAAATTACATATATTTTACACACGTAATCTATCAAGTTTAACTACCCAATCAGTTATACGTTATGTATTTATAAAGTCGTTGCCTTGGACGAAGCCTCCTACAAGATTCTTCAAGTTAAATTTCGATGGTTCCTACCGTACGTCCAAAATGCTTCTTATAGTTTCATAATCCATGACTCGGATGGGGCAGTGGTGTCGATGGGGAATGGAACTTGTAACAACAGCTTGGTTCTTTGCTCTGAGGCATTGGGCCTTCGGATGGCGGGTTTTAAGGTGAAACAACTTGTTGAGAGGTTTGGTATGGGAGTGTCCCTCCCACATTAATTATAAAAGAGTAAAAATGATGGGTTATAAGGAAGGGTGAAACTCTACACAATAGCTTAAGCTTTTGTGTTAAGTTGGTGGATCCCGACCTTATAACCGCAAAAGTAATAATAATAAATCAATGTAACCCGACACGTGTTTGCCCCCCGTTAACGGCCCGTCGGATATTTCACACAACTTCGATTAGACAACCTACTTATCGAAGGTGATTGTCCGGTGGTTGTAAAAGCTCTTATGAGTGACTGGATTTATCCCTGAAATATCGAGCTTCTACAATCAGATACGATTCTTGATCTCTCATCCTTCTCTAATGTTGTTATTCGTTATATTTTTAGTGATTCTAATATTGTAGCTGACAAAATTGCACGTATGGCCTATAATAGCCCCGTCGATAATAGTTTGGAGACCGACTCGGAACTATGTGTTTCTTGTCTATCTGAACGTCCTGATTTTTATCCTGCATTGTAACAAAAAAAAATAAAATATCGTTGCCTTGGAGACAAATGAGAGCTCTTTCACTTGCTATAGCATAGACTTGGGCTTTTAAGCAATGGGTTTGAAAAGCCCATTATCCATACCTGCACAGCGTTTGAAGGTAGAGATGCATCTACATACTTGCTACTTGCTAGGCCCGTTTGAACTAGGAGTACCGTTTCTAACAACTGCCTTGGATTTGTAAATAAATAGCGGCCATATCCGGGGTTCGAACTGGGACCTTTGGGTACTACCCGTAAATCTTTTCCAGTGAGTCATTCCGTAATGGTTTTCTAACAACTGCCCTCTTAATTCTAGTTTACACTAAAAGATCCTAGTGCAGATAGAGTTCATCACGTTGAACAATTTACAAAACATTCCTCATAAAATGATTAAAATCAATTGCAAGTTACCCTAATAGGTATGGGGCTACATTTCATATCAAGTTGGTGCGAGGTTCCAAAGGGTTAACCCCTTAAATACACTATACAATACATAGTCCAGATATAAATCAATTAAGTCCAATCAAACTTAACTAAAGCCCTGTTTGACAAAAATAAGTAACTTTTCGAAACCTGTGGTTTTGATATTATATAGTTTTAAATGAGATAAAATATAAAATTTTAGTGTAATTACTTTTTAAAAATCACGTCTTTTCATCAGCTACTCACCCAATATTTTTGGAGCTTATCGTTTTTTCTTTACAAGTTTTCATCAGTTACCCTAACAGCTACGTTTCCCAAACACCATACTAGTTTATTAATCTATATTTAACACGAATATTCCATCAGTATCAACTACCAAATCAGCTTTAACTACTCCATCAGCTACCCTTTTGCCAAACATAATCTAAGACCCCCCCCAAAAAAAAAATCAAACCATGCATTTCACTATGCCATATTATGAAATTAAATTTGTCCTCCTCAAAACAGAAAGTTGGTCACGAGACCAAAGACTTCTTAGACCTTTTTGATCTTTTAGCCATTGTTGCAAAAGCACAGCAACTAATGGGAAACTTTGGACACTTCCATTTGAAATCAAAAGGTGTTCAAAATCAACCTTGACCAGTTCAATCCTCAAAATCAATGCAAAAAAACTTGGACCAACTTTTTGGGCTTTTCCTCTTGAAGTTGAAAGTTATATATATTCCTTCCTTTGTTTCTACTTTCTATTACTATTACTGCCCCTATTGATATTTTAAATTAATTTAAATAGTTAGGGAAATATGAGAATTAAAAAATGTTGCAATAAGACAAACAAATTTATTTGTAACACACTCAAGAGAATGACAACTTCTTGTGTGCTATAAGGTTTATGTCATTCTCCCTAATTTAAGCTTTGGACTTTGAATATTTGCTTCCCGTTCAACAAACACCTTCATACATCATGTTAGAATTATATTCATATATTGTTTGGTTTCATCAATTTGTTGTTTGAAAATTTTGTTCATTTGTATAAGAAGAACCAACAAGTTATTCTATTTCTAGTATGTTTTGTCTTTATGTCTTACCCCTAAAAATGTGTTTAGTGTAGATGAGATACATTCAGATACGAAACCATAAATTAAAACTCGGGTAGACAAAAAATTTCATATGCATATAATTTTTATTAATAAAATTATTCTTTTAATAAATAAAATGGATAATTTTTGTTAAATTTTCCTTTTTTAATCTATTTTAAAAAATTAAAAATAGGATGGACTGGAGCAGACCTCTAGGTTTGTACTGGATACAATGATGATAAAAGTACAAAAGTTTGACCGTGATCAATGTAGTTTATTTTATATCGCATAGATTTAAGGATATAATAAATCGCTTTGTTGTAAAATTTTAAATTAAGAAATTAACTTCGATATGATAAATCAAGATAATTTAACTATGTGAATGTGATCTCAAATTGCAAAAATATTATGCTTATTAGTTAAATTGACACGACAGATTATGCTTAAAAGTAAGTATATCCTATTTATGCCAAAAAAAAAAAAGAGACACAATTTTAGGTTCATAGTTTATTTATTTATTAATTAATTGAACTCATTAGTAAGAAGGGGTCACTTTTTATTAAAAAGGTTATGTTTTGATTTCTGCTATCGATAAATGGGATAATGTTGAACGATGGACGATGTGTAAATACTTTTTATAAGCGGATGCTAAGTCAAGAAATATGACCCGACGGTGGTAATACTTGTGATTGAAATCCAACGCATCCAAACTTTTTTCCAACCAAAGAAATCGTACATAAAATGATCAAACCAAACATGACAAGACTCATCGATAAGGTGCCAAAAGTCTAGCAACTAGGTGGGCAACAGTATTCTAGTACAATGAATGTGACAAAAAGAGAGGAAGATGCTAGAAAACACTTAAAGAGACGTACAAATCTTAATATCATCACATACAACAAGGTCTAGATACGAAAGGTTTCAACTATCACCACCCAGATGGGAGATAAGATTATGGTCATTGGACCCGAATGCCTCGATAAGGCCAAGATCCATACAACAACAACAACCCAATATATACTTAAACGCCACCATCAAAATAGAGCTCAAAGCATCCACAAAACATACCAAACATTCAACAAAGCTACATCGGAGTTCACTTTGGAGCCATCGTCAACGAGAGTTTAAAAGAAAAACATGCAAGATAAATACATAATGAGAATCTAATTAAAGTTTTCAATCGAGGTTTCTCATAACAATCTCAAGTTAAACCAATCAAAACAATTACACATATAACGTGCATATGTAACTAAATCGTGTCACGTCAAATTTGCACCTAAAATTTTCAGATATAACAGTTTAATTGTGCAAAACTTGGAACATTATTGTGTGAAAAATCTAAAATGAGTAAAATTTTTCTTCAGCAAAAGTAAAAGCCTAAAACGGTAATTATTGTCAAAGGGAGGGGCATCTAATTAATTAAAATAGTAACATATATATATATATATATATATATGGTGTATATGATAGCTAGTACTTTAATCAATTAAGGAATTAATTAATTAATTATTAGCTTTATCTTCTTGGAAGTCTCTTTGTTGGAAGTCACTTTGGAGTGTATAATAATGCCTGAGAAGATTTCTTCTCACCGGAAATTAATTCGAGATTAATTGTTTATCATTTCATATAATCAAAACACAAATTTAATAAAAACAAAAAACTCAAAAATATTTTTCTTGAAAATGCTTTTTTTTTAATACACATATCCATAGTTTTGGACAAGGTGTCGAATTTATGGATATATTTATCTCATTATTCATGGTTAATTCAATGTTTATCTAGGTAGTATTAATATACTCAACTACCAATACTTTAATTGTGATTTTTTTTAAAGTGCCAATACTTTTGATTGTAAACTAAATGGCTACCACTCACAAGTCACAACTAACAAAATTAAAAATGCATGATTTCAATAGATTTCCAAATTGGGGGTCTTCTTCTTCTTCTGATGCACGCATGCACGGACAGCTCTGCCTCTCCTTTCTGACCAAAATAAATAAACGGTTTTTCGATCCTATGTCTTAAAGACATAGAATAAGACTCTAAATTGGGAAATATTCCCTACAAAAAAAGACAAGCGACCATAAAAATCTAATTAAAAAAAATGCTAAACTAATTAATTTTTTTTTAAAAAAATCCAAATTTAAGATCTTATCAACGGCATATGATAGAAAAATCTATAAATAAATCTCTCTTATAAGTTATAACATAGGTTAACTTTCCCATTTGAGAAAAATTCCTTCTAACTAGATACACAGGTTTTTAACTAATTTTTAAATAGATTGGTGGTTATCCACTTAAAATTAGAAAAGTAATTAATTAAGAATGTTTTACCTTGAAAACCACTAATTTATTAGTTGGAGTTGATAGGATAGTTCAAGCTGATAAATTTAGTGTGTTAAATACTCCCTCCGTCCAATAATACATGGCATTTTAGGCTCATGCACGCTAATTAAGGAACTTATTTTGCATCTTAAATCTAATCATTATTATTAAAGGTTAAAATAGTGATTGGATGTTCAAGGGTTTTCTTTAACTTTTTCAAGAGTTTTATTTAATTTTAACATGTAAGAAAGTAGTATTTTTAGAGGGTAATAATTACCTATACATATAAAAGCTCATGTATTTTTGACAAAGTTTCAAGGCCTAAAAGGCCATGTATTCTTGGACGGAGGGAGTATATGTTAAATTAGATTGTTTATAAGCTAGTAAGTTGTTTGGTAACTCATCTGATAAAATGATTGATAGTATAAACTAGTACGTTGATGTGATCGAGATAAAAGAAAATTAACAGATTTGTGGATATAAAAAAAATCTGGAAAATTTGGAGTGAGTCGTCGTTAAAAATTAAATTTCAAAAGTTAATTAAACTAAAATCTTATATTTAATCCAACTAAATGAGATTTTTTGCAACTTATGTGGCCGAACCCAACATTTAGGAACCCTAATTTGATGAAAATGGACGTACCAAATGTCAAATTAGTTATGGAAATTGTATTAATTATATATGGTCCTACCTTACAAGTTACAACCAAGTTGTATTATCAATAATGACATTAGACAAATGATTAATTAAGCAAACCTAATATTCTAGAGGTACAGTTAAACAAAATTATGAAAATTATAGAATATATTTGATGTTAATTAATTACTTTTTTTTTTTTGATTCAATGTTAATTAATTACTTGGAAAATCAAGCAACACACACGTGCAATGGCCCCATGGGCAAAACTTGGTGTCGGCTTGACTAGCCTTTTAACAAGGCACGTCTTAATCATTCTCCAACACATAATTAATTTTAATACTTGTTTTAAAAAACATAAATATTATTAATATCACATTTTAACTTTAATTAATTTGTCTTTCTAGAGCCAAAAAAAAAGTATTATTTCTTCTCAACTTCTCTTGGCTATCTTCCAAGAGAACAACGGATCTCCATTAATTTGTGTCAAGTCCTACTTATGCATCGGACAAAATTATTTTGTATGATCAAAGCATTAGTAATAAAAAAAAAAACATTTTTTTAATTTTTAAAAATTATGAATTTTTTTACAAATACTAATATAAAATTTTCTAAATTATTTTGTATGATCAAAGCACACATTATACAACAACCTAAAAAATATTTGCTTGAAAAAATATTTTTCCCAAGCTTTAATAAGTTAATCTTAAATTTAAAATTTATTCCCTTTCTGAAAAAAAAAAGTTCGAAATAATTCAATGATCAGGCCGCACACGTACATTCTAGGTGAGAGTAAATTGCCCACACGTGTGGCGCGTCAGTTTCAGAATCTTTTTGTGTACTACGTCTACTCATTGGCACGTGTACCGCACGGCTGCAAGTTTCCTCAACTCAATCGAATAATTAATCCAAATTATTAAATTAATTTCCATAAAATAATGTTGATTAGTAGGTAGTACTTCGTAACATTATATAGTGTTGGAAACCTCTAATGCGAGAGGTAAAAAAAACAGTAGCAAAATATAAAAAAAGATGAAATAGAGTTAAATTTTTGTATTTGAAGATGGATACTAATTAATTAACCTTATAATATAAAATATAAAATAAATTTAATACGACTCCGGTTCAATATGGTCAATCAAGATTTGCGGAATCTCTCCTTGGAAAAGACTGCCTAGATTAGATATAAGATAATTAAATATAAAATCCGTCGTTGAAGAGATTGAGATGCTTAATTAAAAAAAAATGGTTTAAATCGATCTTAATCCAGACAAATGGGTTGCTATGGACCAGCTTAGCTCAAGCTTGTGAAGGACTGGTCAAGCCGAAACAAGCTCGGACAAAGGTGGTTCAAGGTGAGCTAGTAGCTTAGTGGATGAGTGACACATGTGTGGTGTGGATGGCTTTGGCGGTTGTATGTTTGGTAGCCTATATAAGGCATTTCCCTCCTCTGTAACATACAATGAAAGGGAATGAAATCCCAGTTGCAACAAACCAATTTTGTCTCCAATTTCTCTCTCTCTCGTTTGTGTTCTAAACTGGTGATTATCAGTTCATATGATATCAGAGCGAAGATCGATCGATCAAGGAAATTGATTGTGATTGCTTATTGAAGACGATGGCAGATACCTATGCTTCAATCCTTCGAAACCAGAACGGAGATCAGCATCTTCGAAACCAGATTGGAGATCAACCGGTCCAGATGGCGTCAAATGATCCACTCGCACTGACGAATGGAGATCATCCAGGCGCTCAATTGGTCGCTGCTGTGTTCAATGGAACGAATTTCCTCAGTTGGATGAGGAACGTCAAGATGGCGCTTGGAGCTAAGCTAAAGCTCGGATTCATAGACGGCACAGTGGTGAAGCCGCCGGCAGATTCTCCCAACAATCCGAGATGGATGAGAGCCGGCTACATGGTGAGGTGTTGGCTCTTCAATTCCATGGAGCAAAGGATTGCAGAATCGCTCATGTATGCGACTTCAGCTCAAGAGCTATGGGGAGAGATTCTTGAGAGGTATGGACAATCCAACATTCCTTTACTTTATCGATTAAGGAAGGAAATGAACTCCATGGTTCAAGGATCGGATTCTGTTGGAGATTACTTTGGGAAATTGAAGAGAATTTGGAATGACATAGCGAGTCTTGAAGGTGTACCACAATGTAGTTGTGGAATCTTGGAGAAATGCACTTGTCAAGTGCTACGAAAGATAATTCAGAAGGAAGAGAGAAACAAGTTAATGCAATTTCTAATGGGATTAAACGATGAATATGAGTCTGCTAGAAATCAGGTCATGGCAATTGATCCTTTGCCTAACCTGGATCGTGCTTTTTACATTATAAATCAAGTTGAGCAATGTGGAATCACTCCAAAGGGAGAATCTGGATCTCAGACTAAGCGTGGTGAAGATGCTGTTGCCTTGAATGCAGGAAGAAATCAATCTGGCAATTGGAAAAGGGAAGGAGAGAAGAAACAACATGAAGAATTCAAGAAGTGTGACTTCTGTGGTAACAAGGGACACATAAGAGAAACTTGCTACAAGCTTCATGGATTCCCAAAGTGTGACTATTGAGGGAACAAGGGACACCAGAGGGATGCATGTTACAAGCTACATGGTTATCCAGACAAAGAGAAAGGTGCAAAGGGAAAGCAAGGTGCTAGGACATCTGCTAACTCAGTGGATGTGCAGGGATCTAGTGAGTCTCCTTTGGACATGGGAAAAGAAAGCCAGTTTGGCAATGGCCTTGTGAATGCTGTATGCAGAGAAGTCATACGGATGATGAGAGGAAAGCAAGTGCAGAGGGAGAATGAGGACTGCTTTGCTGCAACAAACTTTTCAGGTAATTACAATTACTCTAAAGCCTTGATGATTGAGAAAATTGCTGGGAAAGAATTCTGGATTGTAGATACAGGGGCCACATATCACATGTTATATGATATTAATGTGCTCAAGAATAGACACAGACTTGCGAAAGTTATACAGATAGCATTGCCAGATGATTCTGTTATAACAGTTGATACAGTGGGATGTGTCACTTTCAGTTCAAGTTTTGAGCTTAAGAATGTATTGTATGTCCCTAGTTTCAAGCACAACCTGTTGTCTGTGGGTAGACTAGTTGAAGAAACTGGTTTGATAGCCATATTCACGGCTGACAAGTGCTTATTTCAGGACCCTACCACTAACAGGATTGTGGGAAGAGGACACAGGATCAGTGGATTGTACATCATCAAGACTAAGGATGCTGATGCTATGCTTGGTGTGCCACTTGGTGGTTTTTCAGATTCAATAAAGGCCTGTAGTCACACAATAAAGGTTACGGATTGTCATGAATTATATATTGTTCATGCAAGACTTGGCCATAGCTCCATATCCAAGCTTATGCACTTGGAACAGTTTAAGCATTTGAATTGTAAAGATTTCTTTTGTGATAGCTGTGTACTAGCTAAACATCACAGATCTCCTTTTAATAGAAGTGAATCTTTGGCTCTTGCTCCATTCCATCTTGTTCATTTTGATGTATAGGGACCCTATAGGGTGACTGCCTATGATGATGCTCGATTCTTCTTGACCATCTTGGATGACCACATCAGATACACTTGGACCTACTTGTTAGCTTCAAAGGTACAAGTGTTTACTGCTATAAAGGGGTTCCTAGCCTATGTCAAAAACCAGTTTGACTGCACAGTTAAGGTGGTCAGAAGTGATAATGGATCTGAATTCATCCAAAGAAGCTGCCAGGGATTGTTTGCTGATTTGGGAATTGTTCACCAGAAAAGTATACCTAGGGTTCCTCAGCAAAATGGACGTATTGAGCGTAAGCATAGGCACTTGATAGAGACATCCCGAGCAATTAGGCTTCATTCCAGCCTTCCAATCAGGTTTTGGAGCGACTGTGTGACTGCAGCCACTCACATTATTAATCTCCTTCCTAGCTCAGTCTTAAATTGGAAGGTGCCATTTGAGATATTGCATAATAAGCCTGCAGTGTATCAGTCCTTAAGAGTTGTTGGTTGTCTGTGTTTTGGAAAAAAGAGGACTGAGTACAGAGATAAGTTTGGGCATCAAGCCATAAGAAGTGTTTTTTTTTTGGATATCCAGGGAGCATTAAGGGTTATAAACTCCTTGATTTAGCTACAAATACCATCTTCTTCAGTAGGGATGTGGTTTTTAGAGAAACTGAATTTCCCTTCTCAGAGAAATGCTCAGAAAAAGGCTCAAATGCTAGACCAAGTCTTCCTAGAGTGACACCATTTGATGATGGTGTGGTCCAAGTCAGCTCAGTCCCAGATCCTCCAAATGCAATTAGTGGTCCATCCTCTCATGATGACAACTCTGGTGGACATACTAATGGCATTGATGCAGCAGTTGATCCAACAGTTAGTGGTGAGCAAGTAGCTGACAATTCAGAGGTAGTTCAGGAAGTGGTCCAGCCACTAAGAAGGTCTGGAAGGCAAAGGCACACCCCTGCAATACTGACTGAATTTGTGTGTCCCACATTACCTGCATCTCCTTCACATTCAGCCTCTTTCATGCTAAGAAAATTGTTTGATCTCAGTGATTTCTCACCAGATTATGTAGCCTCTTTTCATGCCATGCTCAACGTCAGAGAACCCACCTCTTTCAAAGAAGCAGCTAAGGATCTTAGATGGATGGAAGCCATGAAAAAGGAGATTGATGCTCTTCAAATGAACAACACATGGCTTATTACAGGTTTGCCCAAGGATAAGAGGGCAATTGGTTGTAAGTGGATATTCAAAGTTAAGTACAAATCTGATGGCTCAGTTGAAAGGTTCAAAGCCAGACTAGTAGCTAAGGGATTTACACAAGTGAAGGACAAAGATTACAAGCTCACTTTCTCTCCAGTAGCAAAGCTCACCACTGTCAGGCTAGTCCTTGCCTTGGCTACTGCTAGAAGTTGGAATGTACACCAACTAGACATAAATAATGCTTTCTTACATGGATTCCTTGATAAAGATGTGTACATGAAACCTTCAGAGGGTTTCTTTAATGGATCTCCAGGCCAGGTGTACAAACTACAAAGATCTTTGTATGGCTTAAAGCAGGCCTTCCGACAATGGAATCTAGAACTTTCAAAGTTCTTATGCTCTCTGGGTTTTGTCCAGTCAAAACATGATTATTCACTGTTTGTAAGGGACAAATCTGGCCTTCAAACCATTGCAGTTGTCTATGTGGATGATCTCTTGATCACAAGTTCAGATTCAGTCTTTATCACCCACACCAAGGCTTTGTTGCACAAAGCTTTTACAATTAAAGACCTCGGGTTAGTGAGATATTTTTTGGGCATTGAAGTGGCCAGATCAGCTAATGGTATGCTTCTCAACCAGAGAAAGTACATAGCTGATATCATTACTGATACACATATGCTTGATTGCAAGCCTGCAATCTTCCCATTGCCAAGAGGATTAAAACTCTCTATTGATGATGGTGAATTGATGCCTGATCCAGAATCATATAGAAGGTTAATTGGAAGGTTATTATACTTAAACCTTACCAGGCCGGATCTATCCTATTCCATACAACATCTCAGTCAGTTCTTGGGGTCTCCGCGCCTTCCACATATGCAAGCTGCCTTGCACATTGTTAGATACCTGAAACAAACTATCAATTGGGGTCTGTTTTACCCCAGTGATTGCTCTATCTCTCTGGCTGCTTACAGTGACGCTGATTGGGGAGCTTGTCAATTCTCAGCTCGTTCATTATCAGGCTATTGTGTGTTTTTTGGTTCATCATTGATCTCTTGGAAGACCAAGAAACAAAAGACAGTCTCTAAGTCGAGTGCTGAGTCGGAATACAGATGTATGTCCACTGATGCAGGTGAAGTGGTGTGGTTAACTGGTGTTCTCCAGGATTTTTCCATCTCCATTCCTATGCCAATCACTTTGTTTTGCGACAACAAAGCTGCCCAGCACATAGCTGCTCATCCTGTCTACCACGAGCGCACTAAACACCTCAACATTGACTGTCATTACATCAGAGAACGCATTGATGATGGGGTGATCAAGACGGCTCATGTTCAATCCTCTGCCCAGCTTGCAGATATACTCACCAAGCCTTTGGGTGAAGTTCAGCATCAGCACTTATCATTCAAGTTGGGCTTGGTAGATACTCCCCCAAGTCCAACTTGAGAGGGGGGGGGGGGGGGGGGGGTATGGACCAGCTTAGCTCAAGCTTGTGAAGGACTGGTCAAGCCGAAACAAGCTCGGACAAAGGTGGTTCAAGGTGAGCTAGTAGCTTAGTGGATGAGTGACACGTGTGTGGTGTGGATAGCTTTGGCGGTTGTATGTTTGGTAGCCTATATAAGGCATTTCCATCCTCTGTAACAGACAATGAAAGGGAATGAAATCCCAGTTGCAACAAACCAATTTTGTCTCCAATTTCTCTCTCTCGTTTGTGTTCTAAACTGGTGATTACTAGTTCATAGTTGCGCCCACTCGATCGAGGTGTGTCGAAAACCTCTATCCCACATTAAACAATACTAATATATAAAGGGAGGTGTAGCCTTGCAACCATTCCGGAATGGCTCACTGGAAAGAACTTACGGGTAGTACCCAAAGGTCTCCAGTTCGAACCCCTGATATGGCCGCTCTTTATTTACAAATTCAAGGTGTAGCCTTGCTGCCCTTGCACACTAGCTCGAGCTTTAGTGTACGTTAGTTAAGGTAGATCTTAATCTTATAATCTAAAAATAAATTAAACTTGAGACAATCCATTTCAAATGGCCTGACTAGAATTATTGGAATCTCCCTCTATTGGAGTGGCTCAATTCTAAGGGACGAGGGAGGTTAATGGGAGGTCTCCGAGTTGGATCGATCCCTATTCTGCGCTTTCTCTTGGATAAAAAAAAAAAAAGGTTCACCTTGTTTCTTACCATTGATTTGAACTGATCGGCGGAAATTGGATTACCTAGTGTAGGGGCGGAGCTAGAAAAAATTCGAGGGGGGGGTCAACTATATTTTCGGGATTTTTTTTGAAGATATATATAAGATACAATTTTTTTTATAAATAATACAGTAGAAAACACATTAAATGTATGATTTAAATAGCTATTTTAAGTTTAAAAAGCTAAAAGTAGTAAAAAAATCCATAAAATAAAGCTATAAGTTTTTTTTTTTTTTACGTTTTCCCCCGACCCGGGGGGGGCTCGAGCTACCTCATGCCCCCTCCCTCCACCCCTGATCTAGTGCATGGTTCTTATTGTCTAGGTCATGTGTTCGGGGTCTACCACCAAATGTCGGTTACATAATACAAAAAAAAAAAGAGAATTATTGAAATTTCACACACGTAAAGTTTTATAGTAAAAACAAATTATGATTTAAAAAATGATCGTTTTTTAACCTATAAAAAATTTCTTACATTTAATGGATATATGATAAAGTTGAATTGTACTTGTTATTTGTAATAAATTATATATTTAAAATAAATTATATTTAAAAAGGAGTACTGAACCATTTTTCAATTGTACTTGTAATACTAATAACTTATGTGAGTAATATATTTAAATACAGAATTAAATATCCAACCTATGTTTGTTTCTGCCCAAAATAAATATTATAAAATCAACCAAAAAAAGCAATTAACTTTTCAGTTGATTTTGAGATAGATATATGCAAATTAATTATTTTACATTCGATTATATTGCCCATCCTAAATTTCTAATCATTTAATTTGAAGTTTCTCAAAGATATGAAGAAAAGCACAATCATTGTTCAAAGAATAATAAGATTGTTAATAATTGATTCATGTTAATAAATTTGATCATCATCTTCTTCCTTCTTTTTTTTTCGCTAATATATTTATTAATTTGTCCATACAACAAGTGTCAAGTTGAAATTGTGGAACATGACTAGCACCATGTGTTTCCAAAATTATGTTGCACCAAATCATTTCACAAGGTGGGGAAAATCATATTTCAATCATTAATTTCACTTGCAAAAAAATCATTTAAATTAATTTCAGTAATTAATCATAATTACACGAATCCACATAAGATAACATATATCTATGTATATCCCAAAAAATCATATTTCAATCATTAATTTCACTTAGAAAAAATCATTTAAATTAATTTCAGTAATTAATCATAATTACACGAATCCACATAAGATAACATATATCTATGTATATCCCAAAAAATCATATTTCAATCATTAATTTCACTTAGAAAAATTCATTTAGATTAATTTCAGCTATATATTAATCATAATTAAATGGATATATTATATATACCTTTTTCCTCTTTCAATAAAATACATGGATTTGTTGGAGAGTTTGTCAAAAACACTATAAAGAGCCTAATTTATAATAGTTGACAATTTGAATCTTTTTAAGGTTCAAATTCAACTATAATTCATACATTTTTCAACTTTCCTCTGGGTCTAATATTAATAATATAAACCCTACAAATTCATTTCATATATTTTGTTTGTGTGTATAACATTATTTTCAAGGCTTCAATTTTTTTTTTTAATATCATTTGGGCTAAATTAGGTGATCTTGCTATATACGTACAACAACAACAGTTTTCGTCAGCATCCTTTCCTTGAATGAGTCAAGAGGATATTGTCGAATAACCTATAAACGATATACACGCATATACATACATAGACACACACACCACCCGAAAACACACATCGGACATGAAGAATCGATCTAGACAAAGTTAAGATGGAAAGGCATAAAGAAGACAAAAAAACTGGGAAAAAAAAAGAAAAGGGATTAACAAAGGTGTTATCAACAAATATGTAATTTGAATGATTTTGAGTATTTATAAAAATATTTTTGTGGTGCTCTCTCTTCATCTCCTATGTAAAATAAAATGTATGTATTTTTAAGGCAAATTTACGGAAAACCACCTCTTATACATAGGTTCTTTCATTTAACCACCTCTTAAAGAGGAATACACATAAAACCACCTCCTATACATATCTGTCAACAAAAAGCCACCCTTAGCTCTTTTCCGTCTAAAGAGCTGTTAGTTTTATGTGAAAAGACCATATTACCCTTAATGTTCCTTTTAATTTATTCACATTGCCCCTAAAAAAAGTGAAAAGCCCTTTGAGAAAGCTCGAAGCTCGACCCTTCCGTTTTCCATTAACAAGCTTGAAAGGAGAAAAGTTCGTCGGAGGCCCGGAGTCCCCATCTCCTCCTTGCAACTGATATTGACGCTGAGATAGGGGCATAGCACCATCCTTGCTGCCGCTAACCCTCACCCCTCGATCCCCCTTGTCAGTCGACTTTACTCCCGGGGTCGTCCTTGCTCCTCCTCGTTCTGTTGCATATGTGCCATGTCAACGACATCCTCAGACAATTCCGACGCCGCCGATGCCAGCCCGGGAGAGAAGCTCAGCCAAACCTTGCCTCCTGAAGTTGAGGCGATTAATGAGGAAGACCCAACCATTCCAAATTAATCATCACATATAAGCACGATAGACATAATCACACAAAGTTTGACAGCATCCACCCATTTTCATTAGAAGGGATTGCGCCATAATCCGAATCTGAATCCTCGTATTCAATCAATAATGAATTCAGCAACCCTGATAAATCCCGAGAAATAGAAATCTACACCGACAACGAATAGGGGTAATACACTAAAGTACTATAACTCAATCGCAAACAATTATACGAATTCGAAAACCTCTAGAAATAGAAAAAAACTTCAACAAGAAAGAAAGTGAAACTCATAAACAAATCAAATCGAGAAAATTAATCACAAAAAAAGAGCAACAACCCTAGTTTATAGACATCTAACGACCCAATTTGAGATTTCTTATGGACTTTCCCTAAACACCATGGCTCTTGAAAACTCATCGCCATTATTAATTGGCCATCTTCTACAGTTCTACACGGTGCATTCGGTGGCAACCTCGTATGCTCGCATCTACTCATTGTCTCCTGCGCCTGTTTTCACCATTTTTGTTAAGCTCAGGTAGCTTTGAGCTCAAATCATCCAAATCACATAGAACCCCTCTTCATGGATTTAGATTGATGGTGTTAAAAGATAGAGAGATGCAGGGTCAAGGGTGTATTTTTTTAATATTATACTCCTTATTTTATAGATAATATCGAGGACAATTGTGCCTTTTCACACTATTTTAACAGTTGATCCGACAGAAAACAGATGGGGGTGGTTGTACGTTGACAGCAGCTATATTAAGGGTGGTTTTATGCAAGTTTTTATTTAAGAGGTGGTTATGTGAAAAGAGGAATATTTAAAAGGTGGTTTTATGTAAATTTGCCTATTTTTAATTGCAAAGTACAAGTTATATAAAAATCGATTGTGGGCCATTTGTGTTACTTGCTAGCTGGAATTGGGCATGGACAATTGTTAACAACTTTGATCTAGACTTCTCTCTCTAGGAATCTATATCTATATACATACTTTAAAGCAAAGAGTTAACTTCCACGTGTCACTACCTCCTTCACTTCCACATTTTCGGTCATTTCTGTTTTTTCTTTTTAATTTCCCCTTTTCCCTTTTTAATTTTTTTTCCCAATCCCGTCTTCATCCACACTAGGGTTCACCCTCCTCCAATCTTCACCCACGGTCCGCCGATTAGCGATCTTCCTCCTCCGCTGAGGTTTTATCGCCTCTTCTCCTTCATCTTTCTCCATTTTTGAACCTTATTTTCGTTGATTTGCGCCTAATTATTTCAGGTTTGTCGTTGGTGAAGATCCGCCGTTTGCTCGGCCTTGTGGCGGTTCTTTGTTGTGCTTCGGCCTCGTGTTGTGGTTGTGTTCTTCATATCTCCGTTTCAACATCGATGTTTTACAGTTTTCCGGTTTCATGGATCCTCCTCCGCCAAGGTTATGCCGCCGCCTCCTCTCCATCTTTCTCCTATGACTAATTTTTGATTAATTTTTTGCCCAATTTCTCCAGACCTTCGTCTTTCTCCTCCGCCGATGTTAACCCGTGCTCAGGATTTCGACTTCTTCCTCCACCGAGGTTAGACCCCCTCCCCATCTCCATCTTTCTCTACATATCTTCAATTTCAGTAATTAGTTTTCCCCCCTTTTTATTTCTTGGTCTGGCCAGGGAAATTGACCATCAATTTGGATTTTTTGTGTTTCTTTGGGCGTGAATTGTCTTAAAGGTATCTCGCTGCCTCCTTGGGTCATGAATACTCTGAGGGCTTGCTTCAGTTGTGCCCTAACTAAGGTTTGTCCCTAATTTCTGTCCTTTTCATTTAGGACTTGATTGGAGCTTTGATGATTTCTGTCTTATAAGTAAGGTTTGTCCCTAACTAAGGGGGTTGCTCTTCGGCCTCGTGTTGTGGTTCTGTCCTTTTCATTTAGGGTTTTCCTTTGATTGATCGGTTTCAGTTCGTATCTTTGTTCAATTGTCTTACATTTTGGGTTTTCTGTGTTTATCTGGATTTGTTAGGGTCTACGATTGGATTTGGATTCCTTCAGGAGATAAGTTCTAAGGAATAATTCATGGTACCCAGTTGAATTTCACAATTTATGTATATCGTACTTTTTTTTACTTGGCTTTGATGCCATTTTTTATTTGCATGTTCTCTACTGTCTTGCTGTTTTTTCTACAAATCATTGATCTCTCTACACCACCAAGTGTTAGCTACACTTTGTTGAGCCAGAGATTTTTTAATTTTTTTTTTGTTCATATACACTGCAATTGCATCGTACTATATTAGCTCCAAGGTATTGTATTTGCACGGGGACCTATGATGTTCTTACTGAGCAGGTGTGCAATTTCTCTTTTAAATTTTTACTTCCTCTTCCCCTATTTGCAGAGTTATTGTTTGCTTTAAGATGGTAGCTATATTGATCATCTTATGGTGTGTAAGGCTAGGGTCGCTACTGGGCGTGTAGTCTTGGAATTGCCAGCTGGAATGTTGGATGATGACAAGGGAGACTTTGTTGGTACTGCTGCTCGTGAGGTCTCTTTCTCCTTGTGTCATGTGCTGAAGATTGATTATTTACATTTATATTATTTCAGGCCATTGGTAGAAAACAATATCTCTCAGGTCTCTAATTCTTGAGTTGCAATTTTGATCCAATAAGAGTGTAAGACTAAAGTAATGATTCATTGCGTGTTATATTGGTTGAAAAAATTGTACACGGCTAAATCCTCAACTATATTGGCTAGATTCTAGAGTTTCTTATGGTACCATGAATAGTGGCATAGTGCGACAAAATCATCTGGTTTAATATTTCATAGATTTTAAATCCATATGATGTTGTTTTGGTACCGATGAGAATGGGATAGAGCTTACTGCTGAATTAAAATATTGAACATGAAATCATACCTCAGTGAGCTAAATGGCTTGAATTGTTTTTTCAATGTTAATGTCCGGTTTCTAATGGTTCCTTACTTGATTTCTGCGCAGGGCTCAAGTTCATAACTTAATTGAGATGAAGGATCTTGAAAAGTCTCATTCTTCCCTCTCATTGTCGTCGTCCTCATCTTCCCATTCAAATTCACATACATTTGACATTGGTGCTGAAGAATGGAATGCAGCTGAGAAAGGGGCTTGTGAGATTCTGTCTTTGATCCTGCCTAATGTAGTTTCCGAGTGCCGGAGGAAGGAAATTATTGAGTATATCCAGATACTGGTTGGACGTTCTTATGGAATCAAGGTAAACCAAGCTATACAATCTCACTGTATCGCACTATCTACATAGTGCTTCAGTTATAATCATGCTCTGTTTTGCAAATATGATACATGAGATAATGCTCCTAAATAAGTACTATCACTGATCTCTTTTTTTATTTTTAGTTAGAATGTCAAGCTGTAAATTTTGAAGGTTATAACTCTTATTTGCTGTTTAGGTTGCGGCATTTACTTCCATTCTCTGTTTTTGTCTATGGATCCTCTTGGTAGACTATTCAATAGCCTTTTGATAAGCTTATGCTGCTTTTTGGGGTAAATTATATAGGTCTTTCCCTTTGGCTCAGTGCCACTCAAGACCTATCTTCCGGATGGGGATATCGACTTGACTGATGGGGTAAATTATATAGGTATTTCACATTCTAGGGAAGGATTAGGGGAATCAGGATATATGCTTTGCGTAATATGAAAAGGTTCTTTGTTTATTATCCAAGAGGTCATCGTGTTGAGGATGACTTCTGAGCGACCCATATAATTCTTATTTGTTAATTCTTTTCTTACTTTGTATTGTTCTTTTAATCTGAAATTGTTAACTTCCCCTCTAGATTTAAGTGTTTATTAGAACTTTTACTTTTTTTTTTAATGTAAATTCATTTCAATTATACTTTTGCCAGATTATGCCACCTATGAGCCTATGGCATCCTGTATCTGATGATTGTGCTGATACGTGTCAAAGAATGAATGACGGAGTTTCTCCAGGATTTGCATGAACGAAGCCTACCTCGCCTCGATCAGTGCCTTTTCAGAACACCTATGTCGTTCAATAACAATGTTTTTTTTTAGACTTTCGAAACATTTGTTTATATTGTATTTGGTCATTCCTTATAATAAATATTTTATATTCTCTTTTTTCTTTTCCATCGCATCCGCGCCATGGCGCGGGTATAACACTAGTTAACTTTAAAGAAATTAATTAGCGTGCTAATTGAAGATATTGAAAACTATATAAAATATTATTTTTATATATAATTTAATACTCCCTCCGTCCAAAAATACATGGACTTTTACTATTCATGCACGTTTTTTTAGGAGCTAAAAACTATATAAAATATTAACTTTTTTATTAATTTTTTTTAATAATTACAAACTTATTATCCATAAGTTTGTAATTATTAAAAAAAATTAATAAAAAAGTTAATATTTTATATAGTTTTTACCTTCTTAAAAAAGCGTGCGTGAATAGTAAAGGCAATGTATTGTTGGACGGAGGTAGTAGTTATTAGCATGTTAGGTATTAAATTATTATTTTAAAAAATAATAAAAAAGTTGATATTTTATATAATTTTTAACTAAAAAAACACCTTAAAAAGTTAAGTGATAAAACATACTGTAACCAATGACCTCTTACTCTAGCGGTAAGGGTGAGGTATCCCAAAGGAGAGGCCCTGGGTTCAAATCTTACTTGGTGCATTTAGGTCATATCAATGGCCATATCAATTCCCACAAGCGCGTACGGCCAAGCGGTGTATACTGGTGAAGTGATCTGTGTGCTTTGTGTGCAGGTAGGTGAGGTTACAACCGTGGATTGCACTTTGCGAAAGTGGTATTGAGCCTCCTCAAAAAATCCCGCAAGGGGTTTATGGGGTATGGGACCACGAAGGCACGAAGCGGTGGGGTCAGTCACTATAAAAAGTTTACCCTACCAAAGTTTGGGTAGTATCCATAGGCCACCATGCGAAAGTGGTACTGAGCCTCCTCAAAATGGGGTATGGGGCCACGAAGCGGTGGGACCCGTCACTATAAAAAGTTTACCCTATCAAAGTTTGGATAGTATCCAAAGGTCACCATGCGAAAGTGGTACTGAGCCTCCTCAAAGTACCCAAAGGTCACCATGCGAAAGGGGTACCGAGCCTCCTCAAAAAATCCCGCAAGGAGTTTATGGGGTATGGGGCCGTAAAACGGTGGGGTCAATCATTATAAAAAGTTTACCCTATCAAAGTTTGGGTAGTATCCAAAAATCACCAGTTCAAATTCCGGATATGGCCGTTAATTATTTACAAATCCAAGATAAAACATACTGTAGTGTATATCGCTAGGGGATAATGAGTAATGACGTCTACCGAGTAATGATCAATATATTGGGTTCCAGTTCATTAATTCGCTCAAAAAATTATCAAATTTTATGTTAATTTGGATGATTCTTGGACGACTATGATTCGTTAAGAGTTAACACTATGATTAGTGTCATTTCATACTAAATATACTTTATTATTATTTTAATTAACGAGGCAAATTATTTACTAGGATGAGAATATGAGATGTAGAAACCATCGGAAGAATAAGACTATTTAAATCGTCGGAAAAGTTTCCAATAGACAATGGTTCCATTTAAATAACGGTGGGTCATATACGACGCGATAGGTTACGCATGTCCAAGCACCACACGCCAACTAAGCCAAACACATAAGCCGAGTGAGATTCCATTATAAAATCAATTGGTGTTGAGAGGAGTAGACCACCCACTTATGTACAAGGCTTGACTTCACTATATTTTCCATGTGAGATACTATCTCATATTCCATATTCTCAACAGTTCCAATTGTAAAAGATCTCGACGGTTTTTAAATACAACACACAATATATAATCGGTCAGTGATCGAATCCTATAATGAAATAAGGTTTGAGGGATTAGCTAGATATACACATCTTTCATCAGACTAATTAGAAATATGCTTTCGAAAGATCAAAAAAGAAAACGAGCAACAACTAACAACCTGTTAATAGTCAGTTTTTAGCCATATATTTGTTGTTGTCAGAATCACTCCTCACGTTGTCAGGTCTCTTAATAGGGACTCTTTTATTCCCCTTGACTATATCTTCTTCCTTACTCATTGCTTGATTGTCGTAGAAAGTGATAGCAGGTTATATCTGACTCCTGAATCATAGTCATTTGACTTAAGCAAGCAACCTTGGTTCACACAGTCCTACGAGAACAAACTGTACAAAACAAGGTAAGGCAATGCAGGAGAAAGACATAATTGGAAGCAAGATTAAAATGAGAAAAGATGCAACTATATATCGACTTTTAAGGCTTCATAAATTATTTTTAACTTTTATTTTTATAAAAAAAAGTCTGAATGAGTTTAACTTCGATGGAATTCATCTCGAAGAAACAAGTCAATAATGAAAATCCAACACACAATTTTCATAAAAAAAAAAGGGTTAGTTTTTTAATTGAGATTATGTGTTAACGACCAGGGGCAGAGCTGGAGGTGCTCGGGAGTTCTAAAGCATCATCTGGCTGGAAAAAAATACATTTTTTTACATTCATTATTTTAAGGTAATATAAGGTCTTTAAATAAGGTTTGAAGCAAAAGTGTTATATATCTAGCTCAAATGCTCAGATGGTAATGGACGGAAGAGTTTTTTAACACTTTGGACGAAAACCTGGCTCCGCCACTTTTGACAATTCTACTCCTAAAAACATTAGAAATGCAACTTTAAAATTAAGTTTAAACTATTCCAATTACACACCTTAAAACTATTTATCACCTTTGATTTGTATGAAGGCATTAAAATATGAAATCCAGCCAAGTAATGGAATTTAAATGTACTTTGATCATGAATTGTATATTATATTTATTCGAAAACTTTAAGAGTAATTATTAATGAGTTAATTGATTTATGCGCCAAACCCTTGCATATAAAAGTGAAAACAAGGTGTACTGGTTGGGGTATACTTGTCATGCCCTTTAATTAAGTTTATATATATGTTTGGAAGTTTTCTCCCTCAAGCCATTGTCTAATAAAGAGAGCGAATAAAAAACAAAGGATTAATTTTTAATTAATTAACTAATCATTTGTTAAATTGGGTTTTTGCCTTCTTGTCTGCAACTTCAAATATCACACTTGAAATACTCCAAACTAGTGGCCAGCAAAATTCACATTATTTTGGGATTAATGGGGGCTTAATATGCATTAATCCCTCTTTTAATCGGTCCACGTACGTCCATCGATCGATCTCTTTGATCACCTTGTCTTCAACTTATATAATCATGTAAGATTCCATCTAATCAATCAATCCAAGCTAAGCCAAGGTAAGATGAGTACGGAGTAATTGATTTTATCTATTAATATATTGATTTTTTTTTATCCTAGTCTAGTTCGATCGGACTTAGCCACTCTAATTCTGAATCGAGTATTGTGTGATCTATTTAAAGGGTTAACCTTTTTACTCACAAGTGACTCCATCTTTTTAAAATCATTCAAACTTCGAACATCTTGATATATATGTGGTACCCCACAAATACTACATCACGAATGTAATGAATAGAGTTATTAGGCAATTAAAGATAAAGTGTAGGGGTTAATTGTGTAAATTTGGAAAATACCTTAAATAGGCTAATAAGTCCCCTATCCCCGTACTGGTTGCTGATGAATATCAGAGCATCTCCAACAGTTTCTTCATTTTGGGGATTTTGGAGTTTTTGGAGAATTTTAAGGTTTTTTGGTCCAATTGATTCCCCATCACATTCTCCAAAATGGAGAAGCAGCAAAAAAAATAGAGAGGATTCCCTAAATCTGTAGCATTTTCAAAACCAAATGATTCTCTAAATCTTCGAAATGGGGAAGCTGTTGGAGTTAAAACAAAAATAATTTGAAAAATATGTATTTTGTTTCTCCATTTTGAAAATTTTTTAGAGAAGCCGCTAGAGATGATCTTACAAACTCTTCTTCCTCCTCTCTCTCTCTCTCTCTCAAATTCTCCATTGAAAACCAAGTTTTCACCTATCCGGCCTTCGGGTCATAACAACAAGTTGGTATGATCGGTAATATATCGAGTCTAAAGTGAACCATATGAATAACTAGTGTAAAAAAAAATTTAAAATTGTTTGAAATACATGTTGGGACACCCAACAATATCCATCAAAAAGAAGTTTTTATATATTGATGATTTATGAATCCAATCCTACAAAACTAAGAAGTTGTACATTTAGGGAATAAGGTCTACATGTTGGAGGAAAGGAGTGACAAAGAGAAAGTGAATATTGAATGGTCATTAGAGTTTCATTAATTTAAAAAGGGTTGTTATTTACACCCAATTTTTTACTATCTACACCACATACTCTAATTTTTTCATTTTTAAAAAAAAAAAACCATGCCCCTCTTGAATTACATGACTATGACTCAAGATAGGCAGAGTGTGGTGTATATAGTAAATAAAGTGGGTATAAATATTAACACTTTACTAATTTAACTATGAGATTAATTAAGCTAATTATTATTATGAAAATGTTAACAATCATACCACTTACCGGTCAACAAGATGTACACGTTCTATTTTCAAAACTCATTATTGTTAATTTGTTGCCATTAATTATGAAATATTATTTGTAATGCTTTTCCCATCACACTAGCTAGCTATTCCTTCCCAATTTATATATTAATTTTTTTGGACATCTTTGGTCTTAAAAAAGAAGGGTTCCTTTTTCTTTTTATCCTGCCATATCATGATTAAAATACTAGGAATTACACTTAATGACTTTTCAAAGAATACACAACAATTCCTTGCATGTTCTTGATATATTTCATCTAATCAATATAGAAATATATGTCTTAGATAAGATTTTACTAAATTCATTAAATATTGATATATTTTTACAAGATTTGTCATGTTTGTTAAATATGAATATATTATAATATATCTCTTTTATTGTCTACTTTTTTTTTTTGGATCAGGAAAGAATTCGAATTCCCAAACACCAACGAAAATCTGGGAAGACGAGAGGCCGAGGGAAAGACAGACGGGCTAACAGTCATGATACAACAAGAAAGACAAAAAAACAAAAAGAAAACCCGAATACAGACGATCTCAGAAAAGAAGGCCATCGGAGAGAAAGTCGAAGGACGCCTAGTGAACACTGCGAATGCCGAGAACATGGGAAAGTCGAGGGACTGACACGACGTCTCGATGCTGCCGGGGAGACAGAAGCAGAAACCCCTTAGCGGAAAAGACATCTCCTGAAAAAGTGTGAATCTTAACATCAACCATCAAATATGTTGGTGCATCCAAAATCCAAATCCTTTCATTTTAAAAAAAAAGATGGATGACTTTTGCACCTTTTCCTAGTTTCAAGATCACCTTGAGTTTAATGAAACCGTGTATCTAACGACTTTAGATTTCCTCAAAATCTTTTCTTCTCCACGAATTGAAGGGACCCTACTTAATCAAGTAGCTAGTCAAAGATGCTGCAGGAGGACTACAGTGTAGCCCGTCAATTCATTCTATTTACGTTCCACATTAGCTTATATATAACGGAATATTGCACCTTCCACTTTTGTTTATAGATGCTCCGTAAGAGGTTTTATGTAGTGGAGTTTCATCCTAAAACCAATTAATATTAGAGTTTACAATGTTTAGATTCACTGTATTTTTCATATGGAACATGATATTCTTAACTCGATCACCTACACGTCCACACCCGAACTATATATAATTTAGTACACTAGGTCCATTAAAGGATAAAATTCTCTCACTCACAAGAGATTCTATATTATTACTTAAAATGAAATCTAATACCAACCACTTCCAATTTGTGATTTGCTCAATGTTATAACATATTTAATTAATGAGCCTACCCCCATGCACATATGGAGGATTATTAAGCTATAGCATTAGGTTGTGCATCAAGATATACAAACACACCATAATTTATTCTCTTAATTAATCTAATTTGAATCTTTAAAAAAAAAACAGAGTTAACTCTTAGTAGAGGGCAGAGCCAGGGCAAAAATTAGTTAATACACAAGACCCACACAAGGGGTTACATTAATTTAATCATCATAATGCAAATATGTTAGCCATTAAGGGAACCCAATCTAATTAAGTATTGATTATAATATAACCCACCCAATATAGCCCCTCCTACTCTCTATAGCTTCTCCATCATTTCCTGTTTATATATAAAGCATATAGGTTTTCACTCATCTTCATCAAACCAATTCAATTCATACCCAAAATCCAGTACTGAATCTCAGTTCACAAGAACACATTAAACCCTCCAAACCCTTTTAAGTGTTAATTAATTATTAAGTACTCAATTAGTATGACAGGCTCATCAGGTTCACCTTGTGGAGCTTGCAAGTTCCTGAGGAGGAAATGTGTGAGGGGGTGTGTCTTTGCACCTTACTTCAGCCATGAACATGGAGCCACCCACTTCGCCGCCATCCACAAGGTGTTCGGCGCCAGCAACGTCTCTAAGCTCCTCTCCCACCTCCCCGTTAGCGAGCGGAGTGAGGCTGCCGTCACCATCTCCTATGAGGCCCAGGCTAGGCTCCATGACCCCATCTATGGCTGTGTCTCCCACATTTTTGCCCTACAACAACAGGTACAATACTATCCCTGATTTTGATAAATAGAAAGCAGTCACCCGGATTCGAACCAGGACTCCTTTCCGACTTAACATCCCATAACCGGAAAAAGGCGCAAAATTTAGGGCTAGTTGTGTTTAGTGTCACAAACTTTTGAATTGGTTGCACCCAGTGTCAAGAAAACGAGCTCTATGACACTGGGCGCAACTGATATATTCAAAAGTTGGAGAATTTCATATATAAGTTTGTGTCATTAGACGCAACTATATGAACATGTGTTGAAACCCTAATGGTTGTTTTTCTCCTGGCATGTGATCATAGGTGATGAATTTGCAAGCACAACTAGCAAGCTTGAAGCAGCAATCGGCGGTATCAATTCCAACGACTTCGAGTACTTGTTCGTCTTCCTACCCGCAAGACGTGCATAGTTGGCTCCAGTCCGAGTACCCGAGCATGGTGATGCCTCAATTCGGAGGCCACAATGCAAGCATGGGAGTCGATTCGACACTATTTGGGACCCAAAACGGATTCATTAATAGCCACAATAGGGATGATTCGGGTTTTCGAGAGGAAAATGGGTCATTTGGGAGCTATGAAGATTCTACTTCAATGGCATCAATTGATCCCTATGAAAGCAACAACGATTACGGCCATAGATGGCCTTACCATGACACAACCGAAGATCTCCACTCGGTTGCCTTTGGCTATTCCCAGCACTCATAAAAGATGATCGATCGATCTATCCTGAAGCTCCCCAAGATGAGTGTTGAAATAGTTAGGTTAATTAAGAACTTATACACAAAATTCAGTTGGATCAGTTTTTGCAAACAAGTAATGGATTTGCTTATTTTGCTATATATATATATATTTGATGGTCATGGGTTTTAAATTTTAATGTATTATTTCCTTGCCATTTCATTTGTGGTTATAATGTATATAGGAGACGCTCTAAGAACAAATGTTTTAAGGTAAGCTATAAAATCATAGACATCACATATATATAATTAGGGCCGGAAATACCCATGCGGATATTCGATCCACCCGCATTAAATTTATAGGAAACCCCTAACTAAAGTGGGTGATAGGTTGTGCGGGTAGCCGAGTACAGGTGAAGAGCTAGGGTGATAGAGATGGATTATGAGTGAAGATTTTTCATTCATTACCTTCACTCATTACCCGTCCCAATAGTCCACTTATTAACCCGCCCTCCATACCCGCATTAAAGCTCTAAAATGTAAATATGTATGTTTTTACCATTATACCCTTTGCATACCAAAAATCTAAACCCCAATCTTGCTAAGTGATCACCGCCTCCCTCCATCCTGGCATTCACTCTCCACATTCCACTTTGTTCCACCTTTGACATCCTGGTATTAAGTGTCCACATTCCCCATTCCAACTTCCTCCACTATTTTATTTCACCCATTGATCATCCGCTGCATGTACCAACATTTACCTGTATCGATTTGTTGATCGGTGAACATTTTTGTGGGTGATGGGTGAGGCAAGTGGGGCTATTTACCCCACGGGGTGGGTGATGAAATGACTTCATCCATTCATAACCTGATCCATTTTAGCCCTTATATATAAGAGTGCTACATACGGTTCGAAAATCAAAGCCCTAACTGCAGGTATATTATCTTCGTCTCGAAATCTGGAACTAAAATTTAGACGGATAAGTTAGATATATTGGTTAATTCTTTCTTTTATGAAATAAATGGATTTTTTTTTATTAATGAGACTTTAAATAAACAATCTAATCCCAACTCTTTTGGACGAGTAAGTTAGATATATAATATATTGGCTAATCTTTTACATCTTATAGAATAAAATTTAATCTAATAATATTTGACTACCCAAAAAAATAAATATGTGATATTTTATTATGATTTAGTACTTTTATATTTTCAAATGATAAATAAAATAAAGATATTTTATTTTATTATGTACTTTTTATTGGATAAATAAGTGATAAAATAATAAAGAGTATATAAATAAGAGCAGTTACTCTTAGGAGATATAATAAAGGTGAAACTAATTAAAATAACCCAACCTTTAAGGGGGTGTTAAAAATATATCTCCACCTTTTAAATGTAAGATAACTATCCCGACCTTTATATGTGGTGTTAAAATAATATCACACCAATTTTATCTCAAAAAAAATGATGACATGTTGCATACATGGCAAAAAAATAATAATTTATAAAAGAGAAAACTAATAACAAAAACCAGCATTAATATAATGTTGTTAAACCATGGGTTTCTTGGATTTTTTAATGAAGCAAACCCGGTTTTCTTAAACCCGGTTTCCTTAAGGAAATACGTATGTGATTATTAGGTAAAGCAGTAAAATTTAATTGAATTTCATCCCATTTCTTTTTAATTGTAATATTCTAGATATTGAATTCAATTTCTTAGTCCAGCAAACACCGATTAATTGTAATATTCTAGATATTGGCGTGAGGGAGAATAATTAAAAAAAGGGTTTAAGAAAACCGGGTTTGATTTAAAAATAATAATTCATGAAACCCATGGTTTAACAAAATTATATTACTGCTGATTTTTTTATTGTTAGTTTTGCCTTTTATAAATTATTATTTTTTTGCCATATATGCGCCATGTCATCATTTTTTTTGAGATAAAATTATTGTGATATTATTTTAACACCACTTATAAAAGTCGGGATATTTATCTTACATTTGAAAAGTGGAGATATATTTTTAACACCCCCTTAAAAGTTGGGTTATTTTAATTAGTTTCGTCTATAATAAAATATAACCAATTAACAAAATATATATGAGTGCGGATAACAAATACTGATCATCTATATACACATAGTACTTTTTCTTAATGAAAATATTTGGATGAGGTAAATTCCATCTTAAAAGTAGGCTTTTCAACAGATGATCAACATACTTTTTTTATAATCAGTTTTTAATTAACTAATTAATCTATATATGTAATTCTCTTAATACAATCTTCCTATATACGATAAGAAATTAAATTTGATGAGGTTTAATTTAATCTCTACATCAATAGTAGGCTTTTTAACTAATCAAATTTAATGATATGTCATCTCCAAATTTGATGATATTTTTTTTAATCATATCAATAAATATTTTCTAAGATATTTTTACGATAAAGATTTTCACAATTTTTAACTTACTTTATCAACACTTTTCTTATTCTATGCTATATATGTTTGTTAATAGTAAAAATACTATTCATTCAACTCCTTCCTACTTTTTGAACCCTCTAACCTAGCCGCCGCCTCATCCCTTGTTCTTCATCTTCTACACCATGGCCTCCGGCAATCGGTTCTCCAACCGCCACTCCTCGGCCGCTCCCTATACCACCGCTCCTTAGACCACCGCTCCTAAAAAAAAAAAAAAAAAAAAAAACCCAACTCCAAACAAACCCTTCAACCAACAATCGACTTTTAGCCCTTCACCCGGCGCCGCCTCAACCTCTGTTCTTGGATCCGATAACTCACTTCTCCGGTTAGCCCATCCTTTCTTCAATCTCTGTTCGGATGTTTTTTTTTTGAAGGTTAGATCTTCCGCCGCCGCTGCTCCTTTGTCCTCCGGTGGTCTTGTTTGGCCGCTCTCCGCCGCCCCGACTTTCATCGTTCGATGCCTTCAAAGTTCTTCCTCGGCCGCTGCTCTGGCTATGGTGGTTCCTCGCGGCGTTGGGATGTCTGTCCCCCAGACCACCCGTCGGGCCACTCCTCCCCATCCTCCGACGCCCCCTCCTCATAACTGCTCCATCGCCACCTCTGCCCATCCCTCCTCTCCGACTTCCACCTCACTGTAAGTGCAGTCACCATGACAGATTTGCTGTTCAAAAGCTCTCGCGCAGGCCTCAGTCTGCCATCCAGGGTAACCCCTCCGCCAACACCAGATTCCACCGCTCTCTTATCTCTAAACGGATTTGATAACCCAAATCTGTTTGTACACCCAAATCGAATACCCAAACCTGATGAACCCACCAAAATTTGGAAAACCCACGAATCCGATAAACCCAATTTAGCCAGCCGATTTGATCTACGATCTTGGGTCTAGATTCGACACTACAACCACCTAAAGTGATCTCAACAACAGTCCAGATATCAAGAATCAAGACAAGATCTCAAGACATCACGGAATTTTCTAGTTGTTTTAGTTTTTTTTTGTTTTTGTTTTTAATTTTTTTCTTTTCGTTAGTTCGCCGACCCTCTGCGTAGGGTCTAACAAGTCATCTTTGGATGACTTCAGGATCGCCTGTCGATCCACTTCTTGCCCACGGTAAAAAAAAAAAAAAAAAAAAAAACTCCTTCCTACTTTTATAAATTTAAGGATGTGTATTGTCGTATTCGTATGGGTCAAGTCAAGTGGAATAAAAGTTGCATGCTAGCAATGGCTTCCTAAGTTGCAGACTAATAACACCAAACCCAGCCCAATATCGCGACCCGGGCCCAAACTTGTTGTGGATACTGCAGTCTCACTTGACACAAGGCCCAACAAAATTGTACCACGAAAATACCAAGATTTAAAAAAAAAAAAAAATAGTTGATAAAGTAACTGAAATTGACAGATTGTTTTAATTAAATACTACCTCCGTATGGAGATATACGTTTATTAACTTTTTGAAATATTTTTTAAGGAGTTAAAAATTATATAAAATAATAATTTTTATTAATTTTTTTTTACATAACCTTATATATTACTAATAAGTCCGATATAATTATGTAAAAAATTAATTAAAAAAATATTATTTTATATAATTTTTAACTCTTTAAAAAACGTTTCAAAAAATCAACGGACTTTTTTTATTCTTTTTTTTAATTAGGTAAAAATTCGAGTTCAGACAAGCCTGAAACTCGATAGGCCGACGAATCGGCAGACGGACTAACCGTTATTATACAACAAATAACATAATATACACACAAAAATCACAGAGGAGAGAAACAACCCTAAGAACCCAAATAAGTCGTCAGCCAGCGGAAAAGTCGGGTGACTTTTTTTTATTCAAATGCAAAGGCAGACATCCATTTGAATTTTCATACTCTTTTTTTTTTGTTCAAAGGTAGGCACTTAGGCCATTACAATATTGGGGAAGGAGGGATTCGAACTCGTGATCTATTGGTCACTACATGTCATCCTTACCAGCTAAGCTAGTAAGGCTTGACTGAATTTTCATACTCTATACACGTTTAATCATAGGACCTTTCTTTATCAAAAAATAAAAATAAAAATCGTATGACCTTTCAATGAGGGGCTACCTAGTACTTGTCTAGTGGCAATGTGGCATTAAATTCCATTAATGTAAAATTTTCGAATTATACACGTTTTGAAGGGAAGTCGAACCCCTTTCGATCCCCACCTATTTAATTCAAATGAAAAGGCAGACATCCATTTGAATTTTCATACTTTGTTAACCATATTTTCGATTATCAACGTACAGTGTCGGCACTGACAACAAATATCAACAACCAATTCAACATGTACATATGCCACAACCATTGCCTCAATCTCCAAGTGATCTAACCACCCACAATGAAAAGTTCCACTCCTTCGCTCTTCACAGTGACACGCCAGGGACCAGAGCTCGTAGCACCGGCCAAGGACACGCCTCGAGGTCTCAAGCCCCTCTCTGACATTGATGACCAAGAGGGCTTCCGCTTTCTTGCCTCCCTGATACTCATTTATCCCGGTAAGGAAGATGTCGTGATTCAAAACGACCTAAGGGACCCAGTGGGGGTAATCAGGGAGGCATTAGCCGAGGCACTGGTGTATTACTACCCCCTTGCAGGGCGGCTAAGAGAAGGTCCGAGGCAGAAGTTGGAAGTTGATTGCACTGGAGAGGGCGTGTTATTTGTTGAGGCGGATGCAACCTTTACATTAGAGGATTTGCGTGGGGAAGGGGGGTTTCTCAAACCGCCCTTTCCCAGCGAGTTGTTTCCTGATGTCCCAGCTGGTTCATCCGATAGCCTGAATTGCCCTTTGCTCCACATTCAGGTACATTTGCTCTTGTTTTTGTTTCAATTAACCACGGACATCTTCCATCACACAAATACAAATCTAGGTCATAAGAGCTATTGGGTGGTTCAATGGTTTATATAGGTTCACAGTTTATATCATAAGAGTTATTGGGTGGTGGGGTCTAACACCACCCAAATTCATCTTGGATCGTAAAAATAGAGTTATTTACATTTGATCCACCCTTTTTTTTTTTTTTTTGATTTTAAAGGTTAAAATATATTAGAGAAATAGATATTTACAAGCGGTTTAGTTGAGAATGCACTAGGTGCCAAAATGAGGACAAACCCTCTTTGTACCTATATGATGAGTGAGGCTCATTTCCTAGAGAGTCAATAGGGATGTGGCTAAGCCATGTGCGGATCCTATCTCTTCAAGCCAAGGCTATCGGAAGTCGGACACACACGCCAAAGTAATGAGTTGGAGCATCCCCTTCGGTTAAGCCATCAAGGATGCTACAAACCACTACTTTGGAATCCCTTATACATCATTAAACAACTACAACAAGCTTAAAATTAGACCTGGGCAACCGCGGGCCGGCCCGCCCGCCCGCGAAATTGGATAGGCTTGGGTAGGGGGAAAAGCCCTTGCGGGCCCCTAGGCCCGACCCGCGCCCGCAGCGGGAACGGGATTGGGTAAGCTAATCTGCTCGTTGCGGGCCGCTAGGCCCATAACGGGTACCCGCTATTTTTTTAATATATATAAGTAACTATATTTACTATTTTTATTACATATATATATACTATTTTTATTACATATTTATACTATTACATATATAAGTAACTCAATCCGGTTCCCGTTGAGTTAATTACTGTTTTTATAAGTAACTATATTTACTATTTTTATTACATATATATACTAATTAATAAACTAATAGTTACTGTTTTTGATATTAACTAGTATAGTTGCTAATATATATGTAAATTTTATTAAATTTATTAGTAACTATATAAACAAGAACTATATATAGTTACTATATTACTGTTTTTATTACATATATATACACTAATTAGTAAATCTAATAAAAACAGTAATTAACTATGTATATATATTACATATATATATATATATATATATATATATATATATATATATATATATATAAAATAAAAAAAAACCTAATTAGAATATCATTAGTAAGAAAAATTGATTAGATTTGCGGGTACCCGCGGGCTACCCGCACCCGCATTCACGGACGGGCTTGGACACGACTTCTAACCCGTTAAGCGGGCTTAGCCCGGCCCGCGCCCGCATCAACGGGATAAAATCTCGGGTAAAGCCCGGCCCAAGCCCGGCCCGCGCCCGCGTTTGCCCGGGTCTACTTAAAATCAGTGGAGCAACCAAAAACAAAATGTTGCTCCTGATACATTACAACTTTTAGGTGAAAAACCTTGCTCATTAAACAACCTAGGGACTAAGGAGTGATTTGCATGGCTATGCACGAGCTGTTTCAACTCATATTTGGAGTTCCTTTTCTAGTTGTGCCTCCTCCTGGATCAACCCTTCTTGTAGGCTTGAAGATGTCGTGAAATGTAAGGAGAAGTAAATTTTAAGATTTACAAGAAATTTTAAAAAGATCAATGTTTGAGATTTACAAGAAATTTTAAAGAGAAAAATCAAGTTACAACGAACAAATAATTTTCACATAAAAAAACTATTAACTACTAAAGTCCATTGGCTATAAGAGGAGTAACCCACGACCACGATCATGCGCTAATAGCCTAACACATAAGCCGAGCGAGGTTCCATCCTAAAACCAATTGGTTGTAAGAGGAGTAACCCACTATCTTATATACTGAAGCTTATTTGTTCATATTGTCGATGTGTGACTCTTTCCTCTTTCATTCTCTCAACATTAACACATATGAATAATTATATTATGGCAGACGAAAAATTATGGTATTCACAACGATTTATTCTCTTATTTATACAACACTAAAATTAATGCATTGCGAGGATTATAAGTAAACTATGGCTGCAGGTAACACGATTCAAATGTGGAGGATTCTCATTTGCTATGCAAATTTACCACACATTGTGCGACGCAGTCGGGATGGTCCAATTTATGAACTCCGTGGCGGAGCTCGCACGCGGCGCATCTCAGCCATCCATACCGCCCGTGTGGAACCGCGAACTCCTCCTTGCGCGAGACCCGCCGCGCGTGAACTTCCCGCACCAAGAGTACCACCAGGTCGATGGACCCGTCTTCCCGCCCCAGTACACCGACGATAGAATTATCCAGCGCTCCTTCTTCTTCGGCCCTACCGAGCTCTCCGCCATTAGACTTCGCTTGCAGCCGCCTCTCAGGCGATGCAGCTCCTTCGAGCTGCTCTCCGCGTTTCTTTGGTGTTGTCGTACATTTGCTCTAAGGTTTCTTTCATACATACATATATACATACATAAATCATATTTTGCTTATTTCGCCCTCCTATAGCAATTCCTGCTGCCGTCACTGAATTATCTCAATTCTAAATAATATATATATATATATATATATATATATATATATATATATATATATATATATATATATATATATATATATATATATATATATATATATATGACATAGTATATAATAGTAAATTTTTTTATTTATCATTATTCAAAAATGTAAAATAGAAAGAAAAAATGGAGTAATAGGTTTAATTATTTAATGTATCCAATAGGTTTGACCCCAATGAAGAGGTCCGGTACATGTGCATGGTGAGTGTCCGACCAAAGATGAAGGCACCGCTCCCCGGCGGCTACTACGGTAATGCCTTCGTATTATCGATGGCGACATCTGCAGCGAGCGAGCTCTCAAAAAATGGGTTGGACTATGCAGTGGAGTTGATCAAGAAAGCCAAGGAGGAGGTATCAGAGGAGTACATGTGGTCGGCGATGGACTTCATGGCAACACATGGCAAGCGCCACTTCATGTTGTCGGGAACCTGGGGAGCCTCCGATAACAGGCACGTTGGGTATCTGGAGATCGACTTTGGTTGGGGAAAGCCAGAGTACGGTGGGCCTTGCTCAGCCATGGACGGGGTCGTGCCGGGGCCACTTGCAGTGCTTGTCAAAGGGGTGAACAATGTGGGGGAGAGTGGTGCGTTCCTTCTGATATGTCTACCGGCCACCGCAATGGAAAGGTTTGCCGCCGAGATTGAGCGTACAACTTCCGGCTTTGCTCAATCGGTCACAGAGGTGATATTTGAATAATTTATCAGTGCAGTCTATACATCGTTTGTTTCAATAGAGGAATAATACTTTTCCTTGGAACCATCGAGTGTGATTAATTGTCCTGTGAATTTAACTTTTGTATATTTCAAGCAAGTATGAAAATGTATTTGGTTAAAAATAAATTTCCATAAATTTAATATCTTATTTTGTTTGGTTGAACATTAAAATTCCATAGCAATTGGAGATTTGGTTGCTACAAAAAAAAAGTGTTATAAATTATACTCGAGATAATTAAGTGTTATACACTCCACTGTACATACACTTCCCCCCCTCTGTATCATAATATAAATTGCTCTGACTATTGATATGTATTTTCGATATAAAGTTTTTTAACTCGTTAAAAAACTTACTAAAACTTAAAGTGACATGAATGGTGAATGGAACTCACCGGGGCATATATTGGTCATGAACGTTTGGCAAATCTGAGAGCTTTTGGTTTTGATATTATATAATTTTTAATAAAATAAATATAATATTTTAGTTTAATTAATTTTTAGGGCCGAAGCTTTTTAACAACTATTCAATCAAGTTTTGTAGAGTATTTGAATTTCTATTCACAAGTTTTCATCTACCTTAACAGCTAGTTTATCAAACACTATGCTAGCTTATTAATATATATTTAACCCAAATAATCCATTAGTTTTAACTATCAAATCAGACTCAGCTACCCCATTTAGCTACTCTCTTGCCAACATATCATTATCAGCTACCCCATTTAGCTACTCTCTTGCCAACATATCATTATCATCAATAGCAATGTAGACAGTTAGAGCATCTTTAATGGTAGTACTCCAAGTACCATAACAATTAAAGAAAAAAGAAAATATAAAAAAAAGATCATAGTTTTGAAAGAACCAAAAAGAAAAAGTAATTTCAAGTATCATATATATGATACTCAATATGATACAATACCATAGAATATTAGCCAATCAAACATTAATAGTGAGTTTCATTTAATTTTTACTTGCCAAAAACAATTTTGATGCTAAAGGTGAAATAAGATACTCATGTCAAGTATCATGATTGTGGATAGGGCTGTTACTTGAGCCGAGTATCTCGAGCTCGGCTCGGGCTCGGCTCGGAAAAAGCTCAACTCGGGCTTGCTCGAATTAAATATGAGCCAAGCTTGATCAGAATTCTTAGCTCGAGCTCGACTCGAGTAGCTCGTATAGCTCATTTTATGGGTGAAATTACAGTTCTCCTCCTATGTTTTATTTAACCCCATGTAAATAGGTTTTATTTAACCCCTTGTAAATAGGGCGTATATCTCGTTTCATAGGTGAAATTACAGTTCTGTCCCTAGGTTTTATTTAACCTCTTCTTCTAAAGAGTCTGTCACCCACTTTGCCTTTTCTCGACTCGGCTCGAGAAAATGAGGCTCGAGCTCGACTCGGCTCGACTCGAGAAAATGAGGCTCGAGCTCGAGCTCGGCTCGTTTGTAAACGAGCCAAGCTTGAACACCCACTACTCGAGCTCGTTAGCTCGTATATCAGCCCTAGACTTGTGGAGTACCAAATATTAAAATGAGGTGGATGAAAGAGAAATGACAAAAAGTCATTTATGATACTCAATACTCCCTCCGTTCACAAATATAAGATTGTTGACTTTTTACACGTATTTTAATGAGTGAAAAACTATATAAAATATTAATTTTTTTGTAAATGTTTTTTCTGTAATATAATATTTATTAATAATACATACTATATTGTGAAAAAAATTGATTAAAAAATTAATTTTTTATATAGTTTTTAACTTCTTAAAGTACGTGCAAAAATAAAGTGATCTTATATTTATGAACGGAGGGAGTATAAAGAGTGAATATAATAAAGAGAAAATTTGCGCCGAAGGCGCAAAATTTTCGGCCAAATTAGCCAAATATACACATTTTTGTAAAATTTGCAAAACTATACATCTGTGTATTTTAGAGAAAAACCTAATCATTTATCTTATCTTTCCATCCCAATTGTCGGACTATCGCTCTGCCATGGATTCCCTGGCCTCCATGTTCTAGATCCCTCTCTCTCGGCGCCCTTCTGTTCATCGACGGAGGCGAGGCGGAGCCGGAGGAATCCGACGGTGGGAATTTGGGAGTGCAGCGGCGAGGCGGAGGCTCTGAATCGACAATCTCTTGTTCATGGAGGCGGTGGCGGTTAATTCGTTCCGCAATTCACATCTGGAATTAGCTGTTGTCTCGAGCACGAGATCCAGGTACTCTCTCCTCTCCCAATCTCTTTTATTCTCGCGACAACGATCGTCCGTGGCGAAGGATTCCGAATGCGTCGGGAGTGAACTATACTGATGTCGGAGGATTTTGCTCAGATTTGGAGTTTAGAAGCTTTTGCTGTACAGATCCGCCATCCACTTCTTCTTCTCCGATGATGATGACGGCGACGAGGAAGATCGACGGGGATTCTGAGGACGGAGATGAGTTTTGCCCTTCTTCTTCTTCTCCGATGTCAGCGGTGGTGGGATTCAGAGAATGAAGGTTTGCTCTTTTTTTTACGAGAGAGACGGTGCTGATGTTGTATCAAGATCTACTCTATTTGACTGATACGATCTCTATTTCTGTTTGGAGAGATATACAAACTGCAGGCTACGCTGCTACGGTGAGCATTTTTTCCATTTCATTGCACTAGAATATGATCTCTATTTCTGTTTGGAGTTTTTTATAAGAATTTCTACCTGTTTCTGGCTTCCATATCATGCCTTACTGCCAACTCCAGTATGGTATCGCTTCTTCTTGCCAAGTCTGTGAAAAAGTGGCTTTGAAGTTGCCACCAGGTTCATAACTAGCAAGTCCAAATCTCTCCCAAGAAGGTGAGTTCTCTCCCAAATCTCTCAGGGTGTCATCAGATTATTGAGATGGCTGAGAATGTGTGTAATTTGAAGAGGGCAGAAGCCCTGATTGAATTTGGAAAGTTGATATTGCTGAGCAAGAGGATAAGCTAGAGGTAGAATTTGGAGATTGCAATCATGATTAATAACTGAATGCCTTCTAATTGAGATATTTCTAAGAGAATTATCAGTTTTCATTTAGTACTTAATTTGCATTTTGTTTACTTTATTTAGTCTAGTTGTTTGGTCGTAATTAATGATCGATCTAATTTTTTACGTGAGTAATGCAATTTGTCTCCAATTTATTTTAGTGCTGACATCGTTTTTAATTAGATATTATATATGTAGGTATATATGTATGCTTGAGTCCTTAGAAATTGGGTTGTTTTTTAGTGCTAACGTCATTTTTATGAGTATTTTTTAGTGTTGACATCGTTTTTATGCGTATTTTTTAGTGCCGACATCGTTTTTATGCTTATTATTTACTGCTGACATCGTTTTTATGCGTATTTTTATGTAGGTATATATGTGCTGACATCGTTTTTGCAATATAAGAGATGAAGAAGGAAGGATGTACAGTGATTTTGAGCGATTCGGTGACATGGTCTTTGTCGAGAAGGAAGAGGAGTACATCATCAGATTGAAGTTATGTCCTCGTGCTAACATGGTCTTTATTAGCTTGTTTAGTTTGCTCTTTAGGTATATATGTATGCTTGAGTCATTAAAAAATGGTTTGTTTTTTAGTGCTGACAGCGTTTTTAGTTGTATATTATATATGTAGGTATATATGTATGCTTGAGTTCTTAAAAATTGGTTTAGTTTTTAGTGCTGACATAGTTTTTAATTTGATATTATATATGTAGGTATATTTGTATGCTTGAGTCCTTAAAAATTGGTTTGTTTTTTAGTGCTGACATCGTTTTTAGTTGAATATTATATATGTATGCTTGAGTAATTAAAAATTGGTTTGTTTTTTAGTGTTGACATCGTTTTTAGTTGGATATTATATATGTAGGTATATATGTATGTTTGAGTCCTTAGAAATTGAGTTGTTTTTTAGTGCTGACATCGTTTTTATGCATATTTTTTAGTGCTGACATCGTTTTTATGCATAAGAGATGGATGAGGAAAGAGGTCAGCATCGTCGGCATCGAAAAATTCTTTGTTTCTCACTACAAAAAAAAAATAAAATATTCGTTTTTTTTTAAACATTCCTTTGTGTCTTTGTTCTCCCCCTTTTATATTTTATATAAAAATATATTGATCTTTGATGTCATCACCGTCGGTGTCAGCATTCTCGTAGAGGGCGTCCGCAATGCTGACGTCAGCATTCCCGACGTCATCGTCGGCTGCATAGCATCCTCGTAGACGGCGTCAGCATTCCCAACTTCGGTGTCAACATCCCTCAAACAGTGTCAGCATCGTCGACATCCCCGATGTTAGCATCGTCGACGTCCTCCGCGTCAGCGTTGTCGGAGTCTGCGGTGTCAGCAATGCGGACGTCAACATTCTCGACGTCGGCGTCAGCACCGACGCGTGGGAAAAAGGAAAAAAAAAATTGGCGTCAACATCCATGTAAACGGCGTCAGCAATGCTGACGTCAACATTCCCGACGTCAGAGTCAGCACTAACGCGCGGGAAAAAAAACTTTCTTGTAAACAGCGTCAGCATTGCCGTCAACTATATTGATCTTCGATGTTATCACCGTCGGCATCAACATCCTCGTAAAGGGCGTCAACAATGCTGACGTCAACATTCTCGACGTCGGCGTCAGCAACGACGCGTGGAAAAAAGAAGAAGTTGGCGTCAGCATCCCTTTAAACGGCGTTAGCAATGCTGGCGTCAACATTCCCGACGTCGCCGTTAGCATTGACGCGTGAAAAAAAAAAATGAAACAAAGAAAATAAGAAATAATATATTGGTTAAAAAATAAATTAATGGCAAATTTTATTCATGCAATAATTAAAAAGAAATGAAAAGCAAAGAAAATGAGAAATAAAGGGGGGAAAATGAAAGAAATGAAAAAACAAAGGAAATGAGAAATAAAGAAAAATAAAATAAAAAGTTTAAAAGGGATAGTTTCCGTAAGTTTTTTAAAAAAGAAGAAAAGAAAAAAAAATAAAAGAGAGGGAGAGAGCGTACCTGTACATGGGAAGGGAGGGAGGGAGGGTGGGGCCCAGGGGGAGAGAGTGCACTGTAGCACACGGGTGCTTCCCCTTGTTGGAGTATATTGTGTATAATTTTGTAAAATTTTCAAAATCTTGTATATTTAGCTAATTTGGCATTTATATTTGTATATTTGGCAAATCCTCCCTATAATAAATGAGGTGGATGAAAGAGAAATCATGGTTAAAAATTACAGGCCTGGGATGCCTCCCGAATTCTTAGGCAAAAGTACCTCCTTATAGTATAAAGAGTGAATATATTAAATCTCATGTAAAATTCAAATCGTAAAAGTTAAACACGAATTCTTCATTCTTAATTATGTTTATAATGGAGGTTTATGTATAATAAACAACTCCAAAAAATGAAAACCCTAAATCAATTTGAGAACGCGCTCCACGCGCGGTCATCTCCCTCACACTCCTGCGTTCGCCGCCGCCATCCGAATCCTCCTGCACCCGCCCAACAGCTCTCCTGGCCTCCCATCCATTTGCACCTAGGGCTTAAACGCCATAGCTCACACCGCCTTGTACCCGTTTCGCCGCTTGAGGAGGTTGATCCCCTCTCCAAGATTCAAATCGGCGCCTTCAACAACTGTACCACCGAAGTTAGACGGAATCGTCCAAATTGGACCGCCCTAAGTGTGTTTTTGTGCGTTTCTTCGCCCACGTTTTCTTTTGTCGGTGGCTTTCGGGTCATATCGGGCGGGAATCTTGTGGTGTCGATGGTTGCTGGTTTGGCCGGGAGGTGGCACGATGTGCCCAGCGGTGGGTGTGGCTTTCGGCGGTGGCGCGGCTGGCTCTTCAAGGGAGGCGTCCGCTCTTTCGCTCCGGGGTTTCGTGTACCCGGTTGTTGGTCCTTTTACCTACTACAATCGACCCCTCAAAATCATTTGGTTAGTACCCTTGATTTTATGGATTACCCCCAATATATTGATTTGTGCTCTTGCCGTACGACCTATTTATTGGTTGATTGCGGATTCGACGGAGATTACAAGTTCTTAACACTTGATCTAGTGTTTACTGTCCAATTTTCAATTGCTACCCGGGCCTGGTTAAGTTACTTTGTGCCTATGTTGTTTAGATATATTTTAACCTCATTTCAGTATGTTGAACTACTGCATTCAAACACTACAAATGCTACCCCTTATTACCCTTCGCCTTTGTCTTTCATACCAATTTTTGGAGTTTAATCTCCAATGATTATATTTCTTGTTCCAATTTGTTACTGCTTTTTTTGTTGGATTCAATTGGCTTGATCGGCCACCTCAATCAGAATGGAAACATTGTGTGTTTGAAGTGGGTTAACTCTCATCCTTATTCCCTTTTATGCACCATTGCATTTTGTTTTAATCTTTTAGCTTGGGTTTACTATCACCTTATCTCTATTTACCTATCAAGTATGATTCTTGCTTATTCGGCGATACTCATCATGATACTTTTAACTTGTTTATGCTTTATTATAACTTATTTATGCTTTATTATAACTTATTTATGGGGGATTTTGCTGTCTAAGTGGAAATATACCCCATCACTTGATGTGTTATTTGATTCCTCAGATATTACCTACCGGTTGAGGCTACTGTTTATGGTTTGGGGTTTCCTCCCTTGCTGCAATAAATTGTACTCAATCAACTTTGGCACACAAGCCTTCAAACATGACTATCAGTATCGTTTGCCTAACCAGGCACATTCATTGTCCTATCGGACTACTACACTCACCATTGTTGTTGCAAACTATGATAGGGGCAACACCTCTTTATGTTGGTTCATATACCTGCATCTTGGGTATGTCATGCTCATTGAGGTTTACACCTTACTTTCATTTCATACTAAACTTTCATTTTTATACCAATTACCTTACTATAAAATTAGTTTTTTATGAATATTTGCACATGGAACTGTTGTGGGTTGCGTAAATGAAACCTTTGGACCTCGGTTTATTTGTTTTGTAAAACAAATTCTATCAATGCAATAGCGCTGTTAGAAACCAAAACGAATATCCAACCAGACGACAGTGTTTGGAAAAAAAATGGATTTACAAATATTGCTTTTGCTCCGGCCTCAGATTTTGCTGGTGGCATTTGTCTCATTTGGAAAAATCTCCCCCCTTCACAAGGTTCTATAGATCTGGTTCTAATCGAAGATAGATTTATTCATTTCAATTACTATGACTCTGCTACCCGTACAACCACGGCAATGTTTATTGTTTATGCCCCACCGGATAACAGAGACAAAGATCTCTTTTGGGATCTCTTTATCCCTTATGCTAATGCTCTTCTTCACCCCATGTGTTATGGGTGATCTTAATGACATTCAATCCCCAGATGAAAAAATGGGCGGCTCAGCTCCTCGACAATCGCGCTTTCAGCGCCTTTTCAGAATTAAAGACAACCTACATCTTTGTGATGTACCTTCTGTTGGAGGACAGTTTACTTGGCGTAAGCGCCAAGGTGGGCCTGACAACTCCTTCGCAAAGCTAGATCGATGTTTGGTCCAGAATACAGTGCTAATAGCCTTTGATAGGCTTCAGATTCGTAACCATGCATTTACCTCTTCCGACCATTGTCCAATTACAGTTGATTTTCGTCACACCACTCAGTTTGTTTCTCGACCATTCAAATTCGAGCTAGCATGGACCAAACGAAAGGATTTTGAAAACATTGTTCGGCAGGCTTGGCGTCTGGATAAAGCCGGATCCTATATGTTTAAGCTCGTTCAAAAGACCAAACTTCTAAAAACTCTAGCCAAGAAATGACACAAATCAACATTCGGTAATATACGTACCCAACTAGACAAATCTGATCAAGATCTTTTGGCAATACAAGCTGCACTTCTTGTCTCCTTTGATGACAGGAAGTGTTTACTACATAAACGACTTCTTGCTAAACGGGAGAGACTCCTTGACTTCCAACGCTCTTATTGGCGTCAGCGAGCTAAGGCAAAGCATACTAAGCTTATTGACTCTAACTGCGGGTACTTCCATCGAGTTGCAACAATCAAACGTAACCATAAGCTTATTAAGTCTATTACCCTCCCTGGTGGCTTATGTACCTCTGATCCTACCTTTATTCGAATAGAGTTTGAACGCGAGTATGTTCGCCGATTTCGCTCCACTCTTGATCCGTCGATTGTTTTGGCTAACAACCTTGGTATATTACGTCCCGTTGTTTCTCAACAAGATAACGACCGCCTTACGACTCTGGTTTCAAATGCAGAAATTAAGAATGCAGTCTTCTCTATTGATGCTGATAAATCGCCTGGGCCTGATGGTATGCCAGCCGACTTTTATCAAAAGTATTGGACTATTGTAGGCCCATCGGTCATCAAAGCTGTTAAGAGCTTCTTTTTTTCAGGTAAACTTCTCAAACAAACCAACCATACGTTCATTGCGTTGATTCCTAAAATTGATGACCCTGCATGTATTAATCATTTCCGCCCAATTAGTCTTTGTTCGACCGTTTACAAAATTATTGCAAAAATTCTTACGGCAAGACTAGCCCCATTACTTACAAAATTCATTCACCCTTTACAAGGGGCCTTCACAAAAGGACGTTCCATTCACGATAATGTTCTCATTGCTCATGAAATTTTCCATTCCTTTAAAGCAAAAAAGGGTAAGGTTGGGTGGGTAGCCCTTAAGCTTGATATGGAAAAGGCTTACGACCAAATTGAATGGTCATATCTAAAGGCCGTTTTACAGAAGCTAGGCTTTCAGAGTAAGTTTGTCAACTGGATTATGGAATGTGTCTCCACAGTCTCCTATTCAATCTTGATTAATGATGCTCCGACACAACAATTCTTCCCCGGAAGGGGTCTTCGTCAAGGGGACCCTCTCTCCCCGTTACTATTTATTATTGCCTCAGAGTTTCTTGCCCAGACACTGCAACATGAAGCTACTAGGAATACTGACATTGGTTTTCCTATCACTAAAAATGGACCTACTATCCCATTTCTCGCCTTTGCCGATGACATGATGATCTTCACTAAAGCTTCCGCTTCTGCCTGCCAAACGGTTACATCCATTCTAAATAACTACTGTAGGCTTTCTGGCCAGAAAATTAATTACCATAAGTCCTCCTTCCAGGTTTCAAATAACACCACTACTGCTTCAAAAGCAACTATTACATCACATTTAGGTATTACATGCTCAACTGTGTTGGAAAAATATTTGGGCTGTCCGATTATTAATGACAGAGTCAATAAGGACACATTTGCGGATGTCGTTATTAAGACTAAACATCAACTCACCCGGTGGAAGGCTTCTTCTCTGTCGGCTGAAGGTCGCAAGGTCCTTATCAAGGCAAACCTAAGTGCTCAACCCATTTTCTTAATGCAATCTTTTATGCTGCCTTCTTCTATTCTTACTGAATTAGATAAAGTCTATAGACGATTCTTTTGGAATAAGGAAGAGCGGTATACTCCGCTTATCAGTTGGGATAAAATTTGCTCCGACACGTTAAACGGTGGTTTGGGCATTTACAAAGCAGAAACAATGAACATAGCTCTACAACTCAAACTTTTATGGAAAATACTTGCAGAACCCACTAATCCCTGGGTACAGGTTATCCAAGCTAAATATCTTAAAAATGTGTCGATTAGGACTTACGAGAAGAAAGGTGTGTCTTCTTGGCAGTGGTCCAAGCTAATACAACTACGTCCTTTGTTTGAAAAGGGACTTCGATGGAGTGTCGGCAATGGCGATGACATCCTTTTTTGGTCCGATCATTGGGCATTCGAGGATGGACTTATCTCTCGCTCTGACACCCTTTTGACTGCTGAACAGCTGTCTTGCAAGGTTAGTAGGTTTATTACTAGCAATAAATCTTGGAATCTCTCTCTCTTACATTCTGATCTGACAGGACTATTACCCACACATATTATCACACATATCAGTACATTACCTCTAACTATTACCAATCTTTCGGACCGACTATACTGGGGCCCGAACCCTTCAGGATGGTTTACCACCAAATCTGCGGTTTCTTTGGTGCCTAATGGTGCTCAAAATACCCAATTCCAGTGCCAGTGGATTTGGAATTTAAACATTCCGCCTAAGTTAAAGCACTTCATATGGAAAATTGCTACTGACTCTCTACCATCTAAAGGACGCCTCCAAAGGTCCCATGTTAGTGTCCCTATGCATTGTGTTTTATGTGATTGCACGTATGAGTCGACTCAGCATCTACTATTTGATTGCCCTATGACCAAGCGGGTTCTCAGGGCTATCAACTGTACAATACCCAATGGAGGCCTAGCCAATTTTGATGACCATCGTCACAATCATGTGTTACAGTACCTCTTCTCTGCAACTAACAAATCAACCCTGACCGATCTTTTTTATTGTTGGTGGGCTATTTGGTTCTATCGGAATAAATTGGTCTTTGGTTCAGCCACTACAGTTACACTACCTCAGATTCAGATTCAATTCCTTTCTACCAAGCAAAGTTGGACTGAGGCTTCTCGCCTCGATCTCGCTTCTGACAACTTTCTCCCTACGAGGGCCCATCCGGCAACCACCATCGGCTCGTGTAAACGCCGAGTTCAGAGCCATGATATCAAACACCATTGGCATAGACCACCACCATTAGCTGTGAAACTTAACTTTGATGGCTCATATCGGCAATCTGGCGACGATGCTTTCGGATTTATTATTAGAAACTCTAATGCTTCTGTGATTTCGGTTGGCTCAGGCCGTTGTAACACCACTTCTTCCCTCTACGCGGAGGCACTTGCGCTACGGAATGGGGTTCTTCGGGCTAAGGAGTTGGGTATCGCTAACCTGCTTATCGAGGGTGACAACCTGCTTGTGGTTAACTCCCTTTTGGGAGATTATCGATGCCCTTGGAGTATTGAACTGCTACAATCAGACACTAGGTCCCTTTTTATGTTTTTTAATTCTGTTTCTATTCGTCATATTTTCAGGGAGTCAAATGTTGTCGCTGATCGGGTTGCGCACCTGGCGTACGACATCCCTGCCGACGAGGATTTGCTGGCTGATCAAGAACTTCGTGTTCTCGTCCGTAAGGACGCTCTAGGATATAGTTATTTTCGCAAACAAGAATTGTATCCTAATTCCTTTCCTTGTATTCAAAAAAAAAAAAAAAAAAAATGGAGGTTTATGTTCTTACAAATTAAGCCCATTTTTCTGTGAGAATAATTATTCTTTCAAAAACAGGTTGACAGAAGGTTCGGTTTAAAATACATGGTTTGGACCTAATTGGGTGGTCTAGTGGTGTAAGGATTATGGAAAATAACTAGCCGAGTATTTACTGTTCATATTTAGTTCGTTTAGAAATGAAAATGTGCTCATACTCGGTTCGTTTAAATAAACAAGATCGAGTCGAGCTTTTTCGAGCAATAAACATTTCTATTTGCTCATAACATAGTAATTTAAATGAAGTTTTAGAAATTTCACAAAATTCGAGCTATTCGAGCTTAAATCGAATAGCTCATTTAGAAAATGTGTTCATACGCGAGATGACCCCCGTCCCGCGCCCAACCTTACCTTTCACTAGGATGAAAAACCCAAGTCTTACGCCTCAGTCGGGGTGGCCTAGTGGTATGGAGCAAGGAGGGTGATAAGGAGGTCCCGGGTTCAATTCCTGCCTCCGCTCCTTTCCTTGAGTGAAAATCTACTCAAAATAATCCGAAGTATCAACTATTAACAAAAAATAATATGAACTTTGAAATTGACTAACTCGTGTACAAACTATAGCAATATTAACCGAAAACTAGGCCTGATATACGAACCTATGAGCTCGAGTACTTGATGTTCAGGCTCGACTCGTTTATAAACGAGCCTAGCTCGAGCTCGATCTCAATTTCTATTTGAGTATATACATGTGCTCAAGCTCGGCAGCGTGTAGAACTCGAGCTTGGCTCGAGTTCGATAAGCTTGATTGGGCTCGTTACGAGCTCGAACTCGAGCTCAATGAGCTCTTTAGGGCTTGAATTAATTCATCAATAAACGAAACCCAATTGGAATTAAAATTAAAGTGAGCAAACAAACAGAAAAGTGAGCAACTTTAAAGTTCAAACATACAACTTACAAACATACATCAACATTCCAGGAAAGTGAAATTAACACAGCAACAACATAAGATTGAGAGATGAAATTAACGCAGTAGCAAACATACAACTTACAAACAACAACATTAAAGTTCAACAAAAAAATCAAGCAGCAGCAACAATCCAGCAGCAACATCGTCATCAATCCATCAGCAACAATATTCCAGCAGATCTGATAGTCTGAGATGAGACTCTGAGAGAGTCAAGAGAAAATATGAGACGAGACTCTGAGACTCTGAGAGGGTCGAGAGAAGATCTGAGATAAGACGTCGAGAAAGCACCGAGCAGGTCGAGACGAGAGCAGATCTGAGAGAGAATCGAGAGAGCACTGAGCAGGCCGGGACTTCGAGAGTAGATTTGAGACGAGGGTCGACAATGGAGGGCCAAACGAGAGAAGATATGAGGCTGAGGGACATTGAAGGGACGAGACTCCGAGAGCAGATCAATGGAGACGGTGACAAGAAATGGAAGATGCGGCGACAAATCTGACAATGGAGGCGGCGACAATGACTGATAGCAAAACAGACCGAGAGAGAAGAGCAGAGCGAGAGAGCTAGATCTGAGAGAGAAAAGGGCGAGTCGACGAGAGCGAACGGCTGAACATAGAATGAGAGATGAGAGAGACGGGGCGGCTATGTAAAGCAAAACCCTAGGCTAAATTATATATATACGAGCCGGCGAGCTACTCGAGCTCAGGAATAGGCTCGAACTCGACTCATATTGAATACATTTTTATCTTCCTTTTGATTTTACGAAACTCACTTTGTGCTCAATTCACAACAAGAACGTCCATTGTCATCCCAATTCGACAAAGGTAATTTTTTAGGGTTTTCGAATTTTGATGAAATTGGGGGTAAATTGTAATCGAAATCAATCAATAGAGATTCCATCACGCTAGAAATTGAATTTCCGACCATTTTGGTGTTGAGGACATGTGATTTGGAGTTGAATCGGCAAAACCGCCATGGGAGACTGATTGCTTGCACAGACCAAGTCCGAGGAAGGGGACGGAGTTGAGTCTTGTCGCCACCAGACTCGCTCCACCACATTGAATCCGATGTAAGCAACTGTTGTTTGGTCGACGACCTCTTCACTGTGTGTACTCCCCCTGCCGCCGGTGAACCACCGTGAGGAAGAAGAAGAAATCTCTGTGCGTTTGTAAATTGTTCACCAAAATCGTGTTTGTAAATTAATTTACAATGATCTACCTAACTTTCTTGTTTATTTTATTTTGAGTCGAAAAATATTTTCGGTGATCGGAATTTGAAGTCGTATTGTTTTCGGTTAATATTGGTATAGTTTGTATATGTTTTAGTGAATTTTAAGGTCCGTATTTTTTTTTAAAAAATTGATACTTCGTATTTTTTTGACTAATTTTTAAAAAAAAAAAAAAAAACTCAAGTCTTACATTAGTTCCTACTTACCGTTGGATGGACGGAATTCAATTTCCCTGGTCTAAGATTTACCCTAAAAACTAAAAAGTGGGTTATCTTGATCTCGAAAATAAAATAAAAAATAAACGAAAATTTCGCGTGGTAGCCCTGAGGTAAGGCGTATTTCACGTGGTGTACCAAAGTTTGTCATATTTCGCGTGTTACCCTCGAAGTTTTTAAAATTTTCGCCGCGTGCCCCTCCGTTAATTCTTTAACCATTGACGTTATTTTTTTTCAAGGAATACACGTTTCTTTCTACAGATGGCGAAGGCGATTCACGATAGAGAAGTGAGGAGGGCGGAGATCGGCGATTCTTGAAGATCTGACGCTGGTGGAGCCGATTGCGACGCCGGTGGTGCACGACCTCGACGAAATCAAAGGCGAATGTCGAGCTTGACATAGGTGGCTATGAGCCGTACGGGGTTGCTAGTAAGTGAAATTCTAGGGTTCTGGTATTCATATTTCTTTGATTTTCTATGTATGAAGCCTAATTTAGGGATTTATAGATAGAAATTGTTGATTTTGGGGTTTTGATTATTTGTGGGTGTAATTTATGAATTTTGATTTTGGGATTTAAAGATTGCGTATTAGGGATTGGCATTATTCCCATTTGAATTGATTTGTATGCTTATAGTTGAGAGGAATGAGTTACTGTCTCGTGAGGTATTTGATATATAAGAAAGATATATAGGCCTTCGGTACATACTGAACTGCTGTTTCATGAGGACTGATCCATTATGAACTAATTAAGTTACTATCTTGTGATTGCACTTCCGTTTTGATGTGTGATTGAACATTCAATTCGATTTTTGAGGCCTGAGCTGCTTGGGTTTTGTGTGCTAGGATGGAGTGCTGGATTCTTATTTGGGGGTTTATACTCTAATTTCTTTCTTGGATTACAATTTCCATTGGAATTTGTACTGCTTTTTCCCTCTTTTGATTGCAGTTCTAGTTTGTGCACTCATTGAATAAGTTTTATTTATTTATTTTTGTGCCCTGGAAGAGTCAACTAGTCAAGTGCATCTTGGAAGCTTCCAAATTTGAATGGAGATATGACTATCCTTCTAATACGGGGTTCATAATCTCATTTCAAGGAAAACTCTTGTAATTCTATCCATTGCTTTCTAACTCAGCTTTCTAGTAGGCTCAGATGGAAAAGATGATAGTTTGAATAGAAGATAAATGAGAACATTAATAGGTGATATACAAGGATTTAGTTACTTAGAAAATAAGTTTGTAAGCAGCACCTATTTTAGAGTCAAGGTATGTATAACTCTTTTATTTATCTTCACAGGTGTTGATCTAAGGTCTACCAAAGTCTGTGAACTTAGACTGCTTAATTTTAAGGCAAAATGGTCTTCATGATTTTGGGATATTTGATTCAATAAAGTTTTAATTAGATAACAATAGAAATCTACTCTGTTGAAAGAGAAAAATAAAGGATCGGATAATCTTGCTCTCCAAGAGACAACATGTGGCTCACTGGATATTCTCTTGATAAAAGTCTTCAATGATGGATTATGTTGCAATAGCTAACATGGATTTTATTTAGCGTTTTTAGCAATCTGATTCAAGTTTATGCTTTGCCTAGCCTCATCACTTTGCCAATGTAAATATTTATGTTTTAGGCCTATTAGCTCAAATGGTAGAGCAATGTGGTTCAATACACATAAGATGTGGGTTCGAATCCCATATAGGCTACGAGTTTTTTTATTGTCAATTAGTACAATGAAAAAGTAATGCATTTGAGTAACAATGAAGGTGCAAATGAGAAGTTTCATTCTTAGAAGTAGCTATCAAATTAGGTTTCTTAAAAGTAGCTGAAATTCACAGTGTTTGCTTTAGAGCTTTTATATTAGCACCCATGAAAATAGATGCTTTATCGTCAAATATGGTTATACACCATCTTTTCTTCCTATTCACTTGTCTTTTCTTGTTGTAGCTAATGATATTGATTGTGGAGCTTAAGATACATGAAAGACCCTATGCAGTTTGGAAACTTAAACCCTCCACCCGTTCTTGTTGTACCTAATGATAAGTTGAAGCCTGAAGGTGCTGAAATTTTGAGTAATGTTCACCAAAAAATCAGTTGGTAAAATTTTGTGGAAGTGTTGAAACATAGTTTAGGTGTTGAATTGAAAATTGATTATTCGAGAAAGATAATAACTCAATATATAAATATATCGATAGTCTGTGTGGGATTCGAACCCACATTTTTGTGTCGAAGCACACTGCTCTACCAATTGAGCCAATAGGCCAAAAAATTGAAATACAACCATAAGAATGCACTACAAGTACCATTTATATTGAGATCTCACAAAGGCAACAATGCAACCTCCACTATGTGCTTGTCTCTCTCAGAAGAAAATTGTATAGGGTTTGTACCAATGCACTAAGAGGATTAGAAAATACTAATTGATCTATGTTCTTGCACAATCCAATAACAAACTAATTAACCAATGGTTCCACAACATGAAATAGACTTCCTGCATTAAGCAAACAAATTCATCTCTATTGATTTGTATTTATCTCACTTGTCCAAGTTAAGAGGCTAACTGTGGTTAGCAGTGGTAAGCACAAGGGCATAAATAGGGACGTCTGTATAGCAAGAAAGTCAGTTGGATGAATAGGCAAGTTGATCACTCTCATTTCTCCCTCTTTCTCTCTGTTTTCCCTTGTTCTTGTTCACGTCTTTGTTCAGATCTGGTAGTTTCACTAAGCCTGAGCACTTCCAAATTATCTTATTATCCAACAATCTCAACCTAATAATCCTTTGAGGTTCAATCAACAAGTTGAAACCCATATTTCATCTAAAAAAAGATAGCTTTGGAATCCAACCTGAAACCTCAATCGAAATCCAACAGGTGAACCTCAATTTAAAACCTGCAGTCCATTCCCAAATCAAATTAGAGAAGAAGAATGCAATCCAACCCCAATTCGATGATGCTCTAACTACAATTCAACCTAAACCCCCCAATTCGAAGGAGAAAAACCCTAAATCCCCCAAACCAATTGAGCAAGTAAGAAAACTTACCTCCACCGGCGTCACCACGGTCTGCTCCATCTCGACGACCTCCTCTCGCCGGCGAAAAACACCACCAACCGGAATCGAACGCTCCAACCAGCGCGCTCCCACCATCTCGTAAAGTCTTGCTTTCGTCCCTCCCGTGAACCACGAACCTCTCAATTCATCGGTCATTTGTTTTAGAGGAAATGGTTGTGATTAGACCAAAAAATGGGCCTAATTGCACAAATAGACCACAGGCTAAAAAATTGGCTCAAAATAACCTCTCTACCCCCAAGCAAATATAACAACCGGTTTTTTGGAACTATTCATTACCGGTTGTAGGAGGTGACCTGGGAAGAGAAAAGCGGACAGAGGAAGAAGAAGGCGCGGATGCCGGCGGCGACGGGGGCGGCGGAAGCTCTGAACGGCGGCGAAGGTTTCGGTCCTGGCGGCGGCGGAGGACAACAACACTTAGAACGACGAATCAATCTCGTTCCAGATCGACTCCCGACTAACGACAGGGAGGTGCGAAAAGCGGACAGAGGAAGAAGAAGGTGCGGATGTCGGCGGCGACGGGGGCGGCGGAAGCTCTGGACGGCGGCGAAGGCGGTGGGTGTGGGGGATGAGGATGTGGTGCTCGCCCGTTCTCTCTGCGCTCTCAGCTCTCTCTCTGCGCTCTCAGGTACTCTCTCTTCTCCCCTTCCTCTCTTTCTTTGCCTCATCTATGGCTAGTTGGAATCTAGAGGAAAGTACAATCTGTCGCTGCCTCTTTCCGATTCAATTTCTATTCGATTTGCTGTTCGATTTCTGATTTCGTTTGATTCAAGTTCGATTTGTTGTTCGATTTCTGGTGCTTGATGTTTTTGATTTCTAGTGATTGCGATTTGTTGAATCTGTTCGGGTGTTGAATCTGTTCAAGTGCTGTTCGATTTGCTGTTCGAGTGTTGAATCTGTTCGAGTGCTGTTCGATTTCTGGTGCTTGTTGTTCGATTTAGGGCTGCTATCGTAGGGCAGCTGTTCGATTTCTATTGCTGTTCGAATTTGTGATTGCTAGGGAGGTTATTGTTGCTTCATTCGAATATGATTTTTTGCTGTCTGATTTTTTTATTGCTATCGAATTTGATTTTAGGGCTTCCAAACCAATCTGATTTTTTATTGCTATCGAGTCTGTTGCTGTCAGATTTTTTTATTGCTATCGAATCTGAATTTTCGAGTGACCTTTCTTACTAGTTTTTTCATGTGTAGATGAATTTCTAGGAGCTCCTAAATAGTAGATTGAATGTTTGCTGCTGTTGGCACTGCTGGTCAGCGATGCACAACTTGCCGTAGACTGGTATGTTGATTCTTGATGAAAAAGAACGTTGTTCTTCTTGTGAGTCTTTTCCTTGAATATGAGTTGAATATCACACTTCTGACATAATATTTGTCCTTGTCTTGCGATGAAGCTCCTCCATGAGAGCATATACCAGAAAGTGCTTGATCAACTACTTACTACTTACAAGCAAGTGAAAATAGGAGATCCGTTGGAGAATGGCACCTTGCTTGGCCCATTACATACCAAATCTTCAGTGGAGAACTTCGTAAAGGGTATTGAGCGAATCAAGTCTCAGGTATGACCTCTCCATCTAATTTTAGCTTCGACTCTAGATTTTGACTTCAAATAAGGGCAGTGCTCTCCCATCATATAACTTATATTTCATAATGTAGCTTGTGAGTGGTGTGCTTACTAATTTTCTTGCAATAATTTATATTGAATGAAGCAAGTTATCCGTCTTTTGACTTGTTTTCTACTTTTCATAATTCAAATGACATGTGAAAGCATGTTTTATACTTTTCATAATTCAAGTTATCCGTCTTTTGACTTGTTTTCTACCTTACTTGGTAAATTAGCTTTCTGGTTGGATACTCATGCATTTGATTTTGATGGTTGGGGTAGAGAACCACTTTTTATTCTGTTGGGTTTCTTGAGATATCATTATAAGAGTGTTCGGTGAACATCTTTTTACTGAGTTCGAAGTAAAATAGCCTATTAGCTCAATTGGTAGAGCGTTGTGTTTGCACACAAAGATGTGAGTTCGACTCTCACATAGGCTAATACGGAGTATGCGTTCATATCTCTATGGATTTATACGATTGAACATGGTAGGAAATATATACACTAATGGCATGACAAATTTATGAATCTGGTACGACAAATTTATGAATTATGAATATCTCTGAACATATAAAATTATGACCTTGGTAGGAAATATATAGACTAGTGGTAGGACAAATTTGTAAACCTGGTAGGATAAATATACGATATTGGTATGATAAAAATGTAATCACCGAAATTCCTACGTGTATAACTTGACACTAATGGTATGATAGATGTACACGAATGGTAAGATATATTTGTACTATTGGCAAAGAAGTAGAATTAATATTGACCAATCCACAAATCCCAGACTAGTAATCATTGAGGCGTGAATTGACCATAATCTCAATTTCAATTACCAATCCATAAATCCCAATCTCAATCCAATTTCTATCAATCAAAATTCATGAATCCAATCCAATTCAATGCTAGAACGACTGAATTAGAGCCTCTACCCTTGGATATAATATTACTTAGGTTTCCTTAATCTTCTGTTGTACACTAGAAACCCTCTACCCTTGGTTATTTTTCTGAAAAACGTGGAACATAATTTTCTACGGTTTCTAGCTTGATTTTCCTTGAAAGCTATTTAAATTGGTATGATAGATGAACAAAAATGGTAGGATAGATGAAAACTAATGGTAGGAGAAAACAACGATATCGGTAGGATCAGAATGGTAGGATTGATGGAAACTAATGGTAGAAAAAAACAACGATATTGGTACTAGGATCATAATGGAAACCCAGTAATTCCTGTATAACTTGACACTAGTGGTTGGATAGATTCACACTGATGGTACGATATATTTATACTATTGGAAAATTGTAAATGCATAATTGACTTTACCACAACACAATATATCGAAGACTTATGAACACACACACACTCCGTATTAGCCTATGTGAGAGTCGAACTCACATCTCTGTGTGTGATAGCATGCATATAGGTAGGCATAATAGGTTGCATTTAGCTTAGTTAAGATGCATATCATGCATGGATTAAGTGCAATTTGCATATTTGCTCTCTATGTTGGTGGAGTCGGAATCTACATGTTTTTATTGATTATTCCAGGTAATCGTGGATCCGAGGAGGAGACATGGGTTGATAACGCATTGGATTAGAATTTCTAGTTGATCGAAGAAGCTTACATGAAGATCTCAAGAGGTCCTGAGAAGAAGAAGCGAACCTAAACGAAGAACAAGTCTGCAGAAGTTGTCGCCAGACATGGTGAACTTATTTTGCACTTTCTGGAGGCCTCGGTTGTCCGATCGACTATTATGACCATGCGTTGGAAAGCTCTTTCAGAGAGCTACAACTTTCATGTTGACGTCGAGAGCTAATTCGAGACGGAATTTTCGGGAAAACCCAATGCAGCGCCCGCCGCATGGTTTGCTGCGCCCGCCGCCAGGGGCGGTATTCATGCTGCGCCCGCCGCATGGTTTGCTGCGCCCGCCGCAACTTTGCGGCGCCCGCCGCACGTACGGACAGCGCGTATGCGCCGTTTTGGAAACCCTAGTTTTATTCTATGATTGTTGGGGGCCGACTTGGATATTATTATTAGGCCACTTTTATGTTATTTTTCATTAACTTCTATTCTATTCTTACGTTCTATCAGACAATTGGAGAGAGAGCGATGTTCGCCATGGGCGACTAAACTCTCTTCGTTCTACCTACAATTTGAAGCTTTATTTGGATTGAATTGTGAGTTTCTAATTCTTGTTCCTTATTTCCAATATTGAATGTTTCGACTTCTTTGTGCTTGAATGTTTGATTGTTTTATTCTATCTCGACTGATCAACTTGATAGAATCAATTCAATTGCTAGGGTTTTGTAGATTCCTGATTGCGAACCTTAACCCAAGTGGCAAACTTGTTCCTTTAGGGCTGATTGAACTAATTGAATGAGTAGGAAGTTGAATGTGTTGTTAAATCCTTCTTTAGGGACTGCAAATACCTTGGTTAATCTCTGAACTTAAAGCTATCAATTGGGTTAAATCCTTCTTTAGGGACTGTTCGATTGATAAGGGTTTCTAGGACTGATTGGACTAGTAACTATATTAGGTCGGGACAAGGGCATTCATAGGAAACCTAAAAGGACAAGAGGACGTTACAATATCAATTCAACCAAATAAAGTAGATAGTTGTAGGTAGAGCGATCTTCTCTAAATTGTTTTGCATCAGTTTTGTTTATAGTTTATTTTGTTTTCTTTCTTATTTCAATCACCAAAAACCCCACTTTCTACTAATTGGTAAATACACATTGTTGAGAAATACTTGATTCTCTGTGGGATCGACCTCTTACTTGCTTGCTATACTAGTTTGTAGGGTTGAGTTTTATTTTGATACGGTTTAGGCGACTGAAAACCGCTCATCAAATTGGCGCCGTTGCCGGGGTAAGTTTTAGTTATTTCAATTCCTAGTTAGCTAGTTTTCTTTAACCCGCCGCGCGCAATGCTCAGATCCGACCTATATCGCCCCTTCCACCACATTGTGAGTATTTCATTCATCTCTTTCTCTATGTTTTAATTTTTTTTGTTGTCTTTTATGTTTCATTGAGGACAATGAAAGGTTTAAGTGTGGGGGAGGGATTGCATTGCATATAGATAGAATTTGCATATCATGTTTACTTATGTTATCATGTTTATTTATGTTGTCATATTTATTTTTATTCATATACTGCATTTGAAAAAAAATATCATGCATTGCATTTAAGTGTTATTAACGATACCCATCTTGGTTTAGTTTGCCCTCTAATTTATTTTTATGATCTTAATTGCATAAATCCCATGATTTGATTGAATTGCTTGAAAAAGATTTTGGAGCATGAATTGAAAATATAATTGAGCAAGTATGATTCATAGTTGAGGTTTAATTGAAATCTAAAAAAAAACATAACCTTTGTGAGTTTGTTTTGGCCTTATAGGGACTTTACATATTATTTCCCTTTTGCTTCTATTGTGTGGTTATACTCTCCATATGCTTCTTATTTCAATACCGTATTGCACATGTTGTTGCTTGTGAATTTCAAATGATTGAGGCATGTTTTCTTTAGCCATATTATACCTTATCTACCTTACATATTATCCTTTGCTTGAAGCCCATCTGAGCCTTAAAGCCTATTTTTTTTTATAGCTCCACAAAAATATATCATAGCCAACTATTAACTTGACCCCATCCGGGAATTAGGAGGAGAATTGGTGAAAAATCTTTATGTTGGAGTTGCTTTGAGTGGAGATGATGTATGTATGGTTGTGCATTGCGAGAGGCATAGCCAAAATAAGGTAACCCTTCTTGCATAATAGAGATGACTTATTACTAGGGGCCTAAGGAGGATAAAATTCACTTAGGAGTAAAAGTCTAGTAAGCTTGGACCTAAGGAGGATAAAATTCACTTAGGGGCAAAAGTAAGCATAAAAGAAAAAAAAAGTCATCATCCAAATAAAAAATTGCATGAGTTGTATGGCTATTGAAATCGACGAGTGCTTATTGATGTGTATTGGAGTTTATGTTATTGGAATGGTTTGCGAAGTATGGAAGTTTTGGTGTTGTTCTGGTTGGTTGTTGTTCTTTTTTTTCCCGGATTTTTAGCACCACAAGCCTAAATATTTCTCATGCCTTATGTTCCTACCAAAGCCCCATTACAACCTTATAAAAGTCCTCATGATGTTGTTTGCAAGTGATAACTTTCACGGTGTATGGAGCATTTTGGATTGAGTTGAGAGTTGAACTTTAAAGCCTAAACACATGAGAGCTTGAGTGAAACACATCATCCCGGTGAGGTTGGACTAAATTTGCTTTTACTATTGGATCGCTCATATATTTGCTAGGATATTTGTTCTCTTATTCATGGCTCCTATTGTTTGATGTTGCTTTTCTAAAACTATAGCATGAAGATCTTATTTGTGGGATGATTAATTCTATATTTAGTTTTCATTGCTTGAGGACAAGCAAAAGCTTAAGTGTGGGGGAGTTTGATAGCATGCATATAGGTAGGCATAATAGGTTGCATTTAGCTTAGTTAAGATGCATATCATGCATGGATTAAGTGCAATTTGCATATTTGCTCTCTATGTTGGTGGAGTCGGAATCTACATGTTTTTATTGATTATTCCAGGTAATCGTGGATCCGAGGAGGAGACATGGGTTGATAACGCATTGGATTAGAATTTCTAGTTGATCGAAGAAGCTTACATGAAGATCTCAAGAGGTCCTGAGAAGAAGAAGCGAACCTAAACGAAGAACAAGTCTGCAGAAGTTGTCGCCAGACATGGTGAACTTATTTTGCACTTTCTGGAGGCCTCGGTTGTCCGATCGACTATTATGACCATGCGTTGGAAAGCTCTTTCAGAGAGCTACAACTTTCATGTTGACGTCGAGAGCTAATTCGAGACGGAATTTTCGGGAAAACCCAATGCAGCGCCCGCCGCATGGTTTGCTGCGCCCGCCGCATAGTTTGCTGCGCCCGCCGCATAGTTTGCTGCGCCCGCCGCCAGGGGCGGTATTCATGCTGCGCCCGCCGCATGGTTTGCTGCGCCCGCCGCAACTTTGCGGCGCCCGCCGCACGTACGGACAGCGCGTATGCGCCGTTTTGGAAACCCTAGTTTTATTCTATGATTGTTGGGGGCCGACTTGGATATTATTATTAGGCCACTTTTATGTTATTTTTCATTAACTTCTATTCTATTCTTACGTTCTATCAGACAATTGGAGAGAGAGCGATGTTCGCCATGGGCGACTAAACTCTCTTCGTTCTACCTACAATTTGAAGCTTTATTTGGATTGAATTGTGAGTTTCTAATTCTTGTTCCTTATTTCCAATATTGAATGTTTCGACTTCTTTGTGCTTGAATGTTTGATTGTTTTATTCTATCTCGACTGATCAACTTGATAGAATCAATTCAATTGCTAGGGTTTTGTAGATTCCTGATTGCGAACCTTAACCCAAGTGGCAAACTTGTTCCTTTAGGGCTGATTGAACTAATTGAATGAGTAGGAAGTTGAATGTGTTGTTAAATCCTTCTTTAGGGACTGCAAATACCTTGGTTAATCTCTGAACTTAAAGCTATCAATTGGGTTAAATCCTTCTTTAGGGACTGTTCGATTGATAAGGGTTTCTAGGACTGATTGGACTAGTAACTATATTAGGTCGGGACAAGGGCATTCATAGGAAACCTAAAAGGACAAGAGGACGTTACAATATCAATTCAACCAAATAAAGTAGATAGTTGTAGGTAGAGCGATCTTCTCTAAATTGTTTTGCATCAGTTTTGTTTATAGTTTATTTTGTTTTCTTTCTTATTTCAATCACCAAAAACCCCACTTTCTACTAATTGGTAAATACACATTGTTGAGAAATACTTGATTCTCTGTGGGATCGACCTCTTACTTGCTTGCTATACTAGTTTGTAGGGTTGAGTTTTATTTTGATACGGTTTAGGCGACTGAAAACCGCTCATCAGTGTGCAAACACAACGCTCTACCAATTGAGCTAATAAGCTATTTATCATCGTAATAGTAAAGACCAAGTATTTGATGAGTTACGAGGTAGTCGACAGTGAGCATAGACTTGTAGGCTTCTAGGTCATCGTCGTCCTTGACCCGAATCGGAGTGGCCCGCCCCATCGAAGGAGGGAGGTAGGTGAGCTCAATGTCGTACAATACAATGTCCACGTCGAATTTGGAAACAATTTTCTCCTTCAATTGGGCGTAACCAATATTCTGTGCCTCCACCATAGCTGCAGTACGTGCCTCTCCCTTGAACACCAAGCTTCCACTCCCGGGAGCCCACCAACCGCCGCACACGACGTTTATACATACCTTATCACCTGGGGTACGCCACGGGAATAGAGGATCAGCCTAGGGGGTAGTTCTGATATAGGAAAGAGGAACAACTACAAAGGAAAGGTACAAGATGACTTACCCATCGCTGCCACTGCCACTCACAAGCTTGTTGCACTTTTCCTGGAATGGAAAGACAGTTGAACACTGTTGGTAGGCCAGAACTGTACTATTGGTAGGATGACAACTTTATCGTTTCCTCGGATCCACGTGTGCCTTTTCCCCCGTCCTTTCCGCCTCTCTCCTGCTCTGCCTCACTTTTTGCAGGGCATGTTGGGGTGTTTGAGATCATCCTCTCAAGCTTATATATGTGCTTGGGGAACACCCATCAATGCAATGATTGCATTTTCACCTCATAAATGCCCCCCCTTCCCCCCAATGAAGAACCCCGTTTTGGCGCCAAAATTACATTGACAACCCGCCAAAATAGCTACGGTCAATCCGTTCCAAATTTCTCCAAATTTTCAGGTATGGTAAGACATTTTAAGCCTATTGGTAGGATAACTATATGCTATTGGTTAGATAACTGTACCATATTGGTCAGACAGATGCTCTCCCTCTTCCCCCAATGAAGAACCCTGTTTTGGCGCCAAAATTACACGGACATCCCGCCAAAAACGCTATGGACATTCCCCTCCATATTATCTCCAAAATTTCAATGTATGGTAGGATAAGTTTGTCCTATCGGTAAGACACATGTCGGCTATTGGTAAGATATTTGTCCTCTATTGGTAAGCCAACCGTTTCCAGTTCCCAAAAATGAAGGTGATGCTTTGCCCTCAACTTTCCACTCGTCTCCTATGTTGGCTCCCTTTTTTGCAGAGCATTTAATAAGGAATAACACCCATCAATCAAGATTTTCTAAGGGTTGATTGACACCCTTAATTCAATCATTGAAATTTCTTCTCATAAATGCCCCCCCTATTTTCCTACTTTATTTTAGCCACACGCCATGTCCAGCACCTCCCCCTCCTGATTTCTGTTTTTTCAAATGATGGAGCTACAGTGCTCAACTGCCGGTGGTATTTTTGCATTTGCAAAAATACACCACTTTCTACCCCTAGCCAATTTTTTAGGTACATGTCTAGTTTAGCAATTAGGCCCCTTTTTTGGTCTAGTTTAGCAAATCGGCCTTTGTTTTAATTTTTTTTTTTAATTTTTAACGGAACATGTTAACGGAATGGAGTGAGGGGCACGCCGCGAAAAAGTTAAAAACCACATGGGTACCGAGCGAAATACGTTAAACTTCGGTACACCACATGAAATATGTCTTACCTCAGAGGTACCGTGCGAAATTTCCGAAAAATAAATAAATGGCTTGATACAAGCCTGTACTCTTAAGCCCAACTTGAATTAGTGGATCATGGGCTACGACCTGACTCCAAAGCCTTATTTCTTGAGCCCAATGGGCTGGTCCTCACCAATTCAGATAATCAACAGCCGTGTCTTCTTGTTTCACCTTTTTTTTTTTTAATCACAGTTTTCTTGTTTCACTTGATCTATACAAAATGATAAATAAAATAGGATCATTAGTAATTGAAAATAATCATAATAATCATTGACCCTTTCTATATGATAGTGGTACATAAGTATATTGGTAGGCAGTGGCGGATTTAGAATTTTTTTTAAAGGGGTAACCAGATTTGTAGTGGCTAGCGTAGCGGTTGGCATAAAGATGAGGGTGTGGTGTCGATAACTCAATGTATTACTTAACAAGTGTGATTGAACAATTAGAGAGCGTGAACATATTATGCAATAACTAAAAATGATTAAAAATGGATAAATAAGTGAAAATGTTTGATGGATTATCTACGAATATCAAGTGATTGTGTAACTAGAAGTAATTTTTTCTAAATGTGCACAACATCTTACATATATAATCCTCAAAATTATTAATATTGTCTCTTGTTTCAGAGTCATTGTGTTGTTGTAGTATTAGGGAGAAGTTAAAGAAAATATATAAACAATCTTTCGGTCTTTAAATATTTATAACTTTTTATTTAGACATCGTCTGCAACAAAATACTCCCTCCGATCGGAAATAAGCAATGTTTGACTTTTATATACGTAGTTTTAGGAGTTAAAAACGTACTACTCCCTCTGTTAAAAAATATAAATCCTTTTAGGTTTAAATTTTTGTTTGAAAATATAAGTCATTTTAGGTTTTCTAGGTATTTGGATAGGAGAATTGTTAATTTTTTACTTTTTGCTCAAATTTTATTGGTTGATGAGGTTTGTGGATAATTAATGAGAGGTATAAATGGAATAAGCTTATGATTTCCTTAATTTGTGTGCAAATGTCTAAAATGACTTATATTTTTGAACGGATCTAATATATAAAATCTTATTTATTCTAATTTTTTTTTCCACAATTTAATACTTATTACTAATAAGTATTACATTGTGGAAAAAATAAAAAAAAAAAGATTTTATATAGTTTTTAGCTTTTAAAACTACGTGCATAAAAGTCAAACATCGTTTATTTTCATCCCGACCGGATGGAGTATAATTAGGGAAAATGAATATGGATCAATAAATATTTGATTAAAAAAAATCCGCTCCTATTTGTGAAATACCCGTCACTTTCAACAGGAGACATTTTTTCTAATTTTAGGGGTCTTATTATCTCTCCACAAAGATTATAAAAATCATATAAGTTCCAATTTATTTTAAAATTTTGTAAAGGCTTAAAATTTCAAGAGAATTAATTACTTGAATCGCCGAAATTTGACTATAAGAAGCCAAAATAATATAATATGTATAAAAGATAGCAGTAAAAGTGATGTAAGAAAATTAAATTAGAGGATTTGGTTTTAATTGATCCAAAAAAAAAAAAAGAGGATTTGGTTTTATCGCAATTGCGTTACGGTTGTTTCGGCCTTCTTCTTTGCACGTGCACGTACCCATCATCGATTCAAATATTTCAACTCTAAATTATTTATTTCTACTTTGCATGTGCTAAGATAAAATATATCTAAAAATGACACCGATTTTATAATGTAATTTCATAAGTTGCATTTGATTAACAAGAGAAGTATATTTTCTGATAAGTTATGTAACGAAAAAGTATATTGTTAGATATTGTACTTTATAAGAATTTTGTAACCAAAAAGATCGAGATGCGAACTCGATTTTTATGCGGAAGCGTAAGAGATCGAGCAGGAAAACAACAAAACAAGATTGAACATGTAAGCAGAGAATGAACACAAGCGATTTTACGTGGTTTGGCTGTGCCTACATCCATGGGGCTTCAAGAGTTGGCCAAATTCACTAGAAAGAGTTCGTACAGGGACAGATCAAGTAAAACAATACAAGATAATCCTAGATCTAAGCATGCTTGTGATAAAAAAGCAAAGGAGAAGAGAATCCCTTGTTTGGGAACCGGAGAATCGAAGAAGGCTTCGATCTCCAACCCTAGATCGCCTGGAAGGAGAGCGGTTACCCAAAGCTTCAAGCGCCGGATCTCAGACACACCTCCAGGGACACTGTCGGCCACCTACTTCGCTTGGAAAACCTCAGGCAAGGAGATGGAACACCAAACCCTAGAAGCCCTAGTAGAGAGCGTTTGAAAGATTGAAGAGTCCAGTTCGATCGACTCAATTGCTTTACATTTGGATTTGGTATTGTATGACCCATTTAAGGGTTGACCCTTTCACTCACAAGTGATTTTATATTTCTAAGGGGATTCGAAATTCGAAATTCAAACTTTGAACCTCTTGGTATGAGATGTGGTCCTACAACTACATGCGTCAACTTGTGATTGGTTCAATTCTATTGGGTTTTCTATTTCTTGGATTTTTTTAGTGTTAACCAAATAAGCTTCAATAATGAGGAAGTTGTTTATTATGTTTTATTTTTATAGTGGATATTTTTTAAACTATTTTACTCCCTCCAATCCATAATCCAAAATATATGTCGTTTGACTTTTCAGCACGTATTTTAAGAAGCTAAAAACTAGGGGTGGGCACGGGATTGGGCCGGGACGGGACTCGTCCCGCGAAATTTTTTCGGGACGGGATCGGGACGGGATTGACATTTTTTTTTCGGGACGGGATGGTGTCTAGACGGGACGGGATCGATACGGGACGGGCCTTGTCCCGCATATAAAAATAATAAAATATTATATAAATTTGCAAAGTGAAAAATGCTTTCATAATTCATTATTTAGTATAATATGTTGAATATTATTCTCAACTATATTATTCAATAATAATAATATTATTATTATTATTATTAATATTATAATACTATTATTAATTCATACAATGATTGTATAATTAATTATAATGTTCAACATATTTGGCTACATTACCTTACTAGATCAGGACGGAAAGGAATTGAGACGAGATTCACCAATATTGTCTAATTATCGATTGATAGTTGGGAAGAATACTGTATTTAATTAGCTATTTGCCTCTTGTAACTTTAAATGGGTATAATAATAATAATAATAATAATAATAATAATAATAATAATAATAATAATAATAATAATAATAATAATAATAATAATAATAATAAAATAAAATAAAATAACATTACTTATTTTTATTGTTATTATTATAAAATAATTATACTTCAAAGGAAAAAAATATAATATGATATAATAATAATAATATAATAATTATTATAATAATTTTATAATAAATTAATATTATTATTAAATTATATTATAATATTATATATTATTATTATTATTATTATAAATTGAAAATTATTATTATAGTTATAAATAATATTTGCTCAAATAATAATAATATTGTTATTATAAACAAATATTATTATTATTATTATAAATGGAAGATTATGATTATAATTATAATTATAATATTTGCTCAAAATAATAATACTAATAATATATTATTATTATTATTCTATAATATTATAATATTATTATTATTATAAAAATTGTTGTTGTTGTTATTATTATTATTATTATTATTATTATTATTATTATTATTATAATATGCGGGACGGGACGGGATTTGCGGGATCCCACCGGGATCATCCCGCATTTCGCCCCGCATAATTTTTGCGGGACGGGATTCGCTATTTTGTCCTAAATCCCACCGGGATCGGGACGGGATCGGGACGGGACCGGGACGGGATCAGGATTTGCGGGATTTGTGCCCACCCCTACTAAAAACTATATAAAATATCAACTTTTTTTTTTATTAATTTTTTTAAATAACTTAATACTCCCTCTGTTAATTAAAACTTGTCGTTTATTATTCATGCACGTTTTTTTATAATGATAAAAACTATATAAAATATTAACTTTTTATTAAATTTGTTTTTATAAATCCATACTTAATAGTAATGAGTATGATATTATTTTTAAAAACTATTTAAAAAGTTAATATTTCATACTACCTCCGTCTCAAAATTTAGGTCGTTTGACTTATTGGCACGCTTTTTAATGTGTTAAAAACTCTATGAAATATTAATTTTTTTTCAAAATTTTTTAAGAAATTTGAAACTTATTACCAAAAAGTCAAACGACTTAAATTTTGAGACGGAGGGAGTATAGTTTTTAACACCTAAAAAGGCGTGCGTGAATAGTAAAATGTCATGTTTTAATTAACGGATGTAGTATTTGTTAGTAATAAGTATTAAATTAAAAAAAAAATAGAAAAGTTAATATATTATATACTTTTTAGCTCTTTAAAATACGTGTTGAAAAGTCAAACGTCATATATTTTGGGTCGAATGGAGTAATATTTATTTATCAACTTGTTTAAATTGATGGAAAATTATTTACACTTATTGGATAAATAATATAAAAAAATTACCTTCACCAATTAGATATATCTAATGGACTAGATATAAATGAAAAGGCACTCTCTTGCTCAAATTATATATAAATAACGTTCCCTCAACATTATAAAATACTCTACTTTTAGTGTTCGAACATTAAAAAAAAAACTCTATTTTTAGTGTTCGAATTAACATAAATTAGTAACCTATATATAGCTATATCTATGCATGTATAGTATTATATATGTTAATCTTTGTTGTAGTTCCAATTTATATGATAGAAAACAACACATATTCAATGATACATAGAACAAGGTACAACCTATAGAACAAGTCTTTTTGAGCTCATTTATAGTGCAACTTTTGACCATAAGAAAGCACATATATATAATATCCTTTGTTGCCCTATATATATATATATATATATATATATATATATATATATATATATATATATATATATATATATATATATATATATATATATATATATATATATATAATTGTCTATACAACGAGCTCACCACATTTATCGATGGAAAAAAAATTCATTTAACTGAAAAATAATAATTAAAGATTGAAAAAGTGATATTCAATCATATCACTCTCACTATTCGGACTCTTATATAATTAGTTTACTCATTAAACTAATCACTTGTAGAGATAATTATTTTCATACTTTATAAAAAGTGCTTGTGCACTAAATTTGTATATATATACTTTATCAAGTGCAACTAATGTGGTCCAATCAGGTGGTTTTGGAGATCAATTGGATGCTTCTAAACTCTTTTTAATTGATATTAATAATGTGATAGTTAATTATAGGGTTATTTAGAATTTATATTCTAACAAGAAAATTTAAATTAAGGGCTTCATTATCTTATATATATTATTAAATATTAATATTTTTCTTTGTGTCAATATGAGTTTGCCCACATTATCAACTATTGAAGTGAAATAATGGGTTGTCTTTGTATATTTTTGTAATGTACTTAAATTATTAATTAATTGTACTATGTATCACCTATATTTTTGGGTACATATATCACATTTCATGGAATATTCTATATATTGTCCATTTTAATAAATATGCTTCCTTCTTTTGTTTGTTTTCTATTTTGTCCTATTGATTTGTTTTTTTTAATTGCTAATTAAAATGGGATACATGAAAGTGGTCAAGTGTTATGTTGCTTAATTGTCTAAGATTGGTGATAATATAATTTAAAAAAGAGTTTCCTTTTCTTGGTAACAAAGGTTTATGGGCTCGAAAATAATTATCATGACAATAATTAAGTCCATTAACATATATATGCTTCTTGACTAAAATAATTTTAATTAAGAACCCTAATTTCTAGTTGATACACACACATAAAATACTATTTCTTGATTTTAGTTATATAAAATGTTTGGTTTTATGTGAGTCAAGCCCAAGGCCACTAGGGTATATGAAATACATTGGATAAATGTCATCCCACTTGTTCAAAGTGTTGTTACATGTTCCAAGTGTCCTTTTTACTTTTTATCCCTTTCATGATTTAATTAACCTAAATAAATTAAATAATGGATCAAACAAAAATGATATATAATACAATTTTCTGCACTTTCAAGATAACTAATCAGTAGGTAACTTTTCGGAGCTTTTGATTTTAATATTTTATAGTTTTAAATAAGCTAAATATAATATTTTAGTTTTATTAGTTTTTTAAATTGGAGTTTTAACAGCTACTCACCCCCAAACTTTTCAGAGTTCTATTGATTTTCTCTTATTTGATCAGCTTGTTTGTATCAGCTACCCTATCAGCTGGGTTACCAAACACCTTACTGATTTATAAAAACTCTAATTTAAGTATATATTTAACACACTCAATCTATCAGCTTCAGCTACTCCATCGGCTCTGTGTTGCCAAACTGTCCCTAAATACAAAATTCTGACAGATATTAGTGGTTATAACTGATTTGCCACACAATTGAAATCAAATATTACAAGTATGAAGTGCAATTTTAGTGTCACTAATTTCTTTATACTCCGTATTTAAATTATAAAAACTACTAAGTAATTTGGTAATTTCTTTATACTCCGTATTTAAATTATAAAAACTACTAAGTAATTTGGTTTGATAAGGGGATCAAAGTTGTCAAAGTCCATTGACGTTTGAAGTAGGCTTGTGCATTCAATTAAGGGGACAATCTGTCCAAATACATCAATACAATGTCATGGGGCTTTGTTAATTAACATTTTAATTATACTTAACTACATAGTTTAATTATGTTAGGTAAACCCTACCCGTTTATTTTAAAGCCCAACCTCTTGATCAAGTGGGCCCTATGTAGCTAGTGCTCATGACCTCAAACATATGTCCCTTTTTTTTCAATAATTATAAGTCATTATATATAAGTTTTATATTTTTTTAACTTTTTAAAAACTAAAAAAAATACAAGTAACATTTTGGAAATATTTTTTAAAATTAAGTTTTAGTTTCTTTTTGGTCTAAATTATTAATCAATATTTAATTTGTAGTTTTACATTAAAAGTTTTCTAAAGCTAACCTTATTGTAGTACTAATTAAGATTATTATATATATATATATATAGTTATTTTGAAATAAATATTACCAATTAAAACTAAAAGATCAACTGCTCATAACATCTAGGTGAGAATGAATAGCACAAAAAACCCATTTTAATTAGAGGGAAAGATATTAATTTGCTTATGAAGTGGAGAAAAAATAATTTAGGGTGTGATATTAAGTATTAACCATGACTTGTTTGCCATTTGAGTTTTGACTTTGTAGAGCTTTCCACGTGAGGGGGGTCTATGAGAATTAGAATGATGAATTAATGTGTACGTGTGGGGTTTAAAATAAACTCTTAGTCAATGTAGGATTTCTATAGGGGCAAAATGGTCATTTGAATCTAGTGTTAAAAATAACGTCTCTAATTCGAGCTATAAGAACAAAGCATTTGTAAGGAGGATAAGAACACTGAACATATAATTTATAGTCACGAGATCTCTTTTTGTTAGAGCAGGAAATATTTCTTTTGTGATGGAAGCATAACAACTAATAATTATTATTTTTGTTGTTGTTATTATCAACTAATTAAAATCTTAACTTAAAAAAAACTTATTTAATAGTAGCATCAATTCGATCTAGCCTAAGAAGAAGGACGGGGAAAAAAATTCATATACGTCATTTGTAATTTGGAATGGTATTACTTTTTTTGTTTATTATATTTTGAGTTTAAAATAATTTTTCTATGGTCACACTAGCATTTTGTTCGTATTTTGAAACTATATTTTTTCGGATGCTTAGTTTTTTTTTGTTTGGTTTTATGGCACTATTGGGTCATTTAGACATAGGGTGCGTATGGCTACGGTATAAACAAGTTAAAAAGTGTGAAATTATTAGCTGTTAAAAAAATAAACGGGTTTAAACGGTGTATGAGAACAACAAATAAGCTTTAGTCAGTTAAAAAAAGGGTTTATAAATAAGCTGCAGATTGAAGCTTATTTTGAGGTTTATATTCCATAATTACTATTTTACCCCTTCTCTTTTATCTTATTTGGTTTGAAAGTACCACAATACCCCTAATAAAAACCAATTAAACTCCACTTTTTACAAATAAACTGTTTTTCGCCCCATACGGAGTTTATATTTATTCATAAATTTTTAACCACTTTTACCAACAGTTTATAAATTTTTACTTTGTTTATAATTTTAGCCAGTTTATTAACCTCGTCCCATACGAACCCATATATTTGTCTTTGTAGGATATAAATCTATAATTTATTCTCATCATTATAAATTTTATAATTTCTAAAATTCTTATTATGTTTTTTTATTCATAGATAATATTGAGTACTCGTATTATTTCAAGTCATTTTTTCCTATAAAAAATACATATTTATTGCATTAAACCTATATATAAAACGAAAAATCACTATTTGCCTCAAAAAAAGGGAAAAAGGAAGCTTTATACTCCCTTGATTTTTTTAAAAGTAAAATTTACTATTTAATTTAAAATTATTTTAAAAAATATAAAAATATACATTTTTTTATATAATTTCATACTTATTACAGAGTACATCATCAAAATATATACCTAAATAATAAAGTGTCATTTAAAACGGTGGGACTTGGGAGGGAGTAGTATGAATTGAACTTGCATAATTACTCTATCTATAGTTATTGACAAATTTGAATATCTAGCTAAGGACAAAATAGGATTCAATCCAACTATTTCACAATGTTCAACCAACCCAAACAAACATTTTTTTTTTAATGTTAGGATATCAAGAAAACACATGGTGACATGTCCATGAAGAAAATAATTTATTGGAATGGTTAAACACAAACTCACCATAACATACTAGTTGAGTTAAATAAGGTATACTAATCTACCACTTGGTAGAAGCTAAAAACTAACAATGAAATACTACATCCGTTCGAAAAAACTTGACACTTTACTATTCATGCACGCTTTTTTAGGAGATAAAAACTATATAAACTATCTATTTTTTTTAATAATTTTTTTTACAACTTCGTAGTTATTATTAATAAGTACAAACTTGTTAAAAAATTTTTATAAAAAAATGAATATTTTATATAGTTTTTATCGTTCTAAAAAAGCGTACATGAATAGTAAACGACAAGTTTTACCGAACGGAGGGAGTATATTATTTTCTTGAACTTCAAGATTCTTAATTAATTTTGGAACCTTCCATTAATCAATCTAACCCAAAAAAAAAAGGAAAAAAAAACATAATGCCAATAATTTGGCTTGTAAACTCTCTTGGTGAATATCCTCCATATTTACAAAACTAACTCCCCAAGTATGTGTATTAGACATAACCATGCCCTTAACTCAAACCACCAACACAATGGCAATCAAGATCCGAAGACGATGAGCCGAGATATCGATTAGTCGGTTCTCATCATTCGGAAGGCGAGTTCTTGAAGCTCGCCCATCTCGTCCTCGTGGGGCCTCTTCCTTGCACAAGGCTGGTAGTGTTGGAGGAAAAATTGATCATCTCTAGCAAAAACTTGGGTGTTTTGTTCTAACTTCACCGCTAGATTGCCATCACCACTAGCTTGGTCTGTGGATTCAAGTGAGCTCTGAGGCGAGATCGCGTTGAAGCAATTGATTCCTTGATAGTTTGCAAGTTGTTGAATCGCGGATAAATTGTTGTTGTGATTGTTCGACGACATATGCCATTGATGATTCTCAAGATGATTGCTTCCCCTTGTGTTGTTGACATGGCTACTTGCTAGCTGCGCCTTCACTTGCATTAGTTGGCCTTGCAAGTATGCCACCTATGATTATCCGAAAACCCGGAAAAAAAAATTAAAATCCTTTTGATCATATGATACCTAAAAAAGTGTATGGATCTCAATTCTCCTCAACTGTTTAGGGCTTATATGAGCCGAGTAGTTTGAGCTCGGCTCGATAAAAACTCAGCTCAAACTCGTTCGATTAAAGCTCGAATAGCTTGAATTTTGTGAAATTTCCTTTAAAATACTACTATGTTATGAGAAAATAGGGTTTCTTAATACTCGATAAAAGCTTGGCTCGAGCTCGTTCATTGTCTAAATGAGCTGAGTATGATCACATTTTCAAGCTCGAGACCAAATTTAGGCTCAGTTCGAGCTTGGCTCGTATCTAAACGAGCTGATGGTGAACAAACAATACTCGGTTCGTTCGACTCGAATAACAACTTTAATGTTTGGTATCCATATGAAGAATGGATATGAGGGTATCAGAATGGAAATGAGAACGCGTCGTTCCTCATCTCCATTCTCGGTGTTATCATACGAATATACGATTCATACCCATTCCAATTAGAGATACCAAACACGCCCTTAGAGGTGCTAAAAAAAGGTCTATAGTTTTCCATCCAAGAAGGAAGTTTTGGTGCACCCAAATGAGAGATGTACCTGTTGTTGCAAGGCGAAGATATGGGCGACGCAGCCATAGACAGGGTCACGAATGCGAGCCTGAGCCTCATAGGCAATGGTGACGACGGCCTCACACCTGTCGTGGACGGGGAGGTGGAGGAGGAGCTTCGACACGTTGCTGGCACCGAACACCTTGTGGATGGCGGCGAACCTCGCAGGGCCTTGCTCGGTGCAGAAGTAAGGCGCGAATATGCAGTCTGAGGCGCACTTCCTCCTCAAGAACTTGCACGCTCCGCAGGGTGAGCCTGTGCCTGCAGATCCAGCAGCCATTGCCAACAAGAACAAGAATAAGAATGTGGTGTGTGATATGAGAGAGAAAGAGAAAGAGGGTATTGTTTGGGAGATTGAGAGAGCACACGAGGGTACTAGGAAATGGTGCAAGAAGGAAATGGTGGGACTTATATAAAAGAAGAAAGAAGAGAAGGAATAATAAAACTTTCTTTTTACCATTTTTTGGTTTTAAAGAAAAAAGTTTAGACGAGTTTTTATATTCGGCCTCTAAAATTAAAGTACTCAGATCATCTTCAACAGTTTCTATAAAATTTATCTATTCTCTAATTTGGAGATTTCAAGATTATTAACCCTTCGATAAAATATAAAGAAAACTGCAAATTTAGGAAATTTGGGTTTATCTTTGATTTTGTTATCTATTTTAGGGAGAATTTTTGGGGCTTTATTGGAATGAAACATTTAAAATCTTTTAGATCTCACATTCATACATAGCAAAAATTGAGAAAATATATATCTTTATCGACTGAGCCAACATGTGTGAGCTGAAATAAAATATACACGGAGTATTTGAAAATGAATTTAGGGAGACAAAGGAGGGCCATTGTGTAGGGTTATGAGGGGACAATTTCTAATGGTTTTATGTGAGTTTAGGGTTGTAAGTTTGTTCAAAAAATGTCTTATAATCATCCACATTGTAAAGTTGAATTTGATTATATAATATGGGTTTGGCTTCTTTTAGACCAGCTTGGGTTGATTATGATTGAAGTCACAATTTCCTCTTTTCTTTCAAAACCATATTATTATTATTATTTATTTATGTGTTATGGGTTAAACTTTTGATTTTTCTAAAGTTTGGTTGCTTGTGTGACTTCATTTTTCCGCCGAATGCCGCACCTTGGAACTATTGATTCTTTGTTTGTTTTCTCCCTTCTATTGAATGCTATTTGTTGGTATAGTTCCACCAAACCAATTAATTTCTTTTTCAAGGCTCAAAACATTTGTTTTTTATTAGGATTTTGATTATGTTATGTAGGGTTTGATTTTACTAGTGTGTGATTGTGTTAATGAGCACAATTTTATCCGCATCCGATGGATGTTCGATCAATTGAACCGAAAGAAATGAGAGAAACTCAAAAACAAAGTCGGGTGAAAACGTTCACCAATCCAATGGGTTAGAATCAGTGCCCAAGTCGAGTGGCGAGAAGAGTTTGTGTACCCATTACCCGATCCTTTGTCATCTACTAATGGCTAGTGTGTAGGTAAAGAGAGAGTAATGATCATTTTGACCTTTGAAGCAATTGTGTAGGAAAAAGGACACTTTTTTATGCTTTGGGGTTTGTTAAGATGGAGTTGGAAAGTGGAAACTGAGTCCCTTTAGGTCATGAAATTGGTGTTGCCACTCACCCTATTTGACCCCTTTCTACAAAGCTAAATTTTCTGCAAGATGGTAACTGAAATGAAACCCCCCAAAATTCATTGGAAATCCACCACCTTTAATAAGTCCCTTAATTTCACAAGCTTTTGATTCATAAGTTCATTAATGAGGGTTTTGTTCCAGATGCCTCATTGTCAACTAACACAATATCAATCACTGAATTGGTACTTTTTTTTAAAAAAAAATTATGAATTTGGATATTCATGAACCATTTAGGATCATTTGCTAAATGGAAAACAGAAAAGAGAATAATTAACGTTCCATTTGTTAAGAAAATGCAATTCTAGTTTCATTGGGATTTCTAAAAATGTTATTGATCAGATGAAAATAAAGGACTTGGTTTATACTCCCTGATCATAAATATAAGATATTTTGATCAATAATAATGTGCATTGATTTGTATATTTTTTATTTGTTAAACACTTTTAATTGGTTATAGGAAGTAGTGAAATTTAAAAATAGTAAAATTGATTAAAAGAAAGTTGGTGTGATGAATTTTCTTAAAATGTAGGTTATATGTTAAAAAAGTCTTATATTATTAATCGGAGGAAGTAGCTTTATTTTTTATATAAGGTGAAGATTTGGGTGGAGTCAGACTAAGCTAGACCACTACCTAAGAACATCCTTTCTGTGGAGAATATGAGTTGTGGGAGTGTCCTACATTGATTAAAAATTGAATCCAAATCTTGCATATAAGTCAGTGGGCTACCCCACATAATACCAATTGGTTTTAGGATGGAACCCCACTCGGCTTGTGTGCTCGACTTGGTTAGCGCGTTTGCGCTTGGCGTGCGTTCCCCCCCCCCCCCCCCACGTCGGATGACCCACCGTTATTTCATATGGTATCAGAGCCGAGGTTCGGCATGGTGCGGTGTGGTTTGGATTCCTGGTCTAATTGGCTAGTCGGCCTTAAGGCATTGATTCGTCAATCGCAACTGGCAATATTGCGTGGCCAGGCAGTTGCGCTTGAGGGGGGGTGTGTGGAGAATATGAGTTGGGAGTGTCCCACATTGAATAGAAATTGAGTCCAAGCCTTGCATATAAGCCGGTGGGCTACCCCACCTAACACCAATTGGTTTTAGGATGGAACCCCACCCGGCTTGTGTGCTCGGCTTGGTTAGCGCGTTTGCGCTTGGCGTGCGTTGCCTCCCCACATCGGATGACCCACCGTTATTTCATACTTTCAGATGAGGATACACAACTCTCGATCATTCAGGAGGGGTTGTTGCGGAAGCGGTACAACCAGCATAAAACGGACAATCCTATCCGCCACTGTGTTGATCTCGCGGAAAACATGTGAGATGGAGACCGAGCAAAACTGCTGTAGCGATATCAGAATGTTCGAGATGATGATCCCAGTCTCCCACGGGCAACTTCAACATCCCTTAACCGCATTGACAATCGTCAAATCATCTTCCCTTCATTAGAATATTGTGGATTCCAAGCTCCCTAGCTCATGAGACACGTACCGAATTGAAGATCTCTTGCTTCTGCGACCAGAGCCAAGCTATCCCCACAAGGAGCTCCGCCACAAGCGATCACCACACCAAGATGATCACGGATGATGAAACCTGCAGTATAGGAACCATCCGAACTTTTGGTTCCATCAAAATTGATTTTGAATGTGCCAGGTGCCGAGGTGGCGGTTTCTGCCATCTTAAGTTCATTCGTTTCCTTTGACTTGGTGTTTTGGTTTGTTGTTTTCTATGTTCTTCATTGGGCATTTTTGTGTTCTCCCAGTTCTTTAGTGTTTGTTTTGTAAGGTATTCCATATTTTGTATTGTTGTTGTGTTGAGAAGATCGAATATCTTCCTTGAATTTGTAGATAAAGAGCGACCATCCGAGGTTCGAACCGGAAACCTTTGGATACTGCCCGCAAGTTAGAACAAAACCCGTTGCATCCTGACTCAGTCATCTCTAGAGAGAACCACCTCTTTGGGATTTAGGGATTCACCTATCGGATATCACCCACCATAATGGAAAACAAGATAGAACTTCCAAGTTAACGCCTTAACAAGTAACACCCACCCTCTTACATTTTCATAGTTATACACTTGTACCAATCTCTTCCACTTTCCTCACACAGTCAACAAACCACCCCTAAGACCTCATACCCCTAAAACTAAAAGATTAGACATACACACGCCCTTAATTCAACCATTAACACCATGAGCAAAGCACTTGCAAAATGTTTTAAGCAAAAGTGGGAAAAGTAATATCACCAAGGCAATTTCAAAAGGGGAAAGCTAAAAAGGTGTAGGGCTATGTATCATGTACCATTCAATGTACAGACAGTTTCCATGGCAAAGCAAGAACATGACATCAAACTAGAATCAAAAACCAAAATGCAGTTCAATGAACTAATCCCTTTTGCAAGGGATAATCTCAACCCAGATTGAACACCAGCAGCCTCTCAAACCCCATGCTTTGACATATCGATACGAAATGCAATAGCATCTATAGTTTTTTCTCAAGTAAGACGCCATTCGCACACGAAATTTGACCACAAAGAGTTGTAGTTTTCGCTACTAAGATACCCGGTTTGATTGACTTACCTGAGCTGTAGCAATCTGCTTCATGGATTTGCCAGCTTATGGAATTTGAGTCGTCCACGATACGATCATGATCTGTAGATAGTTGTCCTGCAGATCATCACCATATCACATGGCCCATATCACAATGTCTTGACAGTATCCAGCAGCCAACAATAAGACTAGGAGAAAACAAAAAAAAACAGAAAAATCAAAGGTATGATCTGAAGAGTTCCAATGAATGACGTGCGAATCGTATAAGATTTAGTGAAGTAGGAAGAGAATTCAAGAGACTTATGTCAGCAACAGTTGCTAGAAAGTACTTAAATCTTATCTTTCCAGCTCAAATCCACAATTTGGAGTGAGCAAGTTCTCTACATAGCACAACATTATCTTTAAACTGAACATACTGCCAGGTATATATCTTCATAGTAGGCTTAGTAGCTCGAATATACACTTAGATATGTATATTGTATCTTCAAATTGGAACAAAATCGACACGAGAGTAGGCTGTCAAATTGCAGCTCTCTCGGAAATTCGTAAGGCTCTTTCAGAAGCTTAGAGAAGTAACCTCTAATCAAACACTTGGAAACAACCGGCCATCGAAAGTGCAGCTTCATCTACACAACCTAAGTCTGATGGATATCAATAGGGTTGTATATAAACCTGAGCAGCTCGAGTTTGAATTTAGAAAACACGAGCTCGTTCACACTACCAAACAAGTCGATCATGACCTTTCAAGCTTGATTCCTAAATTGAGCTTGGTTTGAGTTCAGCTCGATTAAAAACGAGTTTTAAATCAGCATACCAAGTTTGAATTGCTCAGCTCATTTGACTCACACAAAGGACAACCTTGACTCGAGCTCTTGTACAGTACCAAACAAGCCGAACAAGAGCACACTCGATTCTTGAATATAAGCCTATCAAAATCCCGCCTCGACTAAACAGCCTTGATAATGGAGGAGGTCAGTGAATGAGATCAGGCCTAGACTCTGAATGAGATCAGTGAATGGATGAAGAATCAGAGTTCTCTCTCTTTCCTAATAACTGAAGCAAAGATCCCATAAATGAGAGTACAATCTTGCACAAAAAGTGCAGCTTCATCTACACAACAGGAGTCTGCATGATACTGCACAAAAAGAGAAATCGAGGAGAATAAAGGGTGGTTGATATTTGTCAAGCGCGAGAGGGAGGGAGGAGCTTTATTCACATATGAAATCATATCTGAGAGTTGCACTAATCTTTGAAAATTCAAGCATGCTATCTGATAGCAACTTCATAGCTTTGTGTAGCTATGGGATTGGGACCCTTTGCAAAATGCTGGAAGAAGGCGACACTTTGATCATCCAAGAAACAGGCAAGAAAAACGTGCACAGTCTGCCCGAGGACCACTAGTTCCCCCTTCAATAAACACGGAAAGAGAAGGAAGAAGTGGAAAAATATTCATGTCCACAGCATTTGAAGAAAAGTAGATTGTCTCAAAAAAAATGCAACAGTAAATGGTATTGCTGTGAAAGTACTGCTAATTTATGAAACCATTCAGCCTACTGTACTTCAATTTGAAAAGATTGTCTTCTCTTCAAAAGAAAACTTCGACTCAATGTGATTGCAGATAAAAATAGAAGAAACGAAGCACACCTGCTACGGAATCCAGCACCTTTGTTACTTCAGTTCCAAACATAGGATGCTCAGGCTCATCTCTATGTACTCTAGAAAGTGCAGCTGCTGCAGCTTTGACACCTCAGGCTATCAGAGCATAAGCAACCTGTGTAGTACATAAAAAACATACTGAAATCTTCAAATAGCATGTTTGACACCTAGAAGAAGCCTTTGTAGCACATTACTATGTTTTCTTTCATTTGGAAGCATATCAAAAGGAACCATATCATTTATAATCTATAATCTAAATACAACATCAATCGATAAAGAGAGGAACAAGAAGGGCGTCCAGCGTTCTACACAGGGTAAGTTCTTATGTTTCTCAAACATCTAGAGTTGGTTCTGGAATCATGTTCTTCTGCTAAGAGGAATGGTGCACACATTTCTCAATCACCATAGATACCTAAAGAAAAATCTTTAAAATAGCAAGTAATCCATTCATCGATATCTCACAGCGAGTGAAGAGAGGTCCTTAAGAATGGCTTTTAAAGCAGGAACAGCATCTGCATCTTGCATTTGACTCGGCACAGATGCTGCCTCATCTGCCAACAAATTTGATTGATCTCCTCTCAATATCTCATATGCATTGATCATCCTATTGTATTGACAGGGTTTGATCCAACAATCTCTCACAGATGAATTTCAACATTTCAGGTTCAGCCTCTGAACTAGAGGTACCGTAAATGAAGAATCACAGTTATCTCTATCCTAATAACTGATCAGAGGTGCCGTAATCTTGCTACAGATCATATCATACAGTAAAGAACTGCTCCAATTTCAATTCTCAAATGAAGCTCACTGGAACAAAACTCGATCAAATTCAGTTTCATCTTAAACATAAACCCTAACATTGTGCAGGCATAAAGGAGCCACGGTCAAATTCCGTTCAAGCTAAATCACAAAAAATCAAACCGATTGCAACATAATATAAAATTTCTCCTGCATTCGGGAATCGATCAAAAGCAATTACCTAAATCAGTTTTCACCAAGTTCATCGAACTTGGCAAGCGCGAGACGAAGAGAACGCCGGGATCCACGCTTTACGATGAAGCTTTCAAAAACTTGTGATTTTGGATGGAGAGCAACATGCCGACATCAGATGCACAACGCAAACCAAAAACTTTTCGCTGAGATTGTTTGAAACAAAAGTGGAGCTTGAATTTGAAGTGCTAAAAAAGAAACGATTGCACCAGCCGGGAATCGAACCCGGGTCTGTACCGTGGCAGGGTACTATTCTACCACTAGACCACTGGTGCCTCGTTGATTACACACTTTCTTAAATATAATTATTCACAATAAAATAAAAATGAGTAATTGACTTCGAGTGTGTTAAATAAGGGTGTGTTTGGATTCCAAATGCATTATCATTATAATGCAAAATGGTAAGGCGGTGTTTGGTTAATAAATTTTTTAAGGCGTTTAAATTATGATATTTTTGGATTTCACGATATATTAATTAAAATATAATTATTTTATCTCGATTTATGTGATTATTTGGTTAAATTATGGTTTTACCTCGGTTTTTACGAGATTTTTATTTTCACAACCAAACGGACACATAAAACGAGGTAAAATAATTGCATTATAATGAAAATGTATTGGAATCCAAACATACCCTAAATATATTAATTTTGCTTATAAGTTATCAGATTATATTTGATAATGATAAAATAGCTTATACAAATTGGGTGCTAAGAGGGAAGAAATAACCGATTTGTTATTATGAAAAAGAATAACTATTGAAAATCTTTATTTTTATAAACTCATTAAATCGTAGTTGTGTATTGCTTTAAAATTAAACTATATATAATATTAAATGGAGTTAGTTAACAAACTACATACGATCCTATGTCTAACGAATTTGGAGCTAGGGTTTGTTGACTAAATTAATATACTAGGTGTTCAATGTGTGGTTAAACGTAATATCATATGTTTAGCAAGTGGTTATAAGTGAAAATCAAATTTTAAATAGGTGTTTTTCTGTACCTTACCCTCTTAATTAATTAATCCACATATATAAGTAATATTAACATCATCATATAGAAAAAGTCTTACATGAGCACATATATGTATATGTATAGTTTCATATAGGACACTACCAAAAAAAATAAAAATAGTTTCATATAGGAGTGATCACAAGCATACAATATAGCTTTAGTTAGGCTATAAATAGTGTATATTAGGTAATAATACATTTCACTGTGTATTTAAAATGACGTAAATTTTAAATAAAATATTTTATAATGGGTTGTAAACAAACACATAGTTTTGCATAAAGATTATAATTATATTATAAATTTAATATAATTAATTAACATAATTTATAAGGTATTTGATTTGAAATTTACATTATTTTAAACCGATTATTGAAAAAACGATAATCAAACACAATTAAAATTAAAATGTTTATACATTATAATTAAAATATATTAGATTCCAAACAAATTAAACCCTCAATCTCAGCTCTTTAATAATCCAAGCCAATGACCAATATTCTAAAAAAAAAAAGATCTCATTCATATAATCAATCTCCCACTTATACAAAACATCAATTGATAGCTAGCAAGATCATTGTTATTACAGTTCTACATATATAGAAGCTAATTAAACCAAGTGAAATTAGCAATATGAATTATGCCCTAGCCGAAGCTCCAAGTCCAAGTCTTCACATTTCCCTTCTAATGATCTGTTCACGCCGCCACCGCCACCATTACCGCAGCCTTGGAAGCCGAAGCTTGGTCCGCCATTGCCGCCCTTAAACTTGCCAGCCTTGGATGTATGATGATCATGATGTGTATGAAGAGGGTATGGCAAGTTGGACTTATAAGAAGAAGATGAAGATGATGACTTGGTGCTTGTAGGGTTGTGGCTTTTGCTAACCCTAGATCTTCTATGGACATTCATGTGGCCACCAAGGGCCTGTGCTGTGGTGAACCCTCTCCTACAAAACACACAATTGTAGGTTCTTTCCATCACTACCTTTCGGACCTCTTCTTCTCCCTCATCCTCGTCCTCGTCCTGGTCATGAAGAGATACTCCAATGGCGCTCAAATTGATCATACCATGATTAACTTCCATTGATATACCACAATAGAATTTAGGTGTATGGATAGAGAGGAAGGGAGATACTTGAAGGAAATTAAGGAGGGAGCTAAGCTCTTAAATAAGAGAGGATTTGAAGGGAAAAAACTCCTAAAAGCTAGACCAAAGCTATTTATTTATTTATTTATTGGTTGAAAAAAAAAAGACTAAAAACATTTTCAAGCTATAAATCTTTACTATTTAAATTTTTATGGCCGAAATGTGACTCTCGACCTACTTGTAGAGAGCAAGGTAAACCTTGAATTTTTACCCAAGGAAAGGGCCAGAGACCTTACTCTCCCTTACTTCATACCACTGGGCCACCCCGACTGGGGCATTCTGCATCCATTATTGATTCTACAGGTACGCGTCATCCAAAGGGAAGCGAGAAAGAAAACGGGTAGGATGAATTTGAAAGGTTAAAGACAAAGACATGTCAAGACAGTAAAGTGAGTACTGCTGACAGCTTCTCCCTCTTCTACCAAATACTGTCATTTTGCTCTCAAATTCTCTCAATCAACAGGATTGTTTTCCTCTCTATCCCCAAATTTGTTAGATTCTTAATGATCTTAATAGTGCATTTAAATTATTAACAATTCATTAATGTGATTGAGATCCATGAAAATGACTAATGTGACATTAAATATGTATTGACTTTGTATCCCAAAATAAATAAATAAAAAACAAAATATATTTAATATCCTTGCGACGAATGATTAAATCGAAATCCCTGAATGTAAGGTTACAATAAAATTGTGAGACATACTACAAACATACAATATTTTAGCAGCAATGTAATCTGCCGTCTAGTTGCATTCTCTATAGCAGTGACAAAACCCTCCATTGTAGATGGGAGAGATTGGGTATTATGAGCATTTTGTATAGAGGGACACTTTGGGTGTCGTTCCTTATGGTTTTACACGAGATCCTTTGTATGGTCTGCGTATATTTTGTAACGTTGTTACATTGTCTATATATTTACCATTCAGGGATCAAGGTCATATGTTACATTCAATAAATCAATGGAAGAACATAGAGAGGTAAAGACCCTAAAAATACAATCAACAACAGCAAAACCGCGAGAAGTAACAACATTGAGCTTTCATCCTTGGGATGGAAAGGGTTCAAACCTAAAATCTGCAAACTTGATGCCTCATCTCGCTTATGTTGCACAATCCGAAAAAAGCACTGATTTCCTAGATAGCCTTTGTATGTATTTACCTATTGATCAAATGGGAGAGTCCGAGATACCTATCTATATGTGATGGAGGACCCAGATCAAGTTTGATGGTCAGGGAGGAAAGCCGCGTCTTCTTCTCTCTTGAGCTTTTTATACAACCTCCTTAGTTTAAGAAAGCGCGGGGAACACAGAAAGAAGAAACCTATCAAGGCCTCGTGAGTTTGCGCTAACCTGAATAACCAAGTTGCTCATCTGTTGACCGAGATTCGTCAAATCCACTACTGGATGTAACACTTGCCGCTACTCTGACATTGGCAGCAAGAAACTGAACCCTGTATGGTCACGGATGAGAGGCGGTGGTTCTATGTCAGAGATGGTGATCTTATCTGTTGATTTTGAAATCTCGTCTAGTGTAAATGGTATACTGCACAGCAAGTAGAATGGATTATTAATCAAAAGATTGATAAAGTCCCCAGAAAATGTAAAAGGAACTGCCAAAGGAGATGTTAAAATTTGTGCTTCCTGACCTTGAATCATCATCAAGAAGAAAGGAACTGCTAACGGCATTGTTCGAATCTTCTGTCATTAATACTCTCATTTTTGCTATAACCTGCAGAGCAAGATATCAGATTGCAGTAAAAAATAAGTTACAGCTCAATACCTTTGTTGTAATTTTCCCATACTTCTCTAAAATATGTGATCCTAATTCGACAGATTGTTTGGCCCAATAATATTGAATGCAGTGTTTTGTTGTCTCTAATCAACAACTCAAAAAACATAAACTTTAAAAAAAAAAAAAAGAGTCATCCTCAGGCTTACCTCCGGGGACAAACTATGTGTTCCGTACTTGTCATCAAAATACATCGTACTTATCCTGTAGAGCTGCTGTATACTAAGCACCTGTTTGGAAGCAAAATGGAATCAGTTCACAAGGAAATAGATCAAAATGATAATGCATAATGAAGAATCTTCCAGCTGAATGCTTACAGGACAAAGGTCATGGCTAACTTCATCAAGCGTTTTCTGTGGCTTTTGATGTATGACCTGAATCATAGAAAATATTGAAGAGAGATCAATAAATTGAATTAAAACATGAAATCTGTATTTTGGGCCACTAGGAAACACTCTCTCGACTTGGTCGGGGAAAGAGTGCGTACAACTTGGCCCCCCAGACCCTGCCTAGGCGGGATATACTGGGAATGTTGTTGTTGTTAGATGATGCTTCATGGGATACTTATTTTTCTCTTAGCCCAAAACCTATAGCCTGTCTAATATGCTTGAGCTCCTCCCAGGAGGGACATAGAGAGTAAAGAGTTTAATGCTTACCAGAAAACCTATAGCCTGTCTAATATGCTTGAGTTCCTCCCAGGAGGGACCTACAAGCTGCCATGATAACATTTGGATAAGAAGAAAAGGCTAAACGATAATTACTGAAAATGAAAGTAACAAAGAAATTGGTAAGGATACTTCTTCTGTAGCATCATAGCACCAATGTTCCAGTTCAGCAAGGCCTGCTTTGACATATTCGGCATTGCTAAAAGAGCAGCACTCCCTTCTCAATAGAAGACTACAGTAGCAAGCAGATAAACAGAGAAACCCATATAAAATAAGATTATGGACAGTGTTGAGAATGAGGGGTAAGAAAATAACAATCTTTGGGCCAAACCTGTTAAACAACTGTACATTAACGAAAGAGAACACTTGGGTGTAAAGTTTGCCAATCAGAAACGAAGGCACCTGAAAAAAAAATCTCGTTGATTTATCACAATCAGAAATATAAGAACTGTATAACAAGTGACAATAGATAATATTGATCAATAAGACAAGTACAGAAACTGAAATGAGGGAATATTTAGCATAAAAATGCAAGAATAGCGGTAAAGAGGCCGAGTTACAGGCAAAAATGTACTATGCCGTTAAAACGAGTAGCTACGTACGTTATTTGTTTTCATCACTTGAAGGTAGGTGCTAAAGCTCTGAACCATTCCTTTCCAGTGAACAAACAAAGTTTCCCTGTCAATGGAGGTTGCTTTTGTTGTTCTAGGTACCTGTATCAAATGCATACAACAACAACCGAAAAACAAAAAACAGAGCAAGGTTACAGCAGTTTCATTTTTAAACAAAATTTCCCATTTAGCTGTCAAGTTGTCAGGGATCAACTACCTGAATGCACAAACCCAACAGTGGAGAGATTTCTTTTTTCAAGTTGTCACGGATCATTCCATATATCTTTTCAACATAAGCATTTAGCTGTTGTTTGAAAAGCAATGCTGGATATTTGGCTTCAATCGGACTCAAGGTACCACCATCACCACCACCACCACCACCACGATGCACAGCATGTACTTCACCATCAGCAGAACCAAGATCAACATTTTGTGGCAGACCACGGAAACTCTTTAATGAAAAAACAGAAAAAAGGAGTCAGCCACGACCTGCCCAATGCGAGTTCTTGTTTGAGAATTCATGTATCAGAATTCAAAATCATTACTGGAAACATTATTACCTGTGTCATCCTTCCAAACAAACTTCCTGATGATGGTCGACGCCTTTGAGGAGGTCCAGCTGCACCACTCGGTTTTAATGTACGTTGCAACAGCAGCAACAGTGATGATGTGTTTGTTAACCAATAAGCCAGAGTCTCATTGTTGTCCTGAGCCTTAATTCACAAGGTAGTATACGAGTTCAGAATACACCATACAAGGTAATTTTTAACATATTACATATAATGAAGGTAATCTAACCTCTATTGCATTGCCAATTGTTTGGATCACGCGGTCAAAAATGCTCGTCTTTTCCACTTCAAATGACCTCCACTGTCGAAGACACTTGAATATAATGGTGGCAGCAACAGGTCTTCCCTTTGAGAAGCCCAAATGCTGTGCAATACATCGAATAAGCAAGTCCTGATGCTCTTGTTGTTTCTCATTAAGAGCCTTTTGTGGCCTCCCCTCTATCTCAGCAGCATCCCTGGAATTTATGGATTGACTATGAAGATCCTGAGATGTCATTTCAATTGATTAACACATGGACCAAAAAGGTAGAGCCAAATTTTAACACTGCATATTAATTAGGGGGGAAAAAAGATTGTACCGTTTTTCTTGCACTATCGGTCCTCTGCAAACAAACCAAGAGAGATAGAGAGAGAGAAATACATAAGATGTCGTTACTAGAATATTATTGGTCTTTGGATGAATATATCAGCCAGTCTATCATTACCTGCACAATTTTGCGTGATATCGACCCTTGCCCCAACATCTTATTATGGAGAGTCTCCGTACGAAGAACTTTGTTCTCATTTTCTACGCTGTTAAGCCTCTCGTCAAGCCTGTGTACAAGAGCATAGAATTGAGCTACATAGGTCCTAACTGACAAGTCAAATACACTCATCCTCCTCACACAAGTCACTTCACATGTTTATGATGTGCTTGTAAATGGTTCTTCATGCAGAAGTAGAAAGACTAAAGTGACTGTAAGGAATAATCATCAACAATAAGAAGATTAAATTTCAATAATCATGTGTATATTGGAATAATATGAAGTGTTAGCCACTATATTCAGAACATGATAGAATAAAGAACTTTAAAATTGAAACTTTCTGCTTCTTGAGATCTGTCTGTATTTGGCGAATTGGTATCATTCCATGAAATAGTTTAGCCATATACTAGAAGTTTTTCTGCGTCAATCTCAATATTTAAATGTTTCATCCCGAACTACAAAAACTTCCATGTCTTATGAAAATGGATGCTAGATAGATAAAAATGGATAGTATTTAAATTCTGGAATGTGCTCTCCATCATGCATAATTACAGTCTCAAATGCAAAAAGTATACAACAAATAAAGGAACAAAGTAATCTTACTTAATCAAAGAATCTTGAAGTTGTTGACCTCTTCTTTGAGTTTCTTCCAACTTCTTCTGTGCTGCTGCCTTTTCTTCTTGGGCTTCCGAGAGCTTCTTTTCACACTCAGCAGTTTTTTCTCTTTCTTTTTGCAACAAGGCCTAAGTAATATAACAAAGAAAAACAATACATGGTGACCATAAAGCATAGGAGCAGGTTATATTAGAGATACAAATGCAAATATATTTTCTTTTCAATAAAGGAAAAAATAAACATATAAATTTCATGTTCACAATAAACTTTGGATGGAAAAGTAGACAGCTATACAAGGAAAGCACAATCAAATATTAACAGTTTAAAGAAGCAACGCTGTGCATGAAAGAATTCACATTATTAATAAATTGTAAATGGATTAGCATTACCTTCAAGTTATCTACTTCAGCAGATAGTGACTCAATCTTCTCAGTATCTTCAACTGGAACTGGAGTTTCTTTCACAGTGGAGGTTGAAGCTTCTTCAGTTGCCCTTTTTGCAATTGCACGCTCTTCATTAAGCAAAGCATTTGTTTCATCGACTTTCTTTTGCATTTCTTTTAATGATTGTTGTAGCTTCAACGACTCCTGCTCTTTTGCTTCTTCTTGATCAGTCTGTAGATCATGTAAGCAACACAGTGAACAGCATGAATTCCACAGTAAAGTGCATCACACAACTTAGTGGGATGATGCACTCAAACCTTCTGACGAGTATAATCAAGTATAGAACTAGATCTCAACCAGGTTCCAAATTGAATCAACAAACCCTGATAGTAATTTTAAGCTTTCATAAACTGTGAAAAAGATCGCAGCATATTACCCTTAGTCGCTTCTCAAGCTGCAGACGCCATGTCAGTTCTTCTACCTTCTTTTCAAGCTTATCTTTCGCTTCCTTGAGAGCACCTGTTTCTTTAGCAGCCTAAGATTTGTGAGAATATATCAGCAAACAGGTATTTGTTTTGGGTTGGTATGGGGAAAATTATTCACTTCCGTTGATAAGAAGAAAAAACACTATAATTATATACAATAACCCTTTAGGCAAACGAATAAAGTTAACTTCTTCAAACAGCAAAGAACGGGGGAGGTCATTTCTCCTATAACAAGAAAGAGACATACCATCTTCAGTTTCCTGAGTTCCTTTCGTCCTAATCTTCCTCTCCATCTACATTGAGTAACAAGTGATGCTCGTATGAGCTTCTTATGGTATGTATAATCACGATGGCCTCGCCAATGAGCCTGCAGTTACAGAACTCTAGTTTTAATCATCTTTCCATATGATACATTTTTGCCAAAATGCAAAATAAAAAGAAGAATACTTGAATTATGGTTGACGCTTTTGCTTGCTTTTTATGTCTAAACTGATTACGAGCAGCTGTTTTCCTTGCGGAAGTCTGTAAGACTAGTGCTGATGAATGGAGTTGTTTATAAGCCTTCCTGGAGAGGTGTCTACGCAAGTCCTTCTGAATTTTTATTGAAGCTGCCTCTCTTCTCTTATCCTCATAGAGTTTGCAGGCAAGCCATCCTAGAGGTTCGCAGAAACAGAAGTATTGGACTAGTACAAGATAAATATACATGTGACCTGCTAAAACAGGGTAACAGAAAGAACGGACTTACGCCGGCATATTGCTTGCAAATTGACAGTCGCCTCGCACAAAGCAACAAAATTTTTACGGGCAATGTAAGTTTTTGTCCTCCTTTGAATTTTTTTGGCTGCACTGCTAAGTTTCTCTGCCCTTCGTGCATCTAACTCAGCCATCTGACCAGCTCTAAGAAAAATTTTTGTTTTGCCTATCTGCAAAATTGATCCAAGCAATCAGATTCAAGTATATGATGGCCATGATGAAACAATTATGCAATTGACTTTTTGTTATTATTCAACATCTTCCAAAACTCGAGAGAACTTGTTGTCCTTTGAACATATATCTTCACATTCTCTTGTCAGCCATAGATTCATAGAAGAATTTATTAGTAGCTTGGTTACTCGTTCTCAATGAGCCATTCACATTTGCAACTTTGGTGAAAAGAATGGCAGTTGACAGCCATACTGACCTGATACCCTTGAAGCCCCATCTTTTCCAGAATCTTTGTGCAGGCAGCCTTTTCTTCAAAACTATATTAGAAAGCAATCTGTCCATAAATGACCCGGCAAGGTAAAGAAGATAATTTACAATGTCATACGTACCCCGCTTTTACAGCCTCTGGGAAAAGAATTTTGAACCGAGTTATAAATTCGAAGAATGTTCTTCGTGTGGGATACCCAGCACAGCTGATTCTAATTGCCTCTAGCACACCCTAAAAGTACCAAAGGAAATGATTGAGACAGATGAAGGCTTTATTTCATTCAAAATGGAAAAAATAGAAGAGACTTCAAATGTACTCACACCACAACGTAATTGTTGCATGACATTGAAATTCTCAAATATGGCAGGTTTAAGAAGATTGTTTGGCTTCACACATCTTATATAATGAGGCTCTGTTGAATTCAGTGTCTCCATCAGCTGTTGTAGTTGCACCTGCAAAAGATCGAAGAGAGAGAGAGGCTTTATAAACTGACATCCCAGGCAAGAGAGAAAATAGATAAGGAAGCTACCTTAAAGCCAGAACCAATAGATGAAAATTTAGAGGACTTTGATGTCTCCTCAGCAATTGAAGGGAAAAGTCCAGCTACAAAAGAGCATTTTGAAGCACCCAACAAATCTTGATGCTCAGGAACAACATAGTCTTTATTTTTGTCTAAGAACTGATCAGACATATATAGAACCTGAGAGGAAAATTATATGCAAACATTATCCATCACAAATGGATTTATGGGGGCAGAATTCACATGAATATAAGGTTATTCCACTAGAAAAAGGAGCATAACTCACCTCTCCAGCATAATGTGCAATGGTGAAATCTGTACGAGATAATTTTGGCTTGATAAAGCGTTTATGTTTTGTGAACGTCTGATAAAGCTTATTTGAGAAGGTTTCATGAGTAGACTTTGGGAACATACTGAAATAACACCATTGAAAAAACAAAATAAAATCCGGTTCTCGGTATCTAACATGACAAGACTAAAATTAACAAAATTTTCTCTTCGTAATCAGACAGAGAGTGGAAGCCCACCGCATTATACAGCTAAAAAAAAATTATGAAATACAAGATGGGCAGGCAAGAAAAGATACGAACCAAGCTTCATCCAGCAGTGCAATGATTCCTCCAGGTTTCTGCATTCACGATTTATTTGTACATGTTAATAATAGGAGGAACTTTTTCAAACAATTATTCAAGAAAAATAACGTTACAAGGAATTTTAGTTAGTTCAGAGTTCAGACTTATGATTTTGCAAAAAAAAAAAAGAAAAAGGAAGAATAAAAGCAGTTTAAGAATTCTTCATCAGCAGTATAACACTGGATCAGAATAACTCAAGTACAATGACAAAATTGCAGAGAATCTAAACTGCTAATTTATTTGGATAAAATAACATAATTCATAGTACGCTTCCAGTAGCAAACTGATAAGGCATGATATTGATGCTCAACAGTATGATATAAGGTTCATTTATTGGAAAAATCTCACTTGGGTACCATGATGTTTGGGGAATTACCAGTTAGGTTCTATGAGGTTTGGAAAACACCACTTAGGTCACATGAGATTTTGAATTTGTCTCACTTAGGTGACATCTAAACTAATGTTGTTGAATAAAATTTTCAACTTTTACACTTACTACCCTTTACTTTTTCCTTTGCATAAAACCGCCCTTTAGGTATTATTATGTTTTTCCCTTAACCACAATCAAGGAAAAAGTCCAACTATGGAAAGAGAGGGGCTAAAATCCTGATTTATTAACTGAAAATAGAAACCCTAAAATCCTAGTTTATCAGTTTCTCACTTGCATGATATTTAAACTAGCCAGTTAAATAAAGTACTCCATAGAATTTAATCCCTTTTCATTTACACTATCTGAAAAAATTGAGGGCATTTTGGACTTTTTTATTTATAGATGACAGAAATCTAAAAGAGGGTGGTTAAGGGAAAAAATGAAAGAGGGTGGTAAGTGAAAACATAATAACCTCACCAAGACTACTACTAAAAAGACTCTGCATAGTTTCCTTGTCAGCATCATATCCACTTGGCATATGTAATGGAATATATTGTGCAACAACCAACGTCACGCAGTAGCTGTTTTTAGATGATAATGATTCACACCTATACAGATAATTTTTTAAGGGAAAAAATGAATCTAAAACTCAAGATAAAGGAGCCACCTTCTCGATAAGATCCAAGACGTCTTGGTTATCTACAAATTCAATATAACTCCAGTTAATTTCCTCCTTTGTGTACTCTTCTTGCTCCATCTTGAAAACATGCTGAAATGGACATAACAAAACTCACATTAATGATCAGAAAATAAGTAAAATTCTGAATTCAAAATGTCAAAGCTTGCCTGATTGAAATGTTGTTGCAGCTTTTCATTGGTGTAATTGATACAAAACTGCTCAAAACTGCAAAGAAAATCATAAGTAAAACCTTGAATTTCCCCATGACTCTAAAAAGGATAATTTCTAAGAATATCATTTTTGGTAACTTTACCTATTTGTTTTGAAGCTTTCAAAACCATAGATATCAAGAACTCCAATCAAACATTTTGAGTTCGCATCTTGACCAATTGAAACATTAATTTTTTCCACCAACCTACAAATCAGTATCAAAATCAGCATCAAACTATACATAAAAGAGATGGATATTGAAGAATTTCTCCTTACCAGTCAAATAAACGACAATATAATGTTTTTGCAAGACCATCCCTGCTAAATGCTGCACTAACAGGGTCAAGACTCCTCTTGATGACTTCTTCAGGGGTGATCATTACACGTTTGCAAAGTGCATCTTCCAACCCAGCAGGATCACACCTGAAAAGGAAAAAATCAAATCTTGCATGACAAAACCATGACAAGAACACCATTATAAAAATTTACACATATTGAGAATCAACTGTACATAAGAAGTTCTGCTGTTGTTTGAAGATGGAATTTAGAGCTTTTATCCTTTGGAACAGAAGAATCAGCTTCCCGACCCTTGGTGAACTCAACGTTACCAATGTGAAGAATGGAAGCTACTACTCGGAATATTGCATCCTGCAAATATAGAATTATCCCAGAAGACAGGATTAGTTTCACATTGTCTATATAAGACCATAAAAAAAAAGCATCAACATTAAAACATATGCCATACCTGTTCTTGCTTGCTAATTCCAACAATGTCCATTGCTCTCCTTGTGGCAAGAAACTCTTGAGCGTCACTCACACCAACCAACTCATAGCAACTTGATTGATTAAGATAGCGGAAAGATTTAGGGTGTGCAAGCTTATATTTCTCAATTTCCTGAAGAAAAATGGAAATGAAATAATGGTCCTCAAAATTTAAGCAGTACATCAATGGCAATAAGACAGCCGAGCTTTATACAGTAATACAGTATATGCACCCCACTAATGCAACAAAAGAACAGGAAAAGATTATAACCTCCTGTGGTGCTGCACAAAGAAGGTAAAAGCAATGGTAGTTTCGTTCAGGATCTGAAATTTGGCAAACACGGGACCTCTCGAGAAGATAGGTTCTGATGGCAGCTCCAGATATTCTTCCACGCTTATCAAACTGTATCTCAACGAATTTTCCAAACCGACTGTGATGGCACATTCAGCAACATATTAGTATAAATCAGCTTCTATGGAGTAGGAAAATATGCAACCTGCAGTTACATACTCCGTACATACCTTGAATTATTATTTCTCACTGTTTTTGCATTGCCAAAAGCCTCCAGAACTGGATTTGACTGCAGTTACATTTTCCGTATTAAATAATAGTCTTAGGAAGTACGTTCATTAAGTCCTTATACAGCAACAATCCCATTCATTATGATATGTAAAATACATGAGAGCACATACAAATAAGGGCTTAACTTTAAAAAAAAAATTAACATTCAAAACTCCACCAGCCAGACCTCACCACAACAGAAATATATAAATCTCTGAGCCGGTAAAATATCTACACATTTTCTTTCGAATTTTACAAGATTATTGCATAAATCAGAAGTTTTTGGCTACTTTGACTGGACAGGGACCCTACAGTTAATGATACGATAGCCAACTTTAATTAAGTAGATAGGAAATCTTTCGATTTGACAGTCAATTAATGTTTTACAGCACCTGTGAAGAAAAATATGACAAAAATCCAGATCTGACTTCCACGTAGTTGTTAGCACTTGATAGCAAAAATCTCAGAGATTGAACAATGAAAACAGAAATCTTCTATGTAACCGTTGTTATAGAAATACAAGATGATAAAATGGTAAAGTCCTTAATCATTTACATATTAAATCCAAAGATCCATCTAACCTCCAAAACTTGTTGTTCGACAGTTCTTCCTTCAGTGGCAGCACGGCCCCCCAAATAAGCAAGGTAGCGCATAAGCATCTTTGTGGTCTCCGTCTTACCTGCACCACTTTCTCCACTCACCAGAATGGAATTGCTCTTCCCCTCATTAATCATTGCCCTGATTCAGAATAACAGTACAATTCCATGAAATCGTGAAGAAAGACTGAGTAAAACAAGTAAGTAATAATAGATGCAGATTCACCTATATGCAACATCGGCAATTGCGAAAACATGTGGGCTTAGTTCCCCAAGTGGAGCTCCTTTGTAATGGGCCATCATCTGGGAATCATAGATATGAGGGAGCCTTTGGAACGGATTGACGGCAATAAGGATGTTTCCAGTATAAGTCTGCCAATGATGTCAAGAGTAGGATATTGCATTATAAGATAGCTGCCCATAGCTGCAGCAATTAATGGTTCTCTCTCACAATGTTGAAACACAAGTTTATGAGCAAAGATTCAAAACAAGATAGACTTACATAGATTTCATTAAGGGCGTATCGAGTTCCCAAATTCTGCAAAACTCCGGGCTCGTGGAGATAAGACAATTTGGTCATGTCATCTTCCCCTCCATCAGGTGCATCGACATCTTTTGGGTATATTTTGGACAACTTGACCGAAAGCTTTCAAGTACAAACACAGGCAGAAATCTCAAAAGAAGTAATAGACACATTCAACTCCTCATTTTCATACCTTATGATTATCTTCAAATAACAAAACCACGTTATGAAACTACCTAATTGCACAAATTACCTTCTTTCCATTTGTAGTCAGGATGTCTACCACATCGCCCTTAATCTTAGTTACTTCTCCATCGATCCAACACACATCCGGGTCCTCAGCCCAAACATGTGACCCCACAATGATGTTTCCACTAGAGGCCTGCAGGAATTGAGAACATAAATTTTTTTTATAAATAAAAAATGATCACATTGTCACTCACAAGCCGTACAAAGAAATCCAAAATTCAATGTCCTGGCACCAAAATGCCAACTTAACGGTAAACACATTAAACCTAAGTTTGAGGACAAATCACGTACTCAAGGGGTCGATTCAAATGCAAAAAAGCACGTACCATTGAGAAATTCCTTCAAATGCAAATACGATCAAATCAGCATCATTCGCACTAAAAGCACCGACATTGTTTTCGAAAACCTAACAGCGGCGATCGATTCTCACGAAGTCCCGGCAGAACCAGATCACCGGAATCAGAACAACGACGGATCAATAGGTCAATTGAAATGAAACAGGAACCGAAGGGGTGAACGAAAGGTCTTCTGGAGAAGACGATCGAATGATTTTCATTTGAAATGGGGGGATGGGATTGTGTGGATGTAAACGCAATTGGTTTACAAACCCTACAAATTCGGTATCGTTGAGTTGAGCTTACAATTCTGCATCTTTGTTGGAGATTCGTGGCTGCCATGTTTCTCTCTCACTCACTCTCGATCTCTCTCGCCCCTCTCCCTCCCGCTCTCTCCCTCTCGCTCTCGCGCGCGCTCCTCGTCGTATCTACACTCGTTCAGTTGAGTATAGTTTGATACTCCATAAAAAATCACCAATAAATTTGAAAACTATTCAAAATTATTTATACTTATGGTTTTATTCTTTTTATTTGTACAAAATATTGATCTCACACCTCACAAAACAATTCATTTACTATTCATTTGAAAATTTTAAAATAAGATAGAAACTAAATAAAATATTGCCTTTTATTAATTTTGTAAATAATTTTATACTTGTTAATAATAATAAGGGAAAATTGCAAAAAATAGCTCAGCCTTTAGGGGTTGTTGCGCTTAATAGCATGAATTATAAAAAATGTAGAAAATAGCCTCAAGTATTTACTTGATTGCAGAAAATAGCCTCAAGCTACATTCCAATTCAAATAATTATAAAAAAATAGCCTTAGGTTACCTTTAAATTGAAATTAAATAAAAAAACATATCCAAAACAATGTGTATTAAAAAAAATCATCACTTCTTATATAAAAAATAGCCTAAATAAATTTTTTTTTAATCATTAAGTCATTATTAGCTAAATTCATCATTGAATTAATTATAAAAACTACCTTATACCATGTAAATTTTGTAAACAAATAATTTTTTAAAAAAGGCTACTAAAAAATTTCACAGGATCTTTATTTTTCTCAATACAAAATTAACTTATCTTCATCCCACAATTTATTCAATGCTCAAATAAAAATTATTGTTGGGTGAATACTGTATGCACACTTTTTTTCTTCAATAGATAACAAATTAAATACACTAATTGTTAGGTTTTAAACAATATATAATGCATGCTTAACTGCTTTTTTGTGCTAGTTTTTCTCGGAAGATTGCCCTAAATCACTTATTAAATCAATTGCGAGTGGAAACTTAAGTATCTATTCACTTTTAATGATATACTTTTATTATCTTTAAAAAGTGTGAAATGATATATTTTCGAACGGGTGGAGTAAGAAAATGAGAAATTGTCATTTAATATATTAAAAATAAATAAAAATTTGTGTCACAAACACTTTTTTTTCGACCTAATTAGCGGAATGGCCTACTTTTGGAACAAATTGTGAAATTGTCCACCCAATTAAATCCCCCAGATTCATCATCGCCTTCCTCAGATCCCTCCTCCTCCCGTCCACCGACCTCTAGACCCTCCACTTCTCCCCGTCCCCTCTCCTCCTCCGATCTCTGTCTTTCCTCTCCTCCCCTTCTTAGATCCGCGCATTCCTTAGAGACCCGAGAGCGAGCGATCGAGGGAGCGGGGCGAGCGAGTGCATCCTCTGAGAGCGAGCAAGCGATCTGAGAGCGAGTGAGCGATCTCGGTCTGGATCTGGATTCATGTTCTCGCGTGCAGTTCGATTGAGGACGAAGGCGTCGAATCACGATCGAATTGCCTACCGAAGCGAGCGATCGAGGGAGCGGACGGAACGAGTGCATCCTCTGAGATCTAAGATCTCCTCGGTGGATCAAGATCTGAGAGAACACGAATCCATATCCAGAGCGGTCGGAGTGAGTGCTGCTTCCGTCGGTGGAGTTTTTTGGGGAGGTTGTGCTCATATCCGACCGGTTTCTCCAGCTTTAGATCTCCGGCTTCCGAGATCGGAGGTTTGAGGAAGAAGCAGTAACACTGGAGGTTTTAGATCTTCGACTTCCAAGGTCGGAGGTTTCAGGGCTTCCGGCAACACCGGGAGGGAAAAAGTGAACAGTATCGAGCGGCGTTCGTCAATTAGGTTAACTTAGAGAAATTACAAAATTTATTCGCTATTTTTATATTGTAAAAAATTCACCACAATATTACATTTGCACAACATGAAATTATATTTGCACAACAAAATGTTATATGAGCACAATATATTGTTAGAGTTGCACAACGAAAAGTGCTTAAACGAAAAAAAAATAGTGGAAAAAAATATATATTACATTTGCACAACATACGGTTATATTTGCACAATAACAACATACTCTTATATTTACACGATAAAATGTATAACAAAAAACTTTGGTTATATTTGCACAACAGGAGGTTATATTTGTAGGCCAAATTGCCGGATTGATATAAAAAAGGTAACACAAACGACAGATTGGTATAAAAAAACTTCAAGCGACAAATAGGTATAAAAAACAATATCAATGTAACAAATTGGTATATTTTCCTTTAAAAATCGATTTTTAATAAATTAAGTGAATTTATATCCCTACAACTTATTTCCATTTAAAAATATAAACAATTAAAATAATATACATTCTATTTTTAATATTTTAAGTTTTATATTTAAATTTTATACTCAAATAAATTTAAAAATCTATTTGAATTATATTTTTTAAAATATATAGATATTTAAAAAACTTGATTTATATATCGATACCAACTCTCCCATTTTTTTATTGAAAATGTTTATAAAGTTTAAAAATATTTTATAGATGACATTTTAATTAAAATCAAAATAAGTTTATAAAGCATTAACATTATATAAATTTTAATAAGATTTTGAGTTTAATAATTAATGTTAAATTTAATGTAACAATTTATTTAATTTGTAAACATCTACATTGTGTGCCAAGTGAAAAAAATATTTTAAAAAACATTAATCTCAACCTTCCAAATAAATTCCAGGTTATTTTTTTCCCAAAAGTTTGCTTAAATTTTGAAATAAAATTCAACAAAATCTTCAAATTTTATAATACCCACTAATATAATTATAAATTATAATTTTTTTTTATAGATTTATTTTATCCTACCGATCTAATGTTTCATTAAAAATAAATAAGTTGATTTATTAATTGAATTGGAAAATTGGATTTTTTAAGGAAAATATACCAATTTGTCGCACCTGTGTCATTTTTTATACCTATTTGTCGCTCTAAGTTTTTTTAATACCAATCCGTCGTTTGTAGTACTTTTTTTATACCAATCTGGTAATTTGGCCTATATTTGTACAAGCACGACATACTCTTATATTTGCACGACAAAATGTTTAAAAAAAAAAAAGACTTGGAAAGGGGAAGGTCCGGAGGGACAATTCCCTAATTTGTCCAAATGTGTGGATAAATCACCAATTAAGACATGTTTTTTGAATATTTTGCAAACTCCCCCTAAAAATACACTTGAATAAATAAAGTAGAGATTTCGCAATTTTCAAAATATTTTCTAACTCTGCATAAACTAAAGTTCTCTAAATTCAATTGCAAAGGTGTCTCTAAATATTTTTCCTAACTTTCTTTAAAATAGAGAAACAAAAGTCATATTCTCTAAATTATTTCAATTCTGACTCCAACAACTTCCTATTCAAAATTATAATTTAAGTATATATTAGTATAGTATGCATTATAGACCATAGTATATGGTAATTCAAATAGACTTATTAGTGTTATCGTTTAGGTTTTAATGAACCCCTTTTGGGTCATCAAGTTTAGTGGGGAACGTACCCGGAATCGATTACAAGTCCGTTGAATCAGAGAGATTTTGGCTCTCCACCTGACCCAACAATTAGGATATTTTTAAATATTTTCTTATTGTAGAGTTTATTTATGTTTGTTTCATTTTGTTGTTATCTGCTTTTCTGTTTTTTATGGTATACGTTTGACGATTCATCGTCTGACCTCTCGATGAGTCAGATCTGTTTGACATTCGAATTTGTACCTTATAAAAAAATCTCTAATAAAACCTCTATAGTAGAGATAAAATCATAAGGAGTAGAATTTTTTTTTTGTGTGTGTGGGGTGGAATCATTTCTATCATAAAGCCTCCTCAATCAATAAGAGAAGTAGAGAGAGAAAATCCAAGGGCGGCCAGCCCGCCTCCGGCCACCTCTCCGTCAGAAACCCCCCCGTTTGGGGCTCCAAATCCTGCTGAGCAGGTTCTAAACACCATCACTATACCACCCTTCTCCCACCCTCGGTGTTTCTCTTCGGAGCCACCACGCTCACCCACCTCCTCGGAGGCAGAGAACCGCCTCTTCGAAGGATGAAATCCACCTCTTCGGAGGCTAAAATCAACCTCTTCAGAGGTCAATACCTCTTCGGAGGATGAAAACCACCTCTTTGGAGGATGAAACTACCTCTTCGGAGGTCAAAAAATCAGTCTCATACCCGGGTCTTGTACCCTTTCACGACGGTCGCTGCCGATCTCAGATCTCCTTCCGCCTCCTCCCTCGGACCCCTTTCATTTGGGATTAACCTCACCATAGTCGTCTCCGGCTTCCTACTCCTCGGATAGTCCTTTTTTCTTGGGGCTTTTGCGGATTAGGGGTGGGTAATATCGAATCTAGATTCGCTCTCAACCAATTCGACTCACCTTGCCTTGATTTCGGTCTAGGGTGTTGATATCATGACCCTCTCTCTTCGGGTTCCCAGACCTCATCTTTCCTTCTCTGGGTTTGGCTTGAATCGCCCCCCTTTGCTGAACTTCGTGGGGTCGGAATTCGGGCTGTCGATCGCCTTGGATTTCTCCTCCATTGGTTCTCGGTTGATCCTGTTATTCAGTCCCGGTCGACCCACCATTCGTCGCCTCTCATCTTGTTTTGGCCGGGTCACGGCGCCTCTGACAACCTCGCTCGCTTGCCCTCCATCATCTCCCGGTGTTGGTCGGCGGCGGCGGCTTGTGATAAGGCGTCACCTATCCTTTGTTGATGTCGGTGACTTTCTCCTTTCCTTTGGCCCATGGGCTGGGCTCAAATTGTGCTTTGGGCCCAAGGCATATTCTTGGGCCCAAAGCAGCCCGGTCTAAAAAAAAAAAAAAAAGAAAGAAAGAAAGAAAAAAAAATCGATTAATATATATTTTGTTATAGCTATGTTTATAATTTTATATATATTAATTGAGTTTAAAATCTCATGGCGTTAAATCCCGCTCGATAGGGCATGTATTAAATCCCGTTAGGGTTGGCTAAAATCCCGATAGGGTTTCTGGTGCTATTTTCAGGCGGTGTGAGACTTTGCGTTTGGCGTGACTGAGCTTTCTTCTCCGATTGATGGGGTTCTGGCCGATTGGAGTCGGGACAGGCTGGGGTCGTGGTAGTATGTATCGAGGCGTCTCCATATTTCGGGAAGGCTATTTCCTTGGAGGTTCGTCTTCACTGCCCACAGGTGACTCCTGATGTACCGCTGGCCTGCGGTGCTACTTCAGAGTAGTGCTTGGCTTCGTCCGTAGTCTACGTCCTCATCTCGTTTGGTTTAGTTGTGTTTAGTTTCGCTTTGTAGAGTGTTCTTGCTTGTTTTTGCACCGTATATGTATTTTATGCTTGTTTAGACGGTTATCCGTCTGCCGACTTGTCGGCCTATCGAGGTTCAGATATGTCTGACCTCGAATTTTTACCTAATCAAAAAAATAAAATAAAATAAAATAAAAAATAAAGCCTCCTCTTTATATAAACTTAAAATAGAGATTTTTGGAGAGATCACTTTTTTCCTCTATTTTTGCACCAATTAATAAAAACTTTAAACATTGATTAATAAATGCATAAATTTATAGACTGAAGAAGTTTTTAAAGCTAAAGTACAAAAAGTTAAATTACTTTGATAATAATTATTTCGAAGATTTTGTAACGATTGGAGATGCTCTTATAACGACAAATATAAAATAGAACAATTATGAAAAATAAAGCACCATTAACATCGAAAAAGACGTTAGGTACAACGTCGAAATGGGATCGGATGTTGCACACTGTGTAGCCCTTGGATTCTATTTTCTTTATTTGATGAGAGCAGCCTCTCACGTTTTCACACCAAAAAAAAAAAAACACCGAGGATGCTCTTTTTTTTTTTTTTTTTTTTGCCTTTGTGTGTGTTTTTTAACATATTTATCCTAGCAACATTTAATTTGATATTGTTAGTTTGACTCGCCCCAATCCTCAGTTTGTTGTACATATAATAATGTCAACAACTTATTCACGTAAAAACATCCAATCCAGCATTGATTAGCAACTTAATAACATCTAAAATTAAAGGGGGTTACTATTTACCCGGTAGAAGTTTGGCCGTTCACACGGTTGGACTGCGCACTCGCATTGCGCGGACGCGTTTTTTTTTTTTTTAATTTTTTTTTCCAGCTCTGCCATTGTTGAGTTCGATTGGAAGGGTTGCAATTTCAGATCCGGGTTTAGGATTGTTAGAGCTGCAATGGTAGGAGGAGGGAGTGTAGGAGGAGGAAGAGGGAGTGCAGGCGGAGGGAGAGGTATGCTAGGGTTGCAATTTCAGATCTGGAGAAGCGGCCAGATTTGCGGCAACGGAGGGGGTGCAGGCGGAGGGAGCTAAGAGGCGGCAGTGGCAGGAGGGGCGGCTGAGGTCGGAGGCGACGCGCTTGTTTTTTTCCCTTTCAGATCCGCCATTGTTGAGCTTGGAAGGGTTGCAATTTCAGATCTGGGTTTAGGATTCTTAGTGCTGCAATTCACTAATAGATTAGGTGCTGCTCTTGGAAGAGGAGGGAGAAGCGGCCAGATTTGTGCCAATGGAGGAGGAGTGCTGGCGGAGGGAGAGGCGGCTGAGGTCGGCGGCGACGCAATCGGAATTGGGCGACTGAGGAGACTACGAGGAAGGCGAGCACAGCGGAAAAGAGGATCGCTCTCATGGTTGATTGAATTGGTTGCCGTCGTTGAGTCGAAGAGAGAGACAGGGGCCAACGAGGGGGCTTAGAGCAGGAGAGAGGAAGGACTAAGGAGGTGCGCACTAGGCAAACGCAACTGCAGTCCAAGTGCGTATTCGTGATGCGCTGTTACGGATGCTTTCCGTGTAAAAGGGAATAATTTGATCGTGTGAATAGCGATCCTGAAATTAAATAGCCTCTCGACAAAAGAAAATTAACTACCGTATTGAACAATGATCACACACATATGATGTACGGATATATATAAGGTTACACGTTCAAATCAGAAAAAGGGATCAGGGATCCTCTCCTAATATCTTTTACCTAATATCTTCCTAATACAACAATCTCAACCATCCAAATAATTTAATGGCTAAGATCCTCTCTACCAAACTTAATAATCTTATCTTAATTATCCTTAATCTTCTCAATCTCCGTCTTTCTTTCCTGTCGTCGTCCACCCCATAAGGGACCTCCTCTTCAACCCTCGCCGTCCAACCCATCGGAGACCCACTGCCTTGCATCCTCCTGCAGCAGTGAAGAGGACACGAACTGTGATCACTATGTATCCATGTATGTGTCAAGTTGAGCATGCTAATCCGATTGCCTTGGGTGTATCAAACTCCAATTTCTTTTCCCCCAACTGAAAGTCTGCGTGTTGAGATTTCGAATTGAATTTGATTGGATGCATCAAACTCAAAATCAAAATGAAGTAGTGGATGGCTTTCCAACTCAACAAGAACACTATCTCACTTATTTGCAGGCTTCCGTACATGATTAATTCCTTCTCGCAACTCATAAAAATCGAATGGTGATGTATGTTAGATTTATGATGATATATTGATCATTTAATTAATTCCAACCTAACACAGAGAATAAGATCATGCTTTTTATGAGTTTAATTGATTGTATATTTGGACTCCAATTTGAGAATGAACGCCAAAATTCAAAGAATCAAATTACTAATACGAACCAATGACCTCTTGCCCTAGTTGTAAGGGAGAGGTAACCCTTGCAAGAGGTCAAGGGTTCAAATCCCATTTGTGTAATTAAGTGGGTGCCCAAGCCATCATTGGCTTGGGTGAGCTTGCTTGCCCGGTTCGAGTCCTTTGCAGGCTAGGGCTCGAACCCGTGGGGATTAGTCGACAACCTCGGAACCCCCACGTCAAAAAAAAAAAAAAAAAATAAAATCAAATTACTACTACGAGAGGACGACGGTAGCGGTCCTCCTATCAGCGTGACATTGAGGGTCCAAGAAGAGGTCCACGAGAATTCTAACGGAGAAGGATCATTGTAGGAATTGAAGTTCTCCAGTTAAATCCGGAGAATCCCGGCGGCGTGAGCGGCGGCATGGCCAGAGGCGGTTCGCCGGGAGCACGAAATTCTAGGATTTCGGGTGGTGAGGGGGTGGTGTACCGGGGAGGGCGGTGCACCAAGGAGGTGGACCGGGGAGAGGCGGGGAGGGCGGTTTAGCAGGTGGACCGGGAGCGGCGGCGACGGCAATGGTGGTGGACGGTTGGCTGGGAATCCGTGGATAGGGGATGAAGATGGTGGGATATAGGTTTTTTTTTTTTAATTTAAGAGAGGTTTAATCTTGACCATTAAAATCTTTGGAGGGTGGAGATTAATTTAGGGGTTAGAACAGCTAAAAACACATTTTAGAACATGACGAAAATATCCCTTTGATTATAAAAAATTACCCGCTCCCACCCCACCCACCTCTCTCCCTCTCTCACGCAGCACTCAACCCCCATAGATGAACAACAACATCAACCCTTCATTTTAATGGCCGCATAAGTCAGACAAAAGAAGATCTGTACAAGGTAGGAGTATAGACCTACTCCCAGACCTTCATTTCTCAATCAATGAAATAGATAACAACATTCTCTCTATTCCATCCTCTCGTTCTTGATCGATTCTCAGAGAGTTTGAAGATTTGCTCGAATTGCAACAGATCGACAAAAATAACCACATAATTTCTCCCTCAGGCTGGAATACAAGACCAATCTAAGGAATGTCAATTAATAAAAACTCATAAATGGAACAGAAAACAGATAGGACTTCTAGCGATCGGGTTGATTTGGTCATCATCGTCGAAGGGTTTCGATCGTAACGGTCCGCCGTCGGAGTGAACTAGATCGATAAACACCAGATTTGGGAGGGAGTGGGGTTTAGAAGGGGAATCGGGAGGCTCCGCCGATTGAAGATCGCCACTGAACGAACTGCAGAAGATACAAATTGGCCTTAGGTGGTGGTCGGTGCGACCCAATGACCGTTTGGTCGTTGCGACCAGTAGGGCAGTTGGTCGGTGCGACCATATGGTCATTGCGACCAGTTGATCTAGTGGTCGTTGCGACCATAGTACCTTGCGCTAAACGGAAAAAATACCCTGCGCTAAATAGAAAACGTGTTAATTTATTAGGCTCCTAATACAAGGAGAGAATCCGGATCCCTCGAGAAAATATTCTAAAAAGGCAAAATTACAGAAAACCACCCTTTAAATATGAGTGTTTTCACTTAACCACCCCTTAAATTCAATATTACATAAAACCACCCTTTAAATGGTATTTGTTTACAACTCACCACCCATTCAACTATTTTCGTTACTTTATCATTAAATATATTATATTTTAATATTTTTAAACTCAAATTTGATTGTAAATATATTCAAAATTTGAATTTAAGGGCCTAATTATATTTTAGGGATCATTGTATTTATTTTTAAAAATAATAATCAATAAATTCTAGAATTATTATCTTAATTTATGTTTGAAAATGTTTAAAACATTATGTAAATTACTCTTATTTAAAATATAAATAAATAAGAGTAATTTCCATAATATTTAAAAAAAATTATAAGTATTTTCAACCATAAATCAAGATAATAATTCTAGGCTATATTTATATTTATTTATTTTTAAATAAATAAAATAATCCCTAAAATATGATCGAACCCTTAAATTCAAAATATGAATATATTTACAATCAAATTTGAGTTTAAAAATATTAAAATATAATATATTTAATGATAAATTAAAGAAAATAGTTGAATGGGTGGTGAGTTGTAAGCAAGTACCATTTAAAGGGTGGTTTTCTGTAATTTTGAATTTAAGGGGTGGTTAAGTGAAAACACCCATATTTAAAGGGTGGTTTTCTTTAATTTTCCCTTCTAAAAATGAAACGATACAACAACAAAATTCATACACGTGACCGTCACGTGCCTAGTTAGATCCTTCTCTCAAACCTCACCGGGAACCCCCCTTCCATCTGCGCCGTCAAGTACGGCAGCAACACCGGCTCGAACCCCTCCGCCACCACCGGCACCACCCTGAACCGCCGCAGAACCCCTGCCGCCACCCTCTTCATCTGCAACAAGGCCATTTCCTTCCCCAAACACACCCGGGGCCCCGCCTGAAAAACCGGGTACGAATACAGATCCTTCGCCACAAAAGCCCTCTTCTTCCTCCCCTCTCCGTCCTCTCTCTCCTCCAACCACCTCTCCGGCCGGTACTCCGCCCAGTCCTCCCCCCAGATGCTCGCCGCCCTCCCCATCGCGTACACGTGGTACGCAACCGCCGTCCCCCTCCTCGCCACCGTCCCGTCCGGCAACACGTCCTCCTCGGTGGCGAACTTGATGTCCACCACCACCGGCGGGTAAAGCCTCATGCTTTCGTGTAGAGCGGCGTGTAGGTACACTAGATCCTTGGTGTCGTCGTAGGCGGAGGCCTTAGGGTTTTCGTCGCTCCGATTGATCTCGTCGATGATTTCCCTCTCCGCCGATGGATTCTTGGAGAGGAGCCAGAAGAACCAGGTCAACGCCGCGGAGGTTGTGTCCCGGCCTGCGAGGATGAAGCTGATCGCTATATCGGTGATGAATTCCTCGTCGGAGTGCCCCGATTTGAGGAATCTCGAGAGCAGATCGAGATCGGAGTCCGATTCCGGTGTCGAATTATCCTTCTGATCCTTGATTTGTTGCATCTTTTGCTTTACGATCTCAGAGGTGAAATCTCGAACCTTGGATACGGCCGTCCGGAGGCGACTCTCAGTCCCGATGTTCAGGAATCGCTTGAGCCGCCATACGATCGGGTGGATGGCTCTAAACCGGAGGCTGGTAATGGCGACGGCTTCCTCGAAAGCGGTGGCGAATGGCGCCTCCGGGAGCGACGGGAGAAGGAGCGCCGGATCGTAACCAAAGGCGATCTTGCAGATGTTATCAAACGTGAACCTCCGGAGGAGACTCTGGAGATCGAACACCTTACCTGCATCCACAGATTCAGCCAAGATCGGGATAAGCCGATTTTCAAGCTCGGCGTCCACCACCTGTTCGACGAATTTCCTCAGAGACTTGCTGCTGAACTCATGGCTAGCAACACGGCGCTGGAACTTCCACTCGTCGCCATCAACGCTGAAGATGCCCTTGCCAAGGAGGTCACTGACAATGGAGCTGTACTTGTTCCCCTTCTCGTAGACGGCGAACTTGGTCTTGAGAATGTGCTCCACGATGGCCGGGTTGGCGGTGATGATCTCATCACCGCCCCATAGCGGCCTCTTCAGGAGCACAGTCGAGGTCGGGGATGACCTCAGCATCTCGACCATGAATGGAACTCGGTCCCTGATGTTGCTCGGTAGAGCCAGAATGGAGCCGATGATCGGGTAGGATTTAGCAAGCTTCGTCGCGGATTCATGGCTCTTGTGGTTGGCGGAGAAGACGAGCTTGTGGACGATGAAGATCAGGAGGAGTGGGAGAAGGAAGAGTAGCAATGGAGGCAAGTTAACAAGCTCAACCATGGCTAAGCAATGTGTTTAATTTTCTCAATGTAAGTCAATTGGTATTTGCTTTGCAAAATGGTTGTCAAAACTCAAATCAATTGGTATTTATATTTAATTAATTGCTCAATGTGGCAGATTAGTTGCAAATACAAAATTACTAATTTGCTTCATGAATTATGATATTGACGGTTTTGACACTTTTTTAATAACACTTGTGGAAAAATAATACATCTTGGTAAATAGTCATTAAGATTTTTCTAATGACAACTTTAAATTGCAAAGAAAAATCCTCATCCATAGTAAAAAGGTAAAAAAGATTCCATTTGATCATTGAAAAATATGAAAGGTGGACAACAAGTTTGAACATCATCTTCATCTGAAATTCTCCTGTAACTTCCATGATCAATCCTTTGTCGCCTTCGAAAAGGCCTTCAAAGTATCATAAGTTCATAAACCCAATTTATGTTTTTCTTTTTGTAGACAAGGGGCGAAGCTCCTCAAAAACTATAACACCAATACTCCCTCCGTCCCACGATAGTTGTCTTTGAACTATTCATGTACGCTTTTTAATGAGCTAAAAACTATATAAAATTTTAATTTTTTAAAATAATTCTATATTTATTAGTAATGTGTATAATACTATATTATTTAAAAATATTTAGTAATTAAAATGTTGATATCTTTAATTTATAGTTTTTAACTTCTTAAGAAAACGTACCTGAATAGTAAAAGACATCTATTGTGGGATGAAGGAAGTACAAGATAAGTCATACAAGCCAGACAAACAAACTCCTCTAAGAGCACCTACAATGGGGTTTTAAGACGGTTTTTAGGTTAGAAATCAATTTAATAATAGGGTATGGAGAGAGAAAAAAATAAAAACGATAAAACCCAAAAAAAAACCCAAAAAACTTACCGGTGGGGTAGGAGGAGAGAGAGAGGGAGAGCATGTGGGGTCTAATTTAAAGAAAAAAGGGGTAGACATTAAATGTGATACCATTCTTTTTCTTTATAATTTTAAATATATGTGTTGAAGGGTTTTTAATAGGTTGTATGGACGTGGGTGTAAAAATATGTTGGGTTTTTTAGGAGGAGAAAAAGTGATAAAAGGTGATTAAGAAACCGTAGAAACCCGTATGGATGCGGATGCTCTAATATTTTCGAAAATCATCCGACTAATGTCCGGAGGAGAATCTTGCAGAACGTGTAAACTCAAATCTAGAGAGAAGACAGAGTTTAACTAACGAATCTGGCACCCTATTTCTTTTTGAAAAAATATGACTCTTTTTTTTTTTTGATTCAATGATTATCTAATCTCTTTTAATGAAACCTTGGCAACGAGCAACCGGGTTATAGACTGGATATATATATGTGTGTCTAGACATAAGGAACCCAACACCCTATTTTATCGTTGATGTTTGTATGATATACAGTATATTTTTATTTTTTTTTATTAGGAAAGAATTCGGGTGGGCTGGCCCTACCCGGCATGATATACCGTATATGTTTAACAACAAACAATATTCTATTTTGTTGTTGTTGTTGTTCTTTTCATACGCCTTTGAGAAGTGAATTGACTTCGACATCAAAAACAGAGCCATCATTATTGATCTACCAACCTTTGGTAATAAATTCACCTGGCGTCGAAAAAGATTCGGGCCTGATAACACGTTTGAGAAACTAGACAGAGTTCTAATTCATAGTAGTCTCATAAACACCTTTCCAAACCTAAGCACTAAGAACCACCCTTTCACAACTTCCGACCACTGTCACATATCCCTAGACCTCAAAGATAACCTAAGACCTAAACTACAACCCTTTAAATTCGAAATGGCTTGGACTAAAAGATCAGATTATGAATTAATAGTAAAGCAAGCATGGAGAGTGGATACAGAGGGTTCTCCTCTTTTTAAATTAACCAGGAAGCTTACCTATATAATATATCTCCTACTATATCTTGGCATCTATCTAGCTATCTCTACTTATGCTTTTTTAGCTGCCAGATACAAAGCAACAACTACACCAGGAGTTATGATCATAGATATAGTGATGCACATCATTTTGAATTTTACTTTCTCCGGATAATGTGCTCAGTCAGCTACCTTAAAATTCCATTACTAGATTACTTTCTTGTTATTTCTCTACATCTCTCTTGCTGCTATCCAATTATTCTTTGCCATAAACTGCATCAATACACTGAATATATTGACAACAACAAACAAGCTCTGAATAACCATATATGCAAAAGTAGCATTAATCATATTCTTCTTCCTTTATCTATGAACATTGAGTTAGAATATGAACTTCATTATTATTTAATGACCTTCTTAGTGACAAATCAAAATATATATCATGAATTACTCTACTATTTAAATTGCTGTTTATGGGTATTTCCAACCCTCTTCACTGCTACATCTGCTTGTATATCATCACTAATTATAAACCATTACCCTTATCATGAACAAAGGTTTCACAAGGGCATGGGTTCAATGTTTCTTACTATTAGAATCTCTAATTTAATTCTATCAAGACTGTCACAAAACCATAACAAACTCACCACTGACCTCAATCAAAACTGTAATGCTGCATTGCATTTTGAAATCATTCACTACTTGAAATTGTGCTTTGATATTCACCATATAAATCTATTACTTAGATACTTTGTTGATAGCTCTCTGAATCCCTCCTTCTGCATTTCTAGAACAATAACTCAGTTCAGGGATACATTCCTTTTACTTAAAACTTGCTTTGTCAAGTTAACGCAGTACCCTAACCTGCATCACTACCCTATATCTGTTATCACATTTCATCCATGTTTGAATTCTTTTAAATATGAATGTATTATTAATCATATCACTCCACACTTATTTATGAATCAATATATACATCCTGAACTCCTCTACTATCTAAACTGCTTTTCATGGTGCTTTGCTAATCAGATTTCAAATTCATTACTTAGAAGAATGCCACAAATTTGGTATCACTCGAATTCTGTACACCACCATCACTACACCATCACTGCACAACCTCTGAATCCCTCCTTATGGTTCTTTACTATTCAGCTGCCACTATTAACATTCATAAGAATGCCACAAAATCAGTACTACACAACCTCTGTATCCCTCCTTCTCAGCATTATCTGCTGTGGGCTTTGGGATCTCAGAAGTCACCTCTTTTTTCACCATTATACTTCTGCTTCTTCTGGTATCATAACTCCCACCATAAAACAAAACCCATGTGATGATCTCTCGGCATTGCTGTGCATAATTTTACAAATTCTCACTAGTAAGGTTTTGCAATTATCCCAATCAGGAGTGTCAAAAAACTACAAATGCTCAACCTATGCTTTAAACAACTACTATAGTGATGTATCAAATTATGATTTGAATTGCTACCTGAATAAGTGCATTGTTATCTACCTTAGAGACTTCTTGCTAAAATGCTCTGTTGCACATTCTCTGGTAATTTACTACTGTTGTCTTGGATCCTCATTTCAGTGCAGACCTATACTCTATCTACTAGCTACTTGCTCAACTATGATAATGCATTATCTTAAACTGCAGCATCATTCTATAAATGCCATCACCAACCAACCATATCTATGTAATCACACTTATAAATACATTACTTATCAATTCTATTTATCCTTGTCTATGAATCAAAAGCTATATCACAAAATTCTCTGCTATCCAAAAACGTCTCGATGTGACTTTGCTAACCAAATTTCTCCTTTATCTCTTATATTGTCATTATGGTTCATTATTGCTTGCACTCAGCCCCTGTTAATGAATCAAAATCTATATTATGATATTCTAGACTATCTTAACATGTTTTTTTGGTTTATCTCAAACAAGATCTCGACCATATTGCTCATAAACTGCCATCAAACTCTTAATTATTTGACACTAGCAGGATACCATCAATGCACTGCCACCCTTACCTTAAACCTGAACTCTCCTAAACATGGAGCCTGGCACCTTAAGCTTGATGAGTCTCTACAAACCTTTCAGGTTGAAAAACAAAAACCACACTCTAGCTATCCAAAATCTAACTGTCATAATAAGTATAGTAACTTAACATTAGAATCTACCTTACTCCTGCCTAAAATTAGTTTACAAACTCACGATTACCTAAATTATAAAATATATAACTTAGATCTCCTATATGCCATAAAACAAAAACAATCTATTAAGCACCAGCTTTACCTTTACCTATATAATATATCTCCTACTATATCTTGGCATCTATCTAGTTATCTATACTTACGCTTTTTTAGCTGTCAGATACAAAGCAGCAACTGCACCAGGAGCTATGATCTTAGATATAATGCTGCACATCACTTTGAATTTTACTCTCTCTGGATAATATGCTCAGCCAGCTACCTGAAAATTCCATTACTAGATTACTTCCTTGCTAATTCTCTATATCTCTTTTGCTGCTATCCAATTACTCTTTGCCATAAACTGCATCAACACACTGAATATATTGACAACAACAAAACAGTTCTGAATAACCATATATGCAAAAGTAGCATTAATCATATTCTTCTTCCTTTATCTATGAACATTGAGTTAGAATATGAATTTCATTATTATTTAATGACTTTCTTAGTGATAAATCAAAATATATATCATGAATTACTCTACTATCTAAATTGGTGTTTATGGCTATTTCCAATCCTCTTCCCTACTACATCTGCTTGCATATCACCAATAATTATAAACCATTACCCTTATCATGAACAAAGGTTTTACAAGAGCATGGATTCTATGTTTCTTACTATTAGAATCTCCAATTTAATTCAATCAAGACTGTCACAAAACCATAACAAACTCACCATTGGCCTCAATCAAAACTGTAATGCTGCATCTGACTTTGAAATCATTCATTACTTGAAATTGTGCTTTGATATTCACTACATAAATCTATTACTTAGATACTTTGTTGATAGCTCTATAAGCAAAAACTCTATTACTATTTACCTAACATACTTGTTTATCTTTTTATATGAATATGCTATAAGTCATCAGACTAATCATGCTCGAGGGAGCCATTCCCTCGAGGAACAAAACTTTTTACACGATTTGCAGACTCGTCCTCAGCTTGGCTGGTCGCATGGCTCTTGCCTTGTTGGCTTGGGGTTTCAAACTCAGGGAATACTCACACAAACGACCTCAACGGTTCTGCTCTTGATCCAGACTATCTACATCAAGGACGACTGCTCCGATTCACTTCACAGCATGTGTGAGCGTCCTATTGCCATCTTCAAAGTTTTAGATGTTAATTGTACTAGGGAAGGATTACCCAATCTGGATTTTAAACAATACTGCATACCTGGACGCAACAAACAAAATAATCCTTACTACTCTAATTCAGCAGGCTATGTGATGGATACTTATTTAGTAAACCATTATCGCATGTTTTATGTAAGAAACGATAATCAGTATCATTCAAAAGAATTTTATGGACTGTCAAGTATGATTATTTACTTTGAATTTGCCTTGAATACTAGTTATAATAGTGACTCATGCCCAATCCAAAACCACTACTATGGTCCTGGGCTTCACCTGCATTATAGTGAAACCAATAAGCTAGATTTGCAGATTAACAACTTTACAAATGAGACATCATCTCACACATACAAATTTAAACACAACCATAACAAAACTCCTTCGAATAGAGCAGCATTCAAAGTAGAGATTACCCACATACTCGCAACGAAAGAAGATACAAACAACACACACCATAAACAAATAAGAACCAAAAATAATTGGAGGCTCACTACTCCTATAAACAAGGCTACCAGCCAGAAAAACTACAATGTTCCGCAAAAAAGGTTTAAATGAAGTTTAGCTTTTGGAATATAAGAGGCCTTAGCAGAAAGAACGTTTGGACCCACATTGAAGCCACAACCAAAGCAAAACACATAAAAATCTTAATGCTGGCAGAAACAAAATTAACAAACCCTCCACCAGACAACTGCTGGAAAAAACCAGGCTTTGACAGGATGCACTTTATCCCTTCCAATGGCCTAGCGGGTGGCCTTTGTCTTCTTTGGAAAGAATCCCAATTCCACAATGAAACAGGATGCACTTTATCCCTTCCAATGGCCTAGCGGGTGGCCTTTGTCTTCTTTGGAAAGAATCCCAATTCCACAATGAAACCTTCAAGCAGACTATATAAACACGGCTCTCAAAATTGATGTAGAAATTTTATTTGTTTATGCAACCCCTTATGCAAAGGAAAAAAACGGCTTCTGGAATTCACTATCAGACTATATTCGCAACGCTAAGGATTCACCGATTATTATGGGAGACCTTAATGAAATTTTAGAACCTAGCGATAAGCAAGGGGGTAGGACCCCATCAGCTAATAGATTTGCAAGACTACAAGACGCCATCAGAAGTTTCAACCTGGTAGATTCCCCAACTACAGGGAACGATTACACTTGGAGAAAAAGTGAACATGGCATTGACAACATATTTGAAAAGCTAGACCGCGCTATGGTTAGCCACCCAATCCTAAAGCAATTCTCAAATCTTAGTACAAAGAACCATGCGTTTCTTAAGTCAGATCACGCACAGATCACTTTAGACCTCATGGATAACCGCAAACCAAAATTGCAACCCTTCAAATTTGAAATGGCATGGACAACAAGATCGGACTACGAATCTGTAGTGCGATCGGCTTGGAGATTAGACGCTCCTGGTTCGAAAATGTTCAAACTAACGAAAAAACTTCAAGAGGTCAAAAGAAAAAGCAAGGTCTGGAGCAAAGTAACATTCGGAAATGTTTTCCGCCAAATCAAGCAAATAGAAATAGATCTGCTAGAATCTCAAAATAAGCTATGTAACGCTTACAACCAAAACCTAGATAACAAAATCAAAAGACTAACTTCAAAGCATACTTCCCTCCTCTCTTTCCAACAGAAATATTGGGGGCAAAGGGCGAAAAGAATGCACATAAAATCCATAGACGCCAACACTAAATATTTTCATAAAATAGCAACAGGCAGACGAAATAGAAACATAATAAAGCATCTACAAACCGCGGCGGGTATAACACTTACCAACGAAGAAGATATTAGAAACCTCATCAAGCACGATTTTAGCCAAAGATTTACGCAACAGACAAGACAACAACCACAAAACAACCTACTCCACCATATAGAGAATGAAATCACAAATGAAGATAATGAATGGCTTACTCGCCAAGTCACGAACTCCGAAATTAAAAATGCAGTCTTCAGCTTAGCCAACGATAAATCACCAGGCCCAGATGGCTTCCCAGCTGGTTTCTTCAAAAAATACTGGCATATCGTGGAACCGTCTGTCATCAAAGCAGTTAAAAGTTTCTTTCTGAGTGGAAGGATCCTAAAACAAACAAACCATACGTTCATAGCACTAATCCCAAAGATAGATAACCCAACCACAACATCGCACTATAGGCCCATTAGTCTCTGCACAACAACATATAAAATTATATCCAAAATTCTAGCTTCAAGACTCAAAAGGGTAATCCCCAAAGTAACCAATCCACTACAGAGCGCATTCTCTTTAGGAAGATCGATACAAGATAACATCCTAATCGCAAATGAAGTCTTCCACTCCTTCTCAAAGAAAAATGGAAAATCTGGTTGGATGGCCGTAAAACTGGATATGGAAAAAGCTTTCGATATGGTCGACTGGAATTTCTTAATCTCCATTATGTCAAAATTTGGGTTCTCGCCCAAATTCACTCGTTGGATCAAAGAATGCATAACCACTGTCACCTACTCGGTACTAGTAAATAATGAACCTACGGAAATTTTCTTTCCTGAGAGGGGAATACGTCAAGGGTGCCCGCTATCACCTTATCTCTTCTTGATTATTTCGGAAATTCTGGCCCGTGGGTTACAACATGAATCGGAAAAACCACATAGTCACCTAGGTATCAAACTGACGCGAGGAGGAACAAAAATCCCCTTCTTAGCCTTCGCGGATGATATCGTCATCTTTGCATCAGCAACCAAAACTGGTTGCGACCAAATTAACAAAATTCTAACTGATTACTCTGCTATTTCAGGACAAAAGGTAAATAGGCATAAATCCCAATTCCAAGCATAAAAAAACGTCACAAACACACAAAAAAACCTAATTAGAAACGAGCTAGAAATAGCACACACACCCAAGATGGGTACATACCTGGGCTGCCCCCTAATCGAAGGAAGAATGAAAAAGGAAGAATTTACGGAACTTCTAACAAACACCAAATCACAACTCCACAGATGGAAGGCGAATTGCCTCTCTCAAGCTGGACGTTGTACTCTAATCAAAACAACACTATCAGCTAAGCCTCTACACATAATGCAATGTTTTATGCTGCCAAAATCAGTCCATACGGAGCTTGATAGGATCAACAGAAACTTCCTCTGGAATAAGGGACCCAACCACAAGCCACTCATCGGTTGGTTTGAGGTTTGCAAAACAAAGGAAAATGGAGGACTAGGGCTGCGTAGCTCCAAGGATATGAATTCTGCCTTTCAGATGAAATTACTGTGGAAACTACTAGCGGAACCAACTAGCCCTTGGGTCAAACTAATCAAAGAAAAATACATTAAAAACCAAAACATACTCACATATCAAAAGCAGGGTACCTGTTCCTGGCAATGGACTCAGTTAATAAAATTAATACCGTTGTTTAAATAAGGACTAAATTGGTCTATTGGAGACGGAGCCTCTATTAAGTTCTGGCAAGACCAATGGTTAGGCCAAACACCGATTAAATCAGCTATCTTAGGATATCAACACATAGACGATACAATCAACATAAAATATTTTCTCAACAACGACAAAACTTGGAACCAAAATAAACTACACGCAGAATTACAAAACATAATTCCAAATAACCTAATTGAAATTATCAAAACGATACCAGTACCACAGCACATCCATGTTAACAGACTTTATTGGAAATGGAGCAAGAATGGCTGGTTCAGCACCAAGTATGCAATTGATATGATACACAATCACAAGAAGCACGAAACATCAAATACAAATTGGGTATGGGGACTTGATATCCCACCAAAAATAAAAACATTCCTATGGAAAATCCTGAAAAACGCAGTGCCCACCTCTGTCAGACTAGCTTCTCGACACCTTGGGATTCCGAAAAACTGTCCTCAATGTGACTCATGCTATGAAGATCTGATCCATCTTCTTTGGAATTGTCCGATTACGAGGGAAACCCTAATGGCAAATAACCCGGGAACGTTTCGTAAAATAAATGGTTGCTTCAATGAAGATAAGCACTTGACCACTACTCTTTGTGAAATCAAAAATACGATAGGAACAAAAAGCTTTGAAGATCTCGCCTTTGCTTGGTGGGGTATCTGGTACTTTAGAAGCAAAACACTTTTTGAAAATATAAACCCGGACATAAGACGCATATTATCATTTATAAGGGAACAAAGATATGTCTGGAAGACTGCAAATTTAAACTGCCCGGACTACTGCAAAATTGACAAAACAAATAAGCCAAGCGAGGAGAAACAAAGGCCAATATCAAAGAGAAAGAGAACCAAATGGGAACCTCCTCCAAATGGAACTCATAAACTAAATTTTGATGGCTCGCTGTCCACAGATGGTTTGGGCTCTTTTGGATTTATCATTCGTGATTCCGAAGGATCCCTGATTTTCTCGGGTAATGGACCATCACCAATCAAAACTGTATGTGGCTGTGAAAGTTTGGGTCTCTGGAAGGGACTTCAGGCTGTGACAGAACTAAAAATAATAAACCTTATTATTGAAGGAGACAACCTAACAATAAGAAAAAGTATGAAAGGTATGGGGAAGCCTACTGGAGACTGTGAAATGATTGTCTCGGACAGTCTAGTCTCGCTGGGCTTTTTTGGTTCTGTTGAGATTCGTCATGTCTACCGTGAGGCAAATTTGGTTGCTGATCGCTTGTCACGTATCACACCATTCTTCTACGGAATCTGGACTCTAGATGACTCTCTGTTGCGTAGTCTCATCCGCAAGGATGCTCTTGGCTGATAGAGCTCAGCTCTATGGTCAAATTTTTTCCGTTTCAAAAAAAAAAAAAAAAAAAAAAATAACCAGGAAGCTTCTTGAATTAAAAAAGAGGAGTAAACTCTGGTGCAAGAACACCCTAAATAACACCTTTCGTCAAATACAAACTCTAGAGAAAAATCTGGAAAAAATCCAAGATAGCCTATACCAGTACTATGATGACAACCTAGAACATAAGCATAAAAGACTCCTGAAAAAACACTCTGAATTAATTAACTTTCAGAAAACCTATTGGGGGCAGCGTGCCAAACGCACTCATATAAAATCAATTGACACAAACACAAAGTACATTCACCGAGTTGCGTCGGGAAGAAGGAATAAAAATATAATAAAAACTCTCCATAATTTGGATGGGCAAGTATTTACAAACGACAATGAGATAGGGAAAGAAATCCGGCAGACCTTTCTGAAGCGTTTCGAGGAAACTGCCCACCATAACACAACCTCGGACCCCCTGCATCTAATCTCCTCAGAGGTAAGTTCGGACGATAATGCCTGGCTTACCAGATTCATCTCGAATGAGGAAATTAAAAAAGTTGTGTTCTCACTAGAAAACGAAAAATCACCAGGACCAGATGGCTTCCCTGCTGGATTCTTTAAAACCTACTGGCATATTGTTGGCCCTGCTGTGATTAAGGCAATCAAAAGCTTTTTTAACAGCGGCCATCTGCTGAAACAAATAAACCACACATTTATCGCCCTTATACCTAAAAGAGATGACCCAACAACAACAAACCACTTTAGACCCATTAGCCTATGCAACACCCTCTACAAGATAATCTCCAAAATTCTTACAGAAAGACTTAAGAAAATAATACCAAAACTTATCCACCCACTACAAAAGTGCCTTTGTCTCTGGCAGAGCTATTCAAGACAACATTCTCATAGCACATGAAATCTTTCATTCATTTCATAACAAAAAGGGCAAATCTGGCTGGATGGCCATCAAATTGGATATGGAAAAGGCTTTTGATATGGTCTCTTGGAGTTTTCTTATTAAAATCCTAATGAAATTTGGATTTGACCCACTTTTCATTTCTTGGATTAAGGAATGTATAACCACGGTTACCTATTCAGTATTAGTCAACAACGAGCCCACAGACATATTTTCCCCTACAAAAGGGCTTCGACAAGGTGATCCCCTATCCCCCTTCCTATTTATACTAATCACAGAAGTACTCGCTAGAGAACTACATACACATACTTCAAAACCAGACACTCAGATTGGTATCTCTGTTTGCAGAGGGAGTCCTAAGATCCCCTTTCTGGCTTTCGCTGACGACATCATCATCTTCTCCAACGCCAATGAAAAAGCGTGTGACCAAATCAACGAGATTCTGCAAACATATTGTAACAACTCTGGACAAAAAATCAACTTCCAAATATCTTTATTCCAAACAACAAAAAACACCACTACTGCAAATAAGAATATAATACGGACAAAATTGCAAATCCCCCACACCACAAATCTGCAATCTTATCTAGGATGCCCAATCACCTCTGGAAAGGTCACAAAGAATACATTTGACACCATTATTGACAGCACAAAAAATCAATTAAAGAAATGGACAGCAAACTCTCTTTCCCAAGAAGGGAGAAGAACTCTTATTCAGAGCAACCTAGCTGCGAAACCCCTACATCTAATGCAATGCTTTATGCTACCCGCATCGATACACAAGGAACTTGATAAAATAAATAAGAACTTTCTATGGAACAAAGGACCGCGACACAAACCGCTTGTTAGTTGGTTCGACATCTGTAAATCTCGCACTAATGGAGGTTTAGGTCTTCGCAGTTCCGAAGATATGAACTCAGCCCTACAACTCAAACTCCTTTGGAAAATCATAGCAGAGCCAAACAATCCTTGGGTCACTATCATCACCCAAAAATATCTTAAAGAAACACCCTTACTTGAATACACAAAAAAGGGTAGCGCCTCTTGGCAATGGACAAAGCTATCAAAACTAATCTCCCTCTTCAAGGAGGGCCTCCGGTGGAGTGTGGGAGATGGCAAAACCATAAACTTCTGGACTGACTCTTGGGCCAACCAAAAACCACTAATACACCTAGCTGATAACACAGAAACAATAAACGTAGATCTTAATGTGTCTTGGTTTATTACTTTAAACAAGCAATGGGATAGACTTAGGTTACAAAATTATCTTGAAGACCATTTGCACCAGGACCTAATCGATGCTATCTCACAAATCCCTATTCCAACCTCAACTATACAAGATAGGCTATACTGGCACCCTAGTAAAAATGGTTGGTTTTCGACAAGCTCTGCAATCCAACTAATCCATCAGAGGAAAAACCATAAACCATCTGAACTAAAATGGATATGGAAACTACAAACACTCCAAAAAATTAGAGGCTTTTTATGGCGCATATCTAAAGACGGAATACCCACCTCTTGTAAATTGGCCTCTCGCGGCTGCGGCAATACGACCACCTGCCCTTCGTGTGGCTTTAACACAGAAAACTTAAACCATGTTCTACTCGATTGCCCAATCACCAAAGAAACTATCCAACTACTTAATCCAAAAACAGCGCGATCTCTAACTAAATTCCACAACAGTTGCTCCCCGGTACACACTCTGCTTAACGAAATCAAATCCGAACTAACAACTAATGACTTCACCTTGCTTGTAGTGGCTTGGTGGAGTATTTGGTATTTTCGCAATCAATCGCTTTTCAATAACTTAAAACCAGATCCAAAATCTATCAAAGCTTACATCGGAAAAAAACTACTACTATGGGATGTCTCGGGGACGGAGGAGCCCAATACGACGAACCTCTCAAACAAGACCTCACCAAAACCTAAGAAACGGCCTATAACCAAATGGAAGAAACCACCAGAAAATCACCTGAAGATAAATTTTGATGGCGCACTTTCAACTTCCAGAAATGGAAGTTATGGGTTTATTATCCGCAATCATGTTGGTTCTGTTATCTATACTGAGGCTGGACCCTCCCCTTTAGGGACCGTGTTCAGGTGTGAGAGCTTCGCACTCTGGCAAGGTCTAAAGAAAGCAGCCGACTTAAACATACAAAACATCATCGTTGAAGGCGATAACATTTCTGTTATCAATTGCCTAAAGCTAGCTGGAACTTGTCCCTGGGAAGCTGAAATAATCATCTCTGATTGCCTCCTTCTTCTCAAACGTTTCCGTATTGTGGTTGTTTCCCATGTTTACAGAGAGGCTAATCGCGTCGCGAACCTTTTATCCCACTACAGGTCCCCCTATTCTCATTCGAGTTTGCCTCCCGATCGATGATTAAACACCTTTGGTGTTCTAATCAAATTCTTATCGGTTAAAAAAAAAAAAAAACAGAGCCATCATTCGAAGGTTTATATTTGTTGAAAATTCTCCCACATAGAAATATAGAATACGTTGCCTAACAAAACACGACCATCTATAAATCCTACCGTAAACATAAACATTTTTTTTTTGTATATGTACAAATTTGAAAAACCAATGTCATCTTTACGAATGTAGATACTAAGCTCTCTGTTCTGAAGGGAAAACAATGACACGCTCAACACGTTCAACGCACATACTGACTTTCCGATAAACATTTAGTTGTCTAAAGAGCCCGACAATACTGTTGACTCTACTTTGATGGTAATATGTGATATATTTTTGTAGGGATGATGGAAGACAAATAAGGTAATATTTTATACAAATATCAATTATATTATGTAGTTCTTTTATTTGATTTATTATTCTCGGAATATATTTATTTGATTCACAAAATTATATGTGTTATATATTTTAATACCATTATATATTTTAAGTATTGTTTAAATTAATTTATCCGATCAAACTAAATATGTATTATTTGTCGGATATAGTGCTTAACCAAATAGATTCGGATGTTATTAAGATTTGCTTTAAGACTAACGCGTGCAGGAATTAAACGGCAAAATTTTTACCGCACATATGCTATATATTTTAATTCCATTATATATTATAGTATTAGATTTAATTCCATTATATTTGCTTTGAGACTAACATGTGCAGAAAATTAATGATATGACTTTTTACTGCACATGGGCAAGTTATTTGGAAATGAAGAATCTTTGGCAAATATATATTCAACGGCATTGAAGATTTGTTTTTAAATTGGTTTTCAAAATTAGATGTTTAACTTAAATTCATTTTTTATCTATTAGCTAGATTTTCTTTAACCGTAAATAAGGTTTGGAGTTATCTAATTCTGTTTTAATCCATTTATCTAGATATTGTTAAGATATGCAGGGCTTAATTTGTCGAAGACCCTGGGCTGAATTTGTGGATGGAGTATTCAAATTTAAACGGTGGTTTAAGAAGTGAAGATTTGGTGGAGTAAAAATCCAGAATTTGGTGGAATATATTCAATCTTAAAACGACAACAATTCAACTCTTGTGTCTTTAAAAGACGAGATCAAGTGGTGAAGAAAAACACACAACAATACAAACACATCATTCAAGCGAGAACTTCAAAGCCAAATCGATCATCTTCAAGCTTATTTATTTTCTTTCTCTCCCTCGTTCAGTGGCGTAACTACTTGGGGGCCAGAGATGGCCCTGACCCCCACAATCTTTTTTTAACGTATAGGTAGTATAGATAATTATATATTTAGTATTATTTATATAGGTAATTATATGTGATATTAGTAGTAAAAGAGTAAAATAATAAATAATTTAGTTGTTAAATGATAACCACTTTAATTTAGAGATTAAAGATTCAAACCTTAATACCTTTTGTTTGGTCAAAATTTTGTATCGATGCTTTTTTAAAAAGAAATTGCATATTTAAATTATAAATTTATTGCTTTGTTTATAAATTTTTTTAAAAAATTGTGGTTGAGAAACAAAAAAAAAAAAATTAGCCCCCTCATTTTCGGGAGTCTAGTTCCGCCACTGCCCTAGTGCCCTCGTTGTAATTGCTTTTATTTCTAGTTGAGAGAGAAGAAAAAATCTGAGCGTTGTAAGATAAATCACTCTCGTTATACTAAGAGTATCCCTATACTCAAACGTATACACACGTTGGTGTGGTTATGACTATTATTTCACGAGAGCTTGGGCTGATTAGATAGTAGCGGGTGAGGCTACGAGAAGGGTAGTACTTCTAAATTATATCTAGGACTCTAAGGGATCTGAGTTGACTAGATAGGAGCGGGTGAGGCTTCGAGAGTTTAGAAGAAGGAAAGATATTCTCGGTTGTATCTAGGATCCATAAGAAGTGAAATAATAGTTGTTTGAATCCTACGGGGTTGGATAACCCTAGGCGGAGACGTAGGCTGGTTATAGCCGAACTTCGTTAACAATTCACGTGTTCTTTATATTTTATTCCGCACTTATAATTAACATTTTATTTTCGTAGCTTAACAGACCCGCAGAAACAAACAACTGTTTGGAACGATTTCAAGACCTTGGAAGTGCAGTTCAAAACCTTGAGATCCAGTTTAGAGGCCTTGAAGTTGCCACTGCAGAAAGGCTTAATTTACGAAAATCTTCCATAGTATATTCAACCCCCTTCTAAAGTATTTGTCTTATTATTATTTACATTAACTACTCGATTCTTAAATACGATCAACACACATGTTGAGTCGTTGACTTCTCGATAAACATTTTTTGTGGATTCGTTATGTGAATAGTTTTATCTCGTTTTGATATGCTTTTTTTTTAAAAGGCTTATGACAAAGCCATAGGGTGATGAAGGCGAGATAATACATTAACATTGCTTGCTTGACTTGCTTACAACATGGTAAAAAAAAAACATGTTATGATTTTTTTTTTTAATTAGGAAAAATTTCGGGGGAGAAAACTCTACCCGAAGGCATTTTTTCGGATGAGGTCTAAAAGACCAGGATTATTTTGAATATTATTACCCCAGGCAGAGTGGAAAAGGTGTGCAACCTTATCAGCCACTCTATTGCCTATTCGGGGTACATGGAGGAAAGAAACTCTTTCCAGATTTGTTAACATAGTTGTAATATCTGACAAAATAAGTTCGATTTCCCATGGACATTTTGTTTTTCTGTTAAGATGGTCAATAATTATTTTAGAATCCCCCTCAATTTGAAGTTTGGTAATTCGTAAATTTATTGCGTTCTGTATCCCGAGTTTTAAAGCAAGAGCTTCCACTTTTAAAGGACTTTGATTACCAAGTTTCTTATATCCTATGTTGATTGGCCGACCTTCCCAGTCTCGGATAATAGTCCCAGCCGTGCTAGCCATGTTTAAGAGGGAAGAACCATCGAAGTTTAATTTGAGTGTTCCTCTGGGTGGCTTACGTCATCTAATGTTTGCGCGTTGCATTTTTCGTTGTCTCTCAGGTTTGGTTCGTGTCTGCATGTTGGGGTCAACCTCGAGACTGTCCTCAAAATTAGAAGAATTGTTCCAGTTTAACTCGTGTGTTTTAATGATATGGAGTGTGGTATCTCTGCTGGGAATTGGAATCGACCTGAAGATATGCTGATTTCGAGAATACCAAACCGACCACCAACAGGAGGCTAGCTTAGCTTTGGATTTACTGTTGATGTTGTTCCCAATGTATGCCAAAATTGGTTTAATGTCTCTCGATTGTTGAAGCATCGCTGCTATATTTGTATTGGTGTCAGTTGGGAATCTGAGGAGAGAGGTTGTGTATTGGCATTCCAACAGAAGATGAGCATCATCTTCTACCGCACAATTGCACAAACAACAAGTGGAGGGCACCGAAATGCTCCGCTGGGCTAATCTAACGGCCATGGGAAGACCATCTTGAGATATTTTCCATAAGAAATTTTTGACCTTTGGTGGAATGTCTAATTTCCAGATCCAGAAATTAGGATCAGGACATTGAGAAGACTGACCTGAAATCAGTTTATATGCACTCGAGGTGGAGAACCAACCCTCCCTGTCCGGCCACCAGTATAGACGGTCCTCAAAGGGAGCAGACGGTAAAGGAATATCCAGGATTTCGTTGACAATGTTTGGAGGTAGCACCTGGCAGAGCTTCTCGGACCACCATTTTCCAGCCATAATATACTCACTAACGGTCTCCTCAAGATTATGAGTTGTAGGGCATTCATCCCTAGCATTCAGCAAGAGGCACGAGACCCAGTTGTCCGACCAGAATTTTACCGATTTACCATTTCCTATGGACCAGATCAGCCCGGTTTTGAAGGAATCAATGAGGGTTGTCAGTTTGGCCCATTGCCAAGATGAATCACCTTTTTTCCTATATTCCAGCAAATTAGACGACCGGAGATACTTGTGTCTAATAATGGAGACCCATACGTTTAATGGTTCAGCTAGAATTTTCCATAAAAGTTTCATTTGGAGGGCTTCATTCATATCTTTTGATTTTCGGAGTCCAAGTCCACCAGCCCGTTTTGGTCTACAAATCCTATCCCAGCTGATAAGTGGGCGGTGTTGAAGATCCTTATTCCAGAAAAACGTTATGTTCAGTTGATCTAATTCTTTATGTATTGAGGCCGGTAACAGGAAGTTTTGCATAGTGTATATGGGTTTGGCTGCTAAATTTGTGTTTATTAGGATGGCGCGGCCTTGCTGTGATAACGCATTAGCACGCCATTTACTTAATTGTTCTTTGGATCGGCATATGATGTCCTCAAATGTGGCTTTGCTTACCCTACCATTTATGATGGGGCGCAACCTAGATATTTCTCCAGGGAGGAGACATTTGAAATATTTGGACAATTACCAAGCTCGGAAATCTTGGAGTCCGTAATTCCTTTGGTTGCTTGGAAACTAGATTTATGGTAGTTAACCTTTTGGCCAGAAACTTTACAGTATGATTCAATTATTTTTCTAATCTTGTGACCTGCCTTAGTACTTCCTTTAGAGAAGATGATAATAATGTCCGCAAAGGAGAGGAAAGGGATCCGGGGACCACCTCGTCCAAATTTGAAACCTATTTGACTTCTTTCTAAATTTGATTCAATCGTTAGACTTCGCGCTAGAATTTCTGCTCCGAGAATAAATAGAAAGGGGGACAGGGGGTCACCCTGACGGATGCCCCGTGTGGGCAAGAACATTTTTGTTGGGCCATAGTTTACCAGTATTGAGAACGATACACTCAAGACACACTCCATAACCCAGGAAATGAAAGTCGGGTGGAACCCGAATTTTCGGAGAACTTTTTTGGTGAAACTCCAGTCAACTCTGTCATGTGCTTTTTCCATATCTAGTTTTATCGCAAGCCAGCCCACTCGGCCCTTTCGAGATCTGAAAGAATGAAAAATTTCGTGAGCTATAAGGACGTTATCTTGTATAGCTCTATCCGATACAAAAGCACCTTGAAGCGGGTGAATTAGTTTTCCAATGATAGCTTTAATCCTTTCAGTGAGTATTTTTGATATGATCTTGTAGATTGTGGAGCATAAGCTAATCGGGCGATAATGGTTTGTGGCCGTCGGGTTATCTTTTTTTGGTAGGAGAGAGATGAAAGTATGGTTAATTTGCTTTAGGATTTTCCTAGATAAGAAGAAGCCCTTAACAGCTCTAATAATGGAAATGCCAACAATATCCCAGCATTCTTTGTAGAACTCAGCAGTAAAACCATCGGGGCCAGGGGATTTGTTCTTACCAAGGTTAAAAACTGCCGATTTTATTTCTTTGTTGGACGGGTGTCGGATAAGGAAATTGTTTTCCTCCTCCGAGATAGCTGGTTGTATAAGATTCAGCAACTCTTCTAATAATATGTCATCAATTGATTCCTTTTTGAAACGTTTTTCAAAGTCCGTCTTAATTTCATTTCTGACATTTTCTTCGCCGATAATTAAAGTGCCGTTACTAGAAAGAATGTTACGGATTTGTTTTCGGTGTCTCCGCCCTGAAGCAGTGAAGCCACACGATGAAAATACGAGGTGTTTGAATCTGATAGTTTGATATGCTTTGTTTTGGCCCTTTGGTTCCAGAATGTCTTTTGGAAGAGGAGGAGCTTTTCCTTTTTTTTGATAAGGCGTTGTTCTCTGGTACACGAAGGTACCGAGACCCCCCTTGGGTTAGTAGATTGGATCTTGAGTAATTCTTCCTCTACTTCAAGTAATTGTCGAAAAAACATGTTATGTGCAATGGTGAGCCCCAACCTCGGGCCCTTAACTTACTTTTCTTATGCCACATCAGCTTAAGGGCCTCATTCTAACTTTTTAAATTTTCACCTTCATTCGTGAGCCCGAGTCTTGGACCCTTAAATTACCTTTTATTATTTTTCCTTTTTATTTACTCAATTCTTTTTATTTTTATTAATAATAAAAATATTAAGTAATTAATTTATAATAACATAACATAAAAAATATTTTTTTAATGTTTAGAAAGGAAAATATGGGTATTATTCAAATAATTTTTTTTCCAATAAACATATGCAAGAGGGGTGTCTATGTGTAGTTAAAAATAAATTCAATTCAAAAATAATTTTTTTATTTTTTTAAACAAATGAAAAACAACCGAAAATCATTTAAAAGTAAATAAAACATAAGTTCTGCCATGTGGCAGTTATGAGCCATACTTTTTGGGTCTCATATATAAGAGCTCCAAACAATGGGCCCTTACATTAAAATTTTATTTTTCACCATTTTTTTCTTATGTGACAACTATAAGAGCAACCCCAACAACTTTTGTATAATAGAGAAAATGTGATATTTTAGAGAAAAAGAAGGTTTTTTCACCCCAACAGCTTTTGCAAATGGTTTTGTAAAATAGAGAAACATTAGGATAGAGAAGAAAAATCTCTAAATTTAGAGGAAGAAGTGAAATTTGTAAAATTAAATGCTTTGCTCTTCTCCATGACATTGTTAATAGATTTGTGGTTGAGATTGTAAGATTTTGAATTAAAGTAAATATTTTATGTCCTATTTCTATTTTCTTTTAATTCAAGTAAAATTTTACTAAATAATATGCTATAAATGTAGAATATAATTAATGTAAAAACTTGTAAAATAGAAAAGCTGTTGGGGTTGAGGTATAAAAAATTTAGAGATTTTAAAATTTTTTCCTACAAAATAGAGATTTTATAGAAAAACTGCTGGGCTTGCTCTAAGAGCCCCAAGACTCACCATTGTAGAGGCTCTTACAACATTTTACGAGTTTTGACTATTTCTTCTAGGTCATTTTCTCCCCATTTTGTTGCTTTCACATCAATATAATATTCAAATTGCACACGTAATGATTACACATAATATGCATAATATTTAGGGGAATTTGCAAAAATAACCCATTTTGAAGAAATCTTTGCATGCCTAACCCAAGGTGCAACCGGTAGCCGGTATCGAATGGAGCAAAAAAAAAAAAAAAAAAAAAGGAAAGAGGGGAAAGGGAAACAGAAGAGGAAGAAGACGCCTCATTCGCGAGCTCGGTGCCATGGTTGAGGCAACCACAAGAAGGGAGAAGGAAGGGGGTCGGGGGCGGCGCTAGGGTTCCGATCTGAAGGAAGGGGATGGCTCCAACCGACAACCCTCTCTCTCCTTCACCACCATCGCCAGGCATTGGACCACGCCGTCGAGGTTGATCGCCTGCTGCGTCGGTTTGAAGTCCAATTCCGATGTCGGCCAGTCGTCTGCGGGCAAAATTGAAGGCATTAGCGCCGAGGACATAGAGACGGTGAATTAGAAACGGGTTCGAGTCACTCGCTCCTCTCCGCCTTCACCACTGGAACCCTAGCGACATAGAGAGCTTGTTATGAATCTATTGCCTCCCCGCCTTTGAGCTCAATCAGCAAGCCCAAGCTCAAGTCGACAATGGGACCAACCACGAGTAAGCCTTCTAGTTTACTTGAATCCCTTAGAAAAAGACAATCTTTTGACTCTGATGACGAATACTGAAGTCCAAATATCATTGTGATTCTGAAGGCATTTTGATTCTCTGGTGATGAAGTATCTGTCACTAATTAAGTTTGATTGTTTATGCATTTGGGGTGTTGTATTATGGTTCATTATAGCAATTCATTTTCTTGTTGGAGCTTTGGATAATTCATGTGAGAAATAGGGTGGGAGTTCTATTAATTGACTGCTTATCAAAGGTATTTTGAGTTGCAGCAAGATTACAAAAATAATGGTTTGGAAATGAGTGTATTAATGTTCTTTCTTTGCAGGTAAGGGTGCTTGTAAGGTAGAAAAATGGAATTTTTCATAACTTAAAGAAGTGATAGGAGCTCAAATTCACTTGGAAATTTGCAGTACTTGTTCTTTTTCTTTTCCTTTGATTTTTATGTTGATTAGATATGGTTATGATTTTGATGCTGACATGATAAAACAAGTGTGAAATCCTGAAATCCAAGCATCATATGGACGATTGGATAACGCCCTTTTTGTCTAATGTTCGGTTGCCTTTCTATTGCTGAAGCTTTTACCATTTCTTCCTACCATGTTGCCCTTGGTAGTTTTTGAGTCATTTACCTAGATTATATAGACCATTTATGCTTCTTACTAGAGCTTGGTTGATTCTTGTCTAGTAGGTGATGCATTGAGTGCATTAAAGTCCAGTTTATCTGATCCTTATCAAGTTTTGAGTAGTGGGATGCTACACTTGTCAATCCTTGCACATGGCTCCATGTTACATGCAACAGTGATAATAGTGTCACACGACTGTAAGATAGATACTTTCTGGATGTATTTTGATGCACTTGTGGTGCTAAATATGTTGGTTTTTATATGATCAGTGATCTCAGAAATGCGAATCTTTCTGGTCAGCTTGTATCACAGCTTGGTTTACTTCCAAAGTTGCAGTACTTGTAAGTCATCCTTCATTCCTTCTCTTGTGATGCATTTGGCAGTTTATACATTAAACACACACCTTTCTATTTCTGGTGGCAGGGAACTTTATAGCAATAAGATTAGTGGGAAAATACCAGCTGAACTAGGGAACTTGAGAAACTTGGTGAGCTTGGATCTCCTCCAAAACCATTTAACTGGTCTGATTCCTGTAAACAAGCATACCTCTTTTTTTTTTTTTTTTTCTGTTTGTACTTATTACATAACCTCAATTACAAGAAAATTGTAGAATATATATCAAGCATCTGAGAATAACAATTTTGTCTTTTAAAATTTTAAATTGAAACCATAAGAACAGGTTTTCAAGATGGCTCATGACCTTTTTCTACAATATAGACCACCACATATTTGCTTGGTACTGACTTGTGCTTCCAGTTTTACCAAAAAAAAAATTGAATCATTTAGGCATGTTTTGACATAAATATTCTTCACATATAGCCTATTAGCTCAATGGAAGAGCATTGTGGTCATACACAAAGATGTGGGTTCAATTCCCATATAGGTTTAGTATTCATGAATCAACACCTACTATCAACTTATGTTTAGAATAAGCCAAGCTTGATACATCACCAAATTATAGGCAGTTTTAGATCAAAATAAATCAAAACCCAAGACACTTCATCTTCCTATTGAATTCATCCTAAGATGAGTTTTTAACATGACAGGTAATAGGTTTGACATGTCACCTACGTCACTTAACATGACAGTTAGAGTGAGTGGACTTGCCCAAGAAAAATAATATTGGATACAAGCAATACGTAAGTATTGTTTTTCTCTTATGAATCTGTCATACTTATTATATTGAATGCACAATGCTTTTGCAGCTACCATAAAGAATCAGTTACTCCTTATTATTTGTGCTATTTGGACAACATGTTTAGTGAAAATCCTTGATAAGAAATTTGCTTTGAGTGATGGGCTTCTGTGGACTCTTTCTGGCTAGTCACTGTGTGCTATCAAATTTACAAATACTAGTTCTGCCAAACCAGTTGGGAAGAACCAAACTTAATCTTCACTTGTAACAAGAATGCACAGTAAGCAAAGTGTATATAGGAACCGAGTATCGCCTCACTTCTCTAAATTATTTATTGAAGTTATTTATGTGAATGAGAAGAGTATCATTCAATCATTCTTTTGTTTTGGCAACATCCTTCATGCTTGCACTTGTACCTTTGAATTTATTCTCTGTGTTTGTTCGTCATGTTAGTTTTCAACTCTGAGGCGTGATTTTTATTTGTTGTCTTGTTTATGACACAAGTTGAGATGTCCCTTCTTTTTCAAAAAATGATCAGGTTAAGATCTGGGATCCAAGTCTTCGTGGATCTGAGCTCCGGGGGACCCTGCAAGGTCATATTGGGTAATTTTCCTTTCCCCTTTTCTGTATTGTTAAGATATTGATCTCTCAACTTTTGCCTTGCTAGTGCCATATTTCATCTTCCCTAGTATAAATAGGACATGCTCTCTGTAGAAATATGTTAATATGCCTTGCAGACTTGGAATCGGTAAATCGAAAAACATACAAACATACAGCATTATAACTTTATCATACAACGTTTATGCAGTAGCTTAGCCTAAACAGGATTATGAGGCTGCACTTTTTCTATGGTTTTCTCTAAACTACAACTCCATGAGGATTTGGTCTACACTTTAAAACGTTTATTCTGCCTTTCATATTCTCTTCTTGTATAATATGCAGGACTGTCCGTTGCATAAGCTCTGATCGTGGAAAGATAGCATCAGGATATGATGACCAATCCATCTTAGTATGGGATAAGCAGACGTTACAACTTCTAGAAGAGCTCAAGGGCCATACATCCCAGATCAGTTCGGTACGCATGCTCTCTGGCGAATGACAAATTAGGGAAATTCATTACTGAAGCTAGATTAACTTGGTTTCAAATTCAGCCTTGGATGATTTCTGGGGTAAGTCCGCTCACTCTGACTGTCATGTAAAGTTACGTAGGTTACATGTCAAACCTATCACCTGTCATGTTAAAAACACATCTTATGATGAATTCAGCACACAGAGAAGATGAATATCTTGACTTTTGATTTATTTTGATATGAAACTGCCTATAATTTGGTGATGTAGCAACCTCAGTGTTTGTACATGTCACCCATCTATTTCATCATTCCAACATGACAACCTCAGTGTTTGTACATGACACAAGTTATTAATTACATGACGTTGTGTTGTAAAGGGTGACCATGCCAATAGTAAAAACTAACTGTACATCCTGTGGTTTCGTACTCGACACCATTCAGTTGTCTGCTGGACACGTTTTAAGTTTTTCCTCTCTTCCGGGCTATCGTAATGAAAACTCAAAATCTTCTTTCTCCCTTCCAACTTGATCAAAATCTCCGAGTTCTTATTGGAACAAGCTAAGGCAGTGGAAATATGGACAGTTGTTGCTCTCAGTTTTTTGACAAAGGCTTTGTTTTTGCCGACTTTGCAAAATCATTGTTCCGGTTGCTTGTTGCTGATTAGTTGTTTCATATGAAGATGGTTTCGTAAAGAAAGAACTCAACTATGCAATTATGATTCTGACAGTAAAGGAACATTCATAAAGAAAGACAAATACAGAGAGCTCTGTGTTCAGTTAGTGTAGCTGTTGAGCCATGATTGATCGTTTTTTATCTGGTTTTCATATTCTACATGTGTGTTGCGTCACACTTGATCCCATCTTTAGTAACAACTTTTGCCAGCCAGTATAAAAGTGCAATTGCTCATTGTAACAAACCCAATTGATGATCAATCAGAAATCACTCTTCTATTTCCTTCGTCTTGCTCTCTCTTTCTCTGCTTCTTCCATGGTTGCACTAATTTCAGTGCTTCCGTTTCTCGATCTGATTGATCAGTGATTTCATTTAGCGATTTGCCTTATTTATCTATTCCAGTTATTACTTTTTTATCCTATAGCTTTATTTATTTGCCTTATATATAATCTTCATTTAAAAAAAATATTGATTGTGAAAAGCTTGCCTTAATGAAAGAAAATAACATGACAGATAATGCTATTAACATGCCAATTATACCCTTTAACATGACATGTAATGCGAATAACATGACAGGTAATGCGAATCGATCCTCTTCTCCTTAATGAAAGAAAATAACATGACAGGTAATGCTATTAACATGACAATTATACCCTTTAACACGACATGTTATAACCTTTAATATGACAGGTAATGCGAATCGATCATCTTCTTCTTAATGAAAGAAAATAACATGACAGGTAATGCTATTAACATGACAGGTTATACCCGTTAACATGACAGGTTATTTGCTGATCTGCAATCTATAAGCTTATTCGGTAAAAGAGAGACATTGTTCGAGTTAAAGTAGGCATTGACTAAGATGGAAAGCAAGTCTCATTTGAAGAGGGTTTTTAACCTGAAATTCATCTTCCTTGTGGGTTGAATTCATCATAAGATGTGTTGGAACAAGCTAAGACAGTGGAAATATGGACAGTTGTTGCTCTCAGTTTTTTGACAAAGGCTTTGTTTTTGCCAACTTTGCAAAATCATTGTTCCGGTTGCTTGTTGCTGATTAGTTGTTTCATATGAAGATGGTTTCGTAAAGAAAGAACTCAACTATGCAATTATGATTCTGACAGTAAAGGAACATTCATAAAGAAAGACAAATATAGAGAGCTCTGTGTTCAGTTTGTTCGTCTCAATGACATTCTTTTCACTCGCACCGGGTAATTGCTAACAAAAAAATAATGAGTGTACAATTGAATAGGCGTCATGACTCATGAGTGTATACATGCTTCCTTTTCCTTTTTTTTTTATATATAATTTGAAGAAAAAAAATCATCCGGTGTTGCAATCACATTACAGATGTCATGTACAATCAAATAGGCGTCATGTATATTCTACTGGGTGACAAGTAAAACAATTCACATGTCATGTAAAACAATTCACCCATACCGGATTTACATGACACGTTATGTATTTTACTTGACACATGAATTTTTTTACTTGACATGTTTGCTTCACTTCCAAGCCAACCATAGGGTGTCCAGTGGGGAATTATAGGTGGGCAGTTAATTTTTGCAGTTGTCACGTTATGTCAATTTCATACAAATCAAATTTACCTGTCACCCATCTATTTCATCATTCCAGCCTCAACGTTTGTACATGACACCAGTTAATTTATGAGTTTTGTATTTGGCATTCACTCGTATTTCATTCACATCTTATATAGCCTATCATTAACATATCAAAATTTCAACTATGGGTTGAACAATCCCTAAGTTGCTCTCATCTTTAACTATTTGCTTGATAGAAGAAATTTAATATTTAAGCACCTCAAATTATTAACTCAATGAAGTTTGCTAAGCAGCACCCAAAACATATACCTACAAAATATATGCATAGTTCATTAATATCTAAGCCATTGGTACGAATCGGTAGAGTCGAGGACCTGCTAGAGCCAATGCTCTGTATCATGAGGAGCTTCCTTTGATACCTGAAGCAGAACAAGCCAACAATGGCTACAAGGATTCCAATAACAACTCCAATAGAGATCCCAATGATCAAACCAGATGATCCTCTCATTTTCCTTGGGTATTCATGCTAGTTGTGATGAAGCATCCAATCCATAGAGGAACCTAAAAAGAAAACCACAGAATTGATCACCAATTTGCATTAATTTATGGCTGAATTCAACAGCACATAGCCACCAAACGCAGAAAAGCAAAAAGCCTCCATGAAGACCTTTGACTGATTCTGAAACATACAGATATGAATCTAGATAGAGTAATTCAACAAACCAAAACAACCACACCAAAAAATAAAAAGTCCATTTCACATCGGATCCGGTTTTGAATTCTAGTAGTGTATAGCATTGTAAGCTAATGAGTTTTAGAACTTCTTTTTCTTTTCTCTTTTTTGTTCCATTAGAAAACATTGTAGTTTGGTAGCTGTGCATTTATATATCAATTTGAATGTTGCTTGAGCCAGGTAAGTAAGGGAAGATTGACGGAAGATGAAGCAAGAAAGTATTTCTAGCAGCTGATAAATGTTGTTGATTACTGTCACAGCATAGGTGTTTTCCATAGAGACCTAAAGGCGATTGATTCACATCCATTATACAATGCTTTTTACTCTACATGTTGGTTTCTTGATACAAATTTGACAATCAACTACTCCACTACATCGTACACAGAAAGCCAGTTCCTAGGTTCCCCATAGATGACAATCATACAGATGCAACAACGACAATACTAGAACGAAAAAAAGCCCATTTGGGTTGTGATCAAAGTTGAAAATCACAACTAGAATGACACATTTGTCGGAGTTCTCACAGGCATAAACACAAACAGCTGATATGCAAAACACTGTGTACACCTAGAAGAGGGGAAACAAACAACGACAAAGAGGGGTTTGGGAATCTAACCGAGCCAACACCACATCAACCACCCACAAATACCATAGACACGGTAGAAGAGGGAGCATTTACCGTGATTTCGCCGGAGATTGGTCGGAAGAAGGGTTGCTAGTATACAACGTTCAAGGCTCGGATCGACTGCGCCGCGCCTCTGCCTGCGCCGGAGCCTCCGCCTCTGCCTGCGCTGCGCCTCGATCCCCTTCCTTCTCCCTTCTTGTCCTCGATCCCTCCCACATGCTTTCTTAGGTTTTCCGAGCTCCTATGGCTTCCCTGTTCTTCTGCTCCCTTACTCTCGCTCAAATCCCGCTCCAGCGCCGAGCTCTCCCTCACATCTGCACCGTCGAGCTCCAGCCTGCGCGCCTTCCTCCCTGTCCTTGTGGACTCGAACGGCCCTCATCTCTCTCCCTGATTTTCTGCTATCGATTTGGGGCAAGAGAGAGGCAAAGGAAAGGGAGGCACCACCGGTTACTCCAGGTAATGTTTACCGTCCGGGGTCCAATTTTTTCAAGGGGGAGAGTTAGCCTTTGCAAATTGAAACGGATAGGGGGTTAGGCGTGCAAACCAAACCAGGGCAAGGGTTACTTCCTTTAATTCCCTCTAATATTTACGCATACAAATACAAACTTGAGTCCTGGTTGCTCATGTTAAACTTTTGCTAGTCGGACAACATCTCATTTTAATGGCTCCAAAGCCCTGGAAAAAAATCATCAATCTGCTAACACGCCAAGCAAGGGAAAAAACTTAAACACAGACCCAATTACACATTGCTCATATTGTATTACCAATCTATATTTACTAAATTTGAGCATTATTGACTCTATCACTAAAACTGGGCCAACTCGGGTGTGTGTCTTGCTGGAATACAAGCTCACTTGGGACCGATTTGGTTTTGCCATGCCAATTGGCTTCTAAGTACGCGCCGATATCATGGTTTTGTAACTCATACTACAAACTGCACCACGGTCATTTTGCGAACAAAACTAAACCAAATAATAGCGAATTTGTGCCGAATAGGCCAACAATCGATCAAAATTTATCATACCAATGACATCTATAAGATTATGTACAAACGGTTACACACTCAAAAAGGTTTTCCATGAATATATGCTCTTGGAACTGTAGAGGGAAGAGGAGGAGGAACTTCTGGACTCATACTGAACTTTTCTGTAAAAACAACTATATAAATGTCCTAGCACTGCTTGAAACTAAAACTGATAAATTACCCCCGGAAGCTGTCTGGAAGAAGTGCGGGTTTTCAAATATTGCTTTTGATCCTGCTCGGGGTTTCTCTGGAGGGATATGTCTGCTATGGAAAGACCTTCCTGTTTCAGAGGGTGAGATTACTCTCATCTCGGTTAACCAAAGACTTATCCACCTAAACTATCTTGACAAAACCGCCAATATGATGACAACTATTCTTGTGGTTTACGCACCACCAGATCGTCGGTCGAAAGACGAATTTTGGGATAACCTTACCACTTATGCATCAAACCTTACCAACCCGTTCTGTATCCTAGGGGATCTCAATGAAATTTCTATATCGGCAGACAAGTTGGGTGGTATCCTACCGTTCCCAACTAGATTTAAAAGACTACAAGATATAAAACATTTACTACAATTGACAGAAGTACCAACTCATGGAGGTAGTTATACTTGGCAAAAAAGAAAATCGGATTTGCCTCACAATAGCTTCGCCAAGCTGGATCGGTAGCTCAGAACGAAGTCATTTCAGCCTTCGACGGCATACGAGTTAAAATCCACCCGTTCACCACATCAGACCATGCACCAATTTCGATCGATCTGCGATCCCCTACTCAGAGAAACGGGAAACCTTTCCGTTTTGAACTGGCTTGGACGACTAAACCTGAGTTCAAAAACCTGGTGAGGCAGGCTTGGAGGCTTAATCCTATGGGTTCCTTCATGTTTAAACTCGTTAAAAAAACAACCCTGCTAAAAGACCTAGCAAAGCGTTGGCCTAAACGCACTTTTCACAATATGCATAAACAAATCTTCGACATAGATGAACAACTTCTGCAGCTACAACAAAAGTTACTCGTTAATCCTAATCAGGACCTCAGTGACAGACATAAGAGATTGCTCAACAAAAGGGAACAAATGCTTGATTTTCAGCGTCGCTATTGGAGCCAACGAGCCAAGGTTAAACATATCAGATTAAATGACACAAACTCCAGTTACTTCCATCGTATAGCTTCGGCTAAGCGGGGAAGGAAGATCGTAAAAGTCCTTACAACGGATTCAGGTCTGATTCTGTCAGACCATAATTTAACCAGAAATGAATTTGTAGATAGCTTCTCCAAAAGGTTCAAATCGTCCTATAACCATGACATACCATGTGATGAGGATCTCCTTGTCATTGACCGCGAGATTTCTGATCAACAGAACCAGATGCTAACCGCGCCCATTACCAACGATGATATTAAGACTGCACTCTTTTCAATTGGTGATGATAAGGCTCCAGGGCATTGTCGGTCCTTCAATTATAAAAGCGGTTAAAGCATTCTTTTCAAGTGGGAGGATGTGGCGTCAAATTAATCACACGTTCATAACCCTAATCCAGAAAATCGACGATCCTCAAACAGTCAGTCACTTTAGGTCAATCAGCCTCTGCTCTACTGTTTACAAAATTATCTCCAAGATTTTAACAGCTAGATTGTCGACAGTTTTCGACAAACTCATTCACCCATTACAAAGTGCGTTTACTAAAGGTCGGTCGATCCAAGACAATATTCTCATTGCTCACGAGATTTTTCACTCGTTTCGATTAACTAAAGCAAAGGCTGGCTATATGGTAGTCAAACTAGATATGGAAAAGGCCTACGATCGTATTGAATGGCCTTTTCTTTTCGATGCGCTCATAAAATTCGGATTCGACTCAAAATTTATCCACTGGATAAAGGAATGTGTTCAGACGGTTTCGTACTCAGTACTTATTAATGATGAACCATCGACAGTTTTCGTTCCAACGAGAGGACTCCGACAAGGAGACCCCCTATCTCCTTTCCTTTTTATCCTCACAGCAGAGGTTCTAGCCAGAACCTTACATAGATGGTCCAACATCTCAAAGGACTTAGGCTTCACTTTGGGGGGAGGAGGGGTTAAGATTCCTTTCCTTGCCTTCGCTGACGATATCATGCTTTTCGGAAAAGCCAACCAGTCAACATGTTTTGAGCTTTCTGAGATTATTCAGCGGTTCTGTCTCATCTCTGGACAAAAAGTTAACTTACATAAGTCAAGCTTTCAAGTTTCTCCTAACACTACGGCCACAACCATACAAACAGTTACAAATGCTCTAGGTATCCCCAGTCGAATAACCTAGAAAAATATCTAGGTTGCCCAATTGTCAATGGTCGCGTCAACAGAGACACCTTTGCGGAAATCATCCTCAAAACTAAGCAACAACTTTCAAAGTGGAAAGCATCCTCTCTTTCTGCTGAGGGCAGGAAAGTCCTAATCAAAGCAAACCTCTCAGCTCAGTCGTTGTTCCTCATACAAGCTTTCCTTTTACCCTCGTCAATCCTGCACAAGCTGGACAAGATTTATAGGCAATTTTTCTGGAATAAAGATGCAAAATGTACTCCTCTGATTAGCTGGGACAATATTTGCACAGATACCCTTAACGGGGGGTTGGGCATTTACAAGGCTGAAACGGTGAATATAGCATTACAAATGAAATTATTGTGGAAATTAATTGCTGAACCGGACAACATCTGGGTTAAGGTAATAACAGGCAAATATCTAAAAGGAACCCCAGTTCTGCGTTACCAACACAAGGGCAATACCTCATGGCATTGGGCCAAACTGAACTCTATCACCAATCTTTTCAAATCCGGCCTTCGCTGGTCAATCGGTGACGGAAAGACGACTCATTTTTGGACTGACATTTGGGCCACTAAAAAACCATTGATTAAATTGTCTCTTCAATCGCTTCCGGATGGAGTGGTGAATTGGACAGTTAACAGATTTATTAACGGCAATAACTCTTGGAATGTTTCAAAACTTGAAACGGACCTTAGAGGCTTACTACCCGTGGATATCATCTCCAAAATTAAAACTACCCATCTACCTCAAAATTTTTTCCCTAACAGAGTTTTCTGGGGATCTAGTAAAGATGGCTGGTTCTCCACATCATCAACAACAAAGCTAATTCCAAATTACGGGGGTGACCAGAACTTTGGCTGCAGCTGGATCTAGAATCTGGACATTCCCTATAAGTTAAGGCATTTCCTTTGGAAGATTGCCCGCGATGGTCTCCCAATTACTGAGAGACTACAACGGTCCCATGCCTCGGTGCCCTCCGGGTGCAGCTTCTGTGGGTGCACTGTCGAATCTACAAGTCATATTTTAATACAATGCCCAACTACGATCGCTCTAACTAAAACTCTCCATATCAGCCACCCCTTATGTGTTGGTATCGATATAGACATCAAACCAAATCTTCTTCTAAACAACATTTACACCAAATTTGGCATTAAGGCATTCACAAAACTGGCCTTTGCTTGGTGGAGTATTTGGTATTTTCGAAACCAAGTTGTTTTCCATCAAATTAATAACGCCTTTGTGCAGGCTATAGCCATTTTCTGCAATTCTACTTACCAAACATGGAATGCCAGAGTTGACGACTCGGAGACGAATGGTATAACCCAATCTAGGAACAAGGCATGTGGTACCGCGACAGGCTATAGATCAACAAACCATACCGCTTCCAAGGCCGATAAATGGGAAAAACCACCTATAGGATACTACAAACTGAATTTCGATGGCTCGTACTGCCAGTCGGGGGAAGGAACCTTCAGCTTCGTGATCCGGGATCATATGGGAAATATACGGTCACTAGGAGGGGGTCCCTGTAATAATGGCTCTGCTGTTTTCACTGAGGCCATGGGCCTTCGGATGGGGGTCGCCAAGGCAAAATCCTTGGGAATGAATAACCTTCTGATCGAAGGAGATTGATTGGTCGTCATAAAGGCTCTGCTAGGGGACTGGTCTTGCCCCTGGATTATCGAGCTGCTGATGGCCGATACGACTGTCGATTTATATACTTTCTCTCATGTTGTTATTCGTCATATTTTCAGGGATTCTAATGTTGTGGCTGACAGGATTGCACGTCTGGTCTACACTGTCCCTGCCGATGATAGCTTCACTGATGATCCAGAACTCTGCGTTCTCGTCCGTTCGGACGCGCTAGGGAAGAAGTCGGGTCGCCGACGTTTTTCCTAATCTTTACCTGCTTCCAAAAAAAAAAAAAACTTTTGCTAGTCGAGTTGGAGCTGAACTCAGGTCACTTCTCAATTCATACAATTAATGGTGGACTTAAATTTTTTTCTAAGGAGATGAAAAAATTCCGATTCTTTTTATATGTGCATATGAAAAATATTTGAAGGTGTCTTTGTTGGTTCGTCCGTTAACGATAGGGCAGCTCAGATACTTGTCGAAATTATCTGCCTGAGGTATGCCAAGGACGACATTCGTAGCATTAATTGTTGTCGGTGTTGTGTTTGATGAAGCTTGGAAGCTAGACTTATGTAGATTGACCTTTTGCCCCGATATGAGGCAGTAACGATCAAGAATTGTCAGAGCTGAGGAACAGGCTGACTGGGAGGCCTTGCAGAAAATGAGGATGTCGTCTGCGAATGCTAAAAATGGAATCTTAATGCCCGGCTTGCCAAAAACCAAACCCAGGTCTTTGTTCACCGAACTTTCCTGTTGCAGAGTTCTTGCAAGGACCTCCGAAGCCAAAATAAACAGAAAAGAAGACAGGGGGTCGCCCTGCCTTAGTCCCTGAGTGGGCTTAATGAGAGTTGTAGGCTCATCATTAACATGGACGGAATAGGAAACTATAGTAACGCACTCTCTGATCCAACGGATAAACTTATCGTTAAAGCCGAACCTTGAGAGGACCCCAAAAAGGAAGGGCCATTCTACCCGATCATAAGCTTTTTCCATGTCCAACTTCAAGGCAAGCAGACCCGAGTTGCCCCGTTTAAGCCGGAAGGAGTGGAAAGCTTCGTGGGCTATCAAGATGTTGTCTTGGATGGACCAACCTTTCGTGAAGACACCTTGCAAGGGGTGTATCAAGTTTTCAAAAATCTTAGTTAGCCTGGCTGTAATCACCTTGGCTATTATCTTATAAACTGTGGAGCACAAGCTAATAGGACGATAGTGGTTTACTGTTGTCGGGTCATCCCTTTTTGGAAGCAGCGTTATGAAAGTATGGTTTGTTTGCTTTAAAAGCATTCCGCTGGAGAAAAAGGCTTTGACAACTTTCGTAACCGAATGGCCAACTGTATTCCAGAACTTCTAGTAGAAACCTGCCGAGAACCCATCAGGGCCTGGAGCCTTATCCGGGCTCATGGAGAAAAACAACAGCTTTGATTTCTGCGTTAGAAACCGGAGCCGTGAGCATGTTGTTATCATCCCGTGTTACTATCGAGGGGATAACCCCTAAGTCCGTAGTTGTGTCCAGATCATTCCTCGTGGAGGAGCGGAAACGGGATTTGAAATCATTTTCAAATTCTTGTTGGATAATGTGAAAATCAGCTGCTACTTGTCCACCTGGTAGGATGATTGATTTGATAATTTTCCTACCCCTCTTGGAGGAGGCGATTTTGTGGAAATATCCAGAGTTGGAATCGTTAAGCTTAGCATGCTTGACCTTAGCCCTTTGGCTCCAGTATCTACGATGGAAATCGAGCATCCTTTCTCTTTTGTTAAGTAGTCGCTTCAGTAACAAGATGTCATCGTTATTGTAGTTGGACAGAAGCGAAGTCTATAGTTGGAGTAATTTCTGATCAGTTGTCTGAATTTGGTTGTGTGTATTGAGAAATTTTTTCTTGTGCCAGTCTTTGGAGAGACGTTTAAGGAGTTTCATGCGTTGAAACAGGCGGAACATAAGTGATCCCGAGGAATGTAGACGCCACGCCTGAGAGACATGGTTCTTGTAATCCGGCCGGTTTTCCCATGCTAGTTCAAATTTGAATGGTCTGTTTTTTGGTTTAATATTCCTACTGAAGTCTACCAAGATAGGCGAGTGATTAGATCTGGTGAAGGGGTGAATTTGTGTTATGAGGGAGTCAAAGATAGCGAGTATATCAGTGTGGATGAGGAGACGATCTAGTTTCTCAAAGCAGAAATCAATTCCGTTCTTTTTCCGTTTCCAGGTGAATTGACCACCAAAGGAGGGAATCTCGTGTAAAGAAAATATATTCTTAAGGTCGGTCAGACATGCAAATCTTGCATTTGACGGGCAGGCACCCCCCATCTTCTCTGACGGGGAGCAGATGTCATTGAAATACCCCATAACACAATATGGTATAAGTAAGGTTTGTATATATAGAGCGATTTCTGTCCAAAACGGCCCTTTTCTGGCCTCATCTTGCGGGGCATAAATCACCAGCATGGCAACTGTTGAGTGAGATGTGAAGTCTTAGTAGTTAAAATGTATGAATCGGTTGTTAACCGATACAAGATCAATGGATCCTTGACTCGATGGTAAATCTTTCCATAGCAAGCAGATGCCACCAGAAAATCCGGTTGCGGGGTCAAAAGCAATGTTAGTAAATCCGCACTTCCGCCAACACTTATCGGACAGAATCTTGTCCGTTTTGGTTTCCAAAAGAGCTATTATATTTATGTGATTAATCTTACAAAAGACATCAACGTTAGTCCAGATGTTTCTACTGCGAATACCACAGGAATTCCAGGTGCATATATTCATGGGAAACTAATTTCTATGTCCGTTGGTTCAAATATTTGTTGGTTTTGGGGTAAACGAAGGCATTTGAAAGAGAACGGTGACGTCCTCCAAACGATGACTAGATAACCGCCTCTGTCGAGGGCGCCCTGAAACAGAACCAGATGCATGGAATAGGGCGGGGAGCCAACTGAGAGTGTCAATCTCAGATCGAAATGAATTGTTCTCAAAGTGACGTAATAGAGCAATAGAGAACGGGACAGCTGAACGTTCCAAACAAGGAAAACTGTAAATTCCGAAATTAAAAGCGAGAGTACAGTTCGATGGTAGTCGTTCAGAACCAATGTTATTACACAAATGAAGGTAACAAATTGATGGTAGCAAACTTTAAATTGCCCATAAAATGGGTTTGTGGATTGTGAATCCATCCAAGTACTCCTCAATACAAAAGATAAGGAGCCCTCCCATTCGCAACACAACGAGCAGCAACAACACCCATGACGAAAACCACATCGAGGCGACCCACGCCGAAGCCAAGTAGGAGAGCACATCAGTAGCAGCCAGTCACCAAAGGCTAAGGGTCGCAGCCGAAGCCGGGCAGCCGGACACACCCAACGCAACCCACCAGTCCTGCAAGCACACCAGGCAAACAACAAGGACAAGCACGAAGGGAAAAAGCTACACAAGCACAAGCCAAGGACCGCAAACGAAACGAAAATATTGTTAATTATATTAAACAGGGTGCAAAAGCAAGCAAGCTTCACCCAATGACCCAAGGCGTAATAACATAGCAAAGGAAAACAAGGAAAGCGCAAGGCAAATAGGCAACACGCCACTCGAAAGAGCATAAGGGGCGCAACCTGGAAAAGTAACAAAAGCCATAAGACGGGGAGTAAAACCGACAAACATACGCGAACCAAAAACACCCGTCTCGGACATCAAAAGTATGATGTATCATCATAATTAGTTTTTACGCTTCTTCGGGTGGGATGATGCAGAGTCATCCAAGGTGTTGTTGTTGGGCTGCTTCCCGTCAGTGCCCCGATCGCCCGAGGAGCGGAGACCCAGCTTTTTGAATTTCCGAATCTGAGAGCTCGAAGGGCTGGAGTTCTGGATACCATAGGACTGATCAGTGGAGATAATCGGGTGAAAACCAGGAGGCACTGAAGGAGCAACAATCGCATCCACCTCCATAGCTGGGTTCTCATTGCCCTGGGGAGTTGCATCATTCGGGGAAGCAGACTGCACACCAACCACCTTAGCCTCCTTGCACCAATCGAGAGTTTCGTCATCAGAAGTGGGGAGCCCTCCGTTATCCCCTGTCGGCGTCGCCTTTATCGGAGAAGGCACGACATCATTCGGAGAGAAAGCGACCTTAGTCGACATAGACCGAGAGTCAGGCACGAAGTTAACAGAAACCGTCTTCATGCCCGACATGTAGGGCTTATGACTGGTCTTGGAGTTGGAAGTCTCAGCTTTTTTGGACACATGAGTCCACCCAACCTCCTCATGATCAACCCGAGGAAGAGGGGAGTCCCAAATGACAACCTCGTTAAAAGGTTTGGCGGGTACGATACGATCCGGACAATCGTCATATACATGATCGATGTCACCACAGAAACCACAACCGGCCGGGAAATCCTCGTAGTACATACGAAGAGAAAGAGGTTTCCCATCCTCCCCGAGGACCGAGACACCCCCACACAACTTATTAAACTCAACATTGGCACAGAACCTGGTGTAATCGAGTCTCACCCGCTGGTGAGAGAGCTTATTGAGGCGAATAAGAGAGCCACCATGGATTCCTTAAGAATCTCAGACAACCCTTCAATACACATGTATTCAATAGGGAGTTTGGGAATCCTTACCCATATATATCCAGATGAGTAACAAACGCCGTGAGCGGATCGAAAGTTGGGTACCACTTTTGAAGAACAAGAATTTGCCCAAAGAGATGGTAAGGGCGCTCAACCCAAACACGCTTAAGATCAGCTGGAGCCGAAAACCGGGCATCAAACCACCCGTCCTCACGCTCAACAAGCTCACAAGGACCCACACAACGGCGCCATTCCACCCTTATCTTGGCTTTGACAGCAGTGAAGTCAGTATAGCCACCAAAGAGAGAGCACAAGAGCGTGTGCTGGTTTGCAGCGATGCTTTTCTTGCGGATATCAGCCAGACGGGCAAAGTAATTAGAGCGATCAGCACTGGCCGGTTGAGGTTCTGCTGAGGCCCCAATAATAGGAGCCTCAACACCCACCAACTTAGCCTTTCCCATAGCCGCAACCGACAGAGGGAGAGGAGCAGAGGTAGAGGCTGGAGTCACAGTGACAACAGGCTCTGCCCGAACTGGTATGCCGGAGGCCGGCACGCCATTAGGGCCAGGAGGAGCTTGAGTTTCAGTAAGCGCATCAAGAAAAGTTTTGGAAGCCATGATTAAGAAAACAATAGGAACAAGTGCACAGAGAAGATTAGACAGGGATGATTTGCAAAAGCTATTAGCAAAATTGGCCTGGTAAAACCTTAAATAGAACTCTTGCTTGTAGGCACATAGGGTACTCAATTGAGGATTAAGGAGAGAGGGAAGACTTACAGAGAGTTTTAATTGTCGATTGGAAAGGATCACAGAGCGGGCAGGAGAGAGGCGACGATTTCCCGACGGCACAGAGTAGGCAACGATTGCCCGAAGGCGACGATTGCCCGAAGGCATAGAGCAGGCAGGAGGGTGCGACCCCAGCAAACACCCACGCCCCAACGAGACGCGACCTCTGCCGTCCGGCCAGACCAGACCGATCCCATCCCACATTAAGGCCCTGGAACAGAGCCTACCAAACCACTTGAGTGGCAGATCTCGCCAGCAGGAGCGCGAATCAGAGGGATCCACCTCCCCATAAAGTACCTTTCGCAGGTTGAGGGAGGAGGAGTATTTTGGGGGGGGGGGGGGGGGGGGTTGAGTTTGGTGAAATGATTCGCCAAATTTGGAGCAAGTGGAGACGAGGCAGGGCTAGTGGGGGTTATGTCGGGATCGATCGTCGGCGGTTGCAGTGGAGCGGACTCAATACCAAGCCCAAGTAAAAGCCCAATTATTTTAGAAATATAAATTACTCCAACAAGTATTTGGTTAGATGAAAGTAGTTCTTATGGGTATATATTCGATTTTGCAAAAATAAAAATAAAAATGAATGGAGTGATAAATACAAAATGTTTAAGAAGTTTACCATTTTCATACTAGAAGTAATAAAGTAAAAAACCCCTTTAAAATATGGAGTCGGTTGTGAGCGAAAGGTTTAACCTTAAATGAGTCATACCGTAACCGATTCAAATATAGAGCGGCTCCCCACCGATGTGGGAAATCGGAGTCAACAAATACCTCACTGACACTAAATCCAGCAAATCACCATCCACTGATACTGGGTGTCAATATTGACAACCCCACCGACCCACCAGCAGCAGCCTTCCACCACGCAACACCATCACAAGTTGCCGACTCATGGGCAAGTAGTCTCATGGCTGCATCCTCCTCTTCCCCCGCCCTGACAATGCGTGTCGTAAGGTGGGTCGATTGCTAGCTTTAGGGCTATATCCCGTAATCCACAACCGACGAAAATCTCTCTTTTTTCTTATCTCTATTTCGATGACTCAAAGCAAAGCTCTCGATGTCAATGAGCTTACTGTGCATTTCACGAAATTGAACCGTGCCAAGTGCCAACACCAAACCGTAAGTAAAAATAAATGTTGATAATCTCAACTTCCGAAGGGTTAATCCAAAAAATTCCAGTCAAAACGGAGGGAACTCTTTTGTTCCTCTCTCTCTCTCTATCCCCTCAGTTTCTCTCTCCTCACTCCCCAAATGTCTTGCCTCACCGGAGCAACCAAATCCCCAATCCCTAACGCCTTATCCCCGCCGCTCTCCCTCCGGCACGCCCCAGCCTCCGGCGTCACCCTCCCCGCATTTCGCCCGGGAGGATTTCCCGCCTGTTACTCTCCCCGGAAGTTCTCGATCCTTAATTGCAGGGGGATTGAGGTTCTCTCCGTCCCCGATCAAAGTCGCCACTTTCCTGCGAGAAGTTCCTCCGATTTTGCCTCCAGTTGCTCCTCGCGGAACTACGATGTTGCCACACTTGGAAACCTCTGTGTTGATATCGTTCTCAATGTGCCGGAGCTCCCTCCGGTTTCGAAGCCGGAGAGGAAGGCTTATATGGATCAATTGGCCGCTTCTCCTCCCGATAAGGTTTGTTTCTGGTTGAGTTCTTATGTTCTATGTTGGTTTTTTAGTTGAACAATTTTTTTTTTAATGTCTCTTGTAGTAATGATGTATCGGCATTGAGAACTGGTTAGGTTCTGCTAGTGCTCGGGTAGGAAGAAGTAAATCATTTCCTGTTCTGAGTAAATTCAATGTGTTATGATTCTTGTTCTCTTTTGGTTCGTTTTGATTGGGTTTAGGGTTTATGTTGATTGAGGTTGGAGCAAGGGAAGAAGGTTTGAGATTAGAGTGAGCAAAGTTCTGCTTATTGTAGTCGGGCATGTTGGTTAGTTTATGAGAGCTGTTAACTCAAAGAGTGATCCTTTACGAAAAATGTTGTTTACCTATGTCGGATGAATCTTGAATGTTTGTTTGTTTTCTATGGTTCTTGTGACTGCCTTCAATTTCTATAAATGCTTCATGAATGAATTCAATTTGAAGAGTTTTGGGATTGACGAGGCTGAGTTTTTGCTTATCATAATCTGGAATGTTGGTTAGTCTACAAGCTGTTAATTTATAGAGTGTGATCCTGCACATAACATATTATTTACAGTTTACCTATGCCTGATGAATCTTAAGTGTTTGTTTGTTTTCTATGGTTTTTGTGATTGCCTTCAATCTCTATAAATGCTTCATGGGCGAACCCAATTTTAAGAGGGTTGAGATCAAAGAGACCAAGTTTCTGCTTTTCATAATGTGGAATGTTGGTTAGTTTATGAGAGGTGTTACTTTATAGTGTGTGATCCTGCACAAAAAAGTTTGCTTGCAGTTTTCCTATGCTGGATGAATCTTAAATGTTTGTTGGTTTTCTATGGTTTTCGTGACTGCCTCAATTTCTATAATGTGTGATCCTGCACACAAAAAGATTGCTTATAGTTTACCTATGCTGGATGAATCTTAAATGTTTGTTGGTTTTTTATGGTTTTTGTGACTCCCTCAATTTCTATAAATGCTTCATGGACGAATTCAATTTTCAGAGGTGTTTTGTTTTGTTCCTTTTCAATAAAAAGGCAATCAAGCCAAGTATTATTAGCTCATTGTTTGGTTGCAAGGCTATCTTTTGCTAATTTCTTTATTTCTCCCATAGAAATATTGGGAAGCTGGGGGCAACTGTAACACAGCCATATCAGCTGCTAGATTAGGCCTCAAGTGTGTTGCATTAGGGCATGTTGGTGATGAGATCTATGGCCGTTTTCTCCTTGACGTGCTCCACGATGAGGGAATTGATGTGGTCGGGATGAAAGAGGAGGTTGAAGGTGTTAACTGCATAGGTGTTGATTATGAGACTCTTCTTTGCTGGGTTCTCGTGGACCCTTCTCAGAGACATGGGTTTTGCAGGTAATGAGAGATTGAGAGCTTACCTTAACAAGCACATTATAAAGTTATTAATTACGAATATGAAAGATGCAAAGAAAGTAGATACTGATTCTTACCAGTTGTAACTGTCAATTTTTTTACTCTTGTTCCTTGTTTGTAGTTCTGTTTATGAATATGGATTTGTATGATTTTGTTTGTTTGAAATAGCATTTGTTTTTTTCCTGACATGTTTTACCAGTCGACTTGATTTTACTGAGAAGCCTGCCTTCAGTTGGATGAATTCCTTGTCAAGAGAAGTAAAGATGACTATCCAGAGATCAAAGATTTTATTTGTCAATGGCTATGGCTTTGACGAGTTATCACCTGGATTGATTGTCTCTGCTCTAAACTATGCTGCTTCAGTGGGTACTTGTGTCTTCTTTGATCCCGGACCACGTGGGAAATCTCTTTCTACAGGGACACCTGAACAGAAAATGGCTTTAAGTGAGTTTTTGAAGATGAGCGATGTTGTTCTTCTAACTTCAGATGAGGTTTAGCTCTTAACATTGACTGTATTTTATGAGAAATGTTTTTCCCCTTGCTTGAACTATCCTTTTCTTTTAACCATGGCAAGTGGTTTACTCTTAATGCTAATCAGTTTCTATATGATGACGGATGACCTAGGCTGAATCATTGACTGGAATGACGGATCCTATATTGGCCGGGAAACATTTGCTCAAACAAGGATTACGCACCAAATGGGTGGTCATCAAAATGGGCTCTAGCGGTTCAATTCTGATATCTTTATCAAGTATATCCTGTGCACCAACATTCAAGGTATTGTTGCAAAATTAAAATGTGATGCTTCAACCATAAATTTGCTCACCTTCTCACAATTTGAAAATGAACTCTTTATCTATTAATAAACTTTGCTCCCAGTGCAACCAATTTAGATTAAGGGTGGAAGCCTAGTTTGCTTCAAATGATTTTTCCCCAAGTTATGCCCCCTTTTAAAAGGTTATGTTAACCTCTGGCATCAACAAACAACAAAAGTAATCAAACCTCATTTTCCATCTTGAATTGTCTCAATTCAGGTGAAGGTCGTTGACACTGTTGGGTGTGGAGATAGTTTTGTTGCTGCAATTGCATACGGATTTGTACACCAGATGTCCATGGTCCACATACTGACACTTGCCAATGCAGTGGGTGCTGCCACAGCCATGGGCTGTGGGGCCGGCAGAAATGTTGCCAGATTGGAACAGGTGAAGAAACTCATTATATCTGGTGATTTAAATGACGATCATTCATGGAAGGAGGCCCTTGATGAAAGTTTGGATGATGAAGAAGTAATATTGCTCTCAAAAGAATCTTTGGAGGGAGTGAATGGTAGGTTGAAACATTCATCTATTGGTAAAGTAGTTCCTGAGGTGATTAGTAAGCTTGAATCCACTCGGATACAAGTGTTCCCTTCTTAACAAAGTTTATAGCCGACTATATCCAATTGAGTTACAATCATCTCTTTGCCCTAGATTTCATAGCTGCATAGTTATATAGAGGGGTTTGAACACGTCTTATAATATAGAAAGCAGAGAGAAATAGGAATACGGTTAGAATAGCAAGATTAGTGTGTTCTTGCTCCTGCTTTCTTTTTCTTAGATATTTTGGGTGTAATACTTTTTGTTAGATTTATTTCTACATTTGCTGGGCCGTTCATGTTAGGAGTAAAGGCGGTGTAGTTATGGTTGTACTATCAGACACTCGATGGTTCTGCTTCTTCTGAACCCGGGTTATGTTTCTTGTTACAATATTCTACCATGGTTGTGGCTGTCTATTTTAGAACTTATGGCTAGCCAAGTTATGGCAGTATTATTGATGAATCTCCTCCAAGCATTTTTTTCCTTGGGAGTAAGGTGATTATTGGACTGCCCTCTTCTTCTTCTTCTTCTTTTACAGTTTTTATGTAGCAAGCTGTGAGCGGCTTACCGCTGTTTATGCTGGGAGGGTAATGAAATCCATGCTGACATGATTGCATTGTTATTGCATTGCTTGAAATTAGTCATGTGATGCTATGGAACTTGAACAGACAGCAATTGAGGTACTTGATAGGTGGAACGGATTTGCTTGCTTTGGTTTGTTGCTGTTGAAGGTTTTTAGGATTTGGTAAAATGGTACCTATCTACGATTTGATTGTGCATTCACTTGAACAGACAGCATCTCTTGGTTGATGCTTGCAAGATTGTTGTAGAGATTGTCTGTCCCATTTTATTTGCCGTTCTTTTCATCGGAAATGGAAGAGGAAACTGAAGTCTACTTTGAATTCTCATTTTGATTCTTTTAGCCTTAAATTGCGAAAACTGATGTCTTCTAGCAGATAAATCAAAGCAAAGTTCAACTGTTACAGTAAATCTCTCCTTGTGGATAATTCCAGCTCTATTTTTGTGTACTTTCATCATCTTACATCAACAGAAGAAATTTCTCTGTTGTTTCAACATAGCCCTAGTGATTACAACACATTGTTTGCACATTTTTTTTATATATATATTATGGAAGGGAAAGTAGTTTGTATTATGGATAGCTGGTGAAAAAAAGTAGCTACAGGAAGAACTGTTCAGCTTGGAATTGAAGCTTGGCATCATAAATTATATGCCAAAAAGCCAACACCATCAATTAAGGTTCTCCACCACTTCTTTTTTGCATCCTTTTTTATCTCATTCCTTTGTATTGATAAGCAAAACAAACACCCTTTATAGCAAGGAATATATACACTGTCAATCAGAAAAGCAAAAGGAGAACATTGAAACTTGGGGCCAATGTCAAAACCCTAGAAATTTGCAAGTAATGTGCACAAATATGAGTTATCTGAAGATGCTTGCAAATGAAAGTCAAATCCATGATGCTTTCTGATATGCTATAGCTTTCCTCTAAAGGTAGATAAAAGCTACATGCTCTTCTAGATTAGATTGTAAAAAAGAAGAGAGTTTTGGCCAAAAAAATTACCAAACATTCGAAAATCCCAAATTCTAAAAGAAATCGCGATTGATTAGGGTTGTTCGATGTGATCTTTCAACTAGCTTTCTTCAAGATCAATCCGAAGTAAATAAAGAAAATTTCATAATAAAAATAAATTTATTCTGAAGTATGATAAAAAGACAGTTCCTCTCAACACACTATCTGACATTTTCAAGCGTATCATAATGAAACCTATGTCAACATAACCCCTAAACGGATCATGTTGACAATAGAGAAACCCTTTTGAAGGACGATAAAAAAAATTATCGTGCTAACCCGAGTACATTCGAAACGAATCTACGTAAACTAGAGTGGTTCTGCAGTGTGAAAATGAAGCTAATAAGAATATTTTCTGGAAGGGAATATGATCTCCTGCAACAAGATGAGGAATCTTCTCAAATACTTGGTGTGTATTTATACATCACTGCAAAACAATTATAAGTGAGAAGATCAAAACCTCCCGTTTTCGTTTGCTCACAGTCTCACACACATACACACACACCTAGATGAACAAACGGTTGAGGGGAATGTCGTCTGGCTCAAGGTCATTCTCATAATACATGATTTCATTAATGAATGATCTCGGACCAGGCTTCATTCCCCTCAACCATCATCCACAACCAATCAAGATTTCAAGCAAATAAAGTCAAGAAGAGTTCAAAGCTATGATATAAGGACGGTATGTAACCTCATATAATACTTATGGAGTAATTAGTGATGAATTAGTTTTGCTAGCTACTGTTTTTTCAGTGTTCTTCCTGTACTGCTGTTACATTTTCATTGTTTGCTCCAATTGGGAGATACAAATTGCTGCAGTTCAACTAAGATATAATCAGAAGATCTAAGGGCTTGTTTGGTACAGCAGGAGGTATTCAGTTTTATAAAAGTGTTAAATAATCATTTCAAAATTACTTTAACTGTATTATAATCAGCTTATAATATTTCAAAACTGCAAGCTCTAGATAGGTATTTCCAAAAAAAAAAATAGCTTTGAAAAAACATAAAATAAGAAACTAAAATCCGATCCAAACAAGCCCTAATCAATTGAGTGTAAAATCAAGTTTTTTTTTTTTAAAAAAAAATATTTTTTAGTGATGTTTGGGTGAAAAATTGGAGAAAAACAAACCTCAGAACTCTCAGCCACTTGTCACAGATTAAATGAATTTCAAAAACAAATTCTAGACTATTTTCATGGGCAGGAGAGGACTAATCTCTTCCACTCAATCAACAAATTGTTTTGTTCCTACAATCTCATCTAACAAAAAAAACAAAAACAAAAAAAAATCAAAGAGAAACAAAAACAAATCCACAAACAATCATTTTGTTTATTGTTTTTTTTTTGACATATGCAGATCAGAAACAGAAAACTGATGACAGATGATACATCTAGCAGCATCATCAAATGACATAAAACACTTGATTCCAAACAAGAGGAAAAAAAAACAGAAAACAGAAAACAAAAACAGAATTAACAACAAATTAGCCCTGATTTGCCTCACTTAATCTCTCTTGTTTTTACCTTAGTGGGGTTTTCATGGAATCATGGCTAACCTCCATCCTCATGTGGTCTCAATGGTGTTGGATTGCATCATCAGTCTCAGACAGCCCTTGTTTTGCTCCTCCATCTCCCTGCAGCAATCCCACCTCAACAGATGGTTCCACCTCCTTCCGTCTTGGATCGACATCCAAAAGAGTCGCTCTAGCCTCTTTCTTTGCCTTCTTCGTAGTAGCACTGATCCTCATCCACCACCGGAAATACAAGTATCACAATATTGTCCCTCGGATAAAGGTGTACAACAAAGGCCGTGTTGCCAGGCTTGAAAGGTTTTCCCATTATGTAGGTAAATTTGCATCCTCTCTAACATTTCTTGCTTCAAGGTAAATTGTTCATAGAGGACAAAACTTTGCTATATTTTTTGTACATGTCATGATTTTATTACAACAAAATAAATAGTATTACAAAAGAGCAAATTGGAATTTTCCCCATTTTCTTGATGAAAGTTTGTTGATAATGCAAGACAAAACTTTGCTTAAGTACTATTTTCCCATTATGTAGGTAAATTTAAGTACTATTTGCATCCTTTCTAACATTTCTTGCTTCAAGGTAAATACTTACAACAATCTAAACAAATAATATTTTTTTGTACATGTCATGATTTTATTACAACAAAACAAATATTACAAAAGAGCAAATTGGAATTTTAATTTCCCCATTTTCTTGATGAAAGTTTGTTATTGATCTCAAATAATTTGGCAGCAAGGCAATTGGGATTCGCGGACAGAAGACAATGTCCGCTACTATGTAAGCTGGCTTCGGATTACATCAACAAGAGAGAAGAGTCCGAGGAGAACATCTATGCCTACTTCGCGCAGGAGATTGAAGGAGACTCCCTTTTCATCAAGCTGGTTGAAGAGTTTGAGAGATGCATCCTTAGCTACTTTGCTTTTCATTGGAGTTATGCTGAGATTTCCCTCAGCCAGGTATAAGAGTATTGTTGAATCTAAACAACAACGTGCCTAGTTTCGTGACACTTGACGCAATCAACACAAACTATAGTTAGAATTGACCTGAATGATCACATTTTTGTTACAGGTGTTGCAAGGTCCAGCTGAACCTGAACCGAAAAAGAAGTTCAAGGACATGGTTCTTGCAGCTACAAGGTATTTCCCTATCTGCATCAATCTGAAAACAATGTTGTACTTTACCCTTTTATTGGGCCTATCCGATGTGAAGTGAACTACACCATTGGTTTTGAGTTCAGAGAGCAAAGGTTGGAGAGGTTGACGAAGAATTTGAAGGTGGCAAGAGTGTTCAACACGCTGGTAGAGGAGATGAAGGCGATAGGACTAAACCAGCAGCTGGTAGACGACAACATGTGCACGGATGTGATGGCTCCGGTAGCCCACAAAGACAGAAGCCCGGTTCTGCTCCTCATGGGAGGCGGAATGGGAGCTGGCAAGAGCACTGTCCTCAAGGAAATCATGAAAGAGTAAGAACCTCTTCTTCCCCAGTCGGAATACGATACAACAGGAACTTGTACTACATCTTCATTTGTCTAGTTAAGCTTAAGCAGATCAATGCTTAGCTCAAACTTGGCCATTTCTCGGCTAATACTTGCAGGCCATTTTGGTCAGAAGCGGCAGGGAATGCAGTCATTATAGAAGCCGATGCCTTTAAGGAATCCGATGTCATCTATCGAGCCCTCAGCACCCGATGCAATCAGGACATGGTCCATACCGCCGAGCTGGTATGTTTCACAACAAAATTCTTAGGACATTATCTATATTCCCAAGAAAAAACACACACACACAGCTAGCTTATTGGACCTTTTGATTTTGATATTATATAGCTATAAATGAAATAAATATAAGATTTTAGTTGAATCATCTTTTGCAATGAGAGCGTTTCAACAACTGCTTGTGATTTTCTATTCACAAGTTTCAATCAGCTACTTTAACCGCTAGATTTAACAAAAATCATACTTGCTTATTAACATATATTTAACACAAATAATCCACCAGCTTCAGCTACCTCATGAGCCAGTATTTTGCCAAATGGAGCCTAAATGCCTTAATGGTTCATCTTAAAACACTATTTTAGATTCTTGTGGATGATTTGCTTAATTTACAAGGTGTTGATCTATTGAATAGGTACACCAATCTTCGACGGATGCAGCATCATCTGTATTGGTGACAGCACTAAATGAAGGGCGGGATGTTATCATGGATGGCACACTATCTTGGCTGCCCTTTGTCGTCCAAACGATAAACATGGCGAGGAATGTGCACAGGAGACGCTACCGAATGGGAGCTGGATACCGGGTGAATGCCGATGGATCTATAACTGAGAACTACTGGGAGCATGTAAAAGGCGACGAAATGGACCATGAACAATTGAAAAAAAAACGACCATATAGAATAGAGCTGGTTGGGGTCGTTTGTGATGCTTATTTAGCTGTTATTAGAGGCATAAGGTATTCACTAACACCACATTTTCCTTACTAGAACTTAAGTACTATCTTATAAGCAATCAACACATTACATCGAATTCGCTACTTTGTGTACACAGGAGAGCTATTATGTGTAAAAGGGCTGTAAGGGTGAGGTCACAGCTGAAATCACACAAGAGATTTGCAGGCTCATTTCTTGCTTATTGCAACCTTGTAGACAATGCCAGGCTATACAGCACTAATGCCTTAGAAGGCCCTGCAAAGGTATCATACTCTTCCTTAATCTGTAGGCAAAGTTATCGGAATAGATTCTCCATCTCATTCTCTAAAATGGGGAAGCAGTAGAAAAAACAGAGAGGCTTTCCTAAATTTGCAGTATTGTCCAAAACTAAATGATTCTTGAAATCTTTGAAATGGGGAAACTGTTGGAGTTGAAGTGAAAATAATTTAAAGAATATGTATTTTGTTTCTCCATTTTGGAGAAACTGCCGGAGATGGTCTAATGGGATGCGATTCAACTTCTAATACATAATAAGCTTTAACTTATGGGTAGGGTTTCACCATATCATTTTTTTTTAATTCCTCAGATGCAACTCACACTTGACAACGAACCCATGCCAAGCCTAGCTAAACGCTCAAACCTGACCTGAACTAGTCTCTGATAAAAAAATTTACTAGTTTGGGAAATTTTGGGATACACTTTCTAATACAAAATCGTAGGGTGTGTTTGGATTCCAAATGCATTATGTTTATAATACAAAATAATAAGGCGGTGTTTGGTTAACAAAAAATTTAAGGCATTTAAATTATGATATTTTTGGATTTCACGAAATATTAATTAAAATGCAATTATTTTATCTCGATTTATATGATTATTTGGTAAAATTACGGTTTTACCTCGGTTTTTACGAGATTTTTTATTTTTACAACCAAACGGACATATAAAACGAGGTAAAATAATTGCATTATAATGAAAATGCAATGGAATCCAAACACACCCTTAAGCCAATGCATAGGGCTTTACCTTACCTATATAACCCATCATTTTGCTCTTCATATTCCAAGTTTACCATGATTTGCCCTAAGCTAGGAGGGATCGAACTCGTGACCTCCTGGCAACAGAATGATGTTCTGAAAACATACTTGCATTTGCATTGCACGTACAACTGATGTTAGTGTGAATGTTTGATGAAGTTGATAGGATGGAAGGAGAGGGACAGGACATTACTCGTCGACCCGGAGGAGATCATAATCTTGGAGATGGTGGGAGGGTTGAATGAGGAAGCAGACTCCATCAATGGGCTCTATAGGATCCACAACCCGAAAACGGATACCGGGTCGGTTTGGACAGACATAGTTTTGTCACCTTCAAGAAAAAATGTTCAACTAGAGCTCAAATACTCAATCCAGAGAGTGGAAGCAATGAATATTGAATAATTACACATGACAAGAGTTCAATCCATATCCTCTTAACTGGTTGTATGCTTCAAACTTGTGTCCAATTTAAGTATAGAGTTAATTAGTAGTTTTTGTGTATTGCTGATCATCATGTGTATGAATGAAGTTAATTGGACCTCTCTCTGTCAAATAATTTTGATATATAGTAAGTTGGGTTAACTTAATTGGTTTGTTCTTATGAAACAATTTTGTAATTGCTTTGTGATGTTACATTAAACTTATGATAGATATTTAGAGGGCTGATTGGTGATGGAGAGAAAGAGAAGAAAATGAGTTATTTTATTTTATTTTTATGATGCAAAATTAATGCAGTTATCAAAATGTAATTATTAGATTGAATACTACGGAGTATATGATTTATTTTCAACAAAAAGAATATCAAAGAAACATAGGCAGGCTTCATCTAAGTTATTATGTGACAATGTAAAAAAAAGATTAAAAACAATCTTTTCCAATGTAAAAAAGTCAGATTAAAAAAAGTGAAATTCTGTTTGGTGTTCTGAGGTTTTGAAAAAAAGATTGACCTATAAATTACAAAAAGGAAAAAAAATCATAAAACCATACTTTTGATATAAAAAAAAAACTTCTTTGGCCCTTAGATTAGGAGTTCAAAAGGCAAGAGAACTGAATATCAACAACCTCTTCATTGAAGGAGACTCTAAGATAGTCATAGATTATCTAAGCAAACAGACAGCATGTCCCTGGGAAATTGAACTCATAATGTCAGACATCCAATCCATCTTAACAGAACTAACCATTCTCGGAATCTCCCATATTCCCCGCATTGGTAACCAGGTAGCGGATAAGGTTGCACTCCTTAGCTACTCTACCAGGGGAGCAGACTTCCAAAACGATTCAGGTCTACGCGACCTCATCCGCAATGATGCTTTCAGCTAGAGTTTCTACTCAGCTGAATCTTTACTTAATAAAAAATAATAATAATAAAAAAAAAAACTTCTTTATTCTAATTGAGTATTGGGTAAAAAAAAATCCACCCTCTTATTCATCAATCCATCCTTTATTTTTTACATTACTTTTTCAATAAAGTTCTAATCGATTATTGGGTTAGATTGATCAATTAGGATGGTTCATGCTGGGTCAACTCGATCCGATCCGACATTTTTGGGTCACGTGAAACCCAAAGACCCGATTAATTTTAAAAGAAAATGATAATTATAATGTACTCCCTCCGTTAATTAAAACTTGACGTTTTACTATTCACGCACGCATTTTTAGGTGTTAAAAACTATATAAAATATTAACTTTTTTAATAATTTTTTAAAATAATATCATACTTATTACTATTAAGTATGAATTTATAAAAACAAATTTTAAAAAAAGTTAATATTTTATATAGTTTTTATCGTTATAAAAAAGCGTGCATGAATAGTAAACGACAAGTTTTAATTAACAGAGGGAGTATTTCTTTCTTATACAATGAACTATTGTGGCTAAATATTAAATTGGAAAAAAAAATTCCGGGTTTACAGATTGAACCGGGAAAAAAAAATATACTACCAAAATATTGAGCCACCATATGATCCGCCACATTTACAATTGTTAAAATTTAGTGAATTATAGGTTAAATATTATTTTGGAAAACAATAGGTGTTAAATATTATTTTGGAAAATAACGAGTGTTTTTTTTTTCAAAGTATGGAAACTAATATGTCTTTTGTATAATTTTAAAAACCGCAGTGATTTTGTTTTAAAATTTTTGGAAGAAGGGTGTTTTGTGATAAAAGTTTTGGAAATAATATGTGATTTTGTTAAATTTTAGAAATAAAGGTGGGTTTTTCAATTTTATCTTGAATTTAGATAAATAGTAGGTAGTTTTGTTCATTGTTAAAAGTAAAAGAGGCTTTGTGAAATAACGAAAAATAATGGGCCATTTTCTTGATTTAAAAAAGTGGAAATATGAGTTTTGGGTATGAGGCGGACTTTTGACAAAACTCAGGGGCACCATCCGGACAAAATAAAACCTTAGGACACCAAGCGGAATTGTCAAAATCTCAGGGACACCAAACAGAATTTCCCTTTAAAAAAAACTCCTATTCCCTAGACCAAGAAAAAAAAAACTCCTATTCCTAAAGAATTATGGGATATTGTTGGAGCCTATGTAACCCGAGTTGTCAAGGCTTTCTTCCATTCTGGGAAAATCCTTAGGCAGATTAACCATACGTTTATTTCAATCCTACAAAAAAATAACAATCCCACAAAAACAACTGATTATAGACCTATAAGCCTCTGTTCTACCATGTATAAAATTATTTCAAAAATATTAACGGATAGATTAAAATCAGTAATGGGTAAATTAATTCACCCCTTAGGGCATCTCCCACCATAGGCTATAAAATAGGTTTTAGCTTTTTTTTCTCCCATCATAGGTCAAAACCCATTTTGGCCAAATCTTTTTTGGCCTATTTCTAAAATGAAGGCCAAATTTGGCTTGAAATTTTAGAAGGCCAAATGTGAATTCCACCATTTTATTTATTTATTTTTAATTGTTCATTATTAATATAAATTTATAAATCACACAATTAATTGTATATAAACTATCTAATTATAATTTTTATCAAAACTAAAAGTTATAGTTTGTAAAGATATTGATGAGTTCTTTAATATGACTATCATATTTAATATGTTTGGATTATATTTGCATAAATAATTAATATCTTTAGAAAAACATATTCATTTTATATTATTACATCTTCATCAAAATCATATCTCATAAATAAATATCGAGTTGCATAAATTACTATATTTGAAAATAATAATAAAAAATCCCAAAACACATCAAAACCATAATATGATGTAAATTTATAAATAATACAATTATAAATCTATATATTATATAGTTATGATTTCCAATTAAAAATAAAATTTGTAGTATTGTTAAGATATTCAAGAGTTCTTCGATATGACTATAATATTTGACATATTTGAATTATTATTGCATAAATAATATTTTTAGAAAATGACAATAATATTTTTTTATTATAGATTCATCAAAATTATAATAAAAAATAAAGGGTCAATTACACTAACGATCCCTAAAGTTTGCAAGCTTTTCCTTATTAGTCCCTAAACTTTAAGTCTTTCCAGTTAGATCCCTAAACTATTAAAATGATTGCACCATTTGCCCTTCCATAAAAAAACTGTCGGATCTCCATTAAATATTATGAATAAATTACACAAAATTGCCTTAAATTAGGAGAGTTTTCACAAACTACCCATGAATTGAAAAAATATAGAAAATCCCCCAACTTTGAGATTTTTAGTTTTGAGATATCACACTTACCCCCATCTAATATTTCAAAATGACTAAATTGACTCGTAAGAAAGCGAAGAAATTAAAAAAATGGCCCATAAATAATGAAAGTATACAAAACTGCCAAAAAATAGTTGAATAAGAAAAACACTAAACCCTTTCAATGTTAGCAATGGTTAAATACTTAAATTAGTTGAATAAGATAATAAATAAATTACACAAAAACACTCCTACCTACATTTTTTTTATTGGCCCATAACTAGAAAAATATAAATAAAAAAAACTATTCAATCTAGGGTAAAGAACCACACAATCCATATCATTTAATAGATGTTTGAAAAGCATTGAATTTTTCAGAAAAAGGTCAAATAAAATAAACAATGTTGATTAAACATTTTTCTAGACTTTGAGATATTAAGTGATAATGTAGCATTTTTGTTTTTTCATTGAAATTTTATGGTGGTTCTTTAGTTGAGTTATTTGTAGAAAAAAAAAAATGAATTTACAAGTGGTTTTGTGAAAACTTCCTAGTTTATCGATATTTTTGTATATGTTGGACATTATTTTATGAACCTAATAAAATAATTTGTAAATATTGTAAAGGTTTTGGGTGGTTGATTGAAAACAAAAATCCAAATTATTTTATTTTATTTCAAAATTTTAATTTATGAGTGTTTTTGTAAACATTGACAAATTTATTGGTAATTTTTTGTAATTAGCATAAAATTTGGTGGAGATTTATGGTTGGAAGGATGGATGGTGCAACCATTTTAATAATTTAGCGACTTTATTAGAATGACTTAAAGTTTAGGGACCAACAAGGAAAAACATGTAAAGTTTAGGGACCATTGATGTAATTTACCCAAAAAATAAATATTAAGTTGCTTAAAGTACTAAAGAAGAAGAATCAAATATAAAATGAAACAATCAACTATTGAATCATGGTCATATTTAATATTCTGGTAGATCCGCATTACTCTCTTCATAAACATTTCCTGTTCCGAAGCCATCATGTTGATCATCTTCATGCATATATTTGTCATTGCTCGTTCGAAGAGTGAGATGATGATGATATTTGAGAAGAATTCATTGTTGATTCAAATCGAAAGGATAACGAGGGAATCGAGTGACGAAAATGAGTGTGAAAGTTCTAAATTACATGAGTATTTATAGAAAATTTGTCTGCCAAATTTGGCCTACGGTGGGAACAACAAAACCATTTAATAGGCCAAAAGAGAATATTCTATAGAATATTCTCTTTTAGTAGGCTATTTCCCTTAGCTATTATAGCATACGGGGGAAGATGCTCTTACAAGGGGCATTTGTGTCTGACAGGGCAATCTAGGACAAGTCAGTGGACAACGTATTAATTGCCCATAAAATTTTCCATTCCTTTAAAAATCGGAAGGGTAATGACGGCTGGCTAGCAATCAAATTGGATATGGAAAAGGCATATGATCGAGTGGATTGGGCATTCACTGAGCTAGTGCTCAAAAGATTTGGATTCCATGAAAAATTCACTAGGCTAATTATGAAATGTGTAACGACTGTTTCTTTCTCGGTCTTAGTCAATAATGGCCCTACGGAAGTTTTCTTACCTTCCCGTGGCCTTAGACAAGGTGACCCGTTATCACCTTTTCTGTTTATACTTGGAGCAGAGGTACTTGCAAGGAAATTGATCTCCGATTCACTCTTGCCTAGTAATGGAATATGCTTTCCCTTTGGACGGTATGGGCCTAAAATTCCTTTCCCAGCGTTTGCGGATGATATAATTATATTTTCTAAAGGGAACATGTCTGCATGTGAAAATGTTAAAAATACAATAGATCGTTATTGTCAAATATCAGGACAGAAAGTAAACTATCATAAATCGGCTTTCCAGTGCACTTCTGGTATCCCTAGGTCCCATATCTCGGATATTGAAGATTGTCTTAGCATTTCCAGCCAAATAAAACTTGACAAATATTTAGGATGTCCAATCACAAATGGCAAAGTAAATGAGGCTACATTTGAGGATATAATGTCAAGCACTAGGAACCAACTATCCAAATGGAGAGCAGATACTCTGTCACAGCAAGGGAGAACAACATTGATTAACGCAAATTTAGCATCCAAGCCCTTATACATAATGCAGAGCTTTATGCTGCCACCTAAAATGCATCAAAATCTGGACAAAATGAATAGATCGTTCTTGTGGAACAAAGCCCCAACCCATAACCCTCTCATTAGTTGGGATAGAATCTGCAAGCCAAAGCATGCAGGCGGAGTAGGATTAAGAAAATCGAAAAATATGAACGAAGCCCTACAATTAAAATTATTATGGAAAATATTGGCTGAACCAAACAATATCTGGGTAAGGATTATCCAATATAAATACATTAAGACAAATCATATTCTAACATATGAAGCAAAAGGAAGTGCATCTTGGCAATGGACTCAACTGAGAAAGCTAATTCCTACATTAAAAAATGGGTTGGTCTAGGTCGTTGGAAATGGTAGAAGTATCAAATTTTGGAAAGATAGATGGGACCAATACAGAATATGGCACAACACTATGTATTCCCTCTAGATACTGATATGGAAGAAACGGTGGATTCATATATATAGAACATGGTAAATGGCATAGGGATAGATTAACTAGTGTCCTTCCAATCGAAATTGTGAATAAAATTCTGAATATTCCTCTTCCAATCTCGACTATGGAGGACAGACTATACTGGGAGCCAGCTAAGAATGGGTGGTTTATAACATCAAGTGCATATAATTATGTTACAAATTCATCGACAAACAAAATAGATGAAAACTCTTGGATATGGAAACAAGATGTCCCCCCTAAGGTCAATAATTTCCTATGGAAAATCTTTCAAAATGGCTTGCCAACTGCATCAAGACTATCTAGGCGGGGGTTGCGGTCCCTACTTCCTGCCCTTTTTGTAATCACCACGAGGAAGATGAAGTGCACATATTCTGTGAATGCAAATATAGTTTCTTTTATAAAAATCTAAGGAATAAAACTAAATTGTTGGTCCAAGATTCGATCCATAAAAACCGTGATATCAAATCAATCATGACAATCCTATCAAATAATCTAACAAGGAAAGAAAAGCAAAGCCTGTCACTAAACTGGTGGACAATCTGGCTAGTCCGAAACCAATTTGTGTTCAGAAATGAAAAAGCCCCTCCAATTGAGGAAGTGCAACGTAGAGCAGAGCATTTTCTGAAAAATTGGATTACAGCCAATTCCCACTGGTTGGAATCAAAAGATGGCAAAAACTCATTCAGAACACAAAAGAAGATTCTGGAAGGAAAGAGCAACGGTAAGAATAATAAATGGAAGAAACCGCCTCAAGGATGGCATAAATTAAACTTCGATGGATCTTCGTGCGTGCAGGGTAACAGTACAAGTGGTTTTGTGATCAAAAACTGTGAGGGGCGGTCTATTTCTGCTAATGTCATTAGGATTGGGCAACAATCTCCTTTAGTTGCAATAAATTAAACTTCATCTAGGCATTATCAAAGCTAAAGAACTTAACTTGGACAAAATTCTTATTGAAGGAGATTTTCTTATCATTATCAATTATCTTAAAAAGAGAAAGTGTTGTCCTTGGGAAATTGAGATTCTCATGACGGATATCACCTTAATGCTACAAGGGTTTAAGGAAGTATTCTACTCCCATATACTTCGCATTGGCAACTGTGTCGCTGATAGGATTGCTTTTCTTGGACGCAGTACCAATAACCCTAACTTACTAAGTGATCAAGGCCTGTTGGACCTCATCCGAAAGGATGTCCTCGGATAGCGCCCAGTGCGTATCCGAATATTTACCTTATCACAAAATAAATAAAAATACCGGTACATATATTTATCAAAATCAATTTTTTGAAAAAGGTTTGTAAAGCTTAGTCAGGACTCGGTACTCACAAGAGTCAATTAACTTTAAAAAAAAAAAAAACTATGTCTATATCGTTATTTCTTCAGACATAGAGCATAATATAAAATATTTAAATTGGATAAATTACTTTTTTTTAATTCCTTTTTCATATATAGCAAGTCAAATTAAATCTATCTTTTGGTCCGAGTCAGATTAAATATATCTAGATCACCCTAATTACATACACAGATACACTACCACAGACGTAGTATCTATTACTAGTATTATACTGTATAAATATAATCTTTTTTTTTGTACGAAAGCCGGGCTAAAGCCCCTTAATTATTATTAGAAATAGAGTTCCAATCCCCAATATTGGGTACATGCTCGGAAATGCCGGAAATAAAATTAGGCAAATAAACATGTTCAGCAAAAGCATTTGTGAGATGAAGAGACCAGTTGGCTAAGTCATCAGCAGCAGCATTGGCTTGGCGCCTTATACTGCTAACCTTCACTTCCCAGCCGGGTCTGTCCATCAATCTTCGGCATTGGTCTATCAAGTGGAAGTCGGGGCAGGGGTTAGACGAACTCGAAGCTAAAGCACCACACACTGCAGCTGAATCAGACTCAATAATAACACGAAGGAACCCCAACCGACTAACCAACTCCAAACCATGACGAACCGCCCAGAGCTCAGCGGTTAGGGCCGAGCAGACACCACATTGGAATGTGAAAGCACGTATAAACTCCCCCTCTGATCCTCTGATGATGCCTCCTCCACCCGCCTTCCCCGGGTTCCCCTTCGACACTCCGTCCGTGTTGAGCTTTACCCAGGTCGGTGGTGGCGGCGACCAGATCGTCGGGGCTGTGGGGTTCTGCACAATGGGCATAAGATGGAGCGAGGTAGGCTTGAGACTGACTTCTTTATATATCCTGACCTGCTTTTTCACTTCCTCTGCAAGTCTTCCAACATTGTCCTTGCCCTCAAACACCAAACTGTTCCTATTTTTCCAAGTATACCAAATCATATATGCAAACATAGCTCCCCACCTGGCGTCTTTGCTGGTGTTAGCGAACACCCATTCCTTAGTGTCATTGATAGACAGGAAGTTACTCGGCCGATCGGGCAGATGCAATTTATTCCAGATTTCCTTGATCGGTTCACAGTCCCTGAGGAGGTGTAATGTCGTCTCTTCCTGCCCACAACGCGGACATCCCGGGAACTCGGACAGGCGACGCCTCACTCTATTCGAATTGCAGAGGATGCCATTGTGTGCGGTAAGGAACACGAATGCTCTCGCCCTCTGTTGTACCGGAATTTGCCAAATTCTTCTCCAATTCGGCCCAGACTCGGCGTCCTGATCTCCTTGTAAGAGCCTGATTGCCGAACCTGTAGTGAAATTACCGGAGGTTGAATGCCCCCAGTAAAGTCTGTCCCTTGCTCCTGAGATGGGTGAAATGCTCACTGCCTGCAGCTTTAACAATATGTCCACCGGGACCAATTGAGAGAGAACCTCCCAATTCCAACCACTCGGCTTCCACATCTCAGACACCGTACACCCCAGACACTCTTCCGGAATAGGTGACATCGCAACATCGGCTAAAGGCTCATTGGTCAGCCAAGGGTGGAGCCAAAAGAATGTCGATTCACCATTCCCTATGGCCACCCGAAGACCAGGTAAGAGTAGCTCAGCCCCATGGACGATCGCTCTCCATGTGTTCGAACTACCTCGCGTTCGATTAAACATATCGACGTCGAGCCTACCCTCGCAGTACTTGCCACGGATCACTCGACTCCATAGTGACTCCGGCTGTTGTAGCAGTCTCCAACAGAGCTTAGCTAGCACAGCTTGATTAGATTCCCGCATATCTCTCAACCCCAGACCACCCCCTGCAATAGGTCTCTTCACTTTGTCCCATGACAAAAGATGGATTCTTCGTTGTTCTGGCTTGGACCCCCAGATGAAACCTCGGATTAGTTTGTCAATACCATCACAAATCTGTCGAGGTACATAGGAAGATTGCATTACATATAAGGGCAGACTAGAGAGTACAGATCGAGCAAGGGTTACCCGACCCGCGAAAGAGAGCACCTTCGATTTCCACCCTCTTAGCCTCGATGCCACCTTATCCAGTAGATATTGATATCTCTCTCTCGTCATTCTTCCACAGGACGTGGGAACCCCCAGGTAATTCCCGAAGTCCTCCGAAATTGGCATTGACAGCGCCGCCGCTATATTGCCTTTCATGGTATTGTCAACTCCTCGTGAGAAGAGGATATTACTCTTGGCGAAATTGACCCTTTCACCCGAGCACGAGCAAAACTGATCAAGGCAAGCCTTAATAACTCTCCCCTGTTCGATTGATGCTTCCGCAAAGAGAACAAGGTCATCGGCAAAGAAGAGGTGGGTTAGACTCACCCCGCCAATTTCGATGGGCCTCCACCTGCCTGCAGCAGCCGCCGAATCAATTAAGTGAGACAGTCGTTCCATACAGAGCACAAACAAGTAAGGTGAGAGGGGGTCTCCCTGTCGGATTCCTCTCGTCGGCACAAACCGCCCTGCTTTGCTTCCATTCCATAGGATCTCCGTCTCCCCCAATGTTTGACATTTCAAAATTGTGTTCACCAGGTGTGCTGGAATCTGCGCTTCCAATAGGATCTCTTTCAAGTAGTCCCAACGGACCCGATCATAGGCTTTTTCGAGGTCGATCTTGAGAATCAAATAAAAACAAACAAAAATACATTTATACCCATAATTATTACTTTATTTTTTCACCTTTTTAAAACTACATCTAACAAATCTCTAATCATTACAATAGTAATTTTATTTTTTATTAATAAAATTTTACTCCTAAAACGATATATTTTTCCTAATATAGAGATTAATTAACAAGGCAGGAAATCTTCAAAGTAACAAACTTGCGGTATAATTTATGAAAAATTACAACATAAATAAGATAGATTATGTTATCCCTTAAAAAAGATACAAAACTCAATGCCATAAATTAACTTATTTTTGCGTTTGTTAACTTTTCACTTCTTTTTTTTTATATAAAAAAAATTAAGTCTTATCATTACTTCTTCCGACCATATATATAACATTAATTTGTTATATGTATAAAAGAATCAGACTTGTTTAATATCAAATTCTTACTTTATCAAAAAAATATAGTTACATATGGTTTTTCTATCTTACATGCATAAGTATTGGATAAGATTTCTATTTTAGAAAAAAACATCTCTTAAATTGGTTCTTATAGGGCATAGGATAAAAAGAGTGTATCAAATATTTAAATTGGATAAATTAGATTGTTTTAATTCCATTTTCATATATAGAAAAATCAAACTAAATATATCTAGATCACCCTAAATTACAAACTTGCGGTATAATTAATCTATCAAAAATTATAACATAAATCAGATAAATCATATTATCCCTAAAAAAAGACAGAAACCTCAATGCCATAAATTAATCTCCCATCGATGGTTTAATTAGTTTTGAGTTCCGATCAAATAGCGATTCAATTCGATGGCATACTCTTTAGGCTTCAGGTCAACATGCCACCGCGTCTACTACACCGTCTGGCACACCGAGCACCCCGCTCCGGTGGTGGCGCCGCGGCGGTGCTCTCTCCTGATGGCCGCCGCAGCGGGCGTCGATCCTTTCCACATCCCTTGCATTGCGTGCTTCGACTTCCGCGAAGCACGCAATGCCTACTACGTGCACTACGGCCAAGAAATCTACCGACGACTCCTCTTCTTGCTCCCAAACATCCCGGAATGCTGCGCCGGCGAAGTCATCGACCACTTCCTCGACATCCTCCGGACCGCCAACGACCACCACCGGTGCCCCGATATCCGCCCCACCTTCCACCGGGTGGAAATATTCGTTCGCCCCCCTGATGACTACTCCATTTCCGCAGCTTTTAGGGATTCGCTCGAGGCGGCCGGGCCCAGGGGGAGGCCCGCCACCAAGGCTTCGGTGAGCCGCTTGGTGGAGCCGGATGCTGTTGAGGGCGATCAGTGCGTGATTTGTATGGAGAAGATGGAGACGAAGAGCGCGCTCATGATGCCGTGTCAACATGTTTTTCACAACGCTTGCCTTGTTCAGTGGCTCGATGTCGATCATGTTTGTCCGCTTTGTCGCTACAAGATGCCCGTCAGCGATGATTGATAACGGCTATTCCTCTTATTGTCAATTGATTTTGAGATGGAACTAATAGATCATGTGTTCAAACTTATGCCCAATTTTAGTATAGGGTTTTAGTAGTTTTTATGTGTATGAATGAAGTTAATTTGCGGGTTAATTAACTTGGTTTGTTCTTATGAAACTTTTGTAATTGCTTTGTGATTCTTTTGAAAACTTGTAAATACTCTTTGAAGTTTCAAGCGGACGAAGGTGAAGGATGAAGGCATCCAAGCGGACGATTGCTTGTAACTCAAAGTCCAATCATCAATTATGGTTACAAGAATTCGCTCGTTACAATAATTTTAGGCATAAGTAATTAGTTACACGAATCAAATATATTACCTACAACAAATTAGTAACAATAATGAGATTGTGTTAATTACAATTATAATTACAATAATTAAGAACGATAACAAGAAATTAACTACAGTACAAATTATTAAGGTTACACTCATCTAGAGTTATATTTAAAAATTGTAATTAAGGTTTTAACATATGGTAATTAAGGTTTCAATAAATTACACTAGATTACAATAGTTTTCAACATATGTCGTTTAAATTACTTTAATCTAGATTACACGTACTAATGTAGGATTACAATAGGTCTCATTCTTCTTTCTCGTCCGCAGTTGCCGTTAAAGGACGCAGTGGACCAGCTGTGCTGAGAACTGCACACGTGAACCAAGCCTCACGATTGCGGCCAACGAGCTTGCCATCAAACGCTTCTAGTCCCCCTCGCTCAGGTAATTGTCGATGTTGGCAAGTAACTGGGGCCGCCCGTACTGGTTGACCCGACCCTTGTAATGGAGGTTCTCGAGGACAGCATAAATGGCTTGCACAATGGGGTGAAAATGGTAGTCGCGCATCGACAATACGAAATTTCATAGATCAACACTACGCAAACCATACATCACCTGTTGTCTGTGAATGGGGAATCCTTTTTACAGAGCGGCTAGTCGACATGTTCTCCTTTGATGGATATCCTGCAAAATTGGGAAGCAAAACCTTAGGACGCTCCACACAGAGCCGGTATATAATGACATCAGTCACAATGCACATGATTATCTAACACGACACCAGTTTCAATGCACATGACCAACGACGCTGCAAATGATCATTTCCCACCCTATATATACCAACTGTCGCATGCCTGTCGCCCCTAAACTTAACATATCAAACGTCTCCGCATTTAGAGCAAACTTTGTAAGCTTTTATAAGGTTCAACCGAATATACGTCGAGGTAGTTTCGAATTTCACATGACAGGAAGAGTTATAAACATGACATCTGACTACTACAAACATGACAAAAATCAAAGTGTCGGCAAATCCATTAAATGTTCAAAGGTATCTCAACATTAAACATTTCCAAGTCGCCCTACTCCTGGTATTTTTTATTCCACATAGTCGTTCCCCAATTTCCCCGATTCCCCCAAAATCTCCAATTCCTCCAATTTCGCAAATTCCCCCAATTTCCCCATCTAACTACAACCAATATATTCATTTTCCTCCATTTCACCCCAGTCATCCCCAATTTTACCCAATGTTCAAGACCAATTGTTAATTTTCCCTAATTTCCCTTCTATCCCCTCGTCAAAACCCCCATTTCGAAACTTTCCATCCCTTGATTTTTACATGTCGATGGTTACTTCTTACATGACAGAGGGAATCTGGAATAGAAATTTCGTTCTTCATCCCATTTCAAACAATGGCAAACACATTGGGTTCTTCCACTCAATTCCTCGCCCTATCAATTTGTGCAATCGGTAAATAATCGGTGGTGTTATGGTTTAATTATATTACTTGATAACCGAAGATATGTCACTTGTATTCGGTGTATGTGGACTGTTTGATGTCCGCTTCTTCTTCTCCTCTGCAGAGTTTCTCTTGTTCTTCTTCGAACTCCTTCCTCTTCTTCCTTCCGTTTTCGATTTTCTGAGAGAGAGATAGCAACTCTAGGTCTCCCCCTTCCCTTTTATTAACCCTCTCTCATCAGCAGTTGAGTTGACAAGTTTTTTAAAAACCTGTCAATTCTCTCCCCATCCACACGTCTCGCTCTCTCTCCTCCATAAATGCAGCGGGTCTCTCCCTCTATTGTAACCGGTTGGGGTACAATTTTTTAAGGTTGCTAAAAGGTAAACCGTACCCATGGTTGTGGCCTTTACCTTAAGGTAAGAGGTGGGAAGGGGTTACCTTGGTAGAGAGAGGTAACCTCTTCCCTTTTCTAATTTTTTTTAATGATAAAGTAGGATGATATCTTTTCCATTTAGATTTATTAGTTGTAATAGAATTTAAAATGAAATAAAAATATATTTATATTTTATTATTTTTTAAAATAAAATATCCCATTGGTTTAATTTTTTTTTTTCTATAATTTGAGCCCAATTTTACCCTATATATACCCCATCTTGATCTATTGTAGTTGCACATATTTTCTTAACCATGGATCACAATAATTCAAATACTCCACCCATTCCAAATATGTCTTTTGATCCAAATCTTCTAAAAAATCCTCAATTTCAAGTGATGTTATAAATGCTTAACAATTCTCCAACACCCGAATATCCAAATTATACCCCACATAATCCTACCAATGTGTACAATCCTCTTCTCTTTTTTTTTTCCCAAACCAACAACATTTATATTAACTACTTGCTATTTTTATTTATTTATATTAACTACTTGCTATTTTTTTCCAAACCGAATTTATAGGTAGTTCGATTAGTATTTACGTATGTTATAATGTTTTTAACTTTTTTTTTAATTTTAATCTAGATGTAATAAAGTATATTTATATTAACTACTTGCTATTTTTATTTATTTATAAAATTATAAATAAAAATAATTCACAATAATATATGATGATATACATATAATAAAGGAAAAGATATAAAGGAAAAGAAAAAGGTGAAAATAAATTTGAAAAGAGGTAAAAGAGTTTCCCATGGTTGTAGAGAAAACCTTTTAGAAAGAGGTAGAAAAAATGAAAATTATTTTAAATAAAAAAATAAATGAGTTGTAAAGTTGTGATAGGAAGATTTGAAAAAAAGGGGGAAAGAGGTTAATTATCCCATGGTTGCGGATGGTCTTAGGGGTTAGTTTTTACAATTAATGTGTATAGGAGATATGGGGTGCAAACCCAACCGGGTTTTTTGGTTAGTTTTGCAAATCCCCATTTTGGATTCGATTAGATTGTGAATACTATATGATTTATTTTCGACATAAAGAATATCAAAGAAACATAGGCTAGGCTTCATCTAAGTTATTATGTGACAATGTAAAAAAGCATAGATTAAAAACAAAATCTTTTCCAATGTAAAAAAGGCAGATTAAAAAAACTCTTATTCCTAAATTAATAAGGGCGTTTTGCAAAATGGCCACCAAATTGGACCTAATTTGCGAAATAGCCGCGTTTTGGGACAAATTAGGAAAATAGACGCAATATAAACCCTTATACGCAACTTACGCGCTCCTCCTGTGCGTTTCTCCTACGCGCCTCCATCTTCCTCCTCCTCCTCCTCCTCCCTATGCCGCTCCTCCTCTTCTCCTTCTACGCCGTCGGACGTTGCTCTTCCTCCTCGCCGGACGTCGGACGCCGTTTCCTTCAATTGATATCGCTTTCTATTGCTCTCTCCCTCTCCGGCGAGATCGAGCAAGCGGCGGTTGTCCGAATCCGGCTCCTCCGTCCATCAGATCCACGTCGAGTGAGCGGCATCGGCCGGAGGCGGAGAGCGAGGGAGGGATTGAGCGGCGTCGGCCGGAGGCCGGAGCGCAGATATGGTTTCCTTCTGGTTTCCTTCTTCGCAGATCTGGTTTCCTTCTTCGCACAAATCGAGAGGAAGAAGAAGGCTTTTTATAAAATTACAAAAATCACCCTTTAAATTATAGAAATTAAAAAAACTATCTATATTTTATTAAGTGATTCATAATCTTTTTTTTTTTTTTGCACAACAAAATGTTATATTTGCACAACATACGATTATATTTACACAATTTACAGTTATATTTGCACGACAAAATAAAGGCTTTTTTCTTCTTTTTTTTGCACAACAAAACAACAACTTGCTCATCAAAATAAAAAATAACTTACATCAGAACCAGGATAAGATGTGGATGAATCAGAAGATTGAGTTCCTGCAAGCAACAAAATAAAGAAAATGTAAATAGACAATAACAGAATATGTGATGACATAAACAACAACAAACAATGACAATATAATGTTACACATCCATAGTAAAATAAAATGGACATGACAAAACACACACACAAAATACCAAATCCAAACACATACATTGTTGGAACTACAACAAGCTAACATAAAAACAGACAGTGTCAGCGCCATACACTAGTACATAGCAGCAAATAAGTACCGTATCATCGACAAAAAAACAATCAAAAGCATGGAAAACAGGTCCGCATACACGAAGAACACTAAAAAGGCACTTACAAAGTGCCACACCGCAAATTTGACGAAAATAAACAGTTCAAAAACCCGAATTTACATATGCAACTTCCAAAAACGACGAAAAGTACTAATAACCGCACATAAGAATGCACATAAAGCAACGATTTACCATAGATTGTCAATATTATAATGAACAAACAATAAAATCAACATAAACGAACATACTCCAAAACCCTAGCACGACAAATTTTGCAAAAATCGACCAAATTTATACCTGAGCTACTGGATGACGACATTGAAGTAAACGATACAAACTGTGAACTTCACCGAAGCAAGGACGAATAATCGAGCGAATCACGCCAGAAAAAGCACAAAGTCGGAAAACGAAGATCAAACAAAGCCAAGGGTAGCAAGATGAAAAACTTCGAGCAAAGAGAGAGTTGGAAAGAAGAGGAAATCGATTTTCTGAGAAACAAGGAAAAATGTCAGTACAAAGCGAAATTAGGTGTATATAGGGGCTATTTCGTAAATTTGTCCAAACCCGCGTCTATTTTGCAAATTCGTCCAATTAATGTGTCTATTTCGCAAATTTTTTCTTGTTTTAATTCCTTTTTCATATATAACATGTCAAATTAAATATATCTATTTTTGGTCCGAATCAAATTAAATATATCTAGATCACCCTAATTACATATACTACCATATATCTTTTATTATACTAGATATAATAATTAACAAGGCAGGAAATCTTCGAAGTAACAAACTTGCGGTATAATTTACGAAAAATTACAACATAAATAAGATAGATTATGCTATCCCTAAAAAAGATATAGAAAACTCAATGCCATAAATTAACTTATTTTGCGTTTGTTAACTTTTCACTTTTTTTTTTTAAAAAAAAGTTAGTACTCCGTATATCGTTATTTCTTCTGACCACATAACGTTATAAAAAGAAAATCAGGTCTGCCTGATCTCAAAATCTAACTTTATCAAGAAAAATAGCATATGTAAAATAGCTTGTCTATTCTATGCCCTATGATAAGATTCTCGTGTTAGAAAAAAAAACATCTCCGTAATTAAAATGTATTAGACAAATTTAAAATTATATATATATAGATTTTTAGGTTCACTTGGATAAATGAAATTGTTTTAATTCCTTTTTCATATATAGAAAAATCAAATTAAATATATCTAGATCACCCTAAATTACAAACTTGAGGTATAATCTATCAAAAATTATAACATAAATCAGATAAATTATGTTATCCCTAAAACAAGATAGAAACCTCAATGCCATAAATTAATCTCCCATCGAGGGTTTAATTAGTTTTGAGTTCCGATCAAATAGCGATTCAATTCGAGCACCCCGCTCCGGTGGTGGCGCCGCGGCGGTGCTCTCTCCTGATGGCCGCCGCAGCGGGCGTCGATCCTTTCCACATCCCTTGCATTGCGTGCTTCGACTTCCGCGAAGCACGCAATGCCTACTACGTGCACTACGGCCAAGAAATCTACCGACGACTCCTCTTCTTGCTCCCAAACTTCCCGGAATGCTGCGCCGGCGAAGTCATCGACCACTTCCTCGACATCCTCCGGATCGCCAACGACCACCACCGGTGCCCCGATTTCCGGCCCACCTTCCACCGGGTGGAGATAGGCGTTGAGCCCCCTGATGACTACTCCATTTCGGCGGCTCTAAGGGAATCGCTCGAGGCGGCGGGGCCCAGGGGGAGGCCCGCCACCAAGGCTTCGGTGAGCCGCTTGGTGGAGCCGGAGGCTGTTGAGGGCGATCCGTGCGTGATTTGTATTGAGAAGATGGAGACGAAGAGCGCGCTCGTTATGCCGTGTCAACATGTGTTTCACAAGACTTGCCTTGCTCAGTGGCTCGATGTCGATCATGTTTGTCCGCTTTGTCGCCACAAGATGCCCGCAAGCGAGGATTGATAACAATATTGAAATGTCATGAACAACAATTCTTCTCTCATTGTCAATTGATTTTGAGATAGAATTAATTGATCAGATCCAATTTTTAAGTATAGAGTTTTAGTAGTTTGATGTGTATGAATGAAGTTAATTTGCCCTCTCTTTGTCAAATACTCAAATAGTTTTGATAATATAGAGTAAGTTGGGTTAACTTGGTTTATTCTTATCAAACTTTTGTAATTGCTAATTTGAATTGTGAGTCTTTGAAAACTTATAAATACTCTTTGAAGTTTCAAGAAAAAAAAAACATTGAGATTAACACTATATAATCATCATAAGAAATAAAAAGAAATATTAAAGATGAATTTTTTTTTTTTTTTGATAAGGAAATAATTCGAGGCCGGACAGGCCCGAACCTCGATAGGCCGACAAAGTCGGCAGACGGCAAGCCGTCTAAACATACAACATAGTAAAGGAAATACAACATAAAACAACTACCTAATACAACAAAAGAACTACATGAAAACAAACCCGGAAAACCCCAAACCCTAAGCAAATAAACGGACATAGCAACGAGAAGATGGAGACCCGACGTGGTGAAGTGGATAGCGAGCGCATGGGACAGCACAGCTGACACGATGTCTCGCCGCCGGAAAGACGGAAAGCAGCAATCCACGTAGGGCAAAGACGACTCCTGGGGAAGTGTGGATCACACGACGTTCCCTTCACCTAGATGAAGGATCTTTGGAGACCACGAACACCGCCAACACGATCACTTCGATCAACCAGGGCCGCAGAACTGCTCCTCAACCGAAACTAACCACGAACCAGCAAACAGAACTCCAATCAACTCAAGAAAATGAAGCACGACCGCGATAGGGCAAAGAGCGCAAGAGTAATCCGGATTGTTAAAGTAATTATTTATTATAGTTTACTACTTTAAATTAATTTAATTTATTTCAAATTTTCAAAGGGTCGGCTTTGGGCCCAAGGCAAAAACCTTGGGCCCAAAGGATAGGCCTTGGGCTTAGATCGGGCCCAAGCGACCAAGCAAAACCCTATGCCAAGAAGGAGACAACTATTAGCCAACCGGCATCAGCCGACCAAAGACACCGAGCAGCGGACAGCGCCGGCTCTCCGGCGACGACCAAACCGGGAATCGGAAGGTGGAGCACCAGGAGGGGTGGGATTCACAGCCGCTCCAAGTCCGGGCCAGAGCATTGGCGCCGGCGGAGAGATGGAGGAGGAAGAGACAATCCCGGAGACCAGGGATCCCCGTCAAACGGCGAGGAACACAAATCAGAGGGCTGCGGAGGGCGACCGGGGCAGCGACGCCGTTGAGGACCGCAGAAGGGTCAACAATAGAGCAGACAGCGGCTCCGAGCGGGCCAACGGCGGGGGAGAGCACGTGAGAGGCGTTCGAAACCGGCGAGAGGCGACCGGAAAGAAACAAATGCTAAAAAGTTTTGCAAAAAAGTTTTAGATCGAAAGCCCCAACACGATCGGTTGCAAAATTGGGAGGAGTAGATTCAGATCTACGAAAGCCCCAATTCGATTTTGGGTTTCGATCGAAATAAAAAACGAATTAAAGGGGATAGGTTGAAGCGATTGTCGATCATCCGGTGAGACACCGAGGCTTTACGGTGGTGGAGCCACCGTAGCCGAGATGGCCGGTGCAGATATGAGGGCGGTCGGAGCCGGGTTAAGGCTGGCAGCGTCGGGGTTGGGTATGGGCGGCCGAAGCCGGAGTTGAGTGGCCAAGACCGAGACTCTCCGAAGAGAGGGGATTGGCTCTCCGAGGAGAGATTTGGGCTCTCCGAAGAGAGATAGCGTCGGAAGTGTTGATCGGAGCTCACCTGCGCACCGCCATGGGAGGAGGAGGGAGATGTATTGAAAGAGAGCGTTTTTCTTTACTCCCATAAATATTAAAGATGAATGAATACAAAGAAGGGGTTGGGGTGGTTGAAGCCCCCTATCCGAAGAAAAGAAGTATTTATATTTTTATATATCTGTTATTTGTATAATAAGTACAATAAAATATAAAGTAAATTAATGAATTCGTTTAGTTCAGTTGGTCATGGGAAATGAAAAGACCGGAAGGTTGAAGGTTCGAATCTGGAAACATTTCCTAAAATAAGTCAAAGAACATTATCGGAAATAGCAACTGTAGTTCAAAAACATCCCTTTAAACATTTTGGGAAATCTCTAAAACCTTTTAAAATAATTTATCAAACTATATTTAACTAAACAAAACACCAAAATTAATCCATTTTTACAAACCACATTTATAAATTAATATTCAATAAATCACTTTTTTTTTTGGAACTGGTAAATATTATATAAGATGGGTGTAACCAAGTTACAAAAGCACGGAGACCATACTAAGGGTCTAGTGGAAAAATACAACGGACTAGACTACGCAAAAGTGTCCCCAAAAAACTCATCTCTCAAGAATATCTATCGACGTCACCACCCTTTACACCCAATTCTCTAAACTGTATGTGCCCAACCCCTCTAACTCATCAATCTTCTCACCCAAGCTTCTTCTACCCTACTCCTACACTTACACTTGATGGAGATTCTGTTTCTGCAAGCTTTTATGATCTCCATGGCACACTCTGCCGGGTTGCATTGTGCACCCATGAAGATCATCCGGTTCCTGGTCCTCCAAGTCGTGTACACGAAAGAGCACAGGACCAGCAGCTTGCCTTGAAACATAGCTCCCTTCCTCTTCCCTTCTGGCTCTCTCTCGAACCATTGCATCCACTCGTGAAGGGTGCCAAATCTCACACCCACGCCAAGCCAATCACATACCTTGTTTTGTATATCCCTGACCACTCTGCAATCGAACCAGAGATGGTCCTCACTTTCTTCCTCCTCCTTGTAGAATGGGCACCAGGCTGCATCAGGTCCTAACCAATGCTTAATAACACGTCCAATTTGGAGTCGTTTCCTCACAGCTAGCCATGTAATAAAGGACCAACGTCTGGACTGGGCACGTTTCCAAATAAAACTGCCCCAATCGCACTGCTCTCCATGGTCTCTAACCATCTCGTACACTTTCCTGCTGGATAGCCCTCCACTAGGATGAAGAAGGGAGCTCCAAACAAGCGTACCATGGGGCTGCAAAAGCATCTGTATTTCATCTCTCACTCCAAGTAGCTCCTTCCAAGCCCACGAGTCGTCAACCTTAGGGCCAATAAATCACTTTACTATTTCTAAAATCACATATTAAAACATCATATAATAACATATTCCAATTAATACTATTATTAAAACAATATTATAATATATATAATTTTCCATAAATTATTAATTATATCAATAAATCAAAATAATATATACTCCATAATAATAATTATTTAACAATCAACTAACAATAATATATCAACTAACATACTATATAAATTATTATGAAACATAATACATATAAAACAAAACCCATACATACAACCCAAAACCAGCCGGCCCAACTCTCCTAACCCGCACAAGAGACCCGATCCGAGCCCAGTTGAACCCGTCTCCCTCCCTTCCCCTGCTCACAGACGACACAGACGGAAAACAAGGAAGGAAACCCAGCCCCTGCCGGCGCCCCTTGAAAAAAACAACGAACAAAATTTTGCATATCGAATTCACCACTCTCCATTGTTGTTAATTCTTTATCAAATCCCAAATCCGAATTGAAAAGGTTAGTATTTCATACTTTATAGGATAGAGAATTCGTTTAGGTTTTGATTTTGGAAATCAATTGGTGAAATTAGGGTTTGATTTTGAGAATCAATTTTTTGAAATTTTTATTAGGGTTTTGTAATTGTGGGAATCAGTTTTGTCATTTAATTATTGTGTATATGTGATTTTGAGAATGAAAGTTTACGGATTTGTGAATTGAATTTGGGGTTTGTGAATTGAATTTGTGATTTGGGAAGTCTTTTGTGGAATATTTGATGAGATATGTTTCTTGTTAATATCTAATGCCTCTAATATGCCGGATGTGATGCTGCAAGTTGGTATGACCCAAGCACCTTAATTATTTTCCATGGTATTTGTAAGGATTGTTAAGCTTTTATGCCTGCAAATGTACTTTGAGAATTTGTTGCTTTCTATTGCACTTAATTGAAGGTGTTTGAAGCATTTTGATCAAAGGAAGAAACAAGTTCACAGGGTACTGCATTTTTTGGGTCCTTAGCCAGTCATTGTGTAATGACTAAGAACAGTTTGTTAAATTATAGGTTAATGGGTGTTTATCTTACGATGGCAAGATATTTGATGGCTTCTATAACATAGTAGGTATGAATCCTTATATGTGGGTGTTGTGCAATGAACTTGAGGATGGTAGACGGAACCCAAGATGAATCATTATCGTTTTGTATAATTTTCAGCCCCCTAGCAACAATCCTGGATCCGCCACTGGGCATAGGTGAGCCATTAAGCAAGGTACTTCTTCGTCTCTTGTTCTCTTCATCTACTTGTTCCCCTTCTCCTCAATTCAGATCTAGGGTTTTCGTTTTGGTTAATTATTTTTCGATCTAGGGTTTACAATTTCGATCATGAGTTTTCGTTTTGGGTTGTGTTATCAAGATGCTTTTGTTGTGTTCGATACTTCATCTTAATGCCGTTGGTGGTTTGGGTATTTAGATATGTTGTGTTCGATTCTTCGTGTCTGTGGGTGTAGGGTCTGATTTTTTGGTCTGCAGGTGTAGGTCGAGGGTTCGATGGTAAGGACTCATTTGTAGGGTCTGATTTTTGTAGGGTTCAATGGTTTAGGCTAAGGGCTTGTTTGTAGGGTCCGATGGTGTAGTCTGCGAGTGCTCTTCCATGGTGTAGTCTAAGGGCTTATTTGTAGGGTCTGATTTTTGTAGTGCTTTGCTAATTAGTGGGCGACTAGGGTCCGAATTTGTGTAATTTTGGTCTGATTTTTGTCTTCAATGTTGCTGGTTATTCTTCAATGTTGCTGATTTTTGTGATTAACATCTATTTTATCGGTTCCTAATCCATACCATGTGTTTTATCGGTTCCTAATCCATAACATGTATTTTTGCGCATTTTGAAAGATTTTATGTTGATAGGTTGGCAAAACACTTGGATATTTGCAAAATATGCTTGTGATATTTTAAATCTTATGGTACTCGTAACATATTCTTGCTCTTGTCGAATTTTTGGTTTCATTATGTCACAATTTCTTTTTCTTTACATCTCATATCTTTATACCCATTTCAAACAATATATATAAGATATTATATATCAATCTCATATCCATATCGATATCTCATATCTATATACCCTTTCCAAACGGGCCTTTAAATTGTTGAATTCACAGCCTTTGTGTTTGTTAGGCGTTGTGCTTCAACTTTGGCTTTGGAAGTGTGAACGAAAGAACCCATGAAAGGCCCTTTGAGATTGATTGCCTTCAATTTCCAGGTATCGTAATAATGAAACTGAAAGGCTTTCCTGGTTAATTGTTCATAATCACACTTTTTTTTTGGTTGCAGAAGTTTGGAGGAGCAAAGGGTTTTGCTAATTGCAGTGGGAGCAATCCCAAAGGGCTACAGATTTATGGGGTTAAGGATATTATTGCAGTTGCCTCAGGCAAAGGCGGTGTCGGGAAATCCACCACTGCTGGTATTTATCAATTCTCTTCCTCAAACTGCCCTTTTTTAGTCATCTCATGGTGTTTGAGATTTGGATTTGAAGTAGAAAGATGGTAACTTGAAGAGTGTATTCAGACCTGTTGATTGTTATTTTCAGGAGAGAAAAAAATGTTGTTGTGCCCATTTTTTCTTGTAGGTTTCTAGCTAAATTCATGTTGATAACAACTCATTATGCCACCGATTCCAGATGGAGTGTGTTGCTATCTGATGTGCATTCTTAATTCTTGGATGCATCGACCCCTTGGATGATTTGTGGTTGAGCAACTACTTTATACATATATAAATATAGCTAAATGGATCAGGATATGGCAAATCATATGCACTACATGTTTTTCTTTCGATGTTTGTCTTATTTGAATTATTATTACGGAGTATTTGTTGATTGTGAATCAAATATGGATCTATCTATATAGTTGGATGCCTGCTCTTATTTATCTCTTATTCTCTTTCCATTTATTGAGAAAATCTGGCCGATGGTCTTTTTCAGAAAAAGAAACTTGTAGTGACAAACTTTCATTTGTATGGTTTCTAGCTTAATTCAAGTGGTTCTGCAACTGATTGAAGATTTGACTCTTTGTTGTAATCTTATGTTATATGCCTATGTCATGGATTGGATAATTACCTCTGGAGTATTGATGTTCATGATAATTTAGCTGAGTGTATCAGAATGTAGCAATTCAAGTCCTTCAAATCTTCTTGTTTCTTACATTTCTATATTTGTTATATAGCTGAGTGTATCAGAATGTACCTATTCAAGTCCTTCTAGTTTCTTATAGTTGTTATATAGCCGAGTGCATCAGAATGTAGCAGTGAAAATAGTGATTTTGCAGCCATATGGAACTAACCTACATAACTTGTGTTGACAAAATAATATAGATTGATAGAAATATGTTTTCGAAACCCAAATGACCATTGCTCTAATGGATAGTAATTGAGAGTTTTTTTTTATTAGCTCACTACATTGCTATTTGCATGATTACTGGGCTAAAGTTAATTTAGCGGTGTCACTCGCCAAAAAGTGCCAACTTAGAGTTGGTTTGCTTGACGCTGATATCTACGGACCATCAATTCCAACCATGATGAACCTTCATGGAAAGCCTGAAACCAATCAAGGTAATGCTGCACGCCTGCACCAGCGCTAGCACTGGCTTACAAGAAGCTAAAAGGCTTTTGAATCTTATAATTCCTTTTTTATTTTATTTTACCTTCTTGCCTTATTTTGTCTGTGCTCTTGGCTGACAGATATGAAAATGATCCCAAAGGAAAACTACGGAGTCAAGTGTATGTCAATAGGATTTCTTGTCGAAAAGGATGCCCCCATTGTGTGGAGAGGTCCTATGGTATTAACCTTTTCCCATGTCACCATTTCCTGAAAATTTGAGTGACTTTGAGTCCTTTTTTGTCTTGTGCTGACTTTTAAATCTTGCAAGGTAATGAAAGCGCTTCAGAAAATGGCTAAAGGAGTTGATTGGGGAAAGTTGGATGTCCTTGTGGTGGACATGCCTCCTGGTACCGGTGATGTCCAGCTAACGATGTCTCAGCAGCTGCAATTATCAGGTGCATTTTGCAAGTCCTTGGCAAATGTGGCTTAATCTTCTCTTGCATCCATCCCATTCAGATGAAAAGAACCTTTTGGTTTATGCAATTTTTCTTGTTTTTGTTGTTTGTAGGGGCAGTAATAGTTTCGACGCCTCAAGATATTGCCTTAATGGATGCTCGAAGAGGTGCCCAGATGTTCTCAAAAGTCGGCGTTCCTGTATGATAATGAATTCCTGGTTTCTTGTTTTGTTCGTTCCTTCCTCTTTTATCATTCGTTTTAATCACTCCTCGGGATTCATACTGCTGTACAGATTCTGGGGGTCATAGAAAACATGAGCTGCTTCAAGTGCCCTCACTGTGGTGAACCTTCGTTCATTTTCGGTCAGGGTGGAGCCAAGAAGACCGCAGACGAAATGTGCTTGAATTATCTCGGTCATGTGAGTAAAACTCAAACCTCTTAACCCAGACCCAGATCCCACCATTCTTACACTAATCAATCAATGAACTCATCTGTCTACTCCGCTTCCCCAGATACCAATCGAGGTTCAGATCAGAACATGCTCAGACGAAGGCGTCCCTGTGGTGATATCAGCCCCTGATTCATCTGTCTCCGAGGCATACAACACTATAGCTCTTAAGGTTGTAGATAAATTAGCCGACACGAAGAATCAATTTCGGCCTGAGATCTCATTGTGAAGAGAACAATCCTTTTCGCCCGCCCTCTCATACAAATGCACGGGTGAATCTCGTTTCTCCTTCGTTTTGTTCGTTCCGCATCACTATGATTTAAATGAGTAGTTTTACAAGCACCCCTTCTTGCTGAAGGTGGCTTTGCACTCTCAAGGGCTTGAGGTTTTGTTTTATGGCCTACTAGAGAATGTATTTTGAGTTTAGGCTTGAATTTTGTTAGATATGTGAAACTGTGTAAAACCCACTTCAATAAAAGGCCCCAAAATCTCACAGCACTGGAAATTCTTTTAAATTTTACTATTTGCATACAAGGTGAATTTTGCATTTAGCAACTAGTGGTTATATAACTGCCCCTAAACCTTAAACCCTCAAGAGATAGTTATTCAACAACAACAATATGTCTATAACTATTTCAGTATATCATGCTCCTAATAGGGTTTGAGGGGTGCAGTAGCCCTCTTTGATATCGATAGCTCTCTTTCTTGAATTGGTAAATAAAGAGTAGCTATCCAGGGTTCAAACCGGGGACCTATAGGTACTACCCACGAGTCGTTCAGTTTATCTCGTGCCAAATTTTTAGAGATGTTTTAGATAGCTCTCCCAAAATATGTATGATCAAGAGATAGTTATTCATACCAAAAAGGGATGCATGGATCCTCGAGCAATGATAAGTTGTAAGCTATCTATACACTAAAATTTCTTTATTATCAAGATGATTTTTTTTTCATAAAGTGAAAATGAAATAAAATTGGCATGAATCTTGTAATAATATTGACCCACCAATCTTAACACTAAATCATTGATTTTTTTAAAATAAAAACTTGTAATATAAAATAGACATGGTATTGGTCATGATTTCTGACTAATAAATTTATTTACCATTTTAAACATGTATGTTCATATATTTCTTCGTCCCACCATACATGTATTAATTAAATGAAATGCTTCAAGTGATAGGAATTATCAAAAGCATGATTAGTTAATAATTATAAACCTAAATAACTAATGATTAAGAATACTACGTGAAGTGCATCAACTATTGAAATGAAGTTGACCATGAATATTAGTTGAGGGGTTTGACATTTTAATTGGTTATGTACTTATTTGCACGTCGTTTTGAATCAAATAAGTTTGTTAATTACTAGCTTATTTTTAATTTACTTGATTAATATATAATTATATTATAGCTAGCACAAAAAAATATAATTTATTTGAGTATTTTGAAATTGTTTATATTATTTTAAAAAAAAATATGTAGCTAGCCTTTGTTGATAGGACACGTCTAGACCATCCATAGGGAAAATGCAATAAACGTATTGTTAAAATTGTCACAAATAATTGAAACATGATGACCTAGGAAAAAGATTTGTGTTGATAGCATTTTTTTTAATGAATTAAAATTAGAGCAAATGGTAACTATATCATTAATCAAATTTTTTTTGACATGCTATTACATACTACCTCCGATCCAAGAAGAATGTCGTTTGACTTTTTAACACGTATTTTAAGGAACTAAAAACTATATAATATATTAACTTTTTTATTATTTTTTTTATAATCTAATACTTATTACCAACAAATATTAAGTTGTAAAAAAATAATTTAAAAAAAGTTGATATTTTATACTCCCTCCGTAACGCAATACTTGTCCATTTGACCACTTTTTCTTGTAACAAAATATTTGTCCACTTTGATTGAATCTTTCCATTTTTAGATGATAATTAAATGTACATTGTATAGGAAAGAGGTATTGTAATTAAATGTATCTATTAAATGTTTAACCCTTCCAAGTTCCAACTACTCTTTCCATTAAATATATACTCCTCCATTCCTCCATTCCTCTTTCCATTAAATATATACTCCTCCATTAAAAATTTCAACATTTGAAATCACAAATTTTAACAGATGTTTGCCTCTTTGTACGTATGTCAACATTCCCTCTAATTTCAGGTGTTGTTTTGCCTCCAAATTTTTAATTGAAAGTGAATGGACTGCACACCTCTTCAACTAACCCCCACTTGTATTTGGACATTGGGAATATATGGATATTGGGAGTATATAAGCACTACAGAGTACAGATGGTGTAATTGCAGCATGGAGTAAAAAGCAATAAACATTAATTACATTGGGATGACTGACTAATAATTTATTCATTTAATTATAGATTCTATCATCCACTTACTATTTGTAGGTTTCTTAATAAGTGTGAAAACACCCAAATGGACAAGTATTGCGTTACGGAGGGAGTATAGTTTTTAGCTCCTTAAAATACGTGTTAAAAAGTCAAACGACATTATTTTTGGATCAGATGGAGTATCATCCTTACCAATTAAACTAATAAGGCTCGACAATAATGACTATTTCTTATTAACTAAATTAAGTGTTTGTATAAAATGTTTTTTGATATCAACACAAATAAATTTTTGATAAAGGCATCTAAATTCATTCTTTCCAATAACTATCAACAACAAACTTCAAAGGCCTAAAACACAGAAATAGGAATTTCCTGCACAAAGTCACTCACAAATTTGATTTTTTTTTTATGGTTCATTAAATAATAAGGTAGATGGAAAATTCAAACTCTATATATCATCCTCATCAATTAAGTTAATGTAAGATTTAACCACAAAATAGATTTTCTCACATTTCAATGTTAGATTATTACTCTAGTTCCAAATATTTCAATCAATACTTTTATGATGATGCTCACTTTGCCGAATTAAGTGATAATATAATATATATTTTTAACATATAAAAAGGTTACGGGTAAATTAGTTTTATATAATTTCATAATTTACCAGTGGTTTTTGCCGCTCTGTTTGGAAAGTCGATATCTATAATGATTCTGATCTTCTTGACCTCATCCGTAAAGATGCTGTCGGTTAGAGCTCGCTCGCCCGAAATCTTTCCTAATAAAAAAAAATTACAGGTGGTTTCGTGAAAATTCCTATTTTAAGGGTAATTTTCTGTAATTAACCCGAAATAATTTTATTTTTTTAAAAAAAAAAAAACATGCAAAGCTGCTTCTTCCCTCCAGAAAACAGAGCAATGCCCCCATTTCTCTCAGACTGATCAATTCCTTCCTTCCCACCTTCTGAAGAGCGAGAAGGTGAAAGGGAAGAACGATCGAAACTCTCCATCCTCCCGAACGAGTTCATTGATCGATGTATCTCTGAGGGGCGCGGGGCGATCATACTCATCAGTCGCGCTGAATTTCTACTTGATTCTTTGGAAATCAATCCCCCTCACCTTAATCGGTGTTTCGCCATTGTTAGCGATCGATTGATGAAGCGGATTCGGAAATGGCAGTGGATCTTCTTCCTCGCTTTGCTCTGCTTCTCCGTCTGCGCGCCGCTAGTTTTGGTTTCGTATAGGCTCAAAACCCTCGCTCTTGAAGGTAAAACCTCTCGCAGCATATTTTTTTCTTTTCAGTTTAATTTCTGCTCCTATCCATCCCGATCTGATGATTCATTATGAATTTTGTTGTTGATTTTTACCAGGAGCGAAGGAATTCGTTGAAGATTTATCTAGCATTGTATGATTGTCCATCGTTTCTCTCTCTTCTACATACGGAGTTTCGCTTTTGCTTTCGAATTTGATGTTCCGATTTCCTAAAATTGAGCTGTTGTCTGTCGATTTGGTTGCAGAAATATAGGGCTGACTCATTGAAGCTTAGTGCAATTCAGCAGGTATCAAGACGGTTTGTTATTGGAGTGATTTCGTTTTGATATTGGTGTTTGATTGTTCATTGGAGTTGTTGAACTGGAATTGGTTTGATTTGTGCTGCCCTAGGAAGACGCGGAGGGCTTGAAGGAGCCGAAGCAAGAGGTATACAGAGATCAATATTTCTCCATAATTAGTTATAGTTCAAATGAGAGCCTGAAGGCCAAACATACAGATAGCAGCATTATCAGGATCACTAGTTTTGGAAGAAAAGGTTGGTCTACATGATTTACCTTTTTTCTGTTACTCATTTCAGAAATGTCTTTTTTGCTGAATTGTATCTGAATTCCTGTCTTACAACTTGCATCTGTGTACAAGCAGATGGTGGATTTGAAGATGAAAATGTGAGAATTCACAGGGAGGAAGTACCCAAGATTGTACAGGAGAGGAAAGCACCTTCAAACCTGACAAAGGTAGACGAATCCCGAAAATTGCAGTAGTCCTATTTCGGCTTTATCCAAGATTGTCCTTGAGTTAGGCTATACCTACATCTATGGTGAATTGGTTGAATGAAATGGATAACAGATATAAGCAAAACAAAATAAGATCAAGAGCCAAAGGTTGGCTGAAGCTGAGCAAGGAAATTGCATATGCTAATGAGTGATCATCTTTAAATTCAGTTTCTTCTAGATTGGATATAGCGCCTATCGCGGTGGTTTCACCCATCCATATAAGCTAACCATAGATGTAATCATTTACATTTGGATTCTGTTATTAGGAGCAAAAGCCTGATATTGGGGCGAGGAAAGGAGTTGATCAGAGCGTCATCTCCCCACCTGCAAGAAGACAGAACGATCAAGGCTCGCAGTCGCAGAATCCAAGAGCTATGAATGAAAAAGTCAAGCAAATGAAGGATCAATTGATTAGAGCTACAGCATATTTGAGTTTCGCAACAAAAACGAACATTCATTTAGTCAAAGAGTTGAAACAGCGAATGAAGGAGGTTGAGCGAGCTTTAGGAGAGGCCACAAAGGATTCGGATTTAAAAAAGAGGTAAATGCCCTTCTTTTCTAAGTAGCAAATTAGCAATTTCATATAACTGAACAAAACTAAGCCTCTTCATGTTTGCAGTGCACTTCAGAAAATTAGAAACATGGAAGCAACATTGTCAAAAGCGAGGCATCAATACCCCGATTGTTCTGCAATGGTGAAGCAGCTCCAGGAGATGGCACAGGATCGTTACGAGCAGATTCGTGCACAAAAGAATCAAACTAAATATCTAGTCCAGGTTGCTGGAAGGACAACACCCAAAGGTCTGCATTGCCTTTCCATGAAGTTGACTACAGAATACTTTGCTGTGCCACTTGAGGAACGGGAACCCGTAAATCAACTGAACTTCTACAACCCAGATCTTTTCCACTTCGTTGTATTCTCTGATAATGTTCTTGCTTGCGCGGTAGTTGTGAACTCCACAGTGTCTGCTGCTAAGGTAATTGCTCCATCTAAGAAGTTTTGCTCCAAAAATGTTATTTCCTTGCAGGAACGTGATGAGTCTCTCTCGCTGTTTGCTTGCAGGAGCCGGAGAAAATTGTCTTCCATATAGTGACAGATACTCTCAACTTTGCTGGAATATCAATGTGGTTTCTACTAAATCCTCCCGGGAAAGCCTCCATCCAGGTCCAGAGCATTGACAGTTTTAAGGATTTGTCAGCCAAGTATGGACCAATAACCGAACCATATACAGACATGGAGGACTACATTGACCCAAGATATGCTTCTCCCCTCAACCACCTTCGGTTTTATTTGCCTGAGCTCTTCCCCGACTTGGACAAAGTCGTGTTCCTTGACCATGATGTAGTTGTCCTAAAGGATTTAACTGCTCTATGGAGAGTGGACATGAAGGGAAAGGTTAACGGCGCTGTTGAGACTTGCAACCAAGATGAACCATCATATCGTCGCATGGATACACTTGTTAATTTCTCAGATCCTTGGGTAGCCGAAAACTTTGATGTTAGTTCATGTACATGGGCATTTGGGATGAACTTGTTTGATCTGAGTCAGTGGAGGAACCAAGATTTATCAGCCAAATACCATAGATATCTGCTCATGGTACCAAACTTGCTTACCTTCATTCATGCTCTTCATTAACATCTTTCGGTCTTCTGTCACTCTCATTATTTGTTTTCATGTCTATCTCTGCAGGGTTCCGAGAGGCCTTTATGGAAGTCAAGAAGCTTGCCTTTGGGCTGGGTAACATTCTACAATCACACCCTTCCTCTCGACACGAGTTGGCATGTTCTAGGACTAGGCCATACTTCTGGCGTGAAGCCGGAGATTATAGAACAAGCGGCAGTGATACACTATGATGGCATAATGAAGCCCTGGCTGGATATTCGGATAAGGCGATACAAAGACTATTGGACGAAACACATCAGCTTCGATCACCCTTACTTGCACCAATGCAATATTCAAAAGTAGTGCAACATTCTTGAAGGATCGTTGCTCGATCTCCAGACACAGGCTAATATGTATTTATACATCCTCCAGGCTCCAGTTCAGTTCAATCTTAATACTTTTCAGGTTGTTGCGGCTATGAGAACCTAGGAACCGAGCAAGCAAGAGACCTCGTTTCAGGGCGTTTCCTTTCGTCTCTTTTCGTAGTTTCCATGTAACTTGTATATATCCTGGAGCTCTGATAGATTGTTGTAGTTGAGCTGCGATTTTCGACAGATCGGTCAAGGCTGTTTCGGATGGTCTTGGTGTAGTTGCAAGCTAAAATGATAAGCTTAATCAGCTGTGAAATGTACTTTATTCTCTTGGTATTTTAATTTTAGATGTGGTTTATGAGATAATGCTTCATATTTGATCAAAGTTTCCCTTAAAACATCTATGATGTAGTGTCATTGCAAATTGCAATTGACACAATTTTGGACTTGTATCTTATTGAAGATCATTTATAGATATAGTCATATAGAGGGTCATCCGGAAATTCGAATCAGAGACCATTAGGTACTACTCGCAGATTCTTTCCGACTGAACCATTTACGGTCTAGCTCACACATTCAAGATGGATCAAATTGCAACAGAAGTGGATGACGTGCCACGTGGGCGGATGTGGTTGGCCATGAGAAGATGAGGAGATACAAAGTGGGCCCATCAAGCTATCATCCATGTGTGGTGAATATCAATCTTGGGCTTCCACACATTATTAATTAATCTCTCCCACAAAGAAAAGGCAAAATTATACAATTGAAAGTTGTTGCCTTCCACACTTCACACCAAGCTTCCAAAGAGAGATCAGACATGGCTTCCATCACTGCTAGCTCAACAGCTTCCATGGTCGCACGTGCCTCCCTCGTGCCCACCCCCAAGCTTGGTGTCTCTTCTTCCTTCCCTGTTCTTGGTAAGATTTCATCTTTCAACCCAACCAATTACTTTAAATATCTAGTTAGGCTTCATAGTGCAAACCATAGGCCAAATAAAGAAATCAAATCCACCCTTTAAAGCATTTTAAAATGATATTGTTGTTGTACACATATATATCCTATATGAAACCAATAATATACAAAATATATTGTGGGTATAGCTAGATCATCTAGAAAATAATTAATAAATATATATGTTCTAATTAGTTTATAATTTTTCGGGTAAGTATGTTCAGTGACGGTCGGATGAATCTCTGAAAGGTGGGGTGGAATTTCACACTTCAAATTTCAAACCCTAAAACCTAAAAAGTAACAAAATTTCAATTTTCCGAATCAATTCAAATTTCAACATTTCAATTAGGAAAAATGCCTGAAAATAATACACAAACTATATATCTACGGTGAACCCAAAATAATACGAACTTTAAAATTCACAAATTTATATACAAACTATCTCATATTAAGCCAATATTAAAACAATGTCTATCATTTGCAAACCAAAATAAATTTGAACTCAAAATATAATTAATACAAGATTTGGATAAAAGATTGTAACTTAAATGGGGAAATGTTACTAAGACACTAAGAATATACAATACATGTCAATTTAATTTTTTAATTTTAGTAAATTAGTCAATAGGTTGTGTCAGTTTAATTTATAGCGAGGGACATGAATCCATAATTAAGTAGCTTGGATAGAGAATGCTCAATTTTATGGAGAATTTTTTGCTGCTTTCTTATTTTTTAAAATGAGATGGGTAAGTACTGTTAGACAAAAAGAAAACCTTAAAATTTTCCAAAATTTTCAAAATGAAGAATCTATTGGAGATGTGCAGTTGTGCACTCTTATCATTCCGTGTATAATTTCTTATTTCATTCCGATTTATGTTTTGTTGAAGTGTGAAGAGACTAAGAGAGTGTCACATTCTAACAAAAGAAATGTTACATTGGTTTTGTAGGGTTACCCAAGATGGCAAGAGTTGGGAAAGTGAGGTGCTCAATGGAGGGTAAGCCAAGCACCCAAGCAAAGGAGGCAAGCCCTAGCATGGCGATGGGAGGCTCCTTGATGGCAGCCGTGGTGGCAGCAGCCATGTCAAGCCCAGCCGCCTTGGCGCTGGTGGACGAGAGGATGAGCACCGAAGGGACGGGGCTGCCATTCGGGTTGAGCAACAACCTCTTGGGCTGGATCCTCTTTGGTGTGTTTGGACTCATTTGGACATTCTACACTATCTACACTAGCACCCTTGATGATGATGAGGAGTCCGGACTTTCCCTCTAAGAGACATATTTTAAATTAAATTTGCAATATTTGTCCCCTGCAAGTCTCTCAAAACTAGAAATGGATCATATATGTGTTTGGTGTATGTTGTCTTGTGAATTAATGTAATGTTTGTGGATCGAGAATGTAGAGATCAGGAAAACATCTTAATATATATGATCCTTTGATTCTATGATGCTTGCTATGCAAAAACTATTTTCGATTACAACAACTATATATGTTCGGAATTTTATTACTACATCCGATTCAAAAAAGATGTCGTTTGACTTTTTAACGCGTATTTTAAGGAGCTAAAAACTATATAATATATTAACTTTTTTTTTTATAATCTAATACTTATTACCAACAAATATTAAGTTGTAAAAAAATAATTTTAAAAAAGTTGATATTTTATATAGTTTTTAGCTCCTTAAAATACGTGTTAAAAAGTCAAATGATAATTTTTTTGGATCGGATGGAGTAATATTACTCCTTTCTTTTTCTTTTTGGTGCACCATTAATTAATTTTTTCTTTCATAGGGTGAGCGAGGTCACAACCTAAGGCAACCCTAATGGTTCACACCTCCTAAGTGCTCGATTATATATTGAAGTACGTTGGGATTCGTAATCATGGAGTCGTGTGTACAGACTCACGTGCGCAAATCTAGCACGTAAATTGAATAAGGTTTCATCCTAAAATTAATTGAAATTAAGAGCAGTGACTATCGATCGACTTATATGTTAAGACTTGCTTTTGACTTTAGTTGACCGTTGAACAACGACTCTAGTATCTCATTCTCTTTTTAGCTAGCCCATGATAGAGACCGTTGAACAACGACTCTAGCATCTCATTCTCTTTGTACAAATTATTGATTTACTCTTTGATAGATTTTTATATAGTTTAGCGAAGCAAAACTATGATATTTTAGATTAAACGATGATATTAGTCTAAAACAACATTTTTTTTAGTTAAAAACACAATGTTTTTTTTTCCCAAAACGCAACGTCATTAGTTGTTATATATTTTTTCTCTTTAAACGAAAAAATAATGTCATTTTAATCTATAAGATCATTCTTTTCTTCTAAAAATGTATCGTTTGAAATCTACAAAGTCATCATATATGTAACTTGTTGTTCTTTTAGCATTCAATAACGTGTAACAAGATATACCAACTTTAAACTTGCATAATTTCTTATATAATTATCGAATTTAGTATTATAACCTCTTATTTCGAAGCTCTTGGTTGAATTATATTACCAAAATATTAAATTAAGTAAAATAAAAAAAAACATCATGATTTATTAAAAGACATTTGAAATAATTAATCTATGTTTAATTTTCAAACGCTTATAACTTTTTACTCAATTATCGGATTGAGGCTTATAATATATCAAAACGAAGCTATCGACGAGTACAACAAATACATGTGATTCATCGGATGAAAGGAGGGAAAAGTTAGTAGAGTATTTGTTGAAATTATCAAATGGGAAACGCTCTCTCTGAAAACCCTAAGTTGCCAAAACGCCGCCGTCAAATCTGCTCCACCTTACAAACCAGATCCAACCTCACCTCTCAAATCTACCCCAATCTGAACACCATCAGCCCTCTTCTATCAAAGTTTTCTAGCTGCTACCCCAAAATCAAATGTACCAAGCTTCGAAAAAACACAAAAAGAGAGAAGAAACCTCTTCCAAACCTATCTATCAAATCTGAAAGTGAACCTTCCTCGGCTAAGCTCCTGGCCGATTCGAAGCTTTCTCCTCTCAACCCTTCTGATCTAAACTCCTTTGAGGTTGAGCGCAAGGTTTCACGGGTTCTTGGGCGCCTTGCTAGACCATTCGGTGCGCAGGCGAAGCTTCCTCTGAGTATAGAGTCGCTCCGAGGTCGAATAAGGTTAGCTTCGGTGACGGTGTGGAACCCTCTTGCTCCTGTCAAAAAGAATTTCAAAAAGAGGAAAAAAATACATGAGAATGGGGTTTGGATACGCAGATCGGGTGAGGGCTGGAGGCTGCGTTCTTTATGGCGGAAGAGGCGGTGGCGAGTTGACTGGGTTTCTCGTCGGCGGTGGGGGCGCCTGCGGTGGTGGCCAGTGCTCTGGTATCTTCTCTACCTCTTCTTTGTTCTAAACTTGATTTGTGTAAAAAACCTCACCATTTGGGTGAACAAAACCACAGAGGGACCGTGTGTCCCTCTACCACATACATCCCGAAAGGGCCCTCAAAAAATTGCGTTGATTCTTTCACCCGATGGGAATTTGTTTCCCTCGTTTGGTTTTGGAATCTCCCTAAAAACTACAGCTGATATATGCAGCTTGAATGTGAATTATAACTGGTGTTATAGAGTGTTGTGGTATCATAGTGCAGGAAAAATAAGTCTGCTCGTGTTGCGAGCGTATGTACTGCTTCCTCTTTGCAGATGCTTGGATGGAAAACAACCTCTGGAGCCCGATTCTTTCGAGCTTCCAACCAAAAACAAACCCCGAAAGGGAAAAAACATGCCGGAGGGCCTTAAACTCGCTAAGGAACACATGTGTTCTGAAGATGATATCTTGGCTATGCTGAGATCTAAAGTTGGGAAAACGTTCAAGTTTCGCACTTTCATCATGGAGAAACGCCTTGCTCTGCAAGGTCAAGTTCAGGAGAACGTCTGTGTTCTCAATCAATGCATGCTTTGTGAAACAATCAATGGAGAACAGAAGAAAGAAAAAGAATTCGGGAGGAGGCGTACGAGGTATGCGTGGAAATCTCTTTCTAGTGGTTCACGTCTTTTTTTTTTGGCAAATTATTGTATTGAATTGAAGTCTGATTTAGTAGAGGATCGTATTCTGGTGGCTGATCCGTTGAAATGGATTAGTTCTTGGAGAAGGCGTAATGGTATCTTAATTGATTACAACTATAAAATGATGACTTTTTATATTTTCATAGTAAAAGAAATATGTTTAGCAAAAGCCCAGAGGCATTGTCAGCAGATATACATGTGTTTTTGGTCCAAGAATTGGTATCTTATTGGGAGAATAGGTGAATCGAGGGAAGCTCTTATGGCCAATCTAGTGGGTTCCTGGGTACCAAAATGGTTTGTGTGGTCTGCAGAGGGTTTCAGGAAAATGATGAATTTGGAAATTAGACATTTGTGTTTCAAGTCGAGGAGATATGATAGCTTGAATAAATGCTTAGGATTTGTAAGAAAGCAGCTGTTTGTCGTAGTGAACTTGGTTTGTTTTGATGCGAATCTGAATGCTGCTAATGATGTAAGCCTTGTTTCACTTGAATTGACTATGTTCGGTAGGATTTTTATCAATGCTCCATGGAAAATTTTGGGGTGTTGTCTGAGTACAACACCATCATATGTAGCATCTCTGTTTTGGTTGATCTACCCAACGATCTGGTTTCAATTTCGTTTAGACACTCTCGCTAGATTGTACACTGCTGACTGCTTAAAATTTTTTCCCTTTGTTCCAAATGATTTGAGCTATAATACTTCCCCTCTTGCGATGACTAGGATTCTAGTTGTGAAACGTCCAAAGCTCACTCAAGTAAGCTTCTGGGCTACAACCTTGCTCTGTCAAATTGATGCTGAGCACACCCCTTTAGAAAGCAGAGAACAATACCAGAAAATTAGTTTGTATAAGATCACTAGTATTAAAACCCACAACAATCACAAACTCTCTAGCCAACCTTTTTTAATGAGATTCACATATGTGAAGACCCAAAACGCTAACTATATGGTGAGGGACAAAGCCACTGTCCTAAGTTGTGCTACCAATCCTATTCAGACTAATCTAATTAGCAAATGTAAGATCATCTGTGATCTTGGAAAGTCAAAATTTAGCACTACCATTGCTTTTCTTTACTTTCTCAAATCTAAAAACATTATTAGTATGTGTAAAATAGAATTAGGCATAGCTACCCCACTTGTAAATAAAAGCTGTCTTGTGGTTTTATTTCCTCCGATAGGCTCTGTTTCTATCTGGAGCTACATGTCAGTCGAAACCATAGGAACACAAACTTCTTTTGGAATCATCCAGTTTAAGGACGAGTATAAATTTCTTACCCAAAACAAGACAATTCATGTTACAAATCCAACCCGACCCTCTATAACAGTTGCCTACCTGGGCGGTAGAAAATACAAAACTTGCCTAAACAACTGCTATAGCATAATCCACTTACCGATATCAAGCCCCTATAGAAACAAACAGTGCAAACCCATTTGGTATATCCCGTATCTAACGATAAGAGAAATAGTTCCAAAAATAAAATGTTTGCAAAATAAGATCTTATGGAAAATTAAACTAAAAAAAATAAGGAACACTACAAAAAGAGGAAGCCATGAGTATGGGAGGGCTCACCTTTTGCTCTCCTATGCACAAACAAAGTGGTCATGATCATACGATACTGGAACTGTAGAGGGATTGGAAAACAATCTTTCTGGACTAACATGAACGAATGGCGTTCTTTAGATCATGTACAAATGCTAATTTTAGCAGAAACAAAGACTGAAACAGAACCAAAGGAATCCCTATGGAAAAATGCGGGATTCACAAACATGTGTTGGTCTCCGGCATCGGGTCGGGCCGGGGGTATTGCTTTATTCTGGAATGAAAACTCCTTCATAGACGAATCCATCTCAGTAATTATTCATCTCCCTAGAATCATTGGCATAAAATACGAGAACACAAAAGAGAATTTTGAGTGTCTAATGCTATTTGTATACGCCCCACCAAACCCCTCAGAAAAAGACGACTTCTGGAAAACTCTATACAATCTAGTTAGCCAAAGTGACATTCCATGCCTAATCATGGGAGATTTAAACGAGATAAACCAACCATCGGATAAAAGCGGAGGGGCTGATACCCTTCCTGGAAGATTTACGAGAATAATGGAGTTCAAAGATACATGCTCCCTGTTGGAAATCCCCTCGTACGACAACCCGTTTACTTGGAGGAAGAAGCGATTTGGTCCGGATAACATTTTGGAAAAACTTGATAGGGTACTTGTCCATCATGAAATAATTGACATGTTTCCTGAGTTGGCTACTAAGAATGGAGCCTTCTCTAACTCGGACCATTGCCCGATCTCAATTGACATCTCCAAAAACACTAGTTTTAAACCACCGGCCCCCTTTTAAATTTGAAAACATTTGGCTGCAAAGGAGAGACTTCCGAAATATTGTTAAACAATCATGGAGAGCCTCATGTGCAGGCTCTTCTATGTTCCGCATTACATACAAATCAAAAATCCTGAAACAGAAGGCCAAAAATTGGAATAAAAAAACATTCGGAAACATCTTCCGACAAATACGAGACATTGACGAGGCCCTAATCGAAATACAATCTATCCAACAAACTAACCAAAACCCAGATTCATACACAAAAGAACAAAATCTACTAACTAAAAGAGAAAAGCTGCTTCTTTTCCATAAGACATATTGGAACCAAAGAGCTAAAGCAAAACACTTAAAACTAGCAGATACCAACTCATCCTATTTCCATAGAGTAGCTACGGGAAGAAGATATCGGAAGATAATTAGATCAATTACCTCTGCAGAAGGAACAAACATAATTGGCAATGAAAATATTAAAAGAGAAATTCAAAGAGACTTTGAGAAAAGATTTAAACGGGAACAGATGCAAAGGAATCCCTTATTAGAAGAATATCTCTCAGAAATCACCTCGACCATTACAGAAGAGGAAAACAAATCTCTTGTTCAACAACCAACAAACAGTGAAATCAAAAAGGCTGCCTTCTCTATAGGGAACAACAAATCCCCTGGTCCTGATGGGATGACGGCTGAGTTCTACAAAAAATATTGGGACATCGTTGGTTCTGATATCATCCGGGCGATAAAAGCCTTTTTTCACTCTGGCAAAATGCTGAAACAAATTAACCACACTTTCATCTCCCTCATACCAAAAATTGATAACCCGAGCATGACTACACACTATCGCCCCATTAGCCTATGTTCTACCCTATATAAAATCATCTCAAAGATAATAACTGAACGGCTAAAAATGGTGATAGGAAAACTTATACACCCATTACAAGGAGCTTTTGTTTCCGACAGAGCAATCCAAGATAATATTCTAATAGCCCACGAGGTATTCCACTCCTTTCGCACGAGAAAAGGTACCAAGGGATGGGCTGCGATAAAACTTGATATGGAGAAAGCATGCGACGGAGTAGACTGGCATTTCACGAAAGCAGTCCTCCAAAAATTCGGATTCAGCCAAAAAATTGTGGATATTATTATGGAATGTGTGACCACAGTCTCCTTTTCTGTCTTAGTAAACAACGGTCCTACAGATCCCTTCAAACCTTCAAGGGGTTTGAGGCAAGGGGACCCCCTCTCCCCATTTCTCTTCGTGCTCGGGACAGAAATCCTTGCGCGTAAACTATCAAGGGATGCAGAATCTAATCACAACAATATCGGATTTAAATTTGGCCTCTCGGGCCCCTACGTTCCGTTCCTGGCCTTTGCAGATGACATAATAATTTTCTCAAAAGGAACTAACGTTGCATGCACAAAAGTTAAAGAAATCATTGAAGATTACTGCAAATTCTCAGGGCAAAAAGTAAACTATCATAAATCGTCCTTCCAAACCACCCCGGGTATCCCTAGATCAAGAGCTCGAGACCTAGAAGGGATTCTAAACATACCTCTTGAACGAAACCTGAAAAAATATTTAGGTTGTCCAATCATAAATGGGAGAGTCACCAAGGAAACCTTTGGCGAAATGATATGCAAATCTAAAGACCAATTGAGCAAATGGCGAGCAAATGCCCTTTCTCAACAAGGTAGAGCAACCCTAATAGTATCTAATTTATCATCGAAACCTTTATACTCAATGCAAAGCTTCATGCTTCCGGTAGCGGTACACAAACAACTAGATCAAATCAACAGAACTTTTTTTTGGAACAAAGATGCGCAACATAGTCCTTTAATCAGTTGGGATAAGATATGTAAATCAAAAAAGGACGGAGGATTGGGTATCAGGAAAACCAAAGATATGAATGAAGCTCTGCAGCTAAAACTCCTCTGGAAAATTCTAGCCGAACCGGAAAATAACTGGGTCAAAATCATACAACACAAGTATCTGAAAGACAGCCACATCCTTGCCTACTCTAGAAAAGGCAATGCCTCATGACAATGGTCGAAACTAAGCTATTTGATCCCAAAATTCAAAAGGGGACTCATCTGGCAGGTGGGGGATGGGAAATCCATTAAGTTTTGGGAAGATAACTGGGTGGATACAACACCTCTAAAAGACAAAATAGACTCTCAATATAACGCTAACCAACATGATTCTGTAAGTGATTTCATCATAGGAGGACAATGGTGGAAGGAAAAACTCGAATTAGTGCTCCCAAAGCCAATAGTAGTGGATATTATGCAAATTCCTCTGCCCATCACTCCACTGACAGACAGATTGTATTGGTGGCCCGCCAAAAAGGGATGGTTCACAACAACAAGTGCCTTTGACTTAATTGCATCAACAACACAAAGACCGTCGGATGAGTTCTCATGGATCTGGAAACTTGACGTCCCACCTAAAGTAAAGAACTTCATTTGGAAAATAAAACAAAAAGGTCTACCCACGGCTACTAGGCTGGCCCTAAAAGGAGTGGCGGTACCGACCACATGTAGCATGTGCAACCAGTTCATGGAAGATGATATTCACCTATTCATTGAATGTCCTATCAACAACTTCCAACAACAATTCCATGGTCAAATTTCTGAAAACATCAACAATCTAATCACAGGAAACAGAGATATGAATCAAATTTTACAAACTTTAGGTTCCACTCTTCCGATGGAAAAGAAACAACAATTAGCAATCAGATGGTGGACCATTTGGTTTATAAGAAATCAAACAATCTTTAGAAATGAAACCGTCCCCTCTATAGAAACTATAAAGAAAATGATCACGACCAATATCGATAATTGGAGGAAAGCTAGTAGGTGGAATGATATGGAGGAAGACGACATACAGAAACAAAGTAAAAGAAAAGGACTATCTGGGAACAATAGGAAAACATGTCGATGGAAAAAACCTCCAGAAGGCAAATATAAGTTAAACTTCGACGGATCTTTCAAATCAACCACAAACAGCTCTATTGGATACATCATCAGAGATTGGCATGGAAACCCAATCAACATTGGCGGAAGAGCAAATGGTGGACAATCCCCCCTTATAGCAGAAGCCTTAGCTCTGCGACTAGGGATAGAAAAGGCGAAAGAACTAAACATAGCAAATCTAATAATAGAAGGAGACTCTAAAATTATCACGGATTACCTAACATTACGAGTTGAATGTCCTTGGGAAATAGAAATGGTTATGACAGATATCCAATACCTTCTTAAAGAAATAAGGAATGTGAGCATATCACATATTCCCCGCATTGGTAACCGAGTAGCAGATAAGGTTGCACACCTTTGCTACTCTACCAGGGGATCTGAGTTATACTTAGATACATGTCTTATTGACTTCATCCGACAGGATGCTTTCGGTTAGGGTCCCCCATCCGAATTTTTACCTAATCAAAAAAAAAAATCGGATGAAAGGATGGGCGAATGCCCCCCCCCCCCCTCCAATCTGCCTATGTGCAAGGGCTCACATGGGCTTTTGTAATTGTGACGTGAAGGATGTTTGTCCCACATCAAAAAACACAAAAATTTAAACATTGTCTATAATCAGGTGAGTTACGCCTCCTATTACCAATTGATTTTATGATGAAACCTCACTGATATTTCGTGCTAACGCATATGCAGGCGCTCGGACATGTAAACCCCATTTATATCGTCCACGTGGATTTATCAAGCTTGTTATTAGGGCTGGCAATTGGTACGGATATTACCATACAAACCACGTACCAACCACAAACCGACTATGTTGGTAACCACACTTATGGTAACCAACATTGTGGTAACCATCGTGGTGGTACCCACGTGAAGGTGGCACGGTAATGGTAATGAAATCTGAATATCATGGTTACCGAGTATATATATGTATATATGTATATATGTATATATGTATATATGTATATATTTAATGTTTTATTGTTTTTACCTTTAAATTTTAAGTTTTTACTTTATATTTTGTGTTTTGATTTTGACCTAATTAAATTGGTCTTTTCTACTGTTTCTAGTCTCTTCGTTAGTTCATTCAAATAAGGGGGAGAAGCACTTGTCATTGAGTTATACATTCATGACATACTCGGAGGGAGTAGCCCAACAACAAGGCCGATCACTGGCCGGGAATGTTGCGGTCTTAGTCTTTAAAGAATACTCCTGGTAAAGATTCCCAAGGCAGATCTCCCAAATGCATTCCCCATCATTCCACCAAATTGAATTGCTGCAAAATGAACATTCTTGAATCTCCATGTATATTATCTGAACCGTACTCTCAAGTCAATCCGGCCTATATCTCTCATCTTTGGCAAATGCTTCAAACGCAAAGTCTTGGGACCCTCCCCTTTCGTTGGATATAACTCAACAAGGTCTCCTCCCACGATGTAGAACTTCTCAAGTTTCACTGAAGACAGCCAAAATGGTAGAGTTTTGTAGGGGACACACCACAACTCGTCAACTCTAGTTTCTCTAACTCCTTGTTTGGATGCCCATTGAATAAGCTTTGTTAACTTAATTATCAACATGATCATTTATCACCTCATAAATTATCATAATAATTAACTTGTAACATTAAATTACCATACAACATACCAGACATTCTCTAAATAACCGTTGAAATGTTGTTGAGTGCTACTCCTTTCATCAAATGCCTTCCATAAAAGATTTTTGAAATGTTGTTTAGTGCTATTGCTACTTCTACTAGCGTTGTTGGAATCAATACTCCTTTTAATTTCCCATAAGAGCTTCAGCTTGCGAAGACACTTCATTCTCGTGAGGACCTCTAGATCTCCCTTGCTGGGGAAATCTTTTATCATCGCAACAAGGCTTAATTTGTAGAACTTCTTCAAATTGGACAAATCTGTAAGGGTACACACCTCGTTATCTTTGTTATTGATCACACTCAAACACCCCTTCATTGTATTTTCCTGCAGAGACTCAGTGGTCTTGAACCCCCTAAGCACCTCAAGTTTCAAAAGCAAGCTGATCTCGTTTGGTATCTTATTTAAGATGGCACAATCAGTCAAGTCCAAATGGATTAGATTCCTGAGCAATCCGATGCTTATAGGCAGTTCCTCCAAGTAACCACACTCTCTGAGATCCAGTATTATAAGGTTCTTGAGTTTACATATTGACTCTGGAAGCTTCATGATATTGATCAACCCATGTAGACTCATCAACCTCAATTTCTTCGTGCTCTTCAATTCTTCTAAGAATTTCTTATCCAAAATCTCAATGTTCTTGGCATTTTCAGAACATCCCCAACACCCAAGAGAAAGTGTTGTTAATTGCTCCATTTTCGAGAACCATTCGGGTTTGATATCAATCACGGACCCATTGGCATTGAGCAACGTCGAGACATTGCTGATACTTTCCAACTCCATTGGAGAATTCTTATGGTTTGCCCATAGCTTGGCACATGCTGAAAAGTTGTCTTGGGTTTTCTTATGACAATCCTTCTTTGAGCGAGTGACATACGGACCAAGCCATTTGCTCTTCTCCCTGCCGAAATCAAAGAAATTTTCACTCTTTGCTTGTGCAGTGACAAAAGAGTGAACATGACAGTGCATTCGAAAACTTGTTGTTTTTCGTCTTTCCTTCATCACGGCCTCAATAAAGCCCTTTTCTATGAGGTCTTCCAACATTTGTTTTCCATTATCCTGAAAATTATTTGCTTCAACAAATCCCTCAGAAACCCACTAGTAGAGTAAGATGCATGCTTCCCTTGATCACTAAGCTCTTCTTTAAGACTCCAGTGTTCTTCTCCCGTTCTTCTTCATTACAAGGAAAAGCTGAAAAGCACATCAAGCAATTCTTCTGGGGTCTAGACATGGTTTGGTAGGTGGGCTGAATGTTAGCAATCTCCCCATCGGGTTCAACAACATTTTGTTTACTCTTTAAAAACAACGGTTGCTTATTCTTTTGTGTAGTTTTTGAAACCTCCCGGTCATTCATCTGTGCAGTAGGGAAAAAGATCTTCAGTCTGACAAACAGTCGCAGGGAGTTGCTTGAGGTTTTGGGAATCATCTTTAAACTCATCAGCTGAGAGACCATTTCCAGTTACAACATCGACAAGCTCATGCAGGAGCTCGTCGCTACTATTGTTGTTCTGTGAACCCTTGAGTCTATCGATGTTTTCACGTATGTACTTCATATCAGCATGTAGCATTTCAAACTGCCCTTTGGAAAATTTAGCTTGATTGTGGTTGGTATTAGCCCTCTTCCTAGCAGCAGAGCTCATCTGGATTTTCGAAATAAAATCATCAATCCTTTCAAATTCATAGATGAAACGGTCAAAGCATGTACGCTCGACATCATAAATGATATGAAATTCAATAGCCTTGGAGATTGTTCTTTGTTCTTGAAGATTTTTTGTCTTCTTACTCGGGAGAACTCCGATCAAATCAATCTCATCAGTGCCACAAAGATCAAGAAACTCCAAATTGCCTAGTGATGAAAGAGAAAACAACCTTCCCACACATGGAAAATTTGTAAGTACTAGCTTGCGGAGACTACGCAGGACTCTTTGACCTTCAGGTTCAACTTGTAGTTTACAACTTCTAGTACGATGATCCGGCAACGAAACATCTAGTATCTCCAAGCTCGTGAGGGGTTGGAGATTGGGCAAGGCTTTCAAGTTCCAACAATCTGCTAATAACAACTTACACCAACTACTACCAGACAATAGTGAAGGTTAAGAACTTTAAAAACTATACATCGTCCTTCACTTCTAGGGGCGGTGAGAACCTTACTAATCCAAGGGATATAGCTAACCAAATCACCAAAGAAATGACTGAGAGATTTATTAAACCGAATTGCCCAAACATAACCCCTGAACATTTGCCTCATGAACTTCCAAAAATCACAGAAGATGAGAACAATTTCCTGCTCTCAACTCCTTCAAATCTGGAAATCAAAAACATAGTTACTAACATGGCTACAGACAAAACTCCTGGACCGGATGGCTACCCACCGGAATTCTTTAGCAAATACTGGCACATAGTTGGACAATCTGTATGTAGAACTGTCAAAGCTTTTTTCCACTCCGGGACTTTACTCTCTGAGATCAATCAAACTTTCATAGCTCTCATACCCAAAACAGATATCCCGTCGAACATAAATCACTACAGACCAATTAGCCTGTGCAACACCATTTATAAGATAATCTCTAAACTTATAGCAAACAGAATGAAGAACATTCTACCTAGACTGATCAATCCTTTCCAAGGTGCTTTTGTTGAAGGACGATCCATACAGGATAACACGCTAATCGCACATGAAATATTCCACAATTTTCACAAGCAAAAAGGAGCAAAAGGATGGATGGCACTCAAGCTTGACATGGAAAAAGCATATGACAAGATCAATTGGGATTACATTAAAGCCACACTCGTTAAATTTGGTTTTGACTCACGCTGGATTAGATGGGTCATGAGCTGCTTAACTACTACAACATTTTCAGTTCTGGTTAACAACCGACCAGGTCCTCAATTTAAACCAGAAAGGGGTATTAGACAAGGGGATCCATTAGCACCATACATTTTCATCCTTGTGATGGAAAACCTTGCAGCAGAACTACAGGAGGAAGCTAGATTAGATGATGCTTTAGTGGGTATTAAGATAGCTAAAAATGGTACGCCTATTCCTTTCTTGACTTTTGCCGATGACACGATAATCTTTGCACCAGCATCTCACAAAAGCATCCACACTATCCGAAACATGCTTAATAAATTCTCTAATCTATCTGGTCTTACAATAAACTACAACAAAAGTTCTCTCCAAGTCTCTGGAAACATCAGTCCCTCGCTTGCAAATTCTCTAGCAAATGAAATGCATATTCCGGTCTCTAGAACTCTGGAAAAATATCTAGGGATTCCTCTTCTCCGTGGTAGAATTAAGAATGAGATGTTCCAGGATGCTATACAGAACCTCAAAAAGCAGTTATCTAAATGGAAAGCTTCGTCCTTAACCCAGGCAGGTCGTGTTACCCTTATTACTGCAAATCTCAGCTCCAAAACTAACTACCTAATGCAAAACTTTTTACTCCCCAAAGGGGTTCTCCATCAGATTGATCAAGTTAATAAGAACTTTTTCTGGAACAAACTGGAGTCGGAACGATATAACCCGCTAATAAGTTGGGATAAAATCTGTAAACCAAAAGATCAAGGTGGTCTAGGCATTAGATTTGCTGAAGACCTAAATATTAGTCTTCAGATGAAACTCTTATGGAAACTGTACACTGATAATGACAACATATGGGTTAAGGTTATTAAAGAAAAATACTTTCAAGAACAAAACATAATGAAAGCAACTCCTACGAATCCCTCATGGCAATTCGGTCACCTACTACAACTTCGTGACAAATTTTTGCAAGGACTACATTGGATAGTTGGAAACGGGGAAACCATACACGTTTGGAATCATCCTTGGGTGGTAGGATGTAATCTTCAAAACTATCAACTCTCTCATGACCCTAATCTAAAAGTTTATCAATTGATCAACCAAAACAAACAATGGAACCTACGAAAACTTCAACATCTCTTTCCAGATAGTATTGTCGATCAGATTCTAAAAATCAAAATTCCCACTTGGGAGGCCAATGATAGACTAATTTGGAAACTTAATGCAGACGGTCACTTCACCACCAAATCGGTCAAACAGATAATAAACAATCGCAATCAGAATGAGGAAAGAGGAAAGTGGATTTGGACACTAAATCTCCCTCCTCGTATCAAGAACCTCATTTGGAAAATGGCACAAGATGGACTCGCAACAAAAGAAAGACTAAATCGTTTTTTCAACAGAGTTTCTTCCCAATGTTGTCTTTGTAACGACAAAGATGAAGATAGTGATCATCTTTTTCAGCATTGCACCATCACCAAAAGAATCATAGCGGCCTATGAACAACTCACTGGTAAATCTATAAGCTATAAAAATAACCAGGTCACAACAATTAAAGAAATCCTACATTCTAAACCATCCATATCGAACTTTGAGGACCTTTGTTTTATTTGGCAAGCAATATGGGAAACCAGGAACAACATAATTTTCAAGAACAAAAACATTGACTCTATCTCACAAATTGCGATTCGATCTTTTGTGCAGGTGAGAGATTGGTTGATCGAATGCCAATCCCAATAAAAGCCCGAAACAAGACAGACGAAGGTCTGTGATCAAATGGAAAAAACCGCCTAGGGCCACCTACAAAATTAATGTAGATGGCTCAACTAAACCTACTGGTTTTTGCCAGGTAGGTGGGATCCTTAGGGATTGTGATGGAGCTGTGAGGGATACTTTTCAGCAGCAGGTAGATAGTGGCTCCGCTATCCAAACCGAAGTAGCTGCATTTTGTGCAGGTACAAAACTGGCTTGGCAAAAAGGCTTACGTAGAGTTATAATTGAAGGTGACTGTCTAGAAGTAATCAAGGCTATAAATGATGATGCAAGGCCTAGATGGGAGATATGGTGGCAAATTGAGCTAATCAAGAAGATGCAATTGGAATTTGAGCACATAGAGTTCAAACATTGTTTCCGTGAAGCTAATGGCGCATCAGATTTCATAGCTAGATGTAATGACATTTGTAATATGGATACTCTCCCTTTGAATAGGGAATTTTGTACCATCATCCGAAAGGATGATCAGGGTTGTGTTCTGTTTTAAGAACCACCCCTTTTTCGCCTACTAAAAAAAAAAAAAAAAAAAACTGCTAATAACAACTTTTTGAGGCTTATAAGATTGGAGATGTCAAGTAGTTTCGCTACAAGGGTTTTGATAGATTGAAAGTTTGAAAGTTGTTATGACTCCACACGTGGATGTGGGTTTGGATTCCAAATATTCAGTTGATTTCTTATTTTTCAAATAATATTTTAAAAAAAGATTCAATTTTTTTAGCATTATGCATATTACTCCCCTTTTAAAAAAATTAATGAAATAATTAATTTTCTCAATAATAAATTATCACATATACTCTCTCTCTCTCTCTATATATATATATATCTTATTAATTCTCTCAGTTATATGTAAATAATAAATCAAAATAATACTTTAATTATTACATATTATTATTATTATTGTTGTTGTTGTTGTTTGAAAAGGAAAAATGTTCTTTTGATTTAATTAATAGTTGTAAAAATATACAAGTTAAACTTCTCTATTTAAAAATATATCATAAATGTAAAATTCTATAAAGAAAAAGAAAATCATATAAATATCTATTTTATTATAATAGTAATAATAAATATAAAATAGTCAATAACTTTAAAGGGTGATAAATGTTAATTAATGCAATATTAAACTTTATAAATTAATTATTATTTAACTGTTAAAATATTTGATTAGTATGTATGGATGCACATGTTTTTTTTATTAACTACTAAAAAAAGTAGTAGAATTAGCTTATTTGGTATATGGGTTCACATTTTAACTAGTTTATAGTTTTAAGCATCGAAAAAACAAAACGCTCCCAATGAGAGCACCAAAAAACCCTACTCAAACTCCCAGCCGCCGCCACCCAAATTCTTCCAGATCTGGCCTCAAATCCTCAAGCTTCCTTGTTGATTCTGCCAAGATTTGGCCACCCAGTTTCCCCTTCAAAAATAAAAATGGTTTCAATGGCCGATACGCTCCCATATCAAGAGATTCGGTCCGTCATCAAGGAACAAAGGAGAAAGGAATGCAAAATCAATTGAGGATTTCTACTGAGATGGCCAGAAGAAGAGATCGTATGTGGAAGTTCAAAAGGAGGACTAGTTCACCGAGATTCCTCCCTGTTCTTTTCCGTTCGGGTTCGGTGTGCGGGTGGGGGCCTCTGGTTGCGGGTCGTCGTCCTCGATTCCTCCTCCTGAGATGTGCTCGCGGCCTGGTGCGCCTGGCTCCCCTTCTCTGTGCCTCGCGCTTGGTGCTGTGGCACCTCTGCCGTCCTCATTGGCGGTTGTTGCCTCCTGCCGGCAGCATACCAAATAACCCCAAAATTTTGACAACAAACTTATTTTTACCCAAACACTCTACTATAAAACCTTCAGCACAAACAATCTATCTCGATATCCCATTATCTTGAAACTTCTGGGTTAAATCTTATCTCTTTTCAGGCTCGGATCCTTGCATGCAACTCGGTCGCTCAAAACCTAGCTCGCCCGGGGCAAACTGGCTCCAAGTTGGGCATCAATCCAACAAGCAGAACTCCACCTATGAGAGATAAGTTTCAAAACATTGATGCTTATACTATTACTCTTATTTCTTTTTTATGTTTGAACCTGGTTCCCATGAATGATTTATCACTTCCGATTGCCTGCCAGTTTAATGCTTATTTCACTATGAATAATAAGATTCATGGGTTTGCTCAATTCCCTTATGATGTAAAACAAAAGATGGTTAATTCTGTGTACTCTTCTGAAGTTGCAATGGTTGTGAACAATATTCTGTTTTGTTTCCAATCCCTTGCCGCTAGTAATAAGATTCATTATCAAGTTGTTAAGTTTTTCAATCTTAGCTTTAGTGATATCATCCTTTTAGCGTTCTCTAGACTTCCCCTCCTGCTTGAGAAATCAGATTGTATTTTTAATGATTTCAATGTTAACTTTAGAATATGTTATCTGATGATGCGAGTTTTGTTGAAGCCAACTCCATTTTTAAATAATTCCCTGCTCGTCCCAGTTATGAACAATCTCTTTATAATTTGTTTGTTGTGTTTGATGGGTTGTAATCTATACAATTTTGGTGACTCTTGGAATGAAGGTCCTCCATATTTTTCTCTTGGAGACCTCCATTTCCGAGATCACCTAACGACTATGGCTTTTCTTTACTTGCCTTTCTTTTTTTTCCTTCATTATGTTATTTTGTTCTGCTTTTTCCTGGTGCTTTTCTCCCTGGATTGGAAGGCTTGCAGTCTAACCCTTTGCAGGTTGGAAAGGTGCCTAAATGAAGACTCCCAAGAAGAGTCAGGTATACATCCAACCCCTTCACTTATCAAAAACTTCAAGCACCCCATTGGAATCTCTGATTCCCAGTGGTTGGTCTGCTGCCCCAACACTACCACTCAAACCTTCAAACAAAAACTTCTATCCAGAGCTAGTTTTCTTCCAAGCAGTAACTGTACAGGTAAACAATATCTCCATGCTCAGAACCATATAGTACAGAAAAGATGGCAAAGAATCAAACTCACTATGAGGACAAGCACATTAGGCAAAGAGTCCGCAATCATGACAGCAGAATCTGTTGCCAGAACTCACTGCTTTAAGCATACAAAGAAAGATTTGGTTTACCAAGTGAATGCAAATCATAGTACATGTAATCCTCATTGTATTTTTCCTTGTGAATTTCATAATAAAATTGGTGACTATGACAATCAATTGTATGATTAATATCGCATATTGGAATGTAAGGGGTACTAAAAGGCCACTCCTGTGGCAAGAGATCAACCACTTTAGATTTACAAATGATATTGATATCATGGTTTTAACAGAAACAAAATCCGAGCAAGGCCCTACTGATGATCAAATCAAAAGCTCAGGATTCCACAAGGCCTTCTATGTATCGGCTTCTGGACACAGAGGAGGTATATGGATGCTTACAAAAGCAAAAGCAGAAGAGATGAGTCTTATTCTGGAACTACATCATCGAGCCATTCTTATCAAGATAACCATTGAAAAGCATGACTTGCTTTTACTCTTCGTCTATGCCCCTTCTATTGAAGGTGAAAAAGATGAATTCTGGCATGAAATGTATCAACTAATTTATAAATACATGCTTCCTGTTCTGATTATTGGTGACCTTAATGATATTGAGGCAGACACAGACAAGGTTGGAGGCATCACTCCTAACATTACTAGATTTAGAAGAATCAAAAATATTAAAGAAGAGCTTGGATTACAAACCCTCCCCTTCTCAGGTTCACCCTTTACTTGGAGGAAAAGCAAAAAACTTATTAACAACACCTATGAGCGCTTAGATAGAATTCTAGCTCACCAAAAAGTCTTAAGCTGGTTCCCTAATCTCTGTACCAAACACCACCAATTCTCTAACTCGGATCACACTCCAATCTCTCTCCAACTAGGTTCTCAACCGAAAAGAAAAGGCTCTCCCTTTAGGTTCGAAATGGCATGGACTTCTAATGATGCTCTTGAAAGCATGATAAAAAAAGTTTGGAACTATAAGATAAGAGGATCATTAGGTTTCAAGCTCTTATAGAAACAAAAATTATTAAAACAAAACATCAAAAGATGGTGTAAAGATAATCCTAATAATATCACAAAACAACTATCCAAGGTAGATCTTCAAATCAAATCCCTCCAGGATAGATTGCCCTGGGGTGATATTTCAGCCTCGGAAGGTCACAAACTGGCAAGATTAGAACACAAAAGATATAGACTGCTTGATTACAATTATAAGTTTTGGAAACAACGAGCTAAAACTAAACATCTCCAACTTGGTGATAGAAATACAAAATACTTTCAAGTTACAGCTAGAATAAAAAACTTCAGAAGATCAACTACTTCCTTCACTACAAAGCAGAATGTGCTCATAACAGACCAGGACTTGATCTCAGATCACATCACTGCTGAAATGTCTGAAAGGTTCATAGGATCTAACCAACCCAATGTTTCTGAAAATCATGTTTGGAATATCCAACCCCAAGTAACAACTGAAGAAAATGTTAAACTCATCTCTCAGCCTACTAATATAGAAATAAAAAATACTCTCTTTAGCATAGCAGATGACAAGTCCCCAGGACCGGATGGCTACCCTCCTGAATTCTATAAACGTTATTGGAACATCATAGGACAATCTTGTTGTAAAGCAGTCAAAGCTTTCTTCCACTCGGGCCAAATGCTATCTGAATTAAACCAAACTTTTATAGCACTCATACCAAAAGTTGAAAATCCCACCTCTATCAATCACTATAGGCCTATTAGTCTCTGTAATACTGTCTATAAAGTTATCTCAAAAATCATCGCAAATCGCTTGAAGCCAATTCTTCCTAAGCTCATCAATCCTTTCCAAGGAGCATTTGTGGAGGGAAGATCGATTCAAGATAACACCCTTATAGCTCATGAGATTTTCCATACATTCCATAAACAAAAAGGAAAGAAAGGACTTATGGCTCTTAAACTAGATATGGAGAAAGCTTATGATAAATTAAACTGGAACTATATCAAGGCAGTGCTGAGTAAATTTGGATTTCACGAAACTTGGATTAGCTGGGTTATGAAATGCATATCAACTACCTCCTTCTCTGTCTTGATCAATAACACTCCTGGTCCTCAATTTAAACCTAATAGAGGAATCAGACAGGGTGATCCCCTAGCCCCCTACCTATTCGTACTAGTAATGGAAGGTTTATCCAGGGAATTACATAAGGAAGCACTTCTTGAGGATGCGTTAATTGCCATTAAACTGGCTAAAAATGGCACTTTCATACCTTTCTTAACCTTTGCTGATGATACCATTATATTTGCAAAAGCAGCTCATACCAGCTTAAATACAATTCAAAACATATTAAATAACTTCTCAAATTTGTCGGGATTAGCCATAAACTACAATAAGAGCTCCCTACAATGCTCTAAGAATGTTAATCCTAACTTGGCAAGGGATTTGGCAGCCCACATGGGTATCCCAGTCTAAAAAACCATTGAAAAATATCTTGGAATCCCTCTTGTCAATGACAGAGTCAAAAATTGTGTCTTTGATGAAGCAATCCAGAATATGAAAAAACAACTCTCAAAATGGAAAGCATCCACCCTTTCTCAAGCAGGAAGAACTGTTCTAATACAATCAAACTTAAGTTCCAAAACAAACTACTTAATGCAAAACTTCCTACTGCCCAAAGGAGTTCTTAACCAAATGGACCAAATCAACATAATTTTTTTTTGGAATAAATCAGCAGCAGATAAATACATCCCTCTAATCAGTTGGGATACCATTTGCAAAAGTAAATCGCTTGGAGGTCTAGGTATTAAAAAAGCAGAGGAATTAAACATCGCCCTTCAAATGAAACTTCTTTGGAGAATTTACAAGAATGAAAATAGCATATGGGTACAAATCATAAAGGAAAAATACCTCCAACAAGAAAACATAAGGAGCTTCAATAAAAAAGATACTTCATGGCAATTCGGAAGGCTGCTCACCCTAAGGAAAAAATTTGAAGAAGGACTCCTTTGGGTTGTTGGTAATGGTTCGGCCATAAACGTATGGAAAGACAACTGGATCCCATCGGTCAGCCTTAAAGACTACAAAGGTACAAACGATCCTAACATGACAGTTGAATCTCTTATAAGTGACAGGAAGCTATGGAAGGACGATGTATTAAGACAGACCTTCCCCCAAGGAGTCATCGACAAGATTCTGCAGTTACAAATCCCCCAGTGGCAGGCTCAAGATAACCTGATTTGGAGTCCCGACCCAGAAGGTAATTTCTCTACTAGGTCGGTGAAGAAAATTCTAGCCACCCAACCCCAAGAACATAACTCACAAAGCTGGATTTGGAAGCTTAAGGTCCCCCCTCGCATCAAAAACCTCCTTTGGAAGATCAAGATTGATGGACTTCCAACGACTGACAGACTTAACAGGTATGTTAACAGAGTCCCTAGCCAATGCTCTATTTGTGGTCATGCAAATGAAGATGCTGCTCATCTATTCACTAAATGCACCTTCACAAGGGAAGTCATAGCCCAATATGAACAAAAATCAGGTCTGTACTTCCACGACCTTAATCTCCATGGCCCGCTGAATGAAAATCTGTGTAGAATCAAAACTTCTAACATTAAATTTACTGATCTAGCTTTTATATGGCAGACAATTTGGAATGTTAGGAATGATAAAATTTTCAGATCTAAAGATCCGATTGGAACCTCCTCGCTTATTCAGATGATAAACCAGAGCATCACGGATTGGACTAAGGAAGAGCAACACAACACAAAACAACAGTCAAATGCTACAAGAAGGGTGAGAGCCAAATGGACTAGACCTCCTAGGGCTATCTACAAGATTAATGTAGATGGTTCTTTTACCCATTCTGGCAAAAGCCAGACTGGGGGAATCATTCGTGATTCTGAAGGCAATATTATTGATATTTTTTCTAAAGAAGCTAATGTTGGGTCAGCAATCCAAACAGAAGCCTCTGCCATGATTCTAGGTCTTCAAAGAGCAAGACAGAAGGGACTAAGGAAAATTATTCTGGAAAGTAACAACCAGATTCTAGTAAAAGCATCCAACAGAGAACAGTCGCCCAGATGGGAAGTTCTACATCAAATTGAAGAAATCCAGAGGCTTACAACTGAATTCTTATCAGTGGAGATCCGGCATATATTTAGAGAAGCAAACCATACTGCGGACTATATAGCCAAATCAGGTGTAATTTGTAACTTACCTTCTATTCCCTACCATAGGGATCTCTGTAAAATCATCCTTCAGGATGATCCGGGAGTTAGGTTGTTTTTTTAGCAACGGCTCCCAATGTTTGCCTACTGTAAAAAAAACTAGTTTATAGTTTAAAAAATGAGTTTAAAAAAAGCTACATCAACAAGCTTATTTGGGGTTTATTTTGTTTGAAAGTACCACAATACCCCCGATAACAACCAAATAAACTCCACTTTTTACAAATAAACTGTTTCTTGTCCCAAACGGAGATTATCTTGTTGTTAAAATTTTTAACTACTTTTACCAACAAGTTATAAATTTTATCCTGTTTATAATTTTAGTTAGTTTATTAACTCTGTCCCATACGAACTCTATATGTAATAGACTAAATTCAAGCTTATAATTGAGTATAGAGGTTGGGTCATGTGTTAACAAGCCTTATGGTGTTATGTGTTAACAAATCTGGGTCATTGATTAAATGAAATGGTGGCTGTGATTATTTGGTAATTTTGGTTTTTTCTTTAATTAAAAATCAATGGGACCCACACATTTCCTTGCCCACTTGCTAAATTAATACGCGCGTGTTACTCTTTTTTTTGTTGGCGTAACTTTTTTTTTTGGTGGGGTAACGTTGTTTTTTTGTGTGGTGCACTGTTTGAACTATTCGATAAGATGATATTAATTATTCGCTAACTTATCGTTATTATTCGTGTGTAGCGAGGAGTTATCGTTCAGATAATAGCAAAAGGGTTGGTCAATTTTGCAATTATTCGCTAGGTTAATAGTAATTATTCGCTAAATTGATCGTTATTATTCGTCGGTAAAGAGAAGTTATCGTTTAAATAATAGAAAAAGGGTTGTCAATTTTGCAACTATTCGCTAGGTTGATAGTAATTATTCATTAAGTTGATAGTAATTATTCGCTAGGTTGAAAGAATATATAAATTAATTCTTGATTTACCGCATCTATTTACCCACCTACAAATGAATAATTTTTTATTATCAACAAATAGTGACTCTGAATTTGTCGAATAATCGATCAATTGATAAACAATTTTAGACAGAGTTTGAATTTCAACATGACTACATGTAATTGCCCCTATACATATTAATAATTTCTAATTATCAACGAATATTGACTCTGAACTTGCTGAATAATCGATAAATTCACGAGTTTAAATTTCAACAAATCTATATCTAATTGCCCCACGTGTATATATATATATATATATATATATATATATATATATATATATATGAACAATTCCTGCTTATCAATGAATAATTCCTCTGAATTTGCCGAATATTTGATAAATTCATGAATCAATTAATAAATCATAAATCTAAATATATCAATGAATATTAATATCAATGAATCAAACTCATCCGAAGTTTTTTGAATTTGCCGAATACAAACCTTAAATCTAAATATCAATGAATCAATTAATAAACCTTAAATCCTAATTCAAATCATATAAAAGTGTTTTGAATTACCAAACCCATCCGAAGCAATTGATTTGCACCTACAGTACGTAAGGATGCTGGATCAAGGTTTGAACGCTTGTGCCACCGCCGCCACCGCAGGTCTCGATTGAACGCGTGCACAAGGAGATTGAATAATTCCTAATTTGCTTCTGCGAGGGAGGAGGGCAACTTGGATGCTCCTCTGGCTTTCGCTTCTTCAGCGACGATGCCATAGCTAATGCCTTTAGGGGCAGGCATGGAGCGGTGTTACGGCGGAGATGGCGGCGGAATCAGGCGGAAGCTGAAGCAGGAACGGTGATTTCAGAAGTAAGGGGTTGGAGGATTTAGCGCCGTCGTAGCTAATTTCAGACGCTCATTCCCATCCATTGCCGCCACGGCGCCACCGCAGGTCTCGATTCGACGCTGCGCTCAGATTCGTCAGCGAAAGTCCCCGATTAACGAGGAGAAGGATCATCAGCGCCACCGCTACAGGAAGATCATCTCGGCTAGGTGGATCGACGGGACAACGTTTGAGAACGGGGCCGGATGGAGGCAAGGCGATGCAAGGCGGAGGAGTTGAGAGACGGTTAGGGTTGTGACGATCTAATGAAGAAAAAGAGAGATAATGGCACGCGCTGGGTGGGGGTGGGTTTCTTTTTATTTTCTATTTAATTTACATTAAATCAATAATTTGAATAATCTGAGCCATCTATTTTACCTCAATTAAGGGCTCAGATTTGTTAACACAAAACAACGTAAGGTTTGTTAACATTTGATCCATACTATATATTATAAATATTATATAATTTGTCACTATTTTAATTTTACACAATATTATCCTATTTATAGTATTATTTACTATTTTTAGTAAAAAAAATATAATGATAAATACACAAATTTATCATTTTAATTTAAAAATAATACTACCTCCGTTCCAAAATACATGGGCTTTTCTTTTTTGACACGTTTTTTAAGGAGCGAAAAACTCTATGAAATATTATTTTTTTAATCAAATTTTTTATATCATTTGATACTTATTACTAATAAGTATCAAATTATATAAAAAATTTAATTAAAAAAATAATATTTCATAGAGTTTTCCGCTCCTTAAAAAGCGTGCCGAAAACTAAAAACCCATGTATTTTGGAACGGAGGGAGTACTATACTAGTTTTTTTTTTCTCTATTTTATCCAAAAGCTTTATATTGTACTTGTGCAATTTGAAAACGCCAAAAATGGCGACTTGTTGCCTTTCGACGCCTAAGCTGAGAGCCACCATCTCCACCTCCCATCAAACCCTCCAAACCCTCTGCCGGAATCTCCCCCACCACCGCCACCTCTCGCTTTCTCTCGCCTCTTCCTCTATCTTCTCCCTTTTCTCTCTCCGAGCCCTCAAACCTCGCTCGAATATCCCCGCTCGCCGCTTCTCCGCGCGCGCCGAGTCGTCCGATAACGGCGCCGAGCCGCGCCACTTCGACTTCGACCTCTTCACCATCGGCGCTGGAAGCGGCGGCGTCAGAGCCTCTCGGTTCGCCACCAGCTATGGCGCTTCTGTTGCCGTCTGCGAGCTTCCCTTCGCCACCATCTCGTCCGAGACCGCTGGAGGCGTCGGCGGAACGTGAGTTTTCTGGATTTTAGGTTTTCGGAGTTGTTTTGATGCTTGTGTTGTTGATTGCGGTTTTGTTTTATGTGCTTGTGGTTTATTAGAGGGTTTGGTTTTGTGTGGTTGTGAATTTTAGATGAAATCTGTTGCGAATGTTGTGATTGCAATTGAAATTCATGTTAATAGTAATCGAATTTTATCCATCTTATGAATTTTTTTATTAGAGATGTAGATTTTGCTCGATGTTGCATCTATGTACAGTTGATTAGAGATGTAGTTTTTGTTTGATTATAGGTTTGTTCAATTGAATGTTGAGATATTTCTAGCGAATTGTTTAATGATAGAGGTTTCATTGAATGAACATGATAGATCATCATCATTTTCAGTTATATTTTTGTTTTTGAAACAATTACGGATGAGTAGATTTTGTTGTTGCTGATCTTCTAGTAATCCATTGTTGCAATTTGTTGATGTATCTGCTTATTTTGTTATGGATTTTCAATGGTACAGTTGTGTACTTCGTGGTTGTGTGCCAAAAAAGCTCCTAGTATATGCTTCCAAGTATTCTCACGAATTTGAGGAAAGTCAAGGCTTTGGGTGGAGCTATGAAGCTGAACCCAAGCATGACTGGAGCACCTTGATAGCTAACAAGAATGCTGAACTTCAACGCTTAACTGGAATATACAAGAACATCTTGAAAAATGCTAATGTTGTGTTGATTGAAGGTCGTGGGAAGGTTGGTCCATGGCTCAAAGCCTAGAAGTTTCATGTTAAAAGTTGTATCATTGTTAAAATTTCCGCTAGTAATGCATGAATTTTCCTGATTAAATTTCAGATCATAGATCCACACACAATTGATGTAGATGGAAAGCTTTACTCAGCAAGACATATATTAATCTCAGTTGGAGGGCGCCCATTTATTCCTGATATTCCTGGAAGTGAATATGCCATTGATTCGGATGCAGCACTTGATTTGCCTGAAAAGCCTAAGAAGATTGCAATAATAGGTGGTGGGTACATAGCTTTGGAGTTTGCTGGCATCTTCAATGGCTTGACTAGTGAAGTTCATGTATTTATTCGACAAAAGAAGGTCCTAAGAGGCTTTGATGAAGAGGTATCCGATGTATAGGATATTGACTACGCATCTCAAACTACCTGTACATTTGTGTTTGACACTATCTTTGCAGGTCAGAGATTTTGTAGCTGAACAAATGTCTTTGAGGGGTATTGAGTTCCACACAGAGGAATCTCCGCAAGCTATACTGAAATCACCTGATGGTTCATTATCACTGAAGACAAACAAAGGAACAGTTGGAGGTTTCTCCCATATCATGTTTGCCACTGGTCGAAGACCCAATACTAAGGTAGTTTTATTTACTCACTACCAAGTTTCAGTGCACTTATTATGTTACAGCCTTACAGGTTAACCTAGACAGTTTGTTTGTGATTTTTGTTGTTGTTTGATTCCCATGCATCTTTATGAACCTCCTATCTTTTACTTGAGAGCTTGGGTTTTCATATTGCTAATTACTAGCTGTTTTCTTATGTAAATTTATTGCATGTGACTCCTGATGTCAGAACTTAGAAGCCAATTTTAATGGGCCAGTTGTTAACAATTTCCATTATATCCAATCGCAGAATCTAGGTCTTGAAGAAGTTGGTGTAAAAATGACCAAGAATGGGGCTATTGAGGTATTTGTCTTCTTTTGGCCCAACTTTCTCAATTTGCACTTCCTAACACGCTTTTCTAATTCCTGACTTATATCCTCATTATTGCTGCAGGTTGATGAATACTCCCGCACATCTGTTCCTTCGATTTGGGCTGTTGGTGATGTCACAGATAGAATAAACTTGACCCCTGTTGCTTTGATGGAAGGAGGGGCATTAGCAAAAACTTTATTTGGAAATGAACCAACAAAACCTGACTACAGGTATTCTTTGACATCGTATAGAACAGTCATGGCCTTAGAGGTCCTACATTCTACTCTTAGTTTAGGCTGGGCATACCTATTGTGTATCTGATACGTCTATTTGATGCATGTGAGTTCTTATTCTTGGGATTGGTGAGGGAAGCACGATGTTAGGAATCTGGGATCACCCTGATATTGTTTTCTTTGTTTGCTTGAACAGAGCTGTACCTTCGGCTGTCTTTTCACAGCCACCTATTGGACAAGTTGGCCTTTCAGAAGAGCAGGTAAAATCCTTTTTGTTCTATAAATACATGCTACAATATCATTTTCAATTGTTTTTAATACCATCATAGTACTAGTTCTGCAAGGCCTCACATCTTCTGCATCTTCATCCAGTTTAAAACGGTGTAAGCCCTCACTTGGTGCATTCTTACTTCTAAGCATCCAATTGTTTGTGTATATGGGTGAAGCAACTTTTTAGTTCTTCTGCCTGTTTCATAAATATCTGTTTTTGGTGTTATTTTGCATAAGCAGCGTATATTACCTTTTATCATTATGACTGGAAGTTATTTGGGCTTTTGCAGGCTGTAGAAAAATATGGTGATGTTGATATTTACACTGCAAACTTCAAGCCGTTGAAGGCAACTGTATCTGGTCTGCCAGACCGTGTATTCATGAAACTAATAGTCTGTGCAAAGACTACCAAAGTTGTTGGGCTTCACATGTGTGGGGATGATGCTCCAGAGATCGCACAGGTTTATTTTTAAACTTTGTTTTATACAGATTTGAATTATGAATACAAAGAGAATTGTCATTTTATATGGCATTTTGAACCTCAGGGCTTTGCAGTAGCTGTGAAAGCCGGGCTGACAAAGGCAGATTTTGATTCGACAATTGGTATCCACCCTACATCAGCAGAGGAATTTGTCACCATGAGAACCCCAACTAGAAAAATCCGCAGCGACCCTCCTGAGGTTTAACATCCTCCTGGTTTGCATTTGATATTGATTACCGAAAAAAAATTCCTCTCCTGTTCAAATTCGATTCAGTAGTTTCTCAAAAAAAAATGATTTTAGGTTATGCATTTAGTTTCTGGATTGAACTTGATGTCCGTGAGTGATTTTTTTAGGGGAAAAAGGGTCCTGAGGTCAAAGCCGCAGCTGGTGTTTAGCCTTTCATAGCCTCACAGACACACAGTACTTGAATACACATTTTGGCCTTGGGTAAGAACTCCACAGCATCTTTTCCCATGCCCTTTATTGTTGATTCTGTTGTCTTTATGAAAATATAAACTCTTTCCTAAAAATATTGACTACCTTAGCATATGCATGATCCTTGTATCCTTGCCATATGCTCGCCTTGCTGGGGGTTATGGCCTCGAATCTTTTTTTTTTTTACAATTACTTCCCTACTTTAAATAATCAAGTTCATATAGCATAGCTTAGGGTTTATAGTAATTGGTGGTAAAACCACCCAAGATTGGCGGAAAACCACCAAATCCTGTCATGGTATCAATGCAGGGTTCATTCCTTGTATCCATGTTTTATTTTTCCTTTCAAGTAAAAATTTGTTGCCACAAAGAACATTGTGAAGACCTTGAAGGTCCAAAGTTAATCTTACTCTAAAGCCTGATAACTGCAACCTGATCCCTTTCATGTCGCAGTTTTTAATGTGTGTTCTTTTACTTATTTATTTCCAGAGTTCCTGATGATTCAAGCTCCTTGAAAGTTCATCAGATGGTTACCAACCACCATCACGATAAACCCAATGGAGACATTTGTGTACCAGGCAAGGACTTCGAGCTACACTACATAGTACAGCCATTTGATCTCATTTGAGAATGCAAATATTCTTCACGACAGTCAACGAGAGTTCATGTTCAGATATTTTGTTCTTGCAAGGTACGAATGATAATAATATTTACCTAAAATTTCACGAGTGACTATTGCGTCAAAGACCCCTTTTGCTCTTGATCGGCTTCTTTGGGTTTCCATGGAACCTGTACTTTTCCCCATGTTTATAACTGCTTGCTCGGTTTGCAGTTTTGAATTATGCATTGTTATGTTACTGTAGTTCTTGTATACTCAACTTGTTTGCACTTGCTTCTAGACATTTCGAGTGTCTTCCGTTCTAGGAGGGTGTTATATGAATCATGAAACACTGTCATGCTTTATATGGTGGTCCTTAGGTTGTCTCTTATCTTCGCCTTTTTTGCTTCCTTTTCTTGCTTTAGCATGCCATTGCCTTGAAATGATGATTTTTTTTCCTTACTGTATGATTGCCTTGAAATGGGCTCTGTATTGATCATTAACACATACTAACATTATTAACATACATGCCTAGCTGACACTCGTTATCGACACACCCACATCTTCCAAAGCTTCTGCTTACATTTCAATAAAAGAAGGAAAGAAATCACTTTTCACATTTTGCGAGTTTCGCCATGAATTCGCAGGCCATTCACTAGGCATCAGCAAGCCCTAACCGCCTGAGGTGGCGGAGATGGTCTTCGTGGAGGTCCTCGACCAAGGGTCTCTCGGGTTGGATCCAACGGCCATCTTTGCCCTTGACCATCCCCTTGTTCTCATGCTGCCTCCAGCAAGGAGGTATTTGATGGTGAGGCTTGAGGAAATCACAGTCTTTGTTCACCAATGCAATGTCTCTTTTGCTTGCCAACCTAAAGTGTTCTCCCTTCCCATGGAAGCTGCACCAAATATGAACTTCACCTCTTAGTACTAACTCAACCTCAAATATTTATCTTTAAAATATCTTAAATTGATCAAATATTTATCTTTAAAATGTCTTATACTCCTTACTTAAAATTGTTTGACCAAGTTTTAGGGTGTGTTTGGATTCCATTGTATTATGTTTATAATATAATTATAAACATAATGCATTTATATGTTGTTTCGTTTACACACATTAAAATGCATTTTATTTTAAACACATTTTAATTTAAATACATCGTAATCCGTGCTAATCAAACACATCCTTTTTAATTTGCATTATAATCATAATGCAATTGGAATCCAAACACACCCTTAGTGTTTTTATTTTTTTTTGGTTATGTTTACAAGTTATCAAGAATTCATTATTTGGCCTATATGTTTACAAGTTTTCAAGAACCAATAATGTTTGAAGTGAACCAAATCTAATCCAAGATATAGTATTTATTTATGTGGTTTTTTTTTTTTATTCTGGTTGTTTCATAGATGATGCCATGATGGTGGATCGACCCCAATTGCTTATACTATATGATATGATTGTATGAAACTAATGAATATTGATAGAGTATCGCTATCACATATCCTACAGCCTGTCACAGTCATAACTCATAACCAATCATTTCGTATTAACTACAACCAAGTTTTTTTTTAAAAAAAAATTATTTTATTTTTAATAATGAAGTCCCTCTTTTGCTCTAGTAGATATCTAGATTGATTGGATTTGGAATAAAATTCATTTTGAAATTATCTTTCCCTGACAAAACCAATTGTTTACATCAATTTGCCCATACACACAAAACCTATCAACAAATTAAATACATCATTTCCTTTTCATTCTTATTAGATTAACTTGACATAAAATGATACACCCCCTCCTTTAATTAAAATACACTCCATCCTTTCTTTTTTTTCCATATTTGTTCATTTATTATTTATGTACCTTTTTTTTTATGATATCAACTATTCTATTAATTTGGTTTCATAATTTCATACATATTATATTAAAAATTAATTTTTTCCATTTTTATATAGTTAATTTTTGTTAAATAAATACTAAAATATTTCAAATGAATCGGGAAAGAGTATGTGCTATTTTCTTTTTCTTTATTTCCTCAAGTGTATATATTATATTCATTAAACAACAAGTCTTAAAGTGGACTTTCTATACTTCTTTTTTGGTCTTTATTAGCTTCTATCATTTTGACCCCAAAAAAAAAGGTTCTATCATTATCGACTATATAGTCTATATCTCACTTTTCCTCTAAAAAAATGTGTAAAATAAACATAACTTAAGGGTCCGTTTGGCAATGCATGTAGTTTTTCGGAGCTTTTGGTTTTAATAATTTATAGTTTTAAATAAGTTAAATATAAAATTTTAATTTAATTCCCTTTTGAAATTGGATTTCCAACCGGTATTGACCGCAAGCTTTTCAGAATTCTATTCATTTTCTTCTATCTGATCAGCTAGTTTGTATCAGCTACTCTATCAACTGCGTTACCAAACATCTTACTAACTTATAAAAACTCCAATTTAACATATATTTAACTTACTTAATTCATCAGCTTCAGCTACCCCATCATCTCCGTGTTACCAAACTGACCCTTAAACAAAAAAAAATCACCAAACAAGCTCACAAAAAATGACCAAAAAGTAAAAACATACCCATCAAGCAAGTGCAAGAGAGCCTCCAAGTTATGGGCGCAGGCCCGGTCGGTGGTGTCCTTCAAGAACGGCGAGTTGCGGTGGTCAAGGGCGAGCTCCGTCCCGACGTGCGAGTAGCTCCACGGGAACGCCTCGGCGGCCCGGACCAGTGCCTGCGGCACGTGCTCGTTGACGAAGAACCCCGGGGCGTTGGGGACCACGTCGTGCACGTTGCGCACGCGCAGCACCTTGACCCCGAGCGTGCCCTCCAGGCGCTCCTTGAAGCGCGTGTTCCCCACGCGCGGCCCCGAGAACGAGAACACGCACACGGGCGCGGCCGTCCCGTCCCGCTTGATGTTGGCGCCCGTCTCCGCCACATCGAATGCGCTCAGCACCGCCAGCGCGCTCCCGAGGCTGTGCCCCGTCACCGTGATGCTCAGCTCCTCGCCGGCGTGCTTCTCCGTCAGGCGGCCGACCTCCGCCAGCACCTGCTCCCGCGCCGAGAGCTTGCAGTATGAACACCCCTCGTCCTTGTCGGTGTATAGGCTCACGAAACCCGACTCCACCTATCGGAAAATAAATACTTATTTAAATAACTATATATATATTTACATGATAAATCATAAATGATTCAATTTATATTACAAAACTATCATTTATCACGAAAATTTTAGATATTGTTTTGTCACAAATTTTCTGTAGATATAGGTTAATAAATTAAATTGAAAAATGCTTCAGTTTAAAAATGACAGTGAAATAATTTTTAAAAATGATTAAAATTATTAAATTTGAAAAAATTTCAGATCATAATTTGATTGGAATGAAAAACCGATTTGACAATTATTATTGTATTCGTTTTAATTTTAATTTTATTTTTCTTAAAAGATGGTTAAAGAATGTAAACGATGGGGATGGAATATCATTTGTTATATAATTAATTAGAAAAACGGTTTTTCAATGACATATGATAAGATTATCATTTAGAAAAGTTTATTCTTAACTAAAATGCATTAGCCAAATTTTAAATTAGATTTCTATGGTCGTTTATTTTTAGTATGGTATCTTGTCCAATTTAAAATCTAAGGGCATAGGATAGAAAGAGAGTTAGAAAAATATAAATATCATTAGGGAAATGTTAAATATTTAAATCTCTGAAATCGGAATCATATCAGATCTTATAGATATTAGTGATTGCAATTGATTCATTTCTCTATATACAATTATCTAAAATACATTATTTACAATATATAAGGCTTTTTTAAACAACAAATTAAAAAATTAATTAAATCAGTTTTTCTAACTTATATCCTAAGAATATAGATTATTTTTTTGGTGAAGCTCCCAAGAATATAGATTAAACAAATCAGAAAAATTCTCTAAACTTGAATGTTTAAGTCTTAGCAAAGCAATATTAAAATGACTCAAATAATTAAAATTTAGATAAGAATCTTAACATACATGTTTGTGCACTTATAAGTTAAAAAACAAAATACAAATTTAGTTGTCTTTTCTTTTATAAATAAAAAATTAACACATAATTAAAAAATACATATATGTTGCCAACATGCCCTAGATATGTAGCAATCAGAATAACCAAACAATTTACCTTTTCTATTTTGGGATTCTTTCTTATCACTACAAAAGTAACTAAAATAAGATTTTTTTAGTCCAAATCAAATGGGCCAACAATATGCTTTCTTACATAATCCCAAACACAGGCAATAAAAACATTGAACTAAAATGTTAATTTCTACTTAATAAAAGCTACATTCTTTCTATCCTATCCCCTTAAAACATAAAAGAAAAAAGAAAAATTCTTCCTAAAAAATCAATTTTTTAAAAGTTAAAATAATTAAATTTGTGAAAATATTTCTCAATTAAATTATCAAAGTACTTACCTTGACGGATCGATCAGGGCAGGGGATCTTGTCGGACGACACCGGCTGCAGTATATCCATGAGGTCGTGAATCCACTCGAGGCGCGTGACGGTCCCACGCCACGCGATGACGACGTCGCGCCGCTCCAATCGGCGCGACGTCTCATCGTCGGAGACCGCCACGTACCCGATCCAGTTGGCGTTCTTGCTCCACACCTCCGGCCACAGCGACCTCTTGAAGAACTTGGGGAGGCTGATGTTCGACGTGGCGAACAGGTAGCGCGTGACCTCGTAGCGGGCGCCGACGCCGCCGAGGCTCTTGAAGAACCGGGCCTTGGGGTACTTGCAAGACCCGCAGTTGATCGAGTAGCGGTCGTAGTCGAAGGCGTCGTAGCACGCCTGCGACATCTCCCCGTACCGGATCAGCTCGGATCGTAGGATCGGATCCATCGGGTCGAGTAGCCCCGCCCACTCGTCTTGCCCGTGGATCTCCCTCCAACAATCCGCCAACACTTCTTCTTGTTCTTCGTTCATCTCTTTCTTAACAGTCTCATTTATTTGACTGAAAGTCAACGACTCGGTGGGTCTTAGCAAGACCGCCCGCTTAACCGATGATAGCCGAGAAGGGTTTTCTCGGAGTGAAAGCGTGGTCGGAAAGACGGGTTTGGGTCGGATTTGGGTTCGGGTGAAGGGGATGGAGGAGGAGATTGAGGAGGTCGCCATGGGAGAGTTTGAGGAGGTTGGTCAATGGAGAGCACAATATATAAGGTAGGTAGTATTTATATATATACAAGTTTGGGGAAGTGATATACGTGGCTTTGCTGTCATGTTTATTACTATTATTTTTATTATTATTTGTAAGGTTAAATTAAGTTGAAAAACATATGACTCACGTGGTAAATCGCTTACATCTTTTATATAAATAGTGTCAATTACATGTATAATATGTATAATATGGAGTACTGTACCACTATTGCATTGAATTGATTTCATATTATATTGCTTACATTTGTGTCACAATTTTTAGAAGTTAATGACATTACAATTGTTAAAGTGTTTTAATGATACCACACTTTCATAGTCGACCTTTGTATTTTAATGATACCACACTTTCATAGTCGACCACACTTTCACCTTTAATTCTTTGCATTGATGTCGCCTTTTTTCAGTCATATGGTAAGAAAAACAAATATTTAAAAAAATAATGTTCGAATTTGTGAGATTGAATCTGAGAATTGATTTGAGAGAAGAGAGATTGTGGAATTGAGGGAAGAAGATGAATTTCTGTATGTGTATTGCTTGAATCCGAGTTTGTTACAACAAGTGTTTTTATATGGGCTAGACAATACAGATTTGGGCCTTATAATAGAAACTACAAAATAGGCCCAACAACTAACAGCTCTAGTTTGTTGAGTTTGTTGGAACAAACCCAGAAGCAGCGTCGGAAGCTTCTTCTTCCTCCAACACCCCTCTTCAAGCCGGAGGAAGATTTGTAACTCCGAGCTTGGATAAAATTGGGAGGAAGGAGGGCCCTGGCAAGGGCTTTGTGAGCACATCTGATAATTGCTCCTGCGTGGGCACGTGATGTAGAGCTATGAGGCCATCCAATACCTTCTCTCGCACATAGTGGCAATCTAACTCAACATGCTTCGTTCTTTCGTGAAAAACAGGATTTTTCGCAATGTGGATTGCCGCCTGATTGTCACACTTCACTGGTATTGGGGTTATTGTAGAAATCCCCAATTCACTCAACAATCGTGTCATCCATGCGAGCTCAGTACAAACTCGTCTGATTGAGCGGTATTAAGCTTCTGCTGAGGACAATGAAACTGTTGCTTGCTTTTTCGATTTCCATGAGAGCAAGCTTCCTCCTAGCAGCACAATGTAGCCACTTACTGAGTGTCGTGTGAGAGGACATGAAGTCCAGTCAGCATCACAGTAAGCCTTTAGCTCAAAAGAATATGATCTTGACAAAAATAGAGACTTGGGTTGAGTGCCTTTGAGATATCTAAGTGTTCGAAGTGCAGCTGAGAAGTGATGAGCTCTGGGATTTTTCATGAATTGGCTTAAGAACTGGACTGCAAAACATATGTCTGGCCTGGTGTGTGTCATGAAGTTCAGTTTCCCCACCAATTTCCTATAATCTATAGGATTTCGAATGAGCTCTCCACCATCTATAACCATCTTGGTGTCTGTGATCAGTGGACTAGTAGCAGAAAGGGACATTGACATAATCAAATTCTTCTAAAGTGTCATGTATGAACCTCTTTTGACTCACATAAATCCCCTCTTCACTGTGAACAAACTCCATACCCAAGAACAAACTTAGTTGACCAAGATCCTTGATCCTGAATTCAGCATCTAGGAAGGCCTGTATGCTTGACATCTCAGAGGAATCATTTCCAGTCATCGAAATGTCATCAACATACACAGCAATGTATGTAACCAAATCACCAGAATGTTTAGTGAAAAGGGAGTAATCATTCAAAGACTGGACATAACCTTTGAACTGAAAAGCATGTGACAATTTTGCATACCACTGCCTAGATGCATGTTTGAGGCCATATAAGGACTTTCTAAGGCGACAAACATGACCTGAGGGAGCAGCAAGACCAGGAGGAATGGTCAAGAAGTCAGTCTCATGAAGATCCCCATGGAGAAATGCATTGTTGACATCCAACTGTTGCAACAACCATCTATTCTTGGCAGCAACAGCAACTAGAGCTCTCACTGTTGTCATTTTCACTACTGGTGAAAAAGTCTCAGTGTAATCAACTCCCTCTCTTTGTGTAAACCCCCTGACCACTAGACGGGCTTTGTATCTCTCAATGGAGCCATCAGCCTTGTGGTTGACCTTATACACCCATTTGCAACCAATTGGTCTAGCACCTCTAGGCAAGGGAAAAATCTCCCAAGTATCATTCCGATCAAGGGCCTTGAACTCCTCTCGCATTGCTGTGTCCCATACCTCAAACTTGTAGGCTTCATGATAGTTTCTAGGCTCTAGGGAAGGCCTTATCTGAGACAGATTCTCAGTACCAAGCTGCAGGGTGGTAGTGATAGTGTGACAACAGAATTTGATATGCTCATCTGAAGACCCCTCAACATGGTTGCAAACATAATCATGAAGGTGTCTAGGAGGGGCTGAGACACGAGTGGTTCTTCTAGGTTCCACTCTGGGTATGGAAGAGGGAGAGGAGAGCATAGCAGGCATGACCGGGGACTCGGCAACAGGCTCACTGTCAACTGGAAGCTCCACTGATGGGGTTGCAACTGAGGGTGTAGGCAAGGTGATGGCAATTGGTGCTTGACTGTCATCACAATGCTGAGGACTTTGGGGAAAAAGATGAGTAGAATTCTCCACATCTTTGTAAGGGAAGTGGTTCTCACAAAACACAGCATCCCTTGAAACTTCAACTCTCTTTGAGTCCAAATTCAAAACCTTATATCCTTTGGTTCCAACAGGATAAACAAGGAATACACAAGGGCTAGCACGAGGTTGGAACTTGTGTCTGCCTTGTTTAAGAGTGAAGCAGTAACATAGACACCCAAAACTCTTAAGCTCTTCATACCTAGGTTGTCTGTTACACAACACCTCAAAGGGGTTCTTGCCTTTCAACACTGTACTAGGCAATCTATTGATGACATGAACTGTTGTAAGAACAACTTCTCCCCAAAATTTAAGAGGGAGCTTAGACTGAAAGATTAAAGCTCTAGCCACTTCCAAAATGTGTTTTTGTTTTCTTTCCACAACACCATTTTGTTGAGGTGTGGCCACACAAGAGGTGTGATGGACAATCCCCTTGCTTTGAAGATACTCAGAAGCCCCAATTCCTGAGCATTGTTTGTTCTAACAGTTTGAACACTGCATTCAAACTGAGTTTCTACCATAGCTATGAAATTTTTCATAACTAAGAATGCCTGCCCTTTGTTGTTGATCAAATGAACCCATGTAGTACGACTAAAATCATCCACAATAGTCACAAAATACCTATTAGCATTATAGGTTTGCACTTGAAAGGGTCCCCATACATCAACATGAATAAGCTGAAAAGATTTAGTGGTAGTAATGTTGCTCTTAGGAAATGGCAGTCTGTGTTGCCTTGATCTAGCACATATATCACAAGGCAAAATAGAATCCAAACTGGTAATGCTGGGAAACATCATATGAAGTTTAGGAGAGGGCAAATGCCCAAGTCTATTGTGCCAAATTCGAGCACTTATTGCAGCAGCTGCTACTTTACCTTGTCTTGCAGCAATCTGAACTTCACCAATAGCTTTATCCAAGAAGTAGAGGCCATTCCTACATCTTCCAAGCACCAATGGTTTCTTCCCTTGAGCATTCTGCATTAAACACAATTGAGATGTGAAGAGAACTGCTCTTCCTGTGTCTTTGATGAGCCTCCCAATCGACAGCAAATTACATTTGAAGTGAGGAATATAAAGAACCTCCTTCAAACATAATTCATTGGACAATCTCACACTCCCCATAGTATCCACCACTAAAGAGGAGCATGTGGAAAGTGTGACAGAGAATGGCTTTCGAATAGGAGCTTGATCAATGAACAAATCTTTACTTGTGCACATATGGCTGTTTGCACCAGTATCTAAAATCCAAGTATGTGCTTGGTCTAAGTCCGAGACCATGCCCGTAAAACCTGCAAACTCTTTGCTGGCACCAGACATCATATCTCTGCTTCTCTGATCCTTGATGTTCAGCAAGTCAAGAAGCTGGGCGTACTGAGCATGTGTGAGCTCATGTCCACTACTGCTACTGGCATCATCTGTGACCTGTGCAGCAATCTTCCTTCCTTGGTTGTTTTTCTTTGGAAAACCATGAAGAAAGTAGCACTTCCCAATCTCATGATTGGTCTTCTTGCAGTGAGTGCAGTAGAGGTTGGATTTCTTTGGTTGGGACTGCCTCTCCCCTTTCTTCACTTCAGCATTAAAAGAGGAAACAACATCTGCGCTCACAGATGACTGATTCTTGTACTCCTGCTGTGCTTCTTCATGTGACAACAAAGAGTATGCAAGACCAATATTCGGCAAGGGCTGCATCATCAACACTGAACCTCTAGCAGCCTTATAATTCTCGTTCAAACCCATAAGGAATTGCATCAATTTCAATTCCTCAAGGATTTTCACAGTTTCTTTAGCAGAACCACACGAGCATGGGGGAGCCTTCCTTATGTTGTCGAATTCTTCCCAAAGTGGCTTCAATTTGTTGAAATAAGCTGAGATCGTGGAAGTACCTTGAGTAAACGTTGTCAGATCTCTGTGGAGGGTGAACATTTGAGCTCCGTTCACCTGGCCAAATCTGAACTCCAGATCCTCCCATATTTCCTTGGCTGTGTCGAAGTACATGACACTGCTTCGGATTTCTGAATCTAGACTGTTCAGAAGCCATGACACCACCATGTCGTTGCATCTATCCCATATCTCAGCTCGCGGATCTTCATCTGCAGACCGTGGAAGCTTCCCAGAGACAAACCGATATTTGTTCTTGGCATTCAACGCGATCTTTGCAGCTCTTTTCCATTTGCCAAAATTCTTACCGTCGAACGTGATCGCAACTATAGCGAGTCCTGGATGATCACTTGATTGTAGAAACAAGGGATCTGTTAGTTCTATGTAGGGTTGGGCTTCCGATCTGGACAGGATCGGACCGGAAATTTTGAAAACTTGGACCGCGGATCGGACCGGGACCGAGAAATATGGTCCCAGGTTTTCCGGTCCGCGGACCGTTAAGACCGGTTGGACCGATTTAATCCCAACCTGTTTCTGTCAGTAACCCTTGAGTCCTGAATCTCCTGATCTTGAATGTTTAATAAAATTGAAATTTGTCCTAGATCTGAAAATTGAAATTTCTACTAAACATAACACAAAACTAGATCTAAAAAATTTAGATTACAAATGGAAACTTCTGTAAACCTAGATCTGAAAAGAGGGTGGAGAGAGAGGGGTCTACGGTTGGCCGGTGGCGATGGACGGTGACGGACAACGGTTGGCAGCACGGTGGCGAACGACGGTTGGCAGGTCAGTGGCGATGGCAGTGGCTGCTGACGAGGGCGAGACCGCGAGACTGAGGGTTGTCTCTGTGCGAGAGTGTGAGGGTGAATTGTGCGAGAGTCCGACGATAGTGCAGTTTGAAGAGAGGGGAGAGAGATGCCAACACAGGATGACAGGAGAGTGATGATTGATGAGCGGTGGCGAAGGGCGAGCGTGGTGGTGATGGGCGGCGGCGAAGGGTGGCACCGACTGAGCGAGAAAGCCTGAGAGAGCTGCTTGTGAAGAGAGATTGAGAGAGATCGAAAGACGAACACTACGAAAAAAAAATTTGAGAGATCGATAGAGATAGAGAGAGATGAATCAAATTCATCAATTAGGGATTTAGATTTAGGGTCGGCCGGCTCTGTGAGCTTTTAAAGAAAATAAAGAAAAGCAAGGCTACTTGCTACAACATACAGCCTCAAGACACGCTTACACCTTCTTCTTTTTTCTTTTCTTTTTTTTTCCAATTCCGATCCGGACCGGAAATTCCGGTCTGGTCCCGGGTTTGGACCGGAACCCGAAAATCAAAATAACTTGGACCGTGGACCAGACCGTAATATTCCGGTCCGATCCAAAGACCGTAAGTTCCGGTCTGGTCCCGGTCCGATTACGGTCCGATCCAAATTTTGCCCAGTCCTAGTTCTATGGTCAATTTCTCTGGAGTTTCAGTTGCCATGGAAGTTGATCTTCAATCTGCTTGGTTTGGGTGAGATTGAAGTACAGAATCCGATTTGAGATTCCAGAAAAACGAATCGAAAGTTGTTATAGCTCTGATACCATGTTCGAATTTGTGAGATTGAATCTGAGAATTGATTTGAGAGAAGAGAGATTGTGGAATGGAGGGAATAAGATGAAATTTTGTAGGTGTATTGCTTGAATCTGAGTCTGTTACAGCAAGTGTTTTTATATGGGCTAGATAATACAGATTTGAGCCTTATAATAGAAACTACAAAATAGGTCCAACAACTAACAACTCTAGTTTGTTGAGTTTGTTGGAACAAACCCAGAAGCAGCGTCGGAAGCTTCTTCTTCCTCCAACAAATAAGATGAACGTATACAAAGTTTTATCATAGTTTACCAAATCGGCTTATCCAAACTAAGAGATTTTATTAAAAACTTTTCCGAAACCAGATCAGGATACAAGATGTATAATGCCTCGAGGGTATTACTGCATGAGAATATATGGTATTATGGTTTTAATTAAACCTAATCCCACTAGATATCATCATAGATTTATCAATAAATGATATTACGGTTTTAATTAAACCTAATCGTAATGGTGTTAATTTACCATATATATATATATATATAAAATTAATTTATCGATTCCAAAGTTTTGCACACACAAAATACAAGTCAATGTAAACGCCAATGTAAACGAGTATGGAGTACGATTACGAGTACGTTGAAGATTCGAATTCAAACGCACATGTATATGGTACGGTTGAAGTTACACAAGCAAAATCAAAATCAACTTATATGATTTGTGAGTGACCGTACGTGTGAACAATCAATTTCTAACTTGAAAACCTTTTGTAGACTTTAACTTCTCATGAAATAAAAATAATTATAATTGACCCCAAAAATAAGGAAGTTTGACATTGGAGGATTAATAAATATTATAAGCATATATATGAAACTATATATGAAAGCATCTATGAATTTTTATTTTTTTTCCTAATCGGATGTCAACACACATTTCAGGACTGTTTGGATTAAGATCAGCATGTTTGCAATTTGAATCCCCTGTAACACTTTTAGTGTCCAACTAGCACAGTACCCGTACGTGACGCACGGGATTTGTAAAATATATTATCATAATTTATCTACATTATATATATAATTATAATATTATGATAATATGAAAACGATATAGAAAAATAATATTAAATCCAAACATCAAAATGATAAATATACTAAACTGGTCTTGCTCACTCGATTCACATCTTCGATCAATAATTAAAAGTGTGCAATATAGATAACGATAACTTCATTAATCCACAATGTTGGAGAATTCGTAGCATTGTTGCACAATTTTGGTTTTAGAGGTATTGTCGGGTTTAAGAAACCTTCTTTGATTTGCATTAGTGTCGGAAAAAAAAATTGGATTTATATACAACTTTGTCACATCGGCTAAATTAAAGTTGAAAATATTCTCTCATCTACACACAACAAAAGTTAAACATATAAAAGTAAAGAATGCATGTTCACGAGGTAAAATAAAAGAAATTATAATATAATTATTGGCAATATTGAGAAATGGTCATTAAAAATTATAATTATTCGTAATATTGAGAAATAAGGTTAATAAATATAGTTAAATAAGATATATGATTGAAACTTATGTCCAACATCTTTTACAATAAGAAATTGAAATATATCAATGATGTATCTATTCAGCTCCATATTGATGGGTATATAGATAGTTGTTTAAATAATTTCGAATCAACAGGTCACTTCAATATACGATTCTTGTGAAAGAATTCAATATTAAATGTGGTAAAACAAATAACTAATAACAAAATATACAAATCAATGCATATAAAAATGAACTTGCTTATCAGTCTTCACGATAAGATCAACTCTAGCAAGTGTGAGTAGAGATATATGATGAACTTCTTTTATATGTAAATGGATAAATATTGGATTTTAACAAATTACTGTATAAATAATTTAGCAATAAAAATGCCAACAAAATTCTGAGATAGCAGAAATCCTACCAAATACGGGTAAAATGAGATTGTAATTTTTTTTGTTTGTAATTAGATAAACATTGTATTTTAACAAATCATTGTATAAATAATTCAACAGTAAAAATCCCACCAAATTTTTCGAGATAGCATTAGAAATCCTACCATATACGGGTAAAATGAGATTGCAATATTTTTTATTGGTAAATAGAAAAAAAAATAGATTTTAAAAAATCATTTTATAAATAATTCAGCAGAAAAAATCCCACCAAAATTTTGACATAAGTATAAATCTTACCAAAAATGGGTAAAATGAGATTACAATCGTTTTTTGTTTGTAAATAGAAAAAAGATGCATTTTAACAACTACTATGTTTGAATCAAATAATAAAACCCACATAATTCAACAATCATTGATGTTTGGGAGATTAGCAGTGATGTGAAGAACATCAATTCAACGTTTCTACATATGCATCAAGATAGAGCTCCAATTCAACCTGGGCAATGATCGAATACAATGCTGGATCGGCATATGCATCGAGAGAAGTAACTGCGACAATATATGTGCATCAAGAAGCAAAATTCCATCAATGGATAACTTATTGTCATCACCGAGCAACAAATCTAACTTAGCATCTGAAAAGTGGTCGATTACAATATTGGATCCCCGTTTCTTGAGCACTTTGTTTTCGAAGCGTGCCTTCTTCTCGAACATGTCAGGCTTCCTCCAATTCAACTTGGGCAATGATCTTCTAAATAACAAAGATATTAAGTTATAACACAAAATAAATGAGAAAAAATAAATAAAATTTACAACTGAAAGTAATTAATTGGTTAATTTAATTAAAAAATAATAAATATCTTTAACTCAAACGGGTAAAAAAAATTGGGAGAAATTAATATTCTAGTAAATTTGTAAAATTATCATTAAATTTATTTTAATTAATAATTGATTAAATTCTATTAGTTATATATGTGGGGCCACACTTAATGAAAAGCTGCCACGTAAGCCTTGGATTAAGGTGAGGCTGCCACGTGTATCTTTCACATCTGTTTTAGTATTATATTATATATTAAAAATATTGAACTGATCTTTGTTCAATATGTACGATATCTTGATATGATTTTTTTGAAAAAAAAAATCAAAAGTTTTGAAAAAAAAATTGTATACACGGACAGATATATGACATGTCCGTTTACTTTTTTTTTGGTTTATTTTGGTTTGAAAATTTTAAAATGAATAGATTATGGACACATTTGTGTTAACATTTTTCAAAATTAAATAGGTACATGGCATTTTTTAAATATCCAATTAATCACCTAGCCCATAAATCAATTTAATTAGTTTGCCCTAGCCCCTTTCCCAATTGGGTGGGTTGGTCAATGGTCAACCGTTTGACCATTGACCGGTCAACGTTGACCAACCCATTTTGATGTCAACTTTTTTTTTTTAGTGATGCCATATTTTACCGTTTTGATGCCAAAATTTTACTATATTTTATTTTCACTTTGATGCCACTTTTTTATGTCAATTTTTTTATAATATTTTTTTTACCGTGATGCCATATTTTTGATGATATTTTTTCAAAGTAGTATTTTTTATGACATTTTTTTCTTTAATGTGATACAAATTTTTCAAAATGGCATCAATGGTCAACGTGACATTAGAGTAAACAAAAAATGTCATCAAAGTTTTAAAAAAGTGTCATCCAATAATTTAATTAGAAAAGTGGCATCAGATTGAAAATAAAATGTAATAAAATTTTGGCATCAAAACGGTAAAATATGACATCACAAAAAATGTCATCAATGTTTTAAAAAAGTGGCATTAAAAAAAAGTCATCCAATCATTTCATTAGAAAAGTGACAATAAGGTGACAATATTTTGATTCCACGTTTTAATCTCTTATGCCATCAATTATATAAAATTGTCACCACAAAATGTTGGCATCAAAACGGTAAAATATACCATCACAAAAAAAAAAAAAAAAAAAAGTTGGCATCAAAAAAAAAAAAAAGTTGGCATCAAAATGGGTTGACCGGTCAAGAGGGCTAAGCAATCTAAAAAAACAATTAATGGGCTAAGCATACTAAAAAAACAATTAATGGACCTATCTAGCTAACCAAATATGCTAAAAGAGCTTTTTCACCAAATTCCCTCATTAAATAGATTTATAATTTGTTTATGTTATTTTTTAACATTTTATAATGATTAAAAAAATGTGTCAATCTCTGAATCAAACGAATCCTGAATCCACACATTTAGCACTTATATGGCCTAGCTAACGGCCAACTCCTTCCACAACCTCCTACCATCAACGAACATCACAACCACCACTACAACCAACAAACAAAGATGGCTATTTGTTACATAACGGATAGTATGCTCTTTTATTAGATCGATTGTCTATATCATAACGATTAATCCATCTATCGAATTATTTCAGCCTTTTAATTTGTTAGATATATCTGATATATCGAATCACTTTATTTCAAAAAAAAAAAGGGCTTCTATTTATAAGCATTGGAGAGATGGAGCCGGGGGAGGGGTGTCTCTCCTTGCTTCCAACAAGTCACCCATTTTTGTTACTTTCGTCTATTATACGCCACAATCCAACATCGAAATAAAAAATTATACATGGTGTTTCCTTTTTATAATTCATCTAGAAAGCTTAGAGACAAAAAGTTATAATAAATACTTTGTTATATAATTCGACCATAATCTAAATGTAGGAAACAACACGAAAATTTAGATATTATGGAATTGACCTCCCATATCACTGTTCCAATTTCCGCCTTAGAAAATTTTCTAGCTCCATCACTAAATGGAATAATGATGGTTAATTAAGGGTCCAATTATACGAAGGGTTAAATTTTGCCAAATATTCAGTCATTCTTTGGTTTCCGATGTTGGCAAAATACTTGTCAATTTTGCCAACACCGACTTCCTGTTTCGGCAGATTTTTTTAAGGTGAAATATGCTTATCGACACTGAAAACCGGTGAACTCACCGTATGTTTGACGAAATAGAACCCTACATATAGCAAGCCGGTTAATTAAATAAAATTATTGATTTACAACGAGATTGCAACAACAGCGTCTATATGTACATGTATAAAGTATATATAAAGAGTGCAAAGATGACTATACAAACAATTAATTACAATTAAGATAATAAAGCATCTATTCTAATCAATCTGATGATCACAATCAAGTTCAATCGCAATCGACCTTTAATTAGAATTCAGCCAACTCGATCGGCGTAATATATTACACATATATTTAATACCTAAACATATATTTAAAAAAAAAAAAAAAAAATGTAAGTCTAAGTGTCTAACTATGTATAACTCGTATCTACTTTGAATGTGGAGGGAGTGAACCCGCACGACTCGGAATATGAACATATACTTTTATAACATAAATTAATTAAGACAATCACAATGTCACATAGATGATAAATCAGAAACACTTTGTTATAACTAATTAATATTATGTTGTATTATACTACCTCCGTTTCAAAATATATGGATTTTTAGTTTTCGCCACGTTTTTTAAGGAGCGAAAAATTATATAAAATATTATTTTTTTGATAATTTTTTTTAGTAATAAGTATCAAATTATGTAAAAAAATCATCAAAAAAATAATATTTAATATAGTTTTTCGCTCTTTAAAAAACGTGCCGAAAAGTCAAAATCCATGTATTTTGGAACGGAGGGAGTATATGGTAGCTTGATCTAATGTGTAAAATTTTATAATTTTTTTAAAAAAAAAAAAAACTTAGATTTGTTTGACCAGGACAAAATCAGACTCGATCAACTCTATGATACACATAAAATTATTACTCGTATAATGACCCACATTATACGAGTTTGGTATAGTTTTCCATATGTGAAAGTTGGTGGCAGCTTCTTATTTTAAAAAATAGCCATTTCTAACCTATATCTTTTAAATTTAGAGTGCAGATTAAGAAATTATATTGAAAAAAAAAAATCTTCAAATCTCAATACATAAACCCTAATAAATATGTTCCCTTAACTTGAATACTTAATTTTAAATTTTAAATAATTAACATATGAATACTCGATCCTTAACATGAATATGCCCTTAAAACATACTCACTCCGTTAAGAAAAACATGTCGTTTTAGGAGTAAAATCTTGTTAAGAAAAACATGTCGTTTTAAGTATTTTTGTGTTAACTTTCCAAAATTAGCCGTGTAATAATTAGGGATTTGTTAGTTGTAGTTGTTTTTTGAGCAAAAGCCAAAACACTTGATTAAGAAATGTCTTTACACAGTAAGTCTACCATGATTTGAGAACAATCAGCAACTGAATTAAAAAACACTGGGCTAACTGGTTTCATTCCTGCGAGCAAGTGAGCCACGTGATTAGCCTCTCGTCGGACAAACTTCCATCCCCTAACATCACATCTCCCGGCGAGCTGCAAGCACTCCTCCACTATGTTCCCAGTAGCGCTGAAATCCAGGTTCCTCTTCTGCAACCTGGTGATCAAAACTTGGCAATCCGTCTCGACTTCGATAGCCCGGATACCGCGTTCCTTCAGCGACTCAAGAGCCCACCAAACTGCCTCTGCTTCGACAAGTTCGACGCTCTCCGCTGATCGCGCTCTCCTCGATCCCCCTAGCACCATGTCACCTGCCTCGTCCCTTGCTATAAACCCGATGCCATTACCCCTCTTCTCGTCGACCGAAGCATCGCAATTCACTTTCACTATACCTCGGGCAGGTCTTTTCCACACCTCGGTACCCTCTCTCACCCTCCGCCCTTCTCCCTTATCACCCCCCGCACCTTGCCTTGAGAGATGCTCCTGGAGAGTGCCCATAGCTTCCGACATGATCTCGCTCGGCTCCCGCCTTACCCCCTCAAAGATTTTAATGTTCCGAGCACGCCAGATGCTGTTGGTTATCACTGCCCACTGCTGGACAGCCCCATCCCTACGACAGCTTCTCACCCTCTCGAAGAAATCTAGCACTGTCTTACAACCCTTTCCGAGGCGGCCCACTTCCGGGATCAATTTCCAGACCTCGCGCGCCCTCTTACAATAGAATAGGGCGTGCATCCCATCCTCGATCAGACCACACTCGTCACACCCATCTTCTTCCAGTACTCTTCGTTTGACAAGGTTAGCCTTGCAGGGTAAGATTTCCCTTCCAGCCCGCCAAATAAAGCTCCTAATTCTCGGAAGAACATTAATTTTCCACATTTGCTTCCACACCTTTGCCAACCCCGAGCTATCCGAAGATGCCGCTGCTGCTCCCTCCCTTCTAACACTCCCTCGAGCGATGTGGTAAGCTGATCTTACCGAAAAGAGTCCGTCCTTTGTGTAGTGCCAAACTCTCTTATCACTATACTCCGGCTTTACCAACCTCATCTTCCTAACGAGCTCCGCATCAGTTGGATCAAGCAGCTGCTGAAGCAGTGGTTCTCGCCACTCTCCACGCTCCCAATCGATGAGATCAATCACTCTACTCTCCTCTAGCCCCCTCGGCGGCCCCCTTATTGGCTTAAAACTCGTCGGTCTAGGGATCCACATATCCTTCCAGATTTTAATGTCGTTACCATTGCCCACTCTCCAGCGCATACCAGCAGCTAAGATGTCCCTACCCCGCATGATGCTCCTCCAACTATAACTCGGGTTATACCCTAGAGTAGCACCCAAGAAATCAGATCTAGGTAGTACTTTGCCGAAAGCATCCTTGCCAACAAGGAATCGGGCTCCTGAATCAACCTCCAACCTTGCCTTGCGAGAATGGCAAGATTGAAAGCCTCAAGATCCCGGAACCCCATCCCTCCTTCCTCCTTTGGGACACATAATCTCTTCCAGTTCATCCAATGCACTTTCCGTCTATCATCCGTATCCCCCCACCAAAAGTTACACATCAGCTGCTCTATCTCCCTAATTAGCTCCGAAGGAAGGAGAAAACATGACATCGTGTACATCGGTATCGCCTGAGCTACTGCTTTTATCAGTACCTCCTTCCCCGCACCCGACAGGGTTTTTTCCTTCCACCCCTTCAGCTTTTTCCATACCCTCTCCTTTAGGTTACCAAAAATTGCCTTTTTTTACCTACCGATCATTGTAGACAAGCCAAGGTACCTCTCATGCTTCTCCACCTCCCTCACTCCAAGAATCTGCTGGATCTCGGCCCTCCTAGTCTCACTCACATTCCCGCTGAAAGACAGTTCTGACTTTGCGAAATTCACCTGTTGTCCCGAAGCTGCTCCATAAGTATGGAGAATATCTGCAATTTCCCTGCTCTGTTGACAGGTCGCACCAGCAAACATCACACTGTCATCTGCGAAAAACAGATGAGAAACCGAAGGAGCATTCCTTGCTATGGAAATCCCCTTAAGCATGTCGGACACCTCACTAGCCCTGATTAAACCTGACAACCCCTCAGCACAAAGCAGAAACAAGTAGGGGGATAACGGGTCTCCCTGCCAGAGCCCTCTCTCTGGTCTGAAGCTTTGCGACGGGCAACCGTCTATCAGAACAGAAAAGGAAACCGAGGACACACACCTCATCACAAGCCTCCGCCATCTCTCGTCGAAGCCGAGCCTCCCCATGCAGTGATCAAGGAAGCCCCACTCGACTCGATCGTAGGCTTTGGCCATGTCAAGCTTGAGCGCCATGTAACCCTTCCGCCCTTCCTTTTTCGACTTCATGTAGTGAAAGATCTCAAAAGCAGCTAACACATTGTCTGTAATGAGTCGTCCGGGCACAAAGGCACTCTGTGTCTGAGACACCAGTTTACCCAAACATCGTTTCAGCCTGTTCACCAAGACCTTTGAAATAATTTTGTATACAACATTGCATAAACTAATGGGTCTCAGATCCTTCATTCTGCAAGGGTTAGTCACCTTCGGAATAAGTGATATATAAGTATAATTAAGCTCCATTGGCAACTCTCCGCCGTTAAGAATAGAAATAACAAATCTACTAATGTCAGGTCCGACGATATGCCAGTACTTTTGGTAAAAGAGTGCTGACATACCATCGGGACCCGGTGCTTTTGTGGGATGCATGGAAAAAAGGGCTTGTCTTACCTCCTCGCCTGTATAGGGACGCAACAACTCAGAGTTATCCTCTGCCGACACTAGGTGCTCAATTCCATGGGAAGCTGACTTTGGCAAAGCTGTAGCATCAGATGCGAACAAGGCTTGGAAATAGTCAACCGCTACTCTCATCCTACCCTCTCTACTCCTCCATTCCAATCCGCCATCATCCACCAGCTTTGTCACCTTATTCCGCCTCCTCCTTCCCGAAGCTTTTTGGTGAAAGAATTTTGTATTTCTATCACCCCATGTAAACTCATTTGCCCGGGCTCTTTGGAACCACATAGTTTCCTCCCTCTGCATGAGCTCCCTCTCCCACTTCTCTAATTCCGCCCTCCTGCCCACATTAGCCCCAGTTACCCCCTCCTTCCTTACATCCTCTAGCTCCTGTCGGACCTTTCCCAATTCCCTATTCACATTTCCGAAGCAAACATAGTCCCATTCCCTCAAGTCAGACGCACATCTGGCTATCTTACCCATTACCCCCTTATCGGCATTATCACTTCCCGGGTTACTCCACCCATTCCTAATCACCTCTTCGCATCCATCATCTCGTAACCACATAGGCTCGAACCGAAAAGGCCGGGGTCCTTTCTTCTCTCGTCCGACTTCCTCCTCCCCCTGCAAATCCACGAGAACAGGTATATGATCCGACCCCGCCCGTGGTAAATGGTGTAATATGACTCTGGGGAAAGCCTCTAGTAACTCCTCATTCGCAAAGCCCATGTCCAACCGCTCCTGAATGAACTCCTCCCCTGCCCTACCGTTATCCCATGTGAACCTCCCACCTTTGAATAAAATCTCTCGGAAACCACACTCCTCCAGCGTCCTCCTGAACCCCTCCATACGGCCAAAGTTGGCCATCCTCCCGCCATCCTTGTCCGCCGAGCTTAGAATGAGATTAAAATCCCCTATACAAATCCACCTTCCGTGGGCATCTTCATTTAACCTCCTAAGAAGGCTCAATGTGTGATGTCTTTCCATCCCGTCCGCCCATCCATACATTCCTGTCAGTCGAAGCTCTCCTCCGTCCATCAAGATTGTGGCGTCAATGTGGTGGGCTGTGTATGATCTCACCCGTAAATCAATCTCCTCCTCCCACATGAGGCTTAGGCCTCCCGATCTCCCAATCCGATCAACTGTAAACCCATTTTTGAAGCCCAACCTTCGTCTTATCTCCTCCATTTTCCTTCTGTCACTCTTTGTTTCCATTAAAAATACCACTCTCGGGGCCCTCCTCCTCACCACTTCGGCAAGGTAAGCAATTGCCGGGTCCTTCCCCAATCCGCGACAGTTGAAGCTTAAGATTTTCATTGTTTTCGGCAAGGGAGATCGTTCGTCTCCCCCGCCGATATCGTTGTGTGCACCCCGTTCTCTCCCCCCTTCCTCCTCTTCACCATTTCATCCCCATCAACCATCATCAGATCCTCACCTTCTCCTCCCTCTTTTCTTTTTTTACCCACCTCACCCATTAACTCCCCTCCTTTCTCTTTCACTACCTCCCTCGCAGCCCTCTTCCAACTTTTTTGTTTTTTCCCCGTAGCTTCCCCACCCTCCAATCTTGAATTAATAACTCCCATCAAGCTCTCCCTCCCCTCTAGGACTCCTTTTCCCTTCCTCATTTTGTCTATACTCTCCCCTTGGTCCCCCTCCCCCTTACTATGTTTTCCACTATCATTTTCACCTCTTTCAATATCCCCCAAACCAACCCTCACAATCTGTCTTACCACCCCCTCCCCCTCTTTATCTAGCTCTTTGTCCTCCCCACTCCTCTCCTCATTCACCCTCTCAGCCGCCTCCAAATCCTCTATGAGAGTTCTCCGCCCCTTCCGTCCTTCCCTCGACCCGCCTTCCACCACCTCCCCTCCACCCACACTCCCTCCAAAGTCCTTCCTCCCCCACCTACCCTCATCGCCATTCCTCTCCTGTCTCATCGGAGAAGCTCGCAACCACTCACCGTACTCCTAAGTATATTGCTTAGCCTCCTCGTTTTCGCAATCCAACTCGGCATGTCCCAACCTCCCACACCCATAGCAAAAATTTGATAAGCGTTCATATTTAATCTCTATCCACATCTTTGTTCCTCCTATAACAGCAATCACCCCTCGTCTCAGTGGCTTAGTAATATCAATAATCACCCTTACCCGGACAAATTTTCCACATACCTTCACAGTTTGTTCATCCACTTCGACAACCTGTCCGATCGCCGTAGCCAGTTTCATTATCATCGCATCAATCCTCGCCCCCAGTGGGAGATCGTATAGTCGAACCCAGAACGGGCTCTTTTCAAATCTCATCTTTGAGGGCTGCTCGTTACTCGCTTCCCGCAACACAAGCAGTGCCCTATCGAAAGACCATGGACCACCCCTCACCACCTTCTCCTTATCGGCCTGATCGTTGAACTGGAAGGCGAAGCAATTGTTAGCCAGTTCCCTAAAAGCAAAGCCTTTCCTCGTTCTCCAGGCGCTCTTCAGTACCGCCTGCATCGCGTGCGGGTTGAACGGCCGTGTTGTCAGCAAAGAGCCCACCAACACTAGGCTCGTTGTCTCCTCCTCCTTACCGCCTTCCTCAGCCGCTCCCGACACCTGCGTCCGTTCCTCTTCAGTCAGATGAAGATTTCTCCCCTTCTCCGCCATCACTCGTTCTGCCCTAATCCAAGCCCTGCTCGCACCCTATTCTGCACTGCCAAAACCAGTGAACGTCGCACCGTGACGACGAGAACCCTAGCTCTCACAGCCCTGCACCGGAAAGAGAAGGATCGATCGTCGGAATCCACCAGGGGGTGAACAGCGCCGATCGCCTATGCCCTAGGGTTTTTTGTTTTTGTTAGTTGTAGTTCTCAATAAAGTGGAAAAGTAAATGTAATAATTAGGGGTATAAGTGTATTTTTGTTTGCTTTTATTTACTTTCTTAAAAAATTTACAAATGTCTAAAACGACATGTTTTAATTAACGGATGAAGTATATTAGAAAAACTATTAAAAATATACCCTAGAGTAGTCTATAATATTTCATGATTAAGCATGATCAATTCCTAGCAAATACTCCCGTTATTAATTAAAACTTGACGTTTTATTATAGTTTTTATAATTTTAAAAAAGTGTGCATAAATAGTAAGCGATAAGTTTTAATTAACCAATGAAGTATTAAAAGATTGTTCAGGTATAATCGAGGGTAATTATACCGAATAGAGTTATTTTTCTCCCAAAAAAAAAAAAAGTTGGTGAAATTGATGACTAAAGGAAGTGCATGATTTTAACTGTCTATTTTATTTCAGCGAAACGATTAAGATCTTTAACTGCTCCCAATTTAAAATTGATCGAAATGATAGATGGAAAATTTGAATTTATTACTAACTTCAAATCTCAATATGTAAACACTAATAATGTTTATACTCGAGTTGTTTAGTAAGTTGTTTAGTAAATAAATGAGTTAAAACCGAGCTTTTTTTCGAATACTAATCAATATTTTGCTCTTGAAAATTCGAACTTGAATCGGTTACGAACGAGCTCGTCGAATCCGAGTAAAGTTCGAGCTGCTGGTGAGTTGGGCTTCAACTAAATCCGCCTCCATTTAGTTAATAGACCTATCTTCATGGAAATTAATATGGGCTTTTACGGGCCCAACAAAGACGGCCCAACCAACCATGGAGACCCAACCCAATGAAGAGATGTTTAATCGTATGTGACTTTACCATCTCCGTGATTTCATCATGTACATAAATTTTGGTTTCCATGGGGAAATTCTCGTTTCTTATCGAGGCATTTGAAGTTTCCTTTATGGTTATAGAAATCCCATTCTCATTTGTCGTTTCGACATACGTACTACTTGTTCTTTCCTTTAACTAGCGAGCCACAAAACATTTAAGTCTCGTTTGTTTATATAAGAGTGGAATGGAAAGGTATTAAATTTTTACCTATAAAATGTATATGATCATCATTTTTTGTGAGTTTAGAGGAAATGGTGGGTTACCCTCCTTCAAAACAGAGAATTGAAGGGTAACAAATTAAAAAAAAAATATTATATTTATGTTTAAATTAAAAAAAATAAGTCAAAATTTTAGTGTTTTTTTCAATATTTTTTAAAAAATTCTTCTTAATAAGTATACATAAAAAAACAATATTTCACAAAAAAAAAAAAAAAAAAAATAGCACCACCTAGCCAAATTTCTGATTCTGCCACCCGCAATTAGCACACAATTAATCGAGTAAGAAAATAAGATTCGATTATTATGTTTATGATAGATTACTTTTTAGCTAAAATGCATTCATTTGACCATCATAAATCATGAACCATGACTAGTATTGGGTTGTACGGACAATCACATGATTTATGAAAGTCAGTAACCAGAGGAGGCGTTTTTGTCTTCCCTAAGCTTCTTCTCCTTCTCGATCCTCGAGCTCTCATCGATACTCGATCTCTCATCCAACCACGTGATGACATCTTCAAACACGCGGTCTATGTTCTCCGGCAACTCACCGTAGGTGAGAGCATGCCACATCCCATCGTATAGCTTGAAGGTCTTGTCGGGGCTGGAGGCCGAATCGTACAAGAGCTTGCTTATGGCGGGATCCGTCACCTTGTCCGCACCGCCATGGACCACTATGAAGGGCAGTGTCACCTGCAATACATAAGCATCACCAACTTGGCTAAGAATGACGTGCGCAAAAACTATATACACTGCAAATTACACTCTCTTTGTGTCATGTTGCTTTAGATGTGGACTAATCGTCGTCTAATTGGATGTGGACCACATTGGAGAAATATACCTCATCAAGTCTATGCTCAAGGTTCATGGTTGCATCGAGTAGTTGGTTAGCGGTTTTCAAACGAGGTCGTCCGGTGTACCAGTAGGGATTGGCCCTAACCTGTTCAGAGAAATTAATCGTTTTATGAAATTCCGCTTTAAGCATCTAAATTCACATAAAAATGTGACAGTTGTAAATGTAAGGTTACTTGTTTTTTAGCTTCAGGATCTCGAACCGCGACTTCTATGATATCTTGGCCCGGGACTAACTTCCATGTCGGAACGACTTTCGAGAGCTTGGTTAGGAAATTGATCACCATTGGGCTCGGCTTCAACTCGTCTGCAATCTGTGCACATTCGTCACATTGTGTCAAACTTTAACAAATTGATCGAATATATACCATATGTGGTATGATTTTATTTTTTAACATAGGGAAATGGCAGATGAAAAATCTAATCGATCTAAATCAAATTTTAATTTGTTAAGATGGGACTAAGAAAAATCAAACACCTAAAAAAACATCAACTTCCTCCAACAACAAATCTCATCCGTTAGTCTTTTTAATCGTATAACTTAAAATCAAAGTATGCGAAAAATGAAGATATATTTCAATGTATCTTTTTCTTTCACTTCGCTTTCATCCTTTGGGAGTAGTTGACAGTCCCTATTATAATATGGTCAAACTAATTTTCAAGCATTACTATGCAAATTAATAGAGGGAAGACTTTACTATACTCATAATGCATTCAAACACACTCTTAATAATTAGCTTGTACGCTTAATTTTTTTATTAGAAAAAAAAAACATTTTATTTAAAAATTAATAATAACTCTACAATACTCTTCATTTAAAAATAAGTGTAATTTAACTTTTTAATTTATTTAAAAAAAAATAAAAAATATTAAACTATATAGAAGAAAATTACTTATATTTATAATAATTTTTAGTTTTTTAAAATGAAAAAAAAAGAGAGAAAAATTTACAGAACACCACCCTTTAAATATGGGTGTTTTCACTTACTCACCCTCTAAATTCAAAATTACATAAAACCGTCATTCTCACCACCTCTTCATCTATATTCACTAATTTATCATTAAATATATTATATTTTAATATCTTTAAACTCAAATTTTATTATAAATATATTCAATTTTTGAATTTAAGAGCTCAATTATATTTTAGTGATCATTTAATTTATTTTTAAAAAATAATGATAAATGATAAATAATTATAAACTTAAAATATGAGTTTGATCCATTTTATTTGTTATAGGTAACTTTTTTTCTTTAAATTTACCTAAATTTTAAAAAATTATGTTATCAATTAATCATATAACTTAAATATAATTATTAAGATATTAATTGTAGGCTATATTTATTATTGTTTTTTAAAAATAAATAAAATTATCCCTAAAATATAATCGAGCCCTTAAATTAAAAATTTGAATATATTTATAATCAAATTTAAGTTTAAAAATATTAATATATAATATATTTAATGATAAATTAATAAAAATAGCTGAAAGGGTGGTCAGTTATAAGTAAAAAATCATTTAAATGGTAGTTGTTTGTAATTTTGAATTTAAGTGGTGTTTAAGTGAAAACAGTCATATTTAGGGGTGGTTTTCCGTAAATTTCCCCAAAAAAAACGTGTTTCAAGTGGGCCGCGTCGCGTCATAAAACAAGAAAGGTAAAAACTCCAAGAACGTGCAAACACGGGCGCCAATTGTTAAAAAGACGAAAATGCCCTCCTGGAGAGAGTGTGCACGTGTGCGTGCGTACCTTGCACATGGGGGCGACCAAAACGACGCCGTCCCAGAAGTCGGGCATCTTCCTGTGGAGGAGGAGGGCCACGGCCCCTCCCATTGACTCTCCCATCATATACCTCTTCATCTTCTTCGTCTTTTCACCCTCTGTCAAAATATTTAAACACTTTATATTTACTTATAAATATTTTCAAAAAAAATAATACTAAAAATGATACAAAATATTAATTTTATTACTAATGATCACAAAATTATTTTTAAAATTTATATAATTAAGGCGAAATCATATATATAATTCATACCTTCTGTGAATGATTAGATATGGAACAATTATGAATGAAAAGGGGGTAAATAAAGACAGATAATAAATACCACAAATATGGGAGTAATGGAGAGAGTAATCGTGAACAAGATCGTCAAAGCTTGGGATGTATCCATGGAGCCCTTCCGATTTTCCGTGCCCTATGCAATCCATTCCGTAAACTCCGTAGCCCGCCCGAGCCAGCCTCGTCGCCGTTCCTACAATCCATGAATCAATCACTTAATTAGTTGTTCCATTTAAGTTATGATCGAGATCATCGACGAAGAATTGAAGAAGAAAGAAGAGACCTTTCATGGAAACGCTACACTCCATGGCATATCCATGGAGCAAAAAGATAAGTGCTTTAGGCTCCGAGTCTTCCGGAAACCAGTTGCAGGTGAAGAGTTTCGACCCTCTCTTGCTCGTCGTAAACCCCTACAGCCAAGCACACAATTAAATTCCGAATTACACAATTAAATAATTGATTGATTGATGATATATACCTCTTCGTATTTGACGCCGGCAGACGCCATCGGAACTCGATCGATCAATCAAATCGATCGAGAAATTAGGGATATGATCGATTATGTATATATGTAGAGGAGATCGCGGAAATCTAATCGATCGAATCACGCAAAGAAGAAGAAGATGGATATGAAGAATGAATCTTTATCTCTTTAATCTATGGCTGTCATCTACTTGTCTTGTTCCTCCCTCTCTATCTGTCCTCTCTTTTTTTGTAGGTCTCTCTATCTGTCCTCTTTCAGGCTTCATTCAGCCCTCGATTTATATACCATTTTTAATTTAATAATCCCTTTCTCTTTATCTTTATACTATTTATTTATTTATATTATTAATTTGATCGATTATATATATTTGAAAGAGTCTCCGCTGTGCGCCTGTGCATATGTATATATTCTCTTCAACACAGCTGAATAACTTGAAAAGGGAAGCAGCTAAATGTTGACCCAAAACCATCCCCATTTTCAACCATATAACCAATTATCATGAATGCATAAAGTTAATTATTCTATATATATATATATATATATATATATATATATATATATATATATATATATATATATATATATATATATATATGTTTCAATTTCTTTTTACCCCTTGTTATGAAGTATCATTTCGTCAACATGTTTTTTAATGAATAGAGCATGGTTTAATTTTCGATAAAAAAAAAGCATGTTTTTTTTAAAAACTTCCTTTTTTACTTAAAACTAAACAATATATATGTGGATTTTTTTTTATATTAGTACTCCCTCCGTCCAAGAATACATGGCCTTTTAGGCTCATACACGTTGATTAAGGAACATATTTTGCATTTTAAATCTTATCATTATTATTAAAGGTTAAAATAGTGATTGGAAGTTCAAGGGTTTTCTTTAATTTTTCCAAGAGTTTTTATTTAATTTTAACAAGTAAAAAAGTAGTAATTTTAGAGGTAATAGTTACCTATACATCTAAAAGCCGACAAAGTTTCAAGACCTAAAAGACCATGTATTCTTTGACGGAGGGAGTAATATATATGAGGATGATTATGATGTAAATACCTCTTACTGTTTAAACTATAAATAAAATGATTATTCATATGTAACAACATAATCATGTTGTTTCACACGAATAATTCTGCTCATTAAATTTTCCTTTCTTCTAACAAATAATCATCACATGCCACCAAATAATGTCATTCTAATGAATAATCTCCCACTACCAACGAATAATCAGAAGTAATTTCTAATCTCATCCGTTAATCTTCTTTATTCAATGACCGAGATTTGTTAACATGATATACAATATGGGTTTAAGTTCACCTCGTAGTTCCGTACCAACTAAAATAACCACACTTATTAATTTATTATTCTTTAATTTATAACTTTTTTAACCTTTAAATTATCAATAAATAAATAAATAAATAAATAGTATTTGAACTATAGCTCAAGCCAACCCTTCCTTCGCCCTTATTTAAATATATCCAAGTTGTGTGATCACATAAACATGTTTGACTTTATAGTATTGATTTTGTGGAATGCATATAACTGGGAGGCAGTTGGGATATATGTGTTTATATACGGAGTATGTGCTGAAGTTGCTATTAAAGATTTTAAATTGGCCGGCAATACAACTTACAACTTAGAATAGACAATTTAAGAAATTAAATAAAAAGGGAATAGATTAGATTTTTTTAATTAATAATAATGAGAATAAGATAAGAGCGAAGACGATTATTTGGGTTTTTTTGGGGGGGGGGGGGGTCTGTGATAAAATGATTATGAAATCAGAAAATTGATCTTCTTCGGAAACAAATAAGGACCATGTGATTCGATCTTAATTTGACCGTGATTCTCTCCTTTCGTATATTTTATCCTTTAATAGGTAAATAAAGAGCGTTCAATTCGGGGTTCGAACCGGGGATCTATGAGTACTACCCACAAATCCTTTTCGGTAAGCCATTCCGGAATGGTTCGTATATCTTTTTTTTTGGTGGGCAAACGGGGAGAAGCGGCTCCCCAAACTGTTAATCATATAAATAAGAAGAAAAGTTTCACACCAGAAAAAATACAAACCATCACACCACACAGTATCTAGTCCATTTCCTTCCTTTTTCGTCAAGCAGCAGCAGATCAGTAATCGAAGCAGGGGGTGAATGTAGCTGATGACAGCCGATCGGCATGGACAAGGCCAGCTCAGCCAGCTTACCCGCAACCGAGTTTGTCTCCCGGAAAGAATGACGAAACTGGACGGACCAGTCTCTACGCAAAAAGCCATGGCAGGCGACCACCAGGCTAGACAACGGATGAGAGGGAATGACCCTACCTACCATCAGCTTAATACACAACTCCGAATCCGACTCGATAATAATCTTCTTACAACCCAAGTTCCAGGCCAGCTCCATGCCTTTCAAGATGCCCCAACCTTCCGCCATTAGAGGAGAGCACGAGCCTATGTGGTAAGCAAAACCACCAATCCATTTCGCCTCATCGCTACGGATCACCCCACCTGCAGTAGCATGGATCCCATCTTGAACAGACCCATCTGTGTTCACCTTAACCCAGCCTTGATCCGGTCTGTCCCATCCGATCTCCCTTGGCTCTTTCCGGATGCTCCGAGAGTCCCTACCGAGCTTCCCTTTGGCTTCCCTGTATTCCTTCATGGTCCTGCTGCACTCCGATTTCGTCACGTCCCGCTGGTTTCCATCTCTGAAGACTACCTCATTCCTCCGCTTCCACAAACTCCACAACGCGATAGCGAAGAACTCGCTCCAGCTTCCTCCTTCGAAGTTCTCCTTAGACATCACATTTTCTCTAATCCACGCAGAGAACGGGAGGACCCAGCTATGCCTCCTAGTTTCAGAGTTTTGAACCTGCAGCCACAAAGATTCAGCAACATCACATTCTTTAAATAAATGTTCCAAAGTTTCATCGAAACGTTTACATACCGGACATATAGCGGACGTCGCGAAGCCTCTACGAACCCGTTCCGTGTTCGTAATCACTCCACCTTTGCTTATGGTCCACATGAAAGCCCGAATCCTTTCATTTACATTCAGGTTCCAAACAGCGTTATAAAAACCATAATCGTTGCTTTGCCAGTTGTTCCACCCACACACCGCTCTGTATCCAGAACTCGTCGAATACTCCCCGTCCATGGTGGCTTCCCAACTTGGGATATCTTCCCCCTCCGTGATCGCCAACGGCGCCAGTCTCAGCAGGGCTTCCTCCGGGAGCATCGTGCTAAGGCTGTCCCAACGCCACCCCACACCTTCCTCCCACCATTCCGCTACACTGATCTGCGAATCGTCCCTCGTGTCACCCCTTCTCACGAGCTGTAGCGGCACCTCCGTCGCCCATTTATCTCCAAAAATCCACACTTTTCCCATCCCTAATAATCCAACGCAGTCCCGGATTTATAACCCTCTCCAGCCCCTTGCGGATCCCCTTCCACACATGCGACGCTCCCGAGGATCTCCCCAGCGTCGTCCCGATATATTTCCCGGTCAGCACTTCCTTCCAGATGCTATTCTCCTCCATAATAAAGCGCCACCCAAGCTTTGCCACAAGCGCTAAGTTCAACTCTTCCATAGTTTTGATCCCGAGGCCCCCTAAATCTTTGGGTCGTGTGATCTCCTGCCAGGTGACTTTATGTACTCTTCTTCTAACGTTAGTCGAACCCCAAAGGAATCCTCTGCAGATTTGTTCAACCTTCTTACAAATTCCAGTCGGGACAAGTATAGAGCCCATGCAGTAAACCGGAAGATAGCCCAGTACTGCATTAATCAGAGTAATTTTGCCCGCAAAGCTAAAGGTATTCGACTTCCATCCCGACATTTTCGCTTCGAATTTCTGGATAATGAATTCGAAATCAAAACCCCTCACCCTTCTATGCAACACAGGAACTCCCAGATAAGTACCCAAATCATCCGTCACCTCTATGCTGCTAGCTTCCTGTATCCTGATCTTGAGATCCCTCTTGACGTTGTGAGAGACAAAAAAACTTAGATTTTTGCAAGCTGACCTTATGCCCCGAGCTCTCACAAAAACTCTCGATGCATTCCCCAATAACCCTAACCTGTTCGACAGACGCCTCTGCAAACAGCAGAATGTCGTCGGCGAACAGAATATGAGAGAGGGCAGGGGCATTCCGAGCAATCTTCACCGGCTTCCATGTACCACTCTCCACGGCTTGGCCAATAATGTGGGTTAACCGTTCCATACAGAGCACAAAGATGTAAGGGGATATCGGGTCCCCTTGACGGATTCCACGAGAAGGGATAAACTGTCTCAAGACTTCCCCGTTCCACAGAACTTGCATTCTAGTACTTCTAATGCAAACCATTATCCACTTGACCCATTTATCCGGGAAATTTGCCCAAACAAGCGTGTCTTCGACAAAATCCCAACTAAGACGGTCGTAGGCTTTTTCCAGATCGAGTTTCAAGCAAACCCAACCCTTACCTCCCTTCTTCTTCCTCATCTTATCCTGTGTTATGTGTAATTTGAAATCACACCTGAGATTGGATTTGGTTTATAAAATAAATAAAATTAAAAAAATTCATTAACATAACCCTTTCTTTTTATTAAAGGGGAAAAAAATCGGGTGCATCCCTCTAAAATACTCAAACCCTCACTGAATAAATTAGATAATAATATATGGATATGGAATTTGGATATTCGCCTAAGGTTAAAAAATTTATGTGGAAGGTCTGTTGGGATAGTCTCCCAATTGCCGTTGGACTGGCCTGGTGGGTCCTCTGTCCCCTCCACATGTAGCATGTGCAATTGTGCGATCGAAGATGATGTTCACCTCTTATTTGAATGTCATTATGTGCGTTCTTTATTTCGTATTCCCTATATCATTAATTCAACAATATCCAGTATGATAACTCATTCTCGACATATTAAACCTATCTTTTCTTACATTGGGAACAATCTTGCTTCTGTGTCTAAGGTGGAACTTGCCTTTGTTTAGTGGTCAACTTGGTATATTCGAAACCAATACGTGTTTAGAGCATCAACAATGGTCGGGTTCCCCAAAACTTCTCTCCCCTTTTCTTATTCGTCCACCTCACTTTCCACTAATTTTATTATCAATCCTCCCCAATTCAACTCTCCATTCCCACAATGGTCAAGTTCCCCAATAATCTATCTCATCAATTTTTTCATACCCATTATATTTTTCCTATAATTTCAAATATTAAAAAAATAAATTGATTTATCAATATAAAATTTTAATTAAATTTTTTTCTTTAATTTTATAATTAGTTTCAATAAATTTAAATAATTTTAAATAATTTTTTTAATAAATTTTGAATTTCAAAAAAATTATTAATTTAATATTGCTATAAGTTATTATAATATTATAATTATATTTTTAATTACTTTTAATAAATTAAAATATTTAAACTAAATTGTTAATAAATTTGACAATTCAAAAAAATTATTAATTTAATTATTAATTATATTTGTTAATTACTTTTAATAATTTAAAAAGTTTAAACTAAATAATTAATTTTATAATTAATGTAATTATACTTAATAATTAATTTTAATAGTTTAATTAAATTGTTAATATTTTTTAGTCTTTAATTAAAATCTATTAAGGAAAATGAAAAAAATGAAATGATTTATTAAGTTGACACGTGTCATCGTTTAATTGGTTTCGGATTTGGGAAGGTTCCCAATATATTGAGGCACCCGAAAAATGGGGAGGTTGTCCACAATGGTGGGTTCCCCAAATCACATGAAAAAGTGACTTGGGGAGGTTGGTTCCCCACCATTGGTGATGCTCTCCTATTACTCCTAGAGATGCATCAATACATATTATTAAACATCACAAGGTGAGTTGGAGTAAAACATCTCAATTGGAGTGTATGAGGATTCTCTTTTACACGCAAAGGCCGTGTTTGGCAACGGGGTGGATTTTAGTGGATGAGGATGGATGGGATGGGGATGGATTTTTGGGATGGACGAGATGGAGTTATAAACACCAAAATAAGCTCGTGTGTGTTTGGTCGTATTTTGATTTTTTGGTGGATAGAGCAACCAAAAAAGTCCAATTTGCCCCCACTTACCCACTTCATATTACCATAATACCCCTCCCAAATACCCTTCCCACTTTCCCATTACCCCTGCTCATCCTCGACAAACCTCCATAGTTCTCAGAAGGAGTGAGCTCCTACACAGTTGCGACGGTCGGGGTTCGTCCAATCGTCCATAGATCAGAGAAGCGTTCTAGCCTGTCGGCGGTTCAACCCTTACAGTTCGCCCGGTCCCCATGTAAGTCCCTTTACCCTCCCTATTTGGATGCATCTTCCTCTTATCGGTCGTTCACTTTTGAGTCAAAGGTAGTCGGAATTGTGCAAAGGGAAGTGATTGATGCTTGAATTGTTAGAGATTTTGTGGTTGTTATGCTGCCCACTTGAATAATAGCCCAACTCGTTCATTCCCCCTTTCAATTCTTTAGTCATTGAAATTTTTAGGGTTAGAGAATTTGGGGCATTTTTACCCACGAAATCGAGAGTCGTGTTTATTTGACTGTTGTCAGTTGCGATTGCGGAGAGTGAGAAGCAGATACCACGACACCTCCTCGTTTACCTCTTGTTTGAAGATGATGTTCACCTCTTGTTTGAATGTCGTTATGTGCGTTCTTTATTTCGTATTCCCTTTAGCATTAATTCAACAATATCCAGTATGATAACTCATTCTCGACATATTAAACCTATCTTTTCTTACATTGGGAACAATCTTGCTTCTGTGTCTAAGGTGGAACTTGCTTTTGTTTAGTGGTCAGCTTGGTACATTCGGAACCAACACGTATTTAGGCAGGTTCATATTCCTCCTAGAGATGCATCAATACATATTATTACACACACAAGATTCCATCCACCCAAAAAAGAAAAATAAGCAAAATAAGGTCACATGGCGTAAACGCCCGAGAGGAACTTTCAAGCTCCATTTTGATGGATCCACAATTACAAACAATGACAGCTCGATTGGAGCTATAATCCGGGATTGGAAAGGACACCCGATACAAATATGCTATCAAAAACTTGGTAAACAAAGTCCCCTAAAAGTTGAAGCTTTTGCTCTAAAACTAGGAATCCAACACGCTACTCGACTTCAAATCGATAAAAATCCACATTGAAGGTGATTCAAGTATAATTATAAACCATCTCAACCAAAAATCTAAATGTCTATAGGAAATTGAATTAATCATCTCAGATATTGAACTCATATTATCGACTTTGAAAGAAGTTTTTTTCTTTTATGTTCCCCGTTTAGGCAACAGAGTGGTTGTTAAGGTTGCACACTTTTGCCACTCTGTCTGGGGTGTCGATATTCACAACAATATAAGTCTTTAAAACCTCATCCGAAAGGATGCTGCTAGGTAGAGCTCGCTCGCCCGAATTCCTTCCTAATAATAAAAAAACACCCAAACCCTTGACCCCTTCAACATCGCTACCCAACAATCCCTCCACCACCGTCGTCATCGTCGTCCACCATCGCCACCCTCGTCATTCGACCATCTTCTCGACTCCCCTAACCTCATCGATCCTTTGGCTTTGATTTCATCGAGCCCCTATCCCGGTACCAAACCCTAAATTTTGGTGCGACGACCGGGGTTCGTGCAATCGTCCATAGATCAGAGAAGCGTTCTAGCCTGTCGGCGGTTCAACCCTTACAGTTCGCCCGATCCCCATGTAAGTCCCTTTACCCTCCCTATTTGGATGCATCTTCCTCTTATCGTTCGTTCACTTTTGGGTCCAAGGTAGTCGGAATTGTGCGAAGGGAAGTGATTGATGCTTGAATTGTTAGAGATTTTGTGGTTGTTATGCTGCCCACTTGAATAATAGCCCAACTCGTTCATTCCCGCTTTCAATTCTTTAGTCATTGAAATTTTTAGGGTTAGAGAATTTGGGGCATTTTTACCCACGAAATCGAGAGTCGTGTTTATTTGACTGTTGTCAGTTGCGATTGCGGGGAGTGAGAGGCAGATACCACGATACCTCCTCGTTTACCTCTACTAGCAACATATGGCATCCCCGGAGGCTCCCACCGATAAGGGGAAACAAAAAGGAAAGGGTAAAAACACAGTGGGTACGAGTGCTGGCGAGAAGATCCCAACACCGGTGGCGTTCTACTGGTCATCTGAACTGACAAATAAGTTGATGCATGTGCTCCTTGCGTACCAGAAGGACGATGGAAAGGAGCAGGCCTTCAAATGGGGACCCTTGACAAAAGCATTCGAAAAGGTTACAGGTAAGAAATGCAACATATACACCCTGAAGAACCGAACTCGGGACATGAAAACTCTGTGGAACTCCTGGAAGGGAATGAAGAACGGGGAGACTGGTCTCGGATGGGATCCTCAAAGAGGTACCATCATGGCCCCCGACGAGTGGTGGGAAAAGAAAATCGTGGTATGTCATTGTCTTTCCTTCCGTTTTGTTCGATGTCCCATGAGGGAAGTAATAGACGTGATCACAACCACATGTCATCACCCCATTGCGCAGGAGGATCATAACTACAACAGGTTCCGGAAGAAGGGGATCCCGCCGGATCTGGAAGACTTGTTCCACCAAGTTTTCGGAGGCACCGTGGCCACAGGCGAGTACTGTGTCGCCCCATCCATGGACCCGGAGGTGCGGGCTTCGCATGCGGCCAATGAACCACAGGACAAGGAGCAAGAGGACTTGGATGAAGAAGAAGACGACGAAGTAGAAGACGGGAATGTCCGAGCGGAAGTCGATCCCATTGCATCGCAATGGGATCGGGTAGATGACGAGTTCGACGAACTTCTCAACACCTCTCGCGCTCGAAGGGGAACACCCTCTATGCAAGACGTCGGAGCGAGCGTCGTGAGGTCTTCGTACCTGCGAGGTCGAAGCGAGGCCTCGGGGCGTCCTCCACCTCTACACATCCTGCTTCGAAGCGCAGCATTCGATTGTCGGAGGGGACGAGGCTTTACAACCGCAGCGTCGGTTGCATGGAGGACACGTCACATGCGCTGATTGACTATCTTCACCGGGACGAGGCATCGTCAGCCACCCCCCAAGATACCACGAAGACAGTGCTTGACGTTGTGAGGTCGATGGTTGCTGATGGCATGTTCGAGGAAGGCGGTCCTCTATGGTGCTTCAGCCTAGCTCTCATCAAATCACCCGAGCGTCGTGAGGTCTTCGTACAGCTTCACACAAACGTTGCTCGTTTAAAGTGGCTTAGGTGGTTGTACTCGACGAACGACGGCCAGCAGCTCGGCGCCATCCCCCCTGATTGTCTCTACACCTACGTCATTGCTTGATCATGTCACTTGTTTCTTCTTAGACTATTTGATGTTGTTGAAAAACTGTTATGCTCTTGACCGGCACAACATTCACGAACTGTCGTATTTGTTTTCCAGCACCCTATAATTATGCGATGTGGATGGTGTCCACAGCGCATTGGTTGTTTATGAATTTTCCTTGACATTTTCGGTTGGCCTTGTGCAATTGGGATTACCGGGTAGTTGTTTATCAACAACATGTCTAGCATTTTTGTGAGATGCTCTTTTGGGTTAAGGGGATCAACCCCCATGGTGTTGTAAGGTCAAGTTAAAAAGGTTGCAAGGGCAAAGGAAATCAGAGCAATTGGTTAGACTATTTGATGCTCGTGTGGTCAATTGTTTACGAAAATGGTAACCGCTACTTCAAATGCGTAATATTAGGTGGTTGCATATATGTAAGGGCAAAAGGGTTCTTACCAATCGGCATTACAGAACACAAATACTTGCAGACTGGTAAGGGTAATGTCCACCATTTAAATATGAGGATTTTCACTTAACCACTCATTAAATTCAAAATTACAGAAAACCACTATTTAAATGGTCTTTACTTACAACTCACCACCCATTCATCTATTTTCATTAATTTATCATTAAATATATCATATTTAAATATATTTAAACTCAAAATTAGGTTCTTGATTAATCGTACAACTCCTTAAATATAATTATTAATTTATAAACATTTTCAAACATAACTTAAGATAATAATTCTAGGCTATATTTATTTTTTAAAAATAAATAAAATGGTCCCTAAAATATAATCGAGCCCTTAAATTCAAATTTTGAATATATTTATAATCAAATTTGAGTTTGAAAATATTAAAATATAATATATTTGATGATAAATTAACGAAAATAGATAAATGGGTGGTGAGTTGTAAATAGAGACCATTTAAGGGGTGGTTTTATGTAATTTTGAATTTAAGGGGTGGTTAAATGAAAACCCTCATATTTAAAGGATGATTTTCTGTAAATTTTCCTTTTTTTTTATGTATATAAAAAAAATCCCACTTTAGCACAAGAGAGTCACTCATTTATGTTCTTCGAGCTAGTACAAAATCTTTTCTGTTTATTGAAATATGTCATTTTAGTTTATTACACAATTTTAAGAAAATCAATAAATATGATATTATACAGATATTTATTAGACTATTTTTTAATTTATCAAAAAATATAGTTAATGATCCCCTAATAATTACAAATACAATGACAATATCTTTGATTGAACAAAAATATTATAGTACTCTAAAATGACATATATATTTTGCTAAACAAAGTAATGCATTATATTCCCTATGTTAAAAAATGTAAGTTTATTGAATTTTTTAGATGTTTTTAATAAAATAAAATCTATATAAAATATTAATATTTTTCATATAATTTCGATCATCTTTTTATAAAGGAAATAATTCGGATGGCAGGACCAAGACTTACGTCAGTCGAGAGCATCCTGACGAATAAGATCAATGAGACTTGGGTGATTCAAATTATGTGCTCCACTGGGTTAGTGGCTAAGGTGTGCACCTTATCGAGTTATCGGCCACCAAATTGCATTCACTGAGCACATGGTTAAAAGACAGCATTCTGAATAACATAAGGTGAAATAGGAGTATAAGATGATCATCTCAATTTAACAAGGACGTTTAATTTTCAAATCCCTTTAATTAATTAAGAGAGTTAATGACCATGAGATTATCCCTCTTAATTTTCATTTGGGACTTCTAATCTTTTCGAAGCCAGGATACTTTTTAGGAGGACTAAATATAATTTCTTTTTTTTTGAGAAAAAATATAATTTCGATTATACTTGTTAGTACGACCAAAATTAGCATTTTTGAACTTACAAGAACCTAAAAATAATGGGGAAAAAAAATTAAACCTTAATCCACTAAAAGAATATAAATATTCAAGTTTTTTTTAAGAGCCATAAGTTAGATTTAAGGCGGTAGTGCGCGTGCAATCTCGTTATTTATCTTAGTATAAATAGGAGGTGAATCGATACATCATGCGTTGTAAGCAAAAGCCACTTCACTCCTTACTACTTACTAGTACTAAAAACCCTTAAAAGAAGGTTATACATGAAGATTCCAACGTTGCCCATGTTCTTGGTCCTCCTCTTCTTGGTGGCCGGAGCTGAGGCGGCCGGCCGAAGCCACGTCCACCCATCACCGTACCGGGAACGGGGGCCAAGGCACCACCTGACCCGGGGTGGAGACGGGGACCCCGGGTGGGGAGACCGGGTTGGGTCACGGGCCGGACTGGGACTACGGGTGGGGCTGGGGCTCCGGGCCTGCGGGTGCATGGGGGTTCGGGTCCGGGTCGGGTGAGGGCTTCGGGTATGGTTTGGGTCCGGGCCTGATGGAAAGGGGTATCCAAACCCATACCGTATGGGTTTGGATACGGGTCGAGTGGGTCGGGCCATGGTTACGGTGGGCCTGGTGGCGGGTCGCCCGGCGGCCCTGGAGGATCAAAAAAGCGGGCCTCGCCTTAATTTTCATGGCTTAATAGCTTAAGCTTTATATACATATATATATATATATATATATATATATATATATATATATATATATATATATATATATATATATATATATATATATATATATATATATATATATAGGGTATATTTCAGGTACGAAGTGAAATGTTAAATGCGAGTTGAGAAGGCTGAATATAAGTTATTCGATTATGATCCAAGTCATCCTACGATTAATATTACATAGCCTACACGTGGCTCCTAACTTCATAAGATCGGATGGATGATGGGTCCCAAGCATCTTTTTGGTCAGAAAAATTTGACCTTTCATCTTCCTCAAATACTCCGTACAAGATTCAAAGGGTATGAATTTGGAGAGAGAGTGTGTAATATATGGAGTATATAACTTCAATCTTCCATTTATTTTCTTTTTCCTCAATCACGTCCCAACATTCTAAATCAAAGTAAAATATGGTGGAATCCAAACACGGCAGGATGGTATTAGCTGGTCGCCAGAGCCTATGCAGCAGCCCGTGGAATGAGTGATGCCCCGCCGACTTCGAATTGGGGGCTCAAAGCGTCCCTCCACTGCCCCATAGTGAGAAATTAAGAGTCGAGAAGTTGGCCAGAATCGTCCGTGTCCCGGTGGCCGCAATAATCGTAGACTTCGCCTACTGGAATAGCCACTCGGCCATCTCTCCATCAGACTCAATTAGGTGATAAATCACTAGGTATTCAAACTCTCCATTGGTACCTTAATTAAGCAATTAGGAAGTTGGACGGAATTCAATGGATGCATCGGGGTGATGAATTCAACGGGGAATTGGACGAAATCACAAAAGGATTTGTTTGTTTAATGCACCAATGGCATGGATTGTTGGGCAATCTGTTGGACAATCTGCCAATGCCATGGATTGTTGGGCGATTATATAGTGCCCCCTCGCCATTTTAGATGAAAGTTCGATGCTAATTTATTTGGTACAAATCCAATCAGTGTAGGAGGCTGTTAATAGATCAATATGTACACCATTTAAAAAGAATTGAAAAGGATTGTTTCCTTGCAGTTATGGATAGGGTTTGGTAGAAGATGAAAGGTCAAATTTCTCTGACCAAAAAGATGCTTGGGTTGGGACCCATCATCCGTCTGATCTCATGAAACTAGAAGCCACATGTACGCTATGTAATATTAACCGTAGGATGACTTGGATCATAATCAAATCGCTTATATTCAGCCTTCTCAGCTCGCATTTAACATTTCACTTCGTACCCGATATATACCCTATATATATATATATATATATATATATATATATATATATATATATTTATTTGTACTAAGTAGATGCAATTTTACACTCTCTCTAATTAAATACTTATGTTTGGTTTCTACTGTCACTTTGTGGTAGAATAATGAAACAAAAGCGCCCTGTTATAAGTTAGTTATGCTATCTAATATGAGAATGCATAATGTAAGTTTGTTATGCCAATATACGAGTACTAATACTGCAAAGTAGTAACAGTATTCCATATTTTTTTTAATTAGGTTCAAATTCGAGTTCAGATATACCTTAAACTCAAGGGCCGACTAGGTCGACAGATGAAGAACCGTCTAAAAAGACATAAAGTAAAAAAAAAACGGTGCAAACTCAGACAAAACGCACCCTACAAAAGCGAAACCAAACCGACCTAAAACCAATATACGAGTACTAATACTGCAAAGTAGTAACGGTATTCCATGTGTTGATGTTGATGTGTATTAGTTGTCGATTCGATCTTTTTTCCATCGATTATAAAGAAACTAAAACTAATGGTTATAAAGGAGGGTGAAGCTCATTACATTAGGTTAAAGATTTTGTGTTACCCGATCTTATAACTATAGAATATAATAATAATAATAATAAATTAATGTAACTCAACATGTGTTGGCCGGAAAGATGATGCCAAGGTGTAACAATGAAAAAGATGCATTTCTTCACTTATTCGTTTCTTACTGGCTTCCAAGTTTTAACGATTATGGCAGATCTCTGTTTTGGAGTTCAACAATGACAATGAAATCAAGTAATCAACTTTGCTAGGTACTTCGATTTTCGGTTTGTTTGCATGAATTGCGGTTTTCATTCGAGTATCACCGAGCCCTTGCAAACTTCATATCCATTACATTAGGAAGGTCATCTATCTATCTATCTATATATATATATAAACTATCCTCTCTTCTTGCAACTCAACCAGCAGATGGAACTTGAACAAAGTATCATGTCAGCATCACATAAAGGAAGCCCATTGATGTATTTTGTATCACAGCAACTTCGCCTCCTTGAGAGCAGCCTCAAAGCCATCTTCACTGTTCCACGAAGGAATCTGAAACAGCACAAGATAACAGGGATATTTGGTGGCATTACTCAAATTGTCAAACAGTAGAAGCACTATATCCATTTTAAAAGAGCTACGATGAATTTCACTACAGCTCGGGTGAAGTTTGATAATTACCTCACCAATGTGCACCCCGAAGTGCTGTTCTATTTTTTGCATCAACCGAATGCTAACATCAGAACACAGCAAATTAAATACGGCTCCTGCATCACATAGAAATCACGTCATTCAAGTGGGATCAAAGAGGAAATGAACAAGCTATTTGACGGTGGGATCTGACAATGTAAATTGTTCCATTAGCATAAACTAAAACTTAATATAGAACAACAGGACCAGTACTATAACATAAATAAAGTGATTCAGCAAATAAACAACTGCTAATTTAGAGTGATACAGTAAGACACACAATTGCTATTGGCTCACTCCTTAATACATTGTATGCAAGTACCTTGCATATTCATTGCTTCTATACTTGCATTTCACATGGTTTGAAACATGGAAGACGGTAACTCCGTATGAAGAAATATAAATCATCTCACAACAGAATCTACTTCAAGTCTCTAAATGGTTCACATATTTATCAACTGCACCTTTCATTGGCATTAATATTAATATATCAGCACTAAAATGTGACTATGTGAGAAGTTATTATTATGCACTCCACCAGAAGTATTACTTTACAAAGTAAACTGCACTACTGCAGCAGGGGAAGAAAAAAAAAACACCACCGCAAAAGGAAGTAAGAAAAATGGAAGGAGAGATTGTGAGCTTACCCTTCTGACCAAAACGTCCTGCCCGTCCCACCCTATGCAGGTAGACCTCACAATCGGGCTCAGGACCACCTGGTCGGTAACCTTGGGGATCATGTTTCATTGGCAGATCATAATTAACCACCAAATTCACCTGCATAATGAAGAAAACGACTTCATTTTCAAGGCAAAATCTAAGGCATTTAGTACAAAGGAGGTTGGAAAAAAATCACAGAAATGAAAACCTGTGACTGATCAAATCCTCGAGCAAGAACATCCGTAGAAATAAGAACCTGTGTGAGTCCATCCTTGAACTCCTTCACTATCTTATCCCTGTCTTCTTGGGAAAGTGCACCTTGAATAGTGGTTACTTCATATCCATAATCTACAAGTGACTTGTGAAGCATGCTTGCACTCTTTCTTGTGCGTACAAAGATGATGGTCTGGCCAACCTTTTTGCCCAAATCTAAGATCTTGTCTTTAATGACAAGAATCTTGGTCAATTCATCAGGGCAGTGTACTTTGAACTGCTTTACAGACTCCAAGGATAAATCTTCTTTCTTAACAAAAAGCTGGTTATAGTCATGAATTGTTCTTGTAACAAAGTCCTTAACAGTGTCGTTAAATGTGGCAGAGAATAGTAGCACCTGAAAAAAGGGGGAAAAAAGGAGGAGAAAGCATTAGGGGACAAATATCCTAATTAACCACATAAGCATATAATAGTGAATGCTCAAAGTAGATAACCATACTAGACCATTTCATCGATAATGTTGAAACAACATATCACCAAATTGAGCAAGATGTTCCACACTGAAACTCCGAGATATAATACAACAATCTAATCGCAATTACTATCAAGATTGGTTATCAACTCTCAGTGCAGATGAAAAGGGTAAAGTTGGCTTCCAATAATTTGCTGCGCACTATTACAAAAGCTCGGCTTAAAAAAGGGCAAGTATGCATCGATCATTCAGTTTAGAAAAATAATATTTAGGGGGCAGCAGAATGCAAAGAACCTGGCAATTTGCCCCACTCCGCTTGATGTCATTCATAATCTTCAAAGAGTCATCCCTAAAACCATCCAGCATTGATCACAACATGGAGGGTAATCAGAAAACATGGAACGTCAACCAAATACCAAAGGATACTTAACATCGATCAATCTCAAACTATAAAGCAAGGGCACTAGTATAATCAGAAAACATGCCTATCTGCCTAAGGTGATGCTAAAACCAGAAAGTAACGAGTGAGGCATAAACGATGAGTGAAGTGTAAAAGCTATGTACCTCAGCTAACATGTGATCAGCTTCGTCAAAAACAAGGATCTTCATGTAAACCAGAGAGTTTCCTGTATGATATTAACCTCTTAATCGTCCCGGGCGTACCAACTATTACCTGAGAAGCAATTGGTCCTCGCCTCTGAACTGGAATGCGTGCTTCGCTATCAGATTCCGGTACAGCACGTTCTGCAGTGATGCCAGTATACTTGCCCATTTTCAACAAAACTTCCAAATTCTGTCAAGCAATTATACATCAATTCCTTCAGATTGTTCCACCAAAGCACGAAACCAATACAATTTAGAGCATCAAACATACCTGATTAACCAATTCCCTAGTAGGGCACATACACAGCGCCTGAGGTGCTTTGAGATTGGGATCCACACGGCTCAACATGCCGAGAACGAAGCAAGTCGTCTTACCAGATCCATTGTGTGCTTGGGCAATTAAGCTCTTGTGCGGAGGTGTCAGAATCATAGGCAATGTGATAGACTGAATCGCACTTGGTCGGTGGAATAGCATCTCCACGTATAACCCCTTCAACAACTCCGCCGACAACTTTAAATCTTCAAATTGCTTGGCAGAGGTGTACGGCGTTTCGGTAACCTAAATTCCCAAAACAAAAATAATTACAACCCAAAGTTGTAGCAAATTCCAAAAACATAGCGGTAGGGATTACCGTTTGGATGGATGGATCTTCAGGCTCATCTTTGAGTGAAAGAGCATCAACTTCAACTTCGAGTTCTGTGGAGCTTTTCGATTCCATTAGTCGGTCCGAAATCAACCGCGATATTTCCTCAATTTCGCGAGCGACGAAAGCCCTAATCTGATCAACTGGAATCCACAAGGAAACGAGAGAAATTCTCCAGGTGAAATATTGTTGAATGAATAAAAATCGGGTAAATCCACCTATGGTCCCTGAACTTTGATTAAATGTTTAAACGGGTCTCTAAATTTTATTTTTGTTCATTAAAGTCCCTAAACTTTGATTTTTGTACATATTTTGTCTTTCTGTTAGTAAATTTGTTAAATATCAATATGTGTTAAATAATGATATGGAATCAATGTATTTTGGTACATTAATGGCATAAGTTAGGTTATAAACATGTAATTGCTTGGTATTTGTTCTACTAAAGTAAAAATAATGATATGGAATCAATATATATTACTAATTCTGCTAACATTTTACTAACGTGTCACGCCCACAATTAAATTTGAATTTTTTATTCAAATGAGATTTTCTTATTGGTCAATATTATTATGGAAACTTTAAAATATTTGTTTCTTATTTTAAATATGATTTGAATCCATTCTTTTTTTTTTTCGGTTATATTGCCGTAAATATTGAGACATGTTTCCATTTTTTTCTCCGATTGCAATATTCTCATAATTCATCTACATACATTGAACTTAAATTTGAATCCTGGTATATTTTATTTTTGGAAATTTATACTCTACATAGACCCATATCCAATTGTCAGTTTATAAAATGCTACGGAGTATAAATTAACTTTCACATATGTTCATATTTTCTCACCAACCATGCAAGTATTTCATTTTCAAATAAATTAATCAAAGATGTACTCGGATTGCCTGCATTCTATGTAGCACCGAAACGCCTATGTAGGGCACTGTGTCGTGTCGGAAACACGGACACGACACGAAACACCTCGGAAACGCCTGGACACGGTCAAGACACGGTCAGGAAACGGTCAAACTTCGGATACGTATGGAAACGCGATGGAAACGCCTTGGACACGATTCACAAATAATGGACACGGTTTGGAATTAAAAAAACCTGGTTCATAATTAAAATAAAAAGGAAAAAAGCAAACCCGGCTATCAACCTTTGCCCTTTTCTTCTTGAGCGTCCTTTTGCATTAGCCATCGTCGAGCGCTGTTCTACACTAGCCACCGCCATTCTTCGATTTGCACTAGCCACCGTCGATCGCCGGGCTTTCTTAACACAAACGAGTGTCGTTCTTGTCAATCTTCCTTCAACTCTTCTCTCCCTCTCTATACCTTGATTTATTTTCAGATTTAGGGTTACTTTGATTGAGTGATGTTTGATTTCAATTTATATGAGATTTAGGTGTAGGATTTAGAAATTGATGATGATTCAAGCTCACAAACTAATGAAGGTAGCAGAGGGGGTGTTTCTTTGAAACAGAACGTGAAGGTGGAGTGGACCACTTTGGGATTATGTTGATAACTTGATATAGTTGGAAGAACAACGGGAGGGGGTAACAAGACATGATGGTGGACCACCTCCTCTCTATACTTTGATTTATGTTTAGACTTAGCAATGTTTATTTGTATATATTTTGATTTAAAATGTTATATAATTATTTATTTATATCTCATTGGTCTTAACATCTAGGTGGCTCTTATTAGTATAAATGTATACATCTTTGCAAGACCTTTAAAATGATATATATATCATATATCTTTGCCGTGTCCGTGTCCTATGTTTTTTGAAATTGCCGTTTCCCCGTGTCTTCCCGTATCCGTGTCATGTGTCCGTTTCCGTTTCCGTGCTACATAGCCTGCATTCATTATCATAACGGATTGAATTCATTTAAATATTTGTTTATTATATCACATGTATCCCAATCATGTTAAAATTTACTACTCTCTCTATTCGTTTAGCTAAATATGTTGTTTAATATTCATTTACGCTTTGTTAAGATGGTAAAAATTATATAAAATATTATTTTTTCAATTTTTTTATAAATTAATTTCGATAATAGGTAATCTATTTATAATATTAATTCTACTATCATTTTGCTGATGTGCCACGTTCACAATTAAAGTTGAATTTTTTATTCAAATGATATTTTCTTATTGGTCAATATTATTGCTGAAATTTTAAAATATCTATTTCCTATTTTAAACATATTTGTTTCCTATTTTTATACTAAAATATTATTTAATTTGATATGTTGTATGCCAATTTGAGATCTATTTTAATCGTCTACGTACATTGAATATTCGTCAAGTCTTGGATGATTTTATTCTTGGATACTGAAATTGTTGATTTATCATATTTAACCGATTGCAATATTCTCCACAATGCCTACATACAACGAACATGTAATAATCAATTTGTAAATATTCGATTTTAAAAATGAATTATAAAAATCAATTAGAGCCAAAAAAGTGTTTTTTATAATTTAATTATTTTAGACATCTTAAATGACTATCAAAAAATAAATAATATTTTAAGACTCACAACTCACAAGCATTACTAATGCTTATTTTACATCTTGGATGAGTCTTCTTAGATCCCTTTTCTACCTTGGATCTTTTTTTTACCATCTTATCTTTATTTTCACTATTTATTTCTCTCTCTTTCTAACCATCTTTCTCATAAAAATAATGAATAAGTTATGTACATCTACATAACTTAAAAACTATTCACACAATCATGTGGTTATGATAATAATTATATATTTATTTCAAATTATATTAGGTCATGTGTTTGAGTATTACTACTACTTTACCTTATTAAATCATTTTCAAAATTTGTATCGTATCTCTTTCCAACTAATTTATAAATTATAAAAAAAATATTTTATACATATTTTTGTTGTAAACACGTATATACATTAATATAGTATTATAAAATATATAAAATGATGTTCAAATTAAAATGGACGAACCTCCCGTGCCTTGAAGGCACGGGTATTACACTAGTGGAAGCTAAATTAACTCTAAACCCTATCTTTAAGAAAAGATAAAAATATAAATAGATAAAAGATATAAATAAACTTATGCATTAAGTCAAACAGGAAAAGATAAAACATTAATAACAATCCCTAAAAAGATAAAATCTATATACCATCTATATCCGAATAAAGGCAATGAGGTATAAAAAACTCCCCCGGGAGCTAGAGAACGCGCGTCCACGCGCCCCCTTTCTCTCTTCATCTTCTTCCTTCCTGATCCCTAATTGCGGTGTTCAATCCGCTCCGATTCGCCTTGTGAGTGCCTCAAATTGGCTTATCTCCTTCAAATTCGGTCTCGTAATGGCCAACCCCACAAAATCGGACTCCCTTTTGGGTTCCGACTGGTCGCGCTGGCGTTTGTTCGTCGACCGCCTTTACTCTCGCCTATTCTTCCCTCGTCAGTGGCTGGCCCTGGTTTGGTGACCTGGTGTTTGGCGAGGCAAGTGCCGATATCCAAAGTGGAAAACTAAAGACAAGAGGGCGATGGATTTCAGAAAAAGAAAGAAGATGCTCTCCTGGGGCGTGGTGGGCGATGCGTTGAGTCTCCCATCGGTTTGTGGAGGAATTGGGCTACGGGGTCTTCTGTTCCCGGCTTGGTGTTGGCGTGTGGATGGATGGACTTCTTTTTCTTCTAGATCTCTCATAGTCATTTAATCAAGCATCATTAATTCACATGTTTAACCCAAAATTCAGTGCTTTATAATCACTAAATTCCATCTATTTCTAAAACAGTTTACCCAAATCAATACCCCCAGTACTATGAACATGAGAAGATAACAGAAACGGAGAATTAACGAGATGGAGATTCGACAGCAACCAGCTTATGGAACGGTGGCGGAAGAAATGACCAATTTCTTGCACAGAAAGAACCCTAAACCAAAATTACAGAAAAGCACCCAACTAATAGACCGAAATCGACCAAACAACCGAAAGAAAAAGAGAGGAGATCGAAAAGACGATACCTAAGATGATAGAGATCTGGTGGAGGCAGGGGTGATGATGGTGGACGAACAGGCGGAAGAGCAGGCCTTGGGCGACAAGTTTTTGCTGATGAAGACGAATTGGCGTCATTTGGTCTCCGGCGGAACGTTCCTTGCCTTCTCCCACCGACTTTCTTCTTTCATTTGCAAGAGTAGAGGCAACCTTCTACTCCCGCACTGGTTTACCCTCTGCAGTCGGTTCCAAACAATGCCAAAAAAACGGAAGTTTTATTTGCTTGGGGTAGAGGGGTTATTTTGGCCCATTTTTTAGCTTTGTGGTCTAATTGTGCAAATAAGCCCATTTTCTGGTCTAGTTGCTGCCATTTCCTCTTGTAAGAAAACTTGAATCGCTCAGAAAACAAAATGGCTCAATCCAACTCTAGTCATGTTAACAATTGTCGTAATCATGTTACATAAGACAATTGTCACAATACTATTTTTCATCACAATGTTAGAGATGTGAATGAGACTCAAAGTGTCTCACGTCAGAAAGTTCAACATATCAAGTCCTAGTATATGAGTCGGTGGGCTACTCCTTCTATTGCCAATTGGTTTTAGAATGGAACCCCACTCGGCTTGTGCATGTGCTAGGCTACTAGCGCATGTGCGTCCGTGCACACGACCCCCAGTCATCGGTCCGAGTCGGACTTTAATATAGTATCAGAGCGGTTAGCCTAACGTCCCATGTCGATCCTGGTCTGGGTTACCCAGTTGTCCAGATCTCAACTAGATGATCATTCCTAGTTGGACTTTGATATGTTGAGCTTTCCGATGTGGGACACTTTGAATCTCATTCACATCTCTAACACACAAAAATTATGTACACATCTCAAACTACAAACAACACAAATTTTAAAAATGCTATAATTTGATCACTTATTATCTCATTCATTTTCATGATTTTGCTAGGTCATACTCCCTCCGTCCAACAATACATGGACTTTTAGATGTAAATTTTTGTCAACAATAGATGGTCTTTAAGTTTTCTAGGTAAAAAGTTGTAATGATTTGTATTGGTTTGTGTGTTGTTGACTTTTTAAAATAATTTGATTGGTTAAAATGTGTAGTGGGTGTTAAAAAATAATAAAATTTATGAAAAAGTTAGTGCAATGATGATGTTTTTTTTTAAAGTAAGGTGTTTTATTAAAACTTGTGCAAAATGCTAAAAGACAATGTATTTTTGGACGGAGGGAGTAGCAAGTAGCAAACGTCAAATTCACTTTTTCAATAGTAGATTATATGTCATGTACTCATGTGCATCTACTTAGTCATTCAATAAAGAATATCTAGGAATAAATAATACTTCCTCCGTCCAACAATACATGAACTTTTAGATGTAAATTTTTGTCCAACAATAGATGATCTTTTAGATTTTCTAGGTAAAAAGTTGTAATGATTTGTATTGGTTTGTGTGTTGTTGACTTTTTAAAATAATTTGATTGGTTAAAATGTGTAGTGGGTGTTAAAAAATAATAAAATTTATGAAAAAGTTAGTGCAATAATGATGTTTTTTTAAAAGTAAGGTGTTTTATTAAAACTTGTGCAAAATGTTAAAGGTAATGTATTTTTGGACGGAGGGAGTATATGCAATTTATATGTATAGTAGTGTATGCCTTTTTCCACGGAGCTATTTTCCCTCACCATTCATGATTTTTATAAAGTAAAAATTAAAATAAATAAAATTACATATCATAACATATATAAAACCTCTAAACTGACCTGTTTTGATCTATGATACCCCGAAACTCTATTTCATAGTGGTTTCGCGTTTCTGCATATTGAGAAACTCCGAAACTCCGCGGAAACACCTCAGAAACGTTTATGAGAGGTCAAAAACTTTGACCGTTTCGTTGACCAAAAAGGTCAGAAACTTTGACTGTTTCTATTTGGTCAAAAACGTTTCTGACTTGACAAATGGCGTTTTCACTAATTTTATAGTTAAAAAATATAAAAAAATCAAACCCCAAATCATACTTCCCCTTCCTCCCGTCTGAAACTCCCATTTCCTTCTATCTATGTTGCTTACTTCTCCTCCATTTTCGGTCCTCCCTCCTCTCACTTGTTCAGTACTCTCTCCCTCTAAGCTCTCTTCGGTAAACCCTCATGTAGAAGTTTCTCTGATAAGCCAAAACTTAATGAAGAGTTAGCTAAGTATATGATTATGTTGGATTGATTACTTTGTGTTGTTCTTGATTATTTTGTTATTTTAAAACTAAGTTACTTTATTTTGTTGGTTTGGAAGACATTTAATATATTTGACATGTCTGTATTGATTTCTATTAATGAGTAAGGACACTATTTATCACAGTATTGAACATTTTAATTTATAGCTTTAATGATGCATTCAATGTGTATTACTTGGTGATATGTTTATTGCTCTTATTTAGACCTTTAAATGAACATATAATTCACATTGCCGTTTCCTCGACGTTTCCGTTTCCTACAAAATTCGGATTGTCGTTTTCCTGTTTCAGTTTCCATTTCCCTTCCGGTTTCCGTTTCTTTTTTCTGTGTAACACAGGTTTTGATAAATGAATAGAGTAATTTCACTAATTTGTATTTATATTTACTGACTTTTTAAAATATTTTGATTGGTTAATGTTTATTTAAAAATAGTAAATTTTTATCACAAAGTCAGTAGAATAGTATTATTTTGAGATAATTGAAATATTTCAGGGTAAAAAAACCATACTCCTTATGTTTCAAAATAAATGTCATTTGACTTTTTTGCACGTATTTTAAGGAGGTAAAAACTATTTAAAATATTATTTTTTTAATGAATTTGTTTTTATAAGTTTATACTTATAACTACTCAGTATGAAATTATTAAAAAAATGATTAAAAAATAATATTTTATACTACCTCCGATCCAAAATATAAGTCGTTTGACTTTTCAACACGTATTTTAAGAAGCCAAAAACTATATAAAATATTAACTTTTTTTAAATTATTTTTTTACAACTTAATATTTGTTGGTAATAAATATTGAATTGTAAAAAAATAATAATAAAAAAGTTAATATATTATATAGTTTTTAGCTCCTTAAAATACGTGTTAAAAAATCAAACGACATACATTTTGGATCGGAGGTAGTAGTGTTTTTACCCGATCAAAAAACGTGCAGAAAAAACAAACGACATCTAATTTGGACGGAGGGAGTATATTTTAAATAGAAGTAGAAATATCAACCATATTTTTAATTATTTTAATAAAAAAAAGGGTTTTTGTATTTATTTTTGCTCCATTTTCTCCTATGGCGGCGTATAAATGTAAATAAATTACAGTAAAGCCAGCTACACGCTCCACCTATCTCTCTCCCTGAAATTTCAATTTTTAATCAGAGGCGCCAACCCTCTTCCCTCTCCCGCGCCTTTTTTCCCTCTCTATATAAATAATCTCCCCCCATTTTCCCCCCTCTCTCCTCCATCTCTCACCTTCTTTTTCCTCCGATGCGCAACCACCCCGCCGCCGTGTCCCCAGCCACCCCCAGCGCCGTCGCCACCCCGGTATCCTCCCTCTCCGACTTCAAGCGGGGCAAGAAACGCGGCAGCTACAACTGCGGCCGGTGCGGCGTCCCCAAGAGGGGCCATGTCTGCCCCCTCTCCGCCGCACCGGTCGCCGGTGACGTGTCCTTGACCCCAACCAGCTCCGCCATGGTCCCGTACTTGCCTCCTCCGGCGCCACGCTCTCGTATCCCTCGCGCTCTCTCATTTGACGACGTTGACGTCAAGGAGCAGGAGATGATGCAGCTGGCCGATGGCGTGTTTGATCCGGATCTGTTGCCTATCTTGTCGGATTTGGATCCGGAGGATGAGGATGAGGAGGAGATCTCCGGCGGTTTGCCGTTGGGGTGCCTTTGGGAGGTGCTGAGGAGGCTGCCGCCTCCGTCGCTGCTGTCGGCGGCTAGGGTTTGTAAGGGATGGAGGGAGTGCAGTAAGAGGCTGTGGAGAGCTGCCGAGGAGCTTCGGCTTAGGGTTCCTCCGGGGGCTCTAGCTGGGATCGTCGGATCTGTGTTGAAGAAGTGCTCGGCTCTTGTCAGGATTTCTCTTAGGATGGAAAGGTCAGATTATCTGAATTAATCTTGGATATTTTTGTTAGGTGGCACGAACTCGGTTTCACTACAGATCAGATCTAGGGTTACTGGTTGGTATCAGATCGAATTGTTGAATTATTTCTGAATATATTACGCTAAGTGATTGCCATTCAACGGATAATATAGAACATCAATCAACTCGATAAAAAATTGCCACAATTTATAGTCCACATGAGGTTATTTTTAGCTGATCTGTCAAATTTAACGTGCAAGGATAATTCCAATGGAACTGTTTTTTGTCTTTATGAGCAAAAATCGAGTTGATAGTTGATTGGGAAGAAGAGGAGCTTTAGTTTCAATCGAGGAAGTGACTCATCTTCTTCGTTGATTGCACAACTCACTTGATTAAATTTGATGTCTTCTTGCAGTGATTTGGATGCAACTATGCTGGCGTGCATCGCATTTTCGTGCCCAAATCTAGAGTCCATGGAGATCTGTACCTCGCCGGCATCAACTAATCTGATTACTGGGTACTTATCCTCTTACTAGGAGACTTCATTAGATTGCTACTCATGTATCCCTGTTTTACATTCTTTATAACGAGCTTGGAACTAGTGGTGTTATTGTTCTGCTGTTTATGATTGATACAGCATTGGAACTGATCACTGCAAAATGATGTATTAAAGTGCAGTTGTGATACATCCTTGAATATTTGATGTTCCCTAAATGTTGATCAATGCTATAGAGATTGATTGTTGAGTTTGTTGTAAATTATTTTTAGGGCAGTGTAACATAAGTTGTTGGCATTGAGCTTTGGCATAACAGTATATGTATTTTGTTGTGTTCATGTAGAGATGAGCTGGGACGGTTTGTCACGGATAAGCGGTGCCTCTCTGTCCTTAAGATGGAAGGTTGCTCTAATCTTGGGGCATTGTTTATTTCTTCAAGTAGCCTTTCTACCCTCTGGCTTTCAGATCTACACTACCTCTCAAAGACGGTGATTACACTTTCCTGTGTTCCTAGCTTTGAGAGTTTATGATCTTCTTATAAACATTGACTCCTCTATTTTCAGGCACCATATTTCTTACTGATATTTTCCTTCATTATAGGTATTTAATTGTCCAAATTTAAGAGAAATTTCCCTTGGGTTCTCTTGTCAAGGAAATGATAATACGGATATTACTGCCATGACTGATAACCTGGGAAGAAGCTGCCCGAGGTTGCAGAACATTCACATTGCATCTACTAGACTGTCGCACTCTTCTGTTCTTGCTCTTACTGCTGCAAACTTGAGGTTTGTTGATCTTTAGCTTAAGAGTGATTCCCCTTGATATGTGTTATCTGGTTTCTTTTCAAGGAAAGAACATGAAATCTGCTTAAGAAGATAATAGAAAAGAACATGTACTCTCAGTATTAAGTTGGAAGTTCTGACTAATCATTGCCATTCTTTCCAAACTTCGAAATTCAGGTCACTGCGGATACTATCACTAGTGATGGGTGCTGGGATCACCGATGCATCTGTTGCTGCCATCACCTCCAACTTTTCAAAGTTGGAGCTTCTTGATCTAAGTGGGTATGTTCAGATTTATATTATTTTCTAGTTTTATCTTATGTCATATATGACTCACTTGGTCGGTCCTCAGAATCTCACATTCCTGCATATGGATTCAGGTCAAACATTAGTGACAGTGGCATTGGGATGATCTGCAATGTATTACCTCAGACTTTGTCAAAGCTACTCCTTGCTCTTTGCCCACATGTCTCCTCTAGTAATTCCCATACGTCTTTCCTTGCTCCTCTGCATGTCTAGTTCCCGCTTGGTGTGCATTTTCCATATGATCCAGCTTTAACCAAACCTGTTATTTCTGCTCTTCAGGTGGTATTCAGTTTGCTACAGCCCAACTACCTCTCTTGGAGCTTATGGATTGTGGAATGACCATTTGTGACCCCGATTCAGAATCATTATCTTATAATTTAAGCGATTGTCAATTTGAGAAAAAACCCAATAACAAACTACATCTTACTCGCCAGAAGCTTATTATTAAGCACAGTCGGCTGAGAAAACTCAGTTTGTGGGGCTGCTCAGGCTTGAATGTGAGTTCTTTTTTCTAGAGTTGCGTACAGTAGCTTCTCCCTCTTTGTTTCTGACTTGAATAATAACAATGTTTGCAGGCTTTATACTTGAACTGTCCACAGCTAAATGACCTGAACCTGAACTCCTGTACTAATTTGCACCCAGGTGTGCTTCTTTAGCCAGTATTAGTTATGTTTGAAGCTTTGTTCTTTGTCCGAGCTCTCTCAAGGTGGGATCTGCATATTAATACGTCTAAGATTTTCTATTTGACAGATAAGTTGCTTCTCCAATGTCCCAATATGGAGAGTGTGCATGCTTCTGGCTGCTTCAGTTCATTAATCCGAGCTGTTGAAAGCCAGGTAAGCTACAGATCTTGTTTCACAGTTTGTAGTTTTCAGACATCTTTCAGTTATATTGAACTAAAATTTGGTTACATGTGTTATCAGTACTAAATCTTTGCACACTACCTTCTTCCTCCCATCATTCAAAGACCTCTCAAGAAAACCCTTTTGAAGTTTATAGCTGATATAAAATTTTCTGCAGGTGCACAACAATAAAACTCCCTTGCTTGATAACTCCTTTCCCTGCAAGCGTATGGCTGATGGCTCAAAGAGGATCAGAGTTCCCCACTTCGTCTACGAGCAGGTTAGAAATCTCCAACAAGAAAAACTTCATTTGCCTTTTACTCAAAGTCTGAACCCTATGAAAGCAACTCATATGAACCTGGTTATTCCCTTCAAACAGATCAATGATGACTTGAAAAGACATGAGGTTCGCAAGCGAAGGTGTACTGTCGTTGAATGAAAACCCAACGCGCTGGAACTTGCCATCACCAGCCACCGAAGCAGATTATTCAAAGTCCCGAGCACATTGTTCAGATCATGTAAGAAAACTGATTTGAAGGAACTCGGTGATGGGGTGAAACCTCTTTGCTTGCCGAGTACAGGTTCCTTCCTCAGTCCAAAATAAAGAGAACCTGCTACATTACAACAAGAACTATCATTGATCTTGTCTGAAGTTCTTGCAATTTTAAGTTTCTGTAGGGAATGCAAATTGCACCCAGATGACATCTTTAATCGGACAGATTGAGATTGGTTTTTTATAATTGGGGTAATGTGATTTTACCCCTTCGATACAATGTAGGATTGATCAGGTAATTAAATGTCAATGAAGTTTATATTGAATTTTCCTTTGATGCTTTAGCAGATATATTAAGAATGAGAAAATGTTGGAAATTAGATTTGCTAAAATATGACTTCATTTTGATATTGGTAGATATTGATTAAAAACGTCTAGCTTGAAAAACACAGTATTGCATAGAGAGTATTTGAAATGTGAAAGTATATATATTCTTTTTATTTTATATATGTTTGAATTTTAAAAAAAAAATCCTCATTTTTGGTTGGACAAATATTTCAACATTAGTTCCATGGACAATGGTTTGATTAAAAAAAAAAACTAAACATGACAACAAAATATGAGTATATGAGTATGATATGGTTACTTGTAGAAATATGAATTTTGTGCAAAGGCTTGAGTTTTTGTGATTTTTGTCCCAAATGGTCTCTCTTTACGATCCACGGAATATAAATTTATTAATGATTAAAATTAAGGGAAAAATGTTTTCAAAAAAATTGAGGGAAAAAAAGGACATATCTTAGCATTCAAGATTATCATGTGAAAATGTTAGTTTAAGTTTATAACTCAACATATGAAAAATCTTGGTAACACACAAAATTTGTACAAACTTGTGATCATCTCATATAATTTCCCAATTATTTTTTAAATAAAATATACTCGGTTGTAAATATATGATCTTTTAGGAAAAAAAAAATACAACTTTTAAGAAAAAAGGGTTGAAAAGAAAAAAAAAGTATAGTAATTAGTACAGTAGTAATTTATTTGAGAACTAGTATAATACCCGTGTCTTGAAGGCACGGGGGGTTTGATTCATTTCAAATTGAACATCATTCTATATATTTATATAATACTATATTAATATATATATATACTTGTTTACTATAAAAAAAATATGTACAAAATATTTTTTAATTTATAAATTAGCTGAAAAGAGATACAATATAATTTTGTAAATGATTTAATAAGGTAAAGTAGTAATAAAACTCAGACACACCACCTATTATAATTTGAAATACATATATAATTATTATCATTAGGATAAAACTAAAAAGGAAAATATAAGATATCATATAATGATTAAAAAAATTATAACCACGTGATTGTGCGAATACTTTTGAAGTTATGTAGATATACATAACTTATTCATTATTTTCATGAGAAAGATGGTTACACAGATGGAGAAATAAATAGAGAAAATAAAGGTAAGATGGTAAAAAAAAGGGATCTAAGGCGCTTCATCTAAATTAACTTTAAAAATGATTTAACAAAAAATTAAATTTTAAAATAAGTAAATTGTAAAAAAAAATGGATCTAATTGTTTTTTATAATTAACTTTTGAAATCGAATATTCACAAATTAATTATTTTTACAAACTTTAAAAAAAATTACAGGTCGTAAAATATTGAAATTATAATAAGAGACATATAGGATTCTAGGGTGTATAAAATAAATATAGATTTAAAATATTCATTTTGGGGATAAATATTTTTTTCTTCGATATTTGAAGCCAAACACCCAAAATTAATCATAAAAGAGTGTTTATTTATTTATTTATTTTTAAATGATAATATATGCAAATTTCACATTTTCTTTTCTCAAAATTCTTCAATGTTTGTTTGTAGATATTAAATTGTTATTTTTTGTATTCCAAATAGTCATTTAAGATGTTTAAAATAAATGTAATTTATCTCTAAAAAATCGTTTGTTGAATTTATATAGATGTCATGTAGAATGTGCAGAGTAAGTATAGATTTAAAATATTCAATTTGGATAATTATTTTCCTCAATTTTTAAGTTTAATAGGTGCAAAAATAATTTCTTCTTAAAATTAATGACGTTTTACTTCTATCTCCAAAAATATTTTAAAAATTTTCAATAAAAATTTAAGATGTCTATATTGTATAATAAATGTAAATTTTTAAAAGAAATATTATTTTGACAGTCATTGTTTTTTTATAGTTAATTTTGATTTTGACATTTGAATTAAATATTCTTGTTAATTCTTGAGTTATCACATTTCAATATATTAGTCAATTTATTTATATACATATATAAATATAAGATTATGTAAACATTTGATTTTTCAAATATATTTTGTATTATTAGATATTCTAATTAATTTTTTTAAAAGGTTACATAACAAATTAAGGATAAGAGTTATATAAATATGTGCACCAGTTAATATATATGACTTCTGATCCGATCATCATGGTTAGAGCTGGTAAAACCCGAGAAACCCGACCGACTCACCTGAACCTAGACTCGACTGAACCCGAACCCGAGACCGAGCCCGACCCGAATCTGACTCGACTCGAAATAGATCCGGACACAGACAAAACCGACCTGACCCAAACCCGATCCGACGCTCAACCAACCCGACATTCAAAATGACAGTATCCAAAATTGTGGTCCTCGTAAATATATAATAATATTGATATGAATGAAATGTATAAACAAAGTCACGATATTAATGAAATAATGATATAAAAGATCGCACGGAATGATAATATTCAAAATTGTGGTCCGACGTATATCAATGTACATAATCTTTTCTATGAAAAAAATGAAATAAATATATTTAAAATAGATCACAAATTGATATAAGCATATCAATTTAAATAATCTTCGTATGAAAAATAGGAAACAAATATATATGAAATAGGAAACAAATAATTTCAGCAATAATATTGACCAATAAGAAAATACTATTTGAATAAAAAATTCAACTTTAATTGTGGTTGGGACACGTCAGCAAAATACTAGCAGAATTAGTAATATTAATAGATAGATAGATAATACTCCATCCGTTCGCGAAAACTTGTCATTTTAGAGTTTTGATTTCGTTCAAAAAAGCTTGTCACTCTAGACATTTCACCCGTATATTTCCCAACTTACCCTCATTTATTTCAAATTTAAATTACCTTGAAAAATGTGTTTGTACTTTTCATTGAGATAATTAAGACAAAAGTAAGGGCAATGTAGGTAGTTTAAATATTTCTTAAATATTGTGTCCGGAGCTAAAGTGACAAGTTTTCACGAACGGAGAGAGTAGATAATAGATAGATAGATAGATAGATTAATAGATAAGAGCAACAGCAACGGTGGGGACTGGGGAGCTAGCCTCCCCACTTTACTTTTTCCACCCATTTAGGCAACCCGACTATTGTAGACAACCTCCCGATTTTTGGGGTGCCTCAATATATTGGGAACCTTCCCAAATCCGAAACAAATAAAATGAGGCCACGTGTCTCTATAATAATTCTTTTTTATTTGATGTGAGATGGAAAAAGTGATTTGGGGAACCCGCCTGTTATGGGAAGTGAAAATGAATTGGGGAGGGTTGAAAATAAATTTAGTGAAAAGTGAGGTGGACGAAGGATAAAGAGAGAAGTTTTGGGGCACCACCCTTGGGATGCTCTAAGAGTGAAAAGTAATTACAGTATATGTTCTATGTATAAAAATATAAAATTATTAATTGTTGATTAAACATCCTTTTTCCGATCGAATTTAATCCGTGCAGTATTTATGAATTAAAAAAGGAGTTGGAAATTCAGCGGCTCTACTTTGAAGGATCGAAGTCTGCACTTGACAGTAAGAAGGTGTTCGAAGGAAGCTTTTTGAGTTCCCATGGAGGCATCTTTGTTTTCAGCTACTCCGGGGGCTCACTGGTGCTCCTCCAAATCACCTGGTATCAACCGCTCCGTATCAATTTCTGATTTCTTTTGGTTTGGTTCCAATATCGAATTGCACCGAAAATTCTCTGCTAAGTTTGGCCGCAACTTCTAGGTTTGATCTTACGAATTTCGGGAACTTATTTCGTGATTACCGCATTGAATTAGGATACTGCATTCTAGAGCGATGAGGTTGTTATTTTGATTTCTCAATCAAGCAAACTATCACAAATTGTGATAGTTTGCTTGATTGAGAAAACCAATCAACACAGACGAATATGGAGATTAAAATCATCAATTTTTAGCAGTTTATCGGTTGATTTGCTGGCAAATCGAACAATTTGTATCCTGGAGCTCTTTTTTTTGTTTGCCAGATCATCGATTTATTGGGAATTTTGTAATCTTCACGGTTTTGGTAGCTACTTCCGTTCTCTGACAAAGCTTTTTTTGGAGCCTTTGTTTCTACAGATATCCCTGGGAGAGCAAAGCTTCCTTTAAATTATCAATCTTTGGCGTCTACAGTGTCAGTTGGAGGAACTACAAAATCTTCAATTTGCAAAATCAGGCCTCAATCTTGCAAGACAAAGTTTTCAAAGGTCTATTTTGATTGGTCCTATTATGATTCTGCTATTTAAATCAACATTGTCTTGTATTTGGTATATTGATCTACAATTCTACAGTGTGTTGAAATATTTTGTCGGAACACTGTGTCGCCTTTTCCAGGTATCATGTAGCAGTAAGAGTGAAGTTCCTGTTTTAAAAGGAAGGTATGCATTATGCAATGCTGGGACTACAAACAAATAGTAGACGTTGAAAAATGAGTGTTTAATGCACAAAAGTACCTAACAAATTGATCTAAACTCGGCAGAGGGATGGGATTACCTGCAGAAAGCTGGTTTTGTAAACATTCTATGATAGCAGATCTTAGTGTGGTCTGATTAGTGGCCTAGTATCATGACTTTTTGATGCATAATAAGTCCTTTTGGCGGATAAAGAGAGACCATTTTCTTTAATCATTGTTATGGTGTTAAGTTGGGGGAGTTCTATTTTTATTTATTCTTTTCCTGTTTCAAGGTGTATGGATGAGGTCTATGACAGTTTGGCTGCACGTCTTCTCCCTAATCCAGCAGTTTTATCAAATCAGAATTTCAAGTAAGCTCTGTTGTGATATAAAAATATACAATATTGCTTTTTATTTACGTCTTCTCCCTAATCCAGCAGTTTTATCAAGTCAGAATTTCAAGTAGCTTTTGTTTACATAGCATGATTCTATTTGATTTTTATTGCACTTTCAAGTGGTGATGTACTTCTTGTTTATAGTTTCTTGTTGGAACCGACATTGCCTTATACTGCAATTATATCTACCAAATGTTCTGCAGGTATATTGTTGGTTTGGCTGGGACTCCAGGTGCTGGAAAGAGCACGGTGGCTTTAGAAGTGGTTCAACGTCTGAACAAGTTGTGGCCTCAAAGATCTTCCGGATTTGATAAACTAGTGGGGCCGCCAGATGTTGCTGTTGTTCTTCCAATGGATGGATTCCATTTATATCGCCATCAACTAGATGCAATGGAGGTTTGTGTTCCTTACAATTGATTAATATTAATGTTAACTGCTGTATATTTGTTTATGCTTAGTCAGTAGCTGTAACTTGCTAGTAACTCATTCATTAACATTATGCAATCAGTGAACAATCTCAATGCAATTTTGTAATTCACCAATAACAAGTAACTAAGTTTCACTTCAGATACAAATAATCTCAATGCAATTTTGTAATTCAGCAATAACAAGTAACTAAGTTTCACTTCAGATACAAACTGTCTATATATCCAGAAGGTCGGCTTGGCACTCTAAATGTATTTGTAACCTGAAACTTGTATACTCACTTTGCATTTTGCATCAATTTGCCAAAACAACTATAGATGCTGAAGAGTGTTATCACATGTTTGAAAACTGCTAGTGTTGAAAAGAGATGTCTACTTATTATTCTGTTGTGTTTATAAATTATAAGGTTTCGGCCTATACTGCCCATTTATTTACAGATTATACCATGAGTTTAATATTTTTCTCATGATGGTCATTTTTAGGATCCAAAAGAGGCTCATGCAAGGAGAGGAGGTGAGGTTTATTTTTACCTCACATGTCTTGAATAATCTTGTGAGCATTAACATTTGCCTCTCGATTTTTTTTTTAATCAGCTCCATGGACTTTTGATCCTGCAAGATTATTAAAATGTCTCCAGACCCTAAGGAGCGAGGTAAAGAACATTACCCAAGCAATATGCCTATAAAAATCACATGATTCTCTTGCCTTTTTGAAAGGAGTATATTAAATAATTTGCAAGGTAGATTAACCTAAATCATGTTATGACCTGATGCATGACATATATTCCAGGGATCTGTTTATGCACCTTCTTTTGATCACGGTGTTGGAGATCCAGTTGAAGATGACATCTTTGTGGGCCCTCAGTATGTAAAGATTTCCACTAGTTCTGATCTTGCTGTCATTAGCAATTAGCATGACTCTTTATTTTTTATTTTTTTTTATATTTTTTTAATGGTAATGGGTATCTTAGTGACTTAATGTTATGCATAATTTACTTGGAGAAGTTACCCATCAGCATCAATAATCTCTAACATGAAATGCCATCTGCATTGAAATCGTAGATTGAGACAGGGGCCCTTGTGTTAATCTTGGTTAAATCAAATGCCTTTACTTGGAGAAGTTACCCATCATCATCAATAATCTCTAACATGAAATGCCATCTGCATTGAAATCGTAGATTGAGACAGGGGCCCTTGTGTTAATCTTGGTTAAATCAAATGCATTTACTTGGAGAAGTTACCCATCATCATCAATAATCTCTAACATGAAATGCCATCTGCATTGAAATCGTAGATTGAGACAGGGGCCCTTGTGTTAATCTTGGTTAAATCAAATGCATTTACTTGGAGAAGTTACCCATCATCATCAATAATCTCCAACATGAAATGCCATCTGCATTGAAATCATAGATTGAGACAGGGGCCCTTGTGTTAATCTTGGTTAATTCAAATGCATTGTCAATGCAAAATGGCAAACATAAGTTACATATTTGAATAGTAGTTATGTTAAACCATGAGAACAACGATCTCAATGCTTTCTACTCTAATACTCTGTATAACTATATATCACGCTCCTGCTGTATGTCTGACTGGTTTGTCAATAGGTACACCTGTTATCTGAAAAGAGTTTGTTTTAGCAACACAAAACTCCTTATATAACCCGCATTCTCTGATCCGCTGTGGACAGTTAATATCTTGGCCAACTTCTTCTGTGCAGGCACAAAATTGTGATAGTAGAGGGATTGTATGTACTTCTACAACATGGGGTCTGGAGTGAAGTATCAACCATGTTCGATGAGAAATGGTGAGTGCAGGACTTTGTCAGGTGCTATTTTGTTGGTAATTATTTAGTGAATGGATGGCTGATGTTTTAGTTATCATCTTCTACACTAGTCTCAATTAAGTAGTAAAGGAAATGGATTTGATTTATTCTGTACGCCATCGTTGATATCTACCGCTCTCGAAGTTTATGAAGTTTCCATGATTCATTCTATGTGGGTTAATACCATTTTATGCTAAACTGAAGGTTCATTGAAGTTGACATTGACACATCAATGCAAAGAGTTTTGAAGAGGCACATTCAGAGTACGTACTCGTAGATCTTTATTTACTTATTTTCACATCAGAACGCTTAACTCGCACTTACTAGTTTGTCGTTTCCTTTGATGCTTGCAGCTGGTAAACCCCCTGATGTAGCGAAGTGGCGGGTATTGCCCATAACCTCCCTTTGTGTTTCATTCATGTACATTGGAATTCTTCCCTTATATATGACTCTTAACAACACTTTCCCATCTCCTATCCTTTCCAGATTGATTACAATGACAGGCCAAACGCAGAGATGATCATCGAGTCCAAGAAAAACGCGGACTTGATCATCAGATCAGTCGATTTCTCCAGTTGAATCCCATTGCCTCGCCAACTGTTCAGGCAAGCAGTTAAATCAGGCAATTTCATCATCTTATGCACATATTGTTTATTTCGATTAATTTCTCCAAAAATCGGTCTCTCAACTGTTGAAACGAGGTTGAATGAAACTAATTGCATTTTAAATCCCCTTTAGGGGGCACTAATTGCAATTATCAGTTGAGTTAGTATAAAGCCCCATAGCTTATACACCATCATGTGGGGACTCATTGGTCCTACACCAAGCCATAGCTTCCCTTCCTGATCCGGTGCTGTCGTTATCCATCAATTGATGTCCCCTTGATTGATCTCGAACTGACCAGTTGAGCTGTGCTTGTGCCCTCATTGTAGAGCACCACAACCAATCTTGTTGATTGAGCTGTGCTTGAACTGACAAGGGCTTCTTTCCACTTTCCTAAATGAAAACTAGATGGGACTGGAGTTTGTAACTCGTATTCGCGTCGAGCCAAGCTTTGATGCTTGCACAAATAATGAAGCACGTCGTTTAGCTATAAGCATGGGGCCTTGTCCCTGTGTTTACTTGAATGCAAGTAGTGCATGTGTGACATTGAGGGCCATCTAACAGAAGCTCTGCCAATTTGCAACGTACCTATAATGCATAGAATTTATGACGTAATCGGACATCCGTGCTGTATCCAAGGCCACGGCCCGTATAACACCGTGTACTATAAGGTTCGATTGCACAATGCACAAGACTTAAATTTTAGGGGTCTTATTTATAAAATTGAGTCACTTCAAACGGTTTTTGTCAAGATAATTTCAAATAAATTGCACGCATGTCCTTTTCATTTCTTCCAAAAAAAAATTGCAAAATGGTTCAAATTTTTTTCTCTTTTATTAGTCGAAACTTAAATATGTTGAACGAACTATTGTGATCGAAAACAGGCTAAAATCGATGAAATTAGTCAAGGTATCAATTGATCGAGACTCGAATTGGTATATCAATTGTCTTAGATGATTATCGAATGACATTCGATGATTATTTGTGGCCGTCGTTCGAAAAAGTGGCTGAGGTTCGCAGATGACGAACTAAATAAGAGACCTCGACAATGTTTGATGAGGACAACCGTAGACATTGTCATATTGGTCAGAAGACTAAAAAACAATTATCTCCATTTTTCACACTTCAAGACATGAATGTTTACATTTAAACACCCTAAAAAAAGATTCTAAATATCTGGATTGTTTTTTTTATTAAGTAAAGATTCGAGATCAGACAAATCTGATTCTCAATAGGCCGACGAGTCGACAGACGGAAACCGCCTAAAACATACCATACAAATAAAAACAGGCGCAACAAAAACAAGTAGAAATAAATATACAATAAAAACGGCATAAGAAGAACTACTACTAAAAAGTTGAGGATGACGGCGAAGAACGAAGCCAGACACCAACGAATAGTGGCACCGCGGGCCAGCGCGATATTGTAGGAAGCTCCTTCCTGTGGGTAGTGTGGACGAGACTCTAAGGAAGCTCCTTCCTGGATATGGAGTCACCCTGAATGCACCACTTCGACCTCAGTCAGTCCCGACTCCGAACTCCACGACCCCAACCAAACAGAATAACTCCTAGAGACGTCGTATCCAGAGCCACACACCAATCATTCACTAAATATGTGGATGGTTGCATTGCCCTCACTCTAAGAATAACTTCTTTTTTTTTAAAAAAAAAAAAGGGAAAGCTGAAAATGAATTAAATAAGAAAAAAAGTACAAATCGAATGAGGGTCCGGTAGCTGGATCCAGGAGGGGTGGGGGAGACAACCCGGATCCGGGTCGATTGGAGTGGCCTCCTCCTCAACCAACATAGAAATCACTCCTCATCACATCAAGTTTCCTGTAGCCCGGTCCACGCGTACACGCAGCGAGTGGCCCACACGCCCCCACCCATCAACCCCAATAATTAATATGATAAAGACTTAATCCCTTTTGAGTTCCTCTCCCATCACCTATATTTATACAAACCTTCAAACTCTACCCATCATCTCACATTCTCACAATCCAACGGTTAGTTCACAACAAGAACAAAGAGAATATGGAATCAAGGGCGTCGGAGACTCGGTTTGGCTTCGAAAACGATCTAAATCTCAAGGCGACGGAGCTCAGTTTGGGGTTGCCCGGTAGGTGTTCCAACAAGAGGGCTGCTGAGGCACCCGAGGATTCGAGCTCAAGGTCGTCTACGAACAGCTCGAGTGTTTCCGATGCCAGGAATGATGGTGCTCCTCCCGCCTCCAAGTAAAATCACTATCCCGTTTCTAGATATCGGATATCAGGATATCTAGTGTTTGATATGACTAGATATCGATATTGTACGTTTGGTATCCCCAAGATACTCACTTGATATCTGATATCTGTGTTTTCCCAAGATATTAAGATATTAAGTAATCTGTGTTTGGTATCGTCATATATCGATATCGATACCAAACAGGCTATATATATAGTTTGGAATGAAATGATCAATGAAACGAGGTATTCACCAATCTTGTTTGCATATGATTGAACGTTGATAGGGCACAGATTATTGGATGGCCGCCGGTTCGATCCTCGAGGAAGAACATCAACGTCCAAAGCGCGAAGAAATCGGCCTCATCGGACCAGCTGGGATCGGTATTGTATGTGAAAGTAAGCATGGATGGAGCTCCGTACCTGAGGAAGATCGATCTCAAGCTCTACAAGAGCTACTCCGAGCTTCTTGAGGCCCTCGAGAGCATGTTCAAGATCACCATCGGTATGAAACACACGAGCTAATTCGATCTTCCGATTCGGTTCAACCATATAGGAATGGATGAATATATGAATGATGATTTGGCCTGCAGGTGAATACAAGGATAGAGAAGGATACAATGGATCCGAATGCGCCCCAACGTACGAAGACAAAGACGGAGACTGGATGCTCGTCGGAGACGTTCCCTGGGAGATGTTCCTTTCCTCCTGCAGAAGGCTCAGGATCATGAAATCTTCGGATGCTAGAGGGCTAGGCTGTCTATAGAGCAATGCCGGATCGAACCAATGTTTTCGGATTCGACGAAAATGCAAACTATTTCCTGCTTTCTCTGTTATCTCCATTCATTGCTTCTTTTTTTACTTCTCCCCTTTTATTGGTTCCCTTTATATGTATGTTGAATTGTACACAATGAGCAAGTTTCATATCCATAAGTTGATCAACAATTAGAGGTCATATTCTTCTCTTGGAAAGTTCTACTTTGTTGATTCTATTGATTAACGATGAACTACCAATGTCAAGATAATTCAATATTCGTATCGATAATTAGGTATTCACTTCACTTTGTGGATCTGACTAATCTAACAAATGCTATAGATCCAAGTCTTACTCCAAGGGTGGTATTGTTTAGAGAAAGAAAGAATATGAAGAGACCCAAAGAGTCTCATATTGATCGATATTATGAACAAAGAAGTCTTAGTACATAAGCTAGCGTGGAGTACTCTTCCTGTTAACAATTGGTTTTAGGATGGAACCCCATTTTTTTTTGTTCTATATATTTTTCAATGATAATCAAATTAGTTATAATGCTCTAAAAATTGATACATGTAGCTAGGGACTAATGTATAAAAAGGGATATATACACTCAAGCCCCATACCAAGACCAAAGCAATAAAAAAACAATATAGGGAACAATTCAGTTGGGATTAAAGAGTACTTAAAATCTCTAATGCTTGATTTGACAAGTAAAAACCACTTAATTTTATTAGGCCACCGATTAATGAGATCTAAAAACTAATTAACTGTACTGATCAGTAGTTGACCCATCTTTACAGGTAATGTGTTCCCCTCATCACTAACATCAGTCTACATTATCAATCAAAGCACAGACAAATAATGCAGAAAACAGTTAGGTATGAAGCAAGTAACTTCTAATCTCCAACCCATAAAATCTGATAATTAATCAAAGAAGTTGGGTTGTTTTCACAGGCCCGGCCAAGTGGTTGAGACAACCCAACTAACCCTCATGTGAATTAGTTGTTCATAATTTTGGTTAAGATGTTTTCATAGGCCTAATGACCGAATTTGAATAGCTTAATTCAACCAAAAGCAAGGCCTTGCAGAGAGTTTTAATCCAGAAGTGAAACAATCACAATGTACCAGTAGCACACCCAGTTCCAGGCCTCTGGATAGAACCATTATACCTTGAATTTGGTAAATAAAGAGCGGCCATCCAGGGCTCGAACCGGGGACCTTTGGATACTACCCGTAAGTCCTTTCCGGTTGAGCCATTCTGGAATGATTATAGAATCATTATACCACATTCACATAATCACACTAATGTAGGCACGGACTTTGGGACAGGCTGAGATCCGCTCTAGTCCGACCCATCTTTAAAAGTCAAAATCGGGTATATATATATCTATAAAAACTTAATTAATCGAGTATTTATCCATCAAGACGTTGAAATTGTTTATATATCCATCAAATTATTTAAATTTTGGTCATATATCCACACCATCATGTTTAAAGGATAAAGGTAACAAGAATATCACATTCACACTTGCATAAACTCTATATAATACGATAACAAATGATGTTATTTTAGGATAAAGCGCCGTTAATTTAAGATAAAATGTCGTCATTTTTTTCCGCTAAAAAATATAAACAAATAAATAAGTGAAATAGCCAAAGAAAACAAACTAACAAAATAAGGATAGCAAATGCAATATAATAAACATTGAGTCAATATGTAACTTGTTATACTCTTACTATGTAATAATATAACCAAATATAAAAAATTTAAAGTTGCATAATTTCTCATCTAAGCTCTAGAGATCAATGATAGTATGTAAAGTATAAAATCATATACTCCCTCCGTTCAACAAAACTTGTCGTTTACTATTCACGCACGCTTTTTTAGAATGATAAAACTATATAAAATATTCATTTTTTTTAAAATTTTTTTTAACAAGTTTGTACTTGTTAATAATAACTACGAAATTGTTAAAAAAAATTATTTAAAAAGTCGATATTTTATATAGTTTTTAGCTCCTAAAAAACGTATATGAATAGTAAAACGTCAAGTTTTGTTGAACGGAGGGAGTATTATTTTGACTAAAATAACTACTAGTATAGTTTATGAAAATAAAATTAAAGTGATTTGAAATTTAATAACGGTTTCTTTTTTGAACGGACTAGCACTTAAAAGTCAAATTTCTCCATGGGAGCCCATAAACAGTACTAAGCCCAATAATGAATCCGGCCCAAATTAAAAGCCCAATAGAGATTTTTCTGTGGCAGCCACGCTCTTCTTACGGGAGCTACGGCGTATCGTCTTCTCTCCTTTTCTCTCTCTTCCGTTCTTCCTCGATCTAACCCTCGGATTTCGCCATTGTTGAAGCTCCGATTACAGTTGAATCCAACAATGTTGGCTCGCCGGGCGTCCCAGCGCCTCTTCGAAATCCGCCAAAGCTTCCGCCGATCTCCTCAGGTAGTTGCAATTTTTCTCTTTTTTCCCACTAGTTTTTTCTCACTGGCGAATCAATTAACAGCGTATGTGATTTGATTATCTCTCAACCAGGCATCTCGATCGTTCTCCACTGCTCTCAATTATGTGAGTGTTTTTAATTTCTGGAAACTTTCGGGTTTGAGTAGTGTTAATTGATTTTGGCTGCGAAATGTGTCTGAGCTAAAATTCGTTGTTTTTGGGATGAAACAGCACCTTGATTCGCCAGATAACAAGCCTGATCTTCCATGGGAGTTCAACGCAGCAAACAAGGAAAAGGTTAATTCTCAATTTATTGTGATGAATTAACTGTTTATTTCGTGTTTCGGTTTAGGGATTAGGGATTTTCCGTTTCTTTGAAGGTTGTTGTTGCTTAGTTATAGAATGGGGTTTGAGAATGAAATGTTTGATAAGGGATTTCAATTGGCTTATATTTCTTACTTGATTCGAATGTAAAGAATATAAGTTTAGAACCCTGAGTTTGTCCTTGTGGATCAGTATGAATTTATGATTTTTAATGATTCACTCATGTATTTATATTTCATTATTTCTTTCAGTTCGGTCTAACTTTATCTTGTTGAAGTTGATTTTTCATTGTTTGACAAGAGTAGTTCTTTATTTAGGTGAAGGAGATTTTGTCTCACTACCCATCCAACTACAAGCAGTCTGCTGTAATCCCCATGCTAGATCTTGCTCAGCAACAGCATGGAGGGTGGCTTACAGTTTCTGCAATGAATGAAGTATGTCATTTTAATTTTTTTGCTTAATATTTATTATTTTCTTTCATCTACCATTTACTGACTGCAGACTTCTGTTTTGTGCTCTGTTGCAATTGGCAGCACATTAATCATTGAGGAATTCAGTAGTAGAACCTGATCATTTTTTAGTTAGCTTGAATCACTTTAGCCAGTTTACCTTCTAAATCAAGCTAATGAAAATGAATGCATGATGTTTTGGTTTCAGTATATAAGAATCTGAGAAAGTACCCAAATTAAACACTACGTGTGGTTTTGTGTGGTTTTTTGTTGGAAGCCTCGTTTGTATGACTTTATTTCTACTCTTATTTCAAGCAAACTATTACAGTTTAAATTTGTGTAGTCCATTTCACCTGTGTGGGGCTTTACCTATTGACTTTTGATTTGTGCAAGACACCTGTGAATCATTAAACTGAGACCATGATCCTAAAGTCAAAACAACCGAAAAAATAGAATACCTCAGTAAACTGCGCCAAAAGTTAATGGCTACAGAAACACGGCACAGTCAGAGTAGCTATTGTGACTCTCATAGCAGAAAATAAATATACTGTTGTCTTGAGCATCTAATTCTAATTTTGTAATTTATAATATGAAAGTAAATGTATGGGCACCTTCTTGAAATGGATAGCGTAACAAGATAATACTATATATGTATATTTCAAAGTCTGCAATTTGGCCCTAAACCCCAACTATGAATCCCATGCTTGAACTGAGAGGCTTTAGACTGTATTTTGGCAAAAGTTCAATTATTGACTGGCTGCAACCCAAAAGTAACAGTGGTTGGAGAGGGCATTGACAGTTGATCCTTCCCTGTGGTCTTGTTCTATTAGATATCTTCCTTTCTGCCTGATTTCTGATATACTTCATGTCTTCTAAATGACTTGAGTAATCTTATCTAATCTGGGGATGATCTAGATTGCAAGGATTGTAGAAGTTGCTCCTATCCGTGTGTATGAGGTTGCAACTTTCTATTCAATGTTCAACCGTGCAAAGGTGAGGCAGCTCATTGCTATCTATTTATTGCTTATTGTAATGTTTAACATTTTATGGTACTCATTGCTTTTCTTGCATCATAGGTTGGAAAATACCACCTTTTGGTTTGTGGCACAACACCCTGTATGATACGAGGTTCAAGAGACATTGAAGATGCCCTGCTGAAGCACTTGGGCGTGAAGCGAAATGGTACATCACATCCATCATACCAACATGCTTTAATATGAATACAGAATACTATGACTTAAAATTAGGCCATTTATTTGATTTTAAATAGCTCTTTTGCTTGTGAATAGAGGTGACGAAGGATGGGTTGTTTTCAGTTGGAGAAATGGAATGCATGGTGAGTTCCTTCAGTGCTCATCATATTATCATATGCAGTTTTTGTCCTGCATGTTGAATATCGTATTCGTTTCGCAAATAAGGCTGGGAATTGCTTGCTAATGATGAGAGTTGTATGGTTGAATGTATAGGTTCTGAATCTCATCTATGTTAAAGATCTCTATTTTTAGTAGAATTGCTTATTTGTTTTATCAACCTACTTTCTCCTGAATAACTGTATGAAACTTGGATCCATGGTTATTGTGTTGTGTCTGCAATTGTTGCTGGTTGCTGCAATGTGATTTGACTTCCAAACATGGACACTACTTAGCTTACATTTTATTCAACTTTCCACAGGGTTGCTGTGTAAATGCTCCCATGATTACGGTGGCTGACTACTCCAATGGATCTTTAGGATATACCTATAATTATTATGTATGTTGTTGGAAACCCATTTTCATTTCACACCATTGATTTCCATAGTTGATACACTTCACAGTTTGAACATATACCAATACGAAATGCAGGAAGATGTCACTCCAAAGCGAGTTGTGGAAATCGTTGAGATGCTAAGGAAGGGAGAGAAACCACCGGTTAGTAGATTGAGCTGATATATAGAGCTCCAGTTAAACTCTAATTATTGTTTCCACAGTGCCATGTATATCTGTTAATCTTCTTACTCCTGTTGTCAGCATGGCACGCAAAATCCAGGCCGGATCAGGAGTGGACCAGAGGGCGGGAATACGACATTGTTGGGCGAACCAAAGCCTCCCCCATGTCGAGATCTTGATGCATGCTAAGGCATGAATTCAAGAGGTACCACATTTCATTAACCTCTGGATTTATGCATGTAATGATCTGCCGATGATCCTGTAAAACACTCATGGAAGAATTCTAGTTGCTCTTTCTTGCCAGTATAATCTGGCGCAAGCTTGCCAGTATAATCTGGCGCAAGCTTGCTTGGTTTCGCCAAAACACCACCTTAGTTTGCTGTTCTTGCACTCTCTGTATCAAGTGATGGAATTGGATGCAAATATGCAGTCCATGGACCTTTTTGGGGGGATTTTTTAACGAGTGGAATAGAATAACCCTCTTTTCTTGACATTTTTAATAAAGATTTCAAACTTTTCTTTCCTTTTGATGGTTAATCTACATGACCACATTGCCTTTGCATCTTTCCCCTTTTAGCAACTTTCTGAAGATGGGCTTTCTTAGTTTAATTTTGGATTATTGTGTGATTAGTGGGAATTCATGTACACACTTTGTTGCTAGGTTAATCTTACAGGGCTTGGGGTATGCCTACGAAGTAGGCATTCGGGTAAATCACCCAGTAGTTGTTCTTGGACTGCTGTCCGCGGACTTGAACCGACAACCTCCTGAACATCTAGTTTAGTCGTGTATCACTGTATTGTTCCAATTGTAACCAAAAGTTCAGTTATGGGTCTGTGGTCTCCATGATGCAAATTTTGCACGCATCTAACCATACTATAAACCAAGGAGACTAGTACAAAAAATGTTGTGTTTTTTTGTGCTGCACTGAAAATTCAAGCATACCCGAAGAGGAAGGATGTCGATTGATCACCGATGAAATCGCACGCGTGTGTGAAAGGATAATGGCATGATCATTCTGACATTCTGTGCCCACCACAACAACAGCCACAAAAAAATTGCTAGATTTGGCAGTGCAGAATGTTTTGATGGTGATTAAGATGGCTAATTGATGTCTTTATGCAACTTTGAAGAGGTTTATTTGAAATCCCTAGAGGCTAGAGCACGTGTAGAGAACATAGGCAATGAACTACCTTAAAAAAGCAATCTTTAATCACAAACTTTGTTGTGATGATAATAATTATCACTACAAAGTTTGTTTCTTTATCCCTTTTGCAAGATGTAATTAAATTTTAAAAAACCCACAACTTCTTTGACTTTGATGAGAAGATAACTTTGTTTTGTGTTTAATGGTGACTGATGCAACATTAACAAATGGACTAATTGCAATGTTTATCTTGAAAAAATACGGTTGGGCTATATACACTCCAAATCATGCACGTCCTTAAGGACGTGCATGATTAAAAGGGGTTAAATTTTTTTTTTTAATTTTAATTAGTCACAAGGCTTGCACGTCCTTAAGGACGTGCAATTTTAAACTTGTGTTTTGTGGTGTATATAGCAACACCCAAAAAAATATTTTTTTAAATACTAATACAATTAATAAATAAGTATAAGTAGGTGGATGACAATATGTCACATCCCCAGCTCAATTAGTACATTTAATCCGTCTATCAATTTGTCAACCTCTTGACATCAGACAGTATGCTGCCTAGAAAAATATACATTGTGTCAAACAAAATCCAATGGTATTTAACATGCAAATAGCATGGAGGGGTTTTGCTATCCTCCTAATACATTGTCCTTAACAAGTATAGGGCATGGAGGGGTCAAATAACTTTATGGAAATGCAAGCTAAACCACCCCCTTAAAGGAGGAAAGACCAAGGAATATAGATAGATATAGAGCAACACAAATTGATACTTCATTTATGCTATACAAAAGAAGGGTATTCCAAGCAAACAAACAACCCTTATCCCTTGTAGAGTTGTAGTTGTGGGGCATTACCTTTTTTTTTTTCTTTCAAGATTTGAAAAATAACATTCTATTACAATTATTACTAACAAAGAAAGAACCTTAAGTGTACTCATCCATCCATTCCATTCCCCTTTGGAGGACCTACCACCCACCCCCACTAGACACAAAGACAAAAGGCAAAATAAAACAAAATGAGAGCCCCCCACTAGCTCCTCAAAGGTGCTTTTGTCATCCCCCACCAATAGCCTCTCTTACCATCTCCTCCACAAAATAAAACAAAGAGTTTTTATCAAATATCAAGTAAGCTTTGACATTTCTAGCTTTTACCTTTCTACTTGAGCATGGTGAAGACTTTTTGTAAGGCAATTTATGTATTTTATTTGGTAAGGTAATCAATCCCTTGGTTGACAATGGATCAAAAGATGAGAAGGAAAAAAAGGCATAGAGAAATGGTTGAGGTTATGGGGTCTGACTTTGATTGCAATTCGGATAGGAGAGTTGGGTTTGAACTGCAGCTGCAAAAAGAGGGGCCAACAGAAGGAACTATGGACGGGTTTGCTAGAACGAAGCAGACTGTATACCTAGCGTTTTATGTTAGGTTTTATTGCGATTTACGAAGGAGGGTTTGGTTCGGGCTTGATGCCAGAAGTGTTGGACGCATCTGATGGCTGCGTGTGATAGATAGCTGATGCGAGTGAGACGGGCATGATGCAGAGCTGCTTTGACTGAAGAAACTGCATTGCTGCCCCGACATTCTCTTCCATTAGCTTGGCTACTTGTCGCTCTGTCCCGTCATTTGACCATCTCTCCCAAGCAGGAGGGTTTCTCCCACCTTCACCACCATCTTCCTAAAGTGTGGGGAAATGGACAAATAATAGTCAGCAATGGAATTAGTTCATTGCAAATGGGTTTAGGAAAGAACTGCTTTGTGAGTTGTTACCTCCACTGAAGATATTGGCATGTCTGTAACAAGAGGTGCTACAGCACCGGCTCCACCCAATCTACTCATGCTCAAAACCTGTGAGGCAATGGAGGATATGATGTAGGATAATTATCAGTTAAGTACATCTTTCTGTAAATGAAACTTATGACTGACTTCCTTAAAGCAAGCATAAACAAGAAAAGATTGTTCATTATCATATGCTACATCCAGAATCCGAGTCATTTCCCATTAGCAATTTTACCAATGTCCCAGCTTGCAGATAATTTTGATGATGGGAAGTATCTAATCCAAGATATTTCATCATGTCTGCCTATTACAAATCTTTGTGTTCATTTGATCATGATGAACACTGTTTAAAATCTCCGATGATGTTATCATAATGTATGTATAAATGGGACCCTTAAAGTTAAACCCAGGTATCATCTTATATTGATGGTGCATTGAGTAAAGAAAAAGCAATTAATTTGCCATATGGGGCTGGAGGTTACTTAATCAAGTAGCTAGAGAAAGAGAACTAAAACACGAATATATCATGACTTCATGTACCAGAATACTATTTCAAGGTCCGGCTACATATCCATTTTGATGATTATACGCTTCCCATAATACCAGCATCAACCATAAACAAAAAATAGTGCAAACTTACTATTAAGTCACAATCAAGCTATTTACCTTCACTTGTAACCTCAGAAACTTAACATAATCCACGATTTCATCAAGCATGGCAGCTCTATCAGTCTGAAATGTTGGAAAATGACAAAAATGAACATTTCTTCTTCTACTTCTCTCTTGATGAAATAACAAACACAATATATACTCAGAAAAAATGCTATCTCAAAACTTAAGATATGATTTTTTAAAGTAATCTAGCATAATGAAATAATGCATAGAAACGGTTAAAATTAAAATACTAACTAGAGCAACTGATATAAGATGGATGAAATTGCATATCTATTTTTTATTTTATTTTTTTTATCAAAGGAGGATACTTGAATAACTCCGTTCATTAAAAGAAGTTATCAATTCTAAATGCTACCATTGTCAGCTAACATAACACCATATGGGTCACTAGACCTTGGTTGATGTGGCCAAATTGGAATCGTATAGCTGAACCCTGTACTAACTAGGAGGCAGGATAGAGGAAGGGAAGTAGACACAAAGAGGTTCAAAGGACTATATAGTATATACCCTCTCAAAACATATTTCAGTCAGCACATTCCACCTTTCGGAACAAGTATATGAGACACCGAAATGCCAATTATTGAGCCAAAGCACGAGAGAGGGTTTACAACGATACTAAATACCTAATAACACGTTCACGTTGGGATATTATATGCCTTCTTTTAGAGATCTAACCACTTGACAACAAGCCCTCGTAAATCAATTTGATCTTGCAAATCATCAGACATTCATAATAGTACCGAATTCACAACCCACTTTCTCATACCAGAAAAGAAGAAAAAGACATTTAATGTAACACAGCATAAGTAGAACTTACCTTGTTAACACTAGGAACCAGCTCTTGCAACGCCCTGATTCTTTCGGCGATTCTCTCTCTACGCAACTGTTTAAAAAGGAAAGGTTCAGTTGCAGACGTTGCAGACATATGAGTACATTTTAAGCTAAGCTTAAGAGCAAAGCAGCAATAACCAAACACCATCTTCTAACTTCTAAAGTGCTGAGATAGAACAATATACCAAAACAAAAGTAGCTGTTGATGATTGTCATAGATTCCAAAAAAATCACATATGGATGTGATGATACTGAGTTGCCAGCTTACCCTCTCAGCAATGCTATGTGGATCAGTAGCCTGACCTCGCCGAGCCCTAACTCTCGGTCGAACAGCAGGTGGATGTGGCCCTAGCGGAACAGGATTAGGCATCGGGTGTCCATGGAAAACCTAACACAAGAAATAGTTCGAAACCAGCAAAGAAATCAATATGACAATTGTTCAGGAATTCATCAAAGAAATAGGAATCACAACTTTCATAGAACGGTAATTGAGAAATGCAGTAGCTCTTTGATCATCCCCAAACATGTCAATTTCAAATTCCAAACATCTCAACCTCATAATCAGAAACAATCACACTTACATTCTTACTGGAAGCGCCTCTAGCATCGACGAGATCGTCAGGGAACCGTTTGAGGCTGCTAACAGCTTCGTCCGGCTTAAGGAAGCCGCCGCTGCCTTGCTCAAGGCTCAACCCTAACGGAAACGCCTGGTGTTGGTAGACGCCGCCACCGGCAGCTCCGGCGAGGTGACCGGAGGCCTCGCCTGAGTTAAGCTGAAGCAGCATGGGGGCGCCGCCAGCTGCTCCCGCCAAATTAGGGTCTCCTCCAGCGTAGGACTGAATCCCCAAAATCTGCTCCAGAAAATCGTTGTCTGAACCGTCTGTAGGATTGTTCGCCATGGCTAGTAGTGCACAGGAGACGAGTTTGGAGAGGTGAACGACTGGCTGAAGGTTTGCAGCTATGGGCTATGGCGACGCTGTCTGGGGAGAGTTGAAAAGGGAAAAGGAAGGAGGGATTTTGGTGCTTAAAAATGGAGGACTTCACACCGAGAAAAGGCAGGAAGGAGAAGAGGATACATTTATATATTATTTCAAGAATAGAAACAAACACGGTCTTAACTTTTTTTTTTTTTTTTTTTTTTCGTTTTTCTTTTTGTTTACTTTCATTAATTAATTCATTAATACTCCTCCAATGTTTAATTTGTTATTATCATTGGTACTCTCCATTCAATTTAAAATATTAGATTTTTTTTACTTTTAAATATGTATTTTAAGGGGTTAAAATAATATAAAATATTAAAAAATATATATTTTAAAAAAATACTTAATACTGACTAATTTTTTAGTAATAAATTTTACTTTTGCACAAAAAAAAAGTTAATATTTTATATAGTTTTTAGCTCTTCAAAATATGTGTTGAAAAGTAAAAAATTAAAAATTTTAGATAGGAGGGAGGGAGTATGATTTTTAAGAAGAGTAACTACAAATATCGATTTTTTAAATTAAGCTTTTTTTATAAATCATACATAAGTAAGAAATTTTATCAAATTCTTTATAATTATTTTTATAATTAATATTTATTATTAATAAGTATGAAATTATATATATATATATACACACACATAAAATTGATATTTTATATATTTTTAGCCTTTAAAAATGTGTGTCGAAAATCAAACACCAGTCATTTGGTTCAATGTAGGAATTGAGTAACCGGAAAGTCGAATTGATGGGAATTGTGAAAATGTGTTTGGTTGATTTTTTTTATTTTAGATGATTAAAAGGGAAATTGAAAATTTCTAAATACAAAATGATGGAAGTTGAACTTACCTATGAGGACTAGGTAGGTGAATTTCTCCAAATTGGATGAATTTAACTTCTTGTGAAGTTGAATTCCTAGGGTTTTTTTTAAATATAAACCAAACGTAGGAATTTCTCCAACTTTATAGGAATTTCTACTTTCTGGATTTTTGACATATCGACCAAACTCACTAAATTCTTATCAATAGGAAGGAATATAATTTTTTTTATCTTTTTAAAAAACATATCAAATAGTAAAAATCAAACATAAGAGAGTACTTATTTAATTTATTTTGATGAACCTAGATTTTGCAACGTCTCTAGTGTCTATGGTGGTCAATGGAGTCCGTTTGATAGCTCGTTTCCAAGTTGACTTAAGGTACTACAATTGATCCAATCTTGTCCAAAATTTCGACTTATTGAAGGTGATAAACAACGTCGAAGAGTTTGTAATTCATATTTGAAAGTGCACAAGTTTATGTGTTGAACTGTTTTTTCGAATGAAGCAAGAATTCGAGATCAGATAAAAGTCTGAATCTTGATAGGCCGACAAAAACCATAAAACAATGCAATAAACTGTGATAATGTTAGCTGTCTCGTATGAAACCTAGTTCTCAACTTCTCGATGAAATTCCTCACTATATAACACATCTTTCGAATCTTTAAAAGTTTCAAATCTTTTTTTTTTTGATTAGGTAAGAATTCGTATTCGCCGAGGCGCTATCTGATAGCATCCTTTCGGATGAGGTTGAGAAGACCTGGATCAATGAGTATTTTCGGGTTTTTGGTATAACGGGCCATTCGTGTAATAAAATCGGTCACCTGATTACCTTTGTGAAGTATGTGAAAGAATCTCACTTTGCGAAACTCTCAGAGTAGGCAAGATATTTCTGACATTATCATTTCAATTTTTCACAGACATTTCATCCCATTTTTAAAATAATTTATAATTATTAAGGAATCCCCTTCAATTATGAGTTTCAAATCTTTCGAGTTTGATGCCCATTACCCGCCATGGCATTTTTATGAATTTCTCCCAAACCGCCCTTATGAAAAATTAATTTCTAAGAGCCTCGAGAAGATCCAAATGGTATGTTGAACAGCAGTTTGATTTGAGTGGAAAGATCATACAATTTGGGACATTTATGGTGGCCCAATACAGGCCCATTGGGCCTCTTCCTTTGTGAGGATCCGAAACTAATTTTGAATATTTCTCCCGCCACGTTGGGATAAACAAGACATCCTTTATGTTATCAGAGAACAAGAGACACTTTGATCCCATGGAGCTGGTAAAATAACTCCATGTGAAGTTGGATAAACCATAACCACTCGATTTTAAATAAAGGGTTTAGATTTAAATTAGTTTAGCCATTTTTTAATTTATTTTTTAGGGTCGATGGATTCTTATGGGGTAATCCTACCAACTCTACGGAATTCAACTCTATGGGATTCTTACCCCCTTAGAGAGATACGATCTTTCCAAATCCTAGACATAAATTAGAAAAATTGTGGTTAGATTTACTCTTGTCTTATAACGTAGCCAGAAATAATTAAAATAACTCAATATTTAGAGAGACCGGTAAGAAAAACAACACAATCTTTTGGGGAGGTGGTAACAAAGTATTCCGATTATAAATACAGGAAAAAACGATGACATCTAATTGAAGAAATTAAGATTTTGGTGAATTTTGGATAATAGTGACTAGTTTAAACGAGAATGATATCATTTGATCAATTTTATGTCATTGTTTTGGCCTAATTTGTTGTAAAAAAAAATAAGTCAGGATACTTAGTTACCACATTCTTCAAACGTTGGATTATTATCCATGATAGCTATTGGATATTTGGATTCATCAAAGTATTCGACACACATTGGGTCTGTATGGGGCAATGTTAAAAAAATGACTAAAATTTATAAACAGTTGAAATTGAAAAATTGTATAAAATAAAGGTTGAAAGATTATGGAATAATAAATACTGTATGAGACGAAAAAGAGATTATTTGTAAAAAAAATTAGAGTTTATTTGGTTGTTATTAGAGATATTACGCTACTTTTAAACCAAATAAACACCAAAAAAATCTTGTTTCTTTAGCTTTTTTTTTAACTCCTTTTTTTTTAACTATAAACTAGCTAAAATTATCACCCATACACAGCTAAAATTTTACCTACCTCATTCTACTACATTTTTAGTAGTTTATTTGGTTTACCATGCACAGAGACACACCCTTGTTTGTTTCGATAAAAAAAAAGGTTAAATGGGGTAACTATCCCTTTTTCAAATTTTGTTTTAGTAAATATACCTTTGAAAAATTTGTTTTATTAATGACAGATTTGCCCATGATTTGATTGTAACAATAAATTTCCAAATCCCTAATTAATTCTTATTCTATTGACGCTTCTTCTATTAATTGACGCTCCTCTTTCAAGAAAGGTTTGTAGACGCACCTCCTTTCAAGCACGGGTATTGCTTGTGAAGATATTGAAGGTTGGTTTTGTCACTTTTGTGTTATTTATTCAAGTGATTGCTAATATAACTTCCACCGGTTACTATAATTTGAAAACTCACCAAATTTGTCTTTAACGAATCGGTTATGAGGTCAACCAAGGTTGATGAATTGCTTGTGATTTATGTTGTGATTCATAATTAGATGCAACACTTCCTTCAACTATGAATTTTTTTATGATTTCATTTAAGAACATATTCACATCGCTTATTGTGATTTGATGAAGCACTTATTTGGTTACAATAATTTTAGGCTACAATAATCGCTATCTATGACTACAATAGTTGTAGGTTACAATAATCGCTACATATTGTTACAATAATCGATTCATTTAGGTGATTTCTTGTAACTCAACTCCACAATTCGATCAGTTACGGAGGTACAAGACTCCGCTCATTACAGGAATTCAGTCAGTACACAAAATATTGTATTACATGAGTTTGATTACGCAAGGTTGATTGAAAATTAACAATAAAGGAATGTGGTTACAATATTGTATTACATAAACACTATTGTAATATAAGAATAATTTTTTAATAGAGGAATGTTATTGTAACACAAGAATGAGATTGTATTACATGATTTTGTAACAAGAACACTATTCTATTACATAAATAATATTGTAATACAAGAATGATATTGCCTTACAAGAATCGACCCCATACATGAATTAGAGTTTGTAAAATACAACCGTCAATAAACAATTCTAACCAAATAATTTGAAGAATCAAGAGTACGTAACTAATTAAAACCCTAATCAATTCCACGTTGAGAAAAATATCTTCATCTACCAAATCTTCCAATGATTTAACCGTTTACTTTTTAAAAGGATAGAATTTGTTTTAAAAAAAAATTGTTTTTACTTTTTAAAATGATAAAATTTTATTGTAAGGGTATAAAAGTAATCTCTATCTAAAAAAAGTACAATTACCTAAAAGAAAACTCAAGGAGTATAGTTAGTAAAAAAAACTAAAAAAAAAGAGTATACTTTACCCAATTTTCTCTAAAAAAAAAAAGTTTTTTTTAAAGAAAAAAATCATCTATGCCAACGATATTATAAGTAATTTTTAATAAGATTTTACAAGTGATTGTAACATATTGATATAATGAACACATCTGAACATGGATAATTTGGTTTCTGGATTTGAGATTATACCCACAATAAGATTTCTTTGACAAAAAAAAAAACAAAAAAAAAAACACAACAACAAGATTTTGGAGTTGACTCCGAAAAGTCAACTATTTGGCAATCAAACTATCAAAGTCCGGTACAGTTGCTGACTCATTCATATACCATCCGACATCATTAATGAAATTAATTAGTTAGCTGTTATATAGGTAAGGTGTCCCTGTATACAGCGTAAATCCACGTATTAGAGCTACTAATTAACGTCGAATTCGACGTTATAACGTTAATTATACTATAACGTCGGATCCAACGTTGTAATATGTGAAGTGAAGGATTGGATCGGGTCGAACCGGACTAACAGCGTCGGATCGGACGTTGGTTACCTATCACACAATTTTTTAATATATTATATTAGGTCCGATCAGACCCATATTAGCAACATTCAATTTGACGTTGTAACAACGTCCAAATTTTTTAAGTGAAATTACAACGTCGGATTCAACGTTGTTACAACGTTAGATTTAACATTAATTTGCGGTGTATATAGAGATCGAACGGGGCCGAACGCGTATAGCTAATTGATGCATATCGATCATCTCAACTCAACTAGCTCGAATATATATATTTCTATTTCGTGTAACAAACGTTTCATTTTATTTTGCCCAAAAAATCAACACAATATAACCTACATATATACCGATAGGTCATCTACGAGTCAGCCTATGATGCAAAACATTAAACCATGTGACAAGCCACCAAACGAGCTCACTCAAATAATGAAAATTTAAACACCCACTAATTATGACGGTTGAGGATGAAGGTGAGAACGGTTGAGGATTGCGCCATTGATGTTTGATTTTGTGATCGAAGAGCTTGCAGGAAAATGTAAAGGATGATGGAATGGATGATTGGAAGAGATGATCAAAGAATGATTAATAGATTGAAATGATAAACGAATTGAATACTAATAATTATTATTATTATTATTATATAGGAATGGAAGAATATGACATACAACGGTAAGGTGCATATTGTCAGAAGTCAACGGATTCTGTTGACCAAAACAAACAAATAGAGCTGAAACGCGTGGATTGTGAATTTTTTTTTTTAAAAAATAAAGTTATAATTCGATATTAGACACATCTGATACTCGAGAGGTCGGTGAACCGACAGATGGAAACATCGGCTCAAGATACAATAAGACGCGTTATTGTGTCATTATGGGTAGGGTTGGAAATGAGGCGGATTATGAGTTGACTAAGGGCGTGTTTGGCAATAGGTTATTTTTTAAGGGGTGAAGATTATTTTTAAGGGATTATACGAGGTGGAGATTATTGTGTGGGTTATGGGGATGAAAGAGGTTGAGATTTTTTTGACAAAATAATCCCGATAAGGTGTTTGGTGGGTAAAGGGTTATTTTAAGGTTATTTGTTACAAAATTACAAAATTACCCCTCCCTTCTTCTTCCTCCCCCATTCCAAATTTCAGATCTGTGTCCAACGACGTCGCTCCGCCGCCTCCTCTCCAAGGGCTCTTCACCTCCGTTCGCCCTCACCGTCTCTTGCCGCTCCAATGTTCCCCCTTCCTCCGCCACGCTCCCATGGAAGACCAAGCCCCAAGCCCGAGCCTTCTTCCTCACTCTCCCGACCGCCATAGAAGACCAGGCCCGAGCTCCCATGGCGCCGGATTCGAGTCCCATGGCGAAGAAGAGGAGCACCAGCCCCGGATCTCGCCCAGATCTGCCTCTGTCTGCCTCCCTTCGAGCTCCCATGGCCAACCCGGATCTCCCTCCGACGCCATGGACAAGGGGCAAGATAGTCAAGGGATTGTTGGAGAGCACAACCCCGACAATCCTTATGGAGGAGGGTTGGATTATTGGCCTTTGGCAACCCCGATTAATCCCCATCCCCTAAATTCCCAACCCCATTCAATCCCTGGCCAAACAGGTGCCTTGGATTGTTGTTTTTTTTTAAAAAAAACCCAAGAACCCCCTAAAAGCTCCTGCCGAGCGCGCCCTAAATGCGAGTGTGTAGGGCAGGTGAATGGGGCAGGTGAATGGGTGGACTATTGGGGCGGGTAATAAACTAATGGCTGAAAATATAATCCATCAATCACCCACACCACCCATCACCCACTTTATTGCGGATTTTCGCTCGTAAAATTAATACGGGTGAATCGGATACCCTCGTGTTATTTCCAACCCTAATTGTGGTAGACAATGATTTGTTTATCTTGCTACCCAAAAAATAAAAAGATTTGTTCATATCTTTTTTATTTTATTTATGGATTAACTATTTTATACAGTATTTCATAAGAAATGTATCAAATAAACTAGTTTGTTGAGATTTTTAATTGTTAATTTGGATGAATTGGAAAATAAAATTATTGAAAGGCATTTTAAAAAAGAAATTACATTCACAAAAAAAAAAAAAAACCTGATTTTCTCAAAGGTTAAAATGTAAGGGAATATTGCCATTTTGAGGGTAACGTCGAGAGTAAATTAGGCTTGATGTTCGAGAGTAAAAAGTTTGAAACTTAAAGCACTCTAGAATAGACCTGTCAAACGGGTCATTCGGGTCGGGTCACTTCGGGTTTCGAGTAAAACGGGTCCCGGGTATTTCCGGGTTGATTAGAACCCGGGTTTCGGGTCGATTTCGGGTTTGTTAATTTTTTTCATTTTAAATTAAAAAATTCATGATTTGACAATTTTGCAATAAATTTTAATTATATATAAAAAAATTAATTATATTTAATTAAAAATCAACCGGGTCAGGTCAATCGGGTAAAATCGGGTCAAAATTACCGGGTCAATCGGGTCACCGGATCGAAACCCAGATGACCCGAAAAATTTCCGGTTTTTCGGGTTCGGGTCGAAAAAAAATTCCGGCTCAAAATTTCCGGGTTCGGGTCGAAAATTTTCCGGACGGTCGGATCGGGTCGGATTGTGTTTTGACAGGTCTACTCTAGAATGTTATGTGAGGCTAAAATCAATGATAACGACTCACAAAGGTTATAATTTATTTGTTTTTACATTTTGAAAAAAATATGTCATTGATAATTATTGATACTGCAATTAAGTAAGAGGAGACCAATAAACCCTAAAAGCAAAAACGCTCTCTCCTCTCTCTAAAATCTAGAGAGAGGAAGAATGGCCACCGACCCAACATCATCTCCATGTTTTCCACCACCAACAGGCAACATCAGCTAGATTTCACTTTCTTTCATCCCTTGACGGTGGGCTGGGTGTGTCCCGATCAACACCTCCGATTATATATCTCTCTTCGGAGAGCCCAAATCTCTCCTCGGAGAGCCCAAATCTCTCTTCGGAGAGCCCCAACCCCTCTCTTCGGAGAGTCTCGGCTCGCGAGGTTGCGCCGCTTCCCCTCGGTTGCACCTCCTCTGCTAATTCCGCTTAGGCCGACCTCCTCGGCATCGGCCACCTCCCAAACCCCCTCCCCCATCCGCCTCGGATCCGCAGCGGTGTCTCCTCCGGCTTGGCCATTGCTTTTGGTCGGGTTAGGCTCATCTTAAATCGCGTCAAACCTCCTTGTGGCTCGCCTGGCCAAACCGATTCTGTCTTCGGCCTGCCCTCGATCGTTCAATTGACTAGGGGGTTTTGTCGACTGGTGTCTTCTTTCCCAGTCCTGCTCTTCTTGAGCCCCAATTTGCTATCAATTGCTCCTTCGTCGCTCAGGATTTCTTGTATCGACTTGCGTCTGATTTCAGCGCCTCCTCGAACCTTCCGGGCTTTCCGGGTTGCTGTTCTCGCCACTCCGACCACCTTCCCCTGTTGTGGTCTCCATCTTCCTCTCTATCGGCGGTGTCCGGAGTCGGGGGCGGTCTGCTTTGCATACAATCTTCCGTTCCATACCTGGCGGCGCCGTCGCCGATCGTGGTCTCGTTCTTGGCTGGGTCGCCGGCGTCGTCGCCGCTCTTGGTCGGGTCTGTTTCCTGCCAATTGCGTCGTCCTCCTGTCTGTCTTCCACCGGGTGCGAGTTGGCCTATCGGTTCGGTCGGCGACAACAGTTGTCATGTGTTAGGGTTGCTTGATTTGCTTCAACCCTTGGCCCGGATTGTGTGCTTTGGGCCCAAGGCTTTTGCCTTGGGCCCAAAGCTGACCCATCAATTTTTATATATATATATTTATATACAAATTGAAATTGAAACTTAAATAAGTAAAAATATATAATTTCTTTCATTTAAAAAATTCTGGAATCCTCTTGTTCTTCGCCCTCTCGCGGTCGCGCTTCATTTTCTCGGGTTGGTTGGAGTTCTGGTTGTTGGTTCGTGGTTAGTTTCGGTTGATGAGCAGTTCTGCGGCCCTGGTTGATCGAAGTGATCGTGATTGGAGGTGTTCGTTGTCTCCGAAGATCCTTCATCTAGGTGGAGGGAACGTCGTGTGATCCACACTTCCCCAGGTGTCGTCTTTGCCCTACGTGGATTGCTGCTTTCCGTCTTTCCGGCGGCGAGACATCGTGTCAGCTGTGCTGTCCCATGCGCTCGCTATCCACTTCACCACGTCGGGTCTCCTTCTTCTCGTTGTTTTGTTCGCTAGTTCGCTTAGGGTTTGGGGTTTTCCGGGGTTGTTTTGTGTGTTTCTTTTGTTGTATTTGTGTTTATTTTATGTTCCTATGTTGTATTTATTGCTATGTTGTATGTTTAGACGGCTTGCCGTCTGCCGACTTTGTCGGCCCCTCGAGGTCCGGGCCTGTCCGGCCTCGAATTATTTCCTTATCAAAAAAAAAAAAAAAAAAAAAAAAAAAGTAAGAGGAGACCAAGCTGGGAGATTCTGGAAAGTCAATGGACTGGTTGTTAAAAAAAATAAAAAAAAAAACTTGGCCAAAATTAAGTAAGAGGAGACCAAGTAACAAGTATGTTATGTCCATATTATTGAAAAACAGTGTATAGATTTGATGAGAGTAAGCATATTATTTGGGATGGAAATCATATACTAATAAATTAATTATCATTTTCCAAAAGAGATATATTAATATTCATGGAAATTGTTTATTGTGGTTGAAATCATTTTCCAAAAGGCCTTGTGTGACTGAGTAGGCATAAACTATCCTCCATTTGTATTGTTTTAGGGATATTAATAGGTACGGGTGGACATGGGACGGGACGGGATTAGGGTAATTCTGCGTCCCGTCCCGCGTATTTTTTGTGGATGTTAATCACAGGTTCCGATGATGTATTTTTAAAAGTTGAGATATTATTTAGGTCTAAGAGCATCCGCATCCTGAAATCCAGTCGGGTTCTTTAACTCAACTTTTTATATTTCTCTTTCCTTAAAGAACCCAACATAAATCTTCACCCACATCTCCACAACCCTTAAAAACCCTATTTATTTATTTATTTTATTGGGATCCACCTATATCTTTTTCTCTCATACTCTCCCCCGGATGACCCACTCCCTTGTGTTTTTTTCTCTCTCAATCGTTCCTTAAAATTTGTTATCTCTCTCTTATTAATTTATTATTAGTTTTCTTAAATTATGGATTAAGGAACTCCAATTCAGGTGATCTAAGAGGACCAAGTCATATACGTTTAGCATATGTGTTAGCTCTTAGGTTTATTTTATTTCTTTGATCTCTTTCGTTTGTGTTAATTTCTTAAGTATGAGAAAATAGGGTAAATTGCAACTAATATCCCAACCTTTAGGGATAGTTGCTTTCAATACCCTAACCTTGTAAAATTTCACAAAATATCCTAACCTATACCATTAGTTGCAATTAACACCCTAAATGAGTTTCTAAAATAAAAAAATTACCCACATCAAACAAAAATTACACAAAATCACCCATATTCATAAAATATTTTCAATGAACCCCTAATACATTTAAAAAAAATGAGAATTAAATAAATCTCTTATATTTTACCCCACCCGACCCACCATCCAAAAATAATTATAGTAGATATATAAAATATACTCCTTTAAAATATAATATAATTACTTTAGCATCTACTCGTTTAAAATTTTAATATAATCAATCAAGTAATTATTTATTTATCTAAAAAAACATACATTATAATTAAAATCTGAATTTATATAATTTTGTCTCGATACATGCCGATTTGTACATCTATATATTCCCTGTATATTATTTCTAGAAATAGATATCGTTTGACTTTTAGGCACGTTTTTTAATGAGCTAAAAACAATATAAAATATTAACTTTTCAAACAATTTTTTCAACAATATGATACTTATTATCAATAAATATTTATATTATATTAAAAAAATTAATAAAAAAAATGATATTTTATATAGTTTTTAGCTCCTTAAAAAATGTGTCAAAAAGTCAAACGACATCTATTTATAAACAGAGGTAGTATATACTAAAAATAATACATAACATCTTTTAATGTATCACACATAAATTCCATGGTATTAAAAAAAATGATTCTATAAGAAATGTTTAACATAATTGTTTTATAAAAATAAAATAAAGTAGATTTAAAAAATAAATGATAAAAGATATGATAACCATTTTCAATAAATAATTATATACTGAAGATATATTAAAAATAATATGGTAAAAAAAATAACAATTTTACCGTATTATTTTTTATATATCTTTGTTATGTAACTATTTATTACAAATGGTTATCATATCTCATACCATTTATTTATTAAAATCTACATTATTTTATTTTTGTGAAAGTATTATGTTTAAGATAAATAATTAATTATTTTGAGTAATTATATTAAAATATTAAATGAGTAAATGCTAAAATAATTATATTATATTTTTAAAGGAGTAGATTTTATATACCTGTTATTATTATTTTTGGATGGTGGGTTGGGTGGGCTTAAATTGTAAGAGATTTTTTTAATTTCAAATTTTGAAATATATTAGGAATTTATTGAAAACATTTTATGAATACGGGTGATTTTTTGCAATTTTTGTATGATGTGGGTAATTTTTTAAATTTAAGAATGTCATCCAGGGTGTTAAGTGCAACTAATGGTATATGTTAGGATATTTTGTGAAATTTTACAAGGTTAGGGTATTAAAAGCAACTATCCCTAAAGGTTGGGATATTAGTTGCAATTTACCCTGAGAAAATAAGAGCATCTTGATATATACTTTGGTAATTGTAAGTGCATAAATCCGCACTTTCTTCCTCCTCGGCCTCGATCGTTCACCTGCGTAGAAGGAGAGGAAGAGGCGGGGCTGCTTCCCCCGTGGGAAGCCTCCGACGCTCAAGTCAGAAGGTGTCGGCTGTCTCAGAAGCCTCCCTCAACCCTAGCTCGTCGCACACATATATATAACGAAAATTAGGGTCGAATTAAATGTACCTGGTAAAAGACCCTTGTGCCCCTAAGTTCCTTACGAGCTTATTTTAGCCCTTTCAGTAATGTTGGGCTTTAGGCCCGTAGTCCAGCCCAACTATATATATATATATATTTTGGTTATTTGAGAAATGAGATGGGGACTTGTGACATAACAACTCGATGTTCCAGGGATATCGAGCTATTACAATCAAACATGAAGTTAGATCTCTCTATGTTTTCTAATATTGCTATTCGTCACGTATTTAGAGAATTGAATGTTGTAGCAGATAGGCTCGCTCGTCTCGCCCACATGAGAACTACGCATCTCATTGCCAATTGAGTTTAAGATAGAATTAGAAATTAGAACTATCGAAAGGCTAAACATACTTAAATAAAAAGTTTTAGTATCCACCACTTGCAATAACATGAGAACGAACACTAACAACTTAAAAACTAATCGGACATAAATTTGCAACTTAAAAACTAATTGGAGTTTACATACAAAAACCAGATCCATTTTACAATCTTTTATTATGCAATACATATACATCTCATACCTCTTAAAATTCATAATCTCTAGTAGTAGTAATAGTAGTGGGATTTGATATCATTTTTTCCCCAAAATTACACAACAAAAACCAAGGCAAAACTAAAGGCACCATGACAAAAATACCCAAACAAAAAAAAAAACAGGGCAAGATGCAAAATTCATGGATCCCTTTTCATCCTGATCTTGACATCTTCCTCCCCGGAGCTCTCTGACATTGCAAAAATTGGCTGATCTTCCATAGAAGATGAGCAATCTTCCTCCACTCCTTTCACCCTCGCCGCCTCGTCCGGTCCGACGAGAAGATGAGGGACATCACCTGACTCAGCCGACTTGATTATTTCAATCGGGAGGACTGGGTTGCCCGGGCTTGTGCCTAACCGGAGGCGGGTGTGCGGCGATAGCCACTTCGCCCGCACGTACTCCGCCTTACGCCACGGAGGGAAGTGCAATCCCTTCTTCTTTAGGCTTATCCTCGCCGCCTCCGACACGAGGGCGACTATCCGGGCGAGGCGATCGGGCTTTCCGACGAAGATGTAAGGGAGTGTTTGGAGGATTGATTTGTAGGCTTTGGTTGACCGGGCGATCTCGAACTCTGATCGGAAGTCGACGTCGACTATCAGCCTCTCCCCTGTTTCGCCGACGATCACGTCGACGTACACGTACTCCCCTGTTTCCGATCAGACTCGGATCAAATTACTAACTTTCATATTCAATGTAATTTCATACTTTAAATTGGGGAAACAAATAATCCAAAACTTCCAGGAAATTGGGAAATGAAATTCCAGAAAAGAAAACAATAAACGAAATTAAAGATGAAATAATCCAAAAAAGAAACGTTTTTTTATTTACCGGCGGGGAAGGAAGGGGATTTCTCCCACTTGGAGGTGCAGAGAGAGGCGTCGTAGCCCAACGCCACCAGTCCCTCCGCCACCGACCTCCGGAGCTCCTCCTTCCTCTTCCCGTCCCTCTCCACTATCTTCGCCGTGTCGGCTAACACGCTCCTTTCAGTGACGCTTGTGCAGGTCACCAAACCCTAACAGTAACAAACGGCGTCCAAATTCAGCGATTCAGAACGAGCAAGTGAGTTGTCGGAAGGTTTTATTTGTTTTGTTGAATTTACCTTGAGGAAATCGGAGGTCTCGGCGGCGTCTGGCTCGGAGTCGGATTCGTCGGAGCCGTTGCCGTTGAAGCAGTTGCAGCGATGGCGACCGCACTTGACCGCGGGAGAGGATGACTGTTTCTCGTTGCTCTCCTCGATGAAGTTCTGCACCATCTTTGCCAGGCACACCGAGCTCGGTTCAATCAGCTGATTCGCGGACGCTCCGGAGGAAATCTCATCTGTAGCGGCGGGGGCGACTGATTTGTCAGTGAAGGAGATCCTGAAAAGGCGCTTCAGCCGAGATCTCGCCGCCGGAGGCCTGGTAGGTGGCTCGGCCGCGTCGCGAGCGTTGATCGGCTGGATTTTCATCGATAGAGGCATGATCGTCGCCGAATCGATCGCCAATTTGAACGGAAACCTCTCAATTGCTACTCTCTTTCGATGATTTACACCGTCTCGAAGGTTTCGGAGTTTTCAATTTCTCGGAACGCCATTTTGAATGCAAAAAAACTCCCAATTTTCATGAAAACATTTCCCACACAAAACTCCCACCTTTCAACCGATTCAGCAACAAATTCACATAAACATGCACGGATGAGTTCTCTCTCCCCCAAATCCCTCTCTCCAGAAATTCCAATCGTGCACGCAAAACCTCACTTCACAAGGAGATCAACGCGGATTTGCGGAATTCGAAGAGGATTAACCTTTCAGAAACCAAAATACGCCTAACTTTCTCTGCAATTAATACTGATTTCCGGTGAAGCAAAAGTAATGGAAATGGAATAACTTGGCAGCTCTGCCAGAGCTCTACAAACAGTACCAAAAAGGTTATCCCTTTTCCACCTTAGGGTTCTTCCTTCCCCCAATTAAACACCGCTCACCGACGAATCAACAAAATCCCCCTGAATAACATCAACGGCGCGAATCCTCCGGCGATAACTCCGGCCTCCGGTAAATCCTCCAGCAAGGGTTTTTGAGATTTTTTTTCTATTAGGTGGGAAGTTTTGGGGATAAAGTTGTGAGAGAAATGAAATATTTTGATTTATAGGATCAGACGGTGAGAGAGCGAAGAGGGAGGGAGGTGCTGACAGGGATGGCCGATGCCACGTCGGACGGACACGTGGTTGAAGGCTAGCTAACCACGTGTTGGAGATAGGGGGCCTCTCGAATCCGTACGCTTTTTCTCGCGCCTTGCACCCGCGCCACGTGGTGTTCGTTATATTGACCATTTTGCCCCCGCTATGAGTCGAATATTACTTCTTTTTGGATTACGCGGTGAAGTAAATGAGACAATGACCGGCGCATTTGTAATGGGTAACGGGTAATTTTCAAACTAGATGGACGAAAATACCCCTTTGATTATTGTAAAAGAAAAAAAAAAGGAAAATATATAGTCCGGTATTAAAGTTGTTAGTTTTGGTTCATTGTATTTTTGTGAAATCGAGTAATGTGATCTCAAAATCATAGGAAGATCGAAATGAAGATTTCGTGTGATATTGGAAGTGAAATCTCTCAAACTTATAAGATATGAAGAATCAAACTCGAATCGAGAGTATTAATGGAGGATAAAAATTCTCCGATTTTCTGTCATTAAGAAAGTTCTTTAGAGTGAGTCGATTTTCTGTCATACGCCTCCCCTTTCATCCGACGAATTATTTACAATTGTTCTATACGTCGATAGCTTCGTTTTGATATATTATTAGCCTAAATTCGATAAACGAGTAAAAAGTTACGACCGTTTAAAAGTTAAACACAGATTAATTATTTCAAATGTCTTTTAATAAATCACGATTCTTTTATATTTTACTTAATTTGATATTTTGACAATATACTTCAACTAGTGAGCTTTGAAACAAGAGGTTATAATACTGAATTCAATAATTATATAAGAAATTATACCAGTTTAAAGTTTTTATATCTTGTTATACGTTATTGCATGCTAAGAGAATAACAAGTTGCATATTGACTTTGTAGGTTTCAAACGATATATTTTTCATTTAAAGAGAGAAAAATATATAACTAATGACACAATTTTAAATTAAAACACCACTGTTTTGAACAAAAACATTGCGTTTTGAAATAAAAAAACATTGTCTTAAACCAAAATATCACCGTTGAATCTAAAATATCATAGTTTTGGTTCGCTAAACGTAATATAAAAAAATCTATCGAAGAGTGAATTAACAATTGGTATAAAACGTCGCCCCCTCCCTCTCAATAAATTTCTGGCTTCGTCCCTGTCCAGATGGGATTTGAGAGTCTAGTCATCCATGTGATGTGTGTAAGATGAGCAATCTCGTCCCTCACTTTGTTGATTTCTCAAAAAAACGTTAGAACAAGACGTCTGCTCATATTGGTAAAGGAAAAATTAGATGTCAAACGTAAATATTCACTCCTTATCAACTAAGTTAAGTTTTTTTTTATTTATTTCGAGTGAGGAAATGATTTCGACCATTTTGAGTACCCTTTGATTCGGCTCTGATTAAAATGTAGTATCAGATTGGGATAGTAAACCACTCTATCAAATTCATAAAGATGATCACGTTTTTGTTAGAACTACTATGAACTGTATGTTGATGGATATATGTCATTTTCAGAAAAATGGGGATTTGAGTTTGAACACTAATTTAAAATGAGTGATTCATAATAATTGGTATTTAAGTAAATTTTTAAATAAAAAGATAAAAAAAAAAAATACTCATTACTGTATAAGAGCTTTGGACGTTTGATTGCTTTATTAGACGGTTCGCCGTCTGCCGACTTCGGTCGGCCTCTCGATGAGTCAGGCCTGTCTAACCTTCGAATTTTTACCTAATCAAAAAAAAAAAAAAAAAAAAAAAAAAAAAAAGTATAAGAGCTTTGGAAGATGAGGATGGCTTGAGGAAGGAGCATCTTAATAGTATATTTTTTAGTACGTTTTTAAGAAGCAAAAAAAATATAAAAATCATTTTTTATTAAGGTTTTTTATATGTGATTTAGTACGTTTTTTAAGGTTTATTATTTTTTGCTTCTTACTAATGTGCATAAATGTCAATTGCCACTTATTAGTAAACCGATGGAGTTATGTATCTTATTGAAATATTGAATGTCTATATTTCCACAAATACATATGATGGACCAACCTTTTTTTTATTATTGAAAAAAGTTTTGAATTGAGATTAAAAAAAAAATTAAAAAAAATGAAAAGAATTCAACGTGTCGGATAGAGTTAAAAATTAAAAGACCGAAAAAATCAGCGATAAGTTATCATCATATAAATAAGAAAAATCGAACAAATATATCAAAAAATAAGAAATAATGAGAATTAAAATAAGAAATGTTTCCATGTGAAACATTTCTTAAGGAGGTAAAAAACCCTTATTGGGCAAATGAACGCGCTTGCAACGCGCCCCCAAAATCCCCTCGCCACCCTCCCTCTGAGAAAAGCGGTAATCCGCCATGGCCAATCTGAAAACCTTAGAAATTTTTGCCTCCTCCGATCTATGGAGGATGATGATTCCCCCTCTATCTGCACCTTTCCCGCTTCCGGACTCCCCTGTTGGGTCGCTATTGGAGTATGGATTGTGTTTCCTGCAATCAAATCGACTTGGGGGTTCTTTCTTCGACCTTCCTTTGTACCTAATCTGCTTGAAATCATTCTTCAGCACAAAAATATGGTGGGATTTGTGATGGATGGGCGACTTCTGTTGCGTATTAGGCCTCCTCCTTGGCCTAATCCAAGCCCCAGAAGGTTTCCTATTCCGGATCCTCCGGCAAGGGCTGGTGTGCCTCTCGGGCTTCATGGTTTGCTGGCTACGTTCAACTTCGTCTTCACGTTTGCCCTTCCGAGGTTTGGTCTGCCCCTCGATGGCTCTTTCTCTTATCTTTCTCTCCTTCATGCTCTTTCTATAGATCTGGAGTTGCGACTTCGATGGTATCATTTCAATCGTTTCCTCTCATCTTCCCCTTATACATCTTATATGTGTCACTATACTAATTGGCGGTTTTCGTCTTTGACTGCTATGAATGCCCCTGACAAGTCCGGAGGTAATAAACCAATAGGGGTCTCCTCACCCGAGCCCCTATCAAACACCCCCCGAAAGGGCCCTAAACCCTCTACTGAGGTAAAACTCTTGGCAGGATCCTCGGATCCCGACGATGGTGGAAACATCAGTTGCAAAAACGCAGATGGCAAGAGATACATGAAGCTCTTTGTGAATCCGGTAAAAGTGAAAACCACTGATGGCAGCGTTCTTGTGAACCTCTCCAACTCGGAATCGGGAAAGCACGCAGGTAGCCCTTACGAATCCAACCCGGCTACATCCCTTCTGTTGGGATCGGCTACCAATAGAATTTGTAAGTGCATATGCTACTGTAAGTTCTTCAATTGCAGCTTCATGTTTTCTCCTATTAATAAAATCAGACACTGTTTTGTTTGTGTTCAACCTTTTGTGTGCTACAACTTGCGGTGGACCTTCTGGGTTATACTCTGCTTTACATACATTCGTTGTCCAGGTAAAATGCTTCCTATTCAGGATTATATCCTTAATGATGTTGTTATGAGGGCTGGTATATTTGGCTTCTGGGAAATCTTTTTTAGTAACTGTGGGGTGAATAAAATTAGGCCTGATTATGATGTTGAGCTTGTGGTTAGTAGCTTGGTTATGCGAAGTCTCACTGAATCGTCTTATTTACCTATTGTTGCTCTCCTTGTTGCTTTTATTAAGCTCCTTGGATTTGAGCAGCTAGGTCTATATGATCCTATTATCTTCTCCCTCGGCTGCAGCAATTATGACTTTCTTGATAGCTTCTCCGTATCTCCCCGGCTGAAGGGATTAGAAAAATGTTTTCAGATAATTATATCTTCTTTTTGCCTTATCCGGTCTTTGGAGATGTGGTTATCTGCTATTGTATCCTTCAGTCTGCATAACTTGCTAAAATATATACTGTATACTATGGTGTGGAAGAAACATGCCTGCAGGGATGATATGTGTACTTTCTTGTGTGGGGGGCCAAATTCCGCTTCTCATTTATGCTCTCCAGGAAACCTATGGTGTAAACTAGCTGGAATCGGGTTTATAGACCTTGGAAACAATGATTTGTCTCTGTCTTTGATAGACTGGGTCTATCTATGTATTATTAAGCAGCCTGTTACATGTATTAGTTCAGCTGCTTGCCTTAATTTTTGTAAAACCCTCTTGGTCTGGTGGCTTGCGGGGGTTGTTCGACATTTGGCTGTTATGCCGAACCCCATAAATTATACATATGTGCACTCACTTTGCTGTATCTCATTACATTTTGCTTCTGCGCTCACATTTGTTTGGGTTAGCATAATTAGAAAACCTCCCCGTTGGCAAGTAAGTGCCATTATTCAATCACTTTGCTTCTTATGGCTCATACTGATTTTTTGGGGGATTTTTAGCCATTGGCCTAGTCACATTCTTCCTTACAAAAATAAAATATTCATAGAACTTACCCATATGTACAAAAGAACGTATATTCTTCACTTGTTCATCGAAATTAAAAATTGTATTGCAGCTAAGGTGATTGCTAAATTCCCTTGGTTGGGACCGCCTCGTCCTTATTCAAACCGTGTTGTTGGTGAACATCCTTGGTGTAGGTATTGTATGGGTATGTGTCTAGACACTTTTATAGCATTTGATGTGCATATATCTTACTATGTTTGCTTAAAAAAAGGGCTCGCTAAAAGTAACTTCATACTAATTCATAAAAAATTCTTCGATTTAAGGACTCCGAAATCTCGTCCTTTTATCATCAAAGGTTTTTTATGAAGATTTGTTTCTGGAATTGTCGAGGGATAGGAAAACGTACGTTCTGGACGGAAATTGACTCAATGTGTAAAAACGAACTCATTCAAATCATAGCGCTCGCAGAAACCAAATCGGAAAATATTCCCGATGACAAGCTGTGGAGAAATATCGGATTTGATGAAGGGGTTTGGTCGCCGTCTATTGGGAGATCCGGTGGTATTGGGGTCCTATGGAAATCTCACCAGCTAATAAATTTTAATATTTCCATTGCTATCCACGCACCTCGTATCATCGGACTTAGATTGGATAGTCTGCATGCTGGGTTTTCGGTTTTGGTCCTTTTCGTCTATGCACCACCAACTCCAAATGATAAAGATGCATTCTGGGAAACGCTAAAAACAATTGTAAATGACTCCTCTATACCGTGTATTGTGCTTGGGGATCTAAATGAGATTCTTTGCAGTACTGACAAGCTCGGCGGGGCATCTACTCGGGCATCCAGGTTCTCTCGACTTATTTCTTTCAAAAGCGAATGCTCACTTATTGATCTCCCCACCTTTGGAAATCCGTTCACTTGGAGGAAAAATCCGGAGGAAAATTTCAATATTCGTGAAAAGCTTGATCGGGTGCTTGTCCACCAACAGGTCATTACATCCTTCCCTAATATGATAACCTATAACGGTGCATTCTCCTCTTCGGATCACTGCCCTATTTCTTTCTCCCTTGAAGTTAATTCTACCTTCAAAGCCCCGCCTTTCAAATTTGAGAATGCCTGGCTACTTCGGAAAGATTTTCGTAACATAGTAAAGCAGTCATGGCGAGCGTCTTGCCCTGGCTCGGCCATGTTTCAATTAATGTTCAAACAGAAAATACTGAAAAAAAGGCAAAATATTGGAATAAAACAAGTTTCGGCAATATATTCCGTCAGCTAAAAGAGGTGGATACGGAGCTCCTGCGTATTCAGTCTGCAGGACCCGGTGTAAACTACCAAACATACCACAACAAGGAAAAACGACTTATCATTAAGAGAGAAAAGCTCCTACTATTTCAAAAATCGTTCTGGAGCCAAAGGGCTAAAACAAAACACCTCAAACTCTCGGATTCCAACACAACGTACTTTCATCGGGTGGCTTCGGGTCGAAGACATAGAAAACAAATTCGGAACATAACCTCCTCTTCTGTTACGGTGATTATGGGTGAAGAAAATGTTAAGAATGAAATAAAAAGGGATTTTGAGACAAGGTTCAAGAAAGAACAAATTGATGACATACTCCTTACTGAAATGTTGGACTTAATACAACCTTCCATCTCGTCAGAGGAAAATAACTTTCTCATAGCACTCCCGTCTAACTCGGAGATTAAAACGACGGTTTTTAATCTCGGGAAAAACAAATCTCCTGGGCCGGATGGATTCACAGCTGAATTCTACATAAAATATTGGGATATCGTCGGAAAATCTGTTATCTGTGCAGTCAAAGGGTTTTTCCACTCCGGAAAAATGCTCAGACAAATTAATCATACTTTTATCTCTCTTCTCCCAAAAACGAATAACCCCACGACCACTAGTCACTACCACCCCATTAGTTTGTGTTCCAATATCTACAAAATCATTTCCAAAATTCTGACAGATAGAATGAAAAAAGTTGTTGGTAAACTCATTCATCCGCTGCAGGGCGCCTTTGTGTCCGATAGGGCTATACAAGACAATGTGCTAATAGCCCATGAAATCTTCCACTCCTACAAAAGTCGTAGGGACCGGGAAGGATGGCTAGCAATAAAATTAGATATGGAAAAAGCATACGACAGGGTCGACTGGCATTTTCTTAAAAGCGTGCTCCAAAAGTTCGGATTTCATGATACATTTATATCTTGGGTTATGGAATGTATAACGTCTGTTTCATTCTCGGTACTGGTCAATAACGGCCCTATTGAGCTATTTCTTCCGTCAAGGGGAATTCGTCAGGGCGATCCTTTATCTCTTTTCCTATTTATTTTAGGTGCTGAGATTCTGGCTCGGAAATTGGCTGATGAAGCTAGCCTTGAAAGAACTCACATTGGTTTTCCGATTGGACACAACGGGCCTCGGGTTCCGTTCCTTTCTTTCGCCGACGATATCATCATATTCTGAAAAGGAAGCGTGGATGCAGGGAGAAAAGTGAAAATGATAGTTGATTCATACTGTAAAGTATCAGGCCAGAAGGTCAATTACCACAAATCTAGCTTCCAAGCAACCAAGGGTATTCCGAATCATAGGATCCTGGAGTTGTGTAACTGCCTCAACATTACAAACGAATATTCAATAGAAAAATATCTAGGCTGTCCAATTATTAATGGAAGAGTCACCAACAACACATTTGAAGATATCATCTGTAAATCCAAACAACAATTGACTAAGTGGAGGGCTAATGCTCTCTCCCAACAAGGACGCGCCACCCTAATAAAATCCAACCTTTCCGCTAAGCCATTGCATGTGATGCAGAATTTTATGCTTCCCGCTGCTTTGCATAAAGAACTAGACCAAATAAACCGATCTTTCTTTTGGAATAAGGACCTCCAGTACAAGCCTCTGATTAGCTGGGATAGGATCTGCAAACCGAAGCAGTTTGGGGGACTGGGAATTCGTAAATCTAGTGATATGAATGTTTCTCTCCAGATGAAGCTTCTGTGGAAAATTCTGGCCGAACCTAGCAATATCTGGGTGTCCGTGATCAGACATAAGTACCTGCGCTCCACTAGTATTTTCGATTACAAAAGATCCGGGGCTAGCTCCTGGCAATGGTCCAAGCTGTCCGACTTAATTGATACTTTTAAAACGGGCCTGATTTGGTCGGTAGGAAATGGATGCACTATAAAGTTCTGGACAGATAACTGGATCACAACCTCCTCCTTACTGGCTAGAGGTGATTGCCCTCAAATTTTCAATCCGGATGAGACCGTCAGTGACTATATTTTGGGAGGTAAGTGGTGGAGTGAAAAACTTTATGGGGCTTTGCCTACTAATATAGTACGAGAGATTTTAGACATCCCTCTTCCTTCTTCGAATTTGCAAGACCGTCTATACTGGTGGTCGAATAGGGAGGGATGGTTTACTACTGCCAGTGCTTACAAATTGATAACAACTCATTCCTTACCATCTCCTGATTGTAATGCCTGGATTTGGAAGATTAATATCACTCCGAAAGTTAAGAATTTCCTATGGAAGATTGCGCAAAATGGCCTGCCAACTGCTTCCAGGCTAGCGTGTAGGGGTTCGGCAGTTCCGCCCACTTGCTCCCTGTGTAATTCGGTACCCGAGGATGAGGTCCATTTATTTTTGGAATGTTACTTCATCAAAACAATATACAAACTTCCAACCCAAGACCGATCAACTATTGCTAGTCTAATTGCCCAGTCTCGGGATTTCAGATCCATTCTCTCTGCACTTGGGAAGAGTCTACAACCTGCGGTCCTGTCTAACCTCGCCTTCACTTGGTGGACGACTTGGTACATTAGGAATCAACACTTGTTTCAACATATCGCTATTCCGCGAAAAGATTCGGTCCTAAGACTGATTAAATCTCACATAGATAACTGGAACAAAACTTTCGCAGCCGAGACGGAATTCGAGGAGGTTATATGCCCCCATCGGGGGATACCTTCAAAAAAGAACAACAAACAAAAAAAGATTCAATGGCGCAAGCCTCCAAGGGGCACATTCAAACTTAATTTCGATGGTTCCTCTCTTTCTAATGGTGACAGTACTTCCGGTGTCATTATTAGGGATTGGGAAGGTCGGCCAGTCTCCATTCACCATGAGCAACTTGGTAAACAGAATCCGCTTACAGCAGAGGCTCTTGCCCTCAAAATGGGGGTCCATCAAGTATTACGACTCAATTTAGATAGGATCCAAATTGAAGGTGATTGCAAGATAATCATGGATCATTTAAAAGGAAAATCTAAATGCCCTTGGGAGATAGAACTAATCATTTCTGACGTTCAAGTCTTGCTATCGACTGTGAGAGAAGTAATGTTCTCTCACGTTCCTCGTATGGGTAATAGAGTGGCGGATAAGGTTGCACACCTTTGCCGCTCTGCCCGAGGAGTCGATATCGAAAATAACCCAGGTCTCCTTGACCTCATCCGTAAGGATGCTGCCGGGTAGGGCCAGCCCACCCGAATTCTTTCCTAATAAAAAAAAAATTCTTAAGGAGGTAAAAATACCACTCCATCTGTTTCGAAATAAAATCAGCGACAAGTTATCATCATACAAATTTTGCCACTAAATGGTCGGTTTCCTCGTTAAAAAAAAATATCACTCCATCTGTTTAAAAATAAAAATCGTTTGTCATTTTGTGCATATTTTTTAAGGAGGTAAAAATACTATAAAATAATAAAAGGTGTTTGTCGTTTGTCATTTTTAATCAATTTTTTTAATAATTTCATACTTGTTAGTTATAAATATAAACTTAATTAAAAAATATTTTATAGAGTTTTTCATAACATGCCGTTTCGAAAAGTCAAGGGACGTATTTTAAAACATAGGGAGTAGTATAAATTTTGAAGGGGTAAGATCGTGATTTACCTTCACCTTGAGCTCACGGTAAAATTTTAGAGGTAATTTCAGGTGATAATTTCATGCGGGGAGGAGTGGTAAACAAGGGAGAGTGATACACATACACTTGGTGTATGTGTAAATTCCTACACTTCCAATCAAAATGCACCATTTTGATTTTTTTTAAAAGGAAAATTTAAAAAAAAAAGAACAAAAAACGAACTAAATAGGTAGTTTTTGGTAACCGGTTTTTCAAATAAATTTATATTTTTTAATATTAAAATAGTTGGTGAAATCTAAATTGCAAGATATATTAATAATTTCAATTTTATTTTAAAATAATAGGTTTAGTACTCATATTTTTTTAGAAATGAAATTCTCAATTATGTTTCTTAAAATTTGAAAATAAATTGTTAAGCAATAATTATATCAATATTTATCATTAAATAATATAATGATTTTTGTTTATGTAATGTCTATTATGATAGATTATATAATAAAGTATTGATTGAATAAACTTATTGATATTTTATTACGATTGCATTAGACATGTCAAAACATAACCCGACCCGAAAACCCGACTCGATCGCCCGGAATTTTTCGGGTCAAGACCCGGGAATTTTGACCTGAATGCGAAAAATCGGAAATTTTTCGGGTAATCTAGGTTTCGAACCAGTGACCCGATTGACCGGGTTGATTTATAATTAATTTTTTTTATATATAATTAAAATTTATCGCAAAATTACCAAATCATGATTTTTTAAATTTAAAAAATAAAAAAAACGACAAACCCGAAATCGACCCGAAACCCGGTCAAACCCGGGTTCTAATCAACCCCAAATACCCGGAACCCGTTTTACCCGGGACCTGTTTTACTCGAGACCCGAAGTGACCCGACCCGAACCCAATCCGAATGAACCGTTTAACAGGTCTATGTGATATACATTATATAAGGTTGATAGTTAAACATATTTGAGTAAAAAATCATATTGAATGTGTACCGAATATATTTGTAACATGCCCTATTTTCTTTATTTTCATCCATTTGTTATACCCTCATTTCTTTTTTTTTTTTAACATTATACGAAATATATTCATAACATATCTTATATATTACTCCCTCCGTTCGGTAAAACTTGACGTTTTACTATTCACACACGTTTTTTAGGAGCTAAAAACTATACATAAAATATCTATTTTTTTAATTAATAAGTACAAACTTGTTAAAAAAATTTAAAAATAAATAAATATTTTATATAGTTTTTATCATTCTAAAAAAAGCGTGCATAAATAGTAAACGACAAGTTTTGTCGAACGGAGGGAGTATATATTACACGAACTCTTATACAATATTAACAACTTTATTTTTATTACTTTTATTATTTATTTTAGTGAAATACTTTTTTTTTTGGTGCGATTTTAGTGAAATACTAATTGATTTAAAATTTAAAATGTTAAATGAAAGTAACGTAGATGCTATTGCTAATAGTATATTGAAATAAATGATATTCTTGATATAGTTATAATTTAAAACGGATTTATTTTTGTGAAAAAATAAATTTTTGAAACGGTTACAATTTTTTGTAGGCTAATTTTTTTTAAAACTTTTTTAAATTTATTTTTAAATGTACACATGGCACTTTGTTATTGGAGGTGTAGCATTCTACACATACACCTAGTGTATGTGTAGATTTGTCCGTAAACAAGGGGCCCACTGGCTATGACTACTGTGTACTTTCACCTACCGGGATTGAATGACGAAATTGTCCAAAGGGACCACAGAAATTACAACAGGAAGGACAGGTGATGGGTAGACGACAAGAAGGGGTAGAATCGGAAAATCAAGCGCCCGTGTGAAGACCGACTGACTGAGCAGTAAAAGCTCCTCCTCTACTTCAGTGGAGTGAGGAATTCTCGGGAATTACGGCCACTTTAAGGCTTTAGCTAAATTACTATTCACTATATGGGTCCCGCCTCGCGGCTAGGTGCGATTTGGTGTACCCCATCCTAGGACATGACACATTCACTCGTGACTCGTGAGGGTTCGAGTCGAATTAGAGCTACTATATAGTCGTAAAAGGAAAAGATTTGAGATATCGGTATATTGACTAGTGATTCAAAAGACAAATAGATTGACGGATGAACTAGTCGTCATGATACAACTTCAAAATTATGTAAATTAAACAAGATTAATGAGTCAAAACCTATCAAGATACCAAGTACACTGCATCAATTCGTGTGGAAGTTGTGGAAGATCCAAAGAAGACTTGAGAGCACAGGAGATAAACAATGCATTTTGGTACTCGTATAAGATAGTCCTTCTGGAGATCGATAGAGCACAAGAGTTAAGGTTTCGTTGGTTTGATCATGTGTATATGAGAGATTTGAGCGCGCCAGTTTGAAGGTGTGATAGTCTGGAGATCGATAGAGTACGACGGGGCAAAGAGAGACCGAAGAAGAGTTGGAGGGAGATGAAGGAGGGGTCAAATGTAACCGTCGGTTATTTTTTTGACGGTTGAGATTTGCTCAACGTACTCCATTTATGGAGTTAATATACAACTTCACCGGATCCAATTCCTCTACCTACTCATTTATAGATTTTTACTATAACTGTTCCATAATAAGGTACTAAAATAATTCATACTATAAAATCTTTGAATTCTCCGGGCGATGATTTACCCACCGCATTTTTCGATTTTCTTTTCAATCAAGGCTTCTAGTTAATCAAGTTTATTCCTTTTTTTTGTTTTTTGCAGTGTTCTATTTTAATTTAAAAATGGGATTAATAGTCTATATTCATCAAGTCTCTTGATTTATCAGATATAAATATTATTTTTCTACTTAAAAAAAATACTCCCTCCGTTCCATAATATATGTCATTTTACTTTTTGACACGTTTTTTAATAAGCGAAAAACTCTATAAAATAATTTTTTTAATTAATTTTTTATATAATTTGATACTTTTTAGAGTTTTTAACTCATTAAAAAGCGTCTTGAAAAGCAAAGAGACATGTATTATGAAACAAAGGGAGTATATAATTGAGACTCGCTAAGCCTTACCCTTTATCATAGAATTTTATTTTAAACAAAAAAGTGTTTTCATCTTTCTCGCCTAGCTAGAATAAGGTGAGAAAGATGGAACAAATTCTTTCTCACCTTATTCTAGCTATTTCTTGTGGCATAATTTTTTTGTTTACTAAAACACTAACTCCATCTTCATCTTTGCCTACAAAACGAATCTCGAAACCAATCACCGCATCACTGCATCGCAAGTGATCGACCTTCATGAATGGTAGACCAAGTCTCTCCCGCGATAGAGATGAAACTGCAATCGACCAGAACTCCTTAACTATATAAATTTTGTTAGAATGAAATCTCACATCAACTACAATAAAATTCTAGTCCAATGAATAAGATTAGTGATTGACACTCATTTTATTGTAAATTGATTTTTTAATAGAATCTTACTGGACTTATGTATCGAACCTCTAGTGCATATGTACTCTTCATATAAACTAATACCTTGTTGGTCTAGTGAAAATGGGATGCTAGACTCCTTCTGCGTTGTTCAATAATAGTTGTTTGAATCCCCTTTGTAATATTATGTAAAGAGATTCAACTTGCTAATTTTAGTTCTACTTAGATTCGTTGTAAAGTGTGTGCTGCTTGTTGTATTGCGCCTTTTTATGATTTCCGCTGTATGTTCAACGTTTTTTCGTCTTCCTACTTGTTGCCTTATTGAGATTCAGAACTGTCTGATTTCCGTAAAAGAGATATCGAATTCAAATAGAGTCATGGTCGATCTGAATATAGAGCGATCGAATATAGCAATAATTATAATACATTATTTTTTTACCTTTTACTTTTCTTCTTTCTCGACCTCTCAACTCTTTTAAGTATCGAAAACAATCATATCTTTTGGAAAGAAATGTTGATGGAATTATGGCTTTTTGCTCCAAGAAGCAACATATACATCATCTCTCTCCCGGGCTGTCCGTTTCTAGGAAACTTACCATTGATTTTCATGAATCACAATGAGTTTGTTGTCTTCACTCTTCATTTTTTTTTGATTAGGTAAGAATTCGGGTGAGAATACTCTACCCGAAAGCATCCTGCCGGATGAGGTCAAGTAAACCTGAGTGATTGTATAAATTAGGTCCCCTGGTAGAGTAGCAAATGTGTGCAACCTTATCCGCTACCCGGTTACCAATACGAGGAATGTGGGAAATTCCTATATTCCTTACACCTCGGAGAATGGTTTGAATGTCAGACATTACTAATTCTATTTCCCAAGGACAATTCACGCGTGTTTCTAAGAAATCCGTAATTATTTTTGAATCCCCTTCAATGATTAGGTTATCGATGTTTAGTTCATTTGTCTTCACTCTTCATGCCACTGAAATTCATTGGCCACAAATTAAACCAATTTAATTATTTCTTCAATCTTCTTCATTTTTACATCTGCCCATGGGGAAATTATGGAATTGGTTTTTTTTTTAACAAGAAATAATTCGAAATCTCAGATGACCAACAGAAATATGAGAAATCGGGAGGCGGAGAGAATTGGTTGAATTCTTTTTTTGGTTGAATGCTTTAGTATCTAATTTTAGTATTTAAAGTGTATAAGATGATGTAATGATAGAGGGAAGTATGTTAAATTGATGTGGCGGAGAAACTTTGTAAGGATGGTTGTAGATGCTCTAAAAATCATATGTTAGAAATCTTACGTAAAAGAGAAACTCGATGATTATTTTTTTAAATGTTAAATTTAAGGTAAAATAGCACAATTTTTAGGGAAGGTGGTAACAAATTAAGTATATTTCGATATATGATTTTACCAATTTCATGTCAATAATGTCATTGTTTTGACTCAATTATGGTCGAAAAAATGAGTCGTAATACTAATTATTTCCACATCTCCCAAAGGTTGAGTTATTTTCCTTACAGATGAAAGGTGTGGATTTTTTTTTTAACATTGCTACAAATGTTTGATTATTTTAATTAGTTTCATCTAAATTTAATTGAACATTTCTCAAATAAAATATTTTAGGTTCCAAATTAGGAAAACTTTTTTTTTCATTAAAGTATAGTTAAAACAAGAATTTTTTTTTATTAGTTTAGTTTATTAATTACATCAACCCTATAAATAATTAACCCTAGAAATTTAATTAAAAGAAAAGCTAAACTAATTAAAATTTGAATTATTTTTTTCTAAATTAGTACTCTCATCTTTTTTTTTTTTTTTTTATGACGTGGAGGTTCCGAGGTTATCGACTAATCCTCCTTTCTAAATTAGTACTCTCATCTTATATCCTTGGATTATAGGAAAGAAAAGTTGTAATTACATTTGGATCAGGTATTGCATGGAGATTTTTTTTTGTTAACGGGGTAACCCACCTTTGGTGGTAAATCCCGGACACGTGACCCAACCGGCAAGAGCCACGCGCCAGATAAACCGACTTGCACCGAATGACTAGACCCAATGGTAATAATAAGCAAAGTGAACCTAGAAAACCCCCATTGAAACCCTCGATGAATTGATCACTGCCGGTCTCTGTCCGGTTGAACAACCCCTCTTCGGAGGCTAATAACCACCTCTTCGGAGGTCGGAAACCTTTCTCGTCGGTCTTAGACCGGCTTGTCCACCATAGCCGCCTTCCTCTCTCCTGCTGGGTTGGGCGAGGCGCTGCGCACCCTTTCTGGCTTGTCGACCCTCTCCGCCTCATCCCCTCTTCTTTCTTCTCCTCATGCGTTCTCTGGAGTAGACCAAACCTTTCGATTTCGGTGGAGTTCTGTACGGAAATCTCAAATTAAATTGGGAATTTTTTTTCAAAATAGCCAAAAATAAAAAAGATAGTCGGGAAATAGCCAAGATATGAAAGAATTTAGGGAATTAGTCAAAGTGGGGTAAAGTCGCGGTTTGAAACAGTGACTTTACCCCGGCTTTTAAAAAAAAAATATCTAATAGGTAAGTCGCTGTTCAAACGGCGACTTACCTATTTTTTTTTAAAAGAATCATTTTAAATTAAAAAACAAATAAATTTTTTAAAAAAAAGCATATTGGGGAGAGTCGCTGTCCGTTCTTCCATTTTTTTGCCCCAACCAGTTGATATACAGCAATCCGAAGGCGAGGAAGGCCAGTCCACCGTCGAATCCACCGGCCAGATCTGGAAGAGTAGTCGAAGAGGCCAGGAAGCTTCACCGGAGTCCACCGGCCGGATCTGAAAGAGCAGGCGAGGAATTAAGATCCACCGTCGAGTCCACCGGCCGGATCTGGAATAGCAGGCAAGGAAGCCCAATCGGAAGAAGGCGAGCCTGATTGACGGAGGGGAGAGTCGCGTCGAGTCCACGTACAGGAGCCGGATTGACGGAGGGGAGAGCCGGAATTTGGCCGGAACCGGCGAATTTGGCGAATCGGAGGAAGGCGAGCCCAATCAGGAATCCAGAACCGGCGAATTTGGCCGGAATTTGGCCGCTTCTATTGGCGGTGGAGGGGAGAGCGGGGTCGCCGGTGTTGGAGCCGAAGATGAGGGATTGTAGGGACTGGCGGTTCAGGAATCCGGATTGACGGTGGTTTTTGCTGATGAAGGTAACTGGAGGTGGATATGTCGTCTTCTTCAACAGCGATGGGGAGGCTTAGGTTTTTAAAAAAAAAATTAAAAATGGGACTCTCCCCAATATGCTTTTTTTTTTAATTTTTATTTGTTTTTCAATTTAAAATGATTTTTATATAAAAAAAAATGGGTAAGTCGCGGTTTAAAACAACAACTTACCTATTATATATATATTTTTTAAAACCCGGGTTAAAGTCGCGGTTTGAAACAACGATTTTACCCCACTTTGGCTAATTCCCTAAATTTTTTCATTTCTTGGCTATTTCCCGAATATTTTTTTGATTTTTGGCTATTTTGAAAAAAAATTCTTAAATTGGGGCTTTTGCCCTCAATTGTCTTCACGTCGGGCTTGGCTCGAGTATAGAACATCTCTTGTGGTTTACGCGTCGTCGGCGATCCTTTAAACCCCCGGTCAGATCTAACCCGTCTTGAATCCGGATCCATCTCCCCCTCGCTCCTGGTATAGGCGATTCAACCATTCCGGAATGACTCACCGGAAAATACTTGTGGATAATAGTCATAGGTCCCCGGTTCGATCCCCGGAATGACCGCTCTTTATTTACCAATTCAAGGTATGGGTGATTCTTCGTTGGGCCTCATCTTGGCTGCTGGTGCTTGGGTCGTCCCCTGGGTGGCTGGTCTGTTTTCCGGCGAGCCTATCCCGGTGCGATGCCCTCACCTCCGACCCCTTTCACCCTGCGTTTGGTCGAGACTTGTCTGCGCCGCCGTGGGTTGTGGCCGGTGTCAGGCTCATTTTGTCAATCTCCTGCCCCTTTGGCCCTAGGTTATCCTTGGGCCCGAAGGCGGCCCGTAAATTGAGATATTTTGGTGTTCTTTGGGCCCAAGGTTAAGACTTTGGCCCAAAGCAGCCCGAAACAAAATTAAAAATCTATAATAATAATAAATAAAATTTGCCGGACTCTTTTATATTAATATATAAATATAATATAGACAAAAATTCCGAAAGGGTTTGAACAAACTCTCGAAAGGATTTAATCTTTCTCCGTTCGGTAATTCTATTTTCCGTTTGGGGCTGCGCATTATTTCCTAAATCCCGTTAGGGCTTGAGAAAACAATAGTATTAGATTAGTAATAATTGTATGGTGCGTTCCGTTCGGGCTGGTTTCGGCTTCGCTTGGTGTGACGTGGCGGTCTTTGGCTTTGTTGGAGTTTTGACAGTCGGAGTCGGGATTGACTGGGATCGTGGTGGTGTGTACGGGGCGACTCCGTGTACGGAAAGATTCATTGGAGGTTCGTCTTCACTACCCACAGGGATGCCTGATGTATCGCTGGCGAACGGTGTCATTTCACGATGGTGCTTGGCTTCGTCCGTAGTCTACGTCCCCGACCTACTGGCTTTAGATTTGCTGTTTTTCATCTTTCGTTGTTGTATGGCCTGATCTTCTGCACCTTTTATGTATTTGTTGTATGCTTGACGGTCTACCGTCTGCTGACTTATCGGCTTCTCGAGCCTCACACTTATCTGAGCTCGAATTCTTACTTAATCAAAAAAAAAAAAAAAAAACAACAACAACAAAGTGAATCTTGATTATTTCACCAAGAGATCGAAAGAGAGGAGACAGGGATCGAACCTCCCATTAACTCCCCTTATTCTTTACCATTGAGCCACCCCATAATGGGAAATTTATAAAGATTTTATAACCACTATATTAAGTTATTAACCTGCCATTGGTAAACAAGAAAATATACAGGGACAATGAACCTACCAATTTTAAGCCTCTTTCTTGTTTAAATTCGAATCTACCATACCGATCCTAATCAAAGAAATTAATGCACACCTCTCCCACTTAAGTCAAAACAATATTCCCAAGAATAAAACGTGCATAAGCTTGGATCCAATAATTCTAATATGATGACAACAAACAAATTAAATTTTATGGCAGTCAAGTTTAATTTTTGATGGTACTGAAGTTGACATTGTGTTGATAGCTCCTTCCTTGCTTCATCCATGATAATTGATAGGTGTCTGCATATGTTAATAAGATAATTCACCATGGGTCGGATAATTTACCATTTACATTTTGGGTGTTGTAAACTCACGTGGTATAATTTTTGAATTAACTATGCAGATGATTATCCACGTCTAAACCGATATTGTCCACATCCAATGCAACGGTCAAAAGGGATATGAGATATAGGGTGTATATAGTTTTCGTCAGTGGCGGATCCTGAAGCGTTTAGTTGAGGGGGCGGATAATTGATCTCTAATTTTTTTTCCGAAAAAATCATCAATATTTGAAGTTTTCGGGTTTAATTATAGTACTAAGTTATGAAGTTTAGCAAATGATGAGTATGATAGAAGTGTATTAATTTGGTAAATGATGTGAAAAATAATTTATATCGCTTCAATCTTGAAATGTTTATAACTTTTTACTCAGTTATCGGATTTGAGCTTATAATATATCAAATCGAAGCTACCGACGAGAGGAATATGTATATTAAATTTCATTTTTGATTGGGGGGGGCGACTGCCACCCCCGGTCCTTTAAAGGATTCGCCCCTGGTTTTCGCGTTTCATTTTTCGATTCTAAGGGTTTTTCACATACATTTTTTAAAAACAAAGAAAAGAAAAAAGTTTGATAAATCAAACATGAATGGCGCATCGAGAATTAGAGAGGTTCAAAAATGATAAATAGACTGACTGAAATGTTAAAAAGAAACCTTAAATGATCAGAAACAAACATAAGAAAACCAAAGAAAACAAGAAACCCTAATAAAAATAAATACAACAAAACAAAAGAAAAAGATGAGGAGTTTAAATGAGGGTAAAATAGGTGAGTTTAAATAAAATCTATTGCATATTTCCCCGGATTTCCGTTGGTGTCTTGGAATTCGAATTCTTTCCTATTCGAAAAAAAAAATAAAAAAAATCTATTGGAAGGCAGTGGGGTGATATTCCCCAACCCTTTGGTAAACGTCTTCTGCGTTTATATTCTCGACACTTGCAGTCTTTCTGTAGGTTTTTTTCTCGACTCGACTTCCACATCGGCCGATCTTATTTTTGCTGTGATAAGTTGCGTCCGGGTTGTTCACTTATATATTTTTTCCCCTTTGATGTATCGTCCGACTTCTCAATTTATCAGATAATAGTTTGTCGTATTTCAAATTCTTTCCTTATAAATAAAATAAAAATGAAAGGAGACGCCAGTTTCAAGACACTACCGTACTCATTGTCATTGATGTTTGCAAGCTCCCATCACTCTTACCAAAACACCAGTGCACAACCTAGTTCAAATACAAGCAACTGGGGTTCTAGCCCAGCCCCAGCTGCTGAATCATGGGGAGTGTTCCATGCCTTTCAGTTTACCCGGCAGAAGGGTTTCCGTAATGTCGCAATCGAGACTCGACTGATTCGGTGACAGCTTTTCCGCTATTGAAGAAGAGTCTATCTCCGTCCCATCTGCTCCACAGCCTTGTGAATGCGGACATCAAGGCTTTCTAAGTACTTTTCCGATTTCGACATCCTTGCAGGGTTGATCATGGGAAGCTCAGTAACAGATTTAGACGACAAGTTCTCACCATTCATCCATACAGTACTATAAGGTAACATGCTTTTGCTGTTGGTTTCCTTCATTTTTGTAGACAGCAAATTGCCTCCCTGATTTTTCTAATGAGATTTCATCCTGTAATCTGTCTGATCTTATTTCTATCAATTTGAAGAGCATCAACACATGTTACATGAAAATGAATACTAGAAGGGAAACAACACAGACTCGAAAACATCGATTCCAGTCACAGTTGCCCTTTTGGAGTTTTCGGGCAAGGTGATATCAGCAACTCAGCAAGTATTCGACATAAGTATATCTACAATCACTACAAAAAAACATAAACGAAGGCGTGCTAAGATAACATCAAAACAAGCATGCTTGTGATATATAGAGGGGAAAAAAAACTTATTATTCGAATCACATCCCTCATTCCTTGTGATATTGATATTCTTATTTTTCAACCTTGATTCACATTTCAAGTCATTTCCTTGCCTTCATCATAGACATTTACAAAAAATAAAGCAACAAAATAAACTTTAGTGTTCATAAAATAACCTGATCTCGTAAAGGAAACACAAAAACGACACGAATGCAAATATATGTGCAGGTTAGCACAGAAGATGTCTAATTGCATTGAGAAGCTCGTTGCCAACAGGACTGCAAATGTAAACAGTTTACAGAGAATTTTTACCAGACACTGCAGAAACAAAGGAGAGGTGGCTAGTCATACAAAATGATGTTTTATATCATTTTGAGCTCCAAAGTCTATAGAAGCGATTCTAACCTCAATCTTTGAAGAGCTACGTTATTGCTTAGTGAAAATAGCCTAAGACTTGACCACCGACATTCTGCTTGATAGCCTCTTCGTGATCCAGAACACCATTCGGTGTTGTGATTACCACGTAACCCCACTGCATTTTTCAAAGAGAATAAAAACACAAAGTTTAATACTGCAGAGGACCAAGGGGATATAATGTGGCACAAACATTCAAACATTTGTTTGAAGAAGTTTAAATGGGGATAGCAAAAGTTGGGCAAGAACAAGAACATAAATGTATTGTGCCAAACTCAGCCGAGTGAAATAGAAGCATGGGCATTAAGAGATTCCAAGTAAATTATGTCAAGCATGGATACCTGACGTGTTGGAAGCATCCGTAATCTATAGTCTTCAATATCCTTTGCCTTGAGATCTTGCCTATAAGTAAGAGCCTTGCAGTCATTCACCCTTCCTAAAAGTTGAACTGTGATCTTTCCCACTCGTTGTGGGTCCTGAACCTCAAACTCTTTAATATATCCTGCAAAGGAGACAAATAAACGTTACGTCAGTGTTTGAATAGTTCATCAAAACTTCAATTAACTGACAAGGGAAATGAAACATCGCAAAATAGTCGGGAAGAAGCAGCTAAACTTAGGAGTTGCTTATTTAGGAGTTGGCAGCTGCAGCAAGCAAAATAACTGTTTTTTTTACAGGCTTTTCAGGAGCTTACTCAAGGTTAAGGCTTGAAGTTCACAAAGAACTGTGTCAGTCATCTCCTCATGACTTGTTAGTCATATGCGATCTATATTGTACGGTTAACAAAATCGGGAAGAATAAGTGACTTCTTTACTTTCCTGATTTCTACAAAACACACTTCTATATCTGTTTAGCATCCCTTGTCTGCTTTGCTGAACAAACTCCATAATTTTATAACAGAATAAACGGAATGTAATATTAATACTTGCAGCAAAACTTCTGGTGCAACAATCAAAACCCTATTAAAATAACCACTGCAGAATTGTGATTGTGAATCATGAAACTCATATCTGTGACGAGGGATAAGATCCTTATGAGGAAAATGGAAACAAGCCTATCAACAAGTGAGTAAGTGACCATTGTGAATTGAACCAAAGATGTTTTGTGAAAGTTGAGCAGCAGATGCTTATATCTAGCAACTGTTAAGCAATAACAAAGGGCACAAGAGAATAAGCGTAAAAAACAAGTTCCTTGTCTCAATCATCTCCTTTTATGGATCTCGATTTAGCAAGAACTATATCCAAGGAATGGTAAAAAGCTGATACAGAAGATTAGAGATTAAAAACGTTCTCCAGGAAGAGAAAGATTTCTTTCGTTTCTACATTCCACTATTGTGAAGAACAGGTTCATAAAAGAGATGTGCCCATTATCACGAATAAACCAACATCCAGAAATGCAATTCAAAATCTAAATCAATCTTGATCACCACCAAATAAAAAAGAAACTAGTCTCAGTTCACCTCAGAGCACCAAACAAGACGAGCATTCCAATCGTTTTAGTTTGGCAAAATGCACTCCAAAATTTAAAGCAATCTCGGTCAACTACAAAAGCAAATTCCACAATTCACCTCAGAGCACCAAACTAAACAAACATTCCAATCATTTTAACAAGATTAAGGGTTCGTCTGGCACAATGCATTTCAAACTCTAAAGCAACATCAGTCGACAACTGCAAAAGCAAATTCCACACGAAAGCTTGAAACTAGTCCAAATTCACCTCGGAGCACCAAACTAGACAAGCATTCCAATAATTTCAACAAGTTATAAGGTTTCGTTTGGCAAAATATACAATGTATAAACTGAGAGCATCAAACAAACCCTAAGCCCAAACCACGAACAGCTTTAAGAATTTCCAGAAAACGAACCTCGCTTCTTCATGATGTTGAGAAAAGAGCACATGACAGTGGAAATAGGTTTTAATTCCGCCGTAGCTTTGTTCCTCCTCTCCGCATTCACAATCGTCCTCAAAGCATCATTCAGTATCCTCCTCCCCATTTCCCTCTTCTTCTGCGCAACGAAACAAAGACGTCCAATTCCGTAATTAACACAAATAGCACATCAAACTAGGAACAAGATCATAGCTCCCACTACCCCCAATCTCTAAACCTAAAATCCGGACAATAACCATATCCAATTCCGAAACCTAGCAAGCTATCTCGGAGAAACTAAATCGATTACAAGCCATCAAAGGGATATGCGATTAAATCAGAAGGTAATCAATGAAATCAGCTTACCAGCTCAAACAGCTAACCGTCGATGGAGGTTCGAAGGAGTGAAGGAGACCAAGAAAGGCGACGGCGGGTCTGATGGGTTGAGATTTAACAAGGTAGGGTTTGAACATATGGTTTAAAAAAAAAAAAAACGGTTTGGACTGTTTGAACCGGTCTCCCACCGATCCGAACCGGATCAAATGGTGTAGGTTTTTTTTTTAATTAAAAAAAGAACAAAGAACAATCTAGGATTCATTTGATGCATTGATAAAGTGTTCATCTCAATAATTTGAAACATAGGCTATGAGACCATGGGCTGGAATTTTCTAGAGAGAGGGACCTCTCTCTAGAATTTTGCCAATCAGATTGGATGAACTCATCCTTCCTTTCGAAACTTTCTTTTGATTACCATTACTGCTGTTCAACTATCACCCCTAAAGTATCACCCCCAAAATACGATCTCAAAATCCCTAATTGATAACATTTCTTGGTCATTCTCCCAAATCCATCCTATACTTGGCCAAAATTCCCTAGAAAATCTCTTTCTACCCCCATCCTTTTCGCGTCACCCTCTCCAAATCAGTCTTGATTTGGCCAATTTGATCCTTCATACACAAATTGGCGAAGCTTTCTCCTCCTACCCGGCCGCCTTCCCTGTGTAATTTGGGGTTAGCTTCCCGTTTCTCCCTGGGTTGCTCTGTTTGGTTGTCTCGCCGGAGTTCGGTGTCCTTTCCCTTGGCCTCCTCCCTGCTTCCTCGGCCTGGTGTTTTGGCTCGTCGGTGGGTCGCCGTCACCGCGGTTCTTGGCGTACTGGTGTTGTCCGGCGTGTTGCAGCGGGCTATCAGTTAACCTTGGCGTGCAATGATGTTTTTCATCCTTGCACGCCACGTTCGTGTTTGTTAAAAAAAAATAAAAAATGTGTGGTTTAAATTCGTTTGTTTTTATATAAAAATAAATATATTTCCTTTTATATATTTATTTTTATATTTAAACTAGTTTTTTCCCCGCAATATTTAAATCCCGAAAGGGTTTGAGTAAATCAACCCGAAAGGGTATAACCAAATCCCGCAAGGGTTTTGACAATATTCTTGCAGGTGAAATCTTATTGGCGTTTTGTTCGAGCAGCTTGCGGCTCTGCTTCCGATGGTTCTAGGAGGTCTTCTGCTTGGTTGGGGGGTGTGGAGTCTGGAGTCGGGACTGGCTGGGGTCGTGGTGGTGCGCTCAGGAGCGACTCCATATTCAGGATTGAGTTTCCTTGGAGTTCGTCTGCACCACCCACAGGAGATAGAGTCCTGCTGTACCGCTGGCCCGCGGTACCACTTTCCGGTGGTGCTTGGCTTCGTTCTTCGGCGGCTTCCTCAGCTGTTTTGGAGTTGGTCTTCTTAGGACGTCTTGGTGTAGAGTTTTTGTTGCTTGTTTCATTTCGCTGATAGTCTGGTTTTCTATATTTTCAGGTTGTATGTTAGACGGTTCGCCGTCTGCCGACTTTGTCGGCCTCTCGATGAGTCAGGTTTGTCTGACCTTCGAATTTTTACCTAATCAAAAAAAAAAATAAAAAATAAAAAAAAAAAGTGTTCATCTCTTTTACAAGATACGTACGAATGATACGTACGACGACCACGTCTCTCGCCTCTTTCAGTCGGATATTTATCCAGACGCTCGACTTGATAGACATCTCTGTATTCCCAAATATAAAGTGTAACTCCGGATTTATATATTTGATTGTGTATAAAAAAAATGTCACTAAATAGTCAAGTATCTAATAACAGATAACAACGACAACAACAACAACAACTCAGTCTATCCCGCGGTGAGGCAGGGTCTGGGGGTCAGAATGTACGCACTCTTTCCCCGAGCTGGTCCAGAGAGTGCTTCCGATAGACCCAAAACAGAAAGCCACAAAATTCACAGGGACAGGAGAGCCAAAGGAAGCAGAAAATAAGGCCGGCACTAAGCCTAAACCCTAGGACTCAGATCCCAGACTCAAGCTACTAAACTATAAAACATACTACTAAACATCAGGAACCCGAATGTGCCTTCTCCAGTGGTCTCTATCCAAACTCATATCTAATAACAGATCAATTGGGTAAATCAATCTTAGAAATTATATGTCATCTTTGAAAAACAGCATGTTAAAATAATTAAAAGTGATAAAAATTAAGTCCTCATCAACATTTGGTGAACAATTAACCAAGGGTTACAGAAGAACTTACATCTCTTATTTCTTGTTTCATTGCAGAAGATCCTCAACTCGGACAGTACTCCTCCAAAAAATCTACAGTTCAAATCTGATCAAGAGTTGCGAATTAAGACACCAAAGAACAAAGATTGAAGTACTGAATCATTGTTTAAAATCAAATTTTTGCAGATTACACATACATTGGTAGAAGTACAATATAGGATTAACAATGAGATGAGTTAGAAGCAATTAATGGTTAATTCCCTGAATTTGAAATTGAAGATGGTTTGCTGAGCTTCTTTTCCCCTCTCCTGTGAATCCAATACAACAAAGACAATGATAGTTAACATGAACACAAATTGTCACATTTTTTCGGCTTCGAAAGCAATGCCTACCCGGATTTCGGCTTTTGATATAATCTAGTAGCCTAACACATTCTCTCATATATCATCCTGATCTTGATGCTGATCTTCGCCGTCTTCAAAGGTCTCATTCAACAACTCCTCCCAGAACTCGTGATCGATCTCCTTACCTGCGTCTATTTGCTCGTCTTCCGGGCCCATCCATCCTGTATCTGATCTCCCAAACCCTTGCATCTCCATTGCAAGGGCTTCAAGATCAGACAAAGGCTCAGCCATTACACACATTGATGATTGTGGAGCACATGTTATTGACCCACCAGACTTTGACACCGACGGAAAAATTCCTTGGTCAATGGGTCTTCTCCTCTTCTTATCAAGTGCTTCCTCAAGCTCCTTCCTCTCCCTTTGCTGGGCCAACTGCTGCAAGAAACCCGGGTTCTTCATCGCCCTCGATAGGAACCTCATAGTGTGCTGTTGCTTCCTCTCCGCAATCTCGATCCTTTGCTCCATTGCTTGTAGGTAAGCCCTTGTGGTCTGCTGCTGCTGCCTCAGCTTCACGAGCTCCGCCATCAGCACTTGCTTGTCGCGCTTCAGGCGCTCCACTTCCCCCTCTACTCCAAATAGACCCACTTCGACACACGAGTCGAATGCTGAGGATGCTGCTGCTGCTGATGCTGATGATGCAGTTGAAGGTGCTCTCCTTCTCTTGATGTTCTTGAGATTGTGTTTTTGGCCTTTAAGGAAGCCCTCATTTGCAAACTCCCACTTGTCTGGGTCAATTTTCCTGAATCCCTACACATGTGAAATCAATTTAAGTTTTTGATTGTTTGAAGTGGCTGTTTTTTGGGGGAAACAAACAGTACTTGCAACTAAAACCCTACCTAGAAAGTACCAAATTGGGATCCTATAGTATACCATCCCAGGAGGGAAATGAACAGCAATACAGCATATATAAAGACAACTAGAAAGGACTAGAGAGTGACAGTTTTGGACTAATTAATCACCATCAAAGATACCCACATTGCTGATTTGCTGAATGAAACACAATACAAACAAAAGGGTAAACGTCACAAAACCAACCGTTATTTGAAATTTTGTTTATAACCCAACCCCAAAGTCAATTTTTCAATAGGTCACAATTTCGACTCCTGTCTGACTATAATGAGCCTGAGGGACTAATCATAAATAAATAAAACAAAATTTTAAAGGGTTTTAAAATTTCTAACTATTCCCGCACCTGCTAATCAATCTGAACAGCATGTACGGATCCCCTCTATCCCAATTTTCATTCCTAATGGAATATCCTTCACTATTTTACCAAAAATGGAATGAACTGATCTTCTTTTATTCTTAGGTTGAAAAGAGATGTCTTCAACAATCGGAGAAGCACTTTGATAAACAGATTTGATCTTGACAGATTTTATTAAGGTATTAGTCTTTGTTCGGAGTATTTTGAACATTTCATGTTTTTTCTTAACATTTACTTGAATGATATTGATAAAATGGGTTTGGTGGTTAAAATGCCAAACAAAAAAAAAATTGTAAAGGGGGATTAAATGAAAATTTTAAAATAAATGTGGTTGTTTTGAGTAATTTCCCCAAAGGTTCAAACGTATTTGGGAAATTGCACTCTGGGCCTGTTCAACTACATATTTTCAAATGTGTCAAACAAAGAGTGTTTTTAAGTGTTCATTAAGCACTAATTGAGATTTTTTGGTCTTAATTTGCAAATACTTTATGAAAGGAGTCCCCATTAGAATTTAGTGAAATTCATAAATACAGTAGAAAAAGCGTTGGGATCAAATGATCAGTGAAGAACTTACATATGTGTTGAGTTGCCTGACAAAGCTGGAGAAATTACTGTGCTTGAAGTACTTTGGGAGCAATTCAATGGCGAAAGCATCTGGATTCCAAACAACGAAGCTCTGCCCTCCTCTGTTCCAAGACAGTATCCGATCAATCGCCTGATCATCCACCATTTCGTAAGTCTTCGTCAGGAACGGAGGTGGGCCCACTTCGTGGAGGCCCTCGATCGGCCGGGGAGGCGGAAACGCCACCCCTTCCTCGCCGGAAAACGCAATTGAGCTCATCTCCGGGAGTTCCTCTTTGATTGGGTACAATGGATCCATCGAATTTTAGCGATTATGATGAATTGGGAATTGATTGATTACTTGATGAAATTGGGGGAAAACAGAGTAATTGACTGTGTGAGATGTTTCAATCATGGAAAAGGTTTTGACTTTTACTCTTTGAGGGGACCAATTGAAGCTCTGATTTCACTTCAGGTGTTGTTTGGAACTCCTGGAAATCTGAATCTGTGGAGTGTCAGTTTCCATGGCTTTATATAGAGTTTGCAGAGGGGAAATATCTGGATGATATTTGCTACCCAAGCTTCTGGAGTTCTAGTATGGAAGGTTCTAGATATTTCTTAAATTTTTTATTTCCTTGAGTGATTTGTTAATACAATTAAAAATTAGAGGTGGGGTAATCTTGAAAATATTTTATTAAGGTTTGGGTTGCTACTTTTAGCAAGGTTCTTGGGAGTGGAAGAAGAAGACAAGCTTCCATTGCTTATTTTGGAACAAAGGGGGGCTTTGGAAAGTTCTGGAGTTTTATTTGATAGAGGTGGAAGGTTGAAGGTGATTGACTGATCACTGTGATCAGGTTGTGGGAGTAAAGGTTATTTGGATTTAAATGCATTTTAATTTATACTCCGTAATTTATAAATATTTTTATACTAGTATTTTTACTATTTTATAGGGAGTAAATAGTACTAATATATTTGAAATAAAATAAATTTAAGTATTGTTCAAATATTAATGGATTATAGTTAAAATACATTGAATTCCACAAACAAACCCAAAATGCTCGGGGGTAAAAAATTCAAGGGAATTAGGGTGTGTTTTGACTAATTATTTTATCTTTGATTTATGTAAGTGTTTGATTATAAAATTAAAAATTTTGTTATAAATTAAGATAAAATAACAATATTATCAAGTATTCATTTCTAGTATATTGAATAATATAATTGCATGTTTTTTGGAATGCACCGCACCCATAGCCAGAGCTGGCAATTTGGGTCATCCGGTCGGGTTCGGGTCGATCGTATTCGGGTCGGGTCACTGATGAGTCGGGTCAACTCGGTCAAAAGTTATGTGTCAGGCTTGGTCGGGTCGGATTCGGTCAAAATGAAATTCAGATTGGTCGGGTTTCGGTCAGAATCGGGTCGGATCCATATTCGGGTTTTTGGTTAGAATCGAGTCGGTCTCGTTCGGGTTTCGGGTCGGTACTCGGGGCGGTCCTCGATATATCGGCCGATATGTCGGAAATATTTAGAATCCGTTACCAATTTACCATATAGCCATATATCATATAGGTATATCGGATCAAAATTTAAACGTATATCAATTTGAATGTAAACTTTTTATTTTATCAAGTTTATGGGTAATTTTACAATTTAAATATTAATTTTTCATGTTTATTTTTAAAATTTGAAGTATAAATATAATACGACTCCGATAAGCGATATTTAGAAGTTAGAACCTTGCTTTTGGGTAATCAATTTTATTAAATTAAATATGTAATTCATGTTATTTATGGATTTCAAAAAGCATTTTAGTAAAATTAAATATGATTCAATAAATAATCTACTCATTGGCTCGTAAACTCAATGTTGTTAAACTCTCGATTCGATCCTACGATCTAAAAATGGAAAAAATGATCCCGGTCCTTTATTGCGATTATAACGATCCTATAAAATGTCTATTATAAGAAATTTCTAATATTTACCCTTTATATTTAAGAAATTTATAATATATTTAGTTAATCTATATTATATTTAGTTTGTTTTTAAAATTTTACATCTTTATGGGTATTTGTTATGATTTAACATAATATTTATCTAATATTAAACATAGTAACTTCATTTAAAAGAAAATTCATCCATAAGGTGAGATTTTACGATCCTACGATTCGATTATACGATTCGATCCTTACACCTTTTTACCGATCCAATTTAGAATCCCAATTTTAATAACATTGGTAAGCTCATTCTATTTATCATTAATTTCATTGAAATTTGGCAATATATTGTTATCAAAATCATACTTGATTCCCTAGTTGATCGGGTCAGTTGGGAGTCGGGTCGGGTTGGGACTCGGGTCAGTTGGGAGTCGGGTCGGGTTGGGCATCGAGTCAGGTTGGAATTCGGGTCGGGTCTAATTTGAGTCGTATCCGGGTTGAGTCGGGTTTGTCTGTATTCGGGTCACTTCGGGTTTCGGGTCAAAGTCGGTTTCGGGTTATGCTTAACGCTAAATTTTCGGGTTCGGTCGGGTTTCAGTTCGGATCAGACAGTCGGGTTTCTCGGGCCGGATCAGATTTTACCAGCTCTACTCCTAGCAAATGATTTTCGTGTAAAAGGGGAAAAATGGTGAAGTATTTAAGCAATTTGATTGGTAAAAAATTACAGTAGATGGAGACCACATATGAAAATGACTTGTGAGATTGGAACTTGGAAGTGTATAGTTCTACAGGGTCCATTGAGGGAATCTAGCTTACTATACTAGGTTTCTGAATAATGTTAAGATCGACATACCTAAGAGCAGCTGCATCGGAGACACCCATTTTGGGTGTCTTAATAATTAAAAAAAATAATCATTTTGAGTGTTTAATCTCAGAATTTAGTTTTCAACAGTAGAAACTTTGACTAAGAGCATCTTTAACCATGATACTTATATTGAGTATCATAACTTGTTTTTTTTTATCATTTTTCTCTCATCCACCTTATTTTAATATTTGGTACTCCACAACCATAATACTTGACATGAGTATCTTATTTCACCTTTTGCATCAAAAATATTTTTTGCAATTTTTTTTTATAAGTAAAAATCAAATGGGACCTACTATTAATCTTTGATTAGCTAATATTCTATGATATTGTGTCACATTGAGTATTATATGTATGATACTTGATCTCACTTTTTCTTTTGGATTCTTTCAAAACTATGACTTTTTCTTACATTTTTTTCTTTAATTGTTATTTTTTTTGGTAAGAAAACCCAGAGAACAATTCTCCAACGGATACAACGACCATGGACTACATACAAACAAGTCGGGGGGTAGTCCTCCCCCTACAATCCTCAAAAAGGGTACCCGAGATAATCTCCGGGGCCATATCGATCCTGTGAAGCCCCAACGGATAGGCTTGGGCGAGCTTGGCAAGGGAGTCGGCGATACTGTTCGCTTCCCTAAAGACATGATTGAGTTGAATCTCCCAACTCTTCTTGAGAAAGTCTTGGCAGCGCCCTACCAGGCTAGACATCGGATGGCTAGCTATCCTCCACCTCGTTCTTGACCAAATTCAGGGCTGTGATGGAGTCCGTCTCAACCAAAACTCGTTGATGGCCGAGCTCCCATGCCACCTTCAACCCACTCGCAATACTCCACAGCTCCGCCACCAACACTGGGCAGCAACCAATCTTGTGTGCAAAGCCGCCCAACCAATCTCCATTCGCGTCCCGGATAGCTCCACCACCCGGACCTTCGCCATTGTTCCTCACCGAGCCGTCCCCGTTGACCTTAATCCAACCCAGCGCAGGCTTCTTCCAACCAATGTTTTTGATTACCTTCTCCTTCATCCCCTTGACTCCGCCGCGATTGCACCAAGCCTCCATGTATTCCCTAGAGTACTCCTCGACGAATCTTGCTTTGTCCGGGCGGCTGCTGAGATGGATGAAGACACGATCATTTCTCCATCGCCACGCCCACCAGATGGCATTCGCAAACACGCTCATCCACTCCGTACCATCCTCCATTCTTTTGTTAGACATGAGGTTGCTCCTCCACCACTCTGCAAAGGGCATAGTAAAAAATTCAGCCGTGTCTATATGACCATTCCAAGAATTCCACATGCTAGAAATGAATGGGCAATCCCTGAACATATGAAGCATGGTCTTCGGGACATCAGTGCACGATGAGCATGAAGGATCATTAGCTAAATCTCTCCGATGCCTCTCCTCGTTTGTAAGGATCACACCTCTAGTGACCATCCATAAGAACATCCTCACTCTTCCTGTCACCTGCAGTCTCCACACCTTGTTGAAAACTATACTGTCAACACAAGCAAAAGAATCGGCATTGGTTAAACAAATGTATGCCGATTTAATGGAGTAGTTTCCATCAGCTGTGTGACTCTAGAACAATCTGTCATGATTCTCTCCTTCCTCCAAAATAGCACAAGAAACAATCTTCATAAGAACTTCCATCGGCATAAGTTCGAAGATCTCGTTCCATTTCCAGCCTTCTCCATCAGTCCAGTACGAGTTCACCGATCTATCGGCGTCATCATCCGACACAACACCGGTTGACAACGACAACAGAGGTACCTCCAGCAACCATTGGTCCCTCCAAAACCTAACTGATTTGTCGTCCCCAACGAGCCATCTAGCACCTTTTCTAACCACCATCTTTAAGCTCTTCTTCATGTTTGTCCAAATCGCCGAAGCCCCCAGCACACAAGTCTCAGACTCTCTCACATATTTCGCCTACAAAATCCTGCACCAAACATTATTGTTATCATTATTGTTTATAAATCTCCAGACGAGTTGCCCATTGATGGATAAGTTGAGCTCATTCATCGACTTGATGCCCAAACCCCCCATGACTCTTCGGTCTGCAGATCTCATTCCAGGCGACTAGGTGATTTTGCGGCCATTGTCATCATCTCCCCATATGAAACTTCTGCACTTCTTGTCGATCAGGTCACAAGTAGCTTTCGGTAGAGCAACAGAGGCCATGGAGTAGACCAGGATTGAGCCTAACACCGCCTTGGTGAGAGTCACACGCCCGACCATACTAAGATGTTTCCTCTTCCAACCCGTCAGACGGTTATCAATTTTATCCACGAGAGGGGCGAAAGTTTCCCCACAAATTCCGGAGTGCAACACAGGCATGCCAAGGTAGCTACCGAGGTTATCCGTCACCTCGAAACCACACTCCCGCTTAAGCTCCTCAATCTCCTCCTTAGACACATTCGGAGAGACAAATAGCTTCGACTTGCTATTATTAATTCGTTGGCCGGAGGCCCTGCAGAACACCTCCAAAATCCCATTGATAATTTTCAGTTGTTGCATAGAAGCTTCAGCCGTTAGGACAATGTCGTCTGCAAATAAAACATGAGAGATCGAAGGACCCTTCCTAGTCATCTTTACCGGCCTCCAAACCCTACTCGTCACTGCTTTGTCGATCATATGACTGAGCCTCTCCATACAAAGCACAAAAATATACGGGGAGACCGGATCTCCCTGCCTAATACCTCTCGAGGGCTCAAATTCTTGAGTAGTCTCGCCATTAACCAGAATACGTTTAGTCATCGTACTGATGCACTCGCTCAACCACCCAACCCACTCATCTAGGAACCCAGCATCCACCAGGGTGTCACAAATAAAATCCCATCGCAGCCGGTCATAAGCTTTCTCCTGGTCGATTTTAAGGATCATCCATTCCCCTTTTCCTCTCTTCCTCCGCATTGAGTGAATTAACTCCTGCGCCACAATAATATTATCAGTCATCTATCTGCCTAGAACAATATTTCCCTGCATAGGACCAATGAGCTCTTGGAGTAGCGACCTGATCCGGTTGGCCAACACTTTCATGATAACCTTGTAGAGGACATTGCAGAGACTAATCGGGCGGTACTGAGAGACACTCTCCGACCTAGCAACCTTAGCCAACAAGACTATGAGCGTCTCATTACAAGATTGTGGAAGTCTAGAAGTCGTAAAGAAGTCCTTCACAAACTCAGTAACCGTATTTCTGACAGTAGCCCAACATTTCTGAAAAAATCCAGCCTGTAACCCATCAATGCCCGGAGTTCTCTCCTCCTTCTTGATCATGTACAGGCTTTGGAAGAAATCCACCACCTTTTGTTCCATTAATTTGTTGTCCAAAATTTTCGTACCATCCTCCTCCCTAAGGACTTGGATTCTATTCCTTTTGCGGCGGATCATAGTTGACAGGTGAAAAAAGGAAGTGTTCCTATCCCCTCCTTTCAGCCAGTTCTCACGAGACTTTTGAAACTAGAGCAATTCTTCTTGCTCTAACGTTAAATCCAGCTTCTTTTGAATTCTGGTAACCTCTTCCAACCTGTTGTCCGAAGGGCTTGTCTCAAGCTCCGAATGAGCCTTCTTGAGCTCCACCATCAGACCAACTTTTCTCTCAAAAATATTTCCAAACACCTCACGGTTCCATTTGATGAGACAATCTCTAAGAAAATCAAGAGCTCCCAAAACTCCCACTTCATGATGCCGGGAATCCTTAACCAACTTTCCAAAGCCGGAATGGGTGAACCAGGAAGCCTGAAATCTAAACGGTCTCCGTTTCTTATTGATTTTTACCGGAGCATCAGTCGAAAAAAGAATTGGAGAGTGATCAGAGCTAAGTTTCAGCAGGTGCCTAACAAGGGCCTCCGCCCATTCCAGACGGGCGTCCGCATTACCGAGCACATGATCAAGCCTACGATCCTTGTAAGTCTCAATCGCCTTCCCTCTAGACCAAGTGAAAGTAGGCCCAATGAAACCAAGGTCCACCATATTCACTTTGTCAATCCAATCTCTAAACCTCTCAGCATCTGCCAAAAGCATCCCAGAATCATCATGTTGCTCCCAATCGTGAATGACACAGTTAAAATCCCCACCCACAAAAGAGGCCTAAAGACACCATTCGTAGCCTCCGCAATGTCCCTCCAAAATTCCCGGCGCTCAGACACGCTCGGATGTGCGTAGACCACCAGTAAGTGAAACTTTTTCACCCATTTTTTAACTTTTGCCAAGATGAATATTTCTGTCACAGACTTGCTTAGCCTTCAATCCGGAGACCTTATGCTCGAAGATCGCCAAGACGTTAACTTTGTACTACTTAAGCATATACCTAATTGCTCTGCGAAACCCGCCACTGCCGGCTCCACAACAATTCCAAAGGAGGCAATTCATCATGACTACAGAGAGGATGACGAACCGAACCCTTAATTCTGACTCCCAAAAGAGTCCCTAACATCTGTCATGGCTTCATCCCTGCTCTCACTGAGGGTCGGGTTTCCTTCCTTGGTGCTGTCCCTCCTCACCTCGCTTCTCGTCTCCCCTGAATTTTGGCCGGATGCTTCCACTTCATCATTATTCGGCGGATCCATCACCTCCTCGATTTGGGTTTTTGGATCCTGGGCACCCGACAACTTGAAAATAGGTCTGATCCCGTTCCCCATCTTCAAAGCTTGGTTGATCATAAACCCTTTCACGGTCTCTATTCTAGGTTTTTAAAAAACCCCGGCTTGTTTCTTAATAATACGAACGACAAATTTAGGCCCCTTGTTATTGCCCTTCTTGGATCCTTTCTTAATGGGCCCTTCGGTAACAGCCCGCCCAAAATCTCCCCTAACATTAACTGTCTCCACAACAATCTGGCCGACATCTCCACCCTGCTCCTCCCAATTCTCTCGGCAGTTGTTAATATTCTCTTTGGGACTACCGTCGATCGCTTTACCATTACTGGTGTCCTCTTTCTTCTTAGAATTAAAAACACCATCATTACTCTTCCTCTCAGTAACTAGTTCCAAGGCGCTATCCCGACCGTTACTGTTGGCATCCCCGGCAGAACCCGACTTCTTCTTCTGATTCCGGCACCGACGATTAACCTCCATCCACGGGCCGTATTGTCCTCCTGATGAATTTTGTTGCTCATCCATCTCCATCCTTTCCTCCTGATGATTTCCTTCCTTCCTCTCCGCGTCCTGGATCTCTCTCGCCGACTCCTTGCCGATCTGTTCCGGATCCTTAGTTTGCTTCTTCGGCTCCGCTCCTCTAATGGAACATTGCATAGCCAGATGCCCCACCCTGTCACATTTAAAACAAATCCTTTGTAAGACCTCATACTCCATAAAATAAACATTATCATTAATCGTTACCGTCCCTTTCAATGGCTTGGATAGGTCGACTTCAACACAGACACGGGCATAACGACCGCGATGAGTGCATAGCGTTCGTAGATCAACTTTGAGGGGTTTTCCGAGCCCTGAAGCAATCTTCATCAATATCCCTTCCTCATAGAATACTATAGGGAGATTCGTGATTCTGACCCACGCCGGAGACGTCGAAATCGAATCCGTTAATGGGTTAAAACATGGTGTTCATGCCTTAATTACGAGGTAGTGCCCAAAAACAGACCACGGGCCATCCGTCAGAGCCTTGAGGTAATCGTGTTCATTGTCAAATCTCGCCACATAGTATCCTTTTGGCAGATCTACAAGAGAAAGTTTTCATGTCGACTTCCAGATTTCGCAGAGTTTCCTATCCATAGTAGAATATGGGATGAAGCCGCCTAACACCTTGATGATCAAGGATGATTGCCAAACTGACTCAAGCACAGACATGACATCCAGGGGGATATTCACCACCGGATCGTTGTCCACTCCACTTGGAAAGTTCACAGTCACCTTATCCTTATCGTAGCACACATCCGCTATACCACCCCCGAAACTCGTGCTTCCCCTGAGCTTATCCTTCCATGATTGCGTTTTGTCCGGCAAGTCACCGGGAGTCCCCGATGACTGAGAGCGGCTCGCCATACACGTTCAGAGCGTTCTCTCTGATCAAAGCGTTTTTTGTTTAATTGTTATGGTACTTGGAGTACCACCATTAAAGATGCTTTAATTTTAGAGACACTCCCTCATGATTACTCTCTCTTCCTCATGTAAAATCTGACACACTCATTGCATTTTTTTAGTTGAAGATACCCACCATATGAAGGATGTGGATGCTCTAAGACTTCCAGGTGTATCCAAGATCATTCAACATTTTTAGGGTGTCTATTTTTGAAACATTAATTTATCCATTATAGTGTCGTATATTTTGGGAAATTTTTATTACATAGTATTCATTTTTTTTAAAAAAGGGGTTACTTAGTTTAAAATATAAGAACTCCTCTGACTAATTAGTAGAAAATTCATGAAGTTCAAAAACTCAGAAAATAAGATAAATTCTTATATTTGGTTCCAATTTTTTTCTTATGGAAAATCATAGGAATTCAACTTTCTATAAATTTCTATTTCTCCGAATTGGATAAAGTTCACTTACCTAAGAAAGACTAAGGGCTCGTTTGGTTTGATGTGGGAATTGAAATTCAAGTGAACTTACTTTATGGGAATTGAATTCCCATAAAGTTTAATTAATGGGAATTATGAAAATATGTTTGGTTTATTTTTTTATTTTAGATGATTAAATGGAGAAATTGATAATTTATAAATTAAAAAAGGTGGAAGGTGAACTTACCTAGGGATACAAGATAGGAGAACTTCCTCCAAATTGAGGGAATTTAAATTTCTGAGAAGTTGAATTCCTGGGTTTTTAGATATTTAAAATATCAACCAAACTCATATTTTTCTCCTACTTTTTGTGATTTTATACTTCCTGGGTTTTTGAATGGCTAAACAAACAAGCCCTAAGTTCAAATTTCCCTCATTTTTCATGTAAAGTCTTTTTATTTATTTTTATTTATATTACTAAACACCAAAATTCATCCAAACAACATTTTTCAATTATCAAGAAATATATTACACGAGAATGTAATTTTTGGGAAGTAACTTTCCGGGAATTGTACTTCCCATAGTCAACCAAATGAGCCCTAAGTCTTTTACTTTTTCTACACTTGTTTTTTAGGAGGTTGAGTAATAAGTATAAAATTATTTTAAAAAATTAATTAAAAAACTTTACATTTTATATAGTTTTTACCTCCTTAAAAACATATAATTAAAAAAAAATCAAATGACTTATAATTTTTAATAAAAGGAGTATTAAACTGGGCACAACAAAGGTTGATGCAAATCATGTGTGACACAATAAGGGCGTGTTTGCTAGCGGAATTTTTTTCAGGAGATGGATATACTTTTTGAGTATGGAGATATTTTTTAGGGGTGGATGGGATGAAGATTATTTGTGAAGAATAATTCCTGACATGTTTGGTTGAACGAAGATGGATTTTTTTATAAAATAAAGAGAAAAGACTAAAAAGCCCTTGCCTTTCCCCTTTCAAACAAACAATTCATCTTCTTCTTTGGGTCACAGAAATTTAAGATTGAATTGAAAACTATAATTGGGTCATATAAATTGAAGATTGAAATTGAAGATTGAATTGAAAACTAATTGGGTCATAGAAACCGGCAAGCGATCCGAAAAATCAATCACATGGAAACAATTGGAAAACAAAATCAAAGTCATAGAATCCGTCGGATGAACAAGGAGCCGACGGAATACGACGGGCTCAGATTTACCTTGTTTAAAGCATGAACAAGGAGCTCATATTCACCTTCAAATTTTTTTTTATGAAATTGAAGATCTAAAATTTGAAAACTAATTTGGGGCTCAGATTCGCCTTCTTTCAAGCACGAACAAGGAGCCACCGGAAGCCGACGGAACACGACGGGCAAACTGAAGCCGGCATACATGGAAGAGAAAAGAGTTACTCAAATCTCATTCCACATGGCCTCAAACACCATCGCCATGACCGCGGCTTGGTATCTTCTCCTTCCACGCTCGATTTTCAAGTTATTGCTAACTGAATTTTATCACAGCCCCATCACCATTGTAGACAAAGATTGAAGCTTTGGGTGGGACATAGGCAGCCCCATCAGGTATTCTAATTTTTCAGTTCCGCGAGAAGAGGACATGAGGTGGGTTATCGAACATGGTCCATGGTCCATTGGCTCGTCATCGTTGTTGTTGAACCCATGGGAGATGGGTACGGCCATGGATTGGTGTTCCTTCCAATATGTTCCGCTTTGGGTTCGGATTTTAGATATCCCCCCTCTCTTCTGCTCGACAGCCATGCTGAGTATAATTGGTAGTGGCATTGGTCGGCCTCTTTGCATCGATGAGTTTACTTCGAGCCAGGAAATGCTTAACTTTGCTCGTTTGCTTGTCGATGTTAATGTTGAACAATCGAAAAAGAGATGTGTGGTGCTGAGGAATGAAAAAGGGATTGAATGCAAATTAAAGGTGATTTTTGAGTGGACTCCTTGGTGTTGTGACAGTTGCCAATGTTTTGGGCATACCATTGTGACAAGAGGAAAACCTGTCGTTGTTCTTGCCAAAGAATACTCAAACTTACTAACTAGTATAGCGTGCAAGTAAGAGATCGATCCACAGGGAAATCTATTAAATTCAAGTCTAATTCTAATTGCTAAGAGAGTAAAGAGGGAGTTTTTAGTGTGAAAAAGGTCCGCCTTTTATCAAAGCGAAAGCAAGCAAACAACGAAAATTGGTTGTAGAATTCAGGGGAGAGAAATTGGTTCACCTACAATTCGTCACTTCGATTGATGAATTCGATCCTTGTTTCAGCCTCTAGTTCTTGTCTTTTCCTATCAATATCCTTGTCCAGATCTTAGGTAAATTACTAGTCCTACGAGTCCTAGCAACCCTTATCTCTAAATAACCCTAACACGGTTAAGATTCAACCTAGAGATAGCATTAAGATTATGAATTAACCAAGGTACATATAATATCAAGCTACGAGTCGATATTCAACATGTATTCAACTTCATACACATCCAATTAGTCCTACGAGTCCTAAAGGGATATGATTGCCACTTGGGTTAAGGTTCGCTACGAGGAATCTACAAAACCCTAGCAATTAAATGAATCTACTCTAACTAGTTGATCAGGCCAGAGAGAATAAAACACATTCAAACAATTAAGCACAAAGAAGTCAAAACATTGCAATAGGAATAAGAACTAGATTAAGAAACTCACAATTCAACAATCAAAGATCCAAACTGTAGGCGAAACCTTGAGAGTTTAGTTGCTCATGCTCAACGACGCTCTCAACAATTGAATAAAGTGCATAAGGTTCAATGAACGAAATAACTAGAAAAGCCTTAAATAGTCTAGAGAAATTCGGCCCAAAATAACATAATAAAACCCTAAGTAAAATCCGGAATTGACGATCAGCTACTGCACGGGCCGCGGGGCGGCCGGCGATCAGCGAAGTTCCTCGTTTCTTCCTTCGAGCCGCGGGGCGGCCAGCAATGTCGCGGGGCGGCCTGCGATTCTTCCGAGCTGCTTCCTCTTCGTCTCCAGCAGCTCCTAAGTATTCTTCAACTTGTTTTCGTCCTTTCAATATTAATTCACCTCCAATCTACTTTTCCTTAAATAAAACATAAAATCATGTAGATTCCGCTTCATCTAACTCAACCAGTGAAAATGCCAATTCAACTAAATAAATGCAATATTCACACCTAAAATATGCTAAATGCAATCTATTATGCAACACTAAACATGCTCTATCACATTGCTTCTTGCCAGAACTTGTCCAAGGGCTCTGCTCCTGCTGATTTTGGTACTGAACAGGGGGTTGATGGTCTTGATAAGGGGTGCCCTGTCAACTTAGGAGGAGCTACTGGTGAGGGCGCCTGCTCTGATGCTGCTGTTGGGGGTTCGAGCAGCCTGAATATTGGTCATGTGCCTTCAGCAGCTGCTTCTGTGTCCACTGGAATGCAAACTGAGATGGAAGAGGAGACAGACACGACGGGAATCAACGTTGATAGCAAAGTGAGTGTGGTCAATGCTGCCACTCAAACTGATTGCGCGGATGTAACCGTGGGTGCGGGAGAAACGCCTAATTCTCCTGCCCAGCGAGCGCAATCCAGGGATGAGGGCGATGTTGGTGCAGAGGCTCTCAAGGCGGATCCGGTGTCCTCCAAAGTGTGTGCAGCGCTCGTTGCCACTGCCTGGGCGGAAGATTCCGGCTTGTCTGCAACAAGGAATGGAAGAATGAGGCTGAATGGATATTGCACTCCATCTTCGAAACGTTGGCAGGTGGTGGGGGGGGGGGGGGGGGGGGGGGTCAAGAAAGGGAGTTATATGCTTCGAGGATGCTCGAATAGTATTCCCGGGGATATCCGTGTCTCCTTGACAATGGATGAGCTTTACAACGCGCTATCCGCTATCAAAGATCCATCGTCGGGTGAGAAGGTGACGAAATACTTTGCCCAGCTTGCGGATATTGAGGTGGGGTCGTCCGACGATGAGACTCATCATCCTGGATGATCTTCTTGTGCGTTGCTGGTGTTGTTCGATTCCTTTGTGTAGCTGCTGATGTTCGCTTTTCTGAAGGGAGAGGAGCTATAGGAACATTATCTTGCTGTTATGGTCATATTTGAAGGTCTGGGTTGGGGCTTTACTTGGTCTGCTGCTCTATTCGCATGCCTGAGGAGTCTCGTGCGGTGCAACGATGGAATTTCCATCATTTTTGCAAATAGCTGTCATACAAAATTTGTCGTATAGTGGTGGGAGTATTTCTGGGATTACATGAGTCATTTTTTGGGCCTATTAGGATGGGCCACTAGTGGAGTTAATTTGGTGGGTCTCCCCATAGCTTAAAGAAGTCTGTTTGTTGTCTAGGCCTTAAATTCACTCTTATTTAATTCTTGAGTCCAGGAATAAATGAGAGCTAATTTGGGGGCCTAGACATCCCGTTGTCTTGTATTTCTTTATACTTATTTGGCTTCTTTAAATCTATCACATATATTATATTAATATATGTTGATTTTTTAAAGGAGCCAATTGGGGGTGAGTATTTAGTGGTACATTTTGTTGGTAGTCTCCTTCTTACGCAAGACCCTTTGTATGGTCTTGCTTTTTATTACTACTTGGCTTTCGCCATCATCTATATATTTACCTATTCAGGAAGAAGTTGAAAGTGCTTTGAAACGGAAGAGCGAAGAAGAAATTGTCGGGGGCAAAAATCGCCCATCCCGTGCCCCGAAATTTCTCCACCTTCTCTCACCCCCAATCCATGGTGGGAAAATTGGTGCTTTTCCCATCCCGGCCACCCCCACCTCCGCCACCTTCCCCACCCCATGCCAAACTCACACTAAGTTACATTTTATGTTCAATTGTTTTGATTTGTTAGAATTAATTTTATAATATTTGTACAAAGACGGAAAAAAAGTAAATTCTAAATAAAATACATGATAAATTGTGTCAATCAATTGCATTGAATTTACAATATAATTATAATCTTTATGCAATAGTAAGTGTTTGATTGATACAATTTATAATATATTTTATTTACAATTGATATTATTTTAAATACATTATAAAAGTTGCTAACTAGATACTATTCAAAATATCTATAATTAAAATTGTATTATAATTCAATCTATTCAAATCCAAACATGCCCATTAGGGTTTGTTTGGATAGTTATAAATTATACTACGTAACTTATAATACAAGATATTATAATGCAATATTGTACGCGTATTATAAATTATAATTCATGGCCATATATAGGGTATTAATTTGGCAGTGTTTAATGTTTTAATTGTCACCTTAGCTAATGCAATATTGTGTATTATAAGTTATAATTTATGGTTATCTAAACAAACCCAATGGGTATATAGTATTAGGGATCATTTGGTTTAAATTTTGGAAAGGTAAATGGAAACGAAATGAATATAGTCCATTTATATTTTAAGATACATTGTTAAAAAATTTAATCATTACTCTCTTCTCACAACTTTTCATACAAAATTGGTTTTGTTTTCCCCATTTCAATCATCCATTTGAACAAGAGGTACATACACTCATATATCCTATATTCCTTTAATCATTATCCCTCATATCTTATTTTTCATACAAAAAGTGACATTCTTAATTCAAATTTCTTTGCTTCTACGTGCTTGTGATTGTTTGTGATTAGGCAAAAAGATCTCATAGCACTGCTCTAAAAATGGTTGTTGGCGTACGCCTAGACACCGTCAAGACGCTTGACATAGGCTAGCCGCCAAGACACTGCCAAGGTGGTTGACATTTGAGGCTTTGGCATATGATTTGTTGAGAATTTGAGTTTGATTTTTTTTAGTTTCATTTTGTTAATATCGAAATTATGGGTTGTGATGTTTATTTGAACATGTTTATGTGATTTTAATTTTGAACATAACAACGATTAAATTGATCATAATTTTTATTTGATTTTTTTTATTATTCAAAGATGTTAATAACCTTTAAAAAATGGAAATTCTATTACATTATATGAGCTTTAGATATGGTTAAGAGTTAAATGTAATAAAATATAACCAAAATTCGTTTTATCCACTAAGAATCTGTCAATAAAGCTACCAAACCGTCTTGACACTTGATGATACCCTACCGTCAAGTATCGGCCGAAAGTTTTTTAGAACATTGTAGTTTAATCTCATTTTGTAGATCTTGACTTCTTGAGAAGACACTTCACTCGTTTTTCCAAGTGTATATGTATATGTGGCAAGCTTTCATTTGTCCACATAAATCACTCATCTCTATTTGGCTATAAAATCCCATGAAACCTCCAAGGCCCCTTTCATACAAATTGACAAATAAACAATGTTCTCAATTGAACTACTCCAAGAATCAATTTAAACTTATATATTTAGACATTTAGTACTCCCTCCGTTTAAAAATATTTGTCGTTTGAATTTTCGGCACACTTTTTAAGGAGTTAAAAACTCTATAAAATATAATTTTTTTAATTAATTTTTTTTTCATAATCTTATACTTACTCTTATATGTATGAAATTATATAAAAAAATTTGATTAAAAAAATATATTTTATAAAATTTTTAGCTCATTAAAAAACGTGCACTATAAGACAAACGATAAATATTTTCAAACGGAGGGAGTAGGACATTTGAGTGTGCACTCGCGGGAACACAAAGGGATGGGAGGCACTTACCACCATGAGGTCCATGACCCCTTTATTTATTTGTTTACTACTTATAGATCTTCGAGTTTATTATTTTTATGCTTTATCCAAGCTTGTCGGGTCTATTGTACAATACCATATGGATCATATATATACACACTCTTCGGAAAATAATTTCCAACCTTCGACTCTTCGAGAATGTGCTAGACGAGAAGCTTCTAAGTACATTCTTCTAGAACATTCGGATTTGAGAAGCGAAATCACCAAACACACGCCAAATGATTCAACGACGAACATCAAAACTAGAACGAAGAAACGAGCTAGTCTTTGGGGATCGAAGGATAGTCGATCCATTACTGGGGTCTTTTAAATAGGGTTCGAATCCTCTATTCTCGAAAATGCCTCTTTTCCATGCTCCCCCTTACAAACTCACGTATTTTATTTAATTCTTTTAATTTATTTATTTTTGATTTGAAGGTTGTGAGAGAAAAGGAGTCGAATGATAAAAAGGGAACACATGAGATTTGATGGCTTTTGTTAAATCCCGGTGGGTCATACGACGTGGCACCAAACTGCTTGCGACTTAGCCTTAAGGCCGGCCAGCCCAATTAGACCAGGATCCCAGACCGCACCGCACCAGCCAAACACACAAGCCGAGTGGAGTTCCATCCTAAAACCAATTGGTGTTAGGTGGGGTAGCCCACCGGCTTATATGTAAGATTCGGATTCATATTTTTATCAATGTGGGATGTCAATGACATCTTTCCACATTTCTTTCAATCTTGATACTAACATCGGAATCCTAATGTTCTAAAAGTATTAGACATATCTTAAATGGTGAGGGGCTAGACGATGCCTAGTTGTGATTTTTAGAATAGCGCCAACATATTCTCATCTATTGTTGTTTTGTAATTTCAATAAAAATAACATAAACTCATAATGCCACCACCATGGACGATCTCTACCTGGTTAATTACAAATTCCATAGAATTGGGCCGACCGCCTGAAATAAAAAGAGTTTCTAACCAACCATGGGGTTACCTCTTTCCCTTTTCAATTTTTATCCCCTTATTATAATTTGTCACCTAATATATTTTTTTTCTCTAAATTATTTTCTACTTTTTCTACCTCTTCTTTAGAGGTTACCCTTGCAACCATGAGGTTACCTTGTTCCCCACTTGTGTGTTTAAAAAAATATAAAATAACATATAATGACCCACTTATGTGTTTAAAAAAAATAAAAAATAAAAACAAAAAGGGAAGAGGTTACCTTAGTGGAAAGGGGTAACCCCTTCCAACCTCTTCCCTTAAGGTTTGGCTTGCAACCATGAGTTTACCTTTTAAGACCTATAAGGTAAGTAAAACCCATGGTTGCACATGGTCTAACCTGTCGAAGATCCTTGTGGCCACAAGTACTCCACCACTTAATTATTTTGGATATTACTTTACTTTATTTTTTTTAAAAAAAATATTTTCTCATATAATTGTTCTTTAAATTATGTATATTTTTTAAAACTAATTTTTTATGATAAATTTTTTTATAAACATATAAATATAAGCATATTGGACATTAATAGAATTTTTAAGAAAATTTTCAAAATAAAATTATATCCAGAATAATTAATCAATACATCAAAATTACATCAAATCCCAGCTAATTAATAACAAATCACAACTTAGAAAACAAGAATAAACAATTGTGAAAAAACCAGAAAAGACTAGAGTAAAACCCAAGTGGAAGCCAGAGCAGTCTAGAAAGACACCTCCATCTCTTACCTCCTCCAACCTTCCTGATTCTTCCACGCATCGCCTCCCTATAAAACCCCCCTTTCTCCGCATCGCAATTCCCAAACCTCCAAAGCCAAGCAATTCGATCAATTAACCGACCAGAAATTGTGATCTTGTTCGATCTCCGCCAAGATGTGGCAACAACAGGCCTACCGGAAAAATGACGTGGAGGCCGCCGGAGGGGCTCAGCCGCTCTACCCGACGATGATGGAGTCGCCGGAGCTCCGGTGGTCCTTCATCAGGAAGATCTACTCCATCATCGCTCTTCAGCTTCTCGCAACAATTGCGGTTGGGGCTGTCGTCGTCTCCGTTCACCCCATCGCCCACTTCTTCGTCTCCTCCCCCGCCGGCCTCGCTCTCTACATCGTCCTCATCATCACGCCTTTCATAGGTTCGTTCAATTGATCATCCCCTCGTTTTTTGTTCTCGACGAATTTCGGATTCATTGGCTTCGTTAAATGTAACGGTTTGATTTGTGTTTTTTTGGTCGCAGTGCTGTGTCCGTTGTATTACTACCACCAGCGGCATCCGGTGAATTATTTGTTACTCGGCGTTTTCACCATTTCTCTTGCCTTCGCCGTCGGTTTAACTTGTGCCTTTACCAGCGGTAAGTTCTCCATTCCCGTGATCTTTTCTTTTTTCTGTTGCACTCAATTCCGTCACATATCAGAGTAATTTGCAGCGATCTGTCCTAGGTGAGGTTTAATTGAAACTCTTGAAAATGGAAACTGAGGTTATTGCCACGAGGCCCACGAAATTATTCTTTTGTGACGGAGTTAGGATGATCTTAGTAAAAGTACCTGAGAGCATGATTTTGGGTAACCGTTACTTTACTAAATGTAAGAAAATCTGTCACGTTTTGTGTTTTTCTTGAGTTTGTGACATTATATACACACCTAAAGTTTACTTGGATAAATGAAGTTGGTTGGTTGTTGTGATTCGTCGTGCGAGCTACTCGTAATGATGATGAAAATAAATTTGTGAAATTGTGACATTATATGTACACCAAATCAATCCGTTACTATGCATAACTTCCGTCGCATAGTTGTGATGAAAATCTCTTACGGAAATCGTCTCACTATGTCTTTTAGGGAAAGTGATCTTAGAATCAGTAATACTGACTGCAGCAGTGGTGGTGAGCCTCACCCTATACACCTTCTGGGCAGCCAAGAAAGGCTACGACTTCAACTTCCTCGGCCCCTTCCTCTTTGGAGCCGTCTTCGTATTGTTCCTCTTCGCATTTATCCAAATCCTGTTCCCTTTGGGCAGGATCTCCGTCATGATCTATGGATGCTTAGCCTCCATCATCTTCTGCGGCTACATTGTCTACGACACTGATAACTTGATCAAGCGTTACACTTACGACGAGTACATATGGGCCGCCGTCGCTTTGTATTTGGATATCATCAACCTCTTCCTCTCTCTTCTCACTGTATTCAGAGCTGCCGAAAGTTAAGTTCGTTCTAACAAAATGTTATTTTGAGAGTTCCGTGATGCAACTACTGAACTACATGTAAATCTTGCTCTTAAATGTTTTGGGCTGTAATGAGATGATCTTTGTTATCCCGGCCCAGTTATAATGGGCCGAAAATCATCACTCTTTTCTGGGAATTTGGGCCCAACACATTGTATAAATGTATAGCAATTCATGCTCTTTCATGTAAACTTATTCTTTACAATTTAGTGGAAAAAAACCCTAATCTTTGGGTTGTAGCGCTTAATAATCTGAACTATAAAAAATGTGGCTATTATGCAAATTCAAATAATTATCTTTAAATTTAAATTAATTACAAAACATTTCCAAAATAAATTTTATTTATAAAAATCATCACTTCTAATATAAATAAAAATATTCTAAAATCAAAGTTAAATTAATTATAAAAATGATCTTAAACCATATAAATATAACTTTTTAAAAAATTAATTTGATTATTTACGTATCATTTAAACTTGGATTTTTTAGGTAAGTGTCCAAAAAATGGGGGCTGTTTTGCTAAATGTCCATTTTTATAAACCCTTTTGCAAAATGTCCATTATTGACATTTTTGCCCCTCTACTAAACTCCTTTTTTTTTTTCCTTCCTGTTTCTTATTCTCGTCTTCTTCCCGATGGAGTTGTTTCTCTGTCGAAATTCAAGCCACACGATCAGCTCCGTCTCCTCCCATCTGCTGCCATCCACTCCACACCGATTGCATCAACGGGTGGCTCACTAACAACCAGATCGACCGGTGTGGTGTGCAGATCGTCCATCATCCTCTCATAATCGGAGGTCTCGTTCAACTAAATTCTCGACGACGGTATCTCAGGAAGTAGCGGAATCCGTAGCGGCGGAGGTCTCCGCCGGAGACAAGAGTAGAAGGACGGACGGATCGAATATCAATTTAGCGGAATCTGTAGCGGAGGTCTCCGCCGGAGGTTGGTGATGGAGCTTGTTGAAAGCTTCGTTTTCTCTCTCCTCCTCTTTTCAGAGTTCTAGAATGTGCTAGTTTACCTTTTTTTTAATTCATTTCCTAACATTTTAATGACATGTCACCAAAAAAAAAACAAGAAAAAAAGATGAAGCGGCTAGTTATTGGTCTGAAGATTGCACCAAAGGCCTATGTAATACTCCCTCCGTTTCAAAATAAAAGTCATTTGACTTTTTTCACGTTGTTTAAGGAGGTAAAAACTCTATAAAATATTATTTTTTAAATCAATTTTTTTTCATAAATAGACACTTATTACTAATAAGTATCTATTTATGGAAAAAAATTGATTAAAAAAATAATATTTCATAGAGTTTTTACCTCCTTAAAAAACGTGAAAAAAGTCAAGCGACTTTTATTTTGAAACTTTGATCTTGCCTTTTCACTCCACTTTTCCTTATCTGCATTTTCCACTCCATTTTTCAAACAAAAAATAATAAAGATATTTTATATTTTTATTAAGGTGACACTAGTGGTGACATTATCAAAGACAAAGGATAAAGCTACCTAATAGACACCACATTTTTGCCACAAATAAAGTTGTCACCACATTTGACAAAAAAAATTACCTTTTTTTATGAGACCAGTGTCACCACCCTTATCAACGATGATACCGCTGGTAACACATGGGGTGACAACTTTTTTTGTTGTTGATAACTTCTTCTTTTTTACAATTTTTATTGGGGGCAACATTTCATCAACAAATTCAATCACTTCCAAAGTGTTATATATTAGTGGTGTCACCACCCTACAAACAGTGAAACCACTGTTATCACCAGAGGAAAACCCTAGGACAAAGGGGAAAAAACCTTATAGAGGATAATGCTAGCCAAACAAAAATTTGGTGGTGTCACCACCATAAAAACAGTGTCACCACAACTACTGTGAAACAACTACTGTCATCGCATATTCAAATCACTTCCAAAGTGTTATTAGTGGTGTAACCGTAGTGAAACAACTACTGTCACCAGAGGAAAGTACTAGGATAAAGGGAGAAAAAACCTTATAGAGTACTAACGAAAAGAAAATTTGGTTATGTCACCACCATAAAACAGTGTCACCACAAGTGTACAAAGTGGTGTAAAGTGGTGTCACCACCAGTGTAGCAAGGGAAATAATGATCAAGTGTTATTAGTGGTGTAACCAAGGAAAAATAGTGTCACCACTGCTGTCACCAAAAATAAAAACCCTAAGACAAGGAAAAGTGTTATTAGTAGTGTCACCACAAGTGTACAAAGTGGTGTCACCACCAATGTACCAAGGAAAAGAATGTTAAGTGTTATTATTGGTGTCTTCAAGGTATAAATAGTGTTACCACTGCTGTCACCAAAGAAAAGACTCTAGCACAAGGGAAAATGTTATTAGTAGTGTCACTACTGTCACCAAAAGAAAAAAAAACATAGGACAAAGGAAAGTGTTATTATCAGTGTCACCACAATAAAAAAAAGTAATCACTACTGTCACCAAAAGAAAAAAAACTCTAGGACAAGGTAAAATGTTATTAGTAGTGTCACCACAATAAAAAATTTGTCACCAAAGGAACTCGATCTAGGACAAAGAAAAATGTTATTAGTAGTGTCATCACTCATCACAATAAAAAAAAATGTATCAACTGTTGTCACCAAAGGAAAACAATACTTCGTTAAGAGATGAATGACTAAGTGTGTTAATAGTGGTGTCACCAACACAAAAACAGTGTCACCACGAGTGTACCAAGTGTTGTCACCACCAGTGTACTAAGAGAAACAATGGTCAAGTGTTATTAGTCGTGCCACCAAGTAAAAACAGTGTAATCACTTCTGTCACCAAAGGAAAACCCTAGGACAAGGGAAGCACAAACACTAAGGAGTTAATGTTAAGCAAAAGAATATGTGCTGTTCAGAATATGTCATCACAATAGTGTCACCACTGCTGTCACAAAAGGAAAAAATCATGACAAAGGAAGCACAAGTCCTAGAGAGGCTAATGCTAAGGAAAACTATTGTTGTCAGCAAAGAAAAACCCTAGAATAAGTGTTATTAGTTGTGTCACCACCCTTGGTGACAACTTTTTTTTAATGATGACAGTGTCACCAGAGTGGTGACACTGCTAGTGACACATGTGAGGACAACTAAAATTCTAGGATAAGGAGAGTATAAATTTTAACATTGTGTCACCAATAAATTTTAAAAGTGTGTAACCGACAAGCGACATGGTTGGTGACACTTTCTTTTAGATTAGAAGTTTCATTTTTTTATTGACAACTTTTTTTTACGGTTGTATTGTGAGTTCAATGTCATCACCCTTATTATTGATGACACATGTATTGACACATTTTTTTACAACTTTTTTTAACAAGATCACTATCACCCTTATAAATTATAATTGGTGACACCTATATATGTGGTGCTCGGTCATATTTTGAATCTTAATACTCCGTAAGATATAAGATGCATATCCCTATCTCATATCAATTATACTGGTTCTTGGATTGCTTGATTGGCATTTCAACCCAAATTTATATTGACATTTTAAAACCACCATAGGCTGATTACATCGATAGACCACCCCATGGATTACACCGATAGACCACCTCATGGAGACCTGCAAAGCCTGATTACTCTACAATCAACATTTTAAAAGCACCACAACCTGATTGCTTGATGCAACTGTAATCAACATAGCACGGAGACCTGCAAAGCCTCAACAGCGAGATTTTTCATCAGAGCCTGATTACTCTAATAGACCACCTCATTGGTCACATCTGATGAATCAATTTCCAATTCATGTCATCAACATCGAAACCCCCATTTCTCAAAATATAAATATGCATTGTTTGTGCAAAAATGTACCTCTGGCTTTGGCTATTGTCATCACACAACGGAAGAGACAGAGAAGGGGATGGGAAGCTGCGAGAGGCACTCCTCGCAGGCGGAGTGGCTGCAGGCCAACAACGAGGGGTGACAGCATCGCCGTCTTAGGGTTCCGGCAGATCTGGCACTTCGGCGCGCCTTCATCGATGGAGCTCCAGATATGGCATCGGAAAGCTTCGAGTTTGGCCTCCAATGGAGGATAGAGAGAAGACGGCGGACAGCGGGCAGCGGCGGAGCTGCTGGATGCTGCGAATAACCGAAGCCACGAGCAACATTCTGGAACTGAACTGTTGCAATGGATGACCTCCGGTGAGCCGCATCTTCAACGTCAATTCGCGATTGCTGTCACCATCCCTCTCTCTCCGTGAAATCTCCCTCAGATCACTCCCTTCTCCCGCCGGCGCTCCTTTTCCTCCTCCCTTCTCTATTTGAGCGGCCCTCGAAAATATCCGGAGGAGATTAGAATGGAGGTAGAATCAGAGAGAACGGGAAGGGTATAAGGGATAATTAAAACGAGGGTAGTATTGGTATTATGAAAATATTTTGGACATTTAGCAAAAGGTGATTTTAGTTGGACATTTTGCAAAAGAGGGTTGGCAAAATGGATATTTTGCCAAATATTTTCTTTAAACTTCTACTCGCAATTGATCTAATAAGCGATTTAGGGCGATCTTATGAGCAAAACTAGCACAAAATGTCAGTTAAGCATGCATTATATTTTATTTTAAACCTGACAATTAGGGTAGTTTGTTATCTATTGTCCTTCACCTCTTGTTGGAAAACTGAAGACCAATTTTAAGGGAACTAAATGTGGGTGAGTAAACGCTCCCATTATCCCCTAAAAACCAGTTAGCAATAAAAGATAAGCTTTTAAAAATATTGCTTTACAAATTAATTATAAACCCGTACAAAAATCCTCTTTATAAACCACCTTCCAAAAGGCCTCCACAATCAATGTGGGATGAGAAAAGTTTAAAACCTTTAATAAAAACCCTCCGTTCAAGCATTATTTTCAACAAAGGCTTGCGTATGTTTGTATAATATGTGTCTCTGTTTTGATTTTGTTTCAGACTAGGATCTCAATTTTCAGATTAGGTTGTCATCCAGATTAAGGAATTACTAATTAGAGACAAGAAGCCGAAGGTTTTTTATAAACTAGTTATGAAATGATTTTTTAGGTTTGGTGTATAAATTTCATTCAAATTTCCATGCTAATCATTTTTTATTTTTTTGGTTTGTCGCAATTCATGTGTCCTTTAATTGATTTATAAAATAATAATGATATAATATGATTAAAATGGAGATTTATAATCTGAATAATTAAGGTAATTATAGTGATTTGCTAGAAGCCAACTATAATTTATGGATTAAATTTAATTTAATCTATTGCTATTTTATTTCGGTCCTATAAGGTCACACACAAAAGAGTATTTGGAATTGGATAATTGGTTAATGATAATAATAAGTTATTATTATTGACATAATATCTTTATGGAAATATGTTGTGGATAGAAGATAAAAGATAAATGTAACTCATTAGGAATAAGTTTGACCTAATTTGTGCATTATATAAAGAGACCTATAAGGAATAAGTCTTAAGCAAGTTTTGGACATTGTGCATCTTTTCTTCTTCCACCAAAAATCACTAGCATCCCTAAAGTGTTAGGTGTGAGTTGCAAACCTTCGATCTTTCGTTATAGCAAACGGACACAAGGAGATCCAATCTCGTGCTCATGTGGACCAAGTAGGGAAGTCGCGATTGAGACCCTCTTCTCCAAAGGTGAATCCGAATCAAAGTTCCGCACAAGAAATGTATGACTTTTTCTTCTATATTGTTCATATCGATTCATGCATGAGATCCTAAAATAGATGTTAAAAAATAGTTTTTTATAATTCGGCTGCGCATCTAATTTTCCTACACAATTTCCATCTTCCAAAGTCATTCGCCTCCAATTTTCCTGTAGTAATCATACTCCCTCTCCTAAGTATATATGATGTTTTAGGAAAAAATAATTTGATCACAAATTTAAATTTTTTTAGCCTATTTAATTTCTCCTAATTTCTTTTCAATATCCCACTAAATGACATGGTCAGATAAATGCATAATTTTGATCCCAAAGGTATTACTCCGTACTCCAACCTCTATTATTTTAGTTTTAAAATTTACTCCACTTTTACCATTAATTACAAGGGCTAAAAGTGATAATTTTCTTTTTAGTTACTAATTCTAGAAAACTTTATCCAATATCTCATCGAGTACAATTTTCCCCAATTAGGTGTGTCAAGAGCTTAAACATCATATATATTTAATCGGAGGGATTATAAAACAAGAAGTTATTAGATCAAATTGAAAGATTCTATGATTGCATTCAACAAAAAAATACATATTTTTATCAAAGATAAGCCTACCTCATGATACTCCTATGAATCAAGAAGAGGAATCCTGTCATTCGGGATTGCGATGTAGCTCAACCAAAACAGATTTGCAACCAAATTTGGAAATGTTATGTCTATTAAAACCCGAAACTGCTAGTGATTCACTGCAAGTCGAGACGGGCCTACGACCCAAATAAGATTTTGCACCTTAGTATTTGTCTCACCTATGTTGTTCTAATTTGTCACTTAGATGTGCTACACAATTGCGCAAGAATATGAGGGTCTCAAAGTGGTTGTTACTTTATGAGTGTTGTTCATTACGACATCTAGCTCACAGAATCTACCCAACAACCTTCTCTTTGAACCTATTTTAACCTATTTATTTAGAAGCACCACTAGAAAGTCCAGGTTCGTTATGGCTAACAGCTAATACATCTTCAGTATGAAATGATCCACTATTATCTGACTAGATAAGAAATAGGAAGCCATCAACAACTGCTTTTGGAGCTCCCGAATCGTAGACAAATCAATGCAATCAATCGATATTTTGGCTTGGGAGGAGGAAGTGTGGTTGAGGTTGAACAACTTGTTGATGATCGCCCACAACTATCTAAAGTCATCCGCTCACAAGTTTTGCTTGTGCACTCCATCTTGCAACTCTAAGCAAACTAGGCTGCCCCTACCTCCATTATGTAAAACCAATGCGTACTCATTGATTATCCAAGGTAATCTACTCTCTTCATCTATATAAACAAGTCCATATCCATCATATAAAACCAATGTGTGCTCGTTGATTATCCAACGCAATCTACTCACTTTCTCCATATAAACAAGTCCACCTATAATCTCTTCCATCACTTGTTGGAATTCGTGAATAACGGGGGATTTATGACCGGTAACAAGCCTATGCCCAATTGCGTACTCGGCTACTCTAGTAGTGAAGGGCGAATACACCTGAGCACCGAGATTCATCTCATCGCGAGTATAGCTAACCTTGGTCGAAGGAAAACCACAACGTTTCTCAGGTATGTTATCCTATTGTGATATGGGTAGGGCTTGAAAAGAAAGAGTTGTTGTGATATAATTAGGGTTTAAATAACTTATAAATCACTCTGAACATCCTTACTATATCCGATGTGAGATGAGGTGTTACAATCTCACTCACTTAAAGCACTAACATGCGTAGGGATTGAATCACTTGTATATCGCTCCGAACATCCTTATTATATCCGATGTTGGACGAGGGTCTTACAACGGTATCCTCGAAGATCAAGAACGTAAAGATCGGCCTCCCATTAGCATCCAAATTAAAGATCTCATATTCTTCCAAATTTGAGGCTCTTGACCCTTGTCTCTATCTACGCGTTAAAACAATGTGAAAGAAAATAACCAATAAAAAGACTTTAAATTAGAAGGGGTGTATGCATATAATAGAGTTATTATTTTAGGATTGTTCATTGAGATTTAGCAGAAACTTGCTTTTAGTTGTTAGTAGAGTTATTATTCGTAAAGAACCGGGGATTTATGACCGGTAACAAGCCTATGCCCAATTGCGTACTCGGCTACTATAGTAGTGAAGGGCGAATACACCCGAGCACCGAGATTCATCTCATCGCGAGTATAGCTAACCTTGATCGAAGGAAAACCACAACATTTCTCAGGTCCGTTATCCTCTTGTGATATGGGTAAGGCTTGAAAAGAAATAGTTGTTGTGATATAATTAGGGTTTAAACCACTTATAAATCACTCTGAACATCCTTACTATATTCGATGTGAAATGAAGTGTTACAATCTCACTCACTTAAAGCACTGACATGTGCGGGGCTTGAATCGCTTGTAAATCGCTTCGAACATCCTTATTATATCCGATGTTGGACGGGGGTCTTACATTGGTATCCTCGAAGATCAAGAGCGTAAAGACCGGCCTCCCATTAGCATCCAAATCAAAGATCTCATATCCTTCCAATTCAAATTTAAGACTCTCGACCCTCGTTGTCTCTATCTACGCATTAAAACCATGTGAAAGAAAATAACCAATAAAAAGACTTTAAATTAGAAGGGGGTGTATGCATATAATATAGAGCTATTATGTTAGGATTGTTCATCGAGATTGAGCATAAACTTGCTTTTAGTTGTTAGTAGAGTTATTATTCGTGAAGAACGGGGGATTTATAACCGGTAACAAGCCTATGCCCAATTGCGTACTCGGCTACTATAGTAGTGAAGGACGAATACACCCGGGGTTCATCTCATCGCGAGTATAGCTAACCTTGGTCGAAGGAAAACCACAATGTTTCTAAGGTCCGTTATCCTCTTGTGATATGGGTAAGGCTTGAAAAGAAATAGTTGTGATATAATTAGGGTTTAAATCACTTATAAATCACTCTGAACATCCTTATACTATATTCGATGTGAAATGAGGGTTACAATCTCACTCACTTAAAGCACTGACATGTGTAGGGCTTGAATCGCTTATAAATCGCTCCGAACATCCTTATTATATCTGATGTTGGACGGGGGTCTTACAATGGTATCCTCGAAGATCAAGAACGTAAAGACCGGCCTCCCATTAGCATCCAAATAAAAGATCTCATATCCTTCCAAATTTGAGACTCTCGACCCTCGTTGTCTCTATCTACGCGTTAAAACCATGTGAAAGAAAATAACCAATAAATAGACTTTAAATTAGAAGGGGATGTATGCATATAATAGAGCTATTATTTTAGGATTGTTCATTGAGATTGAGCAGAAACTTGTTTTTAGTTGTTAGTGGAGGGTTTCTTATCTGCAAGAACATATTTGAATATGATATATCAACAAAATAAATATAACTGAACTTAGAAACCTACCGAAACTATAAAACATTTGTCATGGAATGCGATTTCATAAGAGGTTAACATTCAAACAGAAATTTGAATTAACTTCAAAAGCTCGTATGAATTGCGATGGTGGATTGAGTTCAAATTCGAAAAGGGTTGTAGGTCGAGCTTGAAATGTGAACGGAATCACAAAATGAATATGCCAATGAATTTCTATTGAAGAGGTGATTCAATTCATATAATCAATTTGTTCTTTCAACCTTATCCCCCACATCAGTTTGATGAATTTTCAGAATTAGGGTTTGTGAATTTGGATGGAATTGGGGATTGATTCATCCATTAATTCAAGATTTGTCCACGTTTTTTATAGGGTGAAATTGATAACAAAGTTGTAAAGTGTGGCACTTGGGGTTTGTTGAATGTTTCACACACATTATTCAGTTGCATATTCAACTTAGATGTGTAACTGTATCCATGTTGTGACCAAGTGCTTGTGTTTGCATCAATTAAATACTTGTGAGTAGCTTGACCTAACTTATGAATGACACCCATTGCAGCATCAAAGTCTAACTTGGTAGTTGGTACTAACGTACTCTTGCAACAACCCATAATACATCTTTAAATGCTTTTATTAGACACCTAGCTTTGAAGTTATTGTACAAGTACCTCACATAGTCACATGTGGATTCGTTATTCACCTAACAATGGTTTTTTATTTGAACATTGAATAGATTGTGGGATTAAGATAAATTAATTTTTTATTAAGAAAAATAAAGATCTTGTGATATTTTTAGTAACCTTTTTATAAAAAAAATATTTACTTATAAAATTTATATGGTATAAGGTAGTTTTATAATTAATTCAAATGTGAATTTAGATAATACTAGTAATGACTTAGTGATAGATTTTGAGAATAAAAATTATTTAGGCTTTTTTTTAATAAGGTAATAATTCGAAGGTCAGACATGCCTGACTCATCGAGAGGCTGACAAAGTCGGCAGACGACGAACCGTCAAACATACAACCTAAAAAGATAGTAATACAGACAACAAGCGAAATGAAACAAGCAGAAATAAACTCTACAACAAGACGACCCAAGAAGACCAACTCCCAAGAAAGTTGAGGACGCCGTCGAAGAACGAAACCAAACACCACCGAACAATGGCACCGCGGGCCAGCGGTACAACATACTATTTTTTGTAAGAAGTGATTTTTTTTAAAATAAATATTGTTTTGGAGATGTTTTGTAATTAATTTGAATTTAAGGGCAACCTAAGGCTATTTTTTGTAATTAATTTGAATTTGAAGGTAATTATTTGTATTGGAATGTATGTTTCGGCTATTTTATGCAACCAAGTAAATATTTGAGGCTATTTTATGCATTTTTAATAGTTCATGCTATTGAGCGCAATAACCCATAAAGTTTGGGCTATTTTTTTTTTCTTGCAATTTTCCCTAAAATTTATCGATTTATTAGTTACTATAATTTAATGTTTACAACAAAATATCATGTTGATCTCTCATACTGCTTCCGAGAGATTAACAAAAGCACCGACCACATCTCTAGCTCGCCTCTTCGAGACTGCTGCCTTCCCAGGTGTTCAGAAAAATAGACATCTTTGTATTCTCATCCGCAAGAATGCTTTTGGATGGTGGTCTAGTAGGGACTAGCCTCATCCAAATCCTTACTTGTATCAAAAAAAAAAATTAAGGGATATAAAAATAATTTTAAAAAAATAATAATAAAATAAAGAGATGAATAGTTAATAAAAATAATTATAAAATGATTTAAAAAAATAAAACATCTATGATATTATACAATTTATACCTGGATGGTGGGGTTAGTGGGATGATTAATCGGGGTGACAGATTTTTTTTTTTTGATAAGGTAATAATTCGAGGGTCAGACAGACCTGACACCTCGAGTGGCCGACAAAGTCGGCAGACGGCGAACCGTCAAACATAAAATAGAAATAGAAAGGTGCAATACAAATAGTGGCAAGCTAATAAAACTAGATGAACAACCGAACCAACCCTTAAAAGTAGAGGACAACGTAGACTACAACCCGACGCCAAGCACCACCAAGCGATGACACTGCTGACCAGCGGTACATCAGGAGTCCCTGTGGGCAGTGAAGACGATCCTCCAAGGAAATTTCCGGATCACGGAGTCGCCTCGATACACACCACCTCGACCCCAGCCAGACCCGACGCCGGACGCCAGAGCCCAACAAAGAGATGGAACGACAAGAACCCCTCAGAGAAGCAGCCAAGAACCACCCTAGTAAACCGCACCTGAAAGCCCTTTCGGAATTTTATCAAAACCCTTACGGGATTTTATTCAAGCCCTTTCGGGGTTTAATATAACCCTTTCGGGTGGGTTTGTAATGGTAAACGTAAAACTTAATTGGCAAGCTTTACGCAAGCATGGAAAGTTCACCCCTTTCGATTGAAAAAGGAAGTGGATTTTTTTTTTTTTAACAAATCCAATTCGTGCCGTGCAAGACACAAACCTCTAGCCAAAGAGATCCCGAAAAATCCGGGATGAGGCGTCAGAGAGAACGTGCCGCGCAAGGATGGGAAGGGGATAGGCTGAGCGATGTCGTAGCGACGGCGGAGGAAGTAAACCGGCAGCAATAGATGTAAGCAGCAAGAACGGTTGGCCGGCAGAAAGTGGTGGGGCAGAGAACGGAGGAACATTGGGTCGGAGGAGAAAGGCGGGTAACAAAGGAGAGGGACGACGGCAGCGACGGACGCCGAAGCAAGAGGAAGAGGCGGACGCCGAAGGGGAAGGATGAGGCGGTCGGCAGCGGCTCGATAAGAACGAAGGAAGATACCGAGCCGAAGGAGGAAACAGAACGTCGGAGGATACACGGCGCCGACCAGCACCAGAGGAAAACTAGAGATTACAAGGAGCCAAAGCCCCTGGATTCACATAGCTCGAGCACGAAGGGCAAGGAGGCGACATAAACCCCAAGCCCCAAATCGAAAGCCGAAACGGCGACCTAAGGACGCCGATCCCACAATCGCAGAGCTGGAGAACAATTTGACATGGAGGATGATGGAATTGGGGCCAAGAAACCACAATCAACTAAAACCCATCTTGATTTAGGCTTTGAGCAAGATCCGACGATGGGAGTCGAGATAGGTCGAAGGCGGCCGAAGCCGGGGTCGAAAGCGGTCGAAGCCAGGGTTGGGCTCTCTCTCTCTAGAAAACTAGAGAGAGGAGAGAGTTTTTACTCCATCGGGGTGACAGATATAACAATGGACAAGTTATTGGATAGTAGGGTTATGAAGTAAGGTAGTGGGTAGTGTAAGGTAGATGACATAGAAGAATTCACAATTGTGAGGCTTTTTATTGATTAATTTAATGGCGGATAAGTAAGTGGTTAACATGATATGTCTTATACTATGCCACATGGAACGAATGCCACCAAAAAGTCTCACAATTGTGGCATAGTAGATTTACCGGTGCGGCGCAACAAGATCAAAACATCCTAGAAACGAAACAAGAGCAGACTAAGAGAGCAATAGAGTCATATCTACACCTCCACAAACTCAACTCCTAGTCGAAGAATACCGTAATTGAAGCAGAATATATATCTTTCTTTGAAGAAAGAAGAGTATACAACTCGTGAAATAGTAAGCCCAAACTTATTATTAGGATGAAAATTATTTGTGTGTGCGCGCGCGTGTGTCTGAGTGATGTGTATTGGGAGTTTGGGACCGGTCTAGATGACATTAAATGATAACTTATAACACATAATATTGTATTATAATATAACATTGTGTATTATAAATTATAATTCATAGCTATCCAAACAGATTCCATCGGACAATATATCTACCCAACTCGTAACTTGCTAATCGATCCACCCTATGATAACCCTTTTACATTGTAATGTGGGTTGCTTTGTCTTGTGGTCTACATTCGCCTAATTAATTTGTCTTCATTAATTTTGAATAATATCCTGCAACTAATTTCTCATATATTGCCATTTTCTGATATTTAAATTAAGACTATCCACAATGATTTTGTCTATAATGTATACATTTGTACAAGGTGTGTAAAAATACACTTTAATTTTTGGTATTTTACTTCAATGGTCAAATGTGTATTTTTTATACACCATTCAAATACAATTAATTTAAAACAAAAAAGAAAACAAAAATCATAAAAACACACCAATAAAATTGTCTTGCTTTTTGAAAAAGTTTTTGCACATGGGGAGGTGAGGTGCTCAAATTTGCACATTACATGTTCAAATGTGCACATTCGCACACCCCAAAAGTAACCAATGGAGCTAAAAAATGTCAAAAAATGCACATTTATACATTTGCACACAACCATTGGAGTTAGTCTTACATGCTCAAATGTGCACATTTGCACACCCTAAAAACAACCAATGGAGCTAAAAAATGTCTAAAAAATACAAATATACACATTTACACATAACCATTAGAGTTAGTCTAACGATAGTTTGGACTAAATTAACATCAACTTGTAACTCCGTCCAATTCCATAAGGAATAAATTGGTTGTAAATTTGTAATAGTTATACTTAATTGATTAGTTTAACTGTTTGGATTTAATTGAATAGATTAATCGGGCTGTGATTCTTGTGGAACTCAATTAGTCAAGCTGTGATCATATAATCGCTTTATTTAATAGTGTAAATTAAACAATTAAAAATGTTCGGCCTGTGGTATATGTGGTATGTGTAGTATCTTTGTTTTCCGATACCAGGCCAATTTAATATAAAATAATAGAGGAAGAATAATTGATATATGTTTAATATTTAGTATGTTTTTAAAAAGGATAAAAAAATTATATAAAATATCTATTTTATAATTATTGTTGATAACTTTATATTGATTAATAATAAATTTATAATTATTAAAAATGAAAAATTATTATTTAGCTTTTATTGTTTTTTAAAAACCGTGCAAAGTAATAAATAGTGTCAACTATTTTAATTACAAGGAATTAATTACTAGATGAAGGATTGAACTCATTGAAGGGTGTTTGATTTGCATTTTGATTTTGCTTTGCATCAAGTGGAGCAGTTGGGACAGGTCACGTGTTAGCTATGGGAAGAAGTGTGTTTTGTTTGGCTCATTTTTTAAATATAAAAATGTGAATTTTAGATTTTTAAATGCAAAAAAAACAATAATATTAGATTATGTTTTCTCTACCCTATACACATTCATTTTAAATGTATTTGATTATATCTGAAAATATGTTTTTTTTAGAATAATAGAGTGCTATTGAAAAAATGATATATAATATACTCTTGAAATTTAAGAATTCAAATTGAGAAAATCATATAATACATTTATAATTTAAAAATGATTAAATAGAGTGTATTTAGGGAAAATATTTTATAAATGGATTACAAATTCCCGTGCATAAATTCACAGAACTGAGCAATTTATTTTAAAATACAAGTTGTTTAGATTTTGTTAAGGAGGTCAAATTTTCTATTATTATATGCAAGACTGTAAAAGAATGGATAATGGGTGTTATACTGTTATTAACTCTATTTTAAGAAATTAAATAAGTCAAACTTTCCATGAACTTGTGAGCATCATTTGGGTTGGGCCGGTTGGCCCTTTATCTTCCACTTTTCTTTTCACACTTTTGATCAAAATTAATAACTTGTCATATATTACAATCACTTATAAGTTACTCTATCCGTTTGTAAATATAAGTCAATTGACTTTTTGACACGCTTTTTAAAGAGTTAAATATATAAAATAATATTTTTTTCATTAATTTTTTTACATAGTCTTATATATATTACTAATAAGTATATAGTTATGTAAAAAAATTAATAAAAAAATTACAGTATTATTTTATATAGTTTTTAACTCATTAAAAAGCGTGTCAAAAAGTCAATGGACTTATATTTCCGAACGGAGGGAGTATAACATATATACACCAAATACTATACATATGACTTCTTATCATAAATTCATGATTGCCCAATAAATTTTCGAACAAGTGTTGGATTATATTGATTTATTATGGACATTTAAATAGCCATGTATCCATATTTTCTATGTTTTTACCAAACCGTATGTCCACCAAGCTATCCATATTAGTTAAAAGTTCACCACCTTCCGTATCCTTTTTTTTTTTTTTTGATTAAGAAAGAATTCGGGTGGGATAACCCTACCCGACAGCATCCTTACGAATGAGGTCAAGAAGACCCGTATCGTTTTTAATATCGACCCCTCGGGCAGAGTGACTAAGATGTGCAACCTTATCCGCCACTCTATTGCCCATGCGAGGAATGTGAAAGAAAACTGCTTCTTTCACCGTCGATAACAGTAGTTGAGTATCCGAGAGGATTAGTTCGATTTCCCATGGACAGGAAGATTTCCCGTTTAAATGGTCAATGATGATCTTACAGTCTCCTTCGATTTGGATCCTTTCTATGTTGAGTTGCCGAACTTTTTGAACACCCAATTTGAGAGCTAACGCCTCCGCTTTGAGTGGGTTTTGTTTGCCAAGCTGCTGGTGCTGAATGGAAGTTGGGTGTCCTTCCCAATCCCTAATAATGGCACCAGCTAAATTGTCGCCATTAGAAAGAGATGATCCATCGAAATTTAGTTTGTACGTACCCCTTGGAGGCTTCCGCCAATGAACGAAAAGTTGTTTTTTACTTTGTTTTGTCGAGTGCTGGCGAGGGATGCGAAGCTCCTCTTCAAATTCAGTCTCACGCACAGACGTTCTATTCCAGTTATCTATATGAGATTTGATCATTCGTATTGCTTTATCTTTTTGTGGGATTGCAATCTGCTGGAACAGAAATTGATTCCTAGTATACCATGTCGACCACCATGAGAAAGCAAGGCTGGTCATGGCGGTAGAATTTAGGCTCTTCCCAAGAGCAGATAGAATGGGCCTAGTATCCCGGGACTGGGAAATCAAGCAAGCAATCGTTGATTGGTCTTGGATTGGGAGCTGGTGAATTGCTCTGATGAAGGGACATTCCAAGAACAAATGGACCTCATCCTCAGGCGCCGAATTGCATAGGGAGCAGGTGGAAGGTACAGTCGAACCCCTACAAGACAACCTAGAGGCTGTGGGGAGGCCAGCCTGTGCTATTTTCCAAAGGAAGTTTTTAACTTTCGGAGGGGTATTGATCTTCCAAATCCAGTCATTACTATCCGGGGTTGCAGAGACGTGAGATGTTATCAATTTGTATGCATTGGCAGTAGTAAACCATCCTTCCCTATCCGGCCACCAGTATAGCCGGTCTTGCAATTCCGAAGCAGGAAGCGGGATGTCTAAAATGTCTTGTACCATATCGTTAGGAAACCACCTTCCGTATCCTTTCATTCCTAACTCCCACATTTCTCCATTTCTCTCATCTTACAATTTTTTTTAAAAAAAAAAACTAAAATTTTATTTTATTTTTCTTTAAAAAGAAAAGAAAGAAATTCCTTAATGTTAACACTACTGACACCAACATACATTGTCGGTGTTGTTAAGTATTGACGTCTACAACACTAACACAATTAGGCCCTGTTTGGTATCGATTACCGGAAATCAAAAACTGGTAATCGGAATGAGTGATTACGGGTTTTGTGTTTGGTACGACAAAATCCGGAATAAAATCCATTCCCGGGTAATCCCCTCATCCCCAATTTTGGCCAATTTTCATCCCTCCCCTAAACCTAGGTAATCACCCATTCCCAGTTTCTCCCTCCCCAACCCAAACTCAACAGCCCCAACCTTCATCCTCCTTCAAGCGTTCCTGCCGGCACCACCGTCTGCCGCCATTCCTGCCGGCCACCATCGTCAGCCGCCGCTTCTGCCACCACCACCGTCTATCACCGCTGCCGCCATCGTCTGCAGCCAACACCATCGTCCGCCGCTCCCGCCACCGCCTCTCTCTCCCCCCTCCTTCCCTCCCTCCCTCCCTCCCTCCGACCACCTGGGATTGTCACCGGTTCGAGCGGTGTTCAGATCAGTGTTCTCCCTCCCACCGCCACCACCACAGTGCTCCAGTCCGACCTTCAGCTAGATCGGCGTTCTCCCTCCAAATCCGGCCTTCAGATCGGTGCTCTCCCCCGGTCCGAGCTTCACCACCGGTGTTCTCCCTCCAGTCCTCCGTTCCGCAACCATCCACCCCCTAATTCCAGACCTGGTTCTCCCCCTCTCTCTCTCTCTCCCCGCGTCGAACCCACATCTGTGCTCCTCTATCAAATCCAGATCGGCCTCCTTCCTGGCTTCCTCCGTCGACCTTCGTCCAGACCGGCCTCCTTCCTCCGTCCAGATTGGCCTCCATCCTCCGGCCTCCGGTTAGGGTTTCTCTCTCACCCACCATCCAAATTCCACGCTTTAAATTTGTTAAAATTTGTTTATTTTTTTTTTATGAATTTATGAAATTGTATGTTGATTTTGTGTAATTTTATTGTTAATTTGAAAGATTGAATAGATTTGCTCTTGAATTTAGAACTTTGAATTTTTGGATGTTTAGTTTGGATTTGTGAATTTTTCATTCCGATATTATACCAAACAACACGCTTAGGTAATCACTCATTCCGACTTTTGATTCCCATTTCCATTCCGATTACTACATTTATACCAAACGGGGCCTTATTGCTTATACAATTATTGTTGACACAATTATATATTTTGATATTGTTGAGGACGTCAATGACACCGCTAATACTGACACAATTATTTCGATATTGCTAATGTTGACGACACCACTAATTTTGACACCAAATCTACCACCTTAGCACAAAAAACTTAAGTTACTGAATAAAAGTTTGACTCTTTCTTATAACTTATTATTTTTACAATCGAGTCGAGAGAAAAAATCTAAACACTCTCGTATCGTAACTCTCAATAAAAGCCATTTAAATTTAAATTGCAAAAAATAACATGAACTTTAGGGGTGGTTGCGTTAGGTGGCACCAACTTTCAAAAATTCTATAATAATCACCATCTTTGAATGGCGGTTATGGTTAGTAGCACAACCATTTTATTTTAAAAGTATACTCATTATTAACATTTTGTTTACAAAAAAAATCACATTTTTCCATTGTTTTTTTAAACCCACTCACAATTTTCTTCTTTTAAAAAAATAATTTTCATGTTTATAAACTCAATTTCATTTTTTCAAAAAACATCATTTTAAAAAAAATATAATTGTGGTATTAATTGGTATCTTTTTAAGACACTCATTTTTTATTTTAAAGACATTACTTATTATTTAATTTAAAAAAAACTGAGTTTATGGAGAAAATAAAATTAGTTCTTTTATTAACCGGGCGTAAATAAAGAGTGTATTCTTTTAAGAAAAAAAATGGGAAAAGTAGTGTCTATAAAATAAATTATACTACCTCCGTTCAGAAATAAGTGACGTTTGACAAGTTTTTTAAGGATTTAAAAACTATATAAAATATAAAGTTTTTAATTGATTTTTTAAAATAATTTTATACTTATTAGTTATAAGTTTAAAATTATTTTAAAAAAGTTAATATTTTATTTAGTTTTTAGCTCCTTAAAAAACGCGTCGAAAAGTCAAACGACACTTATTAATGAACTGAGGGAGTATTTTTAAATATTAAAAATAAAAATGGATTAATTTTTAAAATGAAAAAACGCGTCGAAAAGTCAAACGACACTTATTAATGAACTGAGAGAGTATTTTTAAATAATAAAAATAAAAATGGATTAATTTTTAAAATGAAATATGGGCAGTTTTTTTTTAAATTGAAAATTGGATGATTTTTTTTTTCTACAAGAATGTTAATAAGAGGTGATATTTCACAAAAAAAAATTAGATGCGTCACTTATTGCAACTAGAACCAAAGTTGGTGATTATTTTTAAAATTTTAAAAATTTATGCCATTAAACGCAACTACTCGTAAAGTTCATGCTATTTTTTACCATTTACCCATTTAAATAATATAAAAATAAATCTATCAACTCCATATACGAAAATATGCTCTCCCTCCTGTATATATATAAGACTGCAACCTCCTCACTCTCCCACAGCCACCCAATCTATATATCTCCGCCGTGCCGCCACCTACATTGCCGTCGAAAGGGGCCCTTGAGCCACCATGAACACCGACGACGTCAGCTCCGGCCGCCACGAGCACCACCGCGTAGCCGCGGCGGTGCCTCCGCCTCAGCCGTTCTACAAGTCACTAAAGGCGACCCTGCAGGAAACGCTCTTCCCGGACAACCCCCTCCGGCAGTTCCGCAAGGGGCGGGCGGGGCCCACCAGGGTCCTGCTGGCGCTGCAGTACTTCCTGCCGTTCCTGGAGTGGGCCCCGCGCTACAGCTTGGGGTGGCTGAAGTCGGACGCCGTCGCCGGAATCACCGTCGCCAGCCTGGCCATCCCTCAGGGCATCAGCTACGCTAAGCTCGCCAACTTACCCCCAATCCTTGGCCTTTGTAAGTGCATACCCAATTTTAAAAAACATGACTCGACCCGAAAAATCAAATTTTAATGTTATGAGTACGTTGGGATTATAAATGGTAAACATTTCATGTATGGTGAAAATTATAATCTAGAAATGGGGATTTTGTTTTTTAGAAATTTGAACATTAGCTCGAATGAAAGTAACCGCAATTCATTTATTTGTAATTATGGAAAGTTTTATGACAAAAAAAAAAATTATTTATAATTTTGGAAAGTATAACCACGGTTTAATTTAATACGGTATTTCTATCATGTATCATACGAATAAAATAAGAAATTAAAAAAGTAAATTTTATATATTTAAAGATTTTTATTTAACTGACAAAAATAAATCGGTCAAGATTGGGTAGAATCATAAAAGATTTCCATTATTACTAAGTTTAAAATATTAACATATATCCTAAAAAAAAATAGAGAACATGATGATTGATGGAAGGTAACATCAAATTTAGAATTTGAAGATTTATGTTAAAATTACCAAAATAGAGAATATGTTGAAATTATAAAAACAAATTAGTTTGAACAATGACTTTAATTACTTCCATATCAATGGATAATTATATAGGGAGAAGTGGTATTTTGGAGATCTTAATAAGTTTTTATCTAACCTAGTTTCCAAATCTCTTTGTATGTTTTGCCCATTTCTTAAAAATTCCTAAATGTGACATAACTTGAGATTTGAAATTAGGCGGAACCGAAAAAATTTAAGCTAGGGTCAATTTATGTGACCCTATATATATGGGTGTGTTTGGCAAAACGATAGTTGTTGAGTAACTGAAGTTGATGAAAGTTGGATTATTTGTATTAAGTATAGGTTAATAAGTTAATATAGTATTTGATAACCCTAAATGTTAGGGTAGCTGATGAAAACTTGTGAATAGAAAAAACAAAAGCTCTGTAAAGCTCGGTTGAGTAGTTGTTGAAAAGATTTGATTTTAAAACCGGATTAAACTAAAATCTTATATTTGTTTCATTTAAAACTATATAATATCAAAATTATAAGCTTCGAAAAGCTACTTGTTTTTGCCAAACGGAACCTCAGTCTCTTGTAACATATATGGTATCAGTTCTAAACTCGAATCTGATCCAATTGACCCAATGCATTCTAAACTTGAATCTGATCCAATTGACCCAATGCATATATGTAAATGTGATGTGTATATATGTAGATTCAAGCTTTGTGCCACCATTGGTGTACGCGATGATGGGAAGCTCGAGGGACTTGGCGATAGGGACGGTGGCGGTGGGATCTCTTCTTATGGCTAGCATGTTAGGCCGCCAAGTGAACCCCATTGACAACCCTCAGTTGTACCTTGAGCTCGCCTTCACTTCCACTTTTTTCGCTGGCATTGTCCAAGCCTCTCTCGGCTTCTTGAGGTTCGTATGCTCGTCCCATTATGCAGTTATTGATTCATCAGACTTAGAAACAACAACCAAAAGTTAAAAATGAGATGTCAAAAATCTTATCTTGCAAAATGGTTGTTGGACTTGAAGTTGACATCTAGGCAACCCAATCAAGGATATATATTCTTGTGAGTTTAAAGGTGAAAGAGAACAGTTATGTGCTTTGTATTTTTCATATAAGATTGAAAGGACTGCAGACCAATTGACACATGAAGCTACTGCCTGCATTTGTTGTTTTATTACAAGTTGGGTTCCTCAAACTTGTCTCTTCTATTTGTCTCTTGCCCAACATTATCATTAATCTCTTATGTATACATTATGTATAGCTAGCTACATGATGATGAAATTTAATAAATTTTGGGGGTCACATTGGATTTTATATATTAATTTTTATTCTTTATGTTTGACAATAGTCAATAGATGGTCTTTGATTTTTTTTACATGTATTTTAAGAAATTAAAAACGATATAAAATATTGATTTTTATTTAATATTCAATGTGAGGGCTGGTACTTTTGTCTGTTGGTATCCCACATTAATTATATAGTGAATCCAAGCTTTGTGTGTACGTACATAAATGAGTGGACTACTCCTTCTGATGTCAATTGTGAGCATCAACATATGTTAAATGAACATATATATTTGAATGATGGGTGCAGGTTAGGGTTCATAGTAGATTTTCTATCACATGCAACAATAGTAGGGTTCATGGCGGGGGCAGCAACTGTGGTTTGCTTGCAGCAGTTGAAAAGCATGTTGGGCCTTTCCCATTTTACTCACCAAACCGATCTCGTCTCCGTCTTACGATCCGTCTTTACCCAAACTCACCAGGTTCGATCAATTCGTCCCCATGCATATATTCGAGTTCATGTCATTTTAATTTGAATCGGATAGTTTCTCTCTATCTTTTAAAAAAATTATGTGTTACGCTTCCTGAGTCACACACATATGACTCAAGAGATGTAGGGTCTATTTAAAAAAAAATAAAAATAAAGGGATATATGATGTAAATAGTTAAAAAAAAAGGTGACATCCATTTCAACTTTCAAGTCATATGTATTTTCATGGCATGTGTTTGAAAACAATATACCACGGACTCACGGAGTATATATTAATCTAATTACGCGATTTATTAAATTAATTGGGATTATACATTCTATATATATATATATATATATATATAATATATATATATAGTTATATATAGTTTAATTATTAATATATCATGCTTGTTGTTGTATTGCAGTGGAGATGGGAGAGTGCCGTTCTTGGATGTTGCTTCCTCTTCTACCTCCTCCTAACTAGATACTTTGTATGTAATTATTTTACTTAATTTTAATATCCTTAATTTTTTCATCAAATTATCCATAATCACAAATTAACCCTTTAAATTTGCTTTCACCACAAAAAAATGTAAATTTATTTACAAGCTATTGTAGGAAATATTGTTAATTATTTGAATCAAACGAGTCGAGTAGCCGAGTAATTGTTCTTCAATCATAATGAATTAAACCCAAATTTAGAATCAATTAATTAATTAAAAATGTGCTCATACCAGATTCATTTAATCTCGATTTTAGCCAATTATAAACAATCCAAGCTTTTCTTTAGCTGAGCTCGAGCTACTCAACTTACCAAAATGTTGAACGCAGAGCAAAAGGAAACCGGTGTTGTTTTGGATCTCAACCATGGCTCCGCTAACCTCCATTGTGTTAGGGAGCCTTCTCGTCTACTTCACCCAAGCCGAAAAACACGGTGTCCAAATCGTAAGTCGTCGATCTATTCATATAGTTTCACATTTATGTTTCAAGTTCGAGCAACTGTGAATCAACGACGTTCATACAATTGAGATCATCGATCTGTAACACAACAAATATTTGCTCGCGCAGATCGGAGATCTGAAGAAGGGGATAAATCCAGCGTCCATCTCGGATTTGGACTTCACATCACCTTATCTAACAACGGCTCTAAAGACCGGCATCGTCACGGGTGTCATCGTCCTCGCTGTAAAATCTCCTTTCTTTCGACTATCAAACAACATTTCATTTTAGTATCGTACAATCCAAATACCCAAATTTGGTTTTTATTTTTTTTATGAAAAAGTAACCAAATATTCTAAACGATGCATCTACAAAAGCAATTCGGCCACTAGCTATGTCGGTCTTAAAAAATAACATGTCACATGTTATATGTCGTACCATATGATCGATACACAAGTTCAATTTGATAAGACTGTGAACTGTTGTTTTTTTTTAAATAAAATAAAATAAAATTTGTTAATCATTTGGAAGGAGATTCCTATACCACACCCTTTACAATTAGTAGTTTTGATTTTTAAAATACGATTTTTTTTAAATTTATGTTTAAAGATGATATGTTGTAAATTATTTCTCTAAATAAAAAGGAGTTATTTTAGTGTATTTAAGAGAATATTTTTTTAAATGTTTTTTTTTTTAATTTTCATAATCATTTGGAAGAAGATTCCAAATACCAAACACTTTACAATTAGTAGTTTTGACTTGAATATTACTAATATTTGTTTAAAGGGTATAGGTTATATATGAACCTCGATTGAGAAATTATTCAATCATTAAAAATGTACTTATAAACGGAGTATTAGGGTAGAAAAACCGTTTAAAATATGTGTAAGCTAAAAATGTATGAATGTAGGAAGGAGTAGCTGCAGGAAGAAGCTTTGCAATGTTGAAGAACTACCACATTGATGGCAACAAAGAGATGATCGCCTTCGGGATGATGAACATCCTTGGCTCTTGCACCTCTTGCTACCTCACTACCGGTACGCAACTGTCAAGCCTTACTAGTTTAGCTTTCTTTTAGTCGGAAAAAGTTTAGGTGGATTCGATTCCAGTCACACTATTAACCTAACAAAAAATTTCTCTAAAAAATTGTTAAAGATATCAGGTAAGTGACTAATGGTTGTCCTCAAGCCCAAATTGTAAATGGGCCTGACATTGGTTCTATTGGGCTTCATTGGACCCAAATTTGGGGACCATTGTCCAATTTGGCCCAACTAGGTACACTTCAAAACATTCACGGTGCACATAAGCACATTCATTCATGCTCTACATATGGTAAATTCTTGACTAAAATGGTGTGTTATGCAGGTCCATTCTCGCGATCTGCTGTGAACTACAATGCAGGGTGCAAGACGGCGGCATCCAACATAGTGATGTCGATAGCGGTGATGATAACTCTCTTGTTCCTCACCCCTCTCTTCTACTACACGCCCCTCGTTGTCCTCTCGTCCATCATCATTTCCGCCATGATCAGCCTCATCGACTACCAGGCTGCCATCCATCTTTGGAAGATAGACAAGTTCGACTTTGTTGTCTGCCTGAGCGCCTACATTGGAGTCGTATTGGGCGACATTGAAATCGGATTGGTCATCGCGGTAAGCACCAATGATCTTACATGTTGACAACTCCAAGGAAGCAGTTTCACAAGTTTTCTTTTGCAGGTTGCATTGTCAATAGTGAGAGTTTTGTTGTTCGTAGCGAGGCCAAAGACACTCGTGCTCGGAAGCATACCGGATTCCAAGTGCTATAGGAGTGTTGATCAGTATCCGACAGCTCAAAGTGTACCTGGTTTGCTCATACTTGAGATTGGTGCTCCCATATACTTTACTAATGCTGGGTATCTAAGGGAGAGGTGGGTTCCTAGAGCTATACCGTGATTCCTTGTCGATGTTTCGTGATCTTATTTGATCCTTTTGTTTGTGTGGTTTGCAGGATTGCTAGGTGGATTGATGATGAGGAGGACAGGTTGAAAGGCTTAGGGCAAGCCAAATTGCAATTTTTGGTACTAGATTTGGGAGGTAAGTGAAACACTTATACATATTGTTCATTTAAATTCACCCTTAGGGGTGTTATGTGAACACGAGTAGCTCGAATTCGACTCGTACTTGGTTCGAGCCGAGCTAGTTCATTTTCTAAACGAGTCGAGTATGAACACATTTTTAAGTTCGGTTCAAAGCTCGGCTCGTTCGAATTAAGCTCGTATAATGAGTAAAGCTCGAAAAAAGCTAGGCTCGAGCTCGTTCATTTCTTAAACGAACCGAATATGAGCACATTTTTAAGCTCGAGTCAAAATTTAGGCTCGACTCAAACTCGTTCATATCCTAAATGAATAAAATATGAACAAGCAATACTCGACTCGTTCGGCTCGGAAACATCCCTATTCACCCTGTAGTTGATGTGGATTAATGATAGTGTTGTTCTATCGATCAGCTGTGGGTTGCATTGATACGAGTGGGATAAGCATGCTCGAAGAAGTGAAGAAGATCATCGAAAGGAGAGGGATTAAGGTAAATTCAAAACCAAACAAGTCCTAAGGGAGGAAAAAGAGTGTTTAAAGCTTGATTCTCCTGATCAATGTATGCAGCTGGTCTTGGCTAACCCAGGTGGTGAGGTGATGAAGAAGCTAGATAGGTCGCGGTTCATCGAGTCACTGGGCCAAGAGTGGATTTACTTGACAGTAGGAGAGGCTGTGGAAGCATGCTGCAACTTCATGCTGTACAAATACAACAAGGACAAAGCCAAGCCGGAGGCGGGTGATTCGGTGTAGATTGACTTAACTGGTTGAGATGAATGTCTAGCTGTGTAAGCCAAGTTGGTTTGAAGGGCAACAACACAAAGGTTTCATCATTTGTGTATTGGTCAATTTGAGAGGCTAAGGGCTTCAGATGATTGTGTTTTTATTTGCATTTTATTTGGTTTTTATGTCATGCCCAAATGTATGTTTAATCTTATAGTTATATATATATATGTACTTAATTGAAAGCTATCTGTTAACATATCAAAACACATCACTTATATATGTCAGTTGTTTTCATTTAAGTTAACCTATTACTTAAGCTATCTGTTAACCTATTACTCGACTCATTTAAGTTGAGAGGATTAAGCATTTGATTAAGTCAATTAGGATAATATTCCTTTGATTCCTGAAATTGTTCAGCCAGTTCCTTATTTCATCAGTAGTTGTGTGGGCTTGTCTTTTCTCTACGTTAGTTTTGCCTATCATAAACTTGGAATAAAAACAGTAAGAGATGAAAAATGAAGTTAAAAAAAGGCCTTAACTGAAGAGTACTAAAAACTCACAGTGTCCTGTAACATTAACTGGAGGCTTTCTTCAATCTCCACTGGTTGGAGGCTGCAAACAAGCACAAAAACGAGTCGTCCTTCGTCTACGAGATGAGCAGGCCCCAGCACCGTAAAAGTAGACTCGTAGGGGAACCTTCCTGTCGTGCTCTACTATCCGGGTTCCGCTTGATCTCCCTATGATGCTGCCACTATCAAGCTTCAGTAGGAGGAACTGTATCTTCTGAACCTCCACCTGCAGCCTCCCTATCTTCTCAGTGCACCTCCTGACCTGTTCGGAGACCTTCCTTCTCCTCCTCTCGCTCTCTTCGGTTTCTAAGGAATCTGAAATGGGTGATGATGTGGGCCACAGAGGAGTGTCAGTGGAGCAATTCTTGGTGTGGTTCACCAGCTTGCTGTTGGCATCTAGCAGCTTCACAATAGCCCTTTCAGCTTCGTTGAGCTGATCCTTTACCCCCGAATAGTGAGTGTCCTTCCCCTTGGTTGGGTTCAAGTTCTCAGTTATCATAACCACTTTCTGCTTCAGATCATGGACAGTTATTTGAAGGTTGGTCAGCTTCTGAGCGTCCGAAGAGAGCCTTTCTAGAATCTTCTCATTGCTCTCTGCCTCGTTGAGTTCTGTGTATCTCTTGGATAGCTCTAGGCTGTCCACCCTGAGCTCCTTCTCAGCTGGTATTTCTGAAGAGTGGAGCTCATTTTCATTATGTTTGTTCACATCTTCCGGTTGCTGAATGTTGCCTACTTTGTGGACAGCTTCCCATAGCTCAACAATTTGATCATCGCTCTCACCACTGTTATACCAAATGTTTATGTTATTCCTGTGAGACGATGATTCTGATGCCTGGTCAAGCATGATATCCTTCATTGCAAATTCTTGAGGATCAGGAGTCTGATTCGGCTGCTTGATAACACTGTGACGGTGCTCGTCTCCTGGTTGTTCTTCAACTTCGGCCAATCTATAAGAGCTGGAAACATCCTGGAGACATACATTAGAGAAAAAATTGATCAAATCTTTCTTCTGAAAAGAAAGGAGATAAAGCAAGAAGTATAGCGATTTATTTAAGCTGCTATCATTAATAGTTTAGAATGCCAAATAATGTACCTCAACATGCCTTTCAAGAGATGCTACTGCATCCCTCAGAGTTTCAATAGCTGGCACATACCCAATCCATTGAGCTTTCATGTGAATATTTTCACCTTCCAGTGACTCAACTCTTTCTGTTAGCTGCAGAGCTTTCAAACCATCTGAATTATTTCTATCTACAAGGCATTGATAATCTCTGGCAAGCTCAAAAAGCTTCTCCCTATATAGTCCTTCACAGACTGACGAGGTTTGCAGCTCAACAAAGGTTGTACCAGCAACAGTCTCCCACAATTCAGCTTCATCTTCGGCTTTTTTCAGATCTGAACGCAAGGATTCCACCATTGTGACAGTTTCTCTGTGTTCCACGTGCATTCTGCGTATCTCAGCCTCTAGATTATGCATGGATTCTCGAAGGCATTCACTTTCTTTGATTTGCTGATCATGCCTCCTTGACAGTTCACGGATCTCCTTCCCATGCTCATCATTCAGAGACACCGCTTGCAAAAGCTCCATTTCTTTATGACATACCTGATCCTTCGCATTCGCAATTTCATGCTCCAACTGACACTGTGTTGCTTTCGCTTGTTTCATTTCATCATCATATATCTCCAAAGTGGCTTTCAAGCTCATATTCTCCGTCTGATATTCGCCCAACATAGCATCCATGATTCTCAGCTTGTCCTCAAGCACACGATTTTCACCAATCAGCTTGTACACATCATCAATCAAATGGCTTGTTGCCTTTGATCTCTCCAGGATGATGTTCTTAAAAATCAATGACAGAGTGTCCTGAGTGACAATTTCAACAACTAGGTGAGAGTTTTCAAGTTCTATATTATGCTTCTCATCATCCAAATCTATTACAGCCTTACTCAAGGATCTATTCTCCTCTAGCATTCTGCTATTTTCCTTCTCTAGATCTTCGCAAACACCTTGCATTTTTCTAAGCTTTGCCCTGAGACTGCCCATTTCAGAAGCAAGCAATTCTTCTTTGTGATTTCCCTCTCTAACTCTCAGAATCAATTTTTCATTGCTTTGAAGAAGCTTCAGCATGTCTCCCTGTAAAGATGATAAATGGTCATTCCTTTTGCTGAATTCCTGCTGAAGACTGTCAATCAAAGTCTTTAAATCTGCCACCTCCTGTTTAAGTTGCCCAAGCAATGTCACAAGAACCGACTTCTCAATGACAAGCTTCTGATTTTCATCCCAAGCTCTTGAGAGAGATCGCCTTGTATCATCAAGTTTGACCAATATGTGATGCAGAACCATTTGATCCGCATCTAAATCATCTTCTGATACATGGTTTAAATCAACTTGTAGCACCTTCAACAACTGGAACATCCCCAATCTCAGACTCGTGATTTGATCAATCAGAAAGCTCACTTCCTCCTTTTGCTCAGTATTCTCATGCTCCAATTCTGAGATAAGTTTCTCTGATGAAGTGGATGCCTCTAATAGTTTCTCGCAATATTTCAGCAGCGAACAATTAGTTTCCCTCAGATCTTGTAAACTGTTCCGCAATATAAAGATCTCAAACTGCGCATTTGCAGCTTTATCTAGTTCTTCTCCTAACTGGCCCCTTGTCTGATCAACCAACACCTGTAGCACACAAATCTTGCTCTCCATCTCTTCCATTTGTATACAGCGCAGTTGAGTTGAGCTGTCATGCTCTTGCTTCTCAGCAGCCAATGAATTATGCAGATCCTCCACCAGTCTGAGCACGCATACTCGTTCTTCTTCCATGCTGTTGTAAGACTTCTCCAAGTCTGCATGTTTTTCCCCAAGTTCTCTGAGTCTCTGGTGAGATGTTTCCAGCTTCAGATCTATTGCATGTCTCTCATTAACAAGAACAGATTTCTCATCATTGAGTAATTTGCATGAATCTTCCAAGTCCCTCGATTTGGCCCTCAATGCTTCAAACTTAGCATTTGCATCAAAAAGAGAGTGCTCTAAGAATGCGTTCCTTTCCGAGAGTTTATCCAAATTCTCAGCAGTGATATCCAACTGAGAGATCAAAGTGGCCCTGTCACCAAGAACTATGGACTTCTCATTCATGAGCAGCTGGTAAGATTCCTCCAATGCCTTGACCTTCTCTCTTGCATACTCCAACTCAACGCTTAATTCTGAGAGAGAATGCTCCAAGACGGCGTTCTTTTCAATAAGTTTTTCCACCACATCCAACTTCTTTAAAAGGACAGATATCTCAGCTTCATTTCTCTGACAGGTTTCCTTTAGCTTTGAGTTCTCTTCCTTCAAATCTGTAACCGATGATACAAAATACTCTGGCTCAAAGCCAACAGACTCCACCTGCTCCAACATAGCTTGATGTTTCTTGTTTAGGTCGTCTAATTCCTCTTTCAGACAGTAAAGTTCCTGTTGAAGAGAACTTCTTTGATCCAGCTGGAGTTCCAGCTCCTCTTTAAGTTTCTCCTTCCCCTCCTTCAGCTTTAAGATTTCACCATCCATGTTCTTTATAGAGACAGCAGAAGACGTATTAAGTTCATTCAAGCTCTTGTTCTCATCCCTGATCTTCTGGGCTTCACTTTGTAAATTCTGATTGTTAATTTCCATGTCCTTCAAAAGTTGTACCCTTTTCTGAAGTTCCGCAGCACCGGATCTTAGTTCTTCCTGAGTTTGAGAATGCAAATCCTGCAGTGTCCTGAAAGCAGTTTCGGATTCCACAACCCGCACACGTTCTTCTTGGATGCATGACCAAAGTCGTCCCACTTCAACCTGCTTTTCTGAAAGCTCTTCATTCTGGATTCCCAGCTTAAACAAGACAGAGTCCAGTTCAGTCTTCATAGTTTTGTTTGATCTCTCCAGCAATTGACATTGCTCTTCAGCATCTTTCAGCTTTGCAGTTCCCTGATCCATCTCATCCTTGAGCCTGCCAGCCTCTTCATGGGAAAGAGCAAATTCATTCTCAAGGTTCGCTATCTTCTCAAGACATTGCTGATACTGGAAAGCAGCAGCTTCTTTTTCTTCGGTTATTATGGCCAGTGCTTCTTTCAAAGTTGAGACTTCCTTTTCAGCATGATCAGCTCTCTCGCTTGCCAAGCTGGCTTTGTCTTCAGCTAGCAATAGTGTGTTCTCCAGATTTGCAATATGCTCAAGTGCTTCCATATATTTCGCAAGACCGGCTTCTTTCTCATTTTTTAATTGAGCAAGCTCTTCCTTTAAGACCCGGGCCGCCTCAGCTTCACAAACCTGTTTTTCTGCATCCTCCTGAACACAGGAAACATAACTCTCCAAGGTGAATATCCGGTTCAAACACTGCTGGTACTGAAAAAGACTAGCTTCTCTATCGCCTTCTAGTTTGGCAAGAGACTCCTTTAAACTCCACACCTCGGCCTTTGCCTTGCTTGCTCTTTCATGAAATCCTTTCGAATCTCCTTGTGCACGCAACACTTCAGACTCTAGGTTAGACAATCTTTGCACACTTTGTTGATACTGAAGCAATCCAGCTTCCTTTTCATCTTCCAGCTTAGCAAGGGCTTCTTTTAGGGTCATAATATCAGTCTCAGATCTCTCCAGCCGATCAGACTCGGAAAGACCATGAGCCTTCTGAGTTTGTACTTTTATCTTAGCATCATGAAAATTCAAAGCTTTTCTAATTCTCCCCTCAGCAATCTTGGCAAATGATGCTTCCCTAGACCAAAATGGTCCATTTCTTTCTACAGAATGGAAATATGGAGGAGTCAGCCCAGCGTCACCTTTTTCCAATTTACCGGGGGTCCAGAATGCTTGTACAAGATCTGACATCTCCGGTTTATGAGGATCAGAACCGTTAGATGGGCCAAATGATCCATCGACTGACTCTAATATAGGGACTTGATTCGGAAATGCTTCAGCCATGGTCTTATGAGCATGCCTTATTACTCCAGTTGCATGATCATATCGTTCAGCTAAAGCACGGTATGCTCGGTAAAACTCTTCAACTAATTTCATAAGCTCAGGGCGTTTCTTGTAATACATCTCGGCCCTTCTTGCAAAAGAATCTTCATCCACTTCAATAAGCTTGATCATCAGTTTGACTTTGCTATCCATGTCTGCAGAAACAAAGCACTCATTAAATGAATCAACATGGCCATTTCATCCAGTATCCAATATAGGCAACAACTCTTGAAATTCTGACTGTTGGTGTGAAAAAATTAGGAGAACGTGACATACATGGAAATGAAGGAGATCAACTTAATGTTCAATTACTGACATTGAAACAATGGAAATAGGCTTCTTGCATCATGATACAGTTGGTTTCTAGTTTACTCATAAGTTTTCCAAAATAATTTATGGTTTCGTTTGGCGCAAGCACCTTATCAACTACATGTACGAAACGAGCAACTTTGTGCCAAACGAATCCGTAACCATGCCACATGCTCATGCTTGATGAATTTAAAAGTGGTCTAAGAAACCAAGTTGGAGAACCCTGAAGGCCTGAAGAGAACCATCAAGATCAATAAACAGTCAATACCTGTAAGATTCTCCTGCAACCATTTTGAATTCTTGGGGCTCATGTGGCTGGCCCACCACCAGGAATACATGTGCTTTGGCTCGGCTCTCGACATTGTTTCCATATCTGCTACACCAGTGTTACCCTGAGCAGTTTCTGCAATGCACAATTTCCAATTAAAACGCAAACTGACATGGTGAATCAATTTGCTAAAACCTATATACTGCAGCAGCAAGGGATCGTCAATTCGTTAATCAAATTTTACTAGTAAGCTAAAGGAAGCAATAAAAACCCCAAATCGAAGACCAAACAACCTCCATTTTCTCTGATTCATAAATCAGCAAGCCAGAAATTCCAGAATCGCTTATTCACGTTACTGCCTACAGAAATCAAAATTCAGAAGCAGAAAAAAAAAACGGTCGCCAGCGCGATTTACAATCAGAAGCACAATTCAAAGACCAAACAAGCTCCATTGTCTGTAATTCGCACATCAGCAAACCAAAACCGCTTCTATCAAACCTTGAAGAGGATCACGTCACGTTACGCCCACAGAAATCAAAATTCCGAAGCCTAAGCACCAGTCACCATCATATTTTCATAGTCATAAGCACAATTAATTAAATAATACTCAGAAATATCAACTCCAACCAAAATCAAATAGCACAAGTGCACAACTCAAAGACCAAACAAGCTCCGTTGTCTGCAAATCACGAATCAGCAAATAAAAATCGCTTCTGATACTTTAAAGATGATCGCGTTACACTTACGCCAAATTCAAAATTCAGAAGCCAAAACTCCAACCAAAATCAAGTAGCACAACTCCGAACTGAATTTCAAGGACACGCAAAATTCAGGAGAAATTTCGTTACCAGCAATTCGCGGATGGAACAGTGATAAATTGAAGCTTGTGCTTCCGAATTCCGTCCGATCAGAGTAGCGGCAGCAGAAACGGAAACAGAGACGCCATATTTGCTCTCCTTGGGATCATCACCCCCATCTCTCTCACGGATCTCTCTTTTTCTGCGTTTTCTGTTTCTAATCTTGCAGCTCTTTTTTGCTCACTTCGCTGTAGACGTAAGCCATTGGACAGTGTCGAACCGTTTGAAATATAAACAGACACTCCCTATTTAATTTTTCCACCAAAAAAATACTAAGAGAAACAAAGTATTTTATTTGGAAGTAAATCATACTCGTGCTTTTTGACATAATCAGATGACCTAATCAGGAAAAAAAAATTACTCGTCCTTTTTTTATGAAAATCTTTTTTTTGTTTTAAATAAATCTAATGAGATCTTTGATACTCCCTCCTATCTAAAATGTATTGAGTAAGATTTTTTAGTTTTTTACTATTCAATGCGTATTTTAAGGAGTTAAAAAATAAATAAAATATTAATTTTTTTTATTAATTTTTTAAAAATAACTTTAATATTTATTACTAATAAGTATTTAGTTTTTTTTTTAAATATATTTTATACAGGACAGTTTTTAGCTCTTTATAATACGTGCGGAAAAATCAAACTTCTTAAATTATTTTTATTTATTATTATGACATTTGGGTAAAAACTCAAAATTGTCATGAAATTGAGCAATGCTATCCATCGAGATGTGAATTATACTAGTTAAATTAGTATATATTCAAGTAAAGCGAGTTGGTTCGGATTCAGCTCGTCTATAATCGATCATGTAAACAAATATCCTCAAACTCGACTTATTTACTAAATTGAATAAGTCTAGTATTTTTTCCAAACCCGAACTCTCGGATCATATAATTGGCCAACTTTCTAATGACATACTTTGATTTAAAAGAAATTATTAAAACTTCACAAATTTAAATTAGAATCGAGTCGAATCTCAACTCAAAATACATTAATTTTAGATTCTCACATCTTGAATTGACTCATAATAATACAAACAAAATCCACCAATTTAGTATTATGATGATTTGGGAAGTTGAGTTAAGTGTAAATGTGATGTTTCATGTTTGGGTCCGGTTGTAAGTTGGGAGTAGGGACAAAGGATGACACTCGTTCTTGCAAGGCTTGAACGTGTTCCATGTGACCAATTATTATTTTGTTGTCGCACTTAGTCCGATCCAAATTTATATGCATCAAACATACATACTAATGTATTAATTTATAGTTTTAATTATTAATTAAAATATTCAATTCAGTGTTTCAGTGTTCGTGATCTTCGAAGATACCTCATTTAGGTGGGAGAACGTCGGTGATCCGTACTTTCTCATACTTCGTCCTTTTCGGTGATGGGTTAATGTTAGACCTCTCAAAACATAACCTGACTCGACCCGAACACTTGATAATTTTTCGACCTGAATCCGAAAACTCGAAAATTTTCTGGATAATCTGGGTTTCGACCCGATGACCCGATTGACCCGGTAATTTTGACCCGATTTACGCGATTGACCCGATGACCCGATTGACCTGGTTGATTTATAATTATATATGATTACATTTTTTTTATGGAGATTCCAATTTATTACATTTTATAATTACTATACAATCACTTGATCTTTCATTTTCAAATCAACTTATATATTTATTTTTATTGTGTAATACTCCGTTCGATCAATAGTATTTGATTTTTTTTTCAACATATTTGTTTAAGAAGATAAAAATTCTAATTTTTTTTAAATATTAAAACAATTATATGCTTATTACTAATTGCATGAAATTATTTTGAAAAAAATTATTTAAAATTTTGATATTTTATATATTATTACATTTTATTAAAAATTATGAGAAATACTAAAAATCAAATGTTTTTTGATAAAATGTTATAAAATATCAAAATTTTTAAAAAAATTATTTAAAATTTTGATATTTATATATTATTACATTTTATTAAAAATTACGAGAAATAATAAAAATCAAATATTTTAGATCAGACATAGTATATAATTACAAGCACCAGAACTTATGAACAACGCCTTTAATTTTATAATTTTAAAATTAGCGTAAAATTATCAAATCATGATTTTTTTTAATTTTAAAAAGTAAAAATTGACAAACCCGAAATGACCCGAAACCCAGTCAAATCCGAGTTCGAGTCAACCCGAATATACTCGATACCGATTTTACCCGGGACTCAAAGTGACCCGACCCGAATGACCCGTTTGACAGGTCTAGTTACTGTTCTCCGTCTTCTCAACGTCGAGAGGCAGTGTGATTCATCACACTCCCGTGTTCTCAACATTTGTAGTTCGCCTTGGATCTTATTCGACTTCTCCGCAGGCTGACGACTTTTTATGGGGTGTTGAGATTTTTCTTTCATCTGCGTTGATTTGTTATTATATATTGTATGTTGTACTTCATTACCCGCATTTTGTGCGGGCTTTTTTTTTGTAAGGGCACATTTTTCCTTTATAATATTGTATTAGCGGGGTGTAATGTAAATTTTGTTTTCCAACAGCTTTTGTTATTGTTAATACTTGATCGAGAAGGGTATTGCTTTGGGATTGTATATGAACAAGCAACCAGAGTAATGAATTGGGTTGGGAAGCCAAAATAAAAGCCATTATCCAAAAAAAAAAAAAAACCGGACTGCGGGAATGTGAAGAGTTTCTCATTGAATACTCATAATCGGGCGGATGAAAGCCCATCCCATCTATTAATTCTCAGAATGCAACCACACGCTACAACTGGTCCACAAAATTAACCCGAACATTGAAATAGTGATGTGAAGCATCGACACCATAAACAAATCGATCAAAAACATCGTTTGCGAAATATTCAACAAACTCAATCCTGAGCAAAAAAAGGGAACTAGCGACGACATGGTGGTGCTTATGGACAAGCAGGAATCGAAATATATTCGATAACCAAAACACAACATCCATCCATAACATGGAAAGTTATACCATTCAACAACTAAAGAACTGTGCCACTTCTAAGTTAACCTTTGAAGAAGAGCCTCAACATCATTAGAAACTAAGAACAAAGGAACCAAAGAAAAGAAGAAATTTGAGATGGAGCAAACCGGTTGATGGGTCATTCAAAATCATCTTTGATGGATCCAAACTACCATCGGGTGAGACTTCTGCAGGTTACATTATCAGGGATCACCACGGCTCAGTCATCGATTGTGGCGGATTCAAATGTGGGCACATTTCCGCGTTAGCAGCTGAGGGTCTTGCCCTTAGAGGTGGTGTCGCCAAGGCGAAAGCACTTGGCCTGTCGAGTATCCTGATTGAGGGTGACATTCTGACCATCATCAACTCCTTGCAAAAAAAGTGGGGCTGCCCATGGGAGATTGAGATGCTGATTGCTCACACCTTGTCCCTTCTCCAACAATTTGAAAGGGTGCAATTCGACCACGTCTTCTGGGAGATCAACTCGACTGCCGACAGGATTGCGAGTCTCCTCCATACAACATCCACACAAGACCTCCTCGCCGACTCGGCTTTGCGTGTCCTCATCCGCAAAGATGCCCTTGGGTGGTGGTCCAGCAGAGCCTGACCCCACTCAAATCTTTACCTTACCAAAAAAAAAAGTCTTGTGGGAATCAACTGAGCATTTATGTCTGGAGACCCTCCGTCTTGGTATTTATACAGAGTAGTGTTTGGCACGCATTAGCCACCCACCCGTCCGCTCCCCTCCAAACCCTAGATCCCTAAATCCACCACTGTCATTGCCATGGTGAAGAAGATTCGAGAAGCCCCCGCATCGCCGCTGTCGTCCGACTCCGACGACTCGTCTTCGGAAGGAGAGCGCTCGCCCCCGTGCGCTGCCGACAAAAAGCCAGCCGATAAGGAGGCGACTTCCGACTCCGATTCGGACGAATCCGACTCGCCGATCGACGACTACAGCTCGAAGCTCAGGAAGCCGATATCTAAGAAGTTCACTCTCAAGGCGTCGGTGAAGCGAGTGCCATCGGTGGAGGATCAGAAGGACTCGAAGAAGCCGAAGACGGATAAACTCCAAGGAAGAACGTAGGGAGGATGAGGGAAAGAAGTCGACTTTGTTTCAGAGGCTGTGGAGTGACGATGACGAGATCGTGCTCTTGAAGGGGATGCTCGAGTACAAGGAGCATAAAGGGGTTGATCCAATGGCTGACATCTAGGTATTTTACGAGTTCATTAAGAAATCATTGCATATCAGTTTCGTTCAAAAGCTGCTAATAAGTAAAGTCTGTAGGCTGAAGAAGAGATACGAGAACAGCGCGGGTAGAAAGACTTTCCACGTCCATGAGACAATTGTGCTCCAACCGTCGAAGAAGATTTGGGGAGACGACATGGAAAGCACTAAACTTGATCATCGCCAGACAAGACAAGAAGCAACATGAAATCGCTTGGTAAGATGGCGACCAATGCATCTTTAAGCAAGATGATGAAGAATGCAGGAAATGCTGGTTCTGCAGGAAGGGAACAAGAGGAGGATACATATGTGAAATTCATTGTGAAAGCAAGCATCTCAATGGGATTATTGGACGAGAGTATGCTGAAAGTGGGACTGTCATTGTGCAGTGAGGATGAAAAAACTAAAATTGAGGAGAAGTGGAAGGAGTTGCACTTTGAATTTGGTTCGCCATGAGAAAAAAGATAATCCTGGAAGCACTTAAATCAGAGGAGAACTAGTGTTTTAGCAAGCAAGGCAAGGTCGACTATCAAATCTATGGAGTATTTTGTAATCAAAATTTGGATAAGTAGGTTCTCAAATTTTCGTTTTAGATAGTATATATTTGAACCGAGAATGATATATATGAACTAGGGAAGAAGAAGCGGAAAAATCAGATTTCCTTCCCGATTCAAATACTATCTAAAACGAAAATCTAACAACCTACTTATCCAAATTTTGATTACAAAATACTCCAAGATTTGATAGTCGACCTTGCCTTGCCTTGCTAAAACACTAGTTCTCCCCTGATTTAAGTGCTTCCATGATTATCTTATTTTCATGGCGAACAAATCCAAAGTACAACTGCTTCCACTTCTCCTAAAATTTAGCTTTTTCATCCTCACTGTACAATGACAGTCCCACTTTCAGCGTACTCTCGTCCAATAATTCCATTCAGATGTTCGCTTTCCCAATGAATTTCACAAATGTATCCTCCTCTTGTTCCTTTCACGCAGAACCTTCATTTCCTGCATTCTTCATCATCTTGCTTGAAGATGCATTGGTCGTCATCTTACCGAGCGATTTCATGTTGCTTCTTGTCTGGCGATGATCAAGTTTAGTGCTTTGCATGTCGTCTCCCCAAATCTTCTTTGACAGTTGGAGCGCAATCGTCTCGTGGGCGTGGAAAGTCTTTCTACCCGATTTGTTTTCGTATCTCTTCTTTAGCCTACGAACTTTACTCACCAGCTGCTTTAGAACGAAACTGATACGCATGCAGCGATTTCTTAATGAAGTCGTAAAATACCTTGACGTCAGTCATTAGGTCAACCCCTTTCCGCTCCTTGTACTCGAGCATCCCCTTCAAGAGCGCGATCTCGTCGTCACTCCACAACCTCTAAAACAAAGTCGACTTCTTAATTGTTTTCTCAACCAATGAGTTTAATTCAAAACATTTAATAACAAAGAAACATAAAATTAATATTATTAATCTATATCTATATATACTACTTTAATTGTTTTCTCAATGAGTTTAATTCAAAACATTTAATTATCTGAACTTTTACTATTATGTTATAATGTTAATTTACCATATTATTAAAATTTTATTTATAAAAAAGCGCATCATGGCGCATACATCATACTAGTATGTAATTAAAATAGATTGTCCCTTTTTTTTAAATCCCATATTAAATGTATAATAATTTGTCTATTTTGAGGGGAAAAAAAACAATAATCCTTGCAACACGAATAATCCCACATTCCCATCCCATATAATTCCAGGTGGGTTTAAAACGGGCCTTTTTATCAATTTGGGCCTTAATGGGCCTTCTTCTTTAGAAAAGCCCACACTACACACCGCCATAGGGTTCATGGAGCCCTTATAAAGCAATCGACCGAGGCTCATCTTCGACGTTCTCGCGCCATTTCAAGGATCGCGCTCCAGCTCCTTGTTCTACTTCTCCCCATCTCTCCGTCGCCTTTCCGATTTCGATTTGTTAGAGCTAGAAAGAGTTCGCAGCGATGGCCGACGGCCAGCTCTTCAACGACATTTCTCTCGGCGGCAGAGGCGGCACGGTGAGTTCTCTCCTCCCTGAAACTATGCCTCATGCCCTAACCCTAATTTTTATCGGATTTCCGTCTGGTTAAATTGATCGCTGTGATGGATTCTGTTTGCAATTTCAGAATCCAGGTCAAATGCGAGTTCATTCGGGGGGATTAGTGTGGAAGAAAAAAGGCGGTGGAAAGGCGGTTGAGGTCGATAAAGGCGATATTGCCAAGATATACTGGATGAAGGTGCCGAGGAGTAATCAGCTTGGAATTCGGACTAAAGATGGCCTCTCTTACAAGTTCATCGGTTTTAGGGATCAGGTTATCTCCTTCTCTCTCGTTCATGTATTGATTTCATATGAAACGCTTGTGACAAGTGATAGCTGTTACTGGTTTCTTTTGCCTGATAAACTCGATTTTCTGCTTTGTACACAAACATCGAATAGGGTTTATGGATTGAAGTTCTTGCAGGGGAACTGAAATGTATTCACTCGCTTTATTTTGTTTATAGGAAATCTCCATGTTGTCAAATTTCTTCAGAAATAGTTGTGGAATAGTTCCTGAAGAGAAGCAACTTTCTGTTAGTGGCCACAACTGGGGAGAAGTTGATTTTAATGGTATGTTGATTTCTTTGAATACGATCCTTTTCTGTTCTTTGCAATTGGTTACAGTAGATAATTGATGAAATGGAATGGTCTGCAATCTCTTGTGGTTATACAACTTGTTGCAATTGCTATTTTGATGTATATAGCCTACTAAAGAGCAGTGTTTATTTAAAAGGCGCTAGGTAACTCTAGGTGATGGGCTTCCTAACCTCTATGTAACCCTATGTGGAACTCCACTGTGATTGGTTAATAGATTTCCAACCATTGAGCTCTTTATTTACCAATTCAAGGTTAATAGATTTCCGAATTAAATAGAAAAACAATTTTATTAATGAATTATATTGAAAGGTACACTAAAAGAAGGAAAGGAACACTAAAAGGAAAGATTTAATCATCGGTATGAAAGGCATTTAAAATTCTGTCCATTTTGTTTTGAACTTGGAAGATACGGGAGTTCTTTCATAACCGTTGGATAGAGCAATGGTCATCCCTTAATTAACCCTAATTCTTTCATAACCCAGGGAGGGGGCTTCAATTTCTTTATATCAACTGTTTGGATTTTTAGTGGTTGGTTTCTTTGTTTCCCTTGTAAGTTGGTATAAGTAAAGTCATTTATAGTGTTTGGCAAATGGGTAATGGGTGGAAAGGGAAGGAAAGGGGAGGGGAAGTTAGGAAAATTAGGGTAAGTGAAAGAAAGAAAGAGGATGTGGGGGAAAGGGAGAAAATTTTGTCTTTCATCTCTTTGGAAGACAAGAAGGAATTATGAGGTAAGTAGATAAAATTAATCAAAGTTGTTTTTCTTTATATATAAACCCTACTTTTCCCAACTTCGCCATTGATATATCCGAAGGGCTGAGATCGATTTATTAGGTACATATTAGGGACTCATTATTAGGAGAGGATCCTTATTAGGAAGATATTAGGCACTCATAATTAGGAGGGGATTCAGAGTCTTTTACCGCCGATCGAATCACTTTCCCCCGTTCAATGCATTATTTGTTTCCAAAATGGATAGAATTTTAAATTCCTTTAATACCTATGTTTAAATCTTTCCTTTTAGTGTTTCCTTCCCTTTCATTTTATCATAAAAGATGTAGAAAAATCTCAATACAACCTCTTCCTCTACCCATCCCCCTTAAAGGCTAAAAGCAGAGGAAATGTCTAAAAAATATTGTTTATAAAGGATGTTTTACCGTAAAAAGGGATAAAAAAAAGATATGCAAACCAGAATTTGTCAGTTTTGGTGAGAAAACTTGTTGGATATTTTCTATGCCTTATTTTCTACTTTGACTATGTGGCTGTTGTTGACTGACTTGAAAGTGTGCTTTGATGATGGTTCTTTTGTGTGAGTTGTCGGTCGGTGAAGGACGATAAGTCTTGGGATAATACTTTTGTTCATATATATAATATGATTTTTGGGCATGTGGTTGTTGGTTTTTCTTTCATGTACTCGGCCTTTAGTTTGCCATGATTCAATGCACCCTTCCTTGGGCTTGAGACTTGAGTGTGCATGCCCATTAAACTGATTTTAGGGAAATATATGCACCTTTTTAATATGAATTCCAGCTAATTATAAACAATTTGATCTTACTAAACGATGAACTCTTTGAAGGGAGAAAGGAAAGCGGAGAAATCCACTATATCCATAAAGCAAAACCTTCATTAGCAAAAGACCACTCCTAATTTGGAATTTATTTGTTGGTGTTGGAGAACGGGAAGAAGAAGAAAATGCCCCTTTGTAAAATAATGGATTTTTTAATCTTTTGCTGATAAGGCCACTTGATGTGTGGCTTTTGCAATTTCTTTTTTCATGGGTGATTTTGAATATGTGTCAGTGCAAACCAATGTCTCATATTAGTTATACATATGGAATAGCTGCACATTCTCCTTACTTCTCTGGTGTACTTTGCAGGAAATATGCTGGCATTCCTTGTTGATTCAAAACAAGCTTTTGAAGTCTCGCTAGCTGATGTAGCGCAGACTCAGATGCAAGGGAAAAATGATGTTCTGTTGGAGTTTCATGTGGATGATACAACTGGAGCCAATGAGGTAGCCAATGAGTTTCATGTGGAATGATGCACTGAACTTAAGCTTACGTACAGGATGGTTGATACTTACGGTAAACTTCATCACATGATTATTTTTAATTGTTTACATGCAGAAAGATTCATTGATGGAGATAAGTTTTCACATACCTAATTCAAACACCCAGTTTGTTGGTGATGAGAATCGTCCTCCTGCTCAGGTGGGTCTCTTTTGATTTTGCTTTCTTTGACGGATGCTTCTGTCAATGAAATGCTAATAGGGGTACTTTGTATATTTTTGATAGGTTTTCTATGAAAAGATTATGTCAATGGCAGATGTTGATGCAGAAGAGCCTGTTGCTAACTTTGAGGGCATTGCGATTCTTACTCCCAGGTAATTATAGTATTCAAATCATTCCTTCTTGCATACAGTTTTTGCACTGCCCTCTCTGGAATTTATGGATCCTGCTCTTAGCTTGATCATTGATGGACTTTGGGAAGTTTCCCAGTCGAGCTTTGATCTTATCATCTGCTAAAACAACAATAATCTATTAGAGTATCAGGAGAGCCATAGCCTTGTTAATTGTAACTAAAATCTCATCAAGATTAGGATGTGACTTGGATAAATATAAAGTGGATTTGTTGAAATGAGGTGGATCTGTTGAAAACTTGGCATTTTCATCCTGTATATACTTTAGATTTATGTTGCGAGTTGTTTTCTATTTTATTCATGCTTATGGACAGAATTTCCCTTTATTTTCTAGGGGTCGGTACCTTGTTGAACTTCATATGTCATTCTTGCGGTTACAAGGACAGGCAAATGATTTCAAAATTCAGTACAGCAGTATAATTCGGCTTTTTTGTCTCCCAAAGGTTTGTTTAATACTTTGACAAAGATTTAGTTTAACTTCAAAGTGTGACACTATCAACGCGCCTCTTTTTTAATTTATTATTATCGTTGGTTATGATGATCACATTCAAATTGTATTCTTTTGGGCCATATATTAAAGGTGTTCATTTTGTTTTGTTCTTTTGCAGTCTAGCCAGCCACATACATTTTTTGTCATTACTCTTGATCCACCCATTCGGAAAGGGCAAACCTTGTACCCACATATTGTGATGCAGGTACCTGCTTTTTCATTATTGTAAAGGCAACATTTATGTTTTTCCCTTCACACTGTAATTCTTATTGTTTTGGTTCATGTGGTTGGGATCCTACTCAGTTTGAAACAGACTACGTGGTGGAGACCAGTCTTGTCATGAGTGATGAACTGTTGAACACGAAGTTCAAGGACAAGCTGGAACCATCTTACAAGGTAACGCATCTGTTTCTTTCTCAGACAAGTGAATCTATTTGTTTCCCTTTTGGTGGTTCTAAAGTTTGACGTGGAGCTTACTTTTTTTTTGTGGTCAATATTTTGCAAATCCAGGGACTCATTCATGATGTATTTACCAACATATTGAGAGCCTTATCTGGTTCTAAAGTTACTAGACCAGGCAAATTCCGCAGTTGCCAAAACGATGGTTATGCAGTGAAATCGTCATTGAAGGCTGAAGATGGTATGCTGTATCCCCTTGAAAAGAGCTTCTTCTTCTTACCTAAGCCTCCAACTCTTATCCTTCATGATGAGGTACATTTTTCTTTTTTTGTGTCTTGCAGAAGATTTTTCCTTGTACGTCTGATATATTGAAAATGTAAAAATCTGCTCTCCCTCTCTGTTGACTAAATATTTTTATTTTGGCTTCCAGATTGAATATGTGGAGTTTCAAAGGCACGCTGCTGGTGGTTCAAATATGCATTACTTTGATCTTCTCATCAGACTAAAGACAGAACAGGAGCACCTTTTCCGCAATATTCAGAGAAATGAGTATCATGGTCTCTTTGACTTCATCAGGTCTGTATGACTACTTATTTTTATTGGTAATGGTTAACAGCATATCCAAACTCTTACTCGAATCGTCTAATTCTATGCAGCAACAAGCACCTAAGAATCATGAATTTAGGAGATATGCATGGAGCTGCAGAAGGTGTTGCTGCTGTTCTTCAGAATGAAGAAGATGATGCTGTTGATCCTCATCTTGAGCGAATCAGGAATGAAGCTGGAGGGGATGACAGTGAAGAGGTGCAAACCCCTACTTTGATGTTGATTTGGTTTTCAGTAGTTAGCTAAGCCTGCAAAGTCTGCAATTCTAACGTATTATGGGTATAGGCCTATGATTATGGCTTTGGCTCACCTTTTTAGCCCAGTTCTCATCAGAGAGCCTCTATTAACTGCGGATGGAAGTTCAATCCCCTGTCAGGATGTATTTACACATCATCCAATGAAGGACTATCACCTCAACCCTTGTCAAGTGTGCTCATATAGGATGTATAATTGGATTGTGACGTGGAAGCATCAGCTGGTAAACATCTTAAACTGAACATTTTGCATTCTTGAACAGGATGAAGATTTTAATCCAGAAAGTGACAATGATGATGGAGGTTCACCTACTGATGACTCCGGCGAAGAAGGATCTGATGCAAGTCAGGACAAAGATGAGGAGGTAAGGGATGGTTGTTCATTTGATATGAAGGTTCTCCTGTGATACTTCCCCTTTTCATACATACGGTTTAATGCCAGAGGCCTGCCAAGAAGGAAAAGAAAGGCCCATCGGTACCAAAACCATCAAGAAAGAAGAAGGCAAAGGAAGGTGACAAGGAAGGAACAAAGAAGAAAAAGCAAAAGAAGGATCCTAACGCCCCCAAAAAGTCGTTATCTGGTTTTATGTTTTTCTCACAATCTGAAAGAGAGGCAAGTGTTGTCTTCTGTTTTTCTGTAGCATTTTACCAATTCGTGTTGATGAAATAAATGTGACCAAATCAGTAAAAATGTCATTTTCAATTCAGAATGTGAAGAAAGAAAACCCTGGGATTGCGTTCACTGATATGGGCAAGGTTCTTGGTGATAAATGGAGGAATATGACAGGTACGAGCCGGCAACAATAGGATATACATATATATTCTTCCAATCTCAATTATATGTTCTTATTCTTGTTAACTGATTGATATATTCATTCATTTTTGCAGCTGAGGAAAAAGAACCATATGAAGCTAAAGCACAGGCAGATAAGAAACGTTACAAGGATGAGATGGACGGCTATAATAATCAACGTCAAGACTCGGGCAATGAGTCCGATTAGAGCCGAGTGAGGTGTCGTCATAGATGTTGGATCGTATCAGTTGCTCTGGACTTCTTCTGTAATTTGGCTTTATGCATAGTGGCCTGAACTTCTGGGTGGCCCTTGCAACTGGGAATTGAATAGAAGTAGACACCTTTTATGTCCAGTGCGTGCTAGTTTACTTTTGGATTCTGAATTTTACCTGTAGTTGGTTTAAGAAATTTAGGGCCCCTTAAAACAATTAAAGTATTGAGGAAATGTGGTGTTATGAATTGGGGAGAGTGAGGGATGATTCTCTAGTTTTGTGACCATATAGGAGAATTAGAGGGATTGGGTTACCTCTTTTAAAAAACGGTAAATGGAGGAAAATCGAACAAATTAAAGTGTGAAAAGTGTGGATGAAGATGAGTATAATGGTTAGGAGTGCTATAGCTTGATCGGCTTCGGTTCGAGCTCGTTCATTTTCTTAACAAGCTGAGTAAGAATACATTTTTAAGTTCGATTTAAAGCTTGGTTTGCTTGCTTTAAGCACGAATTTCTAATTTTTTTTTAAAAAAATTACTACGTTCTAAGCAAATAGGTTTTCTTAATGCTAAAAAAAGTCTGGCTAGAGCTCGTTTATTTCCTTAACGAGTAGAGTATGAACACATTTTGAAGCTCGGATTCAAATTAGGCTTGGCTCGTTTCTAAAAAAGCTGAATATGAACAAATAATATTTGATTTATTCGGCTTGAATAACAACCATATTAATGATTTTATATTTTTGTGACTGTAGGAGGGAGGGAGGGATTGGGTTACCCTAGGTAAATGGAAGAGAATGAAACAATTAACAAAATAAATTGTGTGATGAATGAGTGAGAAGCCGTGAAGACGGACATAGAGATTGAAATTGCCATTAACCATTCTCTATTTCCGGTAAATAGAAGAAAAATAACCATGTTAAACTATGTGAAAGACGGGTATAATGATTGCAACTACCATTAACTAATCTGTATTTTTGTGACTATAGGAGGAATTGAAGGATTGGGTTACACAAAAACGAAACATGTTAAGGGGGAGAAGACGGGTATAATGATTACAACTACCATTAACAAATCTCTATTTTTATGTCTATAGGAGGAGGAATTGAATAATTGGGTTATATCGGTTCAAAACGGTTATAAATAAAAAAAAGGGAAAAAACCATGTTAAATTGTGTGATAAATAAGAGAAGACGGGTATAAATGAGAGAAAACAGACCTAATATTGCAAAATAATAATTGAATTTGTTTTATTTCTCATTGTATCCTTCAAACCAAAGTGTTATTGCCCTTATAAAGTCAAATCAAATTGCTTTAATACATACACTAATTTATATATATGAACTTAGGTTTTGAATGGGTTAATATATCCAAACATAGTTCTAAAATAGATCGATCAAAACTAGACAAGGTTGTGTAAAATTTGAAAGAATAAAAAAAACCCACAAAAATCTATCATAGCTAAGTATCCAACCGTTCCAACTCCAAACAACATACACCCATCCATAAATAAATATATATGTCTCCCCCAATGGCATATGCCTACCCACCAAAAATAATAAAAAATGCAAACGTCAATCAACCGAAAACCCTAAAAATTTGCACTTGATCTTGGCTTGTGTGATGAACTTTAACACTACAAAGTACAAAGAAAAAAAAAATCGTGCTTATGATTGATAATGTTAGGTCAATGAAACTTACCATAAAATCATATGATTGATATGTTTAAAACCATATTTGTTCAAAATTATGCTTATGCCAATAGCGCGCACATTTGCTAGGGTTTATTTTGACGTTACAAAATAAAATGACACGTTGACGTGCACACCAAGGAAAACATGTTAGGTCATGAACGAAACTTAGTTGCCATAAAAACATGTTTAAAACCATATCCAATCACTACATTTCACCGCGAGTCACATTTGCTAGGGTTTTTATTAACGTTACAAAAAAATGACATGGTTACGTGCACATCAAGGAAAAACATGTTAGGTCATGAACGAAACTTAGTTGCCGTAAAAACATGTTTAAAACCATACCCAATCACTACATTTCACTGAGTCACATTTGCTAGAGTTTATTTTGACGTCACAAAAAAATGACACGGTTACGTACACACCAAGGAAAAATAGGTTAGGACCGTTAGGTCATGAACGAAACTTAGTTGCCATAAAAACATGTTTAAAACCATATCCAATCACTACATTTCACTATGAGTCACATTTGCTAGGGTTTATTTTGAGGTTACAAAATAAAATGACACGATGACGTGTACACCAAGGAAAAACATGTTAATTCATGACAAAACTTAGTTGCCATATATAAAAGCATGTTTAAAACCATATCCAATCACTACATTTCACTGCGAGTCACATTTGCTAGGTTTTATTTCGACGTTACAAAATAAAATGACACGGTGACGTGCACATCAAGGAAAAACATGTTGGTTCATGAACAAAACTTCGTTGCCATAAAAACACGTTTAAAACCATATCCAATCACTACATTTCACCGCGAGTCACATTTGCTAGGGTTTATTTAACGTTACAAAAAAATGACACGGTTACGTGCACACCAAGGAAAAACGTGTTAGGTCATTAACGAAACTTAGTTAGTTGCCATAAAAACATGTTTATAAAACCATATCCGATCACTACATTTCACTGAGAGTCACATTTGTTAGGGTTTATTTCGACGTTACAAAAAAATGACACGGTTACGTGCACACCAAGGAAAAACATGTTAGGTTATGAACGAAACTTAGTTGCCATAAAAACATGTTTAAAACAATATCCAATCACTACATTTCACCGCAAGAGACATTCGATAGGGTTTATTTTGACGCTACAAAAAAATGACATAGTTACGTGCACACCAAGGAAAAACATAAGTCATGAACGAAACTTAGTTGCCATAAAAACATGTTTAAAACCATATATATCCGAAGACATATATATTGATCACACACAATTGCTGCTAATAAGCTACATGCATTCACAATGGCAAATAGTAAATGAAAATTCACCACCAATTTGACAATGTGAAAGAAATGATAATCCCTGAAAGAGTATCAAACTGTGATATCATGAATGTACTCCAGTATTCACACCAAAAAAAAAAATGAATGTACTCCAGTAAAAACTAAAAACAAGTCTTAAAAAAGTCTTAAAAAAGTCTAAACTGAGTGAAGAAATTAAAACTGACCAACTTCCATGATCTCTATTTCTTCTCAAGCTTCAACAAAAATGGAAGCATGAGAGATCTAAGGCAGTACAAACCAGAGATGCACGAAAAGCGGTATTGCTAGTTGAACAAGGTGGAGGAGCATGATATCAACGGTGAACTGAGGAATGGTTGCGCTACCCTTAGAAAGTGTCCGCTTGTCTCCAAAATTCGACAGACGAGCCCCATCTAAGTTCCATTAATGGTAAGTAGCTAAAGACACATACACTAAGAAGAGCTTGTCTTTCCGCGGACAGACCCTGACCCAGATGGGTTCCTTGCTCTTTTGACCGGGTTCACCTTCATCCCTTCCAACTCCATCTGCTTCTCGCGGCACTCAGGTGAGCAAAATGCGCGCATTACACTACATCAAAGCAAAAACCATTCAGAGAATGTGTTGCTTGGAAGCCAAAACTGATCGCAAATCAAATCCAATGGAAGCAAGAGGAATGAAAAACAAAGACATGAAAATGAAGAACAATAACCCTCAGAAATTCGAAAAGTACATATATATTCTTATGGAAATTTCAAACATAACATACATAGAAGAACACTAGAATAAGTAATTACAAAATCAGTTATAACATGATATGCAAAGTTATATTATTCGCGCATAAATGAAATTAAAGGATTCAATTTTCCCGCGTAAATAAACTATATATTATTCCTGCATAAATGAAGAGAACAAGCATCGGAATAAAAAAAACTCGGTATTATTTTAATAATAGTATCACATCCAAATATATATAATAAATATTATTATATATTCGATTCAATATTTAATCTTTTAATTAATCAAATCTTGTATATATCATCACTAAATCTCATCATCATATCTTGAAAAATCATATCAAAAATCTATCTGGCTAAGAAGAGATCTAACCCCTAAATCCTCATGAATCTTAACCAGATCCCCTATTCAAACAGCATTAAACACTATCCAATGTCTCTGCAAATTCAATAATCGCATACTTAACAGCATTAAACACTATCCAATGTCTCTAAGAAAAAATTAATAATCACAGGAGTTATTACTATAAGCAGATCGATCTAACAAAGCAAAACTCAACATTTCCAAGTCGGAAAAAAACCAGATCCAAACACAATTTCAGAACTGGATCTGAAAGGAAGAATCTTTCACCTGTACATGAAAACATCAAACTCGAAGCAGATAGTCTTGTTGCAGTAGAAGCACTTGCGTAAGAAATCCTGATCCAGCTCCTCGCTTACAGCCATCTCATCCACCAGAGCGATGCTAAAGATCGACGGATCCGCCTGGCCGGAGGACGACTTCACCAGCCTCAAAGGGCTCCTCGCCTGCCACCGCGGATCATGCGACGCAGCCGCCGGCCGGGGCTGCTGCGTCGTGACCTCGCCGTCTCCGGCGATCGCAGATCTTATCATCCGCGGCCTCTTCAACGACATTATCACGGAACAAGACAACGAAGAAATTGGGGGAATTGGGGAAAAATGGAGCCGGGAGCGAGAATTAGGGTTTTATGACGATTGCGGAAGAAGAGGGTGAGAGAGAGCGTACGTGGCCGACGCCGCTATATATAGGCTACTGTGGTCCCCTTCTCCAGACTGAGTTTCTGTGCGAATTCAGTATTTATACTTTAAAAAAAATAAAGGAAAAGTGGAAGCCCAGTTTTGTCGGCCCATTTGATACTTTAATGCCCAATAAAGGCCCATGAACTTGACCATCGAAATGAGTCAAACAACGTCGGTCAAACCGTAGAGTTTTACTTATTTCAATGGTCAAACCGACGTTGTTTGACTCATTTCGATGGTAAAGTTCATGTGCTTTTGATCCCAATCAAAAGTTTGTTGCTAATAATGTGTTATATGTTTTTTTAAACCCATCGACTTTTGATCTGTCGGATTTAGGAATGGCAACGGGGCGGGAGTGTAGATTTTAAACGCGAATAGGGTGAAATAAGTATTCCAGTCTTAGGCTCCGTTGGAGATCCCCGACCCCATTTAAAATCTATGCACCTTTTCTCGCCCTAGACCCCATTGGATTTGGTAATTTCTTCAATTAGTTTGGGCCGTTTGGCTCTAGATGATTTCATAATGTTTTATTCTTGTTGTTTTGATTTTCATTAAATATCCCGTAGTTTAATTGCATCAATTTATTTTTGAATAAGTTGTACTGTGAATAGGAAAAAAAAAGTAAATGGAATAACAAACGGGGACAGGATTTCCCGACCGGGACAAGGGCGATTTATAGTCTCCGACGGAGCGAGGATGGGGACGAGGATTGTGTTAATAAATGGAGATCGATGGGATGATACGCCCTCCCCGATCTCATCATGCGTTGTCATCCTAATTACTCGCGTCAACAAAAACTTCACGTTCAAACAAATTTTGCTTTTACAGAGTTCCTCGACCTAGATATGTCCACAAGTTGACCCGTTCGATCCGACGGATCAGAGGCCGATGGGTTTAAAAAAACATATAACACATTATTAGCAATAAACTTTTTATTGAGTCTTGTTTGCATAGGTAGTCTATAGGAAAGCAAAACTGCATTTTCTAGTCTGCTTCTATTTGTTAATAAATTCATGCATTGGATGTGTTGACCTCTATCTAAAATATGAATTTAGTAACTGTGCAACAAGCTTTTTATCAGATATCTCAACTAATTGACCTAACATCGACAACTGTTTAGGGATTGAAATAGTTAGATCAATAGGAGGATGCAATTTCCCTAGATGTGAAAAATGGATACATGAAATACTACCAATCTAAAAACTTGGGAATTCCTTCCTTCCTGTCTGATTTCCCTACCTCTACTGTTATTGTTAATATATTTTCTCAAAAAAATGATATTGTCCTAGTCATGATTTGTTAACATGCTGATTTTCATCAACTAATTTAGGGAGATCTATCCGAATACTTAAAAGTTAAAGGACAGCTAAAACCAAGAAAAGCAGCAAGGTGTGCTCTTGACATTGCAAGGTTAGAGTTTTTTGCCTGTTGAATTTAAGGTGTGCTCTAGTTTGCTGCATCATTAAATATGTGTTCGTTTGGATTAATGTGTTCCCGGTTTCAGAGGAATCTTAATGTGCTTCTATAAGTGATCTGTAATCAATTTTGCAGGGGGATGAGTTACCTGCATGAGAATAAGCCAGAACTACCGTGACCTTGAACCTACGCGAGTTTTCCTACTAACTTCGCGTTCCTGAATTCATGCTAAGAATGGGTCTTGTTTTGCTTCTTGGTTTTAACACATCCCCAAAAAAATTCATGTATGTATGAGACGATAGAAACATATTGCGAGGTGACTCTGGAAACCTTAAAGTTGCCAACTTTGGAGTTAGCGAGCTGTTGAAGGTTGCCAAAAAAGTCGTGGAAGTGGAAGACAGACCAGTAACATGTTACATGTCAAGATACTTCTTGTAAGTTTGTAAGATGTGAGCTGCTGATGGTGCTATATATTTTCCATTATTAGGTTGATATATGGCAACTGAGTTGTTCAGCAAGCAGGAAGAATATGATACAAAAGTTGACATGTTTTCATTTGCTTCAATTCTTGAGGAGGTATAAGCTTCTGTTTGAGTTTAATTATCTTATGTTGGTTGTTACTTACTTGCATGGTTTTGTGTACTATTAGTATATCCTCATTACCATTTTGATGATATGGTGGCATACTTGTACAAACCTACTGTTGATGAAAAGGCAACATAAGTTCATGTTGTTTTTTGGATAGCTTGGCAATCATTAAAATGAATCCTTGATATCTTCTTTCTTTTCTTATTCTTTTCATTATTTGTCCTATTTAGATATCTGTGTAAGCCCTAGGTCCTAAGGTTTCTGTAAGTTATTAAAAGAAAATCGAAAAGAATTTTCTCATTCGTTACCCAAGCACATGAATGCCCTCATTCAACTCCTTAAGATTATGTATTAAGAAGTAAGAACTATGACAATCGAAAAGAATGAAATTAATGTGCATTATCCCCAAAGGTAAACCACACAAATTTAAGCACTTGCAAAGAGGGGAATTCAGAAAGTATGTATATGAGTCCTAATCCACCAACTCTGTAAATCAGCACAAGAAAATATAATGTATGCATGAGCATTAGGAAAAAGTACAAGTAGATTACATGAGCAGAGGAATTGAGGCCTTAGATTGAGGACTTCATACAAGCAATCAGTTGAGTTTCTTCCCAACATTACTTTGGAAGTGGCATCCCTTCATCTATAAGAGGGAGGCTCTCCATGAAATGATGAGCGAAGTGGTGAGCATCAACGCCATCACAATAGTCGGCAAATACATAGTTGTAATGGGATGGATCCAATGCTAAGGGCTGATGGGTGTTGAACTTTGTAAGGAGGGGATCGAGAGTTCCAAATGGGGTTGTGGCCAAGACCCGATCTCCCTCATTCATGACCAAGAAGGCACTCCTTCGAAGGCCTTCAGCGAAGGTGAAAAAAAACAACTTGGCCCAAGCATCCCCATCCATCACCCAAATATCCCAAACACGCCCATTTTCTGTTTCCTTGTAGTTCAGCACGGCGAGGAAACACTGCCATTGGGAGATTTGAAGATTGTATGGTTCAGTCTTTAAGGGGAAGTCGATGGCTTTGAAACTCTCAGTTTCAAAATCAAATCCAATTATGGTCATCTGCGGACCATTCCCTTGTGCCTTCTCTTCTTTCGCCTTTGGTGCTGACTTTCCTTCCTCCGCATATGCAAGCCAATAGGCAACCTGTCTCACCAAGAGTTGGGCAACATCAGGAAAGAGCATCAAATCTATGTCGTTGCTCAATCTGTCACCCTCCTTCCACTGTTGAGTATTGAAGGATAACACTGCTGCATGCTCGAAGTCTAGGACACAGAACTTAACCACCTTCAAGGTCTCAGTTGATGTATCAAATCCTAGCCCCGTGTATGTCATATCCTCGTCTCCCTCGAAGGGGTATAACACTGGTGATTGTAGAGCGACACAACGTTGGATTGTTGGAATCCACACCACCACTGCATTCCAGTTGGAATGGCAGATAACCCCTTGAGTAGTGCTAGCAAGATGTCCCCGACTTTTTTCGATATTTGGCCCTCTGAAGATATCGAATCCATGTAGATCTTTGGGTTGAAAGCGCACGTACTCAGCCTCTGAATGCTGCAATATCAGCTTTTCATAATCCGAGTTGGTGTATTGTAATGACCAAGAAGGCTCTCCTTCGGAGCCTTCAAGGTGTTGGGTTGCATCAAATTCCTCCATTAGGCTTATTTAATATGGATCAAAATTGGTCAAGGTTTAAAATGTGGGCTAAAATGTCTAAACTTCTTGCTTCTAGAAAACTTTCCCTTCTTATTCCACTACATTGACTCTTCTTTTATTGTGAATTTATTTGCTTTTACCATGTAAAAATCACTCCGCCCGAAGCCGGAAAAGAAAGAACTCTTGTTGTTACATGGTTGGGACTTGAATCGCTTATAAATCACTCCGAACATCCTTACAACTTTGGTAACCCAGATGAACAGCCGCTGACTCCTTGAATTGATTGAACGAAACTAACCCCAACATAACTCCTTACAACTTTGGTAACCAACAACATAACTACTAAGCCCACTACTCCACTAACTTAGCTAGAAATAAACTGACTAAAAACTTATCCTAACTTGCTACCTTAACTTGATATCGACTATAGCATATGAGCTTACTCGATCTCAACGACTTACATTTCAACAAGCAACCCATTTGCCTCTAGCTTATCTCTTTTTAAATAACCGTCTAACAGTGCGGTGTATGTAGTGACGTTAGGGGGCCAACCCTTGTGGATGAAGAACTTAGATTGGATCCATCAGCTTCGAGGTCTTAGACCGAGGACTTCATAGAAGCAATCAACTGAGCTTCTTCCCCCTGGGCAAAAGGAAGAAGATGCAATATATATGATTATTATATCTCTGACTGAACATTGAACATTTATTGATTGTATTCCATATTACAGATATACAACTTGCTCAATCATGAGATCCATCTCCAAATAATTAGAAAAACAACTCCCAACTTATTAGCGCACTCAAACCTTTGTTGAACATTAGAATATATAACAACAACACAGTACATGAATGAATATATGACATCAGCACAATACATGGACTCCCAACATTACTTTGGCATAGGCAGTGGCATCCCTTCATCTAGAAGTAGGAGGCTCTCCACGAAATGGTGAGCGAAGTGGTGAGAATCAGCGCCATCACAATAGTCGGCAAATACATAGTGGTAATAGGACGGATCCAGGGCCAAGGGCTGATGGGTGTTGGTCTTTGGAAGGAGGAGATCGAGAGTCCCAAATGGGGTTGTGGCCAACACCCGAGCTCCCTCATCCATTACCAAGAAGGCTCTCATTCGGAGCCTTCAAGGTGTTGGTTGCATCAAATTCCTCCATTATGGTTATTTAATATGGATCAAGATTGGTCAAGGTTTAAAATGTGGGCTAAAATGTCTAAACTTCTTGCTTTTAGAAAACTTTCCCTTCTTATTCCATTACATTGACTCTTCTTTTATAGTGAATTTATTTGCTTTTACCATGTAAAAATCACTTCGTCCGAAGCCTGAAAAGAAAGAACTCTTGTTTTTACATGGTTGGGACTTGAATCGCTTATAAATCACTCCGAACATCCTTGTTATATTCGACGTGGGAAAGAGTGTTACAATCTCCCCAACTTAAACCTTAGCGGATTTCTCACCTCAAAACCGAAACAGAACCGGAACAAAACCCACCCGATTACAAACAAGCTCATTCATATTTGAATTCATCTTTATTATATCTCATTTGATTTCAGAATATATATATATTATCTAGATTAAATTCTTAATCCTAACTTTATTATTTGTTCTATTAGAGTATTTCATCTATATTTTATACTAATAAAATTGTGCTAGCATATATTAGTAATTGACTCATTCTCTAATTTAATTCAGAATATAGTTTGATACTCGAACTGTTAAAAAAATAAAGATTACAGACTAACAATTGATATTTAACAATTGCAAAAATATATTCACTAACCATTACCAGAAATTCAAGTCATAAGAAACAAGGAGCATCAGTAGAAAAGTATATGCACTAAGAGAACTTTAATTGATTGAATTCATTCCATATCAATTTATAATACTAAAGGAGAAGTCGCCTAAGCCATGTGACGGCCTCTCCTTTAAAGTAGGGGTTTTAGTTACATAATAATTAATTAATTCCTTATAATACGATTCGGTTGAGATATTATCGATAATGTAGGATTTTTTAGTTACGTAATAATTAATTAAGTTATTTTGTATAATCGGATTTTCTTTTAATTCCTTATAATACGATTCGGTTGAGATATTCTCAATAATGTAGGATTTTTTTAGTTACGTAATAATTATTAATTAAGTTATTTTGTATAATTGGATTTTCTTTTATTTCTTATAATACGAATCGGTTAAGATATTCTCGATAATGTAGGATTTTTTATTTACGTAATAATTAATTAAGTTATTTTGTATAATATGATTTTTTTTAATTCCTTATAGTACGAGTCGGTTGAGATATTCTCGATAATATAGGATTTTTTTAGTTGCGCAATAATTAATTAAGTTATTTTGTATAATCAGATTTTCTTTTAATTGCTTATAATACGAGTCGGTTGAGATATTCTCGATAATGTAGGATTTTTTTTAGTTACATAATTATTAATTGATTTATTTTGTATAATCGGATTTTTCTTTTAATTCCTTATAATATGAATCGGTTGAGATATTCTCGATATTTTGGCAATGGCTTAGTTCAGATATTTATTAGATAAAATTAAAATAAAATTATATTTATTTTTAAAATAAATAAAAAATATGAGTTTATCTGTTCGGATTTTTAGGATTTTAGCTTTCTCTACACGCCATCACTTTCTATATAATCTATGTTCTTCTTTTCTTCTTCTCACTTTTTTCTTTTTCTGATTGATATCTATCACCCATTGACAATGTTGATGAAATTAATGACAAAGTTGATGATATTTATCCTATCTATATACCTTTAAAAATTGTGTCCCAAGACACCTTAATGACTCTTAACATTAATGATTCATGAAAAATTTTAAAATCATTTTTGTTCATATATTTTTATATTTATCAATCATTTTTTTTTGCTCCATTTATTGCACCATTTTTAGTCCAAATCCAATCTAATTAAACCTAAACTTAGCACACATTTAGAAATAAAATTTTAAAAAATCACTTCATTTTTACGTTTGCTTCATACATTTTTTTTATGATACTTTAGCAAAATTGAATTAAATAAAATTAATTGTGGAGTTTTTACATTTGACTTCATACATTTTTATGTTACTTTATCAAAATTAAAAATAAATAAAATTAAATGTGGAGATTTAATTGACTCAATCAAAGTTTATTAATACATACCTAATTAACACATGTTTCTAACTCTTTATCTTCTAACTCCTTATATTTCAACAATTAAGTTTAATTTATCCAACACATTGTAACGAAAACAAAAAAAACTACAAATATACAATTTTTATATTCCTTTTGCAAAATTAAAAATAAATAAAATTATTGTAACATAAACAAAAGAATTAATACAAATACACAATTTTGATATTCTTTTTTCCAAATTAAAATAAGTAAAATCAATAGTGGAGATTTAATTGGCTCAGTGATCAATATATATACTTATATAATTAACACTCATTTTTAACTCTTTATCTTCTACTGTGTATTTTTTTTTATCTTCCCCCTTTGTTAATTTAACAATTGATAAGTATTCTCCAACAAATTGTAACGGAAAGAGGAATATAATTGCATAACATATTGTTCTCACAATAGATATTTATTAATTAGTTGGGTTTTTTCTTAATTCCAAAGGAGATCAAGGGCCATATTAAACCATGACCAGTAACTTCTACGACATAAGAGTGGAAAAAGTTACTTCTAAGAGATTTATTTAGAGATTATAAAGCATCAACTTACCATTTGCATTCCAATTTTCATTTGGGAGATTACTCAATTGCTCCAACCCATTTTTCTAATCCTCCTCCACTCTCAACTTCCAATATTTGGAGTTTTTTATTTTATTTTATCATTTATGTTCAAATTCATATGCATTGGGTTTTGCATAATTTTTTTAAAAAATTATAGAAGCTTATAATAATTGATTTTAATTTTTGGAAAAAAATATATATCGGAGAATCACTTTCATTTTTTTTCTCCAATACAGGCGTTGATTATCTTAAATTCATATTTTTGCAGGATTTATACATGCATTGGAACAAAACAAGGCAAAGTTTAATTCAAAGAGGTATGGTTAAATTTACCAATTTTAGTAAACATTACATTCTCTCTTCTTCTTTTCAATTTTTGAAGTAAATCATGCAAGAATTTTTTGAGATGCTATAGTAAAACACGTACAAAAGTAGTTATCGAGATGTATATATGTTCGATCAACTACTACAATACTAATCTTATATTTTAAAGCCATATCAAGGAATTATATATATAATCAAGATTTACCGATTGTGTGCATATATAGTTTAGATAAGGGAACAATATAACATAAAATAATCTCTTAAATAATTATATAAAAATATCAAAACTAATATGTCCCGTGCGGAGCATGGGTATGACTTACCTAGTCCTTAATAATTATCTTTGCCAATGATTTTAATTATCTTATTTAGTTTAAAACATTTTCCATTTCTATTTGATCCATTCCATATCCTTGACAATCATTATACGTTTGACGATAATAGGTGAGTTACCTTTCCATTTCTTAAAAACTTCTACTCTAATCATTCTATTGCATTTTTATCAAATTCTAACCATATTTTTGTAATTTTCAATTTTTGTAAGTATTCGAATCCATTGATAAAATGTTACTAACGATTTGAATTTTAAAATTTTACATTTTTTATTGCTTTATAATCGATTCTAACAATTTTTTTTTTGCTCAGGTCGAAGATGAAGAACGTTTTAACTTTATTGGATGATATAAAGACAAAAGGAAACTACAAAATTCGAGTTCGTGTTATTCACAGTTTGAAAAGCAAAAGTTCAAAGAGTGGATAATAAGTGAGTTCGTGTTTTTTCTCAATCCCGTGTTATATTCCATGCTAATTTCAGTTCTACGTGGTGCCATATTATTTCACCAATCCTTCATGTTAAATTGTAGTATTTTCGGAATTTTTTTTCTTTAAATAAATAAATAATTACTTCGTAATATTTAAGTGGTATGTTATGTAATCCTCTCTGGTTGTTACAAAAAATATTTTACCATAATCCAATACAAATTGAAATCTTTATCTTCAACTAGCATCAAAATAATAGGTATTTATTTTACTGGATTGTTTTGAAATTTAAATATCAATATATTTCTTGGATTATTTTACAATTTAAACAATACTTTATTGTATGTTTTAGTTAAGATTTGACCATTTAGGATAAGAATTAAATCAAGATGTAGAAAATTTTTCCAATTATATAAATAATTTGTTTTACCTGCGTATTTATGTAGTTTATTAATAAATTATATTTTATTACTACTTTGTATATATTATTCATATTTAAATTATTTTTATTAAAATGTGAATATTTTTTATTTTAGTTTTTCTTTGTTAAAAATAAATCAAGAAATAATCAACTAATTGCATAAGATAAGACATGCTAATCAATTATAAATTTAGTTCACAATTTTATTGATACTATCTCATTGTCATCATAGAATGTATTTTTTTTTGGTGGCCAAACTGGGAGATGTCATCATAGAATGTATATAATATAATGAGATAGTCCATTTTTAAAAGACCTATATTTGATTTGTCATATTCTTTCTTTAATACAATGTAATTGAAGGAAACTTCATATGGAGATCTCTAACATCTATCTAAGATAAAAAAAAGTCAAATAATTCCAAAAGTGTGTCATTGCATCTCTAAAATGAAAAAGGTTATGTGAAAATTAATGTTTGATATTGTACATAATTAGATTTTAAAAAAAGACAGTGACATAGGCACGGGAACTGAACTAGTTACAAATGATATAGCTTGCTCAATCATATCAACTCAGATCCATCTCCAAGTAATTTGAACAAGCAAAAGAAATTAAGCTAAAAATAATCGATCTTCTCACACGATTTAACATAAATAGAACTAGTTATCTAGCTAGAATTGTTGCTCAACTTAGAAAAAAAATATACTCCCAACTGGTTAGTGCATTAATTCGGCATAAACAGTTGCACCCCTTGATCTACGCGCTCTACTATCCGGGTTCCGCTTGGTGTCCCTATGGATGCTGCCACTGTCAAGCTTCAGTAGGAGGAACTGTATGTTCTGAACCTCCACCTGCAGCCTCCCTATCTTCTCAGTGCACCTCCTGGCCTGTTCAGAGACCTTCTTCCTTCTCCTCTCGCTCTCTTCGATTTCTAAGGGATCGGATGTGTGATGATGTGGGCCACAAAGGAGTGTCAATGGAGGAATTCTTAGTGTGGTAATTGTTGTTGGCATCTACCACCACAAAGTGGTGAGAATCAGTGTCATCATACTAGTCAGTAAACACATAGTGGTAAGAGGACGAATCCAGGGCCAAGGGTTGTTGGATGTTGGTCGACTTTGTAAGGAAGAGCTCGAGGGTCCCGAATGGGGTTGTGGCTAACAGGTAGGACTTGAATCACTTATAAATCACTTCGAACATCTTTATTATATCCGATGTTGGATGGAGTGTTACAATCTCCCCCACTTAAACCCTAGCGTATTTCTCACCTCAAAACTGAAACAGAATCGGGACAAAACCCACCGGATTGCAACCAAGCTCATTCATATTTGAATTCATTAAAGAATTGTGCGCAAAACAATCAAATAAGGAACATATTCAAGATAATATAAAATTACATCAAATCGAAGACATATAGATAACAAGAAGCTATATGCAAGATTGATTTTCAGACGAAGAATTGAAGCTAGATTATTCAAGTTAATAATAACAATAGTCGTTAATTTCAAATAATATGCAATTCCCTTGCAACAAAATTCTCAAACATTCCACAACCATTTACAGATCTATTACGCAACATCTAGCGAACTCTTTTCCATAACCTTTTGCAGAACAACAATCGGTCATTACTGTTCCGTTTGATTGATTGTCAAACTAATGTGCTACCTCTTGTAGAACTAAGTTCACAACCCTTTATTAGTGTATTTAGCAACTTCTTTAATTAATCATATCCGAACATGAAAATCAACTACCTATCCAGGAACAATTGAAACCCAAAACAAATCTAATAAATCAAACATGCCTAGATCCGAAACAATAAAAATTCGAAGTCTGTTACACTTGAATCAAAATAACTCAATTGATGGTTAGTTCATGAAAGTATTTGCTTCTGTTATACATGATGGTTAGTCCATCTACTTAATTATTTTCTCTAGGTTTATCTAGAAAATCGAATTCCTTTCCTGATATAAAAAAAAATTGATCGAGTTTCAAAATAGCCGAAATCCAAAGTACCCAAAACCTGAAATATATAACCAAAACTCGAATAAGCACGATACAAATTTTAAATTAGATTTTTAGGGTACACTTATTTTTATAGGGAATTTTTCTCGAATTGATTCTTATCCTATGCCCTAAAAACATAGAATAAAAAGACTGAAACTCAAATTACCCTTACTCAAACTCAATCTACATAAACCAAATAAGGGTAAACGGCAGAAAACCACCCCTTAAATAGGGCATATTACTCAAAACTACCCCTTAAATTCAATATTGCAGAAATCCACTCTTTATATAACTTTTGTTTTTGCCAAAGACCACCCCGCCTCTATGTGCCGTCAGAGTTTCCTTAAATGTCTTTGAAAAAAACAAATTACCCATATATATACATATCATTTTCTTGTCATTACTCACTCTCTGTCTATCTTTCTGTACATATGTACACTCCACACACACTTTGTTAATTGAAATTATTCAACAACTCTTAAAGTCCTATATACTAGGCCCCCTTCAATCCATACTGAAATCTCTCCACAACTTCTATGCGAGATCCCCTTCAATATCGCATCTCCATATGATAAGGGTATTTTGTAGGGCTGGGGAAAATTTCCCACAAAAACCATACCAACACGTGACAATCGAACCAATTAAATTGGTAACCAATTGTCAAAAGTCGGTACGGTAATGGTAATCGAAACGGAAAAGTTGGGATTACCATTACCAACCGATTTGCAATTGGTTGATACGGTAATTACCAACCAAATACTACCAATATACATTTAGGTTTTTTTTAATTATATTTTAATTGTTTTAAGATTACATTAAGTTGGAGTATTTTTTTTGGGTTCTAAGACTTGTTTGTTATTGCTGTTTTGTTATTCAAGTTAATAAGTACTCCGTATTACCTATTTCTTTTTTATTTTTTATTTTATTTTTGATACTTGTATTACCTATTAACTTGATTTTTTTATATTTGTTATTTTTATAAATTGTTTTTAATCAAGGGAGGAATACTAGCTCGGCTTCGGTTCAGACTAAAACCTAAATTTTATTCGGAAGCTAGTGGACATGTTATTTTGAATATTATCGGGACTATTTAAGTCTTTATATTGCTTTTATGCTTAAATGTATGAACAATTTAAGTATTTATGTTGTTGCTACTTATAAATTTTAAATTTTATTTTAGTTGTATTGTCTTTGATTATTTGTATTTTTTTTCATCAACACCCAAAATATGGTAAAATACCATTATCAACACGTACCAACCAACTTATACCAATTAAGTTAGTACATCCCCTTCGATGGTTGGTTATGGTTTGAATTTTAGGATTACCAATTATAATTGGTTGGTACGTGGTAACGACAAAAACTAATTGATATTGTACCAATTCCACCCCTAGTATTTTGGTAATCTAACAATTTTTTTTCTCTAAAACTTAACGAAATGAGAGATAGGGTGGTATTTGACAAATAAAAGCTATATAAAGAGTTATTTTATGCAATATTAAATTTAAGGGCTTATTTAAGATGTGATTTTCTGCCGTTTACCCACCAAATAAACCAATGAATAAATGAATAAAAATAAATTTCAGTCGGTTTATAAACCGGTCCGTACCAAACCAAAGTAACAAAAGCAATCGGGGAGGAATCACCATAGTGGGGAGGCTCGATCTGGATTCTCTCTCTGTGTACACAGAAACAGGGGGAAGGTAGAAATTCAACGCTGAAGGGAGCTTAGAGATTGAATTTCCCGTTTTCTGATGAAGAGTTTTCTGGAAGCTTCGTGGTAATGTCGGCGACAGGTGCGGTGATGGAGGAGGAGGAGAAAACGACGGTGAGGAATCGTTCATCATTGCAAGTTGTACCTGAAGAAGGTGTAGGACGAGGAGAGAGAGCGGATGATGAGGCGAAGGAGAAAAATGAAGGAGACAGAGAGGCAGATCTGGAGGTGTTCAGTTGTTTGCTTCAACCTCTGGCCACCGATTCTGATCCCGATTACGTCGGAATTCGCCGGCTTCTTCTTTACCGGAAGGCGGCCGCTGGAGCCAATCGGCGAAAGGTGCAGCTTGCGCTTTCTTTGTTTCTTCGGATTATTCAAATTGGATTCCGTTCATATGTCGCCTTGCATTCAATTTCACCATCGCAATTTGATTTTCCTTTGTAATTCTTACGCCTATTCGAATTGTTTGGTGAATTCATCTTCAGATCTCTGTTTACGATCAAATAATGTGCTGATTGATTTTGATTTCGTAGTTGAGGATCAATTCTAAAGCGCGCAATCTGCATAATCGTAGTTTTAGTTAACTGGAATTTGGAACTCTTACAATGAAGGTGTCTATTCCTGTGGATTCTATTTTTGTTCTTCTACCTTTAGTTGCTTGACTAGGTGACTTTGCTCCTCTACTTCATTTATAATTCTCTATGGACTTCAATGCACTGAAAATCTGTTAGGTCCCATAGACAATCTATGAAAGTATAATACATGTTTGTACAAATTATCTGAATTGTATACAGTTTTCCATAAATTGGCACATTTTTAGTAGTGCTTTGTCAGTGTAGTATATAGATTCTTGTGTTTGTGTAGGATTGGAGGTGCAATGGGAAAGGTTATGTCGCATTCCGCAATTACATAGACAGACCACTCAATTGGGAAAGCTTGTATACACGGAGCCTTGCGAGCACTCCTAATCAAAGGTAGCTGATAATTTTAAGTGAAACCTAATTTATATTAGAAGCAATTTAACACCAAGTTGTAGCAGCATCTTAGTAACAATGTAGATTGCAAACCTATATTCCTCTATTCATATTTACGGAAATGTTCTTGGTTTAAAGTCTTTGAGTTTGAGTTGATGTTTTCGTTTAAAGTCTGGCATAAACTTGGTTTACTGGTTTATTTATAGTGAACGATGGATGTCATCTCCTGCACAGCTCTCTTTTTTGCTTGACGTGGATAGCTTGTGTTCAAGTCGGGTATGTCAGTACATTCTCTACTGTGATTTCTTCTTTGACTTTCATAAATTTGAAATCAGTTGAGGCATTCCCATAGCTCTTAGACATCACACTGATTTTCGTCGTCTCTTTTAATCCTGAACATTTAGAATAAAGGAATTTGTCATCTTAGAGTTTTGAACTTAGAAAACCTTGATATATGCATGTAGCAATGCCTCCCCTTATGAATTTATGAGAATCATGCTTGTAACCTCAACTAAACAAGCTTGAACTTTGGATTCAGTGATTGATCCCTTGCTTAATTTCTTTGATTGGAGCATCTGATTCATGTTCAATGGTGCTACTGTAGCCGCCATGGTAGATTCACAGCTTTTCCTCATGAAAATGAGTTGAAAAAATTCTAATTTTGTTCACTTGTTGCACTTGCTTCTCATTGTTGTCTATAGGAGCTTAGCAGAAGTAACCAAGCCAGAACGAGTTTTAGCTCAAGTGCAAGTGAAAGCGAGAGGTTTGATAAGTTTCATAGGAAAGTGGAACCTGCGTATTCCTTTGTCGGAATGCACTGCATCTTTGATCAGTGCAAAGTTTCAGGTAAAATTCTTATTTGGTTTAATATAAGGATTCCCATCGAGCTCAAATCATTTCTTTGGAAAATTTTCACTCGGGCTCTAGGGAGCTGACTGATCAACTTTACATGCAGTCACCGTTATTAAATTTGGGCACATGAGTTCAGATTTACTGGCATATGGAGCAGCAGATGGATCAATAGCAGTTTGTACTGTCGCTGAGACACCAAAAATCCTCAAGCTGCTGACAGGGCATTCCAGAGATGTGACAGGTTGGATGAACTGGTATTGGTTCTGTAGGCTTTCTTCTTACATGCAAGTTTTGGGAGCTTGTTTTCCCTTCACATGTAATGAATGTACATCATTCATTACTGAAGTGGATATCAGTTTGGGAATTGAAATGGAAGGAGACAATGCCCCGTTGTCCCGTTATTTTACAAAGTGAAATTTATGCTTCATTTAGAGCTTACCTGTATAAAACATATTCTGATTCAAAGTGCTGACAAATGTCCAGATTTTGACTTCACATCTAACAACCAGTACATCGCATCATCGTCATTGGACAAAACCGTTAGAGTGTGGGATATATCAAAGGGGCTCTGTATTCGAGTTATCTATGGAGAGTCATCGCAATGGTGTATACGTTTTCACCCTGTAAGTGTGCCATTTCTTAAACTGTACTGATATATTGTGCGTAAGTTTTTTTTGTCCTCTGCAGAACTTTACTGCTGTTACTTGGTTTCCAATCCATGTGCTAATTTTAGTCATTTAGTTTAGTTATTTTTCCTTCTTTGATGTTTGGAATGGTTGTAGAGTTTCTTCTCGTATAGGACAACTACTCTGACTGCCTAATTGCGATGTCTAAGTTTCTTCAAAGAGGAGAAGTTGGGGTATGAGGGGGTCTTGGGTTCGGAAGAATAATTTGTGCACAACCTAACCCCTGCAATTGAAATGGAAGCAGAGTGGCTGTTCCATGCGACTTGTGGAGAATGCTTCTGCGTACATTATTTTATTTCTGTGCTCAAATAGTTAATTTCGGTTTATCTCACTTGTAAATTGTCTGCATTTATTTTGTGCAGGTGAATAATAACTTTCTTTTTGTCGGCAATGCAAACAAACAAATCAATGTAAGTTTTTTGTTCCTTGTTTTTTCATACAATTAAATGGAAAATGTGTAAAGAATGTCATAATATTTACAAAAGCAATTTTAGCCTGTGCTCTTGATCAATTGATGTAGTCATTCCTTTTTTTGATTAATGGTTGTAAGTTCAGTTAAGTTGTAGTAGATCTAGATCCTTCCATTTTTTTTGTAACCTTAGATTGCCATTTGTTTGGTTTAATTTAGTTAGACATGTGAGCCACTGGAGTTTTGCAAGTACTTACAATCCATTCCTTTTCTTTTATGCTTTTCTTGGTTATTCAGTGCCGTGTTGTTTGCCTTGCCTTGTCTTGCAGGTGTATAATTTCAGCACTGGAAGAGTTATCAACAAAATATCTCTTGATGGTGAAGTTACTGCTATGGATAATGATCATACTGGCCATCTTATCTTCTGTGGGGATGCTCAGGTGATCTTGCTTATACTTTGCTTTTGTGTTCTGTTGCAGAGGGAAATTCGTGACTAGATTTTTGAAATTAAGGGGATGAAATTTGCAGGGATCTATATACACTTTAAAAACCGATTCTCGGACTGGAGCTTTGTCCCGTTCCCATCGAAATAAAAATAGCAGCAAGCAGAAGTCACCTGTCACAGTTGTGCAGTATCGCACTTTCTCTCTTCTGGCACGGGGTCCAGTTTTGCTTACCTGTACGCAAGATGGAAGTTTATCGTTTTTCAGGTATGCTTGTTACAAGCTCTTCCACTTCCACTTCCACTTCCACTTCATCCTCCAATAAGGGATCATAAAGAAAAGTTGCTCTTGATTCTCAGTGTTGCTCTGGAAATTCATGGTTATTTGACACTCCGTTGCTCCCTCAAACTAACTCCTCGACTGCATAGAATCCGTGCATCTTTCTGTCCTCTGCTGTCCCTCGAGAAGGGAGAATTTATAGGTTTGTATAACTATTGACCCTACTTTCCAACTTTTTTTGAGATGAATGGGTGATTGGAATTCCATTTTGCAATGCCAACCAGTATTTTTCACTTTTGTCATCCAATGGTTCTGGTGGACATCTTATTCATATTTGTCTTAGTCTCCTAGCAATCAACGTAAATTTTGACCCTGTGCTGATGAAACTTTATATGAATGAAGTTGCTGGAAGTGAGGACTCCAATGTGTACTTTTATGACTTAACTCGGCCGAAACGTACTTGCGTCAACAAGCTGCAGGTGTGTTTTTTCCCCCAGTTCTTTTGGATAGATTTTGGCTATATATCATGCTTTACATAATGATACCATGCACTTTTGGAATTACTGAAGTAATTATTATTTGTGAGAAATAAAATCCATGAAGTTGTCATTTCATTTTTCGCGGTGCTTTTAGACACTCTTTTGGATCACATATAACTCTTGAGTAAATACGTTTTTTCTTACTAGCAATCTACCCTTCGTGATTGGCAGGGTCACGGTTCTTCAGTTATAGGCATTGCTTGGAACCATGGAGAGAACTTCCTTGCTTCATCTGATTCTGATGGCACCGTTATAGTGTGGAAGAGGGAAAAGAATCAAAGATGAGTTAAAACTTCAAGTCTACAGCTTGTATACTTTACATCTCAAAACACTCCCAAATCAATTCAGCCTGCAAAGTTCAAACTTGCAAGAAACATCATCAGTGAAGCATACACAGTCGTCACTCGTCAGTTCAGTATCCATGAAAATGTGCTGCGTTAAAAATGGCAAGTTGGATCACATCGTCGGTAGGCCGGGTAGTTGCATATTGTGAACCTAAATTCTTATCTTCTGGAAGTACCATCTCTGTCCTCTCATCCCTTCCATGCATAGATTTTGTTCCTTCCCCCATGTTTTTTTCTGCATCGTTTATTCACAAATGTTGTCAAATCAAGAACCCAATCTTTCATTGTAAATTGCAGATATAACTGTTTATGTTGTCTCTGAAGTGTGTGTATATTGCAGGTTTCTTCCACTCATCAAGGCTTTTGCTTGAATCATTCTATGGTAATGGAGTGTCGGTATTATAAACACTCGCAAAAACCTCAAAGATACGCAATCCATATCGATGCAATGCTCTGAGGTTTCTACGAGTGCATTTGAAACCTAAAACAAAGTATTATGAATTGGCATCTTTGGTCCATCCATAGGGAAACCCATACCATGGAAAGGAGCAAAAGACCCTACCATTGCCATCACCATCACGGCATCACCATCACCATCTTTCACTCTCATCAATCATTGATCTCCATGGGTTTACCCATGAGGGGCCCAGATGGAAAAATGACCGTGTAGGAGTCACGAGAGAGTGGCAAAAAGAAGATGATAGATGAAGCTTTTGTCCAAATTTTACCTTGAAATAGATTAAAGATGGCGATGGTGGGCATGGCTTTATTTGGGTATATTTGACAAATAAAGTTTGGGGGTATCACAAATTCACAATTGGTATCCCTTTCACATGTGTGTCTAATTTTGCATATTCATAGCTACTGTGATTGTAACGTTTAGGTATCTTCAGTTTTGATGGTTGTCATTTTCTTTCTTTTCGATTTTAGGTGATATAGCTCAGTTTTATACTAATTAATGAATATCAGTCATCACCAATAAGGCAAAAATAAGACAATAACCAATAAGTTTTTAACTGTACTATACAAAAGATTATTTCTTAGTAAAAATACATGTGTTCGATATGGGGTCTCAACTAGTTGTTTAATAAACTCAAAGATTGGCCAAGTAAATTTTAATATCTTAAATGTATATCAACTTTAATTTAAGTTAAGAATCCAAATTTTAATATTCTAGTTTTATACAACTCCAATCGATTCTCTAATTTGGATAGTTCAAAATAATTCCTCAAATTCGATTATAAAATATGAAAAATACTGGAAATTTGCAGTATTTAAAATACTTTCTTTCATTTTCTTGAGAAAATATAATTATTACTATTTTTTTTAGTGCCATTATTATGTAACTATGAGTCGAAGTAAGGTGATCTTAAAATGGTATATTAATAGAAATATCACCAAAATCAACAAGTTGGAGTGACCTTGTTTTACTCTACACCTTGTCATTTTGCCCAACAAAATTGCAATTTGGTGTGCTTTGCGAAAAAAAATTGTAAACATTAGGGTTGGTGTCTAGCTGGATCAAGTTAACTGCCGGTACTACTCGAGATGTATTTTTGCCCTCCAAGTTGAAGATATTGACAAATCTATTTTAACATGTATACATGTTTTCCTCTAACACCAAATTTAAATTAATCTTGGTATTTTGTTTTAGTTTATTTTAGAACTACTATAGATAGAGAAATACCATATATTTTTGCTAAATATACGGTGTGAACATGATTTTTAAAACTGTGAAAAAACTCTATAAAATATCATCATTTTTTCAAAAAATTTAAAATAATTTTAAATTTATTACTAATAAGTTTGAAATTATTTTTAAAATTTTGAAAAAAAGTTGATATTTTACAGAGTTTTTAACACATTAAAAAATCTATTAAAAGTAAAATGACTTATATTTTGAGACGGAGGTCGTTTACTGTTTATATAAATATTTTTTAAGATAATAAAAACTATATGAAAAATTAATTTTTAATTTTTTTCCCATAATTTCACTAGCATTAAATATGAAATTGTAAAAAAAATGCATATCCACTTACATATTTCCATTCCGCTTACATCATGCATACAAGATTAGTGAAGCTTAATTATAATTAAAGTCATGCAAAAGATGACATGATCATAGAGAAAATTACAATTATCTAGCAATGACTGTTTGAGCTGACCAATAAAAAGGCAATAACTATTTTGAACCATCTTTAAGTGCTTTAATCAAACTACCATCAAGTGTTAATTATGATTCATTTTCAATTTTTTAACCAAAAAAAAAGAATAAAATATATTTTGAAGAAGTACCTAAATTAAATCAACTTATTATACATAAACAATCATAATCATATCACTTATTTGTTTTATAGATTATCGGTTTAATCAATCTCTCGATTTACCAATAACACCGGTGACATAATTTCTTACCATTATTAAAAAAAAAAAAAACTATATGACTCTTTTTTAAAATCTCACTATTTTTTTTTTTCAAAATAAAAAGGGAAGAAAAGGGTTTTAAGCTGGTCAGACAGAATATGGCTGAAAGGAAAAATACCCACACCAGAGAATCTAGAGAGATAAAGGAGATGGTTTAACAGTAGGAGAGAGAGAGAGAGAAGGGAGGGTTTTAAGAGTTTTAGGTCTACCAACTGGTAGTTAAGGATTAAGCTCCTCAACCACACATTATCCTAATAGTCCCAAACCATTAGAAAGCTGAAAACAAGATTTGAGAAAGCTCAAACAATTACTTTAGTATTCCAATTTTATCACCCCTGTTCTTGTTGAATCTGATTTTGCTGTCACAGATCATCTTTGTCTTTTTTTTCCCCTTGACTTGATTGACTGTGAAAGAGAGATGGGTTTTGCTTATTGGATGCTTTTCTCATCTGGGTATTGATGCAATTGTGATTCTGCATACAATTGATTGATGTTTGTTTATCCTTTTTTTGTTCTCTCATTTGTAAAATTTCATGTGTTAACCTTGTGAGGATTTTGGAATTGGGTGCACACACACACAGACACAGTCTTGTTCTTGATTCTCAGGTAAATCTTGTCTCCCTCCCTCTTAATTCCTCAATTTCTTATAAAATCATGAATAATTGAAGGGCTTAGGATGATTTATTCTCTGCAATTTTGCTTGCTCATGCTCAAATTAGGCGAAAATTTCAGACAATTCCATGACTTGAATCTGTTTTCATGCCAATGTTTTCAGCTGTGAAAGTGTTTGAAAATGGCTGATTACTTTCCCAGTACAAGTAATTCAGGAGAATCAGCAACACTAAGAGATGAACCACAGCTCCTTCCTGGCAATATGATGATGTACATGGCCTATCCATCTCCCTTTGAGGCGACACCCCAAGAGGATGACCAATTCAGCACATGGAAAGATGGTAGGAATGAGGCAATGCTAGTCAATCCGACGACCGAGCAATTGAGCTTGCAAGGCCAAGGATTGTCCCTTAGCTTGGCTACTGAGATCCCATCCGGATTCCAAATGCCGCCTGCTGAGTACCGAGTTCTTCCATCCGGCTTCTCGCTGTTGGATCACACTCCTCAAGACAAAGATAACTCTGATTGTAGAGAGGGAGATGATCCATTGAACTTGTTACAGTTTAGGAATCATGAAGATATGCCAAGCACTTCTAAGGTTGTTCCTAACTCCAAGTATTTGAAGGCCACTCAACAGCTACTCGACGAAGTTGTTAATGTTAAACAGGCTCTCAATAAGGCCAATGGTAATAAGGGTGAATGTGACAATGCATCAAGTCCTGCTGAAGGAGAGACATCCGGGAAAGATGGTAACGAGCTTTCGCCTATTGAAAGGCAGAGCTGGCAATCGAAGCTTACGCAGCTTTTGACAATGTTGGATAAGGTATGACAGTTGATCAGTATGTATGTTAATGTGCTGCAGATATAAACTGTAAGGTGTTTGATGTGCAGATTGATAGGAAGTACAAGCAATACTATCATGAAATGCAGATAGTGGTTTCATCCTTTGACACGATTGCGGGTTCTGGAGCTGCAACGACGTACACTGCAGTTGCTCTCCAGACGATCTCTCGCCATTTTCGCAGTCTGCGTGATGCTGTCAGTTGCCAGATTAATGCCACCCGGAGGAGTCTTGGAGAGTCTGATGCATCTTCATCTGAGAAAGGGGTTGGAATCTCTCGTCTTCGGTATGTGGATCAGCAGATCAAGGAGAGGAAGGCTCTTCAACATCTTGGTGTGATGCAACACCATACTTGGAGGCCTCAGAGGGGTCTCCCTGATAGCTCAGTTTCGGTTCTTCGTTCCTGGCTCTTCGAGCATTTCCTGCACCCGTATGTTCATACCCTTTAAGCTCATTTGCTTTACATGGAATTCAGAATTGAAACTGATATCGAATCTTGATTTGTCAGATATCCAAAGGACTCTGAGAAGATAATGCTTGCAAGGCAAACAGGCTTAACCAGAAGCCAGGTGAAAACAGATTTGTATGTTTGTTGAATTTCGACATATATAAGAAGACGGTCATAGAGAAACATGTTTGATCCTTCGTTGATTCGTTCTCATTGTCTTAACACGAATGATCTAAGAATACTTGTCAAGTTTTGCACACATTTTTCAGGTTTCCAACTGGTTCATAAACGCGAGGGTGCGACTGTGGAAGCCTATGGTTGAAGAGATGTACAAAGAAGAGATTGACTTTGGCAACATGGAGATGGATCCGAATTCAGTACCCGGAAATGGTTCTGGATCGCCCAACAGCAATAATAAGGCAACTTCTTCACTCAGCTCAAAGTCTGGGGACGTCCACGACACAGAAATGACCGGTCCTACAGCACTTGGTTTCCAAAATGATGTCCTCAGAAGAGAGCCAGAACCTCAGTTCGGATACGAAAGCTTTGGCATTGCAGGCCTCCACCACAGTTTCGCTGGCAATGAAGAGAACCTTATGAGAGCAACAAGAGCTTACCAGCAATCAGCTGCTGAGCTAGATAGGCTTGGGAACTCAAGTGGTCCTGATGGAGTGTCGCTTACTTTAGGCTTAGAGGGAGTACGGCACCACCAATTCGTTGCCATGGCAGGAGATGAAATGTTTGGCTCTTCGGCCTCTCCCATGGCCCCGGATTCAATGGATTTAGCTACCATCAGATCCGGGAACCAGGTCCAAGAATTCATACCCTTTTCATCCTCCTCCCATAAACTTCAGTGAATCTTATTTTTTGGTCTGTTCTAGTGAGGAAACTGTCATATCTTAAGAACAAAACGATCTTAACCAACGCAATTGTCAAGACATGAAGAGCCATTCAGTTTTGTGAATTGTAGTATTACAGAACTGCATAGATCTAGTATATTTGTATAGATTCATATACAAGAATCTAATATTATCCACTTGAATTTATGCAGTGTAAATAAGGCTAAGAAATGAAGAAAAGCACTTAATGTGTACCAAATTTCTGAACTCATATTGCAGTATAGACTACTATAGAGTGATTAATAACATATCATGATTTACAGTTTCATAGAAGATCTTTCATATGTTCAAATAGGAATGCATCCATTGCAGATTCATGGTATATCCAACTATAACTGTGCTTGATCTTTCGCGGTTACAGTAGCAATTTACCTATCTAGTCTAGTTACAAAAGAGAGGACCAGTTTCACCATGTAAAAATATGCACAAATCTCCGAGTACGAATGTAATAATATAGAGCTGCTCCTTGAAAACCTGCTAGAGTACCTCATCCAACCTCAACTGGCAGCAATGGATTCACCTGCATTGTAATTCAAGTTATGACATGGTTGATGGTTCTACAAGTTAAGCTGGGAAAATCAGAATTGGAATGGAGCTAACCTTTTTTGTAGAAGCTTCACATCGGAAGCCAAAGCCGGGCTCTCTAGGAACATGTCACCAGAGGCCTTGACATCGACTTCCTGCAGTTGAAAGTGCTGGCTTGCTGCATCAAGGTCATTCCACTCGAACCACCTCTTAGAAATGAGCTCCTTCTTGTAGCAGCAGGTGGTGTGATCCTCTTCTTCAGGCGAATCAGCAGCCACTAATCTGTAGGCAAACACCTTCTTTAGCTGGCCAGGCCTGAAAGCGCGGCCTATTGCTTGACGTGAAACTGAAGGGTTCAAATGGACATCCAAGATGATGATCCGGGAAGCACCAACCAGAGAGATCCCTTCCCCACAAGCTTTAATCGATCCAAAGAACACCTTTGCATCTGGAGAGCTGTTGAACTTCTCCATTGCCCACTCGCGTTGCTCTGGAGAAGTACTGCCGGATATCACAAATACCTCCTTGCCGATTTTCCAGCCCTTTCTATGGATTATTAGTCTCTCAAGAAACCTAAGTGGCAGGAGGTATTGGCTGAATACCAACAGCTTCTCATGTGTAGCTTCACAGAGGCCAAGCAATTTAAGGAAGAATTTGACCTTGACGCCCTCTTGTACATCTATATGTTCAACCAATTCATCCATAAACTCTGCATCATCGTCATCCACAGCTGTACCATAGATGTCTGAGAACTTCTTGAGCTGTGGATGCACATATATTATGCTGCCCTGAGAACTTCTCTTAAGCCGAGACTTTTCTGATTGCTTAAGCTTGTCCAATGCCACTTTCTGCCTCGGTGTCAGCTTGAGTAGGACAGTGAGATCCACAAGGCCGGGCAGCTCATCAAGGAAGTCTCCCTTGTAGTAGTGAAGGATCCTAGAGGTCAGGTCTCTCAGATCCTTGATGATTGCTGCTTTTCGTATGGAGTCCTTCGTTTCTTGGAGAGTACTCTCAACTAGTTCATAGAAAGGAGCATCTCCATGCCCCTTAAGCTGCTTCCTGCCTGAGATTTCCACATAGGACATAATCCTATTTTTTATCACATTGGAAGCTTCAAGCTTCATGAATTTTGGTCGGACAAGATCTACTATGGTGAAGACTTCAACGACATGGTTTTGGTAAAGTGTCCCTGAGAGGACCACTTTTCTCGGCGTTGCAACCCTTGCAAGTGCTTGAACAATGTCAGTGTCCTTATTCCTCGGAAAGTGCCCTTCATCCATAATGAGAATGCTCGGCAACTTCAGTAGAAGCTCCTGGCAGCTCTTTGTCGCGCTTCTGTCACTAATGTCGGTCACAATGGTGGCAAACTGCTGGTAACCCAAGAACAGTATGCTCTTCTTATCCTTCCATGTCATGAGGATGTCGAGTTGTTGGTTCCTATTTTCTGCTTTAGCGGAATAGAAGTCCAGCAGAGGAATATCTTCAATCTGCCACCTCTGGAACTCCTTCTTCCAAGTCGATAAGATACCCTTTGGTAGCACAACTAAGGGTCTTGCATCAGGATACTTTGCAAGGAAACTCTGCACAAAGCTGATGATCATAAAGGTCTTGCCGGATCCAGGAGCATGAGCTAGGATACAACCTCCGGGCTTCTCTTTCATCAGATTGCTCTGCAGGAAGTTGAAGCCTTCTATCTGGTGGGGCTTCATTCGATTCAGGTGTTTCGGATGAGCACAAATCTCCTCAGCATGAGATGCCTTTTGCACAGAAATGTTCATGGGCTTATAGTTGTCATCATCGTCTCTGTTGTTGCCTCGCCTTCCTGAAGAATACCTCCGATAGCTATAAGGCTGCATCACAAATGATGATTGTCTTAGTACATGTAACACATTTTACAATTCTATATGGGTGCAGCAAAATAAAATTACCTTCTTGTACTGGATATCTAAGATAGTGTCGATTTTCCTATCAATAATGCCACAAACACGACAAACATAGCCAATATCATCCTTCAGAATGTATGAATGATCACATAGTTGTTCCTCTTTCTTTGTGTCTTCATCAGATGATTCATGATCTGGAGCTTCCTGTAGAATGATTCAAAATGAAACCTATAAGGAAATGTGTGGACGATAATCCACCTTAGGTAATCACGACTTGTCTGTGATCACCTAACGACGGTGAGAAGTAAGACATGATTTCAAAGCAAATCAAGAATTCAAGAAAACAAGCTTTACATTGTAGCCAATTTATGAGGCTGTATTGGATTGGTTTTATTGATTATTTGACGTATGTCATGGGGTTTGCATACCCTTGTGATTATATCCTTAGTTTGTAGTAGGTTATGCACCATCAGGTGGGTGGTTATCATTTTAGGGTATGTTTGGCAAAAGCAAGTAGCTTTTCGGAGCTTTTGGTTTTGATATAAATATAAGATTTTAGTTTAATTAGCTTTTGAAATCAAAGCTTTTCAACAGCTATTCACCCAAGCTTTTCGGAGCTTTTGGTTTTTTATTCACAAGTTTTTAACAGCTACCCTAACAGCTAGGTTAGGTTTACCAAACACTATACTAGCTTATTAACATATATTTAACTCAAATAATCCAACAACTTCAGCTACCCAACTGCTTCAGCTCCTCCAATAGCTACCATTTTACCAAACACACCCTTAGTATAATTTACCGTTTACCCAAAAAAAAAAAAAGAATTCAAGAAAACAAACATGAAATGAATCATAGTAAATACCTTAGAAATTTCCAAAGCAAGAGCCATTTGTGTCCATAAATCCCCATCATCATCATCTTCTTCGGAATCATCAGAGACCCCAAGATATATTCCTTTGTCCTTTTTGGTAACCTAATGTGAACAAATGAAATAAGAGCAACATCGGTTAATCATATAGATGAATCTCATATAGTTTCAGCTTTCAAGGAAGTCATCTCAAGCTCTTTTGAAGACAAATCTCATATTGTTTATTTACTCAATTATGTAACTAAACATGAAAGTTTTGGTGTGAAAAGGAAAAGAAAATTCTCTTGAATCTTTGTGTATCTATTTGATGAATCAATGCCAATTTGATTCTATTTTGTACAAAGATCACAAGCAGAGCACAAAGTCAAGTAAGAGTGCAAAGACTGATTATAGAAACAACATAACTCACAACTGGTTCCTCATGGCGAAGCTCGTTCTCTTGCTTTAGGTGTTCAGTGTTCTCTTTCAACACACTCTTGGATTGCTCAAGCCTTTGATCTTCTTGAACTGGTTCAAGCCTTTGATCTTCCTCATCAGACGAAACAACATAACTCCCAACTGGTTCCTCATGGCGAAGCTCGTTCTCTTGCTTTAGGTGTTCAGTGTTCTCTTTCAACACACTCTTGGATTGCTCAAGCCTTTGATCTTCCTCATCAGACGAAACAACATAACTCACAGCTGGTTCCTCACAGCGAAGCTCGTTCTCTTGATTAAGGTGTTCGGTGTTCTCTTCCAACACACAAGAGGATTGCTCAAGCCTTTGATCTTCCTCATCAGACGAAACAACATAACTCACAGCTGGTTCCTCATGACGAAGCTCATCCTCTTGCTTTAGGTGCTCAGTGTTCTCTTCCAACACACAAGAGGGTTGCTCAAGCCTTTCATCTTCCTCATCAGACGAATCAATGATAATCACCAAATGTTCCTTTCTTATGGCACCATTTGCATTGCTTGAATTCGCTTTCGCAAACTTACTTCTTTGATCATCTTCGCGCTTTCTCTTATTACCCTTATACTCATTAAACACATCTGTTCCAAACCATCAAGAAACATTCAATACCGACAAAAATGGCCGACCTCTCGTTCCTATAGAACATTGTATCCATTTCACAAAGCCTATTAACTCATGAACTTGATTACATTTGCTCCTATATATGGTATCCCTTAAGGAGCTAACATTGTTTCTTTAGTTAGGGCATGTCAGTTAATACTTAATGTTGCAAACACTCATATCAAACCACACTTAAGAGTTCACTAAAAGGGCATAAGAAGCTTACAGATCGAGTGGCTCATGGTACTGTGAGCAAGCTCCATTTCAGCAAGCACTGCATTCATTAGAAAACAATCCAAAATCCAAACATAAAACAGCGGAAACAAGAACAACAGCAATCACAAATGAAAAATTCAGTGTGATCATTTCTGTTACTACAGTGCAAAATTGGAAACACTTCAACTCAAAAGCCATCAAAACCCCCAAAACCCTAAAATCACTTGTCTGGAAAACAAATGAAAAATGCTGACAAACGAAATCAGAACCCAGAAAGGTTCCGAAGAGTAAAAGAGTGTGATTCGTTAACGTCATTCAAAAGTGGCCTATTTCGTTTATGTTGCAGATGAGGATGAAATCCAAAGCGTGTAAAACCCTTGTACGATTTGACAAAAACCCATTTCAGCAAAGAGGGAAACAACCCATTTTTCATGGAAATCAGGAAACAGACAGGTCCAGCTTTCATCGGAAGCGTCAAACCTCTGTTTCAGCGACCCAAAAATGGAAATATGGGTCAACCCAGAGACGATGGAGACGCGGCGAAAACGACGATTAAACCCGAAGAAACTCCCCCAAAAGACATTTTTATAGGAAATTCTAGGAGAGCAGTGAACGCCTGAAGTTCATCATGGACGATGAAACGAAGCACCGCTGAAGCTCAAGAAAAGGCAAAGGGGAGTGAAGGAACAAAATGGGGGCGAAAGGAAGAGACTCGGCGGAAACGACGTCGTCTTACCAAGGAATCGTCTCCGGTCTCCGGGATTGTTGCAACTCACCTGAAGGTATGGTGGGTGTAAAAATGGAGATGGAGAAAACGCTTTGATCCTCAATGGGGTTTTGCAGAGACAGAATGGAGCTCACTGTACTGCAAATTACAAAAGCAACCAATAGGAAAAATTTAAGGCCTTTTATGGCTAAAGTATTAAAATGTACTACTACCTCCGTTCCATAATACATGGGCTTTTCCTTTTTGACACGTTTTTTAAGAAGCGAAAAACCCTATGAAATATTATTTTTTTTATCAAATTTTTTATATCATTTGATACTTATTACTAATAAGTATCAAATTATATAAAAAAATTAATTAAAAAAATAATATTTCATATAGTTTTTCGCTCCTTAAAAAACGTGCCGAAAACTAAAAACCCATGTATTTTGGAACGGAGGGAGTACTATGTAAAAGTTTTATTTCCATTTCCATTAATAAGTAGGAACTATACCTATACCTAATTTAATGAAGGAGAAATTAAATTCGATACAAATGATACCATCCCTCTCAATCTCAATGTTCTAAAAAATGCTTAGTTTGTCCGTCCTTATTTGGCAATAGGGTAGGGTCAAGTGGGGTTTAGGCGGATCTTTACATATTAAACAGGTTTTGAGTTTTGACGACCTGACGGTGGGGTGAGGTCAAAGGTTTAAGCGTGAGTCTATACAAACCTTGAAGGGTTTTTTGAAAACATTAAACGAATAGATGGAGTAGTAGTTTATATTCAGTATAGCGTTTTTAAGAGAAAATCGGTCAAACATTGACCAAATCTTTTTTTTTTATTAGGTAAAAATTCAAAGGTCAGACAGACCTGGCTCATCGAGAGGCCGACCGAAGTCGACAGACGGCGAACCATCTAACAGAACAACCTAAAAACAGAAATATAAATAATAAGCGTAGTGAACCAAACAGTAATAAACTCTACTACAAACGTTCCAAGAAGACCAAACCCCCGAAAAGTTGAGGAAGCAACCGAAGAACGCAGCCAAGCACCACCGAACAGTAGCACCGCAGACCAGTAGTACAGCCAGGGGCGGCCCCAGGGTAGGGCGGGCGTACGCGGCCGCCCCACCCTTCTACCCACGCGCCCTGGGGTTTGGAAAAAAAATAAAAAAAATATTTATATATATATATATATTTTTTTGATTAGGAAAAAATTCGGATGAGCGCGCTCTACCCGAAGGCATCCTTGCGGATGAGGTCTGTAAGACCGGGATTGTTGCAAATATCAATACCCCTGGCAGAGTGGCTAAGGTGTGCAACCTTATCAGCCACTCTATTGCCAAGACGGGGTACATGAATGAAAGAGATATCTTTCATAGTTGATAGAAGCAATTGTACGTCTGACAAGATGAGTTCGATTTTCCATGGGCATCTCGACTTGTTATTTAGATGGTTAATAATTATGCTGGAATCTCCTTCAATATGGATTTTTTCAATATGAAGTTGTACGGCCTTTTGTACCCCAAGTTTGAGTGCTAGTGCTTCCGCTTGAAGCGCAGTTTTAATACCCAGTTGTTTATAGCCTATGTGTATTGGGTGTCCTTGTCAGTCCCTAATAACAACCCCAGTGGTACTGCGGTTATCAACCAGAGACGATCCGTCAAAGTTGAGTTTGAATGTGCCTTTTGGTGGTTTGCGCCACTTGATATGACGATTTTTGTTTCTCTTTATGGGTTGTCTGTGGCTTCGTGAATGAGGATCGGTGTTATCATCTAGTGAACTGTCATATTGACGAGTGTTGCTCCAATTTTTCTCGTGTGTATTAATAAGCATCAATGCGGCATCCCGTGAAGGAATCGGAGCCTGCCTAAACACATGTTGGTTTCGAATATACCACATTGTCCACCAAGCGAAAGCAAGTTTACCAAGAGCAGCCTTTGGTAGGCTATTCCCAATTAATGTCATGATTAGACTTATATCTCTTGATAGTGTGATTTGGCTAACTATTGCGTAGTTTATGTGGCTCGGGAAAGTAACGAGAGACCTCGAGTATTGACATTCGAATATTAGGTGTACATCATCTTCCATAGGGCAATTACAAAGGTTACATGTAGGAGGGATAGGGACCCCCCGTTGGGCTAGTCTAGCAGTCGTGGGAAGTCCGTTTTGACAGACTTTCCACAAGAAATTTTTTATCTTAGGTGGGATGTCGAGATGCCAGATCCAGGAGTTGTTGTCTAAGGGGATAGAGGATTCGGCAGAGACCAATTTATATGCGCTTGACGTAGTGAACCAGCCCTCTCGATCCGACCACCAGTACAATCTGTCCACAAAATTTGAGACTGGGAGTGGAATGTCGAGGATTTCCTCCACAATGTTGTGTGGGAGAACAATAGAGAGTTTCTCCTCCCACCATTTACCTCCGATGATATAGTCACTGACTTTATCATTAATGTTATCAATTCTTGGGCAATCGCCGCGAGACTGAATAGAAGATGTTGTAATCCAGTTATCAGACCAGAAATTGATAGCGGTCCCGGTGCCGACTGACCAGATAAGCCCCTTTTTGAACTTATCAATCAGAGTTGTAAGTTTCGCCCATTGCGAGGAAGTGGCACCACTTTTCTTATAATGGAGAATGTCGTCCGCTCGGAGATATTTGTACTTAGTTATTTGCACCCAAACATTATCCGGCTCAGCCAGCGTTTTCCATAGCAGTTTCATTTGTAGTGCTTCATTCATTTCTTTGGATTTTCGAATCCCCATGCCCCCGCATTTTTTTGTTCTACAAATTCTATCCCAGCCAATCAACGGGCGGTGTTGTAGATCCTTGTTCCAGAAAAAAGTTCTGTTTATCTGATCAAGTTCTTTATGGATTGAGGATGGCAGTAGGAAACTCTGCATCGTATATAGGGGTTTGGCTGATAGATTTGAGTTTATAAGAATAGCTCGACCTTGTTGAGATAGCAAATTTGCACGCCATTTACTCAGTTGTTCTCTAGATTTACAGATAATATCTTCGAAGGTTTCTTTGGTTACTCTGCCGTTGATAATTGGACATCCAAGATATTTTTCCAAGGAGTTGACGTTGGAGATAGTTAGGCCGCTATTGAGTTCTTGAAGTCTGGACTAAGAGATTCCTCTAGTAGCTTGGAAGCATGATTTTTGGTAGTTTACTTTTTGGCCCGAGACTTTGCAATAGGAGTCAATAATTGATTTGACTCTTCTACAAGCGTCAACACTTCCTTTCGAAAAGATGATAATATCATCTGCAAATGATAGAAATGGGATTCTTGGTCCATTCCGACCAAAAGCGAAACCGATTGGGCTTCTATCCCTATTTGCCTCGGCAGACAGATGGCGTGCTAATACTTCTGCACCTAGGATAAACAGGAATGGTGAAAGGGGATCCCCTTGACGAAGGCCCCTAGAAGGGAAGAACATATCTGTAGGATCGTTATTAACAAGTATAGAATACGAGACTGTTTGTACACATTCCATAACCCAGGAGATGAAAGTAGGGTGGAACCCAAATTTGTCAAGAATCGTTTTGGTGAAGTTCCAATCAACCCTATCATATGCCTTTTCCATGTCTAGTTTAATAGCCAGCCACCCTTCACGACCCCTACGTGATCGAAAGGAATGGAAGATTTCATGTGCTATTAGGACATTGTCTTGAATTGATCTATCTGACACAAACGCTCCCTGTAATGGGTGAATAAGCTTACCAATTACTACTTTAAGTCTTTCTGTTAGAATTTTTGAAATGATTTTATATAGGTTGGAACACAAGCTTATAGGTCGGTAATGGTTAGTAGTCGAGGGGTTATCTTGCTTTGGTAGAAGGGAAATAAATGTATGATTTATTTGTTTAAGGATTTTCCCGGAATTGAAAAACCCTTTGATGGCTTTGATAATCGAATTTCCTAGAATATCCCAATAATGCTTGTAGAATTCGGCCGTCATCCCATCGGGACCAGGAGATTTATTTTTTCCAAGGCTGAAAACCGCGGACTTAATTTCACCATTTGTTGGTGCTCGTGTGAGGAATTCATTTTCAGCCGAGGAGATTGAAGGGTGAATTATGTTAGTCATTTCATTAAGAAGTCTCTCGTCAATCGTTTCCTTAGTAAAGCGTTTTTGGAAATCATTTTTAATTTCTTGCCTAACGTTTTCTTCTCCAATTATCAGGGTTCCTTCTATGGTAGTAATGTTACGCACTTATTTCCTGTGTCGTCGGCCAGAAGCGACACGGTGGAAATAGGATGTGTTAGAATCTGTAAGCTTAAGATGTTTTGTTTTAGCTCTTTGGTTCCAAAATGTTTTTTGAAAAAGCAAGAGTTTTTCACGTTTCCTTAACAGGCGACTTTCTTTACTATTTTGGCTTTGAAATTGCCCGCTAGCAATAGCCGATTGTATTTCTAATAAATCATTCTCTACTTCTCGCAGCTGACGGAATATGTTGCCAAATGATCGCTTGTTCCATTCTTTAGCTTTTTGTTTTAGGATTTTCTGTTTAAAGACGAGTTGAAACATTGCGGATCCTGGGCAAGAGGCTCGCCAAGATTGTTTAACTATATTGCGAAAGTCCTTACGTTGAAGCCATGTATTTTCGAATTTAAATGGTGGTGCTTTAAATGTGGTGCTACAATCAAGGATTATTTGAATGGGGCAGTGGTCAGAGGAAGAGAAAGCCCCGTTTTTTGTTATGAGATTTGGCAAGTGGTCAAGAATTTGGTGATGGACAAGCACCCGGTCTAGTTTTTCGAGGATGTTATCCGGGGCCTCGGAAGATTTCCTCCATGTAAACGGATTCCCGAAAGTTGGCAAATCCAAAAGAGAGCAATTGTTCTTAAATTCGATAAGACGCGTGAACCTAGACGACAAAGTGGTAGCACCGCCAAGTTTATCCTCTCTACACATGATTTCGTTCAGATCTCCCATAATAATGCATGGGAATGACGATTCTGTTACGATTCTTGTTAACGCTTCCCAGAACGGATTCTTATCCCGAGGATCAGATGGGGCATAGACAAACAGAAGAAGGATCGTGAGATTGTCACTTATGTTTTCATATCGTAATCCTATGATTCTCGGAATATGTATCATAATCGAAAGGGTTTCATTTGACAATTGGTAGGATTTCCATAACACACCAAGACCACCAGACCGGCCAATGCTCGGTGACCAAATAGCTGAATCGAAACCAATATGTTTCCATAATTTTTCGGCCGGCAAGGCTTCCGTCTTAGTTTCTGCCAAGGCCAGTAGTTGTATATGTTCATTTGTACACATCGAATTGATTTCCGTCCAGAAAGTTGTTTTACCAATCCCTCTGCAATTCCAATAGCTTATTTTCATGAACCACTAATTGGGGTATGAGGAGATCTGGTAAAATTCCTCATACCAATAGGTTGTTTGTTTTGGGATTGTATACGGTTATATTCGTGACTTAGTTTCAGAATAGACAAGCGTTTTGAGTGCAACCAAATAGCGGAATGGATGAGCAACTTCGGATTACTTTGTGGTTCAATAGACCACAACCTACACACAATGAGACCTGACATCGTTTGAGACACCCTGGGCACAAAAATTGTTTGGTTCGGAAATTTACCAACAAACAAGCTTACTGAGTAGTTAATGTGAATGATGAAATTGCATGATATACAATGCATAACGCCCATAACGAAAAGTGTTCTACACACCCAATTCCAAATAGCATTAAAGCTCAATCTTTCCTGAGGCAAACAAATTCCGCTTGGGCAGGACAAAATCTTCAAAGCCCGGCCCCAACAGATGGATAATAAAGATGAAACAAAACCACCCAACTTAAGGGGGCAAGTTATGAAACAATACCATAGCAAAAATAACACCAACAGATGGTTTATGGATCCTTGGACAAAGGAGATGACCAGCCAAGCCTCAACTGGCAGATGGCAACGGATGAGCTGCACACCGACAGTAACCGTTGAACACAAGCGCAACAGCCATTTCAAAGAGTTGTGAGAGGGGGAACTGGAGCGAGGAGCAACGAGATCCCCAAGAACCACAGTTCGTTCAAGGCCCGACAAGCAGGGGGTACGTAGTGAAGAGGAGACCTCTATCACCGAGTTTTTTAGGCACCAATAGATGGTGAGTAACAGCGCAATAAACATGAAGCCAATCCACATAGAACCCCGATTAACACCATAAGGAAAATAATCCCAGTGAGACTGGAAACCAACGAGGTAACAACCGCAAGAGACGTATCTTAGTAAAACTGAATCCGAAGCCAAGATCAGACCATCATGTCCACATCTAATAAATAACAAATCAACATATAAACTGAGAAGAGGAGCCATAAGAACCACCGTATTTCCAAGGCCCGAGAAACGGGGGGTAGAGGGTGGAGAGACATACGCCTCTACCACTTGGTTTTTTGACCGCCAAAAGGCGGACAATAAAATGCAATTATAGAACAACAGGTAAGAAATAGAGTAGATTGACCTGAGCATCGGAGAAAAAACCACAACAGTGGGGTAGAGGGAGGCAGCCCCCACCAGAACTGCACCAGATGAGCCGGGAAGAAGCCCAGCTGCCCACACCCCAACACCATGCCGAAAACAGAAGACCTCGGAGCCCAATACATCAGGAACCAAACGGGAACACAACTCACTGCCCATCACGCCCCCGATAAGCCGCTTCTTTCTTTTTCTGAAATTCATCGCCCTCATATCCTTTGTTTTCCGCCATGGAGGCCAACACTTGCCTCGCCAACCGCCGGGCCACCACACCGGGGCCAACCCCTGACGAGGGAAGAAGAAACGAGAGCAGAGGCGGTCGATGAAACAACGCCGGAACGACTGATCGGAAACCAGAATAGCAACCGATTTTGTGGGATTGGCCATTATGAGACCGAATTTGAAAGGGATTAGTCGATTTGAGTCACCGAGAAGGCGAAACGGAGCGGAATAGCACCGAGATTAGGGTTCATGGAAGATGAGGGAGGAAGGAGAAAGGGGGCGCGTGAGACGCGCGTTCTCAGGCTCCCAAGGGAGAGTTTTTTAGAGGCCCTTGTATCTATTCTATTTCAATCTCTAATGGTAGTGTTGTAATAAGTAAAACTATGATGAATATAGAATCAATTAGTCTACTTTGCTTAGTTGGTTAATGGGAAGGAAGGAAAGTAACCTTAGACCAAAGGTTTGGGGTTTAATTCCCACTAGTCTCCCTTTTTTTTAAAAAAAATTCACCTCCCTAAAAATAGCATTTTTATTATTTTTTTCAACTTACACCCCCCACTTTCTTTGTTTTTACCCCTTATTTAATTATATTCTCACTTTCCGACTTCCCTATTATATATAGAGTATCTAGCTATAACTAAATTAAACCCCATAAAATTGGTGAAATTAGCCTCTTTTTTTAAAAAAAAAAAAAAATTCGCCTTCCTCAAAAAAGTTTTTTTTATTCTTTGTTCAACTTGCGCCTACTCTCTATGTTTCTACCCCCTTATTTAATTATGTTCCCACTTCTCGAGCTCCCTATTATATACAAATTATCTAGCTATAAACTAATTAAACCTCATAAAATTGGTGAAATTATGATTTGATTATGAGAATAAATTTTGTGATATTTTCATTAGAGTTTGTGATTTTGAGAATAAATTTTGTTTTTTAGTTATTGTGTATGTGATTTTCAGAATGAAATTTATGAATTGAATTTGGGGTTTGTGAATTGAATTTGTGAAGCTTTATGCAATATTTGTATTTTCGTAACCTATATATTCAAATCACAATTTCTATCATTTCTTTGGGAACCAAAAGATATTATAAAGTTGATGAGTTTACAATCCTAGCTAACATGCAAAAGCCATGAATTTAGCATGATTGAATTTCGATAAATTTACACTTCTAAATATGACAAATGCCTGAATTTCCATTGAATGACGAGAAACAACTATTATAGCAACAAAGCAAATGTAAGTCTACTTTTCTATAATCCACTGTTAAATTGAAAGTCGTAGCTTAGGTAAAGGAGTTTATTCAAGGTCAATATCTCAGTACACTTTAGAAAATTCCGCCCCACCTTTCGGAGGATCCTGCGGCCGCCACTGAGTACAGCAGGATTCTAACTCATGTGGGTAGTGCAGACGAACCCCAAGAAAGACCAAATCATTTATTAAAGTGACTCTTATATCAATCGGGACAAGAACTGTCATAGAAGTCACTACATTGGTCTATCTATGAACGAAGCTCAAGTGACATTTTATGGAAAAATGTTGCAAATTTGTGTGCTTGAATGTGGAAACTTTTATGCCTTCCTCAAGATAACTTTGAGGTGGAAAATTGAGTAAGACATTTTCAAATTTCGACAAGGAAAACAATGCATTTGATGGGATCTCGCTTATGTAAGTTATGTAGAAAGCCACAAGAGGAAGGGAGAGTGAATGAAAGCCTTAGAAAGTGAGGCATTCGATCCTTTTTGCCTCGCACTCTCCGAGACATGAAAATTTGAAGATTTTGAGAAATTTCGATCGGGTTATGTGAAACGAAAGTCCTGTCAGATTTTTTTTAAAAAAAATATAAGGTCGAGATCTACCATTTAACTTAGAAGCTTAAATTAACTCTTAAATTTTAATATAGTTTTCACCTTATTTTTCGTGTATGACTCTACCCACAATCACACTAAATGAGAAAGGATGAGATGTAGAAGTGGTGAGGAAGGATTATAGCATGTGAGATGGGCAATGTTAGAGCAACAAATGCATGACAAAACTACTATAGTACCTTAAGTTTACAATACTAATAATTTTGCACTACTTGGCAATGGTAGAAAATAGGTTCAATTTTTGAGTGGTTGTAAAAAAAATAGTTTGAACTTCCAATGCGTATAATAATCTCAACTATAGTTGAGTTGCTATAGCCTACATGAGATCATCTCTAAACGCTTTTTAAAAATTTCTCTAAAATGGAAAACAATATATATATATATATATTTAAAAATTATTTATACTCAAACTTTTACAATTTTTCATTTCAAAGATTGAAGAATTATTTAGCTTTGGAAAATGCTATAAATTTAGAGAAGATTTTCTTTCTTTTTTTTGTTTCTTTTCAATCGTGGAGAATAACAACATCCTGCTGCTACAAGTAAGATCTAGGGGTTCACATTGTACACATCATTTCTCCGACTGTTGAGAGGATATTTCTGAAAAACCCAAGATAATCATTAAATAAATAATAAATAAAATCAAACCTGCAAACTTTGATTAGATACTAAGTATGAACACCTTGGAGAATAAGATAGATAATTAATTAATGTAGACGAAAAATATTTAAAAGGACAAAAAAGCCCTAAAACCAGGGACAGACCTAGGGGTGGGCTGGTATATGCTGCAGCCCACCCCATTTGAAATTAATACATGTACATTATAGATGTATTAACGAACACGCTGCATGCATGAATGGCACAACTGGCAAAGAGTCTTGTAGGGAGGAGGGGAAGCGCGGGTTCGAGGACTCCCCCCAAATGCAAGTTTGGTATGATTTTTTTTTCCCACTGCTATTCAACCCCTCTCTAGGTTAAATCATCATTACTCCTTTTCTCTCCTTTTTTTTGTATTTCTTTCTCTCTTTTTTTGCTTTTATTTTTACTCTAGTTTATTACTCCCTTTTCTCTCCTTTTTTTTTTGTATTTCTTTCTCTCTTTTTTTGCTTTTATTTTTACTCTAGTTTTTTTTCCTGGTTAATTAATTCTATTATTACTACTTTAAATACAAATAAAAAATTTATTTTTAATTTTTCATTTAATAAGAAAAAAATTATAATTATATGTAAATTCAACCTACCCAAAAATATAATCCTGGTTCCGTGCCTGCCTAAAACCCTCAAAATAGAAAAAATGTGTAGATGCTCTAAGCGTGACCATATTTATATTTTTTTACTATATTAACCATTAAAGGTCAACGATATTATGTAATCATCTCTAAAATTGACGTTAATCACAATTAGCCTTCCATCAATGATAATACCACATGAGCATTAATGATAAAATCTTGTCATTAGCGATGCTTGGATATTTATTACTCCCTCCGTGCAACAATACATGAGCTTTTAGATGTAAATTTTTGTTCAACAATAGATGGTCTTTTAGGTTTTCTAAGTAAAAAGTTGTAATGATTTGTATTGGTGTGTGTGTTGTTGACTTTTTAAAATAATTTGATTGGTTAAAATGTGTAGTGGGTGTTAAAAATAATAAAATTTATGAAAAAGTTAGTGCAATGATGATGTTTTTTTAAAAGTAAGGTGTTTTTATTAAAACTTGTGCAAAATGTTAAAAGGCAATGTATTGTTGGACGGAGGGAGTATTCACTATCCAATTTTTTATTTTTTTTCTGATGACGAGGAACCCACCTTCGGTAGTAAACCCTGAGCACGTGACCCAGTCGGCAAGAGCCACATACCAGGTAAACCGGTTTGCGTCGACCGACTCGACCAAGTAGTAGGGAGTAAGGTAAACATTGAATTTATTATCATAAGGGCTTCAGACAAGATGGAAAAAGGGCTATTGACAAGACCATTTTCATAAAATTGCACACAAGTCCTTCCCATTCTAAAAATACAATTACAAATCTGCCCGAGAGAAGAATTTAAAACTAACGCTATTCAACCTCGTTTCACTTGGACGAGCTACAAACGATAGAGAGAAATCACTCATACCTTGTTCATTGCGGTAGATTTGCGAGGGTTTTCAACGGATCTACCAAATTTAAGTCAAGAAGCTTCATTTACAATTGATTTTAATGGTTTTTGTTTGAAGAAATTGTGTGTTTTAGGGTTTGAAATTAGAATTGAAATTGATGAAATTGGTTGTTGTTTGTGTGTTTTGTTTGATTGTTGTTGATTTGGGTGTTGTTTGAGTTGAATTATGAGTAGCAATTGTAACGAAAACGAAAGAAATTGCTCGTTTTGTTGCGATTAGAGTTGATTTTTTTGACGTTTTTTCATGGCTTACTGTTAGGCAAAAGGCTCGTGTAGATCTCACGAGGCGATGATATATGCTCAACCACTGTCACCGAGCCTCTTCTGTACCCTCACCACTTTTTGCCGAGGTTCCTTCATACCCTCAACAACTTTTGCCGAGCCTTATTTGTACCCTCAACATCATTTGATGAGGTCCCTTATTTAGCTCGCCCTCTCCGAGTTCGACAGATTTTTCAAACGACGACTACAAATAACCGTTGAATGTCATTCGATAATCATCCAAATTGATCGACATACGAAAGTGAGTGTCGGTCAATTCGCTCCTTGATAAATTTCACCGATTTTGGTCAGTTTTCGAGCAAACAATTCATTCGATGGATTTAGATTTTTTTTCATTCGCTTTGATTCGTAGATGGGAGCTTTGGACCTTTTTATAATTTGTTTAAAAAAAGTGAAAAGAACCTACGTTAAATTACTTAAAATTATCTTGACAATAGTCGTTTTGGGATCTTATCTGAAGCCTCACTCATTTATTATTCACTGTCTATTGATTCTATTTTATACGGCTACCCAAAAAATAATAATTAGGCTATTTCCCGCAATATGTCCAAAATAGTGAAACTTTTACCTAAACGAAATGGGCCTAGAAAGTATCATAATTGGGCCTTACATATTGTATTGGGCTTGAAACCATTTGTTAAACGGCCCAAATAAACAATGAAGTGATAGAAATCAAGGATTAATTTTGTAATGCAGTTTAACCAGTTTTTATAACACACAAAAAAATGTTATAAACAATTGTCTCACAACAAATGAACCTTAATAAGGCAATGATTTAAAAATATTAATATGATTTTTTTTCAAATAAGAATATTTATTAAAAAAATAAGCAATTGGGGCAAATGTTTGTTAAAATTTGTGTATTTTTTTTATATGCAGATTTGTGTATTTGGTGTTGTACCTTTTGGAATTATTACGTGGCCTAATTCGTAGCTACAATCTAGGGTGATTTTTAAAAAGATCAATTAGTTAATGCTTAATTTTGTAATCTATGATTTGCACGCAAATGTGTTGTAGTTATTTGGTCAAGATCTAGCTATAGTAATCACATGATAATGAGCTTGTGAAGGATTTTGCAGAGAACTAGGTAGACTTACTAAGGATTTTTTTCAATATTAAATACTAGCCCAATTGATATTATTAATATTATAACACATTGACTTTAACCACTTATTTCAACAATCCAAATATAACATAGTATATTTTATTTACATTAAACTTTTCCATTTCCTTTTTTCCCATTCAATTTATAAATTCATGCACTTTAGCAATCGATATGTAAAACACATACATTTTTTTTTTAATACTCATCATGACTAGAGGGGTGCTTGAGGCCAGAGATTTCCGGTTGAGTAGGTCCAAGACCGAGTATGTTCAATTCAGTTTTGGAGGGGATAGTGATGCAGACACTTCAGTTCTATTGGGGGAAGATCTTGTCCCCAGGAAAGAATATTTCAAATACCTTGGATCAGTCGTTCAGAACGATGGGGGTATCGACAGGGATATTGATCATCGTATCTAGGCTGGATGGCTTAGATGGAGGAGAGCTTCGGGGGTGTTATGTGACAAGAGAGTACCAACTAAACTGAAAGGTAAATTCTACAAGGTGGTTGTCAGACCGACCCTATTGTATGGTGCTGAGTGTTGGCCTATTACAATAGCTCAAGAGCAGAAGTTATCAGTGGCCGAGATGAGAATGTTGCGCTGGATGTGTGGGCATACGAGGCTTGACAGAATCAGAAATGTCGACATCAGACGTAAGATTGGCGTTACAAGTTTAGATGATAAATTGCGGGAGCACAGATTGCGCTGGTTTGGACACGTGCATAGAAGACCATCTTCGGCTCCAGTTCGAAGGTGTGAGAGCTTAGATCTTGGAGCTATCCGAAGGGGAAGAGGTAGACCGAAGAAGAAGTGGCTAGAGGTCATTCGTCAGGACCTCGATCGACTGAGCCTCTCGGAAGATATGACGTCAGATAGGGACCAGTGGAGGAGGGCCATCCGGGCCAGTGAGGTGTAGAGTGTTGGGCTAGGGTGTTTAGCCTTGCAACCTATGCTTTTCGCCGGTCGTCTTCTTCGTTTACTTATGTTTTAGCCTCTTTCCTGTCTTCTGACTTGTAGTTTCCTTGTCTTATTTTTCTGGGTCTATCGGAAACACTCTCCCGACCTGGTCGGGGTATGAGTGCATACATCCTAACCCCCAGACCCTGCCTTTACGCGAGATTTACTGGGTTGTTGTTGTTGTTGTACTCATGACTAGACATGTCAAAACACAACCCGACCCGGTGACCCTGCCCGAACGACTCGAAAATTTCCCGATCCGAACCCGGAAATTTTGACCCGAATTTTTTTTTTGACCCGAACCCGAAAAACTCGAAATTTTCCGGGTAATCTGGGTTTCGACCCGGTGACCCGATTGATCCGGTAATTTTGACCCGATTTACCCGGTAATTTTGACCCGATTTACCCGATTGACCCGGTGACCCGATTGACCCGGTTGATTTATAATTATATATAATTAATTTTTTTTAATATATAATTAAAATTTATCACAAAATTATCAAATCATAATTTTTTTAATTTAAAAAAGAAAAAATCGACAAATGATCCGAAACCCGGTCAAATCCGGGTTCGAGTCAACCCGAAAAACCCAGAACCCGTTTTACCCGAAACCCGAAGTGACCCGAACCCGATCAGAATGACCCGTTTGACAGGTCTACTCATGACTCATGAGGACATTTTGTTAATACATTATTACTACGTATTATTTTTGGTTAGAAAACATTGATGGAAATGTAAAGGGCAATAAAGAAAAAGAAAAAAGAAAAAAGGAACTCCACGGGCACCCCACCGGGCCACCGCAACGTTTAAACGGGGAAAGAGGAGTTTGAAAAGAAGGTAGGAAGTGATAATGGAAGAGATAAAGGTTTGGTCCACTCAATTGTGATTTGTGAATCTAATTTCCATCCATATATGATTCATACCCCTAAATGTTTCCTTTTTCAACTAAATTTTACTAACTCAAACATAAATTCGTCCAAAATTTAAATCAAACATAAATTCGTCCAAAACATAAATTCAACTCAAAATTTCCAAAAATTAAACCCTAAATACAACCATTTAAATCAACGGTTTGACTAGTGTGGTCTAAGGGAATCGGTAAAGAGGAAGAAGGTGATGGTTTAACTAGCGTAATTGGTAAAGAGGAAGAAGGTGATGGTTTAATCATTGCGTAATGGCTCACCGGAAAGGACTTGCGGGTAGTACCCATAGGTCATCGATTTGAACCCCGAAATGTCGCTCTTTATTTACCTATTCAAGGTATAAGGGAATGAGATAAGATACTTTATCGTGAAGAAACCTATAAAAGAAAATAGGTAAACCCCATAATCTAATTTAAAAGTGACTAAACTGTGTATTTGGGAGAACTATGCCCTAATGACATAAAATAGAAAAATAAGAAGGTCTATGTGCTAGCTTTTTTAGGCGGATAAGTTTGATTTAAATGACCTCTTAACTAAATGGTGGGAAAACTATTTTTCAGAGTTTATAAACATCTATTTTTTAATATTAAAAAAATTAATTTCACATATTATTTTTATATTTTATATCGATAGGTTTATAAAATTTTTAAAAAATTGATTTTTGAAAATTATAGATCTTTTAATTATATATATTTTTTAAGAATTTTTTTTTCATGATATAAGTTTATAAAAACATATATACTCCATAATTTTTAAATATATTTTACACGTATTTATTTATGTCAAAAATAATAAATTATTCACACTCTTCAAGAAACAAAACACGTAGTAATTCAACGCGGGGCCACTTCTAGATAAATCCAAAGAAGAAAAACTTGAAAAAGCACAGACTATTTAAAAAAAAGGGGGAGTTTTTTCACTGCAAAATTCAGAGCCGTTTAATTCCACTCGCCACCATTTATAAGCACGAAGACGAAGACGATGAACCGATCGATCCACCGAAACGACTCTCTTTAATTCCTCCAACCTCCTAGATCAACAGTACTGTACTATACGCTGCATAATAATTCTAGCTTTCCTTTGAATTAGGGTTTCGACAATTCAATTCCTTTCAGTCAATCATCTGTTCTGGTCGCCTCTCGCATCCCTGTTTTAGGTTTTGCATTTGCTCTGTTAATTTATTCATTCTTCGTCCCTGTACCAGATTGGTTTGATTTTTTGTTCCCTTTCTAGCTCTGTTCCTCCTCTGTATCTAAACAATTTTTTAAGGATTTAAGCTTCGGATTTTCTCTGTGTTTCTCGTGTGGGATTTGATTCTTCCATTATTTAATTGTTTCTGAACTCGTGTTCGTTGAGATCTGCCACCTTTTATTATACCCTAGGTTTTGCATTTGCTGGTTTTGAGATTGATCAGTGCCAGGTTTTGCAATTCGCGTTGTTTGTAGTGTTAATCGGGGGTTTAAGAGCAAGTGTAGGGTTTCTAGGGTTTTCCGTGAGTTCCTTTCTGCGTCTCCTGGAAAATGGGGTGCTTTTCCTGTTTGATTCAGCGGAAAAAGGTTGTCAAGGTCGAGGACACTTATCGCGCCTCTCGCTCTACAGGTTTTACTTCCTCTTTCTCTCTCACCCCAATTCCTAACAAATGCCTGTATTTTTTGTGTATTTCAGTTCAATTTTGGTGTAAATTCGTTGATATCGGTTTAATTATGACTGTTTGTTGTTGTACTCCTTGCTGAATTGTGCAGGAGCAGCTAGGGGAAAGCAGATGATTGCTGATGATGGTATGTAAGAACTTCTGTTGAAGTTCTGACCTTCTCATCTCAGTGGTTGAGATTGTTAACAGCTCTCTTGTTTTATGGTATGATGATTTGTAATCTTTCTTTAAGTTGATCGTGAGTTTTCTTTCACAGAAAATGGTAGTGGAAATGATAGCTCGAGTAATCCGAGATCGGGTGATAGGTCCATCTCGGCAAAGAGCCCTGCAAAGAGTTTTCCGTACCGGGAACTCTGTGTTGCGACGGGTGTGTTTAATGCTGCTAATATGATCGGAGAAGGTGGCTTTGGGAAGGTCTACAAAGGGCGCCTTGATTCAGGGGAGGTACTGTGCTTGTAATGGAAGTCTGTCATTGATCTTATTATTTGTGCCCTTTATAAAATTATCTGATTCTTGTTTGATCATAAAAGTGGGTTAGATGTAAAAATTTGATTTGCGAATCATGTCTAAATCTACCAGAGAGTTGTTACATTCACAAGCAACACAATTGTATTGTGTTTTTACATAAATTTTCAGTAGGGTTGAATGTGATCATCGTCTTGCACGATCATGTCCAGTTCACGCATAGATTTGGCTTGTTTTATATGGAATGCTCATTAATTGTGTTTTAACTTCAATTCATTCGCAGTTTTCGTAAGAACGGAAACTGTTATCGAGTTTGATTAATAACTTCCTTGTTGATGCGGGTTTGATAAATGACTTCCATGTTGATGTGAGCTTGCATTTGTTGACAGATTGTTGCAATCAAACAACTGAATCATGATGGACTTCAGGGGAGCCAGGAATTTATTATTGAGGTTCTCATGCTAAGCCTTCTCCATCATGCTAATCTTACTAGCCTAGTTGGGTATTGTGTTGATGGTGATGAAAAACTCTTGGTCTATGAGTACATGCCCAAAGGAAGCGTAGAAGATCATTTATTTGGTAAGTGAAAGCAAACAACCAAAAGATATTCAAGATAACTATGCCTTATTTGTTCTCTCTTTATCTTTACCGAAATTGAAATATTTACACTATCTTATCAGTGAAATTGTCAAGTTTGAAAGATGACTATGAAATCTGATATTTACATATTCACATCTTACCTTTACTGCTCCCTTGATGCTCGAATTTTCCTGCTTTTAACTGATTGGTAGAATTAGTTACATCGTTTAGTGAGCTGAATCTCTAAACAAGGCATTGGCAGTTTGGCACATGCCTGATTAGCAGTACAAGTTCTCTGTGTTTATTACAAAACTAGCTCTACTGATTAGGAATCTCGGTATCTGATCAGGTTACCATTATTTCTTTATACAGTATGAAACTAGAGATTTTGATTACGAAAGTAAGCAATAGCTTCTTCCTGGGGGTTGCAAACAGGTTTTCAGCCCTCTGAAACTTTTTTAGACTGCCATTCCAGTTTTTAGCTTGTGTAAGCCATAAATAGATCTGTCCTTCGTAGTAGTTGTATAGCATTTTCGAGACTTGATAAAATGAGTCCAAGGCAAGTAGGATGTTAATATTTTTGTGCAAACTTGTTTTCTAACCAGATTTGGGATCTGGAAAGGTTCCCTTGGATTGGAACACCCGGATCAAAATCGCTGTTGGTACTGCAAAAGGCCTAGAGTATCTCCACTGCAGAGCAAACCCTCCTGTCATCTTCCGGGACCTGAAACCTGCAAATATCTTGCTGGACAACGAGTTCCACGCCAAACTTTCAGATTTTGGGCTTGCCAAGCTGGGACCCGTTGGTGACAAGACTCATGTCTCCACTCGAGTGATGGGAACCTATGGATATTGTGCCCCAGAATATGCAATGAGTGGAAAGCTAACAATGAAATCCGATATCTACAGCTTTGGCGTTGTTTTGCTTGAGCTGATCACTGGACGGAGGGCTATTGATCCTAATAGGTGTAGGGCGGAGCAGAATCTGATCAATTGGGTTAGTCCTCATGGTTATCAACCTGCATTTCATTCATATGGAATTCAGGAATTGTAGATACTCTCATGGTTCAACAACAGTCTCTTGTGTGTTGGTCTTTTTGGTATTTTCATGATATATAGATATATGGGGTATCATATTGTTTGGTTGATTCATTCCTGCAGTCTCGCCCAATCTTCAAGGACAGGCGGAAGTTCAACCAGCTAGCAGATCCAGCAATGCAAGGCCAGTTTCCTGGCCGAAGCCTCCACCATGCCATCGCTATTGCTGCCATGTGTCTCCAGGAGCAACCCACCTACCGTCCCCTCATAAGCGACGTGGTTGTGGCCCTTGAGTACCTGGCTTCTCAGCCTTACGACCCAAATACAAGTGGCTCAGCTAACCGTAATTCTCCAAGAAGGGACCAAGCTGTATACTAGCTATAAACAGATTCAGATTCCCCTACCGTACTGTACAGTAAGATATCCCACCTTCTCCTAGATGTTCCTCTTTGACTATCTTCATTGATCCAACGGATTTTCTTATGCATTTCTCAACATTTTTTTCCTTTCCTTTTTTCCCTTTTTGCAGGTATTTGGTTCTCCAGAGGATAGATATGTATGTAAAATGAGTTATTGCTATAAGTTCGCTGTGATTTATGGTGGTAGAGAAAGATTGTTGTGCTGCTGCACCTGTGGAAGAGGATTAGTGAAGTTGGTAGAACAAACAAAGAAAAGCCCTGAGCTGCTGACTCTTCATCAGCTTCTGGTATTTTTTATTTGATCTTATTTTTGCTTTGCTTTTACAAACACAGTTTCATCTTCTAGCAAACCGTTTGATAGATAATGCAGCTGCTGTTGGTTTTGAGTTTTTCATTTATAATATGCTAAAGATCTAGGCCGACAATGGCTTCAGACCGGATGATATCCAAGCCCATTACTACTGTCAACATCCGAATTGCTACTACACTCACTCCAGTTGCCGAAATCCTCCATCAAGCGTCTCTTTACAACCTTAACAGCATCATCAGCTTGGCTCTTTTCTGAACCTTTGATTTCGCTTCCATTTCCGGATCTGTTCGCTTCCTGTTTGGAATCGTGGATCCTCGTTCTTCTCCACCTGGACTTCCTCTTCAAGTGTGTACCCAACATAACCCCCCACCCCAAAAACACCGCCCCCAAGCCACCTCCTGCCCCGACCACCAAAACTGCCTTCATCCATTTTGCCTCGGCTTTGTCGTGTGGATAACTCGGCAAAGTTGCCCACGATGCCGCTATGAACGCGGTTGCCATGAACAAAACAGCCGCCCACATTGCCCTGTGGGAGTACTTAAGGATCCTCACCAGCGGCTTCCTCCTGAAGGGTATGACACTCACAAGAACTATGACTATTCCGAGGGAGATCGACAAGCCTGCCGTGTTGCTCACCATGAAGACCTTAAACGCCGTTGTTGTTGCCAGCATGGACTTCCCTATATAGGGTCCGTCTTGGTATACTCCTCCCGGTGGGCTCACTCCTGCTTGGAATGCCACTGTGGCGATCAACACGGCTACTATCACCACCGTGTTCCTCGCGTTTTGGAGTGCCTCTTGGTAGATCCTCCTTTCCTTTACTCTCTCTTGCTGTTGTTTCCTGTACAGCTTCTCAAGGTTCTTCCTTCGTCTCATGGACTTTAGCTTGTGTTGTCCAAGACCCACATTGTCGCTAGCGCGACTTGTTAGCTCTTCTTCTGGGTGGATTTCATCTTCTCTTTCATCTCCCTTGGAATCTATCAACAATCCAAACAATGAAATTAAACAAATTGCTATACTTTTAGAGCTAGTTTTGAAGTTTTCGGTAAACAACCCTGGAGGCCGAAGGCGTCCTTGGGGTGATCTCGTAGTTCCAATGTAAGTTTACTGTCTTGTTGATCATGAGATGGGAATTTAGGGGAAGAAGAGTCGAAATCCTCGGCTGGGAAATCAGTGGTGGGTTCATTCCTTGCTTTCAGTCCATGGATTATTTGCTTCTCAGCTAGAAGTTTATGAACAACTCTGCTTCCAATGTCATGGTTCCCGTAACCTGCGACGATGTCCAAAGCCGTCTTGCCTTGGATATTCCGGGCATTAACGTCCACCCTCGTGTTGTTGATCAAATACTCTGCAACCCGGAAACGCCTGTCGGACACAGCAACGTGCAAGGCCGTGTTTCCATTCTCATCGGTCTTCAGAACTAGAGTCGGATGTGCTACTAGTAGAAGTCGAATAATGTTGATATCTGCATCAAACGTGACAGACAATTTGACATTATGGTTTGGAATACCTTGTTGATATCTTCATTGCGGGATATACTGAGGCCATTGATAAGATGTTGTCGAGTTGTAGCTACCTGGTGAGCATCCTCTTGAAGTAGCAATATGAAGACACAAACTCCCGTCTTCATCAGAACCCGGTATCCATCGATACTGGAGAAGATGCTCTACCAAATGAACGCAACCGTAGAAGCATGCCATGTAAAGAGGGCTCCGGCCATGGTTGTCGACCTCAGCAGCCACCCACTGGTTGGACTCCATCAGCATCTTCAGAATCTGTAGATTGCCTCCCATACAAGCCATATGCATCGGAGTTTCCCCATATACGTTCCTTGAGCTCACCATGTCGGGTCGTTGCTCAAGGATTAACTCCACCATCGCAACTCTTCCCAATTTGCACGCCCTGTGCAAGGCGGTGTTGTCTCTCTTAGCTCTCATGTCTAGCACGTTCACATCCTTCGTCACAGCCTTGTGGAACTCCGCGGTGTTGTTGAATTGGATCGCTGAATAAAGATTTGGATCCATATTGGATGATCATGAACTAGCTAGAGTGAACCATATGGATCAATCTTTGTTTTTTTTGTTTGGTCAGAAATGTGGACAAAGGTTAATATTTAAATGAATTTCATTCTTTTTTCCTGCAAGGGTCTACTTTGTCAACATTTGTTTTTTTTGGTAGTCTCTACTTGTCAACATTGTTAGGCTGCAATAACTTTCCTTGAAAACTAGATGCATTGACTTAATTAATGGACTTCTACTTTCTTACTTGGTACTGATCTTCCGTTGATTTGTACAATGTATGGAAAAGAAGTTGATTAACAAAGAGTTTATTTATGTTGATAAGAAACTTAACTCAGGAATAAGAATTGATGTTCTCAATTGATGACACTCAACTCAACCATTCCCTTTACTGAGGAGATGAATAAAATGTAAGGGTCTTTCTTTCTTACGATGATCAGTACACCAAGTGTGGATTGAAATTCATTACATATTAATGAGCCAAGTAGCCAACTAACAGACATTGATAACCATTAGTCATTAATAACCAATATGTAAAATAGAGAAATGGGAGGAGAGGAAGGGTTAGAATCTATAAAAGTAAATGCATTCATTCATTCCAATGTCTACCTATTTGCTCATCGATTGTTGCCCGTTGATTTAATTAAGTTGTTGGACTTTTATTTACTCCCTCCGTAACGCAATATTTGTCCATTTGGGGGTTTTCACACTTCTTAAGAAAGCTACAATTAGAAAGTAGAATAATTAAAAATTTAGCAAATAAATAATGTGGAAAAAAAATGGACCAATGAAAAAAAAAGAATAGTATGGGAAGTTGGAGTATTAATAGAATTTCTTGGAAATCAAATACAATTAATGAGATGAATGGATAAAAATGGAAAATTTTGTCATTAATTAGGTTCAAATGGACAAATATTTTGTTACAAATAAAAGTGGCCAAATGGACAAATATTGCGTTACGGAGGGAGTATTAAATTATGAATTTATGCATTTGTTATGGTGTATAATACAAATTCTAATGTAAGGTTGCACTCGATCAAAGGTCCAATTAAGGTCGAAGTGGTCTTTTAGTCCGGTATAAACACGAAGGATCAAGAGCGATCCTAAACAGAAAACCGAAAGCAATATAACATGGACACAAACGATATGTTAACGAGGTTCGGGCTAACCCCTACGTTCCCGGCTCTAGATGTCATCCAATATGCTCTAAAGGCCAAACAAGAGAACAATACAAGGATCCTAAGAGAGCAACTAAGCGACATCAAATGAAGAAACTGAAAAGCGTAAACAAGACATGTAATGAGTACAAATCAGAAGCAAGGAAGGGAAGGAACGAAAACCCCCTTATACACTGAGAAGACGAACTCAGCAAGGCATATCAGCTTGGTGTATCGACGTCTTTGACCTCCTTGCTGGCTTCTCTTCCTCGTCTCTTCATTGTCGCTGCAGGAAGGCTGACAGAGCACGCCTTCTTCTTGCTTCCTCGAATATCCTGCTCTCTCTTTCTCCACTCGAGTCTGGCTCACATGGAGATTGCTCAACGAGCCTCTCTCGTTGATGAATCCAAACTTGAGCCCATCTATTTCTTCTTCCATCGACTTTAGCTTCTTCATCAAAGCCCGAAACCCTAGCCAAAGTGATCTCATGATTTCAGCCATGGGAGAGGAGCTCCCAGGCTCCCTTTGGAGCGTCGCTACAGTGCCCGAGCTCAGAGATTTGGAGCGTTGCTACAGTGCTCGAGCTCCCAGGCTCCCTTTGGAACGTTGAGGCAAAGCATGGGCTTGGGCCTAAAAGGCCTAAAACGCTGAGGCAAAGCATGGTTAGAATTTAAGGCGTTTTACTCAAGCATGTTTATAGGACACTCTTGATCCTAAACTTGAACAAACTTTCCACAAAAACTTGATAGGCTAAAAACCTACCCCGCAAGTGTACGAGTTAAGTTGTAGTAATCAAGTGTCGTATCCACAAGGAACGGAGGAGTATCGACGGTAATTTCGAGCTAGTTCGACCAAGTTTAAAAGTAATTTAAAGTAACAACGAAATCAGATCAAGTGTAGAGAAATATCAATATGGAAAGCGTTCTAGGACAAGGGATTACCAACAATGCATCATCGATAGACCAAAAATATTTTCTTGCTTGAATGATTTCTAATTCAAATGTGAAGGTAGATCGTTCAAGGTAATCGCAAAGCTCCTCTCGGAATCAAAGCAAATGTGTTTAAATTGGTTAATGATCGCCTCTCGGTCTCAACCAACCAATTTAGACCCCTTGCGTGCTTAAATTCTAGGTAATAATCATGCAAACATAACCATCTCGGTCTCAGTCGATACAATTATCACCTAAAATATCTATGAAGATCTAGAGATCCACAAGAAGTTCAATTTCTCTTTGGATCAACTAAACTTCAGGCTTAATCATATGGTTCCAATGGTTCCAATAGCCTCTCGACCTAAATTCACCATCTAGGTTCCAATTCGGGGTCTTAGTCTCTCGATTTCAAACCCCAAAATCAGTTCTAATCGACTCTCGTCAACTAGGGCTCGCGCGATAGGATTATATCACCAAATAGAATCAAATATCATTCAAAAAATACTAAGTACAAGTCTATCTTTGCATTGTCGGGATCACCCCGACCCTAGAACAATAAAATCTAGCAACCCATAACAGGAACCATGCTTGAATCAATCAAATTCAACAAAACAACCATTGATAAAAGGGAAGAGTTACCGAAATTCGATAGATCCGATCCCGTCTTCGATTACAGATCTCAAAACCTTCTCAAAATCCACTCCACACTATCAGGTCCTCCCCTCTTTCTATCCCCCAAGACGTCCTTAAAAGACCCAACTAGAAAAATTCGAAAATAATGCAAAACGAAACGACAGATAATGGAATCAGGATCGACACTCGGGCATAACACATCTCGAGTGGATAGGGAACTCGGCCGAGTGTTTAACTTTGGCTAGTTCTGATGGCCACTCGAGCATACGCCTGGTCGAGTTTTTAGAGCACTCGGCCGAGTGGAGTTCAGCAGAGTCGCCTTGAAATGCATTTTTTGGAGTCCTCGCTCGTCCGATTAATGCATATGAATATGCATTGGAAAACTCTTTTAGAGGACTACAACTCTCATGAATACATTAGAACTTGATTAGAAGTGTTGTATGGAAAAGGTATGAAGTTTCAACGTGCTGCTCCGCCTTGTCCACTTTGTTCGATTCTGCTTCGAATCTCTTGGCACATTTCCTTGATCCCGTGCCTCCTAGATCGTCTTTGATGACTCCTTAGTGTACTAAAGATCATTGAACCACCCCTTTCTCCTTAAGCTCTTGAATCAGCTCCAAAACTGCTCCAAAACACCTGAAATCAAAATAAACTAGCGGTAGACACCGATTCCTCGAAATGGGACACTAAGGGATAAGAAATAGGCAAATGCTTGAGTAAAACGACCTAAACTCTAATCAAGAGTGTCCTATAAACATGACTAAATAGACGCTATAAAAATACCTCATACTTAACCTTGCTTGTCCCCAAGCAAGACTAAGACAATAAACCACAATATAACGTCTACTAAATCAAAATATTTGACGAATGTCATCCTAGCATATCATAGCCAAAAACCAAGCTTGACTAGCTCTTCAAAATACAAAACCCTCTAATACACTTCCCTCAAATCTCAATCTAAATACTCGTTATCTACAAAGCTTGAACAACCTGGATAATCTCCGCCCCTTGGAATTATGCACAGAACAAAATCATGAGGACTTATAGGGTTATGATGGGGCAAAGGTGGAAAGAGCAAGGTATGCAAAGAACAAAATCACGAGGACTTTATAGCGCATGTGCGCCTGTGCACATGACCCCCGATGATCGGTTCTAGTAGGACTTTGATAATATCCGTGATGAATTAGGAAAGATACGTTACTGACGATACTTTTATGTTCGATCTTATGTTAAACTAGAAGGCATTCTCGTGCTTTGAGAAGAGTTCCATCTTCTAGTGTAAAAACTTTGATAGACAATGCAGTTGTTGGTTTTGAGTTTTTCATTTGTAACATGCTAAGAAACGATCTAGGCTGACAACGTGATGCAGTTGGAAGCACTGAAAGTACGCAACCACGAGATTCTCACAAAGAGTTTCGCAAGCGATGAAAACCTCAAGAAATTAGAATCCAGTAGAAAAGACAAAATTTTCTCTAAAACAATTGAAATATGATTAAATGAATAATGTTTCGTGTTATTAAATAGGAAAAATGAAAAGAAACCTTAGTTGCTAGTAAGGGTGATATACGAGCTCACGAGCTCGAGTATTGGGTGTTCAAGCTCGGCTCGTTTACAAATGAGCCGAGCTCGATCTCGAGCTCAATTTGTATTCGAGCCTAAAAGCTTGCTCAAGCTCAGCTCCCGAGTAGGAAACCAAGCTCGAGCTCGAGCTCGATAAGCTCGGTTGTGTTCGAGCCGAGTTCGAGCTTGAGGGAGGGCTCGTTTTGCAAATTATGCCCTGTGCTTGTTTTGAGCTCGTTTTACAATCAAATTTGGGCTTGTTTGCTGATTTAGGTAGTAATCTCAAACCATCTAGAAATAAAACATGAGATTCCAATACATGTTTACAAACTAGCTGAAATTTACAATGGGTAACCACCAATTAAATTCAATAACACATTTATATACAGTATATAATAGCTTAGCAAATTCTTTCAGATTGTTGGCTTGTTCTTGTTTCTCTCAGTATTTGAACATACCTATGAACCTGCAGAAGGAGAAGAACATAATCGAGCAAATCAAGTTACATCACAAAATTAAGATAAAAACAAGCAAGGGGAAAACATAAACACAAAGATGATGAATATATGTACAAAAGAATATATATCCGTGGAGTAAAACCCGGACCAATCACATACCAAATTAGAGCAGTAGATATGCAAATTGAAGGAAATTTGTAGAGGGGGAGAACAATATTGAAGAAGATGACGAAGAACAAGATTGAAGAAATCAGTAAGTCAATTCCGATCTTGAAATCAAATAAATTGAAGGTGGATTGAATCAGTAAGAGGGAGCCAAGAGAAGAATACCTAGAATCAGGACGATGAGCAAAAGAGGGAGCCGAGGGACGACAAAAATCAGCCAGCCCAGATTCGAAAGGTGGAGGCGTCGAGGGCAAGAGAGGAAGAGAGCGAGGGCGAGCAGATCTGAGCGAGGGTGAGAGACGAAGGGAGACGATGAACGCGAAGGAGAAGACCCAGATCTGAGGAGCGCGACGGAGGAGACCCAGATCTGAGGAGCGCGACGGAGGAGACCTAGATCTGAAGAGAGCGAGGGCGACGAGGAGCGCGACGAGCGAGGATGAGAGACGAAGCGCGAGCAAGGGCGAGACCCAGATCTGGGACGACGAGAGGCAGCGGGAGGTTGATGAGCGAAGGCGAGGGGCAACGGCTGGCGACGTCGTCGTCCGGTCAGATCTAGATCTGGGATTGAAGGAGGCGACGAGAAGTGAGAAATGCGAGAGAGGAGCTAGTGTGGCTGTGTGGAAATTAACTGAGTAGTGACTAATGGGGAGTAATAAAACCCTAGGGTAAAAGTGGCAGGCAACTTTGGGGAGGGACTGACAGGGTAATAAACTAATTAAGGGGTAAAAATGTAATTTACCTAAAACGAGCTACCGAGCTTACTCGAGCTCGGCTCGGGCTCGGCTCGAGCTCGTCACGAGCTCGGCTGTGAGCTCGAACTCGGCTCGTTTTCAAATTCGAACGAGCTCGAGCCGAGCTTTTTTCGAGCCGAGCCCGAGCCGAGCCCGAGCTACTCGGCTTGAATATCAGCCCTAGTTGCTAGATGATAAATTGATGGAATTGCAAAAAACCATAATTTAAGTCCTGAAATGGCCCAAAAGCCTATGCGACACGGTAAAGTAGTGAGTTTTATTCATGATGGGATTTCCTATCCGAAAAGGTATCATAATAGACAATTGGACACTGGATGTCCAAAATTACCTTTGTTGAAACCGCATTTGGCGACGATCGAGCTCATCCTCTATGCGTGTGGCTAGGCGATCTGCATCACAATTAGGGATGGAAATGGAGCAGCTTATGAGTGAAAATCATCGTTTCAACACCCGTTTCGTGGATATAAACTTTTACCCGCCCTGTGTAAAGACTGGGAAATTTTATAATATTAAATTATTAAAATAGTGATTTATAATCATTCCGATTTCTAAGATTTGGGAGGTTTGGAATTTCCGTTCTTGAGCTATTTGTTTTATTCTAAATAATTCAAAACGGGTTACGGCATTTTTTAGTTTGAAATTTTAAAATATGTTTTATTCCGCTCCCATATGCGGAAACTGAAAATAATATTTGGAGTTAATTATTAAACTCGAATTTGGAAAATTGAAAATCGTTTTGAGTTTAGTCAGGATTTGTCAAGCGAGCGGATTTCGAGTCTATTCCGCTATTTTGAATTCTTTGAATGGGACCATGTCCTTCCTTATTTTCTTTTCCTCCCCGCTCTCGCTCTCTCAGATTTATGTTAAGATTCCCTGCCATTCTTCATCAAACTCATTGCAAAGCAAGGAAGAAACAAACAAAACAAAAAGGGGGACCAATGTCTTCCCTCTTACCGCTAGCAGCCTCCTCCTCTATAAACAAAATTGAAAGCCACAAGAGGAGCATCTCTCACCATATTTCGTTGCTCTGTAGAACACCAGAAGTGTTTGGATAACTGAGTCCTTAACGGATCTCAGAGGCCTACTCCTGTATATATATCAATGAGTAAAAACCCCGAGGGTACAATCGTAACTGTACATAATATGGACACATATAAATAATATAATGCTAACATCCTCCCTGAGTCGCAGCTAGAGGTGAGCGAATAGCAAGACTGGAACGAAAAGAAGTAAAAAGAGGAGTAGGTAATCCTTTTGTGAAAATGTCCGCATACTGATGTGCGGAAGGGACATGAAGAACTCGGACTTGGCCTAGGGCGACCTTCTCTCTGACGAAATGGATGTCAATCTCTATATGCTTCGTCCGCCGGTCCTGAACCGGGTTCGACGAAAGATAAACAGCGGAGACATTGTCGCAGTAGACCAGTGTAGCCGATCGAAGGGGAACCCGGAGATCGCAGAGAAGGTTGCGGAGCCAACAGGTCTCAGCCACGGCGTTGGCAACACCACGATACTTAGCCTCGGCACTCGAGTGGGAGATGATGGCCTGACACTTGGAGGACCATGAGACCAGATTGTCGCCATGGTACACTGCGAAACCAGATGTGGAGCGCCGAGTTTCAGGACAACTCGCCCAATCAGCGTCAGAATAGGCGGTGAGGGAGTCAAGCCGGCTGCGACCGAGATGTAATCCCATGTCAGAGGTGCCCTTGATGTACCGGATTATCCTCTTGAGCGCCTGAAGATGGTGCTCGCGGGGATCATGCATTTATAAGCAAATCTGTTGGACGACCAAGGCAATGTCCGGCCTGGTGAATGTCAGATACTGGAGAGCATCGGCCAGAATGCGGTCGGCTGTAGGATCCTCAACCTTAAGACTGGAGGCATCGTCGAGTTTGGACTTGCAATCGACAAGGGTGGTGGCGGGCTTGCAAGAGGTCATGCCGACTTTGTCGACGATCTCGAGAGCATACTTCTGCTGATGAAGAAATAGTGCAGTAGGAGTGCGTGACACAGAGACGCCAATGAAGTAGCTCAGGGAACCGAGATCAGTCATGGCAAACTCCGAACGCAGCAGGGCCATCAGCCTAGACAAGAGCGATGTAGAGGAAGCGGTGAGCACAATGTCATCGACGTACAGGAGAAGATAGGCGGTGTCAGACCCTGAGTGGAACACAAAGAGGGAGTGATCAGACTGACTGCCCTGAAATCCAATGCCAGTGAGGTACGTGGCGAATCGCTGATACCAGACGCGAGGCGCCTGTTTCAACCCATAGAGAGACTTCCGGAGAAGGCAGACGTGAGATGGGCGGGTGCGATCATAGAAGAATGACGGCTGATGCATATACACAGTCTCCTAAAGGTTGCCGTGAAGGAAGGCATTCTTGACATCAAGCTGATGAATAGGCCAATCCTTGGTAAGGGCGATACTCAGAACTGTGCGGATGGTAGCCGATTTGACGACCGGGCTGAAAGTCTCATCACAGTCAACTCCAACCTCATGCGACTTGCCGTTGACCACTAGGCGAGCCTTGTGTCGCTCAAGAGTCCCGTCTGACCTGTACTTATGCTTGAACAACCACATGCAGTTAATGATATTAGTGTCCCGAGGCCTTGGAACGAGGTCCCACGTGCCGTTTTTAATAAGAGCACTAAACTCGTCCATCATGGCGGCGTGCCAGTTCGGGTCCTGTAAGGCCTTGTGGGATGATTTGGGGAGAGGGGATATGTCGGGGGATGGAGTGAGAAGGTTGTATTTGGGGTTAGGTTTGAAGATCTTGGACTGAGACCTGGTCTTCATGGATTGGGCGGAGGGTGCAGGCGGAGGCGGGGGGTTAAGTGTGGCTACCTGCGGGGGGGAAGGAGAGGGGCGTGGTTTGCGGCGGGCTGTGCTGCGGGTGCCGCCAGGGGAGGAGACCCCACAACATGGGGTGTTGCGCCCGCCGTATGGTGCTACGCCCGCCGCCAATCAAAATGGGCGGGGGGTTGGTTTGCGGTGGGCTGTGCTGCAGGCGCCGCCAGGGGGGTGACCCCGCAACATGGGGTGCTGCACCCGCCGCCAATCAAAATTGGCGGGGGGTTGGTTTGCTGCGGGCGTTGTTTCGGATGAAGCTTGTTGAAATAGGTGGCATAGGAGGGGTGGGAATTCGTCAGAATTGGGTGGTGTGGATGGGTTGAGAACAACAGGGGTGGGTGGTGTGGCGAAAGGGAAGGTCTGTTCGTCGAAAATCACATGGCGCGAAGTGACAACCCGATTGGTATCCAAGCAAAGACAACGGTAGCCTCGATGGTGTGGGGAGATGCCCAAGAAGACACATTTGGTGGAACATGGGGATAGCTTTTGAGGGGCGGTGGCACTCATGTTGGGGAAACAGAGACATCCAAACACTCTAATGTGATCGTAGGAAGGGTAGCGCTTGTAGAGTGCCAAGGTTGGGATGGAGTTGCCAATTGGTTTGGAGGAAAGTATATTGTGGAGATAGGTGGCCATGTGAAGTGCCTCAACCCAAAAGAAGAGGGGGAGAGAGGCGTGATGTAGGAGTGTTCGAGTTTTGTCATTGAGGGTGCGGAGGATGCGTTCCGCTTTGCCATTTTGTGGAAAGGTTTGAGGACAAGAGAAGCGGAGGGCTATCCCCTGTTGTTGACAAAAGGAGCGGACGACAATGTTGTCAAACTTGCCTCCCATGTCGCACTGAATAGCCTTGACAGGCAAATTGAATTGAGTGCGGACAAATGTGTGAAAGTTTACAATATGACTTTGTGTTTCCGATTTGTTGCGTAGGGGAAAAACCTAAACAAAATTGGTGAAATCATCAAGGACAACCAAACAGTATTGAAAACCACTAGCACTCGGAATAGGAGATGTCCATAAGTCACAATGTATAATATCAAATGGTGCAAATGTATGGGAATGGGAGAGACTAAAGGGTAGTCTCGTGCTCTTGGTAATTTGACATGAAGAACAAACGGCGGAGGCCTTATGACAAGAAATAACACGGTTTGAACGGAGAGTGTCCAGGACATGATCACCAGGGTGTCCTAGACGAGCATGCCAGACGTCCGAACGGAGGGTGATGTTGGCAGAGGGGGCGGCGAGAGGTGTTTGACTGGCTGCGGTGGTTACTGGGTATAGGTCTCCTGAGCTATTGCACCGCATTATTGGGGTGCCCGTACGTAAATCCGTCACAAGAAAACCAAACGGGTCAAATTGAATCGCCACATGATTATCGATGGTGAATTGGTGAACGAAGATAAGGTTTTTGACAATGGCAGGGCCAAGGAGCACATTATTGAGTTTCAAAGGGCAGTCAGTGGGTAGGGTAGTAGGGCCCGAACCAACAATTGGAATACGATTTCTGTTCCCAACATAAACCGAAGGCAAAGTGCTAGAATTAAAAACAGTTTGTAGGTTACCTGGATTGTTCATCATGTGAGAAGAGGCCCCGGTATCCATATACCAATTTCCGTCCGGCTGTTGAAGACCCAAAGGCTAGGGGTCGTGGGTTGCGACAACGGCGCCGCTGGTTGTGTTGTAGACAGCGCCTGCGGTGGAGGGTGGGGAACCGGGTAGCAGTAGGGTTGCTGCAGGTAGGGTAGCGGGTAGCCGGCCCAGGGATGAGACCAGTACGACGAAGGGCTAGGCCGGGTATCCTCCCTGGATAGCATGTTGGGAGCGACCAAGAAAGGCGACAGCGGGGAATTGACTGTGTTGGTCATGGCGAGGGGTTAGGGCAAGAGAGAGGCGGCGGCGGCGGCAAGGGTGCAGGAGGCAGCGGTGACGGCTAGGGGTAGCGACGACGGCTGAATAGTGGTGCGACATCTAGGGTTAGCGGCGGCAGGCGTGTGGGTGGCGGCTGGCGAGGCAGCGGCGGCGACAGGGTGGTGTGACGGCGGCGACCAGCTGTGGCGGCGGCGGATCGATTTTATGAAACGAAAAACTAGGGTTTCACAAAGAAGGCTGATACCATGTAAGTGTTTGGACAACTGAGTCCTTAACGGATCTCAGATGCCTACTCTTGTATATATATCAATGGGTAAAAACTCTGAGGGTACAATCGTAACTGTACATGATATAAACTGATAGGGTCTATTTTAGTCGTATAATTGCATATTAGATTAGGTCATTTTCATGCATAGTTTACATATTTTATAGTTAATTTGTATTATTTATTTTTCGGAGTGTACACCTATGTTTTATTGATTTCAGGTATTTTGGAGCAAATTCAGACTAAATTGCATTGGAAATTATAAGAGATTGGGCCGAGCTACTAAAATTAGAAGATGGGACGGAGATCAACTTTGGAGCTGATCGGAGGAGCCACACGATTGTTGCGCGAGTGCACTGTGCGGCGCTTCATGCCTTCATGTTATTGATGTTATTATTATATATATTTAGACTTAAATTAGATATATTAAGTAATACATATATTCTATATTTATATTAGTATAGATCCCATAGATAGATTAGGATATCAATACTATATATACTTACATTCATACGGTTGAGGCCGAATGTGAACACGAGGCTGAACAACGTGAAGCGGCCGACTGCCGTGATTTGCTTTCCATTAACCCTAATTATGTTTTGTCTTATTCTTATTTTTATGGAGACCTAAACTCTCCCGTTTTGTCTACGATTTGAAGCTTTGTTTGGATTGATTTGTGAGTTTCTAATTCTTGTTCCTTATTTCCTATATTGAATGTTTCGACTTCTTTGTGCTTGAATGTTTGATTGTTTTATTCTATCTCGACTGATCAACTTGGTAGAATCAATTCAATTGTTAGGGTTTTGTAGATTCCTGATTGTGAACCTTAACCCAAGTGACAAACTTATCCCTTTAGGGCTGATTGAACTAATTGGATAGGTAGGAAGTTGAATGTGTTGTTAAATCCTTCTTTAGGGACTGCAAATACCTTGGTTAATCTCTGGTCTTAAAGCTATCAATTGGGTTAAATCCTTCTTTAGGGACTGTTCGATTGATAAGGGTTTCTAGGACTGATTGGACTAGTAACTATATTAGGTCGGGACAAGGGCATTCATAGGAATCATAAAAGGACAAGAGGAAGTTACAATATCAATTCAACCAAATAAAGTGGATAGTTGTAGGTAGAACGATTTTCTCTAAATTGCTTTGCATTAATTTGTTTATAGTTTATTTTATTTTCTTTCTTATTTTCACCACCCAAAAACCCCCGTTTCATGCTAATTGGTAAATAAACTTAACTTAGAAATAACTTGGTTCTCTGTGGGATCGACTTGTACTTACCACGCTACATTAGTTAGGTAGGTTCGAATATATTTTGAGACGGTTTAGGCGACTAAAAACCGCTCATCATGAACACATATAAATAATATAATATAATGCTAACAAGAATCACCCTCCTCTCCTCCTCCCTTCATCCTCACAAAAATCCCACAACGGCACAACCCATATCAAAGGATCATTTTTCCATCTGGTTGCAGCCGGAGCAGAACACCACGACTGTTCTCGGTTCCCCGAGCCACCACCGGCATCGTCACACCACCACTCTCCCCCGCTCTCCACCGTTCCAAACATCACCAAACACAGCGCATTTTCAATTCCTCCTTCCACTGAGCCAGCGGCAGCCCAGACTCCGTTGAGCCTCCAGGAGCCTCGTCGAATCCCAGTCGTCGACCGCCGGAGCCGAGACGCGAGCCACGTCCGTCCCTGTTCCGATACGCAAGGTCGGTTGTCGATTTCTCTTCGTTTTCAATCCTAAACGCCTAAAAATCCGCCTTTAACTCTACCTACTCTCCTAGGACTCGATCGAAGCTTCTCTTACGCCCTCGCAGTCAAATCCGTCATTAATGCCCGAACATCTCGTCGGAATCGCGATGTGAGTACTAGTAGCGTGAGCCCATATTGTATGAAGAAGCCCAATACCAAATGTTGTATGAAACAAGCAAAGACAATAGCACTACATGCTTGGTGTGCTCCATATATATATATATAATTGTATAAACCCTCAAAATATCAATGAGAATGAAATCTAGCAAAATATCAAAGGCACGTTTTGTTCCATGGTACCAGAGCTCTTAGGACATCTGTCCAAAAACAACTGATCCTCTTCAAAAACAAAAAAAAACCCTATTCCCATCTTCTTTCCTTTACTGTCGCCATGGCATTAATTCCACAAAATACAGATCCACCTTTCTCCTTTTCTCCCTTCTCGGCATCCTCACATGTTATTACCGAGAAGCTCACACCCAACAACTTTCTCATGTAGAAAACCCAAATCACCCCCTACTTGAAGGCTTCTGGCCTCTTCTCTCTTATTGACCGCTCCGAGCTATGTCCAGATCCAGTCCTCAACGAAGCCCCAAATCCTGCCCTTGCAAAATGGCATATTCAGGACCAGATGGTTATGGCCATTCTCACGGCCTCTCTCACCACCGACATACTTGCTCAAGTCATTGACTGCACCACTTCAGCACAAATCTGGGATAACATCCACGAGATATTTGCAGCCCAGTCACATGCTCAAATTGTCCACTATCGACTGCAACTTGCTTCCCTAAAGAAGGGAACATAATCCATATCTGACTACTTCAACAAGGCAAGGAGATTCTCCTCCCTTCTTGCTGCTGCCGGACAGCCCATCTTCGACGCCGAATTTGTCACTTATGTGCTCGTCGGATTAGGTACGGACTATGATCCCGTTGTTACCTCTATCTCCACCCAAATCGAGACTCCCAACCCTACCCAAACACTCTCCCATCTCCTCAAATATGAAGCCAAGCTCACTAAAAACACCACTCCCACTAACAACTTCTCCATCAACTCCACCTCCTCCGAGCCAAACCCACAGGCCAACTTTACTTCCCCCTCTAGGGGACGTGGCTCCCACAACGACAATAGAGGTGGATTCCGAGGAAGCGGATACGGTAGGGGCTCCTCTTCCGACCGTGGCCGCGGCCGAGATAATTCTACCAATTTCCATGGAGCTCCCGACAATCGCCCTGTATGCCAACTATGTAACAAACGGGGACACACTGTGATCAAGTGTTGGCATCGATTCGATCATGCCTATCAAGCCCCTCCACCTCATTCCTTCCAGGCTAATATGAATGCCCATCAGGGCTCGTGGTTCCCCGACACCGCGGCCACCCATCACTACACACCGGACATTGCAAATCTTCGCTTCAACAGCTACCCCTAGGAAGGCACCGACCAGATATCTCTTGGTGATGGCTCTCAAATTCCCATCCACAATCATGGTTCTGCCCCTCTCTACTCTTATAATCGCATTTTTCATCTCTCGCATCTCTTGCATTCTCCTACAATTACTAAAAATTTGCTTTCGGTTCGCCAATTTTGTCATGATAATGATGTCTATTTTGAGTTTCACAAAAATCTGTTTAATGTGAAGGATTCACTGAGCAAGGCGCTTCTTCTTTAAGGCCACGTTAGGAATGGGCTCTACGAGTTTCCGGCCACCACCGTTGCACCTCCGTCTCCTTCCCCTCAAACGTCACTTACTTTTGTTTCACCGGCTGCTTTTTGGAACTTCAGATTGGGACACCCATCAGCTAGGGTTACCTCTCAAGTCATCAGTCAATTAGGCCTCTCACATCAGATTGGCCCATCGGGCTCTTTTGGCATCCCAGACTGTCTCTCCTTTTCTGCTGCAAAAGCCCATGCCTTACCCCATCCCCCTAGCCCTAGTAGATCAACTAAGCCCTTACAACTTTTGTTTATGGATGTTTGGGGCCCAGCTCATCAACTCTCTATGAATGGACATCGGTATTATCTTGCCATTGTTGATGATTGCACTAAGTTTGTATGGCTTTTTCCCTTTTCCATTGTTGTGCAAACCTTTATCACATTTGTGACCAAATTTTTCAACACAAACATTTCTTCCATCCAAACTGATGGCGGCGGCGAATTTATGCCATTGAAACCCATTTTTCGCTCCCTGGGAATCGCCCATCGCATTACATGCCCTCACTCCCATCAACAAAATGGAAGCATCGAGACCCGCCATCGCCGCATTGTTGACACCGGTCTTACCCTCCTTAAACATGCCTCCTTGCCCTTATCCTATTGGGACTATGCTTTTGAAACCGCTACTTACCTTCTCAACCGTCTACCAACACCAATTCTCCACCACAAAAGCCCCTACGAAGCCCTTTTTAATACCCTTCCCGATTACCAATCCCTTAAGGTTTTCGGATGCCTTTGCTTCCCGAATCTCCATCCATACAATAAATTACAAGCTCCCCTTCCGTTCTACTCCAACCATTTTTCTTGGGTATGCAAGCAACTACAAGGGCTACATATGTTTTGATTGGTCCCACCATATCGCACCTACATATCTCGAGATGTCATTTTTCACGAGGCTATATTTCCACTTGCCAAATCCACTACCAGTCTTCCTCAATCTTTTCCCACAAAAGCTCATTTACCTCCTCTTTTGCCAACTCCTCCTACACTTCCTCCAATTCTGTCGACACCTCCTGGTCCCACTTCACCACCAAGTCCAACTTCTCCTTTGATTAGACCCCCACCATCTCACATATCACAACAGCCCACCATAGAAATACCCCAAAATAATGAATTCCCTCCCTCACCTAGGCCACCTAACCAGTCGTCCCCGCCTTTAGCCTCTCCCAACGAACCATCAACAACCCCATACATCCTATGCAGACTCGTCTGAAAGATAACATCACCAAACCTTTAACCAGGACCGATGGCACAATCCCATTGCCCTCGCCCGCTTGCTCCACTGCTACAGTCATCCCTGATGAACCTCGCAATTTCACTGAAGCCGCTAAGCACCATGAATGGAGGGCAGCCATGGATACAGAATTCCAAGCACTCCTTTCCACTCAGACGTGGACATTGGTGCCTCCCAATACCTCTGCCAATGTTCTTGGCGTGAAATGGGTTTATAAAACAAAGCGCCATGCCAATGGGCAAATTGAACGCCGGAAGGCGCGTCTCGTCGCAAAGGGCTTCAATCAAGTTCATGGTCTGGATTACGATGAGACATTTAGCCCGGTCGTCAAGCCCTCCACCATCTGCTTACTCCTCTCCTTGGCAGCTATGCAACGGTGGTCCGTTCGACAACTCGATATACAAAATGCATTCCTACACGGGACCTTGTCGGAGGACGTCTTCATCCATCAACCTCCAGGTTTTATACATCCTTCCTTCCCTCACTATATTTGCAAGCTTCAACGATCTTTATATGGTCTGAAACAGGCCCCCTGGGCCTGGTTTCATCGCCTTAGTGATGCTCTTGTCGTTATGGGCTTCCTCCCATCTGAATCAGACACATCTCTATTCTGCCATCACCATGGAAATCAGGCTGTCTTCGTATTGGTATATGTTGATGATTTGCTTGTTCTCTCTACCACTGATCTTCTCTCTTCTGCATTTGTTAGTGCCCTATCAAAACAGTTCCCCGTTAAAGACTTGGGGCCTCTCAATTTCTTCTTAGGGATTGAAACACACCGCACCTCAGCCGACTTTTACCTTAATCAAACCAAATACATTCGGCAACTTGTGGAACGGGCTAATATGGCAAACTCAAGGGCTGTCACTACTCCAATGGCCACCACCTCCATATCGGCCATAGCAGATTCTTCACCGTTTCATGATCTCTTCCTTTATCGTAGCATTGTTGGTGGCCTCCAATACCTTGGCTTTACCCGTCCTGACATCTCATTTGCCGTCAATCGGGCATGTCAATTCATGCACCATCCCACTACCAAACACTGGCAGGATGTCAAGCGTATCCTATGCTACTTAAACTCCACCGCTGATCTCAAGTTTCTGCTCTCCTCTGAGCCTAACTACCAAATTTCAGCCTATTCAGATGCTGACTGGGGTGGCGATCCCCTTGATCGACGTTCAACGACGGCCTACTGCATCTTCCTCGGGCCAAACTTGATTTCTTGGACGTCAAAGAAACAAGACACCATTGCTCGATCGTCCACCAAAGCAGAGTATCGAGCTGTCGCCAATGCCTCATGTGAAGCCTTATGGATTCAGTCCTTGCTCCGGGAACTTCGTCTGTTCCTTCCGACTCCCCCGCTCCTTTGGTGTGATAACATTGGGGCTACTTACATTGCCACCAATCCCGTCTTACATCATCGCATCAAACACTTGAGTCTTGATTACCACTTTGTTCGTGAGCGTGTCAAGAATGGCTCTCTGCGCGTCTCATTTATCTCTTCGACAGACCAGATTGCAGATGCACTTACGAAGCCTTTGCATACCACCAGGTTCATCTCTTTACGCTCCAAACTTGGGCTCACCCAAGTTCGAATTGAGGGGGGTAGTAGCGTGAGCCCATATTGTATGAAGAAGCCCAATATCAAATGTTGTATGAAACAAGCAAAGACAGCTGTATAGCACTATATCAAAGGCACGTTTTGTTCCAAGTACTTCTCTTCCTCCCCTCTCTCGAGAGCTTGCTTCTTTCTGTCTGGTTGGGTATTGATCGGAACCTCTTGTCGGTCACTTGGCCAAAATTGGGGACGGAACCAGCCGCCGGAACCTGGATCCCCTTCTTCTACGTTTCCTGTCGTCGTACAGGAGCCCTGTTCTGCAGACGGGAGGGAGACGGGTTCCTTCTCTTCTAATTCTATTGGGCCTAATTTTTCCGGGTTGGGCTCCTATCCAGGTCCTTCTACCTTTTCTTTTGTGGCAAATCCGGGCCGGGTTCCATCCGAGTCTTTCTCTACTTCTCTTCATTCTGTAGGATCCGGGTCGGGTCCTATGCGAGTCTTTCTTCCTTCCCTTCTCTCTGTTGGATCCGGGTCAGGTTTCTTTTGAGTTCAGTTTGGGCTTGCGGGAGACTTGGGCTTGTTGGGTTTGTGTTTTGGTAAATTTTTGTATTTCTGTGTTATTTTGCTAGATGTCAAATTATATATTATCTTGTTTTGTCGTTATTATATAGTTTTTTTTTAAATCAGATTATTATTATTATTATTTTATTTTATTATTTTTATTTTTTCTTTTTTTTTATATTATTATTATTATTATTATTATTATTATTATTATTATTATTATTATTATTATTATTATTATTATTATTATTATATGCTGAAATTTTGTGCTAAGTATAAATGCTGGAAGATATATTCTTTTTGGAATTTATATCTTATAAAGTTATTTTGGAAAGTGATATTATTTGAATACGTGTTATGGGATGTTTTAATACGTGAATGTAGGAATTTGTAAAATGATTTATTGGCTTGGAGTTGGACGTATAATTAGGATTTGTAAAGAGGATTTAATTTTGATATTTTATTTAATTAAGTATTGTTGCTAAATTATTTTAAAAGGGATTTTAAATTCTCGGAAATACCGCTTTAAGGATTTGTTGCTGAAAACCAAAATGCCGAAATATTGATAAAATAAGATTTTGGGTTGAATTGGAAATTTGATACTTCCTCTTGATTTGGACAAGTATGATTTTAAGGTATTGGTTTAAATGTTTAATGTCGGGATTCTTTGTCTTGGTTTGATGATGTTGGTTTTAAGAAGGAAGTTTGGAAATATGGTTGGTACGATTTTATCAATAAGTTTGATTGGAAGTAAATGATTTTGGTTGATCTTGATCAAATCGGAAAGGGTTTTGGAAAATGGTTTTATCGTCGATTGGTTTTGAGGATATGGAGAACTTGGGTTCGTGTATGTAAGAATGTTGGTTCGGTAGCTTATAGAAATGGCTTGATGATAGGTGTGTATTGTGGTTGGATTGCTTTTGGACTTTCATTTAGGCCCTTGATTGCGTTATTTTGCTGTTTTGCATTCTCAGATAAGTATCCTACGGGACTTACTCAGTAACCTGTACCTCCTGCCCGATGTGTCATATGATGTGTAGTTGGTTGAATATTAAAGCATGCCATGTAGTATCATGCTAGGATTGCATTGAACTGAGCATGTGGTTGCCATGTGTGTTTGAATACAGAACAGTCGTTATCTGTGATAGTCCTAGAGTCTTTGTTAGGGTCATAGGGTAGCCCAGTCCCATTGGGTTGCCCTGAGTCAATCGAGTCGATATGAGCATGATATGATAGCCCAGCACCATCGGGCAAGCGATGAGATCATATGATATGATGATGTCGTGGTCCGTGCACCACCACGAGGAAATTGCTATGCTATAGCATCGAACTGGTCAGTTTCTGCACTAACGGAAAGGGGTGCAGAGGTAGGAGAGGGATATGCCACTTGGCATTGTCTTGGGTCCTTTACAGTTTTTTCCGAATATTATAACGGTTGAAAGCATGCTTATGTGATTTAAATCATGTACTGCATTAGTCACCCTTTTATTTAGGTATAGGCATGTTATATGGCCTCAGCGCGGTCAGAGGACCCGTAGGCGATTACCGAGCCTGACTTCGTGGATAGTGTTAGGCATCGCTCTTGTTTGCTCCTTGCTTCTGTGACGAGGAATCTCCTGGCGAACGGAAGAATCTGACTAATATTCTAACTTGGCAAATGGTAATCACCCACTATGTTTTGGTTTTGACCCGGCTCTGCTGTGGCGCTTTGTATCTTAAACTTTGCATCCGCTTTACTTTCGTTTGAAGTGAATTTCGCGACATAGTCTTAGGACAGGTTAAGGGCACCCAACGGCCCATCGAGATTTTAGGGTTTGAAATCCCTCTTTCTACTAATCTTCAAATGAGTTTGAAACCTCGACCCGTACCTGAATTGCAAGATCCGAACAAGGGGTTTCGTCCCTTGAAACGAAACCCTGAAATCATAATTCTGGGTCGTTACACCCTGCTCCATCACCCGCATTCAACCCATGCGGATGAGCGGGGGTACGGGTGATTATTGGATATCCAATAAGACGAATCAAATATTTTTATTTTCAAATATGAAGTGAAATATTTTCAAATTATGGGGCAGATTATTGGAGCGAGTTTTAGGTGAAAAATCATCATCTATACCTGTACCATCCCCCACTCCATCCATCACCCGCATCAATCCCTGCAAAAATACAAAAATAATACAGATGGATCCACAACTCATTTCCAATTAAACTTAATTTGTGTTTTAATTTTCTAAGTTACAAGTTCAAAATTCTATACATGCATGCATTGAACTCCATTGAAGACATGAAGTTGTACGTAGGAATTCACATCTTAAATTTAAAGTAATAAGTTTGTAGTTTCATGCATGGGAAGTTCATGTTAACATTCATGCATCACTAGTCCTATAAATAGGCTATGTATTTTGAGTTTTGAATAAGAGTGAAACACATTTGTATAAAAAAGCTTCTATTACTCTTTAAATCATCTCTTCTTAGATTATTTCCTCGTCAAATTCTATCATTCCAACCGTAATCACAACGATTTCAGATAGGCACAATTCCTTTTTTTGTACCTTCATAAGTTGCGAAATTTGACTCGACACTCATTAAATATCGCGGCATACTCCACCGAGGTGAATTACTCCACCTAAAAACGTTGCTATATGCTGAATCTGCAATTTCGCTTTCCTTTTCAAGTTGGATCCTTGCTGAAACTGCAATTTTGCTTTCCTTTCCAAAGTTGTTCACTTCTGCTTGGAATCAGTTGTGATCCTCGTTCTTCTCCACTTGGACTTCCTCTTTAGATGTTTACCCAACATAAACCCCCACACCAAAAACACCACCCCCAAACCACCCCCTACCACAACCACCAAAACCACCCTCATCCATTTGGTCTCATCGGCTTTGTTGTGCGGATAAATCGGCAAAGTCGCCCATGATGCCGCAATGAAGGCCGTCGCCATGAACAAAACGGCCGTACACATAGCCCTGTGGGAGTACTTGATGATCCTTACCAACGGCTTCCTCTTTATGGGTATGAAACTGACAACAACTATGACAATTCCAAGTGAGATGGTCAAGCTTACCGTGTTGGTCACCATGAAGACCTTAAATGCCATCGTGGTTGCCAACACGGACTGCCCTATATAGGGCCCGTCCTGGTATACTCCTCCCGGTGGGCTCATGCCTGCTTGGAATGCCACTGTGGCGATTAACACGGCTACTATCACCACCGTGTTCCTTGCGTTTTGGAGCGCCTCTTCATAGATCTTCCTTTTTTGTGCTGTTCGCCATATGGCCTTTTGTGTTTCATTGTGCTGATCGTGGAAATCAACATTGCTGCCAGTGCGACGTGGTACTTCTGCTTCTGGGATGGTTACATCTTCAATTCCATCTCCCTGAACTGTAATGGTAGGACTGAAATCCTCATGTGTGGTATCACTGAAATCGTCACCAAATTCCCCGGGGGTGGAATTTTCTACAAGTTCATGAATGGTTCTGATTCGGCTATCAGGCTTCCTGACTCTTGAGTAGACGATCTCTAATGCTGTCTTGCCTTCTTTATTCCGGGCATCAACATCCACCTTCGTGTAGTTGACCAAATAATCTGCAACCTTAAAATATCTGTTGGACATAGCAAGGTGCAAGGCTGTGTTTCCTTCTTTGTCCGTCTTCATAACTAGATTCGGGCGTGCTTCTACTAGAAGACGAACCATCTTCACATCTGCATCAAACATATATGCAATCTAATTTAGAGCCTATCTAGTATAAAGCTCGTATCAATTCAAATACACTGGGATAGTTTTTTTTTTGGGTAATAATAATACCTTGGGCTAGTGTTTGGCTTGTAATTCGATATCAAATCATCTATGGGGATTAAACCAAAAAAATCATGTATGGGGATAATCAGGCATAGAATCATAAAATAAAATTTGGGTGAGTTGGATAGACTAAAATTTTCATATATTTCTAATTTTCATTAACAAAGCTATTATTATAATAAAAAATAATTTTTTAATTAATTTTCCTTATTTTTTTTATTTTTAAAAAAATGAGGCGAGCTAGAGCGGACGTTAGCCCGTCGGACTATGGTATGTGCGTCTTGTTCGGACATGAGAAGTGGCAGTGCGAGGATATTTTTTGAATTTGTTTTTTGAAATAGTAAAGTGTGTATTGACAATCAACACGTATTCGTTTCGTTTGCGTTTGATACCTTTAGTTTTTTTGGCACCTAATGCCGTCGAGCTCCTCAAGCGAGTCCAAAAGATTATGCATAGTAATGTTATGACCCCTAGATCTATGGATGTCGTATTCAAAAGAATTGGTTTTGCTATTCATAAGGGGTTGGCGGCGCAACTTGTTGCCCGTTTATCATCTATGTATATGTAGCAGTTTTATTTTTAAAATAAATGCTCTTTTAACCTTTATATTACACCAAATAGTAAAAAATGAATAAATAAAATTGGGAAAAAAAAATTATTTTAGAAAATAGTCAAAATGAGACTAAGTCGGTGTTTGTAACAACAACTCTAGCACAAATTAAAAAATAATAATAATATCACGATTTAAAATATCTGCTTAGAATATGTTTCTTAAAACCTTTTTCGATTGTTTTATTTATTTGGTTAATATCTTCTAAAAATATATTTATATCTAATCGAAATGGGTCAAAATTTATCTTATGCATATATAAATATATTGATTAAATAGAGTTAGAATAAAATTTTATCTTATGCATATATTTATATATTGATTGATTGAATAGATCTATCTAATTTTATCTTGCACATATATTAATTATTTCTTTCAAAAAATATGATTGGTTCATATGACTACTTTTAAGGAGAAACCGCCATGTGTCTGAGGCAACTTCTCCTTTATTATATATAATTGATTGATATATGCATTGTAATTTTTTTATAAAGGGATACATAATAACATCTCCAACAGGTTTCCCATTTCGGAGATTTTGGAGTTTTTGGAGAATTTTAAGGTATTTTTTGGTCCAACAGATTCCCTATCACATTCTCCAAAATGGAGAAGCGATAGAAAAAATAGAGACGATTCCTCAAATCTGCAATAATCTCCAAACTAAACGATTCTCCAAATCTTCGAAATGGAAAAGTTGTTGGAGTTAAAACAAAAATAAGAGACAAGGATAGTGAGATGAAAACATAGAAAGGGGAGGAGATAGAGGGGATTGGTGAGTTAAAAATGGATTAAAAAAAGTTGTTAGACCTGACGAAGCTCGATTTTCAGGTTTTCACCTTTGGTGGGCCCCGGGGGCAGACCCCATGAGGCCCAGGGCGTACTCGACGGACCTGACCCGCGTCGACTATCTCGACGCGCCCCAACGTGTGTCGCGAGTAATATGGAGCCTTTTAGGGCCGCTCCTACTATGAAGTTTCATCAACAAGATGAGGATTCATCGTTTACCTGTTGTTTACCGTTTGACTTGATGAATTGACCGCGGCCTTATGAATCCTCATCTCATTCTCATGGCTTGTGGTGGAGCACTATTGTTTAAACGCGGATGTGGCCTTGTTTCATCCGCGGAGCGGATTTTTCTCCTTTTATTGTGTGTTTTCCCCTTGATCTTCCGTAGAGAATATATATGTTTTCCTTGTCCTATCCGCTCTACTCTCTCTCCCCTCCCTTTGGCCAAAAGTCCTTTCTCACCGGTTAAATCTTCCCTTTTATAGTTGATAGGGGATCTTCTGCCCTCGAGACGCGTTGCTTTGGGAGTGACACGTGTCTCCTTCATGGTGTGAGGGCATGTAGGACACATGGCTGCCTTTCCTGTCCGCGGATAACATGCTGAAAACATATTTGATTATCTTAGCCTGCAGACGAACGTTTGGCGTCTTTTTCCCATTATTGTTACGCTCTTGTTGTTTTAGATATTTTTCGACCGGTTTCGTCAAGACCATCTCCAACCGCTTTTTTAAAACTTCTCCAAAAATAATACTCGTATATAATACTAAAACAGAGATGTGAAAATCCTATGTGATGGACTTTGGTTGAATTTGCTTACGTGTCGTTCTCTGGTGCAATCTGATTTGGATTTTTTGATACGTCAATTAATGATGAACCAATATATTTAAGTCACGTCAATTAATGATTCCACTTCTTTTAACCGTGTGTCTACCTTAATTGATAATTACAATTAAACAATTTTAATGAAAAAATATTTAAAATATAGTCATCCATATCTTTGATTAATATTTACCTAAAAGATTTATATCAAATCTTTTAATATATAACGTTATTAAGAGCATCTTCCCCCGTAAGCCATAATAGCTAGGGAAAATAGCCTATCAAAAGAGAATATTCTATAAAATATTCTCTTTTGGCATGTTATACGATTTTGTTGTTCCCACAGTAGGTCATTTTTTGCAGGCTAAATTTCCTATAAATACTAATATAATTTAAAACTTTCACATCTTATATCCGTCACTCGATTCTATCTTCATTACATTAAGCAATGCAATATTTATTTTTTATTATATTTTTTATGAATCTATAATAAAAAGATTAATGTCATTTTATAAAAATATTATTTATGCAATGATAATTTAAATATGTCAAATATTATATTCATATCGAAGAACTCTTCAATATCTTTACAATATTACAACTTTGATTTTTAATTAAAAATCATAACTATATAATATATAGCTTTATAATTGTATTATTTATAGATTTACATAAATATTAAACACTTAAAAATAAACAAATAAATAAATAAATAGCATTTGACCTTCCAAAAGAGAAAGCCAAATTTAACCTTTGTTTTGGAAATAGGCCAAAAACAAAAAGGCTAAAATGACTTTTGGTCAAAAGTCAAAACCCATTTTCCGACTTATCATGGGAGATGCTCTAATATATCATTTAGTTAGATTGTTTTTATGCCCAGACACACATGATTCCTACCACACGTTTTTATGTTATACCACACGTTTTGTTTTGTTTTTTTTTTTTTTTTTAATCTTTGATTAGCTAAAAATATCAATATTTTTAATATTTTTGTAAAAATTTGTACTTATGACCAATGATGAAATTATATTAAAAAAAAAAGATAATAATTTTTTCCCAGCATTTTATTTAGTTTTAGATGGTTGAAATGTCATCGATCACATAATTTAGGCTTAGATTGGAAAACTTGTTAAGGATTAATAAATAGGATCATTTGAAGAAATTTGAGTAGATCAAATAAAAACCGATCTAACTAAAATAACTTGTTAGAGTTTCACTAAATTCGATCTTTTAAAATGAACGTAGATGATATTCGCCAAAAACAATTCTAAAAAAATTACATGGTATTGGGTAATAAGAAAAAATTATGTATTTTTAGATAACAAACTAACAAAATTACAGTGTAGATTAGGTTAAATCGCTAAAAGATAAATTATAAATCTCAAATGATTTAATTAAAAATCATATAATAGAAAATATAATATTTGAATCAATTTAATTTATACAAGATATTATTTGACTCAATTTTATATCTTTCATGTTAATTCATTTAATATATCGATCTATATAATAGAAAATATATAATTAACTTTTTAATATCCTAACAACTAAGTATTCATTTAATTCAAAAGAGATTGATAATATACTGAACTATTAAAATAAATGGAACATTCTATGTAAATTTATTTAATTAAATATTACATGTCATTTTATCAACAATTATCTTTACACTATCTCCATTCCAAAATACATGAACTTTTACTTTGATATATTTTTTTAAAGAGTTATAAACTTTTTTTATTTTTTATTTTTTTATTAATTTCAAATTTATTAATATGATGAAGTTTGAATATATTTGTACTAAATCATATCTAATAAATATATAAATTATGCACGACAAAAATTTGTTATCTTATTCATGTTATATATCCAGCCCAAAATTTCAAAGTGTATGCTTTAAAAATATAAAATATCAAAAAATTCATAATGTCATATTTATTAGTAATAAATATAATAAAAATATAATAAAATAATATATAATTTATTAATTAAGAAACCGCGAAAGGAACGAGCAATGAAATAAAATACATATTTTTTGAATTTATTTTTGCTTCAACTCCAATAGCTTTCCCATTTCTAAGATTTAGAAAATGATTTACTTTTGGAAAATGATGCAGATTTAGGGAAGTCTCTCTGTTTGTTCTGCTTTCCCATTTTGGTGAATGGAATAGGGAATCATTTAGACTAAAAAACACCTTAAAATTATCCAAAATTCTTAAAATGGGGAATTTGTTGGAGATGTTCTTACAAACTTACAACCCAAAAAGGAGAACAATAGCTAGCTTGCTTTTCCTAGTTGTAAGGTTGTTTCTCGTGATGGATTGTCCATCTACCGAATTGTTCAATTAGATGTGGTTATTGGGTGTATTGTAGCATCGTTTTTATATTAAAAAAAAAAACCTTCCTCCGATTTTAATATTTGGTTATTTTTTAAAATTTGAGCTAGAGTCGCCCAACAAACTACTTATTCTTATTTTTACTATTTTTCTTTGTCTCTTTTTCTATTTCTCAAAAAAATTAATTTTTTTACCAATTACAAAAATCATATATTTTTTTAGAGGGGCATAATTACATTACCTAAAGGGGGATTTGCAAAAATGACCCAAATACCCGAACCCCTTTGCACCCCATATCCCCTATACAAACAAATTGCAAAAATATAACCCTCCCCCTCAAAATTCCCCGTTACCTCACCTATTGTAGCCAGTGGAGAGAGAGAGAGAGAGAGAGAGAGAGAGAGAGAGAGAGAGAGAGAGAGAGAGAGAGAGAGAGAGAGAGAGAGAGTCTGCAGAGAAGAGAGAGGACATGATCTCGTCACTCATCCAAAGCCCTTTCTCTCTATGCCTCTCTCCACATCTCTCCATCAAAGAGCTCCATTGAAGAGCTTATTTATTCTTTGATTTCTATGTCTTCTATCTCTCTGCCTTCGAGGGTGATGGGATCTCCATGGGAGCTCGAATTCGTCCTGCGCCGTTGGTGTGAACCGCCTCCAGAGCACCGCTTTGGTGCCTTCGCCCTTCACCTTCGTTGTGATGGCTTTTCCAGGTCAATTCGAGGCAAGTGGAGGCCGGATTTGGAGTAGATGAGGAGGAATCGAAGTGGAGGAGCCCTCGTAGAGGCTTGGTGAACCGCTTTGTTTGTTTTTTTTTATTGATGAATGAACAATATATCAACTTTCCACTCTATGGTTTATTACTGGACACCCTTTGGTACTCTACTGGACACCCAATGATTTCCTACTGGACACCCTATGGTTGTTTCCTGTCTTGTGTGTTGCTCAATGTTTCCTTGGTTCTAGTGGCGCCCTCCCCCCTAAGCCTAGGCAGTAAAAAGAGAGAGGACAGAGGGGATAAGACAGAGACAGAGATAGAGGGGGGAAGAGTGACGGTAAGGGAGAATTAATATAATTTGAATTAAATCTTAAGTTTAAGAAAAAAACCATCGAAGCATTGTTATAATTTGAATTAAATATTAAGTTTCAGAGAAAAACTGTCGAAGGAGAAGCAAGTGAGCTGAGGTTTATTTGCAGTTTGGCGTGTAAGCAGTTAGTATTAACTGGACACCAAAAGCAAAACGACATGCCACCTATTGGAACCGACTGAACAAGAGTTATCGGGGAAACAGATTCACCATCGACTTCGGGTAGAAAATGGGTAAGTTTGCTTTCGATAAAAAAAAAATCAGAGAGAGAGAGAGAGTAGTGAAAAAGAAAAGAAAAGTTGCAGAGGAGAGAGAGAGAAAGATTAGTGAGGATAGGATAGAGAGAGAAAAGGAAAAGAAAGCCTGTAGGGGGGGGGGGGGGGGGAGGGAGAGAGAGAGAGAGAGAGAGAGAGAGTGTGTGTGTGAAAAAAAAAGTAAAGTTGCAGAGAAGAGAGAGAGATCAGTGAGGATATATAGGACATAGAGAGATGGAAGAGTCCTCTCTCCTCTACAAGTTTACTATTGTTGTTTCACTTCGAAGAAGAAACAATTGGGTGGGGGTTTATTTGCAGGTTGACATGTAAGCAGTTAGTTTTAACTGGACACCTAAAGCAAAACGACATGACACATATTAGAATCGACTGGACATGAGTTATTTGAAAAACAGATTCATGACCATCAACTTCAGATAGAGAAATGGGTAAATTTGCTACAGATTTGAGGGAGACACCTCTCGCATAACTTTTATCGAAAGCAAATTTGCCCATTTTCTATCCGAAGTCGATGGAGAATCTGTTTATCCGATAAATCTTGTCCGGTCGATTTCAATATGTGTCATATTATTTTGCTTTGGATGTCCAATGAAAACCAACTGCTTACACATCAACCTGCAAATAAACTCCTACCCAATTGCTTCTTCTTCGAAGTGAAACAATAATAGTAAAGTTGCAGAGGAGAGAGGACTCTTTCATCTCTCTATCCTATCCTCACTGATCTCTCTCTCATCTGCAACTTTAATTTTCTTTTTCACACACACAGACTCTCTCTCTCTCTCTCTCCTGCAGGCTTTCTCTCTCCACTGCAAACTTTCTTTTACTTCTCTCTCTCTCTCTCACCCTTTCTGATTTTTGCCAGGTGTCAATCACTAGAAGCCCAAATTCCCCCCCCCCCACTTACCTGCTATCGGGGAAACTTTTTACCAAATATCCGGTTTGGCCTAATTTAAAACCGGGTTGGGTTAACCTTGCAAATAAACCGGTTTTTTGGTTAATTATTTTGTGCATTTCCCTCTTACCTAAAAGGCTAGAATGATATTGCACTGTTCATATATATATAATGGGTATTTTATGCACACCCCTTAGGGTGTACTTTGTGCACGTTTTTGGGCTGTTGATTTATTGTAAAAGAATGGACGTGATGCTGACACGTGTCCTGGGTGGTTTAAAAAAAATTAGGGAAAATTAATCTCAATCTCACCTGTGTGATTGTGAGGCGCGTGAGAACTAATAATAAAACCCTAAAAGCCGCTTCAGTGCTTCACGCATCTTCTTCAACATTGTGATGGCCGGAGAGGTTGAGGGGCGAGAGCGATGGGGGTGCGGGCTTCAGTGCTTTGGCGGCTTCAGTGCTTAACACCGATGGCGATCCTCCTCGACCACACCGAGGATTCCGACGAGGAGGGTTCGCGGTTGAGGCCAACCACCCCCAATTCACATCCGCGGTGTGTGGGTGACGGTTTCTTCTCGGCGGCGGAATCAGGGTGCGAAGGCGGTGGGGTGGGGGTGACGGTTTCTCTCGCATCTTCCTCTCTCCTCTCGCTTAGGTCGGATTCAGGAGATGGTGGGGTGCGAAGGCGGCGGCGGATTCAGGAGACAAGGTTACGGGTGTGGGCTGTGGGTGACGGTGGGGTGCGAAGGCGGCGGCGGATTCAGGAGACGAGGGTGCGGGATTGATGCTTGGATCCGACGGTTTCGACTACCCTATCGCTCAGATCGATCCTTGCGGCGTCGAGACCGACCAGATCCGGCGACGCCAGGGTCGACTCCTCCCCTCTCGCTCAGATCCGAGCGGCGCTAGGGTCGACTCATCCCCTCTCGCACAGGTCTGGGCCTCCTCCTCCCCTCTCGCTCAGATCCGGCTGGTTCCGAGCTATGCTGGTGGTCGGGCTCCTCCTCCGTTCGAATGCAGGTGGTGGTCTTTTTCTTTTCTTTTTTTTTGTGGTGGGGGGTGGGTGGCGAGGGTGGTCTGGGCTGGGTGGGGAGGGTGGTGGGTGGGTGGCGGCGGTGGTCCGTTCAAATGCATTGTGGTTCGAATGCATTCAGTGCAATATTCGTTAATTATTCGGATGAATATGTTGAAATTTTGATTGTTAGTGTTAAGAAGTTGTTAATTATTCGGTGAAATTTGGATCATTATTCGTCTGCGTATGGAGTTTTCGGATTGACAAATAGCATAAAGCCTCTCATATACGACCAAATAATCATTCCTATACCACCGAATACTCATACATTCTATTGAATAATTTCCCTAAAAATTAAACTATTTTACCGAATAATATTTAAAAACGGAATGCATAAAAATTAACTCGGAGTCAAAGCGAAAATTGATTGACAAAAAATTAAACATTATTCGGTAGTGTATGACAAATTATTCAGTTGAATTGGTAAAATTTGATCTGAAATGGATGGAAAAATGAAATATAACATTATTCGGTAGATTATGAAACATTATTCGGTGGAATGGACAAATTTTTCAAAACAACGAAATCAGATCCGGAAAAAAAAAGCGCGTCAGACCTTTTTAGGTGGGTCCCACCAGTTTTTCTATTTTTAAAAAAAAAGAAACACTCATTTAAACCTGGTCTTCCATTTCTTTCAATCAAAGGCCAAGATTTGTGCACTAAGTACACCCTAAGGGGTGTGCACAAGGGAACCACTCCATATATATATATATATATATATATATATACACACACACACAATATTATAAATAATTAGTGCAGGTCCCGTCTCGTGCACATAGCATATATTAATACAATATTATAAATAATCTAGATAAATTCTAGTAAATAAAAAATAATGATCTAAATATAAATAAATTTTCACTCCAAAAAAATATAGATATAAATAAAATTAGTTCGACATATTATATAAATATTTTTTTTCAAATCTATTGTTAATTAAATCTCATGTGATATAATAGATAGTTGATTTTTAAAAATATTTTCATATTCTTTTTTTATTAAATATGTAGTACGTTAGTTTACTAAAATATCTATGTAAATATATATGGATTGTGGCTACATAATATTTTAATAATTTATTTTTTCTTCAAAAAACAATATAGATATAAATAAAATAACAATGATTGAATAATTAATTTTGATATAAATAATTCTCTCCACCAAAAATTAATCTAGATATAAATAAAATAGCACGTATCAAATACTACATATTTATCTTTTAATATGTTTGATAGGTATGACTATGAAATATTGTTTTTTTTTTCAATTAACTAAAATATATACATATAGATAGATTGTGACTTATATTATAATTTTCTATAAACTATGACAATATATTAATTTATTAAGTTTTCCCTTATGATCAACCACAACGCGCCACATAGGATTTTTTTTTCCGTAGGATTAACCACAGCGTGCACATAGAACGTTATTTATCCATTATAGTATGTGCAGTGGCGGAGCTAGGGGGTGCTCGGGGATGCTCGAGCACCCCTCTGGCTCGGAAAAAAAATACAAATTTTTTTTTGAATATATTTAGTATTTTTAAGGTAATATAATATCTTTAAATGATATTTGAAACAAAAGTGCTATCTAGCTCAAGTTGTAAGAGAAGGAAGGGAGAAAGCAAAGAGAATTTAAAGGTCTTGAGTTCAAATCCCATCTCTTTAGCTTTTTATGTATTTTACTCTATCATTAATTCTTCTTAATTTCTCTTTATTTTTTTTCTATCAACCATTTCATTAAAAATGTCATATTTATGTTTAAATTATATATTAAACCTTTTGTTTCAATATAGGTTTAAAAATAATTCTTCGTCAATTTTTCTATATTTTTTGTTTCTCTTCTATTTTTTTTTGTTACTCTCATCTATTTAAATCCAAAACAAATCATTAAAAAAATCACAATTTTAGTGTTTTTTCAATATTTTTTTTACAAAATCTTCTTATCAAATATACATCAAAAAAAATACTTCACGAATTTTTTTTAGTACCCCCTGCCTGAAATTCTGGCTCCGCCACTAAGTATGTGTATATAAATAAAATATAAATATAAATGATGTCATTTTACCATAAAATCTGTGAAGTCTAAGAGCATCAGCACTCATGGGGTAACTCTATCAATCTCTCTGTTCATAATATTTCGACACATCATTTTCAACTAGCTCTACCCTATCCTTTAATAATTCTAACTTTTAACTCGCATCTATAAGTTTACCCCATTACTATTTTGTAAACCTTATTTATATCACACCATATATTTTTAACTAATCAAAACTTATTCCACTTAATTAAAAAGAATATAATCCACTTTTATTTTTATTTTTAAATAAAAAAAAGATGGAGAAGAATGAGTTTACCCCTTCTCCTTTCTTTCATTGAGTGAGATTAAAAAGAGGGGTAAGGGTTTGATAAAAACCATTGATGCTGATGCTCTGATGAATCAACATCTAACTTATTTAGAAAAAATATTGCTTTTCCGTTACATATTACGAGGATATTGCTTTGCTGGTTTAAAATATTATGACAATATTAATTATAAAGTAATAAATTAATATTGTAAAATATTAATAAAAGTTAGGATAAAAATATTTTTTTTAAGTAAATATTGTAGATACAGAAAACAAACAAAAGCAAACAAATACCTTCGGGTAGTTTTACAATAGCAATACGCAGGGAACGCAGACACGCAGTCCCGTTTTCGTCGGACCCCGGCATCCATGGATACTGCAGAAGATACTCCACCAAATGATAATGATTTTGACCATCGATGCATACCATTAGAGGGGTATAGCCACGGTAGTCAACCTGAGTAGCCACCTCCTGGTCAGACTCCATCAGCATCTGCAGAATCGGCAGATTTCCATTCTTACAAGCTGCGTGCATCGGAGTTTCCCCGTAATTGTTCCTGGAGCTCACCATGGTGGGTCGTTTCCCAAGGATTATCTCCACCATCCCTGCATTTTGAAAGTCACACGCACTGTGCAAAACAGTGTCGCCACTCTCATTTCTCACGTCTAGCGAATTTGCGTCCAGCTCCACCGTTTTCTTGAATTCGGCCATTTTGTTTAATATGATCACTGAATGAATATCTGTATCCATATTTGTTGACGATGGACTAGATAGAGTGAACCAAATGGATTAAGGTTTTTTGTGTTTGGTTAAAAATATGGGCCAAGCTTTATATTGTATGTCCGGGGGAACCACATTGTTAGGTTCCAAGAACTTCCTTGTGTACTAAATGCATCTTGTTAGTTTGTGTTACAACTTGTGTTTTGTGGAGAACGAAGAAAAGAGAAAAACAGGTGTAAAATTGAACGACTTGATTACATTGAATTTAATTGAATTGATACATTAGTATCAGACCCGGTCAAATCCCCATCCCACGTCGATCAACAAATTGATTGAAAAATATAAAATGATAATTTTTTTTAATTAAAATCTAACTAGTGCAGTGACGCGTAATATAGAATATTACTCCATTTGTGCAGATGATTTTTATAAAATAGTTTTATACATATGTAAAACATTTATTAAGTTAAAATAGAATTATTAGGGATTCTTATAATATATTTCAAATCTAATTAACTTAGGATTGCAATTTAATTAACCAAGGTGGCATGTTTATACTCAAAATAAATAGGACCAAAGATATTATAAATCTTTTTGAACGGTTAAAGAAAAATAAGTAAATTATCATATCTTAACTAATTTGCATTTGTTAAGATTTGGTCAAAATATTACTACAAATAATTAAAAAAATATATATTTAATGAGGATAAGAATAAAAAATGCATGCTCTCTCCCGAATTTTTTTTCAAAATATTCACTAAAAATTAAATAATTACAAAAATATTCACACTTTCAAACTATTTACAAAAATATTCATTTTTGTCAGACTGGACAGAAAAACGCGGTCTGAGACCGCGTCTCTTGATTTTTTTATTTTTTTTTTCCAGAAAAATTGAAACAAGGAAGAAGCCCGGAGGGAGGCGGAGGAGAGAGGAAGGGGAGGAGGGAGGGAGAGGAAAGGGCCGGAGGGAGGCAGAGGAGAGAGGCGGCCGGTGGAGGGAGACAGAGGAAAGGGGCGAAGGGAGGCGGAGGAGAGAGGCGACCAACGGAGGGAGAGAGAGGAAAGGGTCGAAGGGAGGCGGAGGAGAGAGGCGGCCGGCGGAGGGAGAGAGAGGAAAGGGTCGAAGGGAGGCAGAGGAGAGAGGAGGGATCCAAGCTCGGGAAAGGCAGCCATAGAGGAGGCAATGGAGGCTATGAGAGCCCCCATTTCGGATCCAAGCGTCTCCGGCTCTCTCCACCAGATCTCCACCGAGGCGAGGCGATGGCGGCCATGGGAGGGTCCAAGCTCGGGAAAGGAAGCCATAGAGGAGGCAAGGCGATGGCGGCCATGGGAGCCCCTTTTCACCCCTTTTCACCCAATTTCAGATTTTGACCTTACGAATAAAACACGGTCTCAGACCGCGTTTTTCTGTCCAGTCTGACAAAAATGAATATTTTCGTAAATAGTTTGAAAGTGTGTATATTTTTATAATTATTTATTTTTTAGTGAATATTTTGAAAAAAAAATTCCTCTCTCCCAATCCTCTGTAATATATATTAAAAAAATCAAAGTCACTAATTGGACAAAATTAATTAGGCTTCGTTTGGATTCATAATTACCTATATCTTTATCCACAATTGGTTATATAACAACCTCTGTATTACGTACTTATCCACAATCCTCTGTAATGCGTACTTATCCACAATTGGCCGGTTATATAACAACCGAAATTAATTAATTACCTATATATATTTTTTTTAACAGTGGGCAAACCGGAGGAAGGTTCTGCTAAGAAAACAGAACACAACTTGATCATCCTGAAGGATGATGTTACAAAGATCCATGTTCAAATAGAGAGTAGACAAATTACAGCTCCTACTACTCTTAGCAATGGAATCGGCAACTCTATTTGCTTCTCTATAACAGTGCTTAAATTCAATATGCTCAAAATAATTAGAAAGAAGTTTGATTTCTTCAACTTGGCGCAAGATCTCCCAATTCGTTGTTGTCACTCCCGTAATTGCTTTCACTGCTTCTAAGTTGTCACCTTCAATTATGACTTGCTTCAATTATGACTTGCTTGAAGCTCCTGTCAATCGCTCTCTGCATACCTGTGCATATAGCTGAAACCTCGGTTCGGAGAATAGAGCTTTGTCTTATCTCCCGGTGAAAAATATCGATAACATGACCATTGGAGTCCCTGATGACCCCTCCCACATAACACTAGCCAGTGGGGCGCACTGAGCCATCAACATTTATTTTTATTATTGTATTCGGTGGTTTTTTTCATTTAGTCTTTTGCCGCTTATTCTTCATGTTTGTTTTTACTGTCTCGTCATTTGATTTTTTCCCACTCATAACGTCATTTAGCACCCTTTGGACCAGGGCCGATGGGTTGTCTAGTTTGTTATTTTGAAAGATTATGTTGTTCCTTGTTTCCCACACTAAAGATTTATTTGTTACTTGTTCGTAATTTCTAGTTATCGATCTTGTTACTGGGCAATTTATGGTGCATATCTTCATCCTCATTATTACACAAGCAACAATGAGAAGGAACTCTATTGAAGTACCTATTAAGCCTGCATTTGGTAGCTAGCTAGCCCGTCAACAGCTATTTTCCAACAAGATTTTGTAATCGAGGTGGAACTTTTAACTTCCAGATCCATTTGTAATCATAGTCGTCTTGTTGCGTTTCTTTGATTAGTTGGTATGCAGATTTGGTTGTAAAGTTTCCACTCGGATTAGGCTTCCAAATCAGTCTATCTCTAGGTTTCCATTCTGGAATTTTGATTTCTTGTATCTTATTTTCTATGTGTTGAGGAAAAAAACTCATAAGAAGGGGGACATTCCATTGGGTTTGGTGTATAATTAGATCATCCACTCTTAGATTATGGTTATAATTATTCTTATATCTTGTTAGATCATGGTCCAGAAGCCACGGGTCATCCCAAACACTAATCCCCATTTCCAATGATCCAAAATAATCCTTTATGGAATTTGTCTCTTAAGTTTAGCAGTCTACCAAATTGCCAAGAAGTGTTTTGAGTTGATCTTTGTCGAATTGTTTCTGTTTGTAGATATTTCTCCTTAATGAGTTTGGTCCATGTATTATCATGGTTAGAGTATAGTTTCCAAAGCAGTTTCATCTGTAAGCTAATGTTCATTTCTTCAACTGTCTTGAAGCCAAAGCCACCTTCATTTTTTGGTCTGCAGATCCTTTCCCAGCTAATAAGAGGGTTATAGCGTTGAGAAGATAGTTTATTCCAAAAGAAATTCTTGTTAGTCTGATCTATTTGGTTGAGCACCCCTTTAGGTAGCATGAAATTTTGCATTAGATAGTTAGTTTTAGAATAAAGATTCGCTTGTATTAGTACTGCTCTACCAGCTTGAGATAGCGACGAAGCTTTCCATTTCTAAAGTTGTTTCTTGAGGCTATCGATAGCTTCTTCAAAGACGCAGTTCTTAACTCTTCCACTTATGATGGAGATTCCAAGGTATTTCTCCATAGTTTTTGATATCGGAATCCTCATTTGTTGAGCTAGACTACTGACTAAAAGTTAGAGCTAACATTCTCCGAGACTTGGAGCGAGCTTTTGCTAAAGTTTATTACTAGCCCGGATAGATTAGAAAAGTTGTTCAACATGTTCTGGATAGTGTGGAGACACTTGAAAGAGGATTCAGAGAAAATAAGAGTATCATCAGTAAAAGTTAAGAAGGGGATAGGAGTACCATTCTTTGTGATCTTTATGCCTATCAAGGCATCATGCCATCATCCAGCTGGGCTTCCTTATGTAACTCTCGAGCTAGGCTTTCCATGACAAGTACAAAGATATAAGGTGCTAAAGGGTCACCTTGTCTGATTCCTCTGGTTGGTTTGAACTGTTTTCCTGGGCAATTATTAACCAAAACCGAGAAAGTAGTTGTGGTTATGCACTTCATCACCCAATTGATCCATTTTGGATGAAATCCAAACTTGGTCAGAGTTGCCTCAATAAAGCTCCAATTAACCATATCATATGCTTTTTCCATGTCAAATTTTAGTGTCATCCAGCCCTTCTTACCTTTTTTCCTATGGAAGATATGAAAGACTTCATGTGCTATTAATGTGTTGTCTTGGATGGATCTTCCTTCCACAAAGGCCCCTTGAAAAGAACTAATGATTCTAGGAAGTATTGGTTTGAGCCTATTTGCTAGAATCTTTGTTATAATCTTATAGATTGTGTTGCACAAGCTAATAGGTCTGAAATGATTAATGTTTTTCGGATTATCTATTTTGGGAATAAGAGCATTAAACGTTTGATTTATTTCCTCCAAAAGGGTCCCGGAGTGGAAAAAAGCTTTGACTGTTTTGCAGAGAGACGGACCAACAATGTTCCAGTAATAGGTATAGAATTCAGGGGGATAACCGTCTGGCCCCGGGGTTTTGTCGGTAGCCATTTCTTCCACTGTATGTTTTATTTCCAAATTTGTCGGAGGTTTAACTAATGTTGAGTTTTCTAGTTGGGTAATATGTGGTTGTATATTAACAATTTGATTTGGATGGATTTTGTTTGGTTGATGATTTATGAATCTATCTGTCATTTCTTTGGTTATTTGCTCTGAGATTTCAGTTGGGTCAGTGAGGGTAATACCATCCTTTGATTGAAAAGAGGGGGTGGTTTTCCTAAAGTTTTTTATTTTGACCGAGGTTTGGTAGTATTTTGTATTCTTATCAGCTAAGCTTAGGTGTTTGATCATAACCCTCTGCTTCCAAAATTTATGATTGTAGTTCAGTAGCTGATGTTTGTTATTTTCCAACCTGATAAGTTTTGCATTATCAGCTGCTGTAATGGCACCCCAAGGTAGATTTAGTTGTAGCTCTAGAATGTCCTTATCAATTTTGAGTAATTGTTTAATAATGTTGTTTGTTTGAGTTTTGCACTATTTTTTTGTATTGTTTTTTAGCAGTTTTTGTTTTTTCGTAAGTTTATATGCAAAGGGCCATTGTTTTGTAAACAGGGTTGGTAGTTCATGCCATTTCAAATCTAAATGGGGCTCCTTTGTTTACATTATGATCACCAATATGAAAGGTGATCGGACAATGGCCTGAGCTTTATGTAACAGCACTCTGTCGAGGCGCTCGTAGGTATTTGTATTGGAGTTATTGTTGTTGTGCTTTCTCCATGTAAAGGGAATTACCTATATCCTCCGGTTCGAACCCCAGAATGACCGCTCTTTATTTACCTATTCAAGGAATTACCTATATCTTTATTTAAGTATTAATTCATTACTTATTTGAAGAAAAAAAAATCCAAAATTCAACAATTGGTTAACAAACGTATACTAAGGAATGGAATAAAATAATAATACTTATTTAGTCGGATACTTATCTATCCCAACGGAAGTAATACTTATTCAGAATTGGCTATATAATTAACATTCAGAATTAATTAATTATATCTTTATTTAAGTAATTTGAAGAAAAAAATTCTAAAAATCCACAATTGGTTATAACAAACTTGTACTTAAGGAGAAGACGCACAAGACTTAGACGACTTCTCCTTTAGTGTTATACTATTGATTTATACGGCATGCCAATGCAATCACCAAGTTAATATATAAATAAGAAATTGCAATAAAACCTAAATAATTAGATTAATTGGATTTGATTAGTTAGTTAATTAGATAGGCCATACAAATCATCTGCAATAAAATCTCGCTCGTTAGATATGTTGTTATTAATTGGATCACACCCATGATTTGCAATAAAATCTTACGTAGCTTGTTAATTAAATAGATTAAAAATCTTTGTAATCCGATATGTTTGGATTTTGATATATCTCAATTTGTTATTAGTTGTTATCTTTAATTATATTTAATATTGAAATCAACGGGTTTGTTATTCAGTGTTATCCTTAATAAATGAATATGTTAATTGGATTTTTAAAATAACTTAAACAAGTTATACGGCATATCTACACGGTTGTTTTCGATCAGGAGAAAGCCACTAATATATTCTCTGGATTACGGGATACCGTAGTCTCTTTACTCAAAATAATATATAGGGACCGTAGTATCTTTACTCAAAATATTAAAAAAAATATAGTGCAAATCCTAGTGTCGATCCTACGAGTGAATTGAATATAAGTTTGTTTAACAATTAAAAAACAAATCCTACTGTCGATCCTATTTTAAAATAAATCAATTAACAATTAATGAAGATAAATCAATTTTTTTTATTTAGATTTGCAAATCCTAGTCTCGATCCTATATGTGAATTGAAGATAAGTTTGTTTAACAATTAAAAAATAAATCCTAGTGTCGATCCTATTTTAAGATAAATCGATTAAAAATTAATTAAGATAAATAAATTTTATTTAGTGACTGTCGACAGGTGAGAAAATCATTTAAAATAAATCAAGTTTGTTTAGATTTTATTTAGATTTGCAAATCGTCTTTTAAGATAAATCAAGTTTGTTTAGATTAATCAATTAAAATCATTTTAAAAAAAAGCTACGTTAAAGGAGAAGCCGTAAAATATCGTATGCGACTTTCGTTCGCCAGAGGCGCAGGTGGATGGGAATTCGGATTCGATTCGGCTGCCTCTCAAGATGCTGATGATCTCGGAGCGGCAGTCGTCGGTGATGGAGTCGGCGTCGTGTTCGTTTGGGACCGTAGACATACTGCGTGTGGGACCCGTCCAAGCATGAGATGTGGAAGGAGAGCAAGTTGATGGGTTCTTCGAAGCGCTAGAGGTTCAGAGATCTCCTCTACCGAAGCCAAAGCAGCGGCGGCCACGCACCCTATCTTTGTTCTGGCTTCCAAACAACAAAACGGTCACAAGAAATCGTCGATGAGCGGCTCCGGCGGTGAGGCGGTGACGGCAGAGGAAAATATGTCTAATGTCATTGCTTTCAATGACTAGTTTTGCACATTTTACACACATCCAGGTGCGCATAAGTATGTTCAAAACTAGTTGTTGCTTGTTTTATAGTAGTATAAATTCGTAGTCGGCATATATTACAATCAGATACTCGACAATCATTTTTATCATTGTTAACAGTAAAGTATGTCTAATGCATAAGATAGATTCGATTGTGAAGGAGAAAACGAACAAATATGTATATTTCATTTTTTTCTTTTTGGTAAACAATTTATTTCATTTTGTTATTTAAATGCTTTTATGTTTATATATTATGCGAAATAAAATTAAACGGGATTGAGTTACCAAATAAACATAGATTCAAACAAATAAAATTAGTTTGAGTTCTCTTTAACCGGAGTCGAATTAACATAAATTACAAATTCGGACAAAAAAAATTACTTTAGTTAATTAAACAGTGTCGGGTATTGGAAAAATAAAATTAGTTCGATATCTTGTTAATTGTTAATTGGGACCGGGTTAACATAAAATCACGGGGTGATTACTATGATGTCCAAAATTTTGGGCTTTATTAGAAAAATGTCCATCACCCTCTCATATTAGCAAAATGTCCACCCCTGAAATAAAGTTGCTGAAATTGTGGTTTTTTTTCTTCGTGAAATTGATTTTTTTTTTGCGTTGCTGAAACTGCTGAACTGAAGTTGCTGAAATTGATTTTTTCCCCGCGAGATTGAGCTTCTTTTTTTTCCGCGTTTCCAGAGTTGCTGAAACCCTTGTGCCACCCTCTGTTTCAACAGTTTTTTTTTCACATTACTGTTTTTTTTTTCGCGTTACTGTTTTTTTTTCACGTTGCCGAAACCGGAGTTGTTGAAACCCCGATTTCAGCACTGTTGTTGATGCCGAAACCCCCCCCTAATGTTTCAACAATTTTTTTTCCGCGTTGCTTAAACTGTTTTTTTTTCGCTTTGCTGAAACCCCGATTTCAGCACTGTTGTTGATGCTAGGGATGGCAACGAGGCAGGGAATACCCTCCGCGTCCCCTTCCCCATTTGCGAAATGTCTCCCCGTCCCCGTCCCCGTCCCCGTTCGGGGATCAAAAATACCCCCCGTCCCCATCCCCGTCGGGTCCCCGTCCCCATCGGGGAATCCCCGTCCCCGCTTAATTTTCCCCGTTTGCAATCCCCGCGGGTTTCCCCGTTGGGTTTCCCGTTTAAAACCCATGGTTTCCCCCATTTAATAGAAAACCATAAGATATTTTTAAAGTTATGTAAAAAATATAACATAAATATTACATATAATTGGGGATTTCATACTCCATATCGGGGATCCCCGCGGGGTACCCAACGGGGACGGGGCGGGGCGGGGATCGAGGTGGGGACTACTATCCCCGTCCCCATCCCCGTCCCCGCGCGAGGAATCAATTTGCCCCCCATCCCCGTCCCCGTCCCCGTTTAAAATCCTCATCCCCGTCCCCGTCGCGGGGATTCCCCGCGGGGAACGGGGAGTCCCCGCCCCATTGCCATCCCTAGTTGATGCTGAAACCCCGGTTTCAGCAACGTTGTTGATGCAAAACCCACGGTTCCAGCAACGTTGTTGATGCTGAAACCCCGATTTCAGCAACGTTGTTGATGCTGAAATTGTTGCTGAAACCGTGTTAGGGGATATAAAATTTAGCCTATGCGGGATTCGAACCCATGTATTTGCGCATAGCACATCGCTCTACCATTGAGCTAAGAGGCTTTTAAAGGAGATTTAAAGCAAATTCAACAACAACAATTTCAGCAAATTCTAGTTTTAAAGCAAGTTCAGCAACAACAATTTCAGCAAAAAGAAGGAGCAAACTAAGAGTCCTCACCAAAAGAGTAAAAATATTCCTCTCACGAGTCTAACTCCAAATTTCTTTCCACAACGTTGTTGTTGAAAACCCGATTTTAGCATTGTTGTTGCTGCTGAAATCGGGGTTTCAGCAACATTGTTTATGGTTTCAACAATGTTGTTTATGGTTTCAACAAAGTTGATAATGTCAAAACTCTTAGTCGAGTTATAAAGGTGTGACGAGAAGATAGAGTCGTGACCTTGATTTCTTCGATTTCGAATCCGAAGGATGAAGCAAATCGTCTTTTAGAGTATGCTGACCGAGGAAGGAGCGAGGTGGAGCAAGAATGAGAACGACTGGAGGAGCGTGATGGAGAACAACTAGAGAAATGGGCGAGATGGAGAATGGACGGAGATGGCGCAGACGAGAAGACAGAGCATATGCGGTCGGAGAAGGAGCTAGATGGAGACTCAGAGGCGGGTGGGAGAGTCGAAGGAGTGGAAGGGTTAGGTGTAATTACATAAAGGGACACCGAAACAAAAAAATAAATATTTTCAAATTCAAACTCTTGAGGGTAAAACTGAAAAGAGAACAACAATCAATCCGGACCATCCAAAGTTTTAAGAAATTTCAATCGGACGGTCCAGATCCACTCAGTGGATTTAGTAAAAGTAAGAGCAGTTGTGGCTATAGATTCTCTGTTACCATCTCAAATTACGTGAGATATGGGCCCTAAATAGTTTCGTGAAGTGCTAGAGTTGACACTTCTGGACTCCGCCTCCGCGTAGTATGTACGTCCATATATAAAATTATTAGGCGATATGCATTTACTACCTCTTGACTTGCCCACCCTCTTCCATTTATGTATATACATGCATATATACAATTTTGAGGCGATATGCATCTACTACCTCTTGTTTTGCCCACTTACCTCCATTTATGTAAATACATGTACAGGTACATACACACAAATAAATAAATATATTGACTGAGTCAAATTTTCATCGAGTGATTTACTTCCAATTTATATTAAATGAATTTTGATTGAGAGGTGATTTGGTTGCGTTGGACATTTATTCAACAATGTTCGAGTAGGCCGGAGAAGTGAGGTGGTCTGTGGATGGGAAGTGGAAGGGAATTAAGATTGCCCCGTCAGCACCAACGGTACGGTGTCTCACTTGTTTTCTGCAAAAACAAATGATAATATTTTGGTTGTAAAGGCCAACTATCAACGGAGCTCAGAAATAGTGAATATGTTCCGTGTTTATGGAAAAGCGTCGTAACAACCGGTAAACTTTGCGAAGTCAGAACTGTCGTTTAGTAAGAATGTGAGCGCAGAGGTTCGGGGGGAGATTCAGGGATTAGTGGGGGTGGTAGAAGTGGAAAAGCATGAGACGTACTTGGGGCTTCCAACAATGATTGAAAGGTCAAAAAAAGTTATTTTTAGTGGGATACAGGATAGGATTTGGAAGAAACTGAAGGGGTGGAAGGCCAGAACGTTATCGAGAGCGGGGAAAGAGGTCCTATTAAAGTCGGTTGTTTCCTTTTGCCGAGCTATATGTCCAGAGAAATTGAGCAATTGATGAGTGATTTTTGTTGGGAAGATGGGGAGGAGAGCAAGAAAATGCATTGGTTATCTTAGAAGAGAATGAGCCACTCAAAGGATAGAGGGGGTTTGGGTTTCAGGGATATGGAATTATTTAATTTGACTCTGCTTGCTAATATGGGATGGAGGCTAATGACAAAGCCGGAGGCGGTGCTGTCCAAAATTATGAAGGCAAGGTATTATCCCTGCCACATTCCTCCTTCTTTGAGGCGAGTATAGGAAGTAGCTCGAGCTATGTGTGGCGGAGTCTCCTTCGAGCTAAAAGTGTTTTGGAAGAAGGTTTGTATTGGACAGTTGGGAATGACACCAATCTATATGCTTGGGGGGGACCGATGGCTGCCGAGACCTACCTCGTTCAGGCCAGTGGCGAACCCGTGCAATGAAGGCAAGTTCACAAGGATCATCGACTTCATAGATTAAGAGACAAGCAGGTGGGATGAGACGGCGGTTCGGGAAGCGTTTGTGCCTTGCGATGTGGAGGTGATCCTTCGGATCCATCTAGTCGATCCCCGCATGGAGGATTCTCCGATTTGGTACTACTCGAAGTGTTGTATTATAAGATCAAAATGAGATTTGGTTGAGGTTTGATCGAAGCCCGAAGGTTGAAGGAGAAGAGAGATTGGAGGGAAAACTTCACAAACTTTCTCTTTCAATTGAATGAATCTGAATACAGATTTTGTTATTTATACAAAGCCCAAAACAACAGGCCCAAATATGCAAAGTGCAGCCCAAAGGAAACCCCGTCTTCTAAACCCGAATACAAGGTTACTGAATGCGAAACCGAATACAGATCCTAACACCCCCCTCAAGATGGAGGTGGGGAAGCAACTCAAATCTTGGACAAAAGGGGACGAAGATGGCAACCTGGAACATTCTTCGTAAGAAAATCAGCGAGCTGATCACGAGTGGGAACGTGATGCAACGAAATCAAGCCTTCCATGAGTTTCTCTCGCGCGTAGTGACAGTCAAGTTCAATGTGTTTGGTGCATTCGTGGTAAACGGGGTTACGAGCAATGTAAATGGCAGCCTGGTTATTGCATCTAACCGGCATTGGTGTGAGACCAGGAACATCGAGCTCGCTCAACAATCTGGTGAGCCAAGCTATTTCAGTGCAGACACGGAGGAGAGACCGATATTCAGCCTCCGTCGAAGAGAGTGAAACACTCTACTATTTCTTTGACTTCCAGGAAATCAAACACGAGCCCAACCACTAACCGAGCGGCATTTGAGGGGGCAACTAGCCCAATCAGCGTCGCAGTAAGCTTGGAGAGTAAAGCTCGAACTTCTGGTAAGAAGTAAACCCTTTGCAGCTGTCCCACGAAGATAGCGCAACACATGAATCCCAGCATCCATGTGGGCAGTCCGGGGAGCTTGGAGAAATTGACTTAGGAATTGAACTGTGAAGGCTAAGTCCGGGCGGGTATGCACTAGGAAATTCAATTTCCCTATCAACTTTCGATAATCAGAAGGATTCAACAAAGGTTCACCATCATCAGGTGCAAGTTGCAAATGTGGTTCAAGCGGGCTAACCACTGGGGAATCTGGGCACGAGAACTCATCTAAGAGCTCATGGACAAAACGTTGTTGGCTGAGCAAATAGCCATTGGCAACTTTGATGAATTCAATTCCCAGGAAAAGGCTGAGCTCGCCCAAGTCCTTGATGCGAAACTCTACATCCAAAAACGCCTTGAGAAGGAGCATTTCATGAGAATCACTCCCTGTTATCAAAATGTCATCGACATACACAATAATAAAAAAAACCAAGCCCTTGTTTTTCCTGAAGAAGAGGGAATAATCACTAGCCGATTGAGTATAGCCTCGACGTCTCAAGGCAGAAGACAACCGGGCATACCACTGCCTAGACGCTTGCTTCAAGCCGTAAAGCGACTTCTTCAGTCGACAAACCCTGTGATCATTATCAACCAACAAGCCAGGGGGAATTTTCATGTAAACTTCTTCGTGCAAGTGACCGTGCAAGAAAGCATTATTAACGTCGAGTTGCAAAATTGTCCACTCATTCTGTAGAGCAACTGTGACTAATGCACTCACGATTGTCATTTTTACAACAGGCGAGAACGTCTCAGTATAATCCACACCCTCCCGTTGTGTGAATCCTTTAACCACGAGCCTAGCTTTATAACGTTCTATTGAGCCATCAGCTTTCCTCTTGACTTTGTAAACCCACCTTCACCCTATGGCCCTCTTTCCCTTGGGTAAATCAACAATTTCCCAAGTGTTGTTAGCATCAAGGGCCTGAAATTCCTCTTTCATAGCTGTTTGCCAGACCCTGAACTTGCAAGCTTCACCAAATGATAATGGCTCATGATCAGGACGAGTCACAAAAGGGGAAGAAGCAGAAGGAAACTGAAAACTAGAAGTTATAGTGTGAAAGCAATACTCAGCAGTGGTGCATTGTGAGCATATGTAATCTGAGAGGTGAGCAGGTGGGTTATGAGTTCTAGTAGAGCGTCGAAGAACCTCTTGGGATGTGCCTGAAACAGCTTGAAGAGGTGGAGGAATGGGTGGAGAGCTAACAACTCTACTGTCAACATCATCATCAGCTAGAGGATGTTGTTCAGAGAACGTAAACTGAGGCACATCAACAGCACTGGAAGACAAGGGAAGGCTAGAGAATGGAAAAATATGCTCATGGAACACCACGTCCCTAGAGACCAATATCTGATGGGTCTCAACATTGTACAACTTATATCCCTTCTTCCCTCCAGGATAGCCAAGAAGAACACATGGAGAGGCTCGAGAAGCAAACTTATCTCTTCCATGTGCTTGGGTGGATACATAGCATAAACACCCAAAGCATTTGAAGTAATCAAAAGAAGGTGCTTGACCATATAATTTCTCATAAGGAGATTTCATCTGCAGCAATATGCTAGGCAAACGATTAATGATATGGACAGCCATAACTACACTGTCACCCCAAAACCGCTTTGGCAAGCATGACTCAAACATGAGACTCCTAGCTACTTCCAGGATATGTCTATGTTTCCGTTCAACTACTCCATTTTGTTGTGGAGTAGCTGAGCAAGAACGCTGATGTGAGATGCCTTGATCTAGCAGAAATTGAGCATGCTCTGCACTCCCACCAAGCTCGAGTACATTATCAGTTCTTATGGACAAAACTTTCCTCTCAAACTGTCTCTCAGTCATAGCAAAGAATTGTTTCATTGCTGTGAAAGCAACATATTTGCTAGGGAGGAGCTGCACCCAGGTGGTGCGAGTGAAATCATCAACCAAAGTCAAAAAATATCGATAATTATCATAAGTGGGCAAACGATAAGGCCCCCACACATCAACATGAAGCAATTCAAAAGCAACTTTAGTTTTGATTGAACTTAATGGAAATGGTAATCTGGCTTGCCTTGCACGAGCACAGATTAAGCAAGATTGCAGGTCTGAATTACAGCCTTTGTTTATCTGAATTGAATTCAAAGTTTCAAGTCTCTGAGGTGGGAGGTGACCTAACCTCTTATGCCACAGCGAGGCATCCACCAGGCTTGACATTTTATTCTGTACTCCATGAGTATGAGCAGCAACTTGAGGAGAACCACTAAATCCAAACAGAAACAGATCCTTGACAAGCTCACCTATTTTCATAGGGCTCTTCATAGAAGAAGCCTGCAAATAGCAACCCTTGGCTGTAAATAACACAAAACAACCAAGATCTCGAATCAATTTGCCTACTGAAATCAGATTGCACTTGAAGTCAAGCACCAATAAAGTGTGATCAAGTGTCAATCGTTAAGCAATTTTGACAATTCCTGCCATGGTAATGTGAGTAACCTCTCCAGTTGGCAAGGTAACTGTGAAGGGCTTGGTTAATTGATAGTGCGATTTGAACAATCTCAAATCACTACACATATGATCACTAGCCCCACTGTCTACAATCCAGACCCGACCATCCAAGATCTGTTGTGAAAGGGAAGTACCTGAAAACCCTGCAAAGTCGTCAGCTGTTAGTTCCTTATTGCGTGGAGAGGAACCAGTTGACTGCAGCAAAGAGATCAATTGAGCTATCTGGTCACTGGACATATCTGGCTTGTGATTCTAATTGGCATTTCCTGCAAACTTGCGCTCTCCTCCATCCTTCCTGTCTCTATTTTCTGTATATCCTGGAGGAAAACCGATTATGAAGAAACACCTATCAACGGTGTGGTTTGTCTTTTTGCAATTGGTGCAAAACAGTGGCTTCCTGTCTGAGCGACCTTTCTCGTTTTCCACAGAGCTCCTTCCTGGACTGAAGCTTTGTGAATTTCCATAATTCGTTCCCAAATTTCCAGATCCGGATCCAGTATTTCCTGCCTTAGATCAAGAGTTAGACGCCTTGGCGACTTGGCGTGCATCGAAGCTCCTTCACTCTGAGCAGAGTTGTTTCGAGACTTGCTCTCTCACTGATCTTCCTCTTGAGTCAACAAGAAGTATATCCGATCCACATTAGGTAAAGGATCCATCAGCAAAATAGTGCCTCGCACAAAAGTGTACGAATCATTCAGCCCCATCAGTAGCTGAAATATCTTAAGATTCTCTTCATACTTGCGAAAATTGTCAGCATATTTGCAAGTGCAAGATCCACAAGAACATGGAGAAAAATTCTTCACGCTCTCCAATTCATCCCACATAGTTTTCATTTTAGTAAAGTAATCGGAAAAGGAACTGGTACCTTGAGGAGTGGTAACCAGATCTTGTTGAATCGAATAGAGCTGAGTGCCTCCGACTTTGCTGAAGCGATTATGAAGTTGCTTCCAAACTGCCTGGGCCGAATCATTGTAGATCACGCTACGCTTGATCTCAGGACTCAAGCACACCCGGACGAAGCGCACCCAACCAAGAAGAAGACCGCTTAGGAACACCCACGCCAACGACACACATAACCCGAAGAAAACACCCGAAAACCGGTCAATCAAGACACGGATTTTAATACTCGTAAATGAGGGGTAATGAACCTCGTAATAATGGTTTGTTAACCTTTTAATCAAGAATCATATATAAATAAAAATATAGACCGAAGAAACAAATCTATAAATCTATATAATTATTTAGATATAATAATGTGAATAAATTAAATAATGTCAAGCTTGCCTTGCAAGCATCACAAAAGACCGGCGGAAAATCCGGGGAGAATCCCAGAAATCCAAGCCCGGCTTGATGCCCAAGGAAGCGGTGAGCACGTCCTACGATGCCGGAGAGGAAGAGGATGAGGACCGGAGGACGGGCGAAGCCATCACCCCAACACCACACCACCAACCAAGGCGCTGGAGAGGAGCATATCCGTAAGAACCAGCCACATCCATGGAAGACACGAACGGACGGGGAGCCCAGATGCGGCGACGAATCAGAGGGCCGAGGAGTCTTCCCCGGAGGGCAATCGGAGAAGCGCCGCCGCCGAAGACCGCAAGGGAGGTCAACAGCAGAGCAGACAGCGGCTCCGAACAACCCAACGGCGGGGAATGAAGCAAGAGAGGCGATCGAAACCGGCGAGAGGAGACCGGTCAGAAATAGCCCCTTGATTCGATTTCTAAACTCTCGAAGAGGAAAATATGAAAAGAAGATTTGGGATTTAAAGAGTAGGCGATTGAAACAATCACTCAATCTGAGAACGAGACCAAAAGAGATCTGTTTTGTACCCTGTATTTGGTTTCTAAACTCACATCGGACACAGAAATGAAGCCCCACGGAACAATTGCCTCAATCAGCGACGACTCTTCCCACCGACGAGGAGCGCCTCAGTCGAGAAGAGGACCCGACCTCCGAAGAGGGATTAATTGCCTCCGAAGAGGGGTTAGGAGCCTCGGAAGAGGAGTTTTCAGGCCCGCCGACGGATGGAAATCCGGCAGAGGGGGTTAGTTACACGATATCCATGGAAGTTTGCAAACGGTGTTCATCAACCCAAACAGGGGTTAGGAGCCTCAGTCGATGAAATTGCCTCCGAAGAGGGATTAATTGCCTCCGAAGAGGGGTTAGGAGCCTCGGAAGAGGAGTTTTCAGGCCCGCCGACGGATGGAAATCCGGCAGAGGGGGTTAGTTACACGATATCCATGGAAGTTTGCAAACGGTGTTCATCAACCCAAACAGGGGTTTTCCAATGCTCTCAAAAGAGAGTTTTTTTGTTTCCAAGGGGGGGATTTTTGTGTTCGTTAAAGGCTTTTGTTTGTGATCACAAAAAAAAAAAGAAAAAAAAAAAGAACAATATTCGATTATATTGATGAAATTGCAAAAAAAATACATAAAAACCTTGATTTAAGCCCTTAAACGGCCCACAAAACCCTTTTTTTTTAGGCCAATTTGCTAAACTAGACCAAAAAACGGGCCTATTTGCTAAACTAGACTAGTAGCTCAAAAATTGGCCTAAAATACACTTTCTACCCCCATGCCAATTAAATAGCCGGTTTTTTTTAACTGTTCATAACCGGTTGTAGTGGGTGAGGAATTGAGAAATTAAAAGGAGGAGGGAGGGAGAGAGAGACGGTTACATTTCCGCAAAACCGAAAGGAGAAGGCGACGAAGACAGATAGAGAGGAGGCGACAGAGAGAGAGGAGGCGACAGAAAGAGAGCGGATTCACACCCACTTCCCAATCAGAGGTAAGCTTCACAGATCCTAAGAACCCACCCAGCTGAGCTTCCTTTCTTGTTTTTGTAGTTCAATTCGGCATCTTTATCGATCTGGTCTACCGGGATCATGTTCATCAGGTTTTGAAGTGATGCTTCGCACATTGTATTGAAAGGTTTAATCTTTTTTAGTTTTGAGTTGGTTTGGGCATGGTTCTGTATTTGGGGTTTGTAATTGGGGATACTAGTTTCTTCTATTTCCTTTGAATTGGAACCCGAATTCAATGCGTGTGAGCTGAATATGAGATTTAGGGTTTATATTGGGGGTTTTCAGTTGAAAGAGTAGAAGGAAAATTATATGATAGAAATATCCTAATTGCAGGAAGGGCATTGCTTGTTTTCCAATTTGGTTGTTGCAGATTGTTGATTCGTTGGTTTGACAAAGATGTTTTGTTAGTTTTAATCCCTCAAATTTAAACAAATGCCTAATTTCTTCAATTGGAAGGAATAAAAGATAATCATGGTAGGGCTTATACTAATTTCTTCAGCTGATTTCGGAAATGGATTTTCGGCAAATATTAGGCTTAGCTGATCATCACCATTTCAGATACTATTAGGGGTGATTTGCAGACCAAATTCCTCAAGTGAAGGGAATAAAAGATAATCATGGTAGAAATGTCAAAATTGCTAGAAGATCAGTCCAAAAGCAATGATCTTTCCAAACTTTTGATCTGTTTGCTTTGCAATTGAAAACTAGATTCATTCAAACTACTACAACACTTGCCTCATCTTGGCCAGTGGAACATGATCAACAAGGTAAATATGCATATATGAAATTATGAATGTTATTGTTTTGGTAGTAATTTTGAAAGGCCTGGACAACTTCTGTTTTTTCATCACTCGTGCTTCCTCACTGTCTCACAGAAAGTGATAAATGGAAGCACTGTGAATAAGTGAATAACTGGGCATGCATCAACTTCTCCAGAAGTGTGCAAGAGAGTGATGCTCGTGGCTTCTGTCGCCAGCTAGTACAAATGTGCCAAGTCTCTAGCATGGTAAAACTATTTCGGATACATGTGTAATGCTTTATTGATTGTTGTTTGAGAAACAGATCCGAGTTTCTTGTTCAATCATATCTATTCATTTTGACCTACAGGAGTTCAATCCCGAGCCTATATTCCCAATCCATACAGCTTGACCAAATCAATTGAATAAGGCCTTGAAATATGTATATAATACTGCTGCAAACAAACTAGACGGGAAGGAACTGGAGTTGCTCATTGCAATTCTACCGGACAATAATGGATCCCTATATGATTTTTTTTTTCTAGTTTCATTGATAGTCTCCATGATAATGAAACTGCATTTTGCTATATCTCGTCTTCTAGGACTATTTTGGAAGGAACATAGAGATTAGATTTTCAAAGACAGCTATTCTGTTACATATAGTCTTGATTTTATTCACATTATCTCTTGGTTAAATATAAATCTAAAAGAACTACGGCAATTTGCTGATTATGCTTTAAATCTGCTACTTACAAATGCCTGGCATCAATCACACTCATTCAGGTGATTTCAAGCGCATATGTGAGACAGATTTAGGATTGATTTCTCAGTGTTGCCTCACTAAGTACGTTCTGAAAGTTTCCAGACAGTATCTCGCAAATCTGTCATTGAAGATCAATGTGAAAGTAAGTAATTTGAATTATAAATATAGGCAGGTTATATGATCTGTAAGGATTCCTCAAAATATTTTGCCAATAACAGTTGGGGGGGAAGAAATACGGTGCTCTTAGATGCTCTGAATTCAAGAGTTCCAATGGTTGGTGACACCCCGACGATAATCTTTGGAGCTGATGTGACTCACTCGGAAAATGGAGAGGATGCGAGTCCGTCTATTGCTGTTGTAAGTACCAATGTTTAAAATGACGGGAAAACTTGCGACTTCATATTTCCAGCATACTGATTGTAGGTATGCAGGTCGTAGCATCTCAAGACTGGCCAGAGGTCACAAAATATGCTGGGCTGGTTTTTGCTCAACCTCAGAGACAAGAAATTATTCAGGACCTCTATAAAACCTGGCAAGATCCTCATCATGGCACTGTACACGGAGGCATGATTAGGTTCATATTACATATTCATGTTCTCCGGAGACACTTATCCATGTTCATCGTTTTGTATGTGTGTTCTTTAGTTTAAACATGTGATCAATAAGGATTTGTTATTTTATTATGCCTTTCAGTTTACTATTTCACCAACTTCATGATTGTACGATTGAATATGGTAGGATGAGTATGATGTTAAACTGTAGAGCTTGTTATTGACAGGGTACCAGCATGCCAGCTCACTACAATGCGTTGTGTTTGCACACAAAGATATGAGTTCGACTCTCACATAGGCTAATACGGAGTATGCGTGCATATCTCTATGGACTTGTACGATTGAATATGGTAGGAAATATATACACTAATGACATGACAAATTTGTGAATCTGGTACGACAAATTTATGAATTATCAATATCTCTGAACTTATAAAATTATGAACTTGGTAGGAAATATATAAACTAGTGGTAGGACAAATTTGTAAACCTGGTAGGATAAATATACGATATTGGTATGATAAAAATGTAATCACCGAAATTCCTAAGTGTATAACTTGACACTAATGGTGTGATAGATGTACACGAATGGTAAGATATATTTGTACTATTGGCAATGAAGTAGAATTAATATTGACCAATCCACAATTCACATACTAGTAATTAGTGAGGCGTGAATTGACCCTAATCTCAATCTCAATTACCAGTCCATAAATCCCAATCTCAATCTAATTTCTATCAATCAAAATTCATGAATCCAATCTAATTCAATGCTAGAACGATTGAATTAGAGCCTCTACCCTTGGATATAATGTTACTTAGGTTTCCTTCATCTTCTGTTGTAGACTGGAAACCCTATACCCTTGGTTGTTTTTTTGAAAAATGTGGAACAAAATTTGCTACGGTTTCTAGCTTGATTTTCCTTGAAAGCTATTTAAATTGGTAGGTTAGATGCACACACATGGTAGGATAGATGAAAACTAATGGTAGGATAAAACAACGATATTGGTAGGATCAGAATGGTAGGATTGATGGAAACTAATGGTAGAAGAAAACAACGATATTGGTATGATCATAATGGAAACCCAGTAATTCCTGTATAACTTGACAGTAATGGTAGGATAGATGCACATTGATGGTACGATATATTTATACTATTGGAAAAATGTAAATGCATAATTGACTTTGCGAAAAAAATGAATGATGATGAATCTCAGACAAGCAAAATGAGAAGGCAGGCTCCACAGGCAGAAACAGAAGTTATATGAACCATAGATGCAAAAGCTATACATGGATATATCATGTGTGATGATGAATCTCAAGCTATGGTCCCTATCCTGGATAAAGTTAGTGCTGCACTGAAAGACAAGATCCAAGTAGTGAAGATTGACAACACTCTCCCTCCCCCGCTACACACTCATCACACGGGAATAGAGGATCAGCCTAGGGGGTAGTTCTGATATAGGAAAGAGGAACAACTACAAAGGAAAGGTACAAGATGACTTACCCATCGTTGTCACTGTCACTCACAATATTGTTGCACTTTTCTTGGAATGGAAAGACACTTGAACACTGTTGGTAGGCCAGACCTGTACTTTTGGTAGGATGACAATTGTATCGTTTCCTCGGATCCACGTGTGCCTTTTCCCCCGTCCTTACCAACTCTCTCCTGCTCTGCCTCGGTTTTTGCAGGTCATGTTGGGGTGTTTGAGATCATCCTCTCAAGCTTATATATGTGCTTTGGGAACACCCATCAATGCAATGATTGCATTTTCCCCTCATAAATGCTCCCCCAAATGAAGAACCCCGTTTTGGCGCCAAAATTACACTGACAACCCGCCAAAACAGGTTCGGTCAATCCGTTCCAAATTTTTCCAAATTTTCAGGTATGGTAAGACATTTTAAGCCTATTGGTAGGATAACTATATGCTATTGGTTAGATAATAGTACCATATTGGTCAGACAGATGCTCTCCCTCTCCCCCCAGTGAAGAACCCTGTTTTGGCGCCAAAATTACACGGACATCCCGCCAAAATCGCTATGGACATCCCCCTCCATATTATCACCAAAATTTCAATGTATGGTAGGATAAGTTTGTCCTCTCGGTAAGACACATGTATTCTATTGGTAAGATATATTTCCTCTATTGGTAAGCCAACCGTTTCCAGTTCCCAAAATTGAAGGTGATGCTTTGCCCTCAACTTTCCACTCGTCTCCTATGTTGGCTCCCTTTTTTGCAGAGCATTTAATAAGGAATGACACCCATCAATCAAGATTTCCTAAGGATGGATTGACACCCTTAATTCAATCATTGAAATTTTCCCTCATAAATGCCCCCTCATTTTTCTACTTTATTTGAGCCACACACCATGTCCAACCCCTCCCCCTCCTGATTTCTGTTTTGAGGAAATGATGGAGCTACAGTGCAGATCTCCCCTTCACCTGCTACCTCCTATGCCGGTTGGATTTTTGCATTTGCAAAAGTAGACCACTTTCTACCCCTAGCCAAATTTTTATGTACATGTCTAGTTTAGCCAATAGGCCCATTTTTTGGTCTAAAGACTACCATTTCCTCTTTTTTTTAAGTAGGTAAAAATTCGAATGAAAAACCCTATCCGAAAGCATTTTGTCGGATGAGGTCAAGAAGATTTGTATCTAGGTATAGCTCGGGCCCCTGGTAGAGTAACAAAGGTGTGCAACTTTATCCGATGTCCGGTTACCAATACGGGGAATATGTTATACACTAACATTATTTATTCCTTGGAGAAGACTTCGGATATCTGACATAACCATTTCTATTTCTCAAGGACCCTACGAAACCATATGATACAGCAAAGTAGTGAGTTTTTTTTTTTTTAAGTAGTGTTCCTGGCGATTTCTTATCCAGAAAGGTATCGGACACTGGACGCCCAAGATTACCTTTGGTGAGACCGCATTTGCCGACGATCGAGCTCCTCCTCTATGCGCGTGGCTAGGCGATCTGCATCACAACCACTTCGATCAAATTGTAGCAATTCCTTTATCTGTTTCTGTACCTTCATTACAAGTGCCGAGAATCGAGTCTTCACTAGGAAGCTCTAAAAACCGGCTCCTGGCAATTTCGCTTTCCTTTCCAAATCTGTTCACTTTCTGTTGGGAATCAGCTGCGATATTCCTCGTTCTTCTCCACTTGGCTTTTCTCTTCAAATGTTTATCCAACATTATAAACCCCCACACCAAAAAAAACACCTCCAAACCACCCCCTGCCACAACCACCAAAACCACCCTCATCCACTGGCTCGCATCGGCTTTGTTGTGCGGATAACTCGACAAAGTCGCCCATGATGCCGCAATGAACGCCGTTGCCATGAACAAAATGGCTGTACACATGGCCCTGTGGGAGTACTTGACTGTCATCTCGAATGGCTTCCTCTTTATAGGTATGAAACTCACAAAAGCTATGACAATTCCAAGGGAGATGGACAAACCTGCCGCGTTGGTCACCATGAAGACCTTAAAAGCCGTCGTTGTTGCCGGCACGGACTGCCCTATATAGGGCCCGCGCGTCCTGGTATACTCCTCCCGGAGGGCTCATGGTTGCTTGAAATGCCACTGTGGCGATTAACACGGCTACTATCACCACCGTGTTCCTTGCATTTTGGAGCCCCTCTTTGTAGACCGTCCTTCTCTCTAGTTGTTCATATTTTTGTACTTGTTGTTCAAGGGACTTCAAATTGTGTTTTTCCAGATCAACATTGTTGTCGATGCCACATGTTAGTTCTTCTTCGGGTGGATTTCATCTTCTTCTCTTCCATCTCTCTGTCTATCCATCAATATGACACGTATGCGATATTAATGTCATTTTAATCTAGAATATGAAATGTACGTGAATCACACCAAATTAAAGCCCGTTTCATGCCTCTATTTTAGTATATCAAATATAGATATTGAATTGATATAAATTAAATTGTATACAAACGTAAGAAATTGATTTAATTTTGTGTCCTGATCAAGCTTTGAGAGGATCAACCAAATCAAACCAAAGATATAAATCCATAGTTTTGAATATTTTTATATAAAATAATACAGTAAATATCAAATTTGATAATAAATTATATATTATATAAATATATTATACAGTAAATATTAATTTAAATAATAAAAGATTGTATTGTACATTTTGACGATCAATGTTTTATCTTTTTGCAGAGCACGATTCATTCTCATCTAATAATTTTGATTCAAAATCTTAGGATTACAAATTCTGTAATATCCTAGCATTACAAATTTTTATCTTTGTCAAATTATGTAAACTTTTTGCTATTTGGATATAGATCGAATGAATAGTGGTGTTAGTTTTTTTATATTGGATATATTGTTTTATATAAAACGATAAGTTTTGTACCTAATTAAGATATAAGGTTGAATATTTAAAATAAAATAAAAAGAGGGCTCATTATTTGAGATGACAAAATTATATTATATAGATATAGATTATATATTGATATTGATTGATCGCGTCCTCTAATTCCACCGCAAAATATTTCGGTTGGGCACCCAAAAAGGTATTACACTTCCGTGCCCTTAATACGGAAGCACAACTAAAAGACAAATTTGTAACTTCCGTTTTTTAAACACGGGAGTTGTAAATAATAGTTGTACTTCCGTTTTTGAAAAACGAGAGTACAAACTTTATTTTTGCCTTCCGTTTTTAAAAAACGAGAGTACAAACTTTATTTTTGCCTTCCGTTTTTGAAAAACGAGAGTACAAACTTTATTTTTGCCTTCCGTTTTTAAAAAACGAGAGTACAAAATTTATTTTGTCCTTCCGTTTTTGAAAAACGAGAGTACAAACTTTATTTTTGCCTTCCGTTGTTAAAAAACGAGAGTTATAAAACTGGGTTGTACTTTCGTATTTAAATAACGGAAGTACAATTTCGGGGGATGTACCGGGGGAGGTATAAGTATTTGATATCCTTTAAGATGTTTTATAAATATTTGATTTTTTTATAAAAATTGGTTAATATAATTAATAAAAAAATCAAATAATAATTGAAAATAAATAATAACTAAAATATAACAAAGTCCTTAAATTTCAATTAGTTAAATTTTGATAATGATTTGTGATACTTTACAATAACATATATATTGATCCAAACAAATTCAATCAAAATTCTGATAAACTAAACTTTTTTTTTTATAAGGTAAACATTCGAGGGTCAGACATGTTTAACTCCTTGAGTGGCCAATAAGTCGGCAGACGGCGAACCGTCGCACATACAACAAACTAAATAACACAAATTAACATAGATGAAAGAAAAACTCAATCAACCCATAAAGTTAAACTAAACTTATGTTAAACTTGTATAAAAGTATATGTGAGATTAGTCGATATATTCTCAAACAGAACATAAAAACTTAATATTTTTTAGGTTGTATAAAATAATGGGGATTTAATTTTTTTCACTAACTTAAAGTCATGGTAAAGAGGAAGAAAAATAAATAAAATATAAAATCGATCAAAATTTTAATTTTAAATGAAATTCAAAACTTATCTTTGAATGCAAAAGAAATGTTTATTGATTATGCGAACCGACATTCAAAGCTTTTGATTTCTGGTAGGTTTATTGATTATGAGTTTAGAATAAATTAAACTCATCGGTTGCCAATACTAAACCACATATATCATTTCATCGATATAACAAACATACTCACAAACTAAAGAGACAATAAAATTTTCATAGAGAGTTGCAATTTTAAAATATTCTAATAAGGACGTTGAACAAAAGGAATTCCAAAACAGACAACGTACAACTAATATGTCTACATACTAAACTATGAATTTAGAGTAATCAACATAATAAACTACTCCTGGGTGTAGTAACGATGCTGGCTGGGTCCTACTTGCTGATGTTGGGATGGCATCCACTCTGGGGCGACACGCGGCAGTGGATCATCACCCATCAAGAGACGATGCAACGAAGCTATCTCATCTGCGGATGCACCTTGACCACGCTCGTGTAGCTCGAGCACCATGATTACAGCATGCTGACGACGCTGCATCAACATTCGTTTGAATGACAAATAAAATTAATCTGTGTTTATATAATATTACAGATATGATATTCATTGGCGAATGAATGTAAAGTTTACCTTCTCAAGGTCTATCATCGGGGGGGGGGGGGGGGGATGGGACGCGTAGGGGGATCTGATGTGTATGAGCTCCGTAGAAGAAATGGTTTACCATGTCGAATGTAGTAATCAAAGTAATCATCAGAAACCTCCCATGGAGCCAAAGATAATGGACACGTATCTATTATAAACCGACACTCATGGCGATCCCGATCATCCCATAAATCATATTGGTCACTGTAGGCAGCAATGTACTCATGTGGGTTGTTTGGCCTGTATACCTCATAAGGCTTGAACGGTGGAAGAGGTATATGCTGGACCCGTCCAAACTGGCGAACAACACGGTCCGGATAGTAAGGCTCATAAATTCCCATATTGCCGATGAGCCCTCTGTAGAATGACACTGATTCTGGCCCTTCTAAATTCTGAACAGGTTTCTTGTATGGCCACCAGCACACATTATCCACTTTTAGTGTGTCAAACCACTTTCTATATATCACCAGTTTGTTAAGGTCCTTCAGCTTTGTCCGATCAATGTCAGGTGCAACCCCAAATGGCAACACATTACCATCATCATCCTCCACATTAAGCTTGACAGATGTACGCGTGAATGAAAAATAATGCCATATCCACATCTATAGATAAAGTAAAAATAAATTGAGGAAAAATAAAGATGCTCATACTGTGTCATCATTATCATAGCTAGATCTAGAATTATAAAGGATAACTGAAGCTAAATATGTGACTGAAAGAATCAATAATTAGTCTTGAAGGCTTTACCACTAACTATAATTCATATATATTCATCTTCCTATCGAAATTAACCTAAGTAGTTCAAATCAAAATTTAAATATATGAAGTAAATAGTTGGGTGAATTACATACATGGAGGAGAGCCCCGAAACCAGACATTTGCTTTGTCTCTGCCCTGGAAGCCTCGCCCAATTGACGATATAGGAGCGCAAGAGCACATGTGCCCCAAGCAAAGGTATCGAGCTCCTGAATGTAATCTAGAACGAATCTTGCATATTTAGGCTTGATTCTATCACTGGATTTATCTAAGAACAGAGTTGCACCAATAAATATAAAAATCCACAATGATGCTATTGCCGTTGGGTTTTGATTGTTTGCAATCAATTCTTGTAATTGCTCCATCAATTTCTTCGTCAACAAACCGGACTTGCTAAACCACTCTTTGATGTCCTCCTTTGAGAACCCCCAAGCACGATGTATGTCAAGCTGAAGCCTCTTCTCCGACCCTCCAGAATCTCTCAATAACTCTCCATCCACTTTCAGTCCGGTGAGATAGAACACATCATGGAGAGTTATGGTCATCTCCTCGAATGGGAGATGAAATGTATTCGTCTCAGGATGCCAATGTTCAACAACAGTGTCAAGTTTTCCAGTGCTCACACCCAACTGTTTCTTCAATACTGCGTGTGCAGATTCCACTCTGCATATAAATTTAATGAGATGTAAATAATTTGATATTTAATGGACAAATTAGGTGTCTTAGTCATTCAATTGCTTTCTTCCTTTTACTGAAGTTGAATTTGGCTCTCAATAAATCCATACATGTATTTAACTTGGATCGTTATATTTTTTAGCCGGTGGTTCATAAATCATAATCCAAACGAGGAACGTTACCTACAAACTAGATCCTAACATACTAGAGTAATTACTAATTAGCATGTATGATAGTGTTAACAAAATTCAGAAGAGATAACTAATGAATTAAAACATAAACTTAAAACTAGTCACAATATGGTGGAGCATATTATAATTCATAAATTGAGCAATTTGTAGGAATGAAACGAGTAACATTTATGTACCTATTTGTTGTTCGGTTGTCGAGATGAAAATATCGGTCGGTCAAGTGCCAAGCCAACTTCTCCTTATGACTAACCCATACAAGGTCTAAATACTCCATCAAACCCCACCGCGTCCCCCAACGACCCTTCATCTCTTCGTGACGTCGGGCGAATGATTGGCTAGACTTAGATCTGAACAATGCATAACAATCTCTAGAAAATTCCTTCTGTATAGACTCCTGGTTATGGGTCTTCCTGTAAGCATTTTCTTCTATGTTACGATGCATGTGAACCTCGCACAATATGTGATTTGCATCCCCAAATACAGTAGCAACGGCATTGATAAGAGCACCATCCTTATCGGTCACTATCACCCCTGGACGGTTTTGACACCATCCTTCCACTTGTCGCAACACCCAATTGTATGTGTTTTCAGTTTCATCTCCCAAAAATGCAAATCCCACATTAAACGTCATCTCAGTGCTTGTTAGCCCAACTATCTCAAACAACGGCAAATCATACCTACATCATAATCATTTTCTAAATTATATGATTCAATTACAAACAATAAAATTAGAATGTTGTCTACATTTTCAAAACTTAAGCTTACCTGTTGATCTTATAGGTTGCGTCCATAACCATGACGTATGAGAATTTCTTCCACAACTCTAGTGAATCCTTATGAGCAAATGCTAAGTCTTGCAAAGACCCATCGGGACGAAGCCTGTGACTGAAAGTGAATTTTCGATACGCGAGCATGTTGTGGAGGTGTTGCATTGGGGTCATATTTTGCATCTCATTCTTCTTGATTCTCGCTCTTGCATTATAAATTTGTTGTCTCGTGCTCAAATTCTCCTTGAAAGTATTTTTCAATGTCGCAAGAAGAGGAATTGGCTTTACCCCTCCAAATGTCAAATCTTTCACTAGTTGTATCTCCTCATTCGTCAACCGTCCCACCATTTGATGACCTTGCAGTCTAGGAGGCAGTTTATGGTTATGCATACCACACTCCACTTTCAGCCGCCATACATTTCTCTCGGCTTCCCAACCATACAACAAAAATTTACAATTATTTTTTTTAGACCTTCCATCCCGCGAGACCATTACTGGTACATCAACACCTCTAATTTTCTTCTTACGATTTCTATTTTCTCCATATTTTTCACATCCAAGATATACTGAGCCGTATCGGGTTTCCGAGCTATTCCAAGATTTTACAATTGTGAGAACAAAGTTGTTCACAAAAGCAATCTGTCGAGCCCATTCTAACATCGATTTTCTATCCCTCCAGTAATAATTATTCGCAAAGCAAGGCGAATAATCAAATCCAACAATGTTCATTCTATCAAACTGAAAACAATTGAAATAGAGTTGAAAATAATCAAATTTCACGAATTGAATCAATATTATCATTAAATTCTATTATAAAAGTTTATAAATACCTGAATATTATTGTTGACTCCTTCGTTACCATTGGATGCGTGGTTTGACATTCTTCTATGGAGTTTGGCGCAACTAGGGCAAAATACGCTTTCGACTATATTCGTCATATTCATAGCCCTTTTTTACCGATAAAAAAAATTAAATAAAAGCATAGCCTTCCGTTTTCTAAACACGGAAGGCAAACTATTTTAAACTTCCGTATTTTAAAAACAGAAGGCAAAAAGTAGTTTGTCCTTCCGTTTTTTAAAAACGGAAGGCAAAAAGTAGAATTGTACTTTCACTTTTTAAATACGGAAAGCAAAAAGTAGTTTTCTTCTCCCGTGTTTTAAAAACGGAAGGTATAAAGTTGATTTGACCTTCCGTTTTTTAAACACGGAAGTTATGTATTATATTTTCCAAAAAATAAAAACAAATAAATAATAAATATAGCAGAACTTCCGTTTTTCAAACACGAAAGTGTAATTTTTTTTTGGGTGCCCCACCAGATTTTTTGTGGTGCGATTAACAACACCCTTGATTGATTCATATTTAAGGACACAGTTACCCCAATATTAAAATTCATATTTTAATGTTGAATACAGGGGCGGATCCAGAAATTTTTTCGGGGTGGCCACAATTTTTTTTGGATAATTTTTATATTATTTTTTATTAGAAATATTTATTTAAAAAAATATATGAAAATATGTGCCTAGTGGGATTTGAACCATGGTTGATTGAATTCAATTTAAAATGAGGTGGGCTTAACCACCAAGCCACTAAAGATACTTGTATTTTACCTTTCAATTTTTTTACATAACACGTATATTCTTGTTTTTTTTTCGGGATCGGGGTGGGCGACGGCCCGGTGTCGCCCACCCTTGGATCCGCCCCTGGTTGAATATAAAAAATGATAGTTACACGCTTAAGGGGTTTTTTTTTATTTATTTAATCTTGTCCTTTTTTTTTTATCCAAGAGTTGAAATTTCTGCTTCAGTTTCATGGTAAGAAGTGTGCTCACTAAAAAGTCGTTCAAAAAGCGTACCGTATATGAAAAATAAAATTATTTAAACATGGAAAACAAGGAAATATATACCTTCGGGTAGTTTCAAAATAGCAATATGCAGACACATAGTCCCGTTTTCGTCAGACCCCGGCATCCATGGATACTGCCGCAGAAGATTATACTCCACCAAATGATAATTATTGTGACCGTCGATGCATACCATTTGTTGGGTTATAACGATATTTGGGCCTATTTTGTTAGTTGGGCTTTCTCTCTGTATGGGCTAGCCCACTCTCGCTTTCTATATTCCTGTATAAAGACTTCATCGTCTTCATTTTGTAGTTCAATCAACACAATACAGAATACAAAAACTCTCATCCATTTTCCGCTCCAAATCTCATCACAAGTTCAAATTACAGATCTGTTTAGTTTCCAACATGGTATCAGAGCTAGATCTGGTATTTTGAACTTGTTTGCATCTTAGATTTACCTTTCTGGTGTTTTTCTCTTAGTGATTCATCCTTTCCCGCTCAAAATGTCTGATGAACAAGCGAAGATCGATTCCAACGATCCATATTACCTACACCCGAGCGATCATCCTGGTTTGATCCTCGTTGCTCCTCCTTTTGATGGAAAAGGATTTGGAGAGTGGCAGCGCTCGATTCGAATGGCGTTGTCTGCCAAAAACAAAGCTGGATTCATCACTGGCGCCATCGCCAAGCCAGCTACAGATGCAGTGAAGATCCAATGTTGGGAACGGTGCAATGATATGGTATTTTCTTGGATTTGAAACAGCTTGAGCCCAGAAATCCGACGAAGCGTCATCTACAACAACACTGCAAGCGCAGCTTGGAAGCAATTGGTTTCTCGATTTAGTAAAGTCGGATGAACACAATTGTACTCTATACAGCAAGAGCTAGGTGCTTTGTCACAAGGTACAAGCTCTTTCTCCTCCTATTTCACAAAAATTAAATCGATATGGGACGAATTAGAGAATGTGAAAAATTCGTCCTCGTGTTCTTGTAAGAAGTGCGATTGTGGATATGTTGATAATTCCACCAAATACAGTGAGAATCAGAAGACAATTCAGTTGCTTATGGGGCTTAACAGCTCCTACACCTCAGTCCGTGGCTCTATTCTCTTGATGGATCCATTGCCAGATGTGGATCGTGTGTATTATCTGATTTCACAGGAGGAAAACCAACGGGAAGGGAAGCCAGGATCCGGATCTGGTGTGGTGGATGGTGTCTCGATGTATGTTAAGGCACCTGGCAGTTCCACTAACACCAAGAGTTCTAGTTTCAACTTTAATACTCCTACAAATTCTGGATCTAGTGCATCTCAGTCAGGCGGGATGAAATTAAACTTTGAAAAAGCAGGATCTGATAAGGCTCGTGGTGATAGGAAGCCTTTGTTTTGTACCAATTGCAAGAAAACGAACCACACTATAGATCGTTGTTTCTTCATCATTGGATTTCCTCCAGACTATCCAGATAGCAGAGAGATGAAGAAGGAAGGTCCTGAGAAGCGATTTGCAGGATCTGTTACTCAGTCTCAGAAACCAGATTTCTCTAAGGAACAGATAGCTCAACTTGTGGCATTGTTGCAGTCATCCGGTTCTAATCCCTCACACAATAGGGAACCTTCTTCTGATGATTTCGCCGGTTTATCAGGTACTACCCTCTCTACACAGGTTTTAGATGGCCGAGTTTGGATCATTGACCGTGGCGACAGTGGCCACATGTGCAGTGACTTGAGTCTGTTTCATAGCACTTATAGTCTGTCTCGCCCTTTTAAAATTACTTTGCCCACAGGGGAGACAACCTTGATCACTACAGCTGGAACAGTAGACCTTATGCAAGGCCTTCAATTGCATAATGTTCTATTTGTTTCAAAATTTGTATGTTCACTGAGACTGGATGCTATTTGCAGGCTCCTTCCATGATGATCCCTATGAAGATTGGTGAATTGGTTAAGGATTTGTTTGTCTTCGGGCTCTCCTCACAAACTAGTTTGCTGCTCATTCTGCTAGTACATCTAAACTGAATAAGGTGCCAGTTGCAGTGGATGCTTCAACATGGCATAAGAGACTGGGGAACTTACCTTCTCACAGGTTGTGTCAACTTTCTTGTATGAACCTTACAAACAGTTGTGTTTTTTATTTGAGAACTTGTGCAGTATGTGCACGTGCTAGGCAAGCACGTTTACCATTTTTTCTGAGTTCTATTCAAACTGTAGAAGCTTTTGAATTGGTGCATGCTGATGTTTGGGGACCATACCGTATTCCCACCTATGATAATTTTAGATACTTCTTAACTCTTGTTGATGATTTCACTAGGACTACTTGGGTGCAATTGCTCCCAAATAAATCAGTTGCCTTCATTGCTATTAAGAAATTCATTGCCTATGCTGAGAGGCAATTTGGGAAGCATGTTAAAATTCTTAAATCAGATAATGCATTTGAACTAGGAGCAGGAAATGAGAATGCTCAATTCCTCCTAGACAAGGGCATAGTTCATCAACGTTCTTGCACTGCCACTCCACAGCAGAATGGAGTTGTTAAAAGGAAGCATCGTCACATCCTAGAGGTGGCTAGGAGCCTCATGTTTGAGTCTGGATTGCCTAAGAGATTCTGGGGTGATAGTGTTCTCACTGCTGTGCACCTCATCAACAAATTTCCAATTAAGCTACTGAAGATAAAGTCACCATTTGAATTGTTGTACAACAGGCCTCCAACATTTTATTATCTTCGTTGCTTTGGGTCATTGTGTTTTGCTTCCACTCTACAGCAAGGGAGAGACAAGTTTGATGCAAGGGCCTCTCCTTGCATTCTTCTTGGTTATCCAGGAGGGAAGAAAGGGTACAAGCTCTTTAATCCGGAGACAAAGTGCATTTTTGTGTCCAGGGATGTGGTGTTCCACGAGGATGTGTATCCTTATAAAAATCCTTCATCTGAATTCCCTTCCCCACCTCCTGACAAGCCTTCCTTTTCCATGAGCTCTTCACCACCTCCACTGGTCATAGATGATGCCAGTGATGTTATTCCTTCTTCTGTCTCTCCAGACCACACTTTGGAAACCTTGAATTCTGCATCTGTACCTGTTGCTCCTCGCAGATCAGCAAGGGAGCATCATCCTCCTTCGTATCTAGCAGAGTATGTATGCAACCATTGTTCTGATATAGAGGTGTGTTTCCATACTCTCACCTCCACCCTTGATTTTCCTTCTGCATCTGTTTCCACTATCCAGCCACCAGATCATGAACCACTTACCTTCAATGAAGCCTGTGAGTTTGCTGTTTGGCAAGATGCCATGGCTAATGAGTTTAAAGCCTTAGATGCCAATCATACTTGGGAGATTGTGGAACTTCCAAAAGGGAAACGCGCCATTTCTTGTAAATGGGTGTTTAAGATCAAAAGGAAGGCTGATGGAAGCGTGGAGAGATACAAAGCCCGACTAGCTGCTAAAGGATTTACACAACAAGAAGGAAGAGATTACAATGAGACCTTTTCCCCGGTTGTAAAGATGACAACTGTTCGAGTTCTTGTCACTGTCGCCTTGTATAATAAGTGGCCCATTATGCAACTGGACGTAAACAACGCTTTTCTTCATGGAACGTTGGATGAAGAGGTCTTCATGAAGATCCCACCTGGACTGGATGTTCATGGCAGGAACCTGGCTTGTCGATTGAAGCGATCTCTTTATGGGCTCAAACAAGCCTCTCGGCAATGGTATGCTCGGCTTTCCCTTGCTTTGCTCAATCGTGGTTATGAATCATCTCCAAACGATTACTCTTTGTTCTATCGCAAAAGCAACGGGCTATGTGTGTTTGTAGCTGTATATATGGACGATATTCTGATCACTGGAAGTGATTCTTCTGAAGTTCATGATCTTAAGGCATTTTTGGATTTGGAATTCCGAATCAAAGATCTGGGACAGTTGAGTTTTTTTCTGGGTATTGAATTTGTTTCTGTAGATGAAGGTCTGTTGCTCACTCAGCAACGATTCATCAACGACATATTCCTGGATTTCCCTTGCTCAGGACCTGCAGTTGCTTCTCCTCTAGACCCTCATCTTCAGTTGTCTCCACATTTGGGTTTACTGCTGGATAATCCAACCCAGTATCGACGCCTTATTGGGAAGCTGAACTTCCTTGTTCACACACGCCCTGACCTCGCTTTCACGGTGCAGTTTCTTAGTCAATTCCTCCACTGTCCTCGACAACCACACATGGATGCAGCCCTTCATGCTCTGCGTTATCTTAAAGGGACATGTGCAAAGGGACTTTTGCTTTCACCACGTCATCCATTAACTCTTCGTGCTTACTGTGATGCCGATTGGGCTAGTTGCCCGTTCTCTCGAAGGTCTGTCAGTGGGTATGTTATTTTTCTGGGCACTAGCTTGATTTCATGGAAATCAAAGAAGCAGCAAAGTGTGTCTCTCTCGTCAGCCGAAGCTGAGTATCCTTCACTTCGTCGGGTCTGTACCGAGCTTGCCTGGCTCACTCGGTTGCTTTCTGACTTTGGGGTGTCTGGAATTTCACCAATTCCGGTCAAATGCGACAACCAGGCTGCCGTCCATATTGCTCGTAATCCAGTTTTTCACGAGCGGACAAAACACATCGAAATCGACTGCCATTACGCTCGTGAAAAATTGCTTGAAGGTCTAATTGATCTTGGGATTCTTGGTCATGTCCCGTCTCATGTTCAATTGGCGGATTTTCTCACCAAGAATATCCCCGGTGTTCATCTCCGGCCACTCCTGCGCAAGATCGATGTCGTTGAGCCACTGCCTTGATCTTGAGGGGGGTGTTGGGTTATAACGATATTTGGGCCTATTTTGTTAGTTGGGCTTTCTCTCTGTATGGGCTAGCCCACTCTCGCTTTCTCTATTGCTGTATAAAGACTTCGTCGTCTTCATTTTGTAGTTCAATCAACACAATACAGAATACAAAAAATCTCATCCATTTTCTGCTCCAAATCTCATAACAAGTTCAAATTACAGATCTGTTTAGTTTCCAACACCATTAGAGGGGTATAGCCACGGTCATCAACTTGAGTAGCCACCTCCTGGTCGGACTCCATCAGCATCTGCATAATCGGCAGATTTCCATTCTTACAAGCTGCGTGCATCGGGGTTTCCCCGTATCTGTTCCTGGAGCTCACCATGGTCGGTCGCTTCCCAAGGATCATCTCCACCATCCCTGCATTTTGAAATTCACACGCACTGTGCAAAACAGTGTCGCCACTCTCATTTCTCGCGTCGAGCAAATGATCGTCCTTCTCCACTGCATCCTTGAATTCGGCAATGTTGTTGAATTTGATCGCCGAATGAATATCTATATCCATGTTTGATGATCGCGAACTAGCTAGAGCCAACCATATGGATCAATTTTTTTTTTGTTTGGTCAGAAGTATATATGGACAAAGGCTATATTTAAAAGAATTTGATAAAGCCCTTTGAAACGATTAGCACGATTAGCAAAACCATTAGCAACTAATCAGTTTTCAATAAGCTTTTACGTACTTGTCAACATTGTTGCTCTCCATGTAGTGACTTGGTATAATATAATAAAGATTTTTTTTTAAATTAGAAGAATTTGTGTAGAATAATAAATAATCTTATGAAAATATTAAAAGAAAAGTACGAAGTTTGATTTAAATATGACATTTATAATATGAAAAATTTAGTAAGAATAAAAAATATTGCAAAAGGTGAATAATTCCTACAACGGTTTACTTGCAAGTTTTCCCTTATTGAAAATGTTTTTAAAATCTTTTTTTTTTTGTTCGGTCAGAAATATGGACAAAGGTTATTATTTAAATGAATTTGATAAAGCCCTTTGAAAAGATTAGCAAAACCATTAGCAACAAATTAAACAGCTTTCCCTGAAAATGTTTTAAAAATCATTCATTTATCCTACAAGCATTTACTTGTCAACGTTGTTGCTCTCCAAATGAAGCAGTGTGTTAGTCCATTACATTGAGCTAGGGAGTGGGCCGAGAGTGATAGGAGATGGGGCTTGGCCCACATGTGTAAATAAGAGGGTATAAAGATATGTTTGTAAGAGGAACTCGACATCGAATATTCAAAATCATATCGTCTTCAATCTCTCTTTCCTCTCTGAACTGCTCTTCTATCTCCATCTATACTTTCTTTCCTAATCAATGGCTTCCATAGCTCTAAGGTCCTAACACAGTGACATCCCCATGAATTTTTAGAAGGCGGTGAAATTTTATTTTTTGGAATTTTTTTCTCGGTATATATAATAAAGAATTTTTTAAAATATATTGAAAGAAAAACATAAATTGTGATATAAATATGATATTTTATTACAAAAATTCATACGATAAAATGTAATACTTCATATATGTAGATATATGTCTATGTGTGTGTGACAAAAACATTGATAGGATTGAAAAATGTGACAAAAAAACCCATAACTATTGTTTAAATATTATGACATTGACAGTGGAAAAAATTCATATGAATAAAAATTAGAAGAATTTTTTAAAATATATGTGTAGCATAATGAATAATCTTATAAAATAAAGTTTAATTTAAATATAACTAGCCTTAAATTAAAATATTAATGAAATTGTTGATAAGTATCTATGGAGAAATTAAATTTTTTACCCTTTGTAAATTGATTAAACAATAAAATCTTATTTGTCTTCTTGGAAATCTTTGCCAAACCTAGTCTAGGTGGAGAATGTGAATCTGCAATCTTTGCGACGAGAATTTAAAGACATATGATATGAATGTGAGAATCAAAGCCCATATATATAGCTATCAAAACCCTATACATTTGGGGCTTATTTGATTCAGGTTGGAGTTTTCTGTATTATTCCAAAACACACACCGTTTCTACAAATATGCTTGCAATTTTGGAAAATAAAATCAAAACCCAAAACCTTATCAAACGAACTGACTTTTTCCAAATTTTCTCTAAAAATACAAAAGAGACTTTTTCAAAAACTTCCCTTAATTTCAAAGAAATATAGACCAAACAAATAAAGCAATTGGTTGAGGAAAGGTCCATCTGGATATTAATCTGGGCCCCATATTGACTTTCTCATTGGGCTTGGTTCTGGGCCCATTTTCCATAAATATTAAATGGCAAAATTACAGAAAATCACCATTTAAATAGGATGCTTTGCGAAAAACCACTCCTTAAAGGTGTGTAGAATACTGAGCATATTTTTATAATAATAAAATTCTATGAAATATTATTTTTTAAAATTATATTTTCTTCAAGTAGCCCTTTAAAATTTGTACCTTTATAATATATTTTATAGAGTGTTTTTAACTTTTGAAAAATATGTTATAAAGGTACAAATTTATTAATACCAATTGTACGAAGTAAAATCATAATAAAAACAAGAGATATAATTGACTTTTCACACATTTTAATATTCAATTACCGAAAATTTGGTGATGGGTATAAATTTGCAAAAAAAAAATGATTTTAACGGGTGATTTTTTACAATTTTAGTTTTAAGAGGTGATTTCCCTAAAAAATACCCTATTTAAAGGGTGGTGTTCTACAACTTTACCATATTAAATACCCACTTGAAAATCTCTCATTAATTTAATTTAGTGCATCGTAAAGCAATTGGGAACCATTACCACAATTCAAGTTGAGCAACAACGAACACCATGAAGGAAATTTCAATGTTTTCATGATTTGAAAAGTTTGTATAATATATTTTCAGAGCTTTTCTCGCTACTCTATGTTATACTATTTACCTATATTACACGTTTTTTTAAATAAAAAAAAAAGGAAAAGACGATATATTTGTTTTCCCATTATATTAGTCACACGCATGTTAAAAGTTTGTCGAATCAAATTTATGCACCATACGAAGTCAATTTAAAATATTATTGACTATTGTAGGTCTAAAGGATATGTACGCAATTAATAAATATTGCTTATTTTCAACAAAATATAATGAAATGTTGTACAAAAGTCTTTACTTTTTTTCTTCTCAAGAGAAAAAATGTCTTTTAAATTCTTGTTTTTAAATAGGGAACTTTACAGAAAACCACCCTTTAAATATGGGGATTTTCACTTAACCACCCATTAAATTCAAAATTACATAAAACCACAATTTAAATGTTATTTGTTTACAATTCACCACTCCTTCTGTCCTTCATCTATTTTCGTTAATTTATCATTAAATATATTATATTTTAATATTTTAATATTTTTAAACTCAAAATTTGATTATAAATATATTCAAATTTTGAATTTGAAAATTTGATTATATTTTAGGGATTATTTTATTTATTTTAAAAATAATAATAATAAATGTAGCCTAAAATTATCATCTTAATTTAGTTATTATTTTAAATATTTTTTACTAAGATAATAATTCTAGACTTTATTTATTATTATGTTTTTTAAAATAAATAAAATAATCTCTAAAATATAATCAGGCCCTTAAATTTAAAATTTGAATATATTTACAATCAAATTTGATTTTAAAAATATTAAAATATAATATATTTAATGATAAATTAAAGAAAATATATGAATGGGTGGTGAGATGTAAACAAAGACCATTTAAAGGGTGGTTTTATGTAATTTTGAATTTAAGGGGCGGTTAAGGGAAAACACCCATATTTAAAGGATGGTCTTCTGTAAATTTCCCTTTTAAATATGTACTCATTTGTCTATTTCTTTTCATTTTTTATTTATTAGATAAAGATATTTTATGGTGATTAATTTGTTGAAAGAAAAAAAAAACTAACGGGAAAAGTAATTTAATGTCGTTAAACTAGCTAATACATCGACATTCTATATAGTATCCTCTAAATAGGCCAAAAAGACAAATTGATATATTAAAACACCCCTTAAGACAGATTGGTATATTAAAAGTCCCTAGGGACATATTGGTATATAAAAGTGTTCCATAGAGACAATTTACCCTTTTTTTCCTCACTAGACCCTAGTTCACTCATATTATCCGATCGACTTAGATTTTTGAAAACCGGTTTTATAAATGAAAAGAAAGAATGATTAAAACACTTTCTCCTTCCTCTTCCCAAACCCCAGTTCCATTCACTGGTACGGTTCATCATCATCTTTTTCTTTGCTTCTTAGGTTATGCGCAAAATGTGAAGTTGTAAACTTTTAGGGAAAAAAGATAAGTTTATAAATTAATGGGAAAAAAGGAGTAAAGCATCCCCATATTTTCTTCAAAATGGAGAATTAAAATTCATCTTCCCTAATTTTTTTTTGTGAAATTTCCAACCGCTTCTCCATTTTAGAGAATTGTAAATTAATTTTTAACTGAAAATTTTTAATTCCAACATGCCAGCTTCAATTCAAATTGTACTGGTAGAACCGAGTATTCGGATTGTCAAAAAAAACGATTTGAAAATTTTCAGATTGCAAAAAAAAAAATATTAAGAAAGAAAACATTTAAATTACTACTTGGAGAAATTGTAGAGTCAAGCAGGAGACTAGGGAAACTAGCAAAATTTCATGAAGAACCCACCTTACTTGAAAAACCAAATCTAAAATTTCATGATGAATAGAGAAACCAAATACGTGCTAGATCTCAACAACTAAAGAATTCAAGCAAAACCCATCTTACTTGAGAAATTGTTGAACAATCATCATTCAAAGTTAGTTTTTGAGACTTGGAGGATGGAAGAACGTGGGAATGGAGAACGGCAAAAAATATGGCATTGCTGCAAATATGGAGAAGGAACCCTATTTTTTCTTCACAATCTCTATTTTAGAGAATGGGTTAGGAAAACTGTTGGGTTAAAAATGAGCCCAATATTCCCCAAAAGCCCATAATTCACTAAAATAGGGAATCTCTTGGACATGCTCTAAAATTGGGTTGTCTTGCTAATTTGCAATCAACTGCACAATGAAAGATGAGTGAGCGGCTGAGCGCCTCTGTGACTTTGTCCTTCGACTTGTTGCCGCCGCCGCTTCAATATCCTCCCGTCACGGCCACAATTGCAAGAAAGGTGTCTCCGACTTGCTTTAGCCAACACCTTCCAACGAATTCCATTTTATATATTGAACCCCATATGTCTATTTTGAATGAAGAAACAAAAATAAAACCCAAATCGCAATCCATAAATTCAATCAAATAATGAAAGTTAGGGTTTTCCATTATTCCAGGGTCTATAATGTTATATATTCCAACAGAGACGCCCCAATTTTCAATAAAACCTCAAAAAACCCTAATCTCCAATACGAAGAATTCATTATACCCATTAAAATTAAAGTTAACGAAAAACAATCCCCACATTACATATCCTAATACTCATTAACAATAACATAAAGCTGAGAGTAAAAAGAAGCAAAGAGGAAGAAGATGGTCTGTACCTTGAATTGGTAAATAAAGAGCGGCCATTCCGGGGTTCGAACCGGGGACCTGTGACTATTATCCACAAGTCCTTTCCAGTGAGCCATTCCGGAATGGTTTAGAAGATGGTCTGTACCAGTGAAGGGAAGAGGAACTTTCGCCCCAAATTGGTTCTCTTTAATTTTCTTTAATTATAAACCGGTTTTAAAAAAAATTATTATATGGTGAACCAAGGTCTAGTGAGGAGAAAAGGGTAAATTGTCTCTATGAAGCACTTTTATATACCAACTAGTATTCGGTACCCGCCCGTTGTGCGGTTTTTCTTAATAAATAAAATAAGGTTTAATTTATTTATTTTTTAGGATTTAAAGATTATAATAATTTGGTTGATATTTTTGGATCTTTTAATACCAATAAACTAAATTAAGAGTGTGTTTAGTTCGAATCAATATACAACATATTATATATATAAAGATAGATAGATAGAACAATCAACATGTTAAAAGACAACACCATTTTAATCTAGAATATGACACATATGCAAAAATAATATCATTTTAATCTAGAAAATGTTACGTATGCGAATCGCACCAGATGTCGTTTCAGGTCTCTGTTTTAGTATATTAAAATGTGATTTTTTTATTTTTTAACAGTTAACATTGCTTTTAAATATTCAATCAGTTTGATATTCTGTGCGGTTTAATTACTTTTTTTTAAAGCAATTTTAAAAATCGATGTACAGTTTCTTAATCAACGGGCGGTTTTTTAATTAAAAAAAATGATGTTTTTTTTAAATCTAAAGGTTATAATAGTTTAGTTCAGATGAATATACAACATATTATATATATTGAACAATCAAACATATATATAATAAATAAATAAATTATGCTTGTTTAAAATAACCACTTAATTTATAAAATTTAATTACAGTTATTAATTAATGGGACACATAAAATGACATGTAGATAAAATTAATTAGATTTATTCAAATAAGTTACAAAATCTTATCATAATATTGATTCTTTTTATTTTCTTCATCTCGTTTTATTTTAATCCAAAAGCATTATATTAATCAATTTTGTGGCATCGCTAAGCCATATGAGATTTTTTTATAAAAAAATTATATATGTAAGTGTAAATTCTATCTTTAAGCGCAGATTTATTTTAACTATTTAATATGTGCATATGTTTGATGTGTTTTAAACATATGCACGTATATTATATTACACCAAAATTACATTAATTTCAAATCATATCTTCATCTTCTTCATTTTTTCTGAAAGATATTTATTTAGATCTTACTAAGACTGGCTTTAATTATTTGTACAAAATTCATAAGCTTCTGGAAAGGTTCATAACTATCTTTTGTTCCAAATAAGGAGTTTCAACCATCGCAAAACAACATTAAAAAAACAATGAATATTGTTTTTATTTAATTAATGAAAATCATTTAACCTATTATATCTTTCTTTCAAATTATATTTTTATTTTCATAGAATAATTGAAGAATTACTTTTTTATATAGAATGAAGAATTTAAATCACTCGCCTTTACCATTAATTCTAACATTCAGACGTTGCTACCAATTTATAAAAATTTCTTATCAAATATCTATATAAACACATAAAATATTTTATCAACGGAAGCATGAAAATATTTTATTAACTAATTCGAGTTGAAATTGATCAAACAATGTTGGAAAAAAAAATCAAGCATATCTTAATCAAATATAATAGATCATAGATCGATAATATATAAGTTAAATAATTAATAGATAGATTACATCCCTACTATCAAATCTACATGGTTGTTATAACTTATATTTAAATTTAATTTATATTTTTACAATCTCTTACGTACTAATGGATGATATTTTTTTACCTATCCAACATACTAAAATATAGTTATTAATTGATGTGGCCCGGAAATATAATACTATTTTAATACAGAATATGACACATATGAAAAAATAATCCCGTTTTAATTCAGAAAATTTAATGGATGCGAAATCGTATCAAAATATACTCATGGCCAAAATTACTAATTCTTCTGAAATTTAACGGTGCTCAATCTATCAGACTTATTAAATATATATTAAATTGCCTTTTGTTTAAAACTGAATAAATATAATAATAAAATTGGTGAAAACTACACTTAATTCAATATTTTTATGCTTATCTACTGTGCCAATCTCCACAATTTTAATTAAATCGATGACCAAGTTTGTGGATATAGATTATTTATTCTCAAAGATGTTTTCAAAAATTCTAATTAAAAACTTATCTTTTTAGTTCAAACAATCTATCCAATTTCTTTTAATATGAAATTGAATATATTTTTAACCTTATATCTTAATTAGGGAGCAAACTTATCTTTTTATATAAAATAATATATTCAGTATACACCATACTCTAGATTGTATTTTTTAAAATAAATAAAATATACGCCATACTCTAGATTGTGTTTTTTTAAATAATAATAAATAAATAAAAAGAGCACCGGATCTACTAATGTTACATTTTTATTCCTTTATTTGATCGATCAACTATATCACAATTTACAAACCCAAAAATTTCACCCTAACCTTCACATTTTTATTCCTTTATTTGATTGATTAACTATATCACATTTTACTAACCCAAAATTTTTACCCTAACCTTTATAAAAATAAATAAAAATCTTTCCGAAAAAAATTAATGAATTGAGAATTTATTGGAAGCTTGGAAACTGATCGGAAAAGTGCTCGAGGAGGAAACCCACGGTGTCCTTCTCCAGCCCCGTCGGAGGGTCCAGCTAGCCAGCACGCCTAACATAAACCCACCTTATTTAATAATTATAATTAATTTAAATTAATTAGATATTTTTTCAACAATAACTATTGAATATATTATGTATTAAAAAAATAAGTTTTTTAGCTAATTATATTTGTTTATTAATTGATGTGGGCAAAAAATATAATACTACCAATTTTCAGCATTGCTAGCTCTAGATTAACATTTGAGTTAATTGATATATATACCTAGTAGGATTTATATATGATGAATAAATTGTCAAAACTATTATACCTCGATTGCAATTTGCTAATGATGATATTGAAGGCTGCGACAACTTTGCTAATGATGATATTGAATGTTGCGGCAAGTCTTGATTTGAATCGGCTAACAATGATAATGAAGGTTTGATGTTTGAGGATGATTCGCATATAACCTCTCTATATATATAGGAACTACAATATTCTATCTTAAACACTTAATTAATTATCTATTCAACATAAAATCTTATGAACATAAAAACTAAAACTAATTAAGATAGGAGGTTATATTGGATAGATTATTGATCTAGAAAGATCAGTTTTTTTCCTAACTATATTGGATTATTAATTGATGTGACCCAGAAATATAATACTACTTTAATCCAGAAAATGACACGCAAGCAAAAATAATCCCGTTTAATCCAGAAAATTCCGTGGCAGCGAGGTCGCTTCAGCGGTCTCTGTTTTAGTATTTTATATATAGATATGTCCCTAAACGCTTTAAATATACCAATCTGTCTTAAGAGGGTGTTTTAATATACCAATTTGTCTTTTTGGCCCCTCCAAATATGACATAATATCTTCGTTACCTCAATAATACAACAAGGGGTTCGAAACACTGCTAGCAACCAATAATCGAGTTTTAAATCATCATTTTACATACTTCAAATTCAACCTGCATTGCAACATATATCAGTTCAATCCTGTTTTTATAACTGACTCGATTCAATCATTTCTTACCTTATGCTATATAGGAGTATTATATGAGTAAAATGTATGAAATTCTTGAAGTTCCAATGGACAAACCACTCTCTTATGTATTTTCATATTTAGTAACAATTCAATGAACAAAAAATAGGGTATCAAATTAACTAAAATAAAAGTTAAACAGCACTACCGTAAATATGTAAAAAATGAGGCCACGAAACGAATTTCAGGATTTTTTTTGTTGACTGGTCAGAGATACTTCCATCAATACGGTGTCCTTTATCAGTTGATTGAAATTGATTGGAGAAAATGATAAAGAAAGCAAGAAAATTGAACCCCATTGAGCAAGGCAGTTGACGCGGCAGCAATATAAACAGAAGGAATTTCGCGCGTTGTTGGTCAAGTCAACTCTCAATCACTGCCTTACTAAAACACATTCAAGACCCAGAAATTCAAAGAGGCAATCGTGAAGAAAAAATCGATCAGAAAGAGGGTAACAGTGCAAAGAAACCCTAGCAACTTGGATAGAGCCCAGAAATTGGGGCTCTGTTGAGACTTGCGAAGATCAAATAAGTGAAGAAATGGGTAATTGTTTGCGCTCTGGTTCTCCATCTGTTGCTTCGACTTCCACCACCATCCCCCATGTCAATTCAGGTACTTTTATAACCCTAAAGATACGGTCTTTTTACGCAAATTTCCCTGTTTGATTTCAATTGTGGGGTTTATGTTCCTGTAATAGCTAACTAGCTAAGTAACCTAATTTCTCTGATTTTACTGTGAATTTCATCCTAACAATAGGATGGTCCTTGATTTGGGGGTTTTGGGGTATATGCTGATTGAGTTTGGGGATGATGAACTTTGCATCAATGAACAGGTATATCTAACACTACAAGCAACACTTCATCTTCTAAAACCAGTGGTTTCTCGAGCAAGAGCCAATTTTCGGTATCGAGTGGCGATGAGAGCTACCCGCATGGGCACATCTTGCCAGTCCCTAATCTAAGGAGGTTCAGCTTCCAGGAGCTCAAGGCTGCAGCTAGGAATTTCAAGTCTGATACCCTCTTGGGCGAGGGCGGATTCGGAAAAGTGTACAAAGGTTGGCTGGATGAGAAGCAACAGCCTCACAGGAGCGGTGGTGGCACAGTTGTGGCCATTAAGAAGCTGAATCCGGAAAGTATGCAAGGATTTGAAGAGTGGCAGGTGAGAATGAACTTAAGCAAACAAGACTGATGTGCGAAATTGCGCTATAGATTCTGATTTATGGCGGTTTTTTGGTGCAGACTGAGATTGATTTCTTGGGGAGGCTTTCGCACCCCAACTTGGTGAAATTGTTGGGATACTGCTTCGAGGATTCCGAGCTTCTCCTTGTGTACGAATACATGCAGCGAGGGAGCTTAGAAAACCACTTGTTTGGAAGTAAGAAACTATGAATGTTTGTTAATTCGTCGCCTAAGAATGAAGGTTCCTTTAAGTTTACTGAAGCAACTCCAATTTTGGTTTCTTTTGCAAGGGGGTTCTGCTGTGCAGCCACTTCCTTGGGAGCTGAGGATTAAAATCGCGATAGGAGCAGCTCGTGGGCTTGCATTCTTGCACACATCAGATGAACGAGTCATATATAGAGATTTCAAAGCCGCCAATATCCTCCTGGATGGGGTGAGTTTGAGTTGATCTTCAGTTACCATAAACCTCACCTGCAATTGTAATTGTTGTACATATCTTTCAACTATTTTGTCAGGTATTTAATGCCAAAATTTCAGACTTTGGTTTGGCAAAATTTGGTCCTTCGGCAAGCCAGTCGCATATTACAACGAGGGTGATGGGCAGCTATGGATATGCTGCACCCGAATACGTAGCCACAGGTAGCCTTAACATCCTTTTTTTCCTAACTCTGATGAAACTTTGATGGTCTAAATTGGTCACAAAGATTGCTGAAAAGGTGATCCTATAGGCTTCAAGACGGAAGCATTGTTGCAATTGAGCTTGTTGTTGTCAAAATACATTGTTTTAGGGGCCTCAGGCGAATCTGAAATGTTCCATTTTTGCACTACAGGGCACCTATATATCAAGAGTGATGTTTATGGTTTTGGTGTTGTGCTGGTGGAGCTTCTCACGGGTTTGCGAGCCCTTGACACGAGCCGTCCAGACGGGCAACAAATTCTCGCAGAATGGATCAAACCCTACTTGTCCGAGAAGAGGAAGTTAAAAGCCATCATGGATTCAAGATTGGGAAAGTACCCTTCCAAAGCTGCAGCAGAGACAGCCAAGCTCGCCGTCACCTGCCTGGCCCAAGAGCCAAAGACCAGGCCTGCTATGAAGGAAGTCTTGGACTCCCTAGAGCGAATCCAAGCCATTGGCGAGAACGAAAGGGAGCCACGAAAGAAGCCTACACGACGAGCTCCTCAACATAGCAAACAACCGCATCTTCCGAACCACCATTTTCCACAAAGAAGGTAATAAACAAAGTGAATGAAACCACAACAAGATTCCTGTATTCATAAGTAATCCTCTTGTTCCTATTTGATAATGTGAAGATGAAATTTGTATCTGTCAGATGAAATCTGAAATTATCTGTTAATTTGTATCTTTGTTCACAAATGATTTTCTGTAGATTGTACAAGCAATGCACATTGATGATTCATTCCTTTGAAGCTACAAATAGAGCAACTGTTTCATCACCCATGTTTACAGTGATCATACCAAAAAAAAACCCAAAAATGACAGGTCAATTAGAAGAGCTACCATGTTAATATGCAGTTTATAAACCAAAATGTCAAATTACAGGTGATCAATCAAGATTGAGCCCTACTTCCCAATGAACCTCCCAATCCTCCTGTATGAACATGATTAACTGATAGCTTGACCGTGCTGTTCCCCGACGATCTCTGTATGTCTATGCACTCTTCAAGATCATCATCACAAGTCAGGAGAACCCACTCTTTGTCGTCGTCTAAGTACTTGATGTGCATCTTATTGGCATCTGCTATGTGGAAACGCTTTGCAACTTCGGATTGCAAATCTCGGAAACTCATGCTCGCTGTGAGCGTGAGGCGAATCATTTCCTCTCCGAATGTGGCTTTAACCCTGCAAACCGCCCCGTCTTTCTGAGCCCAGCTCCTGTTGCTCATTGGCAAGGGCGGTAGGTTCTCCACCTGAGGCTGCTCGGTGAGGGATTTGTTGCTCTGAGATCTTTCTAAGGGTGACTTGTTGCTCAGAATGTGCAACTCTGCATCGCTTCGTGCCCTCTTCAGGGACGCAACTGGGTCTTGCGACAATGAAGTGTCTCCGCTTCCACACGCGTTTGAGGTGATTGGAGACGCTTTTGCTCCGGTTGAGAAGGAATGGCTCGATGAAGTGGTCTGGCTGGAGGATGTGGATCGGGATGTGGTTCCTCCGGAGCTGAACATGGTGTTGTCTTGTAAACTGTTCAGCTGCTTTGATTGATCGTTGGCCTGTGCAGTGGTAGGGCCAAGCTGTGGGAAGTCCGAGTAGAACGAGGCTAGTTGAAGGGAGCCTTGAGCTCCTTGGACGGAGTCAATCACAACTTGTAGCTTCTTCAAAGAGTGCCCCACCTTCTTTATCTTTCTCGAGGGCCAACGAGTGATCCCGTGTTGTCTGCATATCCTTTTTAGAGTTGTAGGGCAAACTGCAGCACATTCAAGCTGTTAAAATCACACTAACATTAACATTACATTCAATGAAGAGTCGACGAAAGATAGAGGCTTACCATTCATGCTTCTGGCTGCGTCTTTGAGGCTCCCGGCAAAGTACTGCCGAAGCACTTGCAAGCTGATGGTTTTCTGTGCCTTGGTTCTCTTCTTTTCGCCTGTTTTGCGAGTCCCTAAAGAGAAATCACTTCCAAAAGACGAGCCATCCAAACCTTCGATAAGGTTTGCGCCTTCATATTCCTTATCAGTGTTACCATAGCCAGGGAAGAATTGCCCTCTCTGTGATTCTGCCTTGGAGTCACTCCAATGAGTCGTCACCTTGAACTCCTCTCTCGGCTCCTTACCAAACTCAAACGACACAGCGGCCTCCTTGCCCTTCTTCTGAGCTTCCACCAAGTCGGAAATCCAAGACGTGCCCTTGTGGCTTGTCTTTTCGGATACAGAAGAGATCACTCTAGCATCCTCCTCCGCGCTAAGTCTCCCATCCGACAAGAATGACAGTTCCTTGCTGCAAAATGTAGCTTCCTGCTGAGTCTCCTTACCCGAGAAGAAGCAGACATTATGGGATCCTTGAACCATCGTCGTCAAAGACTCCATAATCTTACAATGCAAAGTCAAGCCAGGATCTTGGCAATCTACCGGTAAGAAGAATTCGAGCACATAACTTCTACATGTACCATACACGCTTTGAAGATGAACCGCTGCAGCTCCACGAAGCCCGAACATCTTGGCATGGTGGGAGAGGGGATACTCGCTCTTGCTATACGCTGCAACATCAATGGTATAGCAGGGCTGGTTCGTCGTGAAGGCTTTGCCAACAACACCTTGGCCTTCAAAAAGTTGCTGCTCTGAGCAGGCTTCATGAAAGCCGGAGACTTTTTGGTCGCGCACATAGCAAGCAGAGTCCACGGTTGAGACACAACGAATGTTCTTGTCGGAATGCCAGTGCCTGCCCTTACTTTGTTCGGTGCAGGGAACCCAAACCTGACCAATAGGCAATCCATGCTTGTCACAGACATTTCTTATGATGTGTGAAATCTCGGACAGTTCAACATTCTGAGGTTCAATGCCGCCCTGAAAAATAAGAACTGTACATCAGATACAATCATACAAGTGATGTGAGTATTAGCTAGGACGTTTCTTCGAGCTTACCTTTACCTTGGAAGGACTCAAGATATCGGAACTTCTGAGATCAACTGCCTGAAATGAAGAAGACATGCCAAGAACATCAGTAACTAACTAGCAACCGAAATTACCACAATTTAGCATGGAATGGAGGAAAGATAATTTATAAGAATAAGTTCTATATGTTCACTCAGGGTATATGCCAGATTGATGCACGAATACGCAGCAAAGATCAACAGTAGCAAAGAAAACGAACCACAAGACGCAGGATTTGGTAAAAGTTCAGGACCATATCCAAAGTCAAAGAGACTGAACTAAAGATCTTGTGTTACTTCCATTCTACTTTTGCAAGATGTTATTTAGTCGGGTATCGTAATCTCATTCACATACGCGTATTTTTCTAAAAAAAAACAACTACATAAGAGTGGAAGAAGAGACCTCTAGAGCCTTGCAAACGCTTTCAACCTCAGGCCGGTAACTGATCTTCTGCCTGGTGGTGACTATCTCAACCACGCCCAAGCAGTTTCCACTCTCCTTTTCAAACACAGGAAGGGCAATGGACCCACGAACGTCGCATATCTGTGCATAGCTCACACGCGGGTACTCATCTTGCCTGAAGAACCGAACATCAGGGGTCCACTCCGGTGCTTTCCCCAGGAAGACCCGGCCAGGCAACCCGAGTGCCTCCTTGGACCCCTCATCAGCTGAGAACTCATACCTCTCTGATACATTCCGGTAGTTAGCTAGAGAGGAGCTGGCAGGATCATGGAAGTATGGCTGCTCAACCGTGATAAGGAAGTTCTTGACACCTCTTCTGACCGGCACCCAAAGCTGAATCAGAACACTCCTGTCTCTAGACAATGATTGGAAGTGATAAATCGCCTTCATCAACCTCTCCTTGACAGACGAAACAGCGCCTAGATTCTCCTTGGGAGCAATCCAGATGCTGTTTTGATCACTTCCTTCCCATGACAGGTATTGTTGTAGCTGCACAGATTGGATCGCCTTTTGATCGTTATCGGCCCTTTGATGAGTGCAAGGTGTGCTGCTCGTGCTCGAGCCTGGGCCCGATTCCCATCTTTGGACCTCTTGCTGGTGGGTATGTCTATGGCCTGAAGCCAGATTGGTAGGTAAGGTGTAAGAAGGGAAGCTGATCATGTCACCTGAAGTCGAAAAACCCGGCTGCAAAAATTTGGACCCATCAGCAGTTTGTAACCAGCAACCTCCATCAAAGAGTTGATCCATGAAATCAATGTCAATGTTGCCAGAAATGGAAGAATTAGGTGTAAATCCATCATCACCCATGTTTTTCCCCCCTCTTTTGAAATCCAAAGGACTAATTTAAGAACAAAGATGTGAAAAAAAAAAAAGGATTGAAATTGAACTCTAAAGTGGCCTAAAACAGTTCATGACCCAAAACACCAAAGTGGCCTAAAGAGGAACAAAGGAAGGAACTTCCAGGATGGGTCCAGATGATCTCTATCTTCTGTCTTCAACAAGAAATTAATCTGCTTCTGCTGCAGATACATGATTCAACAGAAACAAACCGTTTTGGGAACTGCAATCAGAAAAGCATTTCAGAGACGGATTTCAGGAAACAGTGTTGAAAATCAAGGAATAAGCCAAAAGGAGAGATGATGAACACAAAAATGGAGGGTTTTTTTTCCTGAGTTTGACTTTGTAAATGTGAAATTTGTTTTGCCAGAAATGAAGTGGAACATATCACCATCAAATAAAGTCAGACGAAGTGTGATGAGCATCACCAATGCAATGTGCTAGCTCCAATTTTCCCCCCAATTACCCTCTCAAGTCTCAATAAGCACTAATCAATGAGGAAAGCTTCCACACCTCCCCCAAACTGCACAGTATTTTTTAATTAAAGGGGATGATGATGTCAGGATTCACCAAAAATTGGACCCCAAATGGGATTAACCACACAAAAAAAGGCAAAAAAATATCATAAAACACCAAAACCAGGAGAGAAAACAAAAATTCAAAGGAAGAACACAACAATGAACGAACCCACTGATGAAATTACTGAAAGATGAAAACCCATATCATGGAAACAGTCTGGAAGGTAAGCAAAGTGAGTATTTTTGAGAGAGAGAGAGAGAGAGAGAGAGAGACTAACTTTAGATGGAATCTCGGGAGGTTCTGACATGGGCATCTGAAGAAGATTAAAAAAAGGAAGGAAAAAGATGCCTCCTTTATTGAAGTGTGGTGCAGATTGGAAGTGAATCCCAGCAAGATCGAAGAGGGATTGAACTGAAGAAGAAGGTGACAACCCACGAAGGGGCGCACTGTAAACTTCGCTTCCACTTACAAATGCTTCGGCTTTTTCCCTCGACAGCACTTAGCGCCCACCCTTAAAGCCTCCCCCTTTATGGGTTCTTCAATTTCTCCCCTTTTTTGGCTTTGTTGGGGAGGCAATATTTTCAGGCTTTTTATGGTTGTGAGAAAAATGGAATGAGAATCTGATCACTTATGGGACCCTTATCATTTCTTCTTCCAATTCCATATATAATTCCATTCCACTTTTGATACCAACTTGCTTCATTTTATTTTCTTTTTGGAAAATTCTGAAATCCTCTCACTAGACTTTTTTTGGCCTCTAATTTTAGAATATAAAATTATAAAACTTTTAGGGCATATCACTATTCGATAATGATATAAATAAAGATGGAAATAGATCGGGGGATGGATGAGTGGATTCATTTAATTGTACGTTGAAATTAGATGTAACGGACTATCTTGGTAGAGTGCTAGAGTTACTCAATTCAATATTTGTGGGAATTTAATTGAATATTGAAATTTTGAGTAATAAAAATCAAATATAAAAAAATGTAGAGTTAAAATACCATTTTATTATTATTATCTTGTATGAATTATCTGAAATATTGACAATAATATACCATCACCAAGATGGAACAAAATATCTGACATAATTTAAAATGTATGTGTTGTAATTTAAACTTTAGAACCTTACTTAGTGATGAAATATTAATATACATACATATGCAGGTAATATTTGGAGACACATTAATGGTTGCAAGAATCCTTAGACATATTTATATGTCTAAGTTTGGATCATTTGGCCATTAAATGTTACCATATTATAAGCTATGTATGAATGTATTATTTCATCACTTAAAGGCTCAAAATCGAGCTAAGGATGGATGGGCCAAATTGTTGGGTCTTGATCCACTTGGTTTTGTCTTGAGCCCATCTGTTTGTGACCGTTGGGAGATGGCTCGTATAACCCTAATTGTAAGGGTTTATATAATCTCTCCTTTTGATTATTGTACAGCTTGAGCCTCATTTTGACAAACCCCTAGTAGAGAGTGAGAGAGAGAAACCCTAGCAGCGATTGCTCTTGCGTGAGCTTCTGAGGCTGAAGACGGTGGTCCGACGAGCACCAACAATGGTTGGACGGCTTGATCTCCGTGAGGAACTTCTCTGAAGTTCCTCGGTTGCCTTTTAGGGGGATTTTCTTATACCTTTTACTTCTCAACTCTGTCTTTACTCGGTTTTGAGGTTTCTGGTTGCTTGTTCCTGTACTCTGCCTTCTTTGCTTAGCTTGTAATTTCATTTGCAACATAGTGAACTCTGGGACCGGATCTCCCCTCTTGAGATCCCGTAGAGTAGGGTTTAACCCGAACTGCGCATCAACAAATCTCGTGTTGTTTCTGGGTTTTAGCGTATCGATTTCGTCTTTTATTTGTGTTTAAAAGCGAAAATCGATCTTCGGTATATTTCGACAACCATTAACATAAACTAATCTCTTAATGATGGAAATACAATTTCATAATGTATATAAATATCATGCACATTAAATCAATTAGCAAATTAAATTATTATGAAATATAGCTAATTAGTCAGTGTAAATCGGGTTGGGTGGAGGCATGGATGAAGTTTCACCCACAAAATTTAGAGGTTAGGTTACATGTATAGTTGTATTTGTGGAGAATATGATTTGAGATTGTCCCATATTGATTATAAAATAAATTTAAGTCTGGGATATAAGTCGGTGGGCTACCCCACCTAACACTAATTGGTTTTTACACGTAAATCTTTTATTACGTGTAAAAATAATAATACACAATACCTTAATTATATATATAACATAATTTTTTTTTCCGGGGCCCTACGGTAGGGGGCCCTAGGCGACCGCCTCTTGGGCCTACCCCTAGGGCCGGCTCTGGTTGGCGCGTGTGTGCTTGGCGTGCGTGGCCCCCTACGTCGGATAACCCACCGTGATTTAACATGCATGGTATCAGAGCCGAGATTTGGCTGGGTGCGGTATGGTTTGGATTCTTGGTGTGCAACTAGGAAATAATGCGTGGCCAGACAATTCCACTTGAGGGGGGTGTGGAGAATATGATTTGGGATTGTCCCACATTGATTAGAAAATGAATTCAAGTCTTGCATATAAATCGGTGGACTACCTCACCTAACACCAATTGGTTTTAGGATGGAACCCCCCACTCGACTTGTGTGCTCGGCTTGATTGGTGCGTGTGCACTTGGCGTGCGTGTCCCCCACGTCAGATGACCTACCGTGATTTAACAGTATTGGATATATGCAATTTTTTTCCATATATTTTTTCGCATGAACCAGAGTCTCTAGAGCAAACTTTGAAGTTCAAAGACCTTCTCTCTTTCAAGGACAAACTCTTCTTCTCATATACCTCTTTTTTCGATCTTCACAAAATCCCTTATACGTCCTAGGTTGTAGTTCTCCTCAAACCTATTTAATTATTTACAAAACATCTAGACAAACACATAATATGTTAAGAGTTTTCTATCACCAAAACACATATATCCCTAGCGGACCCGTGACACTTTAATAATATGAATAATATTTTCGATCTTTCTATCCTATACCCTTAGGACATAGAATAAGATCTTAATTGAAAAAGGTACTCCACAAAAAATAAGCGATCACAGGAATCTAATTTAAAATTGAACTACTACATTTTAATTAAAAAAAAATTTTCCTAAAACGAGAATCTTATCATACCCATACTACTTGAATTTTAATGAAAGGAGGCCATATAAGGTCGGCAACATATATATCCAACCAAATCCAAAAAGGTAAAAATGATTTCTAATGCATATACTCAAAACTAAACTGTGAATACACGTGTGTTTGAATATACCTCTAAAATGTAAACAAACTATAACTTAATTGAAAGTTAAGAATCATTCCTTTTGGGATCAACTTAGGTTTTTAAACTCAACCATATATTTCGTCACCTCAATTATTTAAACACTAATACAAGTCAAAAATAAATAACAATTCGAATCCCTAACAACATTGTATCTCTCCTACACGCCGAATAAGACAAAATTTATAAAGATTATAAATCAATCAAAATCATTTATAAGTTAACACGCTTAGAGTCTTAATCCATTTAATCAAAACCTCAAAAAAAAATTCAAAACAATTCATACCTAGAGTGTGTTTGGATTCCAATTTTCCAATGCATTGTGTTTATAATGCAATTACAAAGCTTACGATTCTATGCTTGAGTTTATAATTATACTGTAAACTTAATATAATCAAATGACACAATTTATAATGTATTTTATTTAAAATTTACATTATTTTAAACACATTATAAAATGTGTAACCAAACACTATTCAAGTGCTTATAATTATAATACATAATGCATTGGATCCAAACACACCCCTAATTGTAAAGCTTACAAATCTTGCTTGTGAATGGAAATAAACTTAGGTTTTGAAACCCTAGCAAAAACTTAATTGTTATTTAAATTCCATACAAGTCAATAAATTAACAAATAACCATTGGATTTAGAACATTGCATTTTCCCTCTTTAATGACCTCAGACACAAGAGGACAAAATCTATAAAAGATTAAATGTACAAATCGGATAGTCGACGATTTAATAAATCATCTAACACGCTCAGAGTCTCGTTTAAAATAATAATTTAAAGGTAAATTTCGTTCTCAAACAAATCAGAACTCCCAATTACCCATTTATAAATAACAAATTTATATTTAAAAACATATATATATTCTCCCTTTTTTAGGGGTCATGTTGTGTGACAAAGCCAAAAGCATCTCCCAACACTTAACCCCCTCAAGAATGACTTTCAGGCTCAACGGGGGGCCAAAATTTAGGGTTTCACGGGCAAGACGATTCCCCGCATCTCAGCTAAAGTGACGTATGAGTTAATTAATGTAATTAAGGTTATTTAAAAGGGCTTAATCGTACGATTAGTGGATTAATTAAGATTAAAAAAATGGGGAAAATAAAGACGTAGTTGGAATCCTCACTGATAAGGTGATGACGTCGGCGGATTCCCTCCTGGAGGGGAAGGGTCGTCGTTGCTCGTGCGGAGCCAGCAGGGCCCACGTTTGTTGCTTTTGGAGGAAACAATTTTCAAAATGTAAAACTTAACTTCAAAATTTGCCATATCAATATATATGGGATTTGCAATAATATACCAACACATTTTTTCATTTGCAAAAATGTCATAACATTGTGTAATTAATTTTTAATGGAGGGAGAAAGTACATTTTTGCAATAAAAAAAAATGCAACTTTTGGGTTCGGTGTCGGGTGAAAAGTGAGAGCAAAAAATGTGGCAGAGATTTTTTTTTTTTTTTTTGGAAGCAAGATAATACTTCGGTTCTCTAGACAAGCCTAAAGAAATCGAGAGACCGGACAAGCCGGTGGATGGACTAACCATCATGTACAAACATAAGCAAATGACATAAATGAAAAGACAAAAAAAAATCCGGATAAAGCCGGATTCTAAACAGAAAACCAAAGCAAAGCATACTAAAAATACAAAAGATGGCAAGCCAACACGAGGCAGAAACTCTCAAGCTTGAACGAGGAAGGGCTGACTAGCATAGCAGCAGCAACACCGACACGTGTGAAACACGTGTGGTAAGGAACTCAATCAAAGAACGAAAGCATGAGTCTCGGTCAAACGCAAACCATCCAAACACAAAAGAGGCGGTCACCAACCTCACACACCATCACCACAACCAAACCACCAACCCGTCACAAGTACACCACAAGCCAAAGAAATAAGCAACCCAAAGCCACACCTTCCAACCACTGCACAACAACACCTCAGCCAACACCAGAAATATAGCCAAACTGCCACTGAAGCACTCTTAAATCAAAACATAAAGAAGAAGGAGCACACCGTATCCAACAGGGAAACTCTCGAAGCTGCGAAACAAACGACCAAGCGAGTCTGACGACGAGAGGGCAGACACCACCAATAACGGATCGACGGCGGGAATAAAACTAGAATAAGCCAAGGAAAGCAACACAAAAGAAGAAAAGGAATGACCAAAGCAACCAAAACCAAAAGCAACAACGGTCACCATGACGGACGAGGAAAAGGAAGTAGAGAAGATGAAGAAGCTAACCCCTAAGCTGGTGAGCAAAGTCTTAAACAAACCACAATTACGAGAACAAATAACCAATTAAAATCCAAAGGTGGAAGAACCACCAGCACCGACGGAAGTAGCCTCCACAAAGGAGCGGCGACGGTGGCTACCAAAGGGGAACAGATCTGAAGCGCAAGGAGACCAACGAAGGCGAGGAGCGAGCCTCAAGCGTAGGAGAACATCAAGCCGCGAGGGAGGCAGGAGCGGAGCCAATTGGGTTTGGGTGAAGCCGTTGTAGTACGTGGTGATGGAGCCGATTGGGCGTTGATGGAGTTCGATGATGAACCAAGGGTGGCCATCAGTAGCCATGGTGTTGGTGGCGGCGACGGAAGCCGAGCACAAGCGCGCACGAAGTGAGCGGTGGCGCCCAACTAGGTCGAGGAGGGCTAGACCTCTGACTACAAGAGGGTAAGGGTTGGCTGGAGAGGCTTAGAAGCGGGAGGCCGGGTTGTGGAGGTTGACCAGACGGAGGCCGGTGAACCTGGGGTTAGGGTAAGTTATGAAGTTGATGAAGAGGCGGCGACCAAACTAGGGTTTCCATACCAAAGGGAGCGTTTTTTGGATCGTGGCAGAGAAATGTTAAAGAGAGATTGATGAGAGAATTAATCCACATTATATAAGTATTAAAGTGGTTAAATCTATATATATTGTCGTGTGTCACCCAAGTCCGATACTGTGACACCCATTTAAATTGTGTGACAGTATTTAAAGACTTTACCCATGTTTTGTCACCCCTTGTTCACTCACTGATTTCACCATGTTACCCATAACATTTTCTTCCTAGTCACCCGTTACATTCTCAATTCCAGCCATTGCAATATCCATATCACCCACTACAATATTCATGTCACTCATTCGGTCATTCCATTCCACAAACATATATATATATATCACAACACCTATCAAATACTTCGTAACTCCTAACCTCTCATCTCTTCCATGCCACTCATTACATTCCCAATGACAAGTTATTGCAATCTTCATGTCACTCATTGCATTCAATATATCGCATCTTACATACTCCATGAAATTCCTTCATTTCTTTTATACCGTCAATTACATTCTTTATGTCCGCAGTAGGATTTCCCCCCTCTCTATATATGTTTATCATTTCGAACTGAACAACTATGTTAAAAGCCTTATTAATTTTAAATTTTGATGTAATGTCATTGTTATATACGGAGTATATTTATCTCTCTCCCTATTGGCTCTTTTTCTCCACAATTTTCAGCCCTCATCATTATAAGTACTCTCTTCTCCTATGGATTGATTTGCTTTCCACTTGTATATATTGCGACGGTTTATATTTCTGGCGCTCTTTTCGTCCTCTCAATTTATTGGACTTTTGTTTGATATTTCAAAATTTTACTTGTTGAAAAAAAAATCCATGAAGGGCATATTTTTGAAAGACCAAATTTTGAAAATTTAAATTATTTAAGTAATTATTTAAAATAATTTTTTATTGTTTATCTATTGAAACCTGGAGAATCTTTTATAACTTGCTTTCTTAATCTACGGAGTATGTCTAATTAGATTCTTATAAGAATCTACTACTCCAGTATGTTTGAAAGATCGATGTATTTATTTACCATCAAAATTAGTGCAAAGTGATCACATCCCATCAACAAATTGTATATATTTCCGTGTCGGCTTCGTCGGGTCGGGTCGGATTCAGTCAAAATGAAATTAAGATTGGTCGGGTTTCGGTCTGAATCGGGTTGGACTCATTCGGGTTTTCGGTCAAATCGGGTGGGTCTCGTTTAGATTTCGGCCTTTCGGGTCGGTATTCGGATCGGTCTCATTCAAGTTTCAAGTAGAAGCTGCTGATCTGCTGCTTGTTTTTGTTCGCCGTCATGATGCCGAGTTGTTTAAACTTGAAGTGATGTTGTGTTTACTTATTGAGTTACACTGCTATGGACTTTGACTTTTTTTTTTGTTTTGTTTCTAAATTGTCCTAAAATTTACCATAAAGTTATATATATAGTAAATTTAACTTTGATCAATGGAATGCACTAATGGTTTTAAGATTTACCATCAATGAAAATTTTGTTTTGTTTAGAAATTAAATACATTAACTATCAGTAGCTCAATAATGGATTACATTAATTGTTTTTGTTTTTGTTTTGTAGTATAAATGTATAATAGATATATATAGTTGGGAGATGCTTACCGAATCGAGAGGGTTTCGAATTGGAACAGTTGATGGTACGTAGGATTTTCTATTCGAGTAACTATTTTAAACAATCAATTTGTAATCAGAAATGATTATTGTTCTTTTTTTTTAAATGTGAAAAATACAGTTTTTAAGGAAAGAAACTAATTAATTATAACGATGAGGGTAAATATGGTAACATTGGAATTATACGGAGTTCTTTCAACCTCTTTTAATTAAAAAATAGTTGTTCAAAGATATTCGGGTCGGTTTGGGAGTCGGGTCGGATCTGGGTTGAGTCGGGTTTGTCTATATTCGAAACACTTTGGGTTTCGGGTCAATATCGGTCGGATCAGTTTCGGGTTCGGGTTATGCGCAATGCTGAATTTTCGGGTTCGGTCGATTTTGATTTCCAAGCCTGAAAGATATATTGAGCAATTCAAGGTGAGAGAAAAATAACCAAGAGAGAATGAAAGGTGTGAGCCTCCTAGGAGTACTTATTTTTTCCTGTTGGAGATTTCGAAGTTATTGACTACTCCTCTACATAGCTGAGCACTAGCCTGGAAAGCTATATGCATGCACTTTATTATTAATAAAAAAAGGGATAAATAGTCATTAAGCGGGAGATAGCACGACCCTAGCTAGCCCATTTTAATACTTGACCTAGAAATGTCTATTTGTCGATTTATGACATATTTTTAAGTTTTTCAATTAACAAAAAGGCAGAACCATCAAATTGCAAGGGTGCAGTTATAGGCGAAGACAAGCATAAATGAAGAAAGAACTGGAGCAGTGTGCAAAAACTCATCTGCCAGTTGGTAGAGGCAACACAGGAATCCTTGGAGAACAAAGTGGAAACCTCATATTTGGACTCTGTCCTCGAACCTTCAGGTTTCAATCATGGCCACGACCTCTCGCGTGTCAACACATAAGAAGAAACACCACTAAAAAAACCGCTTGTCTCGAAAGCCTCACAACCCCACCACCAAGCAACTCGACAACCCACCACAAACTACAGGATACAGTCCGGATTTTTCACTTCATATCTTTCTTTTTTTTCCCCTTTTTTTTCCCTTGCTGTGGGCCCAAGCCAAAAAACTTGGGCCCAAAGTACTTGAGATCGGGCCAAGCTTGGGCCCGAAAGAAACACGGGCCCAAGCAAGGAATTTGGATGACGACGTACGGCCACACCGGCCAAGGACGACGACGGCAACGGCGAACACCATCAACTAGGAACAACGACGACCATACCTCTAGCACGCTCACCACCCACACTGATAACGTCGGACAAATGCCGAAACAACGCAACCGGGATGAGCGAACAAGGAGGCGATTGGACACAAAAAGGTTAAGAGTAGGTATACCCGCAGATCAAAGGCGGCAAGGCGCACCACCACCGACGGCAAGGGTCCAAAATAGGATGACGTAGTGAGCCACGGTGACGCTCACAACGGACACCGACGAGGAAGAAGGTGGATCACAACCTGACGGGGTGATCGAAGACACAAGTTGGGGGAAGAACACCGGGCTCCCTCACAAAGACGAAGACCCACAACCCCAAAGCAAATGGGCACCATGAAGGATCAACAATTCCAATTAGAAAATTGGAGGGTTGAATAGATCAGATTTCCATTGGAATTTTGGGGCAAATTGATAGGTTAGATTTAGGGTTTTTGGGCAAAAATTCTAGAGAGAGGGCAGAGCGGATTCACATCCACTGTCCTCTCTCCTTGTCCCCCTCCCCTGTCCCCCCTCACAAACCTTAATTAAAAAGAAATAGAAAACAAAAACAAAAAATAAAAAATAGATTAAAACAATAAAAAATAAACGTGTTGACTATATACACCCCAAATCATGCACGTCCTTTACATGGTTAAAAGAGCTTAATTAATTTTTTTTTAAATGTTAATTAGTCACAAGGCTTGCACGTCCTTAAAGACGTGCATTTTCAGCCTTTGGATTTGTGGTGTATATAACCACACCCAAAATAAATGGAGTTTGTGAGAAGGGACAGTAGAGGGAGACAAATTCGGAGGACAGAAGATTCACACCTAGGGCAGAGCCCATCTCTCTAGAATTTGGGTTTTTCATTTTTTTTTTTTTTTTTTGTTTCAACTCCCTATTGTTTGTCCTTGAAATATATAGGTTTGATTCTTGATATATATTTGGAACTATTTAATTTTAAATATATCAATATCTACAAAATCAAAAGTTAAAAATATATTGGATGGTGTTAGATATCTGATAATTAATAAGAAAATTGTTAATTAAATAACGATGGGTCATATACGACATGGGGTTGCGCACCATTCAAATCGAGCACACAAGTCGAGTGGTGTTCCATCCTATAATCAATTGGTGTGAGGAGGAGTAGCCCACCAACTAATGTACAAACTTTAGATTCAATTCACTTTTTAATTAATACGAGATCTATCCCACAACTTATATTCTCAACAAAAATGATATGAAAATCTTGCATATATTTTTCTCGTATCATATCAAATCATATATTATATTTCATGTGAGCCTTATTTTAGTGAATTGTATTAATTATCATGTTATCATATCAGATCAGTTATATCATATATTTTTTTTTCAAACCCTCACGGGCCTCACCGTTGTTAGTTATGATTAAGCTAGTGACTGTAGTATTCTTGGCAATTCCATTTTTTGGAAATTACTTGCACATTTGATTGATGGTTACATCTTACAAGACTACAAGTTACAACAAGATATGAAGAAAATGGACCCATTAATTATTCATGCAAGTGGGTAATTTTTAATAGCCAATTTGCCAATTTGCAAGATGCACTATTGTGATGTACTTATTATATAATCGTTGTTTTCGTACCACAACTAGCTCTTTCTTTCTTTCTATTATTTCACAAATTTCTTCTTTGTTATATATACTTCAACAAGTAATGGTTTAGTTGTATTATAAATTATGGATAAAAAAGAAGTCATTATATTACATTATATGCTTTTGTTAGTTGAACTAGCTTAAATTATAATTTTTATATTAAGATATCTTAACGTATACTTAATTAATTAGGTCGACTAAATTAATTAAGCGCGCGTGGAGGTTATATATATAGTTAATTAGCATCGCTTTTCGATCTCTAGCTTTGTACTGATCAGTACTCGCAGTTAGATACGTAATTAAGTGCACTAACTATATATCATTAACATTCTTTAATTATAATATATGACTAAATTAATTATTAATTGGAGGGGCTTTTTTTCATGTTAGCTTGATGATCCAAAGTATGTATCATATATAGTAAGTAGCTAGATCAACCTTGTGGTCCTTATTTTTTTGCTCTTTTTTATACATATCAAAGTGTAATTAATCCCTGACCTAACTATATATAATATAAAATCCTTCCTAAAGAAACAAAAGCTTTTTATTTATCATAAAAATAAAATTGTGTCAGCAATTAGCTCATGTCAGCAACATGCACTTATTCTATGAACACATATATATATGCAAGGGCTACATCTAGAGTATGGTTTATAATCACATCTTTGTATTTTAGTCTCACTTTAATTTTGTCGATCATTATTTTAAACAAATTATACCTAATTTGCTTATCCATATTAATGTTAATAGTTTGAATTTTCATATTTTATCTAAATGTTGTTCTCATCAACTAATATTATAGAGGTAGTTTGGAATGACTTCATGTTTATGTGTGTAATCTAATTTGGATTTGGGGAAAAATATAGTTTACATTCTAACTATACTTCATCTATATCAATCAATTATCAATCTATCTATCACACACGCAAATCACTTTGGATCCCATGGAGTTGGTAAAATAACTCCATGTGAAATTGATTAAATTCTAATTAACCACTTAATTCTAAATAAATGATTTAGATTTAAATGCATTTAGCCATTTTTTAATTTATTTTTTAGGGTCGATGCATTCTATTGGGTAATCCTGCCAACTTCACGGAGTTCAACTCCACGGAATCCTGACCGCACACAAATATACACACATGCAGAGTTGAGGGGAGGCATGGAGCCCGTCACATATTAACATCATATATGTCCATAACCCTCGTTGGGCCCAATTCCTCTACCTTCTCCATGATATCGGATTTGTCTCACGATTTGCATCCGATTCATCTTCGATTCATCGGTCTCCTGCATCGATCCAACTATGGTGGGCCCAAGCGAGTAGGGAGCTAAGGAAGAGTGACGATTGCCATGGAAACATCAACTTGAAGCACGCCGAGAGGCGGCAATGGATCTTTCCACGCACTCTCATCGCCGAGATTGTAGGAGAGGTTCCTCCCGATTGTGAATGTGAGCAGAATCATGAAGAAGGAGACGGTGCAGGAGTGTGTGTTGGAGTCATTAGCTTCGTCGCCGGCATCTCGTAGGTTACAGGGTGCAAATCGGAGGCGGAGGCATTTCGTAGGGTTTCGAGGATCATCGTGGTGGTGGATTTGATTGATCCGGCGATTAGATCCAATGGAAGGAGAAGATGGATTCTTCTCCATGGAGATGGATCTGCCGAGTAGTGAAGCATGGGGTTGAGATGGATATGTTGTTCGGTGTGAAGTCGCAATTCAGAGGGAGAAGGATCTGATCGAGGAAGAGCCGAGCGGGGGGCGATGGTGAGAGATCTTCATATCGCTTCGACTCCGGGAGGACTCGGAGCTACGACTCTACACCGAACGGGGGCTCCGACGATGAGTGGTCACAAGAAATCGCCAATGAGTGGCTCCGACGGTGAGGCGGTGACGGCAGAGAAGGCAAAAGTCGGTAGAGAGAGTGATCGGAAGAGGTCGTAGTCGTCGTACATGCAAGTTCCAGTGTTATTGTAATTACTGTCCGATATGAAATTGTTGTTGCTGAACTCTTTTAATTTGCTGAAATTGTTGTTGTAATTGTTGAAATTGGTGTTGAAATTGGGCAAATTGTGATCCGTTCTTGAGCTTGAGCAGATTGTGCATCGTGCTTGAGTTTGAGTCTTTTCTTCTATTCAATTTGGTTGCAGTAGAAATTGGGCAAAAGTTCAAAATTCAGTGATTGAGCAACTCCGATTTCAGCAACATCTGCGTCAGCAAATCCGGTATAAGCAACCCCGGTTTTAGCAACTCCGGTGTCAGCAACTCCGATTTCAACAATACGGTGGACATTTAGCTAATATCGATAGGTTGGTGGAAAAAATGCCAATAAAGGTGGAAAATACATTGAATGATTAACAATGTGATGCAAAACATCATTAAATTTTGAACGTTCGATTACCACGTCAAAGTTTGGCCGAAAAAACCCTGAATAAAGGGTGGTTTTATGCATTTTCGCCTCATTTGAATTGGAATGTAGCTTGATGCTATTTTCTACAATCAATTAAATATTTGAGGCTATTTTTTGCATTTTTATAGTTCAGACTAAACCTGTCAAAATACAACCCGACCCAGTCGACCCGACTTAAACGCCCGAATTTTTTTCGACCCGAACCCGAAAAATCGAATTTTTTTTGGGTAATTTGGGTTTTGACCCGGTGACCCGATTGACCTGGTAATTTTGACCCGATTGACCCGGTGACCCGGTTGATTTATAATTAAATATAATTAATTTATATATATATAATTAAAATTTATCGCAAAATTATCAAATCATGATTTTTTTTAATTTAAAAAAGAAAAAAAATGACAAACAGGAAATCGACCAAAAATGACCCGAAACCCGGTCGAACCCGGGTTCTAGTCAACCCGAAAATACCCGGAACCCGTTTTACCCGAGACCCGAAGTGACCCGACCCGAATAACCAATTTAACAGGTATAGTTCATACTATTGAGCGCAAATGCGCAATAATCCCTAAAGATTGAACTATTTTTTTTGCATTTTTTCCAAAAATAAAAATTACAAATTGAGACGCATTTTAATTAACTAAACTATCTCAAGTTGTACAGTTGTACTTGCCTAACGGGAAATACTATATGTAGGATTTTGGATAATTAAATATACATTTTTTAACGAAGAATATATTTTTAGAGTAGATTAATTCAATTTGAAAATTTGTATATATACATAAAATGTCAATTACACCTTAAACAAAACCATTAGTGGATAATCTGCCCACAGAAATAAATCGAAATAAATGGTTGTTTTTTTTATATACAAATCAGACGATTAGAAAAAGTCCAAAGTCAAAGTTGTTAATAAATACTATTTTATTTTCGAAATTAAAATTTCTAAAAGATAAATTAAATATTGATAAAAATAATGACGTCACAATGGAATCAATAATAAACCACTAAGATAATGAAGGATTCAAATGTATGAATAAATTTAAGAAAGAATCAAATTTATACTTTTGCTCAAGATTCGTGTTGCTTCTCATTTTGTCTTAGCTAGGGTTTACAATTTAATTTCCCTTCCAATCTTAATCGACGTGTAACATACTTTTAAAAAAATAAGCATTCTATATTATTTTCGAGATTTTTTTAGAATCAACATTAAATGGATCAATAATTAAGATCATATATTGTACGTGCTGGCTATATACATCCCAAATCATATTAAAAGGGATTAATTAATTTTTTTTAAATGATAATTAGTCACAAGGCTTGCACGTCTTTAAGGACGTGCATTTTCAGCCTTTGAATTTGTGGTGTATATAACCACACCCTATATGTAGGATACTTTTTTTTTAATCACGTCGCTTGTGTAATCCAGTTTCATTTAACTAGTAGGAGACCCATACTTTAGACTCAGGTTAGTTAATAAAATTTATCAATTTAAATTCAATAATATAATTTATTAGATTTTAACTACATATTATATATTATAAATTAAGGGATATAAAAATAAAAATAATAAAATAAAGAGATAAATAATAAATAAAAATTATTCTAAAAATATAGTATTTATATATGATTTTATACTTGAGCAGTGGAGTGGTTGGTGGGGGTACGACGGTTACAATAATAAAGCTACGTAGTGGGTGATGTGGTGGATGACATAAACTAATGTACATCTATGAGATTTTTTATTGGTTCATTTAGTGATGGAGAAGTAGGTTGTGAATGAGACCTATTTCAAACTATGTAATTTTATTGGTCTCGTTTACATTTTATGTAGACTTAGGGAAATAGGAGGGCAATTGTTAGATGATATTCCCCTAAGTGTTGTATTTGAACATTGTAAGGCAGCTTAAGGTCCTGGTGAGACAAAGTGGGCTCAAGGGCTTGGGCCATGGCTTACTCCGGGTTTACTTAGGTCTATATGGTTTGGGTTTATAACCCAAACCTAATGGGCCAGTAACCCAATGGTTGTAGCCGGCCCAATCCCTTTAGAAGCCCCAACGTCTCTTTTCTGGCTCTAGGGTTGACAGACGCTCCTCTTCAGCTCTTTATAAGCTTTGGAGCTCCACTGTTCACAGTGTGCTCTCTCTCGCCGAAGTGGTAAGTCCCACAAAACCCTAGAAGGCTCTCTCCAGGTGTTCATCTCTCTGGTGGCCTGAGGTTCCTTGCTACTCAAGGTCCTCTGAGAAGTTCCCTTGCGTGGCTGAAGACGGCATCTCAAGACCTTATCCTTGAAGGATCAGTTCTGCAACATCCACGGACATTAGAAGGGAGTTTCACTATTTCCTTTAGTCTTTGTTGCTAGTTGCCTTACTTTATGTACTCCTTATGTTTATTGTCTTAGATTGCCCTTCTGTACCCAGATTGACCTTACATAGTGGATTTAGGGTATTGACTCATGAGGCCCCGCGGATGTAGGTGCAATACCCGAACCGCGTAAACAATCTCCTGTGTCCCTTTCATTTTTTCGTTTGGCTTTGATTTCTGTTTCGTTTCCACTGTGCTTCAATCGTTCGTATTTGTTACTCAAACTCGATAAAACGATTTCAAGGTTCATACACGACCTTCATTCATCGTCTTATCCTAATGGGCGTAACTAACTTTAACATAGTATCAGAGTTAGGGTCGGTTAGTTTCGGTTTGAATTTTAAATAATGGGATTGTCGTTGCACCTTGAAGGACTTGTTGGAATGTGGTTGTCTCCAGGGGCGGAGACAACAATATTTCCAGGTGCTCATTCACACATATGGTTTAGAAAGAGTTGAAAAAAAAATTGAAAAATAAGGGTACAAAGGTGATTCAAACTCAAGACCTTCATTTATCCCACTCCACCCTCCAACCACTTTGCTATAATATTGTTTTGTATCGTAAATACCCTCTTTTGCTATATATATATATATATATATATATATATATATATATATATATATATATATATATATATATATATATATATATATATATATATATATATATATATATAACATTTTTTTTTCCTGGAGGGGTTCGAGCCACCGCATGCCCCCTGCCTCCGCCCCTGATTGTCTCACACTAAAAAATCGTGAGATGTCAATATATAAAGTTGGTGAACTATTGTTAATTGATTTTGAGATAAAATTTAAATTACGTTAGATTTATCGTACGTAGATTTGCACATGACTCTATTAAAGTATTTTAATCCCATCAGACCCAACTGATCGACTTTAACTATGATGCTCCAATAATGTAGGCTCATGCCCAAATGCACATTGACATTCACAATAAGTTTTAACATATTTAACAACAAACCTTTCACCATTACAATTAGTTTGTTGTTTACGACCTCTCAATTTACCAGATTTAGTAACGTCTGATGGATCGAATCCTTTTTATTTTTTTAAAAAATATAGAGAAAGAGCTATTAATTTATAGAGTTTGTCATATTTTCTTATTGCCATGATATGGAAAATCCCGTCATCCTAGCACAATGACATTCTGGTCTTTTAACAAGTAAGTTGATCATTTTATCCTACGAAATTATCCTAAATAACAGTTAAAAACAACATCTATTATTTATGTGGTATCATAATCAATAAATTCGAATATTCAATGCGGTATTGATCAATATCAATGCGATTACCGTTTCGCCTATTGAATACAGTAACAGTTTCGTGCATTAAGAGCCTTGACCGATTTAAATAGGGTAACGATTTCTTTGGCATAAAATAGCGATAAAGTCGGATTCATAAGGAGGAGGACTGACTCGAGCGTCGGAGGGTCCTACGGGGGACATAAGCCCCAATCCAACCTCGTTTGTTCTTGTTTTGTAGGCTACGGTTCGGGTGGGGTCGATGGTCGAGATCGATCTCCTTCAATCTAGATTTTATATATGCTTCACACTTTATTATTTTTTAAGTCATTTTTTGTGATGCATTTTATTTAAAACGCCAAAGAAAGTAATTTAAACTGCAAATTAAAATAAAATGACAACACATTGATTGGAGAAAAAAAAATACTGCAATCAAGGAAAGCACACCACCTGAGGTGGACTATATAGTTTTATATCAAAGTCAAAGCAAACGTCATCACCGGAAAATATTTTTTTTATTACAAACATTATCGTGACGATTTAAAATGTATTGAAAAATTAGGTTTCGCTAATAATTAATTGCAACTAATCAGATACCCTTATAGAGGATAGACATTGATGTATATCATGGCACGTATATATACAAGGACTGGATCTTTAAGAAATTTTTGGAATACAGACAAAAAATTATAAGAATAATAAGTAAATTTTTTATATTTCATATCTCATATATAAATATAAATAATTTTGAATTAAATTAATTTGTTTCTAATTATACTGAGAAGATTAAATGATTTTTTTTAAATATGGGCTATATCCAAATCCAATTGGGTAAAATATTTGAGAAATTGTATTTGGTGTCCCTGAGGTTAAGATTATTCCCGTTGGCATCTCATGTTTTATTTTTATTTTTGCAGATAGTACCCTAAGTTTTTGCAAAAGTTTGCACCATGCCCAAAATGTGTTATTTTTTTTTCAATTTTTTTTTCATTTTCCTTAAATTAAAAAAAATTAAATAAGAACCACATAAAAAATCACACCCTTATTTTCCTAATTTTTGTGAAAAACTACCCTTTATTTTTAAAATGTTTCCAAAAACAAAAAGTTTATTTAGAGTAATTTTGCAAAAAAATAAAATAAAATTCCAATTAGGTATGTACTACTATTTCCATTTTTTTCTGATTAATTTAATGAATTTCTAATAAAATTGAAATTTAGATATATTATATTTTAACCGACCACAGGAAGGACCACTATTTGTTTGTGTTCCCTTTCATATTTAAAAATTGCTCCGAATCAGTGACGTAATCAATAAAAAAACATAGAGAATTTTTAACAGAAACCAATAATTGAGTTTATTTAGACAAACTTAGTTAAATTAAAGCTGCTAATCCATGTGATTCCTCTTAATTTTTTATATTTAATCCACTTACCTTTATCCTCTTTGAGGAATTAAACTTTTTATAGGCTTTTGAAACCAATAATTTTTTTGATTTTTTCGTCCTTAAATTAAAGTTGCTGTATATTAAAATGGGCCTTAATTTATTTGGGCCATCTAGGTTTTTCTTGGGTCAAATCACTTGGGCTAGGCTTTATGCCCCAAATCCGCTGGCCCATTACAGGAAACATAACAAAAGTTGGAAAAAAAAAAATTTGTACCTATAATTAATTTATTTGTTTGTTAAGAGTTCTGTTTATTTGTTTGTTTGTTTTCTAGTTTTGATTTGTGTTTTTCCTTGCTTGTCGCTCTTTGCATTACGAAGGTATGTCCGTCTTCTGTTTTTATTCAGTCTCTCGAGCCACCGTCAGTTGTATGAGCTCTCACTCGAGCTAGAGAGGAGGGGTGGCTATTGTTATTGTCATATTTTACATTATGACTCAACTCCAAAAGAAGCCAATCCCTTGGAATGTGACAAGTAATGTGATTGACAAGGCTATCGATTTTTGCCATAGTTTGTTATCGCTAGCTATATGCGACAAGATAGAAACAAAGCAACGCATCTGATGACAACATGGCTTTCGATCTTCGAAGGAACTGGCTTGCTATGACAAATGTTGATCCTCTTGCCTATCGCGCTTTTATTGGATTATCTAATGAGATTTTTTTTATATTTGCGTTTCGCCATTATTTGAATTGCATTTTTAAGTTTATTAAAAAAAATGAGAGCCTAAGAACTTACAATTAATATACGGAGTATCTATCAGTCTATCAATGATTTTTTAACCGAAACAATACTAAGACAATCAATGACATTACTATAAGGAAAATAGTAAATGTATACATATGATATATAACGTATTATATTATACAAACTATATAACAATTGTCTTATAGGTTAAAACCAAATCATACAAACTTTTTTATATCATTTTTTTCCACCTAAAAATTCAATTATTAAGTATATATATTTCAAAACCCTAACCTTAAAACCAATTGAAGATCACCACCACCAGGCACCTCCTCTGATTGAGGAGTTGGTAGATTCAGGTCCAGCCCACCACCACCGCGGCCACCAGGGCTCGACGACGAAGCTGCCTCGGCTCCACCACCGCCTCCGCTGCCGCTAGGGAAACTACTCTTCTCCCAGTGAGAGCGCTTGTGGCCGCCTAAAGCCTGGCCGGTTGAGAACACCTTGAAGCAAATCCCACACCTGTGGCCTAGCCCGGCCGTGGGGCCCTCCGCTGCGTAACCGCCCGCAGATTGATGGGTGTTGGCGAGGAGGAGGAGGCAGGAGGCGGCCTCGTGGTCCTCCGGCGACGGGGAGGCGTCAGGCGGGCGGCGGAGGTGGGGAGGGGGGTTGATGCCGCGCCACTGGCGGTTAGGGTGGCAGCGCATGTGGCCGTAGAGGGCCTTCCACGACCAGAACTTCCGGCCGCACTCCGAGCACGGCATGGTGATCTTCGGAGCGGAAGGGTTGGGCTTCCGGGCCGCCGCCGGCCTTGGTTTCGCCGGCGAGAATGAGGAGGAGGACGACGAAGAGGGCGTGGGTTGTTGGAGTTGCAATCTCGCACGGTGGTCTATCGGGCGGTGGGCCCGGAAGGCGGCGGAGGCAGCGGCGGCGGTGGCCGGAGTTGGGGTGGGAGGTTGGAGGGAGAGATCGAGAGGAGAAGCCATTGGAATTGGATCGGAGATCAGAAAAATTGGAAAGTGGGATGGGAAGTGGGGATTTGAGGTTGTGAGTGGGGGGTAATTTGGGGAAAAAACGGTTACTGGAGGAGGTGAAGGTAGTTATGATCAGTTGGGGGAACCTATCATGTTCTGCTGACGTGGGAGACAGCTTGCCACGTGTCGCTTATCCACTGGCTCTTTGATTACCACGCGCTGTTGTGGTCGTATTGCAGTTGCTAGATCCTTGCGGAGTAATTCAAATGTGAAATTATTTGAAATATTTTTATGAAATTATTTGATCCGAAATGAACAAAAAATAAATTAACACAATGTATAATGCTCTACCTCTCTATCACTACTACGTAAAGGCAGCAAGTCCTGCCCAATCTATATCTATACTATATATATAAAGTTGGGTGAAGCCCAATTAATTGCAAATATTAAATGCTTTAAAATCAATCTAATATATATTTACAATTAGCACTAAATATCAAAAAGTTGTTGTAGCTTAATGGTTTGTGGTGTAGTTCTTATCTTTTAGATCTAGGGTTCAAATCCCCCTAACTACACCATTTTTCATGTATTTTATCTACTCCTTTTGTCCCATTTTTTTTTTTAACAATTTCTTATATAAGTGCAATAGATAAAAATAATAGAGAACATGAAAGCATGTATTTCTTATGTTTAATGTTATTTAATGACTTCTTATATAAGTGCAATTAAATATAAAAAAAGAGATTAGACGTAGCTTATTGCTTTTAGGTATAGCTCTAACCCTTTATGCCAAGTGATCAAATCTCCTTAACGAAATCATTTTAACTTTTGTTATTTTTCATACATTTCATCTACTCCTTTCATCACATTTTATTTATTGTTACATTAAAAATTTAATGATGATGCAATTAAAGAAAAATATTTTTAAAAAATACAAAACATATTTTTTATGTTTAGTATTATTTTACGGTTTCATATCTATACTCTAACTATATATATAAAGTTGGGTGAAAGCAACATTAATTGCACCTATTAAATGATTAAAAAAAATAACCTAATATATATTAAAAATTAGCATCAAAAGTCAAAAGGTTGTTCTAGCCTAATGGTTAAGGAATAGTTTATATGCAAAAGGTCAAGAGTTCAACTCTCCTTACCTACAATATTTTGAATTTTTTAATTATATTAGTTTAATGCCTTGGATTTATTAGATAAAAAAATACTTACAGATATATATATAAAAATATTAGCTTAAGAAATCAAAAAGTTGCATTGTTGTAAGGTTATGGGTATTAGTTTCAATCCAACATGTCAAGGGATCAAATCTCTATATAACTACAATATTTTTCAAGTTTATAGTATATTGTTTTTTCATTTGTTTTAAAACTAAACACATGCAATATTTCTAAATTAATTATCATTTTTTTGGCTTATATAGTTGAATTGCATGTAGAAGTGAGTAAGATGATAAATAGAGACAAGTTAACATATTTATTGAATTTCAAAAATAAACAAACATATTAAAACTTTTAGAGATAAAAATTATTAGTAATAAAATTATAATGATAATATATCAATTAAAAATATATATATTTAAAATAAGTCCTCTATAACTACAACGTTTTTCAAATTTATAGTATATTATTTTTTTATCCACCCCTTATACTTATTATTTTAGAAGCAATGTCTTCACAAAATATTGTGCCACGTGTCCTTCTATGAAGCCAAATTTTCAGCCTTTTACCCTACACAAAAAATTAGGAAGTAATGGGATTCGAACCCACCACTCCAAGTCTCTTTTGAAACTATCCTTACACGGCCAACCAATTGAGCTATCATGACTTAGTGATCCTAATTAACTACATCTAATATATATAAATACACAGCTCGCTTATTTTTTTTAAAAAAATAAAAATAAACGGTTCGATGGTTCGTGTCGGGTATCCGGTAACGAGATTTGCCCGAACCATACACGAACCATTAATTTTCGTGTTTTCACGGTTCGTGTCATTATCGTGTCGTGTCCTTTCTGTGTCGTGTTTTTTCGTGTCGTATCGCCCCGGTTTCGTGTCGGGTCAGTCGTGTCGGGTTTTTCTGCACAACCCTATCCCTCACATCAGCTTCATTGCCGCTCCACAATCGACATCGCAGTCTCGCTCACATCCGTTCATCTCCCTCGCTCGGATTCGAGGTCGGGGCACCCAGATCCGGAGAAGGTGGAGGTCCCTCGCCACGCCGCACCCCCACGGCTTCCCTCGCATCTCCTCTTCGCCGAACCGTCGCTCTACCAGATCCACGACCTCCCTCGCATCTCCTCTCGCCGGACGGTTGCTCTACTGTCAACCGTAACCGTCGGACCGTCGCTCTACCAGATCCACGACCTCCCTCGCGTGGATCCAATATGAATTCTTCGCTCGGATTTGCCGCCTGGCCGTCGCTCTACTAGAACTCCACTCGCCTATTCTCGCCTCGCCGTTGGAATCTTGGACGAGCGGAATCAGTCGGCACCGGGAGGAGGGCAATTGGTATGCACCCTTAACGCCCTCTTTTTTTTTTTTGTCATTGATCTAGGTTTTAGAAATAACTAGAAAATTCATCAAAAGAGGTATTCACCTTATTCCATTTTCAGTTTTCAGTTTTGTCAAAATTTACTTCCTTCAATTTCATGAATTCTGACTCAATTTGTTAGTTAGATTGAATGTGGTATTTGAGTTCAATCCGAGGTTGATAATTTTGGCTCAACTCAAACTCAATTAGGGGTTAGGGCCTTATGGGTTTCAATTTCAGGAAGTTACATGTATTTGATTACATATAAAGTTTAGACGAATAAAAGCTCCTGACATTTATGGTTTTGAAGTACCATTTAGTCATGCACTCTACCTGTTTGATGAAATGCCATAGAGAGAATCACGAGAAAAAAAGATTAGTGGTTCCCGAAATCAATTTGTCTGAATTTATGGTTTTGAAATAACATTTTGAAATGCAATTTTGAGGAATCAAACTTACAAACAAGATTGAGTTAAGGCTTCTTGACTCGAGACAGACGCATGCTACAAAACGGTTGATGCTCACAGTATAGTGTATCTTTGGTGATTATGAACGGTGAAAACTCTAATGTTACTAACAGGTTAATTGTATATGACTAAAAACCAGTTGTGGATATTGTAAACACTATATTCATAGAGCGAATTTATATATGTTGAAACCTGAAATGAATTAGAATGATATATACCATGGAGACTATTCGGATGGTTGTTGATGGGCAAGGAGTAGTCAGCACCATCAAGAGTGAACTTCCCCTCCTTAATCCTGTTTGTAACGCGACCGACTATGCAGCCAAAAAACGAACCAGCTCCTTAATCCTGTTTGCAACGCCGTCAGAAACCTGGGGCTCCAGCCGGCAGAGCTTGGCACTCTGCCACCCGTCATCATCTCCCCTGGCCGCGAACCCGAAGATTGAGATTGAACAAAAAAAGAGGAGAAATTGAGAGAGGAATTGGGATTGGAATTCGGGATTAATGCTTATTAATGTTGAGTTGTGTTGGTTGATTGCTGTTCTTATAACCATACTTATTTCATGGCGTAGCTGTTAGATCTGTTTAACACATGTCATTGCTGTTGTTATGGCCATATTTTTTTTGATGCCCGTGTTGTGAAATGTGCTGAGTAAAAGTCTTTAGTTTGTTGTGAAGGACGGAATTGTTATGGATCATGTGTATTTGGATTCAATGTAGCTTGCATCTTAATTAACATAGTTTCGTATAGTTTGGGAGTTTGATATAGTTTGGGTCGAGTTGTTATTTTTCATGGTATGAAATATAGTTTGGGAGTTTGATATAATTCACCATGACAACCAAAGATTTCGAAGAATAACAAGGTGAGAAGTATATTGGTTGAAAATTGACGTTCGATCGAAAATATATCGAAAAAAACCCGAACATGGTTCGGGAAAAGTACTAGTTTGTTTTAAACCTAAACATATGCATTTCTAAAGCAATTGTTATTTTTTTTTGCTTATATAATTGAATTGCATGTAGAAGTGAGTAAGGAGATAAATAGAGTCAAATTAATATATTTGTCAAATTTTAAAGATAAATAAACATATTAAAATTTTCAGAGATAAAAATTATTAGTAATAAAATTATATAATATAATAATTAAAAATATATTAAAAAAACGCACGGGCATGCTAACTAGTTTTATAAAATCTGAGGTGCATTGTGGGCCATCTGATTGTTTTTTTATAAAAATATTAACGGGCCTGATTGTTTATGTCTCTTTTTACAATTTCAGCCCTGAAACCTTCAATTTAAAAATATTTATTTTTTTGTTTAGGGGGGCTTTTCAGTAGTTTCAACTAATTCCTAAACCCTCCCCTTCCAGTCTTCCACTCTCCCTGGCCGCCTCTCTCTGCTTCTTCGGAAGTCTCCGCCACCTCCCTCCCGCCACAGTCCCCGATGCCCCCTGAATCTCGCAGATTGCGGGGGCTTCCACCGCCTTGATTTCTTCCTCCCTCGTGTCTTATCCTCGTCGTATCCCTCTGTAAGCCTTCACAGCTTCACTCCACAGAAAGCCCTAGGCTTTTCGTTCGCTTCGATTCGCCGCCTTCGGATCCAATTCTCAGGCCCTCTTCGACCTTCGTCCTCATTGCGGGCTTCGGACCTTCGTGACTCGACGTTCGCACTCCAAAGGTATGTCGATTCTGAACTTCCTCGTCCTTCGAACCTTTTCTGACTGTATTCGCATCACAAGTGGTTGTCTTCGTCTGTCATCCCTCGCACTTGTGTCGGTCTGGAAATGGCCTCTCCCACATGGACTGTTTTCGGCTGAATATAAAGCTCCAATCCGAAATTCGATCCCTTTTGATGTCCATGTTCTTCCCTTACCTTGAATCCGAACTTCCTGTGTTCAATGGAGGATGTTCTCATTTTGCTACTGTGTATGTCCTGTGTTTGGCTCGTCTGATTTTGTTTTGTGATTGTGTTTATTGTGTTTATTGTGTTTACTGTCTGTGTTGCTGTTTAGAGTGTGTTTATCATTAGAGTTGTGTGTTTTAATAATAGATTTTGCATGTGCGTTCAATTTCCACTGTTTTTTGATGTAATTGTATTTTTTATTAGTGGTTTATGCACTCTATCGATTTTAAATTGATGTGTCGTTTCATTTATGTCTAGGAGTGACTTAAAATTCTATTCATCCCCCTTTATTGCAATTGAGAGTCTGCATTTGCTTTTGTTATGTTGTATTATTGGTGGTTCTAAAGATTACAAAACAATTTACGTATTTCCTTTTTTTAAGGTTGTAGTTAGATATGTGGTTTAGACCATCCGCAACCATGGGGTAACCTCTTTTCCCCATCTTACTATCACAACTTTACAACTCATTTATTTTTTTCTTTAAAATAATTTTTACTTTTTCTACCTCTTTCTAAAAGTTTACCTCTACAACCATGGGAAACTCCTTTTACCTCTTTCCAAATTTATTTTCACTTTTTCTTTTCCTTCATATCTTTCCCTTTATTGTATGTTTATCATCATATATTATTGTGAATTATTTTTATTTATAATTTTATAAATAAATAAAAATAGCAAGTAGTTAATGTAAATATATTTTATTACATCTAGATTAAAATAAAAAAAGTTAAAAACATTATAAAATACGTAAATACTAATAAAACTTCTTCGTTCTCTTGTACTTGATGGACTTGCCTTGCATCTTCGGTTGGACTTCGAGTGACACTCCCTTGAACACCCGGAGAATGCTCAAAATGTTGTTGGTTTGGAAAAAAAAAAGAGGATTGTACACATTGGTATGATTATGTGGGTTATAATTTGGATATTCGGATGTTGAAGAATTGTTAAACATTTGCAACATCACTTGAAATTGAGGATTTTTTAGAAGATTTGGATCAAAAGGCATATTTGGAATGGGTGGAGTATTTGGATTATTATGATCCATGGTTAAGAAAATAGGTGCAACTACAATAGATCAAGATGGGGTTATATATAGGATAAAATTAGGCTCAAATTATAGAAAAAAAAAATTTAAACCAATGTGATATTTTATTTTAAAAAATAATGAAATATAAATATATTTTTATTTCATTTTAACTCCTACTACAACTAATAAATCCAAATGTGAAATATGTAAACCTACTTTATCATAAAAAAAAAAGGAAAAGAAAATTACAAATGGGAAGAGGTTACCTCTCTCTACCAAGGTAACCCCTTCCCACCTCTTACCTTAAGGTAGAGACCACAATGGTTGCTCATGCTCTTATACTGGGTTGCTCTTTCCCTTCATCTTCATATTCACTTCATCGGGTAATCCTCATGTCCTTCATATTCATAATCAATTTAGTTTCGATCATTTTTTAAAAGCAACATTTTTGGTGGTTTATCTTGAATGAAATTATATTATCGATTTTTTTGTTCATCAATTTCATTAAATTGGATGGAAATAGAGAGATAGAAAAAGTGATAGATTAAACATTAATGGGTTTAGATGGTTTATAGACTCAATGATCCTTTTACTCGTTTTTTGGGACCTTAGGAGTTTAAAAGTTTGAGGGTATGAGTTTGATTTCTGTTTTCATCTTATGTTTCTGTATCTCTGTCAACATCATAGATACATAGACAAGCATTTGTAATTTATAAGTATGTCATTTAAAATTTTAAGTGATTTGTTTCAAGAAATTGTTTTCTTTATTATTCTTTGAAGGTAGTCTGGAACAAAGGGATCTCGTACAGGGGTAGGGTTGTCAATTGGCTATCCGACAAGTATTAATGGAACATCCTATGGCCTTGTTGTTATCTAAGCTGTACCGGGAGGACCTGCATATAGGGATGGTATATCATCAGGAGACGTAATGTTGGAGATTGATGCCATAAGTACAGAGACTATGATCGTATACGATGCAGCAAAACACTTGCAGTGAGTCCTCATTACATATTCTGTATACATATTTACTCTTTTCTTTTTTCCCTTGCCTATTGTCATATGTGAATGTTATAACTTGTGAGCTGCATAGAAAGAATATTTTGTCATTCTTGAATTTTAATTGTTGGCTGAGTCAGTTAAACACTTAAAAGAGAGATGCAGGGGGGCGAAGGTAGCTCAGTACAGTTAACTATTCGCTGCGGGGATGAGATAAATCATTTGGATTTGATGTAAGTTGTCACCCACTAGAAATGATTTCATTCTTATCTTGAGCAAAATCGTCATCATTTGAGTTGATTGTAAACTGTATTATGATCATTCTTAGGAGTTTTAATGATTGATTACTTTTTTTACACACGATAGAAAGTTTCAATGATTGATTACTTTTTGGACAGACGATAGAAAGTTTCACTCAACCCAGTGAAATCCAGATTATGTGAGATTCCAAATTCAGGGAATGATGCTTCCCTGATAGGATACATCAAGTTAGCTTCATTTGCTCAGAATGCTTCTGATATGTTTGACACTTTTTCTGACTTTCTGCGTCTCCATTTCTATTTCCGAAACTATGTAGAGTTCTGTCATTGGTCTCAAGTTTCCACTTAATAGTTTTACAATTAAAGAGTTCTGCATGATATGATCCTTGGCTTTTTTTTAAGTATACTTAATCAAGTATTCATGCACTGGCTCAAATACATTTTAGTAAATAATGGTTGACATATTCCTGAATTAGTTGTCCCTTGATAACATAGAAAAAGTGGTTTTAAGATGTCTTTATATTTGTATTTTCTGCTGAATTTGAGCATCCACGGCAGGTGTTTTAAAGGAAGCAATTGGAACTTTAAGAAGCAACAATGTGAATGCCTTTGCACTAAATCTTTGAGATAATAGGTGAGGAATAGCTCATTCATTTCATTTTCGTATTAAGTTGTAAAGATGTAAATTAGGCTTATATGATCTATATTACTGGTGCAGTTGGGGGCCTTTTTCCTGAAGGAATAGAGATTGCAAAGCTGTGGTAAGCATTCAACCTAATTACATGGTTTTTGTTGTCCTGACTTTTTTAGAATGTAATTTATCTACTCATTTGTCCCTTTCTCGATTGTGATGTTGGTACTTGAATGGAGATCATATCAACTGCTGATATCATATTAATTCCTAGAGATTTTAGCTTTTTAAGTATCTTAGGTTACATTGCATAGTAGATAGATTTCTCCGTCCAGGCATGCTATGGCAGTGTTAATGTTCAGGTTAGACAAAGGGGTGATTGTATATTATGTGACAGCTGTGGTGTCGGGCAATGTTGCATTCTCAAAGTTAAGATATGTGTGATCAATATCTTAACTTAGCTGTTTCCTGAGTGTATATGTATTGGGCGTACCTTTGTGAATTACTCACTTTTTTGGACTCAGAAGAAATGATGGGCTAGGAAATGACTGGGGAAGATTTTCTCTTAAAGTAACTTTCTACCTGAAAATGACTATCCTTGTTGGGTCAGTTCTTTCTGGATATTTAGATATCATTAACTTGTTATTCCTGGACAGTGGAGAGATTGATACCTATATGGCATTACACTTCTCATCTTTGTCTCTGTGTAGAAGTTTTTCTTTTTCTTGATGATCTTTCCTTTTCTGTTTTCTTATCATTAAATCTTTATGTGTTGGGGAATACTAGGAACCAATCATTGTTTGCAAAAAAATTGTTTTTGACATCAATAATGGAAATATGGATCCGTTCTTTATGCAAATACCTTTCACGAGGTCAAAAGGAAACGTAACAAGAAAAAGGAGATATGGACTTGTATCCGGGCTGAAACATTTTTATTTTATGAATCTTGTCTAAGATTCACATCTATTATTATTTTCTAAATATTCATTCTTTTTAGTCACAACGTGATTGGGCGAACTTGCTATTTAATGGTGCAAAATTTTCAGATTTGTTTTACTCCTATGTTAGACCCCGCTCTAGTGCGGGATTAACTGGGTTGTTGTTGTTGTTGTTGTTGTTGTTTTACTCCTATGTTAACATCATTGCATAATCAAGGGCCTTTCCTGGTCAATCTTTTGTAGATCATGGTTTGATCAGTGGAGAATGTTATTGGGTTGTATTGCTTGACTATTAGTTGATAAACCATCAAAGTTAGTTTTAAAAAATTACGTATATGTTAAGATTTTCATCAAATGCTTAGACTCATTAGTCCTACTATTTCACACACAAAAAACTACTTTATAGATTGTTTATACTCATTAAGTTGATGGGCTTTTGCGAATATCCTGTTAAATCCAAAAATTTTGGGCAACACTTGTTGTTTTAGTTATCTTGGTGGTATCTGTAGATTGAGTGTGCATTTTGTAAGTTATCTCGGAAGGTTTCAGCATAAAAAAATTAATATGTTTTGTGTTCGATCCCTAGGGGTGGTAGAGTTCTTAGTCTAATGTTTTCAGCAATTCATGGAAGAAGAAATAAGGTTTTACCTGGTACGAGCTTCATGATGGGAATTTAATTTGATGATTCTTTCATCTCACTGCATTGTGCTTAGTTTGTAAAATGCCAACTTGATATATTTTCAAGTGTACATTGTCTAAAGCTCTCGTGAGTTGCTGTTCTTACTAAGAACTATTGATATTTATATATACACACTAATAAAAAAGCAAAGCAAGCAAATAGATTTGTTTATTACTAAAAACAACTGAGACCATTTATATATACACACTAATAATACCTTGCTTTTCTTTCCTACTTGCTCTTTAACTTGCATTCCCCGTCCTTTATACTGCCATTCATCTAACACTATTAGAGTTGCGTAGTTCATTCTCCACCGACAATTAGTTTCTAAGCAATGTTTTCATGTCTTTGTTAGGTTATACGAGACGGTGAATTACTAGATAGAATCCTAGCAAGGTAATCATTATATTTTTTATTTTTTTCCATTTATCTTCAGTACTAAAGAAACATATTTTTATGAGCTATTTTGGTCGGCTTATTAATCTTTGTTTTGCATAGCAATACGTTGGTCTTCAAGATTTCCATAATTTAAGAGTTGCTATTTTATCATACTATTATTTTGAGCTTCGGTTCATTTTATCGTGATTAGGAAGGATAGCCGATATACCGAGAAAGATGCAGCAGTCATAGTGCGCCAAATGTTGAAAGTTGTAGCCGAGTGTCACTTGCATGGTTTAGTGCACCGTGCTATGAATCCTGAGGTACATAGCTTTTATCCCTCTCGTGTAGTTCAACAAAAGCCTTTTTTCCCATACGTTTTGTAATAATTGTGTATCCCACTTGCTTTCGGAATTTCCTATTTAAATCTACCAAATATGATTCACCTTTGAAGGCCACAGATTTTGGACTATCAGATTTCATAAAACCTGGTAATCACAAGCTCCATGACTCAGTTTAGGACTATGATCAAACCTTTCTGAAGACAATTAATTTTTATTAACTACCTTCACCTTTTGAAACAAAGAAGTATTCACTTAGCTTTTCTATTCACATGTCAGTAATAATTCGGTCCAACTCTATCTTCATTTGAACAAGTATGTTCTTAAAGGCAGTATTGCTCATTGTTGCAGGGAAAAGATTCACAGACATTGTTGGTAGTGCCTACTATGTTGCTTCAGAAGTATTGAGACGTGAATCAGGACCCGAGTCAGATGTATGGAGTATCGATGTTATAACCTACATCCTGCTCTGTGGGAAGCACCCATTTTGGGATAAAACAGAAGATGGTATATTCAATGAGGTATGATATTTTGATAAATCCCTGCTTTTAACTTAACATGATTCAAAAGGTTTCTCAGTAGCGTTTGAGATAATGTTGCACATATGTGAGCCAAAGCCAATTCATTTTGATCCATCCTCAATTTCTATTAGTTGTTCTTCAGGTGAATTACAGGTATTTGGTTGAATTTTATTGCTCCTGGTCCTTGTGAACCGAATTTGTTTCTTTGAAAAGAGATGGACTGTGACAGTTTTATCTATGATTGATTCTTCTATTTTTTTTTTTGGTATTAATGCTTTTGTCTGGTTTCTTGGCATTCTTGTTTTGTGTTCATTGCTGAAGCACGCTTGATTGTGCCCTTCACCAATTTCATTGATCTTATTCACCAAAATTCATCTTTAAACTACTATGAATTCTCCTTCGTTGCTGCTATTTCACTCTCCTTCCTTGCTAAACTCCATAAATCTCTGTCCCTATATTTTTCTTCTTTCAGGAACTTGTATTTATTAAAATTGAAGATTGGATTTGCCTGTCTTAGGGGATTTCCCTTTTTTTTTATGACCAGTTTACCACCTTATCTCGATTTTTATTCAGTTCTAAGGAAAGGCATTGCTCTATATGAGATTCTTGATTTATTGTAATTATTCTAATGTTGCATTGTACCTTTTTCAGCTGCTTATAAAGCCTTTTTGTGGGATAAGATGAGTCTATTAGACATACTTTGACTTACTACTATATATATATAATAAAAAGTATGTGAGCAAGCTCTTATCTTGTTCTTATGTTTCTGATTCTCTCTGTATTCGTCGTTGTTGCATGGTAAATGTGCCAATGGTTGTCTTCTTTACGTACCTGTTAATTATTGTCTTCAGTTTACTTGGCCTTCTTTCAGATGAGGAAATGAGGCAACATGTACAGATTGGAGTTTTTTTTTCCTCCTTATATATAGTTTGATCAAATAGCCAATAGGTACCTTTCTTCTTGTTGTGTGTGAGAGTGTCATGTTACGAAATATTGCATTGCAAGTGGGGATTGTATATGCAAAGGCATGGATGTATGGTTTGGATTGCTGCCTTGCTAATTTTAGTTCTTCTGCTCTTATGTAGCAGCTCTGCTGACACTGATGCTTTTATTATAAATAAACTATTTCAGTTATTATTACAAGTTAAAAGTCTTTTCCTTCTAACTTTGTCTTGAATATGAAGAAACTTGTGATACTCTAAAGGTACTTTCATAATGAATGGATTTATTCTTGAAGCTGCAAGATTGGCTGGATTTGTCTCCCAATCAATATCTTCCATCTTCTCTTTTGCTTCTTTCTACGTAATTTATGCTTTAATTCTTAAAATTTAAAGATGAATATCTCTTTCAAAATGGAGCTATTTCAGTTTCTGCAGTTGTGGATTATGAATTAGGTTAATTGTCATATCTATTTTTATGCCTTTATGTCTTAAATCTATTTATTGAATGTTAGATTTTAGTTAACTATGTTTATTTTGTTTTGGTAAAACCTTCAATATCACTGAAAACTGGTTGCAGATACACAAGGCGAACTTCACTTGCCCAGCATGGCTCTCAACAAGTGCAAAAAAATGATAACGAATATTTTAGATCCCAATCCTTCAAAGGTATGTTTTTTGCTGCTGCTTCTTTTGGATGATTTGATTTTTCTCTATACAAATAATTGCAGTTTTTTAAACGTCTTTCGTGATGTTTGTCTTCTAACTGATTGGATTTTTATGTCTCATTCTTTTTATGGGACAACTTAAAACAATGCATTATGATTGCTTTTCTTCTCAATACACATCTACTGAGATTTCAAGTTTTGACCATTATAAATGAATATCATTTATGATACAGGTTATTTGATACTGAGATTTCAAGTTTTGATCTTTTTTTATGGGCTAATCTTAACCTTAAAATTCACAGATCAGGTTGGGTTGTGTCATGTTTCAACATGTCTATTTAGTGCTTACCCATCATAAATGTTCAGCTGGGCTTATTTTCCCTGAAACTTGCTGCCTTTTGTTATATAAGCATTGCCTTCTTTGATTGCAGGATTTCCATGTGGTTGCTCTTGACAAGTTCGTTGAAGAATCCAACTTGCCTACTTTCACAATTTTGAACAAGAGTCCCAACAACCACCATTAAGTTATTAAGTTCTTCAATAGTCAAGACTCAAGAGTCCCAAGGTAAGGACAACCATTACCCTGTTAAAATGTACACAATTGCTCAAATGAATGAGGAATATGAATCATTTTCCCCTTATAGAATTGTGTTATGTTGAACGGTATGAAATCTCACATATTTGTCTTCTAGGAGCAATCCATCAGTTGTACTCTATTGCATGGTAATATTTATGTTGTTGATGGAATGGATCATGGTACTTTTGGTTTGTATACCATGCTTTGGCTTTGCAATTTATAAAGAGCCTCTTAGATATCATTACTTATTTCAGGCGACCAACCATTGCTTTTACATATGTCGCCCATCCTAGTATATATAAAAGCGGCAATGAGCCAAAAGTTGAGTTACCATTTTACCCCTAAATTTGTAACTGTTCTTCTAAAATTACAAAATTGCCACTTTAATCCACGGCAATGCGTCTCATCACCTTCTCGCCTCTCACCTCTCCCTGTCCTTCCCTCTCTCTCCCCTTTCCTTTGCCCCATCTCCGATCATCCCAAAGATGGTGCTTTTCGCCTTCGTCCAAGCGACTCCGGATTTTTCTGACGCTGCTTCTCCTTATGCGACTTCTCCAGCTTCAATTCGCCTTCAATTCACCTGATGCTGCTTCTCCTTCTTCTCAGAGGTAGGCCTCTGCTGCTCCCGATTTGCTTCAATTCGGCTTCATTAAACCGACTTCGGATTTTCCTGACTTCGATTCCGACCATGTAAGTGTAGGTATGTCATCCCTTTTCACATTGTTGCTTGATATCCGATCCTTTGATCTAATTGAAGAGAGTCAGTGTTGAATTTTCCCGAGTTCAATTCCGACCAAGTAAGTGCAGATATGTCATCCCTCTCCAACGTGATGTCTCAACCTATCATTCTTCCATCTTCACCGTCGGGGACGCTTCAATTCTCATTCAATTGCAGACACTGATTTCTAGGGTTTTTCATTTCTCTTAAGTTTATATTTGCAAATCTCTAGGGTCCTTTCATTTCACCTCTCTGTTTACTTCTCTCTTGCCATCCACTCTTCCATTCTCTTGTGACGTTGAATTTTTCGAAAAGCATCGACTCTCAACCCTTAAATTGAATTATTTGACAGCCATTGTCTTTGAATGGAGACAAAATCGCCGACGAGCAGGTGAAGTGTGAGGGGCGACGCTGGTGGATGATCTTTCACCCAATATAAGGTATGTCTTCGATTTCTCTTTTGAAATTTCCATAATTTAGGGTTTAGGTGTTTAAATTTGAGAATTTGATTAAATGGAAATTTCGAATTTGGGGTTACTTTGTTTTGAGTATAATGGGCAATCAAATTTAAAAATTTAGGATTAGAATTTAGGGTTTAGGTGTCGTATAATCTTATTCATTTGATTGTTTTTTGCTAAAAGAAATTATTGTAGCTTTTTTACCAGATGCAAGAAATTAATTGTAAAATTGGTCTTAATTTCATTAAGTTAGCTCAGTTCATAGTAAGATTTCTTTACATTAGTTAAAAGAGTCATTTTTACTTATGCAACAGAAGCTTAAATCTATGGGATGCCTTTCAAACATTGTATTGCTTATATTGACTTGTAAAAACTATGAACATGTCATTTTTTAGCTTAATTTAGTGTTTGTAGCGGAGATGTGGAATGCCATCATTAGAGGTTCTTTTAATATATAACAGTATTATTTTTATTTGCTTTTATATCATAGATAAACTAGGTATCATTTAATTGTGATCCCTTGGTCTAATGTTTCATGCTCTTTGTCCAAAAACCACAAAGCTGGAAGAAACGACGCTTGGATGGATTTTGGAAAATAATTTGTTGTTTCTAAGCAACTGCCTGTGCTTATCTTATCATCCAACGTTAAGGTTTTTAGAAACCATATTTTAATCTTTTTGTGAAATAAAAAAAGATAAAAGTCAAAGTTTAGCCTCAAACATGTACTATTTGATTGTCATAACCATTCAGATTTAGATTTTGCTTATAAATATGATGTTGAATCATGAAAAATCAGATATGTGTGAATTTGTAGAGATTATTAAATCTATATAAAATACTAAAACAGAGACCGCTGGAGCGACCTCACGGGCATGGAATTTTCTGGATTAAACGGGATTATTTTTGCCTGCATGGCATTTTCTGAATTAAAGTTGTATTATATTTTTGGGTCACACCAATTAATAAACGAATACATTTAGGTAAAAAATTTATCTTTTTAGATCAAATAATCTATCTAATATAGCCTTGTATTTTTAATTAGATAAATGTATCATACACGTCGTATGGTTATTGTTAAAAATATATCCAATCTAACTAATAAAATATAATAATAAGTTATTGCTGACTTCGCATATATTAACCCAATCCATCAACAAACAATCTAAACTTTATAACACCCACAAAATCTATATAATATACTAAAACATGGCTTCCTCTAAAATCTCCATCGCCAATTTCTGAATTAGGTTTTAGCGTCTGTTTGGTTCTTCTCACCCTCCTCCAACGGGTAGTGTAGATTAATGATAGATTATTTAAACTTATCTACTAAGACAAATAGAACTATATACACACACACACTCCAATACGTCAATACATCATTTATTCTAGATCAGTTTATACTAAATCATGTCTAATGAATATAGGCCATGCATGTCATTTATTATGTTTATTATTTAGGGTTAGAACTTTGGACATTGTAATTCTTGACTTCTTTCAACTTTAACCAATGATCAATTATATTTAATCATTGTTTTAATATTGTAGCTAAACTAATAAATTTTATCGTATGTTTTTTTAAAAGATGTTCCTCTAAATCATGATTTCAAACAAATAAATAACTTGCTAATTGATCATTCAAACTACGTAAATTAATTAATAAATAGACCACAATATGTCAATATTTGCTGGTATAATTTTTCAGAAGATTTTGCAAGACGGCGCCTCAAGTGACTACGTAGTATATAAAACTACGTAAGTGTATGTCCCGTTTCGTGTACGAGAATATGTTAATAAAATATTCTAAATTATATAATATTATTTATTAAAAAACTATTAAAAAATAACAGCAATAAATTTAAATATAAATATAAAATATAGATATAAATAATTACAATCAAAGTGTGTGAAAAATATAAAATAAAAATGAATATAGATATAAATAATTCAATCTACGAAAAAAAAAATAGATATAAATAAAATAAAACCTATCAAGTATCCTGTATCCCTAAAATAATCTATATATAAAAAGTTTATTATCCGTAAATATGAAATTAATTATGATTATATTACAAAAGAAATCTATATATAACTTACCCGTAAAAAAAATCAAAAAATTTTAAAAATAAAAATAAAAGTGGTGAAAAAACAATTTCTTTATTGGTTTAGAGATATAATCGGGTCAACATATATATATATATATATATATATATATATATATATATATATATATATATATATATATATACAAAATCATTGATTTTTTTTTTATTAATGCTGGTTTGTTAGTAGTGGTGAAAAATAAAGGGAAATTCCGTGTGGTGCCCACAAACTTTTGTATTTTCCGTCTGATAAACAAAAGTTTCAAGAATTCCGTGTGGTGCCCATAGGATTTCGCCAGACTCCTCCCCGTAACCAAACTTCTTTACACCGTTTGATTCCGTCCAATTTTGAAACCTTTCCCTTTTCTTCAAATGAAAATTGTTTTTTAAAGTAATAAATTTAACTTCAAATTTAGATTAAACAAAAGGTATGCTCGGGAGTGGGAACTGGGAGATTCATTTGGGAGAAATTGAAAGATGGGTTAGATACTAGGGTTACTGATAGAGAGAGGGAGATTAAGAAATTGAGAGAGAAGAGAACACTTCACTTGCTATTCTACCATCTACTGGGTTCGATACTTCGATTACGCGCTCTGTTGGGTTTGATTGGGTTGTGCTGCGTTGATTATTGCTTCTGCACTTGTGTTTAAGGTACGTACAAATGCGTTATTCCTTATTCCACCTTGCTAATTTTGTCTATATTGAAGAAATATAAGAATATCTTAATTAGTCTATAACCTATGTGCGATTCATATATGCCATTTGCATGCTAGGTTTTAGTTAATTTATTACTTGTTTATCGTTTGAAGCAAAACAATGGTTTGTTTATAAGAAGTGCCTTTACTTTTAGGAAATGGAAATCAATTTTTTAATACTAAACTATATTTATTGTGTATGCAGTTTTCATTCATTATGGGGGATAAACGAGTTCTTAAAATGAGTTGGAGATGTGATGAACATCTGATTGTGGAGGTTGCTGATACTGATACATGTCTCGTGTTAGACTTGTATGTTGACTTGCTAGAGGGAGCCGAAAAAAAGAAGATGAAACTTCCTAAATTTCCATCTTTGCATTATATCCATGATAGAAAAAGCCATCAGTTGTTAAGCCGATGGCAAGGGGAATAAGTGGTACATCTTTCATCACATCAAACATGTTCATAACATCTGCATCACTTAACAACTGATGGCTTTTTCTATCATGGATATAATGCAAAGATGGAAATTTAGGAAGTTTCATCTTCTTTTTTTCGGCTCCCTCTAGCAAGTCAACATACAAGTCTAACACGAGACATGTATCAGTATCAGCAACCTCCACACTCAGATGTTCATCACATCTCCAACTCATTTTAAGAACTCGTTTATCCCCCATAATGAATGAAAACTGCATACACAATAAATATAGTTTAGTATTAAAAAATTGCTTTCCATTTCCTAAAAGTAAAGGCACTTCTTATAAACAAACCATTGTTTTGCTTCAAACGATAAACAAGTAATAAATTAACTAAAACCTAGCATGCAAATGGCATATATGAATCGCACATAGGTTATAGACTAATTAAGATATTCTTATATTTCTTCAATATAGACAAAATTAGCAAGGTGGAATAAGGAATAACGCATTTGTACGTACCTTAAACACAAGTGCAGAAGCAATAATCAACGCAGCACAACCCAATCAAACCCAATAGAGCGCGTAATCGAAGTATCGAACCCAGTAGATGGTAGAATAGCAAGTGAAGTGTTCTCTTCTCTCTCAATTTCTTAATCTCCCTCTCTCTATCAGTAACCCTAGTATCTAACCCATCTTTCAATTTCTCCCAAATGAATCTCCCAGTTCCCACTCCCGAGCATACCTTTTGTTTAATCTAAATTTGAAGTTAAATTTATTACTTTAAAAAACAATTTTCATTTAAAGAAAAGGGAAAGGTTTCAAAATTGGACGGAATCAAACGGTGTAAAGAAGTTTGGTTACGGGGAGGAGTCTGGCGAAATCCTATGGGCACCACACGGAATTCTTGAAACTTTTGTTTATCAGACGGAAAATACAAAAGTTTGTGGGCACCACACGGAATTTCCCAAGAATAAACTTATGTGCTTAATTTATTTAAACTCAATATATGGACCCATTTCCTCAAAAAAAATAAAATATATGGACCCATAGGCAATGAACTTGAAATGGTTAAAATGTTAACTTGAAACAGAATTCAGAACTCTAGGATAAGGCAAAGAACTTGAGGGTGTAAATGAAAGAGATCCCCTGATACAACTGAATTGAGGTAGGGAACGAGACAAATGCTTTTGTGAAACTATTTTAGGCTCAAATTCAACCGTAAGGATCAACGATAAAAACAAGCAAATACAAGCCTCAATCGCTTAGAATTTTGGGTGGAAAATAATTGTCCATCGAGTCTAAAGTTTACATCTTTAAACTTGATGTAGATATTATGAACAATCAAACATTCACATCTCCCCAATAGGAAATATCAATTAGATATAACAAATTCACATACAAAACAATGAACAAATAGATTAGAGTTTATGGAAGTGTTAAACAACTACATCTACATACACTGTACACAACAACTCTATATGCTCTCAACAATCTATGTGCTCTCCGAAATGATAACAACGTACACTTGAAAAGCACCAAGAACACAGTTTCGAGCTCCCTTGAAAGATCACAAAAAAAAATGCTGACTACCTTTTGTAAGATTTCTTCAGATACTCATTCACTAGCTAGCTTGGAGAACGTGGAGGAGCTGTCTCTTAGCAGCTCCGGCGGGGCATCATACTCCAAGACCCTGCCTGCGTTCGTAAAAACACGAGTTCAGTTAAACATTTCCGAAATGAAGTTGAATTTGAAGGTATTTTTCTTGCAGCATCAATCACTGACCTTGGTCAAGAATCATGGCAAGGTCATTGTCAACAATGAGTGGGAATCCTGTGGGCAACAGATATAACAGTGCACCCCTTGTTTGGTTCCTGATCGTCATCCAAATCACATTATTTGTCACCATGTCTACAGACGTTGTAGCTTCATCCAACACCAAAATTCGCCTTCGCTGAAGCAGCACCCTTGCTAGGCACACCAACTGCCTCTGCCTTAGGCTCCATTTCTCCCCATTTTCCGCCTCTGCTAGGATTTTGCCGCAGTTTTTGTTACACTTATCTTTAACATTTGAACAAACAAGCTATATAGTGCTGTCATTAACGCGTTGTGATATGCAAGTATGTAACAATGTGAGCTTCAAGATTGTTCTATGATCACTTTTTTTTTTATCGATTGAAGTGAATTGCATAATTTACTAATGGAAGTATGAGAAGGCAATTTGTTCAAGCCATCAAGAACATTCAATAGGTTCAAGCCATCAAGAACATTCAACACGACGTTGAGTACTCGTGTGCAAAGCACACGAGAAAACAACTAGTAAAAATCAAGTTTCTTTCTAACCGAACAATTTTTGAAATTCAAATCTGAAAATTTTAAAATTGCTTCACAATTTAACCTTTAATCCATACCAAAAAAAAATCTTTTTAAAGTAACAACCTTTTTTCAAATCGGACAATCTGAGTAGAGATCGATTGGAACTCGTGGAGACTACTTAGTTACAACAAAGGACTACAAGTATACAAGGTCCTTGAATTAGTCACAGAGCTTCACATTGCAGTTCAAATATCGATCATCAAGACTAGCATGGAAAAAATGCAAATTTATTCACAGATGCAAATGTTTTCTACTACAAAATATACATAGAGTCATCATAGAGCACTGAGGGTTCCAAGTCTGGATGACAATAAGATGTTTGGGCAACAAAAGGACTACCAAAACTAGACACACCAGTTTGTAGGGGTGGTTGGAGACTCGATGAACCCGCCTCGAAACGAGCAATTTGATCTTGCGGTATAGAACTCAAGGGCTGGAACTCACCATTAAAACCATTAGTCGAGTCTCTAGTAGTTTGATGATATCGCTGAAGTTGATCCTCCATATGGACTTGGCCTCCAATATCTGAGTTACTCACAGGTCCGTAGTACTCACTTGGGACACCCATAATGCTAGGCTCTTGGATGATGCCATTCATAAAATCATTAGATGGTAGCTGCATGTTATCACCATTGTGCATACTCGGTTGGTCAAGATACGAACTCGGTTGGCCAACACTCGGATAATAATTACCAGTTGGCTGAATTAGACTCTGAGGAACTTGTCGAAGAGAGCTTGAAGAAGAAGCAACATGCCAGTGAAGATCAACTCCAAAATCCATATGATTGTAGTAATTCTGTTGTATCAGCAATGGAATCTGTTGGAGTTGGGGGTGAATTTCTTCTGCCGGATAAGGTTGGTTGATGATCTTACTTGAAAGACAAGTATTGGCATTATATATCCTCCGTAAGAGCTTCTCGAGCTCTCTCGAAGTGAATTCCAATACATGTTTCTTGCACGAAGATGCTTCGCCATTCGTAAAATCATCAATAACCTCCCATTTCGGTTGCTTTTTCGATTTTGGTTCCTTCTCCCGTAAGAACTTTGGCGTGGCACACAACTATATCGTGATCCGACGACATAAAATAAGAGATATGAAGAGATCAAAGAGTCTCATGTTAACTAAAAATATGAAAGAACAAACCTTAGTACATAAGATATTAATGCACAAGCGCCCGTAGAACCACTAACTTATATATTAAGGCTGATTCTTTCATCATATATTATATAGTTTATATTAAAAAAAAAAGGATGTACCTGAATTTCGAGAATTCCACGAGAGGAGATGTAGAAGGGTCTCAAAGAAGAAACTTGATCAAATTTAATTTCAATTTTGGTGTTAAGGTTATCCTCCATTAATACTTCCCAAGCCATTTTGTTTTTGTCCCTCTTGAAATAAAACCTTGCTTTTATACAATCGTCGTGCCTTGCTTTTTTCTGCAGAAAATATAATTAAAAATCAAGTTTATGCCTATTACAAAATATTCACTTTTACAATATATATTCAAAAGAATTTGGGCTGTAAATAATTTAATTAGAGCAATATAATAAATAATTACTGTCTAATTATATATTTAATATCCCGGCCTAAAGCTACCTATTTGAACAAATATATTGTAATAAACAAATAAATTGGCTTCAGGTAATAAAATATTTCATATAACAATTTCGGATAGATATGCTCTTTAATTTATTTTTTTCGTATATATATCTATACTAAAATCGATGTAAAATTTTAGTTTAATTAGCTCGTGGAATTGGATCTTTTAAACAATCTCTCATCCAAATTTTTTGGAACTTTTGAAAAGTTTTCATCAACTATCCTAACAACTAAGTTTACCCTACAATAATAACTTATTAACATACACAAATAATTACCAGCTTCAGCTAACTGTTATTTAACACGAACGACCTACATTGGTAATGAGAAGAGTAGCCCGTCAAACTTATATGTTGTTCATGGGAGAATCTCATATTCCAACACTATATTTACACTAAATTTCATAGTTTAATGGAAAAATAACCGAAAATAATACGAATTATCAACGGTGAACCAAAAATAATATGAACTTTTAAAATTACAAATTTATATACAAACTATACTCTATTAAACCAAAAATGATACAAAGGTCATAATTCAAAAATGAAAAATTAATTGGGGTTAAAAAATGAATTAATAATAAAGTGTGGTAACAAATTGTAGAAATTAGAGGGGAGATCAATGTTCATTATTCTTTTCATAGAACATTAGAACTCAGTGGATCTAGGGTTCATCAAATTGATTGTGGAGAAAGCACCAAAAAAAAAAAATTTGATTGTGGAGTAATGGTATGGCATCGATTTCTCAAAAAAAAAATGGTATGGCATCGAATTTTATGAAATTCGGATTCTTCAAACGATCGAAAAACAATCTCCACTTAATTTCTTCAAATAGAAATTTCTAAACCGCACTGTAATGAAATTTCTTCAACCCATTGAGAAACAATCTCCTAACTGTAGCAAGCGAAATCAAAAGAGGTTTTCACTACAGGTGGGGTGTCGGTTCGGGCCCTGGTGGCAACAATTTCAGGTTCGGAGCGGGTGCGGGTTGTGGTCCCAATGGTGGGTCTGGGTCTGGATTCGGATACTCTTGGACCAGCTCTGAATCGGGCCAGGGAGGCGGAGGCGGAGGCGGAGGAGGAGGAGGAGGAGGCGGAGGTAGGGGTGGGGGTGGATCTGGCGGTTTCGGTTGGGGCCTGCCCTTCATTGGCCAAGTAGGGTTTTCACAAGTTTTTCGGATATGAAAATCCCTAATTCGCTATAGATTTGGGGAAGATGATGAACAGTAACTCCCCCTAATTCTACAATTTTCTGCCACACTTTATTGTTAATTAAATTTAGAGCCCAAAACAATTTTTAGTTTTTGAATTATGGTCATTGTATCATATTTGGTTTAATAGAGTATAGTTTGTATATGAATTTGTAATTTTAAAAGTTCATATTATTTTTGGTTCACCGTTGATAGTTCGTATTATTTTTAGTCATTTTTCCTAGTTTAATTGAAGAATAAATTATAATTAGGGATCCGGTTATAACTTTTTTCCCAAAGTCTAGGTGTAAAAAAAAAAAAAAGCACAACAAGAAACTGAATAAAACATTGAAAGTGGTGTTTGAAGGAGAGAGGCGTATACTTACAATCCATTGACCAATTTGCAGGGAAGTTGCAGAAGCTTTGATAGCCTTGGTGTTATCGCATTGAACCACTTCAACCTGCTGCACTTGTTGCTGTTCTCCCGCTTCGATTAGCGCTCCATTGTTAGGGTTTTCGATGTTCAGAAGTTCCTCCAATTGCATAACCATCTGCAACAGTAAAAAGCTTCTACTTTTAATTGCTTTCAATCTGCAATAGATCAGATCAAATTCAAGGAACTAGAAGGTATTCAAGCCGAGTGAGGTTCCATCCTAAAACCAATTGGTGTTAGCTGGGATAGCCCACCGAGTTATATGCAAGGTTTGAATTCACATTATAATCAATCCCACAACTCATATTCTCCACAAGAAGTTAACATTGTACCTCGACTTGATCGTCTTTGAACACTGATGCTGCCATCTGCATCAGTTGCGCCTCTTCGTCGGCCTCTTGCAAGTTCTGTTGCGGTTGTTCCATTGCCGGAGAGGAAGACGTTTTCTCCAACCACGTTAATGGAGATCGATGATCGATGTCGCTTGATCACGAATGTATAGAGATTAGAGAGGGTTGTGGATGGGAGAACGAAGGATCGAATTGAATTTATAACATAAGGTAGACCTTGATTTTTAATTTGTTGCATAAAAATTGATAATTTGATAGAGTTGATAGAGTTTTAGTGTGCGTAGATTTTGTTACTTATTGTTATTATATATTATCATTATTTTCCATAGGAGAGTATAGAAGATAAAACAAATTAAATTGATGAAGTTGATAGAGTTTTACTATGCTTAGGTTTCGTTACTATTATCCCTAGGAGTATATACGATAAAACAGACACATATTTGATTTTTGTATTTTTCACCGAGTCCACATATTTCAATTATTTACTTCAAAGTAATTTTTTATTTTTTATTTGGAAAATTGTCACCTGAATAAGTCTATTCTATCTATTGTATTATAAAAGCCTCAACTTGTGAATGAATAGTAAACTAACTGTCTCTCTCAAATCGCTTAGTTCTCTCCACTTCTCTCTCACCTCCCTGTGCCGGAGTCTCCCTCTCCCTGCCTCTCCTCGGACTCTCCGCTTCCGCCAGGCGCCAGCCCATGCCTCTCCTCTCCTCTCCCTCTCAGTGAGTCGGTCTCTCAATCTCTCTGCGATCGTCTCCCACTACCTCTCTGCTACCGCCGGAGTCTCCTTCTCCCTGTCCCCCCTTCGGACTCTCCGCTTCCGCCAGGCGCCCGCCCACAAAGCCTCTCCTCTCCCTCTCGACGACTCGGTCTCTCAATCTCTCTGTTTGAGGCACTAAAGAACTCAAGGTTTGTGATTGAGACTTCATCATTCTTAATCCAATTCTAATTGTTCTTCATTGTTTTATGCTGATTGGAATTACCGAATATAATTTAAGGCTGTTAGGGTTAAGTTGTGATTTGGTGAATTGGGATTTTTGGGATGACAGATTGATGTCTGAATTCAATTTGTTCTTAAGTGCTGTAGGTGAGCACTTCATTGGTGTTGGATTTTCATGCTTCTTGATAGTATTAAAGTCTAAAGACTTCAGTACCTAGAGTAGAGTAGATTTGACAATGAAAGTAAAATTGTGATTACGTTGTCACTTCACTCCCAAACAATCAAATCTGTATATAAATATGCAATTCTAGGGATTTTCATAGTTAAATGGGAAGCAAAGATCTTCCCCAATAATATCGCATTGACTTTTAATGCTTCAAGGCACGGTCTTGCCCTTACTTTATGTATCAAAACAACATTTTACTTGGTAGTGTTGGTCCATAGGTTGTACTTAATGGGAATTGGCTCCTCAGTTGTGGCTCTTGTTGTCTTAGTTCTTATTTTGATTGAATAATCTATATAGAAATGCTTTCTTTTATTAGTAATTCCTGCTTTCAACTGAGAACATGTGTTTTTGATAAAGTTAGATAATAGTATAACCATGTTTTCAAACTTTAACAGTTGCGACAGTGGTCGTGGACTATTTGTTTGTTAAGCATTTTTCATGCATCAACTTGAAAAATATTCTTCTTCTTCCTTCTTTATTTTTTTAGATCATGTCAATGTTAATCTGATCATATATTAAGGATTCTACTTATATCACCATTTGTGTTGGAATTATTCATTTATAGAGGTCTAACAGCAATGTTGAGGAACTTGCAAGAACTTTGGTAGAAAAGAAACTGATACATGATATTATTAGTAAATCCCTTTTCTATCCTTCTCATTTACATAAACTTATTGAGATTGTTCTAGGTTAGGTTTCATTGCTGTATGTATCCTCTGTTGTGATTATGTTGATTGTGATTGTGTAAATGTTTATGCATGAAATTTAATTACCAACTTTATTCACTCTTTGTACACCTAATACAGTAAATTGGCCTTATAATTCCAAAATTTAACATGTCATTCCATAAAACAATTCGAATACCAACCAAGATAAATATTATTGTCTTATTGTCTCCTTTTTATTACTGTCTTATTTTCTTCATTTCTTTTGCAATTATAAGGCCAATTTTATGAAATTTTCATAGGTTTGCATATAACATTGTTTCTAGATGTTGATATGACCTGGTCAATTTCTATGTTTGTTTTTGTTATTTTTCATTAATTGATCGTGTTTATTAAAATTGAATGACTACATATCCATTTTCATTTTAATATTGTATGTGATTTGAATTAGAAATTGGACATCATTATTGCTAGCTCACTTTTACTAAATAAATGGTATGAAACGCATCATTATACCATGTATTTGCATGAATTAGGGGAACTTACAACCAAAGGAATGCAATATTGTACCATTTATTTGTCTCAGCCAAGTGTTCATCATGGCACCTTTAATTTTTCCTAGGAGATGGGATGAGTTCTCTTAGTCATAGCCTCTCTCATTGTTATGACAAAACATCATGGATGCTACACAAAATTGTATAAGAATAGGTAAGATCCATTTGTATTGAGAACGATGGTTACAACTGACGGAGCAAGGTCGTATATTAAAGATAAATATGTGGTTTGTTGGAATGGAAACAAAGAGCGTTGCTTGATCAACACTTGGCTAAGACAAAGCAACAATTTGAGTAAAAGGTGAAGTCAGGGCAACTATTTCTTATATTTGGATGACAAGGATGCTCTCTGCTTCTACTTTTGCTTTTTTTTAAAAAAAAATCCAGATAATTTATTTAGATTTAGGTTATGTTTAAAACACGGAAGTAGTTGAACTTTCATAATTGAAACATTGGTAACGTAGCTCTAAGGTTTTCTTTGATTCCATCTCTAACCATTCATACATTGTTCTGTTTGGCTTAGTTCATCATGGTATAAAATATTGGAGAAGTGAATCCTATACTGGTGGTTATGCTAGGCAATTCTAGGGAGAATCAATATTTTTAATTTGAATGTGACCTTGTTCAGTGCCCCTTATTGTGAATACTGTGATATGACTTAATACTGTTTTTCCATCTTCGGATTTTCTTACTTATACACGACTATTTAGGGTGTTTCTCCTACGTTAATGAGTATTATCTTTATTTACAACTATTCTTATCTCTTACTTGACCTTTTCACCCGCAGACAAATGTAATCAAAAGGATCTGCTAGAAATTATAGGGAAGAATTCAAACTCCCAAAAAACATCAGAAGTTACTACAGATATATAGCAGGGAGATTATTATGAAAAATAATTGCTTATTATGGCACACCTTTAAATTGTCATTCATTTAGGGTAATCATGTTGAAGTTGGAAACCAAAGAGAATGCAACATAGGAGCTAAAGATGAGGTATAGAGATTAGAAATGAGGTTTAACCACCTCAATAGATAGTAGTTTGAAGGCCTGTCCGTATCTCTTCAAGTTGGGTAAAATAAGCGCTCATTCTAAAAAAATGGGTACACATTAGAGAAAAAAGCCTCATGGTTCCCAATGAAAAACACAACCATTTATGGCCATTAAGAGAACTTCTATAGCCGCCAAACATTATTTTCATTTTTTTTGATGCCCTTTGTTTTCTTTGTTAATTCTTTTGTTTTGTTTTATTTTTAAATTTCAAGTATGTTTCAGTGTAGAGGGGCAACATATCAGAAAAAACTGTATCCTCTAGAAAAGTCACTTCATAACTTATAAAGAAGTTGTGGCAACAATGCCTACCACAAAGGCTATTTTCATGGAAAAAAACACTTATTTCTTTATGTTACTCTGATTTCTTTTATTACCATTGCCATTTTCATGTGCTTGAACTAGATGTCAGATGTCTACTACATTTGCAAGTAAGCTTCTTTCCTTTTGGAACTAGGACGCAATCCTGCGTGTCAGATTGAAGAAATAGCTACCCGACCAGGTTCTTTTTCAGCACATATATATTATATACTAGAAAGAACTTAGAGGTGTTCAATGCATGTGTGTCCAAGTTTGTCAGCCAAGCAGATAGTGAACCTGTAATGCTTGATTTAACTGATCTGCTGGTTTAATTTGCAACTGTTTTCCACTTTTCCTTGACAGCTCCATTAAATGATAAAATGTGGTAAGTTGATCTACACGTTATACAAATATGATAAGACCGCGTGCGCAGCGCGCGGCCGTTCACCTAGTATATAAAAAGAGAGGAAGGGCCTCTTGAACAGTAAATTTACCTTTCTATCCCTGTTCTTTTGTGAAATTCCGTTCCACTCTTCTCTTCCCGTCCCTTTGGCTCCGTTTCTGATCGTCCCCAACTATTCTCATCTCTCTTGCCCTCTCATCTCTCTTGCCCCCTCTCTCATCCCGTGCGCAAACACTCTTCCTCTCTGCTACCGTCGGATTCTCCCCCTGGAGGAACATTCAGTAGGTGTTTTTGGGTGCCCCGACGTCGGAAAGGGCACCTATGCCAGCCGTCTCTCTTCGCTCCTCCACGTCCCTCATATCGCCACCGGAGACCTTGTGCGCAACGAGCTCTCCTCCTCCGGTCCTCTTTTTCAGCAGGTTATTCATCCCCTTGATTTATGATTTCAGCGAGTTGATTGGTGGAGGTAGCAATTCATTTTTAGGGGTTGTGTGTTCGTGTTTGATTTTCTGAAATTAGGCTTTAGGATTGATTAATTCAGCCCTCTAATTCGAAACATTAGAAGACGAAAGTGGGAGAGATCTGATTTTCTGGATCCAATTCCGCTATTTATATACCTACTGGCATGTATGGAAAAAACTCTATAAAATTGGTATGTTTGAGCCTTTGCTTTGAAGATTTAGAGGAAAGGATTTTGTTTATTTGCAGTTAGGGATCTTCGGTGTGTTCTGAATATAGCAAAAATCCTTTCATTATACCTTGTCTTTCATGTTTCAACGATGCACTCAAAGTGTTTGACAAAATGCCTATATCAAGAGATATTGCACTGTAAAAATCCCATTTTTATAGCCCTTGCTTCTTATGTCCTTTTGGTTCTTTTTGTAAACTTTGTAGCTTCTAATTTGTTATAGAAATGGGAATTGGAGTTTGGTATTTGGTTTTTGTGAGAATTCAAAATGCAGCCACAACAAGTGTTTCTACCAAACCTTAGGTTGTGAACATTGGAGCTATCTTTCCCTTCAACAAATTTATCTCTTTGTTGTGCTGCAAGAGACATTTTAATTTAGTGGGTAAGCGCTGCAAGAGACATTTTAATTCTTGTGAACCTTAAGCATAGAGTTGTTTTACCAAACCTTTAGTAGGTAAGCGCTGCAAGAGACATTTTAGTGGGTAAGCGCTGCAAGAGACATTTTAATTTATCTCTTCAACAAATTTACCAAACCTTAAGTTGTGAACCTTAAGCATAGAGTTGTTTTATATCAATTTAGTGGGTAAGCGCTGCAAGAGACATTTTAATTCTTGCCCGTTCATCCTATTTTGGAATGCCAACAGTTGAGTCGTTTTAATTCTTATGTTGTTAGCATATAAAACAGAGAGGAAACTTATCAAGGGGGGGAGATGTGGTTGGAGCCAAGAAGATCCACACGGTGCTATACGTATTCAACAGTTTGCTGATGTTCTTCATGGGCATGTACACTGATCTGCCTTGCTACTCTTCTGATGCTCAACATCACCTTCGTCGGTCTCAACAAGGTAATAATTTTAAAACCCATCATCTTTCTTTGATGAAAGTTACCTATCAACACAGTTTTTGTTCCATTTTAGTACTATTTTCCCTCCTAATTGATTGAAGACTGAAAATTTTGGATTTTTTATTTAGTTTTTATGTCGTTGGATGGAAACAATGGAAATGGAATGATAGTAATTTTAATCTTCTATTTCTGACCTTTTAAGATGATTATTTATCACTCATTTTCTTGTATACTATCTTATACTGTAATAAAGTGTGTTCATGCAAATGTTTATGTGATGATCAAATGATAAAGATTGATGAATTGTATATACTATGTTAAACCCTTTCGAGTTTTAATGGCCTGAAAAAGGAAAATATGCATTTATGTAGGTTATGTACTTTTATAGGGGGGAAAACCCCATGGTGCGGGGGCTAGCAAAGTTGAAATCGTCCAGCTATGTCATTAAAATGTTTGTTGATGATGCATCCGATCAAACCTAATTATTTCATGAGTTATTTTTTTCATCTCTTATGACAGTTTTCTGCAACAACGAATAATAGGATTGATTTCGAAAATCACCCAGATTTTAAATTATTGAGATACTTATCTGAATCTTGCGGTTTGCGAGTTCTTGGATAAGCTATGACTAGACTAAGAGTTCTCTTGGTATGCATTTATCTGTCATTAAAAATGCTAGATAATCTAAATTAATGTTGGAAGAGATTCTGGTTTTAAAATACTTCAATTAAGGCAACTTAAATTTTGCTCATAAAAGACAAAAGCTTTTAAATTTAAATTTTGATAGAAGAAAAAAACAGAGCATTTCGAGTTTAAAAAATAAATGAAAATTACCAAACCATTAAAAGTTAAAACAACAATTCAACTTAATAAGATCACACAAACTAAAAATAAAAGGAAAGATCCCTACCAGCTATTCCTTGGTTTTAATGTTCTATATGTGTATATTGTCATGTTTTATACGAGTTATCAATTGATTTACACTGAAAACAATTAATTGATACACCAAGAGCTATACAAAGGGTTATAGAATATCCATAAGGACCATAATAATGTATGAAAGGTTTCGATTTCCAAAAATAGTTAAATTGAATAATTTCAATATTGCCAATAAAAGCCTTTAACCTTTTTTGGGGGAGAAAAAAAAAGCCTTTTATAATCTCTTACCTGTTATAATATTACTACTTATTTTAGGTGATGTTACACCTCTCCATATCCCACACCTTTATGTCTCTTCTATAACTCCCACATGGTAGAATATCAAAGGTCTATATTGATGGCCCTCTTATCTTGTAACCTTCCCCATCTATGCCTATATAAGGCCTTGTAGTTCTCATTGAAAGACACACAAAAAATACAATACAATCTCTCCTCTCTACATATTTCTTGTCTTATTTTATCATTACATTAATTCTAGGGCCTCTAGAAGCTAAATAAAGTTCTTCATGAATTACTATGCAGTGTCTTTTGGGCTAGAAATGCTGATCATTTTTTTTTGGGTCTGGGTGTTACATACAAAACTTAATATAGAACCAGCGTTTGGAATAATTTGTCGTATGTGGTTAGTCAGTTTGGTTGTATTGTTCAAATCCCTACATAATCATACAAAAATATAGCATTTTTTATTGAAATAAAAAGAGGTATTGATTTCTCAAAAAATGGTGATAAAAAGAGGTATTGATCATGGCAATGGTAGCCAAGCAGCACCAACCAGGTTGAAATGGGCTACTGTAAGTCATTGCAATGCTATTTTTTTTTTAAAAAAAAATTACCCTTGTGCTCTCTATATTCGATGAATTTCAAGAACATATGAACAAACTTTACTTGAACTTGTATTTTCGTAATTTTAGTCTTAATTTATCTTCTTTCCCCTAAAGTTATCCATAATATCTTAACTTCTGCCCTAGGTACTTCTTTCATGTCTTAAATTATCCATGCTTGAACATCTATACATTATTCCTATGTATAAATTATGTAAATATGCCTGAACACTGTTCCATATGATTCCACTTTATCATACTGTATAATCTACTTTGGCACTAATTACAGCCTTTTTACGAACTTCAATTGCCTGTTTTCTTTCTTGCAGAAATACAAGCTTTATCTCAAAAGACCAATATGGTTGTTGCCTCATGTGACCGGTATTTCGCCTAACTCCAAATAAATGCCATGAACTTCAATGTCTTCAACAACTCTATACTTTTAGACCATTGTATTTGAGAACATGTATTTTACTCTCATACACTAAGGATTGATTGTATTTCTTCTATTTTTGAGCAACAATAAACACAGAATACCCGCGTGCAAAGCACGCCGAGCAGCAGCTAGTCCTTTGAAAAAAGAAAATTAAGCTAGTATAAAAAAAGGTTAAATTGGGTAACTATCCCTTTTTCAATTTTTGTTTTAGTAAATATACCTTTGAAGATTTTGTTTTGTTAATGACAGATTTGCCCATGATTTTATTGTAACAACAAATATCTAAATTCCTAATTAACAACAAATATCTAAATCCCTAATTAATTCTCATCCCATTGACGCTTCTTCAATTAATATAATTGACGTCCATCTTTCAAGAAAGATCCATAAACGCATCTCCCTTCAAGCACGGGTATTGCTTGCGAAGATATTGAAGGTTGGTTTTGTGTTATTTATTCGAGTGATTGCTACTATGACTTCCATGGTTACAATAATTTGAAAACTCACCAAATTTGTCTTTCATGAATCGGTTATGAAGTCAACCAAGGTTGATGAATTGCTTGTGATTTATGTCGCGATTCATAATTATATGCAACACTTCCTTCAACTAGGAAATTTTCTATGATTTTATTTAAGAACGTATTCACAGTAATCGCTTATTGTGATTTGATGAAGTGCTTATTTGGTTACAATAATTTTTTGCTACAATAATCGCTATCTATGACTACAATAATTGTATGTTACAATTATCGCTACCTATTGTTACAATAATCGATTCATTTAGGCGATTTCTTGCAACTCAACTCCACAAGACTCTGCTCATTACAGGAATTCATTAAATACATGAAATCTTGTATTTCATGAGTTTGATTACATATGGTTGATTGATGATTAATAATATAGGAACGTGGTTACAATACTTGGTGAAATGCCATATATGAACGCTAATTTATTATATGAATAATATTGTAGTATAAGAATAATTTTGTATTAGAGGAATGTTATTGTAACACAATAATGAGATTGTATTACATGATTTTGTAACATGAACACACTATTCTATTACATGAATATTACTATTGTAATACAAGAATGATATTGCCTTACAAGAATCGACCACATACATGAATTAATAAACCATTCTAAGCAAATAATTTGAAGATTGAAGAGTTACTTAAAACCCTAATCGACTTCACGTTGAGAAAAATATCTTCATCAGCCAAATCTTCTAAAATAATTTAACCGTTTACTTTTTTTTGGTAAACAATTTAACCATTTACTTTTTAAAAGGATAGAATTTTTTTTAAAAAAATTGTTTTTACTTTTGAAAATGATAAAAATTGATTGTAAGGGTATAAAGGTAATTTCCATCTAAAAAAAGTACAATTACCTAAAAGAAAACTCAAGGAGTATATTTAGTAAAAAGAAACTTGAAAATGGTATACTCTATCCAATTTTCTCATAAAAAAACCAAAAATTGGACAATTATCACTTCACACGTCATTTAGGGCTCGTTTGGTTTAACACGGGAAGAACAATTACTTCCCACACGAATTGCACTTCTCATATGTTTGGTTGAATTTTAGATGGTAGAAATTAAAATAAGGGAATTAAAAATTTCTAATTATAAAAGGTGAAATTGCAACTTATTTAGAAGAATTAGGTAAGTTAAATTCATTTAAAATGGAGAAATTTCTTCATTTAAAATGGAGAAATTCATTATTTTATCTGCTTCCTGAGTTTTTCTATTGTCAACCAAACGAGCCCTTACTAAATCGGGATGTTTTCATCTTTCGCTGAACTAGTAGGTTATATTAACAATCCTCTACTTAATATATTAGACACAATTATCACTTCACACATCATTTACTAAATCGAGATCTTTCTATCTTTCGCTAAAGTTCAAATCTTTATACGGTAATTGTACCCGAAAACTTTGAAAAACTTTGAAGTAATAGGTTATGATTTATGATAGTTTCTTTATTTATTTGTGTTTTTTTCTCTCTATTTTTGTAAATGGCTTTATCAAAAAAAAAAAAAAAAAGGATTTCATCACGGTCAAAAAGATGAGCGAAGTCAGAACCGCACAATAGTTTCCTGCGAGTGATGCTTATGAACGATAGAGATAGTCAGATAGACAGTGATCCGGTCTCTGATAAAAAAAAAAAAGACAGTGCTCCGGCCGACGCAGACAAACGATGGTACATCGTTCTATTCATATCAATAATCAAGGTTTATCAATCACCATTATCTAATAATACAGATCATAGCTTGAAGTGCAATATCGATCGTAACATTACAACGATAATCGGAAACAAAAATTCGAGCTTTCTTGATCGATCTTACTCGAAGCAAATCGAATACTAGTTGCGCTAATTGCTGAGAAGTGTTTATGAACGCATCCTTCTCTCGATCGATATTGGCGTAAAAAAGAAGAAACATACTTGCATACAACCATACAAAAGACAAGAAAACCCACAAAGAAGTAAGATGAGAAACATATTTAGGACTCAAAAACACACAGAAAGACAAAACTTAAATGATGAAGGATATTTGTCGATCAAAGTTCCTCTCTCTCAGTACTCGGACTAACCCTCCTTAACCCGGATGGTTGGATCCTTGTTGTGCCCTTATCAAGGTTAGGCGATTTGACAAGGATGCAAGTATCGAAATTCAAGCAATAACGATGATCACTTGTAGCTGCAGGAGCATCGATACTTGCATCGATGACAAAACACCTAAACTTGATTTTACAGACTTCTCTCTTATAGATGGAAGCGGATCGATGTGCAGAAATTTGGTGTGTTGAGGCAAAATTGAAGGTTGGATAAGATAAGAAGAAAGAGGTTCATTATAAAGGGAAGCAGTCAAGCAGGTATACGGAATACCTAGAATTTTTTTTTTTCCCATAAATTTGGAAAGTGGATAATTAAACTTGCATGCTTAGATTTTGTTGCCTTTTTTCACATTGCAACTAGATTTTATACTCATTATTACATTTTATTATTCGATTAATTTCTAACCTATCCTTGGTTCTATAATTCTAAATATAATAATTTAACCATTTTAAAATTATTTTTATAATTACATTCTATAATAAAATTATTTTAACCAGAAATCAAAATTCTAGGTAGACTAAATTTTTTTATAAGCATATTCTATCCATCTATCTATCTTTTTTTTTTTTGGTGAACTCCATATATATCTATCTATCTGACCTATTTATATCCAACTATTAAAAGAGAATCATTTTTTTATGAGATGTCATCACCGCCTGATACGGAGTTAGCCGTATGATGGCCTGATCTTCGACAATCAAACAATAAACCCAAGAACGGAAGGAAAGACAAACAAGATTAGGGATGGCAATGGGTCGGGTGGTGGGTGGATGGACCCCATTTCACCCGACCCACCATGGGTGACCCATTTCCCCACCCATATCCACTGCGTAACCGCCCGCTGATTGATGGGTGTTGGCGAGGAGGAGGAGGCAGGAGGCGGCCTCGTGGTCCTTCGGTGACGGGGAGGCGTCAGGCGGGCGGCGGAGGTGGGGAGGGGGGTTGATGCCGCGCCACTGGCGGTTAGGGTGGCAGCGCATGTGGCCGTAGAGGGCCTTCCACGACCAGAACTTCCGGCCGCACTCCGAGCACGGCATGGTGATCTTCGGGGCGGAAGGGTCGGGCTTCCGGGCCGCCGCCGGCCTTGCTTTCGCCGGCGAGAATGAGGAGGAGGAGGACGAAGAGGGCGTGGGTTGTTGGAGTTGCAATCTTGCGGGGTTCATCGGGCGGTGGGCCCGGAAGGCGGCGGAGAGAGGGGCGGCGGTGGCCGGAGTTGGGGTGGGAGGGTGGAGGGAGAGATCGAGAGGAGAAGCCATTGGAATTGGATCGGAGATCAGAAAAATTGGAAAGTGGGATGGGAAGTGGAGGTTGTGAGTGGGGGGTAATTTGGGGAAAAAACGGTTACTGGAGGAGGTGAAGGTAGTTATGATCAGTTGGGGGAACCTATCATGTTCTGCTGACGTGGGAGACAGTTTGCCACGTGTCGCTTATCCACTGGTTCTTTGATTGCCACGCGCTGTTGTGGTCGCATTGCAGTTGCTAGATCCTTGCGGAGTAATTCAAATGTGAAATTATTTGAAATATTTTTATAAAATTATTTAATACAAAATGAACAAAAATTACATTAACACAATGTACAATGCTCTACCTAAAAATCAAGTTTCTAACCGAACAATTTTTTAAATTCAAATCTGAAAATTCAAATCGAGGTAAAATTTTAGTTTAATTAGCTTGTGGAATTGGATCTTTTAAACAATCTCTCATCCAAATTTTTTGGAACTTTTGAAAAGTTTTCATCAACTATCCTAACAACTAAGTTTACCCTACAATAATAACTTATTAACATACACAAATAATTACCAGCTTCAGCTAACTGTTATTTAACACGAACGATATACATTGGTAATGAGAAGAGTGTGAGATCATGAGATTGATTGTAATGTCCTCCTTGGGGGTTTTCATTCATTGATATAACATATATATAGGTTACAAAGGTATTGATCCAACGGACTTTTAGCTCACTATACAATATGAGACCTATGTAATCTATCAAAGAGTAGTCCATCAAACTTGTATGTTGTTCATGGGAGAATCTCATATTCCAACACTATATTTACACTAAATTTCATAGTTTAATTGAAGAATAAAATATAATTAGGGATCCGGTTATAACTTTTTTCCCAAAGTCTAGGTGTAAAAAAAAAAACACAACAAGAATAAAACATTGAAAGTGGTGTTTGAAGGAGAGAGGCGTATACTTACAATCCATTGACCAATTTGCAGGGAAGATGCAGAAGCTTTGATAGCCTTAGTGTTATCGCGTTGAACCACTTCAACCTGCTGCACTTGTTGCTGTTCTCCCGCTTCGATTAGCCCTCCATTGTTAGGGTTTTCGGTGTTCAGAAGTTCCTCCAATTGCATAACCATCTGCAACAGTAAAAGCTTCTACTTTTAATTGCTTTCAATCTGGCAATAGATCGGATCAAATTCAAGGAACTAGAACCAAGCCGAGCACACAAGCCGAGTGGGTTCCATCCTAAAACCAATTGGGGTTAGGTGGGATAGCCCGCCGACTTATATGCAAGGCTTGGATTCACATTCTAATCAATGTGGGACACTCTCACAACTCATATTCTCCACAAGAAGTTAACATTGTACCTCGACTTGATCGTCTTTGAACACTGATGCTGCCATCTGCATCAGTTGCGCCTCTTCGTCAGCCTCTTTCAAATTCTGCTGCGGTGGTTCCATTGCCGGAGAGGAAGACGTTTTCTCCAACCACGTTAATAGAGATCGGAGATCGATGTCGCTTGATCACGAATGTATAGAGATTAGAGAGGGCTTTGGATCGGAGAACGAAGGATCGAATTGAATATTTATAACATAAGGTAGACCTTGATTTTTAATTTGTTGCATAAAAATTGATAATTTGATAGAGTTGATAGAGTTTTACTCTGCGTAGATTTGGTTACTTATTGTTATTATATAATATATTATCATTAATTATTTTAGGAGAGTATAGAAGATAAAACAAAATTGATGAAGTTGATAGAGTTTTACTATGCTTAGGTTTCGTTACTATTATCCCTAGGATTATAGACGATAAAAAGAGACACATATTTGATTTTGGTATTTTTCACCGAGTCCACATATTTCAATAATTTACTTCAAAGTAATTTTTTATTTTTTATTTGGAAAATTGTCACCTGTATAAGTCCTTTAAAAAAGAAAAGCTAGTATAAAAAAACCAAAAATTGGACAATTATCACTTCACACGTCATTTAGGGCTCGTTTGGTTTAACACGGGAAGAACTAGGTGTGGAATTGGTACATTACTAATTCATTTTTCCGTTTACCATGTACCAACCAATTTAAATTGGTAATCGTAAAACTCCTACCATTACCAACCACCAAAGGGGTTGTACCAACTTAATTGGTTACCAATTAAGTTGGTTGGTACGTGTTGGTAATGATAAATCAACAAACATCCAAATATAATACAACTTAATTAAAACGTATAAATTATTCCAATGCTTAGGTTTTCGTCCGAACCGACTATATTTGAGGACGAAAGCAACATAAAACTTTAAAGTTATTACAAAGTGTTTAAACACTAAAGCAAAAGCAACATAGTAGTATGAAGGTATTATTCCGACTAACAGTATAAGTTTCCGTCTTAATCGAGGTCGAGTTAGTATTCCTCTCTTGATTAAAAATATTTTCTGAAGAAAAAAAATTATAAAAATAAAAACAAAAGTTAAAAACTTAAAACAATTACAAAATAAATTAAAAAAATAAAACTAAATATAATTGGTTTGGTAGGAATTGGTTGGTATTACCGTACCAACCAATTTGAAATTGGCTGGTAATGGTAATACCAACTTTTCCATTCTCATTACCGTTACCGTACCAAGTTTTGGAACTTGGTTCGGTATACCGAACCAATTGTGTTGGTTCGGTTGGTACATGTTGGTTCGGTTTTCATGATAATTTTTACCCAGCCCTAGGAAGAACAATTACTTCTTGGAAATTGAATTCCCACAAATTGCACTTCTCATGAATTGAAAAAATATGTTTGGTTGGATTTTAGATGGTTGAAATTAAAATAAGGGAATTAGAAATTTCTAATTATAAAAAGCAGAATTGCAACTTACTTATGGGAAGTAGGTAAGTTAAATTCCTTTAAAATAGAGAAATTTAATTCATAGGTTTTCCTGTGACAAAAATACCAACCAAACACAATATTTTATCTACTTCTTAAGTTTTCCAGTTGCCAACCAAACGATTCCTTCCTAAATCGGGATGTTTTCATCTTTGACTGAACTTCAAATCTTCATATATTGTGATTAAACCCGGAAGCTTTGAATTAGTAAGTTATATTGACAATCCTGTACTTATTATATTAGATTATTAGACACAATTATCACTTCACACATCATTTACTAAATCGAAATCTTTCTATCTTTCGCTAAAGTTCAAATCTTTATATTGTAATTGGCCGGACCCGAAAACTTTGAAGTAGTAGGTTATGATTTATGAGAGTTATGATTTAATTTATGAAAGCTTCTTTATTTATTTGTGTTTTTTTTCTCTCTCTCTTCATACGACTATGATTAAATTTAAGGAGAGAGAATCATGTGTCACAATCGACTTCTTCTTTATTATAGATAGATTGAAGATAGATAGGTAGGTAGATAGATAATAGATAGATTTGCCCCCTTAGGGGGTGCTTTTATATATTCACCGAATTCATACATGTGTGCACAAATTTGTGGTGTATTTTTTTGATCGAACTTTATAGTGGGTGCTAACTAGACCTGTCAAACGGGTCATTCAGGTCGGGTTCGGTTTGGGTCATTTCGGATTTCGGGTAAAACGGGTCCCGGGTAAAACGGGTTTCGGGTTGACTCGAACCCGGGTTTGATCGGGTTTCAGGTCATTTCGGGTCGATTTCGGGTTTGTCAATTTTTTCTTTTTTAAATTAAAAAAATCATGATTTGATAATTTTGTGATAAATTTTAATTATATATAAAAAATTTAATTATATATAATTATAAATCAACCGGGTCAATCGGGTCAAAATTACCGGGTCAATCGGGTCACCGGGTCGAAACCCAGATTACCCGGAAAATTTCCGGTTTTTCGGGTTCGGGTCGGAAAAAAAATTCGAGTCAGAATTTCCGGGTTCGGGTCGGAAATTTTTCGGACCGATCGGATCGGGTCACCGAGTCGGATTGTGTTTTGACAGGGCTATTCCTAACTCACTATCTCAAAAGGTTGGGGCATTTAATTTAATTTTCTAAAAACTCAGCGGCTGAACGACGCCTTTTTGATGAAATAGTCGCATTTTGGACTCGAATCTCTGCTCCAACTCCAAACTACGGAGTACAAGATTGCATTCTCTCTCCTCTCAAGCAAAGAAGAAGAAAACAAAACCTCATTTCAATTTCAATTCCGGTAGCGATTTTGGATCGATTTTCTTTGAATTCGGTGAAAATGTCGCTCAATCTGCGCCAGAAACAAACAGGTGAATCTCTCCCTACTTTATCTCTCTCGATCTGTCATTCAAGCATCGCAAGTTTCCAAATTTCGATCTGTATTGGTTTCGGATTTTCAGTGTTAATTAGGGATTTTTGTTGTTCTTAATTTTTTCTCAGAGTGCATAATCCGGATGCTGAATCTCAACCAGCCGGTGAACTCGGCTACTGGAATGGCGAACGAGGAGGTTTACAAGATCCTGATCTACGACAGGTTCTGCCAAGACATCCTCTCTCCTCTAATCCATGTCAAGGACCTTCGCAAGCACGGTGTCACCCTGTACTTCCTCATCGACAAGGATCGTAAGCCTGTCTCCGATGTCCCTGCGGTGTATTTCGTCCGTCCCACGCCGGAGAACGTTCGCCGAATCGCCGCCGACGCTTCTCGGTCCCTCTACGATCTCTTCCATATCAACTTCTCGTCGACGATCCCCCGCCCGCTGCTCGAAGATCTCGCATCTGATGCATTGAGATCTGATTCGATTCATCGGATCTCCAAGGTACATGATCAGTATTTGGAGTTTGTAACCCTAGAGGATAGCTTGTTTTCACTTGCGGATAAGAATTGTTTTGTGCAATTGAATGATCCATCGGCTGGGGATAAGGAGATTGAGTCGATTGTCGAGAGGATTGTTGGAGGATTGTTCTGTGTGCTGGGAACTCTAGCTGTTGTGCCTATCATTCGGTGTCCGAAAGGCGGGCCTGCTGAGTTGGTGGCTTCTGCGCTAGATCAGAAGCTGAGAGACCATTTGCTGGCTAAAAACAATCTGTTTACTGAAGGTGGGAATTTCGCTAGCTCTTTCCAGAGGCCAATTTTGTGTTTATTTGATAGAAATTTTGAGTTGGCTGTGGGGATTCAGCATGATTTTAGGTATAAACCTCTCGTTCATGATATCCTGGGGTTGAGATTGAATAGGTTGAATGTGCAGGGCAATAAGGGTGGAACGAAGTCCTTTGAGCTAGATAGTTCGGACTCTTTTTGGATGGCAAATGGGTCATTGGAGTTCCCTGAGGTCGCTGTTGAGATTGAGAATCAGTTGAACAAGTATAAGCGAGATGTGGATGAAGTGAATAAGAGGACTGGGGGGACAAGTGGGGCGGAGTTTGAGGGTACGGATTTGATTGGAAACACTAAGCAATTGATGAACGCTGTGAACTCACTGCCTGAGCTTACAGAGAGGAAGAAAGTGATTGATAAGCACACTAATATTGCTACTGTTCTGTTAGGTGAGATCAAGGAGCGATCTCTTGATTCTTATGCCAAAAAGGAGTATGACATGATGGTTCGCGGAACCATTGACCGAAATGAGCTCATGGGTGTGCTCAAGGGGAAAGGAAGCAAAGTGGATAAGTTGCGGTTTGCAATTATGTTTCTTATATCTTCAGAGAACACTCCTCAGTCTGAAGTGGATATGGTGGAAGCAGCATTAAGAGAAGCTGAAGTTGATACGAGTGCGTTTCAGTATGTGAAAAAGATAAAGTCTTTAAATGTCTCGTTTGCTTCTGCTAATTCTGCAAGTAGAGGTAACATTGTGGACTGGGCTGAGAAGCTTTACGGCCAGTCCATTAGTGCCGTGACCGCTGGTGTGAAGAACTTATTGGCTGGTGACAGGCAGCTCGCTTTGACCAGAACAGTAGATGCTCTGATGGAAGGAAGGCCTAATCCTGAGATTGACTCATACCTTCTATTTGACCCGCGTGCTCCAAAGTCAAGTTCTGGTAGCTATCTCAGAGGGCCATTCAAGGAAGCTATTGTGTTCATGATTGGGGGCGGTAACTACGTGGAACATGGAAGCTTGCAAGACCTTGCACACCGCCAACAGCCGGCCAAGCATATCATATATGGGACAACAGAGCTTCTCACAGGAGCCGAGTTCATGGATCAGCTTGCTTTGCTAGGAAAGAAGATGGGATTGGGTGGTGTTACTGCTGCTGCATCGGTGCCTTGAGATGGGTGAGATATTTCAGTTTTCCTTGAAGTTAAGCCTACTTAGCGATACTTTGGTGATCAACCAAGATAGCTGCGTTTGTTCAGAAAATCGACATACACCTTGATGTTTTGTAGAGAAAAATGATTGGACCTGTTCTTCAGCTGTCGTCAATTTTATAATATGAATCTTAGTATGTCATCTTCATATGTTGATTATATCCTTTCACAGTTTCACCACTTGTATTTCTTTGTGTATCTGGCTGGAGTTAATGATTTTCATCTTGCAGTTCTCTCAAATTGGATTTCGTGGCTCATTTTGTCCAAACCAAACAGAACAAATACATGGGTTTTCTGTTTTGAAGACTCTTCATATATATATATATATATATATATATATATATATATATATATATATATATATATATACACACCTGTCACCTGTGGTCCTGCCCATAGCTTAGCTTTCTGTTTAGACGTTGTGTTGTTTACTCGTCGTAGGATAGATGTCATATGGCATTGGCAGCGGCTGCCTGGAAGCTGGATCAGGTGCCATGTCTATGTATTCCTCAATGCTTTGAATTGCGTGGACAATTCGCACAGGGATATGTCAAACTGAATTAGGAAGCTGCACTCTTCAATGAGACTGCAATGCTTGGTGCTGTGTATCGAGACCATGACACTGACAGGCGTGTTTTAGCTGTTGCGCTGAAGCGTAGTATTGCTCATTTAGCCAATGTACTAGTGTACTACACTACTACCTACACTGGTTGCAGTTGCAGTTTGGGAAGACAGTTTTGGTGTTAATGGTTAATGTTTTTCTTTTAAATATGCTCAAGGTGAGATGATGTTTTCATTTTATTTCTCCATTCGTAATTCTTCATTGCTTCTCGACACTGAATTCCATTTAGGTTGAGACCGAATTCTGTCAGTATAAACTGTATTTGTATTGTTATTTACCGTTTACTTTCACTATATATTTCTGATTTGGTGCTTGTAGTTGTCAGGCTGACTCTTTATTACAAATTTGGGCAGTCGGACCCAGGGACTACTCAATATTTTGGTGAAGAGCTATATTTGAGGCCTATGATCATGCAGCAGCTACAAATGAGTGGAGATAGTCTGTTGATTTTTCCCCTAGCTTTACTAATGAGCAAACAATGACATTAAACCAGCAGTCAGAAGGAGAATCAAATGCAAATGCTCAATCCAGAAACAGAGTGTAAGTTCTCTACTTCCAGATTTTTTTTTCTCGTATGCTCAATTCCAAACATATTGTGTTGGTTTGGAATCTGATAATCTAAATAAAGAGTTAATGACCATGGAATTTTGGAGAAGCAAAGAACTTAGTGCTCTTGATTCAAATTGAGACATGTTGCATTATTTGGTTTTATTTGTGATCTCTCTATAGTCTATAATTCGATTCAGGTGCAGAAAACTGTGTTAGAGACTGAGAGAGTCTGTGGTGCTTGCAACTGATCACATTCCTGTAAATTGTTGTGATCTTCTTGACTTAAAATTGTTGACTGTTAGCCATTAGGTCCCACTTTATAATAACTGATAATATGGAAGACATGTTATGTATATCTGCAGTGTATAATGGTGACAGAATTCATATTGTTTAATATGTATATCTGCAGTGTATAATGCCATAGACAAGGGCTTGGACTTTGACGAATAGTAATAAAGAAGACAATTAAGTTAAGGTAAGGACTCTTCTAGCATTAACAAACTTAGCTTAAGTTTCTGCAGGTTTTGTATATTAATCACATTAGATAGTTTTCATTCTCTCTTCCATAAAAATCCTTCTTTGGATCTGATTTGTCCATTATTAGGGTTTGTTGAACTTGATTTCTCTATATTTGATTTCTTGTTTGGATCTGAGGTGACTCAATGCATTAATTTCTCTTTTTTTTCTGGCTTGCTCTTGTCTCTGATTGAGATTTGGGTTTGCAATTTGAGGGGCTTCTAAAACTCAAAACTATCTGCTAGAAAATTGCATTTGCATGTCTCTCTTAATTGATTGGGGGAGTTTGAGGGATTGCCAGTGTGACAGTGTTAGTATGGAATTTTGATATATGTTGTTCATTATGAAGTAGAAAAATTAGCTGATTCGGCATGGAGTTTTGATATATGGTGTTTCTATCTGTCGCGCAGCTGGAATCACTGTCCGGATGGGCACCGAAGATAATATCAATACAGCCAAGGCTATATTGCTAGGGAGTGTGGCATTCTTATTGATGACGGTATAGACATCAAAGGCCCTAATTTTCGAGAGAAGAGCATGGCTGAGCTGAATGATCTTATTCCTAAGCTTCAGGTATGTTCTATAATCCAATTCCTATACAAGAAATTCGTTTCGAATAAATAGTTAGCTGATGGAGTTTTAATTTTCGTGAGATGAAGTCTCATATTTTTATGGAATTTTTTTTATAGGTTCACTTGGAATATCTGGAGGCAGGGGTAGCCATTATCGTCACTTCATCCTACCAGGTTTTTGTCTGCATCTCTTTCTCTCTTATCTGCGTTAGCGAAATATACAACAGTAGATTAAGTCTACCTGTGGTACAGAAAGATGGAAATTGCTGTTTCTAGTGCTTTGATTTGTATGCATCTGTTTCAAACTGAATCAAGAACAGGAATGTTCACTGATTATGATTTGTGTGCATCTGTTTATGCATCTTTATATAGATTGAGTCAGCTGCCAAAGGAATTTTTATAGATTATGATGAAAGTGTAGAGTGGTTTGTAATCCGGATATTTATAAAATTAGGCTGCTTTTGTGCTGCATTTAGGTTGGCAAGTTCAACTGGGATCGACGTTTGTGGGAGGCTTCGTCACAGGATTTATCAAAGGGTGGTTACTTACCCTTGTCATGCTCTTGTATTCCGCTTATCACTATTGTCGGTGGAGTTATGGCTGTCATGATAGGCAAGGCGCCGGCGAGTGGCCAAAACGCGTATGCGAAAGCACTTATTTTTGTAGAGCAATCGATAGACCGTAGACGGCATCAGAACCGTGAGTTTGAATTCCATGGTTTTAGATATATGTCATGTTTTAGTGTCCATTTGACTGATTTCAAGTACTTGTCATCAACATCCAGATTGTTTCATTCACCAGCGAAAAACAAGCTGTGGTAGATTACAAACGGGCTATCGTATGTGCCTTATCATTCGACATTTCATCAAGGATTGGCTTCCGGGCCTGGCCTTGGAACTATCTTCGGAAGCTATGCTTTAGCTTTAGCTATATGCTTTATTGCCTTAGCAATGTATTTAATTTAGCTTTACTGCGCTTGACTAAATGATGCCAGCTCTTTATAGATGCAAAAGCTTTGAGAAGGACGATTAATTTATTAAATGCTACTATTATGTTTTGGTACACAATTGGTCCCAAGCCCGAAAAAAATGAGGAGGGGAGACATATTATATTATGTTATTAGATCCAATCACAAATGTTATCAATAAAAATGTTATTGATATACAATCGATTAGATTAAACCACTTAGCAAAGTGGCATCATAGTAATAAAAAAATGTTATCAATAAAAATGTCATCAACAAACAATGTCATCACAAATGATTGAGATCAATAAAGTGTAATCACAAATGTCATCAATGAATAAAAATGTAATAAACATGGCACCATAAGTGATTGTTCAATGAAGTGTAATCACAAACGTGTCATCGGTGAATAAAAGTAGAATCGATGAAAATTTATCGATATACAATTGATTAAATTAAAAAAAATGACATCAAACGATTTGATTAAAAAAGTGGCATCAAATAATTACATATGAAAAATGGCATCAAAACACTACTTTGAAAAAGTTGTGTCACATAAAAGAAAAAAATGTCATAAGAACACTACAAAAAAAAAAGTGTCATCAGTAGTCAACGTTAAAAAAAATTGGCATCAATGGTCGACGTGGCATCACAGTACACAAAAAAATGTCATCTAGGTTTTAAAAAAGTGGTATTCAAAAAGTGTCATCAACCCATTTTATTAGAAAAGTGGCATTAAAACGAAAATAAAATGTAACAAAAAATGAAATCAAAACAAAATAAAAATGGCATCACAAAAATGTCATCACTAAAAAAAAAAATCAACATGAGTTGGTCAACGGTCAACTCATTGACCAGTCAATGGTCAAACAGTTGACCATTGACTTTAATACCCATTTGGGGAATGGACTACCTAATCGAATTAAATAAGTTTCTTTTCTAATTAGCTAATTGAAAATTCTAAATAGCCTAATTACATAAATCACCCTTTAGTATTTTAGATAGGTGCTCAATGCCTATTTAGAGCAATGAAAATTGAAGATTAATTGTATTTATTAAAAGGAAACTACTGGTTTCATCTTCCATGGATCTAAATTCCTTTTGACCATATATATGAATGGTTCAGGCTTTTTTTCTTCTTCTGAATGCCTTTAAAATCGGATGCACTGTTCCTGTGACGAGGGAAGATACAATTCATTCATTTCAATTGGGTTTGTTTTACATTGGGCTTTAGTCCATCACTGTATTAGTCCAGACCCAGTGTCAGTTGTAACTAGACCTGTCAAAACACAACCCGACCCGGTGACCCGACCCGACCGACCGAAATTTTTTGGGTCAAGACCCGGAAATTTTGACCCGGGAATTTTTTTCGACCCGAACCCGAAAACCTGGAAATTTTCCGGGTAATCTGAGTTTGAACCCGGTGACCCGATTGACCCGGTGACCCGATTGACCCGGTAATTTTGACCCGATTTACCCGGTGACCCGGTTGACCTGGTTGATTTATAATTAAATATAATTAAATTTTTTTATATTTAATTAAAATTTATCGCAAAAGTATCAAATTATGATTTTTTAAATCTAAAACAGAAAAAATTGACAAACCCGAAATCGACCCGAACCCGCCCGAAACCCGATCAAACCCGGGTTCTAGTCAACCCGAAAAACCTGAAACCCGTTTTACCCGGGACCCGTTTTACCCGAGACCCGTAGTGACCCGACCCGAACCCGACCGGAATGACCCGTTTGACAGGTCTAGTTGTAACTGAATATAAAAGAGCCAAGCTCTCGTTGTAACAACATACAATCAATACACAGATTTTTCCCTCCATCCTCAAAACCTCCGAGTTCATCAATGGCGGATCTCATTTCGATCTGTTGAATTCATCAGGTTTTCTCATGGTATCAGAGCTTTTGAGCTCGATTTCCTTTTCCGCAAACACAATCGTCCTTTAGTCTCACCTTTTCTTCTCAAATTCGTCCAGTTTTCTGTTTTCCAATTCAAGAAATGGCGACCGAAACCCCAAATGCAACAGATAAGCTCACAATTGAAGCTACAGATCCTTTGTATCTTCAGTCCAGTGATCATCCTGGACTCGCAATTGTGACTGAAGCATTCGATGGAAGAAATTTCGCCAAATGGAAGAGAGCTGCGAAGATAGCACTGAGCGCAAAGAACAAGCTCTGATTCGTTAGCGGAAAACTGTCGAGACCCGATGATGAAGATCCAAAGGCTGAGATCTGGGACAGATGCAACGATATGGTCATATCGTGGTTGATCAACAGTCTGGATTCCGAAATTTGTAGTAGCGTGATGTATGCCGACACAGCAAAGGAAGTCTGGGATGAACTGGAATTCCGATACGGCCAAGTCAACGGAACTCAGATCTTCACTCTCCAGCGAGAATCGAGCACATTCTCGCAAGGTACGCTTACTGTCTCTGCGTATTTTAACAAGTTGAAGACGCTTTGGAAGGAACTTGATAACATTAGGAAAATTACACCATGTGGCTGTGATTCTGGGAAGGAAAACATGAAAATAGTTGAGGAACAAAAGCTGATGCAATTTTTGCTTGGGTTAAATGATTGCTATATTCCTGCAAGAGGATCTGTGTTGATGATGCAGCCTCTACCAAGTGTTAGTGTTGCTTATTCTATGATCTCGCAAGAAGAATCACAGCGCGAGTTCAAAAATCAAGTGACGCCGACCTCAGATCTGACCTCTTCGTTCAACGTTGAGGTTAGGAAAGGAGATGCTAAAGGAGACCCCAACACAGCAGCTAAGAAGACAGGAATGTATTGCACGCATTGCAAGAAAACGAACCATGAAGTTGACAAATGTTACTTCATCCATGGCTTCCCAAAGAAGAACACAAAGAACAAGAAGGTAGCTGCTCACACAACAGACAATGGAGACCCTGTGAGTGTTCCAGAACTCACACCTGCTCAATATGCTCAGTTGCTTGATCTGCTCAAGGTCTCTGATCAGAAGCACAGGGATGTTTTGAGTGGAGCCGACAAGGATTTTGCTGGATTCGCAGGTATGGCTCTTGATCATGGCAATTCTCAATGTGTTTGGATACTGGATACAGGTGCCAACAGTCATATGTGTACAAACAAGTCCATGTTTGTGACATTGGCTCATATCTCCAAGCCCTTCTCCATCACACTGCCTACTGGTTTCACTTTGTCAGTTGATACTATGGGAAGTATCAAGTTGACAAATGGGTTGATTTTGAAGGAAGTATTGTTTGTACCTCACTTCAAATGCAACCTGCTATCAGTAGGAAAGCTTGTGAAAGACACGGGCAGAGCTGTGTTGTTCACACCTCATCTATGTCTAATGCAGGGTGTTCAGGGGCAGAGACCTCTAATGCTTGGAAGATGTAGCCAAGGGCTCTATTTCCTGGAGAAGAAGGTTGCAGAGTTACAAGTTCCTTGGCTTAAGAAGACAGTAGCAGGTGCAGCAATAAGTGCTCAGATATGGCACAACAGGCTTGGTCACCTGCCTTCAGCAAAATTGACCAGTTTATTTTCTGATATTGGTAATGTAGAGACTATCTCTTCTTGTGAGATTTGTGCTAGAGCACGCCAACATAGATTGTCTTTCCCTAGAAGTGTTATTACAACTTCAAGACCCTTTCAATTGTTACACATTGATGTTTGGGGCCCCTTTCAAGTGCAGACTTACAATGGTCATAGGTATTTTGTTACCATAGTGGATGATTTCAGCAGAACCACTTGGGTGCATTTGATTGGTGTCAAGAGCAGTGCTCTATCTGTGCTTCAGAGGTTTATCAACATGGTTGAGACACAGTTTGCTTGCCGAGTTCAGATAATTAGAACTGACAATGCCCAAGAACTGGGATTGAGTCATGCATCATCTGAGTTCCTACACAGCAAGGGGATAGTTCACCAAACTTCCTGTGTAGCAACCCCTCAACAGAATGGCATTTTGGAGAGGAAACACAAGCACATTCTGGAGGTAGCAAGGGCACTGATGTTTCAATCAAAACTCCCCTTGAAGTATTGGGGAGAGGCAGTTTTAACTGCTTTACATCTCATCAATAGGCTCCCTAGCACATTGTTAAAGGGTGCAAGTCCTTTTGAGATTTTGTACAACAACAAACCTCATTATGAGACTCTTAGGAGCTTTGGTTGTCTATGCTACAGCTCCACATTGAGACAAGACAGGCACAAGTTCATGTCAAGGGCTGTGCCCTGCATCTTCTTGGGATACCCAGTAGGGACTAAAGGGTTTAAGGTTTTGAACTTGGACACACAATGTGTTCAAGTCACTAGGGATGTTGTCTTTCACGAGAAGCATTTCCCTTATAGTGATGTCTGCTCAACCTCACCATCATCATTGTTCCCTTCTCCCACAGATGTAGACATGTCCAGTGATGATAGATCAATTCCCTTGTCCATTCCAGCACCTCCTACTACTCACCAGCAACCCCCTCCTTCTGGTTTGCAACCTGAGCCTCTTCATGCTATACCTCCTCCCATCACATTGGAACCTCGCAGATCCACCAGAATAACTCTCCCTCCCAAACATCTTCAAGATTATGTATGTTCACATGTGCACTCTCACATTGGTGTATGCTGTCACACCATTACTACCACTCTTCAATTAGGTACCACTCACTTATCTGAAGTGAAGCCTAATGTGGAGCCTGTTAGCTACCATCAAGCCAGCAAGATTAGAGTTTGGGATATAGCCATGAGGGAAGAATTCAAGGCTCTAGAGCTCAATCATACTTGGGAGCTTGTTCCTCTCCCAAGGGGTGCCAGACCCATAGGTTGCAGGTGGGTCTACAAGGTCAAACATAAAGCTGATGGCTCCATAGAACGTTACAAAGCTCGACTAGTGGTCAGAGGTTTCACACAAAAGGGAGGGAATAGATTACACAGAAACGTTTTCTCCAGTGGTGAAAATGACAACTGTAAGAGCTTTGGTTGCTGTTGCTGCAAAACGTCAATGGAAATTGGAGCAATTAGACGTAAACAATGCCTTCTTACATAGTGATCTCCATGAGCAAGTTTTCATGAAGATTCCTCAAGGCATGAGTGCTCCCCCAGGCTATGTTTGCAAGCCGAAAAAGTCCTTATACGGGCTCAAACAAGCATCCCGCCAATGGTATGCAAAGCTGTCTCATGCCTTGCAGTTTAAAGGCTACATTCAGTCCCTCAATGACTACTCATTGTTTGTCAAACATTCAGCTGAGAAGGTCACCTACATAGCAGTTTATGTGGATGACATTTTGATGACTGGTGATGACACAGTTGAGATTGAAAGCATTCGTAATTTTCTGGATTCAGAATTCAAGGTCAAGAATTTGGGACATCTTAATTTGTTTTTGGGGATGGAATTCATACATACTGATGAAGGCATCTACATCAGTCAAAAGAGATTCATTCATGACACTTTGATTGAGTTCCAATGTGAGAATTCATCTTCTGTCACTAGCCCCTTAACTCTTGACACAAAGTTGATAGTTGAAGGTGGTGATCTCCTCCCTGATCCGACTGAATTCAGAAAATTGGTAGGCAAACTGAACTTTATGACTCACACACGGCCAGACATTAGCTTTGCTGTGCAGTTCCTTAGTCAATTCATGAAAGCCCCTCGAGTCAAGCACTTTGATGCAGCCATCCGCACACTCAGATACCTTAAAGGTACTCAACACAGATCCTTGCTAATGTCCCGTATAGCCTCGTTTGATTTACAAGCTTATTGTGATGCCGACTGGGCATCTTGTCCCTTGACTAGAAGATCGGTTAGTGGCTTCATTGTCATGCTGGGTGGGAGCTTAATTTCCTGGAAATCCAAGAAACAGACTACGGTCTCCTTGTCTTCAGCAGAGGCCGAGTACAGGTCAATCCGAAGGGTGTGCACAGAGGTTGCCTGGTTAACAAGACTACTGTCCGAGCTTGGTGTTTCCAGCATTACACCGATCCCTGTAAGGTGTGATAACCAAGCGGCCATACACATCGCCAAAAATCCGGTTTTCCACGAGAGAACGAAACACGTGGAATTGGATTGTCATTACGTGAGGGAAAAAGTCCTGGATGGCTTGATTGCTCTTCGACATGTTGCTTCTAAAGACCAATTGTCCGATTTGCTTACTAAAGCCTTACCTGGCCTGAGCTTCCCTCTAGTTCTAGACAAGCTCGGAGTCGTCGAACCTCCTCCAACTTGAAGGGGGGTGTGACGAGGGAAGATACAATTCATTCATTTCAATTGGGTTTGTTTTACATTGGGCTTTAGTCCATCACTGTATTAGTCCAGGCCCAGTCTCAGTTGTAACTGAATATAAAAGAGCCAAGCTCTCGTTGTAACAACATACAATCAATACACAGATTTTTCCCTCCATCCTCAAAACCTTCGAGTTCATCAATGGCGGATCTCATTTCGATCTGTTGAATTCGTCAGGTTTTCTCAGTTCCCAGTGAAGACAATTAGCGAGTACAATACAAACGTACCCAGAATAAGTTTGGAGCATTCATCATTACCCTAATTCCTCCCTCAAAAAAAGTCTTCATAACTTTGTACAATCCAACCGTTTACTATTAACTTTCAGCTAAGAAGACCCCCCGCCTAGTTACAATATAAACGAAACATCTATACCCCTAAAGCTAGACGAACACATCTTCCAGTATCCCCGAAGCCCCGTGAATCAGCTTGAGCTATTATGAAAACTGATATATCTTGTCGTTATCCATGGTTAAACCATCTGCTTGGGAAGCAGATGCCAATTCGATGTTCATGATGCCTAGTTTAGCCTGCAAGAGATGTTTCAATTACTCATATTCATCAAACTTTTCAGTTCAACAAGAATATCATAGCAGCGTATGTGTGTAACATGCATCAATTTTCTGGGATTACCTTGGCTTCTTGAATTCTTTCAAGCATGCGATTATATTGTTGACGTGTTGTAGGACAATCAACCGTGGATACAACCCTTGAGACATCCTCATCAAGAGCTACATCCACTTTCTTCTTCTGGAATGACTTGAGTATGTCTTCATCATCTTCGTCTTCATCAATAGACTTGGCCTCTGGACAGGGCAAACCATAAGGTTCCCAGCCAGACCCGACTACAGACTCCACACCCCCCAATCAAGCAGAAGATCCCCCAGAAACATCGGAAGCAGAGCCGCAAACTGCTCGAACAAAACGCTAACAAGCTTTCACCTGCAAAAGTATCGACAAGCCCTTGCGGGATTTTCTCAAACCCTTTCGGGTGGTTATACTCAAAAACCATTTCGGGACAATATCAAGAACCCGAATCGAGTTCTTGATAAAACCCAAAGGAGGGAAGACTTTTTCGGTTATACTAAAAAAAATTTTATATATATATATATATATATATATATATATATATATATATATATATATATATATATATATATATATATATATATATATATATATATATATATATATATATATATATATATTATTTAGTTAATTCCAAACTTGGCGTGCAAGGCCAAAATTGGACCTTGCACGCCAAGGACTTGCATACAGCAATCAAGCTTTCACACCAATCTGCACCGGAAGACGACGACCATGCAGCGGTGGCGACAAGCCCACCGGTGGAGCATCGACGGCACGGCACAGACCAAACACGGCAAAGAGACAGGATGGGCGCAGACGGCAGCGGGTGGGAGGAAGGCGGCGCGGCCGGGAGGGCGGCGGCAGCCGGGAGGAAAGAGGGAGTTTGGATCCGAACCCCAATAGAGGCACTCGGAAGGATTCAGACACAGATTCAATCAACAAGTGAGGGATGGATACGTGAGAAGAAGTGATAGGCACCGGCGCCGAGGAGGTCGGAGGAGGGAGGCGAGATGGGGGAGGCGAGAAAGGCGACAAGGGAGCCAGAGAGGGCAAGCCGACCATGCCAAAACCGCCATGGCCGAGGTTTTGGTGTGGTAGAAGAGACGACAAAGTCACCACTAGCGGATGGCCCAGCGCCGGAGACGAGGATGAAGAAGCCGATGGGATCGAAGCCCAGAAACAGAACCGAGAGAAGGAGGGAAGGTCAATCAAACCTAAAAACCCCCAAATCCCAGAAGAAATTCACACATAGAAGATAAACAAGGGAGAATACCACCTCAATTTTTGCACAAGAAATTCGGGATTGGAAGGGATAAACCCTAGATTCACAAATTGATTTGGGGATTCTAGAGAGAGGTAGAACTATGACATATATGACAGCTGACTAATTATGCTTTGACAGGGGATAGAGCGGCCAATTTTTAATTTTTTTTTATTAGGGATAATTACCTAATTAGATTTGTTAAAAGATACTGTAGTGTATATTTTAGCAAATTTTCTATATAATAAAAGGTAACAAGTACAACTTAGTATTAATTAAAAACTCAAATTATCATGTTAAAGTCTCTCGATTCTCGGATTATAGAGGTTTGTCTAAGAAAGATACTTGATTATCAAAAGAAGAAGAAAAAAGATACTTAACTAAGAAGCTACTGCTGGTATATGTATAATTGGCCTTTTGACCAATTTTTCATTGAACAAAATATTTATCCTTTCTCTAAAAGTGTGAAATTGGTCAAATGGCCAATTATACGAATACGGAGGGAGTATTTATTTATAACTAGTAACGTACAATGCTAATATGTTAACATACACAATATTTTTAAAATAAATCATTCGTCTATAAAAGTCTATTAAAAATATAATAATGAATGTTTTTTAATATGAATGCAAAAATTTTGAATTACAATTTACTCAAAAGAAATGTTTTTTTATATTTTTTTTAACAATCAAAATAATAACTTTTCATTAAAATATTACCTTCATTGTTTAAAACAAATATTTTTCAAGAATTTTTAATTGAATAGTACCCACACTTTGTAAGATATTTTTTAATATTGATATATTTGATATTAAAAAGACTTAAAAATTACAATGATATTATTATTTTTTACTAACCAATAAGAGTGATTTAAAATATCGATATCTATACATGCTACTTTAAATGAATTATTTTATTTTTTTGGTGAATATATCTTTCCAACACCAAATACCAAATGAGGCCCAACTAGTGAAGAAATGCATGGAAAATGAAAGTCGAAGATTATTGTATTTAGTATTGTAGTCTTGTAGATAGGTGCTCAATGCCTATTTAGAGCAACGAAAGTCGAAGATTAATTTTAATTGTATTTATTAAAAGGAAACTACTAAACAATTATATAAAAATCTATATATAGGCTTAGCCCTTAGGCTATATATAAATATAATATATAATTATACTATGTAATCTTCCTCCTCTCCTGGACTGGAGTCCCTGGACTCCTGGGAGCATAAAATCAAAATCATGAAATCAAATCTCTTTTTCCCCAAATTCGTCTGCAATATCTAATTTGTTTCCTGTACTTCCGAATCGACTCTTCTTCTTCAGTAGTCGAGCTTCACCTGGCTTCAAGCTCAACTTCTCTCGGTCCCTCTTTCTACGATCTCTTCCATATCAACTTCTCGCGCGTCGACGATCCCCCGTCCGCTGCTCGAAGATCTCGCATCTGATACATTGAGATCTGATTAGATTCATCGGATCTCCTCCCAGGTACATGATCGATCAGTATTTGGAGTTTGTAACCCTAGAGTATATAGCTTGTTTTCACTTGCGGATATATAATATAAGAATTGCTTTTGTGCAATTGAATGATCCATCGGCTGGGGATAAGGAGATTGAGTCGATTGTCGAAAACAATTCTTATATATAATATAAGAATTGTTTTCACTTGCGGCTGAGGATTGTTCTGTGGCTTCTGCGCTGGATCAGAAGCTGAGAGACCATTTGCTGGCTAAAAAACAATCTGTTTACTGAAGGTGGGAATTTCGCTAGCTCTTTCCACTGTTTCCAGAGGCCAAATTTGTGTTTATTCGATAGAAATTTTGAGTTGGTTGTGAGGATTCAGCATGATTTTTTTTTTATTTTTTTTAGGTATAAACCTCTGGTTCATGATATCCTGGGGTTGACATTGAATAGGTTGAATGTTCAGGGCGAGAAGGGTGAAACCAAGTCGTTTGAGCTAAGATAGTTCGGACTCTTTTTTGGATGGCAAATGGGTCTTTGGAGCTCCCTGAGGTCACAGTTGAGATTGAGAATCAATTGAACACGTATAAGCGAGATGTGGACCAAGTGAATAAGAGGACTGGGGTGGGGTGGGGAGACAAGTGGAGCTGAGTTTGAGGGTATGGATTTGATTGGAAACACGGAGCATTTGATGAACGCTGTGAACTCACTGCCTGAGCTTACAGAGAGGAAGAAAGTGATTGATAAACACACTAATTTTGCTACTGTTCTGTTAGGTGAGATCAAGGAGTGATCTCTTGATTCTTATGCCGAAAAGCTGTATGACATGACATGATGGTTCGCGGAACCATTGACCGAAATGAGCTCATGGGTGTGCTCAAGGGGAAAGGAAGCAAAGTGGAGAAGTTGCGGTTTGCAGTTATGTAGAAGAAGCATTAAGAGAAGCTGAAGTTGATACGAGTGTGTTCCATTACGTGAAAAAGATCCAAGTCTTCATCTACAATACTTGGATGAATTGGAATATGTAGAAGAAGAAGAGGGAGATGGTAAAAGTGATCCATCAACCGGGCTCTTCTTTCCTCGTCTGGAGGAACTTATACTTTGGCATCTGAAGAAACTGAAGGGATGGTCAAGGAAATTAGAGCGAGATATCGCAGCAGTAGAAGAGGTGGACTGTTACTCTTCATTTTCTCTACTTTCAACATTGCACAATGTCCAGAGGCCGGGTCAATGCCACTCTGTCCTAAACTTGAAAGCCTGAGGGTGGAAGGCATAAAAGAGGAGTTGATGAAGCAACTGATGACAACGCCCTCTTCTTCTCTGGATCTCTGAATGTGACAACCTTGAGAGTTTTCCTGGTGAAACTTTGCCCTCTCTTAAGAGGCTCAAGTTGAGTGGGTGTCACAATTTGAAGAGTGTATTCTATTATGCCACTGCATCTTGAGGAACTGCTGATTTGGGAATGTGGAGGGTTGGAGCTGTGGGAAGAAGACGTACACAAGTTGAGTGATCTCTTGATTCCTATGCAAAAAAGGTGTATGACATGATAGGACATGATGGTTCGCGGAACCATTGGCCGAAATGAGCTCATGGGTGTGCTCAAGGGGAAAGGAAGCAAAGTTGATAAGTTGCGGTTTGCAGCTATGTTTCTTATATCTTCAGAGAACACTCCTCGGTCTGAAGTGGATATTGTAGAAGCAGCATTGAGAGAAGCTGAAGTTGATACGAGTGCGTGGATGTACAAAGGATCCGATACATCAAGAATTCCTGTTCTGCGCTCCTCAGCAATCGCTCTCAACACCTCTTGATTCATGATCGAACGAAAAACAACAAAGTACGCGGAAGATCACAGACGAACAACTTCAATCAACATTTGCGCTTTGATACCATGAAAGTTTCGATTGAAATCTGTGTTTGAATTGAGAAAATATGTAGAACAAGATTGAATTGAATGTAGGAGCCCCAAAGGGGTTTTCTCCTTTGTGAATTGATACTGGGAAATTGTAAGTTGTTCTGTTGCAACCGAAATGTTCATGACGTCTTATTTTTATACTAACAACTAAAACAACCAACTGAAGAAAGTAAACCAACTAAGACAACTACACAGCAATACAGCATTGTTGAAAGCTCGAATGCCCGGTTGAACCACTTGCTTGAGTCTCTGTTGTGTGGCTTGATTGGTAGCTTGACTGGACACCTCCAATAGATTCTTCGTGTTTCCAACGGATCAAACTAGGCGGATCTATCCGGCTCATCAGGCGGAGGCTCCCTCTCTGCTGCAACCGGAGGCTCCGGAGGCTGGTTCTCTGCGGCTCGCTTGGAGGCCAGGTAATGCTCCAGGACGTCGGCGTATTGAAACCCCAGGTCCTTGGTAGCGTCAATTACATCTTCCCCTTTTATCATTTTGCGTCCGTCATCACGCACCCGACTTGTTGCCTGGTCCGTGATGAACAAAATAAACTCCGTCAAACAGCGCTGCATAATCTCCACTGCGTCGTCTGAAACAGTGGCGTCGAGGGGTAGCAATGAAGGTTTCTTCATAACCGACTTCACCCAATTTTTCTGAAGCAGGAACTCATCCGGGGTAACTTGGAATCCCGCTGTAACATTTTCATCAGAGAATCAGTCGGGGAACAAATTTAATCAAGTTTTTAATCAAATCTCATAGGAATCAGTCTCTGAACAAATTTAATCAAGTTGTTAATCAAATTTCATCAAGAATCAGTACAAATTTAATCAAGTTCTTAATCAAATTTCATCAAGAATCACAAGTTCTTAATCAAATTTCATCAAGAATCAGTCGGTGAATAAATTTAATCAAGCTCTTAATCAAATTTCATCTGCAAACTAAATTTAATCAGGTTTTTAATCAAATTTCATCAAGAATCAGTCTGCAAACTAAATAAAAAGCAACTTATACTCACCATCAGGGGGGATTGGAAGGGGATCAACCCGTTCTTCCTCACCATGGGGGGAGCCTACTTCCGTCGTATCAGTCCGACGACGGCGGTTCATTGTGCTTGAAGACGGCTGAGTCGGAACTGCGGGGCGTTTCCCCTCCCTCCGTGGAGGATCTTTGTCTTCCTCCATAATCTCGCTCAGTTTCAAGTTCTCGATCGCTCTGTTTGTTTCAACTCTGTTTCTCCTTTCAATTTCTGTTTCTGTTTCTGTTTCAACTCTTCGTTTCCCGCTTCTTTTATAACCAATGGAGATCACCTACATTACATATCATTCCCTACTTCACTCCTTAGCCCACTAAATTATTTTAATATTTATTTAATTTTTAAAAAATTATATTCATATTTTAAATATCTATTTTTATATGTTTATAAGCTTTTATTTTGAAAATTCATGTTTTTTTTTATAATTATATTTTGTGAAATAATACCTTTTTAATTTTTAAAAAATTTTAATACATGAATTTTCAAAATAAAAACTATAAAACGTATTAAAATAGTTGTGTAGAATATGAATATAATTTTTATTTTTATTTTTTTTAAATTAAATAAATATTAAAATAATTTAGTGATGTAGAGGGTGGAGTAGAAAGTGATGTAGATGATTTTGATCGCTTTATAACCAACGCCTTTTATCCCTACGGATATACTCCATATTAATTTATTTTAAATAATCATTTAAAAAAAAACTTTATATATATAATGTTAAAAGTTAGAAATTAGTATGTATGGTATTTTGCAATATAAAAAACACCAAAGTAGAAATTAGTATGTGAATGATATCATAAAATAGCATAAGATTTCTGCTCTACTTTAATCTGGCAAGTAGGAAACGGGAAACCCATTGGGTTCGGGAAAGATTAGTGGCTACAAATGGATACTCACCTCCGAGAAAAAAAGTTTGCATAGCCAAACTGATGAACCGGAAACGGTTGACAAATTCATTAAACTAGACAAAACCTAGAATAAAAAAAAGACTAAAAGAATTCCCCCCTAGATATCGTCGAAAAAATCCTTGATGTTCATATCCCTACAAATAATTTTGAAGATAGATTATATTGGAAGCCTAATAGACTTGGATGGTTCTCCACTTCTAGTGCGATTGACCGTATTACGAGAAACAAAGAGAACCAGTGTTGACACACTAGACTGGATTTGGAAGATCGACTGCCCGTCTAAGATCAAAAACTTTCTATGGAAAAACCTACTTAACGGGACCCCAACGAAAGTTAGATTGCAAAATAAAGGAATTCATATTCCTCTGAATTGCTAGTTCTGTAACCATAATGGTGAATATGCTACTCACATCTTTACCGGACGTCAAACTTTCTTATCCTTTATTGGGAGAATGGACAGACAAGTCGAGCAAATTATCAGGAACACTGACAAAGCAGACAAACCTTACAAAAATATAATTATGGAAATTTTCGCAAATATTTCGGCTAGTCAGAAATCAATCCTTGCTTTTTCCATTTGGGGAATCTGGTCAATGAGAAACATAATCCTTTTTGACAACAACGACATTAGAAAACCGGAAGAATGGATAAAGAATGGAGTATTAAACAATACTCCATCCGTTAATTAAAACATGTCGTTTTAGGAAGTAAATCTTGTTAAGAAAAACATGTGATTTTAGGTATTTTGCCACCCACTTTACAAAATTGTCCTTGTACTGATTAGATAGATATTAGTTGTTCTTTTCGAGAAAGTAAAAAAGTATAGTAATAATTAGGGGTACCGTATAAGTGTATTTTTGTTTGTTTTCTTAAAAAGTATAGTAATAATTAGGGGTATAAGTGTAATGATTAGATAGATGTTAGTTGTTCTGTATTGACGGTTTTCCGTTTGCCGACTTGTTCGGCAATCGAGTTTCAGGCATGTCTGAACTCGAATTTTTACCTAATCAAAAAAATAAAAAATAAAAAGTGTGCACAACTCTAAAATGACAAGTTTTAATTAACAAATGGAGTGCATGATATGCTGGAGGAAAGCACAAGCAGATGAAATAGTAGAAGACATGACAACGACTATGGCAGTTACGTACCCACCATAGCAGAACAAAAAAGCAGAAATTTGTTAAATGGAAAAAACCTGTTGAAGGCTTTGTCAAGCTAAAGTTTGACGGTGCCATGGCTGGCTCAGGTCTTGCTGTCTCTGGATCTACAACAGAAACCACTTTTAGCGAGGAAATGTTTCCTCAGTGAAAAGTAATATTTCGTCGCGAAATCTATTTAGCGAGGAAATATACTTCCTTTTTAAGTGGTCGCTGAAAGCTCGTCACAAAAGGGGCCAGTGTCGAAATATCAAATCGTCGCAAAAAAATTTAGCGACAAAGTTAACATTTGTCGTTGTAAGTCTTTAACGATCATTAAATTCATCGTAAACCGTAAAAGTAATATTTGTCGCCAAATAAGCCAAAGGATTTCATATTAGTCATTGAATGCACGTAACGACAAACTTTAATTCCTTGCAAATTGTATACTTCCTCGTTAATGACGGTATGAAGTTGGCTCGATATTTTTTGGTGACATATTTTCGTAATAAAAAAATCATCGGCTAAAATGTTGAAAAATCGAGAATAGTCGATACGCGTATTTAGCAATAATATAAAATTCAATCACTAATATATTACACAAAAGATCTGCTATAAGATTTTCTGTTCGTCCCATCAAAGTTCATATGGAAACAAAAAGAAATTAAAATGCCTCTTCCTATAACCCAAAAGACTTGCACTTTCAATTTCTTCTGCTAACAGGAGTTCTTGAAGGAAGCATTTTCACAGTCCTTTCCCAAACTCTACAAGGGCTCTCTGATAAACAAAAACATGACACGCTACATTAAAACAAAGTTAACACCACCAAACAGAATGGATTTTTGAACTTCAAATCAAAGAACGAGAGGGCGAAAAAGAAGAGGCTACAAACCTTGTGTTCAAGTCATCCCACGAGCCCTCAACATAAACTTCCTTGCCACTATAGGTCCATGTGATCACGGTGGGAACAACATGCTCGGAGACTATATCTTCCTGCTAAGAAATAGCATGCATCCATGACTAGTTCAGAGACGACAATCAGGACAATTATAACAACTATGGCGAGTATTAGCAGAGATCTTCATGTCATAGTGTGCTGATTCCTTAGATGTCAAAGTGATCACACTAATGTTGATTTCCTAGATGCATCTCTTGACATATATCTTCCATCAAACTAAAAAGATGGATGGTAATTAACAATCATTCACATAAGTTTCTAGAGTGGCTGATCTCGATCATCTTTTCATGTAGGGTTGGATTTTATATGGTTGGACGAAACCTTTTATTAAAAAGAGATATCAACGTATCAAATCAGAACATGTGTCACAAGAGGCATGGGCTAGGGTAGGGTAACTCTCATTTGAGAAGTGAATTATTCTTTACCGTAACACAAAAAAAAAAAAAAAAATAGAGGTACTCAAGCTAAATCAATTTTTTATGATTGCAAGCAGCCCTATTAGACAGCCTGGCTCATTTATATGAGTGCATCCCTTGAGTACCTCTGTTAAAACTTGCAAACATATATACCAATGTATACTTAAGTCGAACTCATCCAAAAGGTAGAAAGGATTCAAAGGATATAAAGTCTTGTATATTCTATTTTACTTGCAGATAATCTTTTCCTAGTCTATGAAATGTAACTCATATTTTCACTAATCAAATAATTCAATTATACAAGCCTTACATTATCAATCCCAGCAAGATTAGAGAATCGATCCCGACAAGATTAGAGAATCAAATCCTATTTGCAACATCATAACCAATGCAAGCACCAATCATTTTAATCTAAATTCAAAAGAAAAAAAATACTTGGCTACTGTCACTAAGTAAAAAAGGAAAGAAGTATATGAGTAACAAAACTAACAAGTAAAAATCCTAAACTGTTGGTGGATGAAAAAAGGGACTAAGTTATTTCAATTTATTTAACACTAGGGCTTGTGATTGTAAGTGCTTGGGGTACACAAAAAGAGAAACGTGGAGAATAATAAGTTGAGGCTAAACAGTTTGGGATTGGAACCTTAACCTGAAGTTTACAAAAAAGGTGTTATTGAGAAGTTGGATTCTTGGGACACTTAACAAAATCTATTAATATAGAACATCCAATTCCTAGGCAAAATGAGGTTTATATGAATGTAAAATAACACAAAAAACTTAGAAACAAAAACCTCGTGACTCATTTTCTTATATACTTGGCTTGGTTTTAATTTCTAGTGCATTTTGGATCATAAGAAGTCACTAATGGATACCACCATCAATTCTTCTACAGCAATTACGGGCCAAAAAGAACTTTGGAACAATATGCTAACTACTCAGAAGAGATAGACTAAATTACCGGCAAGTTATAAATCGTTAAGAAGTGACGCAGACGAGCTAGAGTGCATAGGAGAATCAATATTGCCAAACTCATACAAATCAAAGGCATTTAATCAGATCACCCAAAACTGAGATATAAGCAAAACCAATTCCATAAAATTACTCCAACAGATATAGGAGAAGACTCACCAAAAACGTTATAAGATAACAAAGTATCACATCAATTGAAAAAAGAACCAAGAACAAATATGCAAAATAACACTAGGGAACGGTAGACGATTTGAATACTGGGAGACGGGAGAGAAGTGTAAATAAAACCTTGTCAGAAGCAGATGGCTCATGGTGGAGGATACCTTGGGAGAATTGTTGGGGGCTCTTTCACCAACATCGGTGCTCAGGCGCTCGGGATAGAGAGATAGAATGAGAGGAGATCGAGATGGAGGTGGTGAACTCGGATTTGTCTTTGATTAGAACTCTGGCGTCAGTGTCGTCCTGCATCACCTGGTTGACGATGGCTGCAGAAACCCTAGCCTCGAGAGATCGAGCAATAGAGGGTGGAGACCATGGGAGCAAGGCAGTGAACTTGGATCTGGCTTCAATTGGAACTCTAGCGTCAGTGTCGTCCTCCATTCCCTGGTTAATGTCGGCGGTAGCAACCCTAGCCTCGAGAGAGCGAGCACATAGGGTGGAGACCATGGGAGCGAGAGAGATAGAGTGATTTGAGAGGAAAGTCGAAAGACAGAGAACAAAGTCGAGACTCGAGAGCAACAGAAGAGTTGAGGCTAGAGAGAGCGCTTGCAGAACCGATCGAGCTGCAGTTGAAGATCTTTCGGAGAACAAAGCCCGTGAGGATAAGGGTGACAAAGCCTGAGCTTCTTCTTTCTTTTTTGATAAAAAAAAAATCGGTTAAAAAAAAGGGTTTTGTTTGTAAATGATCCAAACTAGTACGATCCCGCGCCATGGCGCGATTTTTTTTATAAATAATATTTAGATATAGATAAATCATAGACATTAGATTTGATTCAATATTTTTAATTCAACCCATTGATTAGTAAATGTGTTAAAAATAACAGAAAAAAATACACTTGGGTTAAAGAGATAAAAAGAAAAATAAATAATAAATAGTGAAAGATAAAAGTTTTGAATTAATCCCATTGGTTTAAAAATGTAACATCAAATAATATTGGGTAATTAATATTAGAATATTTTTCAAAAAAAAAAATATTAGAAAATATATTTATTATAATAAAATGATATTATGTAAATAATATTTTCACAAATAACTTTAAACATGGAGAGGACATTGACATAAATTAATATAGTATATAGATATAGATAGTTAGTAAATGAATTTGAGTTAAACCCAATAGTTATTTTAGATTGAATTCAATGTTTTGAATTAAGCCCAATATTAGAAAGATTAAAGAAAAAAAAGAATTAAAAGAAAAAGAAGAAAAAAGGAGAATTAAAAAAAAAGATTAAAAAGAAAAAAGAAAATTATAATTGGTCAAACCCCCTAAAATCTCTCTAATGTTGACACATCAGCATAAACTCTTCTAAATTAAGAGTTTATATAGATATAGATAGTTAGAAAGATTAAAGAAAAAAAAGAGAGAATTAAAAGAAAAAGAAGAAAAAAGGAGAATTAAAAAAAAGATTAAGGAGAAAAAAGAAAATTATAATTGGTCAAAACCCCTAAAATCTCTCTAATGTTGACACCTCAGCATAAACTCTTCTAAATTAAGAGTTTATAGTTAGAAAGATTAAAGAAAAAAAAAGAGAGAATTAAAAGAAAAAGAAGAAAAAAGGAGAATTAAAAAAAAGATTAAAGAGAAAAAAGAAAATTATAATTGGTCAAAATCCCTAAAATCTCTCTAATGTTGACACCTCAGCATAAACTCTTCTAAATTAAGAGTTTATATAGATAGTTAGAAAGATTAAAGAAAAAAAAGAGAGAATTAAAAGAAAAAGAAGAAAAAAGGAGAATTAAAAAAAGATTAAAGAGAAAAAAGAAAATTATAATTGGTCAAAACCCCTAAAATCTCTCTAATGTTGACACCTCAGCATAAACTCTTCTAAATTAAGAGTTTATATAGATGTTAAATAACCTATAACGATAAATTTAGAATTGATAAATATTACTCCATAAATTTGGAATTTGTAGAGGTATTTCCTCGCTAAAGGATTATTTCAACTATAAAATATTCCTTGTGAAACTTGAATATATGGAAAATAGAATTTTCTCGTTGATTAATACTTTTAGCGATAAATTTTGTTCTCAAGAAACACGTACTTTTAGCGAGAAATTACAATATTTGTTGCTAATAAATTTGGCGGGTTTTAGATAATTCACACCCAATATATAACGAAGAAAATGAAAATTTCTCGACGAATATATTTTTAGTGATGAATATATTCCTCGATGAAAGCTCCAAATTCCTCGCTATTTTTTTTATGGTTTAGATGACCACATTGTGATAACAATTAACGATGATTTGAAAAATTTGTCGTTGAATGTCACTTTTAGCGAGGAATATAAGTTTCTCTCTAAAATTCACGTCCCCTTTTATGAGGAGTGGGTATGTTCGTCGCCAAAGGTCATATTTCCGAGGAAAAATAATTCGACACTAAAACTTCTGTCGCTAATAAGCCTTTTTGTTGTAATTTGTTATTCGAGATTGTCAGGGGTCAGTTCTCTCTTGTAGTGCCCGAGACCTTGGTAGGGTGTCCGATGAGCAAGTGGAATGTCGCGGTCTTCTGTTCGGACTCCGGGTTGCTTCAGTGAGGGGTTTCTCTAGGCTCAAGGTGGAGGGAGAGTGCTTGATGCTGATCAACGCCTTGAAGGGGATCTGGCGGTGTCCTTGGGAGATTGAGATGACGGTCTCGGATGCCCTCGATCTCTGTCGTACCTTCGAGAGCATCAGGTTTTCGCACACCTCCAGAGAGGAGGACCATGTTGCTAATAGGCTAGCACACTTTGGTTTCTCTTCGTCGTTTGTCGCGGAGCGGACTCCTGCCGAGATTGACGACATCGTCTGTCAGGACGCTATTGGGCGGTGGGTCAAATGCGGTTGACCATCCCCAAATCATCGCCTTGTATAAAAAAAATAGCGTAAGAAAAAAAACTTAAAATAATACAAATTATCAAATTTTAACCAACAATAATACGAATAGAAAATATCTTTAAAATAATACAAACTATCTACCTATGAACCGAAGTTAATATGAACTTTCAAAATCAATCAAATGCAAATCATGAAATTTTGACTCATAATAGTACAATGGTAATATTCAAAACAAAACTTTGTTTATCAAAATTATAGAAATAATCCACAATTAGTTGTATTTTGCACAAATCTACCCTTTATAGTTTAAATAGATCAAAACCACTGGAGTATTTGTTTGTCCAACTTTGTACAATATAACCTCAATTTTTAAAATTATACAAAATTACATGAATTCTAAACTATGATTTTTAATTTTTAATTTATTTTTGATAAATTAAGGATAAAGTGGGTCTATTTTTACGTAATTTCAAATTAAAATGTGTTTTTTTCGTAACGTTTGACAAATAAATAGTAGTTTTGCTGTATTTAAAATTAAAAGGGGTGGATTTGTTCAAAGTGTGACTATTTTTAAATTTTTTTTTGTAATTTTGATAATTGGAGTTGTTTTTTATTCTTCCCCTAATCCAAGTTTAAATTTGTATAATTTTGTATTATTTTAAGTCAAAATTTCATTGTCTGAATTATTTTTTGTCAATTTTAAATTTTGTATTATTTTTTATTTATATGTTAATAATTTGTATTATTTTAAAACTTTTGTTTTAGTCGTATTTGTTTGGTTCATATCTAACAATGAATATTAATTTTTTTCATTTTTCCTACTTCTAAAATAAATGAAAGAAAAAATAAAACATAAAAATACATCAAAGAATATTATAGTCTCTTACATAAAAGGTAACTTAAATTTAATCTTTTAAAAATTATATGCAACCAATTCAAATACATCATATCTTGAATTTTTTTTCAAAATATTCAATAAAAAATAATTAATTAACAAAATATTCAAACATTCAAAATATTTACAAAAATATTCATTTTTTGCAGGTTTAGCAGAAAAACGCGGTATGAGACCGCGTTTTATTCACAAAGGTAAAACGTGAAATTGGAGAAAAAAGTGATAAAAAAATTAACAAAAGAAATGCGGTCTCATACCGCGTTTCTATTTTAATTTTATATACGGGATGAATTTCATAATTTTGTAACACATTTTACACTAGAGATCTCTCTTTTTTTTTAGAAATTTTTTGCAAAATAGGCACTTTTTTTGGACGAATTTGCAAAATGGTCACCTTTTTGGACAAATTAGCAAGTTGTCCATTATATATTCTTATTCTCAATTTTATTTTATTTTTTTAATCTGTTGTTGCCCCATCGTCTCTCTCTCTCCGCTCCCGATTGAAGGCGATTTTGGGTCTCGATCTCTCCGGCACCGGATTGGAGGTCTCGATCTCGATCTATGGCGGCGAAGACCAGACAACGAAGTGGCGGCGAGATCTCGATCGATCTATGGAGGTGAGATCTCGAACGATCTATGGCGGCGAGATCGAGTGAGGTTGGCACCGGAGTCGCTGTCTAGTGGCGAGATCGAGGGAGCGAGGAAGCGCCGGGGGCGGTGGCGAGCGAGCGAGGGAGGGAGCCAACGTCGGAGGCCGGAGCTAGCAAAGGCGCCACCGAGCGGAGCAACGAGGAGGTGAGGTGGTTGTACCAGTGATGAAATTCTACATTTCCAGAATTTATTTTATACCTAGGGCTATGAAGACTTGAATTAGGTTTAAGGCCTAGCAATTGCAGCTTATGACACATTGAATCTGATCCAGAAGGGATGGTATCCGGAAGGCCTAGCAATTTGAGTACACAACGGGATTTGTTACCGCCTACGAAACTGCTGAGAAGCACATGGTTGATCTCTCTTATTTGTATCTCGGCCTTAGGTTCGCCCATGGAGCTTACAACAAGCTCTATCATGGCATCTATAAAGAGGAGGCTGTTGCTGTCAAGATAACCACGGCCCCAGATCATGATGATGAAGTCAAGACCTTGGAAGCTCGGTTGAAGAAGCAGTTCATTGGAGAAGTTAACCTCCTCTCCCGTCTTCACCACGAGAATGTAATAAAGGTAAAACCTACCCTACAATACTACTGTAATGTATTATGATTGGTATCGCAATCTGAGGTTGTCGTCTGTTTGTTCAGTTTGTGGCTGCTTGCAGTAAGCCACCGGTGTATTGCATAGTGACTGAGTATCTGCCAGAGGGGTCTTTAAGGTCATATCTAAACAAGGTTGAGCATATAATTCTTCCCTTGAAAGATACAATAGCATTTGCATTGGAGATTGCTCGGGCAATGTCGTATGTGCATTCACAGGGCATCATCCATAGGGACCTGAAGCCGGAAAACATCCTTATAGATGAAGCTTTGCATATGAGGATTGCTGATTTCGGCATTGCCTGTGAGGAGGCGGATTGTGATCCGCTTGATGATTATCCCGGGACTTATCGTTGGATGGCGCCCGAAATGATCAAGCATAAATCTTATGGACGGAAGGTTGATGTGTACAACTTTGGACTCATTCTATGGGAAATGGTATCCGGAAGGCTTCCATACGAAGACATGAATCCATGTCAAGTTGCATATGCTGTAGCTAACAAGGTAACGGTTCTGATTGCTTTGTTTCATTCGCTTTGGCTTTCGAATTCTAACATAGACTGCCTGGGAATTTCAGAATCCGAGGCCTCCTATTCCGGAGGATTGCCCTCTTGCAATGCGAGCTCTAATCGAGCAATGCTGGCTTTCACAGCCTGAAAAGAGGCCTGAGTTTTCACAGATTGCGAAAGTCCTGGAGCAATTTGGGGCATCGCTTGTTGCGGATGGGACCCTGGAGCTCGTGCAGAACGTGTCGTTTCACGACCATAAGAAGGGTCTGGTCCACTGGATTCAAAAGCACAGTAGCTCAAGCTCGCGATCCAACTCTGCTTTGAAGCTGAAGTTTACATTTTAGTCGATAGTTAGCCTCTCTTTAGTTGTTTGTTGCATATGAGGATTGCTGATTTGGTTTGGGTTGTCATGGATTTTGTGCTGACAGAAAGTGGTGTGTTGACAGAAACTGCTATATGTGCAGTATTTTGCTTGCAATAAAATCAGTTGTTCATGTATGTTGTCTTTGTAACTGCAAATTTCTGTTTGCCTCTAAAATACTACAGCTTGAGGTATATACTGCATCTTGAGGTATGGAATTTGATTGTTGTGCAACTCTAAAATAGTGTTGTACCACTCTTTTAACAGAGTTGTGCAACTCTAAGGCAGAGTTGTGTTCATCTCCATTCAAAGGTGTTTCTATTTGATTGGTCGCCTTTTCTCGTTTACAAGTTTTCGTCCGAGAAGAATGCTCTAATGACATCAGATCTGCCCTTGCACGTTTCTTAAATTTGTTAATTAGATTGATTTTGAGCCAGTATGCAGTCCAATCACATCAAATCTGCCCCTGCACGTTTATATTCAAGAAAAGTGAACCCCAAAATGTCTAACAATTTACCAACTCATTTCAGGAACTACTCTTTGGTAGTTCTGGGCAAAGTTATTTAATCGGAAATCACACTTCTTTAGTATATTTTGAAGCATACTGCCAACAGAACACCAAGTTCATTATAAACAATTCTTTAGCAAAATATACTAAAGAAACACTTCTGTCAACAATACTCCCAAACATCATTTATCTATTCCCACTATTCGAGTGCTTAAATTCATTATATTAGACAAGCTAGACAGTCACAGATATTGCAAAAACAAGCATAAACACTTACATATTCGAATGGATACTTCAAAATTGTATCTGATACATCAAAAATCAAAGAATATATTATTTCTGCACAACATGGGGGATTGGTGGAAATTTGCTCAACATGATCTTATTTTTGCTCAATAATAGATTATTTTTGCACAACAATTGAGACTTGTGAAATTGTTCTCAACATGATTTTATTTTCTCTCAATATGTTTCCATACTTTCTCAATAGATTATTGCACAACATGCTCTTATTTTTGCTCAACAATTCTTTATTTTTGCACAACAATCGAGACTTGTGAAATTGTGTCTCCACATAATCTTATTTTTTGTAAATATAATTTTATACTTTTTAATAGATTATTGCACAACACGATCTTATTTTTGCTCATCAATAGACAATAATTGCACAACATGGGGGATTGGTGAAATTTTGCTCAACATCATCTTATTTTTCTCAACTATAGGTTATTTTTGCACAACAATCGAGACTTGTGAATTTGTTCTCAACATGATCTTATTTTCTCTCAATATAATTTCATACTTTTTCTATAAATTATTGCACACCATCATCTTATTTTTGCTCAATAATAGGTTATTTTTGCACAACAATCGAGACTTGTGAATTTATTCTCAACATGATTTTATTTTCTCTCAATATAATTTCATACTTTCTCAATAAATTATTGCACAACATGCTCTTATTTTTGCTCATCAATACTTTATTTTTGCCCAACATTCGAGACTTATGAAATTGTGTCTCAACATGATCTTACTTTTTGTAAATATAATTTTATACTTTTTTAATAAATTATTGCACAACATGATCTTATTTTTGCTCATCAATAGATAATAATTGCACAACATGGGGGATTGGTGAAATTTTGCTCAACATCATCTTATTTTTGCTCAACTATAGGTTATTTTTGCACAACAATCGAGACTTGTGAATTTGTTCTCAACATGATCTTATTTTCTCTCAATATAATTTCATATTTTCTCAATAAATTATTGCACAACATGCTCTTATTTTTGCTCATCAATACTTTATTTTTGCACAACTAGTAGTGAAAATTAGTGTTGACACTGATATTAGCTACAATTAGTGCTGACACTGATATTAGTTACAATTAGTGCTGACATTGATATTAGTTACAATTAGTGGTGACACTGATATTAGTCACAACGACGCCTCGCAGAGGCATTGAGAACAATGAAGCTTTGCAGTATGCGAAAGATCGGATGGGACTGGAAGTGCCAAAATCCAATTCAAATGGGATTGTGGTTGAACTTAATGGATCAAACAATCATCAAATCCAGATGTGGATCAAAGAAACTCCAACTGCAAGTCATTTCTTTCATACAAGCACTTATAAAACAACTGAAAATTTTACAGGCATAAACTTTAGCACATTAAAACCATGAAACAGGAACATGGTTGGTTATGCAACTCTGTAAGTAAAAATAAGTACACGAGAGTATGAAATAATGCAAATACAAGTTGATCATGTAACAGGTAAATAAGCAATGTAATACTCAAAACATACCAAAAAAGGTGATGCAAATTCACGTAGCAGAAGTAGAAACAACGATAAATTGCCTTGCAATTATTAACACAAGCATACAAAAATCAATGAATACAAACCAGAGCTAATCATCTTGAACCCCATATAGGGAAGAATCAATGTTTTCCATATTCATCAAAAAAAAAATCTTCTTTAAGGACAAGAACATGAATAAGCTGATAAACATAAAACTATGATTCATCTAAATCAAAAGCAAGTATCCCAAGTCCACATCAACAGCGTATATGTCATGTTTTCGGGATTTGGCAACATTACTTGCTTCCTTGAAACTAATCTGACATATTATCAGATTTCAAACTCATCGTCGAGCTTCAATTGCTCGGCTGTAGCTTCCTCCTCATCATCATCGAGTGCGAAGTAAGGATTATGTGAGCTTCATCAGATTCACAGCGACTTTCCCATCGGTCTTAGCGACTTCTCTCAGGTTCTTGATCGACCACATGATAGGGAACAGAACCGCTCAGCAACAGATCACATCAACCAAGAGAAACACCTGCTTCCAAGTGGCTCAATCTTGGCCAAACGGTTCAGTTTCATCAATGGCGACCTAAGCAATGTTGGCCACCACTTGCAAGGGGATCACGATCATCAAAACCTTCTTCTCCTTGTCCTGCAAGTAGGGCTTCAGAAACGACCATCCAGTGCCGATTAAGACAATCAGAGTGAACAAGGAGATTCCTTTAAGGAAGCTGAAAATGTAGAACAACACATCCCAGCCATGGGCACTCCCGGTCCTCTTGATGAACGCCTTATCCTTGGCCTCGCAGACGAGATTCACGACCTTGAGAATGAGGACAGCGAGCATGAAGAAATGGATCCTGAACACGGTCAATCGCTTCTTGTAGAGAATCGAGATCCAGAGGACGATGAGCCCGAAGTAGATGACCGAGAGGAGGAAGTAAACGCGGAGAGGTAATCGCGGCGCTCGCTCTTGCCTTCGAGGTTATACACGGCGAGGAGGAGGAGAGAGAGGGGAGAGCGAAAGGGGATCGCCATGGGAGTCACAGATCCACCATGGCACCGATTGAATACAAAATCATCGGAATCGGGAATTACAGATCCGCTGGAACACAAAATCATCTATAGCTGGAAGATCTGAGATCTCGAAAGCCCGAGATTTGTCGGATCTGAGCACAACACAGATCTTCACTGGCCGCTCCCTCGCTCGCTCCGGTCCGGTCGCTGCCTCCTTCGCTCCGGCCTCGCTCGCTCGAGCCGCCTCGCTCGCGAGGCACCGCTCCAGGCCGGATCTAAGCAATCGCTCGCTCGTCATGGCAGAGAGATTGAAAGAGAGCGTGCGTAGACGAAGACCGCGTAGGAGAGAGAAAGCGCGCGTGAGACAAGGAAGGGGTTTATATTTAGGACATTTCACAAAATTGGAATTTTTTTTGTAAATAGCCAAAATCCAAAAAATAATTAGGGAAGTAGCCAAAATCTCAAACATTTTAGAGATTTAGCCAAAACAGGGTAAAGTCGTTGTTTGTAACCGCGAATTTACCCCTGGTTTAAAAAAAACAATAAGCGACTTACTAATTTTTTTTAAAAAAAAATTCATTTTAAATTGAAAAAATAAAAAAACAAAAAAATAAAAAACAATATATGGGAGAGTCGTTGTTTGAAACAACGAGTCTCCCTTTTTATTTTATTTTTCAAAACCCTAAATTAAAGAAGGCAAACATGGTGGGGCTGTGAATCGGACGGGGCAACAACCGGTGAAGATTACAAATGCAAATTGAAATTAGAGATTGGAAATTGGGCGCTTCTCGAATTCGGCGCTTCTCAAAATGCAAATTGAAGATTGCAAATACAAATTGCAAGGCAAACAATCGGAAGGGAGAGTCATGTGCATATAGGCAAAGCAAATTGGACTGGGAGAGTCCCTTGTTTTCCCATTTTTTTCATATATGCAAAGCAAATTGCAAGGCAAACAATCGGATAGGGTAACAATCGGACGGGGCAACATCTGCTCGAATTTGGCTTCCGAACGATTTGCTCGACTTCCTCGGCTTCCTCTACTGCAAATCGACGAACATCTGCTCGCCCGTAAATCGGCTTCCACGCCTTTCGATTGGGCTTCCACGCCTTCCGATTGGGCTTCCTTGCCTCCGAACATATTTCCGGCGAAGGGAATGTCCCGTGTTTTGCTGTAAATCAACGGTTTTGGGAAAAAAAAAATTAAAGAAGGGAGAGTCAAACAGCGACTCTCCTAAACAGCGACTTACGTATTATATTGTATTTTTTTAAAACCAGGGGTAAAGTCGCTGTTATTTGTTTTGGCTAAATTCCTAAAATGTTCGAGATTTTGGCTACTTCCCTAATTATTTTCCAAATTTTGGCTATTTACAAAAAAAATTCACAAAATCGTCCCAAAACGTGGACATTTCGTAAATTAGGTCCTATTTCGTAGCTATTTTGCAAATTGCCCCTTTTTTTTAACAGAAATGGAAAGAAGAGGCTGATAATCAGACCATCTTCCTCCTGCTTGGCTGCTCCGAGTCCGACATCGATCGCCTTCTGCCTGTTGGGATGGAGGAGATAGGGAGGTCGAAGCCCGGATTTCGCTGGGAAGGAGAAGAGAGGAGGCCGGAGAGCACCGGATGCAGAGGGAGAGAGGGTTGTCGGAGTCGGAGGTCGACGACCGGTGGTGCTCGAGAGGGTGCTCGATCCGCCGCCTGCTAGTGCTCGAGAAATCGACGGCAACTCCTCTCTCCTCCTCCGGCGGTGCTCGGTTTCAATCCGCGCTTTCTCCTTCCGTCCATCAATGGAGGACGGGGACGAACGAAGGCGACAGCGGCATGGGTAGGCGGGGAGGACGGGGGCGGTGGCAGCAGATCTGGCGCCAACCTCCATGGACGAAAGGAAGGAGAAGAGACACGCTTTACCTTTTTATTTCAATTTTAATTCCGAAAAAAAAGGAAAAACAAGAGAGACCCGGGTTAAAGTGTGAAATGTTTTACAAGTGGCATGTAAAACGCGGCAAGGTGATCATTAAGCAGCAGCAATGTGAGAAACCGAGAATCCATATTTTTATCCCAACACACCTGGGATCGGGTTGACACTCGGACCTGCTCTGATACCATGTGAGAAACCGAGAATCCATATTTTTATCCCAACACGTCTGGATCGGGTTGACACTCGGACCTGCTCTGATAAAATGTGAGAAACTGAGAATCCATATTTTTATCCCAACACACCTGGGATCGGGTTGACACTCGGACCTGCTCTGATACCATGTGAGAAACCGAGAATCCATATTTTTATCCCAACACGTCTGGATCGGGTTGACACTCGGACCTGCACTGATACAATCTGAGAAACCGAGAATCCATATTTTTATCCCAACACGCCTGGATCGGGTTGACACTCGGACCTGCTCTGATACCATGTGAGAACGTGTCGGAGTTTATTTTATTTTTGTTTATAAGGTCGGGATCCAAAACTTTACACAAAAGCTTAAGATATTGTGTAGGGCTTCCCTTCCTGATATTTTGGTTTGTTATACCACCCACAATCAATGTGGGAGGGCCATATTTTTATCCCAACAATAAACTCCGTCACGCAGCGCTGCATAATCTCCACTGCGTCGTCTGAAACAATGGCGTGGAGGGGTAGCAATGAAGGTTTCTTCATAACCGACTTCACCCAATTTTTCTGAGGCAGGAACTAATTCGGGGTAACTTGGAATCTCGCTGTAACATTTTCGTCACCCAACGCTCTCAAGTCATCACCATCCGGGGAAAGGCACTCGGGCACTACCAGGCACCCATGAGTATTTGGAGTTTGTAACCCTAGAGGACAGCTTGTTTTCACTTGCGGATAAGAATTATTGTTTTGTGCAATTGAATGATCCATCGGGTGGCCGGGACAGACTGAGGGGCGGGCTCGGGTCCGATTCAGCCCGTCCCTTTAAAAAAAATAGGTAAAAAATTAAGGGAAAATAATAATAATAAAAAATTATATATTTATTTATTAAATTAAAGATTTTATTAATAAAAATTATACATATAAGCAAACTTTAGACTATCTAGCCCACACAAATTTTAATTTCTGGTTACGTGCGGGGATAAGTAGATTGAGTCGATTGTCGAGAGGATTGTTGGAGGATTGTTCTTTGTGCTCGGATGCAACACTCGTCAATTGGAACTGGTTGGCGATGAATCAACGATTTTTGCTACTCAATTTCAGCAATTCTTTACTGGATATTCTTTTCGGAATCTGATATGAATGAAATCATGAATGTAGGAGGGAAAATGGGAAATCTTCGATCGATCAATATATATCTAATTAAGTGGACAAATTACCTCGTTGAAGAAGGTGAATAATTTTTGAGAATGTATTGATGAAGATTAAGGGCTAATCGAAGAATAAGAAATAATGCTAAATATCAAATTATCATAAACAATGATTGTTGATGGAAAATAATAACTTGTAAAAACTACTAGACCTAATCAATAACACAAAGTCAAGAAAAAAAATCCAAGCAATGAATACTACTACGGGTTCCTCGTCATAAAAAAAAAGAAGCTTTCTTCAAGGATCATCATGGACTAAATCGGTGCGTTGGAGCGTGAGAGAATCGAGCGTCTCAACATAAGACGAAACTCCAAGAATATTCCATAAAATATCACCGCTTTCTAGGTAGAAATTGTGTTCGTTAGCGTGATCAGAACCGTCAATGGAGACCAACTGTTGAGTAATAGCATCCAGAAGGAAAATCCTATGGATCTGTACACTAGTATCACTACTAGTGATATCGGTATTGGTATCGGTATCATCTTTTGTTGGGGTGACAATGGAGGAGTAGCAGAGCCCAACAACCCAACCGAATTGTCTGTGAAAGGCAGTGTCACACGAATAAATCTTGGTCCAAGATTCAGCAACTCCGTATTCCATCAACATCCATACATCAAACCCGACGCACCACCATTCATTCCGATGTAGATTAGCCACATGGGGCATGTAAAACGCGGCAAGGTGATCATTGAGCAGCAACAATCCGCTACTCACGACATTCTCACCCTCTCCGTAGAGGTAATCATGGGGAGGTCCTCCAATGAACCCAAACTCCTCGGTAGCTAAATCGAACAACAATACACGGTCTGAATACTTGGAACCGTTGGGTAACATTTCTAGCCAGTGCCAGCACCCATTCAAGAAATTTTGCGGACAACCCTCGATGTCAGCAAGGATATGTCGCGGAGTTTCTACCTTACCTTGTTCATTAACCAACCGAGATACAGCCTTAGCAGTTACATTCTCCTAACTGCCTCGCTGTAATCTGTATAAAAAAACTCACAAACTCGTAGTCGATGGTGACGATGATGACTACAACCTTATAGTCGACTATGATCCCGGATTCGTTACGAATGCAGCCAAAACCGAACCTAACTTCAGAGTCCTTGTGAGCGAGGTCGGTGGAGAGTTGAGGCGGAAAAGGATTCATATACTTGGATTCCCTCGTCGCGAGGTTGAATAGTGCAAAATGACTAGCGGGAAGAGAGATACGATTCGGCTTTTGATGACAAAGACCCAACACAAACACACAGTAGATGCCATTTTTCAATGGCCCAAGTATGTTACAATAATAGCGTCCTTCACCATCATCATCAATTAGATCATCTTGATCATCCACCCATCTCATATCAAACACCAATCTGATATCAAACGCTTTGATCATCATCAAATCTGAATTTTTAGCATCGGATGGAGTAGGACAAGAGTAGACGATGCTATTGAGCTTGTTGATTTCGTCGAAGCCCCGACTCAAGAAGAGGCGATCCCGATGGTCTTCACCATGACGACGACCACTGTAAAACCTTACGAAATAAGACGATTCGATGATAGACCGCCATCTTTTACAGGTCGCTTTTAACCGAAGAAGAGATGCTATGGGAAGCCTAACCAAGATCTCCACCAATACTTCCTCCAAAAGATGATCCGCGTCCGCCATTAGTCGATCAATTAACTCTCATCCATCTCTGTCAATGGAATCTGTTTCTATTTTATACTATGTTATCTTATCTTAATTGATTAATTTCAATTTCAATTTCAATCTATTAGGTACGTACCAAGGATGATTAATTTCAGTTTCAATTATCTATATCTTTTTATCTATATCCTTTTAATTTATCTCTTGATCTCCGAGTTACATGATCAGTATTTGGAGTTTGTAACCCTAGACTAGATCAGGATAGCTTGTTTTCACTTGCGGATAAGAATTGTTTTGTTCAATTCGAATAAAAAAAAGAATTGTTTTGTTCAATTGAATGATCCATCGGGTGGCTGGGACGGACTGAGTGGTGGGCTCAGGTCCGCTTCAGCCCTCCCCATTAAAAAAAAAAAATATAATAGGTAAAAAAATAAAGTTGTGATAATAGAGAGAGTAGAGAGAGGAGAAGAGAATGAACTGATTTCTTATTGGGGTTCAATTCCAAGGGACTCTTTATATAGGAGTTTACACGAGAACTAGGGTCTCTAGTGTTTATCCATCACAATATAATAATATTATAACACTCCCCCTTGGATAATCCTTAAATACTACATCATTACAAATATCGCCTAAAAACCCAATGGGACAAAACTAGGATCCAGAGAACAAATACATATGACATTTGATACGCTTTGGTGATGTGCCTCGTTAAAAACCTTGTCAGGAAAACCCAGTGGGACAAAACCTGATCGAAGGGAAAAAGAGTGCAGTGCGTATATACTCCCCTGAATTCAACGCCCTTCTTGCAGTCTTCTCATTCGGGTAAGCTCTTTGAACTTCTTGATGATGCTGACTGTATGAGCTGCATAGTCGAGTCTCAACATTTCTTTTGACGTGTATAAGTTGAGATGTCTTCATACATTACAATTGACTTCGAATACTTGACTTACATTTGCTGGCGTTGAGCTGCTTTCAATGCAAAAACATAAGGTACTTCAGGACACTCCATTTGATCATGGGGGATCTAGTGTATCCAGTGTGCCATTTGATCATGGGGATCTAGTGTATTAAATGGTGTCTAAGTTGCCCAAGGAAAAGAGTACAACATTGTAATTAAGGTACTTCGGGACCTAATGCAATGTCACAATTTTCACAATTTTTCACAATTATATATGTACTTCTGGTACTCTTATAAGGATTCTTTAATCAATTGTATGTGACGGGGTTTTGACATTAATGCTTCACTTTTTCATTTATACAAGTAACACGTCCGTCATTTATATTTAGATCCAAAATTATATTCACTTCTGGTGCATACATTCTCCATATAATCTTTCATATAATCTTTGATAGGTTTTTGTGCAATCAACTTGGCTTTATATTTTATTTTGTATGAACACCCACTTAAAACCAAATGATGTTAAAGGTATACATGTATGGATAGATATCGTTAAAGGCATACCTGTATGCATTATATGGTCAAAACCGAGATTTATTAAAAATTAAAATTTGTCCAGTGAATCAAAGAGCATGAATCAAAATTTTAAATAAAGCGAGCAACGCATATAGAAGCATGAAAGGACAAAAACATGGGCAAATCAATTACTGTGAGAGTTTGTAAATAAAAAGGGAGAGTCATCGCGGTTCGATCAATTTGATTGATCGTACGTATTTCTACCTTTTCTCTTTGGATCAATTTAGAGCAGTATCGTGCTGATAACGTGTGATAATAGAGAGTAGAGAGAGGAGAAGAGAATGAACTGATGTTTTATTGGGGTTCCCATTGACCTTTATATAGAAGTTTACACGGGAACTATGATTTCTAGTGTTTATCCATCACAATATAATAATATTATAACAAAAGTAAAATTAATTAAAAAAAATTAGGGTGATTTTACTAACTAGTCTATTTTGAACCTTTAATTAGATGATTAGCACCCAAACTAATTTAATTAGTTAAGTTAACACCCTTCCGAATAGTAATGGTCAATGGTCCAACTGTTTGACCGCCGGTTGACCATTGACCGGTCAACGTAAGTGGTGACATTTTGTGATGCCATTTTTTGCCAACTATAAAGAGAAAAACCCAACAGATTCTTCATCTTGATTTTTTGGAGAATATTGGGGTGGTTTATAGTCCAACAGCTTCGTCATTACATTCTCCAAAATAGAGAAGGAAAAGAAAATATATATGGAGATCATTCCGGAAATTCCCTAAATTTGAAGAAAACTCCTATAATTTAGAGTAAACTCTATAATGGAGAAACTGTTGGAATTGGGCTACAAAATATTCAGAATATTTAACTTCTAATTCTCTATTGTAGAAATTATTTTAGAGAAACTATTGGACATATGTCAAGGAAAATCGATCAATATATAAGTGGACAATTTACCTCGTTGAAGAAGGTGAATAATTTTTGAGAATGTATTGATGAAGATTAAGGGCTAAGAATCGAAGAATAAAAAACAATGCTATATATCAAATTAATTATCACAAACAAAGATCGTTGATGGAAAAAAATAACTTGTAAAAACTACTAGACCTATTCAATAACACAAAGTCAAGAAAAAAAAAATCCAAGCAATGAATATTACCGCGGGTTCCTCATAAAAAAAAGCTTTCTTCAGGGATCATCAATTACTAAATCGGTCCGTGGGAGCGTGAGAGAATCGAGCGTCTCAACATAAGACGAAACTCCAAGAATATTCCATAAAATATCACCGTTTTCTAGGTAGAAATTGTGTTCGTTAACGTGATCAGAACCGTCAATGGAGACCAACTGTTGAGTAATAGCATCCAGAAGAAAAATCCTATGGATCTGTACACTAGTATCACTACTAGTGATATCGGTATTGGTATCGGTATCATCTTTTGTTGGGGTGACGGTGGAGGAGTAGCAGAGCCCAACAACCCAACCGAATTGTCTGTAAAGGCAGTGTCACACGAATAAATCTTGGTCCAAGATTCAGCAACTCCGTATTCCATCAACATCCATACATCAAACCCGACGCACCACCATTCATTCCGATGTAGATTAGCCACAAGTGGCATGTAAAACGCGGCAAGTGCCAGTCAGCAAGGATATGTCGCGGAGTTTCTACCTTACCTTGTTCATTAACCAACCGAGATACAGCCTTAGCAGTTACATTCTCCCAACTGCCTCGCTGTAAGCTGTATACAAAACTCGCAAACTCGTAGTCGATGGTGACGATGATGACTACAACCTTATAGTCGACTATGATCCCGGATTCGTTACGAATGCAGCCAAAACCGAAGTTGGCGTAAGAGTCCTTGTGAGCGATGTCGGTGGAGAGTTGAGGCGGAAAAGGATTCATATACTTGGATTCCCTCGTCGCGACGTTGAATAGTGCAAAATGGCTACCGGGAAGAGAGATACGATTCGGCTTTTGATGACAAAGACGCAACACAAACGCACAGTAGATGCCATTTTTCAATGGCCCAAGTATGTTACAGTAATAGCGTCCTTCACCATCATCATCATCGTCATCAATTAGATCATCCACCCATCTCATATCAAACACCAATCTGATATCAAACGCTTTGATCATCATCAAATCTGAATTTTTAGCATCTGATGGAGCAGGACAAGAGTAGAAGATGCTATTGAGCTTGTTGAGTTCGTCGAAGCCCCGACTCAAGAAGAGGCGATCCCGATGGTCTTCGCCATGACGACCACTGTAAAACCTTACGAAATAAGGCGATTCGATGACAGATCGCCATCTTTTACATGTCGCTTTTAACCGAAGAAGAGATGCTATGGGAAGCCTTCCCAAGATCTCCACCAATACTTCCTCCAAAAGATGATCCGCGTCCGCCATTAATCGATCAATTAACTCATCCATCTGTCAATGGAATCTGTTTCTGTTTTATACTATGTTATCTTATCTTAATTGATTAATTTCATTTTCAATCTATTACGTACGTACCAAGGATGATTAATTTCAATTTCAATTATCTATATATCCTTTAATTTATCTCTTGATCTCCAAGTTACATGTAACCCTAGACTAGAGGATAGCTTGTTTTCACTTGCGGATAAGAATTGTTTTGTTCAATTGAATGATCCATCGGGTGGCTGGGCCGGACTGAGGGGTGGGCTCGGGTCCCTTAATTTCAGCCCGCCTCATTTTTTTTTTAAATAAAATAATAGAATAATAGGTAAAAAAAATAAGGAAAATTAATTAAAAAAATTTATCTAGGCTGATTTGCATAGATATATCGATTTTTGGTGAGGTTTGCAAATCTATACACGTCATATGAAATTTTGCAGGCAGGTGGCAAATTGTCATTTGTGCAATTAAAACTCTTACCAATATAACCGGTTGTAGGTAACCATAAAAATAAAATAAAGGGAAAGAAAAGATGGGATTGGCCAGGTGTCTAGAAAGTGAGAGGCGAGAGAAAAATAAGAAAGGAGGGGACCATGTTCTGCAGGAGGGACAGCAGAGAGAGAGAGAATGAAGTCATCAACATTAAATGCTTTTGTAGACCATTTAATGCTCAACATTTCCCGCCTAAAAAAAAGAGGGATATTTGCTTGCTTGTGAGAGGTTTCGGGAGAGCTTATAAAAGTAGACAAGACACAGACACAGATGGATAAAAAATTCCAAAAAGTTGAAGGGGCACCTGAGACCATTGAAGGGCGACAATTAAAAGCGGAGTTGGAAAGACAGACAACCCAGTATTACAATTACTAGCCAGTCAAAAAGTAATCCGGGACAAAGACAAAATATTATGTGCCATACAAAGAAAAAAACGTGACAACTTCAGCCATTATACAACAACGAACATGGGCAAGTATACTTCTAGTATTCGATTTACATCCATGGAAACTCCTCATCCTCTTCTTATCGTCAACCGAAAGTGATAAGACCATCTTATTCTCTTCATTTGGCAGGGGAGAAATGGGTGATCTTACTTACTCTTGTGTGCGATGGTCGGTGGGAACGTCGAGTCCAGAGGGGGATGAGTGTTTGAAGGTCGAAATTCCCACAAGGCAATGCTCATAAAGGAGAGCATGTCATTTGAGGAGGTCACGAGCAAGATAATGGGAAAGCTCACGGTAGATCCGAGTTGCTACAAGTTGGAGTTGAAATACCTACTCGACACGAAGAAGGAGAGATGTCACCCGATTCAAGTGGACGATGAAAGTGATTGGGATGCTTTCAAGTACTGGAACTCAAAGGGTGGAGATGGGGCATAACCCTTTCCCTTTTACGCTTCGATCGAAAAAAGTGGAAGCCAAAATGGCAGTCGATCGATGGTGGTGAATTTTTCACCACGCACCAAATCCCCAGACGGAGACATCGCAACTGGCGTGGTGCATGGAAGATGAGGGTCGGGTTGATATGAACGTCGATGGGTCTACATCGCATGTTGATCTCAATTTCGAGTATGTCATGGAAAACAATTTGGATGGGATATAAAACAATCCATCTAGCTCAGAAATTCAAACAACTGGCAAGACAAACCAAGAAACTTGAACAGAATCGACAACCGTTGCTCTAGAGATGATAAGGGGAGGGTTGTTTCTGTCCACTTGGGGAGCTCGTCGGATGAGGAGAGTGAAACTACCGGACTAATAACATTAGAGTCGCTTGAGGAAATGTCATCAATGGGATGTATGAAAATATCATCCGATTATTAGATGCAAGAGGCCGAACGGGTGGTTTCGAGGCCGAATGCTCCAAGGATGTCCACCGAGGATGTGGAGACGATGTTGGACAAAGCTCTTCCGCATGGGGACCCTTGACACAACAACAAGGGATTGTTGTTGAAGTCGAAGGAGGAGGTGCAAAATCGGATAAGGTGGTTTGCGTTGGAGAGTTGTTTCCACACGCACGTGAAGAGGTTATCGTCGTCGGTCTACAACCTCTATGGATGTCTCTTCTTTTGCGTAGGCGATTGATGGTTTTTGTTATTTTGCATGTACGTAATTGACACTATAAGGTTGTCCGTTTTGTTTGCCTAAGTTGCGCAACACGAATGTTTGTGATATATGCTTATTAGCCAGTAAATACTTTTGTCTTGCCATTAAAAACGATGTCTTAGCCAATATAAGATTAATCCCTGTCGGATCTTGTCAATCTCATAAACTTCCCAACAGCAGGATAGACAATATATATTAAGCACAAACTAAAGCAATCAAAACAATATTTAGAACAACCATCCATAAAAGTGATAAAACCATCCATACATAAATCCAAAACATAAGGGAACAATCATCAAAAGGGAGGAAACGTTTAAGACCTAAAGGAAACACAACGAAGTACTAAAGTTCTTGAGCTGCCGCTCAAGGAAGTAGTGGATTAGGGCGCAACAATACGGGGGATTTCTACGAATAACAGAGTCATGCAGTCCTAAAACCAGCAAATTAAATGAGCCAATGTAGGAGGCAAAAAACAAACAAAACAGCCCCGCAGTCCTAAAACCATAAAATGGGGAATCGGAGCAGCGTCCCTTAGACTTGGTACCAACTCTCACACTTCTTCAAGGTCTTCAACTGTTGCTCAAGGAAGTAGTAAACGAGGGCGCAACAGTAAATGACATTCTTCCCAATCATGACAATCCCTCCAAGCCTACTTTCCTTCAACATCTTCCAATCTGCAGCAGCAAGGGCTTGGTCCATGCGATCTAGGAGGCCCATCTTCGAGAAGTGGTTGGACCTCCCTCTAAAGCTAATGTCAACTGCACATATATCACACTTCACGATTAATATCACCAACACAAATACAAGACATCGTTAATCTACAATATAAAATTATTTACCATCTTGCTCGACGGTGTGTAGATCTTCCCTTCTTTAGTTCTAGACATGATTGCGCGAGGTTTCAAACCTGTGAAAAAATTGTACAACTTAGTCTCAAGATGGTAACACTAGCGCCAGTAAAGCAAACATCCATGCCAGTAATTCCATAAGTCGTGCCAGTAAAAAGGGTATGTCTGCCAATACACAAAACATTTTAAGATCATCTACAAGCCCCAAAGGAGACTCTTGAAATATTTTCTGAAATGCTCATCTCACAACAATATAGATTGCAACAAATGAAATAAATCTACAACTAATTTGGCACCTTACTTCACAACATAAATCTACAACTAATGTAAGATAATTTGCACCAATATTCGAAATTGCAAACCCTAATTTCGAAATTGCAAACCCCAATTTCGAAATTCCTACCCCCAATTTCAAATTTTCCCTCCAAGTTTTCGTTTACCATATTCAACATCATTTTAACCCCTATTCTCAACAAGTTCCCCAATTTGAAATTACAAACCCTAAATACTATCTCAACCACCCAAACGTTTTACCATGCAAGCGGTGTGAAACTACCAGCCTTATACAAGTTCCCCAAATCCAGATTCGAAACATGAATGGAGGGTTTCAATTTGATTCTAACCTATTCCGACCTCTAATTTCATCTTCAAGTTTGCATCAATGGTGATTGTCCAACCCCCCACAAAATTAGGGTTTCTAAGTCATTTCAACCCTTTTCTCCACACATCCCCCCATTCCAAATTCAACAAATTCCGCACTCCAAACAACGTTTTCGGGGTCAAGATAGGGTGAGAGCTTACTTGATTTTGCGGGGGGTTGGGGTTAATTCTTCAATACTCGTCGGACGGTTGATCGCTTCCTCCTCGTCTTCCTCACTTTTCGATTCGCCTCGAACCCTTCTCTCTCTCTTCATCGATTCGAACGGTACTTCAATGGAGTTTGATGGATACTCTTCCCGGTTGCCTTTTCTCTCTTTCTCTGTCTAACTGCTCCAACCGTCTTCTCTCCTTTGAATTGGTTCTTTCAACTTCTCTATCCTCTAAAACTTCCAATTGCTGAAGTGAAAGAAAAGAGCTTTGCTTATTGCGTTTAACCGGTCAGAGAAGGTTATAAGTACCGGTTAGTTTTGCTAAAAAATGGGCCAATTTGCTATTTTTGCAAAATTGGGCCGGATGTGACATTTTTGCAAACAGCCAACTTTTTTGGTATATTTAGTACCATTTTCTCATTTATCTATTTATTTATTAAAGGCCAAAAAGTCAAATCTATATCTATTTTATATAAAATACTAAAGCAGGGGCCGTTGATGCGACCTCCCTTCCATATTATATAGATTATAGGTGTAGTTTTCTCCCTTCTCCTTTTAATTTATAAGATTAGAGTGGTTTTTAAATCCTAACATTAACTTAAAGTAGAATTACATAGTGGTGAATTTTAGTTCGTAAGACTCAATAATCAGACGTTGGATAAGTAAACAAAAAGTATTATCTATATAGTACGTTAGAGATTGTAAAAATAAATATAGTAAATTGAATTTAAATATTGGTTATAACAATCATGTAGATTTGATAGTATAGCGAAAAATCAATTTTTTTATAATCTCTCTATTACTTATTTAACCTATATAAACTTTTATAGTACAGTAATAATTAAAATTTAATATCAATACCATTTTAAAATAAATATCAAATATCGTGTGAGAATATAATATTAAAAAAATTAATATGGCGTGCAAGAGCACGGGTAACATATACTAGTTAGTATATTAAACAATCCATCACCTACATGTCACGAGGATTGTTGGAGGATTATTCTGTGTGCTCGGATGCAACACTCGACAATTGGAACTGGTTGGCGATGAATCGACGATGCTCTGCTACCAGTGGCGGATCCTGAACTTATTGATTGAGGGGGCGAAAAATTATGATAAAAAAATTGTATACTCCAAATTTTTCTTTTCCGAAAAATCATCAATATTATGGATGTGTAACTAGAATAAAAACATAAATCTTGCATGATTTATTTCATGGTTTTTAAATATTTCAATAGAACCTCTTAATTTGATGTTCTCGGATATAATTATATTATTAAGATATGAAATTAATAAGTGATAATTACAATAAAAATATACCGGTTTGGTAAATAATGTAGGAAATATTGTAATTCAGTGCTGAAATTTAAAACGCTTATAACTTTTTGCTTAGTTATCGGATTTGAGCTTATAATATATCAAATCGAAGATATCGACGAGAAGTACATGTATGTTAAATTTCATTTTCGATTGGAGGGCGACTGCCACCATTGACCCTAAAGAGGATCCGCCTCTGTATACTACTCAATTTCCGCAATTCTTCACTGGATATTCTTTTCGGAATCTGATATGAATGAAATCATGAATGTAGTGTTTGCTTTTGTGAACTCGCTAATCTTTGTATATAGTTTTTTCCCATTTACCATGCTACCTTCTTATATCATTATATGAATGCTTTTCCATTCTAGTACTGAATTCAATGTCTAATGGTAGCAAGTTATACTGTTGCTGCTTTGTATTGCACCGTTTTCGGTGTCTGTTGGCTTCTCGCTGAGTCATATCTATTTGACCTTCGAATTATTACCTTATAAAAAAAAAGCAAGTTATACTGTAAAATATTGTTGTAGTGACCTTACAAAATTATTCAACAAATGTTAAAATACACGTTTGGAATTTCAATATGAATTTTAGTAGTGTAAATTGGGCAAAATTCATACTTATGATAAATGTTCCATTTCATCAAATGTTAAAATACACGTTTTAGCTTATGCATGTGCATGTCAAATGTGAATAAATAATACAAAAAAAAAGCCCCAAGAAAACTACTTTATTCAACAAAGAAAAATAATTTAAGGTAACACTCTACAAATGGATCAATTTACTATTTACTATAAATAAATAATTCAAAAAATATATAAATAAAAATGCATTTTGAGCCTCGTTTTTTAGCCTTCGCTAATCGCTCCAATCTCTTCCTCCTCCTTCCCCATCCCCATTTCATCCAAACCCTAATCTTCCTCTCCAAGAAATCAACAATGGCGTCTCGCCGATCTCTGCCTCTCCTCCGCCGTATCCTCTCCGGCACCACCTCAACCCGCGCGGCCCAAGCGCGATCCATCACCTACATGCCGCGCCCCGGTGACTGCGGCACTCGCAAAGTGACGCTCATCCCCGGCGACGGGATCGGCCCTCTGGTGACCGGCGCTGCCGTCCAGGCGCTCGAGGCGATGCACGCGCCGGTCGAGTTCGAGTGCTTCGAGGTCCACGGGAACATGAGCGCGATCCCCCCGGATGTGATGGACTCGATCCGCCGCAACAAGGTCTGCCTCAAGGGAGGCCTCGCTACGCCTGTCGGCGGCGGCGTTAGCTCGATCAACCTAGGGTTAAGGAGGGAGCTCGATCTGTACGCTTCCCTCGCGCACTGCTTTAATATGGAGGGTTTGCCTACCAGGCATGAGAATGTCGATATTGTGGTGATTAGAGAGAACACGGAAGGGGAGTACGCCGGGCTTGAGCATGAGGTTGTGCCTGGTGTTGTTGAGAGCTTAAAGGTGGTGCCTTTTTTGCCCCTTTTCTTTATTGGATTGGTCAATCATGTTTTAATTTGCCTATTTGTTGTGTGCTTTCATGGGGATTTGGCTTTGATTATTTTGTCATTTTGCCTCTTAGTTTTGGGGGTGAAATTTGATTCTTGTGTGTTATGTGGATTATTATTATATTGACCTCTTTGTGGGGTTGAAATGTTGGTGATTTTGTGATAGGAATATACTTTTGTCCTTGTGTGAATAAATTTAGGGGTATGTGTGTAATTTGCAGTGGCATTGGGGATTTGGGGTCCAGTTCTTTATACTTTCAACCTTTTGTACCAGATCTGTGTCAACAATATATCAAATTGCATTTCTGAGAAAGGTTAATGAGATGATTGCCTTCATTGATTCCCGTTATTTTACTTTTGAATAAGTTTGCCTCCTGATCAAATGTCATGTTTGTGGTTGATTGTTCTGATTTCTGAAACTTGAAAGAGAAAACATTGAGTTTTACACAAGGTGGGTGGGGTTGTTTCTACCTTTTCAGCTACCTTAATGGCAGGATTGGTATTGTCTTCTTCCAAAAAAAAAAGGGATTTTATCGATCTGTGTCGAACCTGAACTATCTTCATATCATAATATATTGTACAGTATAAGATACTTGACTTCGTTGGGCATCCAATTCCTTTCCTTTGGCACTCAATTTCAAGTTTTCTGTTGAAGATATTATTTCTTATGTGTTCTGATGCATTTTATCATATTTGTGTGACATATTACTATTTCTGTAAATATTTTGTTTTGATTGTGCTGTTCTGTTGGAAGGTAAAGGGGAAAAAAAACTAAGAATCTCTTGATTGAGTGTGAACTATTGTCTCTAGTTTTTGTGTCATCATCCGAATAGCAATTACTATAAATGTCTTGTATTGGTTCGTCGTACTAATTGTTATATTCTTCTGCTAACTTAGGTGATAACCAAGTTCTGCTCTGAACGCATTGCAAAGTACGCCTTCGAATATGCTTACTTAAACAACAGAAAGAAGGTGACAGCCGTTCACAAAGCTAACATCATGAAACTGGCAGATGGCCTCTTCTTAGAATCCTGCAGGGAGATAGCTTCGCAGTACCCTAGCATCGAATATAATGAGATAATTGTGGATAATTGTTGTATGCAGCTTGTTTCAAAGCCAGAGCAGTTTGACGTTATGGTATGCAGCTCTTCTTCCTGCTAAACTTCTTGTTTATTTGCGAAAGTTCACTCTCTCGTGAGCTACATGATCAGACAATATTCAATGTCTCATGCCTTCAATGTTTCATGTCAAGTGGCTCTGTTTTTAGTATAATGTGGTATTTACCAATCTAATGAAATCCATCACCAAAATAGGTGACTCCAAATCTATACGGAAACCTTGTGGCTAACACTGCAGCTGGTATTGCTGGAGGCACCGGTATCATGCCAGGAGGTAACTTCCTACATTAATTACTCATCTTAATCCATGACTTTAGCCCTTGAAAACCCAGAATTGATATGGCTATGCATCTCTACTGCAGGTAATGTAGGTGCTGATCATGCCATTTTTGAGCAAGGCGCTTCAGCAGGGAACGTAGGAAACATGAAAATACTGGAGCAGAAGAAGGCAAACCCAATAGCCCTGCTGCTGTCTTCGGCTATGATGCTTAGACACCTCCAGTTCCCATCCTTTGCAGACCGTCTAGAGAGCTCAGTGAAGCGTGTGATCAAAGAGCGCAAGTGCGTGCCTAAGGATCTTGGTGGCAACTCAACCACACAAGAGATTGTTGATGCTGTTATAGCATACCTTTAACTAAAATCTTCGCCGACATGTCCCCAAACAAACACTTTCTTTCCTATTTCTTCCGCTATCCAACGCCATGATCCTTCACCAGGATTCTTCCCTTGAAGGGCTCCATCTTACAGGTCTTCAGAGATCATTCAGCACAGATTCCTCAAGTCGATCTGTTCAATAAGAGAAGCTAAGCTAAGAGTTCATTTACCATTTAGGCATTCTTTACATTCTTGACTTTCCGGTCTTGGAATTATATATTTGACATACATTTCCTCTTGGAGGGGAAATGAAGTTTTGATTGAGATTACAATATTTGTTAATTCTTTTTGGCCGTTAAGATTCTTCAAAGTCTTAGAAAATCTTGGCCCTTGTAAACTGGATAGCAGTGGCTATGAATGATAGCTGATGGGGTTAATAAGCTATAGTACTGTGTTTGGTAAATGTAGCAGGTAGGGCAGCTCATCAAAATTTGTGAATAAAAAAACAAAAGCTCCGAAAAGCTTTGATGAGTAGCGGCTGAAAAGCTTAGATTTCAAAAGCTAATTCAACTAAAATTTTGTATTTATTTCATTTAAAACTATATGATATCAAAATCATAAGCTCCGAAAAGCTACTTAACGAACCTAAAAGAGACGAGTTAGGGATCCCGTGAATTATCAATAAGTATAATATTATTTGATAGTTGATTTAGCCAGCAATTAGTACTAAGTTGCTTACGTTTAGTATCTAATCAAATTGGATTATAAACTAATAGCTGCTTTTGACGGGTCAACTATGCATATGAGATCAACATTCAGAACAATCTAAAGTATACCAAATCAGATTCTCCTTTATTTTATTTTATTTTAATTTGCTTATCTTAATATCCAAGATTTTGTTACAGAATCAGATTTAAATAAATCATCATATATATATATTCATGATAATGATGTCCCAGTTACCCTATAAGAGGCTCTGCCCATGTTTTCCTCTCCAACAAACTGCCTATCTCTCTCTTTTTTAAGCTCTCAAATCATCTCAACCTACACAGAGATAAACCCACAACCTCTCTTCTTCATCTCCAAATAAAAATGGTGTCTGTTGGTGGTTTTTATGTTGCTACCTTCCTACTGCCATTGCTCATTGCTTTGATAGCTTATAAAATAAGAAGCTGTTCAAGAAGCAATGGTGTTGTCTTACCGCCGGGCTCGAAGGGCCTCCCTCTCATCGGAGAGACCCTTCAGCTGATCATGCCGAGCTACTCGCTCGACCTTCCCTTCTTCATCAAATCCAGGATCGAAAAGTAATGAACGAGCTCGATCCGATCTTTTTTATAAATTCCACAAAATTCGAGCTTACTCACTCATATAACTAACCCTAGTATCATTTTTGTGCAGATATGGACCGGTGTTCCGGACCCAGCTGGTCGGGAGGTCGGTGGTGGTGTCGGCGGATCAGGCGTTCAACAAGTACATTGTGCAGCAAGAAGGGAAGCTGGTTGAGATGTGGTACTTGGACACATTCTCTAAGCTCTTCGCGCAGGAAGGCGAAGGGAGGACCAATGCTGCCGGGTTCATCCACAAGTATGTTAGAGGAATGACTCTCAAACACTTCGGTTCCGAGAGTCTCAAGGATAGGCTGCTTATCCAGATTCAAGATTTGGTTCATAACTCGCTGCAGGATTGGTCTTCCCAAGAATCCATTGATGTGAAAGAATCAGCCTTGGCAGTAAGAACTTATAACTCTCTTATATGAACTTATATTGATATCTAGATATCTGATATATAGTGTTTGGTATAGATAACTCCACGGGATCTAAAGTGCTGAATGAATATGATATCTGATGTCTAGTGTTTGTTATAGACAATGATATCTAGTGTTTGATATAGACAGATATTGATGTCAAATTTGGGTGATATCGATCTAGTGTTTGATATAGACAGATATTGATGTCAGATTTGGGCGATGATATCGATACCAAATAGGCCTAATCGGTCATTTCTTCGACATTTTATGCAGATGGTTATAGATTTCGTAGCGAATCAGCTATTTGGATACGATATGGAGAAGACGAATGATAAGATTGGGGAGAAATTTGCATCCATTTCGCAAGGTCTTCTCTCATTTCCTATCAATATTCCGGGGACTACCTATTACAAGTGTATGAAGGTAACTGAACTCCTTATCATTTGTTCGTCGATCTCTACTAACTTCATCTGAATGTGTAATTTGAATGCTACTTTGTGTTCAGAACAAAGATGAGGTGATGAAAATGATAAGGGCTGCTCTAAAGGAGAGGCTCATTTCACCTGAATCCCACCGAGACGATTTCCTAGACCACGCCCTCAAGGACTTGCACACTCAAGATTTCTTGACAGAGGACTTCATCGTTCAGATCATGTTCGGTCTGCTCTTTGCCAGCTCCGAATCAACTTCAATCTCGCTAACTTTAGTGTTCAAGTTCTTGGCCGAACATCCTCATGTCGTAGATGAATTGATGGTTAGTTGCTCTACAAATCCTTCTTGTTCTGAAATTTCTTGGTGTAGTATAACTTGATCTATATATGATGTATTCGAATAGGCCGAGCATGAAAGAATCCTCGAGAACAAAGCAATCCCGGGATCTCCCCTTACTTGGGACGAAGTTAAATCGATGACCTTTACACTTAATGTAAGCTTCTTTGTCAACTATCCGAAAGACCTTGTGAAGGATTTCCGAGTTAACTCTATGAATGTGATATAGGTGATCAATGAAAGCCTCAGACTAGGCAACGTCTCCCTCGGATTGCTTCGTAAAGCATTGAAAGACATCGAATTTAATGGTATGAACAACAGGCTGTTGCTTAACAAGTTTCTTGATTGATTTTGCAAGTCTTACGAACTCGATTTTGATCACTCTCAGGGTACACAGTACCAGCTGGATGGACTATAATGATCATCACCTCTGCGTGCCAGTACAATCCCGACATCTACACCGATCCTCTCACCTTCAACCCATGGCGCTGGAAGGTAAAACCGAACAAGCCCATGCAACTTAGTGCAGTTCTTCGTTGTTGAAGCCTTCAAGGCCTCATAACCGCGACTATTTTATTCTCTGGCTTTACTAGGATCTTACACCGGATGTCGTGTGTAAGAACTTCATGCCATTCGGAGGAGGAACGAGGCAATGCGCAGGTGCAGAGTTTGCCAAGGTCTTGATGGTTACCTTACTGCACATTATCATGACCAAGTACAGGTAATTGAATGAACTCTTTTGTTGGTTCAGCTTGTCTTTTGTTGGCTTTCAAGGTTTCTTCCTCCATGAATTCAGTTGTTTTCGGTTTCTTGCGACAGATGGAGCAAGATCAAAGGAGGTGAATTCGCTCGGACGCCCATCTTGGCCTTCAAAAACGGACTTCGAATCAAGGTTGTCAAGAAGGAAAACTGAATGACCTCGATTTCACTTGATTTGATGCACAGACATTCTGAATGTTAACTTATATAGTTCGTCGTTTTGTGGCGAGGTTGTTTCATGTTCTGAAGTTAGTTACAATGCCTTGTTCGAATGTTCGCAAAATAAATGTATATGTTATTGTTAGTTTCATTCCCATTAACACTATACAAGTTCACCTATAATGAATGTTCTCAAAAAAAATGTTCTCTTTATTAACATACGGTTGAAGCGGATACAATGAGAGTTGTAGGGCGATAAACTAAGTCATCACTCATCACAGAACGAAGCTTAATACACGCAATTGTTATCGTTCAGTAGTGTACACTGTACCTGTGGCTGGGGTTATTCTCATATCCTCAAGAACGATGAAGATGAGAAGACCAACGAGTGGATGACAAGGGCGACGAGAGCCAAGGCCCATGTCTGTAGACGGATCTTCGAAGCATTATTCTTACCTGCATCTCCAAATATATACTCAGTATCAGAATTAAGCATCAAATGAGTTCAACTGTTCAAGTGTGAAACTGACAGTAAGATGAGAGGAAGTTACCAGCACAAGTTGACTCTTGAGCAAGTGTCGTAAGAATCGTGTTCTTAGTATATCCTGCATAGGCACAGGTCGTCTTACTACAAGTTGATGTAGTGGAGTTTCCCAGCTTCAAATTGCCCGAACCAGAGCACTGCATCGAAGGGCAAGTACTCCAGTTGGATGGCTGAAGCCCGGATGCCTGACACTGTAACCTGAAGATCAAACAAAGGCTTATAAAAGATTGCAATTCCATCAGATTCATTCAACCAGTTGGCAATCAGGCGAGAGCTTACGTGTAATTGTTAGCAGCACTGCAAGTGCACACCACGCAATTGTCAGCTGTATACACATATGTACCATTCGCAACACGCAATGGGTAATCCAGTGAGCTGCTGTTCACCATCGATTTACATGCTGCAAGACAAGCAACACTCATTCATATAGCTGATACCGGATAAACTACCTTAGGGTGTTGATATTCGGATAAATTGCACAATCAATAAGCTAAAGCATATCAATTCTGACAAACTAGAGGAACATCAAGAACTTGGCCAGGTTCAAAATCATGATGATCACATAAAAAATCAGCACAGTTAATGAGCTGAAGCATATGAATTCATACTAACTGATCTATAAAACGAAAACCGAATTCAAAAAACCTGACAGAGGAACATCAAGAACTTGACCAGCCTCAAAATCATGATGATCAACAGGAAAAATCAACACAGTCAATAAGCTAAAGCATATGAATTCATACTATTACCAACTGATTTATAAAAGGAAAACCGAATTCAATAAACCTTTCAGAGGAACATCAAGAACTTGGCCAGCTTGAAGACTTGAAGCATTAGCAATGCCATTGATGCTCAACAATGTCTGCTCAGTAGTGTTATACTGTTGAGCAATCTGCGACACCGTGCTCCCCGACGGCACCACGTAACCGTAGTGGACCACCGTTTCCCCTCCGACGTCGTCGCAGCTGCAAGGAAGGGGGATCCAGAGCGTTTGCCCCACAAAGATCTTGTTCACATCAGTTATGTTGTTGACTGCTGCGATCTCCTGGTATGTGACCAATCCAGCAAACGCTAAAGTTGCAATATTTGAGAGTCCGTCGTTCAGGATCACTGTGTAATTGGGCGTGTGATCGGAAACCCCCGTCCCGTTGCTGCAGATGCACGGGAACGGGATCTTGATCTTCTGCTTGGCGGAGACAGGGTGGCTGCCGGTGGTGGTGGCGGGGAGAGAGTTGACGCCGAGGATGGAGGTGAGCTCCGCGACGTCGAAGAACGCGGCGATGTGTGAGATTGTGGTGGCGTTGGGGGAGACGTAGTCGATGATTGCGTTGCAGGTGGAGCTTGAGCTGCATTTGAATTTGGCCATGGATGTGAACGGAAGGAGGCAAACCAGAGGGATCAAAACAAGAACCCTAATTGAAGCCATTTTTGGGGATTCTAGGGTTAGGTTGGGGGGAAGAGGATGAGATTGATGACCAATTGAGGTTTGAAGTTCGGAAATTGGAGGTTCTTGTGCATTATTGAGTGTGGATTCAACGAATTGACTAGACGAATAAATTACTGAAACCGTGTGAGGAATGATTTCTGCTGCAACAACTAATCAGTGGAGTTGCGTTCACATGGAGATGGAGGGGTTGACTGGTGGAGAACGAACGAAAACGGTGTCACCGTTTCAGAATTTTACAGGCACGAAAAGCTGATCAAGGTTGTTAATTCAACTTTAAAAAAAAATGAATATGTTGGCATGAAACGCAGCGTTTGTATGTGATCAGTAATATGTTTTGGATTGGGCCTTAGTATAGCTATGGGCTGAGCCCATATATTCTGTATAAATATATTGTAAGTTATTTACCACGAGTTTTTTTTTTTTTTTTTGATGACGAGGAACCCACCTTCGGTGGTAACCCCCGAGCACGTAACCCAACCGATAAGAACAACGTATCAGATAAACCAGTTTGCGCCGACCAACTCGACCCAGTGGTAGGAAAAACCACTGAAAAACCCAAGCCCAGCTGCCACTACTCTCTCCCCACTCTCCATAGCCTGACCCCTTTAAAAAAAATTATTTTAGGCAAATTTGCAAAACTATACCATAAAAATGGCAACTTTGCAAAACTAGCATTGCTAGTGGAAAAATTGCAAGGGATGGAGGAAATGCTAGTTTTGCAATTTTTTTTTTAACCTTTCCATCCAGTTGTAGGTGAACAAAGTGAAAACACAAAAGGAAAATGAAAGTCAGGGGGAAGTTGTATTGAAAATGAGAGGAGAGAGAGGATTACATGTGCATTAAATGCCGGCCCCCACATGCATTAAATACACAGACATTTTCCGCCTAAAAATAGTAAGAAGAGATTATTGGGAGGGAAAGTAAAAGAACCGCCATTGAAGCTGGTCGAAAAGCAAAGGTCGTTCTAGTTAGCAGTTATATGCCAGACAATAGGAAACACAGGATAACAACTGATTATTACATGCCCCACAAAGGGGTGACACGTGCCAAATCCAGAAAGCATATATTAACGAAAATGGGTAAGAAAGCTTACGATATTTGTTTTACGTACTAGATAAAATTAATGTGTCAGTTATTATGTTTTACGTGCCACCAACATCTAAACTTGTGACATAAAAATAAAATTTCATGCCAATGATATTTCGATGCCTATGAATTGCTAACAAATCCATGAAGTCCACAAATCATATACGATGAGGAATCTTAAGTTGCTGACACGGTTTAATGTTTGGTCGACACACAATATTAAGTTGCTGGCACGTATTTCGTATTGGTTGGCATTCAACTGATCACTGAGTTGTTCGTATTTCCGATTTTTCTTCAATGCAATCACATCCACTTTCCCTCTCTCCTCTAAGAAAAGTTGATTTTTTCCTTATCTCATCTGCATTTAATACTCTTCTCTCTCTCTTTCTCCTTTTTTCATGTAATGATTCATCTCTCTCTCCCCCCTCCACCTCTCTCCTCTGCCAACACTTGTAGACCTCTCTCCTCTGCCCTCCACCTCCTTTCTCTATCCTCTGCCTACCGGTTACTTTTGTAAAAAATGTGGACCCATTACTACTTTTGCAAAAATTTTAGGGCGGTGTTACTTTTGTAAACACCGATATATTTTGGTATATTCAATACAAATTACTCATTATTTTATACTACTTACCCTTATTTTGACTACTTTTTAAAATAATTTGTTTTTTTTTTTAGCTATTTTGCTTTTTTTTTTTAATTTTCAAAAAAAATATCTGAAAAATATCACTCTTCAAAAACTCCCATTCTTTTAAAAGTTAGTAGGAGACATTTCTAATATACAATAAGGTCAATTCAGATCCATGCAACGAGAACCCAAAAAAAAAATCCTCATAAACAGTGGTAGCTGCAGGAATTGTTAGAGAAGGAGGTAAAATTTTGGGTTCGGTATATATAATAAAGAATTTTTTTTAAAATATATTAAAAGAAAACTATAAATTGTGGTATAAATATGATATTTTATTAAAAAATTCATATAATAATAATTTAATAATTTATATATGTGTGTATCATGATTAAGATTTTTTTTAATATTGAAAGAAAATTATAAAAATTTTAATGAATTTGTCAATGGTAAATGAAAAAAAAAATTGATAGGATTGAAATCTATGACAAAAAAACTCATAAATTGTGGTTTTAAAATATATGTGTACCATAATGAATAATCTTGATTTAAATATGACATTTATAGGAATGAGGTTTGAACCATGACCTCTTACATCACTTTTACTTTCTCTTCTCTTATTTTTTTTTTTTTTTTTTTTGATACAAGGTAAGAATTTGGGCGGTGTCAGGCCCTGCTGATCCACCACCCAAGAGCGTCCTTTTGGACGAGAGCTTGGAGCTCAGAATGATGCACGGGCGAGTCAAGGTCAAAGTGATGCCGAAGGTTAGCCACCTTATCCGCGACCCGATTGAGCTCTCTGAAGACATGCGAACATGAGGCGCTTTGGAAACTCTGGAGTAGGCGTCGGGAGTCGGCAATCATCATTTCGATCTCCCAAGGACAGCTCCAAACGTCATTTATAGCATTGATTACCGCAAGACAGTCGCCTTCGACCTCAATCCTAGTAATACCCAGTTGTAGAGCAGCAACAAGCCCAGAGTGGAGAGCAAGAGCTTCGGCCTTTACCGCCGACAACTCACCACACAGAGAACCTCTACAGAACACCACAGAGCCATGGTGATCACGAATAACCACTCCTGTCGAAGCCTCTCCAGAAGCAAGCACAGAAGCATCAAAGTTAAGCTTGAAACCTCCAGCCGCAGGCTTTTGCCATCTCAAATTTTTCCTTCTCCTTTGGGTGGTTTGGGTGACATTTTTCTTTTGGTCTGTATCTTCCCAAAATTTCCTTTTGGTTTCTTCCCATTGTATTAATTGGTGTTTTATATATTGCTCATGTTTTTGTCTATTTGCAAACCCGTGATCATCGAAAACAATCTTATTTCTAATTGTCCATAAGCTCCACCAAATAATGGCAAGTTTTGTTTTTTGTGTTGCTGACAGATTTGCGAATATCTCTGTTGTGATTTCTTTCATAGTTTTGTTCCTTGTTTGAGTGTTTTGTATTGTTCTTCCGATCTGTTGGTCTATTTTCCAAATGAGTTCCCTTGAGCATTGACAGTTTATGAAGATGTGTTCAGAGTCTTCATCATTAAGATTGCAAAGACTGCAGGGGAGGGGAACATCAACCCCTTTCCTGGCAAGTCTTAGCTTGGTGGGGGTTCCATCCATGACAACCTTCCAAAGAAATTTTTTTACCTTTGGAAAACACTCAATATTCCAAATCCATTGTGTCTGTTGATCTAGTGTTGTTCCAGTTTTTGTGATACTTTCCAGTGCAGATTTTGTGGTGAACCAACCGTTTCTACTAGGTTTCCAGTATAATCGATCTTCTATTTCATTTAGGGGGATTTTCGTGTTTTTTATTTTGTCAACAATATTATCTGGAAGAAAGGCACGCAGTTCCTCTAACTTCCATTGTTTGTCTTGTCCAATAAACTTTTCAATCTTTTCAGTTGGGTCAATTGGATTTGTTGTTATTTTGTAGTCCTTTAATTTGATTCCTGTTATCCATTCGTCTATCCAAAATCTAATTGTTTTCCCGTTACCAACTTGCCAAATGAGTTCAGCACAAAATTCATCTTTTAGTTCCATAAGTTTTCTCCATTGCCATGAAGATTCCCTTTTTTTCTTATAGTCCCATAGGGATTCAAATTTGAGGTATTTTTCTGTTATAGTTTTAACCCAGAAGTTTTCCGGTTCAGCTAGTATTTTCCAAATGAGTTTCATTTGCAATGCTTTATTGATGTCTTTTGATTTGTTTAGTCCGATTCCTCCACAACATTTAGGTCTACATATTTTGTCCCATCCTATAAGCGGTTTATACGTGTGGTCTTTGTTCCAGAAAAATCCTCTGTTAATTTGGTCCAACTCCTTATGGATTCCTGAAGGGAGCATGAAGCTCTGCATTATATAATTTGGTTTCGTGGCTAGATTTGATTTAATTAAAACAGATCGACCTTGTTGGGATAATCCATTTGCCTTCCACTTTGTGAGTTGTGCTTTACTTTTGACAATCGTTTCTTCAAAAGTATCTATGTTCACCTTACCATTTATAATTGGGCATCCAAGGTATTTGTTAAGTGTCGTCAGATTTGTGATGTGAAGGATACTTTGGATTGTTTGTTTTTGTTGGGTTGATACTCCTGGCGTTACTTGGAAGGCTGATTTATTGTAATTCACCTTTTGTCCTGATATTTGACAGTAGTCGTCAATAATTCTTTTAATATGGTTACATGAATCTGAGTTTGCTTTTGCAAATATCATTATATCATCGGCAAAGGATAGAAAGGGAATTCTGGTTCCTTGTCGAGTAATTTCAAATCCAATCGATTTTCTGGTTTCATTGCTTTGAGCTTGTAAAGCTCGCGCTAGTATTTCAGCCCCTAGAATGAATAGGTGCGGGGAGATCGGATCTCCTTGTCGAAGTCCCCTTTTCGGAAAGAACATCTCCGTTGGTCCATCGTTTACAAGGATTGAAAAAGCGACAGTTTTGACACAAGCTTCAATCCAAGAGATGAATCGGAGATCAAAGCCAAATTTTGTTAACACTTGGAAGAGAAAGTTCCAATCTACCCTATCATAGGCCTTTTCCATATCAAGTTTCACGGCTATCCAACCTTCTTTTCCTTTTCTATTTTTAAACGAATGGAATATTTCATGTGCAATTAGGACATTATCCTGAATTGCCCTGTCGGTTACAAAAGCCCCTTGAAGTGGGTGGATGATTTTCCCAAGAACTCGTTTTAGTCTGTCTGCTATGATCTTTGCAATTATCTTATAAATTGTTGTGCATAAACTTATTGGTCTGTAGTGGTTTGTCGAGTTTGGGTTGTCACACTTTGGGATAAGTGAGATAAAAGTGTGGTTTATTTGCTTAAGGATCCTACCCGAATGAAAGAAACTCTTGACCGCCCTTGTAACGTCCGGGCCAACAATTTCCCAATAGGTTTGGTAGAATTCAGCAATCATGCCATCTGGTCCTGGGGATTTGTTTTTCCCAATTGTAAAAGCTGCCTTTTTTATTTCTTGATTCGATACTGATTTCGTTAGCATCTCGTTGTCACTTGATGTGATTTCTGTTCTAATAAGATGCAGATACTTGTTTAGGAGTTCTTGGTTTATACTTTCTTTCCTAAATCGTTTTTCAAAGTCTCTCTTTATTTCTGATGCAATGTTAGTTTCTCCTACAACTTGGGTTCCCTCTGCAGTTGTTATATTTCTTATTACTTTCCTGTTCCTTCTTCCGGTTGCAACTTTGTGAAAATATCCTGAATTCGTATCGACAAGCTTAAGGTGCTTGGTTTTTGCTCTTTGACTCCAGTAGGTCTTATGGTATTCTAGTAGCCTTTCTTTTTTCCGTAGAAGTCTGTCTTGGGTAGTATCGTTGCTGTTCCTATTTGTATTGCTTTCTTTTTGTATGTCAATAAGCTTAGTTTCTATCTCTTTAAGCTGGGAAAAAATATTTCCAAAAGTTTTTTTATTTCAATCTTTTGTGAGTCTTTTTAGTCGATGGGTTTTTTGTACTAGGTTAAACATGAGCGATCCAGTGACGTTTGTCCTCCAGGCTTGTTTAACTATATTTTTGTAGTCTGGTCTTGATAGCCAAATTTTTTCAAATTTGAAGGGTTTGCCTTTGTAATTTATTTCATCTTTAATTTCTAGTGAGATTGGACAGTGGTCTGATGTTGTGAACGCATGGTTAGTTGTTGCTAAATCTTGAAATTTTTGTAAGATTTCTGGGTGTACAAGGGTTCTATCAAGTTTCTCATAGATGTTGTTTATATCTGTTTTATTTCGTCTCCAAGTGAATTCATTTCCCCTCGAAGGGATTTCCATTAGTTCACAGTTGTCAATGAATTCCGTAAGTCTTTGGAATCTGCTCTGTGCAGGGGTACATCCCCCCTTTTTTTCAGTTGTCGATTTTATTTCATTAAAATCCCCCATGACGATTGATGGGAGATGGAGGTCTTTGATGTATTCCGTAAGGGAATGCCAGAAAGCCGCTTTTTCAGCCTCGTTTGGAGGGGCATAGATTATGCAAATAATGAAAGAAAAGGAGAGGTGGGGAATTGAGATTTTGAGCGAAACAAATCGGTTTTCCTTTCGGATGACTTCAATTTTCTCATTATGTAGTTGGTGATTCTTCCATAGAACGCATAAGCCACCAGCACGACCTGTCGCAGGGATCCATTCGATTGCATCAAATCCTGGTTGTCGCCAAATTTTTTCGTCAGGCATTCGATCTGTTTTTGTTTCTATGAGTGCCATTATTTGAATGTTTTCTATTTTACATAGAGCGTCGATTTCAGTCCAAAGATTTTTACGTGCGATTCCGCACACATTCCATGTACTAATCTTCATTCTTTTTATACGTATGCTTTAAGTCATTTCTTTCCTTGTCTGTTTCATGGTATCTTTGTTTTGATTCTATGGATACATGTTTTTCCTCTATTTCTTGTGTTTTTCTTTGGTAGGTAGTTTGGGTTCGTTTATGCGTACTTTTCAATTTTGTCTCGCTCGGATGAGAAACAAGGATAATTTCGATACTCATGTTCTTTCTTAGGTTGCTTGCCTCTATTTCTCTATAGTCTCTTGTTCTATTTCTTGAGTTTTTGTTATAATAATTCATTTTTCGCTTGCATTCTTGGTTTGTGGTTTCTATTTGCTTCTTCAATTTTTCGATATTTAGGTGCGTTATTGAGTTCTTTTCTTCCTCCAAACTGAGGGAAAGAATGTAGAGTGCATAGTAGGAAAGGTTCAGAGATTGTCTATATTTGGTCATGTACTCAAAAGCACCTTTTGGTTCTTTCATCGAGTCCAGAATGCAAATATGCAACCAGGAATAAATCGACAACAAGGACAAAGAGCTATAGAAGAAGACAAAAGGGAGAAAGGCACACCTGGGGTCAAAGGGGATGTTATGCCAGTCAACTATTTTCCTTTCCCTCTTTCTAGTTGCTCGTTGGTTCTTTGATGTGATTTGATCATTCCTTTTTCTATCAATCAAGGTTTGATTCATGTGGTAGAGAGATTGTTCAACTTTCATTGATTTCTGACAGCTCAAGATTTGTTCATGGGTTCTTTCCCTCTTTCTCTTCTCTTATGAACTAAGCTTAGACAACTTTAACTTCTTTCTCACATTTTTTTTCCACCTTTTTGCTTTTAAAAATATACCACAAAGTTCCGTCGCCGAATGGGGGCCGCCGCGCCTGCGCCCCTGTGGCCGCCACTGCTCACAAAGATACATAGTATTAGGAAGTGGCCTATTGCTGTTGTTGCACCACCAAAATAGATGTTCTAGACACCACATCATTGGAGGCAAGATATCCTCCGATCGGGCCGAGCCCGGTTTCTTCGTTCAGCTCCTTGAGACCAACCAACTGGGCGCAATCGGTCTTCAAGTGTCGCCCCACCATCACGAGGTCGTACGATGCTACCATCGATTGCAGGAAGGTCGCGGTATCACCTCCGTCTCCAACCATTTCCTCGGTGTAGCTAAATTGCTGATTATACAACACATTCCTCTCGACATCCCTCAATGCAGCGGACTCAATGTGGCTTAGGTCGGGTTCTCCGGAAGAGACAAGCCGGATAATGAACACTCGGGCCCTCAAGTCCCTCCCCATCCGCTTGGCGAGGGCTAGGGTCTCCTGATCATCAAGGCCCCCTATGTAGATCACCGCCACCAAGAGCGGCGGCTCCTCCGGTGGTGGGGAGTTTGAATCGGTTGCTGCGATGGTTGTGAGATCTGGGCCGGTGCTAGCTCGTCCAAAGCTGCCACGGTCTACAAGGACAGCGACCGAGCAAGGCGGCTTGCTGAGGATCTCGGCATTAAGAGCCTTCTGCTCGTTGTCGTCGGATTCAATGGAGCCATCATGCCTGAATTTCCTATGGAAGGGGATCACTATGATCGACACGAGCTTGTCCAAGGCGAGAGTGCACGTGTCCTCATACAACGACTCGAAGTGAGACACGGCTGTGAAGATGTGTATCGAAACGAACTCGCTGCATCCTCGCACGAATCGATGGAATGACCATACCACATCGTCAGAGTACGATGTGCTTTTCGACACCTTCTTCTTCTGCATATCATGAGCTATGAAGATCGGGTGTGCTCGCCCAACCAGCTTCACAAGGTGAAGGGCATACACTACTACTTTGTTGGTATCAGAAGGACAACACGCACCGATAAACCGAGTAATCGAAGGTATCCGATCCGATCTCAAGAAGCATGCTAGAATCCGAAGCTCGGAGATGTATTTGCAGTGCAAGATGTCTCTTCTTTGGTAGCCAGCATACTTTTTGAGAGGATGGTAAAGTAACTTTACAATAGGGGGTGTAATTGTTGCAATTATTAGTGACCATATGATCATCACTGTGTAGCTTGGTGTGCTTAGCACCTGCACAATCAACATAACAACACATCAAAAAAACCCTAGTTCAACAATATGAAAAACTGTGAGTACCCAACCTATGATTTCGATAGGGTTCCGTCACACGTTACGATCCGAAAACTCTGTTCAATTGCAAAGATATAGGCTAGGGGTAATTTTGCATTGATATCTACATATCAGAAATCAGATATCAACCCCTAATATCTTATATCTGTGTTTGGTATAGACAGATATCGATATCATTTGGGCCTATTTGATATACTGATTTCGAGGGAGGTATCACTTGATATCTGATATCTAGATATCGATATCAAACGAGCCCATATATAGTTACCTCGGATTCCCTGAACAAAATCAAGGTGCCAACATCAACAATGCCTTTGATAGACATTATAAAGCTAAGAGCAAGAGCATCAGTGAAGGCCATTTTGGAGTATAATCCACAGAACAAGCTGTTGAAGAACTTGGCAAAGTAGGCGATAACAGCAATGGAAAGGTGGTGAGATGTAAGGTGGTGAGGATCATCGTGGTGGTGGTGATCATGTGTATGGCGGTTAGGTGTTATCGCCTTTGAGCTAATTCGAAGATAGTCGCCAAGATGCATATAGTCACCACCCATGTAAGCCGTGACCACAAAGAAAGGCAGAACCAATCCGGTGACGAAGAATTCAAGCTTTTCTACAATGGCAGCTCCCATAGGCAATCCATCAGGTACAACCGCGCCCACGATAAAAGCCCCTAAGACCACGTACTGCTCGGCATAATGTGTCGTCAAGGCTCCGACAAACATCAGAAGGTACCCAAACGACACAAACAGGTGGTTGACAGGCCTGCCTTTGGGTGTCTGTTTGATCATCCAACATAATATCGGCCTGAACACGAACATGCTAACGATGACCAACGCAAAGGGAGTGATCAGCTTCAAAGGATTGTAAATTCGACTAGTAAGAATGTTAGCTATTACCAACAAAATCATGCTCAAAATGTGACCAATAAGCGCCGAAGACAAGGCCAATCTCCCAAGCTCCGAGCTCATCAATTTCATGTCCAAAAGGAAGGCGGCGATGTTAGGGAAATGAGTGAGTGGGAGTGTTGTCAAATTGATGTAAAGATCTGCAACATCTTGGTCAGTACTTTCGACTACCGCATCGAGGAAATCCGGATGGGCGTAAAGGAGGATGCCGAGACCGAGGGCGATAGGTAAGATCGAGTCCAAGATCCCGATGACAAACGCCTTTTTCCCCGTCTTGAGTATGATGGAGAAGTCCATTTTCACCGCGATGATGTACGAATACATCGTGTAAGATACCATCGCCAGAGTTTCATAGGGGTTTCTAGAGTTGCCAGGGAAAACCACTAGATGGACTGCATTGTAGAAGTCGTTCCTTTGCCAGGGCGTAGCTGGAGAGAGGAAGATGCCAATCTACAATATGATAACAAAATGATGGATCGATCGATCGATCGAATTAAAGCTGAGGAATGAAATTAACCAATGTATCGAGGGAAGTGTGTTGAAACGTACGAACATCTGGGTGACGATGGGAGTGAGGCATAGATGGACGGAGAAGAGGCGGTGGAAGGTCTCGACGAAGGCGTGAGTGGTGATGAGCTGGAGGAGGACGGTCGAGAACTCGATTCCCGACGTAGGAAGATCGAGGCCTGGAACCCTCAGACAAGACACTGAGTGTGATCTGCCGCTGGAATTCATCGATCGATCGTTAACTAACTGTTTGCGATCCAAAGCCCTGTGAAATTAAGAGGGGAAATTGGAACAAATGTTAAGAGAGTCTGAGAGATCTCGATCGATCTAAGGAGAAGACCGGTTTAATACCATATTCAAATGTTCCTGAAATACTAGAATTTATTTCTTTTCAAAATAGTAAAAAAATAAATTTAGAATCCAAAATAATTTGGAAAATAGTCAAAACAGCCGGATTTTAGTTCTTGGAAAATAGTTATTGTAGTGTGAAATTTTTATTACGTTGTTTCATTATGAAAAAATATATTTTAAAATTTTCATTATATACTTATATTTACATGTGTATAAAATTTCATTATGAAAAAATATGTTTTAAATATATATATAATTAAGACAACGATTATATTAGTTTATCTTTTTTAATATTTTTCTAAAACAACATTTTTCATAATAAAATTTATAGACATAAATATAGGTGTTTGAAATACAAATCCAGAATCGAAAAGTATTGAACGAGCTCGATCCGATCTTTTGTTATAAATTCCACAAATTTCGAGCTTACTCGACTCATATAACTAACCCTAGTATCACACTATCACTCTGTGCATTTGTTAAGTATGGACCGGTGTTCCGGACCCAGTTGGTCGGGAGGCCGGTGGTGGTGTCGGCGGATCAGGCGTTCAATAAGTACATTGTGCAGCAAGAAGGGAAGCTGGTAGAGATGTGGTACTTGGACACATTCTCTAAGCTCTTCGCGCATGAAGGCGAAGGGAGGACCAATGATGCCTGGTTCATCCACAAGTATGTTAGAGGAATGACTCTCAAACACTTCGGTTCCGAGAGTCTCAAGGATAGGCTGCTTAGCCAGATTCAAGATTTGGTTCATAACTCGCTGCAGGATTGGTCTTCCCAAGAATCCATTTGTTAATGTGCCTTGAATCATTGTTGACCGGCGACGCATAGTGTTCCATGAGTCTCTTCATATACTCATGGAACGCCAACCCCTTGTAACCTAATCTCTCTCGCTTCCTATAATAAGAAAACTGGTTCTTTGCCCGTGGACGTAGGCAACACACCATTGTTGAACCACGTAAATCTTTGTGTTGTTCTTCGCTTTATCATTCTCGTTATAACAAACTGGTATCAGAGCTTTGGTTGTTGAATTCTGCCGAGAATGATGTCAGGTTCTGTGTTGAAGATCGACAAGTTTACTGGAAGAAATTCTTTCAGTCTGTGGCAGATCAAGATGCGGGCTTTGCTGAAACAGCAAGGCTTATGGACACCGTTGGCCGCCGACAAGAAGGGGGCAGATACAACCACCCCTGAGTACGACCTTCTGGAGGCGAAGGCTCATTCGACAATTATGTTGTGTCTTGCAGACGATGTCATAACAGAAGTTGCTGATCAAGGAACCGCAAGCAAGTTGTGGCTAAAGTTGGAGTCTTTGTACATGACAAAGTCACTGACGAAGAAGTTGCTTCTGAAACAACGGTTGTTCGGGCTGCGTACGCAGGAATGTACACAACTCAGAAATCATCTTCAGAAATTATCTTGATCAACTTAACACTTTATTACTTGAATTGCGTAATATTGATGTTAAGGTGGAGGACGAAGATGCTGCCCTAATTCTGTTGGTATCCCTACCCCCCACATACGAGAACTTCGATCAGTCGTTCGTCGTTGGGAAGGATACCATCACTTTGGAAGAGGTTAGATCGTCGCTTCACATCAGAGAGTTGCGTCTGAAGGCAACCGCGTCGGTTACAGACAATCAGGCTTCCGGGCTTGTGGCAAACGGAGGCAAATCTGATGGTAGAAAGGGCAATAAGAAGAATCATAGGCAAGATCGCAAATCAGACCCTAAACCAAACGATGTTTGTAACTACTGCAAGGAGAAAGGTCATTGGAAGAATGACTGTCCGAAGAAGAAGAAGCAAGAGGAAGAGAAATCTGGTTCTGCAGTAGTAGCTGATCGTGGCAATACTTCTGAGGAGGATATTGTTCTGTTAGCTGATGATCACACACAGGGCTGATGTGTGGTATCTTGATTCTTGGGCGTCCTATCATATATGTCTCAAAAGGGAGTTGTTTGCAACATATAGCCGTGCTGATGGGGGCAATGTATCCATGGGGAATGATGCTCTCTGTAAGGTTGTTGGGATTGGCTCAGTTAGGTTTCGGACAGATGATGAGAAATTTCGCAAATTGGAGGATGTCAAGCACGTGCCATCCATGACGAAGAATCTGATATCCCTAACAGTGTTAGACGACAAGGGGCCCAGGTACACAGGTTATGGGGGAAAGTCGCGTGTGTTCAGAGGCTCTGATGTGTTTCAGCAGGGAGTGAAGCGGGGAAAGGGAACTTTGTACACCCTACAAGGTTTCTCAGTTACAGGTGCTGCAGCGGCTGTTTCTGCTGGGGTTCAGGAAGATGATCTGACCAGGCTTTGGCATATGAGGTTGGCTCATATAAGTGAAAGGGGGATGCAAATTCTCTCGAAAGCAGATCTTCTGGGAGGCCATAAGGCCCAGAGCCTTGAGTTTTGTGAACATTGTGTGTTTGGGAAATTACATCGCAGCAAATTTCCTAAAGCAGTTCATAAGACAAAGGGCACGCTGGATTACATCCATTCAGACTGTTGGGGTCCTTCACGTGTTCAGTCCTTGGGCGATCATAGGTATTATTTGTCTCTAATTGATGATTTCTCTAGGATGACTTGGATATTCATGATGAGGCACAAAAGTGAGGCATTCAGTAAGTTCAAGGAGTGGAAGACTCTAGTAGAGAATCAGACTGGAAAGAAGGTCAAGAGGATGCGAACTGATAATGGTCTGGAATTCTGTTCATCTGAGTTTGATGGGTTCTGCAGAGATGAGGGCATTGCTCGGCATCACACAGTCGGATACACACCACAGCAGAATGGTGTAGCAGAACGAATGAATCAGACTCTTCTGGCGAAAGCAAGGTGTATGCTTTCCAATTCAGGCCTTGATAGGAGATTCTGGGCAGAAGCAGTTTCAACGACTTGCTATCTCGTGAATCGGAGCCCACACATAGGTATCGACTGCAAAACACCTTATGAGGTGTGGACTGGAAAGGCTGTTGATTACTCTAATCTGAGGGTTTTTGGGTGCATTGCTTATTATCATGTTGATGAGGGTAAGCTAGAGCCAAGAGCTAAGAAGGGAGTCTTCATGGGCTATGGTACTGGTGTGAAAGGGTACATGATCTAGTCTGATAGCAAGATTATACTTAGCAGAAGTGTAGTCTTTGATGAGAGTTCTTTGCTGAATTCTAGGAAGAAGACCAGTGATGCTGTTGAGAAAGAGGTTGTTGCTGAGGAGGTGGAGTTGGACTTCACTCCATCTGAGAGTCAGGTACATGATTTGGTCACAAACCAATCAGGTACTATTGAGTCAGACAATGCTGAGACAGAGGCTATACCACTAGACACAGGAGCAGGTGGAGCGACACATCGCAGTATTGCTCTAGATCGTCCAAGAAGGGTTGACATCAGACCTCCTGCGAGATATAGGTCTGATGAGTTGGTGGGATATGCCTTGCAGGTGGCATCAGACCACCTACAAGGCTGCTATTTTTGGAGGTGAGTCAACACAGTGGCTCACAACAATGGGAGAAGAGATGGAGTCTCTTCATAAGAATCAGACTTGGGAGCTTGTCAAATTGCATGCTGATATGAAGGTGATTACTTGCAAATGAGTCTTCAGGAAAAAGGAAGGACTATCAGCTGCTGAGGGTGTTAAGTACAAAGCACGAGTAGTTGCAAGAGGATTCAATCAGCGAGAGGGAGGAGTAGACTACAATGAGATTTTCTCACCAGTGGTCAGACATACTTCTATCAGGCCATCAGGGTGCTACTAGCAATGGTTGCACATCAGGATTTGGAGCTTGAGCAACTAGATGTGAAGACAACTTTCCTACATGGAGAGTTGGAGGAGGAAATATACATGTCTCAGCCGGATGGTTTTCAGGTTCCTGGAAAAGAGAACCATGTTTGCAGACTGAAGAAGTCTTTGTATGGGCTGAAACAGTCACCAAGGCAGTGGTATAAGCGATTTGATAGCTATATGGTACAGCTGGGATACAACAGGAGTCCATATGATTGCTGTGTTTACCACAATAGTCTGGATGATGGTTCACATATTTATATGGTGTTGTAGGTGGATGATATGTTGATTGCTGCTCAGAAACAGTCAGATATCCAGAAGCTGAAGGATTGTCTCAGTGCAGAGTTTGATATGAAAGATCTGGGTGTTGCTCGAAAGATTCTGGGAGTAGAGATCTATAGAGACAGGAAGCAGAGAAAACTCTTCTTATCTCAAGAAGGGTACATCAAGAAGATATTAAGCAGGTTTGGAATGTCTTCGGCTAAGTCTATAGATACTCCAATGGCGTCTAACAGCAAGCTGGGAATGTACACACTTCAGACTGAGGAGGAGAAGGAGTACATGTCTAAGGTCCCTTATGCCAGCGCAGTGGGGAGTCTGATGTATGCTATGGTCTACACTCGACCAGATCTAGAATTTGTTGTTAGTGTGGTAAGCCGCTTTATGGTTCAGTCTGGGAAGGAACACTGGCAAGCTGTGAAGAGGATCTTCAGGTATCTCAGAGGTACACTGATGTTGGTCTGTGCTATGGGAATGATACAGAGTGCTTGGTTGCTGGGTTTTCAGACTCTGATTATGCCGGCGAGGTGGACAGTAGGAGATCGATGACTGGCTATGTTTTCACTCTTGGGAGTTCTGTGGTGAGTTGGAAAGCAACTCTACAACCTACAGTCACTTTGTCTACCATAGAGGCAGAGTACATGGCGCTGACAGAAGCTGCTAAGGAGGGAATCTGGCTTAAAGGCTTGGTCAATGATCTAGGCCTACATCAGGATCAGGCTTTAGTGTATTGCGACAGCTTGAGTGCAATATGCTTAACCAAGGATCAAGTCCATCGTGAGAAGACGAAGCACATTGATGTCAGGTACCATTTTATGAGGAATGAGAAGAGAATCAGGGTGATGAAGGTGGGAACTGCTGATAATCCCGCTGATATGTTCACTAAGCCAGTTCCAGAGAGCAAGTTCCAACATTGTTTGGACTTGCTTAATATCACCAGCTGTTGAGTTGCCCTGCGGGGCAGTCTGGGTCCTTCGTCAAGGACCAATCTGAGGCAGAGAACGTCTGAGCACTTGTCATAGGTGCATCTGTTTATGAGAGGATTCAAGTCAAGGTGGAGATTTGTTAATGTGCCTTGAATCATTGTTGACCGGCGACGCATCGGGGGGGGGGGGGGGGGGGGTGGAGCCCCCCGGCGGTGGTCTCGCTGGAACGCCGACCCCTTTACGGTATGCGATGTTTATTGTAAACGGGCCTATCGTCTGTCTATTTTGGGCTTTCAGTCCATTGTCTGTTTAGGGTTCCATGAGTCTCTTCATATACTCATGGAACGCCGACCCCTTGTAACCTAATCTCTCTCGCTTCCTCTAATAAGAAAACTGGTTCTCTGCCCGTGGACGTAGGCAACACACCGTTGCTGAACCACGTAAATCTCTGTGTTATTCTTCACTTTATCATTCTCGTTATAACACCATTGATGTGAAAGAATCAGCCTTGGAAGTAAGAACTTATAACTCTCTTCTCACATGAACTCTTGACCATTTTACTTGCAGTATGCAATGCATAATGAACTAAGAACTTATATTGATATCTAGGGCTTGTTTGATTGAACATAGGAAGTTACTTCCTATAAATTCAATTCCCATGAATTATAATTCTTACGAATTTTAGAAGATTTTTTCTGTATAAAAAAGGTGAAATATATTGTAACTTACTACTTTACTAGTCTTCTAGTAAGTAGAATTTCTCCATTTTGTAGGAATTAGAATTTCCAGGAAGCCAAATTCCAAATTCATGTGTTTTTAAGGATTAAAAAAACAACCACCAAACACCTACATTTAACCAATCAAGCTACTAGTGTTGATATAGATAGATATCGATATCACTTAATTTGATATTACCTTTATCTGATATGAAATAAGAACTTATATTGATATCGATATCACTTAATTTTCTGATATCTAATGTTTAGTATATCACTTTAAGTTTCTGTTATCTAGTTTTAGTCGTGTTGAGTATAAACAGATATCGATATCACTTTAAGTTTCTGGTATCTAGTGTTTAGTATAGATAGATATCGATAACACTCAACTGTCTGATACCGATTTCTAGATATCAGATTTTGGCCTATTTGATATACTGATTTTGAGGGTATAACCGATATCGATATTGATATCGAACAGAACCTAATAGATCATTTCCTCAACATTTTTTTGCAGATGGTTATAGATTTCGTAGCGAATCAGCTATTCGGATACGATAGGGAGAAGACCAATGACAAGATTGGGGAGAAATTTGCGCACATTTCGCAAGGTCATCTCTCGTTTCCTATCAACATTCCGGGGACTACCTATTACGTACAAGTGTATGAAGGTAACTGAACTCCTTATCAGTTAATTTTATGTTCGTTGATCTCTACTAACTTCAGCCGAATGTGTAATTTGAATGTTACTTTGTGTTCAGAACAAAGATGAGGTGATGAAAATGATAAGGGCTGCTCTAAAGGAGAGGCTCATTTCACCTGAATCCCACCGAGACGATTTCCTAGACCACGCCCTCAAGGACTTGCACACTCAAGATTTCTTGACAGAGGACTTCATCGTTCAGATCATGTTCGGTCTGCTCTTTGCCAGCTCCGAATCAACTTCAATCTCACTTACTGCACATTATCATGACCAAGTACACGTAATCAAACGAGAGCTTACGTGTAATTGTTAGCAGCACTGCAAGTGCACACCACGCAATTGTCAGCCGTATACACATATGTACCATTCGTCACTTACGACCACTTAAAGCCAATTTTAGGTCATAATAACCCCGTTAAGGGACAAAATAACCCCGTTATGGCCAAAGAATCAAGCAACAAGTATGTCATTGAAAGACGAAACGCTCAACCCTAATGAAAATCATCAAATTGTCAATCATAAGTAAAATTCAAACGAGAATGTCATCAACTAACACTATCTCTCATTTATGGTAAAGAATTCATCTAATCATTTGCATTATATTGTGTTATTCGGGTGTGAATGCTAAAGCTTACAGGATACAACGAAGACAAGGGACATGTGATCTTTGATCATAACAAGTGAAGAGTATCGAATTATTCGTCTTCCTTCATCACTAGATCGTGATAAGGAAACCCGAGGGGCAATTGATAGAGAAAAAGTAATTCCATAAGAGATTCAAGGGCATAATCATCCTTACAACGTAAATCCTAATAAAAAACTCTAATATATCCTCACTATATATTCAGATGAGCTACTAGGGTTTAGTGAGGCTTCTCTGAGCTGACATACTCTGACTTGAGCGTCGGAGGCTCCTCCAGGGAGCGAGCCCCGCCTCTTCTTCTCCTTCTAATCAATGCATGAAGATCGATCGACGGAGAACAATCGATGCAGATCGATTTGATGCTTTACAATACTTTTACTAACTGATTTATAAAAGGAAAACGGAATTCAATAAACCTTTCAGGGGAACATCAAGAACTTGGCCAGCTTGAAGACTTGAAGCATTAGCAATGCCATTGATGCTCAACAATGTCTGCTCAGTAGTGTTATACTGTTGAGCAATCTGCGACACCGTGCTCCCCGACGGCACCACGTAACCGTAGTTTTATAATTATTAGTAATAAAATTATATATATATATATATATATATATATATATATATATATATATATATATATATCTGATTTTGCCTTAATTAAAATAGTTTTATAATTATTAGTAATAAAATTAATTATAAATTTAATATTTTATATAATTTTTATTATGTTAAAAAAATATTTATAAATAGTAAATCAAGTGTTTAAATATTGGCCTCTACTGTTTAGAACAGGGTAAAAATCCCGTTTAGAACATACCAAAAATACCCTTACAACTAAAACAAATTACACCCCCTACCCCACTCCTCTACCCCACCCCAATCTCTCTCACGCCTCACGCTGAAACCCTCACACTCGGCGATTTTGTGCTCCATCCAAACATATTGCAAAGTTCTTCCAATTTCCGCAATCAGAGGCTTTCTATTCGAAGATCTATCATCTTTAAGGTACACTTTCAACATTTCCAATGTGATTTTGAGTAGTTGAAGTAGTTTTTAGGGATTTTGGTGTGTTGTTGTTTAGATTTGAGATTTTGGGGCGAAAAAAAGTGTGAATTTGTAGATTTGTGATAAAAAACAGTAGTTTGTAGGTATGTAGAAGTCAGATCTAGGATTTGGGAGGTCGAAAGTCAAGTTTTCGTTTGGGAATTTGTTCATGGGTTTCGCAGTGTGGGAAGGTAGAGGACGACAAGGTCACTGCGACCACGGAAGACAAAGTCGCTGCGACCACGGCCGCCACTGGTCACTGCGACCACGGACGCCATTGGTCGCTGCGACCACAGCCGCCACTCGTCGCTGCGACCATCTCGGAATACTGTGTCGGGATTGGAATGTCGACCTTTTCTCCCTTTTTCTCGAGCTTGATTTGTAGGTTTTAATTGATATGTAATTGTTTCCGGAATAATGTGTCGGGGTTGGAATTTGAACAGGAGGGGGATTTTGATATCTGAGTTTCTTGTGATTGTTTTCCAAGCAAAGAGTCGTTTTTGTATCTGTGATTTGCTGTTGGGACCTTGGTGGAACTCTAAGATGAGATTGTGAGGGCTGAGTTCGCTTGGTATTTGAAATTCAAACCGGCGATATGGCTAGAGTGGTTCAGAACTTTATATGCGTATTATATTGTATACTACTATTGTAATTCTATAAATTGTAAACACTATCTATTGTGCTTGCTTAAACTTGTATTAGAAACATGTGTATTATAATGTTTGATAGGTCGCATGGTTAAGTCAGTCATAGATTTTGTTGTTTTACTAATCTCAATTATAATGCACTATGTTGAGTTAGAATAAATATAAATATGGTAGCACATTTGATGAAACATAGTTAAACTCACTGAACATCGTATGTACATGAATGAAATTATATATCAGTGTTGTCTATGATTTGCCAATATATCACTTTACTATAATGTTTATAACTTGTACAATATATAAGACCGTAACTAAAAAAATAAGATATGTGTATGTTGATCTTATGTATTTAATAGCCAAACTATTGATGTAGGCATAATGTATCAGTAAGTTTGATAGGATGGCATTTTCTTTGTTTGTTATGATATGAGTGTAGAGTGTAGACATAGGTTTATTATGTTGCTAACTACCGTAGTCGAATAATAATAACATGTATGCTAATTGCTCGTTTTCATTACAGATGGATAGGAGATCGGCACTACACGCATCCGCACGGCGTCAGCGCGCCGCTTCTCGGTCCGTATGCGAGACGGAACATGCCGAAGACGATTCGGCTCACGGTATGATACCAGAGCATACGGTGCCAGTGGCCCAGGATGTGCCCATAGGATCTCACCGCCGTCCTAGAGCCTCCAGAAGTAGGCATCCGCAACGTGGAGGTCCCACGATAGCACCACTTGCGGCCCTTGGTCTGTACCACTTGCGGTTCTTTCAGATTTGTATGCTGAGGGTTACGCATGCCATACATACTTGTCGCCCATCGAAACTGTTCATCTGCAGAAGCTTTTGGGAATTCGTTGAAGTACAAATCATCCATCAGCGATCTAGCAACCTTGCGCTTTCGAGTAGCATCATCGTCAAGCTGGTCTGGACTATCATTTAGTGGGATATCAAGCTGTGTCCAGAAAGGATGCAACGCCGACAATGAGATCGGAATAACACGATTCTTATGACACGCAACTGTGTGGTAGCATGGAAGTCCATATGTCACTTGAATTGTACAGTTGTAGACAGAGTCACATCGACCGTGCTGCTCAGCATACCGCTGCTCTTCCATCAACAACTCAATAGCCTTATGAGAAACAGAATGTTGCAGTAACCGAAACACATCTTCAGTTGCTGCAGACGACATCCCTTTCAACCGAGATTCCCCAAACGATACTTTAATTTCACTTATTTGAACCTCAAGGACTGCATGCATGTTGTCGAAGACAGAATCAAGACTCAATGCTCCCTTAAGAGTCATGAACTGCTTAAATGTGGAATGCGCACCCTCGACTCTGGAATGAAGTATGCAGGGAGTAAAGACATAGTATAATAGTATAAGATATGGAATACATTTTAAGTACAAAAATCAATAATACCTGTTAGTGTTTCTGGTTCCCAAATGGAACACCTTATCCGTCCAAGCAGAAACAAGATTTTCTTTATAGTTTGTCAACCACTGTCGCTCAAAGTAGTTAACCAACCCTGATCTAGTTCTCCAGCTATCACGTAGTCGAGTCAATCCGCTGACGTACTGCTCTTCAGTCTGGGACCAGAGTAAAGACATGCACTCTCTCGCAAACCTATCTGCAAGCTTCACATCTTTTGTAAGCTTCTTTGCTCTGTCCTCCAAGTTTTTTTGCACATGACGCCGACATAGGATTCGCTTTGTCTGGGGAAAGACAACTGTAATGGAATTAATCAAAGCGAGCTCTCTATCGGTGGCTATGGCAGCAGGAGACTTTCCGACCAAGTTGAGAAGTTCAGATATGACACCCATAACCCACAAGTAATTTTCAACAGTTTCCCCGCTCATAAACGCACATGCTATGTTGTAGTTCTTCCACGTAGAAGTGAAGCCAATCACTTCAAAGAAGGGCATATTGTACCTATTTATATAGTAGTGTGTTAAATATATATGATGCTCTCTAATATGGACATGTGCAATGAACTTAGAAACTTAAACAAGAGTGACGAACTGTACCTATTCACTTTGTATGTCGCGTCCATCACAAGTACACAAGGGAATGCCTTCAGCAGTGCAATAGAATCAGGATGTGCCCAGACAATGTCACTCAAAACCGCTGAGTTTGGTGCTGTTCTGTGCCGCACAAAATATTTCAACTCCTTAGCCTTGACAAAAAATTGTTGGGGAACGGTTCTCCCCTGCATACCCTGCTTTCGGAGGTTAGCTCTTAAGTTGTACACTTGCTTCAGTTTTGTAACATTCCCGGGGTTCTTTTGAAGGGCTAACAAAATGTTCTTCGGCTTCGCATGGCTTTCGGTCATGGTCTTAACCAACTCATGCTCTATTGTTGTAGGCCTTCCGGCGAACGCATGCCCATGCAAACTCCTGTGTATCTCGTGGTTGTGAACTCCAGCTATCATCTCCACCTTCCAACATCCCCTTTTACTTTCTAAAACTTTCAACATGAATGGACATCCATGTTTTTTTGTCTTCACACGTTTATGGATGCCATCTTTCATGGGTGTGTATGCCCCTTCTCTCTCACAAAACATCCATGTCCGGCCAAGTGTCTTCGCATCACTCTTGACAACACGTCTGATAACAATGCACATTTGATTCTCTTTGCCTTTATTCTTTACCCATTCTACAGCTTTCTCCCTACTGTTGAATGTGTCCTTAGTAGTAAACAGTTCAGTGTAATCTGCTGACCATACCTGTACAGGCTCCGTGGGCACTGCATTCTCCTCTGATTCATTCCGATCCATCTGCATTCCAGCTGATGATGGGACAAGCAAAGTCCTTCCATATGGGGTACCCAAATCATATGACAGTTGAACGAGTTGCGCCCCATTATTTTCCTCTCTGACAGTTGATGAGCTTGGCAACAGGGTGTTGTTTGCCACCGCGGTGTCAAAACTGTAATTGATATACAATTCAGTGTCCTCGTTGTCCCCCTTACAATAAACATTGAAACAAGTGTCAACTCGACATACAAATTGATAGAGTGGAAGTAAATTAGTATATAATTTATTCAATTCATAACATTTAATTAATATATAATTTATTCATTAACTCTAATTCTTTTTAACCTAAATAAGTTTGCAATGTTATATTATCAATCCAAAATTTCATTAACCCTAAAAATATTGCAATTTCATGAAAGTTTTCAATTTTATATTCAATATTGCCATGATATTTCAATTTATTATCGCTACTAATATTTCACTAACCCTACAAAAGATAGCTATTTCATGAAAGTTGGTAAGTTCATATTCACAATGCCATAAAATTTCATTAACCCTAATTTTTTTTAACCTTGCAAAGCATAATTTTATCAATACTTATTAACCCTAATTCTCAATGCAAAATTTCATTAACCTAAAAAAGATTGTAATTTTATATTATCCACAACATGTTAACATCATCAATACTTATTAATCATGAAAAATAAGCATATTTAACCAATATGTAAACATCATCAATACTTGTATCATAACATTCGACACATAAACAAAAGGATGAGATACATACCCGTTGGAGTCCGAATTCCAGCGATATGTCTTCGAGGCCTTTACTCCACTCATCGTTTCCTTTCGACATGTTTACAACTTAATTATTGCTCAGTCCGAAAATCGCAGTCTTAGGGTTATCGGATATGCTCGCCTATATTTATAGGCGGATTTAGCTTTTTTATCACGTAAACAATGGTCGCAACGACCACACTGGCAAATGGTCGCAATGACCATGTGAGCATCCGGTCGCAATGACCATGTGAGCATCTGGTCGCAATGACCATGTGGGCATCTGGTCGCAGTGACCATGTGGGCATCTGGTCGCAATGACCATCTGCATGTATGGTCGCAATGACCAGGTGCAAATATGGTCGGTGCGACCAGATTGTATTTCTGTGGAAAAAAATGGTCGCAACGACCATTTGCCAAATGGTCGTTGCGACCACATGGCCTTGCGCTAAACGGAAAAATTCCCCTGCGATAAACAGAAATCCCGTAAATATTTTGACAAAAGACGAAAAAGATGAAGAGGTGTATAATGGGAGAGTCAATGGGAGGGGTCGTGGCCCTCCTCCTCCACAGGAAGATGCCCGACTTCTGGGACGGCGTCGTTTTGGTCGCCCCCATGTGCAAGGTACGCACACGTGCACACTCTCTCCCCGGGGGCATTTTCGTCTTCTTGACAATGGCCGCCCGACGACCATGTTTGACTGTTTTCTAGGGGTGTTATTCGAGTCGAACAAACCGAGTACTAAGGTGCTCATATTCAGTTCGTTTTTTGTCGAGCCGAGCTCGAGCCTGATTTTTTTTCGAGCTTAGTTTTGTGTTCAGATTCGGCTCGCGAGTAGTCAAGCAAGCTCGAGCTCGTTTTGTTCGAGCCAAGCTCATTTGGTTCGGGCTTGTTTTCAAGCCCGTTTACTGTTGGGCTTATTTGTCCAGTATTGCTTTTTTTATGACGAGGAACCCACCTTTGGTGGCAAACCCCGAGCACGTGACCCAGCCGGCAAGAGCCACGTACACTTGGTAAACCGGCTTGCGCCGACCGGCTCGACCCACTGGTAAGGAGCAAGGTAAACCTTGGATTTTCACCAAGGAAAGAGGCGGAAACAGGAATCGAACCCAGGACCTTTTTACCCCTCCCCTTCTTCCTTACCACTAGACCACCCCGACTGCAGTATTGCTTGTTTTGAGGTCCATAATTTTGGGTTTGTTTTTGTTTCGTTTGCGTTAAAAAAAATCCTAGATTTGAACCAATACAATCAGCAAACAAACACACTATTGCATTAGTTCTAACCATACTGTCTAAATGCCAGCAAATTGTCGACTCTCATAGTCTCATTTACACAAGCGGTGAGATCTGTCAACTACTATCATTTACAATGAAATTAATTTTTTCTTACAAATCTGCATATGTCCACTGTCCTTTTCACAACACTTGTAAGTTGTAATCAATCTACCAACAAAAATCAAATTTAGGGGATTTAGGGTGCCTCAATTATGAAATTAGGGGATTTAAGAAAAGAAAGGGACAACCGTCAAAGATAAAGAAGAGAGGGAACTCATCGGGCTGGAGATGAAGAAAGAGGACATCGACTAAATGCTTCAAATTACAAGATTCACCAAGCTGGATGAAAACAATGAAATTAGGGGATTTACTTGAAAAGAAAGTAGATGAAGAATTGAAGAAATAAAGAAAGAGGTAGAGGGGTTACAGGCCGGCTCACCATGTTGGAGGCGGCCACTCGATCGAGCGAAGCACACAGGTTGGAGACGGTCATTCGATTCGACGAAGCACAGAGGCTGGAGGCGGTCACTTGATCCAGCGAAGCACAAAGGTTGGAGGCGGCGTGAACGAATCTGCAGCATGTAAGTAGAATTTGAGAAAGATGCGAGCATGTAAGTAGATTCAAACAAAAGAATTACATGGAAAGCAAAGAAAATCACCAAATTTGGAGGAGGAATTATATGGAAAGCAAAGAAAATCATCAAATTTGGAGGAGGAGCCTCAAAGGAAATCTTCAGATCCGGAGAAAAAAAGGTGAGGAATGAGGAGTGGTGGCTCTCTACCTCTCTATTTTATTTTTGGATTAAGTAAACCCTAGGGGTAGAAGGGTAAATACAAGACCAAAAAACGAGCACTACGAGTAGCTCGTTTAAAGCTCGAGCTCGAAAATCTGCTCGTATTCGGCTCGTTTTCAAATGTGAATGAGCTCGAGCCGAATATGAGCCGATCTCGAGCTACTCGTGTTCACATAACACCCTTACTCTTTGCACGTTCTTGGGGTTTTCCATTTGTTAGGTTTAGGGCTTGGCTCACTCGGAACTCGTTTATTTTTGTTTTAAAATGTTGAACATTATATAAAAAATAGGGGCAATTTGTGGATTGACCATAAAAGTTGGAAAATAGTGTCCACACTTTTGAAGAAATTGGCAAATTGTCCATCCTCTTTGCCCAATTGTGCCTCTCGCGTGTCTTTTTTATTTATTTTCGTGTCAACACTTTTTGTTTTGTAAATATAACTTGATATTGTGCAAATATAACTTGAAGTTGTGCACATAAAATATTATGTTGTGTGTCATCACTTTTTTTCGTGTCAGCACTTTCTGTTGTGCAACAACACTTTTTTCGTGTCAGCGCTTTCGTGTCAACACTTTCTGTTGTGCAAATATAATTTTATGTTGTGAAAATATAATAATTTCTTTTTTTTTCGCGCCAACACTTTTTAGGAAATGAGCTTGAGCTGAGCTGATTCTAATTATTAAACGAGCTTTTTATTTTATTCAAGCTTGGCTTGTTTAGAAAATGAACGAGTTCGAGCCGAGCTTTTTTCGAGATTTAAGTAGTTCTACTCGGTTAACTTAAAAGAAAATTTAGAAATTCCATAGAATTCGAGTTATTCGAATGAGTCGAGCTTTAAACCGAGCTTAAAGTTTTGTTCAAACTCGACTTGTTTAAATAAATGAACGAGCTCGAGTCGAGCTTTTTCGAGCCAATTTCGAGTCGAGCTCAAGTTGTACAGTTCATATAACAATCTAGATGAAAGCTAAGTGAAACAAAAAGATACATTGAAATACATTTTCATTTTTCGCTTACTTTGATTATAAATTATACTAAAGAGATTAATTGATGAAATTTTTTCTTTAAACTTAAACAAGAAAATTATTTTCATTTTTCGCTTACTTTGATTATAAATTATACTAAAGAGATTAATTGATGAAATCCCCGCGGCAGTGCACAAATAACTCGATCAGATAAACCGTTCTTTCTTTTGGAAAAAGGATCTCCAGTACCGGCCGCTGATTAGCTGGGACAGGATTTGTAAACCGAAGCAGTGTAGGGGGTTGGGAATTCGAAAATCTAGCGACATGAACGTGGCTCTCCAAATGAAGCTATTGTGGAAAGTTCTGGCCGAACCGGGTAATGTATGGGTGTTAGTGATTAGACATAAATACCTGCATTCTGCCAGCATTTTTTATTACAAAAACAAAGGATCTAGCTCTTGGCAGTGATCCAAGTTGTCTGCTCTAATCGATAAGTTTGAAGAAGGGCTTATTTGGTCAGTTGGAGATGGGCGAGCTATTAAGTTTTGGACAGACAAATGGATCTCAACCTCGCCTCTATCAGACATGGAGGATTGCTCTCAAAGTTACAATCAAGACGAAACTGTTAGTGATTATATTCTGGGGGGTAAGTAGTGGACACAAATGCTTCAAAAGGCTCTCCCAATTGATATAGTGCATGAGATCCAAGATATCCCCCTACCTACCTCGATTATGCAAGACCGCTTATACCGGTGGCCGGACAAGGAAGGCTGGTTTACTACTGCAAGTGCATATAAATTGATTACAGCTCAGTCAGCACCACTTCCAGACCGCAATGCCTGGTTTTGGAAGATTAACACACATCCGAAAGTTAAAAACTTTCTTTGGAAGATCGCTCAGGATGGCCTCCCAACCGCTTCCAGGCTGTCCAACAGGGATGCTTCGGTCCCACCTACCTGCTCTATGTGTAATGCGACATCTGAGGATGAGATCCATCTATTTCTGGAGTGTTCCTTCATCCAAGCGATACATCAGCTTCCGCCTCAGGTTCGGCAACAAATTGTCGGCCTGATTGCGCAGTCCTGGGATATTAAGCCCATCCTATCTACCCTTGGGAAGAACCTTCCTCCTTCCGCTCTGACCAACCTCGCTTTCTCGTGGTGGACTACATGGTGTGTCAAAAACAAACATCCGTTTCAACAGGCTGCAATCCCGCAAAAAGAAATAGCCTTACGACTAATCAAATCTCATATAGATAACTGGAATAAGACATCGGTTGCTGAGGCTGGCTTTGAGGAAGAATTTTGCCCGCTTCGACAGTACCTTGTCAAATAACAAAGTAAGAATAAAAAAAAAACAATTTCCTAGCGGAAGCCTCCCTTAGGCACTTTCAAACTAAACTTCGACGGTTCAACACTTTCTAACGGCGAAAGATCAGCAGGTGCCATTATTAGGGACTGGGTTGGTCACCTGATTTCAGTACACCACCAACGCCTGGGCAAGCAAAATCCATTCAAAGCGGAAGAATTAGCTCTTAAACTAGGGATCCAACAGGTGCGGCAACTACATATAGGAAAGATCCAGATTGAAGGCGACAACAAAATTATCATCGATCACTTAAATAGGAAATCCAAATGCCCCTGGGAGATCGAACTAATATTGTCGGATGTTCAAGTCCTGCTATCGACTATGGAAGAAGTAGTTTTCTTCCATGTTTCTCGCATGGGCAATAGAGTGGCGGATAAAGTTTCACACCTTAGCCACTCTGCCCGAGGAATTGATATTAAAAACGATCCAGGTCTCCTTGACCTCATCCGCAAGGATGCTGCCGGATAGGGTCAGCCCACCCGAATTCTTTCCTTATCAAAAAATAATAATAATAATAATAATTCACATCTACATTTTTGTGGCCCCGTTTTAGCAAATTAAAGTTTGATTTAGATCGATTAGATTTTCATCTACCGTTTCCTATGTTAAAATCATACCACATACTTTATACATTCGATCCATTTGCTACAGTTTTCACTTTTCAATTGATCGATGTGGAGTTTCACACAATGTGACGAATGTGCACAGATCGCAGATGAGTTGAAGCCGAGCCCATTGGTGATCAAGTTCCTAACCAAACTCTCAAAATTCCGACATGGAAGTTAGTCCCGGGACAAGATATCATAGAAGTCGCAGTTCGAGATCCTGTAGCTAAAAAACAAGTAACCTTACATATATAACTATCACATTTTTATATGAATTTAGATACTTAAAGCGGAATTTCATAAAACAATTAATTTCTCTGAACAGGTCAGGGCCAATCCCTACTGGTACACCGAACGACCTCATTTGAAAACCGCTAACCAATTGCTTGGTGCAACCATGGACCTTGAGCTTAGACTTGATGAGGTATATACATCTCCAAAACTTGATATGGTAACATAACTGTAATTAGTCCACATCCAAACTGATCGTGGTCCACATCCAAAGCAACGCGGTGTCACGATAAAAGAGAAGTGTAATTTACGGTGTATATAGTTTTCGCGATGAATGAAATCCATCACTATGTGTACGTACGTTCGTCTTAGCCAAGTTGGTGATGCTTATGTATTGTAGGTGACACTGCCTTTTCTAGAGGTCCATGGTGGGGCAGAAAAGGTGACGAACCCCGCCATAAGCAAGCTCTTGTACGATTCGGCCTCCAGCCCTGACAAGACCTTCAAGCTATACGACGGGATGTGGCATGCTCTCACCTACGGCGAGTTGCCAGAGAACATAGATCGTGTGTTTGAAGACGTCATCGCATGGCTGGATGAGAGATCGGATATCGATGAGAGCTCTAGGATCGAGGAGAAGAAGCTCACACAAGACAAAAACTCCTCTTCCGGTTACTGACTTTCATAAATCATGTACACGAACTAGGCATGATTTATGAAAGTCAAATGAATGCATCTAAACTAAAAAGTAATCTATCATAAACATGTAAAAGAACTGAATCTTAATTTATTACTCGATTAATCGTGTGCAAACTGCTACTATTAATTAACCCGTTTGACTTTTTTTTTTCTGCTTTTATACATATTGTGTGAGTATTGGGGTGCCTAATTATAGTTATTCAAATATTATCCACTCTATTTTTAAATAGAGAACACGTCAGCAAAGTAAGACACAAATGATTTTCTAGAAACATTTCAGCCTATAATTTTTGGGCTTGGCTTTGTTCGCAGTAGATGTTTCACTGTTTAGTCGTCACTATGAGTGTAAGTCTTTGGAATTGGATGATCTGGTTATCTGAGAATCTGAAAAAACGAGTCTTTGGAAGTTTGCGATCTGGTTTTTACTCCAGGAGGTAGTTGTTGTAGAGACTATAAGTCTCATGTTTTATAATCCTTAAGTTTTTTGGGTTTGTTTAAATGTTTGGGTTTAGGTGATTTGGGCTTTATTGTGTTGCAACCGGATTTGGACCAAGTGAGCCCAAATCCCGGAAGGCATCAGCTAGCCCTTGTCTCATGCCTTATATACTTTGTGTCGTCTCATTTTCTAGGGTTACGGTTCTGTCCAGATTGGTTCTAGGGTTTTGCTCTCCCTCTTGCTCTGTCTCCTTGGCGACCATTTGTGGTTTCCTTGCCTCCGGGTGAGATGCCTTGACAGAGCCTCTTGATAGAGCTCCCGATCAATCCAAAGAGCCTGAGACATTGAGATTTCAAGACGATTTCATAGGAAATCGTTGGTGCAAAACATCATTGGATGTTTTGCTTATGCCCTCGTTGAATCTCTTCTGGTTGTCTCCTTCAAACACATAGACATTTGTTTCTCTTTGCCTTTCTCGTTCTTTCCTTGCGTTTCTTGAGCATTCCAGTTGAGGCCTAAGTTCTTGTATTCATTCTCACACATATATATTGGGATATATTGTTGATTCAGTTGTCTATTGTTGCTTCGTTTGAGTTTTCAAACTGGTATTAGAGCTTTGTCGAGTTTTTCAAGCTAAGATTTGAGTTTCCGACTACTTTCTATGTCGAGAGACTCAGATCTAAAGTCTTGATGTTTTGCTTTCCTCGGGTCTGGGATAATCTATCCTAGATCCAAAGGATAAGGATCCTTGAGCTACGATCTGTCTCAGAGCTAAAGTCTTAAGGCCTGTCTCTTCGGTTTCTGGGAAACCTACATTCACACTGCCTATTCCATGTGGATCTTAGACTTCCTGTATCTTAGATCTAAAGGATTAAGGCTCCTAAACTTGGATCTAAGTCAGATCTAAAGTTTAGGGTTTTGAGTGACTCGGGGTTCTCTTATCTAAAAGAAACCCTAAGTCATTTTTGCTGTTTTTTGTTCATATCCTGCATTACTAACTTAAGTCGTTTTGTTTTGCAGGTACACAAAAAAAAAATTATTGCTGTTGTTTCAGATCTGTGAAAGCTTTGGCATTCACTAGATCCCTTGCATATCCTTTATCTTTTGTTGTTGCCTTTCCTTATTTATTACCTTTCAGTTGCCTTGCCGGCTATTATCTTTGTGATTCTGCCTGGTGTGATCTGATGTGATGTCTGAATCCTCTGTTAGAATTAAGCTCTTTGATGGGACCTTTGATTTTGCTATGTGGCAATTGAAAATGAAGGTTGTTCTTATTAAAGAAAAATGTGGGTATGCTGTTGATGAAACTTATCCTGCTACTCTTGATGCTGTGGCTAAAGCTGAAATGGATCAAATTGCCCATTCTGAGATTATTATTCATTTGTCTGATGAGGTTGCTAGGCAAGTGATAAGTTTTACCACTTCTAAATCTCTGTGGAAGGGTCTTACTGATTTGTTTCAAGTTAAGTCTCTGCCATCTAGGATAAGTTTGTTGTGTCGCATCTTTAATTTCAAAATGGATGTCTATGTGTCTCTGAATGATAATCTGGATAGGTATCTTCGTATGACTCAAGAGTTAGAAAGATGTGATGATAAAATTGTTGATACACATCAAGCTGTTATTTTGTTGAACTCTTTGCCATATCAATTTGATAATTTTATAGATGTGATTCAATTTGGAACAGAGGAATTAACTAAAAAGAGGATTATTGAGTCTATCGTATAGAAAAATGAGGTTATGAAAGTGTTTAAGGGAAAGGGTGATAAGGATAACAAATCGGATATTTTGTTCACCAAGGGTAAGAGTAAGAATCAGAAGAAGAAGAAGAAGAAGAAGAAGAAGAAGAAGAAGAAGAAGAAGAAGAAAGAGGATTCTTCTACTTCTAATTCTGGTTCCAACTCAAACTCTGGAGAAACTAAGGCTAATGAGACTAAACCTAAGATTGATAAGAGCAATGTTAAATGTCATTATTGTGGTAGACTTGGTCATTACATTTTTGGATGCTTTAAAAAGAAAAAGGATGAAGGAAATGCTAGAAACAATAATGTTACCACTGTTGTCTTAGAGTCTCAGTCTTTTTATCCTGATGAACTTCTCATGTGTGATATTACTGATATATCTGATATATCTGATTCTGTTGCCTGGATTTTGGATTAACAATGCATGTTAATCCTTATAAACAATGCATGTTAATCCTTATAAACATCATTTTAATCAGTTGCATTTGTCTGACGAGGGTACTGTTAAATTGGGTGATCATTCCATGTTATCCATTAAGGGCATTGGTAATGTTTCTTTTAAGATGCATGATGGGAGGGTCAAGGTGCTCCAAAAGGTCAGGTGAGTGCCTGGTCTTAGGAGAAATTTGTTTTCTGTCAGCATGTTTGATGATCTTGGTTATGACATTAACACTCGAAATGGAATTAAATCCGTGTCTAAAAATGGTAAAGTTGTGTTGAAGAGTGTTAAAAAGGGTGGCCTTTATTATGTGCTTGGTGAACCTGTCTTCCATGCTTATAACTTGTCTCCTGAGATCAATGCTTGCATGAATCTGAGTGATACTAAACTCTGGCATGCTAGATTAGGTCATATAGGCAATAGAGGTCTTCATTATCTGTTCAAGCATGGCTCATTGAATCATAAACCTTCTAATTTGCCTTTGTGTGAAAGTTGTATGTTTGGTAAGAAATCCAGAACTGGCTTTAAGAAATCTAAGTATGTAGCTCTTAGGCAACTAGAGTATGTACACACAGACCTATGGGGACCTGCCCAGGTGGACACTATAGGTGGCAGGAAGTACTTCCTGTCACTTATAGACCACTATTCCAGGAAGGTTTGGGTGTACCTCTTGAGGGCCAAGAGTGATACTTTTGATTTCTTTAAGCTCTGAAAATCTAAAGTTGAAGGTGAGTGTGACTTTAAGCTTAAATGTCTTAGAACTGATAATGGTCTTGAGTTTTGTAATCATGAGTTTGATACCTTCTACCAGCAGAATGGGATCAAAAGGCACCTCACTGTGTCAGGCACCCCTCAGCAGAATGGCACTGCTGAGAGGATGAACAGAACCTTGCTTGAAAAGGCAAGGTGTATGCTCATTAGTGCTGGGATGAAACACTCCCTTTGGGGTGAGGCAGTTACAACTGCCTCATACCTGATAAATAGATCACCCTCTGCTGCTATTGATTTTAAAACCCCACAGGAATTGTGGTGTGGTAGGAAGCCTGGACTAGCACACTTGAGGCCCTTTGGATGCACTGCATTTGCCCACGTGAGTGATGGCAAACTGAATCCAAGGGCACTTCAGTGTGTTATGCTAGGTTATCCAGAGGGGGTGAAAGGTTATAAGCTACTGGTTGTGCAACCTGGTGGTTACAAAGTCATAACCAGTAGAAATGTAACATTTAATGAGAATGATTTTCACTTTTAAAATGTGCTTACTTCTTCTGTTGAGAATGCAGGTACCCATGAACAAGCTGGAAATCACTTCTACATGCCTAGTGAGGATGAAAACGACTCTAGAGATGATGGAGATGAGTTTGACATTGGTCACTCACCACCAAATCACACTGGAGCTTCAAACTCTCAAGGGCAAGGCAATCCAAACTCAAGTACTGAAGAGCACTCACATGTGCACCCCCACCATTCAGGTGGGGAAGTAAGTAACACCGAATCAGATTCTTCTTCATCTCATTCATCCTTTTTCTCCTCTTCTCAAGCTGATAATGAGGAATTTCTTGAGTTCTCTGTTTCTGATGCTTCCTCTATTGATTCTTCTTCTGTTGATATTGATGTTAATGTTGATGAGCCTCCTGATTTAACACATTATCAGCTTACTAGAGATAGGTCTCGTCGTGTGAGGAAACCTAATAGGAAATATGTGAATGAGATTGAATTCTGTGTTATGATTGCTGAAGTGCTTTATGCTTATACACCTAAGCTTTATGAACATGCTATTAAGTGCTCTCATGCTAAGTCTTAGATTGCTGCTATGAAAGAGGAAATGGATTCACTGCAGATCAATAGGACCTGGGAACTTGTTCCCAAGCCTGAATAGGCAAGGACCATTGATTACAAGTGGGTCTATAAGCTCAAAGATGGTGCTGGGCCTGGTGATCAACCTAGATTCAAAGCTAGGTTAGTTGCCAAGGGCTTCACTCAAAGGGAAGGTATTGACTATAATGATGTGTTTGCTATTGTTGTTAAATTTAAAACCATGAGATTGTTGTTGTCCATGTCTGTTGTGTATGATTTAGAGATAGAGCAAATGGATGTTCAAACTGCTTTTTTACATGGTGAACTGGATGAAAAAATTTATATGAAACAACCTAAGGGATTTATTGACAAAAATAGACATGATCATGAATGTTTGCTTAAGAAGTCTATTTATGGTCTTAAACAATCTCCTTGGCAGTGGAATCTTAAGTTTGATTGCAGCATGAAAAAAGATTTGTTTTGTTGTTAGCAAATATGATCCTTGCCTTTACTTGAAAGATGTCAATACTATTTTTCCCATGTATGTGTTGCTGTATGTGGATGATATTTTGATTATATGCAAATCAAGGGCAAAAATATCAACTGTCAAGTGCTCTCTCAGAAAATTCATTGACATGAAGGACTTGGTCCCTACTCAGGTTATTCTTGGAATGAGAATTTTCAGGGATCGAGCTAAGCATTTGATATTTTTGTCCTAAAAGGACTATCTGCTGAAAGTCCTTGAAAGGTTTAAGGTTTTGAATGCTAAAGCCTCCCCTATTCCTTTAGAAGGGCATCTTGATCTCACAAAAACTAAGATGCCACTCTCTAAGGAAGAGGAGTTACGCATGAAATATATACCTTATGATGTTGTTGTTGGTTCTTTGATGTATGCCATGATTTGTACTAGACTTGATCTAGCTTTTGCTATTAGTGTCCTGAGTAGATACATGTCTAATCCTTGTGAAAAGCATTGGCTTGCCATGAAATACTTGTTGAGATATGTTTCAGGTACTTCAGATTATGGTCTTGTCTATGGTAAGCATTCTTCTAAACCTGATCTCCTTGATTATGTTGACTCTGATTTTGCTAGCAATAAAGACAATAGAAAATCTACAACCTCATATATGTATACCTGGCATGGAAACTGCATTTCATGGAAAACTCAACAGCAAGCCATTGTGGCTTTGTCCTCTATAGAGGTTGAGTACATAGCAGCTGTTGAGGCCTCTAAGGAAGCAATCTGGCTTCAAGGTATACTTAGGGAGATTGAAAGAAAACACTATGTGTCTGTATTGCACATGGACAGTCAGAGTGCCATCTATTTATGCAAGGATCTTGTCTACCATGAGAGGACCAAGCATATAGATGTCAGATATCACTTTATTAGAGACAAAGTGTATAAACGGGTGTTCTTGATTAAGAAAATTGATGGAAAGATAAATCCTGCTGATTTTGGAACTAAAATCAGCAGGGCTGATTTACACTAGTAAACTTAAGAATTAGAAGGGCAAATTGTAGAGACTATAAGTCTCATGTTTTATAATCCTTAAGTTTTTTGGGTTTGTTTAAATGTTTGGGCATAGGTGATTTGGGCTTTATTGTGTTGCAACCGGATTTGAGCCAAGTGAGCCTAAATCCCGGAAGGCATCAGCTAGCCCTTGTCTCATGCCTTATATACTTTGTGTTGTCTCATTTGCTAGGGTTACGGTTCTGTCCAGATTGTTTCTAGGGTTTTGCTCTCCCTCTTGCTCTGTCTTCTTGGCGACCATTTGTGGTTTCCTTGCCTCCAGGTGAGATGCCTTGACAGAGCCTCTTGATAGAGCTCCCGATCAATCCAGAGAGCCTGAGACACTGAGATTTCAAGACGATTTCATAGGAAATCGTTGGTGCAAAACACCATTGGATGTTTTGCTTATGCCCTAGTTGAATCTCTTCTGGTTGTCTCCTTCAAACACATAGACATTTGTTTCTCTTTGCCTTTCTCGTTCTTTCCTTGCGTTTCTTGAGCATTCCAGTTGAGGCCTAAGTTCTTGTATTCATTCTCACACATATATATTGGGATATATTGTTGATTCGGTTGTCTATTGTTGCTTCGTTTGAGTTTTCAGTTGTTGTAGAGCTTTTTTTTCTTCTCTCTAAAATTTGGTCCCTTTGAACGGGGAATGAAAAGCAAGATCGACATCGATTTGGTTTCGCAAGAACAAAAACAAGCTGTTTTTTTTCATTTCATTTAATTAAAACACATAACAACTGAATATGCTCAGTGTACGTGTTGATGTTGTTGTTGCCCAAGTGTCCGGATGCTATTGTTCGTGTGGTTTTTGTGTTGCTCATGTCGTCGTTGTGTTCGTGTGTAAATCGTTGGTGCAAAACATCATTGGATGTTTTGCTTATGCCCTAGTTGAATCTCTTCTGGTTGTCTCCTTCAAACACATAGACATTTGTTTCTCTTTGCCTTTCTCGTTCTTTCCTTGCGTTTCTTGAGCATTCCAGTTGAGGCCTAAGTTCTTGTATTCATTCTCACACATATATATTGGGATATATTGTTGATTCAGTTGTCTATTGTTGCTTCGTTTGAGTTTTCAGTTGTTGTAGAGCTTTTTTTCTTCTCTCTAAAATTTGGTCCCTTTGAACGGGGAATGAAAAGCAAGATCGACATCGATTTGGTTTCGCAAGAACAAAAACAAGCTGTTTTTTTTTTTCATTTCATTTAATTAAAACACATAACAACTGAATATGCTCAGTGTACGTGTTGATGTTGTTGTTGCCCGAGTGTCCGGATGCTATTGTTCGTGTGGTTTTTGTGTTGCTCATGTCGTCGTTGTGTTCGTGTGTTGCGTTCATTTTGCTCTATTTCAAACTTTATCTATTTCGAGTTGACTATTGTATTTAAACTTTGTAATGTCGGGTTGTACTTCGATGGTTGGTGTAATGTTTTAGATTACTTTGCAATTCACTTATTCAAGTTATTAGGTATTGCAAACAGTAGCTTGAATACAAATCAAGCTATAAAGACAAACTCTTTAATTCTATAAACGAGCTCGAGCCTGACTCGAATGTAAACGAGCTCACGAGCTCGAGCTCGAGCACTTTTCCCAGCTCGCGAGTCGAGCTTGAGCACTTACTTGGGCTCGTTTTCATATGGAGCTCGAGTTCGAGCTCGTTGTAAGCTCGTATATCACCCCTAACTTGAATACATCGCTCTACCAATTTGTGCTAATAGGCTTTAAATTAGGAATAATAAAATAAATTATTGCATCATTTACTAATCCAATACTAATGCCAAAAGAAAACACCAAACAAACTATTCTAGATTCACCTCAAACAAATTGTTCTCAATCAGTCAGATAATACCATTCATTAATTAACAGTTCTGTTATTTGCACGGCCATTTTATCGCCATAGGCACGGTGCCGAAGTCGAGCTCCCAAGTCGGCACAAAAATGGCTGAAGCCGAACTCCCTGGTCGGCATCCCGATTGCCGAAGCCGACTCTCCGGGCCGACGGACACGGGCCGACGAAAGGAGGATAGGATTGGACTGTCAAAGAGACAAGTCACATCACCTGAGCCAATGTCGAGTTCCGAAGTCGGCAGTGTCCCATCACATCAAGTTTGCAGCTTTGCAGGGAATCTGCAGCTTTGCGTCCCATCATCTGCGGTGCCGCTGCCGAACTCCCAGGTCGGCATAGAGGCTGGCGACGTGTTATAAATTGAGGTCGCCCCCCCCCCGCCATCACTTTACACTACACCCACTCACACACTTCCATTTTCGCTATTTCGTAAGCCCGCCAAGTCGGTAGCCCGGAGAAATTTTCGTGAAGAGATCTTCTAAGGAGATATGACAAAGTGGCGGAACATCTTAGATCGGTTTACATCTTCACGATCTTCGCGATCCCCTTCACCTCATACCCCGCCGAGCGATCCGCGGGAGCCTTCACCACAACCCCCGCCGAACGATCCTCGAGCGCAAGCCGTCGCCGAGGTATGTCGAGATTTTATGTTATTTTTATGTTATTATTGGTCGACATTTAAATAAAATAAAGATAAAATGTAGGTTTAGTTATGTAAAATTTACATATGGAATTTTTAATGCAATTATAAATGGAATTTAGATAAAATTAGATATGAAATTTTTAATACATGAAAATTTGATATAGAATTTTTAATTCATGAAAATTAGATATGGAATTTTTAATGCATGAAAATTAGATATGGAATTTTTAATGCATGAAAATTTAGATATGGAATTTTTAATGCAATTATAAAATTAGATAATGTAGATTTAACTGGAATGTAGATAAAATCATGATTTAAATGGAATGTAGAGAAATGTAGGTTGAGGTATGTGAAATTTAGATATGGAATTGAGATATTGAATGTAGACATGGATTTTAGATAAAATATACATTTAAATGGAATTTAGATAAATATATATCACATAGTGGATAAAGATATGGAATTTAGAAATGGAATTTATGTTCACATAATTGATAAAGATATGGAATTTATGTTCACATAATGGATATGGAATTTGATAATGTAGAGAATGAGGCGGACCGTATCCCAGCGTGAACGGGTAAGGCCAACGACGTCTCTGAGGCGAGGTGATAGGCCTTTAGAGCCGGCGAGAGCGAGCACATCAGCCATCAGACAACCATCAATTGAACAACTGGTGCAGGAGCCAGCAAGGGCTAGCACGTCATTTCTTGGATGCGACGACGAGGATTTTCTGGTCGATTACACCGTCGACGATGTCGACACGTCATAGGTGCCAAAGACCCCGCACATACCCGACACCGACTTCATGCATCATTCGACTGCGTGGGAACCCGAAGTCCACCAGACCCCCGTTTATACGCCCGTGGTGGGACCTGGCCTGTGGCCGATCTGGCCGGGAATGACTCATCAGCCCATCCGTGACGACGGTGCATCCTCATCCAACCCAGCTGCTGGTACATCGACACTAGCGTTTAACACCTTCGGGGTAGGTGACACATTTGGGGTGTATCCAGTACAGACCCCTTGCATAACCCCAATTATCGCCCTGGGATGTTGGACGAGTTGAACCTTAGGGATGTGGACGACGGCCGCCCCAAGTTTGTCGACCCACTTCGACACTACACGACTATGTACATATCATTCATCGCACATAGAGCAACGCTTGAGCCACATGCTGTTTCAGCAGAGTACATGGTATGGTACGGTGAGCACGGCCATCCATTTGTTTTCAAAAGCTCAAGCCACCAGGTTCCGGAAGCCATTACTCCGTCAGTTCCCGTGTACTATCAACGGGTACGTGTGAATAATACCAATGACCTTTCGTTTTCGTTGGTTTGTTTAATACAATGTTAGTTATCACCATCATATTGTTTGAAATGCAGCGTATGGGGGTGTTGTTTCTCGTCTAGATTCTATGCTTGCTCGGGGTGACCATTGGTTTTCCACTGATGAGATTCGGGAATACGTTGATGAAGCGCGTGGTGGAGAATTGCCTTGGCGCCTACTCAGGTTCGTGCATCTCAGTTCTTCCAATTTATGCCGGACGCCTGATGAGTGGCATGGAAATGGAATCTTCCTTGAGCCTAGTTGTTGTTTTTGTATTGTCTTTCCTAGTAGTTGTTTTTGCATTATCGTTGCAAGTAGTTGTTCTTGTTATTCTTGTACTCTGTTTTGGTATGTACCATGCAACTTAAAAAAACCTTGTACGTCTTGAGGATTGCTACATCTTTAATATTTCATGAGATAAAAAATTGCATAGCTGCATCAATTCAAATACATTAAGTACGATCTGTGAAAATAAAATCATCACAACTACTGGGCCTCCCTTTCAACTTGACGGTAGTTGATGTATTGTTGAATGCGCTCGTTGTATGGGGTATCCCAGCCATTCACACTCGGGTGGTGGAAATGAGACCATTCTGGTACAGTAGGAGGAAGTGGTGACCCTTGCAATAGCCACACGGGGCTCCAATGGACTCTTACCAGCCAGGCTATTGTAATAAGCTCAGTTGATGGAGTTTGGTTCGACCCATTCGCGACAATAGGAAAGCAGGTGTGAGGATTGTCGATACTTAGGACAACAACGACCTTGTTGCACAAGGTTACTACAGCAAGTGGGACCATAGGTGCCTCCATCCAGGTTTGATGACGATGTAAACAAGGAGCAGGGTCTTGCAGATCAACATTCTCGATGAGATCGTCAATCGAGTGTAATAGGGATGCTGGTTGGTACAACCACCCATTCGCTCGAAGCTCTTAAGCGACCTCTCTTCTGACTCGCATGTACTGGTCATCGCCATACCCAAGAACCACCGCTAAGGCATGATAACCGCAATGACCATCAGTAGAAACCGGGCTACTTTGATCAACAAAGTTGAGCATTAACTTATGGATGTGAGTAGTCAACAATACCGAAGGATCTACCTCCCGATCTGCCTGTTGACCTCTACCTTTTGATCGACCTCTACCACGCGCCCGAGCAGCACCCTCTCGTCTCTCGTGCTCAAATCTAGATGGGTCACGCTGCAATGATCGTCTCCCTGTGGGACGACCCTTTCGATGGATCCCCGTTGGCTCTCTCATGGTAGACAACCCAGGGTTGTTCATGTTGAAGTATGCCTCGCCCATCAAATCCTGCTGATCAGGCATGAGGTTGTTGCCATCAATCTCCCTTCGAAGGGTGACAAATTCCTGAGTGTTTGGAGTTGCGTCATCGTTGCCGTCACTGGATTCTTGGGGAGGAATCAGTGGATCCCACATTACTTGCTTCCAGAAGGGATGAATTTGCGAGGGCCTAATAGGTTGCCGGCTTGCGATCGCGTCTAAGAACTCATGTACACATGTAACACCGTAAGCATCCCTCCAATGGCGATCCCTGCAAACACCATCATGACTAGCCGAAAGTGCCTTCGCTTTGTTGTAGTTGGCTAGCAGAAGATCGAAGCACTCATCAGTCACCTGCATCAATAGCGGGGCGAAAATTGGTTCACTCATGACACACCATTTGATTGTCAACCGTGACTTCTCAAGGAAACCTCTGAGTTGGTCTACCTGTTCATTGACCATGTTGTCAATGCATTCTGTTACTTCAACGAACCCACCAACAGCCGTCCCTAGCATGGACTTTAATTTTGCATGTGCTGACTCGGCACTATAGCATAAAAAATCTATTAGTTTGACTTATATAGGATACTTAAATATTATAATAATTACAAAGGTATACAATTCAATGTCACTTACTTATTCGTAGTTCACATCCCAAGATGTAGGAACTTATCAACCCATGCACGAACAATCGCCTCCTTGAATTCCATGAGCCAGGTGATGACAAGTACCATGTTTTTAATCTTCCCTACATATCTAGCACATGCCTTCATGTTTACTTGATCAGCCCAATAACCATCAATTGTAAACATCGAACCATATTTTGTACCCACATCTAGAGGTTGGTTTTGTTCCTGCATAATGTCACTTATGTACTAAAAACTTTTTCGCACACAATCTCACTATATGGAATTTTACAAAATATTATCAATAACGCTATATTATATGATGGTTTCGTTTTACAAAACTATGATTTATTATGTTTCGATTCAAACAACATATCCATAATTATATAAGCGCTCCCTCTATATAAACGTTCCGCTATAATATGACTCTATTCAAACTTAATTATATAAAATACTTCCGCTATATATATTTCCACTATAATATGATTCTATTCAAACATAATTATATAAAGGTTCTGCTATATATAAACGTTCCGCTGTAACAATAATAACTTACTTCGAGATTCTTCACGAGCTCCTCCAGATCACTATAGATAAAAATGTCGAACGGTAAATCGCCTCCTCCATCTTCTTCCGGTAACGCCATTTTTCTCCGATGCAAGAATAGGGATTTTGGAATCGAATACAATGAAAGTTGCATTCCAAATTCACTCCGACATTGCTTCTATATATAGGCTTTCGAAATTAACTCGACCATTGGTTGGCAACTTGGTAATTCGGTTTCGGCATACATATTGCAGACCTGGAGCTTCGGATTCGGCTCCAGAGATGCCGACTTGGGCACTCGGGATCGGCAACATGGCTGCCGACTTAGGAGCTCGCCAAGTCGATAACAAAATCCCTTATTGGGAACACGGTGCCAAACCCATCTCAGCCGGAGGATTTGACAGTTGAATGGGGGCCAAACCCATCGACGCTGAATTCACCACCGCTTATTGGGAAGTTCTGGTCCAAGGGCGAAATCTTGCCAAGTAAAGAGAGCTTGAATCTGCAAGAGGCAGGAAATCCCATGATTGGGGAAGAAGGCTAAGCCGACCAGGGAGTGGAATCTTGATGCCTACTTGCCTGATTTTTATTTTTCGCCTTTGTTATTGCATTTTAATGAGTAATATTATTAATATCCTCTTTTGGAATTGTTTCGGTGCAAGCAAGAAAAGTTTCGGGAGAGCTATCAAATTTATCCATAAGTGCTGCAAAGTGGACATTCTTGCATTGATGGAGACCCGTATCTCCGGGGAGAATGCGGACAAAGTTTGCAAGAAGCTGAATTTTTCTAACTATACTCGCATTGAAGCATCAGGCTTCGCCGGCGGGGTTTGGCTTCAGTGGAATGATGATAAATGCAGTCTGGACATACATGAGAAAGGTGCTGACTTTATTCATGCCTCGTGGGGGGTGGGGGTGGGGGTGCGAGAGTGCACCTTGTTACTGTCTATGAACCACCTACCTTTGCTCGAAGAGTGCGTTTTGGGGAGAATCTGGGAGAGTGTCTTAAGAACATCTCAGGGCCCCTTGGTGATAGGGGAGATTTTAACTGTGTGATTGATCCGTCGGAAACTCATGGAGGCACCGGAGCGGTTCACAGAGACAGTCATAAGTTTCGGGAGTTGATTAATCAGTACAATCTTTTTGACTTGGGCTATTTTGGACAGGAATTCACGTGGAGTAAAGAATCGTTGGGAGGGAGGAACATATCGAAGAGGCTCGATAGAACCCTTACCAATGTCGATGGCCGGCTGAAATTCCCTAACGCTAGAGTCCAACATCTGTCGCGCTATTCTTCGGATCATTGTCCTCTATTTTTTGAACTGAATCCCAAGGTTAGTATGAGGAAAGATCGCCGCCCTTTCAGGTTTGAAGCCGCTTGGATGAGCCACGAAAAATTCCCACAGCTTATAAAGGAGAAATGGAATCAGGATTGTGCTACGTCGGAAGCCTTAGAGAGTCTCAAGGTGGACCTCACGGTCTGGAATAAGGAGGTTTTGGGGTTAATTCAATCTAGGAAGGGGGATCTCATCAACGCCCTGGATTGCATCCAAAAGAAACTCGCGAGAAATCCGACGCCTGCTGGGTCCGAGTGGGAGGCTAAACTGAAGGCGACCCTTGATGTTACCTTGGAACATGAAGAAATTTTGTGGTATCAAAAATTCAGAGAGAAGTGGCTTGTGTTTGGTGATAGGAATACTAACTATTTCCACACCGCTACGATCATCCGCTGCAATCGGAGCAGAATAGGAGGGCTTATCACTAACGGTGGTAACTGGATCGAGGAGAGCGGAGAGGTTGAAATGCTAGCGCTGAATTATTTCAAAAACCTCTTCATGGAAGGGACGGAAGGGAGGCCGAGCAGGGACTGTCCAGCCGCTTTTCCTTGGTTGGAAAGTGATACTTGGTCTGAGATAACTAACATCGCAACGGAAGAAGAAGTCTGGGCCGCTATGAGGAGTATGGGTGCTTTTAAGGCACCCGGGATCGATGGTTTTCAACCAACTTTCTTTCACAAATGCTGGAACATTGTTGGAAATTCGGTTGTGGAGTTTGTTAGGGAGTTTTTCAGGACTACTTGCCTCCCAGCTGGGATCAATGATATGTTAATTGTTCTTCTTCCGAAAGTGGGAAAACCGGAGAAGATCCAACAATTCCGACCCATAAGTTTATGCCATGTGATATACAAAACTGTCACCAAGATCCTCACGAGCCGTCTACAGCCTATCATGAGTCGGTTGGTTGGCCCGACACAGGGGAGCTTTATCCCAGGGCGTTACATTTCCGATAACATTATCATTGCTCAAGAGGTTCTCCATTATATGAGGTAGAAGCAGGGGATCAAAGGGTGGATGTGTTTGAAACTGGATTTGGAGAAGGCCTACGATAGGCTTAGCTGGAATTTCATCAAGGACACCCTGCGGTGCACGGGTTTACCGGATCAATGGGTTAGGTGGATTATGGAATGTGTGAAAACGCCCAGGATGCAAGTTCTTTGGAATGGGGAGGTGACCGATCAATTCACGCCGTGCCGGGGAATCAGACAAGGGGATCCGATCTCCCCCTACATCTTCATTCTTTGTATGGAAAGACTGAATCACCTGATTGAGGAGGCTTTGGAGAGTAGGAAGTGGAAGCCTATAAGCTTAGCCAGAGGGGGACCGAAACTATCACATATGTTTTTTGCCGACGATATTCTCCTATGTGTGGAAGCCTCGTGTGCTCAAGTTAAAGTGATAAGAGAGTGCCTTGATACGTTTTTTGGTTTCTCCGGGCAACGGGTCAGTTTGGAGAAATCGAAGGTTTATGTCTCCAAGAATGTTAAGCCGAAGCTGCGTTGAAAAATCCATGAGGCGAGCGGAATTGAGGTCACTGACAATCTCGAAAAGTATATGGGCATCCCGATACTGCACAAGAGAGTGTCGGAAGGTCTGTTCTCACTAGTCCTTGAGGCCTTCGCGTCCAAATTAAAAGGCTGGAAGGCTTCCACTCTTAATTTTGCAGGGAGAATTACTCTCACCAGGGCGGTTCTTACAGCGCTCCCGGTGTACTCCATGTTGACTTTGCTCTTGCCGGCGAGTATCTGTAGGAAAATTGAAAAAACTTACAGGGGTTTTATTTGGGGTTCGAAGCCAGAAAGGCGTCGGATGCATAAAATCGCTTGGAGTGAGTTTATTCTACCTAAGGAGCTTGGGGGTCTGGGAATCAGAAGCATGGAAGACCTCAACTTTGCTCTTGTTGCCAAGTTGGGGTGGAGATTGCTGACTAGAGACGAGGGTCTGTGGAGCGAAGTCCTCTTGAGCAAGTACGCTAACACGGCCCTCGGAGGGTCCTCGGGTGCTTCTCATGTGTGGAAGGGTCTGACTAAGGCGGTTAACAAGGTCATTAAACCCAACATTCGTTGGAATCTAGGAGACGGTCAGAAAACCAGTTTCTGGGATGACAAATGGTTGGGCAATCAACCACTCTCGTCCCTGGTGATTGGTGATGGCCCTCCAGATGTCGACCAAAGATCGATTGCTGAGATGTGGGAGAATGGGAGTGGGTGGCGGTGGGACGACATCGCTCGCTACCTCCCACCGGAAACCGTCCTTAAACTGGCAGCTACGGCTGTCACGGAGAGGGAAAACTCGATATGTTGGATCCTTAGCAGCGATGGGGATTACATGGTGAAGACCGGATATGATGCCCTGAGGAATTCCGATACTGTCCAACTCGCCGATAAACCTTTCTACCGTGCTATATGGAAGCTGAGAACCACAGAGAAGGTGAGGACGTTCATCTGGACTGCGAGCAAGGGAGGAGTCTTGACCAACGCCGAGCGCATGAGATGACACATAGGTAACAATGATCGTTGTCCTGTTTGCTCTAAGTCAAGTGAATCCCTTGTACATTTATTTAGGAAGTGTGATTCTGCAAAGGAGTTTTGGCTGCAGGTTGAAGACACCCGGAGAATGGCGGATTTCTTTACTCTTCCCTTTGCTGCTTGGTTGAGGATTAACATACTCAACTCGACTGTGGATAGGGAAGGGGCTGAATGGAATGCCTTCTTCGAGGTGGCGTTGTGATGGCTATGGCGAAGAAGAAATGAATTTTCTTTTGATGGTGGGAGGAAGGACCAGCTGGTTACACTGGAGAATTGCAGAAGCCATGTTCGTGAGTATGAGAGAAGCCTTCAAAGTCTGCTTAGAGCTACGAAGAAGAAGAGGGAACAAATGGGTATTAGCTGGAGCCCGCCAAGCCCCGGTTGGGTTAAGATTAACTCGGACGGGGCAATTAGGATCTCAGGCGCCACGGCTGCTGGTGGTGTTATCTATGATGAGAGGGGAGACTGGATCAGGGGGTTCACTGTGAACCTCAGCGTTTGTTCTGTAATAGCTGCTGAGATGTGGGCTATTGCTAAAGGCCTTGAAGTGGCGTGGAGCATGGGGCATAAACAAGTTGTGTGTGAGACTGACTCGAAGGAGGCTCTGAGACTCTTGAAGAATGCGACGGTGCCTTCACATCCGTGCGCCAGCCTGGTGTTCCTATGCCATGGCTTCCTTAGTAGGAGCTGGGATATCCAACTCCGCCATACGTTCCGCGAAGGCAACTCCCTGGCTGACTTCCTAGCCGGTCTTTCCTTTTCTTTTCCTTTAGGCTTTACTTTGTTAGGCTCGATTCCGGATGCTGCTACTGGTTTTTTTGCTTGATGATGCGAGGGGGGTTTCTAGACCCCGTCTCTGTACTGTCGGGTGAGCTTTCTGCTCATCCCTCTCAATAAGGGCTTTGCCCAAAAAAAAAGTAGTGGAAAAGTGTAAAAAATGAGGTTTGAACCTATGACCTCTTACATCACTTTTACTTTCTTCTCTCCTTTTATCAAATAAACTAGACAACTTTGGTGTTCTTTCTCACATTTTTTTTTACCTTATTTTTTTTTTAAATATACCACGAAGTTCCGTCGTCGGAGGGGGCCGCCGCCCCTGCGGCTCCTGTGGCCGCCACTACTCACAAGGATACAAAGGATTAGCCATTAGGAAGTGGCCTATTTCTGATGTTGCACCACCAAAATAGATGTTCTAGACACCACATCATTGGAGGCAAGATATCCTCCGATCGGGCCGAGCCCGGTTTCTTCGTTCAGCTCCTTGAGACCAACCAACTGAGCGCAATCGGTCTTCATGTGTCGCCCCACCATCACGAGGTCGTACGATGCTACCATCGATTGCAGGAAGGTCGCGGTATCACCTCCGTCTCCAACCATTTCCTCGATGTAGCTAAATTGCTGATTATACAACACATTCCTCTCGACATCCCTCAATGCAGCGGACTCAATGTGGCTTAGGTCAGGTTGTCCGGAAGAGACAAGTCGGATCACGAACACTCGGGCCCTCGAGTCCCTCCCCATTCGCTTGGCGAGGGCTAGGGTCTCCTGGTCATCAAGGCCCCCTATGTAGATCACCGCCACCAAGAGCGGCGGCTCCTCCGGTGGTGGGGAGTTTGAATCGGTTGCGATGGTTGTGAGAGCTTGTCCGGTGCTAGCTCGTCCAATGCTGCCACGGTCTACAAGGACAGCGACCGAGCAAGGCGACTTGCTGAGAAGCTCGGCATTGAGAGCCTTTTGCTCGTTGTCGTCGGATTCAATGGAGCCGTCATGACTGAATTTCCTATGGAAGGGGAGCAGTATGATCGACACGAGCTTGTCCAAGGCGAGAGTGCACGAGTCCTCGTACAATGATTCGAAGTGAGACACGGCTGTGAAGATGTGAATCGAAAGGAACTCGTTGCATCCTCGCACGAATCGATGGAATGACCATACCACATCGTCAGAGTAAGATGTGCTTTTCGACACCTTCTTCTTTTGCATATCATGAGCAATGAAGATCGGGTGTGCTCGCCCCACCAGCTTCACAAGGTGAAGGGCATACAATACTACTTTGTTGGTATCAGAAGGACAACAAGCACCGATAAAACGAGTAATCGAAGGTATCCGGTCGGATCTCAAGAAGCATGCTAGAATCCGAAGCTCGGAGATGTATTTGCAGTGCAAGATGTCTCTCCTTTGGTAGCCAGCATACTTTTTGAGAGGATGGTAAAGGCACTTTACAACAGGGGGTGTAATTGTTGCAATTATTAGTGACCATATGATCATCACTGTGTAGCTTGGTGTGCTTAGCACCTGCACAATCAACATAACAACACGTCAAAAAAAAAACCTAGTTCAACAATATGAAAAATTGTGAGTACCCAACCTATGATTTCGATAGGGTCCCGTCACACGTTACGATCCGAAAACTTTGTTCAATTGCAAAGATATAGGCTAGCTAGGGGTCGTTTTGCATTGATATCCAGATATCAGAAATCAGATATCAACCCCTGATATCTGATATCTGTGTTTGGTATAGACAGATATGATATCGATATCATTTGGGCCTATTTGATATACTGATTTCGAGGGAGGTATCACTTGATATCATCTAGATATCAATACCAAACGAGCCCATATATAGTTACCTCGGATTCCCTGAACAAAATCAAGGTGCCAACATCAACAATGCCTTTGATAGACATAATAAAGCTAAGAGCAAGAGCATCAGTGAACGCCATTTTGGAGTATAATCCACAGAACAAGCTGTTGAAGAACTTGGCAAAGTAGGCGAGAATAGCAATGAAAAGGTGGTGAGATGTAAGGTGGTGAGCATCATGGTGGTTACGTGTAAACGCCTTTGAGTTAACTCGAAGATAGTCGCCAAGATGCATATAGTCACCACCCATGTAAGCCGTGACCACAAAGAAAGGCAGAACCAATCCGGTGACGAAGAATTCGAGCTTCTCTACAATGGCAGCTCCCATAGGCAATCCATCAGGTACAACCGCGCCCACGATAAAAGCCCCTAAGACCACCATCTGCTCGGCATACTGTGTCGTCAAGGCTCCGACCAACATCAGAAGGTACCCAAACGACAGAAACAGTTGGTTGACAGGCCTGCCTTGTGGTGTCTGTTTGATCATCCAACATAATATCGGCCTGAACACGAACATGCTAACGATGACCAACGCAAAGGGAGTGATCAGCTTCAAAGGATCGTAAATTCGACGAGTAAGAATGTTAGCTATCACCAACAAAACCATGCTCAAAATGTGACCAATAAGCGCCGAAGACAAGGCCAATCTCCCAAGCTCCGAGCTCATCAATTTCATGTCCAAAAGGAAGGCGGCGACGTTAGGGAAATGAGTGAGTGGGAGTGTTGTCAAATTGATGTATAGATCTGCAACATCTTGGTCAGTACTTTCGACTACCCCATCGAGGAAATCCGGATAGACGTAAACGAGGAAGCCGACACTGAGGGCGATAGGTAAGATCGAGTCCAAGATCCCGATCACAAACGCCTTTTTCCCCGTCTTGAGTATGATGGAGAAGTCCATTTTCACCGCGATGATGTACGAATACATCATGTAAGATACCATCGCCAGAGTTTCATCGGGGTTTCTAGAGTTGCTAGGGAAAACCACTGCATGGACTGCATTGTAGTAGTCGTACCTTTGCAAGAGCGTAAATGGAGAGAAGAAGATGCCAATCTACAATATGATCGATAACAAAATGATCGATCCAATTAATTAAAGCTGAGCAATAAAATTTAAAATTAACCAATGTGTATCGAGGGGAGTGTTGAAACGTACGAACATCTGGGTTACGATCGGAGTCAAGCTTAGATGGACGGAGAAGAGGCGGTGGAAGGCCTCGACGAAGGCGTGAGTGGTGATGAGCTGGAGGAGGACGGTCGAGAACTCGATTCCCGACGTAGGAAGATCGAGGCCTGGAACCCTCAGACAAGACACTGAGTGTGATCTGCCGCCGGAATTCATCGATCGATCGTTAACTAACTGTTTCAGATCCAAAGCCCTGTGAAATTAAGAGGGGAAATTGGAACAAATGTTAGGAGAGTCTGAGAGATCTTGATCCATCCAAGGAGAAGGAGAAGACCGGTTTAATACCATATTCAAATATTCCTGAAATACTGGATTTTTTTTTTTTTCAAAATAGTAAAAAAAAAATTAAAAAATCTTATTGCTGGTTTGAAAATCATTTATGATTTTTGCATATCATTCCATTAATCCAACTTTTGAGTTTCTTATTGCTGGTTTGAATTCAGATATTTGTGCTACTATAAATAACTTACCATGGAGGATTGTAGTGTGAAAGTTTTTTATTTTTCATTTTTAACTATGCATAATATAAGTAAATAAACTCAGATCTTATAGGGTGGTTGTCATTGAAGGTAGGAAGCCGAAGGGTGAAAAACTTTGATGTGATTTCTCAATCTGAACTAAGACTAGGCTTTTATTTGACTTACGGTTAAAACTTAAAACAATTTAAACTTAAATTTAAATATATATATATATATATATATATATATATATATATATATATATAGGAATTGGTTGGTAATTATCATATCAACCAATTTCAAATCGGTTGGCAATTGTAATACCAACTTTTCTGTTTCAATTACCGTTACTGTACCGACTTCTGAAACTTGATTTTGAGTGGCGCGTGTTGATTTGGTTTTTGTGGAAAATTTTGCCCAGACCTACAATACACATTGACAATCTATGAACCGAAATTCAAATAGATTGTAATCCCAATTCAAATCTGAAGCCCAAATTAACAAATATTTCATACTGACATTTCAAACAAACCAAAATAAATAAAAAAAAATAGAGTTCACTAATTTCTAAAGAAGATCAACATTAACAGGTTCAAAATTAACAATCTTGGAGTCATCAATCTAAAGAATCGGAGTTGATAATGCTCAGTGTCCCAGGCAATGGATCCGAAAAGAGGCATCAAAGATGCACGGAGCTCATCCACTCGCCTTCCTGCCTCGACAGAAAGGCGTCCATCAAGATGTCGCGAAAGGACTTTTCGTGCAAATTGCAGTAGAAATCCCGAACCACGCTATGCAGTCGGCAAGAGCTAATCTTTCCAGTACTACTGTCCTTGTCTACGACTTCGACCAGACTTCTCTCCACCAGCTCATCCAAGCTTCTTTGAGCAACTTTCGTCGCCTCTGACCATCTCCACCGAGTGAGAACACGATTACCAATCCATTTGTTGAATAGCTCATCAGCAGGGATCTCAACACCCTCAGGATAATCCAGCATTTTCATCAGGCATAACCGTAAGCGCCGTCCCAAGGTTTCATGACTCACTTTCAGCACTTGCTCAACCTCCCACTCGAGCAAGGACTGACCACTGCATTGTCCCCATGGAAAAGAAATTCCTTGGGAGGGTTTTCTAATATGCGTGAGAATAAAATGCGCTATAGTTGACAGAACAGGTTGGGCATTACTCCTATCAGATATAGACATAAACAGACCAAAGGTACCATTGCATTTGATGAGTCCTCCGAGCAAAAGAATCGTCAAGGGAAGGCCAATGGTGCCTTCTATAATGAAATTCCCTGCCACATTCATTTGAAGGGTTGATTCAATAGAAAAACACAAACACACTACATCAATCATATGTACAAGTATTTGTTCTATTAATTGGTGAAAATCTCATACCTTCTGTTCCAACAATAGCTTTTTTCTTCCGGAGAAGTTCCCATTTCTCCTGGTTGTTTAGATATCTTGGTAGAAGAACGAATCCTTGACGGTCTACATAGCTCATCACCTTGATTTCACAAGTTGTGATCAGTAGTTTGCTAGATGAATGTGAACTACCTTGGATTGATGAAAAAGCAGGCCGTAAGCAATCCCATGCTTCAGAGATCTGAAGATCATCAAGAACCACCAAACATCTCTTCTCTTCCAAGATTTGACTTATCTTTTCACTCAATGCCTCCTCTTCAAGATCCGGGACATCCAGGTCATCATCAGCATTGCCATTGCGAGTCAATAGTTTGAGTAAGATGTGTTTAAGAACATCTACCACTCGGAACTCTGTGCCTAAAAAAGCCCAAACGATAGCATGATCGAAACGCTCCTTAACGTTCCCCCTTCTCAAAACCTCCCTAGCCAGAGTAGTTTTTCCGATGCAGGTGCTTCTCCGTCAATTCTTCAACTTCGTAATTCAGATTTGTAATGTCAGACAACCACTTCCTCACCACCAAGTCGTCTTCTTGTCTATCACGTGCGTCAGCTAAGAATCCCTTCAAGGATTCGAACTCTTTTCGGAGATCTGTTATCACTCCTGGAACTGCTATTCGGTAGCTCCACTCTCTTCTTATCAAGGAGGCGAGTATGATAATAGCCTCGGACAAGAAGACTTGGCGGGACATCTTTTGTTTTTGTTTTCAGTTTGCAAAGAAACTGGATTCCACCGAACCTTGTGTGAATTCCTTGGCACCAAATGCAATCCATATGGCCCTGGGAGAACAATGATCCCACCCAAGAAAAAGAAAAAAGAAAAAAAGTGGGGGTGGTACTTGGTAGGGGTTGAGGAAAAGGACGGAACTCTATGGGATCCAGGTGGCCATTGCAATAACAGAAACACAGATGTGTTTTTGTGATTGGATAGCAATGGATACAAGATAAGGAATCAAGAAGAACGAAGGTGGCCATTGTAGCTAATTTGTGTTTTTGGGATAGCAATGGCCACCTAGATCCCATAGAGTTCCTTCCCTCCTTTTCCTCGACCCCCACTAACCCTTTTTTTTCTTGGGTGAGATCATTGTTCTCCTGCAGACAGGGCACTCTATGGGGTTGGTGGGGTTGAGGAAAAGGAAGGAACTCTATGGGATCCAAGATGGCCATTGCTATCCCAGAAACACAAATTAGTTACAATGGCCAACTTCGTTCTTTTTTATTCCTTACCCTGTATCCATGGCTATCCAATCACAAAAACAAAAACATACTAGCTAGGAATCCATATAAATGGCCTCCTCCATTGTGTGCTCGGCTGCAAAGCAGCTTGGCTTACAGTTGGTAGAAGAAGCAAAATACTTGTACGCTGTGAAAGACAAGGTGGAGGGGCTACATGAAGAGCTCACATGGATGCATACTTTTCTGCAAGATGCAGATACAAGAGAAAATCAAGACGTAATCATTCGCATGTGGGTGTCTCAAATTAGAGACTTTGCATACGATTCAGAGGATATCATCGAGAAATACCTCCATAAAGTGTCTAGCCATAGAAAAGAGGCTATCTGGAATATCTTCAAATGGTTATCTTGCATTTGCAGCGATGCCAAGGCACTCCATGAAGTGGGAGCTGACATAGATCGTCTGAAGCAGAAGATTTCCGAGCTTTGCACCAGGATGCAAACTTACGGAGTGAACAACAAAGTGATGGGGAATCCTTCAGATACAAACATGGTCATGGAATTGAGGCGGACTAATTCTCACATTGAAAGAGAGGAGATCATAGGGCTGAGTGAAGCTACAACAACGTTGGTTGGCAAGTTGGTGGATTCAGATCACAAAGTTGTTTGCGTCATAGGAATGGGAGGCCTGGGGAAAACAACCCTTGCAAAGATGGTTTATCGAGAGATAAGTGAGGAATTTAAGAACCGAGTTTGGGTTTATGTATCACAACAGTTTCAAACGAGAAATATTTTGGAGGCAATTTTACTCAAGCTCAAACATATCGATGAATTAAAGAGGAGGAGTATCAGAGACCTAAGAGATGATGAGTTACCTTCAGAGATCTGTAAAGTGTTGATGGAAAAGAAATGTTTGGTTGTTCTTGATGATATCTGGAGTGAGCAGGCCTGGGACAGATTAGCACCTGCTTTCAGGACACTCGGGCGTTCTCAGAGCAAACTGTTGCTCACAACTCGCAATGAATGTCTACTATCACATGTGGATAGTAGAGGATACAATCATCCAGCAACGCCTTTGACAGAGGAGGAGAGCTGGAACCTGCTAAAGAAGATATCTTTTAGTGGAAATATTGCCACTTCAGGTATGGATATAATTTTTGGAATTAAGGAGAATAGCTATCACATTGAAATATACAGTATCATTTTCTACCCAGTTATTAAATGGTATCTTCACAAGGTGCAGCTCGTTACAAACCTACATTTCGCTTTGCAATTTCTATGCATTCATATTTCATATAATCAAGCAAGAAATGCTTACAATAGAGAAATCCATATATTCAGATTGGATCTAACCTGTTTACATTCGCATTGCAATTATATGTTTTCATATAATTAAATAGCTAATCAGTTGAGAATATAGAGCCATAAAAATATAAAATTTACTGTTTATGACAAGCAAGAAATGCTTGCAGAGTTGCAGGAGAGAAATCCATGAGAATGTAAAGAGGTTAAATTCATCAAATTTTAGCAGTGACATATAAGCAGTTTCTACATCCAACTTACATTCCCTCAGCCCGCACCCTACGTGGAACTGTAGGTCTGCAATAACACCTAACATGGAACTTACATACCCCATCAATAAACCTACTCAAAAGGGCCGAAATTTCAGCAATTCTGGTTTGAGATTTTAAACAATTTATTCAGCATATAAAGAAAGTGGAGTGTTCCGGGTTACAGCAAAGACCAATACTTAATGCTATAGTATCTCAATTTGCAAAATTCTATTGCGCGTTTGGCTTCATCTATGTTATTTTTCTTATTCAAGTGTATGTGTTTTCAGTTGTAGACAATCAGATGGAGGTGGTGGGAAGGGAAATGGCACAGCATTGCAACGGTCTACCTTTAGCACTTGTCGTGCTTGGAGGCATTTTAGCAACTAAAAGTACACTTGATGAATGGAAAAAAGTGAGAGAAGATTTTGACTCTTGCTTGAAAAAAGGCACAAGCAAACAAGATCATTTGAGTGTATCACAAGTACTTGAGTTAAGCTATGATGATTTGCCTTATTACTTGAAGCCTTGTTTCCTTCACATGGGAAATTTTCCAGAAGATTTTGAGATTCCCACAAAAAGATTATACTATATGTGGGAAATTGAAGGTTTAGTTTCACAGCCAACATATATAGGTGGAGAAGAAGTGTCACCAGAAGCTATTGCTGAAGATTACTTGAAGGAGTTGGCAAACAGATGTCTGGTTCAACTGGGTAGAACAGGAAAAATGGGAAAGATAAAATCCTGCCGCCTTCATGATCTCATACGAGACATGTGTCTAAAAAGGTCAAAGGAAGAGAATTTTCTCAAAGTCATCGAGCATGGAGATCTTGAAAAGCAATCAAGAAACGGCTCCTCGTCTCTGCTAAATCAAAGATTCCGTCGGCTGGCAGTTTATATGCATAAAAGTACCAACAGTTTACAACACTTTATATCAGATGAGAATAGTCACCATGTTAGATCCCTCTTGTTCTTCCCAGCAGGAGAAGTTCCACGCAAGCTTGATTGGCCACAAGGGGCAGTTCCAGAAGCCTTAAAGTCGGTTCGAGTTTTGCATTTTGAAGATATCTGTATACGATCACTTCCAAAGGAAATTGGAGACTTGATTCACTTGAGGTATTTAAGCTTGAAGGGAACTCGTTTAAGTAATGTACCGTCATCTATTGGAAAGTTGAGGTACTTACAGATCCTAGATTTACGAGTATGTGAATGCATTGATGTGGAAATACCCAATGTGATATGGAAGTTGAAGAGGTTGAATCATTTGTATCTTCCCAACAATTGGAATGTTGTTGCAAAACTGAGGCTCAAAGGTCTAATCCTATTGGAGACTCTTGAAAATTTAAGGCTTGAAGAGTGCATGGTAAAAGATGTGTTGAAACTGACAAAACTGCAGAAAGTTTCCCTGGCAGATTATGTTGTGACTGAAATTGAATGCTTCAAGTCTTTTCTGAAGTGTTTCGACCTTCCACCAGATCATCTTAGAAGGCCATTATCACTGACGCTTGATGGAAATGTAATAAGTAATGACCCCAGTATACTAGCATCAAACTCTCACCTACAGTTCCACAGACTACAGATATCTGGGAAGATTTTGGTAAGACTTAGGCATGCCAGAATATTTCCACACGACTTGCAACAGCTAACTCTAGACAACTGTGAGCTCGAGGATGACCCCATGCCAATCTTGGAGAAGCTTTCTCACCTTACAGAACTCACGCTAGGGAAGGACACTTTCTTGGGGACCAAAATGGAATGCACTTCTGGAAATTTTCCCAAACTCGCTGTTTTACGGCTAGTTCACCTGAGCAAATTATGTGACTGGATAGTAGAAGAAGGAGCTATGCCTGATCTGAAGAACTTATACATATATTCATGCGAAGAGTTGGCACAGGTACCAGGCGAGCTGCCAACAGAAGTCAAGGTTGGTTGTCGTCCTTGCATAGCTGGGGTCGAGAAGTATGGAAATTGCTATTACAAGCCCCAGTAAGCTCCTGGTTCATGCTGTCTTCCTCTCATGAACTTTAATATTGACTCATGTTGTGTACTTGTGTGTTTTCAGTCATCTCTCATATCACTTCTGGATCATATATGTTTTTTGTCTCTCATTCCAATCTGAACTTCTGAGTTTCTTTCCTTGATGTTTGTTTTCAGATATGTGTAATACTATCATAGAACTTCTGAGTTTCTTACCTTGATGTATGATTTCAGATATTTGTAATACTATCCTAACTTACAGCACGGATTAAGTGTGAAAGTTTTTATTTCTCATTTTAGGAATGTTGAACATCTAATCAATGGTTATCAGGTGGAATAGGCTTCAAAGTTGATGAATTTACCCTCAACTAGTTCAGTTCCCTACTGTCGAATCGTTACTGAGATGAAATTGTTCAATTGCTGTATTAGGTTTCAGAGTTTAAACGAAACTTGCCATTTCAGTGAAATCATGGCGTATTTTTTCTTCAATTCAATTATCTCAATCGAACAATTTCACAACCGCCTTTCGAACAACTCGTTTTTCTTCATCAAGCAATCAATTCCTCCCAAAATTGAAAACAAGATTATCTAAGATCACATAGCATTTCTCAATTTGATGCAGTAATAAGAAGGAAATCAAGTGATGATAATAGCTTCAATAGTCAATACCTCGCAAACTTTCTCCTCGCACATCACAGTCAGTCACAAGAGAACACAGAAACGGGAGGCGATGTTAATTCCGTTGATTGTTGGCTCACCGCCGGTGAGAGGTCGTAGTGTCGTACAATGGCCTCCTCCTCTTCCATGGTGATAGACCACGCCGGCGGCCATGTTCATCTGAAATTCTCCGATCAGACGGGCAAACCCCCGAGAATGTTAAAACGAATGCAGTCCAGATTGAGAAACACAAAACACCTTAAAAACTCGCCGGGCTGTAATCGTAGCCCGGCCCGTAATTTTTCCTTTTTCCATGACGATCCGTCCGGATTTTTTCGGCCCATAACCGATAAATATATAGAGGTTGTATTTAATCAAGTATTTTTTTTGTTTTTTCGAAGCAAGATAAGATTTAGGGAGGGCCCGACGAGTGACAAGCCTTCCTAGTGCGTTCTAACGGACGAGATAACCAGAAAAAGATAAGTCGAACAACATTACTAAAGAAAGAAAGATCAAAATAAAATCCAAAGGCACTAGTAGCCCGACCTTCGAATCAAAAAAAAAGATCAAAATGACTAGGGTTAAAAGTTAGAACTTAAAAGGGTTAAAAGTTAGAACTTAAAAGTACAATGGATAAATTTTATAACTAAGGTTTATCATTATAATGGTTAGCGAAAATTGAAGCCGAGATAAATGTAATCAAATCATTATATCGACATCGAAAAAAAATTATAATCAATGTAAAATTAATTAATTGAATGTCCTCTGTTAATTTTATGCAATTGAGGATCTAAATGCATAGATGGCATATATATTTCCTTTTCCTTAGTTTAACTTTTGATGTTGTTAAGCAATCTCTATATAGCATCTATAAAGGATTAAAGGAATGAAGTAACACATACAACTTAACTAACGCCATATACATAATTAATCAGTTTGGTTAAACTTGAATCAGGTGTTCTATGTGCTTTAATTAATTTGTTTCCCTTTGTTAAGTGGTTGCTTGAAAATATAGGAAGGTATATTGTTTTCTTGTTAAGTGGTTGCTTGAAAATATAGTTGTTGTATGTACGTACGTTAATTACTTAATCCTCCAATAGTAACCAAATGGTGTGGAATTAACATGCCTAGCTAGTTTGGGTCGGTTCATGGTTAAGCACTTAGCACAGTTACACAGCTAATCTTTTTTAAAAAACATATATTACTGTATATTTTTATATACGTTAAAAACTATATAACATATTAAATTTTTTTAATTAATTTTTTATAATTTAATAAGTATGAAATTATTGAAAATATGATATATACATTTATTTATTTTTAGAGCGGAGGTGTTATTAATAATTAGTTTATCGTGTCTACCTTTATGCACAAAGTATTACAAGTTAAGAAATCGAAATGAGAGATTGTTTTAAATACAAAAATAAATGAATTTAAAAAAATAAAAATTAATCCGTAGAGGAGTAATTTAGGACTTCTACCAAAACAAAAAAGGAGTGATTTAGGGTGAGGTTAGATTGTTAATATATTAATAATTCATTATTCATAATATAATCATTTGAACTCAATTTTAATGAGTATTTGATTGATTGTTGTATTGTTTTTATCATGGTTTTTTATGAGCTTAGATAATAAAATAAAACAATTACTAATAGATAAGGTTGCGCTTTCATCTTCATTAGTTTGGAAAGATTATGAAATAAGTTGGTTTAGATTTTATAGACTTAAATTCAGTATAATTTTTATGAGAAGGATTTTTATTCAAATAAAAAAAATTAAAATAGGAAGAGATAATGTTAAAATCTAACAATCAAACGTATAATATACTATTAAAATCTCTCCAACTTTCATGAGTTCCATCACAAATCTATGGAATATCATATATATTTTTTTCCATTTTTTTAATCAAATGGAATATCATTTCTTGATAACTAGATAACAACGTGACTACATGTTTGTTCCAAACTTTTCAAACATTTTTAATTCCACGTGATATCCACGTGAGCGCCCCAAACGTGCCCAACAACTAAAATTCCGAGCCACCAAATTTGTTTTTATTCTCTTATTTCTCCCTGCAAGAAAATTAATCAAATTTTATTTCTCTAATATTCGGAGTATATAATAAATAAATAAAATTTATAACCCAAAAAATAGAAATAACTTTTTGTAACTTAAAATTGAAGGGATATTCTTAATCTTATAAATGAATTTTATTCATTTGGAAGATTTATGTGCAGTGGTTTGCAAGGCAGGATCTCATGTCGTCATGAGTGCTGGCCCGTCACCAAAGCTCAAGAACAGAAATTGACCGTGGCTGAGATGAGGATGTTGCGATGGATGTGTGGGCATACGAGACTTGACAGAATCAGAAATGAAGACATTAGGAGTAAAGTTGGAGTTGCAAGTATTGTGGACAAGCTGAGAGAGTCCAGATTGCGGTGGTTTGGGCACGTTCGGCGGAGACCTGGATCGGCGCCTGTTCGTAGGTGTGAGAGTTTGGAGTTTGGAGCTATTTGTAGGGGTAGAGGTAGGCCGAAAAAGAGTTGGATGGAGGTTATTAAGCAGGATCTTAATCTGCTCAACTTATCGGAAGAATTGACTTTGGACAGAGACCGTTGGAGGAGGGCTATTCGGGCTTCGGATGTCTAGCAGTACTAGGCTGGGATTTTGTTCTAATGTGGTTGCTTTTATTCCGCCTCCCTCTTTGCTTCTTCGTGCCTCTTTTTCTACTGTTTAGCGTGCTTTGATGGGATTGATATGTCTACTATTTTGGGTCTATCGGAAACACTCTCTCGATGTATTCGGGAAAAGAGTGCGTACATCCTGACCCCCCAGACCCTGCTTAATTGCGGGATTTACTGGGTAGTAGTAGTAGTTGTTGTTGGAAGATTTGACTAATTCGAGAGGAGGTCAAATGAATGCATTAGACGTTGAGGGGTCCCATTACCCTTCATGGACCCCACCACCATAACCATTGTGAAACCGTTAGAAAGGAAGGCTCGAATCCTATGGAGTATTTGCCTAATGAAAATTAAATAAAAATTAATAAATTGATTTTATTCTCTTTTATTTTTTCATTTATATTTTTTTATCCTCAAAAATTGACATCTAAGTACACCAATCATTCACTTTTTTTACGTTGAGTAACTGGATAACAACTTTTTTTACGTTTTCACAACTCAAACTCAAATGTAATCTCTGTAAATTACTCAAATTGTGGAATCAGTTAATTTTATTTGCATTTTTTTTAGTAATTTTCTCACTGTTTAATTTCCCTTTATGACAGGTCAACCACACCTTCTTAACAACATCGCATCTAAACCGTCCAACCTTTAATCTCCCTCCATCCAACGGCTCGGAACCCTTACCCGCTGGAAAAAAAAGAAGCCAGGTCAGATAATAAATATCTCAACCGCGCGATTTTCCCGGGCAGTTTGGGCTGCCCGCCCGATAAATAGATCAATACAGGCAACAGCAAGCAAATCAAAACTAAAAAAGAATAAAATAAAATCAAAACCACACTCGAATTTGAAAAATATAAATTGAATCGAACTTTTTCTTCATTCCTCTGAGAGGGGTTTTCGTTTTGAAATGGCGTTATAGAACGAAGAGGAATTTAAGAGGGAGAGAAATTCCAGTGAGAACAATCAAGATCGAGTTTAATCATTGTGTGTGTGTGATTTGATTATGAGATTCGAGAATCAGAAGCAGCTGATTTGCTCTTCCTTCGGATCGTTGCTTCCACAATCCATTTCCTCGTTTGATTTCTCCATTAAGAAGTTGAAGGGCGATGACGATGGCGGCGGAGGCAGAGGCGATGGATTCTCAGGTCTCGTCGCTCGTACATTGTTGAGGTGGAACGCCAATGGCCGGCGGTGGCACCACCACCACCACCTCCGCCGGCGGAGGCGACATTGCCTACAGTTCGTCCCGATTCTCGCTCTGTTCTCGGTTGTCGCGCTGTTCTCGCTCATCTCCCCTCCCGTTTCCTCTCCCGATCGAATCCGACGTCGTTTGGCGGTGAGAGAGACTCTTTCGTCTTGTGTAGCGACGTGTTTCCGTTGCATTTTTTTTTCTGATTTCTTTTTTCGCAATTGATTAGATGGAAGAAAATTCTAGCGTAGGCGGAGGATTGAATTCGAATGGAGAGGTATGCGAATTCCTCTGTTCAATCACAGTTTCGAGTGATCGGCGAATTGAATTTTTCGCCGGTGAATATTGATTTATAAAATTTGAATTCCAGGTTCGTGATCTTTGGATGTCTAAGCGGTCGGAGTTGTACTTCAGTTGTAGCAATGCAAGCAAGAGATTTTTGAGTGAGTCTTAAGCTTGTTGATTTTCTATGAATAGGTTGCTTAAGTGTCACTTATGGTATAACTTCTGTTTTTGTTTTAATTACACAGTAAACATGACACTGCAGTTTTGCTTGATTTGAGAGTTTGATTTCTTTTGTTTTGTTTTGAATTGATAGCTTCCGATGTTAAGACTCATCCGGATCGATACTTGTTGATTTCAACCAGTGGAGGATTGAATCAACAGAGAACAGGGGTGAGTTACATTTATGTGAATTTCTTAATTAGGAGACTTTATCTTCAATGATGCAAGAACTTCAATGTGTATGGGTTTGTGATGGATTTTTCGCTTCCATAGCCTATGTTGTTCCAAGTCTTCTTAGCTATCAATACCGATTGAAGGTGTAAAATGTGTCAGAGGGAGAGTGATGTTGCTTCTGCACTCCTCTCTGATCATCTAGGCATCCTATATTCCTATTGCTGAATGTTAGTGTTCTAGCATTTAATGTGATGATGGGCAGTGACAAATTTAGAAACACCTTGAAAATGTAGTATGACTGATCAAATACCCTATAGAAGGAAACCATGACGATGGACTTGTTTAATCTTGATAGATTTAGTCTTATAGCTTATGTTATACAGTATTTAGTTTATGCTTCGCTGATCGACTTATTGGAGTGTGTTCTGTTGATAATGATGGCAACAGATAATAGATGCTGTTGTTGCAGCCTACATTTTGAACGCCACTCTTATCGTCCCCATGTTGGACCAGAATTCTTATTGGAAGGACACCAGGTTTGTTTCCGACTTTCTAAGCTACTAAAATTCACATCATAACCAAGATGAAAAGGATAATATTCAGTATATAACTAATATGGCCATTTTTCATGCAGTGACTTCGATGATATCTTTGATGTTGATTGGTTTATTTCGTCTCTTTCGAAGGATGTCAAAATAATAAAGCAGCTCCCACCTGTAGGGGGAGAGGCTATTGTACCTTTGCGATATCGCGTTCCAAGAAAATGTGCTCCCGACTGTTATCTGAGCCGCGTCCTGCCTCTACTCAACAAGAAATATGTAAGTGCCATTTTTCACACAGTTCACCTTTGATGATTTATATCATAAGTGAAATTTATAACTATCATATGGTCAGCTCCTTGTATTTTGACAAACAGCTCTTTGATTGATCAAATGGCAGAAGTTGTAATAAAATTAATGAATACAGTATCATACTTTAGAACAACAGCCGTGTAAATCTTGTGCTATATTTTTTTCATTGAAGTTTTGAAGGAACTGTATTTTAGATGTCTGACCGAACAAATGCAGTAGCTTATATATGATCTTGAATCAATTTCAGTTGCACTTTCCATTTCTTCATGGTGCAGGCTGTCCAGCTTACAAAATTCGACTACAGATTAGCAAACAGTTTGAACCCTCAACTGCAGAAGTTGAGGTGTAGAGTGAACTATCACGCGTTACATTTCACTGATCCGATTCTTGAGATGGGCAGGGTGTTGGTTGACAGAATGAGGATGAAAAGCAAACACTTTATTGCTTTACATTTGCGGTAAGAAAGCAACCGTAATCCTTATATTCAGCGGAATAATTATCATGCTTGCTGAACCCTGCAGTCACAAATTCATGTATTGGATCAAATGCAACAGGTTTGAGCCCGACATGCTAGCATTCTCTGGATGTGATTATGGTGGAGGAGAGCAAGAAAGAGCTGAGCTCGGGGCTCTCAGAAAGCGTTGGAAAAACTTACATGTAAGTCAATCAATTCAAGACCTCCTTGTTTGATCTGAATTAAGCATAAGAAGATCCTGAAATTTTTATACTCAAATTGTAAACAGAAACCTAACCCAGAGAAGCAAATGAGGCAAGGAAGGTGCCCTCTCACCCCAGAGCATGTCGGACTAATGCTGAGAGCACTGGGGTACGGGAGTGACGTTCATATATACGTTGCCTCAGGTGAAGTGTACCGCGGTGAAGTGACATTGGCACCTCTTAAAGCACTCTTTCCAAATTTTCATTCTAAAGATACTATTGCAACCAAGGAAGAGCTGGCCCCATTTGCGCAATACTCAGCTCGTATGGCTGCACTAGATTTCATCGTCTGTGATGAAAGCGACGTTTTTGTCACCAACAACAATGGCAACATGGCTAGGATCCTTGCAGGAAGAAGGTATGTTTGGACACTTCAGTTTACATTACAGACCTCCTGAATTTCCGGCTGAGCAACTCCATCTTTGTATGCAGGAGATACTTCGGCCATAAGCCAACAATACGTCCGAATGCAAAGAAGCTACACCCACTGTTGCTGACTTGGAACAACAGCACATGGGAAGAATTCGCAACCGGTGTCAAAACAGTACAGGTTGGCTTCATGGGAGAGCCAAATGAGGTAAGGCCAGGGAGGAGTGAATTCCATGAAAATCCGGAATCTTGCATATGTCGAAGCTCCTTGATCAAAACCGGAGATAAACAAAGTGAGCTGAGTCATAACGCAAGTAGTAGTGATGGCGAGCCTACTAGCAGTTACCAAAGTGATGAAGACGAGCAAGATCCTACAGATCAGCCAGAGAACGAAAATGAGCCTGGAATCCGACAAGTAGTCAGACTCGGTAGGAAAACCGCAGGCTCTACTCGCATCCTCCAAGCTGAGCAATTAGAGTATGAAGAACTACTTTCGGATTAAGTAACACACATCGACAAAGTGGAAACAATACATGTACATAGATTTTTTATTTTTTTGGCATGATGATGCTTGCTTGTAAATGTGATAGGAAAAAAGAAAAGGCAGGCTTAGCAGAGTTTGAACATCAACCTAGGGTATATATTATATATATACACATAGGCAGTTTTTTTCTTCTCATCCATTTGGTTTGTAACCAAATAATTCATGGCATTAAGATTTAGGTAGCAACTGATAAAACCTGCATACGTTTCAGTGAATTGTTTCATTATTGTTTTATTCTTTTTGGCCTATATTATCAATTTTTAGGATGGAATTGTTTGAAGTGTTTGATTGAGCTTTATACTTCCATAATTACAGTAAAATTATACTACCTCCGTTCGGAAAAACTTGACACTTTACTATTCATGCACGCGTTTTTAGGAGATAAAATCTATATAAAATATTTAGTTTTTTTAATAATTTTTTTAACAACTTCATAGTTATTATTTATGAGTACAAACTTGTTAAAAAAAATTATAAAAAAATGAATATTTTATATAGTTTTTATCGTTCTAAAAAAACGTGCATGAATAGTAAACGACAAGTTTTGCCGAACGGAGGGAGTACAAGTTTTTGCTATCGCGAAAGTCGAAACCAATAGTGACCTCCGGGTAGTCCATTCACATGGCTCGAACTCAAAATCTCAAGGGAGAAAAGTCTCTTGACTTGTCTTGAGATGAGTATGAAAAATGAAGTTTATAAAGGTATTTTAAATGTTTTGGCCTTTTCAAGCCAATGTCCTCTTATATTAATGGTATGTGTGACAGTGTGAGTTTGATGTATTTTTATGCCTCATTGTTATACCATAGATTTAAATTCCACAATTGATATTTCTGTTTGATAGATACTCTTGTCTTGACACGGATTGAGCTTGTCTTGTGACAAATTCATTATTCGATAAATCTATGTTGAGTATGAGTTGATGAAGCTATTATTATATGCAATGTCAAAATATTGTCAAATGCAAGGTTTACAACACCAACTTCTGGTTTCAGGCGAAAAATTTACCGTGTGAATATAAAGCGGTATTAAATTTACACTTTATTTGATCCGAATGAATCAATTGAAAGCCGAATGGATGACTTGAGATGTTTTTCGGGATCTTATCAATATGTATATCGGTCTCTCCGCAGATCTCATGGTCAAATTGACCCATTGACCAAGGCCTCGTTTGCTTGCCTATAGAAAAACTCACGAATTTAATTTCTTGAAAATGACTAGATAAGAGGTGGTTAGTTGTAACCAATTTGTATATAATGGGTGATTATTTGCAAATTTTTAAATAGGGGAGGTTATTTGCAAACAATCCTGAATAAAGGGTGGTTTTATGTATTTTCGCCCTGATTTTTTTGGCTGTATTAGGCAATACCTCGCTCTCTCTTCTCTCCGCCTGTTCGCTCCCTCTCTGCTCGCTCGCTCTCTCAGGCACGCTCGCTCTTCTCCCCTTCTTCTCTTCTCCCCTATTTCTTTGCCTCATTTATGGCGTGTTGGAATTTAGGGGCAATTCCAATCATTCATGGCTTGTTGGAATCTAGGGGCAATTCCAATTTCGAAATCTAGGGCTAGGGCTGTGAGATTTGTAGATTGGGTTTATGCATTCTTTGGGGCGATTTCCGGCTTGTAGATATAGGGTTTGTTGTTCTTTGCCTGAAATTAGAAAACTGAAATCGATATGCAGCCCTATAATAATTGAAATTTGTGTGCCCTGTACAATCTGAAATTTGCAGCCTTTGTAATCGAAATAGCTGTTCAGTCTGATTTTTCTTTTTGTGTGCTCTCCCTTGTAATCGAAATTTGCAGCCCTTGTAATGGGAATTTGTTTCTATGCTGATGTTGCTTTGTTTGAGATTTATTTTGTAAGTCGTTTGCAAGTCTTCACCAACGCGTCTTTTGGATAAGAGAGGGTGCATACTCCATGAAGTTTGCATCCCATGGAAGTGCTATAGGCCCATCCCCTTGCACACCAAGCTCCTCCAAAGCCATGTCGAGAAGCTGAACAAAAATGCTGCTCTTGAGATACTCGAGAGGTATCATGAAGCGCTTTTCGTCTTGAGATACTTGAGATACGAACTGCTGCAGGCTCCTTCTGAATCTTTCGAAGAGGATATCCGCTTCCTCTTTAGTGTGGCTAGCCTTTGCCCCTTCCTAGCTAGTTTGATCAACGTCTTTGAGCTCATCATCTTTGGGCCTCGTTAACTGAAGCTACAAATGACTCGAAGACAGCTAATAAAGATACGGTATCGTACCACAAGCAAGTAAAAAACTACATGGTGGTGTACTGTCATTTAAGTACTATCTTATGATTTATGAGCTATGGCCAACAACCACATGGCTTGGCTTCCTACCTGATCAGGGGACTTGCCGTCCTCAACAACCTTACGATCATCTACGAAGCAAGAGCATGTGTGGTGGGCTTCTACATTTGTTGGAGTGTCACTTCTCTTCATCTACGAAGAATTTAGAGAGGATCCGTCAATGACAGTTGCAAGATGGACAGCTATATATCATCCTGTTGGATACAATCTGTGGGGGCATGCTGTTCTTCTGAACCTACTTGCCGAATTCTCACATGGGGTTTGCTTCTGAAGTCGCAATCAATCCTCATGACTATATAAAAGAGCACTTGAGCCATTTCAGTTCTCATCCACCAAGGCACTCTCATTAAAGATCTTGATCAGAATCATCCTCAAGTCGAATTCTAAATCATTTGTTCGCTTTCCATAAACTACTCCTTCTAAACAAACACAATGGTCAGCACTAAGAAGTTAGTCGAAATGGCAAGGAAGTGGCAAAGATTGGCAGCAGCAAGCAGGAAAAGGATTTCCTTTTCAAGAAGCAACAACATCAAGAGAGCACAAGTAGTAGAGAAGGGTCACTTCGTCGTCTACACAAGTGATGAAAGACGGTTTGCACTCCCCTTGGCCTATCTTCAATCAGAGATTCTTGGAGAACTCCTTAGAATGGCAGAGGAGGAGTTCGGATTGGTTGGCAATGGACCCATCACCTTGCCGTGTGACTCAGTGCTGTTAGAGTACGCAATCTCTATGATTCAGCAACATGTAGGAAGAGAACTAGTTGAAGCTTTGCTAGTTTCTTTTTCTGACTGTCATAGCTCATCATCGGCTGTAAATCATCAACAAGTGCCTGTTAGCTGTTGTTAATCAAGGAGATCAGCTCCTATTCTTGTAAATTACACTCCTTTAGCACAAACCAATTCAATTTTCACATTTAAAGCATTACAATGACTCATTTTTATCATTCTACAAGTATTTGTATGGAAGCTTTGATAGTTCCTATGATCTAAAAAGGAAATCTATTCGTAATAAAACTTGAATATAAGCATTACAAATTAAGATAATCCACACTTTGAAAATATTAAGAATTTTAAAGTTGATGAGAACTCCAGAACACTTGAATATAAACATTGCAAAGATCATCCCCAATTTTTTTATTGCTGCAATATCGCTATATTGATCATCTATTTTCTCAATTCACAGCTGAATTTATTTTTAAAATAAAACTGCTAGATTTTCAGAATCATCTGAAATAAGTGCAAAAATTGAAAAGATAAAAATAAATACAGCAAAAAAAGTTCAACTCATGGTATGATGTGTGTTGTTAAATTATGAATATGTCAATGGAAATATCAATCTACATACTCCAAAAAAAACTAATAAAATTTCAGTTGCTTTTTAAAAGCTACATATGGAAGACTGATATCTTGTATGATCTTCAAGTAGCTGCGAAGATGACGAACAATGGCTTCTAGCCACGGAAACAAGAAAAGCCTTTTGCAAGTCTTCACCAACGCGTCTTTGGATAAGAGAGAGTGCATACTCCACGAAATTTGCGTCCCATGGAAGTGTGATAGGCCCATTCCCTTGCACTCCAAGCTCCTCCAAAGCCATTTCAAGGAGCTTCACAAAAATGCTGCTCTTGAGATACGCGAGAGGAATCATGAAGCGCTTTTCATCTGCAGAGTACACCACAAAGTGCCCCTTCTCGGCCCTTGAATACGAACTGCTGCAGGCTCCTCCTTCTGCATCTTTCGGAGAGGATATCCGCTTCCTCCTTAGTGTGGCTAGCCTTTGCCACTTCCTCGCTAGCTTGATCAATGTCTTTGAGCTCATCATCTTCGGTTTGATTGTGTTTTTGAAGCTTCAAGTACTCTTAGATAGTAGGACAAAATGCCTAATCCCTTATATACACAAGTAAATCAATTAGGCAAGGCCTTAATTGATGCAGCAAAAACATGTGATGAATCAACTGTGCTACCATTACTCCAAAGGCCAGTTAACCGAAGCCACAAAAGCCTCCAGGCCAGACAGCTAAGCTATGCCGAACTTATGTTGGTGAACCGTCATCTCGTGATGTACTCATTTTGTGCTTGATGACCTACCATCACATGGCTTTGCTTCTCTCCTGATCCTGCAAAAGAAACATCAAAATTAAGTGCTTGTAATAGTTTTCGGTTTCGGCTTCATTGTGAACCACAAAAGACCATGCCAAACCTTCATGAATGGACCACACCATCTAATAATCCTCACATGGGTTTGTTCTGAAGTAGGCACACAAAGATAACAATGGTAGAGCAACTGGTTCCTCCTCATAGCTATTATAAAAGAGCCCTTGCGCGATTTCGGTTCTCATCCACCAAGGCATTCTTAGTTCTTACAAACATCCTCAATTCCTTCTTCTAAACCAACAAAATGATCAGTACTAAGAAGTTAGTCGAGATGGCGAGGAAGTGGCAAAGACTGGCAGCAGCAAGCAGGAAAAGGATCTCCTTTCCAAGAAGCAACAGCATCAGGAAAGCACAACAAGTAGAGAAGGGTCACTTCATCGTCTACACAAGTGATGAAAGACGATTTGCACTTCCCTTGGCCTATCTTCAGTCCGAGATTCTCATAGAACTCCTTAGAATGGCTGAGGAGGAGTTCGGATTGGCTGGCGATGGACCCATCACCTTGCCTTGTGACTCAGTTTTGCTGGAGTACGCAATCTCCATCGTTCAACGTGGCATTGGTAGAGAACTCACCGAATCATTGCTGCTTTCGTTGTCTCATTGTCGCTGCTCGTCGTTAGCTCACCAACAACTGCCTATCAGCTGTTGTTAATCAATAAAGATCAGATCTTGTTCTTGTAAATTACACTTGTAGTTTGGACATACATAATACATGATACTAAATCAATTTTTTCTATTCAAACCATTCCTTTTTTTGCTCTAATTTTTATGATTCTTTTAAGTATTTTAACACAACAAATCCATGACAAAAAAAAAAACTATATAGGCCGATAGGGAACTCTCAAAGATTGTGTTTTTGTTGAATTAAACCTGCCGATTAATCTGCAATGAAAACCGAAGGAAAAAAAAACTCCAAACAAAACCCTTCATTAAGACTTAACATATATCTCCATCGTTCATTAAGAGGCCCAAATTGGTAGAGAACTCCAAGCAATAATTCCAGAAGAGGCCCAAATTGGTCCACAACTCCTGTCTCCTCCTCCCTCTCTGGGTTTTTGCGTTAAACCCTCCCCTTCCAGTTTCTCGCTCCCTCGTGCTCTGAAGAGGCAAAAATGGCGGCCACAGCTAGCTCCTTAAGCGCCAGTATGAAGGTGATTCTCCGTCTATCGATATCTGTATCTTCTTTTATCTTTTATCTTTGTTAATTGCTCTCAGTTTTTGTATAATTTTCGGAATTGAATGGAATAATTTGGATGGAGATCTGCAATTGAAAGCATTAGCTTCGCTAAAAAAGCTTCCGAATTAGGTTCTCTACTCTGATCTATACTGTGTTCATGTCAAATTTGGCGATTAATCACTAGTTTGCTAGGTTTCCCCCAAACGGGCGCCGTAGCTCAAATTAGGGTTTCGATCCTCTTTTTAGTTTTTTTAGTTTGTGAAATATTCTTAGAACTTAGCTAAATGCTAAAACAGTAGCACCTGTCTGGGTTCCTTTGGCACCGCCAACCTTCCATTATTCACCAAGAAATGCAGATTTCGAGTTTGAGATGCTTCCTGCGAGTGTTCTTGGTGAAGCAACAGACCTTGCTTGGATTGAGGAGATCGCAGTTCCGATAAAAAACAGTAGCCAAGAACTCGACTCGAATCAAAAGGTAATTTCAGATCCTTTAGTGTTAGTTGTTAAAGTCGAATCAGAGAAAAAGGATGAAATTGCTGAATTTTGCCCTGCAAGACAGCAAGAGTTGGTATTCCTGAAGTTGCGCAGAAAATGTTGATTGATATTTGGGCGAATTTGATTGAATTCTTGAGAATTACTAGTGCACACCAAGTGTTTGAAGAAATGACGCCTAAGAAAATAGATATAGTTATCTTTGATCCGGGTGGAATGAGTGTTGATGAGATCAGTGTACAAGGAGGCAATAACAATTTTAAGTGGGATAAGAAGGAATTTTTTCCAAATGTCATTGGCGATAAGGTCATTAAAGAATATGGCTTAACTAAAATTGCTAAAGATACACAGAGGTTGAGGGTTAGGTCGTTAGTTTTTGACCCAGGAGGGTTGTATTGTTGCCTTCAATCAGTCGAACTTATGATGACGTTTGATCGAGGATTTACACTTGGGGTATTGAGTTGTATTTTAGTTTGTGATCCGGGTGGTAAGGTGGCTTGGAGCCTTGGAAAGGGCAATTTGCAGCAGCTAAAAGCACCACTGAGTGCTTAGTGTTGAATGAAATCTTAAGCGGATAACAACACTACTTAGGAGCAATAGCAGCAGCTACAAGCGTATACCAACATGGGCAGACAAGTCTTGTATTGCAATGGTTGCTGACGGGACTCTCATGGGAGGTGTTGTCATAGATTCTGCTGTAATGGGAAGATTTTGTGTGGTTGTCATAAGTTGTTGTTGCTGGTTTCTGGAAGCAAAACTGTGTTGATTCTCAAGGGTATACTGAAGGTTGTATTATAGGGTGATTGTGTCCAATTATCTGCATTCTTTTTTGCACCACCTTGGCATAGAGAGCATCAGGAAAAAAAAAATGATTGTTTTCAAAATCAATGATTGCTGATCGGATCTTGGTAGTTTGCCAAGAGCGGATGGGTCTCATGGAGGCAATATGTGTCCCAAGAGTAGCGGCTAAATGGCAGATTACAAATTGCAAGGTGGTGCTAGGAAAGTTGGCAGCTTTCAAAGGCAAGACTTTATTGCCACCACATTTACGTTGACCTCAAAGAAGTACTCATCAACAAGACTACAACTTCTGTAGCAAAGCCTGGAGACACTAGCAATTTCAATTTTGGTAATACATCAGCTCTTGGGATTACTACAAAAGCTCTATAGTAGGTTTCATTGTATAGATACGAGTGGACATTGTTATCTTGTCAAATTGAGGTTTTCCCCCCTTCTTTTCTAATTTCAATAAGCTTTGAGGACAAAGCTTTATAAGAGGGGAGTAATGTTAGGGATTGAGATAATGGGTTTAGTCTTGCAATTACTAGAAAGTAGAGGTAAGGTGGTATAAATAGATATATGTGTAATGAACAAATCATCGATGAATACAAAACCTCTTTCCCTATCTTCTTCTCCTCATCCTCCTCTGAATTCTCTCTTTCTCCACTCTTTTCCTTCTCAAATCACCATTGAAACACCTACCGACCTTCGGGTCATAACATAGGGACTAACAATTTAGTCAGGATCTCTGGATCACCTTCATAAGTGATTGATATTCATTTCCTATATTATTGATTGATAACCTGGTAGAATTTATCATTCAGTTTCCACTTAATAAACATTGATTGCATCTTCAATCTTCACGCAGAAAGCAGCGTCTGGTATCCGACGCATTAATCTGGAAGGACTGCGGTGGAAAGTCTTTGATGCTCAAGGTCAGGTCAGTAGCAGCTAATCTATTGTAATAAGCTTATCTTCTGATTCTTACTATCACAATGCATCACTTCACTGTTTCTGGAATGAAAATTGACTTTAGTGGATGGCTTTGAAATTGGCTAATTTGATTCCCATCCAAAAGAATATTTTGTCTAACAATCTGAGTTAGGATGATTGAGATTGCACAAATTCTATTTTTTCGGCTTCTTGAATTTCATTTGCAGTTAGCTCTGATGCTTCTTAGGGTGATGCTCTCTCATGCCTTCACTTGTAGATACTTGGAAGGCTGGCCTCACAACTATCTATTGTGCTCCAAGCGAAGGATAAGCCAACATATGCTCCCTACCGAGATGATGGGGACATGTGTGTTGTCCTTAATGCGAAGGATATCGCTGTCACAGGGCGGAAACTTACCGATAAAGTCTACTACTGGCATACTGGGCAAGTATTATTGATCAATTTGCAATTCTTATATTATGTTTGGGTTGTTCAAATTTCCCCTTTTAATGTAGGTTAATGTTATTGTTTTTTCAACTTTCATGCCGATATTTATCCAAATCCTGAACCCATAGGTAGAGACATAATGTGGATTAACCTAGGTTTCTATATAGGATACCATTTCAATTGGGTAAAAAAGTTCTGCATTGAATGATACTACATGGTCTTTATGCTTTGATATCTGAAAACTGCAACCATATCAAATCTTGCTGAAACTTGAAAAAGGGCACAAAAGAAGGATCATTCGTTGATTCTACATATCATATGATGCATGCCCAAGTCAATTGGGATGCTCAAGTTCCGGTTGGATGTAAATTCAAGCTTCACCTTTTTAAAATAGATTAATGATGCACTGTGAGGATTGATTAACTGAAGGGCGCCTGGAATGAATCTCAACTCCTCTCGTAGGAGTTGAACGTAAAATGCAGCGGCTTACTCTAGACTTATTTTCTGATACTTCGGTCTTTCTGGTTTGTAGATATGTTGGCAACCTCAAGGAAAGGACCTTGAAGGATCAAATGGCCAAAGATCCCACTGAAGTTATCCGTAAAGCAGTGCAACGAATGCTTCCTCGAAACAATCTACGGGATGTAAGTGTATCCGCTCTAGTCTTGGGAGTCTATGATTGAAGTTTGAATTATTTCGTACCGTTTCATGTTCACTACTCAGCTTTCTTAGGTTTGTATCAACTCTAGTCTGACATTGTGAACTATATCCAACACTCCCCTTACAGGATAGACTCCGGAAATTAAGGATATTCCCAGGCAGTGAGCACCCATTCGGTGATCGCCCCCTAGAGCCTTACATCATGCCTCCTAGGAACGTTCGGGAGATGAGGCCTCGTGCAAGACGGGCCATGATTCGAGCACAGAAGAAAGCTGAGCAACTAGAACAAAAGCAGAAGCAGCCACAGCAGCAGTGACATCATTTGACGTCTCTATCGAGTCTTTCTATGTTGATTTTGGTTTCGAACTTACGACTATTCCCTTTCAACCAGAAGTTCGCCGTTGTGTTCTTCATCTTCAAAGCGAGCTTGATTAGAATTTAGAAATGGTTTCGTGCGTTGCCTGAATTCTTGTACGAGATATATTGCCGTGGGCAAATAAAACATACTCAAAAGTCTAAATGGTTGCTTGCATCGAGAAAAAAAAAAGGTGTTAATTTTTTAACACCTTTTTATATTTATTTTACAAATTTAATTTTGTGATATTGTTAGTATGGTTTTGGATGAAGTGAAAAAATGAAGTAATATTGTACTTCCTCCATGATAAACTATAGGTCATCTAATTTTTTGGGACCTTTTTTTAAGATAAAAACTTTATAAAATATCAACTTTTTTTTATTAATTTTTTTAAATAATTTCATAATATTGATAAGTATGAATATATTTTAAAATTTTCTTTAAAAATATAAATATTTTATAAACTTTTTAGCTTTTTTTAAAAACGTTTTAAAAAGTTAAATTCTAATAAAGTAATGATATATTTGAAACTAAGAAAGTATCCGCTGGGAAGATGGCGATGAAAAAATAGTAGTAAAAGCGATGAAAAAATAGTCAAATAGTCATTGTTAAATGTAAAAAATAGTAAAAGCAATTATTGTAGCACACTAATTGATGATTTAAGGTAAATCATGTAAGGATTAGCTTGCAACATTGAGTATTGAACAAAAACTAATTTACATAGTTTGTTGTATTTTTTAAATTTTGTGTCAAATATTAAACCGACATATTTTAGAAAAAATACTTTAAGATCAAATAGAGTACAATACCATTACCATCAATCATTTTTCGATTAACCAATACCAAAAAAAAAAATGTAAAAGGTATAGTATACACTTGAAAAATAATCCTTGATTCCTTGTTTAGTACTCCCTCCGTTCGACAAAACTTGTCATTTTAACTCTCCACACAACTTTTAATAAAACTAATAATTATACTTCTTTTTTACTAATTTGCCCTCAATTATTACTCTACTTTTTACTTTATCAAAAACTACAACTCACAACACATCAATCAAATCAAGGGCATTTTAGTAAAGTAAAAGCAAAAATACCTAAAATGACAAGTTTTTTCGAACAAAAACAAAACTCTAAAACGACAAGTTTTGCCGAACGGAGGGAGTATTTGGACAGGCCCCATAGATCATAATTGATGAATTGATGCCCTTAACTATACAATTTTTTATATATATATACAAGGCGAGAATTTGGGAATCCTCATCATCCAAGAGCATTCAGACGGACGACGTCAGCAATCTCAGGAGAAACTCGCTCAGCGGTAAACGACGAAGAGAGACCGATGTGTGCCAGCCTATCAGTAGCCTGGTTCCCCTCGCGGTAGGTGTGCGAAAAAATGACCCTCTCAAAAGCGCGACTAAAACAGAGTGCATCCGATCGAGACCATCAGCTCAATCTCCCAAGGACACCGCCAGATCCCCTTCATAACGTTGATCAATATCAAACAGTCGTCCTCCACCTCCAGCCGGGAGAACCCCCTCTTCGTAGCTTCCTAGAGACCGAACAAAAGACCGAGACACTCTGCTTGCGCCGCGAACACCCTACCGTGACCCTAAGCACCACAAGAGAGAACTAATCCCTAACTATCATAATCAAATCATGATGCAGCCATGTCCGAACCAACCATAACACTGTTAAAATTGAGTTTTACAAAGTCTTCGACGGGCTTTTTTCATTTTACAATTCTCTGTTTTTTTCGTTCTGTTTTGGTGGATATTTACTACTATATTCTTATTTCTCCTATTACGCTGTTCTCCAACTTATCATGTGATTTGTGTAAACTAAAGAGAGAAATATGTATAGGAATAGTGTGTGTGGTTTTAGGAAGATAAAACTGAAACTACTGCTAGTAGTTGGGAGTGCAATGATTAAAAAAAGGGCAAAGTATTTAGGTGAAATGATGAATACTTTGAATGTGATGTGATTGGAATGAACAAAGGAAGTACGGACTAATTCACCATTTTCTTGTTACTCCCTCCGTTCCTTAATATTTGACACTTTTAAAGTGGGCACGCTTTTTTAGAAAGGTAAAAACTATATAAATATTATTATTTTTTTCAATTTTTTTTAATAATATTAAACTTAATACTAATAAGTATGAGGTTATTAAAAAAATTTATTAAAAATTTAAATATTTTATATAGTTTTTATCACCTCAAAAAACGTACCTGAATAGTAAAAAGACAAATAAAAAAGAACGGAGGGAGTACATTGTACCATGGATTGGATGATAGCTTTTGGCGGGGCCAGATTCCTCAGTTAATAATTCTACTCCTGATCGAGTAAGAGTATTTTACGTTTTTACTAGGGAGGAGGAGGAGTATGATTTTTTAAAACACTTATCGGATTTATAATTGTCAAATAGATTCATACTCCCTCCGTTCGGCAAAACTTGTCGTTTACTATTCACGCACGCTTTTTTAGAACGATAAAAACTATATAAAATATTCATTTTTTTATAAATTTTTTTTAACAAGTTTGTACTTATTAATAATAACTACAAAATTGTTAAAAAAATTATTAAAAAAACTAGATATTTTATATAGTTTTTATCTTCTAAAAAAGCGTGCGTGAATAGTAAAGTGACAAGTTTTTCCGAACGGAGGTAGTATATGATTTGTGCACATAATACATGGCACATTTGTAGTTGTGCTCTTTTTACTTATTAATTTATCAAGGAAACGAGTTTGTTTGTTTTATATATAAGGTAAGAATTCGAGTTAAGACGTATCTGAAACTCGATGGCCGGACAAGTCGGCAGATAGTAAAACCGTCTAAAACCAAACATACAATAAAACAAATTGGTGCAAACACAGACAAACGACTCTACAAAAAAAACGAAATTAGAAGACCTAATCCAAGTAGGATAAGGTCAAAGACGACGGACGAAGCCAAGCTCCACACTGATGCAGAACCGTATGCCAGAGATATATCAGGACTCGATCATCCTGTGGGCAGTGAGGACGAAACTCTTAGGAAGCAGTCAACCCGAGAATGGGAAACACACTGCCAGGACCCCAACCTATCCCGACTCTGACAACCAAGGAAACGAACTCACCGTCATGATGCAATGGAAAAACAAACAACCAAATGAAAAAAAAAAACTCGTAACATTTGGACATGCAACAACATGCTCGAAGTGGAAGGCACGAAATAGGAATGTGAATAGCGAGATTATGAGATAGCAAAAGCTAAGATAATATCTCACCGTCGAAAAGATGGAAAAACACAAATCCATGACAAGAAAAGAGAATATTCACGAGAAAGTTCAGATTACACGACGTTACTCTCCTGCGTAAGCAGGTAATGTGTATTGTGTTGTGTTTAAAACTTAATTACCCTAGAGTTAGTATTACTTTTGGGACGAGAGAGGCGTAGTACGTACGTAGTTAAGTGTCATCTAGCCATAGAAAAAATTAGTTAGTTTATATAATACATATAGATCTCGTAAAAAGATACTCCCTCCGTCCCACAATAATTGTCTTTGGACTATTCATGCACGCTTTTTAATGAGCTAAAAACTATATAAAATATCAATTTTTTAATTAATTTTTTAAAATAGTTTTATACTATACTTATTAGTAATATGTATGATATTATTTAAAAATATTTAATAAAATGTTGATATTTTATATAGTTTTTAATTTCTTAAAAAAACGTAAATAAATAGTAAAAGGGATGGAGGTAACATGTATCTTACACATTCATTCACGAAGACTTGTTTCAAGTCAAGAAGAAATAAAATTGGCACTAATTAGTTGTTTGAAGTTGAAAGGAGAGGACGGTGGCTAGCTAGTACTAGGAGGTATAGGAGGTTCCACTTGACTATAAATATTAAATTCTCTAAAATATAAAAATATGGAGGTATATTAATACTACCTCCGTTCCAAAATACATGAGTTTTTGCTTTGTGACACGTTTTTTAAGGAGCGAAAAACTCTATAAAATATTATTAATTTAATTTAATTTTTTATATAATATGATACTTATTACTAATAAGTATCATATTATATAAAAAATATAATTAAAAAAATAATATTTTATAGAATTTTCCGCTCCTTAAAAAACGTGTCGAAAACCAAAATCCCATGTATTTTGGAACGGAGGGAGTATATGTCAATATCTCTTGCAAAATTCTAGAGCGAGTGTAGTGCACCTAGAGGAGAGATTCTAATACATCTCTAGGAATATACCCTTCTTATCTTTATTATTATTATTATTATTATTATTATTATTATTATTATTATTATCCAATTACTATTTACAAGAAATTAGTGGGTAGCCGAGATACTATCTGGGCACCCACTCCCTCAGCGATAATAAAACTGAGTCTAGTGAAAATATAAGCGGCAACACGAGCCCCAGCATCATGAGATACGGAGAATTTCTGAATCCGCTTCAGCAAAGCAACCGCATCCGTATCTAACTCTCCCAACGAAGAGAAGGAGAAGGGTATGAAATCATACCCAGCCACCGTGCACAAATCTCGATACTTGGCACACTTACGCCGAGCAGCATCAACAACAACACGACCATGCACAAAGTCAGACATCCCAGACTGAGTCAAAGGGGAGGATCCCGTCAGATCGACGCAAACATCCCGCCCCCTATCCCAGGAATAAAGTAGCAAATCCGCCGGACGAAGAGGCTTATCATGCCCATCAATCAAACCAATATCAACCTCCTTACCAGCAGAAATCCCAGACCTGTAGCAGATATCCAATAAGGTGTCGCGAACGAGGTTATGTCGATGTTTAATGTCCACGGAACCAGCGCAAGACACAACATGGTCACCGTAAACATCACCAACAAAGATCCGAGAACAAGCAGAACATGGTCTGGACACCGCGAACAATGGAACTCCCAATCGATAGCTAAGCACACTACGATAGGTCCTTCCATTCATAGTCTACCCCAACCCATAAATAGGAACTGCACGCAACCCAGAAATGCGAACGAGGTTATTATTATTATTATTATTATTATCAGTATAATAATAAAAACAGATTACAAGAAATTAGTGGGCAACCGAGATACTACCATGGACACCCACCTCATTATTCTTATCTTTATTATTATTATTATTATTATTATTATTATTATTATTATTATTATTATTATTATTATTATTATATTTTGATTAGGTAATAACTTTGAGGGACAAATCTACCCAAATGCATCCTTAGGAATGATGTTCCAGAGACTTTGATCATTGTATGTGTCGGGGCCCCTACCAGAGCGACAAAGGTATGTAACCTTGTTTGTCACTCTAGGATATGTTGCCATTTCAGTCTTTATGGGAAAATGAAATTGTTCTCACCCCCGAAAGAAGTAGTCTAATATTCAATTTCTCAATGACATCTTTTGCTGTCACACCCCCATCCTAAATCGGATATTATAAGAATATTGGAAGTGGTTTATAAGTTATTCAAGTCCTACATATATATGTCACAAGAGCTCTTCTTTTTCAGGCTCCAAGTGAGGACAACGGAGCTGAGAGGGCTAGGCGGCATGGGTTGGCGCCTCTTAAGACGTCGAGTCTTACATTTGCCAGTTAGTGCTTCCACCTTTAACGAGGATTGAACCCCAAGTTGTCGAAATTTGATGTGTATCGATCGTCCTTCCTAGTCTCGTATAACTACTCCCATTGAGCTGTTGTCGTATATAGTCGTTAACCCATCGAAATTAAGTTTATATGTTCCCTTATTTGGTAAAATTTCCTCCATTTCGCCGCTCTTGGCCAACCCTTGATGGCCCTTCTCCTCACTTATCCTTTAATCTCCCCCTCTACCTCACTATCATCCTCCAACCTAGATGTTCTCTTTCTTGAATTGGTAAATAAAGAGCGGTCATTCCGAGGTTCGAACCGCCTAAATGTTCTCTTCCAGTTATCCATATACAACGATATAATATGATTCATCTGGTCAGTCTTTGGTGGTACTTATACACCCTTCTTATCAACTAAACTAAGCAGATCTAGTTTTGTGTATGTTTATTTCATTATTCTAAAAATTAGTAAAAAAAATACATTAAAAATGCATACTTCTTTTTTCTTTCTTATTTTCTTTCTAGCCTCCGATCTCCCAAATCCGCCGCGATTGTGCTTGGTTTAATTTTTTTAAAATTTTTTGTAAAACTATCTTGTCACTTATAATCACCTTCTCGAAATTAACCCGAAAAAAGAAATCACCTTCTCGTTAGAGAAAATAATCACCTTCTTAATATGTTCGGAGAAAGAAAGCATACACCTCAACCTTTCGAGCTCTAATCGAGTATGATAAATTGTTTTATTTGTTGATTGGCAATGGGATTAATTTCACCCTTTCCAAGCATATATTGGACTTCCACTAATTAGGTAGGTCTGAAAATCTGATTTGCAGTCAAATTAATAAAAATAAGTCAAATTGTGTTTATGGGCAGATCAAACTCAAATTAGTCTTAATGAATCTTTAAAGGTCATATCCATATTTCAATGTTATGAATCAAATATAGCAAAGAAACTAATTAATGTATTACATCAGAATGTTATTAGTATTCAATTGGATGAATTAAAGAATAGTTCAAACTTCAAACCCTATATTATATTACCATGCATGATTAATCCAACACATGATGAGTTGAAAGTACATTTTAAAGATGACACATATATGTATACATCCGACCAAAACAAACGTGACACCATATGATGGCAACAAACATTGATATCTCTTTTTTTTTAAAAAAAATTTGCTATTATGATTTTAATTGTATCCAAAGTAAAAGATTCGACAATCACTACAAAACAAATCAAAAGCTACTTTCACTTGTGACTTATTGTTATATATGGCTGAGTTTACTTGTACAATTTCGATCAAAAAGGGTTTACTTCTTTAATAATTAATTAATAATTACAAATAAGGTTAGATTCGACCCATCTATAGAGAAATTCAATTTATCGATCTGAATTTGTGTAATTGACCGACAATATATTAAACTTGAAATCAACTTAAGGCTTGTACTCGAAATTGCCTTAACTCGATATAATATATGGTTTTGGATTTGGTCCAAAATTTATTACTCTCAATTAAAAATGATCCGACTTGACCCAATAAGATCGACATGTTAGGTTCCTCACATTATATTAGGGCGGCCGGACACACGTAATTTTATTACGGAAGCAACGTACCGAGTATCGGTTGTACAGTACCAACGAGTATTGGTTACGGATATACCAACGAGTTAGTTTGGTTACCATCATATAGGTAACCAATACGAGTCGGTATGGTTGATGGTAGATGCCCTGAAATACCACGATATACTGTGGTGTCATCATAGGTGGTAATGATGGTTATCTCAATTTTACTTTGGTAAATCTGGTACCATATTGATGGTAACCGAAATTTCGATTATCATTGAAGTTGGTTGTCATGTACGTACATGAGTATTAGATAGGGTATTAGTATAAATACTCTTATTAGTTGTAATTGAGGGATCAATTGAATAATGAAATGATAAATTACTTTTTTCTCCCTAAACTCTTCCTCTATCTCTCTTTCCCTTACCTTCTTCCACTGAACTCCTCTTCTAACCCTAATTCATCATCTTCTTCCCTTAATTCTTTCCTAGATCTTTTTTTTGGGGTTAAACCCTAAATCTCTTCATTTTCCCTTTCAAATCCGTAATTCCAATTAGGAACATTACAAATTCGTATTTAGAGCAGGTTCTTCCTCAATTTCGTAATTTTTTTCCCCCAAATCTGCAAATTTGCATCGTACCACGACTATTGGTATGATACATTGTACAAAAAATTACATACCGAAAATGATCGGTACTATACATGGTAATTCCCAACTTCCCCGTACCGACCCAACCCTGCATTATATAGGGTTCGTATGGGACGGGGACGAGGTTAATAGACTGACTAAAATTATAAACAGGGTCAAATTTATAAAGTGTTGGTAAAAGTAGTTAAAAATTTAAACAACAAGATAATCTCCGTATGGAGCGAAAAACAGTTTATTTGTAAAAAGTGGAATTTATTTTGTTGTTATTAGGAGTATTGTGATACTTTCAAACCAAATAAGATAAAAGGAAAGGGGTAAAAACGACTTTTGAAAAATAAGCATTATTTTGGAGCTTTTTTTTTACTCCTTTTTTTTAACACTTTTTCAATGATTATGGGACCCCATACGACCTTTTTACCGGTTTATAAAATAATTAGGTGTTTTTACTTAATTTTTAAGTGTTTATTTCAACACTCATACACAACCATAGGCTGGATGTTTTTGCACATAGGTTAAATATATATAAATTAATCAATTATGAGCATGGTTATTAGGATCCCGATCCGGATCTTACGATCCTACGATTCTAGGCAAGGTTTTGATTCGGATCGGGCATATAGACTCCTTCGTGCTAGGATCTACCTAGGATCCTATGGGATCGTGTGGGATCCGTGAGATCTACCTAAGATCTACCGATCCTAGAAAAAATATCCGATCCTAGCAAAAATCATATTTGTGTAATTGTGTTTGTTTTGTTTGGATATTGAACCTTCTGGATAAGATGGGCCTTTTTATTTTTTTATTTTTTATTTGGCAGCCCATGTCCTTGGAAATTGAAGATAGAAGAGTGAAGACGTTGAATTGAAACCCTAAGCCCTTTGTTTTGTTACTTAACTCGACAAATTCACGTTTGAGCGCCTAAAATTGTTCATGGCGTGGTTAATTGTGATGATGACATTTGAAACTAGATATGACATTGGATATTTGGATGTATGATTTATCTCTTGTATGTTTGTCATATTTTAAGACATTATCCTGTCTGTTGTTTGTCACATTTTGATACATTATTCTTGACAAATTATGAATGTTAAGTGTTTATTATTGGACTATTTTAGTTAGTTAATTTGTTTAATGGAGGAAAAGCTTAGTTTTATTTTAAAATTAAGATGTTTGTTTAGGATGGTTTATTTTTATTTTATTTTTAATTTTTGTCTAGGATCTTATGATCCTACGATCCTACACTTTTATCTCGATCCCACGCTTTGATCCCGATCCTAAAAACCATGGTTATGAGAACATTCCGATTTTAATTGAATTTAATATTTTGACCAAATCATCGTTGTTTAATTCCTAATTTCCACGTCTTACGTCTCGATCTGCATGTCAAATGTCAATTTGAATATTCAAATGTATGAGACTAAAAGCTAAAGAACAAGTCGAAGATGTCTACGTCTTCTACCTGCATTTTATATTTGGCAGGATATATATATGCCCATAAAATCTTAACCATTTGTTAATATACCCACAAAGGGAAAATTTTGATTTATGCCCATCAAAAGGTAAAGACATTTTATGTGTAAATAGGGTTTTGTTTTATATTTACATTTACATATTAAAATTTTATATAATATCTCATTTTAAAAAAGACTATCATTTATTATTGTTATTTTATTTCCTTTTCTTTCTCCAAGCTTTGGCTTTGTTCTTCCCTATTGCAATGAAACATCACTTTTATTGTATTTGTTTTCTTATTGATTGGATAGTGTAGTCTGTAATTTTGCGCACTCGAGATTCCATGTAGAGACAATGGAGTACTATATTTGAGTCAATAAATATGAGTTATAAACTCCCTCCGATCTAAAATATATCGTTTGACTTTTCAGCACGTATTTTAATAAGCTAAAGACTATATAAAATATCAAAAATTTTAATTTTTTTTTTTACAACTTAATGTTTTTTGGTAATGAGTATTAATTTTTAATTAATAAAAGTCTCATTTAAATGAATTTATTTTTAATTAATGAAACTCTCATTTTAATAAACAAAAAGATAATTTTATTAATTAAAATTTGAAGGGGCTGAATAGATGGTATTTAGAATTTTTAGGTAGTTAAATCAAACTCTTATTTTAATGAATTAACTTTTTTTTTTTTATTAGATAAGAGTTTTGGTAGATTCCGACCTGATCGGCCACCACCCAAAATAGAACACACAATATTAGATCGATTGAATTATGAATTAACTCTCGGACCAAAAAAAAAAGGATTATGAATTAACTCTAATAACTATTGCATTAAAAAAAATTTAAAATGCTTTTTTATAAATATTTTTTCTAGTTCTATTTATAAATAAATTTTTTTTTTTGAATTGAATAATTGAAAAAAGGAAATGTGGGCCTAGTGGGTCAACGTGTTTGATTGGACTTGTAAGATTAGCAATAGGAGGAGGCTGCTGCTCACGTTTATAGACCCCTCCTAAACCGTTTTGCTTGATGCCTCTTTATATGACTATAGTACCCCTGCTGCCACTAACTATTTACATCAAATTTTAGCTTCATAGTTATTTTTTCTTTAAATGTAAAGTAATTCGAGGTATATACAAATTTGATAACTTGAGAGATAAAAAAACATCAATAGTTGAAAGTTTTCGAGAAACACGAACCGAAAGAAAATCAAAGAAAGAAAAGAGGCAATCGAAATGGAAAAACAAAAATAATAATGAGATTTGGATATGTAGGATAAAACGATATGAACAAACAGAGACACATGTATGAAGAACATGAAGAGACGATACAGGAAAATTTCAGAGAAGTAATTGTGAAACCTCATATTTAAACTAGATTTATAACAAGTCATCGGACAGTAATAACAGTAGAAAATAAATAACAACATCACATCAAATTTTAGTTATGTTACATAATTATAAAAATCTCATTAAAATGACACGAGATTAGAATCATAACTTGTGATTAAAGTTGCTAGTAATTAGTTTTGCAAGTGTTTCTTTTTTAGATTACAAACACATTCAAAGAAAGCATTACAATTCATATATGTAACTCAAGTGCTATTTTTGTATACTTCTATAACATTAATGTCATGCCTTAATGCCTCACCTAATGACAACCTTTCATTTTCGGTAAGCTATAAACATCACCCACTAAACACAACATTGAAACCTTACACCATTTTAATAAAATGTTCAAATTCCATAAAAATACAATCACACCAATTTTGTAATAATTGTTAATACTAAGGGCATGTTTGGAAAGAAGAAAAAGCTTCATAGTGGCACGTCATTGGCATGTGTAAGGAAATGCGTCAAACAAGATTCAACCTTGTCCTCCTTCACCTACACGTTTTTCTTTTTTCTTTCTCATCCTCAAAATCTTACCTTTCTCTCCCATTAACACCTCCATCTCCATTCTTATGTATAAACAAATTACTCTCTAATGCCCCCAATCATTTGCATATAATCTAAATAAAATAATTTTTTTTGTTCTTAATTGATAAATTAATTATTTTCTTTTCCATGCTAACTACAAACATTTATTATGTTTATTTAATCCAGATCTGGATTCTATTTTTATAACCTTAAAATACGAGTTCAGCTTGATATAAATTTGTTTATAGACAGATTTATAGAATACACGATGGAAAGTGTGAAAGACAACTAGACAAGTAACATCTCACATTAATCATCTTTTAACCTATGGTCTGCACTACATCCTAATCCTTTAACGCTGAACAGAATATGTAACCGAAAATTAAAATTTCACGCAACCCGAAAAGAAGCCCACCCACCTAAAAAAACCCAAATAAATATCTCATTTATTATTTATTTTTCCCCTTAAAAAAGAATCTTACATTTATTATATAATTAATTATAAATATAAATATTACGGAGTAATTGCCAAACAGAAAAAAGGAAAAGTACATTTTGGTTGAACAAAGAAAATAACTTGTCTCTCCCTCCTCCTCTTCTTCCTTCATCCCCTGTGGCCCTGTGGAGTCCCTCCTGTCAAAGATTCCTCCTTTCTCTTTCTTTCCTCCTTCCTTATCTCTCAAATCAAATCTCTGTAAAAATTTAAAACTAAAAACCCCCCATTTCTCAATTACTTCATCTGTGTGTTTGTGTGTGTGAGTGAGTGTGTGCTTTGTTGTACCCACCATGGATCTCTCTCCACCCACCATGGCACCATTTCCCTCTTCAATTTCCTATTTTTTAAGCACCCAATAGGCGAATCAGCAGAAATTAATTTTTCTTTTTTAATCTGTGATCAGTCAATTTCAATTTCGTTCCCTTTTTTTATTGTTCCTCCCATTTGAAGTAAAGAATTTGGTTTTGATGGGCTGTGCGAGCTCCAAAATCGACGATACGGACGCGGTGGCGCTCTGCCGGAGCCGCGTCGCCGCCGTCGACAGCGCCCTCCGCTGCCGCTACGACTTCGCCGAGGCTCACCTCGCCTACCTCCAGTCACTGAAGTCCGTTAGCGTCTCCTTCCACCGCTTCTTTCACTCCGCCGCCGCTGGCGACGCCCTTGTTAACACCTCCGCCGCTGCCCCACCTTCGCCAATCCTCAACCTCCCCGCCGGCCGTAAAATCGACGACGAAGAAGAAGATGAGCAGCTGGAACACCACATCAAATCCCCCGGCTCTTCCTCCCCTCACCATCTCTCGCACTCCAGTTCGGGCTCTCACCTCCACTTCGACCCGGATTCGGAGGATGAAGACGAGATTTCCGGGTCGGAGCCGCTCCACCACGACCCGGGCATGTTCCGTGAGGGTTTGGTTATGAATTCCAATTTCAATTTCAATCCTCATAATGTGCAGATGAATTTCATGAAGAAACAGCCAACCCCTTCGGTTTCTTATGAGCAGAAACCGGCGGGTATGGAAAGCGTCCAAATTGAGGTCACGAATCCGCCGTACTACCCTTACTATATGCCCAATCAGAACTCCAATTCGCACTTCTATGGCGATCCTTACGGTGCCGGAGGTGGTGGTGGGTATGGAATGGGTGGCTATTATGGTGGTCAGTACTCTTCCCAGCCGGAGATTGGTGGTTTTGGAGCTCCGTCAACATCGGAAAAGCAGCCGCCTCCACCTCCGCCGCCGCCTGCCAGTACATCAACTTGGGATTTTCTGAATCCCTTTGAGAACATTGAGGCTAATTACCCGCCGCCTTATACTCCGAGCAGAGCGAGTAAGGGAAGTAGGGATTCGAGGGAGGTAAGGGAGGAGGAGGGTATTCCGGATTTGGAGGATGAGGATTACCATCTAGGAGCTGTGAATGAAGTTTATGGGGGTCAGAAATTGGCTGATGTTGGTGGTGGTGTTGGTAGTTCGGATGGCGGTAGGAAGAGCAATTCAATGGCGGCAGAGGCGAAGGAGATTGGGCCTGCTGAGGTAGGATATAGGGCGAGGCCGAGTGATTCGCAGGAGCCGGATAGGGTGGAGTATGAGGTTCACATGGTGGATAAGGAGGTTGTTAGGGAAGAAGGCCGAAGATCAGAGGAGCAGGGAAATGTGGGAGCTTTTAATGGGAGAAGGGGTGGTTTCAGGAATGTGTCTGAGGTTGTGAGGGAGATTCAGGTTCAGTTTGAGCGAGCTTCGGATTCGGGTGGCGAGCTTGGCAGGATGCTGGAGGCTGGAAAGCAACCCTATCGCCATAAAAGCTCGGGTTATCAAGGTTAGAGAGGGTCAATTGGTTGAACTGTTATTGTTATTGACCATTTACGATTTCTTAGAAGATAAAGATTTTAGCTTATAGTAGTCAGGTTGATTGTTTTGAATGGTATCTTTGCAGTTTCATCCAAGATGTTGTATGCCATTGCTCCTTCCCTACCCTCCACTTCCAGGGATTCAGATTCCGCTGCAGATATTGACGAGGATATGGGATTGAGCTCAGGGAGCCTTTCTGCTACATTGCAGAAGCTCTACCTTTGGGAAAAAAAGCTCTTTGAAGAAGTTAAGGTATTCGTCGCTTCTCAGTGTGCTACTCTAGGATTGCTTATCGAAAGTCTTTGAATTTTTTGGATGGTGTTAGTTAGAGCTTAGTACCTTACTTTAGACAAGGTATAAATTGACATTGTGTTTACTTTTGTGTCATCTTAGTTCTTTGTGACTATTATTAATTGGAAACATGAATCAGAGATTCACCAGTTTTGATATTATAATTGCTGAGTGTTTATATGACTATGCTTCCATGTTTGTTTCCACTTATACAGTTAAACTGAGTTCCATAACAGTAATAACCCAACTTCTGAATCTCTGATTGTACACTATGATTTTGCATTGAGCGGGAGGTTTTGACCATATCATTTTTTCAGTTTGAAGAAAAGAATAGGGTTGCCAATGAAAGGAAGATGAAGAAACTGCAGCGGTTAGATGAGAAGGGTGCTGAGGTCCAAAAGATTAACGCGTCTCATAGTGCTATCAAAGATCTATCTACAAAGATTAGGATTTCAATCCAAATCATTGATAAGATCTCCGTGAAAATAAGCAAGCTAAGAGATGAAGAATTGTGGCCCCAGCTGAATGAATTGATTCAAGGGTATAGAGCATGTTTATCCCTCATTTCTTTATCATAAGCTGCATTTCATACACTTGATATGCATTTGAATATGAAATTTTTTATGGCATATGAAATCTTTACTTGCCATAGTTTCATAATTTGCATCACTTTACTGGATATTGACTCTTTCTGCTTCCAATTTCTATATATGACTGTTTCACTTACCTTTTGTCATAGTTTCCATCTGCCTCAAGGTAGGGGTTGTCTTCCCTATTGTTATTCACTTTGATTAAAAAAAATATTTTTTTATAGCCAGAGCTTCAAATGTCCTTGAATTTGACCAAATCAATCAATTCATCTTTGTAGTTTCTGTCCAGCACTACCATTCTCTTTGCCGTTTCTTTGGCCCTTCTCTTCCCTGGACATTATTCATGCCCAAAACTGTAAATATTCTTCTCACATTTAGCCAAATCAATAAATTCAGCCTTGAAATTTCTGTCCGGCGCTAAAACAGAACCGCCATTTCCATTGGCGCACTTTGTAGACATTTGTCTTCTTCGACCATTATTTATAGCCAAATCAATCTATTCATCCTTGTAGTTTCTGCCCAGCAATTATTCGGAAGCTCCACTTAAAAAGAAACGCCGCTTTCTTTGGCGTGTTTCTTGGGCCATTGCCTTCCCATTGCCTTCTCGGATCATTATTCATAGACAATACCGTATATGTCCTTCTTGCATTTATCCACCCATCCTTGTTGTTTCTGTCCAGCACTTATTCAGAAGCGCCACTTTGTTTGGCGTGTTTCTCAGGCCTTTTCCTTTTCCGACCATTATTCATGGACAGTACCATGTATGGATAGTACGATTTTGGCTATGAAGGAAAGTCAAATAAGATAAAGACTCAAGAAAGACGTCTAAGAAAGTGGCGCTTCTGAATAGTTTCTGACCAGCACTTATTCAGAAGCGCCACTTTCTTTGGCGTCTTTCTTGAGTGTTTATCTCTTCTGACCTTCAATCATAGCCAAAACCGTAACTGTTCTTGAATTTAGTCATCCTTGTAGTGTCTGCCCCAAACTTAGTCAGATGTGCCACTCTCTTTGGCATGCTTCTTCGGCTTTTTGTCTGCTCTGACCATTACTCATAGCCAAACGGTAAATGTTTTCGCATTTATTCAAATCAAGAATTTCATTCTTGTAGTTCTATCCAGGACTTAATTGGAAACACCAATATTTTTGGCGTGTTTCTTGAGCATTTGTCTTCTCCGATCATTACTCATAGCCAAAATCATAAATGTCTCATTTTTATCCAAATCAATAAATTCAGCCTTGTAGTTTCTGTCCTTTCCTTAATCAGAAGCACCATTTTCTTTGGTGCGTTTCCTGGTCCTTTAAACGCCCTTGCATTTAGCCAAATCAATAAATTCATCCTTGTAGTTTTTGTCCTGCACTTCAAGTAAGTGTCACTTTCTTTGGTGTGTTTGCTTCATCCTCGTCTTTCCTTTGGTATTTTCCATACAAAATACACTAATATTTATCTTTTCTTATGGCAAACATCCTTACATGTTCTTGCTTTCGTTCAACTAGGATCTTGTTGTTGTTTCTATCCAAATTTGTTTAATTTTCCTTGCTTGCACTTTCACACCTTGTTACATGACCCATAAATCGCTAAGTAAACTTTATTCGAATTATTTGCACAGGGCAATATGGAAGAGCTTCTGGAACACAAGCTGTTAGTTTTGATGCTTATATTCTGTTCAATATAGACTAATTTCTTAGAACCTGTTATATTCATTACTATATTTCAGTGTTTCTAAAGTTCTTTTTCACTTTTCATACGTTTCATAAAGAGTTACTCTTTGTTATAAAATGCAGTATGATGAACATATTTGGTCTATTTTGTTTGTTTAGATGTTTCCACTGATGTTGTATTAACAGTTCATATTGTGGATTGCATACTTCCGCACATTTTCTTGATGACCTCTAACTTAGTGAAGTTTACACTCGTCGTACAAAAGAATGATGCTGCCGAGTCTATCTCTGGTAGCACCTTTATTTGGCCACTGCCTTTAACTGGTAGTTATAGTTCAATTTGGTAGTATGCATTTTTGTTATTTCTTGACATGTAAGATGCGGTATCTGGTTTTCACATCTGCGTATGATTACTATCTGGTGGCTGATTTCATGATTTGAATGAATCTGTCATCTTCAGGTTTTCCAGAATGTGGAAAGGAATGCTCGAGTGCCACCATAGCCAGTGTCAAGCAGTAGATGGCGCGACAGGATTGGATGCAATCGTGTCTTCCAAGAACTCCAGTGATGCCCATCTCGAAGCCATCCTGCAGCTCGAGCATGAGCTCATCAACTGGACCACGAGATTCTCCAACTGGATCGACACACAAAAGGGATACGTGACAGCCCTCAACGAATGGTTGCTAAATTGCATTGTCCATGAACCCGAAAAAACAGCAGATGGGGAAGCCCCGTTCTCACCTGGGAGGGCCGGGGCACCTCCTATCTTCGTAATCTGCAACCAGTGGGTCCAATCTCTGGACAGATTATCCGAGAAGGAAGTCATCGACTCCATGAAGGTCTTCGCAGCCATGGTTTTCCAGTTCTGGGAGCGGGACAAGGTCGAGATGCAGCAAAGGATGGTTTCCGACAAAGATGTGCATGTAGAGAGGAAGGTCAAGAACCTGCAGAGAGAGGACATGAAGATACAGAAACAAATACAAGCTCTCGAGAAGAAGACGGTTCACTATCCCGAAGAGCCAAATACCCTGCCATTGTCCGGGAACGTCGTTTATCCAGGCGACACTAAGACCAGCCTACAATCGGCCCTGCAACACATCTTTGAGGCCATGGACAGATACACGTCCGAGTCCCTAAAAGTTTACGAGGAGCTGCTGTCGCGCAGTGAAGAGGTTGTCAGGGAACGCTCCAGAGCTTGATGGTACCGCATTCAGCAAGAGCGAAACAATAGCAGTACATATAGAATCATTGAACCGAGACGAGTACAGCAAGGGCGCGACATGGGCGAATCAGGTAACCTCTTACTGTCATTGGAAGTAACTTAAATTTTGTGTTAGCAATAAGTTTATATAAGCTTTAGGATAAAAAAAAAAATGGAATTGGGCTTGACGCAAGTCATGCGAATGCTCAAAGATGCTTTAGTTTTACTGTATGAAATGCTAATGCTATATATATTTTTATATAGTATAGGGATATATAATGAGCAGTTTAGAATAAGCTAAAGAGTTTTAGGTAAGATTTATTGTACATATGAGAACTGTTGGTTATTGAAGCATTTGGAAAGTTGTTTTTAGAGGGTTGGTCCATTTATTTATTCTTTCATTATTTACAGGATTGGTGTTGATCTCTGCCTTTGCCATTCATCTTGATTGAATGGTGTTGGTTTACCCTTTTGTGTTTGTTTCCATAGCATGTGTATTTTTAAGGGTTTGCGCCGTTTGAATTGCTCGGGATGGGAGAGGGATTGGACCCTTTGCTCGGAATGGAGCGGATTTGAATGCTTTGCTTCTAGTGTAGCAAGGTTTGAACCCCTTGCACGGAACCAATGCTCTAAAAAACGCTTGTCGGGGCTTGGCGGTAGGGCAAGATTAAGAGTCTAGGCGGGTTTTGGTGACCTTGAAGGCATTGGCGGCAGGGTGAGGTCAAGTGCTTAGACGGGGTCTAGACGGGCTTTGGCGGGTTTTTTAGAACAGTGCTCGAAATAGAATAGAGTTCGAACCCTTTGCTTGGAATGCAACACGGATCGAACCCTTTGCTTGGAAGGGAAGAGGGTTCGAACCCTTTGGCCGGTATGGAAGAGTGTCCGAACCCTTTGATCGGAATGGAATAGGTTTCGAACCCTTAGATCGGAATGGAACAGGTTTTGAACCCTTTAACCATTCTGGAATGATTCAGCCGGAAAGGACTTGCGGGTAGTACCCAAAGATCCCTGGTTCAAACCCAGATGACCGCTCTCTATTTACCAAATCAAGGAATGGAACAAGTTTCGAACTAGAGACACCTATTCTTTTGGGTGTTCTGATTTTACCATCCGTGTCGATCCCTGAAACTCGTTACGAAGATGCAAACAGGCGGAAACGAAAGGGCTTCGTGTCGATTTGTCACTAAACAGAACCTATCAATTGGACAAAACTTTGCAATGTGCAAAAAAAAGAAGCTTGTGTGAAAATAGAGGGTTGGATCTGTATACCATTGTGGGAATGTGAACACACAAAAATGGGATATGCAGTGGCTTTCTAAAAACTGTCATTACTTGCAGCAGATGTAGGCTGTATCCTTTAGGAGAGATTACAATTGTCTTTTCTAAGCAAAATGAATCCAACTTGACAGATTTATACTATCAAGTAATAAGAAGAGATAAAGTCAAACAAAACCTCTCTAATACATCCCAAAAATGTCAAATGAATCCAAGTGTTTGCCTTAATCTGATCAAAACACCCTTTCATCTCTCTACATTTGCCTCCAAAGTCTTATTTTCATATTGAATTTCATGGGTGTGATGTTTCATATTGAATTCATGAGTGTGATTGACATAATGAGTTTTTGATTGAAAGATTTATACAGTAAGATATATTTTATTTAAAATTTATGATATTTTAAATATAAATTAACTGAACCAAACACTCTTCAAATATTTATAATTGTAATTGCATTATCTTTTTTTATAACATAAAAGTGATTATGAATGATTAAGTACGCGTCGTGGCCTACCCTAAAACATACTTACAGATGAGAACTTACTATTCATGGTCAAAGAAAATTTGAGTTGTGGCAAAGGGGTGACCCAGAAGAGTCAATTAACCGGCTACACAGTTGATTTCCCTATAGACATGCTGAATTTGGACGTTACTAAAGTTTAGTAGATCCAAATGGGGATCCGAGATAATCATCTCACTATCGTCCCTCAACACATCAATAACACACAAATTGCATCATTCGATTTCGATGCGTTGAATGTTAAGATTAAGGGTCTCTCTTAAACCATTTGTGAGAGCATGGACTTATATGCTGTATGGATCGAGGACACAAAACAGCGGCCATCATTCATACTTACTACATTAGCAACGCGATCTTGATAATATATCCAAACGATGATTATAATTACATTATCATTATGAGGTTTTTACTCGGTTTCATTATTAAAAACATTGTTGGGTTTCTTAGGCAGTTTCAATCGAGGGTGTACAAAACCTTAACTGTTGATGCTAGTATTAGATTTCTTAAATATTTTATTATTATTATTATTATTATTATTATATTAGAATGATTTGAAGCTTGGTAATGAATAGTCAATCAATCAATCATGAGAGCTTTGAAGGAACGGAGCAAGCATCATAGTACTATGAAATCACTGATCACATGCTCCTGGCTTCCACACAGTAGAAGACATATTGGAAGCCTTTATAAGAAATGTATTTACCTTGTCGCTGATAAGGTGGTCCATCTTCGGCATTCAGTGGACGTGGTTAGATTAATTAGTATCTCATTCAGAACTTTGTCTTCTCGCTAAAAAGGATGCTCTTGAGTGGTGGCCTAGCGGGGACTGACCTCACTCAAACTATTGCCTGTTTTAAAAAAAAAATTAGAGATTTGATTTCGAATTTTAAGAATGGAATATTTTTTTTATAAAAGTACTTTAACCATTTTTATTAAGAATGGAATTTTAAGAATGGACTAAACTATAATAATAAAAAAGAAATTGTAAATTTTATAGTGTAAAGTAAGAAAATATCTTACTCCCTCCGTTTCTATATAACTTTTACTATTTATATATGTTTTCCTATAATGATAAAAACTACTCTGTAAATTTTTATTTTATTTTTTAAAATAATTTCATACTCTATTTGTCTCGAAATATAGATAGTTCGACTTTTCGACACATTAATATTTTTATAGAGTTTTTAGCTCTTTAAAAATGTATTAAAAAGTTAAACAATATATATTTTGAGATAGGTAAAATATTACGTAGTATTTATTAGTAATAAGTATGAAGTTATTAAAAAAATTAATTTTTTTTAATATTTATATAACTTTGATTATCACAAGAAAATGTGACAAGTCATATGAAAAAAAGGAGTGTAAAATTGGTTGTCAATTGGATCTGCAGACTGTAATGCTCACAACACAATGTGACTATATATGTACAAAAAAGGGCTGCTGGGTCTACTCACCAGCCATAGCCTGATAGCCATGCATGTCAATTTGTCAGCTCATATATCTATGAAGCAGGACCTTTTGAAATTGGTCCGGGAATTCGAATTAGAGACCTTTGGGTACTACCTGCAAGTTATTTTCAATTGAACCATTCCGGAATGGTTAGTAATAGTTTCATCCAAGCATTAGAAGATCAAGATTGAATCTTAGTCAATAGCAAATCACCCTGTAGGTTCCAACTGATATATATTACATCAAACACTTGAATTGGTATTATCTATTGAATAAAAGATGTTAGACATGGTGAAAGGGAGTCGACAATTTGAAATTGTATTATCTATTTTGAAAAGGCAAAAACTCTTCATATAAATAGTGTCATTTATCAAAAACATAAAACATACTCGATAAATCATAAGTATGTGTGTAATCCAAACGAATCTTAAGTATGTATAGGGCTAACAGTGAAGTGCCCACTTTCATATCGATCTTGATCATCATAAACTATAGTACTAGATTGAGTAGATTCCCTATATATATTAGTTAGGCTAATATGCAAAAATAAGTTGTAACAAAAAATTGTGTATCTTGATCATCATAAATCGGACTAAAAACGTTGACATATATGGTTATCAAAATTAAAAACGTTACCGCTTCAAAAAAAAAAAAAAAAACGTTGACATATGGTTATCGAAATTAAGATCATGGTGTATTTTGGATGATATTGAATGTTCTAATGATAATGATACCATTTGACCAAATTTCATGTCAAAGTTTTTGTTACCATTTCTCTAAAAGCTGAATTATTTTTCTTACCATTGAAAAATAATAATATTAGATCTCCAAAAATAATAATATTAGTTACCTCTAAATAATTCATATAAATATCCTATATGAATATAAAAAGATCCAATTCAATTAAGATAAAAAAAAAATCAACGAAGATAATTAAAATAAATAGCAAATCCTAAATAAATCACAAATGATTGTCTTTAAAAATGATTTGACCAACTTTGGATCACCAACATCCATATGTGGTCCAAAAAAAGTCCCTCTTTATTAGGTCACACCCTTCTATATATGTTCACACATGTATATCAATAGGCCCAACTAAGCAATGCTTCAACATTCTATATTTAACAAATATATAATCTTAGTTTTACTTTTACATGCTATTATATGGTTAATTTAGTTTGATTTGTGATTATAAAAATGGTTGAAAATAATATTCGATTAAGGGAGTGATGTCATTTCACAGTGCTGCTGACGTTGGAGATTCTTCTCCCTAATCTAAATACTGATTAATTCTATCCTATTCCTATACTCTATAATAACCCTAATTAGAAAATATTTTTTAAATTTTAATTAGTTTAACTTTTTTTTAACGGTCTTTCTATCCTATACCCTAAGGCTAACTTCAATGGCATGGTGCAAATGCTTAAATATGCACATTTTGATGCAAATTGTGCTCCAATGGTTACTTTTGAATGTTTAAAATGTGCACATTTGCACACAAAGTGCTCAAATATAAGCACATCAGCTCCCCCATGTGCAAAAACTTTTTATCACTTTTCAATAAAGTAAAGTCATTTCTATTGGTTGTTTTTATTGTTTTTTTTCCTTTTTAATTTAATCATATTTATTTAGAGATAGGTGTGTATAAAATGCACATTTAACCAATGGAGTAAAATATCAAAAAGTGATGTGCATTTTTAAGCACCTTGTGCAAATATGTACATTTGCACACTTAACCATTGGAGTTAGTCTAAAGGCATAAGATAAGAACTAATTCGGGAAAGATTTCCTACAAAAAATGAGTGTACCCTAAAAATTTAATGTAAAATTTAGCTAAAGCAATTAAATTAAGGAAATGTTTTTTCTAAAATGGGAATCTTATCCTATACGTACCCTTGGGGCATAGAATAGAAAAATCGTTTTTTTTAATTAGATTCCTAAGGTTATTTACTTTTTTAGTAGAAAATCTTTTCTAATTTACAGTCTTATCATACGACTTAGGATATAGTATGATATAAAAGCCGATTATGTAATTATAATTGTTGTTATGATTATTGTTGTGGTTGTGATAGTCCTTCTAATTAAACTCCTATTTTGAGTTGTAGCAATTGCTTCTTTGTACTATTTGTATTTTTTTTCCATTAATACAATTATACATGCTTTAAGCAAGCATATTTTACATCATAAATCATCATGACAAAACTAACTAAGGACATATATAAAGAAATTACATACTTAAAGATACGATTTTATTTTCTTGTCTCTTTGTTTTGGAAAACCCACAATAGACAATAATCATGCACATTCCCATTCCTGGCATTCCATACAAGGGAGGACAACACTAAATTTGAATTAAAAAGAAGACTATATATAGTAATATGTATGAAAATAGTTAGAAAATATACCAAATAAGATCTCATGAAATTTATTATAAATAAGTATAACGTAGATTAAAAAGATATTAAACACTCAGTTCAAATTTATTGTTTGGAGGTTCGTCTTTATTGTTCACATGGATTTGAAGTCATGCTGTACCGCTAGTTAGCAGTGCTACCATATTGGGGTTTGATTTGATATTTCATCTGCTTCTTCGATTTGATGGTCTTGCGCGTCCTTTAATTTATGTTTCAGTGTTTTTTAAACTGTATTGTATCATGACGGTTAGTATGTCTGTTGATCCATCGGGCTCTCGAGGGACCAAACAATGTGGTGCTTGATCTCGAATATTTTCATATATAAAAAAACATGGGATATGAAGTATGAAACCAAAAAACATTGTTATGTATTAAAAGTTGAGTTTAGTTGATGGGGTGCTATTCTTTCTTAGTTAGATATATCATATTTAGATCGATCTTAAAAATACATCACTTTTTTCTTAAAAAAATAAAAAGTTGTAAACTAATACTCCCTCCGTCCAAAAATACATTGCCTTTTAGCATTTTGCACAAGTTTTAATAAAACACATTACTTTTAAAAAAACATCATCATTACACTAATTTTTTCATAAATTTTATTATTTTTTAACACCCACTACACATTTTAACCAATCAAATTATTTTAAAAAGTCAACAACACACAAACCAATACAAATCATTACAACTTTTTACCTAGAAAATCTAAAAGACCATCTATTGTTGGACAAAAATTTACATCTAAAAGTCCATGTATTGTTGGACGGAGTGAGTATAAAACAGTCAATCTAATAAATAAAAAATAACGGAGTTTGATAGAAATAGTCCAATGACTATTCTAAAAGGAAGCTTGAGAAAAACATTAGATGAAGACGTTATTTTCAGATTATTCATGAATTCTGAACTGTGAACCCTAAAATGCTCCAAAGAGAACGCGCCATAACGCGCCTCCCTCTCCCTCTCCTTCAGGCCGGAAAGCAGCCCGCCACCAGCCATAGCGCTCGCCGCTCCGCTCACCTGCAATCGCCGAAGGCCGGTCCCGATGAAACACCCACGAACCTTGCCCCTGCTCCACTCCTAACCCCCTTGTCGAATTGGAAACCCTCAACTTGCACCACCAACGTCTCCGTCTCCCTGAACCTGCGAAAGGTGAAATTCGGGGAGGGGGCACCTCCTGATTCGTGCTTAATTGGGCGAGATCCGTCCTTGGAGTGGATTTGTCGGCCTCTGTATGGGTCTTTTATGTGGGACGGGATCGCCCGGTGGTGGCCGGACGGTTGTTGTCGCATCTCGCGTTGGCGTGGGTGGCTTTTTCGGTCATCTTTCTCTGCCTCTTGCTTGTTTCTGTCACTCCGGCATCGAAAGTGCCCTGTAAGTCCTCTCTCTCCCTAATTCTCACTCGAGTACTCCAATTGCTTACAAGCACATCGGCTATAAAACGCCTAAACAAGGCATTAGAACTTACCGCTCCTTAACCCTACCTTCTGATCTCAAAATCCTACTCACAAATTTCTGCAAGTTGTATTTGCCTTTGCTGCTGTTGCCCAGGGCGTGTAACCCTTTCATGGATGCTTTGTCTGAAATACAGTGTTTTTCCCAGTCATATTCTGATTGGTACTACTGCTTGTCTACTAACAATTGCTTCATGGCGTGTAAACCACAATTTTCTTTTCATCTTAATTGCCCTTGTTATGAACTTTGTACGATGGTTTTCTTTCAAGTTCCTTATCAATACCAGTTTCTTTTTGTGTATGCTTGGTTTCTTTTCAATGCTTTTTCACCATTGATCTCTACTATCTATTCTTGCCTTTCGGGATACTTTCGGTTGTGGTTTTATCTGTGCAGGATTGTTTCAGTTTTGGTGGACTATGCCTGCTGGTTCCTTTTTGGCCGCCTGGCGTTTGCCTGCCGCTGCTTTTCTCAGTCGTGGCTGCTGCTGTCTGCAGGCTCGCCTAGTGGGTGCTTGTTGATGCCGTCTCTTGCTTTGTTGCACTCGACCATCCCTGCCCAGGTATTGCTTGATGTGCATATGGTTTGTATGGTGTTTATAAATTATAGCTTATGCTTAAGTTGTTTTGTGGATTACATCCATTTTGCTTGTGATTGCTCATGCCGAAAGGTTCTAGCCGTGGCAGCTATGGCCACCGTTTCCATTCAGATTATGCAATTGATTGTTTATGAGTGCTTTCTATACCAACTTTTCATGTTTGTGTTTACTTCAATCTATTCCTTGCTTTCGAGTTTCTCTCGGCTGTGTATTGGGTTTTGCAGGATCTCTTTCTTCACGAATGAGCTCTTGGTTGTCTTGTTTCGGCGCTTTGGTTGTGTGGGCATCAGCTTCTCTGCTCGGTGCCTGTGTCTGGAGCTCTTTGCTTTCATTTTAGTGCACAAGCTGCTTACGAAGGAACTCTTGTTGTTGGATTTATGTTACAAATTTCTTGGGCGCTTGGTGTTTTGCTGCTGCTGCTCTAACCGGAGCTTGTTGCTGGCGTCTGCAGCCTCGCAGTGTTGGCGTTTGCTGCTGCTGTCACTTGCCTTGCTGAAACCGGCTTGCTCTATAGGCTCTTGGTCCCTCACCTTCAATTACCTCCTTAGCTTGGCTTTTGAGCATTATATTATTCTGTCTTTAGTCACTTACAAATGTAATCTTAGCCTAGATTGGCTGCTTTGTGTGTTGTCTGTCCCAACTTGTGTAACCAACTGCGCTTGTACACCCGCTCTTATCGCACCAACTTTGCTTAACTATGGCTGCTTTGGGGTTCCCCCCCATCGGTTTATTAACCTACATATGTGGGTCTTACAAGACCATACCATCCTTACTCAATTTTGCCCACCAAAAACTGTGGTTACAACGACATATTGGGATCCCTTTACAACCCTTTATATGATTTCTATTCGATATATTTCTACCAAACATTATTTACATACAGTATCTTGGACCAAAGGTGACTCTGGACTAAATTTTGCTATCAAAGGGACCTTCCTATCTTTGGTTGTTCTCATTTTGACTAAAAAAGTCGATCTTAGTTTAGTACAAACAGTTCGCACTCAAAGGTTTTTATGAATATATGCACTTGGAACTCACTCGGCATCCGGAGCCGTAATTTCTGGACTAATGTTGATATTTTCTGTCTAAATAATAATATTAATGTTCTGGCCCTTTTAGAGACTAAAACTGATAAGGTTCCCGCCGAAAGCACCCTGCGTAAATGTGGCTTTACTAACGTTGCGTTTGATCCGGCTGTCGGTTTTTCTGGGGGGATTTGTCTCCTGTGGAAAGACATCCCAGCATCACAAGGATCCATTAAGCTTATTGCGATTCATCATCGATTTATTCATTTTGATTACTCGGACTATGCTTCCCAGCGGACCTTTGTTGTTCTTGTGGTTTACGCTCCTCCGGATGAGCGTCGTAAACTGGAGTTCTGGGAAAGAATCTCCCGTTACATACAGTCACTTCTTATTCCCTTCTGTATTATGGGAGACCTTAATGAAATAGCTACCCCAGCTGACAAACTAGGAGGAGCCGATCCCTCGCCGTCGCGTTTCACGCGTTTGCTAGATTTAAAGAACAGTCTATCACTCCTAGAAGTTCCATCCACCGGTGGCCAATATACCTGGCAACGAAAATCAAAAGATGCGATCATTTGCCTGGAAAGGCTTGATCGCCTCCTAATCCACACGGATATGCTTACCATCTTCGCATCAATTCGTACACAGATCCACCCTTTCACTAGATCGGATCATGCTCCGATCTCTACAGATTTTCGACACAATATTCAGCATAAGAATAGGCCTTTTAAGTTCGAATTGGCTTGGGCTGCGAGAGCTGATTACAGAAACTTAGTTTCACAGGCATGGAGAGTTAACCCTCAAGGCTCCTTGATGTTTAAATTGCTTCAGAAGGCAAAAGTTCTTAAAAAACTTTCCAAAACATGGCACAAGAACACCGTTCGTAATATTCATAACCAAATACTTATAACGGACCAAAAACTTCTGGAGCTTCAAGCTTCCATCATCTCGAACTATAACATCAAAGATGTTCAAAGACTAAAACAATTACTCAACAAGAGAGAACGTATGCTCGACTTTCACCGCCGCTATTGGAGCCAACGAGCCAAAGTGAAACATACCAAACTTAACGACTCAAATTCTGGCTATTTTCATAAGATAGCAACTGCAAAAAGAGGCAGAAAAATGATCAAATCTATCCTACTTCCTGGTGGGGAATCTACTTCCGATTTCCATTTAATCCAAGAAGAATTTGTCCGAGACTTCAAAGCTCGCTTCAGAGCCTCGTCGGCCCCTGTTTCAGATCTTAATACAGACCTAGCAGTCATCCCAACATTAGTTTCACAAGCAGACAACGATATGCTAACGGCACCTGTCACAAACAATGAGATTAAAGCGGCCGTGTTCTCCATGGGCTCGGATAGGGCTCCTGGTCCTGATGGCTTCCCAGCTGGTTTCTACCAAAAGTTCTGGCCTACAGTAGGTCCTTCTGTAACTAAAGCCGTCAAAGCGTTCTTTACCAACGGTAGGATACTGCGTCAGATTAACCATACTTTCATTACTTTGCTACCAAAATGCGATGATCCTACCTCAGTGAACAACTATAGACCTATCAGCTTATGCTCTACAATTTATAAAATCATAGCCAAAGTGATTTCAACAAGATTAACCAAAATTTTCGACAAACTAATTCACCCCCTGCAGGGAGCCTTCACGAAAGGGAGATCTATCCAGGATAATATCCTGATTGCTCACGAAGCGCTGCATTCGTTTCGGCTCAAGAAAGGGAAAATGGGTATGGTTGCGATCAAATTAGATATGGAGAAGGCTTACGATCGTATCGAATGGCCTTTTCTGTTCCAAGTCTTATCAAAATTTGGTTTCAACGACCTTTTTATTGACAGAATAAAAGAATGTGTATCAACTGTATCCTACTCGGTCCTCGTTAATGATGAACCAACAACAGTTTTTCAACCCACTAGAGGTTTGAGACAAGGAGACCCACTCTCCCCTTTTCTATTTATTTTAGCTTCTGAGGTGTTAGCAAGGACTTTACATAGCCAGGGGCTGGTTCGTAAGGACCTTGGTATCACTTTCGGGAAACCTGGTATTAAGGTACCCTTCTTAGCATTTGCTGATGACATCCTTATTTTCTGTCAAGCTTCCCAATCGGCATGCACTGTTGTACTGTCCGTTCTAGATAGGTACTGCCTGATTTCGGGTCAAAAGGTGAATCTGCACAAATCTAGCTTCCAAGCATCTCCTAATACGTCCCCTACCGCTATTGCATCTACCATTGCAGTACTTGGCATTCCTCAGGCAAACAATTTCGACAAGTATTTGGGCTGCCCGATCGTTAACGGTAGGATCAATCGGGATACTTTCGCGGATGTGGTTCTCAAAACCAAAAACCAACTAACCAAGTGGAAAGCCTCGAATCTATCTGCTGAAGGGCGACGGGTGCTTATCAAAGCCAATCTTAGTGCCAAACCGATTTTCCTTATGCAAGCCTTCCTGCTACCGTCCCATATTCTACACGAGCTTGATAAAGTTTACAGACAATTCTTTTGGAACAAATCATCTACAGCTCCACCGCTGATTAGCTGGGACAAAATCTGTTCGGACACAATGAAAGGTGGTTTGGGGATTCATAAGGCGGAGTCTATGAACATAGCTCTCCAGATGAAGCTTCTTTGGAAAATCATTTCTGAACCAGACAATATCTGGGTTCGTGTTATCTCTCAAAAATACCTCAAAGGCAACGACTTATACAGTTATAACAAAAAAGGTCACACCTCGTGGCAATGGTCTCGCCTTATGTCCATTAGGCATCAGTTCCTTCCTGCTCTTCAGTGGCGGGTCGGTAATGGGGATTCCATTGACTTCTGGTCACATAACTGGGCTTTTTCAAAGCCATTAAGTTCAAAAACACTGAAACCCATCCCAGAAAATCTCAAGGATATTCCGGTAGCTTACTTCATCAACAACCGGCAGTGGAACAAAACGTTCATGAAAAACTCATTACTAGATATCCTGAATCCAGATGATATTGAACACATCCTGAGCTTAACGTTGCCAACTAACCCTATCACGGACCGTCTGTACTGGGGTCCCAGTAATAATGGATGGTTCTCAACCGCCTCTGCAAACTCCTTTCTCACAGAAAACGTTGGTCTGACAGATTATGACTGTGGATTGATTTGGTGTCTGGATGTACCCCCGAAAGTGCGACACTTCTTATGGAAGCTTTCCCGTGATGGCCTACCGACTAAAACCAGGTTACTTAAGTCGCACGTCGCAGTTCCGTCTGGCTGCGTCTTTTGTGGTAACACAAATGAATCGAGTGACCACTTGCTTCTTCGATGCCCTATGGCTACTGATTTGCTTAAAGCACTACGAATCCACATTCCGGGTACTATCACTGATTCTGTCAGTATGGGCCAAGTGATTCCTTTGACGAAAATTAAATTTGCTATTGGGATTACCAAATTCGCTAATTTAGCTTCAGCTTGGTGGGCCTTGTGGTACTTTAGGAACCAATTGGTTTTTGACCAGATTAACAAAGTTACCATCAATGAGGTTCTGCTGTTTCACAGTACTACCACCCAGTGCTGGAAGCAATCAAAGCTTTTAAACGATGATCCAACCGGACCTTCAATCCCAAACCTTAGTTTTCATAACAGTGCACCTAACCACATGTGTGGGGGTGGTGTTACGACTCTCAGGACGAAGGATCGGTTCGGAATTTGGGTGAAACCCCCTCCTAATACCTATAAACTCAATTTTGATGGTTCAGTTCTCCCTGGTGGCAAATCCGCCTATGGTTTTATCATCCGTGACACGGATGGCTTGATGGTCTCTGCTGGAAGATCAACTTGCACAAATATCTCTGTCGTTTATGCCGAAAATCTCAGTCTTAGAATGGGTTTATTACGGGCAAAGGAGTTGCAACTACCTACACTTCTGATCGAAGGAGATAACTTAGCAGTCATTAACGCTCTACTTGGGGATTGGAAGTGCCCCTGGACAATAGAGATGCTACAAGCTGATATTCTGTCTGATATTTCGTCCTTTTCTCATGTTGCTATTCGTCATATTTTCAGGGAATCCAATGCGGTGGCTGACTACCTTGCTCGTAGTGCCCATGCATCCCCTGCCGACGAAGCATGTGAGGATGATCCAGAACTTCGAGTTCTCGTCCGTAAGGATGCGCTAGGAAGGGCCTCTGCTGCTGCCGACCCGATCTAATTTTTATCTTGCGTCAAAAAAAAAAAAGGAAGCTTGATTTTTACCATTATAAGAAAAATCAGTTGATTCATACTATCCTACATCAACGGGAGATAATTCTCCATTGTAACTCCTAAGAGCATCCCCAACAACATTACTATTATAGAAAAAAAAGAATTTAGCAAAATATTGATGTTTTTTCTATTCAACAACTCTATTTCTTTATCTTGCCCTAATGGTAAGAGTGAGGTGCTTCCTTGTGTCTCACTACATGAGGTCAAGGGTTCAAATCCCACTAGGAGCAATTTGTGCTTGGGTGGGTACTCATGCCTTGGTTTACCAAGCGGCAAGCCCGGCTCGAGTGCTTTGCAGGCTAGTGCTCGGCCCGTGGAGGACTAGTCGATAACCTCGGAACCTCCACGTCATAAAAAAAAAACTCTATTTCTTTATCTAAAATCGAGAACATAAGAGAGAATAAAAAAATCTTCAAACTTGTAGTATTTGATAAAACTTGCAAAATTAAATTTTCACTAGTCCCAAAGACTCCATTAAACATACAATATATCATAAAAATGGAAAAAGAAAATAAAAGAAAAATTGGTCCCAATTCAATTTGAACCAATGAATTTTTAAAGTAATAAATGCAAAATATGTAAATTAGAGAAACTATTGGAGTGAGAATGTAAAATTTTTAAAGATTTTGAAAATTTCTTATTTAGTGTAGAGATTTTTTTACTAAATCCGTTAGAAATGCTCTAACAAGGTTAGTATTTCCTTTACTTCAACCTGTAAAGTAGTAAAGTCTTAATAGTTAATAGTGAACATATTCGACAGTATAAAATAAATTTCAAAACTTATTTGTATTCTTTAAAAAAATACACTCACAATAATTTTAACTCGGTAATAATCATGTCAAAAAAATTGAATACAAATCATTCAATATATAAAACTAATTGATTTGATACCAAACACAACCTAGTGAGCTATACTCCGGTAGTTTACCCCACAAGCTTGACTTAAAAGAAAAGAGTATCGTTTCTCCATGAATTATTGAAGTATTAATGGTACATTATTGCTTAGTGCAAACTACAATTACCACAGCTTAATTTACTATCATTTCTGTACAGGCGTAGTTGTATTAAATAACTTGGAAATCCTATGGACCCTGATGAGAATAAGATCTTTTAAGAGGAGTCACAGTCCCACACAACAAACAAAAGCCCCTTATAAATCACCCAAGAACCCCAATCTCTGCAAAAGTCTCTCTTTCTCCTCCATTCCTCATATCATCAACAAGCTCAAAAAAGCAAAATCACCTCCTGATTTTGGACTCTGGAGAGGTTTGAGCAGATAAAGATCCAATCTTTACCACCAATTTCTATCCCTTAGTTGTGTTTTTGTTGATATATGCACACAGCGCACGGGTGATTGAGCTGTACTGCAACTCAAATGGTTCTCCTCTGACAGAGAGAGAGAGAGAGGAAAAAAGAAATCATGGGTTGCTGTCAGTCCTCACCTTTGTCAGAAACCCATCCTGAAAAGCACAACCACCATCACCACCATAAGAGCTCAGCCTCCGGTGCTACTGCGGCGGCGTCCGGCGCCACCGGCGGGGTTGGTGGGTCGGAGCCTTCAATCGCCGCCGGTGAATCAGGTATCCCAGCCTTCAGTGAGTTCTCTTTTGCTGACCTAAAAGCGGCCACCAACGGATTCAGCTCCGAATTCATTGTCTCCGAAAGTGGCGAGAAAGCTCCCAACTTGGTTTACAAGGGCCGGCTTAAGAATCAGAGGTGGATCGCTGTGAAGAAGTTTACGAAATTGGCTTGGCCTGATCCCAAACAGTTTGCAGTAAATTCCCCCAAATTTTGTACTTCTTAGAGCTTGCGAATCTGTTCAGTTCACCTGATTTTTCCTCATTAGGGTTTCCAGCTTGCTGTACAGTGATGTGGATCTGTTAAATTTGGGTGTTTTTCTCATCTGGGTTTGCTGAATTTACATTTTTGGTTTGATTGCAGGAGGAGGCCTGGGCTGTGGGCAAGTTGAGACATCCGAGGCTTGCAAATTTGATTGGGTATTGCTGTGATGGAGATGAGAGATTGCTTGTTGCTGAGTACATGCCTAATGACACTCTCACCAAGCATTTATTCCACTGTATGAGCCTCTTTTCCTTTAATTCAAGTTTTGTGCCTTGCTTATCTATGGCAAAATCCTTGGGGCTTCTCTGTAGATTGTTTTGGCTGGGAAATTGGACTTCATAATGTACAGTACTTTAGGTAGGGATAATTGGAAACGGTTTCATCTTGGAGACAGTACATTTGGTCAATTTGGGAAAGGCTTGATTATTTGGTCAGTTCAAATGTGAAAGAAGATTTCCTGGTCGGCCGCTGTGCTTCGGTAACCAGGAAGGAACAGTCCATTAAAAGTGGTCCAAAGCAGGTGCTGCGGATAAGGGGGATATGAGATAATGTTTCTGCATTCTATAAATGGTGCTTTTCTTTTGCTTTTAATGTTCGATTTGGTCGGCATTCATTCGCCGTTCCTTGACATGAATCATGTTATTTATGAGGTGGTTGCATTATTTCCATGGTGACGGAGGTGATTTCTTTTGCGGTTTTGACTGCATTATTGAACTGCCGTTTCCATGATGATGGATTGGATACCTCCAGCGTTTTGTGGAGTAGATTTTTCCAATGGTCGGTCCATTTTTGGTCTGTAGTAGTACATCAATTGCTACTTTATCCTACTATTAGGCTAGTGTATTGGAGCTATGGAATTTTTGACCCCTTTTTCTAGCTGAATTTTGATTGGTTGATTCTCCTATAAATCAAAATTCACATTGCTCATAAGCAACAATGGTGAATTAGTTCAATATATAGCCGCTGGAAATGATGATTACTAGTTAGGGCCCTGCAATGAAATGGATCACTAAGATAATTTGGGAATTCATACACATTTATAGTGAGGAAAGATCTGTCACATATCCACACGAGTGATGGACTATTTGAAAGGAAGTTCTATGAGACATGGTCTTTGTGGACAGAAAGATGCACTGGACTGCTTTTTATGGGGTTAAAAATCTCATGTTGGATATACTATTTCCCCCCTACATTGTCATTGGTTGAGACATATCTTTGCTTTATCAGTTATTTTTGTTAAAGTCTAATTATTAATGACGGTCTCATTCCATAACATTCAGAATCATATCTACTTTGACATTTGTATTTGGTATTTGAGATGATATGTTCCTGTGGTAGTATTTGTTACACAACACATTGAATCTGAATAGGATATACATAATCTCTCAATTACAGGGGAACTTCAAACGATTGAATGGGCCATGAGATTGAGGGTGGCACATTATATTGCTGAAGCCCTAGACTATTGTAGTTCTGAAGGGCGTCCGCTGTATCATGATTTGAATGCTTACAGGGTTCTCTTTGACGAGGTAAAGCAGTTCATGATCTGTCAAAGTTTCAAGTTTAGGGTAAATTTCTGTCTGTATTCTTCACATTACTGAATTCCATTTTTGGAATGTTTTACATCTCTTAGAATGGTGATCCGCGGCTCTCTTGCTTTGGGCTGATGAAAAATAGCCGAGATGGTAAAAGTTACAGCACAAATCTTGCATATGCACCTCCAGAATATCTGAGAAATGGTAATTTTCATTATGGGTTGAATCATAATTTTTTTCCCCATGGAATTCTTTTCTTAGTTGCCCTTGTTTTTCGTATTTCTTAGCTCCTTTTCCCCCTTACATTACCTTGATTAACTAGCAAGATCCATTTGTATAAATATAAGCAATGCATCAGTTTATTTTGCTCAATTACAAGTTGCTCCGTCCAAAGGATGACTGTGCACGTGGTTGAAGCAAATTGTAGTGACTGTAGGTTCGCATTGTGGACTCGCATCCTCCTTAGTGTGCTTGGCCGTGCTAGCGAAAACTAAGAACATATTGTCTCTTATCACTAAGAAATATATTGTTGGCGCAGTGATTGTTGCGTGCTGTATACTCTGGATTACCATTCCGGAATGGCTCACCGGAAAGGACTTGTGGATAATAGTCATAGGTCCCCGGTTCGAACCCCGGAATGACCGCTCTTTATTTACCAATTCAAGGTGTATACTGGATTACCGGTGAACTGTGATTGTTGATAGGGAATGAATGTTGTCTTGTTTTGTCAGACTCTTAGAGTAGATCTTTCATGTTCGGTGCCACTCCATTCAGCTTCACACACATCCTTTTGCCTATGCCCCATCACCAATTTTTGATTATTATTTGCAGGAAAGGTGACTCCTGAAAGTGTAATGTACAGCTTTGGAAACATTCTTTTGGATCTATTGAGTGGAAAACACATCCCCCCTAGTCATGTAAGTCGAGTTATAGTCACTAACTTTACAAGATACTCTGCTCAGATTCGGCTCCAAAAAAATTATTGAAATATCTCATCTAATGTTCTGCAAAACCGTATTGCTTTTTGTTAATGTTTCCTTTAGCTTGCTTCAATCAATAATTCCTCAAGTAATGGCTGATTGTATAGGTTCACACTTTTTTCTCAAAAAAAAAATATAGGTTCACACAGCCTGAGCTGAGTGATTGCTCTTTATCTTGATGCTTATTGATATTACAATATTTCATTCGGTCATCTCATGACTTGCATGTATTAAAATTCATTTGATTTTTCATTATTCCTTCATTACTCTTTTCCATTTAGGCCCTGGACATGATACGCGGAAAAAACATTACAGTCCTGATGGACTCTCATTTGGAGGGGAAGTTTTCCACGGAAGAAGCAACCACAGTCGTTAACCTTGCTTCTCAGTGCTTACAATATGAGCCCAGAGAGCGGCCAAACACCAAGGACATTGTTTCGACCCTTGCTCCACTGAACACTAAACCTGAGGTACGGACTCTTCACTTGTGATCGGAAGTTACATGCCCATATCCTTGTCTGTTCGAAAAATAAGGTGTCGTGCATGACCTGGAGAATCTTAGTCGTCGTGTGTAGTATGACTAATAATTCGACGCAGAGTTGAAAATTGAGTTCATTCCTCTTGGAAAAGGAATTAGTCCTAGTGTGCAGGACTCTTCGATTTTCAACGGATTCCTTTGGATTTTCAGGTTCCGTCCCATGTTATGCTTGGAATTAAAAAGCAGGAGACGGCCCCTTCAACCCCACAATGCCCTCTCTCACCCATGGGTGAAGCTTGTTCTAGGCTGGACCTCACAGCCATACATCAAATATTGGTTATGACACATTATAGAGATGATGAAGGAACAAACGAGGTAAGCCACTCGACAATGGGTTCTGCAAGGCAATTGACGCTTGTGAATAAACTAAGACGAAGATGTTTCGTTTGGTTCGGTGCAGTTATCTTTCCAAGAGTGGACGCAGCAGATGAAGGATATGTTAGATGCGAGAAAGCGTGGAGACTATGCATTCAAAGACCGAGATTTCAAAGCTGCTATCGAGTTCTACTCCCAGGTAACTCCTTTTCTCATTACCTTTGCAGTTTATACTGTGGAAATCACTACCGTGGACTCTTTCAGTACCAATATTGTTACGACATTGGGTTAGCTCTAGGGAAAATGCTGCTGATGGTTGCCCGATCTATTCGACGATTAACCACGAGTCTTGTTGTTATACTACCTTATCTAAATTTCCGCCTTCGACGCTTTCATTTACCCTGGTGGCTTTTGTAGTTCATAGAGGTGGGAACCATGATATCGCCAACTGTGTATGCGAGGCGTAGTCTATGCTATCTCCTGTCGGATCAGCCAGATGCTGCCCTACGTGACGCAATGCAAGCGCAGTGCGTCTACCCAGACTGGCCCACGGCCTTCTACATGCAGTCGGTTGCTCTCGCCAAACTGGACATGCAGAAGGATGCTGTTGACATGCTACATGAAGCCTCGATGCTCGAAGAGAAGAGGCAGAAAGGCGGAAAAGGGTGATGAAGACGAATTCCGATTGGTTTTCGGCATTAATGAAGAACATGTTTATCCATGCCATCACAATGTGTGTTGTTGATTCCAATCCTTGTTGAGTGTAAAAGCTGAGATGAGTATTTGAAAAAAGAACCAAAAAAAAAAAGTTCCAATCTTTATTGGTTGAGGGGTGTATCATAAATGCACAAAAACACGTTTTCAACTGTAATATTTTGCGAGATTCATTTTGCTGGTTTTTCTCAAAGGGAAATGCAAAGTCCGATTCCGAACTCAAAGCTACAAATATGCAGGTTTACGAGTGATGGAATTGAGGATTGTTTCAAACAAAACGGTAAAAATTTAGTCCTGTTACCTTACTTCATGGATCGATCAATGCGTGTCGAGTCGGAATTTCAGATTCGGTCCGTGAATTAGGGTTCGGAGTCAGCGATAGTTGCAGACAATCCACGGACATCGCTGAGCGACTCCACGACTTCAAAATTTCAAATTAGGGCCAAGGAATACACGAAAGGTCGTCTCTTTTTTCTCGTTTTCTCCTTTCAAATTAGTGGAAAATTTCTCCACCGGAAGCAATAAAGCAGATTCCTTTCCGTTGTATGTGGAGACAAACTGGATCCACGCACTAAGTGGATCGTGCCGTGCGAATTGATTGCAATTTCTGATTTGTTTCGTTAGAAAATCCCAATTTCAAGTGTTTAGGGCTTTTCGTGGAGTTCGCCACCTGCCAAGACACGTCGACATCCCACGAGCATTGCCGTGGATGATGCCGAAATCTTATCACCGATAATTGGAAGCACAAGAACAGGTCAGTGTTGATTCCTTTTGTCTCCTTCTGATGGATATAAATATCTATTATCAGATTACGCCCAATTTCCAATTAGTTCTTTCTGTTTCACTTTCTTAGCTCAAATCCCACAAATGGCCGTTTCACCTTTAAACCCTAATTCGCGCTCCATCAGTTTACCACCAAGGCCACACCCAATTTGCCCCGAATTCGATGATCAATTGTGTAGATTAAGGTCCTCTAGATTCACCTCCACCCCATCCACATCCTCATTGATCGCCGATAGGCTAGCTGCCCTAAGGGATCTGTATGATTGTGTTGATGGTTTACTGATGCTGCCACAAAACCAGGCTACCCTATCCAGAGATTGCCGGGCCGAGTGGCTTGATGGTGTGTTGGATGGGTCTTTAAGGCTGTTGGATGTGTGCAGCACATCCAGGGATGCCTTGCTCCAGATCAAGGAGCAGGTGCAAGGCATTCAATCGGTGCTGCGAAGGCGGTGCGGTGATGAGCTGAGCTCGAGTGATGAAGTGGCGGAGTATGTGGGGGCAACTAAGGGAGTTAAGAGGGTTATGAGGAAGTGTTTGGAAGATACTAGGAGCTTGCCAAAGGGATGCAGGGTTCGGGTTTGTGGGGGCGGTGAGAGTATGCAGATGGTTGATGTCTTGAGAGAGGTGGAGGGAGTAACATCCGAGGTGTTTCAGTCGTTGTTATGTTACATGGTTGGGATGGATGCCAACTCGAGAAAGGGGAGCTGGGCTTTGGTTTCCAAGTTGATCCTACTCACAATGGCGTGTGAGGCGGAAGTTGCAGCAAGGAATGAATTCGACGATGTTGATGCTGTGATTGGATTGTTTTTTGGGCAGAGGAAGAGAGGTGGCTTTGGCGTTCCGAGTGTGGAGTGTTTGAGGAGCAAGATGGTAAAGCTGGAGGTTGTGGTCCAGGAATTTGATGAGTTGCTAGAGTGCTTGTTTCGGCGTTTGGTTAAGACCCGAGCAACCCTCCTCAACATTCTCAGTCATTAGAATCCGGGAACGAAGTTTATGTCGCTTATCGTCCCAAATGCATATAGCAGTTTCTCTTGTACACATTAGTTTTCATGAATGTAAATTACTTGCAAGTGAAAGTTGTTTTACATACTACTTTGCAATATGATCCTTTTTCCTGTTGAGTGTTGAGTTTGTCCTCTTATATCCAATCAAATATATGCATTCATTCAGTGCCCAAATATGAACTATCCATTCTACAATCTCTTAAAAATGGGGAAAAAATGTTATTTTTAATTCTAAATTTGAAGAATCCAACTCTAGTGCACTACTCTTTCTTAAGAAGTTTACTATTAACTGCAAAATGTATGAAATTTATCTTACATTTTCCGTTACTTTCATGTTTTCAAATCCGAGTAGCAATTTTAATCAGTTGGTATGACTTGTTAGGGGAATGACCATGTTACTTAATATGTAATTATCTCTTCAGAGGGTTCGCAAGAACCAATTAAGAACAGATATCAGGGGTGTACTTGCTACATTTAATGGTCTAGTGGCCATTTTTAGCCAATTTTGGCTTCCTCCATGCCGAAATTGCTCTTCATCCCTGTCAACTAGTATGCTCTGTGCCACATTCTATTGAAATACAGGAGTGATCTTATTTCAATAGCTTTGTATTTTTGCTCTATAACTCTATTTACTTTCACAATAGCTTCATATTTCAGTTTTGGACTTTAAAGTTTCCTTCTTGATTCTTTTTTTCCAGACGTCTTCAAGGCTATAATCTTCAGTTGTTGTGCAGCTTATTTGTTTGAAGTAGAATTCTGATCTGAGCCTGCAGCAGTTGTGACGGTTTGCTCGTTTCAGTCGAAAATTCTGTTGCCCTTTGGGTGCCACGTTCCTCAGGACTTGCCACTAAAATTATTCATCTACACCTCTCAGGTACTTGTAGAGTCGTCACATTCTGGTCCCCCTTCGCATTGTTTATGTTAAAGCTGGTTTGAAATATTTTTAGCATCACTGATATTGATTAAAGCCTGAGTAGTTAGTGGTGTATAGTTTGATTATATTAAGGCAACAATGTGAAGGGGGTGGCAAAATTTTAATGCCTTCTGTGGGAATAATTTAGAAGCAACTGAACTCTTTGTGGTCCCTTCTGCATTATTAACACAAACACTTACATGGAAGCATCATTAGGATATGATTAATCCTTTTTATATGATCCCGAATCGAGATTAGGTGACAAGATCTTTAATGGCACTCATGCACATAGTTTTTTATAATAGTTTCAATGATGCTTCACGTTCGTGCGTATCATCTATTGATTTGTTGGAAACTGATGTGTCAAGCAAGTTCCTTTATTTTCTATCTTTATCTGTGATTGTTCAAAGTTGGATCTGAAAGTGGTAGCTGATACTGAGCTGATCAACACTGTTATGTTAATACTCGTGTTATTCGGCATATCTATCTCCAGGATTGGAACTGCAAATAAACATGAAATGAGAATGACAATGATGTTCTTTTCGTACAACATATTCATCACTAGATGATGACTCTGGAGGTTGAAATTCAAGAACTCGATGAAGTACTTGGATGCCTGTTTGTGCTGACATTTTGAGAAATCCTGGTTTTCAGCATCAAGGTATCACCAACCCTTCTTGATCCATCTCTTGATCACTAGATGTTGAAGACTTAAAGGCGATGGGCGGTTAGAATTTTAATGCCACTCGTGCACATACCTCACAAACCGGAATCTGGTGGTCCCAGGATTTCGTTGCCACTCGTGCACACTATCTTATATTGAACACTGAGCATGAAAGGAGGAGAAAATATGAGATTCCTTGTGCTGAATCTATTGGGAACAACGAGTTATTGCAACCCGTGTGCAGCACTTTTCTTGGATCATGATACATAACACGAGGCACTAAGATGAAGCCAGCACAAATTGGCTTATAGAATATAGTTCAAATAGAGGTGTGGAGTTATTCTATTAGCCTGTGAGATTCGCTAGGTGGCTTCCTAGCACCAGCAATGCACTGTTATCGAAATTTCATCATGATCCGAAATATAAGCTGCACACGGGTGCTACTGATTCCTTGTGCCCCAACTTCTAGAACTAATAATTTCACATGCTCGCCTGCTCCAGATCTGTATTGAAAACGTTGCGATTTCATTTTTATATGCAGGAGACAGTTGCAGGTGAACGCGTCTGCACGCATTATGGATCATGTAAGCTAAAAATATTGCTTATTAGCTGGACGAAGAGGGTGGTAGGAGACAAAACGCAAGCATAGCCGAGGTGAGTTATAAGATCTAGATCTCAAAACCATCTTTGATGCCAATGAGATTCCTTGCCCTGCAATATATATACTGCACTTGAACCTCTCAAGAACAACAAATCGGTATCTACAACTTCTTCAGCCTAGAAAAAAACCGCAGCTTAAAAATGGCCGCTCCTTACCACACTCGCTCAAACAGTCTGCCAAGCAGATCAACTCCCCTTGTTTCCCAGTTTGATGAGCAACTCAACAGGCTCAGATCTTCTGAGTCTGCTTCGTCTTCCACATCCTCCACAATCAATTCCAAACTTTCCCTCCTCAGCGGTCTCTACGACTGCATTGATGAGCTCCTCCCATTATCTTCTTCTCAGAAGGTGTTTGGCCGCGAGAAGTTGGTTGAGGAAGCACTAGAAGGGTCTGTTAAACTCCTGGATATCTGCAACACCATCAGTGATGTTTTGGTGCAGATGAAAGAACGCGCACAAGAGCTTCAATCCATTATGAGGAGGAGGTGCTCTAAAGACGAGATTGCCATGGAGGTGGCCGAGTACTTGAGATCAAGGAAGATGGCCATCAAGGTTGTCTCAAGGGCATTGAAAGACTTGAAGAAAGTAGAGATCAACTACACCGCTGAGAGCAACGAGATCACAGACGCTATTAGCAGGCTTAGGGAGTGCCAAATGGCGACTCTCAGCGTGCTGGAATCTGTCCTTGTCGCCATCGCTGGTGCCAAGGCTAGAAGGAGCTGGGATTCAGTCGTCTCCAAGCTGTTGAAATCCAAACGCGTCGTCAGCCAACAAGAAGCCGGATTCTTTCTTGTTGAGTTTGAAGCTGCGGATGCTTCCTTGCATCCGGAGCAAGTGAGGAGTGGATTGGAGAACATGGAGATCTCCATAAAGAATGTCGAAGAAGGCGTAGAGATCTTGTTTAGGCATTTGATTAAGACGAGAACTACCATTCTCAATATCCTCAATTGCTAGTTCCTGAAGACAACAATTTTGTCACTCTGTACAAAAAACCATACTTGTAATCAAAGATCTATGGAGTTATATACAAGCTTCAACATTACTTGACTACATGTCTGTGTTCATATCCGTTCAATTTCTCTATATAAAATTCTCAAACAATTTGGAATAACTATAGCAGAAATTTCTAATTTGCAAAGCAGTTTCTGCAATAAACAATATGTTAATTTAGCTTCTGATTAACTCTCTCTGGTTAGTTTAAAACTAAAATTCCCCAACTGTAGTGATTTTCTATTTTCATTTTTCATTAAAAAGTATTTATCTTTCTGTCTATTTACCTATCTGTCTATTTATTATTGTTGTACAAAAAACAGTGCCAGATTGCCAGATTCCATTTGTCTGTAAGAAATGTTTAATCAATTCAAAACACATGAAGAAGTCAGCATATGTTATTGCATTACACTTGTTAAGATGCTCTTTTAAACGAGGATAATTAATAATTAATTCAGTGTTAATGGAGATGATCAATCATGTGTCCCTACCTTGCAGAATTGCAGTATTTGCTGAAGTCTTATCTGAAGCTGCTTTATAATGCAGTTATATATATACTTATATAAAGTTGCTTTATAATGCAGTTATGCTCCAAGTATGAAGTCTGTCCTATTCAGATTGATGTTCAGCAAAGTTGCATATTCAAGTTATGCAAATTCTTGGTTTTCAGCATCATTGACATGGCGGTTTTGTGGCAACACGGGGCGTCTTTTAGAGAAAGTTAGTGTCCAGATCCGAAAAATGTGCTGCACACGAGTGTTCTTGATGCCATTTTTTGCTGGCCATTAAACAGATTTGCAACTGCACTCCATCGTTTTCATGATCGTTAGCGCAAAAAGGCTGGCCTTGTCCTCATCGTGTATGACAGTAGGAAACCAAGTTTTCGGAAGAAGCGTATGAGCTGGGCAAAGAGGGCGGTAGGGGACAATGCGTAATCATATCCGAGAATAGTTATAAGATCCAGATCTCGAAATCATCTCATGGTGACAATGAGACTCCTTGGGCTGCAATATATACAACCTGCACAAGGCTTGAAGGAGAGCTAGTTATCGGAAATGGCAGCTCCTAACCACACTCGCTCAAACAGTTTCCCGAGCAGATCAACTCCTCTTGTTTCCCAATTCGACGAGCAGCTCAGCAGGCTCAGGTCTTCTGAGTTTGCTTCTTCGTCAGCATCCTCCACAATCAGCTCAAAACTTGCCCTTCTTAGCGATCTCTATGACTGCGTTGATGAGCTCCTCCAATTGCCTTCTTCTCGAAAGGCCATCTCCAGCCAAGGACAAGAGAAATCGGTTGAAGATGCATTGGAGGGATCCATCAAGCTCTTAGATATCTGCAGCAGCGTCAGTAATGTTTTGGCGCAGATGAAAGAGCGAGCACAAGAGCTTCAATCCATTCTAAGGAGGAGGTGCTCCCAAGATGAGACCGCCAAGGAGGCGGCAAAGTACTTGAGATCAAGGAAGAATGCCATCAAGACTGTCACAAAGGCGTCGAAAGACTTGAAGAAGATAGAGAACAACAATGCTATGGAGTGCAATGAGATGACAGTAGTAGTTAGCAAGTTGAGAGAGTGCCAATTGGCGACTCTCAGCGTGCTAAACTATGTCCTCGTTGCCTTATCCGGTGCAAAGGCAAGAAGCAATTGGGAATCAGTCATGTCTAAGCTGTTGAAATCCAAACACGCCGCCAGCCAACAAGAAACCGGATCCTTTCTTGTTGAGTTCGAAGCCACAGATGCTGCCTTGCATTCGGAGATAGTAAGGAGTGGATTGGAGAACATGGAGATCTCCCTCAAGAACGTTGAAGGAGGAGTAGAGATCTTGTTTAGGCATTTGATCAAGACGAGAACTACCATTCTCAACACCCTCAATTGCTAGCTCATCAACAAAACAATTTTGTCAATTAGTACAAAAGAAAACAATACTTGTAATCAGAGATCTATAGAATCATTGTACAAGAGTCATCATTCCGAGCTATTTTACTACATACCTTTGTTCTTTAGCATCATTACATTTTAAACACTTATGATCCAAGAGATTACCTTAGTTGCAGATTTAACTGTGTTTGTTTAGTTTAAAACAGCGAGGAACACCGGTGAAAGTTGACTGATCTCTAGAGAGATCAGATGAAGATTGATACCACTAATAAGAAAAACATTTGCAAGTCACCAGATTCCATCTGTCTATAGGAAATTCATTATCAATTCATTAAGATGCCCTTTCAAATGATGAGACAAAAAAATAGTTCATATAATATGCTCATCTACACGAATGATTTTGCACGGTTTTGTAGCAGTAGAGGGGACAGCAATCAAACCTACTCATTGTCTGCAAGTATTATATGCCTTCATCCATGTGGTTGAAGACTTGAAGATACCGTCTTGTTAGCTGGCGAGAAATGGTGAGTAGGAGTCCTGATCCACAAACCGAGCTGCACACGCATGCATTGATGAGCTCATAGAGTTAAACTTAGATGAGCTATAAAATTCAGATCTCGAAATCATCTTATATATGCTGAGAATGAGATTCCTCTTGTCTCCCATCCATCCAATATATATTATATAGATTGTTCATTACAAGACTTCCTTAGCCTGATTGGATTTCGAAAAGGCGTTACTTTGTAAAGTATTAGAGAGTTTTGAACAACAAACTTCTTCAAGACATGAGACTCATAGAGTTAAACTTAGTTGCAGATTAACTGTCTTAGATTATCTGTGAAATTTGAATGAGCAGATGAAGTGATTTTTAAGTTTTCACTTTTTCATTCTTATGATACCTTGAAGATAAAATTTCTCCAGTTTAATGTGGATTGGCATATGACAGCACTAAAAAGAAAGGTATTTCCAGGTCACCAGATTCCATCTGTCTAGAGGAAATTCATTATCAATTCAAAACAGATGCAGAAGTAGTTATATACTTACATGCTGATCATGTATCAGTAGAGGGGACCGCAATTCAAACCTACTCGTGTGCATTGTATGTATACGCTGTCTCAAATGAGTCCGAGAGCTTAAAGATACTAGCTTATTAGCTGGCAAGAGATGAGGAGCAGGAGACAAGGAGAATGAGATTCCTCTTGTCTCCTTCACCTTCCTGTATATAGTTCTCTGGAAGAAGCTTTCAAGAAACCATTAGAGTGTCTGTTATGAAGTCAAGTAACAGAAAAGAAACACTGCTGCACAAGATGAGGGCATCGTCGTGCTAGCTTACATTCTGCAATGCAGCCACAGAGCCACTTGATTCAACTCTTTGATGTAGTAACCTGCAGATAATGCATCCAACAACGCGCATATATATGCAGGATTCATATCATGTTTTCAGGATGCCAAGCACCCAAAACAAAACCATTGTTCAGTCAGGGGCTGCCAAATATAGTCCTTACTGGCCATCCAGATAATGATTTTGGTACAGCAAAGGTGTCATGATCCACAAACTGAGCTGCACACGAGTGTTGAGTATGCCATTGTTGATGGTAATTAGCTAAATCAACACTCCAACCTTTTTGTTAACACTTGCTCATGATTAAATTACAAGGAGAGGAAATGGGAAAGGTTGGCATTGCCCCATTCATTTAGAACAGTAGGAGACAAAGTTTTCAGATCAACGTGCGTGCATATATCGTGGATCATGAAGTGAGACTATAAGCTTATGAGCTGGATAAAAGAGGGTGGTAGCCACAGTAGGGGACAATGCATAAACACAGCTATGATGAGCTATAAAATTCAGATCTCAAAATCGTCTTATGCTCGCATTGAGATTCCTCTGGTCTCCCTAGGTTTGCAATATATAAACTGCGCTATAGGCCTACCGAAGGAGAGCAAGTTGAGTTGTCAATCCTGAATTACAATACAACATAAGCTAAAAATGGCTGCTTCTTACCACACTCGCTCAAACAGTTTCCCAAGCACATCAAACACCGGTGTTTCCCAATTTGACGAGCAGCTCAGCAGGCTAAGGTCTTCTGAGTTTGCTTCTTCTTCAACATCCTCCACAATCAGCTCCAAGCTTGGCCTTCTTAGTGATCTCTATGATTGCATCGATGAGCTCCTCCAGTTGCCTTCTTCTCAAAAGGCCATCTCCATCCAAGGAGATGAGAAATCGGTTGAAGATGCATTGGAGGCATCTATCAAGTTTCTAGATATCTGCAGCACCATCAGCGATGCTTTGGCGCAGATGAAAGAACGAGCACAAGAGCTTCAATCCATTCTAAGGAGGAGGTGCTCTAAAGATGAGATCGCCAAGGAGGTGGCTGACTACTTGAGATCAAGGAAGAATGCCATCAAGGTTGTCTCAAAGGCATTGAAAGACTTGAAGAAAATAGAGTTCAACTGTGCTATTGACAGCAATGAGATCAGCGGCGTAGCTACCAAGCTGAGAGAGTGCCAAGAGGTGACTCTCAGTGTGCTAGAATCTATCCTTGTTGCCATGGCTGGTGCCAAGGCCAGAAGCAGCTGGGGATCTGTTGCTTCCAAGTTCTCGAAATCCAAACGCATTCAACAAGAATCCGAATCCCTTCTTGTTGAGCTTGAAGCCACAGATGCTACCTTGCATCCGGATCAAGCAAGGAGCGGTTTGGAGAAGATGGAGATCTCCATAAAGGACATTGAACAAGGCATGGAGTTCTTGTTTAGGCATTTGATCAAGACAAGAACTACCATCCTCAACATCCTCAATTTCTAGAATATAAAAAAAAAGAAAACAATTTTGTCTATTTGTAGAGAAAGCAATACATGTAATCAAAGATCTATAGAGTTATTATACAAGAGTTAACATTCTTAATTACTTCCTTACATGTCTTTGTTCTTTACCATTCAATTTTATTAAAGGATTTACTTTCCAAAGTACAAACTTGATTTTGCAGATTGTCTTTGTTAAGCTTACAAACTTGACAGATCAGATGAAGTGATTTATCTGTTTTCAGTTTTTCATTCTTAAGATACCACAAATAAGAAAAACAGTGACAGATCACCAGATGCCATCTGCCTATAGGAAATTCATCATCAATTCAGTAAACATGCTGAAGTAATTATGTGAGTTGCATCTAAAGTATTTGGATTCCCTCTCAAATGAGAGAGATTATTGATTTTGAATGCTTCACACATATGTCTGTCATTGGCCAACTAGCCAACTCATAATATGCTTCATCCACACGAATGAGTTCGCACATTCATTTACACCTTTCTTGCACGAGGTTGAAGATTAAAGATACCAGTTTATTAGGTGTCATGATCCACAAACTGAGCTGCACACGAGTTGCGAATATGCCATTGTTGATCCTTTGCTCCCCAACTAGAAGAACTAGCTAATAATTCCACATGCTTATGATTAAACTACAAGAAGGGAAAATAGAAAAGGTTGGCATTGTCCTCCTCTGGTATGCCAGTAAGAGACAAAGTTGTAAGAACAACGTGTGCGAATATATCACGAATCGCGATGCAAAGATATTAGCTAATGAGATGATTTGAGCTAACAAATCCAGATCTCAAAATCATATCATACTGATGATGAGATTCCTCTTGTCTCCCATTAAAATGATATATATACACTGCACTGAAAATTTGTTTATCATCAAACCTGAATCTTAAGCCTTCATCAGCCTAAGAAAACGAAAGCTACAATGGCTGCTTCTTACCACACTCGCTCAAACAGCTTCCCAAGCACATCAAACACCGTTGTTTCCCAATTCGACGAGCAGCTCAGCAGGCTCAGGTCTTCTGAGTTTGCTTCTTCTTCGACATCCTCCACAATCAGCTCCAAGCTTGCCCTTCTTAGTGGTCTCTATGACTGTGTCAATGAACTCCTCCAATTGCCTTCTTCTCAAAAGATCATCTCGGAGAAATCAGTTGAAGATGCATTGGAAGGATCTATCAAATTCCTAGATATCTGCAGCACCATCAGTGATGTTGTGGTGCAGATGAAGGACCGAGCCCAACAACTTCAATCCATTCTAAGGAGGAGGGGATCCAAAGATGAGATCACCAAGGAGGTGGCTGAGTACTTGAAGTCAAGGAAGAGTGCCATCAAGGTTGTCTCAAGGACATTGAAAGAGTTAAAGAAACTCGAGAACGAGTCTTCAATGGGAAGCAATGTGATTAACAAGCTGAGAGAATGCCAAATGGTGACTTCCAGTGTGCTAGAATCCATCCTTGTTGCCATAGCTGGTGCCAAGGCTACTAGCAGCTGGGAGTCAGCCGTCTCCAAGCTGTTGAAATCCAAGCGCGTCGCCACCCAACAAGAAACCGAATACTTTCTTGCTGGATTTGAAGCCTCAGATGCTGCCTTGCATCCGGAGATAGTAAGGAGTGGCTTGGAGAAGATGGAGATCTCCCTCAAGAATGTTGAAGAAGGTGTAGACATCTTGTTTAGGCATTTGATCAAAACAAGAACAGCAGTTCTCAATATCATCAACTGTTAGATCATGAAGAAAACAATTTTGTCAATCTGTACAAAAAAAAAAACAATATTTGTAATCATAGATGTACACTAAATACTATACAAGGAGCAACATATATTACTTCCCTATATATATTTTTGTTCATTATATTCATTCACCTGTTAAGTTTAAATTATCAAATCCAATTTGAATCAGTTAAGTTTAAATTCATGTAAAGCACTAAATTGCTTTCAAATATTAATTAGTTACAAAAAGAAAAAAGTTTGTAGGATTGTAAGCCCCGTTCTGTTAGGTTGAAAGACCCAAAGTGGATAACTGTGATCATGGCCATAAATCTCTATGGGTGGTAAGGGACAAAGGCTCCACACACATGTCTTAGCCGAACCCAATAAAGGAAGGCCCAACCCGGCCCAAAGAGAGACCTGTTGTCCAGGATCGCATTACTGCAAACAAGGCCCGGGGACTTTCCTGTGTTAAGGCCCGTTAACCAGGCCAACAACACAACCACTTCAATCCTACAGCAGTCCGTTTCAAGAAAGTTATATTATAAAATGATGAGAATAGATTAGTTTCGATGTGGGATTGAAATCACCAAAGTATTGGATTTAGAGCTCATCGTATTCTCTTGGTATGGGGAAGAAGAAGCTGATGCCGAGTAGGCGAACACACGTGGATGAAGGTGGGAAGGGTTTGGCTTGTTCCAAAATCATATGGATGCGACAGACAGTTGGTAGCCCAGATCGATCTTGGACATGGGCAATGGCTTTCAGTCTGAAGTCGACGCCAAGGATTGCAACAGGGTGAGGTGGGTTCGACATCTGATGGTCATGCCGGTAGTCTCAAGGCAAAACTTGAAGGAATTCTTTCATAGTTCACATTCCGTTGAAGGCAGAACTTGAAGGATCTTCTCAGGCTCATGTAGGCCAAGGAGGGTGTTTATGATATTCAAATTGTTCTCTGAAGAAGATGGAAGTTGAATTCAGAATTGCAAAATGAAGCTGCAGAAGGTGAAACCGGGCAAATATGAAGTCCTTGTAAGATGTTTAATCAAGGTAGTTGCTGAAGCGGAGCACAATGAGTTTATTGCTATGTATCCAAATCCAACTGCATATCTGATATCTCCCGGCATATGTTTGGAGTTAAGAGCCTGATCATGCTCATCTCTCATACATACTAAGACAGTAAGGCCATAGCTCACAGTATAGATTCTAGCTAAAAGCACATATTGCTTCTTTACGCCGCTGTTAGGAAGGGAGACAAAGAGAAGAGAACCTTGCTGGTGTACTGCAAGCGACGACATTCAGCAGGAACCCAAGCGTGCAACAAAGCAACCGGAGAATACGAGCAGCTCAATTGCACTTACATGAGCCTTTCAGATCATACTACTTTTGTAGCTATATATGAAGCATCAAATGGCTGCATATGAGTGTCAAGAAAGCCATCCTTTTGACGATTCTTTGCTCCCTAACTTGAAGAGCTAGCTAATAATTTCACATGCTCATATGATTAAACTACAAGAACAACAAAGGGAAAAGGTTTCAAAGATTATGGATCAAGATGCTATATGATATTAGCTAATGAGCTGGGCAATGAGGGTGGAAGGAGACAGTAGATGAGCTTAACTATAAAATTCAGATCTCAAAATCGTCTAGGCTGGCATTGAGATTCCTCTTGTCTCCTTCACCTTGCAATATATATACTGCACTAGTACTGTTGAGGGAGAGCAAGTTGAGTCCTCAAACCTGAATTACAAAACTTCCTTATCCTAAAGATTTTTGAAACAGAAATAAGCTAAAACAATGGCAGCTCCTTCCCACACTCGCTCAAACAGTTTCCCAAGCACATCAAGCCCTGTTGTGTCCCAATTTGACGAGCAGCTCAGCAGACTCAGGTCTTCTGATCTTGCTTCTTCTTCGACATCCTCCACAATCTGTTCCAAGCTTGCCCTTCTTAGTGATCTCTATGATTGCGTCGATGAACTCCTCCAGTTGCCTTCTTCCCAAAAGACCATCTCCAGCCAAGGACAGGAGAAATCTGTTGAAGATGCATTGGAGGGATCTATCAAATTGCTAGATATCTGCAGCATCATTAGTGATGTTTTGGTGCAGATGAAGGAACGCGCACAAGAGCTTCAATCCATTCTAAGGAGGAGGGGATCGAAAGATGAGATCACCAAGGAGGTGGCTGGGTACTTGAAGTCAAGGAAGATGGCCATCAAGACTATCTCAAGGACATTAAAGGACTTAAAGAAAATCGACAACGAGTCTTCAATGGGAAACAATGTGATTAACAAGCTGAAAGAGTGCCAAATGGTGACTTCCAGTGTGCTAGAATCCATCCTTGTTGCCATAGCTGGTGCCAAGGCTACTAGCAGCTGGGAGTCAGTTGTCTCCAAGCTGTTGAAATCCAAGCACGTCGCCACCCAACAAGAAACCGAATACTTTCTTGCTGTATTTGAAGCCTCGGATGCTGCCTTGCATCCGGAGATAGTAAGGAGTGGCTTGGAGAAGATGGAGGTCTCACTCAACACTGTTGAAGAAGGTGTAGACATCTTGTTTAGGCATTTGATCAAAACAAGAACAACAGTTCTCAATATCATCAACTGTTAGATCATCAAGAAAACAATTTTGTCAATCTGTACAAAAAAAAAAAAATTTGTAATCATAGATCTACACTAAATATATATACTATACAAGGAGCAACATTACTTCCCTATATATATTGTTGTTCATTATCTTCATTGATCTGTTCTCCAACTCTCATTCCTTTTCTTTAAAATCATCAATCCAATTTGAATCAGTTAAAGTTTAAATTCATGTAAAGCAATAAATGGCTTCCAAAGATTAGTTTCATAAGCTAAATTCAGCTGCAGATTAACTGTGTCTATGTTGATTTCTGTTTTGGTTTTCCTTTTCATGAAACTTTAAACAGGTGTTTCTCTTCAGCTTGATAAAAAAAAACTAATTGGTTTTCCAAGATGCCAGGCTGCAAGGTTCTTTTTGTCGATAGGAAACGTGTAACAGCACAAGGCACGACACACCCATAAGCAAGCTTGGCATCTGTATTATTAAGATGCTGTATCAAAAAATGATAGAGCTATATAAACTTATTTCAATTGGACATGAAAGAAGAGGAAAGTATGAGATTCCGGCTGCTGCAACCATGAGGGACAACGGACAAGGAGTAATTGCAACCTGTGTGCAGCACATATCCCGGATCATGATGTATATATATAACTCAAGGAAACAAGCTGACTGGATGCAAGGACAGTTAGTTGTATAATTTGAATATATAGTTCAAATTGAAGCAATGAGTTTGGCTTGGTTTTCGAGCACCACCCGTGCTCATGGTTCTGTGCTCCCAAACTTCAAGAACTAATAAGAAGTTCACATGTTCTATCTGCCCATGTTCAGTCTATTTTTTTTTTAACAAAAAAAAAATCCAAATCCATTTTGGATCAGATCTCCTCTTTGAAATTGTCCATGAGATGCTATTCACATGATATGCTTCACCAACATGGATGGTTTCGCACGTTCATTCTTGATCCTTGTCACTCGTGTGCCTATTTGTATACTCCATTGGTCATGAGGCTAAAGATAGACATAGAGAATGGCCTACCAGCTGGAAAGAGACGCTGTACAGGAAACAAGGGAGAGACATTGCTGATCAAAGTCGACGTTACTCAAAATTAAACAATGAAGAAAATGAGATTCCTCTTGTCTGCCTTTCTGTGCAATAAATGCTTCTCTGGATGAAGCTTTCAGAAGGCAAAACTTGAAGGAAATAAGCTGCAGAAGTACTTCATTTCCTAGTCCATGTAAGAAAAAAAGACCAAACAGTTTTCCAACAGGTTCACACTCCATTTTTAGCAGTGCTTGGATCTGCTAAGGCTCCTATAGATTAGTGGTAATGCCAGGTAAGCACGCGTGTAGACCAAGGAGCGTGTTCTTGATATGCAAATTGTTCTCAGAAGAAGATAGAAGGTGAATTCAGTGCAAATAAGAAGTCCTTATGTAGTTGCTCAAGCAATGGAGAACGATGAATTTATTGCGGTGTATCCAACAGCATATCTACCAGCATGTTTGGAGTTAAGAGCTTGATCATGCTGATCATCTCTCATACTCAGGAATGTAGCTCAAAGTATATATATTCTTAGCTAAAAGGACATATTGCTTCTTTATGCCGCTGTTAGAAAGGGAGACAGAGGAGAGAACCTCACTGGTGTACTGCAGGTGTAAGCAGCTCAGCAGGAACCCAAGCGTGCAACAAAGCAACCCAATCCCACATGAGCCTTTCAGATCACAGTACTTTTATAACTGATGGTACATCCAATGGTTATGAGTGTCAAGAAAGCCATTGTTGATGGATTAAATAACATCGATCAGTTGAGCATATACTCCATCCTTTTGATGATTCTTTGCTCCCTAACTTAAGGACCTAGCTAATAATTTCACATGATCATTAAATTACAAGGAGAGCAAAGGGAAAAGGTTGGCATTGTCCTCTTCATGTAAGTCAGTAGGAGACACTGTTTCGATACCAACGCGTGTGCACATATTATGGATCATTGGATCAAGATGCTATATAATATTTAGCTAATGAGCTGGGCAAAGAGGGTGATAGGAGACAGTAGATGAGGTTAGCAAAGATTAACTATAAAATTCAGATCTCAAAATCGTCGTAGGCTGGCATTGAGATTCCTCTTGTCTCCTTCACCTTGCAATATATATACTGCACTAGGCCCTTTGAGGGAGAGCAAGTTGAATCCTCAAACCTGAATTACAAAACTTCCTTATCCTAAAGATTTTTGAAAAATAAATAAGATAACAATGGCAGCTCCTTCCCACACTCGCTCAAACAGTTTCCCAAGCACATCAAACCCTGCTGTTTCCCAATTCGACGAGCAGCTCAGCAGGCTCAGGTCTTCTGAGTTTGCTTCTTGGACATCCTCCACAATCAGTTCCAAGCTTTCTCTTCTTAGTGATCTCTATGACTGTGTCGATGAACTCCTCCAGTTGCCTTCTTCACAAAAGGTCATCTCCAGCCAAGGACAGGAGAAATCAGTTGAAGATGCATTGGAGGGATCTATCAAATTCCTAGATGCCTGTAGCACCATTAGTGATGTTGTGGTGCAGATGAAGGAACGATCTCAACAACTTCAATCCATTCTAAGGAGGAGGTGCTCCAAAGATGAGATCACCAAGGAGGTGGCTGAGTACTTGAAGTCAAGGAAGATGGCCATCAAGACTATCTCAAGGACATTGAAAGACTTGAAGAAAATCGACAACGAGTCTTCAATGGGAAACAATGTGGTTAACAAGCTGAGAGAATGCCAAATGGTGACTTCCAGTGTGCTAGAATCCATCCTTGTTGCCATAGCTGGTGCCAAGGCTACTAACAGCTGGGAGTCAGTTGTCTCCAAGCTGTTGAAATCCAAGCGCGTCGCTACCCAACAAGAAACCGAATACTTTCTTGCTGGATTTGAAGCCTCGGATGCTGCCTTGCATCCGGAGATAGTAAGGAGTGGCTTGGAGAACATGGAGATCTCCCTCAAGAATGTTGAAGAAGGTGTAGAAATCTTGTTTAGGCATTTGATCAAGACGAGAACTGCGATTCTCAACATCCTCAACTGATATCTCATCAGCAAAACAATTTTGTCAATCTGTACAAAAACAGTATAAATACAAGAATATATCAACATTACTTCACTATATATCTTTGTTCATTAGCTTCATTCAGCTGTTCTTCCAACTCTTTTTTGTTTCAATTTGAGCATTCTAAAGGATTCAGACGAACTAGAATGAGTTTAAATTCATGTAAAGTAGTTCGAGATGAATAAACAACATCTATGTTGGTAAATTCTGAATCTTACCTAGACAGTTAACAAACTAATTTCATCTCCACACTGCCAGACTGTAAGATTCTGTTTGTCACATGAACTTGGCATCTCTATTATTAAGATGCTGTTTCAAATGATATAACTAATAACTAAATGCATTAGGAGATCAACAAGAAAGTTCTTGTTATTGTTTTTTTCGTGACTCAAAAGGCGTATGTTTGTAAAATATAGCAATAAGATGAATGGAAGCAAGGACAGCCTGGTGTATATCGGTACAGCGATGGTGTCATGATCCACAAAATGAGCTGCACACGAGCACCGAAAAGACATTGGGAAAGGTTGGGATTGTCCTCTTGATGTACAGCAGTAGGAGACAGAGTTTTCAGATCGACGTGTGTGCATACATTACGGATCAGATGCTAAAAGCATAAGCTTGTGAACTGGGAAGAGAGGGTGGTAGGGAACAGTGCTTAATCATAGCTGATTTGAGCTATAAAAATTCAGATCTCGAAATCGTCTTATGCTGGCATTGAGATTCCTGTGGTCTCCCATCCCTTCATACTATATATATGGACTATAACTGATCCAAGGAGAGCAAATTGGTTTATCATCAAACCTGAATCTTAAGCCTTCCTCAGCCTAAGAAACCGAAAAGCTAAAAATGGCTGCTTCTTACCACACTCGCTCAAACAGTTTCCCAAGCAGTTCAACTTCAACCACTGTCGTTTCCCAATTCGACGAGCAGCTCAGCAGGCTCAGGTCTTCTGAGCTTGCTTCTTCTTCGGCATCCTCCACTATCAGTTCCAAGCTTTCCCTTCTTAGTGGTCTCTATGATTGCGTTGATGAACTCCTCCAATTGCCTTCTTCTCAAAAGATCATCTTGGAGAAATCAGTTGAAGATGCATTGGAAGGATCTATCATGTTCTTAGACATCTGCAGCACCATCAGTGATGCTGTGGTGCAGATGAAGGAGCGAGCACAACAACTTCAATCCATTCTAAGGAGGAGATGCTCCAAAGATGAGATCGCCAAGGAGGTGGCTGAGTACTTGAAGTCAAGGAAGAGTGCCATCAAGGCAGTCTCAAAGGCATTGAAGGACTTAAAGAAGATAGAAACCGAATCCATAGGGAGTAACGGCATGATCAGCAAGCTGAGAGAATGTCAAGTGGTGACTCGCAACACGCTTGAATCTATCCTTGTTGCCATAGCTGGTGCTAAGGATGCAACCAGCTGGGAGTCAGTCGTCTCCAAGCTGTTGAAACCCAAGCGTGTTGCTAACCAACAAGAAACCGAATTCTTTCTTGTAGCCTTGGATGCTTCTGTGCATCCAGAGAAAGTGAGGAGTGGATTGGAGAGCATGGAGATCTCCCTCAAGAACGTTGAAGATGGTGTAGAGATGTTGTTTAGGCATTTGATCAAGACAAGAACAACAGTTCTCAATATCATCAATTGTTAGATCATCAAGAAAACAATTTTGTCAATCTGTACAAAAACAATACTATTTATTATACTTGTAATATCATAGATCTGAACAAGTATTATACAAGAGTGCAACATCAGTTCGCGATATATCTTTGTTCATTAGCTTCATTCAACTGTTCTCCCTCGCTACGAACTTCAAACTTCTCAAACCAGTTGAGTAGATTAAAAGTCATTAGTGAAATTTGAATGTTACCATCAGATGAACTTCTTCTATAGTTCTATGGACAGCGCGATGCCAGGCTGTGAGATTCCCCTTGTCTGTAGGAAATGTGCAATCAGAAACTAATTGCTTGGCATCTGATCAATCATTAAGATGTTTCGAAAAAATCACAAAAATGATAAAAGAACTAAAAATGCCACTCGTGTGGTTAACTCACTAATCGAAGTCAAGTGGTCCCAAGAGGAGATGAGATTCCTTGTGCTGAATGCAAAGGGGACAACGAGTTATTGCATCCGTGTGTAGCACATTTCTCGGATCATGATGCATAACTCGAGACAATCAGATGGCTGGAGGCAAGGTCAGCCTGGTAGGTAATCTGCAATAACTAATAATTTCACATCAGTTTTCAAGAAGATAAAATCAGAAAAAGTTGGCATTGTCCTCTTCATGTGCAATGGTAGGACACAAAAAATTCAGATCAGTGCGTGCGGATATGTTGTGAGCTGGCCAAAGAGCGCGGTAGGAGACAGTGATTAGGTTAGCTGAGTTGAGCTGGACGGCTGGACCCGAAGATGGAACATGTATTCAGATATAAACTTGCTCAAGTTTTCAGGTATAACTTCAATCTTCTGCGCTCTTCCTAATCAAACAGAGAACTCATCCAAACCTGAAGATGGGAGCATGTGTTAAGTTGAGATTATTTATGCAATCTCAACCTTTCTGTAATTCAATTTTCTGCTGTTGCTCCTATCATCCTCTGTGAATGAGTTGCTGTTAAATTTAAAAGCTGTTCTAGATCAGGTTACACTACATCGCTCCTCAACTTTATCATCAATTCAGCAGGATTGTGAAACATGAGTGGTAATCCCAGAGATGTACTGCTGTAGCCTACCGAATTGAGCATCATTTGTGAATTTGAAAAAGGATATATCAAGAGAAAGAGGTTGGTAAGGTGATCATGAAGTCCATTAACGATATCAAGTTCATGGTGAATGTATTGCAATGTTAAGATGACTAAAGGCAGTAACACCTGAGTTATTTGAGTCCCTTGTATACGCAAAAAATGAAGCACTCGTAAAATCCAAGCAACAGCTGCTTTTCAGACTTCAGTGATCACAAAGCTATTGCACCGAAATACTGGTTTGGAGAAGTGATGAAATGGCATTGAGATCACTGTATTCCTGTCACATTGTGATTAGCAATTGGGATACAGAATCGCCAAGTTGTCTGGGTGGTGTAGTCGGTTATCACGCTAGTCTCACACACTAGAGGTCCCCAGTTCGAACCTGGGCTCAGACACTGTAATTTTTTAGTCTTGGTGGGTATAGGCTTAATCCCTTCAATGTTTTGTTGGATATAGCATTTGGTGCAACCATGTATAACCAATGAGCAAATCTCAGCCGTGTCATGATCCACAAAATGAGCTGCACACGAGTGTCAATAACGCCATTGTAGGTGGTAATGCAATAGTATATATCATTTCATCACACCAAAAAAAAAAAAAAAAAATCAATTCAGCAATCCAACCTGTTAATGATTCTTGCTCCCTAACTTGCAGAAATTAGCTAATAAACTACAAGAAGGGCTGGGATTGTCCTCTTCAGGTACATCAGTAGGAGACAAGAGTTTTCAGATCAACGTGTGTGCATGCATTGTGGATCTTGAACTTAAATATATTACCTTATGAGCTGGGCAAAGAGGGCGGTAGGGAACAATCCATAAGCATAGCTGAGCTGAGTTATACGATCCAGATCTCGAAATCTTCCTATGAACTATATAAGCTGTGCTAGGCCTGCCCAAGGAGAGCAAGTTTGTAGCCTAAGAATTAAGAAATGGCCACTCCTTACCACACTCGCTCAAACAGTCTGCCAAGCACATCAAGCCCCATTGTTTCCCAATTTGATGAGCAGCTCAACAGGCTTAGATCTTCTGAGTTTGCTTCGTCTTCGACATCCTCCACGCTCATCTCTAAGCTTTCCATCATTAGCGGTCTCTATGAGTGCGTTGATGAATTCCTCCAGTTGCCGTCTTCTCAAAAGGCCTTGTACAAACAAGGAGCTGAGGAAGCATTAGAAGGATCTATCAAGCTCTTGGATGCTTGCAGTACCATTACCGACGTCTTGGTGCAGATGAAAGAACGAGCTCAGGAGCTTCAATCCATTCTAAGGAGGAGGTGTTCTAAAGATGAGATCGCCAAGGAGGTTTCACAGTACCTGAAATCAAGGAAGAATGCCATGAAGACTGTCACAAAGGCATTGAAGGAGTTGAAGAAAGTTGAGAACAAGAATGCCGTGGAAGGCGATGGGATCACAGAAGTAGCTAGCAAGCTGAGAGAATGCCAAATGGCGACTCTCAGCGTGCTAGAGACTATCCTTGTCGCCATATCCGGTCCCAAGGCTACCTTTGTCTCCAAGTTGATGAAATCCAAACGCATTGCCAACCAACAAGAAACCGATTTCTTTCTTGTTGGATTTGAAGCCTCAGATGCTACCTTGCATCCGGAGACAGTGACGAGTGGATTGAAGAACATGGAGATCTCCATCATGAATGTTGGAGAAGGAGTAGAGATCTTGTTTAGGCATTTGATCAAGACAAGAACTTCCATTCTCAACATCCTCAATTGCTAGCTCGTACACGAAATTTTTTGTAGATCTGTACACAAAACAATAGGACTTGTGATCCCAAATCAATAGAATTATTATATTCCTTCATTGCATTTCTTGGTTCATCCCAAATCAATAGAATTGAAAGTGTTAAATTCTATTGCAAACTAACTTTTACAGTGTTAAATTAAAAAACAAACAAACAAAAGCATTGGTGAAAGTTGAATGATTAAGTGACAGATCGCCAGATTCCATTTGTCTATTCAATACACATTGATCTGTTTTAAATTAGAGATTTAAAAGAATAAGTGATTCAAATACATCAGGAAATGAATTATCACTGAGTTCTATCATTGATCTGAACAAGACTTGTTGTCTTGCCAACTTGCCAGATCATTAGCACCTAAATTACTCCCAAGCCTTTCACATGATCCAATCAACACGAATGGTTTTGCACGTTCAACCGTGTCTTTTTAATTTATGAAGTACCAGCAATCATGAGGTTAAAGATACTAGCTTATTAGCTGGAAAGAGATGGTGAGTAGGAGACAAGGAAGAGACATTGCTGAGGTAGAGATCAGATAAGATCCTGATCAAAGTCGATGTTACTCAAAATTAAACTATCAGGAGAATGAGGTTCCTCTTGTCTCCCTTGCCTAGCAATATATAGTTCTCCATTAGAAGCTTTGACATGGAAAAATTTCAAAGTACCTCTGCCTGTTATCTGAAGAAGACCGGGCGATGAATTGATCTCAAGAGCATGGTCATCTCTTTCAAGCAATGAAGAAAGGTAAACGTATCGCTATGTCCAGATAATCACAGACAGGATAGGTGAGGTCTTTTTTAGTACAGAGCTGAAGCAGCAGTGAAACCTGCTGGTCTGTTAACCAAGATAGTGATTTGAGAAGGATGAACGGCATCAACAGACGAGTTTGAGAATGTCAGTATCAGTTTGTTCCAGTTAATAAATCAACGGACGAAGAGAGGAGTTAATATATTTTTACCAAAGCAGGGAGGTTGAATGACATGATGGTGAATAAGAAGGCAAAAATTCAGAAATCAATAGAAAGTACTAAACTGCCTGTTCTGAAAACCGAATAACCAAGCAAGGCTTCAGAACAATGTTAGTCACTATGTTCAGAAATCAGAAGATGAAATTTTGTCACTTCTGATGGGATATTATGATGAATATAAACAACCAAACTGAGCAGTAGTTTGATATTTGATGTTCTTTTATCATTTATATATATCAGCAATTTCTTGAGATGTTATACAGGTGTATTCTGTCATAGAACTTTCTAAGATGCACACGGGATGATAGCCTCAACATTCAACATGGATTTAGACAGCCACAAATCTGATCATAGCTTATGTACAGAAATGGTGTCATGATCCTAAATATGAGCTGCAAACGGGTTAAATCATGCTGTTGTTGGTGGTAGATAAATGGTATCAGTTCATCAAACCAACAACAAAACATTAGTTCAGCACTCCAACCTTTTCAGGATTCTGTGCTCCCTAACTTGGGTTATTAGCTAATAATTTCATAAGCAAATGATTAAATGACAAGAAGAGAAAATGGAAAAGGTTGGCATTGTCTTCATCAGGTACACCAGTAGGAGACAAAGGTTTCAGATCGACGTGTGTGCATATATTGTGGTTGTGGATCATGAATTTATAACATTACCTTATGAGCTGGGAAAAGAGGGTAGTAGGGAACAATGTAAACAAACCAGATCTCAAGATCTTCTTATGTAGGCATTGAGATTCCCCGAGTTTTCAAAAGCCCTGCAATATATAAACTGCGCTAAGGGAGAGCAAGTTTGTATCTGAAATCTGAGCTATAAGACTTGCTTAGCCTTAAAAAAAAAACAAAGAAGTTAAGAAATGGCCTCTTCTTACCACACTCGCTCTAACAGTCTGCCAAGCGGATCAACCCCCTCCATTTCCCAATTCAATGAGAAACTCAACAGGCTCAGATCATCTGAATCTGCCTCTTCCTCATCCTCCACAATCAGTTCAAAGCTTACCCAGCTTAGTGGTCTCTATGAATGCATTGATGAGCTCCTCCAATTGCATTCGTCTCAAAAGACCATCTCCTGCCAAGGCCAGGAGAACTGGGCTGAAGTTGCATTGGAAGGCTCTATCAAACTCCTGGATGTGTGCAACAACATCAGTCATACATCAGTGCAGATGAAAGAACGAGCGCAACAACTACAATCCATTCTGAGGAGAAGGTGCTCTAAAGATGAGATCGCCAAGGAGGTGGCCAAGTACTTGAGATCAAAGAAGATGGCCATCAAGGTTGTCTCAAAGACAGTAAAAGACTTGAAGAAAATAGAGATTGAATATGCCATAGAAAGCAATGAGAACACAGATATCATTAGCAGGCTGAGAGAGTGCCAGATGGTTACTCTCAACGTGCTAGAATCTGTCCTTGTTGCCATTTTTGGTGCCAAGGCTAGAAGCAGCTGGGAATCAGCTGTCTCCAAGTTGCTGAAATCCAAACACGCCGTCAACCAGCAAGCAACCGAGTTCTTTTTTTATTTATTTTAAGGGTTAAAATATATTAACATATGGGATAGAATATATACAAAGGTCTTGCAAGGGGGACTAGTGTTCTAGGTCCACTTGCTAGGGGCAACAAAATCATGGGATCTGGTTTTAAGGGACCCCAATCCATAAGGTGTGTTGAACTCATAGGTTCGGTGCAACCCCTATCTCGTCAAGCCAAGGCTATCCGAAGTCGGGCCCGCACCCTAAGGTTGTGAAAGAATAAAACCCCCTTCGGCTCAGCCATCAAGGGTCTTATCCTACCACAACCTTAGCACACCTGAAGCATTAAATGGAACCCTATTACTTAAAGTTTGTTACATCAAAAAGGGGTATCCATGAACTAGCCGAAGCTTCTACTCAAAACAGCCTTTGAAAGTTAACGGAAAGACATCATTCTTTAGCCGCTTTTCTTCAGCATTATGTCTCCATTGAGCTTCATTCATTTAAGCTTGAGGAGGGGTCACCGAGGCTAGGCAGCAAGCCCTCTTGTAAGGTATTCACTGAGGTGAAGTGAAGGGAGTGCTCATGGGATAGGAAACTGAAGACATGAATCTTGATCAAACGTGTGACTTCCTCTGGGCTTTTGGTTATATTTTCAAACAGCTTTTCATTGCGAGCCTTCCAAAGGTGGTAGACTGTTGCAGCAAGGGATATTCTTTTGGCCTTAGATTGCCAGCTCCTACCACGTGCCTCCTTTTTCATCCATTTTAGACCACTGCTTAGGGAGCTCATTCCTCTCCAAATGCCTAGCCAGCTTTTGACCTGAGACCAAACGTTAGAGGAGTAGTTACATGTAAAAAAATAAATGGTCATGTGACTCAGTTGCTTGGTTGCAAAAGTGGCAGTTTAGATTCACTTCCCTAGCCCTGATGAGGTCATTTGTGGCAAGCCTCTTTCTAGCTGCTAGCCACAGGATGAATGCATGTTTGGGAAGTATGGAGTTGTCCCAAACCACTGAGGTCCAAGGAGGCATTGGTGCTTTTCTTCTAAAATGTTCATATGCAGCATTCACTCGAAATTTTCCTCCTTGAACCCATGATTCTAAGAGCTGGGTAGCTTCCAGTTCAGAACCTGCATAAATCAACAAGTCATCTCTAATAGATAGGATTTTCTTAATGAGAGGAGAATCATTTTTCCTGTGAACATTCCAGCTCCAAATACTCCCTAGTTGTATGTACTGATGATGTATCCATTTTATCCATAGGCTGTCCTTTTTCCTTATGATGTCCCATAGGAGTCTCGAGAGAAAGGCTGTATTCCAGCTCTTGAGGTCTTTCAAGCCTAGGCCACCCTCCTCCTTTGGCAAGCAGACATCACTCCATCTAATCCTATGAGATTTCCAAAGGAACTTTGCACAAAGGCTATTAATTTTATGAACGAGAGTGGAGGGGGATGGTAGTATTGAAAGCCAGAAAGCTTGAATCCCTTGGAGCACAGCTCTAATTAATTCCACTTTTCCTGCATAAGAAAGTGTCTTGGTATTCCAATAGCTTATGTTAGCCAAAATCTTATCCAAGAAGGGGGAGAATTGTGAGAGTGTTAACCTCCCTGAAGATATAGGTATTCCTAGATACTTAAAGGGGAAGACTCCCTGAGTAAAGCCTGACCTTGAGGCCAGAAAGGCTCTATCTTCTTCCTTGACACCTGCTACAAAGTATGAGGATTTGGTAGGACTTACCTCTAGTCCTGACACTGCGGAGAAGTGGTCAAGTGCATCTAGTAGGATAGTTATAGAGCTTCTGTCTCCTCTAGAGAGTAGAACGAGGTCATCTGCATAGGCAAGGTGAGATACTTGCAATAACTTACACTTAGGGTGGAATTTAAAAGCTGGAAGCCTGGTTTTGCACTGCAGCACTCTTGACAAGTAATCCACTGATAACACAAATATTAAGGGGGATATAGGATCCCCTTGCCGTAGCCCCCTTTTACCAAGGAAGTAACCCTGCAAACAACCATTGACATTGATAGAGAAAGAAGTGGAACAGACACATTCCAGAATCCATTTGATAAAGATATGGGGGAAATTCAGGTGGAAAAGCATTTGTTCAATGAAGGACCAAGATATTGTATCATAGGCTTTTTTTAGGTCCAGGTTTAGGATACATCTTGGGCTAATTCTCTTCCTAGTGTATTTCCTAATAAGCTCTTGGAGCAACATAATATTCTCACTCATAATTCTGCCTTCTATGAAACCGAGTTCTTTCTTGTTGGATTTGAAGCCTCAGATGCCATCCTGCATCCGGAGATAGTCAGGAGTGGATTGGAGAACATTGAGATCTCCCTCAAGAACGTTGAAGAAGGTGTAGAGATCTTGTTTAGGCATTTGATCAAAACAAGAACTACCATTCTCAACATTCTCAATTGCTAGCTCATACAGAAAAATAATTTTGTCAATGTGTACATAAAGCAATACTTGTAGTCACAAACCAATAGAATGATTATACGAGAATCTACATTACTTGAGTACATGTTTGTGTTCATCCTTTCTCCTTACCGGTTAAACATCTATGAAGTTCCAAATTCTTACCACCATTTGGAGCAGCTGATGGTAGAAATTTGAACCAAAACCAGTTTGGGCAATAAACTTCTTTCAAAATCAAACCTTAGTTTCAAAAGGTTAATTCAGCTACAGATTAACTTTGAATGCTAGATTCAAAACAAAATAAAACAAAACAAAAACATTAGTGAAAGTTAAATGATAAAGTGCCAGATCACCAGATTCCATTTGTCTACAACGAACGCGTCATCAACTAAAAACACATGAATGGCCAAGTATATGTTTAGCATCTTAATAATTAAGATGCTGTTGTAAATGAGAGATATTGCTTCAGGAAATGAATTATCAATGATTTGAATAAGACTTGTTCTTCAATCAGCAAATGGCATGCCTAACTTATGATCAATCACAGTATTGTACCTTTTGCCATCAATCGTGAGGTTAAAGACAACAGACTATTAGCTGGAAAGAGATGCTGAGTAGGAGACAAGGAAATTAAACTAACATGAGAGTGAGGTTCCTCTTGTCTCCCTCGCGTAGCAATGCAATATATAGTTCTTCATAAGAGGCTTTGACAAGGCAAAATTTTGAAAGAAACCAAGTTCTTTAAGTACTGTTCAAGGAGCTTTTTTATCAGAAGGTCAGCAGGTTCAGATCTTCTTATACTGTTATCCGAAGAAGACCACTGATTGGTGACTTGAGCATTGCTAATGAACCTGCAGAAACAAGGACAGTGGGCTCAAAGCTATTGTACCAAGATAGTGATTTTGAGAAGGATGAAATGGCATAAACAAACAAGTTTGAGAATGTCGGTATCAGTGCGTTCTAGTGAATTAATCAACAGATGAAGAGAGGAGTTAATATGGTTAATATGTTCTTAACAAAGCAGAGAGGTTCAGATGCATGATTGTGAATAAAAAGGCACAAATTCAAGAAATCACAAGAAGTGATAAACCGCCTATTCTAAGCTTAGCAAGGCTTCAGGAAAATGTTATTCACGGAGTTCAAAGGGATAGTGTGATGAATATGAACAATAGAGATCAATTATTGATTCAACAGTACATATTACATCGTTCATTTCTGCAAGATAATCCAAATGTTAGCTATTATAAGATGCACACTGGATGATAAGCCCATCAGCATGCCTACATGGATGTTGAAAGCCAAAAAATCTGATCATAGCTTATTGTATATATGATAAAGCTCAAATGAAACAGAAGGAATCTTGTATTTTCTGGATGTCGAACATGCAAAACAAAGCTATTGTTACAGCCACACAGCAATGGTGTCGTAATCGATTGCTCTGTGAATCAAAAACCAAAATCATGCCATTGTTGGTGGTAGTTAAATAGCATAAGTTCATGATTCTTGCTCCCCAACTTGAATGATTAGCTAATAATTTCAGTCATGATTATAGAAAATGGAAAAGGTTGGCATTTTCCTCTTCAGGTACACCAGTAGGAGAGTGGAGACAAAGGTTTCAAATCAACGTGGGTGCATATATTGTGGATCTTGAAGGTAAATATATTACCTTATGAGCTGGGCATAAATGCTGGTAGGGAACAATGCATAAGCATAGCTAAATTCAGCTATACGATCCAGATCTCGAAATCTTCTTCTGCTGGCATTGAGATTCCTTGAGCCTCCCTTGCTTCGCAATATATAAGCTGCACTGGACCTGCCCAAGGAGAGCAAGTTATCAGCCTTGATTAGCCTAAAAAAAACAGAAGCTAAGAAATGGCCTCTTCTTACCACACTCGCTCAAACAGTTTGCCAAGCGGAACAACCATCTCCGTTTCCCAATTTGATGAGAAACTCAACAGGCTCAGATCATCTGAATCTGCCTCTTCCTCATCCTCCACAATCAGTTCAAAGCTTGCCCAGCTTAGTGGTCTCTATGAATGCATTGATGAGCTCATCCAATTGCGTTCGTCTCAAAAGGCCATCTCCCGCCAAGGTCAGGAGAACTGGGCTGATGTGGCATTGGAAAGCTCTATCAAACTTCTGGATGTGTGCAGCAGCATCAGTGATATTTCAGTGCAGATGAAAGAGCGAGCCCAACAACTTCAGTCAATTCTAAGGAGGAGGTGCTCTAAAGATGAGATAGCCAAGGAGGTGGCCAAGTACTTGAGATCAAAGAAGATGGCCATCAAGGTTGTCTCAAAGACTTTGAAAGACTTGAAGAAAATAGAGATTGAATATGCCACAGAAAGCAACGAGAACACAGGCGCCATTAGCAGGCTGAGAGAGTGCCAGACGGTGACTCTCAGCGTTCTAGAATCTATCCTTGTTGCCATAGTTGGTGCCAAGGCTAGAAGCAGCTGGGAATCACTTGTCTCCAAGTTGTTGAAATCCAAACACGTCGTCAGCCAACAAGAAACCGAATATTTTCTTGTTGGATTTGAAGCCTCAGATGCTGCCTTGCATCCGGAGATAGTAAGGAGTGGCTTGGAGAACATTGAGATCTCCTTCAAGAATGTTGAAGAAGGCGTAGAAATCTTGTTTAGGCATTTGATCAAAACAAGAACTACCATTCTGAACATCCTCAATTGCTAGCTCATACAGAAAATAATTTTGTCAAATGTGTACAGAAAACAATACTTGTAGTGACACCAATTGAATGATTATACAAGAGTCTACATTACTCAAGTACATGTTTGTGTTCATCAGCATTAAATTGTTCCCTGACTCCTTATTTTTCATTTTGAGCACTTTCCAGTTAAACATCTACAAGTTCCAAATTCTTAGGATCATCTAAGAAGCAGTTTGGGCAATAAACTTCTTTCAAACTTTAGTTTCAAAAGGTTAATTCAGTTGAAGATTAACTTTGAATGTTAAATTCAACACACACACACAAAAAAAAAAAACATTAATGAAACTTGAATGATTAAGTTCCAGATCACCAGATTCCATTTGTCTACAAGGAACGTGTCATCAACTAAAAACTACAAGAAGAGAAATAATTAAGATGTTGTTGTAAATGAGAGATTAAGAGAATAACAAATTCAAATGCTTCAGGAAATGAATTATCATATCACTGAGTTTTGTCATTGAGCTGATTAAGACTTGTTCTTCAAGTGGAAAATGCCATGCTTAACCTATGATCAATCACAGTCTTGTCCCTTCGCCAAACATGTGTCTCGCAGTATATAGCGAAAGAGATGTCTCTCTCTTGCCAACATGTCAGCTCATTAACATATCAATTAGACCCAACACGAATAATTTTGCTCGTGCAAGGGAAAGGAAGTTGCATATATCCCTGGTTTTGCTAGTTGTGTATGTCCTGATTATGTGGCTGTACAGGGGACATCAATTTAAGTTGACTCGTGTACCATCAATCGTGAGGTTAAAGATACTAGCTTATTAGCTGGAAAGAGATGGTGAGTAGGAGACAAAGAAATTAAACTAATATGAGAATGAGGTTCCTCTTGTCTCCCTCACATAGCAATGCAATATATAGTTCTCCGTAAGAAGCTTTTACAAGGCAAAACTTTGAAAGAAACCAAATTCTGAAAGTAATACCTCTGCCTGGTCCAAGGAGCCAGCAACTGGCCTGAGCCTCTCATCAGTCACATTGGAAGAGCTTCCGATTTTCCTCATTTTGATCAGAAAGTCAGCAGGCTCAGGTCTTTGGGGTCCTGAAAGTCATCTGTAGGCTGCCGACTGGTGAATTGAGCATTGCTAATGAATCTGCAAAAACAAAGGAGCATGAAGTCCTCCAAGAATCTCAAGTGCAGGGTATATTCATAAATGTATCGCTGTGTTAAGATAACCGCAGGCAGCAATAAGTGAAGACTTTTTACTTATACAGAATTGAAGCACTAGTCAAATCTGCTGGTCTGTGGGTTCAAACTCAAAGCTATTGTACCAAGATAGTGATTTTGAGAAGGATGAAATGGCATGAACAGCAGAGTTTGAGAATGTCGGTATCATTATGAATCAACAAATGAAGATAGGAGTTAATATGGTTTAGAAGTACTGAAGGGTGTGTTGTAAACTGAGCAAGGCTTTAGAACAAAGTTAGTCCCTTCTGATGAAATGGAATGAACAGACAAATTTGAGAATGTCAGTATCAGTTCAGAAGATGAAGTTTTGTCAACTCTGATGAGAAACAAATTGGGAATGCTACCATATCTATCAAGATCAGCTATTGATTAAACAGCACTTGCTTGTTCTTAATCTATATGCTTGCATTTTATCACACTTGAGATTTACCTGGAGTTAGCATTTGCTGCAGTGTCATCAGCAGTCTAATGTTCTTTTACCAGTATAATATATAAGAAGCACAAAGTATCAGCAATCTTAGGTTCTTCACCTTTCAGAGGCTTCGACGAACAACCTATACCTCATCATTCATTTCTGCAACTTAACCCAAATCTTAGTTTTAAAAAGATGCACACTGGAAGATAAACCCAACAGCATGTCTTCATGGATTTGGAAAGCCAAAAACCTGATCATTAGCTTATGGTATATGTGTCTATTTTCTGGATGTCAAACAAGCAAAAACAAAACTGTGGTGTCATGAAATAAAATCAAAATCATGCCATTGTTGGTGGTAGTTAAATAGAATCAGTTCATCACACCTAAAAAAACATCAGTTCAGCACTCCACCCTTTTCATGATTCTGTGCTCCCCAACTTGAATTATTAGCTAATAATTTCACACTGTCATGATTAAATTACATGAAGAGAAAATGGAAAAGGTTGGCATTGTCCTCTTCAGGTACACAAGTAGGAGACAAAGTTTTCAGCTCGACGTGTGTGCATATCTTGTGGATCTTGATGGTAAATATATTACCTAATGAGCTGTGCATAGATGCTGGTAGGGAACAATGCATAAGCATAGCTGAATTCAGCTATACGATCAAGATCTCGAAATCTTCTTCTGCTGGCATTGAGATTCCTTGAGTCTCCCTTGCTCCGCGATATATAAACTGTGCTGGACCTGCCCAAGGAGAGCAAGTTATCAGCCTTGATTAGCCTAAAAAAAACAGAAGCTAAGAAATGGCCTCTTCTTACCACACTCGCTCAAACAGTTTGCCAAGCGGATCAACCATCTCCGTTTCCCAATTCGATGAGCAACTCAACAGGCTCAGATCATCTGAATCTGCCTCTTCCTCATCCACCACAATCAGTTCAAAGCTTACCCAGCTTAGTGGTCTCTATGAATGCATTGATGAGCTCCTCCAATTGCATTCGTATCAAAAGGCCATCTCCCGCCAAGGTCAGAACTGGGCTGATGTGGCATTGGAAAGCTCTATCAAACTTCTGGATGTGTGCAGCAGCATCAGTGATATTTCAGTGCAGATGAAAGAGCGAGCCCAACAACTTCAGTCAATTCTAAGGAGGAGGTGCTCTAAAGATGAGATAGCCAAGGAGGTGGCCGAGTACTTGAGATCAAAGAAGATGGCCGTCAAGGTTGTCTCAAAGACTTTGAAAGACTTGAAGAAAATAGAGATTGAATATGCCACAGAAAGCAATGAGAACACAGATGCCATTAGCAGGCTGAGAGAGTGCCAGACGGTGACTCTCAGCGTGCTAGAATCTGTCCTCGTTGCCATAGTTGGTGCCAAGGCTAAAAGCAGCTGGGAATCAGTTGTCTCCAAGTTGTTGAAACCCAAACACGCTGTCAGCCAACCAGTAACCGAGTTCTTTCTTGTTGGATCTGAAGCCTCCGATGCTGCCTTGCATCCGGAGATGGCAAGGAGTGGATTGGAGAACATGGAGATCTCCCTCAAGAATGTTGAAGAAGGCGTAGAGATCTTGTTTAGGCATTTGATCAAAACAAGAACAACCATTCTCAACATCCTCAATTGCTAGTCATATACAGAGAAAATGAATAGTTTTGTCAATCTGTACAAATACAATCATTGTAATCACAAAGAAATAGAATCATTCTACAGTTCATAAACATTCAACTCGTTTCCCAACTTTTTATTTTCATTTTCGGCATAAAGGATATATTATATGTCATCTGCAAGTTCATTTGCCATGTTTGGTTTAATGGTAAAATTTCAGTGATCATCCCAGAAAGATAAAAGTGATTTTCAGCTTTCAGAAGGTAGAAGGTTGGCAATACAACTAAAATTAATTTTCTATTCGACTGTGCCAGATTCCATGTGTCTACAGGAAACATGTAATCAGTTCAAGAAATCAAGACACATGAGTAAACAAATTATATGCTGGTCGTTGTCTTAATTATTAAGATGCTGTTTAAAATGAAAGAAGATTAAAAGCCTTTGAAGATGAAGCATCATACAGAGTTTCATCAATGGTTTCCGACGACCTCTGCTGAAGGCTGATCCCAAATGTAAACCCAGGATGAAATCAACGAGCAAACTCCTCCGAGCTGGTAGCTTGCAGTTTCCTGCGAATGTAATCCCAGGATGAAAGTTCTGATTGTATCGGTAACACAGCAAGGAGAATTAGAGAGCTGGTTGTGGTATCGGGTCATCTTGAGATTCAAGGTGTTTGCTGATAAATCCAACACAACTAACCGATTTTCAAATGCGCAGGGCACACTCATATGCACGCTGGAAGAATATACGAACAGCACTAGCACTTGGGACATATATTTGCTACACCAAAATAATACATAAGCTGCACAAGAATGCTGAAAATAATCTCTGGCTTGAAACTTCATATGATCAGAGCCAACAGAGTCAAAATTCCTCTTAGTACTAACCTAGAAACTCAAACTAAGATGGATAAACCAAACTGTTTTAAGCAGCTGTAGGATTTACAGAGATCGGAGTTACCCCTAATACTATGCTAGAAGCCTGAAGTGTTGGAACTTGAAGGTGAACCACCTGAGGCTTTGATTAGTCTCGCTCTGGGGCATCTCTGGCTTTTGTAGCACTCAACTTACCAGGACGTGACCAAACCCTCTCGAACTCAGCAGGGTGGGGTCTTTCCAGTTTCAAGTCCTCGGATCCTCTTAGGTTGTTCTTGGTGGAAGAGGGTGGTGCCCTTGTTGGACTCCCGGATGCCGGGGAGAAGCAGAAGTTTGGGGTAGCAAAGGGAGATGCATATGGTGAATGTTGAATTGAGAAGGGGCTCGGTGAAATCCGTTTTTGTATGGGTACGCTGCCAAAACCGCCCCTGCTGAAGAGAGACTTGGATTCTGCTGAAGCGGACTGCTTGGCTGCGTCATCTACAAACAGGAGGTCATCAATCCTAGCCATGATATTGAATGCCAAACTCTCCAATACCCTCGAGTAGCTTTCAAGTATAGCCTGCCCTACATCCTGCAAAAGAACCCAATTTTAACCCTTTGAACTTGAAGATTAGGCAGCTTATTTCATTGTTGCACACTTCTATTAAACACTTTCAAGTTAAGAACTTCTAGACTGACAGTAGAGACAGGTCATCAAGCTGAGATACAAATTCATTGTAAAGACACTTTGCGTCAAGACATAGCACACAGTCAACTTACCCTGTTGTATTGAATTTTGCTCATATCCAATGTGGTCTGTGGTAAACCAGGATATCGAAGCTTAAGACTCTGTAAAAGTGTCTCAGCACGTAGCGCTAAAAGTTGATTCTTATCATGATCTGTAACCAGACCTTTCACCTTCTCACCCCATGTAGATCGCTTGGACTTTGAGTGAGTTAAGTGCTTTTTATGATCCTTCTGTCTCCATATATGCACAGATGCCTCTATTCTGTTGGCTACTTCCAGAGTGAGATGCTCGGAAGAAAGGTCTAGGCAATCAAGAAGGCACTCGGGCGAGAATTGCTCAGCAGTTATGTAGCGATAGATAATGTCACCTAGACATTCTTTGCCATTCTGCAAACACAGAAGAGATGATGATATCAGAAATATTATGAAGCACTCAAATTTGTAAGGAAAATGCTACACAGATGGTGCAGGAAAAGAAAGGATCACAACTTTAAAGGCCAAATGAACTTTCAGCATAAGTTCATCAATCTAATCGATTTCTCATGTTGGCATGAAGAAATTCAGCAACATCTACTTTAGAAGATCAAACAAAGGCTTGATATACAAACATTTCAAATGATACTGCAGGATATGGGCAAGGATCACAAAAGTCTAATCAGCATATTCACACCTAATATAAGATTAATAAGCTATTAAAATATGTGCAACAAGATGACAATCCATGTTATTGATCGAAAACTAAAGGCTTACAAAGTCAACATTGGCTTATAATGCTAAATTTCTTGCAGAAAAACAAGTCACTATTACAATAAAACATAAAACCAAAATACCAAATGTCACTAGTAAGCAATGAATCTAGTAAGCAATTTATCTTTGAATGATCAGAAGGCTGGTGATCCATAAAAGCTTCACATAAAGATGCAAGACTCACTAAAAAAAACTTCATATTACCTTTGGTAATGTCTCCAAGTAAGCACTGGGGATTTCCATCTCAACAAGAACACTGCCATTAATAGCAACAGCTGCCTTCAATATTTGGTTAGTGCAATCCCTACATTGCTGCAATCTCTTTCTCTCTTCAACTGCAAGCCCATTTGGAGGAACTTTAGGGCATGGCAACCACCACTTATCCTCCTGTCGAACTGAGGGCCGTCCATTACATATCGAAGACTGAAAAGGGTCTCGGGCATCAACCTCAGGTACAGATATACCACGCTCAACATACCAGAACTCCGTCTCTTTAAACCCGTCAAGCACGCCAAGCAACATGGCATCCAGCTTCTTAAGCGCAGGCAAGTTGACATACAAATCTGATCTAGGCCTCGTCGCCATGACCTCAAATGTACCAACTCCCTGAATCTCCTGCATCTCGGGGACGAGTTCCACAATCGAATCACTAACACACAACAACCATTCCATCTCTCTGCACCACATCTTCTTCCTCTGGGGTGCCAGTGGCTCCAACCTCCACAGTTCCCCAAATACACTAGCTACACCATTGTCCAACAGTTCTCAAATCAGACTAAATTTTAAGCAAGATATATCCACAGAACAAAGGAAGATGGGATTAACCAATGATACCTGCAAGATTAGTGATAGCATTTGAAATAGCAAGGGCTGTACATACACCCTTCCCGCCTCCAGACATGTCCTCTCCAAGCAATAGCTTTGCAAACCGTTCCTTCATCATCTCTACCTCTATAAATGGATACATAAATTGCAAGAAAACAAATTGCACATACAGTTAAACAATAGATGCCAATATCTAACAGAAAAAAATCAAACATCAAAAAAAAAAGGAGGCGGCAATTTCATGGTGCTTAGAAAAGGGGGGAAAAGAAAAGGGGGAAGAGAGATTACCGGAAAGGTCGGTTTCCGATTTCTGGCCTTTATCATCCCAAAGAACCACGTCTCTACCGCCAATGACAGGCAAAACAAGCGCAGGCGGCGCCGGAAAGCTACAATTACCGACTACCGGACGGAAACCTAGCGGCGAGGAAGCCATGGAGCTGGAAACAGCCTCCGGCTCAAACCGGCGGCCGGAGAAGCTACTAGAACTCTCGGACTCGCTGACGTCAGCGCTGAGGCAGTAGCTGCCGCACCGCTCGCTCTGCTGATCGTATCCATCGTCCTCCGAAGACACGCTCCCCATTATCAACCAAAACCCCAACCAACCCTAGCAAGAACTCGCAAGATCCTCAAGGCGAAATCCAAGATCTCGACACCGTCATTGCCGATCCACGCTATAAGAGCGCCAAATTTGTACGAATTCGCAGATGAATCAGACTCGGTGGGCGTCGGTAATGGTGGGGAAAAAGCACTAAATGTCAGGCAAAGGCAAATGAGGCAATCCACAGAGAGAGAGGAAGAGGAGGAGGAGGTTTCTCTTTGTGTACTCTATGTTATTCTTTCTCTCTCACGAGCTTTCTCTGTCTACTGTGCAGAGTGTGGAGTTATAGAGATGGTGGAGGGAGACAGAGGCACTGTGTGATGATGGCGACGGGGTTAAAGCGGAGGGGGAGGGGAAGATAAAGCGAAAGTGACGGCGTTTAGGGTGGGGGTTTGTCTTTCCGTAACGCCGTTAATGGGAATAGGGTCCGGGTTGACGTTTACTGTTATCTTTGCGTTGCTCCACCCATAGATTGTCGTTTCTTCTTGCTTAGATGGGCCCCTACCCCCGTCATGTTTTGGTCCCACCTTTTCCCTTGTTCTTCTATCGTGGACTTAACTAGAGTACATTAATGCATTGGATAAAAAAAAGAGTACATTAATGCAAGAATGTAATGTAACCAAAAAAAAATGCTTTTTTTTTATACGTAGCAATAATTAAAAAAAAATATTACCCCTAAACTAGTCTAGGTTAGTGCCGATATATGAGCAAACGATTTCGAGTAGTGGGTTTTTAATTTGGGTTCGTTTAAGCTCGAGCTCCAAGAGGCAGCCACTGAGCGAGAGTGGGAGAGCATATAGAGATGAGAGTAGAGTTGTGCTAAAGAGAGCGAGACAACGACTCAGTGTGCACAGACAAGCATAGATGACACCAATAGAGCGTCGGCGGCTAAGCGGGAAGATGACAAGAAGAGAGAGACAAGCTTGGAGGCAATTGGGCAACTCCCCGAGTCCCAACGGACTTTAGTATGGTATCAGAGCGGAAAAGTCAAACGGCCCGACTCTCGATCCTGGGCTAGCTAAAAAGAGAATGAGATGCTAGACCCATTGTCCAAGTGTCAACTAGAGGTGAAAGACGACCTTAGTTGCACTTGCGGGGGCGTGTTGAGAATGTGAAGAGACAAAAGAGTCCCACATTGATTATACAAACAAAGAAGTCATAGTATATAAGCTAGTGGGTTACTCCTCCTATAGCCAATTGGTTTTAGGATGGAACCCCGCTCGGCCTATGTGCTAGGCTATTAGTGCAAGGGCGCACGTGTGCACACGACCCCCGATCTCGAGTCCCAACGGACTTTAGTAAGCTTGAAGGCAACTCTGAATTGTGCAAGGCATTTGGGTGAGGGCAGGGTAATTAATTAGGTAAAAATGTAGTTATACTTTAAAACGAGCAAGCCCCTCGTGATGAGCTCGACTTCAAACTCGAACTTGACTCGTTTTAAAATTCAAAGCCAAGCTTTTTTCGAGTGGCGCAGGTTCGAGCTACTTTATTCGGTTGCACAATTCAATTAGACTGAGGTTAATATTGAATATTAACCTCAGTCTAATTGAATTGTTCAGCTGAATAAAGTATCGTGCGACTTTGAATCTCTTAAAATGATGAGATGTAACACTATAACTACTTCACTGACATTTAACTCTTTTAAGAGTCTAGAAAAATACTCCATATATTTTAAGAGTCTATAAAAAATACTCCATATTCGTATTGAAGTGCATTGGTCATTTACTCACTTTGGTGTCTTTTTGGTAAAGGTTTTTAAGAATTTATCTCATGTTAATAGTAGATGGATCGTGGAGGTGAGATCAAGACTGAATAATTTATTGTTAAGTGAGTCTAAATCTAAGGTCTATTCTCTCACGAGTGTTTGACCGGTTTCGAAGTAATCACATGTTTCAGTTTGATTGTTTCATTTCGTTTCTTCGATTAAAACATGCTATAGACAAAGAATATCATACAACACATACATTATACACGTGAGTGAACCATCCTAATTCTCTTAATACACACATATGAATTGAAGATCAATTGCTTACACATAGCATTTTCTTTGCTTGGAAGTTTTGCTTGATGTTGACAAATTACATTGGCCTTAACTCAAACGCCAAGATCCTAATTTCGCACTATGGGGATAATATTTTTGGTATAATTCATATAATTGGCCTTACTCTGTTAAACTCGGTTGGTCCTGGTGCGGGTCAAGACGCTGGAGGGAGGTCGTGTGTGCGGGCCCACATACGGGAGACTCGAACAACACATAAATCCGAACGGGGTTCCATCTCAAAACCAATTGGCAATGAGAGGAGTAGCCCACCAACCTTATATGTTGTTCAAGTATTCTCTAAATTACCGATGTGGGACAACCACCATTCCAACATACTCGAACGCAAAACTTCAAGAGTCATTGTGAGTTGCACATTTCGTGTACATTTGTGATACGAAAAAAAAATGTTCAATGATTTTTTAGGGATTAATTATACTTCTAGAAAATTTTAAACAAATATTTATTATAATTTTAACTAGTTGAAATATATATATATATATTATAAAAAATATCAAGCTTGATTAATTTAAAACTATCAGATTCTGAAAATATAAACAGTTAGAAGAAAAATCAGTATTAAAAAGACAACAATCCAACATCTTATTCAATGAAATTAAAGATGATAATATAGCTAGAAAATATATATTCAAAGCAACAAGAAGTAAAAAGTAGATGAGCTATCTAACATCTTCTCAAAAGAAGTGGTTAACAAGATCGTGAACCCTTACATTCTACACGTACATATAGCATAAAATTATATAGAAGATAAGAGTATATTGGAACTGACTCGTAAATTAATTGATCGATGTCCCACTGAATTGCTTGATCGCGATCAAACGGGTTAAAATTCAATCTATGTTTTTTTTTTAATCAAATGCGTAAAAGAATTGATCCAACTAATAAAACAACACTACAAAATATTGATATAATCAATAAAAACTCTCAATAATATTATATTTAAGAAATTCAAAATCTTAACTGAAAATAAAGAGATAAACTATGATACATGTAGATGATGATCTAGTAAGGTCTGATCCAATTAAAATTCTTAACTATATATAATAAGGGTATATATTCACAGCATATAAAGAAACTAAAAATCACAATTTTCCCACAATGACTTACAGAGTAGTTTATTAAATACTCCGTAAAATACTCGGTATAAAACTCGATCGTCGAAATAATGTATTTATTGACCTTGACATCTTAATCATGTTTAATGCTCATAATTTCATAATTTTCAGAGCCATAATAATGTAAGTAAATAATTAAGGGATCCAAAGCTCCAAGCTAGTGATATTTGTAATTACAGTTTTGACCTCGTAGTCGTGAACGAGCGAATTGGAAAGTTGGCAGGCATCATCACCCACGTGTCGTTTTCAACGAAGAGGATACCGTCTAAGATCTCGGTGACGATAGCCTGCACTGCAGGTTGAAGCGGTGTCGTTTTGGTGAAAGCAAACGACAAGCTTGGCCAGCTTTTACCCCCAAAACGACGTAATTTGGGCAATTTCGCAGAATCAAAGATTTGCTAGGTCATCGCATCCGAATTTCTGCCATGTTCTACAAATTATAGTGTGACTTTCACTTCACACCATCTGTTTGGACTTTGCAACGTTGAATTCCATATCATTTAAAAGTTTTAACAGAATAACAGCCCATATTTTGGTTTGTCATGAAAATCAAATGCCCTGTAACCCTGTTGAATAAAGAAGAATATATATAGAGAGAGTTGGATTAATGTATTTTATGGGAAATCATACAAAATGAATGCAATAAATTAACAAAATTATAGCTTTTTTTTTATCAATAAAATCTCTCTGTTTGGATGCGTTGTAACATCATACATACCAAATGCAATGCAATGTCTCATATACTAGGGGTTCGTATGGGACGGAGTTAATAAACTGACTAAAATTATAAACATGGTAAAATTTATAAACTGTTGGTAAAAACGTTAAAAATTTAAACAATAACATAATCTCCGTATGTGGCGAAAAACAGTTTATTTGTAAAAAGTGGAGTTTATTTGGTTGTTATTAGGGGTATTGTGTTACTTTCAACCCAAATAAGATAAAAGAGAAGGGTAAAACAGTACTTTTGTAAAATAAACCACAAAATAAGCTTCATTTTGTAGCTTATTTTTAAACTCCTTTTTTTAACTCCTTTTAGTTTATTTTTAGCATCCATACAACAATAAACCTTGTTTATTTTATAAACAACCCCAAATATTAAAATTTTAGCAAGTTAAAATTCTTACCATACACACCCTAGATGTGCTGCAATGCTAGATGTACCGGATCTTCTCTCTTTCTCTGACCCAAAATTTCCCCGGAAGGACAAAACTTATCAAATACATATTTTCCAACAAAACCAAACAATGTTGAAATTTGCAATAGGAAACAGACTTGACAAACAATTTGTTAATTGGTAGTCTCTTCGCCCGTGCCCTTTGTGATGAAACCATTTACAAGACACATCATAATCATCTCAATGCCTTCGCCCTTTCCGGACAACGACGACCCCCAATAGTCATGTGTTGCTTCGGCAAAGCACGCATCTTGGTATGCCAGACACTGAAAATCTTCGTCTAGTTGATACATCTATGAAACAGTATTCTATATTTCCAGGTTCATAGGTTTATCGTTTATCAGTTATGGTGACATATCTTGTAATCCTCGTCCGGTTTCGAAAACTTCATAATAAAATCTCTCAGTGTGGACGTAATTAATTTGGTGAACCACGATATATTATGAGTCGATTTTGTTTGTTTTAATATACATTCTTTCATCACAACAATAAAAGTAGACAAACACCATATAAGATGACAATTATTCGTTTACAAACATCTCAACCAACAATTCAAACTTGCTCATGTTCATAAGCTAAATAAGATTATTATTTTAAGCTAGTCCGAACGTGCCATGGGGAGACTATACATCAAGGCAGAGCTAGCTGATACATCTACGTACAGATCTATGAGAGGACACATGTATATAAGCATTGGAGTAACTCCATTTACAGTAAATATATTTTTTTAACCAATTAAACGTTGCTAAATGGGTAGACCGGGTAGATCATAGGGACACAGGCGAGGACAGGGCAGCTGATGTTTCTGAAAAATGCACAGTAAACCAAAATTTACTTTCCCCTGTGGTGAAAATTAGAGCAGTTTGCGTGTTTCGCTCGTTCCGGCGCGAGCTTGGTTTTTTAACCCCATGCATTAACTGTGCGATCTCGACCGTCCATCACACCCATCAGTCTTTAAATGCAGTAGAATCAATGGTCAATCATTGGGTCATTGACCTACAGTTTCCGTGCTCCTGCTAACAGAGTAGCATTCATTTTATTTCCCGCTTCCACCCTCGTTGCATGTCATTTTATTACTCCTTCTATTAATCAAAATACTATATCCATCATTTAATATCCTTATGTGTAATTTTTAAAGAGATAAATTAAATAAAAATGCATTTATAAAATTATACTATTTCTCTACCTCTTTTTGAAACATGTCGACTCCGTGTACGGAAAGATTATTTGGAGGTTAATATTCACTATCCACATGGATTTTTGATGTATCGTTGACCAACGGTGTTATTTCATGATGGTGTCTGACTTTGTTCATACTTCGTAGTCTACCACTCTACGTCTCCGACCTGCTAGCTTTAGATTATTTGCTGTTTTTCATCTTTCGTTGTTTTATAGCCGGGTCTGTCGAATTGTCGGCCTCTTAAACTTCAACCTTGTCTGAACTCGAATTCTTACTTAATTAAAAAAAAATGTCACTTAACATTTTCAAGAGTAATTTTATAAAATACGGAGTAGACTTTAAAATAACCGACATTTTTTTTATAACAAGATTTGTCTTCACAAATGACATGCTCTTGTATTTTGCTCAATGAAGGAAATAATTAATTAATTCAAAAATTTTGGAATCACGAACCAATAATTATACTTTAGGCGTTAATTCCATGATTAGGATGATGGCTTTTATTTTAGTTAGGAGTGAACCTTTTTGGCGTGCTAATAATTAATCATGATATATTCCATTTTTATTTGACTTATTATTAATTAATTAATACCACAATATAAATTCTACAAGATGAGAGGGAGGGGGCTTGAATAATTGACTAAATTAAATCACCATTGTCACATTTAATTTTTGACCAAATTATAGTGGGGTGATGTTTGCTTGGTGGTGAATTGGTTGATTTATTTTCCATTCAATATTTCAATTTGAGTCTTCACGTTTACCTCAATGAAAAAATAATGTAAAGTCACCTTCTTCTTTCACCTTACACATATATACTAGTTAGGAATGGCAATTTAATCTCAACGGACATGTTGTATATTGGGCTCCATAATTTGGACAACTCATTTAATTCCAACAGTTAAATTATTTGAACAACTATCTAATGGACCTCTCACCAAATGTACCTTTTTTGGCTTGCACAAGGAGTGAATTTCACTCTATTGACCGACTAAGTTAAACTCATCAACTATAGCTTATCCGTCTCTCTTGATCTACCAACATGGCGATGGATCAAGTACGGTGATGATATGTGCGAGACTCGACCAAAATCATGTGTAAAGATCCCCAAGGATCGTACAATCGAAAATCTGGTGACTAGAGATTGAAGACGATGAAAATGGTTCTTGAATCTATTGATTGTGTGGAACAGAAAATGTAATGTGTTTGTTACAACGAAACTGAACCTTACTTCTCCTTTTATACACATTAGGAGAAGGAGCTAAGCCCAGTGACTAGAAGCCCAAAGATATAAGCTCGGTTATAAGGCCCAATCCCTAACTGTAAATGTAACAGCTGAATTGAGAAGCTACAGACTACAGCTTGGGCAATTATTAACATATAGTTCTATACCCTCCCCTCAAGTTGGAACTTCTGTAAGACCCAACTTGACACTAAGACATTCATGTTGGACACTTGAAAGGGCTTTGGTCATGAGATCTGCTAGCTGGAGCTTTGTGTTGATGTATGTTGTCTGCAGAAACCCATTCTGAACTTTTTCCCTTGTGAAATGACAATCAATATCAAGGTGTTTTGTTCTTTCATGAAAACAAGGGTTGGCAGCTATCTGTTGTGCAACCTTATTATCACAAAATAAGGTAATGGGAGGTTGCACTGGAATTTCCAGATCATGACACAAGTAACTCAGCCACATCAATTCAGCTATTGTGTATGCCATACTCCTGTATTCAGCTTCTGTGGAAGATCTGGAAACGGTTGCTTGCTTTTTTGTCTTCCATGATACAAGAGCATGTCCCAAAAAAACGCAGTATCCAGACAATGACCTCCTTGTACTCAAACAAGATCCCCAGTCTGCATCTGAGAACCCCACAATCTTCAGATCAGATTGCACGGGAAAGAAAATTCCTTTAGTCATGGTGCCCTTCAGGTAACGTAGTACATGATTCACTGCTTGCTGATGGGGTAGCCTTGGACATGACACAAATTGAGACAAGTGCTGAACCGCATATGAGATGTCAGGACGTGTGAGAGCTAAGTACAAGAGCTTACCCACTATACACCTGTAATTTTCTGCATCTGGCAACACTTCTCCACTGTCAGTACTCAACCTTAATCCTGTGGCTAAAGGGGCCTCAGCAACCTTGCAGTCTACCATCCCTATGCTTTTTAAAATGTCTGAAATGTATTTCTTTTGACTCAAATAGGTCCCAATTTCAGACCTTTGAATTTCAACACCAAGGAAATACTTGGCCAATCCAAGATCCTTGATAGTGAATCGATGATGAAGGGCTTGTTTCACTCTATCCAGCTCCTCCACATTGTCACCAATTAGTAACATGTCATCAACGTAAACTAACACTGCTGTAAATGAACTAACTACTGATCTTACAAACAATGAATAGTCATTTGTCGATTGAGTATAACCCAAGCTCACTAAGAAACCTGTCAGTTCATGATTCCATTGGCGTGATGCTTGTTTTAGTCTATATAATGAACGTTTTAAGCAACAAACCATATCACTCTTTGCAACCTCATAACCCTCAGGAGGTTTCATGTATATTTCTTCATCTATAAACCCATGTAGAAACGCATTATTAACGTCTAACTAAAACAAGGGCCACTGCTTTGCTGTAGCTAAAGCAATTACAACTCTGGCTGATGGAAGCTTTGCTACTGGACTGAAAGTATGCTTGTAATCCTTCCCAAGCTTTTGATTAAACCCCTTGACTACTAGCCTGGCCTTGTATCTGTCAATAGAGCCATCAGGGTTGTATTTCACTTTAAATACCCACTTAGAGCCTATAGCTTTGTGCCCAGCAGGTAGCTCAACCAATTCCCAGGTGCCATTGTCTTCCAATGCCTGAATTTCTTTGCTCATAGCCTCCTCCCAGTGGGGATTCCCTTTAGCTTCTGAATATCGTATTGGTTCATGAATTTTCCCAACTTGGGCCATAAAAGCAGCATGACTGATGGATTCCTGATCATGGATTGCTGTCATGACAAAATCTGATGTCCATGGTGGTAAGGCTCTCATCCTTGAGGACCTTCTCAAACCATTTTCTGCTGGCTCATTACTTTCATGAACCTCTCTATCAACTGAGTTTTCTTCAAGCTGATGCATTTCTGAGCTGTCACTGCTAAGACTGTCCTTTGACATATCAGCTTCTGTATCCTCCTCAACTCTATGAGGAATGTCTAACTGGGCTGCTGGACTTTTGAAAGGGAATATATTCTCATAAAATTTCACATCCCTGCTACAAAATAGCTCCTGTGTGTGCCAATCCAGCAGCTTATATCCTTTTTGACTAGAGGGGTATCCAATGAGGACACATTTCCTTCCTCTAGCATCAAATTTGTCCGTCCCTCTATGTGTGGCATATGCATATCCTAGGCAACCAATTACCCTTAGATTCTCATAGTTAGGCACCCTACCAAACAGCAATTCAAAAGGTGTCTTCCAGTTGATGCTTGCAAGATGCATTTTGTTTATCAGGTATGTAGCTGATAAAATGCACTCACCCCAGAATCTCTTGGGCAAACCTGCATGACACCTTAATGCTCTTGCTGTCTCTAACAAGTGCCTATGCTTCCTTTCTACAACTCCGTTTTGTTGAGGCCTATAAGGCATTGACTTCTGGTGAATAATTCCCATATCAGCAAACATCTTGGAGCACTCATCATTGCATATCTCAGTCCCATTATCTGACCTCACAACTTTGGGTACCTTCCCAAACTGATTTCTGGTCATGGCAATGAACCTTCTTAAAACACCAATCACCTGTGTTTTATCATGAAGAAGGTATGTCCAAGTAGCCCTGCTCTTGTCATCCACTATTGTATAGAAGTAATGTTCTCCATTCACATTTGCTACCCCATAGGGTCCCTAAAGATCAACATGTATTATATCAAACAAACATTCACTTCTATTAAGACTTTTCTGAAAAGGAAGTTAATTTGTGGAATTTTGTAACAGAGCAAGCCTCACACACATAGCTGTCTGGATTACCTACATTATTACATCCTGGCACATGTTTCATGCTATGAAATGACATGTGACCAAGTCTGTTATGTAGCAAACTACTGTCACTGAAAACTGAAAATGAACATTTGATATTCCTAAACTCAGTAGTATTCTTCTTATCAGCAACCTCTTGAGCCTCCTTTGTGTTCATTGTATATAGTCCTCCAAGCTCTCTTCCAATGGCAATCACAGCCTTACTCACTCGGTCCTGAAATTCACAATGATCCTCATCAAATACGGCTAAAACTCGTTTCTGCACTATAACCCTCCTCACTGAAAGCAAATTGAACTTAAACTGAGGCAAATGCAGTACATCCCTAATCACAAAATCATTTCCAATTCGAACTGATCCCACCTTATCAACTTTCTGTATTGTTCCATCAGGTAATTTAACACGAATAGGCAAGCACAAATTTCTCACATTCATCAATGAATCCAGGTGTGGGGTCATGTGGTCTGTTGCCCCCGTGTCTAATATCCACTCATCTTTACTTAATTCAATTGAATTTAAAGAAGTGAGTGAATTACCTGCAAATCCCGCGAAATTTGCACTTGCTATTCCTTTTCCTTTGAACGCCTTCATCATCTCTTGGCATACTGCTTGCACAAGTTCTGGATCAATCCCATTCATCTTGCCATTGTTTGCATTGTCCTCATACTCTAGTGGTGTTGTCAATCCTTCTTGATCATTCACCACATTCGCTGCCATCTTCATTCCCCTCTTGTTTCGGTTGCCCTTGTACCAGTCTGGGTACCCAATCACCTCAAAGCATTGATCAGATGGATGCCCCTTCAGGTTGCAGTGACTGCACCTTCTTTCCTCTCCAGATCTCGGCTTTCTCTGATCTTTCTGCTCTTTCTTGGTAGAACCAGTAGACGAGCTGCCCCTTTGATTTACTGATTTCACAAAGAATCCAGCTCCATCAACCACTTTGCTAGTGATCTGCTTCTGCGTTTCCACTTGAGCTACAAGATGAAAAGCTTTGTTGATTGGGGGTAAGGGATCCATGGCCAAGATTTGGCTTCGAATGGCCTCGAATTCCCCATTCAGACTCACAAGAAACTGCATCACACGCTCCTGATTTTCCAATTCAAGAAAACGCGTGAGAACTCCACATACACACTTGTCCATAGATCCACATGAGCACTGTGGAACACCATTCAAGCTCTGAATCTCATCCCAACATTTCTTGAGCTTGGTGTAGTATGACGTGACGCTCAGATCTCCTTGCGTCAACCTCATCATTTCTTGCCTCACTCTGTAAATCACCGGCGCGTTGCTTTGACTATACCTCTCCACGATTTCCATCCACAATTCTCTTGCGGAATTCGCATGTATGAACGAATTTCCAAGATCAGTGGACATAGAGTTCAAGATCCAGCATCCTACCATCTGGTCGCACCTAAGCCATCTCTGCAGATCCCCCGATTCCCCTCCTGGTTTCAGAATCGTTCCATCAACAAATCCCAGCTTCATCTTTGCTGCAAGTGCCATTCGAACCTGCTTGCTCCAAGCAATGAAATTGCTTCCGTCAAACTGGAAATTGGTTAGCGAATGTCCAGGCGAATCCGAATTGGCAAGCGTCAGTGGATCCCCCTGCGAAGCTCCATTGATTTGTGCGATCTGTTGTGCGACGGCTTGTGCTGTCTTCTCCATCCTCGACATCAATCTCTGAATCACCACCTACGCTCTGATACCATAAAATGGTTCTTGAATCTATTGATTGTGTGGAACAGAAAATGTAATGTGTTTGTTACAACGAAACTGAACCTTACTTCTCCTTTTATACACATTAGGAGAAGGAGCTAAGCCCAGTGACTAGAAGCCCAAAGATATAAGCTCGGTTATAAGGCCCAATCCCTAACTGTAAATGTAACAGCTGAATTGAGAAGCTACAGACTACAACTTGGGCAATTATTAACATATAGTTCTATAATGTGCGAACCCAGTTTTTATCAGAACTAGACTGGCTTAAACATGTATGAAGGATTTCTTTGGTGCGGTGTTATACATTATATATTTTTATAAAGGGAAAGGTATTCGATGCACCATACATGCTAGAAAAAAACAATCATCGTAGAGAAGAAGCCGATGATACCTCAGGATCGACAAAACATGGGAAGACATGAGATGATATGAAATATCAGTGGCTCATCACTTGAAGCAGAGCAATTGAAACTCACAAATGCATGAGATGAGTAAATTACACGATATTCTCTTATCTTCGAAAACCCCGAACACAACGTACCCTTTCTTTGCACAAATAAGTCTTCAATTTTCCATTATCGGCCCAATGGGCTTAACACTTCCGTACTGGGCCGAAACGGACAGGCCCGCCCAGATATCATCCACCGGCCACCGCCTCCAAACGTCGTTTTCCCCTTTTTATCCAAGAAGCAAAAAATCGTCAACAAAGCGGCTGACGGATTCCTTCTTACACCATCACGGCAACCGCCATTTTCGCCGACGTCTCGAGAGGAAGAGGAGGAGGAGGAGAAGAGGAAGGGATCAGCGATGCCGAAGAAGATGGGAGTGAACAGCAAGGCGGAGGAAGCCAGGGAGCGGAAGAACGCCGCCGAGTCCGAGCGGAAGGAGCGCGAAGCGCGTGCGAAGGAGGACCAGTACTGGCGCGAAGCCGAGGGAGCCAAGTCGAGGGCCGCCAAGAAGAAGGAGGAGGAGGCGGAGAAGCGCGCCGAGGCGGCCGCCAAGAAGGCGGAGGCGCGGCGGCTGGCGGAGCAGGAGGAGAGGGATCTTGAGAAGGCGTTGAAGAAGCCGGATAAGAAGGCGGGTAGGGTGATGATTCCCGTGCCGAAGGTGACGGAGGCGGAGCTGCAGCGGAGGAGGGAGGAGGAGCAAGCGGCGCTGCTGAAGAAGGCGGAGGAGACGAAGAAGAAGCAGAGCCGGATGGCTGCGGAGGAGGAGTATGAGAAGATGGTGCTTGTGGCGAATACGAATCGGGATGATTCGATCATTGAAGCTCATTCGCTGGATGAGGCGATTGCTCGGATTGCGGTTTCTGATGATCTCCCGGCTGATAAGCACCCCGAGAAGAGACTTAAGGCTGCGTTTAAGGTTTTCCTCTATCTTCTCCTTTCAGAGTTTGTGCCTTTCAATTTCGTTGTCTAATGATTGAAGTGCATCACCTGGAAATATATCTTGCTTAATTCTTGCAATTACTTCTCTGATCTCAGTGTTTTGAGCAATTGATTGTTTCTTTTTACTATCTCCTTCTAGGATCTAGTACAACGTTAGTATCACTAGGCAAATTTTAGGGTTTTGTGTCACAGGATTGAGCTCAAATTCAGTTTTCTAGAAAGATCATTTTACTACCTTTTCATAGGCATTAATTAACTTTCAATTTCCCATTTCTGTCCTATATAAAGGAAGCATATAGTTTATAGTGCTCATTGCAGTGTCTTTGATTCTTGGCATGATAATAGCTAATCTTTACGTGCAACACAACATTGCTTAATCTCTATCACATTTACTTCATATGGTTTTTCCTTCACTGAGCTGTAGTTTATAGTGCTTAGATTATTTTATGTTCTCATGTACTTTTATGATGGGTATAGGCATATGAGGAAGCTGAACTCCCAAAGCTGAAGGAAGAAAAACCAGGTCTCACTCATACCCAATACAAGGACATGCTATGGAAGCTGTGGAAGAAGTCTCCAGACAACCCTCTTAACAGAGTAAGTTGTAGCTTGGTTATCAACTTATCATTAACATTCACTCCTGCTAATATAAATTAGAAAGCAAACCAGGTCTAAGAAAGGATCTCTATATTACTCAGGTCCAAGCCATGGGTTTGAATTTGAAACATATCTTAGTTAGGTATTTCTTGCTGCTGTTTGAAAGTCTTAATTGTCAGTCTGATAGATGTTGGTTGCTGTTTGTAAGATGACAATTTTGGCAAACTTCATGCTTCATCAGCTTATCTTTCACGATTTTACCTTGTCAAGTTGAGAGAACAAGGAAGAGATGAACATTTATTTTGTTAATTTTTGTTGTGTCCAGCTTTCAATTCACGACTAGAAAAGTAGAAATATAATTGATACCTGAAATTGCTAAAGAGTTTTTGGCATATTTTTTCCATTAAATACCTGAAATTGCCTGGTTCTCTTAGAATTTACTTGTTTTTCTCACTGTGCAGGTTGCTGAGTAATATTGAAAATTGCTCTGAGATTCAATCTTCAGCTCTTCAGTGGTGTGTTGTTGACGAAGGACTTTTTCAGCATTCGTATGGGTGTCGTCAAAATACATGTGAAATTGTGAATTTATTTATTTGGGTCAGTATTACATACTGATCGGTGTTAACAATGTTCGTTGTTCTCTATCCTTTCGAATAAATTTCCATCCCCCTTCATCCCAGTATGTTTTGCTTGAAAATTTGTGTTAGTGTACTATTCTCTGAAGATTCTCTGGACATCCTTTTGTCCTAGTTCAATAGAGTGTAAATATTTTTCCCGTTGCATATTGTTGTGTACTCTTTTAATGCTTCCTAGTTGATGTTTAAAACTTTGGTCATTCCCGCTTGCAACCCAGCTATTTGGCCTAGAATTTGGCAGCTGTAAATGAAGATCTTAGGCGACGAGGTTAAGATACAACTACTGACCAGCGACTCTCTTTCTTCGACAAAGGAAATCTCCATGGATGATACAATAAGTTTCAGACAAGTAAGAGTGTTAGCTGGAAGAGGTTGATACATGAAAACTTTCAGCTGTTCTACCGAGCTTTTCCGCAGAGTAAGACGTTCTCTGGGATCAGGTATTCATCCCTGACAGACTTCGAAGTGGTGTTGACCCGCAGGTAAAATTGCTGCCCCAGGTATTGACGCGCCCAGAACTCTGTTCTTAGGTTCCACATTCCCACGTTATCTAACGCCACATATACAGCAGTCCATGATCTCGGGTACACCTGCAGAAGAAGCCATTTAGCATCTCACATCAGAAGGAAGCTTTCAAAATAGTCTGAAAGAGAAAAAAAAACATCATGTTCTGCATCCTTGCCTGTGTTGTGCAGCGGAAGATAGCATCATTCAGATTGTACTGGTTTCGCTTCTTTGGAGCCCAAGGTCCCCAATCCATCCTATGGCATGATCATGCAACCAATTTGAGTTTATACAGCAGAATTTTTCCTTATGGCTGCAGAGAAAGTAAGGGAGAAAGGGTCTTACCCGACTACAAAGAAACCGTATCCATCCAGATGCCAGCTTTGGACAATGTACTCCGGGTTCTCAATCACTATCTCAACAAACGCCCTGTAATCGGCCCCCATGACTGATGTCTCAAGCTTCATTTTCTCACCAGTAGGCCTATCAGGTATGCTTCCAACTCTGAACACTCCTGAAATGTTGAAGTAGTCTGCAAGCTTGAGTGGGGTATCCGCAGGTACGAATGATGCACTGTTAATGGCGTAGCGCTGCTTCCCACCAACTAGAGCTGCAGAGCTCTCTAGCCATATGGTTTTGTTGACTGGTATCTGGCCGTAGTGATACGAGCCTTGTGGGTTCGGTCTCGGTCCACTTGCTGTTAGATTAGTCCTGATTTTCACAAAAGGAGTTTGCAAGGTTTCAGGATGTTTACCAGACCGACCCCCGAGTTTTCAGGAAACTAGTTTACCTTATGCTATATGCTTGTCGTAAAGAATATATAATGTCGTTTGTTGGTCCAACCGGTGGAGGGCCGGAAACAGGTTGCCGAGAACCGCCATAGTGAAGGATCGCGGTGGTGGTGAGGATCTTATCGGTGAAGCGTGTAGAAACCGCAATGTAATAATCCCTGACTTCTTGATCAGCTGTGACCAGAACTGAGCAGGACTGGCCCAAATGGACATCCAGTGTGTTGTACCTTGTTTGAACCGTGTGGGTGCCCTCAACTTCTACCAGCTTCATCTTGTGGCCTTCGATCCTAAAATTGAGAGAATGACGAAGACCCACATTCGAGATCCTAAACCTGTAGGTGTATCCTGTCAATGTTCGAGCATCCGGTTAGCAATTGATCGATCACGATGAATCATCAGAACAACTTATGAAAGTACCAACCTTTTCTGAGAGTGAAAGATGCACCATTTGGTCCTTTTCCGTTGATCAGAACGCCATCAGGTGGCGGAATCATCGTGCCATTGTCTAATGCAGCCTTCAAACTCTACCAAACACAACAACAATCAAACACTATGATCATCAGACAGCGACGAAAACGAATGCTTTCCTCGAGTGAAGACTGATGGATAGGCAATACCGTGTGGTTGGCTTTGTACCAATCTCCGATGAGGAAGGTGAACTCATCAGCTGGAGCTGGGAACGGGACTGGTATTAGTGGTCTGCTGTGGATTCTAATGGCCCCGAACCCACCAGCCGCCTTGTGGAAGGCGGTTGATGGGAAGTAGAAGAAGGTACCGATTTGATCCTTCGCCTGCATTTTGTATGTGAAGTTACCACCGGGAGGGATCGGACATGTAGTCCCCAACACTCCATCTTCGAAGGAGTTCTTCCTCTGCTGCAAACCGTTCCTGCAAGACATGGTACGATTTCTTAGAGCTCAAATGACACGAAACGTTTATGTCGTCCTCTTAAGAGAGACTGAGATGAAGATGAACCATGAGAGGAGGAAGGGCTCGGGGAGGTGGTTGATGACATTGACAATGATATTGTCATTGGTTGTTACGTTCACTTCCGGACCCGGGAATTCGCCATTGATGAGTATAACCTACAAGGCCATATCGTATCCGATCATATGAGAACAAATTCGACGCTTCTAAACAGACGTAAGTTGTAAAAATGAACCTGTTGGGCAACACCCAAGGGCGAAATCTCGCTGTAGGAGATCCTCCATGAGTACAACGCCGATGGGCTGCCGGCATTGACGGTGGAGATGCTAGTGATCAGCCAAGCCAAACAGGCCGCTAACGTAAATGATCTGATGGGTTGCATTGAAAGATCGAGTTGCAAGTTTCAAACCAGGTTGAAGTGAAACAGAAAGAGGCAATAAAACCCACAAATCTGAAAATGTAAGTCTTTACTTCTTAGAATCTTAAGGTATGTTAAGTCTTTATTGAAGGGTTTAGTTTGGAGTTTTTTTTCCTTCGGTTTTCATTGCAGATTAATCGCCAGGTTTAATTCAACAAAAACACAATCTTTGAGTTCCCTATCAATAGGCCTATATAGATTTTTTTTTTGTTTGTTGCAATTTAATTTGGGATTCAGAAAGAACCGGATTTTGGCCTTTGAATCACCGTCATTATTGACACAACATCCGGTGAAATTTTTAGTTTATTGATCATTGCATAAATATAGAATTGCAAGTGTTCTGAAAATGTCTAACTAGATCCTTGTAATACTGATATTTATTTATGTCTCTAAGTGATCTATTGAATTGATCTATTTGGAGGATTCGAACACGTAAAATCGAGTTTTCGGTTTCTTTGGTTGGTATGTTTTGCTTCCAATTGATTATGTTGTCATGGATTTGTTGTGTTAAAATACTTAAAAGAATCATAAAAATTAGAGCAAAAAAAAATTGATTTAGTATCATGTATTATGTATGTCCAAACTACAAGTGTAATTTACAAGAACAAGATCTGATCTTTATTGATTAACAACAGCTGATAGGCAGTTGCTGTTGAGCTAACGACGAGCAGCGACAATGAGACAACGAAAGCAGCAATGATTCGGTGAGTTCTCTACCAATGCCACGTTGAACGATGGAGATTGCGTACTCCAGCAAAACTGAGTCACAAGGCAAGGTGATGGGTCCATCGCCAGCCAATCCGAACTCCTCCTCAGCCATTCTAAGGAGTTCTATGAGAATCTCGGACTGAAGATAGGCCAAGGGCAGTGCAAACCGTCTTTCATCACTTGTGTAGACGACGAAGTGACCCTTCTCTACTTGTTGTGCTTTCCTGATGCTGTTGCTTCTTGGAAAGGAGATCCTTTTCCTGCTTGCTGCTGCCAGTCTTTGCCACTTCCTCGCCATCTCGACTAACTTCTTAGTGCTGATCATTTTGTTGGTTTAGAGATGTTTGTAAGAATGCCTTGGTGGATGATAACCGAAATGGCACAAGGGCTCTTTTATAAGAGCTATGAGGAGGAACCAATTGCTCTACCGCTGCTATCTTTGTGTGCCTACTTCAGAACAAACCCATGTGAGGATTATTAGATGGTGTGGTCCATTCATGAAGGTTTGGCATGGTCTTTTGTGGTTCACAATGAAGCCGAAACCGAGAACTATATATTTCAAGCACTTAATTTTGATGTTTCTTTTGCAGGATCAGGAGAGAAGCAAAGCCATGTGATGGTAGGTCACGAGATGACAGTACACCAACAGAAGTTCGGCATACCTTAGCTGTCCGGCCTGGAGGCGTTTGTGGCTTCGGTTAACTGGCCCTTGGAGTAATGGAAGCACAGTTGATTCATCACATGTTTTTGCTTCATCAATTAAGGCCTTGCCTAATTGATTTATTCATGTATATAAGGGATTAGGCATTCTGTATATCCTACTATCTAAGAGTACTTGAAGCTTCATTCTCCAAGAAAATCACTATCAAACCGAAGATGATGAGCTCAAAAACATTGATCAAGCTAGCGAGGAAGTGGCAAAGGCTAGCGACACTAAGGAGGAAGCGGATATCCTCTTCGAAAGATGCAGATGAAGGAGCCTGCAGCAGTTCGTATTCAAGGGCCGAGAAGGGGCACTTTGTGGTGTACTCTGCAGACGAAAAGCGCTTCATGATTCCTCTCGCGTATCTCAAGAGCAGCATTTTTTTGCAGCTCCTTGAAATGGCTTCGGAGGAGCTTGGAGTGCAAGGGAATGGGCCTATCACACTTCCATGGGACGCAAATTTCGTGGAGTATGCACTCTCTCTTATCCAAAGACGCGTTGGTGAAGACTTACAAAAGGCTTTTCTTGTTTCCGTGGCTAGAAGCCATTGTTCGTCATCTTCGCAGCTACTTGAAGATCATACAAGATACCAGTCTTCCATATGTAGCTTTTAAAAAGCAACTGAAATTTTATTAGTTTTTTTTAGAGTATGTAGATTGATATTTCCATTGACATATTCATAATTTAACAACACACATTATACCATGAGTTGAACTTTTTTTGCTGTATTTATTTTTATCTTCTCAATTTTTGCACTTATTTCAGATGATTCTGAAAATCTAGCAGTTTTATTTTTGAAATAAATTCAAATGTGAATTGAGAAAATAGGTGACCAAGATAACAACATTGCAGCAATAAAAAAAATTGGGGATGATCTATGCAATGTTTATATTCAAGTGATTATGGAGTTCACATTATCTTTATAATGCTTATATTCAAGTTTTATAATGAATATATTTCTTTTTAGATCATAGGAACTATCAAAGCTTCCATACTTCAAATTTCATGATAAAAATGAGTCATTGTAATGCTTTAAATGTGAAAATTGAATTGGTTTGTGCTAAAGGAGTGTAATTTACAAGAATAGGAGCTGATCTCCTTGATTAACAACAACTGACAGGCACTTGTTGATGATTTATAGCCGATGATGAGCTATGACAGTCAGAAAAAGAAACTAGCAAAGCTTCAACTAGTTCTCTTCCTACATGTTGCTGAATCATAGAGATTGCGTACTCTAACAGCACTGAGTCACACGGCAAGGTGATGGGTCCATCGCCGGCCAATCCGAACTCCTCCTCTGCCATTCTAAGGAGTTCTCCGAGAATCTCTGATTGAAGATAGGCCATGGGGAGTGCAAACCGTCTTTCATCACTTGTGTAGACGACAAAGTGACCCTTCTCTACTTGTTGTGTTTTCTTTATGCTGTTACTTCTCGGAAAGGAGATCCTTTTCCTGCTTGCTGCTGCCAATCTTTGCCACTTCCTCGCCATCTTGACTAGCTTCTTCGTGCTGATCATTTTGTGAGAATTTACGAAAAGGGAATAACTTTTTTTTAGAGAATGCCTTGGTGGATGAGAACCAAAATGGCGCGAGGTGCTCTTTTATATAGTCATGAGGCGGAACCAATCGCTCTATCTTGTGTGATTGCTACTTCAGAAGCAAACCCATGTGAGAATTATTAGATTAGGTGACCATTCGTCAAGATTTGGCAAGTAGCTTTACAAGAACAGCATGCCCACCACCGATAGTATCCAACAGGAAGATATATAGCTGTCCGTCTTGCAAGTGTCATTGACGGATCCTCTCTAAATTCTTCGTAGATGAAAAGAAGTGACACTCCACCAAGATATAATAATGGCCTAACACAATGTAGCAAGCCCACCACACATGGTCTGCCATGTGATTGTTGGCCTATTTTGCACATAAATCATAAGGTAGTACACCACCATGTAGTTGTTTACTTGCTTGTGGTACTGTGACCATATCCTTGTCAACATAATCAGTTTGCCCCAAAACTAGTATTAGTTGGACACAGCTTAGCTGTCTCGGAGGCATCTGTGGCTTCAGTAAACACGGCCCTTTCTGTAATGACAGATCAATTTGGACACCAGCATGATTCCTCTTGCATATCTCAAGAGCAACAAGTCTTCCATTTGTAGCTTCTAAGAAGCAACTGAATTTTTTTTATTTTTTATTTTTTATTGTTTTTGCTTCTTTTGTTCATAGTTTTTTTGAGCTCAACAAAACTGTAGCCTTTAACTTGATTTGTTCATTGACACACTCAAAATTTTGTGAATGAAACAAGATACTTCATAAGTTCATGGGCTAATTTTTTTTTTTCCCCTTGTGCATTGACTTAAAAAAATTATGAAGATCCACCTCCATTTTTTATTTCAGATTTCTGTTACTACTTTCAAAAGATGGAAGAGTGTATGTTTGATTAATCTCTATTACTGCATACCCTCTTACTCGTGGGCTGTCGGGTAGGCTTAACATCACGAGGAGCATGTCTACTCTTGCAAGTGCAAATAAAGGGTGACGAAAGAGGCTAGAGATCGAAGTTGTGGCTCAAGAAGATCAAGAGGGTCTCTCTCTTATTACATCCGATTAAATGATCTTGTTTGGCTTGTAATTTTGTTTTAAAAAAATTCTGTATTACCTTCAAATGAAAAATTAATAAATTGGATTTTTTTCCTGCTACATGTATCTTCAATCTTATGGTGAACATGAAAATTGGTTTGAATTCTACATTAGATTAGATACAACCTACTATAAGAGTGCCATTTACAAGAATAGGATCTCCTTGATTAACAACAGCTGATAGGCACTTGTTGAGGATGCATAGCTGATGACGAGCAGCGACAATGAGACAACGAAAGCAGCAATGCTTCAGATAGTTCTCTACCAATGCCGCGCTGAATGATGGAAATTGCGTACTCTAACAGGACTGAGTCACATGGCAAGGTGATAGGTCCATCACCAGCCAATCCGAACTCCTCCTCTGCCATTCTAAGGAGCTCTATGAGAATCTCTGATTGAAGATAGGCCAAGGGGAGTGCAAACCGTCTTTCATCACTTGTGTAGACGACGAAGTGACCCTTCTCTACTACTTGTGCTCTCTTGATGTTGTTGCTTCTTGAAAAGGAAATCCTTTTCCTGCTTGCTGCTGCCAATCTTTGCCACTTCCTTGCCATTTCGACTAACTTCTTAGTGCTGACCATTGTGTTTGTTTAGAAGGAGTAGTTTATGGAAAGCGAACAAATGATTTAGAATTCGACTTGAGGATGATTCTGATCAAGATCTTTAATGAGAGTGCCTTGGTGGATGAGAACTGAAATGGCTCAAGTGCTCTTTTATATAGTCATGAGGATTGATTGCGACTTCAGAAGCAAACCCCATGTGAGAATTCGGCAAGTAGGTTCAGAAGAACAGCATGCCCCCACAGATTGTATCCAACAGGATGATATATAGCTGTCCATCTTGCAACTGTCATTGACGGATCCTCTCTAAATTCTTCGTAGATGAAAAGAAGTGACACTCCACCAAATGTAGAAGCCCACCACACATGCTCTTGCTTTGTAGATGATCGTAAGGTTGTTGAGTACTGCAAGGCCCCTGATCAGGTAGGAAGCAAATCCATGTGGTTGCTGGCCATAGCTCATAAATCATAAGATAGTACTTAAATGACAGTACACCAACATGTAGTTTTTTACTTGCTTGTGGTACTATACCGTATCCAGTAACCTTATTAGTTGTCTTCGAGTCATTTGTGGCTTCGGTTAAAGAGGCCTTTTCCGTAATGACAGATCAATTTGGACATCAATTAAGTCCTTGTTTGGTTCTTCGTGTATATAAGGGGATTAGGCGTTGTATCCAAATGACATCTCAAGTGCTTGAGAAACTTCATCCTCCAAGAAAACCACATTTAAACCAAAGATGATGAGCTCAAAGACATTGATCAAACTAGCTAGGAAGGGGCAAAGGCTAGCCACACTAAAGAGGAAGCGGATATCCTCTTCGAAAGATGCAGAAGAAGGAGCCTGCAGCAGTTCGTATTCAAGGGCCGAGAAGGGGCACTTTGTGGTGTATTCTGCAGACGAAAAGCGCTTCATGATACCTCTCGAGTATCTCAAGAGCAGCATTTTTGTTCAGCTCCTCGACATGGCTTTGGAGGAGCTCGGTGTACAAGGGGATGGGCCTATAACACTTCCATGGGACGCAAACTTCATGGAGTATGCACTCTCTCTTATCCAAAGACGCGTTGGTGAAGACTTGCAAACAGCTTTTCTTGTTTCCATGGCAAGAAGCCATTGCATTTTGTCTTCACAACTTCTCCAAGATCATACAAGATACCAGTCATCCCTTTGTAGCTTCTAAGAAGCAACTGATTTTTTTTAGTTTTTTTCAGAGTTCAACAAAACTGTATCCTTTAGATTCATAGTTCATTGACATAAAACATACCATTTTGCCTGAAATTTCAGTGGCTAAACTTGTTCTCTTCTCTTTCTGTTTTCGATTCCGAAATGTACCTCCATTTTAGTTGCTGTTAGGTTCTCTATCTTCTAATGTTTATAAAACATGGATTTTGTTCTTTTCATCCCCAACACTTATAACATGGTAATCCCCAACACTGATTCAGATTTTCTGTAAGCTATTAGATGAAAATTTCATTATGTTCTTTCATAATTGATCATCATTTCATCAGAGAAAACAAAAACAAAATCCAGTAACACATTACAAACAGAAAATTGTTTTGCTATAACATTAACAGCTGATAAAACATTGCATAGGTGAATCATTACATTCCAATTTGGCTTATTGCTGTGAAAGGGCATCAGCAATCTTCTTTTGGATCATTTCGACGCCCAGACGTGGAGACAATCTGGGGAGTCTCTCCTGCAGATTACCAAAATCACAAATATGAACACATTGCCCCAAACAATCAACTTAAAAGCTGTGGAAACATTTGAACATGAATAAAGGTGTACACACTCTCCTAACCTAGAACCATTGTTAGATCGAAGCGATGATAGTATCGTATACACGTACGATAATCTTGTAGTTAAGCAAAAACGTACATAGTGTGTCTATATACACATAAATTAGCTAGAGAGGGTGGACATCTCCATTCTTCTGGTGAAAACTGTCTAGCCGAACTAATAGCTATCACTTGAATCGCTCCTATATATCCAATCCATATGTGAGCAATATCCTTCTTTTGGAGCGAGTAGGGCGTAGTGTCATGATTTCGGCTTGCATCCACACGTGCAATTATTCAAATCTTTGTTGAGTTTCTGCGTACACAAATGTCACAAACAAACCGTTAAACTTACATATATACATATCCCCATTTTAGTCTTGCCAAAGCAAGAAATTACTTGTAGTTCGACCCAAAGGAAAATGATGGTTTTGCCATAGATAACACAATCTTCTTCCAAAACACAACATAATTTCTTCAAATTAAAACAGCCAGATTTAGTGTAGTTAAACCCAACTCCACTTGTATGAGAAATTAGATAATCGAGGCTTAAGTTAACTATCAGCTGGCCTGGTTTTGGTCTTGAATCCAAAATTGATTGCAAGAGTAATTAAATTCTATACTTGAGCAATTTATATTTATGATCTATTTCTCTGCAAACTGTGGAAGGGTAAGTAATTGATTGAAGAGTTTAATTACTAACTTCTATAAGAAAATTTGATATGTTTGTATTCCCACTTTGACAAACACATCAAATTGAATAAAAGGAAAACTGATCGATATATTTGATATATAGAAGTAATATATACCTGAATTTGAAATTGGAGGCCTGCTATGTGTTGAATTGCCAGATCCAGCATTTCCGAACAACTTGTTTGCTGCACTCCATTTTAGGGGTGAGAAAAAAAAATAAAAAAAATGAGAAACTAAAAACAATACAAATTGAATAATCAACCAGCAAAGCAAATTAAGAAAATAGCCCTTACAATATTCAGTTGATGTTTGCTGCACTAACTTGATCCTCAATAGGCCGATGAATCGGAAAACAAAACCGCCTAACATACAATAGAAACGCAGAAAAAGGCGCAGTGAACATCTTACTTGTCAAATAGCCCTTACAATATTCAGTTGACAATAAAGAATGCTTCCACTTCAATGAATGTCCAAAAGAATATGTTAAGCATAGATTTGGTCCACTTACTTGTCAAATAACTTAATCAGGGACTGCGGCCTTTCATGAACACCATCCTTACTCTCAGGCCTTGGCCCTCCATGAACATCTTTTCTTTCAGACTTTGGTTTACCTCCCTGTCTTGATTCTGGTTTCCAGTTAGCTTTGGCAAGAGACTCCCCCAATAACTCAGCTATATCTGATGCCATTGCCTCGGCCTTCTTCTTAAAGGGAAAATTATCCTCCTTGAAGTGGTTTGATAGCCATAGATACATTGAACATACCTGATGCTTTGTCTCCAAGTCCAAAAGCTCAGAATCATTTCGAGCAGAAGCCTTTGGTATTCCCATTGCTATATTGACAGGGAGATTTTGACTGTATGATGAAGCAAACCTTAAAAGATGGTACATAGCCTTTGGATCTCTAATATTGACAGGAGAAAAGCAGAAATTAAAACGATCCTCCAGTGATAAGCCTGGAACCTTCTCCAGCATATTTGCTATCTTTTTTATATGATCATGGCGTGACAAAAAGTACGATCCATCAAGGCGGCAACTTGAGGCAAACTTCTCAAGAAGCTGACAAAAGGTAATATCAGGCAGTTGGCCAGCAAACAGTTCAACCTGCTCAAAGAAGGGAAAGAGGCCCACTTTCTTAACTTCCTCGAAAGGTTGCTTCAAACACTCAATCAGGTACTCCAGATCTTCTTTCTGCAAGGTGGTTGTCAATCCTTCCGGATATCGACTTCCTCTACGACCAGCCCTGCCTGCAATTTGTTTCACTTGTGATGCTGGCACAGGAACAACTTTATCTCCATTGTATTTTGAAAGGTTGTAGAAAATAACCCTTCTAATATTGAGATTCAAACCCATTCCAATAGCATCACTGGCAACCAAGATATCGAATTCATTATCCGACTCATTAAAAAGAGTGGCTTGCTGCCTACGAGTTTCAGGTGGCAAAGCACCATATATAACACAACACCGGTGATTGGTCTGCTTCTCAATAGCCATTTTCACCTCAAATATCTCCCGCCTAGAAAATGCAACTATACAATCACCTGATCGCACATTTCTAAGATCACCTTGCAAAGTCTTGGCTTCAACCACCAGTGGCTTGAACCGCTCATAGTGCTCCTCCACCAAATCATCCCCTGTTTCTAAACAGATTTTACGGACTATGTCAAGAACACTAGGATCCCCACACAGATGAATTTCGTCAGCCTTCAAACCCAATAACGCCCTAGTCCAAGCATAACCTCTGCAAGAATCTGCCATCATTTGAATCTCGTCAATAACAGCAACATCATACAACTCATCTGTCCCAACCATCTCAACTGTACAGGATACATGATTAGAAAATGGAACCCTCTTCTTCTCCTGCCCAGTAAGCAAACTACAATACACACCATGTGAATTCACCTTATCAAAGACCTCCATTGCCAACAACCTAAGAGGGCTACAATAAATCCCCTTCTCTGCTTCCATAAAACGTTGCAAAGCATTATAAGTTTTACCACTATTAGTCGGTCCACAATGATAAACAATCTTCCTCTTCATTGCCCTAGCAAAGGGAAACCAGGTATGAGGCTTTGTAAGATCGGCCGATTGCACCATACCCCTAAACCGTCTAATCTCATCCTGAAACTCCTCCAAACAAAACTCAACAAAAATAGGAAAGAGAAACTTATCTGCTTCATCGCCGGGACCAAGAGAAACCAAGTACTTGCCGACATCAGCCGGACACCTCCGCAAGAAGAAATTCTTAAACTTGTGAGCAGCAGTAGGGAAAAAGGACGCACCGATGTATATAGCCAAAGCTTGATTTGAAGCCCACCCGGATTTCGCAAAGCTCTGGAAAACCAAATTCAATACGCTCCAATCCGCTCTCGTTTGCTTATCGGCCTTCTCTGCATCATTTAGCTGCTTGTAAATCTCTACAGGATCACGCGAAGCCATAAGCTCCTTCTCCTCCGAGCTCAACAGATCGCCGCCAACAGCCGCCACAGACTCGGCGGCATCCGCAACAACATCACTTGGCGCATCCGTGGAAAACGGCTTCTGATGAACAAGGTCGAAGCTCGTTGTACGCAAGTAGAAATGAGCGCCTGAATTCGAAGTTATGGTAGAAAACCGACGTTCTCCAACCGAACATTGCGAACTTCTGTTGACCCCGGGAATGTGGTGGAGAAATCGGGGGTTGGATCGGAAAGCCCGAAGCTGGGATTCGGAATGTTTGTTGTTCCACAAGCAACGGCGCAGTAGATACGTTATACGGCCTCTCGCCATGGAAGAATAGCATCTAAGGGGCCGTTTGAAATGAAATTGAAATCAAACAAAAAAAAAAAAAAAGGGCAACTGAGATTGATGAAGATGACTCAAGACTAAAGAATCAAGCAATTGGGATTCAAGGTAGTCAAAGGCTCAAAGCACAAAACAAACCTGAGAAGCGGAAGACTGGAAGCGCCGCCCGCTCGCCCGCCCTCGCCGAGTCGCCGGAGATCTGGATACTGGAGCCAAGAGGATGAGTTGAGCGGCGGACTGGAAGTGAACGTCTGCTGAGTGCTAGGGCATCCCAATAGACAAGCAATTTTCCCTTTTTTTAAAAAAAAAACATGAGGTGGCGTTTCCGGTTCGTTTCCAAAAATCGTCGGTCTGCGTCCACGGTGTGTCCAGATAGAATGGATGTTCAAAATGCCATTTTAGAAGCATCATCATGTACTTGATCTAATTGAGTACTGCAAATCCATGTGGTTGTTGGCCATAGGCCCATAGCTCATAAATCATAAGATAGTACTTAAATGACAGTACACCAACATGTAGTTTTTCACTTGCTTGTGGTACTATACCGTATCCAGTAACCTTATTAGCTGTCTTCGAGTCATTTGTGGCTTCGGTTAAAGAGGCCTTTTCCGTAATGACAGATCAATTTGGACATCAATTAAGTCATTGTTTGGTTCTTCGTGTATATAAGGGGATTAGGCGTTGTATCCGAATGGCATCTCAAGTGCTTGAGAAACTTCATCCTCCAAGAAAACCACATTTAAACCAAAGATGATGAGCTCAAAGACATTGATCAAACTAGCTAGGAAGGGGCAAAGGCTAGCCACACTAAAGAGGAAGCGGATATCCTCTTCGAAAGATGCAGAAGAAGGAGCCTGCAGCAGTTCGTATTCAAGGGCCGAGAAGGGGCACTTTGTGGTGTATTCTGCAGACGAAAAGCGCTTCATGATACCTCTCGAGTATCTCAAGAGCAGCATTTTTGTTCAGCTTCTCGACATGGCTTTGGAGGAGCTCGGTGTACAAGGGGATGGGCCTATAACACTTCCATGGGACGCAAACTTCATGGAGTATGCACTCTCTCTTATCCAAAGACGCGTTGGTGAAGACTTGCAAGCGGCTTTTCTTGTTTCCATGGCAAGAAGCCATTGCATTTCGTCTTCACAACTTCTCGAAGATCATACAAGATACCAGTCATCCCTATGTAGCTTCTAAGAAGCAACTGATTTTTCTTATTTTTTTCAGAGTTCAACAAAACTGTATACTTTAGATTCATAGTTCATTGACATATTCACAATTTTATGAATGAAAGAAAACATACCATTTTGCCTGAAATTTCACTGGCTAAACATGTTCTCTTCTCTTTCTGTTTTCGATTCTGAAATCTACCTCCATTTTAGTTGCTGTCAGGTTCTCTATGTTCTACACTGAATTCAGATTTTGTGTAAGCTATTAGATGAAAATTTCATAATGTTCTTTCATAATTGATCATCATTTCATCCGAGAAAACAAAAACAAAATCCAGTAACACATTACAGTTTACAAACAGAAACTTGTTTTTGCTATAACATAAACAGCTGACTGCTGACTGTTAACACATTGCATAAGTGAAGCATTACATTCCAATTTGGCTTATTGCTGTGAAAGGGCATCAGCTACCTTCTTTTGGATCATTTCGACGCCCAGACGTGGAGACAATCTGGGGAGTCTCTCCTGCAGATTACCAAAATCACATACAATCACAAATATGAAAACATTGCCCCAAACAATCAACCTAAAAGCTGCATTGATTTAGAGACTTCAATCCCAAAATTGAAGGACAAAGTGAGTAATTTCAATCAAATTGGAGCTAAGTGCTAACCAACCTCTGAACCATCCGAGCGAAGCTTAGCCAACACAGGTATTTCGTACTGGTATGCATTTTCCCAATCTGGATTTGTGGTGATATCCCTCACCTACGAGAACACGGAAAAGGGGGGGAATCAGAAACCCTAATCCAAAAAATTGAACAATTAGCTCAGAAATTGAACGGAGAGGGAGAGGGAGAGAGCCTCAAGATCGACGTCGTGGAGAGAGAGGGGAGGGGAGGCGGCGAGAGAAAATGCCGCGTTGAGTTTCTCTTTGAGTCCGTCGCACAAACAACACCCCGGCTTCGAGTACAGAATTAGCTTCCTCCGATTCGATGCCGATATCGGAGAAGATGAAGCCGAATATGAAGAGTAAGAGCATATTAATTTTTTTCCATGACTGATTAGCAGCTTCGACCTCTCCATTGGAGAGATTGTCATCCTCATCGCAGTCGCCATCGCCATTTTTTAGCTCTTCTAAAGCTCCAACCTTTCTGTGCGCCCAACGTTATAGTATTCTGAATTTGATGTATCCAACTACAAGTGTGTAATATACAGAAAAATTGGAGCTAATATTCTTAGATTAACAACAGGCAACAGGCACTTGTTGATGATGTATATGTGATGAAGAGCAGCAACAGTGAGACAAAGAAACCAGCAATGCTTCTACTAGTTCTCTACCGACATGCTGCTGAACGATAGAGATCGCGTACTCCAACAAAACCGAGTCACAAGGCAAGTTGATGGGTCCATCACCAGCCAATCCGAACTCCTCCTGTGCCATTCTAAGGAGTTCTCTGAATATCTCAGATTGAAGATAGGCCAATGGAAGCGCAAACCGTCTTTTATCAGATGTGTAGACGACGAAGTGACCCTTCTCTACTTGTTGTGCCTTCTTAATAATGCTACTGCTTCTTGGCAAGGAAATCTTTTTCCTGCTTGATGCTGCCATCTTCATTAGCTTCTTCGTGCTGATCATTTTGTAGGAGTTTAGGGAAAAAGATGAAATCTTGTAAAGGGAAAGACTGAAAGATTAAGACTGGTGGATGAGAACTGAAATTGGTCAAGTGCTGTTATATATAGTTACATTCAGATACAAGTGCTATATCATTGCTTTCTTGTGTGATGGCCCCTTCATAAACAAACCCATGTGTGACGGTCACTTCATGTTGATTTCCGTCTTGTAAGTGTCATTGACGGATCATCACTAACACAGTGTAGGACACCAACCATGCACAAAATGGTGGGGAGCAAAGCCATGTGATGGTTGGTCACAAATCAGAAACTAGTACTTCAATGGTGGATCCAAATGTATGACTGAAAAGATGTTGTAAACCACTAATTAGACCATTACTAGATTGACAGTACACACACCAACAAGGCAACATTAGTTGCTGACTTGTTTGTGTACTGTGATTACATCCTTATCAGAAGGATGAGTTTATCCTAAAACCAGTAGTTGTTCGACGAGCTTAGCTGTCTTGGAGGCATTTGTGGCTTCCGTTCACAGTTTATTGCAGGTTGGTAGCAAACTGCATTGAAGCATTCACATGGTTTTGCCTCATTTTGTGACCCTACATGTACAAGAGAAGCACCAATTAAGTCCTTGCTCTTCGTGTATATAACGGATTAGGCGTTCTATCCTATTGAAGAGTAAAGAAGTGCTCTTAAATCTTAAGTACTCCAAGAAATCACAGTAAGTCAGTAACCGAAGATGATCAGCTCAAAAGCCTTGATCAAACTGGCTAGGAAGTGGCAAAGGCTAGCCACACTAAGGAGGAAGCGGATATCCTCTCCAAAAGATGCAGGAGGAGCCTGCAGCAGTTCGTATTCAAGGGCCGAGAAGGGGCACTTTGTGGTGTACTCTGCAGATGAAAAGCGCTTCATGATTCCTCTTGTGTATCTCAAGAGCAGCATTTTTGTGCAGCTCCTTGACATGGCTTTGGAGGAGGTCGGAGCACAAGGAGATGGGCCTATCACGCTTCCATGGGACGCAAATTTCATGGAGTACGCACTCTCTCTTATCCAAAGACGCGTAGGTGAAGACTTGCAGAAGGCTTTTCTTGTTTCCATGGCTAGAAGCCATTGTTCGTCTTCTTCGCAGCTAGTTGAAGATCATACAAGATACCAGTCTTCCATTTGTAGCTTCTAAGAAGCCACTGAAAATTTCTGGCTTTATTTTTTCCCTTTTAGTTCAACAAAACTGTAGCCTATAGATTGATTTGTACACTGACATAGTCATAATTTTAAAAATAATACATCATACCATTTTTTGAGCTAAACTTGTTCTTTTGATTTCTCTCTTCTTCTTTTTCTTTCTTCCATTTTCTGCATTGATCATTTGATCTTACAAGGGAAATTTGCACCTTTGATTTGCAGAAGCTGCAACCACATCCTCAATATGTAAAATAAATGTTCTTAAAAAATTATGAAAACAAGATGATCAAAATAACAACTCAGCAATAATAAATTGGGGATTGGTTTTTCTTTTTTAATGTGATTTTAGTAATTCCCATTATTAACTACTTGAACTTCTTGGCAATTTTGAAGGCTGGATTATCATTGTACTTGTAATGTTAATATTCAGTTGTTTTAACTTCTAATGAATAAGTTTGAGTCCCTCGATTTTGTTGTCATAAAGTCACATAACACGAGGGACTCAAACTCGTAACATGAACTCATCGTTAGTCGTTGCTCCTAATCGATTGGTAGATCTAGTGCAGTGGATTTTACCTTTCTCCGTTTTCGATTCAACAACCAGATTGATCTGGGCTACCAACTGTCGCATCCATACGATTTTGGAACAAGCCAACCCCTTCCCACCTCCATCCTCTTGTGTTCGCCTTCTCGGCATCAGCTTCTTCTTCCCCATACCAAGAGAATACGATGAGCTCCAGTAATTTGTTAATTTCAATCCCACATCGACACTGAAACTATTTCTCATCATTTTATAATCTATGTTTCTTGAAAAACGCCGTTGTAGGATTGGAGTGGTTGTGTTGTGGGCCTGGTTAACGGGCCTGAACACAGGAAAGTCCCCGGGCCTTATTTGCAGAAATGCAATCCTGGACGCAGGTTTCTCTTTGGGCCGGGTCGGGCCCTCCTTTACTGGATAGGGGGCTAAGACGTGTGTTGGCCAAAAATCACAGTTATCCACTTGGGTCTTCAAAATCTAACAGAACGGGGCTTACAATCCTACAACTATTTTTATCTATTTTTTATCTATATCTATATCTATATAATACTTTAAATGAGAAGCATTTGTGTCACGTGTCGTCTCCTCAAGCGAAGCTATTTTAGGAATATCTATTTTTTATCTATATAATACTTTAAATGAGAAGCATTTGTGTCACGTGTCGTCTCCTCAAGCGAAGCTATTTTAGGCAATTCCTTTTTATTTAGCAATTGGGATTAATTCAAAACTTTTTTAGAGTAACCTATATATAATGAATACAGTAATACTGTAAGTGTTTTTATAATAAACTTAAATTTTGGATTTTCACCCAACCAACCTAATCTACATAAAATTTTAAATGATAAAAATATTAAACATTTTTTTAATGATTTCCTCCTAATCTATATATATAATGAGAAATATTTTTGTTTAGATGTCATAATCACCTTCATTTTATGATTTCCTCCCAATCAACTTAACCTAGGAATAAAAATCCAACTAATGACATTTGTACAAGTTCTTTAATTAATCTAGCTATATGCCTATAGGCTATATCTAACCAATAAACCATAACATTTTTTTATTAGGTGTTATAACCACTTTTATTCTGGGATCGATTTTCACCCAATCAACCTATTCTACTTAAGTATTAAACTCATGTAATTTTTACACATTTTTCATAAATATTATTATTATTACTTATTTTATCAAATCTATTTCTTTCTCATTTATATTAACATTTGATAATAGTTTATTTAATTTTATAATATCGTAGTAATTTTTAATACTTACAAAATCGTATATATTTTTTTTAAAATGACGCGCCGTGGCGCGGGGACTGTACTAGTTACCATTAAATGTTCATAATTTCACCAGATTAATGTAGTTTATCTTCTTGATCTTGGAATGCTGAGATTAAGTATTCTACTGCATAAAGTATCTTGTTTTGAAATGCTTGTAGAATGATTAAAAAAAAGGGTGTAATGAAATAACAAAAGAGGTGAAAGGAATGATTTATATAGAAAAAACAATGTATTCTGTATCATAAATACATTGGCTATTTCCTACTACAAGAGTGTAATTTACAAGATTAGAAACTGATCTCCTCTGATTAGCAACAACTGATAAGCACTTGTTGAGGATGAATAGCCAATGATGAGTAGTGGCAATGAGATAGAGAAAGCAGCAATGCTTCAACTAGTTCTCTTCCTAGGCGTCGTTGAATGATAGAGATTGTGTACTCTAACAAAACCGAGTCACATGGCAAGGTGATTGGCCCATCGCTGGTCAATCCGAACTCCTCTTCTGCCATCCTGAGAAGTTCTTGGAAAATCTCAGATTGAAGATAGGCCAAGGGAAGTGCAAACCGTCTTTCGTCAGCTGTGTAGACGACGATGTGCCCCTTCTCTACTAGTTGGTCTTTCTTAGTGCTGTTGCTTCTCGGCAAGGAGATCCTTTTCCTGCTTGCTGCTGCCAGTTTTCGCCACTTCCTGGCCATCTTGATTAGCTTCTTAGTGCTGATCATTTTGTACGAATTCGTAAAAAGGTAAGAGATTTTGTAGAGAATTTTCTTTTATCAAGATCTTGTAAAGGGAAAGCTGATGAATGCCTTTGGTGGATGAAAAATGAAATGTGTCAAGTGCTCTTATATAGTTGCGAGGCCGATACAAGGTCCTCTACCGTTGATATCTTGTGTGATGATAATTCAGAAGCAAACCCATGTGAGGATTATTAGATGGTGTGATCCATTCATGACGATTTTGGCAGGAACAGATTGTATAGAACAGGAGATATAGATAGCTATTCGTCTTGTCCTCTTAATCGATGAATCCTTTCTAACAAGTGTTGCTCCAGCATGGTTATACTGGTGGCCCAACTTAGTGTAGAACACCAACCATGCAAATAAGTTTTCTAGTTTAATTTTCACATGGCCTTGCTAGCTAATTCTAACTTCAAATCTAACTAAAAATTGGATATAACAATAATGAATCTGTTGGCCTATGTGATGGTTAAATGGTCATAGATCACAAGATAACAGTACTTCTACTTCATTGGTGGATCAAAATGTCTAACAATGTTTTGCAATGAAATGAATCCGTTAAAGCACTAACCAAGTATTGATTCGACATGGCATAGCTGTCTTGGAAGCGTTTGTGGCTTCAGTTAACACTTAACAGGGCCCTTGCTGTCATGGAAGGTCATTTTCGACATCAAAAGGCACGCTTCACCGGACAGGTTGGTATAAAATTACATTGAAAAAATTTGCTTTAACACAAGAGAAGCATCAATTAAGGCCTTGTCTAATCTACATATATATTTCTTGGCTCTTTGAAGTATATAAAGTATTCTATATTTGCAAAAGAGTGAAAAAAAACAAGTCTTTTGAAAATTATAAAACTTGAAAATTCATGATCTATAAGGAAATCACAATGAAATCCAACATGGTCAGCTCAAACACCTTGATCAAACTAGTTAAGAAGGATCCTAGAAACATGAAGACTTTTGAAAATGTTTCTATAACTATCGAGTATTGACCAACCAGTTCATAGGATCAAGCTAGAAAATGAAGATATGGTCATCTTCTATTGGAACTCAAAATATCTAAATCTGATGGAAGTTATTAAGAATCTGTTGGCGAACACCCAAGGGAGAAATATCGCCTTTGGTGACCTTTTCCTTGTGAAGATAGTAGGCAGCAATTCCCTAAACATCATTAAAGTTTTATTTTTTCAAGTTAATTTAACCTTCCATGTTTACCATACTTGTAAACCACTGCCTCTAGCTAGTAGTTTTGCTGGGCTGATTCCTTTTGTTGGGTTCCCTCCCTAATCAAGGTAAAGCCCAAGAATTTATGGGTTAAAAGATCATTGGCCCAATTAGTTGTTGATGGGCATAGACCAAGATCATGAATCTTGGAGAGATCTCTAGACTATTCCTACAAATAAGCTCTCTAATTAGTCTAGAACAATCTAGGGAGGAGGAGTCTAGAACTATCAAGTGAAATGTCTTCATTCTAGAATTGTGGATGCAAGGCTATAAATAGCCCCATGGAGCATCAATCCAAGATCCATCCAAGCAAAGCAAATCCAAGCCTAAGTGTGTGAGAGATCAAGCCTAGTAAGAGTGAGTGTAAGTGAGCCACAAAAATTATATAGTGAGAGTTACATCCTTGTAAAGTTTTCCACTATATAATACAAGTTCCACTTTTATACAAAAGTGAGTTTTTCCCATCTTAATCCTACGAAGCGGGAAAAGCCGGTTTTTCCCAACAGTGGTATCAGAGCCAGGTTCATTTTCGGAACGTGTTAGCTCGTGCGGATCAAGATGGAGGCTAGCGTCACTTACGAGGGTGACATGTTCAAGCTCACGGCAGACAACTACTCTTATTGGAAGCCGATGATGGAGGATCATCTCTACTGCAAGGACATGTACGAACCCGTCTTCAACAAGGACAAGCCTCAAGGAAAGAGCGATAAGGAGTGGGAGCTCCTTAATCGGAAGGCGGTCGCCATGATCCGTAAGTATATCGATAAAACTCTCTTTGAGCATGTTTCTAATTATACAAATGCTTTTGAATTGTGGACAAAGCTAGAGTCCATGATTCAAAAGAAATCGCCTCGTAACATGGCCCTCCTAGCTAGACGGTTGGTGAAGATGGAGTATAAGGATGGCCAAAGCATGATTGAGCACTTGAATAATTTCAAGGGGCTTGTCAATCAGCTAAGTAAGGTGGATATGGTGCTTGATGACAAGTTACAAGCCATCCTACTCCTCACCTCTCTGCCAGAGAGTTGGGATACTCTGGTAGTTACTCTAAGTAACTCATCACCGGACGGGAAGCTCACCATGGATACCGTCTGTGATAGTCTTCTAAATGAAGAAGCTAGGAGGAAAGAGAGAGGAATAACCAATCATTCCGAGGCTAATGTCCTTGACAACCGGACTAGTAATGATGTCCGTGGACGGAAGCAAAACCGAGACCGAGATCAGTCTCGAGGGCGGTCCAAGTCACGCACTAGGGTCACGTGCTACTACTGTGGCAAACCGGGCCACAAGAGGCAAGAGTGTCGCATCCTCAAGAGAGATCAGAAGGCCGGAAACGTGAAGCCGGACCAGATCAATCCTACGAGGAGACGAGAAGAAAGGAGTACTACCGCCATGGCTGATGAAGGCGAGGATTCATATCTCGTTGAAGGAGGTAACATTCTAAACATTGAAAGTAATGATATCTCCTGGATTGTCGATTCTGGTGCCTCCTTTCATGTTACCCCACACAAAAACTTCTTCTCATCCTACCGAAGTGGAGACTTCGGTACCGTCCTGATGGGAAATCATGGATGGAGCAAGATCGTGGGGAGAGGAGATATTATCCTCACATCCAACACGGGATGCAAGCTCATTCTAAAAGATGTGAGACATGTCCCTGATATGAGACGTAACCTCATATCAACTGGAAGGCTAGACGATGATGGTTACTTTAGTCAAAATGGCGGAGGCAAATGGAAGCTGACTAAAGGTAACCTAACTGTGGCTCGAGGAAGAAAAGAAGGCACATTGTACTGGACAGAAGCAAAGGTCTGCAAGGGAGAGGTGAACGTTGCCAGCACCGACATGGAGATCTGGCACCAAAGACTTGGACACATGAGCGAGAAGGGCATTCAAATCCTCGCTCGAAGGCAGCTCCTCCCTAACCTGAAAGGTACTTCCCTAGACCCATGCTCTGATTGTTTAGTCGGTAAACAACATAGAGTAGCTTTCCAGAGATCATCTCCACCCACGAGGAGGAAGCATGTCCTAGACCTTGTACACACAGATGTGTGTTCAATGACAGAAAAATCCAATGGAGGGGCACTGTATTTTGTGACCTTCATTGATGATCACTCAAGAAAGGTCTGGGTGCGCTTGTTGAAATCAAAGGATCAAGTCCTCGAAGCATTCAAGGAGTTCCATCCCAAGGTGGAACGGGAGACTGGTCGGAAACTCAAGAGTGTCCGATCAGACAATGGTGGTGAGTACCGAGGACCCTTTGAGGCATACTGTAGCTCCTATGGGATCAGGCTTGAGAAGACACCGCCTAAGACGCCACAACTGAACGGGGTTGCTGAGAGGATGAACCGTACTCTCACAGAGAGAGTCCGATGCATGCTCTCTCATGCCAAATTACCCAAGTCATTCTGGGGAGAAGCCTTGATGACCGCCGTCGACATCATCAACCTCACACCTTCTGTCCCTCTAAACGGAGATATCCCAGAAGAGGTCTGGTCAGGGAAGAAGGCCTCCTACAAACACTTGAAGGTATTCGGGTGCAGGGCGTTCGTCCACATTCCGAGGGACGAGCGGGCCAAGCTTGATGCGAAGACAAAGGAGTGCATCTATCTTGGTTCACCCAGAGATGAGTTCGGCTATCGTCTATGGGATCCGGCTACCGGAAAGGTTATTAGAAGCCGAGATGTTGTATTCTTCGAAGATCAGACGCTTGAAGATATCCGAAGATCAACAAAGCCGACACTAAGACGAAGGAGGGAAGAGGAAAGCCCCTCGAATGTGCAGCGGGACGATTCACAAGAAGCCCCAATCGAGAGCGATGACGAAGCTGATGATGAAGATCATTCTCAAGAGCAGAATGACCAAGAAGATGCCCCAGATGAGCCAGAAGCAGAATCAAGCACTCCAGTAGAGCCTGAGCTGAGGCGGTCCTCTAGAGACAAGCGACCTTCCAACCGATACAGCTCAGATGAGTATGTGACCCTCACGGATGAGGGGGAGCCTCAAAGCTATAAGGAGGCTATGGATGATAGCCACAAGGCTGAGTGGCTAAGAGCCATGCAGGAGGAGATGCAATCCCTGCATGAGAACCACACCTACGAGCTGGTAAAGCTACCAAAAGGGAGACGAGCCTTGAAGAACAAATGGGTGTATCGGTTGAAAACCGAGGACAGCAACTCGAAGCCCCGATACAAGGCTCGATTAGTCGTGAAAGGGTTCAGCCAGAAGAAGGGCATCGACTTTGAAGAAATATTCTCACCGGTCGTGAAGATGTCCTCTATCCGAGTTGTTCTGGGCTTAGCAGCAAGCCTAGACTTGGAGATCGAACAACTCGACGTCAAGACAGCATTCCTCCATGGTGACCTTGAAGAGGAGATATACATGGAGCAGCCTGAAGGATTCAAAGTTCCAGGCAAGGAGAATTTGGTGTGCAGACTCACGAAGAGTCTCTATGGCCTAAAGCAAGCACCAAGACAGTGGTACAAGAAGTTCGACTCTTTCATGGCGGATCACAACTTCAAGAAAACCATGAATGACCACTGTGTCTTCATGAAGAGGTACGCAAGCGGCGACTTTCTCATACTTTTGCTCTATGTTGATGATATGTTAATAATAGGGCAGGACCGCAACAAAATAGCTGCTCTAAAGAAAGACTTGAGCAAATGCTTTGCCATGAAAGACTTGGGACCGGAAAGGCAAATCCTTGGGATGACAATCGCTCGTGATAGAGCGAGGAAGCTACTATGGATATCCCAAGAGAGATACATCGAGAAGGTGCTGGAGAGATTCAACATGCACAAAGCCAAGCCGGTGAGCACACCACTTGTTGGACACTTCAAACTGAGCTCGAAGCAAAGTCCAACAAGTGAGAAGGAGAAGCAAGAGATGAAGAGTACTCCATATTCTTCCGCGGTAGGTAGTCTCATGTATGCAATGGTCTGTACGAGGCCTGACATCGCCTACGCCGTCGGGGTCGTAAGCCGCTTCTTGGCAAATCCGGGGAAGGAACACTGGGCTGCAGTGAAATGGATCCTCCGGTATCTACGGGGTACTTCTAAACGGTGCTTATGCTTCGGCAATGGGAAGCCTGTGCTAGAAGGATACACAGATGCAGATTGGGCCGGAGACAATGATTCCAGGAAATCAACGTCAGGGTATCTAACTACCTTTGCAGGGGGAGCTGTTTCCTGGCAATCAAAGTTACAAAAGACTGTTGCCTTGTCCACCACTGAAGCGGAATACATCGCATCTACGGAAGCCTGCAAAGAGATGCTATGGATGAAGAGCTTCTTACTCGAGCTGGGAGTAGAGCAAGACAAATATGTCTTGCAGTGTGACAATCAAAGTGCTATTCATCTGGCGAAGAACCCGACCTATCACTCTCGCTCGAAGCACATCGATATTCGATATCATTGGATCCGAGACATTCTCGAAGAGAAGCTCCTACAGCTTGACAAGGTGCATACGGAGAAGAACTGGTCCGACATGATGACCAAGGTAATCCCGACAAATAAGTTTGAAGATTGTTGTCAAGGATCCGGCATCGTGACACGTCCATGATTAAGTCGGGAAGGGGGAGATTTGTTGGGTTCCCTCCCTAATCAAGGTAAAGCCCAAGAATTTATGGGTTAAAAGATCATTGGCCCAATTAGTTGTTGATGGGCATAGACCAAGATCATGAATCTTGGAGAGATCTCTAGACTATTCCTACAAATAAGCTCTCTAATTAGTCTAGAACAATCTAGGGAGGAGGAGTCTAGAACTATCAAGTGAAATGTCTTCATTCTAGAATTGTGGATGCAAGGCTATAAATAGCCCCATGGAGCATCAATCCAAGATCCATCCAAGCAAAGCAAATCCAAGCCTAAGTGTGTGAGAGATCAAGCCTAGTAAGAGTGAGTGTAAGTGAGCCACAAAAATTATATAGTGAGAGTTACATCCTTGTAAAGTTTTCCACTATATAATACAAGTTCCACTTTTATACAAAAGTGAGTTTTTCCCATCTTAATCCTACGAAGCGGGAAAAGCCGGTTTTTCCCAACACTCTTTAGTATCTTATTTGGAAATGCTTATACCGAAATAGGCTGAAAATTGATTTGGTATTCTTCATTATATATGTCCAACTACAAGAGTGTAATTTACAAGAATATGAGCTAATCTCTTTGATTAACAACAGCTGATGGGTACTTGCTGATGATGTATAGTTGATGATGAGCAGTGGCAAGGTAAAGAAACCAGCAATGCATCAACTAGCTCTCTTCCTACACGCCGTTGAATGATAGAGAGAGCGTACTCCAACAACACCGAGTCACATGGCAAGGTGATGGGTCCATCACCAGTCAATCCGAACTCCTCCTCTGCCATCCTAAGGAGCTCTCTGAAAATCTCAGATTGAAGATAGGCCAACGGAAGTGCAAACCGTCTTTCATCAGTTGTGTAGACGACAAATTGACCCTTCTCTACTTGTTGTGCTTTCCTGATGCTATTGCTTCTCGGAAAGGAAATCCTTTTCCTGCTCGCTGCTGCCAGTTTTTGCCACTTCCTGACCATCTTGATTAGCTTCTTAGTGCTGATCATTTTGTATGAATTTGTAGAGATTCAAGGAAAGTTGGAGAATCAATATGATTTGGTGGATGAGAAATGAAATGGGTCAAGTGCTCTTATATATATAGTTGCAAGTCGAATGCAATCCTCTAGCACTTCTTTCTTTTGTGATGGATACTTCAGAAGCAAACCCATGTGAGAATCATTACACAATGTGGTCCATCCAAGAACATCCGGCATGGTTTTTTGTGGTTCACAGTCAAGGTAAAGGGACAGGATGACCCCCTACAGCTTGTATCGATCAGGAAGATATCTATAGCTCTTCATCTTGTAGCTGAATTATAGAGTTGCTACCAAATAACAAGTGATGCTCCACCAAAATATTAATGGATAATCTTGTATTGCAAAGCCATGTGATGGTTATAGTACTTCATTGTCACAATAATGAGTTGTTTTTTTATTCCTAAAACCAGTATTAGTTCAACCCAGCTTATCTGTCTTGGAGGCGTTTGTGGCTTCAGTTAACGTACTGGCCTTGCAGTAATGGTACTATAACGCTTCCATGGGATGCAAACTTTGTGGAGTATGTGCTCTTACTGATACAAAGACGCGTAAGTGATAACGTACAGAAGCCTTTTGTTGAGTCCATGTCTAGAATTCATTAGTCTTTTGCTTGTTGTCTTCACAACTACTTGAAGATCACACAAGATACCGCCCCCCAATATGTAGCTACTAAAAGCCATGTCAAGGAAGATACAAAAAAATTTCTATGAGACAACATACACAATTTTTGCTCATTTAACCAAACTTCTTGATGTTTTTTGCTGTGAGATTTCTTTTATTACCGTGAATTGTGATTGTGAAAGCAACACCTGAGGGCACTTTTGTTTGATTGGTGTAAGCCTGAATATTTAGATTAATTGTTGACATATAAAATTGCAAACTAGATGATCAATGTAACAATTTGGTGACAATAAATTGGGGCCAATTCACTATATTATTTTTATTTGCTTATAGAATATTGATGAAAATGAGAGAAATTAAGGAAATATTTTAAATAGAAAAAATGATTTAGTATTCTGAATATATTTGATACATCCTACTAAAAAAGTGTAATTTACAAGATTAGGAGCTGATCTCCTTTGGCTAGCAACAACTGATTGCCACTTGTTGATGATTTATAGCTGATGATGAGTAATAACAATGAGAAAAAGAAAGCAGCAATGCTTCAACAAGCTCTCTACCTACGCGTTGTTGAATCATAGAGATCGAGTACTCCAACAAAACTGAGTCACATGGCAAGGTGATGGGCCCATCACCAGTCAATCCGAACTCCTCCTCCGCCATTCTTAGGAGCTCTCTGAAAATATCAGATTGAAGATAGGCCAACGGAAGTGCAAATCGTCTTTCATCACTTGTGTAGATGACGAAGTGACCCTTCTCTACTACTTGTTGTGTTTTCTTTATGCTGTTGCTTCTGGGAAAGGAGATCTTTTTCCTGCTTGTTGCTGCGAATCTTTGCCACTTCCTGGCCATCTTGACTAACTTCTTAGTGCTGATCATTTTGTTTGAATTTGTGAGGAGAGAAATTAAATTCAGAGAGATTTGAGGATGTTTTTGATCAAGATCTTGTAAAGGGAAAGCTGAGGAATGCCTTGGTGGATGAGACTGAAATGGGTCAGGTGCTCTTATATATACGCGGATGCAAGTCCTCTACCATTGCTATCTTGTGTGATGTCTAGCAACTTCAGAAGCAAACCCATGTGAGAATTATTAGATTTTGTGGTCCATTCGATTATGAAGATTGTACCGAGCAGGAGACATATATAGCTGTCCGTCTTGTAAGTGTCATTGACAAATCCTTGTTAAATTATATATATGATGGCTACAACTACTAGTGTTCCAGCTCTATCGTCAAGGGTGGATCCGGATGTCTATGTTTAACAATGAAAGAAAGCGGTAACCACGGATTAGCTGTGTTAGAGGCGCTTGTGGCTTCAGTTAGCTGGCCCTTGTAGTAACAGATGATCAAGAGCCATGCTCCACCAAGCTGGCCCTATTGCATTGAAGCATTCACATGGTTTTGCTTCATTTTTGTACAACTCCTCGACATGGGGTGCTAGGGGACGGTCCCATGGGACGCAAACTTAAATTTGTAGAGTATGTGCTCTCTCTTATCCAAAGATGCGCAGCTAGAGACTCGCATAAGGCTTTTGTCATGTCCATGGCAAGAAGCCATTGCTTGTCGTCTTCGCAACTACTTGAAGATCATACAAGATACCAGTATTCCATATGTAGCTTCTGAAATGCTGTAGCTATCTTGAACAATACTGTAGCTAGTGTAGACTGCATTATCTCCATTGATGTATTCATAAATTTACGAGTGAAACGAGAGACAACATACCATAAATTCTTCAATTTACGAGTAAAACACACATAGCTGAAGATTGTGCCTTTGATTAATCTCAGTTGTAATCAAACTAAGGTGTAAAGATTTTTTTCATTTTTTTCACTCACATTGATTGGTGAAACAACTGAAGTGTTCATACTTGCCAAGTGTTTCTTCTTAAGGATTGATTGAAGTGTCATATACTTTTATGGGCTAATTCAGTATCTTGTTTCAATATATCCAACTACAACATAAAATGGGTAAAAGGAATTTTCAAATAGAAGTAATAAAAATTTGAATTATTAGCCTAAGATATATCCAACTGCTAGAGTGTAATCTACAAGAATAGGAGCTGATCTCCTTCGATCAGCAACAGCTGATAGGCACTTGTTGATGGAGTATAGCTGATGATGTGCACTGACAATGAGATAAAGAAAGCAGCAAAGCATCGGCGAGTTCTCTAGCTACATGTTGTTGGATCATAGAGATTGCGTACTCCAGCAAAACCGAGTCACATGGCAAGGTGATGGGTCCATCACCAGTCAATCCGAACTCCTCCTCCGCCATTCTTAGGAGCTCTCTGAAAATATCAGATTGAAGATAGGCCAACGGAAGTGCAAATCGTCTTTCATCACTTGTGTAGACTACGAAGTGACCCTTCTCTACTACTTGTTGTGTTTTCTTTATGCTGTTGCTTCTGGGAAAGGAGATCTTTTTCCTGCTTGCCGCTGCGAATCTTTGCCACTTCCTGGCCATCTTGACTAACTTCTTAGTGCTGATCATTTTTGTGTGAATCTATGAAAAGGAAAGAAAGATTTCAGATCTTGTAAAGGGAAAGCTGAAGAATGCTTTGGTGGATGAGATGTGAAATAGGTCAAGTGCTCTCTTATTTATACTAGTGATCGAGTTGCGAGTTGGATGCAAATCCTCTAGCATTGCTTTCTTGTGTGATGGCTACTTGAGGAGCAAACCCATGTGAGAATTATTAGAAAATGTAGTCAATTCATGAAGATACATCGCTATCCATATATGTATACTGGTGGGCTAACACAATGTAGCTCACCAACCCTGCAAACAAATTTTCGAGTTATATTTTCACATGACATTGCTTCTTACTTCTTTAAATCTAACCGAAATTCGACAACAATGATGGGGTATAAGTTTGATAATGTGATGTTTTGGGGCCTCCTAGAAATAGTAAGATGAATAAGGTGTGGTTTGGATTTTTTATTTTTTTTTAGCAAGATATAGTTTCATACCATTTTTTTTAATGTACTTTCAACACATTTTTCAAAGATCAATCTCACCAAAGTAGTGTCCCTCATCCCACATAGCTGCAAGGACAGATAGCTAGCTTGTTAGAGCATATAAATCGAACGAAAAACAGTCAAACAAATCATACCTTTCTCGGCCTTTTGGCTAAGATCAAGTGTAGTATCTGTTCTTATCAGTTTAATATCTGATATGTGAGTCATTGGCTCACTTTGATATTAAATTTATTTTTGAAGGGGGAGAACTTGTATAAGTAGCTTGCTACTTGTGCTCTCAAGCGTAGCCCATGTGTTGCACTGCTGCTTGGGCCTGGCGCACCCCATCAATCCCAGTTTAAATGTTTAGAACAAGTCACAAACAAAGCCAGGTGATGACTAACTATGTTGTTGACAGTATACCAAAAATCTAGTAGTTTACTGTGTACTATGACTACATCCTCATCACATAACATAGCTGTCTTAGAGGTGGCCGGACCCTTGCAGTCGGGGGAGATCAATTTCGACAGCAATTTCTGTCGAATCATTCACATGGTGTGGTACTAGAGAAGGGTCACTCACTTAAGCCTTGTAAAATTTACTCCTTTCTTGAAACAAGTGTTCATAAAAAAAATGTGAATTCGATGATCAATATGTATAGAAGCCTCAAAAAAAATGAATTAGTAGTAGTAGATATGTCCAGCTAGTACAAGAGTGTTGTATTGTACAAAAAAAAAAAGAAGGAAAAAAAAAAAGAGCTGATCTCTTTCATTAACAGCAGCTGATAGGCATCTGTTGATGATGTATAGCTGATGACGAGGAGTGACAACGAGATAAAGAAAGCAGCAAAGTGTCGACTAGTTCTCTATCTGTGCAGTGTTGAATGATAGAGATTGTGTACTCTAACAAAGCCGAGTCACATGGCAAGGTGATGGGTCCATCAGCAGCCAATCCGAACTCCTCCTCTGCCATTCTTAGGAGTTCTATTAGAATATCGGATTGTAGATAGGCCAAGGGGAGTGCAAATCGTCTTTCATCAGTTGTATAGACGACGAAGTGGCCCTTCTCTACTTGTTGTGCTTTCTTAATGCTGTTGCTTCTCGGAAAGGAAATCCTCTTCCTGCTCGCTGCTGCCAGTTTTTGCCACTTCCTGGCCATCTTGATTAGCTTCTTAGTGCTGATCATTCTGCAGGATTGATTGATGAAAATGGAAGAAAAATTTTAAGAGATTGAAGATCTTATAAGAGGAAAGCCGAAGATTTTGCCTTGGTGGATGAAAACCGAAATGTGTCAAGTGATCTTGTATATAGTATACCATTGCTTTCTTGTACATGTTGTGTCTACTTCACAAGCAAACCCATGTGATGTTTTGCAATGAAACGCAACCGGTGATATTGTATTTCGACACTAGGCAGGTTGGTATCCGGGCAATGGCGGTTCTAGCAGGCCCTATTTGCATTGAAGCATTCACATGGTTTTGCTTCTTTGGGGCACTACAAAAGAGAAGCATGTATTAAGGCCTTGTCTAATGTACTCTCCTGTTCGAATCCTCGGTATTTAAGGCATTTTATCTCAATAGCATTTCCAAGAAAACCACAACTGAACCCAAGATGATCAGCTCTAGGACCTTGATCAAGTTTTCGGATAAGTTCCAAAAGGGGCGCTTCATCGTGTACTCTGTAGACGCAATGCGCTTCCTTGACATGGCTTTGGAGGAGCTTGGAGTATGCGCTCTCTCTTATACAAAGGTGCGTAGGTGAAGACTCGCAGAAGGTGTTTCTTGTCTATATGACTAGAACCAAGATGTATACTCCATGGATACAAGTTTTCAAGTTCTATTTTCACATGGCCTTGCTTCTTTCTTACTTCAAATCTGATTCAAATTTAACAACCAATAATGGGGAATTGTGGCTGTTGGGTGGCCTTTGTAGCTATGTAAATGGATAAAGGATATTAGTTTGGATAATGTAATGTTTTTTTTTTTGTTGCCACTTAGAAATAGTAAGATCCTTACTCTACAAATCTTAACCAAAGGTCTTACAAGAAATAGGTTCTTAGTCCTTACCAAAGCAATACTGCTAATCCCACATCCTTTTAAGTACAAGGAGCTATCTTGTTAGAGCATATAAATATGTCAATAAACTGTTCTCAGTCTTTTGGCTATGTTCGAGTATAGTATTTGTTCCTATCAGTTTAATTTCTGATATGTGCGTCATTGATCCACTTTGATATTAAATTTCTTTTTAAAGGGGAAGGGCTTGTTTGAGTAGTTTTCTACTCGTTCTGTATAGGTCATAGATATCACCGATCTTCCATATGTATTAGACTATTATGTAGCTTCTAAGAAGCCTCTTAACATTTTAGGCTTAGGCTATTATTTTTAATTCAAAAAAAGTACTGTACATAGATTTGTATAATGGCATGTTGGAGTTCATAGTTTCAAGACTGAAGTAAACAGACTACCATGTGCTAGTGGTTGTTTTAAAAGATGGGAAACAACTTATTTAATGATTTTTTTTCTTCTTTATTTTATGATCAATTTGTGTAATCAAATGTCATAATGGTGGTAGATTCAATAAAAGAGTAAAATACCTCCTAATGGATTTTGAAGATAATCTATTTACATGATTTGAATGAAACTTGAATTTTGCATGTAATCTTTTAACCCACTTTGTCACTTGGGCTGCAGATTTGGACAAGCCCAATAATTCAACTTTGAGGCCCAATTTTGGCTTACAAACAAGGTGTAGTAAAAAGTTTTTTTTTTTAAATAAAAATAAAAAATAGAAATAAAAAGACAATTTGTCTCGTCGAGATGCCGTGTTCGTCTTTCGTGTTCTCGGTATTCGTGGCTCGTCCTGGATCTCCATCGATTTCTCTTCTGACGGACGACTTCTTCGGGTTGTTTTGGATTTTCTTACATCTATGCTTATTTGTGTTTTTACTATGTTATATGTTGACGGATTTTCCGTCTGCTGATTCGTCGACCACTCGAGTTTCAGACCTGTCTGAACTCGAATTCTTACCTAATATTTTTTTTAAAAAAAAAAACAATAGACGATCCCTTGAATGCAACGGTCTCTTGAATTGTTATATAAATATCAAATCAAATTGTTTTCGTGTGCTAAAAAAGATTCTTCTCATAATGAAAGGTCGGATGATTTTGCGGTGATTAGGATATTAAACTAAAACCACTATTAAAAACTCGTTATATTTATATTAATGTTCTTCACTTGTGCTTCACAGCTTTGTCATAAAAGCACATATATTATAATTATAATAATTATTATTATTATTTAAGTCACCAGCTTAATCACTTCATTAATTCGCACGAGCTATTACTCATCAAACAATGTCATATAAGATTTCATTTCGAATTGAAATTGAAAAGCTATTGTTTGTTGTAAGACACGCACTTGAATTTGAAGGTGCATTTAATAATGGTGGATGTATACAAAATGGCTCGATGTTTTTTTTTTTTTTTTTTTTTTAATTATAAGATTTGTTTAGCGGAGAGTGGGTATTTTAAATATGAGATCAGGGTTCGAATTGAACCCAGTTGGCTCTATTTTCAAAAAAAAATAAAAAAAAATTCTCTTGCGTTTTTTCAACTCAAAATTACCGATCTCATAATAGAAGGAGACTCTAAGATTATCACGGACTATCTAAGATCACAAGTTGGATGTCCTTGGGAAATAGAAATGGTTATGTCAGATATCGAAGGCCTTCTCCAAGGAATAAATAATGTTGATGTATCTCATATTCCCCGTATTGGTAACCGGGTAGCGGATAAGGTTGCACACCTTTACTACCCAACCAAGGGGCCTGAGCTATACCTAGATACAAGTCTTCTTGACCTCATCTGACATGATGCTTTCGGATAGGTTGTTTCCATCCGAATTTTTACCTAATCAAAAAATAATAATAATAATAATAAATTTAAGATTTTTTTTGAATATTTATATTTAAAAGATTCTTTCTATTATATACGTACAATAAAAATCTGGAAAAAATAATGAGTTCCCCCTAAAATAATTCCTAGCTCTACCGCACATATAAATCTAAATATTAATATTTGGGGTAACTTCTAAATATTAATATTTGGGGTAAATTCTAAATTATGAGATCTACTTGTTAATATTAGGAGTCTAGCTATGGCATTAACCCCAACCTATCCCAACGATTGGGATATTAGACAAAATTGAGTACTCTTCAAGGGAGACAGTACAGTACGTATCTCAAAAGTGAGGATCTTTTATGAACTTACCCTTAACATAAGGTACAAGTCTTTAGTCTAATTAAGGAACAATTAATGATAAGTAAATTGATTGAACTATCTCCATTAGTTCTTAGTTATGAAGTAATCCCTTCCAAGTTTTATTTGTTTTTTCAAAATGATAAGTTGTTTAATTAGTCATGGGTGTGTTTGGATTTCAATGAATTTTAATTATATTGTATAACACCCGCTTTCCATCCACAAATACATAAAAACTACAATGAGTATAGAGTCAATCCAACCGGGGCTAAAATCATATATTTTCATTGTCTGTAGTTGTCCGTATTATCGAACAGTCGACCCAAAAATTATAACAAAATCTAATACATCTCGATCACTTAAATAAAATCATTTAATTATCGATATATTAAAATGATCTATTGGTGAAATTTACATTTACTCTTATCAATTCAAAGTGAATAGACAAACTCGAGGATGTATTTGTTTTTCTTTCCATATAGTTGAGCACTTGAAGCTCAAATCCACACACCTTTCCATAGAAATAATGTCTTTATAATGTCACTATATCAGTATATCTGCCATATGCAACTGAGTTTCATCAAATTTGGAATGATGTAGATTGATGATGGGTATATAATTAGAGACCTCCAAATTCCAATGTCACACCTCAGTCTTTCATGCTTCCACTTTGTTAGGTAAATAGAGCTAGCTGGTGGTGAATTGGATGCATTGCAATGCTAATTGTTAAATAAATGGAAGTGTGCAAGCTAGCTTTGGTGTGCCACCCCCCTGGCCCACCACAATGCCTAAAACTCATAGACACCTTTAGCTGTTGAAAATTGGCATTTTGTATTGCTTTCCACCTTCTTATCTTCTAATGTATCCTTTTGCAATTATGAACTCACCAAACTAAGACACATCCTCACTAGCTAGTTGTCCTAATCCACTAACCTAATCCTAATCACCCTCCCTAGTTTCCATGCGCACCAAAAAGCTTCCATCTTTCAATCCCCTTTATTCCTATGATTAATTAAAGTTCTTGATCCATAACAAACAATGTTTTCTTTTGTCATGGTGTTTGGGTTGGTTGTTGATGATAGATTGATAGGTAAGGGATATCAAAAAGAGAGTAAAATAGGGGCTAATGTTTGTTAACAAATGTAGTTGATAACAATGAATAATAGAGTTGGTGGGAGATAAAGCCTTACTTTGGTTAACTAAAGATGAGACGAGATTTGTAAATTGTAATTATAAAGTTGGAATCCACCAACTTAACACACAAACTTAAACTATTTTATAAAATTTTACTCTTTCTTATAATCCGTCATTATTTATAATCTTTTGTAATCAATGTGGGAGAAACATTCTCATACCAAACCTCTCACCGACATTTAACATCTTTATCTCCATCTTAAATTCAACTTATATATTCTACTAATGATATTCCAACCGGTGTGGAGTTGTTTATGGTTGAATAACATTCAAGCCATCTCTTATAATAATAATACATTTTCTATTAAACTCGTAATTTATTGATCGATATATGTTATCTTTATACGTATTAATAATTAAACTAATAAGACTTTATATTGAGATGTTTTTTTTATTTTAAGGTGAGTGTTATTAAGTTATTGAATAATTTCTCATGAGATTGAGAACTAGTAGTGTGGTGGTAATACATTAAAAAAAGCACATTTTCTTTACCAGGCCATTAGAGAGAGTGTTCGGTGGTGTTAGTTCAGTTTTTCTATGTTGTTAGGTTATTTCTCATTATGGTTTGTCCATCTACCAGTATTTTCGGTCTCTCAGTATATCAAATATGCCCTTAGAAAGATCAGAAGTGATCCGAGTTGTAATTGTACGTACCCGCAAAGAACTCCGTAACAAGGATTCAACCGATTAAGTTGTTTTTCAATGTCTACATTCCGAAATACAATTTGAAATTGAAAATTTCAAGAAAGAGGGTATTTCTCCTCGGCGTGTCCTTTATCTAGAAATCAGAGGCCGAGGGGCCGTTTTTTCGAGTACATCCAGATAAGGAGATCCTCTGTCTAGGGCTTCAATTCGATCTCTAAACTCGTTCCTTAGGTTCCTCCATTTTTTTTCATTGGTATAAATCCAATAATAAGAATTATGCGGTTCATCATAGAAGAATTTATTCAGTTCATCACAGACAAATTTTTTAGGACCATGATACATTTACACTAGGTGTAAAATTAAAATTTTACACTACAAATACTAACATGACATGTGGCAAAAAAGTTATGTAAAAAGTAACCAAACCTACAAGTCTAGCTCTTCCTTCTTTTATTGCTCATGATAACCTATGTTCTCCTCTAATCACCCACCCATTTGGGTCTTATCAAATACAAATTTTTATTTTATTTAAAAAAACTATAATATATAATTAAATTGAATAGGGGTGGGTCCAAATCCCACAAATCTCGTCCCGTTCTGCATCCCGTCTCGATCCCGTTCCGATCCCGATGGGATTTTGATAATATATATATATATATAATATATCGTCCCGATTCCGCACCGCAAAAAATATGAGGGACGAGACGCGAGACGGAAAGTACTCGTCCCACAAACCTGTCCCGTCCCGCATATACATAATTAGTTTCACCCCTTGGCCCTTGTGTATATATATGTTGTATTTATGATTATAAAACCCACACAATTTACAAACCTACTGAATTTCAAAAGCTACTGAATTTGTCAAATTTTTTTTATCCAACTACTGAATTTGTTAATTTGATACTCCGTATTTGTCAATTTGATACTCTGTATATTTATGATTATACGTAGTATGCTCGCCTGAGTGTATATATATATAAATTATATAATACTTAGTTAATAACCTTATAAAAAAATATATTCAATTACTGTAATAAATATAATTTCTATGAAAAGATAAAAGCCCTTTTTATTGGATTATTTTGGAAATTTTTTACGAGGGATCAGTCCCATCCCGTTCCGTCCCGCGAGGGATAAGACCCGGTGGGATTAAAAAAAATATTTCAATCCCGTCCCGTAAAAAATACGCGGGACGGGACGCGGGATTACCCAATCCTGTCCCGTCCCATGCCCACCCCTATAATTATATATAATACATTGAATAAATATTGCGGGCAAAACAATACTCCGTATAATGTAATGTTTCTTTTACTACGTCTTTTTTTTAACAAGTATTCCTTTATAATTTTTTTTTTGCTTAATACGAGTCATTGACGTCTTTTTTAGAACTACAAGTAATGATTGATATCTTTTTTTTTCTTAATCTATGAATCTATGATTTTATATTGTTGTACTTACAATTTATTTTTAAAAAAATAAAAATAAAATATTCCTATATATCATCTAGTTTATTAGTAGTTTTTAAAATAATAACTAAGTAATGATGGTAATTGTGAAATTACTTTTACTTTTTAAATCATTTTTACTTTTAGATATGTGAGTGGGAATCTTGTTATTTGATTGGTAGTGTAAAATGTTTGCTTTTACACTAAGTGTAAATGTAGACTTTTCCAATTTTTTATCCAAAAATAAAAAATCATTATCGAGATGTTTGATTGTTTGAACCACACAACTTCTACACTACACCAGCTAGTTTGATTTGAATTTTTACTCTCTGTTTTTCCCACTTTCGGCTATTTCGAATGGTGTGAAAACTGTGCTCACAAACCGTCCTCGGATTTCAGAGGAGTGGTAACTGGCAACTGGTGCTCCGTAAAAGAAATTCTTACTGCTCACTGGTCAACCCTCCTGGCACAAGGTCGGCAGTGACAGCTGATAAACACATTCAATTGAAGAACCCAACAAATTAAGTAAAATTTTAAACCCTCACCCCCAAAATCCCCAATTTCTCCCACGCCTCTTTTTCCCTTCATTTCAGGGGTTCACATTTTCCTCCCCATTTCCTACCTCAACGCGTTCCTAATCTCCACTTTCCCTGTCTCACCACCAACACTATATAAACCTCTCTTACACCCCTCCAGCTGGTATCCCACACTAAACACTCTTCTTCTTCTTCTTCTTCTTTGTTCATCCAAAGATTGAAACTTGCTCAATTCAATTTCTTACCTTTCTTGCTTCTACTGCCATGGCTATGGCGATGGAACTCACCTGCTCCCTGTTCTTCTTCGTGATCCTGTTTTCTTCTGCATCTGCAAAAACTACACTCGCTGGCACTCCTTGTGATGACTGCTATCACCATTCCAAAGCTGCTTACTACTCCAAAGCATCTGCACTCTCTAGTAAGTTTCATCAATTTCCCCCCTTTATTGAATCATCTGATTGTGGATGCCTAGTTGGAATTGGGTGAAATTGGTGGACACCCAGATCATAATTTGGGATAATAACATCTGGGTCGACCTTAATTTCTTCAAATTTGCATAAAGTTTTAATCTTTTTTTTATTATAATTATGCAGCTGGAGCTTGTGGGTATGGCTCCCTTGCACTGAACTACTATGGTGGTCACATAGCAGCTGCTTCTCCTTCCTTCTTCAAAAATGGTGCTTACTGTGGTGCTTGCTTTCAGGTAATGAAATATCAAATCATCATAGTATTTGATTCAATCCACCAAAACTATGACTTTTTTTTCTCTTTCCCTTGTGAAATTCATTATAAAAAAAGAAGAAAGTTTCTTAATTTGTTGTCATGTGGTGGATTTGGGCAGGTGAGATGCATGAACAAGGCACTGTGCAGTGAAAAGGGGACAAATGTGGTGGTGACTGATCTTCACCAACAGAAAGATAACACCACTGATCTTGTTCTCAGCAGCAGAGCTTTCAGGGCCATGGCCAGCAATGGAATGGACCCAAAACTCCTAAAACTTGGCCTTGTAGATGTTGAATTCAAGAGGTCAGCATTCAGCAACTGACTAAACCTTATCAAGTTCATAAGATACAAGTGTCAGATACATTATCACCTCATCAGTTATCCAAATCAACCTAAATTTTATGTTGTGAGTGGACATATCAACGGTCAAAAAATGATGATGTAGGGCAACAGCTCCAACAATTGACTCTTTATGGTTGATTATTAGTAATAAAAAAGGAGATTTGATTTGCAGGGTACCATGTGAATACAAGAAGAACTTAGCTGTGAGGGTGGAGGAGTACAGCAAATACCCTAACAATTTGGCCTTCACAGTCCTCTTTCAAGGAGGCCAAACTGAGATCTTGGTTACTGAGGTGGCCCAGGTAACCCACACTCATTTAATGTCACCACTTATTTTCTTGCTTTTTGTATACCAACTTTGACATTGCACATGTTTTTTTTCTTGTCATTTAGAGATGCTAAATATGCACAAATTTTTTATAGGAAACTTGCACATTTATCTATAATTTTGACATTTATGTGACACTCAATGAATCAATAGATAGATCAAATGAACACAAGAACTACACAAAGATTGCTTGGGATTTATGAATTTTGTGGGTTTTGAATAGGTTGGGTCATCAGCTTGGATGGGGATGGACCGTAGCTATGGGGCGGTGTGGAACACATCGAGGGCTCCAGATGGGCCGTTGCAGTTGAGGTTTGTGGTGACAATGGGCTACGATGGGAAGAACATTTGGGCTCAAACAGCGCTACCGGCCAAATGGAAGCCGGGAACCATCTACGAGACTGATGTACAGATCGATGACCTTAACATCGGGGGGTGCTACCCTTGCGAGGCAAGCCGTTGGACATAGGCTCTCTCAATAACTTCCTCATTTTCACACTCAGTAGTGTATCTAATCATATGGAAATTATATATGTTCTTTTGTTCATTATAATAATAAGTACAAATAGAAGTTAGATTTGTGTAATAGCTCTAACTTCATACATCATAATGAAGGCATATAAAATATACAAGTGCTTGTAATGAGTAATGACAATCTTCTTCAGTTCTTCTCATCTTCTTCAATCTGGAATTCAGTTTTGTTTGGAATATGCATTGGCATGATGAATTGGGAACTTTCACCGAATGCTTGTGTTTTCATTGTAAATCACTTGTCTTTGTGTGCTTTTTCACTTTTATAGTACTAACATACTTCTATCAAGGTCCAATTGTTTTTGCACATTTTTTATTCGTTTTTAAAAAGACGAATTCAAAATACAGATAAATTATTGCCTAATAAATTGAGAAGTTTGGGAAAAATGGCAAACAGAGAAACCAAAACAGTGACATTAAGATTGACTCTTCTATCAAATTAGGAAGTTTGTGAAAAGCCAAAACATTACTGTCAGTTGATAGGTATAATAGAATACAATCATCCATTGTTTTAAATGACGCATGACGGTGTTATGTCCCGAGGACAATTCTAGATGATCCGGGTTGAATGTGAGATGGGAAGATGATGAAGAAGGTGAGAGGTAGAGTTTAGATTAGAGAAAAGAGGAGAGAGTTCAGAGATGGGAGGAGAAGAGGAAGAGGAGAGTAAGGGCATCTGCATCCATTCGGGTTTCTACGGTTTCTTAATTACCTTTTATCACTTTCTTTCTCCTTAAAAAACCCAACTTATTTTTACACCCACGTTCATATAACCTTTAAAAACCCTTCAACAATACATATATGTAAAATAAAATAAAGAAAAAAGAATTAAACAATCCCTTTTTACTCTAAATTGGACCCCACATTACTCTCCCTCTCTCACACTCTCTCTCCTCCCACCCCACCTTTTACGTTTTTTGGGTTTTTTGGAGAGTTTCTTGGCTCCATCATTTATTAACTTTTCTCCCCCTTCTTCTATTATTAAATTGTTTTCTCTCTTAAAAACCCTCTTAAAAACCCTCAATGCAGGTGCTCTAAGTTGTTCTGTATTTTCCTGGATAGTCTTGTACACTACCTCCCTAGTATTTATAATCCCACACCTAATCCCTTAGATATTACACTTATTCCCCATATTATTCTAATTCATAATAGACGGTTTGTTTGTATTATTGTCTAGTTCTTGATGAATAAAACGGTTTTTTGGTTATTTTCTTATATTTCAAAGTAATTAACATCTTTAAATTGAAAAAAAAATCATACAAATCAAATAAACAACATGATCATTTTAATAGTTGCTAGATTCAAACATAAAATCACGTAAACATGTTAAAATAAACCTCACAATCCATAAGTTCTATATGAACAAAATAAAACAACAAAATCAATACCAAATTCTAAGCAAATCGTCAAAGTGTCAAATGCTAAGCACCTCGACGGTGTATTGACGACTAGTCTACGTCAACAGGGGCGGATGCTTTAGTAGGCTAACCCAGCAATTGCAGGGTCAAAGTTCACATTTATAGCTAAGAAAATATTTTTTGCTGGGCTAAAATAAAATCACGATGAAAAATTAAATTATGTTGGGTCCAAAAGTTGCAAGCTCAAATCACTCCCAAATTCTTTTACAATCTGTACGTACACAAAGTCACAAACCTACTCACCTATAGCCTGCACTAATTTTTTTGTAGGTCTAATTGTTTAGTGATAAAAAAAAACTTAAAATAAAACTCTTTCTTCACAAACCCAGCATTGATTAGAATTGACAAGTTGAAAACGCCGACTGACTGACACGACTATACAAATACCCAATTTCTAAATTCGAGTATTGTTTTTCTTCAACAATCGGGTATGTGCTTCATGGCTCTCCTCTTAATGTTTTTTTTGGGTTCATTGATCCTCCTCTTAGTAATATACTCCATCCGTTCAACAAAACTTGTCATTTTAACTCTCCACACAACTTTTAATAAAACTAATAATTACACTTCTTTTTTACTAATTTGCCCTCAATTATTACTCTACTTTTTACTTTATCAAAAACTACAACTCACAACATATCAATAAAATCAATGGCATTTTAGTAAAGTAGAAGCAAAAATACCTTAAATGCCAAGTTTTTCCGAACAAAAACAAAACTCTAAAACGACAAGTTTTGCCGAACGGAGGGAGTAATACAGTAGTATTCTTTTATCATTATTAAATTTGGGAATCAGGGTTTCTGACTATTGATTGTAGAAACTTGAATTATTGATTTTTATGTCGTCTATTGCTTTTACAGCACACAATTCATAGTAATCTATTGTAATACAATTTTTTAGAATGAATTTGTATAATTTATTTCTTTTATATAATAATTTTTCATAACTTTTTATTCAATAGGATGTCCGATCATCCGAAACCTAAACGATTGAATTTGTAATGGAATTATTTATTATTATAAATATCAAGTAGCTCTTGTTATTAAATCGATCTTTTTTGGGTTTTGGATGAAATACTATGAGAATTGTATTTTGGCTTGGCAAAATTTTGCTCTCTTTTTAAGTTTTAACTTCAATAGTTTCGCTCACCTAACTTTTATTCACTAGATCCGCCACTGTACGCCAAACGTCTTAACGATGTCTAGACAGATGCCAAGACCATTTTTTAGAACACCGAACCCATGGTTGTCTAAAACGCTCACTTTTTTTTTGATAAGGTAAAAATTCGGTTAGCCAAAACCTAGCCGATCGCATCATGCTGGATGAGGTCTAACATACCTGGATGTGTTTCAAGTGCATGCCCCTGCAAAGAGCGGCTAAGGTGTGCAACCTTATCAGCTACTCTGTTCCCAATGCAAGGGACATGTGAGAATCAAGAAAGTATTAAAGGATTGTTTTGATATCTCCCATAGCCAATTCAATCCCTTAAAAACATTTTTCTTTCTGTGCTAGATGGTTGATGATGATATGTGAATCTCCTTCAACTACGATTTTTCAGATATGAAGTTCTCTAGCTTTAATTACTCTTTCTCTCAGGGCGAGTGCTTCCATCCAGATAGGGGTGTTATTCAAGCCGAGCTTGGCATGTTCAAGCTTGTTCATTTGTTAAACGAGCTCGAGCCGAGCCGAGCCTAATTTTTAAACGAGCTTTCTTTTTTGTTCAAGCTCGGCTTGTTTTAGTAAATGAACGAGCTCGAGCCGAGTTTTTTTCGAGCTTTAAGTAATTTTACTTGGTCATAACATATTAACTAAAAGAAAATTTTAGAAATTCCATATTATTCTAGCTATTCGAGCCTAAATCGAACGAGCCAAGTTTTCAACCGAGCTTATAATCATATTCAGGCTCGGCTTGTTTAGGTAAGTGAACGAGCTCGAGTCAAGCTTTTTTTTCGAGCCGAGCTCGAACTGTTCAGCTCATATAACAGCTCTGCATCTAGATTTGTAGATGAACCATCGAAATTTAGTTTCATGACTCCTCATCCCGGTTTTCTCTACTTAGTTTTTGTTATTTTTTTTAATTTCATAAATAGTGAATTATTATGATTTTTTTCCATTTTCATTTTCCGAATAAGATAAAAGTATTAATCTTTTCTGTTTTTCATTTATCCCTTTCTTATTTTATTTTCCTAGTTACGAAGTATTCCTCTTTTCTTGTTCATTCGTCCTACTTCTCTCCAAAAATCCCCAAACCAGATCCAATCGAAGTCGTACAGAGAGAGACAGAGGAGGCGGAATCGGCGGCGAATATGGCGGAGCCGGAATATGGAGACTCCGGCGTTGCCGACGATTCCAGAAGCTTAGAGCAGTTGCCATCGACGGTGCTGCAAACGATCCTGTTAAAGCTCGATCTCTCTTCCATCTGTTCTGTCGCTTCTACTTGTCGAACCTTCAGATCCTGCGCCCAGAATGTCTTCACTTACCTCCCCAACTTCCACCTTTATGTAAGTCTTTCTCCCTCTCTCTCTTTCTCCTCCTTTTTTACTGATCGATTTCAGATAAAGCACGAGTCTTTCTATGACATGCAGTTCTGCAAATTCCCAATTTACTTAGATAACGAATTGACCCAAAAGGAAAACATTTATCAAGTCCTTGTTGGATGCGAAATCATTTATTAATTTTTGGAGCCAAATAATAGAAATTATGGTAGTTGAAATCACACCAGACATGAAATCATTTATTTATGCGGTCGATTGTTTGATTCGAATAGAATCGAGGGCATGCCATTTCATTTTCTCAATCTATTGAGTGGAACGGAGGGGAAAACTATAATTTGGGGGAATTCAATAACAATGAGGAGGCAGGATTTTTCAATTGGTTTCCAGGGTTGAAGTTTTGATTGATTTGTTTGATGATTTGAGTGTAATTTTTTTTTTAAAAAAATATAATTATTTCAGGATATAGCTCCAACTGAGCTTATCTTAGCTCCTTTACTGCCCGCTAATCCTCATCTCAGAAGCATGAAGGTTGATTGCAGCCGGCTCACTGATTCAGCAATTGATCTATTAACTCGGCCTTCTCTTCATGAGCTAAATCTCCAGAACTGTGGAGAGTTCACCGGGAGGCTCCTATCTGAAATTGGGGTTCATTGTCGTGATCTCAGGTTTGTTATCTTTTTTAGAAAGTTATTGTGCAAAATTGATATATCTGAGTTATGTGCGAAATTTCAGTTATGGTTGCTGTCAATTGTAAGTATGCTCTTGTGGTTATGATTGGTGAATTATGAACTTGTCACCGCTTAATGCGTGAGATGCCATTTGATTCATATTTTAAAGAATCACTTGTTGAAAGCAAGACTTTAATGTTCCTTAGTTTATTTTGCATTGTGCGGTGTTGCCAGTTGTTAGTTATGTCTCTTCTTTTGCTCTTCAGGTCTCTTTATTTAGGTTCTGTTGCGGATAAAAGAGGCCGTGCCATTAATATTTCTGACCTGGAGGAGTTATTCAAGGGTTGCAGTGAATTGGAAGTAAGATCCAATCCAACAACCAAATTGGTTGTTTTATGATGATTGAAGAATTCTTTGAGGGGGTTCATTTTGAAAATTAACTGAGATTATAGATCATCAATAGTAGTTTTTATAAGCCTAGATTTGCACATTAATGTCATAAAAAAGTAGAGTCAGTCAGTCGTCTTATCAAGCATTGGTTCTAAAATGAAATACTTTGGTAAAGCATAAACCTTTTATCCTTTCTGTTACTACCTCTCCTAATCTGACAAACATGTTTTTCTTATGGTTTAATGTTCTATTTTCTTCCTATAATTGAATTGAATTACCAACTGCAATTGACCTTATGATATCATTCTATTTTGCACCCTTTATTTGACGTGAGCTTTTTACTAAACATGTTGAAAAGAGAAAAATAAAAGCCTTGTTTGCCTGTTTTGATGAAGCTAAAATTTCTTTGAAGTATGTAAAATCAGTGATGCAGTTTGTGTCAGGCTAAGTCAGCTGACTAAAACCACTGCAATACAACATGCGGCTTGAAGTTTCATGATTGGTCAGCATGCAAGATCAATAAGCTTAAAAAGAAACTCTTCACAGTTCTCTTAATGCTTCAATGCATGAAAATGAAAACTTCATGTGTGATGTCCACCCATTCTTCTTGTTCTCTATCTCAGTCCATATGAGCCCTAATGTCCCTTTTCTTTGACTAATGTTAACCGAATCTTTCTCCATGGTTAACTTTTTAGTTTACGAGTGTATACTCTTTTAATGATCTCTTTCCATGAAGCCAACAAAATATGCAAGCTTCTTTTGGTTTGAGAAAAAAACAAAATTAGTTGTGCTTGTTTCAACAAATTTTACTGTACAGTCCCTCTTGTCAATTATATCATACAGAGTTGAATGATAGAAGATAAGAAACTGAACTTTCTTCTTGAACAAAGCAGTAGTCACAAGTACTCGTGATATATGATTAAAGTGAAAATCCATGAGCTTTATTGATTCCCTCCAATGAGAAAGTCGGAATGTTTCACTAAATTTTCTGACTTGTATATATATGTAACTTAATTTCATACTGGCCGGAAAGATTGTTAGGTAGCACCCGGTGATTAATTAATTACTATATTTTCCCTTAAATATATTTACCCTTTTCTTATTAAGAAAAATATTTATAATCTTCCTGGTTAATTTGGTTACATGGGAATGCATTCTTTATTTATATCTGATGTTGCTTTTCTTGCAGATTTTATATCTGATGTTGCTTTTCTTGCAGACTTTGAACCTGGGATTTGATGTATCAACATTTCTTCGACAAAGTTTTGCTCGGGCTTGGACGTCAGCTTCTCCAAAATTAGCTTCTCTCGATGTAGGTTACGTCTCTTCTTTAATGTTGACAGAAATGCTAAGCCCAACTATTGCTCCTGAGCAGCTCCAGGACAATATCCGGCTTCCTGTGTTTCCGAATCTTCAGAAACTGTGTCTATCAGTTGATTATATCACAGACACCATGATTGGCACCATATCTGATAGTCTCCCCTCCTTGACCCATTTGGATCTTCGAGATGCACCCATTATTGAACCAAGACTTGCATTTGATCTTACCAACTCTGGACTTGAGCAAATCAATAAACGTGGAAACCTGAAATACCTTTCCTTGGTGAGGAGCCAAGAGTTCCTTGTTTCTTATTTCCGCCGTGTCAATGACCTTGGTATCCTCATGATGGCTGACAGATGTGCAAGCTTGGAGAGCATCTGTCTAGGTGGTTTTTGCCGCGTCACAGACACTGGATTCAGAACCATCTTGCATTCGTCCTCGAACTTATACAAGCTGAAAATATCACATGGGACCAATCTCACCGACCTGGTTTTCCATGACATTGCAGCAACTCCCCTGTCTCTGACTTATGTTTGCCTGCGATGGTGCAACCTGCTGACCAATCTCTCAATTTCCCACCTGGCATCAAACATGGATCTCACATTTCTTGATCTCAGAGACTGCAGAAACCTTGGAGACGAAGCACTCATGGCAATCAGCACCCTCCCTAAACTGAAGATCCTTCTACTCGACGGTTCTGATGTAACTGATGCAGGAATTTCATACCTGAGAAGTTTAGTTACCAGTTCACTGGTCGCATTGTCCCTCAGAGGCTGCAAGAGACTTACGGACAAGTGCATCTCGGCTCTCTTCGTAGGCGCTTCTAACATAGTCTTGCAAGAACTGGACCTTTCCACTCTCCCCAACCTAAGCGACAACGGGGTGCTTCTCCTAGCAAAGAGCCGTGCTCCCATCTGCGAGCTTCGCCTGAGACAGTGCCCACTCATCGGGGACACTTCTGTGATGGCCTTGGCCTCCATGTTAGTCGACGATAACAAATGGCATGGTGGAAGCACCCTGCGCTTGCTAGATCTCTACAACTGTGGTCGCCTAACTTCCCTTGCTTTTCGGTGGTTAAAAAAGCCCTACTTTCAACGGCTGAAATGGCTGGGAGTTACCGGGAGCATTAACAGGGATCTGGTGGACGCATTGGCCAGGAGCAGACCCTACCTACATGTTTCTGGCCGTGGAGAAGAGTTAGGGACAACACAGTGGGACCACTGCGAGAGCTACTATTATGTCCAGGACTATGAAGAGATGGACGAGCTCGAACAGTGGCTTATGGATGGAGAAGTGGATGAAGCCGATGATGAAGAGATGGATGAAGCCGAAAGTGATGACAACAACGACAACGAAAATGGTGATGCTTTATAGTGAACTTCCCCAAGCTGATGTTGCATTTGTAAGTACACAGTACACACTGTTGTATTATGAAACCTTCATTTTCATTTTGTATTGTGGTTGTATCCTTGTTTTAGATTTTTTTTTTTTTTTTGTATTTAATGACTTAATCCTGAACTGTTTGTGTTGGTATTTCTGTTTATTCTGTGTATTAAGAAACCTTAGTTTTATGTTTGTGTCAGGTGGATTATACAACTTGGTTTATCCATCAGTAGGTAAGTTTGGTTCGATTGTTCAGATGATTTTGATTTCTGACTGGCATGGATGCAGTTTAGCAAATCGACAGCACTGAGTCGGGCAAAGCAGAGGGTGTGAAAGACTGAATCAGTCCTTAACCGGAGCACCTAACAGGTTAACGCATCTTCACAGACCAAGAACTACTAGATCTCTATTCATAAATAAGACAATACGATTAAAGCAACAAATAGATCGAATACACCGATTAGAAGCCCTAATCAAAGATGTCAGCAACCATACATAAAAGGCTTTTTGAGTCCAAACTTGCTACATAACTAATCAAATTCAAAGCATAACCACGCTCTCAAAATAAACCCCTAAGCAGTCTTCAACCTGTCCGGTGAACTCCTTGCGTCGTCCCTTGATCGCCTCCTTCGCAATGTCATACGACAAAACCTTCACGCTCCGAGTGTTGCTCGTCCAGTACTTCCACACCAACTCCCCATTCCTCTCCACGAACCTCACTCTCTCGAGCCCCGTCCACGATGGCAGCACCCTTCTATCGATCTTGTACCGTATTGTCCACGACATTGTCTCCATCTCCAACGCCCATATATAGCCTTGCCTCTCGGCATCAACCCCACAAACCCCCACCGACGACCCCCCATCGAGGGTCACGAGCCTGCTCCCCGTCCTCCTGCCCTTCGGATCAACCGAGTAGGGCACGTTAGCGTATCGAAACTTCTCGGTTTCGAACCCGAACCAGACCAACCCGTTTTTGTCGAGCTTCCTCGAGCTACAGCACTCGATCCAGAACACACCGTTGTCGAATGCCAGGCTTTGCGAGTACACGCTCTTCCTGAACCTGCGACCGAACCCGGTGTTCGAAATATCGGTCCATAAGTCCCATTTGACGCTATAAACCCAAACACCATTATACGAGTAGCCACTCATGGCGACCACTTTATAGTCCTTGCTCTTGGGATCGAACCCGAGGCCGAGGTGTCTCGCCTCCGGCGCGGGGAGGGTCAGTTGACGGAGCTTCCTGATGGAGGGGTTCCACAGGACGGTACGGCGGACCCACCCAACAAAGCGGGTGTTTACAAGCAGGAAGAGTCCGTCGAGGGAGCCGGCAAGGTCCCACGATCCCGTGTTGTTGCCGGTCTGTAAACGGGGTTCGGTGAACTGGGTGAAGGTGGAGAAACCGTCACGGACTTGGTAGGCCGTTCCGTCGGAGGTGGCGGTGAGGAATCGGGTTTCGGAGAGGTTGTGGGGGAAGCGGCGGAGGTGTAAGGAGACGAAGCGGTGGTCTTGGATGACGGAGAGGAGCGATTTGCAGACGGCGCAGAGGACGAGGAGGGATTGGGCGGGGAGGAAGGACAGGATTTGGAACCAGACATCGAGCGGGAGACGGTTGAAGTCTCCGGCGTCGTGGCTGAGTTTCAAATGTTTTCGCATCGTCACTTTTTGTGGGTTTCCGAATTCCGATTTGATTATTGAAAAAGGTTGGATCTTTGGGAAGAGCCTGCAATTGAATTGGTTTAATTTCTCTTCGGCGGGAAGAGGAAGAGTTACGGTTTTAGGGTTTGGATAAGTTGATAAAGATTAATTACCTAATACTAAGAATTAATTAATTAATTAACCCTAAAAAAATCGAAGTTAATCTAAAACTCAACCATTATTGTAATACTAAGAATTAATTAATTAATTAGAAGTTATGGGATCTAAATCCATTATTGTAATTTTAAACTTAAATCTTAATGGTTTTTCATATTTGAAGAGAAGTGAATAATCCTAATTTTGGAAAGATTTTGTGATATTTACACAATTTATCATTTTTTGTTAAAAAAAAAAATTATCCTCAACTTTCAAAATATATACAGAGGTTGGTTTCTTGTATACCGCATTTACTGTGTATACAACCTTATCGTGTACACAAAAATTAGGCGTTATATTCATCTATTCATTCATAATTATTCGTCTATTTTCACATAATTATTTATCTATAATTATATAATTATTAGTCTGTACAAAGAGTGGAAAAAAAATGTAAATTTTATTCAATAATCGTCTAATACTAATGAATAATTTCATTTCAATGAACAATCTCTCAATATCACCGAATAATCAGAAGTTACTTGTAATCTTATTCATTGATCTTTTTAATTCAATTGTTCAGATAGGTTAACATGATACATCAAAAGGGGTTGTGTACATATCATCTATTTTCTAAATTCCAAACTTTTATTCCATATTATAACATCTATTTATAGCTACTGCACTCTTTGCTTGATTAAGCTAAACATAGAGCTAAAGCTGGTTAGCATCGTCTAGCTCTTAGCATGCTACATTGCTCAATCGTTAGGATCACACGTGATCTGGCTCTGATTTGCATCATCTTGATGCGAAGTTTTAAATCACTAGAACATTGTTAGATACTTCCTCGATCCGTCTCAAAATATAGGTCATTTGGATGTGTGACATATTTATTTATAATTTTTTTACTATATTTGTATTTATTAATAAAGAGATTGAAATTGTTTTTAAAAATAATATAAAAGTTGATATTGAATAGAATTTTGATCTTTTAAAAAAATATATCAAAAATTGAATGAGTTGTATTTTGATACAGATAAATCAATCAGTTTGGGAAATATTAAGAAGGGATTAGGGTAGTTGATCACCTTTAATTGGCTAGGCCCAAACGATATCCCCCAAAGCCCAAGAGAATACAACATTAGTTGATCATCTTTAATGGGCTAGGCCCAAACAATATCTCCCAAAGCCCAAGAGAATACAACATTAGTTGATCATCTTTAATGGGCTAGGCCCAAACGATATCCCCAAAGCCCAAGAGAATACAACATTAGTTGATCATCTTTAATGGGCTAGGCCCAAACGATATCCCCCAATGCCCAAGAGAATACAACATTAGTTTTTCTAAATATAAGCGGGAAAAAAAGAGGGATTTTGTTCAAATGGACTTTTAAGCATATTTGGTTAGCTAGATAGGCTCATTAATTGTTTTTTTAGCTTAGATAGGCCCATTAATTGTTTTTTTAGCATGTTAAGCCTTCTTAAACGGTCAATGGTCAACGTTGACCGATCAACCCATTTTGATGCCAACTTTTTTTTTTAATTTTTGATGCCAACTTTTTTTTTTTAGTGATGCCATATTTTACCGTTTTGATGCCAACATTTTGTGGTGACAATTTTATATAATTGATGGCATAAGAGCTTAAAACGTGGAATCAAAATATTGTCACCTTATTGTCACTTTTCTAATGAAATGATTGGATGATTTTTTTTAATGCCACTTTTTTAAAACATTGATGACATTTTTTGTGATGTCATATTTTACCGTTTTGATGCCAAAATTTTATTACATTTTATTTTCACTCTGATGCCACTTTTCTAATTAAATTATTGGATGACACTTTTTTAAAACTTTGATGACATTTTTTGTTTACTCTAATGTCACGTTGACCATTGATGCCATTTTGAAAATTTTGTATCACATTAAAGAAAAAAATGTCATCAAAAATACTACTTTGAAAAAATATCATCAAAAATATGGCATCACGATAAAAAAATATTATCAAAAAATTGACATAAAAAAGTGGCATCAAAGTGAAAATAAAATATAGTAAAATTTTGGCATCAAAACGGTAAAATATGACATCACTTAAAAAAAAAAAGTTGGCATCAAAATGGGTTGGTCAACGTTGACCGGTCAAGGGTTGATCATTGACCAACCCATCCTATTGGGAAGGGATCTAGTGCAAAATTAATTAAATTGATTCAGGGGCTAGGTGCCTAATTGAATATTAAAAAAAGGCTCTCTACCAAAATCACCCGAAAAAAAATGTCAAACCAAAATTTGGGGAAGTGAAGTTCCAATTACCAAATATTCTATAATTTTAAATTAAGGATAAGATTTTAGTTTTAACCATTCAAAATAGGCTCCTAATGATATTCAAAGCTGGATTAATTAGAGGGTAAATTAATCTAATACCCACTATTATTGACAAGTCAATTTTTTAAAATGTTGTTAAGTTAATGCTTTTCATCAATGGGCTTTTAGTTCTTTCTAATTAATAATATTTTTTTTATTATTTCACAATGTGCCTTCTAAAGTAGTCTAAGTTGCATAATTTAGTTCTGACCAAGACATAAATTACATAATTAAGTCTTAACCCGATGGCATTAGCCATCTCTTGATGATGATTAGAGACAGCCGAATCTTTGATTAGCTAAAAGATCTAACGTTTTACACACTATTAATAATTAGATTTAATTTAGACCAAAAAAAAAAAAAATAGATTTAAGGGGGTGGTTTCTTGTGGATCAGAATTACCCGTGCAACCTAGTCCCCCCTCCTATCCCCCAACCCCCTCTCACAGAACTTAATTAAAAAGAAAAAAAAAACTAAAATAAAAAAATAGATTAAGAAAATAAAAAATGGATGGGTTTTGTGAGGAGGAACAGTAGAGGGGAACAAGATTTGGACCCGAATTACCTTAGCTAACAAATCTCTTTTCTTTTCTTTGCTAAACTAGCAAATCTAATTGGTCCCAAACAATTTTGAATAAACTATATATAATAATAAATACTGAGTGCTAATTAATTGCTCAAGATTTCTTTAAATGGCTGGTTTCCATTGACTGGAAATGACTCGTATATTGTCATGTGGCATATAATTTACACGTGTTTTGCATTTTGTGTATACTATTACTCACCAATGTCAATGGTGTAAATATCGGGATCATATCAATTAAGAAAAAAAAATATCGGAATATACTGAAGTCCGTTGGGACTCGGGGTCGGGGGTCGTGTGCACACGTGCGCCCATGCGCATATAGCGTAGCACATAAGCCGAGTGGGGTTCCATCCTAAAACCAACTGGCATTAGGTGGGGTAACCCACTAGCTTATATACTATGGCTTCTTTGTTTGTATAATCAATGTGGGACTCTTTTGTCTCTTCACATTCTCAACACGCCCCCGCAAGTGCAACTAGGGTCGTCTTTCGCCTCTAGTTGACACTTGGACATCGGGTCTAGCATCTTATTCTCTTTTTAGAATGCCCAGGATCGAGAGTCGGGCCGTTTGGCTTTTCCGCTCTGATACCATACTGTAGTCCGTTAGGACTCGGGACCGGGAGTCGTGATGCGCCCTTGCGCTAATAGCCTAGTACATAAGCCAAGCGGGATTCCATCATAAAACCAATTGGCTATAGGAGGAGTAACCCACTAGCTTATATACTATGACTTCTTTGTTTGTATAATCAACGTGGGACTCTTTTGTCTCTTCACATTCTCAACAGAATATTTAGGAATTATCGAATTGACTAATTTTTAGTCAAAATTATTATATTTATACACTTATATAAAAAAAATTGTTTAAGTAATGACAATTTATACTTCAAACTTTCCCAAAAAAAACTAGAGAAAATAATATTTAATTTACATTGTATCATTTATTAAAGATCACCGATATATCGCAAAATATCAATGATATATTGCTTTTGATTTTTTTTTTCCATCAACCGATAAGTTTTAACCAATATACTCTTATCATACTGGATTTTAAATATCGTTGATATATATCAGTCAATCAATTTCGATGTTTATAACTATTTTATTTTGTTACTTTATAGATTTACATACAAAGTCTATATATATTAATCCTAGAGAGTTAGTTTTTAAATGAGTTATATCTTATTTGATTTAGATATAAATTGATTAAATCTAATTGAAGTAGACTAAAATTTAAAAAAAAATTGGAGAAAAGTGGATGATGTCTAATTATTATTGTATGTGAATCTATGCATTTTGATTGATTCAATTATTCATATATACTTATTATTTTGGAAATGTAAAATGCTATATGATATTGCAATAATATAGTAATATGATATATTTTATTTTTATTATCATATGGCAAATTCCCAGGAGTACATAGTTAAGATTTGACATTGTAATATAGTCTTTCTATTAATCAGTAAAACATATCATTTACTATTTATACATAATTTTTTATAATAATAAAAACTATATAAAATATTAAATTTTGCAAACGGTTTTTTTATAAACTCATACTTAATAGTAATAAGTATGAAATTATATATTTTAAAAAATATTCAAAAAGTTTCTATTTTATATAGTTTTTAATGCATGAATAGTAAAATATCATATTTTATTAATAGTAACAATAAATACTGAGTGCTAATTAATTGCTCAAGATTTCTTTAAATGGCTGGTTTCCATTGACTGGAAATGACTCGTATTGTCATGTGGCATATAATTTACACGTGTTTTACATTTTGTGTATACTATTACTCACCAATGTCAATGGTGTAAATATCGGGATCATATCAATTAAGAAAAAAAAATATCGGAATATATAGGAATTATCGAATTAACTAATTTTTAGTCTAAATTATTATATTTATACACTTATAAAAAAAATTGTTTAAGTAATGACAATTTATACTTCAAACTTTCCCAAAATATTGCTTTTGATTTTTTTTTTTTTGCATCAACCGATAAGTTTTAACCGATATACTCTTATCGTACCAGATATTAAATATGGTTGATATATCAGTCAATCAATTTCGATGTTTATAACTATCCTAAAATATTTGTTACTTTATAGATTTGCATACAAAGTCTATATATTAATCCTAGAGAGGTAGTTTTTAAATGAGTTATATCTTATTTGATTTAGATATATATAAAATGATTAAATCTAATTGAACTAGACTAAAAAAATTTTTGTAAAAAAATGGAGAGACGTGGATGATGTCTAATTATTATTGTATGTGAATCTATGCATTTTGATTGATTCAATTATTCATATATACTTATTATTTTGGAAATGTAAAATGCTATATGATATTGTAATAATATAGTAATATGATATATTTTATTTTTATTATCATATGGAAAATTCCCATCAGTGTGGAGTACATAGTTAAGATTTGACATTGTAATATAGTCCCTCTAATAGAGTAAAACATATCATTTACTATTTGTACATCATTTTTTATAATAATAAAAACTATATAAAACATTAAATTTGGCAAGCAGCTTTTTTATAAACTCATACTTAATGGTAATAAGTATGAAATTATACATTTTAAAAAATATTCAAAAAGTTTATATTTTATATAGTTTTTAATGCATGAATAGTAAAATATCATATTTTATTAATAGATGGAGTATAATATTAATTTTTAATCTTATTTCCGTGAGATCGAATATCCTCCTACATTTAAGATTTTTCCTAGAAGCACATAAAACTCCAGTTAGATCAAACTCGTGAGTTGTATTAATATTTGTAAGTACTAATGAAAAAAAAAATACGTTCGAAGTTTACCTTACAAAAAAAAAAGCTCCAACAGAACTTGTGATTTAAAAAAAAAAATGCTCCAACAAAACACACATTACATTTGCTCATTGTAATTTTTTTCATATTTTTATTTTTTATATAATAAGAAATAATAATTCAAAATATCAGACATTCTTGGTATTTTAAGAGGCCGAAAAAATCAACTAACAAATAAATTATGATGAAATAAGAGACACATCAACCAAACGAACTATAAAGAAAGATATATAATAGGCATAAAAAAAATTTATACATGTTACTTTATAATAATGTGTGGTGTGTGATAAATTATTTTCCATTAATTGTATGTGTTATAGCCTAGCTTTTGGATGGCTCCTAAGTCCTAAGTGATCCTCGAGTCTAGGTACATTTATACGTTGCATTGTCTAGATTCAATGAATTTGGACACTTTTTGTTTTGGTATACACGAGCCGTCTGGATTCATTCGCAATACTAATCTATATCTATATCTATCAATTAAAAGAATACAGATCGACTACTATTTAACGTACTTTTCATCCTTATCTGCTAATTTTTTTATCCATCACATTATCGAATAATAGTCTATGTAAAGAGATCGATAATGAATATGAAATCGACAATTGGGTAATATCATATTCTATCACTATATATCTATAACTAGTAATTAATTCATTGAACTAGATTTAATAGGAGTAATACACAAGAAATAATTATGTCAACTAATTTTTGTAATAATCAATCAAGTGTACTTTTGAACAAACCTAATTAACCTAACCCAACCGTTAATCTCCCACCCCAAAAATTAAATAATTAACCTAGATAGTAATTGGTCCGTACAAATGTGTTCAACCGTTGAGGTTAACATGACTTAACTTGATTAGGTCATTCATGATGCATTACACCATTACTTGGTAACTTAATGTGTAATACCTGCTTTAAATTAAATTATTATATTAATCCAATTTCCATTTTTAATAAAGTATACATACCTATCTGCCCATGGATTGGGGAGGAGATCCACGATTCTCTTCCACGTACTGATGTCTCTCACATGTAAATCTTTATATTGCACGATACACAAGTATACAACTAAGGGAGGTTACTTAAGCTCCGTTTGGTTTACTTTTATTAATTTTTCCTTTTTTTTTACTCTCTCGTCAAAATATATAATTTTAGCTTATTACAATAAAATTTTTAAAAATTAACAAATATACTACTGTACTTTATTTTTCTACTTAAAAAATCACAACTAATAATCCACTAATCAAGTTAGTCGGCACCAGCATTCCCCCACCTAAATGAGGAATCTTCGAAGACATAGGGTGTGTATGGATGTCAATTTTAGTAGTTAATAAACTACTAAAATTGGGGGTTAAAAATTTTAACCTTGTATGGGGTTGTGTAGTAGGGGGTTTTTGGTTAAAATTGGGACTTAAAAAATAAGTCACTTTTGATAGCTTTTTTTGTGGTTTTGGGGTTTATTTGATTTGAAAATACAATTATACCCCTAATAACAACCAAATAAACTCCATTTTTTACAAATAAACTGTTTTTCATCCCATACGGGGTTTATATTTCACACAAAATTTTAACCTTATTTGAGGTTAAATTTTTAACTTTAACCTGTTTATAAATTTTAGTCATTTTTTTAACCCCGACCCATACGGACCCATACTATTATCCGGAGAATTGTCTAACCGAAGTCGCAACTTATCCTAACCCCCAAACAGGTCCCAATCCCGTGGGCCCACTCCCACTACATATGGACCCCAGTTAGCCAGCCATCTTATCATGTGGATAAGATATTAATAGTAAGAGAAAGAGAGAGGGAGGAGGTAATTAGGTTGGACTTTCACACCGTTGTATTCTATTACCAGTATAGTATTTCAAATCTAAGTCTAATTCACGGCGACAGCTCGCCACATTTCCACGCTGTAATGTTTGTTAGTTTTTTTTTGTTTTTTTTTTTTTGGGCCTTTGGCTTTCCCCAACAGCCAAAGGCCACCCTCTTAATATTTATATTACAAAAATTCCTTACCTACTTTCACAAAACTATCTCCAATTAGATCTCGTCAAAAAATCTCATCCCTTACATATGGTAAATTACGGAACTTCGCCCTTAAACTATAGAATTTTTCACAAAACTATGTGTAAATTAGAAAATTACAGAAAATCGCCCATAAATTTGATATTCTTTCGAGAAAAAGCATCCATGACCTTTTTTACGACTAAAAAATGTTTACAAGATGTGAAAATATCAAACTAAATCTTCTTATAATAAACATTTACCATCAATATTTATGGGTGTATAAGGGGCGGATTTGGTCGATATTCATATGACTTACGTGTAAATGATAAGATCTTGGTTGGAGAAATAAACTAATACAATACGTAGTATATATTATCTTCAGTAAGGTTTGAATTTCATTTAGCCTCCCACTTCTTCGATCTATCGGTATATATTTATTAAGTTACAATTTGTTGTGAAGTGTTTAGATGAAGATAAACAAATAAACATGACCATATCATTAAGTGTTGAAATTAGAAAAATCGATAAGGACAATATAGCTCATAAATGAAACATAGCTATAGATGATATCTTAGACCGCCTATTGCATACAGAAGATCAAGAAAAAAAAAGGTATTGAGAGCTTCAGTGAGAGAAGAATGGAGACAGAAAGATAACATTTCGAGAAAATAAAGATACGAATTTACTTGTTATTGGTCGACCTGTACTTGTTAAAATTGATTTATAGGCTTATGGTTGTTTGATCTAGCTAAGATGGATTTTGAGCAATTCAGAATCTTAATTTGTAATCATCATGTATAAAACCGTTGAACAAAACAAATTAATTAATAGTCTCATTCAAAATCCTTTCTAGTGAGAATTAAGCTAAAATGAATACACTGCATTAATATTTCCGTTAGATTTATTTGTGTTTCAACGATCTAACCCAATTTTCAACATATATACAATATATTATTATAATAAAACACATATTGCTCATTAATTAATATTATTATTATATAATGTGACTTATATCTATATCTATATAAAATACTAAAACAGAGACCGCTGGAGCGACCTCGCTGCCACGGAATTTTCTGGATTAAACGGGATTATTTTTGCCTGCGTGTCATTCTCTGGATTAAAGCGGTATTAAATTTTGGGCCACATCAATTAATAAAGCAATATAGTTAGGTAAAAAACTTATCTTTCTAAGTCAAATAATCTATCCAATATAACCTTATATCTTAATTAGGTTATTTTTTTAAATATTCAACTTTATATAGATTAGGTAGAAAACTTATCTTTCTTAAAATTTTAATGACCAAATAGTTTTCCTTGAAATATTTTATTTTCAAAAGATGGATAAGACTACTAGGGAAAAACAATGGATTTGTACGTACCAAGAAAATATTAAATAACTACAAGAAAAAAATGGATTTGTTCCAAGTAAATTAAACTTGAAGAGATGATAAATTTTGGGGCGATTTTGGTACATGGCCTTTTTTAAATATCCAATTAATCACCTAGCCCATAAATCAATTTAATTAGTTTGCCCTAGCCCCTTCCCCAATTGGGTGGGTTGGTCAATGGTCAACCGTTTGACCATTGACCGGTCAACGGTTGACCGTTGACCGGGTAACGTTGACCGGTCAACGTTGACCAACCCATTTTGATGCCAACTTTTTTTTTTTTTAGTGATGCCATATTTTACCGTTTTGATGCCAAAATTTTACTATATTTTATTTTCACTTTGATGCCACTTTTTTATGTCAATTTTTTTATAATATTTTTTTTACCGTGATGCCATATTTTTGATGATATTTTTTCAAAGTAGTATTTTTGATGACATTTTTTCTTTAATGTGATACAAATTTTTCAAAATGGCATCAATGGTCAACGTGACATTAGAGTAAACAAAAAATGTCATCAAAGTTTAAAAAAAGTGTCATCCAAATAATTTAATTAGAAAAGTGGCATCAGATTGAAAATAAAATGTAATAAAATTTTGGCATCAAAACGGTAAAATATGACATCACAAAAAATGTCATCAATGTTTTAAAAAAGTGGCATTAAAAAAAAGTCATCCAATCATTTCATTAGAAAAGTGACAATAAGGTGACAATATTTTGATTCCACGTTTTAATCTCTTATGCCATCAATTATATAAAATTGTCACCACAAAATGTTGGCATCAAAACGGTAAAATATGCCATCACAAAAAAAAAAAAAAGTTGGCATAAAAAAAAAAAAAAAAAAAAAAAGTTGGCATCAAAATGGGTTGACCGGTCAACAGTCAAAAAATTATATAGCTATATTATTGATCAAATTAGTTAGAGGTAAATTTATATTACCTTATTTGATATATTTTAATTAATTAATATAACAATACTACATTAAAATACTATGCCAAAAATGATCCACTCCCCGTGGTTATAAACTAATTGGAAGAAAAAATTGGTTTAAAACTTGGATCGGTTTTTTTATATATATTATTATATTTGTTTAGTTAGATTAGATATGTTTTCAACCATAACTGTATTACGTGTAATATATATTTATTTAATTAAAATATAAGGTTATATTGAATAGATTATTGATCTAAAAATATAAGTTTTTTCCCTAACTATATTGGATTATTAATTGATGTGGCACAGAAATATAATACCACTTTAATCCAGAAAATGCCACCTAAGCAAAAATAATCCCGTTTAATCCAGAAAATTCCGTGGCAGCGAGGTCGCTCCATTGGTCTAAAAAAACAATTAATGGGCCTATCTAGCTAACCAAATATGCTAAAAGGGCTTTTTCACCAAATTCCCTCTAAATTTTGTCAAATATATTTATATTAAAACAACCCTATGTAATATGGATTTTATTGATCCCATTTCACGAGCCCGCATCTATATAAATATAATTAATTAAAAGTCATCGATATATTAGTTTTAAAAGTTCTCGAGAGTTAATTGGAAAAAAAAAATGTAAGTTTGGTTAATAAAAAAAATAGTAGGTTGGATTTTAAATAATTACAAGATTTTTTTATAAACAATAATGATTTTTATCTTAGTTCATATATTAAATTTCATCGATCATGATCTTAATTGAATTTATGATTGATAGAATGTTTTTATTACAAGATTTCAAACAAATTATTTTATCTTCACGTAAAATTTTATAAAAATGTAATCAAAATATATTCATATAATCTATATAAAATATATATATATATATATATATATATATATATATATATATATATATATATATATATATATATATATATATAATCTATGTAAAATACTAAAATAGAGGTCTGAAACGGCATCTGGTGCGATTTCGCATTCATGGAATTTTCTGGATTAAAACGTGATTATTTTTGCTTACATGTCATATTTTGAATTAAATTGGTATTATATTTTTGGGTCACATCAATTAATAAGCTAATATATATAGTTAGGTAAAAAAGCTTATCTCTTTAAATCAAATAACATATCCAGTATAACATTATACCTAATAATCTATCTTAATTAGATAAATATTCCTAATTGAAAACACGGCTAGGGAGAAATTAGATAGCTATTTATATAAATATCTTATAACAAAATTCAACAATTGGATAGAAAATAACAATAAACAGTAGCATATGTGTTACAAAAATCACGTTAAATATCTTCCATGTAAACTAAACTAATTAATTGATCATTCAAGGTAAAATAATGAACAATGTGTAGAATTTTCTACAAAGATATTGCAACACGCCTTACATGATGCTGCGTAGTATATCTAGGGTGTGTTTGGATTCCAAAATGCATTAATTATAATACATTATTTTTACCTCGGTTTATGTGCATGTTTGGTTGCATAGTTAAAAAAGTCACAAAAACGAGATAAAATATGTAATGTGACCAAACATCTACATAAACCGAGGTAAAAATAATGCATTATAATTAATGCATTTTGGAATCCAAACACACCCCTAAAGTATCTCTGGTTCCGTGTACGAGAACTTATTAACAAAATGTTATAAAATTATATCAATTATTTATTAAACTAATAACAATCAAGGTGATGAAAATATAAAATAAAATTTAATATAGATATAAATAATTCATTCTACAAAAAATATATATATATACATAAAATAAAAGCTATCAAATAATTAATTTCGATATAAATAATTTTTCACCCTAAAATAATCTATATATAAATAAAATAACACCTATCGAATATTTATCTATTAATATTTTTGGTAAGGATGACTATGAAATAATATTGATTTATATTTTTATCAATCACTCAATTAACTAAAATATTGATAGATAGATTATGGCTTATGAATTATGATAACTTTCTATACTAAGAAGTAAGAAGTGTTTACAAATGATCTTTATATATTACACAGAAATAAAGATCTTTAGAAAGAAAGAAATGAAGAAGGAAATATAATTTTAAATTAATGTAATTTTTTTAATACACATGCTTATGTTTAAAACACATTTTATTTATACATCTCATCCATAGTATGATGATATATCTTTTCATTCTTCAAGTTGTTACGAAGTGAGTCGTTAATGTACGTAATTAATATATATATATATATATATATATATTGTACAATTGTGATATTTTCTAATTTATGAAACATTTTTAATAAATAATAAAGTAAATAGGATACTAAGTTTTTTTGACATACACACATATACAAATATATTTTAAACCTTTTTTTAAATAAGAGAACATGCATAATTAATTAAGAAACGAACATATATTTACATTAAAACGTAATTGAAGATTATATATTTGCCTTATATGGAATATTAATTTAATGGTTTATGTAATAAAATAAAATTTATTAAGAAACCGCACAACGGGCGGGTACCGAATACTAGTTAGTTGTAAATCACAACGTTTCCCCACACGCAAGTGAATATGCTGGTGAAATTCCCTTTGGAGTTGGCTCCAACATTTTCAACGAAGCTTCATGTTATGTATACTATATATGCATGCCGTTCTAAAAATTAAACAACTTGCTTGCATTTTCTTTTTTTACACAAATTAAATACTCCATAATTAAGATGAATATATATTGAGATATTGATTGGGGATGGTACACAAGCTAGAACACTCCCACTTGTTCATCCGCTCATCTGCCCTCTTTTTCAATATATATACAGAGCTGATTCTGAACCGTCCGATAACAATATATTTTTTTCCAGTAATATAACATATATATTCGATAAACATGACGAGTCAATAAGGTTGAAAAAATATTATATATAACATTAATTTTATATGTTTGGAATCATATAAAGATATGAATAAATATTTCTTTCTTTTGGATTGGTACAAAGTGGAAATAGTGCTTTGTACATGGAATTCTCGTCGGCATGCTTCACATCTCAATAGTTTTTGCTCTGTATTTTAGCAATTAATTAATTAAGAACAACACACATGTGTATATATATTGGGGATATCCAACTTCAACATATATAGATATTGATTGGAAATAGTACAAGGGAATCATTCTAGTTTGCCCACTAGCCCACCTAGCAAATTTCACATATATATACATTGTAACTAGACATACCATTAAATATTATTATTTATATTACCTAAACTTTTTCAGCTTTAAAGGTCAGCAATCGCTGTCAGATATTAAAATAAACAGTAGATAACCAAACGAATATCTTCTATTTCTTTTAAATTTGTAAAAGACTAAAATTACTATTTCATATAGCATATTCGATAGACCTGACATCTCAACAATTTACTTGTTCTTCGTTATTTATCGTTTCAAATCCATTTTATTCCGTATATATTTTAAATTTTTATTAGTTCTAGAAGGACACTTTTGATACAATTATTATTATTAAGGGAATTAGTTTATGTTAAAAAAAAGTAATAGATTAACCTATCTATCTATTCATATGAATATATATTTAACAAAATTACCAAAAAGGTACTCCGTATAGTAGATTAAACAACTATTTAAGCGCAACGGCTAGTAGAGTTTATTCCAATAAGATCCGAATCGGCCGCGGCCAAATCCAAACCACTAAAAAAGCAAGTCAAAGCACAACTTGCCACGTGGTGAGATAGCCAATAACGTTGCCGGTTTTCCCCGTCGCATATAACAAGTATATTAAAAATAATAATTTGACTAAATACAAGTATTAATTAAATAAATCAATTTTAATAATATACTCCGTATGAACTAAGAGTACAATATACTAATTTTTATAGTATATGCGACGGGGAAAACCAGCAATTTGTATAAGTACAAGTATTAATTAAATAAATCAATTTTGATGAGATGTCTTAGAGTACAATTTAAGAATTCATTTATGATAACTATTAATGGATTTAATGTGCAATTACTCGATGAATTGTTAACGATGACGAGGCTACGTCGGTTTTAATATCACTTTTTACTATTTAGGTACCATTTAGTATAAATTACATTGTGATTAGATTTATGACAATATATGTCGTTATCGTGATTATATTTTAACATTTTCACGGCCGCCCTACTTGCTTGGTGGCTTCCTTCTCTTTTTCTTTTTTCTTAATTAGGTTTACATCTACAAATTTGATCTGCAAAATTCAACTTATTGGAATTTTGGGTAATGAGAATTTATATTATTTATTTTTGAAATTATGTTATGAATTGTATGTTTTGAAAAAAAAAAAGAAGCAACAACTAAATATAAAAAACACAAAAATAATTTAGATGTTATAAGATGAATACAGTATATTTTATTATTATAGGATTACCCAAAAATCCGCGGTTGGCCTACAAGTTAAAGGCGTCTATTCTCCCCATACAAAGACGATATATCCACGTGCTTTCCACGTCATGTCCGAGTAGGAAGCCTTAAACTATGTCTAGTTGTCTCACCTTTGTCTATGCCGTCGTGGGCCCACAAAATATTCCAATCAAAATAGTGGGAATAATCTGGCAATAAATTAAAGAAGAAAAGGAAAAAATAAAGTAAAAAGTTAAAACCTCAAGAAATAAACATTCGCAACAACTCTGCCTGGGGTGTCGATATTAACAACGATTCCGGTCTTCTAGACCTCATCCGTAAGGATGCTATCGGGTAGAGCGAGCTCGCCCGAATTCTTTCCTAATAAAAAAAAAAAAACAAAAAAAAAACATAAATATACAACGTGTTGGGATTAGGTTTGCTAGGTCGCTGGGATTTGTTGCTTGCCACTGCCCGGTCTGTACCTTTAGTTTTTTTTTTCATTGTATATTTTGACAGTTTGCCGTTTGCCGACTTTGTCGGCCTCTCGAGGTGTCAGATCTGTCTGTGCCTCGAATTCTTACCTTATCAAAAATTTTAAAAAAAATAATAACATAAATATACGGGAAAACTAATTAAAATACATCACCTTTGAGGGTATGGTAAAAATATATTTTGAACAATAGGAAATCAAAGATGGAAGAAAACGATTTGATTCATAGGATTCATGTTCTACAACTCAAAGGAGGAAGAGAACTAAATATGTGTTCACGCACACAGTTTGTTACAGAAAACAGAAAATGGCGCCAGATTGCTCTTATAAGAGCTGATGTGTTTTGTTGTTCGGTTGTTGGAACAACCTCACATGAAGTTACCAAATTGCCCTTGTGTCATCTACTTATAGGAACCCATAGGCCCCCCTCAAGCTGGACTAGCCATAGGAGACACTAGACCGAGCTTGACACGCAGAAAAGAGTGTTGGTGAGCTCCTAGTGCTTTGGTGAGAATGTCAGCAATCTGCAGAGATGAAGCAACATGCTTGGTGCATATGAATCCTTGAGTGACCATTTCTCTAATAAAATGAGAATCAATCCGCACATGTTTTTTTCTCTCGTGGAAAACAGGGTTGACTGCAAGCTGTTGGGCACTCTTATTGTCACAGAACAAAGTAACGGGGAGAGAAACAATGATGCCAAGATCAGCTAATAATCCTTGTACCCAGACCAGTTCACTAGCAGCAATGGACATGGCTCGATATTCACTTTCTGTGGAGGATTTAGACACTACCTTCTGTTTCTTGGCTTTCCAAGATATCAAGGATGAACCCATGAACACACAATAGCCAGAGAGAGATCTTCCTGTCTCCACACAGTTGCCCCAATCTGCATCTGTATATGCATGAACTGCAATGGAAGATGATGCTGGATAAGACAAAGCTAGATTGAATGACCCTTTGAGGTATCTCAGCAGATAAACCATAGCATGCCAGTGAGGTTGAAGGGGATTGAGTAGAAACTGGCTTAGTTGTTGGACAACAAAGGCAATATCAGGCCGAGTAAGAGTAAGGTATAACAGTCTCCCAACTAATCTTCTATAATCCTCAGGCTTTGTAATGGGCTCCCCATTATGAAGAGAAATTTTAATGCCATGTTGCACAGGGAACTCAGCAGGCTTACAATTCTCCATATTGGCATCCATGAGTATATCAAGGACATACTTCATTTGATTAAGAAGAATGCCATGAGAGGATCTAGAGATCTCCATACCTAGGAAGTACCTGGCAATTCAAACCCCAAATCTTTGATGATGAATTCCTTGTGCAGAGCCTTCTTTGTGGATGAAATCTCTTCAACTGAATTCCCCAATAGAAGCATGTCATCCACATAAACTAAAGCAACAATCATATAAGAGCCATCTGTTTTAACAAATAAGGAATAATCATGAGTGGATTGAGTGAATCCTAAACGGATCATGAACTTTCTGAGCTCAGAATTCCATTGCCTGCTTGCCTGTTTTAGCCCATATAGGGATCTAGTGATCGAGCTTGCAAACATGCCCAGTTAGTACTGAATAACCAGCAGGAGGAAGCATGTACACCTCTTCATCTAAATAGTCATGAAGGAAGGCATTGTTGACATCTAATTGGGGGAGAGACCAACCTTTACTGGCTGCAAGAGCAAGAATGATTCTAACTGTAGAGAGCTTAGCCACTGGAGAGAAAGTTTGCTTATAATCCTTGTCCTTGACATGGTTATACCCCTTTGCCACAAGCCTAGCCTTATATCTTTCAATATTCTCATCTGGTTTGTACTTAATTTTGAAAACCCATTTGCATCCTATAGCTTTCTTGCCATTGGGAAGAGGAAGAACCTGCCATGTGTGATTGCTAGTGAGAGCATCAAGCTCTAACTTCATTGCTTGTTCCCATTCTGAAACTCCTTTGGCTTGACTGTAAGAGTTGGGTTCAAATGTTCTACACATGTTGATGAAGGACTGAATGTATTGTGGAGATAGGTGAGACGGTTGCCTTGTGGAGAATACAACAAAAGAGTCAGAGCCAGATGAGACATCCAAATGACCTCTGGATGGGATGTTCTTGCATATGAAATCCTGAAACCTAGCAGGTCTGTGAACATGACTCCTAAGGCCATGTGTAGGATTAAGAATAGATGGGATAGGTGAACTGTTGATGGATGAGGAAGAATTTGCAACTGGATTTAGTGAATAAGTGGAATCTGAAATATGGCTAGGGATAGGAGATGAGCCAAATGATGGCGCAGAAGGATGTATGTGGGAATTGAATAGGAGGTGAAGATCCTGCAACATGAGTGTGAGAAGGTCCTGGTTGGGAAAGGAATGAAACAAAGTAGTCATCCTCAAGAGATACCAAAGGAGGAGCTGTAGTAATCTTGTTAGGACTCATAGCAGATGCATGAGCTTTGAAAGGGAAAATATTTTCCTCAAATTTCACATGTCGACTGATGATGATGACATGCTTGTCAAGATCATACAATTTAAAGGCTTTCTGACCAATTGGATATCCAAGAAATATGCACTTTCTGGCCACTATCCCCATCTTGTCTCTATGATCATTAGGTTAAACTGCATAGCATAAGCAACCAACCACTCTAAGGTTCTCATACATGGGAGGAGTCCTATAGAGTATCTCAAAAGGAGATTTCCAGTGAAGAATAGCAGAGGGAAGCTTGTTGATGATGTGTGTGGTACTCAATACACATTCCCCCTAAAATTTAATAGGCAATCCAGCATGAATCCTAATAGCCCTAGCAGTTTCAATCAAGTGTCTATGTTTCCTCTCTACACGACCATTTTGTTCATGAACTCCTGGAGCAGATCTTTGATGAATAATCCCCCTGGAACTGAATAGATCTGCACACCCTCTCTGAGTAAACTCAGTCCCATTATCTGTCCTAATGAACTGAACTGATGTCTAGAAGTGAGTGTCAACCATGTTGAGGAATCCAGTGATGTTCCTCAACACTTGCAATTTATCTTGCATCAAGTAGACCCAAGTGGATCTAGTGTGATCATCAACAATAGTAAGAAAATACTTAGCTCCACATAAAGCAGGGATCCTATATGGACCCAAAATATCCATATGTAACAATTTGAAGGGAAACTCAGCTAGAGATTCACTCATATCAAAACTCAGTTTGTGAGCCTTAGTCAAGGGACATGTATCACAATGGACATCCTTGAACCCACTACATTGAGCATCATGCAAATGATGTAAATTGGCAAATGACATGTGGCCAAGTCTAGCATGAATCAACTTTGCTTTATCAAGCTTATTACAACCAGAAACAATATTACTTAGAGAGTGAGAGAATTCCTTACAACCATTCAGATAACCTGCAGCCTTCAGAATGTATAAACCTCTCTTCTCAAATCCTTTAGCCAACACATTCTTAGTTATAGGGTCCTATAGCCAACATGATATATCATCAAATGTAACTCTCAATCTCTGATCATAAACAATCTTTGATACTGAAAGCAAACTGTGCCTAAACTGGGGCACCAACAAAACATTCTTCAAAACAAAGTTGTCATTCAAGGAAATTGGACCACTCTGACTAACAATGATACTACTTCCATCAGGCAATCAAAGATTAACATTTGTATGTAAATCATGAATTTCTATGAAAATGTTGGTGTCAAATGCAATGTGGTATGTAGCACCAGAATCCACAATCCATGTGTCACTTTCATCTTTGTTAACACCAATAAGAAAGGAAACACTGAGTGTACCTGCAAAGTGTGTCATGGGTTGATTCACTGAGCCATCCATAGACTCCAAAGGAGCCTTCCCTTTCATCATATTCACTATCTCATTGAACACTCCATTGACCATAGCTTGGTCTGGCTTCCCACCACTCTGATTGTGATCAAAATGTTGATCAAATGGACTTTCCTATTGGCCACTTTCAAACTGAGCAGCAAATCTACCATTGTACTTGGGCTTATCATCTTTCTTTGGACCCCTGAACCATTCTAGATACCCAATCAACTTAAAACAATAATCCTTGATGTGCCCACGCTCACCACAATGATCACATTTCCTATCAAGCTTAGCTCTCTTATAGACCCTTCTTGCTTGATCAAACTGCTTTCCTTGATCACAAAACCTGTTCTGATCACTGAACCTTTGCTTTGCCAAAGCGTTTTCTTCACTCTCAAAATGTTCATCCCTACTTGCTAGAAGAACATTACTCTCTCCCTGAGCAAAAGAAGTCACACCCTTAGATCTTTCTATTTGAACTGCCATTTGATAAACCTTGTGTAAACCAGGAGCTGGATCCTTTGATAACACATTGCCCCGTAGATGCTCAAACACATCATTCAATCCCAACAAAAACTGCATAACCTTGGCCTTTGCATCCCTTTCAACAAATCTTTTCAACAAAGTGCAAGAACACTGATTGATTCCACCACAGTTGCAGGTAGGAATGGGATCCAACATCTGGAGTTCATCCCAAATCTTTTTCGATTTCATAAAGTATGCCCCAACAGACATATTTTCCTATTTCAGATTGCTCAAATCTCTTTTCAATTGGTACACCAGAGTATCATTCGACTCATAGTACCTATCCTTGATCTCATCCCAAAGTTCCTTCGACGACTGCACATATGTAAGACTTTCTTCAATCTCGATGTTCATCGAATTCACTAACCAGCACATAACCATGTAGTCTGCCCTTAACCATTTCTCATAATCCTCACTGTCCTCACTAGGACGCACACAACTACCTATAATGAAACCTAATTTGGCCTTGGCACCCAAAGCCATTCAAACATTCCTACTCCAGCTTATGAAATTCATACCATTGAACAAAGCAGACACGAGATTCATCCCCGGATGGTCTGAATTCGATAGAAAATAAGGATTTACGTGCACATTATTCGTACCTTGTGGACATCTCCGAACTGCATACCTTGATTTCCAAAAATTCCATCCATGACCAATTCCATTTGTGCTCCCAGGTGCAGGAGGAGTAACAGATACAAAACCTCGTCCAAAACCCGTTCCCTCACCAGATCCTTTTCCAGCTCCTTTACGAGAACCTTGTCCCTGCTGCGAGTTGGATCCTCTTCCTACCATTATAGCCAAATCGGTAGAAGAAGATATGTCGCTGTAAAAGCAAATACGCAAACCACTGTAAACCAGTAATCAAAACTCAAATCGAATCAGATCGATTCCTGTAGCTCTGATACCATTTGAACAATAGGAAATCAAAGATGGAAGAAAACGATTTGATTCATAGGATTCATGTTCTACAACTCAAGGGAGGAAGAGAACTAAATCTGTGTTCACACACACACACACAGTTTGTTACAGAAAACAGAAAATGGCGCCATATTGCTCTTATAAGAGCTGATGTGTTTTGTTGTTCGGTTGTTGGAACAACCTCACATGAAGTTACCAAATTGCCCTTGTGTCATCTACCTATATGAACCCATATATATCATCAACTTTCAAATGTAATAAAAATATTCCGATCTTTAAGGATAGTGATAATATATTACCATGAGTTTTCTCACGGGTCGAAAATGCCGACAAGGCAGCCTACGTGAAATTTTTGGACAAGGGTTTTCTTGAACGGTTTCCTTAGAGGAAAAAAATAAAGAGTTGGATCGAGTTCATTTATACACCCAACTCATTTTCCTCCCTTTCGTCTTCTTCTGTGGTCGCTTCTTGAACTGTCTTGTAGGTTTTGTAGGCAGCTCATAGTTCCTCTTCGATCCCAATCTTTCTCCCTTGTGGTCGCCTATCTTGAGTTGTCTATCTTACATCTTCTTTATCTTTGATTCGTTCACGGACTTAGTTTTTCCCCTCTTTGTTGTTGTTGTTGTTGTTGTCGTCGATCGGTTTAGTTTTGTTGTCGGTTTGGTGTTAGGAATAGTCATGTTATGATAATTTGAGGCAATTTGACCGGATTAGTTGCTTGGTTGAATCAATTTCATTTTTCGGGTTTAATTTTGTTGCCGCTTTATTTTTTTCTCAAGGAAGCCGCTCAAGAAAATCCAATTTTAGTGCTAATTTGTAAAAAAAAAAAAGGTTTCCAAGCAGGCTGCCTTGCAAGTATTTTTGACCCGTGAGAAAACATGTGGTAATATATTACCACTACCCTCAAAGGTCGGGAAAAATATCCTACCAAAAACAAGCAACTTTAGAAATCTAATTTAAATTTTGGCTGATGCAACTTAATTAAGAATATATTTTTACTAAAATGAAAATCTTATCCTATGTCCCTAGCAAAACCGTTTTTTATAGCAAGAAATCATCCTTTTTTTTAAATTTAGTTTTCTTTTTCGAACCAGGGAAAGTGATTAGGAACGAGAAGGACGTCGACGAGCCCGTCTCCTTCCTAGAGCATCATTCCAGGCGAAAACCGTCAATTATGTATCATTGCAGCAATCTCCGTCGACAGGGCTACTATACGCAAAACGTGCAACCATGTCTACTACATTGTTAGACTCCCCGAACGAACCGAGAAATCGCCGACAACCCCAAACAACCACCCGGACCACCTCACGAAGACAAGACAACCACCCGGCCACCATCCAACTCTCCCATCCCACAAAATAACCCGTGTGCAGGCCATAAATGTCTCCCACGAGCTGAGGTTGGACCAAGTATGGATCTGTCGAAACACCGACTCCAATCACAAGGGGCGTAGGCCGATTATGGCTAGTCCCGTTGTGAATTGAAAGACAGAAAGGGGTTTCAGAAACCAACATTGATATGGGGGGAATGATCAGTCTACTATGGTTGCAAGGTTCTGTAGGGGAGAGGGCTTTTGGCCGCTGTTGGTGGACGGAGCGGGGATAAGTAGGTCGATCTGGTGGGGGGCAGCTGTTTGGCAAGAGGGAGGCGGAAAGGATAAAGCGTGTACACCGCTTTTTCTCACACATAAAGTTTATTAAAATTAAGTTCTTGCCTAGAGAATCAAAAAATTACTTTCACTTCCATTATTCTTTATATGAAATTTCATCCTCGCATACATATATTTTTTTAAAAATACAAAGGTGACTAATTTTTTCTCTACTTATAAGATCCGCGGGTTTCATGACATGTCATCGCATGTAATTTAGTTCTTTTAAGTATGTTGTTTTGATCACTATAGCATAAAAATGAAGAACTCTTATGATATAAAAAAAGTGTTGAGAGTGATTTGTATTCGACGAGGGACATGAGTATTACACATACTACTCACATATTTTTTTGTTCTATACTACTTTGCATATCAGTAATGATAAGTCTGTGTTTGCCTTTTTATCAACATTTTAATCTCCTTGAGAAGTTGTGCAATGAAAAACCTTTCAAATTTCCAATATCAACCAATACAATCATAAGTGGATGTAATGATCTTGGTGTAATACCCAATATTGTTAAGAGATTCAAAGTTCGAATCCTTTTAAAAAAAGAGTTATTTGTGAATGGGAGCGTCAACTCCTTAAATATGCTATACAATCCTCGATACAATTAATTAAAAATGTAGAGCAGGTAAGTGCGGTTGAAAAAAAAATCAATATAAACCTTAAAAAAATAGCAACACATGGCGGATTTATGACACCTATATATGATGTTGTACCTCGATCTCACTTATAAACAACTCCGTATTTTTAAGAAGTTGGATTCAAACTTTCACGTTAAAGAGATAAATAGGGCCTTGTTTGGTTGGCTAATGAAAAACCCAAGAAGTTCAAAAACTTAGTAAGTGTTAGAGATGTGAATGAGACCAAAGTGTCCCACATCGGAAAGTTGAACATATCGAGCCCTAGTATATGAGTTGGTGGACTACTCCTTTTATTGCCAATTGATTTTAGAATGGAACCCCACTCGGCTTGTGTGCTAGGCTACTAGCGCCCGTGCACACGATCCCCAGTCATCGATCCATGTCGGACTTTGATAGTAAATAGAAATAATACTTATGCTTGAAAACGGTCATAAAGACAAATTAGTATTTTAAAATACCCATATAAGCCTCTACTCACCGACTTCTTTATGAGAGTAATTCAATTTGATACTACTCATTTCCAAAAATACCATATTCGCGATCCCTCCGGTGTTTATCTTTTCGTTTGTCTACGTGCATGAATGAATTGAGGGCATAAGATCTTTTCAATCCCTAATTAATTAATTAATTAACGTATATAAACTTAATTAGGTTTATTCCTTTTTTTTCCCATCAAGAGTTTATTCCATTTAGATGCCAACATATTCTTCACTAATAATTAATTGGTAAACTACGAAGGATGACATAAATGTTTTTCTTCCTTATCCAAACTCGTTCAATTCTGGTATATTCATTTGCTCGTTTGATTGATTAATTTGTATTACTTTTAATCCATAACAAAGTTTTTTTTTTTATGAATAAAAATTAACTATTTAGAAAGAAGAATCAGTGTATATTTATATGCTATATGCACTATGGATAAACTATTTTAAAAGGACCAAGAGATGTATTTAACAAAGAATTCTCCACTTTTTTTTTGATAAAAAGAGAGGCAGAGTTTTCCGCGTTATGAATGTTTTATTAAGAAATGAAATAAATTATACATTCGTCATACATGGAAAACGAGCTCCTTGTAATAGCAAGTGCACCCGCTACCCTATTGCCTTCTCTAAAAATATAACTTAAACAAATCGTCCAACTTTAGAGTAAGGATGAGTTGCGAATCCACTTCCATGTATAGCAGACACACACATGCAAGTGCAACTAGCTAGGGGTCTTTTTGCCTTTAGTTGTCACTTGGACAACAGGTCTAACATCTCATTATATTTTTAGCTAGTTCAGGATCGAGAGTCAGACCGGTTGGTGTTTTTCCACTGATACCATACTGAAGTCTATTAAGACTCATGATCGGATGTCATGTGCACACGTGTGCCCGTGCGCTAATAGCTTAACACATAAGTCGGGTGAGATTTCATCATAAAATAAACCAATTGACATTTGACAATAGGAGGAGTAATCCACTAGCTTATACTAAGCCTTATTTTTTTTCATATTAGAACTCTTTGGTATTTTCATATCTCTCCTTCTTTACCAGAAAACTCAAATTTACACTTTATAAACAAATTGGTCCATATTTTTAAAAAACGTTTTTTTAATTCTATAATCAAGAATAGGATCCTAAATTGGGAAATACTTCTTATAAAAAAAAAGCAAGCACTCATAAAAACATAATTAAAAAACAAAGCTAAATTAATTAAAATTTAAAAAAAAATCTAAATTTAGGGTCTTATCTTAATCCCTGGAGCATAGGAATGAAAAACTCTTAAAAAATGTGATTAATATGTATGCATGAGTGGTAAGATCAAATCTTTATTCTTATGCGAAACTTGCGAAAGCAATATCCAAAATCTTCATGTTTATCTTATATCAAAATCTTAATATGATATTTTAAATTAATCGATATCTATTTGATTTTCCCCTGATTTTAGATTAGGTCGGTGTGGGAAAAAACCCGTACGAGTTAGGTTATGGACCTATGGTCACTGAATTAAATTAACTATGAGGAAATTTCGGATCAAACGTTTATCTTTTTTTTTTCCCCCTTGTTGTTTCGAATGGATAACCATATATATTATTATTTTTGGATAACTATATGAAGTTTCCGACCATATGTCAATTGTCAATGTCGCTTTTACTTATTAATTAAAATGTCAATATATTGACCATATTTTTGAAAGTTATTAACCCGTTAATTATTTCCACAAACTATGGTTGGCATGGTACGGTTACCACAAAAAAATGGTGATTACCACGTACCAATCACAAACTGCTGGTACGTAAATTTTCATACCACGTATATGCGGTAACCACGACTTGTGGTTAATTACCATCGGTACATTACCATGGTTACCAATTTAAGCTTTAATTCTGTTTGTATTTTTTAAAACCCCTTGGCTATCTTTCGGTGGTTATCAAAGTTATCGAATGAAAAAATATGGTTACAAAAAATAATATTGTCACCATCTTTCAAAGGTTCAAATAAATCAAGTTCACAGCCTAAAGTACAAACCAATTCAAACCAATCAAGTTCAAAGTCTTGAAGAAACAAACAAAGTTCAATTGTTCAAACCAATGTTGTTAAAATCTCGATTCTATCTACGATTCCAACGATCCTACGCTCAAAGGTAATAACAATAAAACATTAAATAAAAAAATTAATATATATACTCGGTAACCATGGTATTCAGATTTCATTACTATTATCGTACCACCTTCATGTGGTTACCATAATGATGGTTACCACAAGTGTGGTTACCAACATAGTCGGTTTATGGTTGTTACGTGGTTGGTATGGTAATTTCCGTACCATTTGCCAGCCTTACACACACCTAAGTTAAAATAGTTAGGTGAACCCTAAAAAATTATTTTAAAATTAACTAAAATAGTGAATCTAATGAAATATTTTCTAAATCAACGTTTAACTTGAGGGTATGGATTAAAAGATTATATATAATGTTTTTACTTAAATCTTAATTTGAGTCAAATGGCAATGGCGTCATATATATTCTCTCAAAAGATAAGCTCAAAACCTCGGAGTAGATCTAAAAATCTACTCATCCTTGACCATGGAAATTAAATTGGAAATTGAATCCACATTCTAATTTTTAGGACTTTTTATGGCCTAACAATTTCCTTCAATAGAAAACTATGTTTTGGTAATTTATCCGTAGTTATCTTTTCTTGCATAATTCAAGCAATTAATTAGGGATTACCTGTTATTTATCCATTTTTTTTATAATGGATATATTTATAATAATTGCATTATAAATACCAATCACAAGTTGGTGTAGTGGTTATGAGGCTACATCCCATGCCTCGAGGTTCGAAGTTCGAATCCCCGTACAGTAACCCGATCCAGATGTAGAGTGGGTTAAACCCACTTGAACTGAAAAGGATCTAAAAAAATAATAATTACATTATAAATCAATCTATGCAAAATTAAAGAATGAAAATTAAGTAATGACTTTTCTTCTTCTCCTCTTACCCCGGAATATCTCCCATCAAATGAATTTAAAAATCACAAAATTTAATTATGTAAACTAGTTTAAAATTCTTATTAACATTTGGTTAGTACATTGAACTACTCAAGATAAATTACAATAATGAAATGAAAATATAATAAAATGATAAATTAAGAGCCGTAAAACGTGATAGGGCCCGCACGAGATAGCACTAGCACGCCGTTTGGGTGCTTCCGGTGGCTTAATATATATTTTTTACTTTATAGTCATAATTTTAAAATCTTAATTATATTATATTATACTAACCTTATGGTGATAATATATTATATAATAATTGATTAAATAAATGAAATAATTAATTATTAATTAAAAAATAATGCAACCTTACAATCGTGATCTCTATATAGAAAGATTTGGCCACAGAGTTTTAATTACTTAAAAAGCTTTCTCGTGAATCGCTTAACCGTTATAAAGTTTTATTGAATTTCCTTTTATTTTTTTTATTTGCTGGACGATTTTACATCGAGAGAGAGAGATAAAGGGGGAGAGGAATCGAAATCCAAATGGTGATGGAAGATAACGAGAGCTGCAACAGTAGAGTGGTGGAATCGGCGCCGGCGCATCCCCGCCAGCAGCGCCAGAAGTTCGAGGTCTACACCGAGGTTCTCCGCCGGCTTAAGGAATCGAACAATCCGGAGGCGAATCTGCCTGGTTTCGACGATGAGCTATGGTCTCACTTTAATCGTCTTCCTACTCGGTATTCACCTCCCTCGAACCCTAGGTGTCTCGTTTCTGCTCATAGTTGTTGCTTTGATTTACGAGAAAGGAGTTTTTTTTTTTCGTTTTTTTTTGGAGAGGTTTTTACTGCATGTCTGTTTGTGTTTGGATTTTTTTCTGGTTTGATTTTGGTTTTGAAGTGATCGATTTCAACCTGCTTTTGTAATTTGTATTTGGAAAAATTTGATTCTATGTTTTATGTTGTGTTCTGTCTCTAAATCTGCTTCTGAAAATCGGTACGGAGCACAAAATATCCCGAAGCGACATCTCTATCTCGCTTTCCGTGGTGATGAATTGTTTATGCTATGTGTGATTGAGGAGTGGGAATTGTAAAATGCAGGTACGCGTTGGATGTGAACGTGGAAAGAGCGGAAGATGTTCTCACGCACAAGAGGTTGCTTCAGGTGGCTCATGATCCGGCTAACAGGCCTGCCTTCGATATACGTCTTGTTCAGGTTAGTCAATTTCTGGCTAATTACTATGCTGATTATTCTCAGCGGATCGATCACTGTTGGTTTTGTTATTTCTTCTTGTTTATGGTTTTCTTTGGAGCTGTGGGACTAAATTGCATGTCAAATTCCTCTAAAGCCGAGCTAAGTGTGTTGCTTGTAGTAGTAGCCCTTGGAAAGTTCCCTATTGCAGACAGCAGATCCGTTCAAATCCAGGCAATGCATTTAGGTTGATGGTGGGATTGATGTTTATTGGGCCTGTGTTTCGTCATTCCTATCTACATTTGCTATCATACTTTTGGAACTTGTTATTTGGGTGATGGGCATGTTGAGTTGTACTTGATCAGTGAAGAGTTCTTCCTTTCCGTGACTAGCTTCGTACTTGTTATTTGGGATTGTTTACTGCGCTTAACTTTTGGTGTAAATTCTTCTTTGTGAAGGTGCTTCCATATCCTGGTGAGCCTTCTACCGACTCAGATGATCCTAATGGTCCAAAGGACGATGGTGCACAAGCATCTTCCATCAATCTTACGCGGAAAATGTAAATTCATTGACATTTTAGAAGGTTTCACTTTGTAGATTTGATTGATGCTATAGAGGAATATTTTATCTTACTTCTCTCTTTTTCATTCAGTTATGTACTCTGCCTTTTTCCGTTCATTGAAATATCTCCTCCTCTCAATTTTCTGTAGTCATCCGCCACCATCATTTGGTTCATCAACGAACCTTGAAGCCCTTGCACTCGAAGCTCATAGACCAGCTGATGGAGATGAAAACACTGATGCCAATGTCAATGCCAGTTCTAAGCTTATTCGGTAATTTTCTAATGTTTTCTGAATGATTTTATGTATACTTCATCCTTAGATTGATAAAATTGTATGATGCATGGTAAAGACTTGGAGTTTGAGTTCTATGTATAAGGAACTATACACTTCAAGGTCTGAAGATGCACTGCTTGGTGCATGTCAGTGTTGTTGCTTATGCTCCAATGGAAACGTTCAGTAACTTAAGAATTGTATAATTGCTAGGCAGAATTAAAACATAGAAAGTAGTACTCCGAACATTAAAAATAAATTAAAAAGCATAGCAGTACTATCTGGCGGTTAATCTTACAGCGTTGTATATCTTAACCAAGGGATGATTCTGTTAAACCAGCCTTATTTAACGCCTGCTATTCTTATGCTAACTGTTCTGGATCCTTTTACTTCAAAACATGTACCATCAAGTGAATCATTATCTTTCTTCTCCATCACATTGGTTTGCATATTTTATTTCATGCCTATTCTTCAGTACCGTGGTCAACTTTTTGGGTTTACTGGATGGTTCTGACATTTCCTTTTGGTATTGATTCAGGCCCATGCACGAGGTTACCTTCTCAACAGATGACAAGCCAAAACTCCTCAGTCAAGTATGTTGTTTGATGAGTTCCATATTTTTCTATTTATATATATGCTTCTGTAACTGATTGCATAGGTTGCATTTCAATTATCTAGTAGGAATCTAGAGAGGAACAAATTGGAATATAATTGTGTTGTCAATGCATTTGGAACCAACAATGCTGGTTGCATTCTGGGATGCTTAAGATGCATATCATCATATGATCGAACCCAAAAGACAACTAGGTTGTTCATTATGGTAGATTTTTGGGCAAGTCCTTTCATCACGTTCTACATGCTAGGACATGGCAAAACTGGGACTCACTGAGTGTTCGGCCCAAAATTGCTAAGTGCAAATGATGCTTGCTTATTCTTAAATGACTTTTGGGTACAAGTTTTCATTGAGTTATGTTATTGCCATTCACAATATCAGTGCGTACAAGTTTTCATTGAGTTATGTTATTGACATGGCAAAACTGGGACTCATAGAAGAATTATTATGTTATTGATGATGATGATGATGCTAGTGGGTACAAGTTTTCATTGAGTTATGTTATTGCCATTCACAATATCAGTTCCTGAATATGCAAAACATTGCAGTTGACTGCGTTGCTTTCAGAGGCTGGGCTCAATATCCAGGAAGCACATGCTTTCTCCACCACTGATGGATATTCCTTGGATGTTTTTGTTGTAGATGGTTGGCCAAATGAGGTACATATAAATCTCACACCATGTACAATTTTTTTACTGCCCCTATCATAACACGTTTGAGGAATTTTCATTTTCTTGCAATCTCGGATGCTTTTGGTTTATTTTCTACTCCGTGTTTGACTAAAGTTTAGCTCAGAAATTGAGTAGGATGACTTTGTGTTCTTCTGAAAGCTTTTATTTTTAGAAAAGCTATTTCCTTTTTCCTTTGAAGCTCATGTTGGTTGCTCATTTTGGTATTTGATTTTTGTAGGAAACACAACAACTGAGATCTATTTTGGAAAATGAAGTAAAAAAGATTGAGGTAATTTCTGGGCCTTAAAATCGTTCCAGTAATGCATTGAAGTTTACTCTCTCATTATGAATCACAATTTTGTTATTATTGTTAACTGCATAAGTTGCATCTCCAAGGACTGCTCTAGTTCCTTATGTTTATTCTCCTCAGACTTCTCGTGGAATTACCTTTCCCTCTGTCCAAATTTTCAGCCTCTTGGAAAATAAGACTTTCCATGGATGTTTGTTCAGTGCTATAAGTGGATATACTATACTGGGAGTGGGCTTGTATTCTGCAGCCGAAAATTGAAACTTTTCAGTTTCTACTTGAATCTCACCCTGTGCTTTCGAATAATTTATTTGTTCTCTCTACTGTGCAGAAGGGGCCTTGGCCGTACCTACCCTTATCTCCTCTACGTGAGCAAGAAGCAAATGAATGTGAAAGTGCTCATGTAGAAATTCCTAATGATGGAACTGATGTATGGGAAATTGATGTCAGACAACTCAATTTTGGGAACAAAGTTGCCTCTGGATCATATGGTGACTTGTAAGCTATTTATTCTTGAAAAAGTTGCCTGATACAGTTCTTGAATGATCTGCGTAGGTTTCAAATATGTCCTTCCAATTGTTTCAGGTACAAGGGCACATACCGAAGTCAGGAAGTGGCAATTAAGGTGCTCAAACCTGAGCGTATAAATAATGATTTGCAGAAAGAGTTCGCCCAAGAGGTTTACATTATGAGGTCTGTCACCTGCTATGCTATCAAGAAGCTAAAAGATACTTATTTGCATATTCAAATCATATTACTAGTTTGAGATTTCATTTGGTGACATTATCAAGCTTTTAGTTCTTGTTCCAAGAACAATGTTCAGATGGAAAACCTTTCATGTAATATTAAAATCCGGCTTTATATCGTTGTCTAATAATATGTTCATGACCCAACATTTATCTGTAAAACTCGGCTTTCTTTCTTTGAATCTAAAAGTGTAATACCTTAGAACTTGGGATACAGCTGTACAACAGGAAGTCTGCAACAGTGCTACCAACCATTCCTGAAGTCAATAGCAACAGATAACAATAGCTAAATCCGGAGAAATTTGAAAATTGATTAGTTAGGTAAAGAGAGAAAAACTGGATAGTCTCTCGTATACGAGGATTGACCCTCATCACCATGCAAAAGCAAGCTCTTGCCCCAACCAAACCTTGCCTTGGTGTCTAACAGAGTTTATATTTGCAGGAAAGTTCGCCATAAGAATGTTGTGCAATTTATTGGTGCATGTACCAAACCTCCAGGCTTGTGCATTGTTACAGGTACACAAATGACCCAAGTTTTATATCAAGCATACTGTAGATATGAGTTTTTGTATAGAACAAAATTTTGATCCAGTTTTTTTCTTTCTTTCTTTCTTCCTTTCATTATTTTATTACCTAGTTATTTTCCCAAAACTAACTTAAACTATTACCTTACGTATATGGTTTCTTGTGTGTTCTCTGTACAGAGTTTATGTCTGGGGGGAGCGTGTATGACTATTTACACAAGCATAGAGGTACGTTCAAGGTACCAACTCTCCTGAAAGTCGCAATTGATGTGTCCAAGGGAATGAACTACTTGCATCAGAACAATATAATTCACAGAGATTTGAAAGCTGCCAATCTTCTAATGGATGAAAATGAAGTAAGATGTTTACCTTCGCCTTTTTCGGTTTACATCAGAGCAATACACTTAACAGACTTGAAAATGAAATGTGGGTGGTCTGAATATTTTGTGCTTTGTCTTGTTAGGTGGTTAAGGTCGCTGATTTTGGAGTAGCTAGAGTCAAGACTCAGTCTGGAGTTATGACTGCAGAAACTGGAACGTATCGCTGGATGGCTCCCGAGGTTAGTTTGGGTCAATTAAATGCAGCTTCTGTGGATCACTCTTGTTTAATACTACGTATTCGTAGATTCTGTAAGCTAGAATGTATAATTATTTTCTATCAAAGCTAGGTTTCCAGCTTCCTGTCTATTTCTTTCTCGGATGGAGTTGGGGGGGGGGGGGGCTTTTATCTCTAGATACAATCTATTGTTGGCGAGGGATAGGGAGCTGATAACGTGGTAGGCAATGAACAAATACATCTATGGAATTGCGTTATTCATATGTATAGTCCTTCCCTTGCTTCATACCAAAATTATGCTTAAGCACGATATTTTCTTAAAGTCTCATGTCATGAGGCATTATGTCCTAATTCTTTTGCTTGTTGAGATTGAACATTGATGATGATTTCTTTCATGTCAAGTTGACTTTTAGCATTAGCGTTTACAATATTGTGTAGATGCTCACTATTTTCTTCATTTGGGAATACCAGGTCATTGAGCACAAGCCGTATGATCACAAAGCTGACGTTTTCAGTTTTGGAGTTGTTTTGTGGGAATTGCTAACTGGAAAGGTATTGGCTGCATTGACATAATCAGGACCTTCAATTGTCCGTCTATCTATTCACTGTTGTTCCATTGAATTAACCTGTTCATGATCTTTAATTGTTAGGTTCCATACGAGTACTTAACCCCACTACAGGCGGCTGTTGGAGTAGTGCAAAAGGTAAAAATAAATTTAAAATGTCTTAAATTTCTTATAAAATGAATTTGAGCTGCAAATTGCATTTTGCCCTTAATGAACTGACTTTGACTTCAGAATCTGCGCCCGCCCATTCCAAAGGGTACTCATCCAAAGCTTGCTGACCTGCTCGAGAAATGCTGGCAGAAAGATCCCGCAGTACGACCTGACTTCTCTGAGATCACGGAGATTCTTAAACAGATTGCTAAGGAGGTAATACTTGCTTCTTCCACTGCTCTACTTTCAACATGTAAATAGCTACACTTTTAAAATGAATGCACAACTCAACACCAAGGGCTTTCGAACTTTGTAAAGCCTTAAAGCAAAAGGTGAACGAAACTCTGACATTGCTGTCTTGACACTGATTCTTGAAACAGGTTGGAGACGGGGAAGATCGTAAGGAGAAGCATGGCGGATTCTTGTCAGTTCTCAGGCGCGGAAACCACTGAACCAAACAAACAAAAACCGGGGAGATTTACAGGGAGTGTTGATATGATATGATGATTCTTATACATAGTCTCTAACTGCTGTGTAGGCCGATTTTTTCAAGTCTTCTTCTATAATCTGCTGCCAATGTACACTGTACAGTTATTGTCAGGTTTGATAAACAATTTATTGCCATAGCTCTCCCATGTTTTCACCGTTGAAGCTTTCAACATTTCTTTCCAATTTTTTCGCCATGCTTTTGGTGCATAGATGAGCATTTTGTAACCTCTTTTTTTTTTCACATTATGAGATTATCCGAGATATGGCAACGAAGATCCTGTTTGATTCATTGCATACCCTTTCGTTCGAGTACTTGTACATCTCCCAAACATATGGTTAATAAACATGTAAGGGAGGACGGGTACAGGCGCTTACATTCATCCAAGTCTTTACACACTTAAATACACAAGGCTCTACTCTACATTATTGCAGTGTTGGGTTGTCGTTGGCTTTGTGTGTCGGTAGTATCGGATCCACCCTTATCGCTGTACTTAGAGCAAATGCTACCACCTGCAATTGTGTGGGAGTATGATTTTGACATTGAATATGGACAGACAGACAGACATGGATGAACTGCAATGACTTACCGTTGTCAAGCAAATGCACAAGAGACTGAATCCGGGGTAATGAAAGGGAGCTTGTTGCGACAGGAAGAGCGCTGAAGATCACAAAAATCACCATTAGAAGTCGAATCAGAAGTTCATGAGCTTCTGCATTGTGTTGTTACAAGACATACCAGTAAGGGGACTGAAAAGCAGCGGCGAGATGATGTTGGCGAATGAGCTTATTCCTGAGATGCAGCCTTGCGCCTTCCCCTGCTCACCCGAGCTGACTTGTTTCGAAGCTATGCTTCGCATCTGCACGTAAAAATGGAAACCCGTATCAAACACGCAAGTACTCCAATTGAAGGGGGTGATTTGGGTACAGTAAGCTTACACAAGGATTCGCGAAAATGACAAAGACAGAGAACCCGGCAACCACATAAGGAACCTGCAAAGCAGTTCAAACAGGATGTCAAAACTTGCACACTTAAGCTTTAAGTTCGGTGTCTGTAGAGTCGGAGAACTTACCCAAACAGACCAAGCTATGCTGTTGAAGAACATCTGCAAAGACGACGTTGATTTGCAAAGGTTAGAACTTAGATGCAGGAAACAGATTGGAGATAAAAAAAAGCAACCAAACTTAGATGTTAGTTACATTGGCACTTGCAACAAGGAGGCCGATGCTTAACAGCTTTACTTCGCCAACTATGGGCGTAAGTATGGGCATGAGGAGAAGCTGCAGGGATCACAATGATCTGATCAAACCACATATCAAACTAAAAGAGTAATCGGAATATGTTTGTTTGTCGAAAGAACCTGAGAAACCATCCCGGCAATGCCAAAGATGAGCATCAAATCAGCAAACTGGTTCTTGCTGAACTGAAACTGTGCCTTCAGGAAGTACTGCAGTGGAAAGATACCAAAATCAGCCTAAGGAAAAAGATTGAAAAATCCATACATTGGATGGAGAAACATACCAACAAGGTGCTCTGAAGCCCGCTTTCTGAGAGGCTATTGAAGAACGCGATGATCGCTATTTGTGACAGTGTCTTGCTGTGTGTAGAAAGGGAAGATTTGATCACCACAACATTATAAGACGAAGGCCGAATTCTACTCACAATAAAGACTTGATGGTCAATTCAACCTGCTTTTGAGCATGCAATGGATGTCGCTAACCGAAGGGATGTTCTTAAAAGGCTTGATCTTTGTAGTAGTTTCGGTGCCAGAACTGCTCTCGGGTTTCAACAACGCCTCCTGAATGATGGAATCATTGCTGCAGGGACTCGCAATCGTCTCTTTGAGGAAGATCCTCATGTACACAGCAGCTGCCATGGATGCAAATGCAGCCACCTAATGATCAATTGAAGCACACAAATTAAGCTGAAGTTGAATACTATACAATGTATATAGATGCATCCAAATGTAGTTTGGTTCACACATTACACAACCTGAAATGTTTGTGGAGTTGAAAGCAATCTGGCAGTCAATGTGCCACAGACAAAAGCAGCTGAGACCACTCCATTTAGAACCCCAAATGCTGTTGCTCTTTTCCCTTCTGGTATCACATCTGCCTGTAATTCAATCATACGGAGTAAACGACAAGTTTTAATTAATAGATGAGGTATTTAAAAAAATGGTATATGATTGTGATTTATTGAAGATTAAATATGAATATGAGAATGATTAATTACCACATAAGCAAGAGCAAGACACAAGAGGCTAGCATCACTAAAAATTGCACCCATTGTTCTGAGTACATAATAAGCATAGAAGAAGCTCCTCTCTCTACTATATGCCAAAACCGCTGCAAAAAAAAGTGACAGTAAATAATACGAACTTTCATATCCAGTATGGAGCGGCGTTTAGTAACAAAAACTATTATAAATTAAAATTATTGTCGAATTTGGGGTAAGTTCGTTGCCGTTGGCATAACCTTCACTTTCGATTTGCAACGATATCTCCAAACAACATTAAATTGAAAAAGAATAAATTAAAATCTTCATGAAAATGACATTTTCTTAATTATTCAACCAACTTTTGTTTTGGTGGAAACTTTGATCGACCACCATTGTATGTGTGCTCCTTATCTTCCTTTACTTGTACGACTAGTTTTCATGGATGAGCTAGTTTGCTAAATTAAAGGAGACATTGGGTAGTGCCTAATATAGTGGGTATCAATTCAAAAGCCCTTTCAAATTTAATAGCACTATACAAAAATAATAACCTAATTTATATATACATATATTCATTCATTTCAATGGCTACTATATTGTGTGTGTGTGTGAATATAATTTTTTTTATCTATTATATAGAAATAAAAGCCAATGTTAGAAACAAATTATCTAATTTGGGGATTTTAATATAACTTCTTAGAAATAAAAGTCAATGCTACAAACAATGTTCTTTCTTATGTAATTTGGAGATTTTTAATATGATTTCTCTCTTTTTTTTTTTTAATATATATATATAAAATATGAAAATATTGTGTATTTGAGAAATTTGGTTTTGTCTTTCATTATATTCTCCATTTTGAACAAGGTTTTATGAAATCTATTGAGATAAAACACTTAAAATTTTCTCAATCAAGAGAATTTGAATTATTTAGAGAAAAAGTTGGAGACTCCCATATATGATATACCGACAATTTTTTTAATTTCAATAAAGTGAACAAAACTAGTAGTAGTTTAGTGGTCATTTAGGCCCATCTCACTTCCTATCATCATTTCATCCAAGTAAATTACAAGCAATGTTTTTACTTTTCACTTCATTACCATGAGTTGAGCCTCTCTAGATGGATTGAATTGGTCTCAATTTGTAATAAGGTGGATACTCATCTTTTGATTTGGCTTGATATAGATAGATTGTGCATTTCTCTATTTAAGTGTTTTACAGACTAGTGTTAGTCTTTCGACATGTGAAAAATTAATCGATAACCTTAAAACTTTTAATTCATGGAAAAAAAATCTAATTTGAACTTTACATTAAAATAAAACATCTAATTTTTTTTCTTCAAAATTTCAATAATTTACAAAAAGTTATTAGAGATGCTCTTATACGAAACTCCAATATACGGCCAACACAAGTCTTGTAGTGTTTCAATAAGTGAAAAAGGGTAACATGTATACCCATGCGTTATATCATCCATTGTCTAATTGTCTCCACCTTTGGTAAAAGTAACACTCACTTCCCATCATCCATCGTAGAAATGGTAGGAATGAGGATTTATCAGTACAAGTTATGATGGAGGTCATCCATCGTTTCCCCCAAATCAGTTGTAGTTCATTCCTTAATCGAAGATATTCGAATTAAGGAGAAAAAGTTTTCGTTTTAAATTTTATAAAGGGTGTAAGAATTTCGATCGATCCAGAACAATGGAGGAAACTTAGGCAGAAATAATATGAAAATCAAATAAAGTTGATGGAAAGATAGTTTTTTTTTTTTTTTTCCCCAATGGATTAGTGATATGAAATATATGATAAAGTTTGAGTTGATATTTCATATTTCCCAATGTTTTTATATACCCCCTCTTTTGCCAAAACATATCATTTTAATTTCTTTTACAAATTTTTAAGGAAATCAACAAATATTTTCATAAAGTATAACAAATATTTTAATTTCTTTTACAAATGGGGGGATAGGTGGATTCCGAGGCCGACTACGTTCAAACCGGTTGCTAATCCGAGAGGAAGGGATCGGTCTACAACGGTCCTGGATTTCATAGATTGGGATCGGGGCTGCTGGGACGAGGTGGCAGTCCGAAATGCTTTTCTACCGTGTGATGTTGATTACATCATGAATATCCATTTGGTGGATTCGACAGCTCAGGACTCACTGACGTGGTACTACACGAAAAATGGGAGGTATAGTGTGAGGTCGGCCTATCATATGGTGATGGAGAGGCGATTTGTGGAGGGAGGAGGGGCTGAATCCTCAAGACCAGGCGAAGGTAAGGGAGCTTGGAGGAGGTTATGGAAGTGGAAGGTGCTTCCCCGAGTAAAGAATTTGCTTTGGCGAGCTTGCCGAGGCATTCTTCCCTGCAAGGCGGCGCTGGTTAAGAGGAGGGTGAGGGTGGAGCCATGGTGTGATATGTGTGGTAAAGAAGAAGGTGCTCTCCATGTGCTGAGGGACTGCAGCTGGACCCGGGAGGTGTGGTGGCTAGCGGAAGGGCTCAATCACGTTGGCAGGCATGCCGAGGACTTCACGCAATGGATGACTTGTATTGCTGAGTTGACTGATGAATCGCAACAGGTGCTATGGGCATACATAGTCAGCGGAATATGGCATGCGAGGAATCGAAGAGTATTCGAGGGCGTCCACACTGATCCAAGTTGGGTGATTGAGGAGGCTAGGGGAAAATGTGCGAATGAGAGTCGTATCGATAGCCAGGCTAGGAGGGCTATCGATGTCCAGGATGAGCAGAGGGGCAATGCACGCTGGAACCTGCCTACAGAGGGTGAGATTAAAATTAATTGTGATGCATCCTCATCGGCGGAGAAGGGCTGCGGAATTGGGACGATCGCAAGAGACCACCTTGGGACTATGATTTGGGCTGCAGCGAAGTCAATACAGAGGGGATCGGAGCCGCTAGTGGCAGAGATGGAGGCGGCTATTTGGGCGCTGCATATCGCAAAGGAAATGGGAGTTAGGGAGGTCATGGTGGAATCAGATTGTGCCCAACTGATCAACGGGGTCCAACAGAGCGAGATGTCGGGTGGGGTTCCTGGTCTATTGCTGAAAACGATAAAGCGGCTTGCAAGGGAGTTCGACGTGTGCAGATGGAGTCTGGTGCGGAGGAGTGGGAACAAAGCTGCTCATTTTCTTGCCCAATTAAGGCCTATGTCTAATTTCTTTGTGTTCAAGGAGGATGATCTATGTGAACCTCTATCTGTCATTGTTTTCGACGATTTGCTAAGTTTGGAATAAAATTGAGCTTTTCATCAAAAAAAAAAAAAATCATCTACTTATCATTATAAGGATATTTTCATAAAGTAGAAATCAAAATATCTACAATCGCATGTTTTCTTGAACAAAATTAACACTATAAAATGACATGTTTTGCTAAACAGATTTTTTTATACTCGCTAATTCTTTAAATGGAAAGAATTTGATCTCACATTTTGTCAAAACTGTTGGAATATTGGTTCCCATTTATGGCTTAAAAATAAAATCAATACTAGTAAAATATAGTGATTAAATGTGGTGTGCAAAAAAGAAAAAAGAAGGGTATGTGTTTATGGTGGAAAGCTATAAAGGAAGAAAAAGACTAGTGATTATACCTAAAGGAAGGATGGCGACCGTCAACGGCAGCGTTAACAGAGCTTTCCGGCCATAGGCGTCCGATAGGTTTCCGATCAACGGCGTAATCACCATCGATCCAACTCCCGTTATCTGCCCGTTAATTCATTCACACATCATATATCACATAAGATATATTATGGTATATATAATTTGTCAACAAAGTAACATGAACATATATGTATACAAAATATTCAACAATTTTGTACGAAGATATCGCCATTTAGGCGTTATTTCCTTGTCAAAAAGGAATTGTGCAACCAATTCGTATTCAAATCCTTCGCTTTGAGTTGTAAAGTCGACGAGAAAACATGTTGTGGTCCTGATCAGGTCGATCATTCGATCTCCGGCCTCTCAAATTGATAGGTTTGATGGTTAGCTAAACAATAACCATCAATGGCTAGGGTAGATTCCATCACGGGTGAAGAAATTAGGTGGGATTTCAATAGTTCCAAACCAACTAACTCCCAAACTATCAACTACTAGTCATCTTTTGAATTGGTACTATACATATATGTTCTCCTTGTCCTATTTACATATTTCATTCTCCCTAAACGCATTAATATATAATTAAATGTAAAATTAATAATCTAATATTTTTTTAAAAAAAAAACATAACCAAAGCACATTAATGTGTAATAAAAAAAAATTAATAATCTAATATGGAAAGAGGGTATTTTTTGAAACAAAACCATGAAAGAAATTAATTAGAATAGTGTACGGTCTAAACTAAAAAGTATGCATATATAATTAACTAATGGAGATCATATCATTATCTTACAACTTTAAAAAACATGCCTTCACCTGAGCTTCATTAAGTATAGTTAATTTAGTTCCACTTTTATCTAACTGAATTTCTATATAAGTAACCTGAATTTAAAAATTTATTAAGAAGATATATAGATTAATTAAGAAGCAAGAGTATAAGAGCAAGACCAACAACTTCTCTAAAATAGGAAAAAAAAAAGAAAAAAAAGGAGAGATTTTAGAGAAAATTGACATTTTTTCTTGCCCACAGCTTCTCCAAAATCATCTCTAAAATAGAGAAATGAAAAAAAATCTCTAAATTTGGAGGAATAATAGTTGATCTCTATAACTTAGCATTCCCGACAACTCCCTTAAATTATAAAAATGTTCCAATTTTGAGAAGATTTTATTTTATTTTACCCTAAAAAATCATCTAATATTTTCTGTAAAATAGATAATTTAATATATATATAAAAAAGAGTCAAATTATCTAAATCTGTATATAATTTCTTTTTTAAAATTTCAAATTAGATAAGCTAAGAATTTTTTTTAGTTGAAGATATTATAGGCAAGGAGAAAGGGATAGAGTAGTACGTACAGCCTGTTGGAAGCCGGTGAGGTAAATGGCGAGGGAGCACTCATCAAGGCCGGGGCAAACCGCCTCCATCGTGACGTCGGTGATGGCCGGAAGGGCGATGATCCAGGCCACATTCCCAAGGAACACCGTCACCATCAGGTGTTTCAGTCTCCACATACCATTCACCTCCTCCGTCGACGACTCCATCCGCTCCTTCGACCGTCGAATTTAGTTTTGGTGGTGGCCGGTGTGAGGTAGCTAAAGGCTAAATCATCTGTTGGTGTGTGTGTGTGTGTGGGGAGTTTTGTTTTTGGGGGAGAAGATGGAGTTGGCCGGGATCAGTTGAGAGCGTTGCGTGCACTTGTCGAATGTGTATCTATTTGCCTCTTTACATTCATTTCAATTTCATTACTCTTTAAATTCATACCCACCACATAGCTTTTTGTACCCTACTCAATTGACTGAAAAGAGAAATAAAGCATATAATTAATTGTTGGATATTTTTTGTACATTTAATTAGTTATTTGACTTTTATTTAAAGGGACAAAGTACATTAAATAATCTCAATTACTCCGTATATTTTTTTTTATGAGCAACCTAGGGGATGAGGTTACGGAGACCTAGCTAGATTGTTGTGTATGTCACCAGGTCGAGCAGAACGATATATACGTCATGTGTGTAACCTTTGTCCACCGTTTTGTTACCCGATCAAAGTATGATAGAAGGTAACTTCTGTCACTTGTTACTGCATAATTGAGGTGTTAGATAAAATTAATTCAATTTCTCATGGAGAGAGGCCTTTTTTAGTAAGATGTTTTATAATTATTAAGGAGTCCCCTCTATTTTGTACCCTTTGCAGACGGAGTTCTAATATTTTCTACAACCCCAAGCGAAGGGCAAAAACTTTAGCCATTAAAGGAGTTTATGTTTTCAAGAGTTTTGAATCTGATGTGAATTGGTTTTCCATTCCAATCTCTAATGAATAATGATAAAACCACTTGTACTCTTATGTTAACAAACTCTGATATATTATGTTAAGTGTTAACAAACATCATACATACACTCTAAAATGTTAGAGATGTGAATGAGAGAAAAATGTCTCACATCGAAAAGTTGAACATATCATGCCTTAATTAGTATATGAGTCGGTGATCTACTTCTTCTATTGTCAATTGGTTTTAACATGGGATCTTACTCGACTTGTGTGCTAGGCTACTAGCGTCCGTGCGCATGACCCTGGCCCCCCGTGAAGAAAAAGAAAAGAGATGGATGAGAATGAAATTGACCGCTTTTTCCCCCCCAAAAACCGAAGTGACCGATTTGTGTGACAAATAAACAAATAAACAATAAAGGAAGTTGGTTTGGTGTCGAATGGGGCATCCTCCTCCTAAATCCTCATCATCTCCTTTTGCTTCTTTCCTTACTCTTCCTTTCTTTTTCTTTTTCTTTTTAATAACCAAATGTTGTACTAAAATTATATATCGACTAATGATTTTAACATTAGCCTACTAATTAAGAAACAAACTAAAAATAAATCATGAAATAAATTACACAAATAAATATTCAATTCATGTCAAAATTAAGGTGAATATCCGCCCAATATAAATATCAACAACAATAAAAACAACCCAGTTAATCCCGCATTAAAGTGAAATCTGGAGGGTCAGGATATACGCACTCTTTTACCGAACAAGTTGAGAGAGTGTTTCCAGAATAGCAGGATATATAATAAAACCATATAGTAGTAGGCCTCACGGAAGGTTGAAGAGATAGAAAGGTAAAGTAGATAGGAATGCGAAAGAACTAAGCATGAAAATCAGCAAAGACACCCGGCCACACTCAAACCAATACCAAAACACTATAATAAAATTAATTTAAATCATCGACCTCTAAAATAACATTAAGGTTGCAGATCGTGTAGCACATTTGAGTTTATACTTTTACTCTTCTATTTAGCCGTCCTTGCTCCCAAGATAAGGAATATATATATATTAATACCCCAATGTTACATTGTAACTTGTAGCTCTGTAGGCCAGAAATGTCTTTTAATTTGAGTATGTTTTTGAATGACACACAATAAAAATTTACCATACAAAGCAAGTTAGGATAAGTTAGGTACACGTGGACATCCATTCCTCGTGCCAAGTGGCCTCTCAATAAAGGAAAATACTTGGCTTACCCAAATTTTGGTTTTGGGTTACCCAATGGTATTTATGTAAAATCCACAAAAAAATTAAAATGAATAAAAGGAAACTAAAATCTGAAAAGTAGGTCATGAGTACCCTACCTCTAGCCTAGGTTAATAATGATGTTAGTACTTTTACTTTTTCTATAAAAGGGTTTGAATTACAAATTCACAATTTATTCAATTACAAATTCATAAGTTATTCAAACACTTCATCTCCAAACGGTAAAATTCTAATATAAATTACTGTTCTTAAAAATAAAATTTTAATAATATAACAAATTAATATTTTTAAAACATAAAAGAAAATATACTTTATGGCCAACTTACATTATATGATGCATATAATATAAAGTTAGGAATATATATTGGAAATGGATTTATTTACTACAGTATTAATTATAATTTATATTTATTGGGAACCAATTAAATAAATAAACATTTCGTATAATTTATTTTATAAAGCATATTTTGGTAAAGTTGTTAAAAAATAAAAAATTGAATTAAAAAAATTTAAACTAACTCGTCGGAATCTGTGGTGGATCGTCGGATTCAAGGTTTTCGATTGCCGGAATTTGTGGTTGAAAAATTTGGGATGACAGCGGGCATTGTTGATTTAACCTTGTTTTAATGTGGACCGTTTGGACGTTTCATGACAAACATTGTAACAAAAAAAAAAATTGCCTCTACCCGGAATCGAACATTAGATCAACTGGAAGCAGCCCGCGGACCTACCTACAAGTTGCTACACAAGCTTTCTAGGAAAAAGATTTCTTTTTTTTAAAAAAAAAATGTCAAACATTGGACAAATAAATACTTGCCTCCACTAAGCAGTAGCCCGTGGACCTACCCGCAAGTTGCTACACAGGCTTTCTAGGAAAGAGATCTCTTTTTTTTTAAAAAAAAAAATGTCAAACATTAGACAAATAAATATTTGCCTCCACCAAGAATCGAAATGTTGATCAAAGAGCAGGTCAAGTAAACATCACACCGCTATGCCATCTATTCTTGTTGCTTATTTCACCAGTTTTTTTTATTGACATTATCTAGGTAAATGGAGGAGGGAGAAGTAGGCCGCGGGTCTATTAGCAGTCTGCTACATAGAACTTCTCCAAGAAAGTGGTCACTTTTTAAAAATAAAAAAATAAAAAAAATACAATTGCTAGTATTTGTGGACAATATTTCACAAGGATCTAGATTGTGGGTCGTTAGATTGATTTAAACGGACGATTAAGATGTGAATATATAATTTAAATTTGGGTTTTTTTTTTCTAGAATTTGAATATACAATTTTATTCTTACCAAATCACCACTCTAGATTACTAAAGTTGACCCAACTTTTTAAGTTTTACCAAATCGGCACCTTAAACCACTTCAATAATCAATTAATACTTATTTAAGTCTTAGATGGTATATTGGTGTTAACCCAACGGTGTCAATTTTTTTTTTTTTTTTTTTTGATTGGGTAATAATTCGGCTGCAGAAATGCTATCCGATAGCATCCTTTCGGATGAGGTCAAGAAGACCTGGGTCGCTCTGTAACAGGGAGGGTATTGCAATTTGGGCAAGGTGTGCAACCTTATCTGCCACGCAATTGCTGGAACGAAGAACGTGAGAGAACGAAACTTCGTGGAATCCCGTGAGGAGTTTTCTTATGTCAGTCATGATCATATCGATCTCCCATGGACATGAATTTTGTGTCTGTAAGTGTTTAATGATAGTTAGTGAGTCTCCTTCGATGATTATTCTCTGTATATGTAATTCACGAACTTTGACAATACCTTTTCTGAGAGCCAGAGCTTCTGTCATCAGGGGTGTGTGTTGTCCGACTTTATCATTGCCCATTTCTATGACTACCCCAGAGCTGTCACGAATGATATATCCTATCAAACTTTGCTCATTTCCCGAAGCGGAGCCGTCGAAGTTGAGTTTCACTCTTCCCATTGGCGGTTTTTTCCATTTTGTATTTTTTGCACTGTTTCTTTTAATCAGGCGAGGGTGTAATTCTGTTGTTGCTCTCCTGTTTGTTTCACTTTCGTGTTCTCCCGCTTTTACCCACTCCTTATAGTATGATTCCACAAGTGTTACAAACCCTCTTTCATTTGGTGGTGTCTGTTGTTGGAAAATTAATCTGTTCCTTGTAATCCATATAGTCCACCAGTGAAAAACCATCTTCTCTTGTTGCTTTTTGTCTAGTCGGTTTCCAAGTTTGTTAATGATATCTTCTACATTCCTTGTAACCTTTATATCCTCTTTGATTTGTTTCTTAATCTGGGGTGATAGCCACGAGCATATCGTAGAGAATCTACATTCAAACAATAAGTGCGTAGCGTCTTCTTCATGATTATTACACAACGCGCAATATGGCGGTATTGCAATTCCCCTTTTAGCTAACCGAGCCGCAGTTGGTAGGCCATTTTGGCATACTTTCCACATGAAATTTTTCATTTTAGGAGGGATTCTCAAACTCCATATCCACGCATTGTTGTCATTGTTGATCTCAATTGCTTTTGTGTTTAATTTATACGCACTCGATGTTGTGAACCAACCTTTGTTATCCGGCCACCAATACATCCTGTCTTGAATCTCATTTATCGGAAGTGGGATATTTGCAATTTGTTGTGCTTTATCCGGTGGCACCGTAGTTTGGAGCTTATCAATATTCCATGACCCATTTAGGATGTACTGGTCTACCGTTTCCTCCCAGTTGGTATTTGTTGGATTAAGACATATATTTTGAATATCCTTAATCGGGGACCATTTATCAATCCAAAATTTTGCCGTTTTGCCATCTCCAATAGACCATGCTAATCCTTGTTTGAAAGGCTCAATAAGTTTCCTTAGTTGAGACCATTGCCACGAAGCATTTCCCTTTTTATCAAATTCTAAAATAGATGTATCCTTTAGGTACTTATATTTGATGATCTCTACCCAACAGTTATCCGGTTCCGCAATAATTTTCCATATAAGTTTCATTTGTAATGCCTCATTCATTTCTTTCGTTTTTCTCAAGCCCACTCCACCTTTTGACTTTGGCCTACACACTCTATTCCACCCAATAAGAGGTTTATACTGTAAGTCTTTATTCCAGAAGAAAGATCTATTTATTCTATCCAATTCATCATGGATTGCTGTTGGTAGCATGAAGCTTTGCATTGCGAATAACGGTTTCGCTGCTAAATTTGCATTGATTAAAACCGTTCTCCCCTGTTGGGACAATGCATCCGCTTTCCATTTTGTCAGCTGGTTTGTGGCTCTGCCTATGATATCCTCAAAAGTGCTTTTGTTAACCCTCCCGTTCACTATTGGGCATCCTAAGTATTTATCTAGTTTGACATGGTTTGATATTTGTAAATATCCCTCAATAATTGGTACTCTTGAACGGTGTCAATGGAGATGAGTCGGATGTCAATTAATATTTATTAAAAAAGGTAAATAATTCTTAAAGAACATCTTTTAAAAATTGACATTTTTACAGAATTCATTATAAACTTTATATATATACACAAACAAATGCCCGCAGGCCTATCGGCAAGCCGATGCCTGTTATTTTATTTTTGTTAAATGTTTCCGTATTAAAACTAAAAATATATATTATACATTTGTGGAAAAATCTTTTTAGCAAGTTTAGTTATTAAAAAAAAGCGGACCATAACGAGAGTTTAAATTATTATTTTTAGGCGAACTCGGGATTTTACGATAATTCGATCCCGTTTAAATAAATGTCAAATAAATAAGTTACATTGTATTAAAAAACGTGAATTATATGACCGACTTTTATAATATAAGTGAAATACACATAATTATAAAAAATGTTAATTATAAAAAAAAGGGCAAATTGCATAAAATAGCACGAACTTTAGGGGTGGTTGCACTCAGTGGCACGAACTTAAAAAAATACAAAAATAATCACCAACTTTGGTGTTTAGTTGCGGTCAGTGGCACGTATACCTCTATCTTGCTAATGTGGACTAGTGGGGGTGCTTACCTGTAATTTTTTTAATTAAAAAGACATATAGCGCGATATGAATTAATGAGAATGCTTATATGGTTTTTTTAAAAATTGAAAGACATAAAAGATGTGCCAAAATTATGAAACTAGCTATGTTCCAATTTTATTTTTGATTTCATGTAATTCCAAATCAAAGATAATTGTGACAAATATAACATTTGCAAATTAAAATTTGGTACTAGTTATTTTAATTTGGAAATTCTATATTTGTCACAATTATCTTTGATTTGGAATTACATGAAATAACGAATAAAATTGAAACCTAACTAGTTTCATAATTTGGGCACATCTTTTATGTCTGATAATATTTTTAAAAAAAATTCATGTAAGCATTCCCACTAATTAATATATCGCTATATGCCTTTTTAATTAAAAAAATTTCATGTAAGCACCCCCACTAGTCCACATTAACGAGATAGGGGGTATAGGGTTGTGCACCGGTCTAAAGCCGAACCGAACCGGGCCAAACCAAAACCGAAACCGTAAATCTCAAATTTTCAAACCGAAAGCATTAGGGTTCGGTTCGATTACTCACCAGTTTGGTCTGTGTTCGATTCGGTTTTAACACAATTAAACCGAATTTTCATGAATTGTCATGTGTCTTTTACAGTGTAGGTAACACTACTCTTTCAAGCAGTGTCGTTTCCTTCTTGCTTACACATATACTATCATATGTCTTCCCTTTCTCTCTCAGATATATTATTAATTACTCACATATATATTTCCACTGGAAAAGCCACCATTAAATATAGTTTACGCGGGGGTCTCTTTCTTGTAAATCTTAGTTAAACTCCTCAAGCGTACATGAGTTTAAAAGATATATGAGCTAGGGTATATGTAAATCACACATTCTGTAAAATGACTGTACTAATTTCCATGCATTCGGTTTAACAGAAACCGAACCGAAACCGAACACAAACCGAACCGAAAAATGAAAATTCTTGAACCGAAAGCCGAACCGAAAAACATCGGTTAGATTCGGTTCGGTTTGTGTTGGTTTCGCCCAAAAATTCAGTTTGGACCGAATAATGAACACCCCTAAGGGGGTATATGTGCCACTGGCCGCAACTAAACACCAAAGTTGGTGATTATTTTTGTATTTTTTTAAGTTCGTGCCACTGAGTGCAACCACCTCTAAAGTTCGTGCTATTTTATGCAATTTGCCCTAAAAAAAATAAAGTCGAATTTAACTTATATAAAAAAATAAAGTCGAATTTAACTTATATATATATAAAAAGTCGAATTTAACTTGGTTTTAGCCGAAAAGGAATGAATAAATAAATTACAAGGGGAAGCCTAGCCCTAGTAGAGTGTAGCTTTTTTCAATAGGGTAGACCTAAAAAGCTGATCTACCTTTTATTATTTCTCTTTTTTTTAATTATATTTTCAAAATGACCATAAAATACCTTTGGGTAACCCAAATTTTGGATAAGAGAATCAGCCTCCCCAATAAATTTGTTACGTGACATCGTATGTAGTGGAGATTCTCGCTTTACTCTATCTTTCACTCATTATAAAACCTTATGTATTGCAAATAATTTTGAATTTTTATTTTCTAAATTTTTAATATTTTTTCGTGGACATAAAAAATATGTCCAATTTCAAGCCTAAGAAAAATAATTTTTTTGGCCATTTTAGAGGAGGATTTATCTGAAAACATCCTCAGTAAAGTCGTAGCTCTTGAAGTTTGCTTTCCCACGAGTCCTCAAACGCTCCGATCAGACCAACACATCTCTATCTCTTTATGAAAAAATATCGAGTATGTGTCTGTAACTCATGTTTTAAGGGACATTACCGCAATTCCGAGTCCATTTGGACATCCCGGGTGGGAGTTTTGTGGATGGATAACCTTAACAGCATCAAACCTTGTCTACTACGTACAAAGGATTTTGGATTTTCATTTTTTGAGATTTTGAGATTTTTTCGTGGACTAATCCCTTTGAAAAAAATTAAAAAATTGTCCAATTTCAAACCTAGGAAAAATGATTTTTTTGGCCCTTTTAGAGGAGGATTTCTCTGAAAACATCCTTAGTAAAGTCATAGATCTTGAAGTTACCTTTCCCACGAGTCTTCAAACACCCCGATCGAACCAACGCATCTCTCTAACTGGCAAAAATACCAAGCATGTATCCATAACTTCCGTTCTAAGGGACATTACCGCAATTCCGGGCCCAGTTGTACGTCCCTGGTGGGATTTTTGTGTACGGATGGCCTTAACCGCATCACAACTTGCCTAGTATAAAGGAATTTGGATTTTCATTTTTTGAGATTTTGAGATTATTTCGTGCACTAACTCGTTTGAAAAAAAGTAAAAAATCTGTCCAATTTCAAACCTAGGAAAAATGATTTTTTTGGCCATTTTAGAGGAGAATTTCTCCAAAAACATCCTCAGTAAAGTCGTAGCTCTTGAGGTTAGCTTTCCCACGAGTCCTCAAACGCCCCGATCGGACCAACACATCTCTCATTCTGGATAAAATATCGAGCATGTGTTTGTAACTCCTGTTCTACGGGACATCACTGCAATTCCGGGCCCCTTTAGACATCCCAGGTGGGAGTTTTGTGGACGGATGGCCTTAACAACATTACACATTGCCTAGTGCAAAGGATTTTGGATTTTCATTCTTTAAGATTTTGAGATTTTTTTCGTGAACCAACCCCTTTGAAAAAAGTAAAAAAATTTGTCCAATTTCAAACCTAGACAAATGATTTTTTTGACCCTTTTAGAGGAGAATTTCTCTTAGAACTGGTTGATATCAAGTACTAAGGTCGATATCGAGTGCCCTTCACTCGATTTCGACTCTGCTTGTTTTTCTGCGTGCAGGTCCGAAGAGGATTTCGACTAACTTCAGTCGATATTGACCCACTTGAGTCGATATCAAGTGGTCTTCTCGTCGACGACAGGGCGATTTTGGAACTATTTAAGCGAGCGCTGACACGCTTCCTCGTGGATTCGATGCTGAAACCCTACCACTACATTGAGAGTGTAACAACCCAGAATTATAATTTCCGGGTTACGTTTCAAGGGATAAAACCCCTTGTTCGGATCTTGCAATCCAGGTACGGGTCGAGGTTTCAAATTCAATTTTTAGGTCAATAATAAAGGGGGATTTCAAGCCCTAAAAACATCGAAGGGCCGTTGGGTACCCTTGACCTGTCCTAAGACTATGTCGCGGAATCCATTTCAAACGGAAGTAAGGCGAAAACAGAGTAAAGATACAAGTGTCACGGAAGAACCGGTCAAAACCAAAGCATGAGTGTTTAATTACCATTTTACTAAATTAGGATATTAGCCATATTCTTCGATTCGCCAACAGGGAACCCCGTCATATAGACATCGAGCACTCAAATCTGCAGAGAATACCTTTAAAAGAAGAACGGGGAAAGGAGTCAGATCGAGCCACTCATGCGGGACCGGCAGTCCTCGCTGAGGCCACATAGTATGTGCTATACTTAATAAAGATGCTCTAATGCAGTACGAAATTCAAACACACTAGCATGCTCCTAGTTCATAATAATGTGCAGAAATACTGTAAAGGGGCCCAAGACAATGCCAAGTGGCATATCCCTCTCCTACCTCCACCCCTTCCGATAGGTGGAGACTGACCAGCTCGTGAATGCATTCATTCATAATCGGGGGGCACGCATGCCTAACCCGCTCCACAATAAAGCCCGCAGGCATAATATAAGGAAGTCATGACTCGATTGACTCAGGGTACCCGATGAGGCTGGGCTACCCTATGACCCTAGCAAAGACTCTAGGACTATCACAGATAACGGCCGTTCTGTTTCAAACGCATAAAGTAAACAGATGCTCAATCAATTAGTGCAACCTAAACATGATACTACATGGCATGCTTTTATGCATATGCAACACCTAACATAAAATGCAACAACGGGCATGAATGTCCAACCTGAGTAAGCCCTCTAGGGAACTTACCTGAAGATGCAGAACAGCAAGATAACACAAGCAAGGGCCCAATGCAAGTCCAAAGCAATCCAAAAGCAATACCCCTATCATCAAGCCACTTCCGTAAGCTACCAGACTAGCATTCACACACACGAACCCAAGTTCTCAACATACTCGAAACCAATCGATAATGAAACCATTTTCCAAAACCTTTAGCTTAGATCAGCATCAACCAAAATCATTTACTTCCAATCGACCCCATTGATAAAATCGTACCAACCGTATTTTCCAAACTCTTAAATCCCCCAATTAAGTCAACTCGTATTCAAAATAATTTCTCAAATCATACTTGGCCAAATTCCGACATTTATCATTTAAATCCTTAACAATATTCCCAAAATCATTTTATGAACACAATCCCGGCATGTTTATTTTCAAAATCATTTCATAAATAAAATCCGACATTTAGTCACAAAATAATTCTATTTTCACAACCATATTTATAAATCATAACTCATAATTCATTTCAAATTCCTAAAATCACAATTTAGAACAACACTAAATACATATCCCAAATAATGTCTCCTTTAAACCATTTTATAATATAAAATAATAATTTCAGAATTATATATCCTTAAAACATAATATTTTAGTAATACTACTAATTTAGTAATCAAATAAACATCATATAAATAATACATAACAACACATAAACATTAACCCAAAGCCAAAGAAATTGAATGCTGGCCGGCCCAACCCGAGACAAAAACAAGCCCAACTGAATCCAAACCTCTCAACCCGGAAAAGAAGCCCAACCCGAAACCTTATAACCCGAAAGCTAGAATCCGGATCTGGCCCAATAGAAAAGAAAGAAGAAGGCCCAGGCCAACCCATCTGATTGAAGACCCCAAACCCGAACCGGTTCCCAGGAAAAAAGAAAAAAAAGAATCCGGTTTGCCTTGAACCCGCCTTCCCCAATAGAACAGGCCCCTGTCCGACGTTGCGCGGCGGAAGAAGAAGGGAGAAGAGGAGGGGCTTCTCACCGGCGGTTCCCGACCCCAAGGCTCGCTCAATCGGACCGACATTAATTCCGACCCCAACCCAGGCAATGAGAGCTAAACGCGAGAGAAGGAGACTCACCGAGGGACTCAAAACGTCGCCGGAAAACTCGATCCGCCCGATTCGGCTTCGGAGGCAGCGAAGGAAGCTCTGAGGGGCCTGGTTTTGGACGTAAAAGGTTATAAATGTGGGTCTTTAAGGGGTTTCGATTCGGAACAGAGGATCGAAGGCTTACCGAGGCTTCTCACGCGAGACAGGGTAGATGGGCTCGGCGTCAGTGGCTCAGGGCCGCTCCTGGGTTGCTGCTCGGTTCGTCGGTGCTGGGAGAAGGAGGCCGATCCTGCTCGTCACCAAGGAAGGAGGAGCAAGGGGGGATGTTGGGCTCTCCTCTCGGCAACCAGGACGGGGGAATAGAGGCTGCGGTGGAGGCGTGGCTGGGGAGCGTGACGACGGCGGTGACTGGAATTGGTGGTGCAGAGGTGAGGTGCGGCGATATGGGGCTGGAAAATGGAGGAGGAGGGGTGTGGTATCTCCTCTTCGGCAAGACTCAAAGAGGGATGGATGAAGGGGTGAGTTTGTGTTGTCTGTACTCCAAATTAAAGATAAGAATTGAGGGGATGAGTTTTCTGAAATTATGGGGAGCTGGGTTCAAACAAAAAGGAGAAGGTAGGAGCCTGCTGCACTACACAAGCTAGGAAAGGAGGAGAGAGGCATGGGGAGCTATCAGGTTTTGGGCACAAGGAAAGGGGAGCAAGGTTTGTCATTATGCCCAAAAGAGAGTGCACAACTTGGGAGAGAAAGGATAAGATTTGCCACAATTGGATGGGAGGAAGGAGGGAGGAAGCTTTTGCTTCAATTCAACACAAGGAAATCACACAGGGATGGATTTCGGATGGACATTGAGAAAGAAGACAAAGGTGAGGGAGGAGGAAAGAAAAAGGGAAAAAAGAGAAAATAAGAGGGGTCCCAAAATCACAATTCAAGTACCCGGAAATAAATCTTGAAACCCGATCTCTCTCAACCTTATCCCGACTCAATTCAAAACGATTTTTAAATTTCCAAATTCGAGTTTAATTAATAAAATCCAAATATCATTTTTCCGAATTTTTGACATATGAAAGCAGAATAAGGTCTACTTTGCATAAATTTTAAAATTTTGCCGGAATCCGCTTTAATAGTTTCGAGTTCGATTTATTAAATTTAGGACGAGTTTTTCTTAAAATATTCGATTTAAATTCATTTTTCTGAAAATTAGGATTTAAAAATCCGAGCCTTTACAGAGAGGGATTCTTGTGTTTTATTTGATTGGACATAGAGTTGGTTTAGTTCTTATATTTGATATTTATTTCATAACTAGATTCTCCTCCATAACAAATTTTGGAGCCGTTGTCGGGGAAGTCGTAGATCCTCAGTAAAGTCGTAAATCTTGAAGTTAGCTTTCTCATGATTCCTAAAATGCCCCGATCGGACCAACATATCTCTCGTTTTGGCAAAAATATCGAGCATGTGTTCGTAACTCCTATTCTAAGGGATATTACTTCCATTCCGGGCCCATTTGGACATCCCGGGTGGGAGTTTTGTGACCGGATGACCTTAGCAGCATCACACCTTGCCTAGTGCAAAGGATTTTGGATTTTCATTTTTCGAGATTTTTTAGATTTTTTCGTGTACTAACCCCTTTGAAAAAAAGTCAAAAATTGGTCCAATTTCAAACCTAGGAAAAATGATTTCTCTGGCCCTTTTAGAGGAGGATTTCTTTGAAAAATTCCTCAGTAAAGTCGTAGCTCTTGAAGTTAGCTTTCCCAAGAGTCCTCAAACGCCCTGATCGGACCAACGCATCTCTCGTTCTGGTAAAAATACCAAACATGTATCTGTAACTCCTGTTCTAAGGGACATTACTGCAATTCCGGGCCCATTCGGACATCCCGGGTGGGAGTTTTGTGGCAGGATAGCCTTAGCTGCATCACACCTTGCCTAGTGCAAAGGATTTTGGATTTTCATTTTTCGAGAGTTTTAGATTATTTCGTGTACTAACCCCTTTGAACAAAGTCAAAAATTGGTCCAATCCCAAACATGGGAAAAATGATTTTTCTGGCCCTTTTAGAGGAGGATTTCTCTGAAAACGTCATCGGAAAAGTCGTAGCTCTTGAAGTTAGCTTTCTAACGAGTCTTCAAATGCCCCGATCAGATCAACGCATCTCTCGTTCTGGAAAAAATACCGAGCATGTGTTCGTAACTCCTTTTCTATGAGATATTACTTCAATTCGGGCCCATTTGGACATCCCGGGTTTGAGTTTTTTGGCCGGATGGCCTTAGCAGCATCACACCTTTCCTAGTAAAAAGGATTTTGGATTTTGATTATTCGAAATTTTTAGATTTTTTCGTGTAATAAACCCTTTGAAAAAAGTCGAAAAATTTGTCCAATTTCAAACCTAGAAAAAATGAGTATTCTGGCCCTTTTAGAAGAGGATTTCTTTGAAAACATACGAAGTAAAGTCTTATCTCTTGAAGTTATCTTTCCAACGAGTCCTTGATAGCATCTATTTAGCAATGATTATAGGGCATGTTTGCATCGGGGTTTGGGCCTTTGAGTTAAGTATTATATATATTTTTGGCCCTTTTTGGTTTAGTTTGGTGGAATCGGTGTCTACCGCTCGTTTGTTGTGATTTCAGGTGCTTTTGAGCGGTTTCGGTGCCAATAAGAGAGCTAAGGGAGAATGACGAGCTTCGAGGTTTCTTGGTACACTTAGAAGGCGTCAAAGATGAACTAGGAGGGACGGAATCAAGGATGTGGAGCACGGAAATCGAGGCGCGCTTGGCAAGAGACGAGGAAGCAAGGAAAGGCATACACTCGGTCGAGTGCCATATACACTCGAGCAGTTATGGTCTCGAGTGGCCTCCAGTACTTTACAGAACCAAACACTCGGCCGAGTGCCTTTGACACTCGAGATGTGTTATGCCCGAGTGTCGTCCCCTGAACCGTTTTTCTTCCGTTTTTAATTTATTTTTATTGAGGGGGTATTTAAGGGACGTTTTTTAGAGAACCAAGGAGGCCGAAAAATTTGACATTGTTGAGGGCTATTTGGAAGAACTTTGTGAGAACCCGAAGCGGAGATTCGAATCGTTTCAATTCAGAATTGGTACTTTCCCTCTTGTCTCTTATTTGTCTTTGATTTCTATGCTTAGTCTAATCGAATTGAATATGAGAATCTCCATGCTAGGCTAGTTCTCCTTGTTCTAGGGTTAGGGATAATCCCGGCGATGCGGAAATAGACTTGCTCTTCATATCGCCCGAATGATCTCTCATTTGAATTGTGATTTAATCCTATTGTACTTAATCTAATCGATGTGAATTGGTTAGACCTGATTTAGGGTTTGAGATCGAAAGAAGATAACCCTAAGTTGGAATCTAGATGGTGAATTGAGACCGAAAGGTGATCTGATCCATCAGAACTATAGGATTAAGCCTAAAGTTTAATTGTGCGAAAGTGAATTAAGCTTTTTGAGGATTAATAGGTTGTCGTCGAAATCTTAGGTTATAGTGATATTGATTGAGATCGAAAGGAGATATTGATATGATTATCACCTAGATTCTAAGAGCTAAAAGGGTCTGAATTGGTTGCATGAGACCGAAATGAGATTGTTATCCAATTCAGACACATTTGCATTGAGAGTCTGAGACCGAAAGGAGATTTGCAATTACATTAGATAACCTACCTTCACATAGAATTGGAAATGATTCGGGTGAGACTACATTTTGGTCCATTGAGGATGCATCGTTCGCAGAATCCCTAGCCCTGGAATGTCTCTCACATATATATTTCTCATCATTCTATTGTTATTTGTCACTTTCAATTATAAATTCTCTTAAATTGTTTTCTACTTTTGGGCTTGGTCAAACCGGTTTAAAGCTAATAATTGGTATTCCACCAGTCCTTGTGATACGACACTTGAATACTACAATTGACACCGTATTCTTGCGGGGTTGGTTTTAGCAACATCAGTCCTCAAACGTCCCGATCGGACAAATGCATCTCTCATTCTGGAAAAAATACCGAGCATGCATGTGTCCGTTACTTCTTTTCTATGAGATATTACTGCAATTTCGGGCCCATTTAGACATCCCGGGTGGGAGTTTTGTGGTTGAATGGCCTTAGCAGCATCACACCTTTCCTAGTGCAAAGGATTTTGAATTTTAATTATTCGAGATCATTAGATTTTTTCGTGTACTAACCCCTTTGAAAAAAGTAAAAAATTTGTCCAATTTCAAACCTAGAAAAAAGTACTATTCTGGCCCTTTTAGAAGAGGATTTCTCTGAAAACACACTAAGTAAAGTCTTATATTTTGAAGTTAGCTTTCCAACGAGTCTTCAAACGCCCCGATCGGACCAACGCATCTCTCATTCTGGAAAAAATACTGAGCATGTGTCCGTAACTCCTTTTCTATGAGATATTACTGCAATTCCGGACCCATTTGGACATCCCGGGTGGGAGTTTTGTGGCCGGATGGCCTTAGCAGCATCACACCTTCCTAGTGCAAATGATTTTGGATTTTCATTTTTTGATATTTTTAATTTTTTTGGTGGACTAAACCATTTGAAAAAAGTAAAAAATTAGTCCAATTTCAAACCTAGGAAAAATGATTTTTTCAGCCTATTTAGAGGAGGATTTCTCTGAAAACATCTTCATTAAAGTCGTATCTCTTGAATTTAGCTTTCCCACGAGTCCTCAAACCCCCAGATCAGACCAACGCATCTCTCGATTTGGCAAAAATACCGAGCATGTGTCCGTAACTCATGTTCTAAAGGATATTACTGCAATTCCGTGCCCATTTGAACATCCCGGGTTGGAGTTTTGTGGCCAGATGGCCTTAACAACATCTCACCTTTCCTAGTGCAAAGGATTTTGGATTTTCATTTTTCAATATTTATAGAATTTTTCGTGTACTAACCCCTTTGAAAAAAGTAAAAAAATTGTCCAATTTCAAACCTAGAAAAAATGATTATTCTTGCCCTTTTAGAGGAGGATTTCTCTGAAAACATACTAAGTAAAGTCTTAGCTATTGAAGTTATCTTTGCACCGAGTCCTCAAACGCCGCTATTGGACCAACGCATCCCTCGTTTTGGTAAAAATACCGAGCATGTGTCCGTAACTCCTTTTCTATGAGATATTACTGCAATTCTGGGCCCATTCGGACATCCCGGGTGGGAGTTTTGTGGCCGGATGGCCTTAGTAGCATCACACCTTCCTAGTGTAAAGGATTTTGAATTTTCATTTTTCGAGATTTTTAAATTTTTTCGTGGAATAACCTCTTTGAAAAAAGTCAAAAATTAGTCCAATTTCAAACCTAGGAAAAATGATTTTTCTGGCCCTTTTAGAGGCGGATTTCTCTGAAAACTTCCTCAGTAAAGTCGTAGCTCTTGAATTTAGCTTTTCCACGAGTCCTCAAACGCCCCGATTAGACCAACGAATCTCTTGTTCTGGTAAAAATACCGAGCATGTGTTCGTAACTCCTGTTCTAAGGGATACTACTGCAATTCCGGCCCATTTGGACATCCCGGGAGGGAGTTTTGTGGCCGAATGGACTTAGCTGCATCACACCTTGTCTAGTGCAAAGGATTTTGGATTTTCATTTTTCGAGAGTTTTAGATTATTTCGTGTACTAACCCCTTTGAACAAAGTCAAAAATTGGTCCAATCTCAAACATAGGAAAAATGATTTTTCTGGCCCTTTTAGAGGAGGATTTCTCTGAAAACGTCCTCAGAAAAGTCGTAGCTCTTGAAGTTAGCTTTCTAACGAGTCTTCAAATGCCCCGATCGGATCAGCGCATCTCTCGTTCTGGAAAAAATACCGAGCATGTGTCCATAAATCCTTTTCTAAGGGAAACTACTGCAATTCCGGGCCCATTTGGACATCCCGGGTGGGAGTTTTGTGGCCGGATGGCCTTAGAAGCATCACACCTTTCCTAGTGCAAACGATTTTGGATTTTCATTTTTCGAGATTTTAGATTTTTTCGTGTACTAACCCCTTGGAAAAAAGTCAAAAATGTGTCCAATTTCAAACCTAGAAAAAATGTTTATTCTAGCCCTTTTAGATGAGGATTTCTCTGAAAACTTCCTCAGAAAAGTCGTAGCTCTTGAATTTAGCTTTCCGACAAGTCCTCAAACGCCCTGATCGGACCAACGCATCTCTCGTTCCAGAAAAAATATCGAGCATGTGTCCGTAACTTCTGTTCTAAGGGCTATTACTGCAATTCCGGGCCCAATTAGGAATCCCGGGTTGGAGTTTTGCGGCTAGATGGCCTTAGCAGCATCACACCTTGCCTAATGCAAACGATTTTGGATTTTTATTTTTCGAGATTTTTAGATTTTTTTCGTGTACTATAACCCCTTTGAAAAAAGTCAAAAATTGGTCTAATTTCAAACCTAGGAAAAATGATTTTTCTGGCCCTTTTAGTGGAGGATTTCTCTGAAAACTTCCTTAGTAAAGTCGTAGCTCTTGAAGTTAGCTTTTCCACGAGTCCTCAAACACCCCGATCAAACCAACACATCTCTCGTTTTAATAAAAATACCAAGCATGTGTTCGTAACTCCTATTTAGAGGGATATTACTGCAATTCCGGGCCCATTCGGACATCCCGGTTGAGAGTTTTGTGGCCGGATGGTCTTAGCTGCATCACACATTTCCTAGTGCAAAGGATTATGGATTTTCATTTTTCTAGATTTTTAGATTATTTCGTGTAGTAACATCTTTGAAAAAAGTCAAAAATTGGTCCAATTTCAAACCTAGGAAAAATAATTTTTCTGGCCCTTTTGGAGGAGGATTTCTCTGAAAACTTCCTCGAAAAAGGGGTAGCTCTTGAAGTTAGCTTTTGAACGAGTCCTCAAACGCCCTGATCGAACTAATGCATCTCTCGTTCTGGAAAAAATACCGAACATGTGTCCGTAACTCATGTTCTAAGGGATATTACTGCAATTCCGGACCCATTTTGACATCACGGGTGGGAGTTTTGTGGCCGGATGGCCTTAGAAGTATCACACCTTGCCTAGTACAAACGATTTTGGAATTTCATTTTTCGGGATTTTTAGATTTTTTCGTGTACTAACCCCTTTGAAAAAAGTAAAAAATTGGTCCAATTTCAAACCTAGGAAAAATGATTTTTCTGGCCCTTTTAGAGGAGGATTTATCTGAAAACTTCCTCAGTAAAGTCGTAGCTCTTGAAGTTAGCTTTCCCACGAGTCCTCAAACGCCCCGATCGGACCAATGCCTCTCGTTCTGACAAAAATACCAAGCATGTGTCCGTAACTCCTTTTCTAAGGGATATTACTTCAATTCCGGGCCCATTGGGACATCCCGAGTGGGAGTTCTGTGGCCGGATGGCCTTAGCTGCATCAACCTTGCCTAGTGCAAAACATTTTGGATTATCATTTTTTGAGATTTTTAGATTTTTCCGTGGATTAACCCCTTTGAATAAAGTCAAAAATTGGTTCAATTTCAATCCTTGGAAAAATGATTTTTCTGTCCCTTTTAGAGGAGGATTTCTCTAAAGTATCTTTAGTAAAGTCATAGCTCTTGAAGTTAGCTTTTCCTCGAGTCCTCAAATGCCTCGATCGGAACAGCGCATCTCTCGTTCTAGCAAAAATACCGAGCATGTCTCCGTAACTTCTTTTCTAAGGGATATTACTTCAATTCCTGGCCCATTTGGATATCCCGGGTTGGAGTTTTGTGGTCGGAGAGCCTTAGCAGCATCTCACATTTCCTAGTGCAAAGGATTTTGGATTTTTATTTCTCGAGATTTTTAGATTTTTTCGTGTACTGACCCCTTTGAAAAAAGTAAAATTTTTATTTCAAACCTAGACAAAATGATTATTGGGGCGTTTGAGAACTCGTGGGAAAGCTAACTTCAAGAGCTATGACTTTACTGTGGAAGTTTTCAGAGAAATCCTCCTCTAAAAGGGCCAGAAAAATCTTTTTTCCTAGGTTTGAAATTGGACCGATTTTTGACTTTTTTCAAAGGGGCTAGTACACGAAAAAATCTAAAAATCTCAAAAAATGAAAATCCAAAATCGTTTGCACTAGGTTAGGTGTGATGCTGCTAAGGCCATCCCGCAACAGTGCAAAGGAGTTATGATTTTCATTTTTCAAGATTTTTAGATTTTTTCGTGTACTAACCCCTTTGAAAAAGTAAAAAATTGGTCCAATTTCAAACATAGGAAAAATGATTTTTCTGGCCCTTTTATAGGAGGATTTTTCTGAAAATTTCCTCAGTAAAGTCGTATCTCTTGAAGTTAGCTTTCCCATGAGTCTTCAAACGCACCGATTGAACCAACACATATCTAGTTCTGGCAAAAATACTGAGCATTTGTCTGTAACTCCTGTTCTAAGGGATATTAGTGCAATTCCGAGCCCATTTTGACATCCCGGGTGAGTGTTTTTTGGCCGGATGGCCTTAGCAGCACCACACCTTGCCTAGTGCAAAGGAATTTGAATTTTCATTTTTTGAGATTTTTAGATTTTTTTTCGTTGACTAACCCCTTCGAAAAAAGTCAAAATTTTGTCCAATTTCAAACCTTGGAAAAATGATTTTTTTGGCTCTTTTAGATGAAGATTTCTCTGAAAACATCTTCAATAAAAGTCGTAGCTCTTGAAATTAGCTTTCCCACGAGGCTTCAAATGCCCCGATTGAACCAACACATCTCTCGTTTTGACAAAATTCTCGAGCATGTGTCCATGACTCTTGTTCTAAGGGACATTATCGCAATTTCGGTCCCATTTGGGCATCCCAGGTGGGAGTTTTGTGGCTGGATGGCCTTAGCAGTATCACACCGTGCCTAGTGCAAAGAATTTTGGATTTTCATTTTTTGAGATTTTTAGATTTTTTTCATGGACTAATCCCTTCGAAAAAAAGTCAAAATTTTGTCCAATTTCAAACCTTGGATTTTTTAGGCCCTTTTAGAGGAAGATTTCTCTGAAAACATCCTCAGTAAAATCGTAGCTCCTGAAGTTGGCTTTCCCACGAGTCCTCAAACGCCGCGAGAAGACCGACGCATCTCTCGTTCCGGCAAAAATACCGAGCATGCGTCCACAACTCCTGTTCTAAGGGACATTACCGCAATTCCGGGCCCATTTGGACATCCCGGGTGGAAGTTTTGTGGCCGGATGGCCTTAGCAGCATCACACCTTATCTAGTGCAAAGGATTTTGGATTTTCAATTTTTGAGATTTTGAGATTTTTTCGTTTACTAACCCCTTTGAAAAAGTAAAAAATTGGTCCAATTTCAAACCTAGGAAAAATGATTTTTCTGGCCCTTTTATAGGAGGATTTCTCTGAAAATTTCCTTAGTACAGTCGTATCTCTTGAAGTTAGCTTTTCCATGAGTCTTCAAACGCACCGATCGAACCAACGCATATCTAGTTCTGGCAAAAATACTGAGCATTTGTCCGTAACTCATGTTCTAAGGGATATTAGTGCAATTTTGGGCCCATTTTGACATCCTGGGTGGGAGTTTTTTGGCCGGATGGCCTTAGCAGCATCACACCTTGCCTAGTGCAAAGGAATTTGGATTTTGATTTTTTGATATTTTTAGATTTTTTTCGTTGACTAACCCCTTCGAAAAAAGTCAAAATTTTGTCCAATTTCAAACCTTGGAAAAATGATTTTTTTGGCCCTTTTGTGTGACTTCAACGGCGCCTCGTAGGACTTTCCCTGGCAACGGCGCCAATTTGACGGAGGGAAAGTCGTTGATTTACCTCGCCAAAAATAATTCCCAAACGAACAAACTAGTATAGTATGCAAGTAAGGGGTCGAACCCAAGAGAATCAAGTATTTCTAAATATTGTGTATTTATCAATATAAAAAGAAACGATTTTTATGAATGAAAATAAAAGAAGATAATATTGACAAAAGCAAATAAATGATGGAAGAAAAGCGTTTCCACCTACAAGTTCTCGACTTTGGTTGGTTTTATTGATCATCGAATCCTTTTCAAGCTATTATCTTTTCCTACGAATTCCTCCCGTCTTGGTTTAAGTGGATTAAAAGTCCTACGAGTCCAATTAATCCCTTACCCCTCAATGCAACCTTAACACGGTCAAGATTTAACAAAGAGATAGCAAATAGTCCCAAGAACTTGAGCATATAAATAACACCAATTAAACACGGTAAATCAATGTTTAAGATATATGTCAACTCCCTACATAATCATGCTTCAAACACGGAATCCACAATCTTATGCGTGCTACTACGGAAATAACACAAATACGAAAGTATTAAATCCTAGCATGAAATCAATATTATCAAGGTAGCTAATCAAGATAACATCAATAACATAATCAATATCGCACAAAGAAGTTGAAAGAATTATAGAGGAAAAATAACTTAAATTAGAAACTCACAAACCACCAACCAAGTCTCGAAAGTGTAGGCGGAAACTACAAAATTAGCCAAACATGGCTTACCTAAGCTTTCTTCTCTTCAAAGGTGATTTCTCTACTTGGAATTAATTCTTTTATTAAAAACTTAAGCCTAGAACATCCTATTTATAAGTCTAATGTCTTCCATAAATAAGGTAAAAGATAGATAAACTAGATAGAAACTTCCTAAACAAACTAGATAGAAGATAGACTTTCCAAATTTAATTCAGCGTCAAATTCCGCTGGCAGCGAAAATTTCCGCTGGCAGCGAATGACGTCAATCAAGCTCCTGTTGGATTTTCGCTACCACACTCGCTACCACACTCGTTGGCAGCGAATGTCCATGCCTTAGAAAATTTTCAGCTTCTTCGGTTCCGCTTCCGCGAGTCCACCCTTCCGCTGCCGCGAGAGTCTCCATTCGCTGCCGCGAGAGCTTACATCCGCTGCAGCGAATCCGGTCGTCCGCTGGCAGCGACTCCATTCGCTGGCAGCGAGTTTCCTTTCGCTGGCAGCGAGTCATGCTGCTCCTGGACATGCTTCCGCTAACTCCAGTCGCTGGCAGCGACTCATGCTCAGGCCGGCCACCTTCTCGCACATGTTGTTGCTGACTTGATTCGCTGCAGCGGAAAGGCATTCGCTTGCAGCGAAAATCCAACAGAACACCATCACGTAGATCTTCGAAAGAGCTTTCCAACGCATGCTCATATGCGTCGATCGGACATCCGAGGCCTCCGGAAAGTGCGTTACAAGTTCAGCTCGCCGAGCGGACAGCTTTCGCGACTCGCCCTCGTTTTCGCTCTTAGACCTCGATTTCGTTCTCCGTTGCTCCTTAGGTTGTTCCATTCTCTTTGGGACTTCTTCCTTAAGCTCTACAAAGTCTCGCCTTAGCCTTACTTAGCTCCATTCCTCGTGTTCTTTGCCTCGGATCTACGAATCTACATAAAACCATCGAAATAGCGTAGATTCCGAATTTTCCCACAAAATGAATGATAATCTAATTAACACTAAAACATGATTATATAACAATGAAATGCACCGAAACTAACCTATAATGCCTATTGGAAACATGCCTTATCAAACTCCCCCACACTTAACCTTTTGCTTGTCCTCAAGCAATACAAAAACAAGAGCAAAACCATCATACCACAAATATGATCTTCAAGCACTAACCTTGTCAAAAGCAACATCAAAGTGGAGGAGCCATGAACCTGAAAGCTAACATCCTAGCAAGTATATAAGCGATTCAAAGTAAAGGCACATCTCATCCAACCTCACCGGGATTATGTGTTTACTCTCACTCTCATGTGTATAGGCTTAACAACGTATCTCTCAACTCAATCCAAAATGCAAAAAGCTACATAGAAATTGACACATATATCACATATTCTTCACCGTGGATGCCATCACTTATAAGAAACATCAAGAGGTCTTTTATCAAGGTTGTAATGAGGCTTGGTAAGAAACTAAGGTAGGAAAATATTTAGGTTTATGGTGCTAAAAATCCGGGAAAAAGGGATCCCTAAGAACAACCGGAAGAACATCACAAATCAAATACTTTCAAAACCAAAATAACTCAAACTTTCACTCTCAAAATACTCAACTAAAGAACTTTCTCTCAACCATACATTTTTCTAACTCTCACATTCATAATAAAATAAAAGGCTCTTATTCATGCTTTTTTTTTCTTTCTCTTTTTCTTTCACTTTTTTTTCTTCCAATTTTTTTTCTTTAGAGCCAAAACAATAATGCACAATGTGAGGACTAAAACCAAAATTACACACTCGTCCAAAACTTGTAACTCTCTTAACAATATCTTCTTTTCCACTCAACTAGATCAATCATTCACCAATTCTAATCCTAATTCCCGGATAGGGTAAGGCTCATCATCGACTAAGATAAATTTTTGTGGAGCTTCAAAGAAAAGGCTAAGGCTCAAATTGGCTACAAGCAAAGGACACATATGTAGGGTGGATATGGATAATAATATGGCTAAGAAAATCATGCCTCTATCATATGAAACTCATAAGTAATAAACATATAAATCGGCCTCAAATATAAATAACAATGTCAATCGCAAGAGGTAAGTACATAAGGAGAGTATAATCTCACACAAGAAAGCAAAAGGGAATAAATATGATGAAAATCCCTATAAGGCAAAAAATTCTCACTAGGATAAGTTTTGTTGGATTTCAATAATGCCCAAAACTAAGAATCATACTTGCTCAATTGAACTAACAAGTCATGCTCCAATAAAAATCATCTCAAGTATGTGACAAGGCTAGGCAATTCAATCATATTATGGAACATATATGGTAAAACTCATAAAAATAAAATAGAGGACAAACTAAGGCAAGATGGGTATTTGAAAAACACATATATGCAATGCATGCTCTTTTTGGATTTTTTTTTCTCATTTTTTTTTCATTTTCCAATGCAATAAATTAACGAAAAAAATAAACATGAATGCATAACGGAAAAATAAATATGAATGGATGCATGGATCTATGAATGCAACCCTCCCCCACACTTAAACTCTTCATTGTCCTCAATGAAAATCAAAGACAAAAAATCGTAAAAATAGGAGAGAAAGAGGGTAAAGAATAGCTCACATCATGGGAAAAGTTTCGATGGCGAAGATGATGAAGCTCGGAAGAAGAACGGTGAAGAACGACAACAACGAAGACGGACGAACCACGAGCACGGATGAATAAAGATGGCGAAGAATGAATAAGATTGGATGCGACGACAACGGACGAAGACTAGGCATCACTGCTGGATTCGCTGGCAGCGAGTGTTGGTTCGCTGTCAGCGGATGAAATCAGCCCCTATGTCGTCTGAGCGGTTGGACTCGCTGGCAGCGAATCATGATTCGCTGGCAGCGAATTTAGCAAAAATCTCTATTCTCCGGCCATTTTCTTTTCTCTTTTTTTTCCTGCATGGTTAACTCCAAAAATATTCCGAAAACATCTATCTACCATATAAAATAATTAGGAAATTTCTAATTTATTAAACAACAAAACTAATTAACTAACTAGGAATGAAATAACCAATTTAGGAAAACTTACCTCGGGTTGCCTCCCGAGAAGCGTCCTTGTTTATCGTCATAGACTCGACGGTTTATTCTTTCATTTGTTCAAGACTCACTCGGACATCGCCAATGCCCTTTTTAGCAAATCAAACTCTGGTGCACACCATCTAGGTAGGCGAGCACCACATATGAAGAAGCCGAAGTCAAAAGACGTGATGTTGAAAAAGGTCTCCAACTCTTCATATGCTCGAGCATGACTTCTTGCCGAGGGTATGTAGTACCACCAACACAGTTCCATTGGTGGTTTGTTGAAGTAATGCTCCCAAGGATCTACATATTCACCAAAATCCACAAAAGTGTAAGAAATATCATTACCTTGCTCGGGAGAAATAGTAATTGGCTCCGGACTAGGTTCCTCAATAGATGTGTTGGGGATGATTTCTTTAGGTGGAGTAGGTGCCAAAATACATGGTTCCTCACACGTGCACTCATGAGGCTCCATGTCAAAGGACATCGGGCTCCCTTCTCCATCTTTGATTGAACCATTGATGCTTGCGTCTTGGCTTCCCTCATGTATCTCGCCCGCCATTGGTTTAAAAGGTAAGGGCATGGATGCCAACTTGCACTCTTCTTCCACCTTTGCCATGTCACCCACGCAAAGGAAAAGATCCCACAATTTCGACCAATCTAAACCGTAAAAGCCTTCATTTTTCAATGATTGGGCGAATTCTTGTATCTCGGGAAGCATGCCATCTTGAACGCAAAGTACTTGTTCTTTCAAATCATCTTGAATACCCCGTGAAGCACGGTCGTCCACTAAATCTTGCACTCTTGTGAGGTAATGGTGAAAGTATTCTCCTTGGTATTGCCATAACTTCAACTCCATTGCAAACAATTAGTAACGAGGTGTCGTGAACCGTAAGATAGGTCCACGACGGGGTTAGATATATACAAATATTAATAAATGCACAAAATAAAGAAATAAACTTGATTCCCCGGCAACGGCGCCAATTTGACGGAGGGAAAGTCGTTGATTTACCTCGCCAAAAATAATTCCCAAACGAACAAACTAGTATAGTATGCAAGTAAGGGGTCGAACCCAAGAGAATCAAGTATTTCTAAATATTGTGTATTTATCAATATAAAAAGAAACGATTTTTATGAATGAAAATAAAAGAAGATAATATTGACAAAAGCAAATAAATGATGGAAGAAAAGCGTTTCCACCTACAAGTTCTCGACTTTGGTTGGTTTTATTGATCATCGAATCCTTTTCAAGCTATTATCTTTTCCTACGAATTCCTCCCGTCTTGGTTTAAGTGGATTAAAAGTCCTACGAGTCCAATTAATCCCTTACCCCTCAATGCAACCTTAACACGGTCAAGATTTAACAAAGAGATAGCAAATAGTCCCAAGAACTTGAGCATATAAATAACACCAATTAAACACGGTAAATCAATGTTTAAGATATATGTCAACTCCCTACATAATCATGCTTCAAACACGGAATCCACAATCTTATGCGTGCTACTACGGAAATAACACAAATACGAAAGTATTAAATCCTAGCATGAAATCAATATTATCAAGGTAGCTAATCAAGATAACATCAATAACATAATCAATATCGCACAAAGAAGTTGAAAGAATTATAGAGGAAAAATAACTTAAATTAGAAACTCACAAACCACCAACCAAGTCTCGAAAGTGTAGGCGGAAACTACAAAATTAGCCAAACATGGCTTACCTAAGCTTTCTTCTCTTCAAAGGTGATTTCTCTACTTAGAATTAATTCTTTTATTAAAAACTTAAGCCTAGAACATCCTATTTATAAGTCTAATGTCTTCCATAAATAAGGTAAAAGATAGATAAACTAGATAGAAACTTCCTAAACAAACTAGATAGAAGATAGACTTTCCAAATTTAATTCAGCGTCAAATTCCGCTGGCAGCGAAAATTTCCGCTGGCAGCGAATGACGTCAATCAAGCTCCTGTTGGATTTTCGCTACCACACTCGCTACCACACTCGTTGGCAGCGAATGTCCATGCCTTAGAAAATTTTCAGCTTCTTCGGTTCCGCTTCCGCGAGTCCACCCTTCCGCTGCCGCGAGAGTCTCCATTCGCTGCCGCGAGAGCTTACATCCGCTGCAGCGAATCCGGTCGTCCGCTGGCAGCGACTCCATTCGCTGGCAGCGAGTTTCCTTTCGCTGGCAGCGAGTCATGCTGCTCCTGGACATGCTTCCGCTAACTCCAGTCGCTGGCAGCGACTCATGCTCAGGCCGGCCACCTTCTCGCACATGTTGTTGCTGACTTGATTCGCTGCAGCGGAAAGGCATTCGCTTGCAGCGAAAATCCAACAGAACACCATCACGTAGATCTTCGAAAGAGCTTTCCAACGCATGCTTATATGCGTCGATCGGACATCCGAGGCCTCCGGAAAGTGCGTTACAAGTTCAGCTCGCCGAGCGGACAGCTTTCGCGACTCGCCCTCGTTTTCGCTCTTAGACCTCGATTTCGTTCTCCGTTGCTCCTTAGGTTGTTCCATTCTCTTTGGGACTTCTTCCTTAAGCTCTACAAAGTCTCGCCTTAGCCTTACTTAGCTCCATTCCTCGTGTTCTTTGCCTCGGATCTACGAATCTACATAAAACCATCGAAATAGCGTAGATTCCGAATTTTCCCACAAAATGAATGATAATCTAATTAACACTAAAACATGATTATATAACAATGAAATGCACCGAAACTAACCTATAATGCCTATTGGAAACATGCCTTATCAAACTCTCCCACACTTAACCTTTTGCTTGTCCTCAAGCAATACAAAAACAAGAGCAAAACCATCATACCACAAATATGATCTTCAAGCACTAACCTTGTCAAAAGCAACATCAAAGTGGAGGAGCCATGAACCTGAAAGCTAACATCCTAGCAAGTATATAAGCGATTCAAAGTAAAGGCACATCTCATCCAACCTCACCGGGATTATGTGTTTACTCTCACTCTCATGTGTATAGGCTTAACAACGTATCTCTCAACTCAATCCAAAATGCAAAAAGCTACATAGAAATTGACACATATATCACATATTCTTCACCGTGGATGCCATCACTTATAAGAAACATCAAGAGGTCTTTTATCAAGGTTGTAATGAGGCTTGGTAAGAAACTAAGGTAGGAAAATATTTAGGTTTATGGTGCTAAAAATCCGGGAAAAAGGGATCCCTAAGAACAACCGGAAGAACATCACAAATCAAATACTTTCAAAACCAAAATAACTCAAACTTTCACTCTCAAAATACTCAACTAAAGAACTTTCTCTCAACCATACATTTTTCTAACTCTCACATTCATAATAAAATAAAAGGCTCTTATTCATGCTTTTTTTTTCTTTCTCTTTTTCTTTCACTTTTTTTTCTTCCAATTTTTTTTCTTTAGAGCCAAAACAATAATGCACAATGTGAGGACTAAAACCAAAATTACACACTCGTCCAAAACTTGTAACTCTCTTAACAATATCTTCTTTTCCACTCAACTAGATCAATCATTCACCAATTCTAATCCTAATTCCCGGATAGGGTAAGGCTCATCATCGACTAAGATAAATTTTTGTGGAGCTTCAAAGAAAAGGCTAAGGCTCAAATTGGCTACAAGCAAAGGACACATATGTAGGGTGGATATGGATAATAATATGGCTAAGAAAATCATGCCTCTATCATATGAAACTCATAAGTAATAAACATATAAATCGGCCTCAAATATAAATAACAATGTCAATCGCAAGAGGTAAGTACATAAGGAGAGTATAATCTCACACAAGAAAGCAAAAGGGAATAAATATGATGAAAATCCCTATAAGGCAAAAAATTCTCACTAGGATAAGTTTTGTTGGATTTCAATAATGCCCAAAACTAAGAATCATACTTGCTCAATTGAACTAACAAGTCATGCTCCAATAAAAATCATCTCAAGTATGTGACAAGGCTAGGCAATTCAATCATATTATGGAACATATATGGTAAAACTCATAAAAATAAAATAGAGGACAAACTAAGGCAAGATGGGTATTTGAAAAACACATATATGCAATGCATGCTCTTTTTGGATTTTTTTTTCTCATTTTTTTTTCATTTTCCAATGCAATAAATTAACGAAAAAAATAAACATGAATGCATAACGGAAAAATAAATATGAATGGATGCATGGATCTATGAATGCAACCCTCCCCCACACTTAAACTCTTCATTGTCCTCAATGAAAATCAAAGACAAAAAATCGTAAAAATAGGAGAGAAAGAGGGTAAAGAATAGCTCACATCATGGGAAAAGTTTCGATGGCGAAGATGATGAAGCTCGGAAGAAGAACGGTGAAGAACGACAACAACGAAGACGGACGAACCACGAGCACGGATGAATAAAGATGGCGAAGAATGAATAAGATTGGATGCGACGACAACGGACGAAGACTAGGCATCACTGTTGGATTCGCTGGCAGCGAGTGTTGGTTCGCTGTCAGCGGATGAAATCAGCCCCTATGTCGTCTGAGCGGTTGGACTCGCTGGCAGCGAATCATGATTCGCTGGCAGCGAATTTAGCAAAAATCTCTATTCTCCGGCCATTTTCTTTTCTCTTTTTTTTCCTGCATGGTTAACTCCAAAAATATTCCGAAAACATCTATCTACCATATAAAATAATTAGGAAATTTCTAATTTATTAAACAACAAAACTAATTAACTAACTAGGAATGAAATAACCAATTTAGGAAAACTTACCTCGGGTTGCCTCCCGAGAAGCGTCCTTGTTTATCGTCATAGACTCGACGGTTTATTCTTTCATTTGTTCAAGACTCACTCGGACATCGCCAATGCCCTTTTTAGCAAATCAAACTCTGGTGCACACCATCTAGGTAGGCGAGCACCACATATGAAGAAGCCGAAGTCAAAAGACGTGATGTTGAAAAAGGTCTCCAACTCTTCATATGCTCGAGCATGACTTCTTGCCGAGGGTATGTAGTACCACCAACACAGTTCCATTGGTGGTTTGTTGAAGTAATGCTCCCAAGGATCTACATATTCACCAAAATCCACAAAAGTGTAAGAAATATCATTACCTTGCTCGGGAGAAATAGTAATTGGCTCCGGACTAGGTTCCTCAATAGATGTGTTGGGGATGATTTCTTTAGGTGGAGTAGGTGCCAAAATACATGGTTCCTCACACGTGCACTCATGAGGCTCCATGTCAAAGGACATCGGGCTCCCTTCTCCATCTTTGATTGAACCATTGATGCTTGCGTCTTGGCTTCCCTCATGTATCTCGCCCGCCATTGGTTTAAAAGGTAAGGGCATGGATGCCAACTTGCACTCTTCTTCCACCTTTGCCATGTCACCCACGCAAAGGAAAAGATCCCACAATTTCGACCAATCTAAACCGTAAAAGCCTTCATTTTTCAATGATTGGGCGAATTCTTGTATCTCGGGAAGCATGCCATCTTGAACGCAAAGTACTTGTTCTTTCAAATCATCTTGAATACCCCGTGAAGCACGGTCGTCCACTAAATCTTGCACTCTTGTGAGGTAATGGTGAAAGTATTCTCCTTGGTATTGCCATAACTTCAACTCCATTGCAAACAATTAGTAACGAGGTGTCGTGAACCGTAAGATAGGTCCACGACGGGGTTAGATATATACAAATATTAATAAATGCACAAAATAAAGAAATAAACTTGATTCCCCGGCAACGGCGCCAATTTGACGGAGGGAAAGTCGTTGATTTACCTCGCCAAAAATAATTCCCAAACGAACAAACTAGTATAGTATGCAAGTAAGGGGTCGAACCCAAGAGAATCAAGTATTTCTAAATATTGTGTATTTATCAATATAAAAAGAAACGATTTTTATGAATGAAAATAAAAGAAGATAATATTGACAAAAGCAAATAAATGATGGAAGAAAAGCGTTTCCACCTACAAGTTCTCGACTTTGGTTGGTTTTATTGATCATCGAATCCTTTTCAAGCTATTATCTTTTCCTACGAATTCCTCCCGTCTTGGTTTAAGTGGATTAAAAGTCCTACGAGTCCAATTAATCCCTTACCCCTCAATGCAACCTTAACACGGTCAAGATTTAACAAAGAGATAGCAAATAGTCCCAAGAACTTGAGCATATAAATAACACCAATTAAACACGGTAAATCAATGTTTAAGATATATGTCAACTCCCTACATAATCATGCTTCAAACACGGAATCCACAATCTTATGCGTGCTACTACGGAAATAACACAAATACGAAAGTATTAAATCCTAGCATGAAATCAATATTATCAAGGTAGCTAATCAAGATAACATCAATAACATAATCAATATCGCACAAAGAAGTTGAAAGAATTATAGAGGAAAAATAACTTAAATTAGAAACTCACAAACCACCAACCAAGTCTCGAAAGTGTAGGCGGAAACTACAAAATTAGCCAAACATGGCTTACCTAAGCTTTCTTCTCTTCAAAGGTGATTTCTCTACTTGGAATTAATTCTTTTATTAAAAACTTAAGCCTAGAACATCCTATTTATAAGTCTAATGTCTTCCATAAATAAGGTAAAAGATAGATAAACTAGATAGAAACTTCCTAAACAAACTAGATAGAAGATAGACTTTCCAAATTTAATTCAGCGTCAAATTCCGCTGGCAGCGAAAATTTCCGCTGGCAGCGAATGGCGTCAATCAAGCTCCTGTTGGATTTTCGCTACCACACTCGCTACCACACTCGCTGGCAGCGAATGTCCATGCCTTAGAAAATTTTCAGCTTCTTCGGTTCCGCTTCCGCGAGTCCACCCTTCCGCTGCCGCGAGAGTCTCCATTCGCTGCCGCGAGAGCTTACATCCGCTGCAGCGAATCCGGTCGTCCGCTGGCAGCGACTCCATTCGCTGGCAGCGAGTTTCCTTTCGCTGGCAGCGAGTCATGCTGCTCCTGGACATGCTTCCGCTGACTCCAGTCGCTGGCAACGAGATGCCATTCGCTGGAAGCGACTCATGCTCAGGCCGACCACCTTCTCGCACATGTTGTTGCTGACTTGATTCGCTGCAGCGGAAAGACATTCGCTGGCAGAGAAAATCCAACAGAACACCATCACGTAGATCTTCGAAAGAGCTTTCCAACGCATGCTCATATGCGTCAATCGGACATCCGAGGCCTCCGGAAAGTGCGTTACAAGTTCAGCTCGCCGAGCGGACAGCTTTCGCGACTCGCCTCCGTTTTCGCTCTTAGACCTCGATTTCCTTCTCCGTTGCTCCTTAGGTTGTTCCATTCTCTTTGGGACTTCTTCCTTAAGCTCTCCAAAGTCTCGCCTTAGCCTTACTTAGCTCCGTTCCTCGTGTTCTTTGCCTCGGATCTACGAATCTACATAAAACCATCGAAATAGCGTAGATTCCGAACTTTCCCACAAAATGAATGATAATCTAATTAACACTAAAACATGATTATATAACAATGAAATGCACCGAAACTAACCTATAATGCCTATTGGAAACATGCCTTATCAATTTCTCTGAAAACATCTTCAAGAAAAGTCGTAGCTCTTGAAGTTATCTTTCCCACGAGTCCTCAAATGCCCCGATCGGACCAACACATCTCTCGTTCTGGCAAAATTCCCGAGCATGTGTCCATGACTCCTATTCTAAGGGACATTATCGCAATTTCGGGCCCATTTGGACATCCCAGCTGGTGGGAGTTTTGTGGTCGGATGGTCTTAGAACCATCACACCTTGCCTAGTGCAAAGGATTTTGGATTTTTGTTTTTTTAGATTTTGAGATTTTTTTTCGTGGACACCCGTTTGAAAATAGTCAAAAATTTGTCCAACTTCAAACCTAGGAAAAATGATTTTTTGGGCCATTTTAGAGGAGAATATGTCCGAAAACAGTTGTAGCTCTTGAAGTTAGCTTTCCCACGAGTCCTCAAGCGCCCTGATCATACCAACTCATCTCTCGTTCTGCCAAAAATACCGAACATGTGTCCGTAACTCTTGTTCTAAGCGACATTACCGCAATTCCGGGGCCATTTGGACATCCTGGGTGGGAGTTTTGTGAATGGATGGCCTTAAAAGCATCACACCTTGTCTAGTGCAAAGGATTTTGGATTTTCTTTTTTTGAGATTTTGTATTTTTTCGTGGACAAAGCCCTTTGAAAAAAGTAAAAAATTTGTCCAATTTCAAACCTATGAAAAATGATTTTTTTGGCCTTTATCGGGAGGATTTCTGATAGCATGAAATCTACATGCTTTTATTGATTATTTCAGGTAATGGTAGATCCGAGGAGGAGACATGAGTTGATAACACATTGGATGAGAATGTCTAGTTGATCGAAGAAGCTTACATGAAGATCTCAAGAGGTCCTAAGAAGAAGAAGCGAGCCTAAACGAAGAACAAATCTGCAGAAGTTGTCGCCAGACATGCTGAACTTGTTTTGCACTTTCTGGAGGCCTCGGTTGTCCGATTTACTATTATGACCATGCGTTGGAAAGTTCTTTAAGAGAGATACAACTTTCATGTTGATGTCGAGAGCTGATTCAAGACGGAATTTCCGTGAAAGACCAATGCAGCGGCCGCCGCCAGGGACGTTGCAAAAAGAATACTGATGCTGCGGCCGCCGCATCTGTCGACAGCGATTATACGCTACCTTTTATTAAATGAAAACCCTAGAATCTTTTTATTTCTTTTATGGCCGACTTTGATGTTTTAAAAGGCCATGTTTTATGTTATTTACACAAGTTCTATTCTACTCATTCATTCATTAGATTAGGATTCAAGACGATTTTAGTGAGAGATTGAGAGCGATGTTCGCCATGGGCGGCTAAACTCTCTTCATTCTACTTGCGATTTGAAGCTTTATTTGGATTGAATTGTGAGTTTCTAATTCTTGTTCCTTATTTCCTATATTTGAATGCTTTAACTTCTTTGCGCTTATTGATTTATTGTTTTGTTCTTTCTTGTCTGGCCAACTTGTTAGATCAATTCAATTGCTAGGGTTTTGTAGATTCCTGATTGCGAACCTTAACCCAAGTAGCAAACTTGTCCCTTTAGGGCTGATTGAACTAATTGGATGGGTAGGAAGTTGGATGTGTTGTTAAATCCCTCTTTAGGGACTGCAAATACCTTGGTTAATCTCTGAACTTAAAGCTATCAATTGGGTTAAATCCTTCTTTAGGGACTGTTCGATTGATAAGGGTTTGTAGGACTGATTGGACTAGTAACTATATTAGGTCGGGACAAGGGCATTCATAGGAAGACTAAAAGGACAAGAGGAAGTTACAATATCAATTCAACCAAATAAAGTGAATAGTTGTAGGTAGATTGGTCTTCTCTAAATTGTTTTGCATCAATCTGTTTATAGTTTATTTTGTTTTCTTTCTTGTTTCAATCATCCAAAAACCCCCCTTTCACTAATTGGTAAATACACTTTGCAAAGGAATACTTGATTCTCTGTGGGATCGACCTCTTACTTGCTTGCTATACTAGTTTGTAGGTTTGAGTTTTATTTTGATACGGTTTATGCGACTAAAAACCATCCATCAATTTCTCTTAAAACATCCGTAGTAAAGTCATAGCTTTTGAAGTTAGCTTTCCCACGAGTCCTCAAACGCCCCGATCGGACTAACGTATCTCTCGTTCTGTCAAAAATACTGAGCATCTGTCCGTAACCCCTGTTCTAACTTCTAAGAGACATTACCGCAATTCCGGGCCCATTTTTTGTACATTCTGGGCACATTTGGTCATTCCGGGTGGGAGTTTTTTGGACAAATGGCCTAAACAGCATCACACCTTGCCTAGTGCAAAGGATTTTGGATTTTTATTTTTTGAGATTGTTTCGTGGACTTACCCTTTTGAAAAAAGTCAAAATTTTGTACAACTTCAAACCTAAGAAAAATGAATTTTTTGGCCATTTTAGAGGAGGATTTCTGGTGCGGGATGAACGTCGTTGGCTTTTTCATCCTTTTGCCAAATATCAATAATATCCTAACTCAATGCTCAAACCAATAGATTAGTAAACCAATAGATTGATAAACCCTGGAACTAGTATAGCAATGAAGTCCGGAGTCGAACTCACAGGGAAAAAAGGTTAATATTCCTAACAATGATTCCTTAAGACAATAGCAATAGTTTATGGAAAATTGGTAACAAAGTAAAGCGAATAGATCAATGATTGCAAAGTAGTGATAATAAGATAGAAAATGTTTCACCTGTAATTCTCGACAATGGTTGTGGTTCAAGATCCTAGGATTGATTCAATAGTATTTATAAAGCATATGTCGACTTGACTAAGGTTGATTAATCCGTAAAGAAACAATCTTTTTTTATTCAATATCACGAAAGAATAGCATTAAACACTCAAGTTCTGAGACCAATTGGCATATCGATTCAACGCAAATAGAAGACATGGAAGCAACCCTCTCGGCCCTATGAACATCTACTCGACATAGATCAATCGAAATCATCTACTAAAAAGACATAGAAATATCACTTAATCAATGACTTTGTTTGCTATCTAGAAAACAACAACGAATTCATAGCATAGATGCAATTCTTAACATGGTGATCAATCATAGAAAGGAACACAAATATAATCAATAAGAACAAGATGATAAATATACTTAGAAATAACTAATTGAAATCAAATACTCACAATTCATTCAACCATGTCTTCGAATCACAGGCGAAACTATGAGTTTAGCAACTCATAGCCAAAGTAACGCTCATCTCTCTCAAAGTATTTCTCTCCTCTCAACAAAGTAGCACACGACATTTTTCTATCAGCTTGGAATGTGTACTTTTTTCCAAAATGGGGTACTCCACGAAAAATCCCAAATTCTAAAAAAATGTAGAACCCAAAATTATTTAGACTAGGCAATGTGTGATGCTAATTAGGCAATTGGTCTATGAAACGCCCACCCGAGATGCCCAAATAGCCCCGGAATGAAGGTAACGTGCCTCACTCTAGGAGTTACGGACACATGCTTGGTATTTCTGGCAAAACCAGAGCTACATTGGTCCGATCGAGCCATCTGAGAACTCTCTGGAAAGTTAACTTCAAGGCCTACGACTTTACTGAGGATGTCTTCTGAGAAATCCCCTTCGAAAATGCCCAAAAAAAAAATCATTTTTCCATCAACTTGGAATGTGGATTTTTTTTCAAATGGGGGAGTCTATGAAAAATCCCAATAGTCAGCTGTTTTCTTAACAAAGGATTAGTAATGTTGGTAACTAAACACTAAACTCTAGAGCTATAACATCATTGATCTTTTATAATCAACCAAATACATACATTTCTCAAATTAAACTTCTTATGCAAACAATGATGTCAAAAATCTTATAACAACTATGTGTGATTGTGCATATGGCACCCTTATTTTTAGTTAACTACAAACCTCATACAATAGTATCAACATATACAATCTCTAATGAAAAGCAATATATTTTGAATCGATATCAGCCACCATCACAAAACACGCACTCCTTCGCCCAAGCAGAGATGCATTATCTATTATTGGAATATAGGATTATCCCACATTACTGTTAAACTTTATAAAATCGATACGAAGTATTTATCTCACAAAGTCACAAAAGTATATAGCAAACAATTGTTTTCACCACTCAATCCTTTTCTTATCAACTTATTTTCAAATCTTCATTACAAATGTATCACACCATTTATGATTATCTCTCTTCTTTTTTATATACATGAAACAAATCTAAACTAATTATCTATGTTGTATACTTGTATCATGCCTCGTATATAGAGAACTTCCAATATTGTCCGACCAAAATAAAATATTTCAAAAAAATATGTAAACCAATAACAAATTGACACGTGGCGTAGTCTCCTCACCCCGAAGACTAGTTTAGACGACAATTCACATTTCTTCTTCCCCAAACCTTGTTCGCCCTTTGATTGTGCTTTTCCCAAATCCATTCCTCTTTACATCCAAATTCCAAAATTCCCCTTTTGTCAATGAAAACCCTAAATCACGAACACGACGACATCGACAAGGATTTCTTGATCTTCAATGGCGTCAACGGAAAAAACCAAGCCTCGCCAAGCACTGGTATCGAGCTCATCACCATCACCCCCAGCCACGCCTCCTACACCAGCCTCCGCGACGTGATCGGCGGGGCCTCGTCGCCGTCGGCGCCGGCATCTCCCAGCTGGAAGAGCTGCCGCGAGGACGTCCCGATCAGGAACCCTCTGGTGAAGCAGGCGGCGATTTCTTACTTGCAGCCATTGTCGTCGCCGCCGGGGACCGAAGATCGGAGCTGGACGGAGAAGATCACTGCGAATCTGAATAGATGCTTCCTTGGCGACGTCGACGACGACGGTGTTGAGCTGGGGTGCATGAGTCCGCTAGACGGTGCCGTTGTGGCTCCGATTAAGGAGGTTTTAGGGAGGATCTTCAGGGCGTTCTGGACGGCGGAGGATCATCAAGATTGAATTTTTAGGGTTTTTCGTCTTTTATTTTTGTGAATTTGGGGAGTGAATTAAATTTTTGGGAAGCTCTATTTTGACTGGTAGATGAGATAGGTCAAAGTCAACAACAACTTGATCAGTTGTAGTTCTACACAGAATTTTTTTTCTTTGAAAAAAAATATTCCCACCCATCTCGTTTGTTTTTTAGATGGTGGTGGTGGTGGATGTAATACAACAACTATACAAGTTGGACATACATTTGTATATTGAACATAATTAATACTCCATTTATTCGGTAAAACATATCGTTTACTATTTACGTACGGTTCTTTAAAATAATAAAAATTATATAAAATTTTTATTTTTTTATAAAAAAATAACAAGTTTGTACTTATTAATAATAACTATGAAATTGTTTAAAAAAATAGATATTTTATATAGTTTTTATCTTATAAAAAAATGTGCGTGAATAGTAGAATGACATGTTTTACCGAACGGAGATAGTTTTTTTTAATTACTCGGAATCTATAGATAAAGTTAAAGGAATTAGATATTGTTGGACAAAAATGCGCGAATAATCGTACAACACGTTTTATTTGATTTTTAATATTTGAGTTCGACCCCATTTGGTTATCCTCTTGATTCGAAGTTGTATCGATACCAAGATTTGAATGGTTTTGGTGATTTGGGCTGCACCCGAATTTAGCGGGCTGCCTACGTATCTCTTGGAAGAGAATCAAGCCTCACGTAATTCAGAGTGTTTTGGATTTTGTGTTTAGTTTGGTTTGGATTTTGTTTTCTTGTATGCATCAGAGGATGAAGTTCATGCCCACCTTCTACGAAGGGTAGCTCGAACAACACTCCACCCGAGTAACCTGAGCCCACCTTCTCGGAAGGGTAACCCAAGCACCCGCCTATCATTTGCATAGAAAACGATTTGTGATTTTGATGTGGAGTTTGATTTGTTTTGAGATATGAGATTTGACTTAAAGGTCAAATTGGGGATTGTGATTGAACTCGTTTGTGAGTTCCCTACGTACCCTTTTGGAAGGGATCAAATCAAACGTAGTTCTTGAAAAAGCCAAATTTGAATTTGGTATTTGTTTTATGACGTTTTGGTTGTGACCGAACTCAACGAGCGGACGCTTTGTATCAAGTCGGAGGAGACACTTTGGATTTGACGGAAATTTAATTTTTGGGACGACTTGGAGTCGAAAAGTGAATTTGAAGAGATTTGATTTGAAAGTTTGGATGTGACTGGACTCGGTGAGAATTTGATTTACACCGGGTTTCCTACGTATCCACTTGATTAGTGGAATCAAGTCATCGTAGTTCTAAGAGAACCACTTTAATTGGTTTGGTTTGGCGATTGAACCCGACTAGCTTTTAGCTTTATGTCGAGCTTCCTACGTACCCGTTTGGACGGGATCAATTCGGGTGTAGTTTTGTAGCGAACCAATTTAATTTGTTTGGTTTTGGCCTCATATTCATTTAAAGGGAATTTAGAGCCAAACGACTGTACCCGATATATTTTTAGAATTTAATATCAGGTTACCTACGTAACTCATAAACGAGTATCAAGTCTTTACGTAGTTCTTTTTTATAAGCAAATTTGATTTAATTTGAGAAGGGTGACTGAATCCGATATATATTGAATTTTAATATCGGATTTCCTACGTAACTCGTAAACGAGTATCAAGTCTTTACGTAGTTCTGCCTATGAACCAAGTTTATATATATTTGGTGAAACTTGATTTAAGATTTTGACTCCGTTTTTGTTTAGGAGCCGATTTGAGATTAACCCACTAGAATTAATCGGCAAAGAATATTTATGAGTTTTAATTTGACATTTTAATAAAACTCAAATTCTTAATTTATGCCGATTATAATTCTTATACTTTAGTGGGTGAGTTTTGTAATTAAGCTCACATTTTTTATCCATGAGCCGATTGATGTGCTCACATCTAGTATAATATAAACACACATTATATATTTTTTGTTTGTTTGTTTGAAAGGGCTCGGCCCAAATGAATTAAAAAAATGATCAGCCCAATCCATTTCTTATTTGACTTGTTTAACTCAGGCCATGCTCCTCTTTCTTTTCTGTACAGCACGTCACACATCATCGGCTCCTTTTATCAGAACGCATAGGCCATGCTCCTCTTTCTTTTCTGTACAACACGTCAAACGGGTACCAATCACAAGTTGGTGTAGTGGTTGTGGGGTTACATCCCATGCCAAGAGGTTCGAAGTTCGAATCCTCTTGGAAACATAGAGTCGCTTGTGAGTGGGACGGTCAACCCCTTAAATGGGACATACAGTACCCGATCCAGATGTAGAGCGACCGAGTCGATCGAACTGGACTAAGATCAAAAAAAAAAAAGCGGCGATTCTTTTGACGATCGAAGACTGTTTAGTTGGTGCCCTCCGGAGGATCGGCGTAGCAAGTGTAGCCCATAGCAAAAAGGCGGAGCCGCCAGGATCACAAGGTCGACAACACGGATGAGTGAGCCCGAAGATCAATGGGACCCGACTCCGAAGGTACGGCCAAGACAGTTCGATCAAGCGTGGTCCTGAAAGGGACTTGCCGGCAACCAACAGGCAATTTTCTTCAATTTATTTGATTTGGCCTGATATCTGTGTTTTCGATTGTGTTTGGGTTGCTCTAGAATCCCTCCTGAGTTCTTTAATTGCTCAAATTTGGGGCTCACCTGCCCAATACAAATTAATTTAGTTTGAGCGATGAATCTGAAATTCCAATTTGTGAACACCAAATTTGTTTGCATTTTTTCATGCTTTCTATGGAATTCAGATTGACATTCGCCTATTTGTGGACGGTTATTTTTTCCTTGAAAACTTCATCCAATTTGTGAACACCAAACCGACTAATTTTTTTTTGTCTGGAGAAATTAAGTCTTGATTTGCCTGGCCGATTAAAAGCTTTGTAGCAAACCATTTGAGTGGAAATTTCGCCAGAGTTTCGCCTTGATTTGGGGCATTTGATGATTCTGAAACTCAGACCACACGAAGAAGCTCGCAAGGTTCTCGAGGGTTAGGTTTCAAGAATCACACTAAGGACAAATAACATAATTTCGGCAGCAATTCGACCCGGTTTTTAGCGATTTGATGATTCCGGAACCCAGACCATGGAGAAAGCTCGCAAGGTTTTCCATGGTGGGATTCCGAGAATCGAATATAGATCAACCAAAACTACTACATTGTTTTCTGCCTGCTCTTCCTGCTGTTGATTTCCTTTTTGTTTTGGTTTTGTGGGTGGTTGCAGATGCAGGCAATGAAGGAATTGATGTCCTTTAATTGATGTGTAAAATACTAATGATATAATAGGATTAAAATGGAGATTTATAATCTGAATAATTTAGATAATTATAGTGCTTTGCTAGAAGCCAACTATAATTTATAGATTAAATTATATTTAATCTATTGCTATTTTATTCAGGTCCTATAAGGTCACACACAAAGAGTATTAGGAATTGGATAATTGATTAATAATAATAATAAGTTATTATTGTTGATATAGTTTGTGGATAGAAGATAAAAGATAAAGGTGACTTATTAGGAATAAGTTGACCTAGTTTCTACAATATATAAGGAGACTTATTGAGAATAAGTCTTAACCTTATATGGGATTATACGTGTCTCCAAAATCTCCTCCCACCACAAATCGCTTGCCTCCCTAACTCGTAGGGTGAGTTGCAATCCTTCGATCATTCGTTCTAGCAAACGGAGACAAGGAGATCCAATCCCGTGCTCGTGTGGACCAAGTAGAGGAGTCGCGCTTAAGGCTCTTTTCTCCAAAGGTGATTTCGAATCAAGGTTCCGCACAAGAAAGGTACGACTTTTCCCCTCTATATTGTTCATATCAATTCATGCATGAGATCCCGAATTAGATGTTAGAAAACAGTTTTCTACCCTTCCGCTGCGCGTCTAATTATCCAACAGTGGCATCAGAGCCTCTTGCATAAATTGATATGATCGATTGATTTTCTTGTTAGTTTTAATTCAATTTAGCAATATATTTGATATATGGAATAATTCGTATGATTGAAATTATGATTTTGATTGATTGGATAAATTTTGATACGTCAAATTAGTTCAACCTACTGTCTCTTTTGATCGAAAAACTCTGGTGAAATTAGTTCACCGCCGCCGACTCAATTTTAAGTCTATCAATTTCATACAGTACATGATTGTTCACATAAATGATTGGAATTTGTTTCCGATCTAAGCCGGTCAACCTTCTCTAAATGATTGGAATACATCGATCAGTGTATGAAATTGAAAACATACAAGAGATATGATTTCTTATATAATTAATGGAATATTTGATTTCGTAATCCTACAATTGTCAAAATTTGTAATTGTTATAAAATTTGAGTGGGAGTGGATGGGGCGGAATTAGGGTTATGGAAGACATTCATGATTTTAGTGTAAAATCTTAAATTACTTTAATTAGATATGGTAGATATCTTATCCCTAATAAAAATATTTTATCCAATTATACAAGGTAATAGTTACCATAAAATTTATTCCATATATATGATTGCTAAATTTGAATTAAATATCAAGAATATTAAATTAGTTATTTTATTAGATAATTTAATTGATTTGAGTTAAATAGTTTATTAATATGATTAATATTCTATTTCTTGTTTATATTAATTTGATTAATATTTTGATGTTATATTAATTGTGATTAATATTTATTTAATATTTGATATTATTGCATGCGGTGACTAGTTTGGCCCAAGTAGCATATAAATACGATATGCGTATCGTTATGTATTTTTGTACACGATCTGCGTATCGTTATGTATTTTTGTAATTTAATTTTTGAAAGTAAATTTATTTATACATTGTACAAAAGAAGACGTTACAAGATTCAAGGATGGAGATCCAAAAGGAGAATCAAGGATGAAGATCCAAGAAGCTAGAAGAACCTTGAAGATTTATCTTTTTGGTTTTCTTTTCATTAGGGGCCATACTAGGATCACAATTTATTTTTTGCATGTGTTTGGTTTATGCTTGCATGTTTGATTATGTTGTTTGTTCACTTGATAATTAGACTTGCATGAAAAACCTAGTTCCCTTAAAAGAAAATTGAGAGTATGCCTTTCCAATTCATAACCTATGAGGCCCTTGGAATTTGATGGATAGGTTTTGCCAAAGCAAGGTGTCCATGCTTTGACCTTGGGATAGTACGGGTAAATCTATATAAGGGATTTATAGCCTTGAATTGGTTCTACTCAACAAAAGACCAAAAGACAAAGTTTTGGATTTTGAGGCATGGGATAGATTTACATAAGATGTGATCTATCAACCAAGAGTTATAAATGTTATAACTAATAAAAGTTACTTACCTTGTCACATAAGAGTTAGGGTAGTGCCAAAGCACGCTAATGTCTTATCTGTAATAGGATCTTGGAATCATTTTATTCAAAGGGAAATTTATTTGATGGATAAAATGGCATTAGCTTATTTACATTTAAAGCATGTTCAAATTTTAAGCTTTTTGCATGACAAACATGATTCATATTTTGCATGTTCTATGTTGTAGATATCATGAACAGAAACGATAACCCAACCATCATCAATTTGCGTTCAATTCTTGAGAAGAATAAGTTGAACGGCAATAATTTCCTCGATTGGGAAAGAAATCTGAGAATTGTTCTCAGGTCTGAAGGAAAAGAGAGTGTACTTGACACCCCAATCCCAAAATTGACTGATGCCTCTACTCAAGCTGAGAAGGATCAGGAAAAACAAAGATAAGTCAGTGATTGTCACATGTCTTATGCTGGCTTCTATGGAGTCGAGCCTTCAAAAGAGGTTCGAAAAGATGGATGATTGCACCATCATTCGCACCTTGAAAGTTATGTTTCAGGAACAAGCGAGGATGGAGAGGTATGAGACTCATAAGGCAATACTTGATTGCAAACTTGAGAAAGGCAAGCCAGTTGGTCCTCATGTCTTTGAAATGATTGGTCATTTTGAAAACATGGAGAGACTTGGCCACCCCTATAGCCAAGAGTTGGCTACAGACATCATACTTCATTCTCTGCACGATGGATTTACTCAGTTCAAGCTAAACTTCAATATGAACGGAGCTGTAAAAACGCTTGAAGAGTTGCATGGGATGCTTAAGACCGCTGAGCAAAATCTAACTATGGGCAACAAGAAGGAGATCTTGATGGTCCAAAAGGGGAAAGGGTTCAAGAAAGGGGCATCTGGACAGCAGAAGAATGCAAAAGGGAAGGGTAAACCAATTACCCAACCCAAGAACACTTCTGAGAAAGCTAAAGTAGCTGCTGACCATGATTGTTTCTACTGCCATACCAAGGGTCACTGGAAGAGAAATTGCCCAAAGTATCTGGAGGATAAGAAGAATGGAACTGTGAGTTCCAATTCAGGTACGCATGTTATAGAAGTCCTATCGGCTAATGGTTCTAGCTGGGTATTCGACTCAGGCTGTGCAGGTTCTCACATTATTACGAATGTGCAGGGGCTAAAAAGGCGTAGAAGCTTGGCCAAGGGAGAGGTAGATCTTCGAACTGGAACTGGAGCAAAGGCTGCTGCACTTGCTGTTGGAGATTATAGTCTACCTTTACCTTCTGGTTTAGTTTTAGAACTTAATAATTGTTATTTTGTTCCGTCAATTACTAGAAACCTTATTGCGGCTTCTGTTTTGGATTTAGAAGGCTACAATTATTCTTGCAAAGATCAACCCTTGTCTATTTTCAAAGATAACATTTTTTATGCCGATTTTGTGTTGAGTAATGGACTCTACATTTTGGATCAAACATCCGGCATTTATAATGTAAGTACCAAAAGGCAAAAATCAGACGCAGGTGATAACACCTACCTATGGCATTGTCGATTGTGTCACATAGGCTTAAATCGCATGAAGAAGCTCCATAAAGATGGACTTTTGACATCAAATGATTGTGAATCATTTGACACATGTGAGTCATGTCTAATGGGAAAAATGACAAGGTCACCTTTTACTGGGGTAAGTGAAAGGGCAACTGAGCTCTTGGCACTAATACATACTGATGTATGTGGACCTATGAGTACAGAAGCTAGAGGTGGGTATAGATACTTCATAACTTTTACTGATGACTTGAGTAGATATGGCTATATCTACTTAATGAAGTATAAGTCTGAATCATTTGAAAAGTTCAAAGAATTTCAGAATGAAGTTGAAAACCAGCTTGACAAGAAAATTAAGGCACTCCGATCTGATCGTGGTGGTGAATATTTGAGTCAAGAGTTTGATCATCATTTGAAAAGTTGTGGGATATTATCACAACGAACTCCACCCGGAACACCCCAAATGAACGGTGTATCTGAAAGGAGAAATAGGACCCTTTTGGACATGGTTCGATCAATGATGAGTTTTGCTAATCTTCCAATATCTTTCTGGGGGTATGCTCTCACAACCGCAATGTTCACACTAAACAGGACTCCATCTAAGGCTGTAGAAAAGACACCATATGAGTTATGGACTGGAAGAGTTCCAAGTTTGTCTTTTCTCAAGGTTTGGGGATGCGAAGCATACGTAAAATGTTTACTAGCAGATAAGCTCGCACCCAAATCAGATAAATGCTTCTTTGTAGGGTACCCTAAGGAAACTAAAGGGTACTACTTCTACAATCCCACCGAGCACAAAGTGTTTGTTGCCAGGGATAGTGTCTTTTTGGAAAAAGAGTTTGTTTCCAAAAAGTCAAGTGGGAGAAATGTTGATCTCGAAGAGGTTCGAGAGAAGCAACAAACCGAGCAGCAAGAAGACATGGATCACTCCATGACTGAGGCTGTGATTTTTGAGGACCTAATTCCAGAAGAAGATGGAACTCAAACTCATACAATGGGGGAGGTGGAATTGGAGGTGCAAGACCCCATTCCCAATAAGCCACAAAATGTTGTGGTGGAACCTCTAGTTGCTCAACCCACGCGTAGATCAGAAAGGGCAAGATCGCTACCAAATAGATTTGCTGAATTCATATTGAATACAAGTCTAGACATTTTGTTGTTAGAAAGCGATGAACCCACTACATATAAGCAAGCTTTGACGAGTCCAGACTCTAAGAAGTGGCATGATGCCATGGTATCCAAAATGGATTCTATGTCTGAGAATCAAGTATGGGACTTGATAGATCCACCAGATGGGATAGTACCCATTGGGTGCAAATGGGTTTACAAACTCAAAACAGACAAGAATGGAAAGGTAAATCTATTCAAAGCAAGACTGGTTGCGAAAGGGTTTAAACAGGTTCATGGTATTGACTATGATGAAACTTTCTCACCAGTCGTTATGATTAGATCCATCCGGATACTCCTAGCAATTGCAGCTCATTATGATTATGAGATCTGGCAAATGGATGTCAAGACCGCGTTTCTAAATGGATACTTAGAAGAGGATGTGTACATGACACAGCCTGAAGGTTTTAAGGATCCACAAAATCCTAGGAAGGTATGCAAACTTAAGAAATCCATTTATGGACTTAAGCAAGCATCAAGGAGTTGGAACCTTCGATTTGATGAAGTGATCAAACAGTTTGAATTCATCAGATGTGAAGAAGAACCTTGTGTTTACAAAAAGTTTAGTGGGAGCAAAGTTGTATTCTTGGTTTTGTATGTGGATGACATACTACTCATTGGGAATGACATTCAAATGCTTGAGTCTGTAAAAGACTGGCTCAAGAAGCATTTCTCAATGAAAGACCTTGGAGAGGCAGAGTACATTTTAGGCATCAAGATCTATAGGGATAGATCCAAGAGACTCATTGGACTAAGTCAGGGAACTTATATAGATAAGGTTCTAGACAGGTTCAAAATGAAAGATTCCAAAAAGGGATTTTTGCCCATGCAACATGGTCTATATCTAAGCAAGAAGCAGTGTCCAGTAACACCTGCTGAGCTGGATAGAATGAGTCGGATCCCTTATGCATCAGCAATAGGATCCATTATGTATGCCATGATATGTACTCGCCCAGACGTTGCATTCGCCTTAAGTGTGTGCAGCAGATACCAATCGAGTCCAGGTGAAGCACACTGGAGTGCAGCTAAGAACATCCTCAAGTACTTGAGAAGAACTAAGGATGATTTCTTGGTGTATGGTGGTCATGATGAGTTGATCGTTCAAGGATACACTGATGCTAGCTTCCAGACAGATAGAGACGACTTCCGATCCCAATCCGAATACGTTTTTATTCTTAATGGAGGAGCTATGAGCTGGAAGAGCTCAAAGCAAGACACAGTAGTTGATTCTACAACAGAGGCTGAGTACATCGCTGCAGTGGATGCTGCTAAGGAAGCCATCTGGATAAGGAAGTTTTTAGCCGAGCTTGGTGTGGTTCCCAAAGGGGTTAAAGCCATTGACATTTATTGTGACAACAATGGTGCCATTGCTCAATCCAAAGAACCAAGCTCCAATTCCAAATCCAGGCACGTGCTCAGGAAGTATCACGTCATACGAGACTATGTCCAAAGAGGTGACGTGAGGCTATGCAAGATACACACGGATAACAACATAGCAGATCCGTTAACTAAACCTCTTCCCAAGCCCAAGCATGATAGTCACACTAGAGCTAAGGGACTCAAGTCCATTGGTGAATGGATTTGATTTATATGTTTAACGCATTAGATATTGATCAAGATTGTTGAAACATATTTTCATCATGTTTGTTTGAAATAAAATTTCACTATTATTCAATTATGGTTTAGAATTGAATAAAATGTCCTAATAATTTGTGATTATCAAATAGGATCGCTGCGAAAGTCGTGGTGGTTGGGACCCTATTAAGTGAACTGATATTATGAATTATGCTTTGCCATAGTCTTAATCATTAAATGGGACATAAATGATTTAATATAGACTATTATGCAAGTTGATTGATAGCGCCAAGTTTCACGGGTTATAGGGACATAGAGATGTCTAATCAATTGTATAGACAAGTATGGTGGATACTTGTTAGGCAGACCTGCCTTAAGAATTTTCAAATAAGTTGAAGAATTAAAGGTTAAAATATTATTAGTAGGTTCCTCAGACATGAGTGTGATATCCCTCTCACTTGATGATTGGTAGCCTTTGACACTGTCAACCGCTGATCCGTAAAAGGCAGTCATAAAGGCAGTGATTGGGGTTGCTAAAATTTAAGTGGGAGCTATAGTCACGCAAGATTGGAGAAGTCCTCCTATTTTGGATATTAGGATATCTGAGTAGGAATGATGTTCTGGCCACTCGAAGAGTAAGAACTGTAAAATGCATGGCCATGCTCAAATGGATTAATACGTAATCATTTGTTTGTTTGACAGCTCAAGCTCGGGATCGAGAAATAATTTGAATTGATATGGATAACATGAGATGCTATCATATCGTCAAATTGAACATTAAGTGACAAAGGAATTGAAACCGCACATCCACTTAAGGACAAGTGGGAGATTGAAGGAATTGGTGTCCTTTAATTGATGTGTAAAATACTAATGATATAATAGGATTAAAATGGAGATTTATAATCTGAATAATTTAGGTAATTATAGTGCTTTGCTAGAAGCCAACTATAATTTATAGATTAAATTATATTTAATCTATTGCTATTTTATTCAGGTCCTATAAGGTCACACACAAAGAGTATTAGGAATTGGATAATTGATTAATAATAATAATAAGTTATTATTGTTGATATAGTTTGTGGATAGAAGATAAAAGATAAAGGTGACTTATTAGGAATAAGTTGACCTAGTTTCTACAATATATAAGGAGACTTATTGAGAATAAGTCTTAACCTTATATGGGATTATACGTGTCTCCAAAATCTCCTCCCACCACAAATCGCTTGCCTCCCTAACTCGTAGGGTGAGTTGCAATCCTTCGATCATTCGTTCTAGCAAACGGAGACAAGGAGATCCAATCCCGTGCTCGTGTGGACCAAGTAGAGGAGTCGCGCTTAAGGCTCTTTTCTCCAAAGGTGATTTCGAATCAAGGTTCCGCACAAGAAAGGTACGACTTTTCCCCTCTATATTGTTCATATCAATTCATGCATGAGATCCCGAATTAGATGTTAGAAAACAGTTTTCTACCCTTCTGCTGCGCGTCTAATTATCCAACAGGCAATTGCCCAGGAAGATGAAGAAACTGCTTTTTGTAATTGTAGCAGTTGAATAAGGTAAAGAGGAAGAAGCCAGCCGGGAGAGGAAAGTCCCAAATAAACACAACAGCGGCCTTTTATAGGAGCTAGGATAGGGTCTAGGGAGCAGTTAATATAGGAGCTGGGTATGGGAATGGGGGTAAACAATTTTTTTTCTTTGTGTAACTGCATTGCATCCCACGTTTTATATATTATTTTGTAACTTCCAGCAACTGCTCATGTATGGATTGGGCTTCTTCTTCTTTAGCATATACTGGGCCTGCATTGGAATTTTCATGATCCAACTTGAACTTGCAAGTCATACCTTTAAATTTAAGGAAAGAAATCACATTTTTAGCATTTGTGTAACTTTTTTTTTTTTTTATGAAATTATGAATTCAATCAATTCACGAAAATTCACCCTTCAACAGATATTATTATCGAGTGTTATTAAATATTATGATCAAGATTTATCGAAAGGTAAATTTTCCCTTTGACGTTGTAGGGTGCGAATGATTGAAATAGTAGGAATCACTTTTAAAAGACTTTTGGGAACATTATGTTTACTCTTTATAGGGTATACATAGATGTGAGGTGGATTTTATACTGCTTAATTTGAGGGTGTGTATCATACGAAGAAGTGGTTTGGTCTGATACATGGTGTTTGATATAAATAGATATTATCAATATCACTTAATATTTAAATATCAGATTTAGGCATCGATATCATTTGATATACTGATTTTGAGGGGATATTACTTGATATGTAGATATTACTTGATATTTTGAATAAAAAAAAAAAGATATTACTTGATATCAGATTTACGCATCGATATCATTTAATATTTAGATATCGATATCATTTAATATTTGATATCATTTAATATTTAGATATCAGTATTATTTGATATATTGATTTTGAGGGGATATCAACTTATATCGATATCTTAATATCGATATTATTTGATATATTGATTTTGAGGGGATATCAACCGATATCATTTAATATTATTTGATATCTAGATATCAACTAATATCGATATCTTAATATCGAGATATTACCGATATTGATATCTTGATACCGATATCAATATCAATATCTGATATCTAGATATAACGAGGTCTAATGTCTTTATCCACTATTATTATTATTATTATTATTATTATTATTATTATTATTATTATTATTATTATTTTATAATAAATATTATTATTATAAATTACAAGAAATTAGTGGGTAGCCGAGATACTATCTAGGCCCACACTCCTTTAACGATAATAAAACTAAGTCTAGTAAAAATAAAAGCTACAACACGAGCCCCGGCGTGATGAGATACCGAGACTTTCTGAATCCGCTTCAACAAGGCAACTGCATCTGTATCCAGCTCCCCCAACGACGAGAAGGAAAAGGGTAGGAAACCATATCCAGCCGTCGTGCACACATCTCTATACTTGACACACTTACGTTGAGCAGCAGCAGAAACAACACGGTCTGGGACAAAGTCAGACACCCCTGACTGAGTCAAAGGGGAGGACCCCGTCAGATCAACACACACATCTCGCCTCCTATCCCATGAATAAAGAAGCAAATATGTCGGACGAAGAGGCTTATCATGTCCATCAACCAACCCGATATCAACTTCCTTAGCGGCAGAAATCACATCCCTATAGCAGATATCCAATAAGGTGTCGCACACAAGGTTGTGTCAATGTTTGATGCCTACAGTACCGGCGCAGGACATAGCATGATCTCCATAGACATCACCATCAAAGACCCGAGAACAAGCCGGACATGGCCTAGATACCGCAAACAAAGGAACACCCAGACGAATTATTATTATTATTATTATTATTATTTTAATTATAAACTCCAAATAGTATAGAAACAAGCTGCGCGCCAACCCCCTTAGCAATGGAAAAACAAACTCTGGTAAAAATATGAGCAGCTAGATGAGAACTAGAATCTAAGGCTAAATAGAAAGAGCGGATCCGTCACAGAAGCGCAATCGCATCCCCATCCAGCTCACCAAAGGAGGAGAAAGAAAAAGGCAAAACCCCATAACCAGCAGCAGAGCACACATCTTGATACTTGATACACTTACGCCGCACAACGTCGAGAACACATCGTCCAGGAGCGAAGGAAGCCAAGCAAGTCTGAGTGAGGGGGGAGGAACCAGTGATATCAACACACACATCTCGACCCCGATCCCAAGAGTAAAGAAGAATGTCAGCGGGCCTAAGAGGGCCGCCAAGACTGTCAACAACACCAATGTCTACCTCCTTCCCAGAGGAGATCCCAGCACGGAAGCAAATGTCAAAGAGGGTATCACGAATAAGATTATGCCGATGTTTGAGCCCAAGAGAACTCGAACACGACACAACATGATCCCCAAAAGTATCATCCTCAAAAACCCGACCACATGCAGAGCAAGGGAGACCAGCACGAAAAAGAGGGATACCCAAACGATAGCAGAGTACAGACCTGTAAGTCCTACCATTCATGGTCTGAGCGAGCCCAGAAATAGGAACTGCTCTGAGCCAATCAGATGAAAGGGGCCCATGCTGAGACCTCCACAACACCACCTACCGCGGGGTCAATGAAAAAACCGACTCAGAAGAAGCCACAATCCGGGCGAAGTACACATCTGCCAATTTCTTCATAAGTTTAGGGGCAGCGAACTCGCAATAATCATGACTAAAATCAAAACTAGTAAGACCATTGAAATCACACAGCGCAACGTCAAAAGAGGCTCCCTCACCCAGGGGCAGCCCAGCAAGGCGGAGGAGCGAGGACTGCAGGCGCGAGGCCAGAAAAGAATAATGCATGACGTAACCAACAACATAAACCCCAAGCCCACCGTACCGAAACGGAAGAGTAGCCAACCTTCACTGCCAATCACCAAACCCGGGTCCAGAAGCAGTCACAATACGCTCTAAACAGACACGGAGGGCACTGTCAAAAGTAGACTGAGCTGGGACGACGACACCCGACGGACAAGTATGCAAGGTGAAATAAAGTCTACAGATACCTGAACAAGCCCGAATCAAAAGCAGCTCACTCTACGGATCCTCAAGTTTGGAAACAAGACCCGTAAGCTCGACGGTCTTGGCCACCCGAGTCGCAACAATCTCAGCACTGTAAACAGAACAAGTACTGACAGGACCACCCAAAACCGTAACGCCAGAAACAGGCCGAGCAATGCAGACTGGGAAAACACCAGGCACCAAGCCCCTAGGATCCACGACCGGCCAAAAGACCTCAGTCTTATCCACATTAAGGTGCAACCCCAACGCAGGACCCTCAACCGCAATCAAGTCAAGAACCTGGCTAACCAAAAGAGTGTCCCCTACAATAGAGCCATCATCCAAATACCAAGCCTAGAAGCATAAATCGAACGTATCCCGGATCTTGCATATCAGAGGGTGCAAGACCAAAGCAAGGAGCAACGGACCAAGGGGATTACCCTGCTGGACCCCCTGGCAAGACCAAAGGTAGTGCTCCCCGTAGTAAAGTCGAGCAGGGCTAGAGTAACAGAACTCGACCCAACGCGAGAGGCCAGGGCACTGACGACGGACCTCCAAAAGCAGAGTAGTACGAGACTTTACAAGCCTATTCAAGGCATGCAGAATGGCCTCACCACCTTCAGAAACACCAACTCCGAACTGCAGGTCCCTAAAATACCCAGATAACTGAGGCCCAACCAAGAAAGCACCCACCTTAGACACAAGGCTTCTCCGGATCGTACCGATGGCAATAGGGCGGATACCACCCCCCCCCCCCCCCCCCCCCCCCGGTTTGACCAAGGGAGTAAGAGGGGCACTAGCAACATATTCTCCAAGAGCAGACGAACACCGACCCTCCAAAAAGATGTTCACCACACTCGTAATAGAAACAAGAAGCTCATCAGAAATAGCAACGGCCGCACCACTAAAATAGTCTAACAGATGCTGGGCCTTGAGCCCATCCCTACCACAAGAAGTACCACGCGGGAAACTCCTAATGGAATCCAAAATAATGGGCGGGAAAGCAATAACAGAAGGCTGATGGGCAAAACCACAAGGCAAAGCAGGGAGAGGGGCAAAACCACAAGGCAAAGCAGGGAAAGGGGCAAAACCACAAGGCAAAGCAGGGAGAGGGGCAACAGGGTGCTTGTCACAAAGCGCAATCAAAGTAGAATTAGAGTAGAGAGCAACACCGGAAGAAGAGAAAACCCGCATAGCAGCGGTGAAATGCCCATCAGAAATCTTCTTACGGCATTGACGGAGGTTAAGCTCCGGTGTGTGAGGCTCATCATCATCCCCAACACCCTCACTGAAAGACACAGGTGCTGCCTTCAAGGCGGCCCCAAGCAACACAGTGTCACCCCCCGGAGCGCTCCAATCAACAAGAGCACTGGCAATCGACTCCTCCTAGCGTGTACGTCGAACACCCGATCGACGATCACTACTACTCCTTGGTACAAAAGCACGCAAAACACAGATGGGCATAGCCAGTAGCCGAATCCAAGCAGCAATATCAGTAGGGGCGGCAATAACACGGTCAAGCACCCCCTTAAGGGCCCGAGCAAAACCAAGACGACAACGTGGCGGTATGGACTGAACCGTACGTAGTCCCTTGCCCAAAAGACGATCAAAAGTAATCAAATCCCATCCCAAGTCCACTTGTGCTACCCCACTATCACGTGGCACACTATCATCTAAAGGGACAGGGGATGACAAAACTGATCCCGACGTAGGCAAAGTAGGTCGCAGAACAGGGCAATCAATATTGAAAATGAAAAACAGAGCATTACCGTCACCGTCGTCTGGCGGGGAAACAACAACTCCATCGGGATGACGGCAAGGAGAACGTAACGTGTGAAGAGAACAACAAACACCACATAACCAAACGTTCAACTTTTGGAAAGTAGCCTCAGCATTGGCATAGACGACCGGAGAAGACGACAGAAGTGAACAAGTATCAGCGGCAGAGATACCAGAACCATGCCTATCCTTGAAATGACGCAAGAAGGCAGTTTTGACAAGTCCGCGCCCACCACCATTGGGGCAATTTTGGAGGCTAACAAAGGGACACAGAAAGCAGTCCTTAGGGACCTGCATGACAGCGAAACGAAGGCGCAAGATCGAAAGCAAACCCGAAACCCACGGAAACCAGTACAACCAACAAGGCTAGGGTTTGGATTTTTGGATTAAGGAAATTTGGACAAAAAGAGGGCGTGGGAAGGTGCGGCCTGTCGAGGAGGTCTTGCTGTCGGCAACCACGAAGCCATCGGAGGCCGGAGGCGGCGGCACCGCGTCGGAAAAGGAAAAGCCAGTGGGAGGGTCGGGGTTCAGCAGGGAGGGTGACTGGGATCAGGAGCAACCCATAGGCGGCGGCGTCCCGGTCAGAGTAGTCGCCTCACCGACCTGCTGTTATTCGCCAGTCGCCTAATCGCCTCACCGACCTGCTATTATTATTATTATTTTTTTTAATAATAATAATAATAATAATAATAATAATAATAATAATAATAATAATAATAATAATAATAAGAATAGGAGTTTACAAAGAATTAGTGGGGAGCCGAGAGACAATCTGGGCCCCCACTCCTTTAGCAATAGAAAACCCCACTCTAGTGAAAATATGAGCTGCATTATGAGCCCCTATATCGTGAGCGTGTGCAAATTTTTGGATCCTCTGTAGAAGGGCTATGGCGTCTGCCTCAAGTTCCCCCAATGCAGAAAAAGAAAAGGGTAAGAACCCATAACCAATGGCTTTACACTTATCCTGATACTTGACCCGCTTACGACGAGCCGCCTCGACCACCACATGTCCTGGAACAAAATCAACCATCCCAGATTGCGTCATAGGGGATGACCCTGTCAAGTCAACACAAACATCCATTCCATCATCCCACGTATAAAGAAGCACGTCCGCAGGACGGAGGGGTTTTCCGTCTCCTCCACACAAGCCAATATCAACCTCTTTACCAGCTGAGATCCCAGAACGATAACAGACATTCACCAAAGTGTCACGAACAGCATTATGACGATGTTTAATCCCCACAACACCAGCACACGACACAGCATGATCACCAAAAATGTCTCCCTCAAATACCCTGGAGCAAGCAGAACAAGGCGTCAAAATGGAAAACAAAGGGATGCCTAACCGATAGCCTAACACACAACGATACGTCTTACCATTCATAGTCTGACCCAGCCCTGAGATGGGGACAGCCCTAAGCCAGTCAGTAGCATGGTCTCGACACTGAGAACTCCACAAAGCCATCTGACGCGGTGATAAGGAAAAGGTATTCTCTGCATCTTTCGTAATCCGTGTGAAATATATGTCTGCCAGTTTCTTCATGAGTTTGGGGGCAGCGATCTCTCTTGGATTACTCAGAATATCAGTCCCTACCTTTGTATTGAAGACACGCACGGCGTCATCGAAGGCATACCCAGGTGATGCGACCTCAGTATGCTGGAGAAGCTTAATCTGCAGGCTAGCTGATTGCAAGCGCGAAGCCAAAAAAGCATAAAAGAGAGCGTCACCTGCAGAATAAACACTAAGCCCCCCAAACCTGAAGGGCAACGTGGCGAGTCTCCATTGCCAATTGCCAAAACCCGGACCCGAAGCAGTAACGATACGCTCTAGAGAACGTCGAAGGGCTAGATCAAACTTAACCTGAGCAGACTCAAAAGCACGAGGTGGACATGTACGCAGAGCAAAATAAAGTTTTGAGACACCAGTACAAGCACGCAGCAGCAACAACTCACATTGCGGGTCACCAATCTTAGCAACCGCATCCATAAGTGCGATCGTTTTGTCCACTCTCTTCATCACAAGCTCGGTACTGAACACAGAATTAACACTGACAGGTCCTCCAAGGAGCTTGACCCCATGCAACGGCCTAGCAATGTTAGGTGGAAAAACACCAGCCAACCTACTCCTCGGGTCCTCTTTCGGCCAAAAGACTTCAGTTTTATCAATATTGAGGTGCAGACCATAATTGGGCCCTTCCTCAATAATCATATGTAGAACTTTCCCCATGACTAAGGTATCTCCAAACAATAGTGCCGTCATCCAAATACCACGCCTGAAAACACACCTGAAACATCTCCCAGATTTTGCGTACCAACGGATGCAAAACTAAAGCAAAAAGAAGAGGGCCGAGAGGATCCCCTTGCTGCACCCCCTGACAAGATCGCAGAGTATGATCCCCATAGTACAATCTCGTTGGATTAGAGTAGCAAAATTCAACCCAACGAGAGATTGCAGGACAATGGTTCCGTACTTCACGGATCATAACTTCCCGCTCAACCATATTGAAAGCATTTTTAAAGTCCACTAACAACATAGTAAGACCCTCATCATCACCGCGCTCCTCAACTAAGCGATTCACAGCATGGAGAATGGCCTCCCCCCCACCCGACACACCTACTCCAAACTGAAAATCACCCAAATAACCACTCAAGGAATGACCAATCAAGGAAGCACAAACCTTGGAAACCAAACGCCTCCAGACCGTACCCACAGCAATGGGGCGAATACCCCCGCCCGGCTTGACAAGTGGTGTGAGAGGCGCACTAGCAATATACTCGCCTAAAACCTTAGGGCATTTCCCCTCTAGAAAAAGATTAACCACCTGGGTGATAGCATTAACTAACTCATCAGAAATAGCAACTGCAGCCCCACTCAAACAATCCATAAGATGTTGAGCACGCAAACCATCTCGTCCACAAGATGTACCACGTGGAAAACTCTTAATCCTGTCCAAAACAACCTCCTTAGACGAGAATAAGTTATGGTGACCAACTGGAGTAGTAGGTATGGGCGGCGGCGGAGAGAAAGGATGTTTTGCCTTTAACTCATCAATAGTGGTATTAGAATATGGGGCAATGCCAGAGGAGGAAAGGACCCTAACAGCAGCGGTGTAGTGCCCATCACAAATCTTCCTCTTACACTGTTTGATATTGCGTTCTGCCAACTCAAGGTCCTCCTCACCAGCCTCCGACAAGGGAGGAGAGGGCTCACTAAGAGTATCTGAAACAAGCTGCATAATAGTGGTCGACTCACTCCATGAACAAATAGCCTTGACTATACAATCCTCCTGCAACCGCCGCTTGTTACCAGACCTGGACTCTTGGCTACTCCTCGGGGAAAAAGTTTTAAGGATACACATAGGCATCACCAACAATCTAACCCACCCTCCGATGTCAACCGGGTTGCTGATCACCTTATCAAGAGCTCCTATCAACACCCGAGAAAACCCAAGACGACACTTTGGGGGAATAGATTTCACAGTGTGCAGCCCCTTGGAAAAGATACGGTCGAGCAGATCAATATTGAAAGCCAATTGTTGTCCATCCACCATACCAGAATCACGAACTGGTTGCACTGGTGAAGAGGTAACTTGTGGTCTAGCAAAATCATAAAGCACAAATCTAACCACACCATCCCCACAATCAGGGGGGTGTACAAACTCAGAACCCCTCCCATGGCGGCATTTAGAGCGAAGAGTATGCGTTTTAAAACATACTCCACACAACCAAATCCCCATCCTCTTAAAAGTAGTTTCGGCCGCATTGAAAACAAGAATATTAGAAGAAATAGCATCCCTTGTTGTTTCCTGAGCATCCCCCGTACAATGGCGATCCTTAAGGTGTGTGATTAAGGACGCCTTGGTAAGCCCTTGGCCACCACCATCTTGGCACCCATTGAGACCCACGAACAGACAATGAAACCGAACCGTAGCAATCGGCATCGACAAGCAACAACAAAGCACACCCAAACCAATATGCACCAAAGCAACTGATCGACAAACAAACACAACAGTAGAAGGTACCACAGCAACCGAACCACAACAACAACAAGCACTACCACAATACCACGGACGACAAACACAACAACCGATCACGAAAACCAAGGACGCTGGGAAGGAGCATAGACAATCGGCAGTTGCCCTAGAGGTCGCCGAAACAGACCGGACACCAGAGCCACCACCACCAGTGCACCCCACCACCACCGAACAAAGAGAGAGAGAGAGAGAGAGAGAGAAGACACACCTGCGCTACCACCGGACTGACCTGATGCAACGGAGAAGACAATGAGTGCCGAGACCGCTGGATGCCGGGGAACGCTAGTTGCTGAAAAAGAAGAGACACCGCCAACGCCGGGGAACACCGCCGGACTGAACTGATGCCCCAGAGACAGCGAGAGCGACTGAGAGGAAGACCCGTGCGCTGATCATCGAAGCCGCTGAACCCCACAACCGCCGAAAACTCACAGCCCCACCACCGAGATTGGGATCCGGCCTCAGGAGCGCCTGCTCTGGCCTCAGGAGCGCCTACCCCGGCCACCAAGAACCGCCGGAGGGACGGCCTGCCTGAACGCCGAGGCCGCCAGCCGTTGAACGCCGATCGATCGCCCAAATCTTCCGTGCCCTAGCAGACGTCACATTTCAAATTTATTATTATTATTATTATTATTATTATTATTATTATTATTATTATTATTATTATTATTATTATTATTATTATTATTATTATTATTATTATTATTAAAATGAATTACACAAAGTTAGTTGGAAGTCTCGTAACAAATTGAGCTCCAACCCCTTTCTGAATAGTAAATCCAACTCTATGAAATAAGAAATCACCATTATTAGACCTCGCCCCATGACTCTTTGTAACCAATTGAACCCGCTTCATAAAGCCAATAGCATCATCTCCCAGTTCCCCCAAAGTAGAGAACGCAAATGCCATGAAGCAATACCCTTTAGTAGCACAAATAATTGTATACTTCTTCTCCTTCTTTTCAGTCGCTTGGGAAACCGCCTTGCTAGGTACAAAGGAATCATTAGCTCTAGTTGTAAATGGCGAAGCCCCAACCACATCGACACAAGTGTCCCTACCTTTGTCCCACCCGTAAACCAATAAATCGCCTGGCCGCAGCTCAACACCATCATCACTGGTCATACCAGTACGCGCTTCCTTCTGAATTGTGATACCCGCCTTATAAAAAATGTCTGCCAAAACATATCGTACCATATTATGTCGGTGCTTAGTCTCGATGCCTCGACTGCAATGCAGAGCATGGTCTCCAAAGGGGTCCATCTTATCCAGCTCACAACTGGGACATGTCGGATACCCACTAAACATAGGAATAGAGAGATGGTATTGGAGGACAGAACGAAATTGGCGAGACGGCATGGTCTGAGCAAGGCCCTCAATGGGAGTAGTCAACAAAAAATCATGTGCTCTTTCTCCTCTCACTGCTTGCAAAACCTGCAGCTGCCTTGATGTCGGATTGAGTGTAGACACCAAGTTGTCATCAATGAACTTGAAGTATCGAACCGCCAATACTGACATGATTTTTTTGGGGGCGGGGGATACAAACAAGTCATCAATATCTGAACCAACACAAGCGACATACCTCGAGATAGCTTGGGTGAGAACACTATCAGAGCTAATGTCAGGATGTCTGGAAGGTGATGGCGCCAACTTACTCAAAATGGATGTCTGGAGATCAACTGTTTGGAGACGAGATGCGATGAAAGCAAAATGACTAACATCCTCAGCCGTGAGCACACCAAACCCACCAAGTTTTAAAGGAAGTGTAGCCTGGCGCCACTGCCACGGACCAAACCCTGGGCCACCGGAAGTAACTGCATGCTCAAGGGAGGCCCGAAACTCATCATCAAAACACTGTATAGCTCCGGGGAGGGCATGAGAGGGGCAAGTTCGAAGAGCAAACATCAATCTGGAGACTCCGATACAGTTTCGTAAAAGGAGCAATTCACATTGGGGATCTTCTAGCCTCCTCACAGCCTTAAGAACCTCTATCGCCTTGTCAACCCTATTCATAATCAAGCTATTACAAAATGTAGCATTGTTGCTGACTGGCCCGCCTAACAATTTCACTCCCAATTTGGGTCTAGAAATGTCAGATGGGAACAGACCAACTTCATGGCTCCGCGGATCTTCAATCGGCCAGAACAATTCAGTTTTCTGAATGTTAATGAATAGACCCAACCTCGGACCCTCGCTAATCACAATCTCAAGAGCCTTACCAACCTCCCTGGTGTCACCTGATATGGTACCATCATCTAAGTACCAAGCGTTGATGTTAAGAGCACACGAGGCATTAATTTTGGTGACAAGCGGATGCATAACTAGAGCAAACAAAAGCGGACCTAGCAGATCACCCAGATGCACACCTTGACAAGAGCGTAAAGGAACATCTTGCCAATAGAGACGAGCAGGTTGGGTATAGCAGAATTCAACCCATGGAGCAATAGAAGGGCAATGGGTGCGCACTTCCCGAATTAAAGCACTTCTATCGACGAGATTAAAAGCGTTAGAGAAGTCCACAAGAAGCAAGGACATGCCACTAACCATACCCTTATGTTGTGAGCCTAATTTGCCATGTTTTACACTTACTTTTTTTTATCGATTTATGCACGCATTTCATACATTTGGGTTAGAACAATACAGAATCTGTGTAGTTTACACTTATTTGCAATATATGGAGGTCTACACAAGTTTTGGTTATATTTCGCAGAAATCGGACGCACTTTGGAGCTTAAAGGAAACTCATGGAGAAGCCAAGAATGGTGCAGCTGGATAAAAGGCCATTTTTCATCATTCTTAGTTCTTAATCAAGCTTTGATGTCTTCATGAGAGTTGTAGCCCTCGGAAAGAGCTTTCCAACGCATGGTCATATGCGTCAATCCGACGAACGAGGACTCGGGAAAGTGCGTTTCAAGAACAGAGCAGAAAGCTGAGAGAACTCTACTCGAGATCGACTAGCATCTACTCGATCTCGACGAGCCCTGGTCGAGCACACCTGGTCGAGCAGAGCCTGATCGAGAGCCAGACCAACCCGAGCTCCGAGCCCTACTCGATCTCGAGGACCACTAGTCGAGATCGACGAAGCCTCAGCGCCATGCCCGGAGTCGACAAGGAGAGGAGCCGAGGACGACCAGGCGAGACTCGCTGCCAGCGACTCCACTCGCCGCAGCGGACCACTCGCTGCCGCGGAAGAGGCCACTCGCTGCCAGCGGATGAAGCAACTCGCGGGAGCGGAAGCGGAAGGGAAGAGCCCTACTCGATCTCGACGAACCCTTGTCGAGATCGACGAGACCTTGAGTCCAGATCCGAGCTTGCTGAGGAGACCTAGTCGACGATCATCCCTACTCGAGGTCGACAAGGCTTACTCGAGGTCGACCAGCACCAGTGACCAAGTCCGAGCCACATCGAGCAGATCTAGCCGAGGAAGTCCACTCGACGAACCATGCTACTCGAGGTCGATAAGCCCAACTCGAGGTCGACTAGAGACGTGTACAGCAGCTTCTCGACGGGACTTGTCCGACTAGACTTGGGATTCCTTGGGGCCGAAGGCGGAAGATTCTATCCGATTCCATCAAGTTCTATCCAAGGAGACAAGATCTATCAAGACACGAAGACTTACCCTATTTAGTTTTATCTTTTCTTAGTTGATTTAATTCCATTATGTCTTTTATTTATCCTTAAGCATTTTAGATATAATTTTAGATAGAGATAGATATCTTCTTTCCTAGAATAGCTAGGGAATGAAGGCTATAAATAAGGCCCTAGGGGGCTCAGTTTTATTCATTCAATTCGAATTCAATTTCAGAAGTAGAGAAGTAGTTCCACAGAGAAGTTTAGGAGTTCTAAGGTTTTTAGGGTTTTGGCTTTCTGCGAAAGTTTATTGTCGGGATTGTAAAAGGCTTTGAATATAGTTTTATGCAAGTTAGTTCTTTTTATACATCAATGTCTGCGATTGCGATGAGGCGTGAGTAGTCCACCCACTTCTGGGGATGGGGTGAGCCCGACGGTGGCCATGCGAGGCGATGCGATAAAGGTCAGATCTTTTTGTGCGATTCATCTTCTATCCCTATGAGCATGATTCTTTTGCGAGAGTTGAAGGTGATCCTTGTTTGTATTATTGAAGCGAAAGTGATCTTAATGCAACTTGGATTAATTATGTGAAAAAGGGTTAGTAACAATTAGGGTTTATGCGAGAGCCTCTATTTGCCTATTTGTTAATGACGAAAGTTATTTGATGGAAAGCATGATCTTTTGTGCCTTTATGTGTTACTTTGCATGGTTATCGTTGTGGTGTTGATACCCTGGCTTTGGAAGTCTTTTAATATATTGAAGTTAATTTCTGTCGAATTTCTGAGTTTTGGTTCGAAAATCTGCAATTTTATATTTTCTGTTTTTAGTCGACTTCGAGTAGCTTCTGTGTCCTCGTTTTATTTGCTGTTTCGCTTTGTCTTTTCTTGTTTTGCCTTGTTCTTTGCTTTTATTTTGTTTGCCCTTGCCGGGTTTATTTGTTTCTTTCCTTGTTTCTTTGTTTCTGTCTTTCTGCTACTTCTGTGAGAATTTACAGCTACCTGAGAACTGCTGACGTGCTTCCTCGTGGATTCGATCCTGATTTTCTCTTACTACAACGGGAGGAAGTCTTGTATTTATTTGCTGAGACAGGGAAATCAGTCTGATCTTTATTTTATATTTATTTCATACTTGACCATCCTCCTGCAACAACAAATTGGCGTCGTTGCCGGGGAAGCAATCATTCGCGCCTTAGGTAGTCAGTTCTCACTGTTTCTTTGAGTTACTTTTCAGGTGTATCCTTCGTTTTGGTCAAACACCTGAGTTTGACAGCTTAGACGAACCGGAGCGCTACCTACACATCCACTCTAAACTCAAAAGGATCATGGCGGCCGCTGAGACACAAGAACAGCTGGTCGCTAGGCTTACCAGGGAATTGGCCGCAAAGGATGCTGCTATCGCCGCTAAAGATGCTGCTATCACCGCTGATAGAGCAGCAAGGGAACAAGCACAGGCTGAGCTTGCCCAATATCCAACCACGACAGAGGACTACATGCATCCTACTCTCGTCGTGCCTGAATCGGCGATTCTAATCCCTGAAAACTCTTTTGAAATTCGCACTCAATTTCTTATAGAGCTGAAAAATAATGCCTTCTATGGTAGATTTAATGAGTGCGCTCTTGAGCATATTACAAACTTTTCTGACATGTGTCGTACTATTGCTGAAGGTACAACTCTGGAATATGTCAAGATGAAATCTTTCCGCTGGTCTCTCGCTGGGCCTGCACTGAAATGGCTGGAAGGGCTGAAAGCAAAATCACTCACAACCTGGGCCCAAGTAGAGCAAGAGTTTCTGAATAAATTCTTCCCACCTGCTAAAACAGCACATCTCCGCCAGAGAATCACCGCCGTCAAACAGAAGCAAGGGGAACCGCTGGCCAAAGCATGAGAGCGCTACAAGGAACTTCTGCGATCTTGCCCTACTCATGGACAACCACCCTACGTCATTCAGGAGATCTTCTTCAACTCTCTGGATCAAGTCACAAAGGACAGGATCAACCACTATACTCGCTATGAGTATCTGACAATGCCGCCAAGTGACGCATGGGGTGTGCTAGAGAAGCTCACCAACTACGACAACAAGTATGGGTCTACTGCAACCTATGAAGAGAACCCATACGCCAGGCCAGCACCATCTATGCCCCTATATGAGCCACCTAAGGAGATTGATCCTGATGTTAGGGAGCAATACTACAGAGACCAGAATAAGAAGCTCATCAAGCAAGTAAAGCATCTCTCTGTCAACCAGCCTTGCATAGAATGCGGATCGCAAAGGCACACCACTCCTGAGTGCCCACACACAGAGCAAGTCAGGCTGGCAGAGCACTATGAGGATGCAGCTTACGCAGGGGGTCCCAATCGTTACATGGGGGACCAAAGGTTTCAGCAACCACAATGGAACCAAGGTGTCCCTAGGAATCCCCCGCCCTACAGAGCTCCAGGACATCCGGAAAAGGAGCAGAAAAAGGATGATATACAGCTGGTCCTGGAGGAAATACGGAGAAACCACTCAGAAACTAGGCAATCTTTCAACTCCGTCTATACTCAGATGCAAGGTGTCAACTCTAGGCTTGGGTAAATTGATATCTGGCGGAAAACGGTTGATACACAGATAAAAGTATTGCTTGAGGACAAGCAAGCTTAAGTATGGGGTGTTTGTTGTGAGCGGAATCTGCCATGTTTTACAGCAACTTTTATATCGATTTCTGTATACATTGCATTCATTTGGGTTTAAATAGTACAGAATCTATGTAGTTTATGCTTATTTGTCAAATTATGGAATCTACACCAGTTTCTGTTTAAATCGCAGAAATCAAGGCGTTTACAGCAATTCTACAGAAGGTCGGAAAAGCTCGGAAAAACACTGCAGAAGTCCAAGGTCAAAGCAGCAGAACAAGTCTAAGAGACGAGGCTACTCGATCTCGAGTAGGCCCTACTCGACATAGACCACCATGTCCGAGCACCAGCTTGGTCGACCAGGCCTGATCGAGAACCAGACAACCCGAGCTCCGGACCCTACTCGACCTCGAGGAGAACTTGTCGAGGTCGACGAAGCCCAGACGCCCACGTCCGGAGTCGACGAGGAGAAGCTGTCCGAGGATGAAGCCGAGGACGACCAGGAGACTCGCTGCAGCGGAAGTGACCACTCGCTGCCGCGGACCAAGCCACTCGCTGCAGCGGAAGGGCCAGCTCGCGGAAGAAGACCCAACTCGATCTCGACGAACTCTTGTCGAGATTGACGAAGACCTTGAGACATGTCCGAGCATGTCCGAGCCAGTCGAGCACACCCACCCGAGGAGGCTAGTCGACAGAGCCACCCTTGTCGAGGTCGACGAGGCCAACTCGAGATCGACGAGCACCAGTGAGCCGGAGTCCGAGCCACATCGAGCAGAGTCAAGCCAAGCCGAGGAACCCAACTCGAGGTCGACGAGGCCAACTCGAGGTCAACTAGACCGCGTTCCAGAATCTTCTCGACGAGCCTTGTCCGAGTAGAATTGGCTTTGCTTGGGCGCGAAGGCGGAAGATTCTATCCGATTTGATCAAGTTCTATCTATGGAAGGCGATCTATCAACATGAAGACATACTACCCTATTTAGAATTATCTTTTTCCTAGTTGATTTAATTCCATTATGTCAAACATTTATCTTTTAAGCACTTTAGATATAGATAGATATCTTCTTTCCTAGAATAGCTAGGGAATGAAGCCTATAAATAAGGCCCTAGGGGGCTCAGTTTTATTCATTCTAGATCACAATTCCAGTTCAGATCCAATTTCGAAGAGAAGTAGTAGTTCCACAAAGAGAAGTTTAGGAGTTCTAAGGTTTTTAAGGTTTTGGCTTACAGCGAAAGTTGATTGCCAGGATTGTAAAGGCTTTGAATTTAGTTTATGCAATTCAGTTTCTTTCATCAATCAATGTCTGCGATTGCGATGAGGCGTGAGTAGTCCACCCACTTCTGGGGCTGGGGTGAGCCCGACGGTGGCCATGTGAGGCAATGCGATAAAGGTCAGATCTTTTGTGCGATTCATCTTCTATCCCTATGAGCATGATTCTTTTGCGAGAGTTGAAGGTGATCCTTGTTTGTGTTATTGAAGCGAAAGTGATCTTAATGCAACTTGGATTAATTATGTGAAAAAGGGTTAGTAACAATTAGGGTTTATGCGAGAGCCTCTATATGCCTATTTGTTAATGACGAAAGTTATTTGATGGAAAGCATGATCTTTTATGCCTTTATATGTTGTTTTGCATGGTTATCGTTGTGGTGTTGAAACCCTGGCCTTGGAGGTCTTTTTATATATTGAGTAAATTTCTGTCAAATTTCTGAATTCTGTCGAAAGTCTGCGATTTTGTGTTTTCTGTTCTTAGTCGACATAGACGAAGCCTTTGTCGATCTCGAGGAGAGTGTGGTCGAGATCGAGTAGGGAGTTGTCTTGGTCGAGTTGATTTCTTTCTGGTTTCATCGATTTACAGTTTCTGTCTTGCCCTTTTCTTGTCGATCTCGAGTTACTTTTGTCGAGATCGAGTTGCCTGATCTTTGTCGAGTTGTTTGCTTTCGTTTCTGTTTTCTATTTTTGCACTTTTCTTTGTCGAGGTCGAGGACAACTACTAGACTTCGAGTAGCTTCTGTGTCCTCGTTTTATTTGTTGCTTTGTTTTATTTTCTGTCTTTAGTTTATTCTTTGCTTTTGTCTTTGCCCTTGCCGGGTTTATTTGTCTTTTCTGCTTCTGTGCTTTTGTGTTTCTGCTGCTGTTGTGAGAATTTACAGCTACCTGAGAACTGCTGACGTGCTTCCTCGTGGATTCGATCCTAACTATTCTCTTACTACAACGGGAGGAAGTCTTGTATTTATTTGCTGAGATAGGGAAGTCAGTCTGAACTATATTTCATATTTATTTCAATACTCGATTTACTCCTGCAGTCAACAAATTGGCGCCGTTGCCAGGGAAGCAATCAATCGCGCCTTAGGTAGTCAGTTCTCACTGTTTCTTTGAGTTAGTTTGCAGGTGTATGCGTCGTTCTGGTCAAACACCTGAGTTTGACAGCTTAGACGAACCGGAGCGCTACCTACACATCCACTCCAAACTCAAAAGGATCATGATGGCCGCTGAAACACAGGAACAGCTGATCGCTAGGCTTACCAGGGAACTAGCCGCAAGGGATGCTGCTATCAACGCTAAAGATGCTGCTATCGCCGCTGAGAGAGCAGCAAGGGAACAAGCACAGGCTGAGCTTGCCCAGTATCCAACCGCGGCAGAGGACTACATGCACCCAACTCTCGTCGTGCCTGAATCGGCGATTCTAATCCCTGAAAACTCTTTTGAAATTCGCACTCAGTTTCTTATAGAGCTTAAAAATAATGCCTTTTATGGTAGATTTAATGAGTGTCCTCTTGAACATATTACTAATTTTCATGATATGTGTCGTACTCTTGCAGAAGGTACAACTCTGGAATATGTCAAGATGAAATCTTTTCGCTGGTCTCTCGCTGGGCCTGCACTGAAATGGCTGGAAGGGCTGAAAGCAAAATCACTTACAACCTGGGCCCAAGTAGAGCAAGAGTTTCTGAACAAATTCTTCCCACCTGCCAAAACAGCACATCTCCGCCAGAAAATCACCGCCTTTAAACAGCAGAAAGGGGAACCGCTGGCAAGGGCATGGGAACGCTACAAAGAACTACTTCGATCTTGCCCTACTCATGGACAGCCACCCTACATCATTCAGGAGATCTTCTTCAACTCTCTTGATCAAGTCACTAAGGACAGAATCAACAATTATACTCGCTACGAGTATCTGACAATGCCACCAAGTGACGCATGGGGAGTGCTGGAGAAGCTCACTACTTACGACAACAAGTATGGGTCTACTGCAACTTATGAAGAGAACCCATACGCTAGGCCAGCACCATCCATGCCACTCTATGAGCCATCAAAGGAGATTGATCCAGATGTGAGGGAGCAATACTACAGAGATCAGAATAGAAAGCTCATCAAGCAAGTAAAGTATCTCTTTGTCAACCAGCCTTGTATTGAATGCGGATCGCAAAGGCACACCACTCCTGAGTGCCCACACACAGAACAAGTCAGGCTGGCAGAGCACCATGAGGATGCAGCTTACGCAGGGGGTCCAAATCGCTACATGGGGGATCAAAGGTTTCAGCAACCACAGTGGAACCAAGGTGTCCCTAGGAATCCCCCGCCCTACAGAGCTCCAGGACATCCAGAAAGGGACCAGAAAAAGGATGATATACAGCTGGTCCTGGAGGAAATACGGAGAAACCACACAGAAACTAGGCAGTCCTTCAACTCCGTCTATACTCAGATGCAAGGTGTCAACTCTAGGCTTGGGGAAATGGATATATGGCGGAAAACAGTTGATACACAGATTGGTCAGCTAGCCGCAGGAATCCCCAGACAGTCAGGCGCACTCCCTGGATCTTCGGAACCAAATCCTAAGGGAAAAACTGGACACATCGCCGCTGTGAAACTCAGAAGCGGTCATCAACTGCAAGAGCCAGAGGTCGGAAAGCAGCAAGACAGCGAGGAACAGCAAGTTGAGGTCGACAAATCTCTAGTCGATCTCGACCAGATCCCAGTCGATCTCGAGGAAGGCTTACTCGACCTCGACAAGAATCTTCAAAACCTTCGTCTGCGCCGAAAAGCAACTCGACTGGACCCAATCTAGTCGACCTCGACAAAGGTCTTGTCTATGTCGAGGAGCCCCTGGTCGAGAAATCTGCAGTAACTCCGACGTCTGTTCTGGCTCCGAATCAAAAAAAGAAGCTGTCTTTCCCCACAAAATCTCTAAAGGACCCAGCGGAGAAAAAGTTTCAGCGCTTCATTAAGATGCTTCAGAAGCTCAACGTTACCATCCCCTTCACAGAAGCTCTCAATGAAATGCCGTCCTACGTCAAGTTCCTAAAGGAGATTCTGAGCAAAAAGCGATCGATGGCGGAAATCACAGAGGAGTGCAGCCATCTGGACATATTGGAGAAGAGGCCGGATCCAGGTAAGTTTGCTATAACTATTGGATTTGGTCCTTACAAAATTAATGCCCTATGTGATCTTGGAGCTAGTGTTAGTATTATGCCTTTAACGATTTGGTCCAAGATTAAGATAGGTGCCCTGGAGCCTGTGGATGCTAGACTTTATATGGCCAACAACACGGTGGTCATTCCAACAGGCATGGTGGAAAATGTCCCGGTACAAGTAGCTAAATTCTTCGTCCCTGCTGATTTCTTAATTATTGATATGCAAGAAGATCCTGCTTGTCCAATTATTTTAGGAAGACCATTTTTGAAAACGGTGGATGCCAATATAAGCGTAAGGAAAGGAGTGCTCACCTTCAACATCAGTGATGAGGTCATTGAGTATTCCTTTAACAAAACTGAAAGGCATATGGGTCCAATGGAAGAGGTCAAATCTATCTCAGCTGGCTACATCACCTGCGGGGAACCTAAGGTCAGAAATATGACCCCTGAGGAGATAGAAAAGAGGGACATGGAGGCCCAGGTGGAGGAGATCATGGCAATCCTAAAGGAAAACACAGAAAATCCAATCGACACAGACCAAGGTAAGTCGTTGTGGATTAATTATTTTTCGGATGCCTTGACAGGGACTAAGTATGGGGTCAAGATCGACCAGGGCTCCTCGACATCGAGTAGAACCCTAGTCGATCTCGACCAGACCAAGGCGACTCCACCAGCACCGGCATCGTCGAGCAGCAAACCAGTCGACGAGCCACCCTACTCGACCTCGAGTAGCCTTGTCGAGATCGACAAGATCACGTCGTCCTCGACTGCCCCTTCCTCGACGATGACAACACCGGAGCCAGGAGCCTCGTCGATCTCGACAAGTCTAGTCGAGGTCGACCACCAGTCGGCGCCACCAGACCCTGTTTTCTCGAGGAGCAAGCCACCAGAGCCAGACCCCTACTCGACCTCGAGTAGGCTACTCGAGGTCGACAAGCCCCCTTCCTCGACTTCTGCCTCTTCGACCAGGACACCACCAGCGCCTGCAGTCTCGTCGATCTCGAGGAGCCCTAGTCGAGATCGACCAAACACCGTGGTCCCCGATTCCGTCTCTGCGAAGGTGAGCCAAGGTATGGATCTTTCTTCTCCTATTTCCATTAAAGATTTATCTATACATGGGAGAGGTCTGCCTTGGTATGTGCGATTATGCAGGATTTCCAATGATGAGCCTAAGGAGTATGAAGTTGGAGACAAGCTCTATGTCTCCATATCAAAGGATCATTGGTTTCCCAACAAATTCAACAAGAAGCGGATGGGACCGTTCGTGGTGAACAAGATCCATTCTGGAGGACTACAGTTGATGGACAAGAATGGAGTCTTATTTGAGGCTCAAGCTACATGGGCCCTGCAGATGCCACCTTGAGCATAAATGGAAAGTCGGCCTAGCGACTATAAAATCTAGAGCATGTACATAGATTTTTTAGGACATTTGAGACGTTATTTTGGTTTTGAACATTGTTTTTTTGGTTTTTGGTTTTTCTTTTGTTGGTATATGTCTTCTAATTTTCAGGTCAATGGATAGAACCAAGCTACATTAATACTCGGACTAGGAGGTGCTCCATTCGAAATTTTGCAGCTCTGCACTCATGTCTTGTGAGTTTCTTTCTTTACCCTTTACATTGTTTTTTATAGAGTGAGGACACTGTAATGTTTAAGTATGGGGTGGGGGAAGGGCTTACTTTGTGCATATTGATCATATTTGACATTATTTGTGCATATTTAAAGTTTATTTCTTTGAATTGCTACATGGCTATTTTGGAATGCATTATTTGATTTATATGCTTATATGCATGTTTTCCAAAGTTTTGAAAAATGACCCCCATTGAAAATTTTGAAAAATGTCATGGAAGCTTATATTAGACTCGACGATGCAAAATTGGATTCATTAGAGATATAGCATGAAATTGCCTAGTAAAGGGAAGTCACAATGAAGTGCATATTTTGATGAAAACCATGAAAGGAGGTAAATTTGAAGTTGCTTTTGACATGTTGCATGATAAAATGATGGAGGACTTTATATTTCCATATAAATGCTCATTGTTAAATTCCCAGCCTTACCTATGCTTATGCATCACAAAAGCCATAATATGCCTTATTTCATATTTGCTCCACATAACCTAAATAAATTGCCATTCTTTACCTTATCCGGGGATTATGTTGAGAATGATGTTACATTATGGAGATTATCATATGGTGTTTGTGTTGTGATCATTATTGGAGTTTGGAAGGAAATTGTTTGAATATATGGAAAATTTAATGAGTGAAAGAAAATCCAATCACCTCAGGAGATAAAGGTAGATTGACCCTGCTCTCTGAGATAGTAGTTTGGAGAGATGGGACACATTGTGAGGAGTCCAAAGCACTAAGTATCCGGGGCCATTCATGACACCCATGTTTGCGACTCGCGAGAAGGCAGTGCTGAGGTTAGAGAGGTAAAAGCATTATTATTGAAAAAAGCAATATGAAAGGTGATGAATCAAAGAAAGAAAGAATGTGGAATGAAACTCAAAGTTTGAAAGTGATCCATTTCCCCGGATCGAAAGCACCACATTGCCAGAAATTGTCCACCTTTTTAGCCTTTTACCAATCTACTCCTTCATGAGCTTAAATTAAAGTCTTCTTGATTATCAATGCTTTGTCACTTATATTGTTTTATACATAACCCTCCTTTTGTGAGTAGATGTTGCTTTTATATATTTGCACATGCATGAATCTGCGACACTAGTACCTTTTCGAGAATGGTAATTTATTGCAGGGTTATATAAGAATGAATCTAAGATGTTGAGAGTTTGAATTCTTCCTCTGAATGACAAATAAAAGTATTGCTTGAGGACAAGCAAGCTTAAGTATGGGGTGTTTGTTGTGAGCGGAATCTGCCATGTTTTACAGCAACTTTTATATCGATTTCTGTATACATTGCATTCATTTGGGTTTAAATAGTACAGAATCTATGTAGTTTATGCTTATTTGTCAAATTATGGAATCTACACCAGTTTCTGTTTAAATCGCAGAAATCAAGGCGTTTACAGCAATTCTACAGAAGGTCGGAAAAGCTCGGAAAAACACTGCAGAAGTCCAAGGTCAAAGCAGCAGAACAAGTCTAAGAGACGAGGCTACTCGATCTCGAGTAGGCCCTACTCGACATAGACCACCATGTCCGAGCACCAGCTTGGTCGACCAGGCCTGATCGAGAACCAGACAACCCGAGCTCCGGACCCTACTCGACCTCGAGGAGAACTTGTCGAGGTCGACGAAGCCCAGATGCCCACGTCCGGAGTCGACGAGGAGAAGCTGTCCGAGGACGAAGCCGAGGACGACCAGGAGACTCGCTGCAGCGGAAGTGACCACTCGCTGCCGCGGACCAAGCCACTCGCTGCAGCGGAAGAGCCAGCTCGCGGAAGAAGACCCAACTCGATCTCGACGAACTCTTGTCGAGATCGACGAAGACCTTGAGACATGTCCGAGCATGTCCGAGCCAGTCGAGCACACCCACCCGAGGAGGCTAGTCGACAGAGCCACCCTTGTCGAGGTCGACGAGGCCAACTCGAGATCGACGAGCACCAGTGAGCCGGAGTCCGAGCCACATCGAGCAGAGTCAAGCCAAGCCGAGGAACCCAACTCGAGGTCGACGAGGCCAACTCGAGGTCGACTAGACCGCGTTCCAGAATCTTCTCGACGAGCCTTGTCCGAGTAGAATTGGCTTTGCTTGGGCGCGAATGCGGAAGATTCTATCCGATTTGATCAAGTTCTATCTATGGAAGGCGATCTATCAACATGAAGACATACTACCCTATTTAGAATTATCTTTTTCCTAGTTGATTTAATTCCATTATGTCAAACATTTATCTTTTAAGCACTTTAGATATAGATAGATATCTTCTTTCCTAGAATAGCTAGGGAATGAAGCCTATAAATAAGGCCCTAGGGGGCTCAGTTTTATTCATTCTAGATCACAATTCCAGTTCAGATCCAATTTCGAAGAGAAGTAGTAGTTCCACAAAGAGAAGTTTAGGAGTTCTAAGGTTTTTAAGGTTTTGGCTTACAGCGAAAGTTGATTGCCAGGATTGTAAAGGCTTTGAATTTAGTTTATGCAATTCAGTTTCTTTCATCAATCAATGTCTGCGATTGCGATGATGCGTGAGTAGTCCACCCACTTCTGGGGCTGGGGTGAGCCCGACGGTGGCCATGTGAGGCAATGCGATAAAGGTCAGATCTTTTGTGCGATTCATCTTCTATCCCTATGAGCATGATTCTTTTGCGAGAGTTGAAGGTGATCCTTGTTTGTGTTATTGAAGCGAAAGTGATCTTAATGCAACTTGGATTAATTATGTGAAAAAGGGTTAGTAACAATTAGGGTTTATGCGAGAGCCTCTATATGCCTATTTGTTAATGACGAAAGTTATTTGATGGAAAGCATGATCTTTTATGCCTTTATATGTTGTTTTGCATGGTTATCGTTGTGGTGTTGAAACCCTGGCCTTGGAGGTCTTTTTATATATTGAGTAAATTTCTGTCAAATTTCTGAATTCTGTCGAAAGTCTGCGATTTTGTGTTTTCTGTTCTTAGTCGACATAGACGAAGCCTTTGTCGATCTCGAGGAGAGTGTGGTCGAGATCGAGTAGGGAGTTGTCTTGGTCGAGTTGATTTCTTTCTGGTTTCATCGATTTACAGTTTCTGTCTTGCCCTTTTCTTGTCGATCTCGAGTTACTTTTGTCGAGATCGAGTTGCCTGATCTTTGTCGAGTTGTTTGCTTTCGTTTCTGTTTTCTATTTTTGCACTTTTCTTTATCGAGGTCGAGGACAGCTACTAGACTTCGAGTAGCTTCTGTGTCCTCGTTTTATTTGTTGCTTTGTTTTATTTTCTGTCTTTAGTTTATTCTTTGCTTTTGTCTTTGCCCTTGCCGGGTTTATTTGTCTTTTCTGCTTCTGTGCTTTTGTGTTTCTGCTGCTGTTGTGAGAATTTACAGCTACCTGAGAACTGCTGACGTGCTTCCTCGTGGATTCGATCCTGACTATTCTCTTACTACAACGGGAGGAAGTCTTGTATTTATTTGCTGAGACAGGGAAGTCAGTCTGAACTATATTTCATATTTATTTCAATACTCGATTTACTCCTGCAGTCAACAAGATTCTGAGCAAAAAGCGATCGATGGCGGAAATCACAGAGGAGTGCATCCATCTGGACATATTGGAGAAGAGGCCGGATCCAGGTAAGTTTGATATAACGATTGGATTTGGTCTATACAAAATTAATGCCCTATGTGATCTTGGAGCTAGTGTGAGTATAATGCCTTTAACAATTTGGTCCAAGATTAAGATAGGTGCCCTAGAGCCTGTGGATGCTAGACTATACATGGCCAACAACACGGTGGTCATCCCAACAGGCATGGTGGAAAATGTCCCAGTACAAGTAGGTAAATTCTTCGTCCCTGCTGATTTCTTAATAGTTGATATGCAAGAAAATCCTGCTTGTCCAATTATTTTAGGAAGACCATTCTTGGCGACGGTGGATGCCAACATAAGCTTAAGGAAAGGAGTGCTCACCTTCAACATCAGCGATGAGGTAATTGAGTATTCCTTTAATAAAACTGAAAGGCATGCAGGTCCGATGGAAGAGGTCAAATCTATCTCAGCTGGCTATATCACTTGCGAGGAACCCAAGGTCAGAAATATGACCCCTGAGGAGATAGAAAAGAGGGACATGGAGGCCCAGGTGGAGGAGATCATGGCAATCCTCAAGGAGAACACAGAAAATCCAATCGACACAGATCCAGGTAAGTCGTTGTGGATTCATTATTTTTCGGATGCCTTGACAGGAGCTAAGTATGGGGTCAAGATCGACCAAACCCTAGTCGATCTCGACCAAACCAAGGAGCCTCCACCAGCATCGGCATCGTCGAGCAGCAAACCAGTCGACGAGCCACCCTACTCGATCTCGAGTACGCTAGTCGAGATCGACCACCAGACGAGGAGCCCAGATCCACCCTCCTCGACGACGGCGACTCCAGGACCACAACCCTACTCGATCTCGAGTAGGCTTGTCGATGTCGACCACAACCAGGCTTCCCCATATCCCTCTTCCTCGACACAGAAGCTGCCTGACGAACCAGCCTCGTCGATCTCGACTAAGCTTGTCGAGATTGACCACCACCCGGCGCCACCAGAGCCTGCTTCATCGACGCTGCAGCAACCAGAAGGAGAGCCCTTGTCGATCTCGACAAGCCTTGTCGAGGTCGACCACCACTCGGCTCCACCAGATCCGCCCTCGTCGATGAGCAAACCACCAGGAGCGGAACCCTTGTCGAGGTCAACCAGGCTTGTCGATGTCGACCAGCCCCTGCCTTCGTCGACTTCTGAATCTTCGACAAGGACACCACCAGAGCGAGCAGTCTTGTCGAGATCGACTAGCCCTAGTCGAGATCGACCAAATACAGTAGTCCCCGATTCCGTCTCTGCGAAGGTAAGCCAAGGTATGGATCTTTCTTCTCCTATTTCCATTAAAGATTTATCTATACATGGGAGAGGTCTGCCTTGGTATGTGCGATTGTGCAGGATATCCAATGATGAGCCTAAGGAATATGAAATTGGAGACAAGCTCTATGTCTCTAAATCAAAGGATCATTGGTTTCCCAATAAATTCAACAAGAAGCGGATGGGACCGTTCGTGGTGAACAAGATTCATTCTGGAGGATTACAGCTGATAGACAAGAATGGAGTCTTATTTGAGGCCCAAGCTACATGGGCCCTGCAGATGCCACCTTGAGCATTAATGGAAAGTCGGCCTAGCGACTATAAAATCTAGAGCATGTACATAGACTTTTTAGGACATTTGAGACTTTGTTTTTGGTTTTGAACACTTTTAGTTTTGCTATTATGGGTATATGTCTTCTACTTTTCATGTTCATGGATAGAACCAAGCTATAGTCTCACTCGACCATGAGGTGCTCCATTCGAAAATTTGAGGCTCTGCACACCTGTCTTGTGAGTTTCTTTCTTTACCCTTACCTTTTTTTTTATACAGTGAGGACACTGTAATGTTTAAGTATGGGGTGGGGGAAGGGCTTACTTTATGCATATTTGATTTATTTGACATGACTTGTACATTATTTCTTGGAATTGCTACATGGCTATTTTGGAATGCATTGTTGATTTATGTGCCTATATGCATGTTTTCCAAAATTTGAGAAAAATGACCCCCATTGAAATTTTTGAATAATGTCATGGAAGCTTATATTGAACTCGACGATGCAAAATTGGATTCATTAGAGATATAGCATGAAATTGCCTAGTAAAGGGAAGTCACAATGAAGCGCATATTTTCTTGAAAACCATAAAAGGAGGAAAAATTTGATATTGCTTTTGACATGTTGCATGATAAGATGATGGAGGACTTTATATTTCCATATAATGCTCATTGTTATAATTCCTAGCCTTACCTATGCTTATGCATTACACAAAAGCCATAATATGCCTTATTTCAATATTTGCTCCACATGATCTAAATATTTTCATTCTTTACCTTATCCGGGGATTATGTTGAGAATGATGTTACATTATGGAGACGTTATATGGTTATTGTGTTGTTATTATCATTATTGGAGTTTGGCGGGAAATTGTTTGAAATATATGGAAAATTTAATGAGTGAAAGAAAATCCAATCACCTCAGGAGATAAAGGTAGATTGACCCTGCTCTCTGAGATAATAGTTTGGAGAGATGGGACACATTGTGAGGAGTCCAAAGCACTAAGTATCCGGGGCCATTCATGACACCCATGTTTGCGACTCGCGAGAAGGCAGTGCTGAGGTTAGAGAGGTAAAAACATTATTATTGATAAAAGCATTATGAAAGGCGATGAATCAAATGGAGAAGGAATGTGGAAATTCAAATTGGAAATACTCCATTTCCCAGGATCAAAAGCACCACATTGCCAAAAATTGCCCACCTTTTAGTCTTTTACCAATCTACTCCTTCATGAGCATAAATTAAAGTCTTCTTGATTATTAATGCGTTGTCATATGAATTGTTTTTGCATAAACCTCCTTTTATGAGTAGATGTTGCTTTTACATGTTTGTACATGCATGAATCTGTGACACTAGTACCTTTTCGAGGATGGTAATTGATTGCAGGGATATATAAGAATGAATCTAAGATGTTGAGAGTTTGAATTCTTCCCCTGAATGACAAATAAAAGTATTGCTTGAGGACAAGCAAGCTTAAGTATGGGGTGTTTGTTGTGAGCCTAATTTGCCATGTTTTACACTTACTTTTTTATCGATTTATGCACGCATTTCATACATTTGGGTTAGAACAATACAGAATCTGTGTAGTTTACACTTATTTGCAATATATGGAGGTCTACACAAGTTTTGGTTATATTTCGCAGAAATCGGACGCACTTTGGAGCTTAAAGGAAACTCATGGAGAAGCCAAGAATGAAGCAGCTGGAGAAAAGGCCATTTTTCATCATTCTTCATTCTTAATCAAGCTTTGATGTCTTCATGAGAGTTGTAGCCCTCGGAAAGAGCTTTCCAACGCATGGTCATATGCGTCAATCCTACGAACGAGGACTCGGGAAAGTGCGTTTCAAGAACAGAGAAGAAAGCTGAGAGAACTCTACTCGAGATCGACTAGCATCTACTCGATCTCGACGAGCCCTGGTCGAGCACACCTGGTCGAGCAGAGCCTGATCGAGAGCCACACCAACCCGAGCTCCGAGCCCTACTCGATCTCGAGGACCACTAGTCGAGATCGACGAAGCCTCAGCGCCATGCCCGGAGTCGACAAGGAGAGGAGTCGAGGACGACCAGGCGAGACTCGCTGCCAGCGACTCCACTCGCTGCCGCGGAAGAGGCCACTCGCTGCCAGCGGATGAAGCAACTCGCGGGAGCGGAAGCGGAAGGGAAGAGCCCTACTCGATCTCGACGAACCCTTGTCGAGATCGACGAGACCTTGAGTCCAGATCCGAGCTTGCCGAGGAGAGCCACTCGAGGAGACCTAGTCGACGATCATCCCTACTCTAGGTCGACAAGGCTTACTCGAGGTCGACGAGCACCAGTGACCAAGTCCGAGCCACATCGAGCAGATCTAGCCGAGGAAGTCCACTCGACGAACCATGCTACTCGAGGTCGACAAGCCCAACTCGAGCTCGACTAGAGACGTGTACAGCAGCTTCTCGACGGGACTTGTCCGACTAGACTTGGGATTCCTTGGGGCCGAAGGCGGAAGATTCTATCCGATTCCATCAAGTTCTATCCAAGGAGACAAGATCTATCAAGACATGAAGACTTACCCTATTTAGTTTTATCTTTTCTTAGTTGATTTAATTCCATTATGTCTTTTATTTATCCTTAAGCATTTTAGATATAATTTTAGATAGAGATAGATATCTTCTTTCCTAGAATAGCTAGGGAATGAAGGCTATAAATAAGGCCCTAGGGGGCTCAGTTTTATTCATTCAATTCGAATTCAATTTCAGAAGTAGAGAAGTAGTTCCACAGAGAAGTTTAGGAGTTCTAAGGTTTTTAGGGTTTTGGCTTTCTGCGAAAGTTTATTGCCGGGATTGTAAAAGGCTTTGAATATAGTTTTATGCAAGTTAGTTCTTTTTATACATCAATGTTTGCGATTGCGATGAGGCGTGAGTAGTCCACCCACTTCTGGGGCTGGGGTGAGCCCGACGGTGGCCATGTGAGGCGATGCGATAAAGGTCAGATCTTTTTGTGCGATTCATCTTCTATCCCTATGAGCATGATTCTTTTGCGAGAGTTGAAGGTGATCCTTGTTTGTATTATTGAAGCGAAAGTGATCTTAATGCAACTTGGATTAATTATGTGAAAAATGGTTAGTAACAATTAGGGTTTATGCGAGAGCCTCTATTTGCCTATTTGTTAATGACGAAAGTTATTTGATGGAAAGCATGATCTTTTGTGCCTTTATGTGTTACTTTGCATGGTTATCGTTGTGGTGTTGATACCCTGGCTTTGGAAGTCTTTTAATATATTGAAGTTAATTTCTGTCGAATTTCTGAGTTTTGGTTCGAAAATCTGCAATTTTATATTTTCTGTTTTTTGTCGACTTCGAGTAGCGTCTGTGTCCTCGTTTTATTTGCTGTTTTGCTTTGTCTTTTCTTGTTTTGCCTTGTTCTTTGCTTTTATTTTGTTTGCCCTTGTCGGGTTTATTTGTTTCTTTCCTTGTTTCTTTCTTTCTGTCTTTCTACTGCTTCTGTGAGAATTTACAGCTACCTGAGAACTGCTGACGTGCTTCCTCGTGGATTCGATCATGATTTTCTCTTACTACAACGGGAGGAAGTCTTGTATTTATTTGCTGAGACAGGGAAATCAGTCTGATCTTTATTTTATATTTATTTCATACTTGACCATCCTCCTACAACAACACCTTATCTAGTAAAAGCCTGTTAACGGAGTGGAGAATAGCTTCACCACCTCCCGACACACCCACGCCAAACTGGTGTGCCCAAATAACTGCTAAGCTCCTTGGTGACGATAGAAGCAGCAGAATTGGAAACCAATCTCCTCCAAATAGAACCTACTGCAATAGGGCGAACACCCCCACCCGGTTTCAACAACGGTGTCAAAGGAGCACTCGCTACAAATTCTGCAAGTACCCGAGGGCAAGCACCTGACAGAAAAAGGTTAACAACACCTGTGATAGCTCCAAGAAGCTCACTAGCACTGCCATCACAGACCCCACTCAGAATCTCAACGAGATGTTGCGCTCGAAGACCATCTCTCCCACAAGAAGTACCCTTGGGGAAGCTTCTAATCCGATTAAGGACTAAATCTTTACTAACTGACAAAGGCGGCACCATGAGAGGATCACTTGAAACAACCGGTGGAGGAGAAATAGGATGCTTAGCAAGGAGCTCAGCAACTGTGTCGTCATTGACAGGGGCAATCCCAGAGGACGTGAGGACCCTAATAGCAGCCGCATAATGACCATCCCCCATTTTGCGTTTACACTGAACCACATTCAACTCAAATTGAGACACATCTTTTTTCTTCTTTACCAAGCCAGAGTCGTAGGAGGCATTAGGGGTGAGAACATTCTGAACCATAGCTTGCATCCCTTCCGGCTCTTTCCACAAGGCCAAGGCAGCAGCCATAGATGCAACCTGATCCCTCTTCCTTCCAATATTCATACCTTTAAGATGGCTAGGGCTGTTACATGAGCTGAACAGCTCGGGATCGGCTCGAAAAAAGCTCGACTCGAGCTCGTTCGGTTGCATAAACAAGCCGAGCTTGAACAAGTTTTTAAGCTCGAACCGAGCCCAAGCTCGAGCCGAACTGAGCTCGAAAGCTCGTTTTTCCAAAAATGCCCCTAGGGCAAATAAAGAGCTATCTTGTATACGCTCTGCCTCCATCTTTCACTCTTTCATTTCGAAATAAAAAAGAAAAGAATGGAGCTTCTCGTACACGCTCCATCCTTCCGATTCTCTCTCTCCCGGCTCATCCCCGTCGTCGTCTCTGAGTTAGCCGTCTGATCTACATGAGAATTGAGATCCGTCTCTCATCTCTCGAGTCAAGCAGATCCCAGGCCAGACTTCGTCAACAGAAAGGCTCCGCCTAGGGTTCTTCGAACCTTCGTCATTTGTAGGTATGACAGTATGCCTTTTGTTTTTCTGCAGTTGAATTCATGGAATTTGTAATTAGATTTTTATCTAATCTAGGGTTGTAATTAGTTTGTTTTTCTGCAGCTCCTCCTAAGGTTCTTTGTTCCTCTCTCGATTGGGGCTTTTCCAAAGGTATTTTGATCAGTCTAACCACCAGATCTTAATGAGGGGTTTGGCTTTCATTTTGTTTTGTTAAACAGATCTGAAACTTTATTTTACTTAATTAAATTTAGTTCATGAATCATAATTGTTAGTTGTGTTTGAACCCATAAACAGTTGAATGGCATAGTGAGATTCTTGTTGTGTGTTTGATGTTAGGGAAATTTATGGCTAAATTAGTTTAATCAATGTGTAAATATTCGTTATTCATCAACCCTTTTGTTTGATGCTTTGTAAGATAGCTTATAAGTAAAGTATGTGTGGTTGGGATTGAGATGTATTTGTTTAATCTATGTGTAAAATGACTTGAATAAGTTAATGTAAGGTATATATAAACAAGGTGGAGTTAGGGAAGTTATCTTATCATGTATGATTCTTTGGATTCTTATGTTGATTCCTTTATATCAATCTTGTAAGAAAAAGAGTGCTTATGCAGTAGATGTTGATTCTTTTTATCTCAATCTCATTCTTTTATCTTAGTTTGTAAGAAAATATGAAAATAGAATTGAGAATATATTATATTTCTCTATGTTGTTTCTTAACATCCTCCAAACATTGCTTTGGTTTTATCCCACATATGTGCTCTAAGTTACAAATTACAAATAAAGAAGATAAAAATTTCAAATTGTTTTCTTCTTAATCTTGTCAGATATGTGCTCTCAATTACAGTATACAATATTTGTACATGTATTTGCTTTTAGCTGTGTCCTCTCAAATCTCAATCATGATAACATATTTACAGTCTTCAACTTATGTGCTCTCAGTTTTTGCAAGTGATGGAACTGGTGGTAGGGAATGAAAAATGAAAAACAATTGATTGATCAGGGCAAATGGGCACCATCTCACTGGAGTCACCGAAGAAGAGCCAAGTATTGAGCAAAATAAAGCTTGTAATTATAGTCTTTATACTTGTAGTGTAATCAAATTAGACATTGAACTTATGTTTTTTTTCCGAATTTATTCAGTTCCATATTAAAAAATGTTATGAAGTTCAGTTTGCAGTATAAAACAAAATTTGTATTTTGAACTTAGGTAAAATATATTTTGATTACGTATTGTTTGTGTAGAATACATTTTTTTGTGCAGGTGAACTGCTCAAACGAGCCTAACGAGCCCGAACGAACGAGCTTGGGCAACGAGCTTAGGCTCGTTCGTTCGGCTTGTTCGAGCATGCCGAGCCAGCTCGAATTTAAGATTGAGCTCGCGAGCCGAGCTTGAACACCAAAAAAAGCTCGAATGATTTTTAGGCTCGAGCTCGGCTCGGCTCGTCTACCGTTCGAGCCAAGCTTGAACATGTCAAGCTCGGCTCGTTCGGCTCGAATAACACCCCTAAGGACGGTCCTGCAAAGCAGTCGTATTGAGCACACATGTCGGGAGAGCAAATAACTGAACCCAATAAGAAATATCTGAAGGCTGAGCAATGACTCTAGAGAGAGCTTCAAGATATATCCTTCCAAACTCAAGACGGAGCTTGTAGGGGATACTTTTGGAGGACACAAACTTTCGCTCAAGAAAACGCTCAAACAAGTGCTCATTAAAAGCCAATTCCCTCGGACTAGCTACATCAAGCGAGTCCCGATGACCAGGAGGCAACGAACATGGAGAAGCATCCGATCTAGGAATCCCATAGATGACAAAAGACTCCCCGTTAGCACTACACCCCGGCCCGGCAGTAGGGATCCCTATACCTCCATGCTTGCACGCCATCCTAACCGTATGATTACGCAAGCATATGCCACATAACCAACGACCATCCTGTTCAAGATTGGCAGCAAGCAGTTCATAAACAAACCTGTCTGAAGAAATGACTCTCTTATATTTCTCCACGGCCTCTGAAGTACTGAAATGCCTAGAAAGGTGATCAACGAAATACTTCGGCGTGAGACCGGCATTCGCTGGACGACCGTCCCTACAACCTTCATGCCCTCGGAAAGGGCAATGAAACCGTTCATCCGATTGCGAGAGAGACATACCCGCAACATCAAACAAAAAAGCCCACACAAAAAACCGACACACGCCACCAAGAGCTCACAAAACCAGACTCCACCGGACTGAACAGAACAATCACACACAAACCCGGAAGCAACAGATCGACACAAAAAAAAAACGAACAGCAAACCAGTGCAACCTCAAGGTGACCCCGCAACGACGACCCCGAGAGCACCCTCGGGATGAAGGACAGCAAAAACACAACAGCAACCACCGAAGACGGGTCGGAAAACTGATGCACAACCGACCGGAAAACTGACACACCAGACACGGAAAAGAACAACGTACGACAAACCTGAAGAGATGCGACGACCCCAGCGAGACTAGTCCCAGGCGCTAAGGAGAGAAGCAGCGACCGGACATCGATTCCGAGCGCCAGGATGAGCCGGCGTAGCCATCACCTAAGAACCACGAATTCGCTGACCCGAAATCGCTAAATACATACAGACAGCAGCGCTCGCCCAAGTCGCACCCGCCATCGAGAGGAGGCTCCGGCCTCAGATGCGCCTACACCGGTGTCGGGAGAGCTTGCGTCGGCCACCAATAACCGCCGGAGGGACGGCCTCTAAACGTGTCGCCTGATCGCCCTAGCCGATCGCCTGCCCTAGCGGAAAAGTGGGAGTTTACAAAGAATTAGTGGGGAGCCGAGAGACAATCTGGTCCCCCACTCCCTTAGCAATAGAAACCCTACCCTAGTGAAAATATGAGATGCATTATGAGCCCCTATATCATGAGCTTAAGCAAATTTCTGGATCCTTTTTAGAAGAGCTACGGAATCTGCCTCAAGTTCCCCCAATGCAGAAAAATAGAAGGGTAAGAACCTATAACCAATGGCTTTGCACTTATCTTGATACTTGACCCGCTTACGACGAGCCACCTTGGTCACCACATGCCCCAGAATAAAATCAACCATCCCAGATTGCGCCAAAGGGGAAGACCCTGTCAAGTCAACACAAACATCCAGCCCTTCATCCCACGCATAAAGGAGCATGTCCACGGGACGGAGGGATTTCCCATCTCTCCCACACAAGCCAATATCAACCTCTTTCGCAGCTGAGATCCCAGAACGATAGCAGACATTCACCAAAGTGTCACGAACAACATTATGACGATGTTTAATCCCCACAATACCAGCACATGATACAGCATGATCTCCAAAAATGCCTCCCTCAAATACTCTAGAACAAGCAGAACAAGGCTTCGAAATGGAAAATAAAGGAATGCCTAACCGATAACATAGGACACAGCGATACGTCTTACCATTCATGGTCTGACCCAACTCAGAGATCGGGACAGCCCTAAGCCAGTCAGTGGCATGGTCTCGACGCTGAGAACTCCACAAGGCCATCTGACGCGGTGATAAGGAAAAAGGTATTCTCTGCATCTTTCGTAATCCGTGTGAAATATATATCTACCAATTTCTTCATGATTTTAGAGGCAGCGATCTCACTTGGAATACTCAGAATATCAGTTCCTTCCGTAGTGTTGAAGACACGCACCGCGTCATCAAAAGCAGATCCAGACGCAGTGACATCAGCGTGTTGGAGAAGCTTAATCTGCAGGCTAGCAGATTGTAAACGCGAAGCCAGGAAAGCATAAGAGAGAGCATCACCTGCAGAATAAACACCGAGGCCCCCAAACCTGAAGGGCAACGTGGCAAGCCTCCATTGCTAATTGCCAAAACCAGGCCCCGAGGCAGTGATAATACGTTCCAGGGAACGTCAAAGAGCTAGATCAAACTTACTCTGAGCAGACTGGAAGGCATGAGGCGGGCATGTACGCAGAGAAAAATAAAGTTTGGAGACCCCGGTACAAGCACGCAGCAAAAATAGCTCACATTGTGGGTCACCAATCTTAGCAACTACATCCATAAGTGCAATGGTTTTGTCTACTCTCTTCAACACAAGCTCGCTACTGAACAAAGGATTAACACCGACAGGTCCACCAAGAAGCCTAATTCCATGCAGCGGCCTAGCAATATTAGGTGGAAAAACATCAGCCAACCTACTCCTCGGGTCCTCCCTAGGCCAAAAGACCTCAGTTTTATCAACATTGAGGTGCAAACTATAACTGGGTCCATCATCAATAATCATCTGCAGAACTTTTCCAATGACCAAGGTATCACCAACAATAGTGTCGTCGTCTAAATACCAAGCCTGAAAACACACCTGAAACGTGTCCCAGATTTTGCACACCAACGGATGCAAAACTAAGACAAATACTAGAGGACCGAGAGGATCCCCTTGCTGCACCCCCTGACAAGACCATAGGGTATGATCCCCATAGTACAACCTAGCTGGATTGGAGTAACAAAATTCAACCCAACGAGAGATTACAGGACAATGGGCCCGAACTTAACGGATCATAACTTCCCGGTCAACCATATTGAAAGCATTTTTAAAGTCCTCCAACAACATGGTAAGACCCTCCTCATTACCATGCTCCTCAACTAAACGATTCATAGCATGGAGAATGGCCTCACCCCCACTTGACACTCCTACCCCAAACTGAAAATCATACAAATAACCACTCAAGGAATGACCAATTAAGGAAGCACTAACCTTGGAAACCAAACGCCTCCAGATCGTACCCACATCAATGGGGCGAATACCTCTGCCCGACTTGACAAGCGGTGTGAGAGGCGCTCTAGCAATGTACTCGCCTAAAACATTAGGACATTTTCCTTCAAGAAAAAGATTAACCACCTGGGTAATAGCATCGACTAACTCATCAGAAATAGCGACCGCAACCTCACTCAGGCAATCCATAAGATGTTGAGCACGCAAACCATCTCTTCCACACGATGTACCACGTGGAAAACTCTTAATTCTATCCAAAACAATGTCTTTAGACGAAAATAAGTTATGGTGTCCAATTGGAGTAGTAGGTATGAACGACGATGGAGAGAAAGGATGTTTCGCCTGTAACTCATCAAGAGTGGCGCTAGAATACGAAGCAATGCCAGAGGATGAAAGGACCCTAACAGCAGCAGTGTAGTGTCCATCACAAATCTTCCTCTTACACTGCTTAATATTACGCTCCGTCAAATCAAGTTCCTCCTTACCAACCTCTGACAAGGAGGGCGAGGGTTCGATAAGAGTATCCTTAACAAGTTGCATAATGGCGCCCGTCTCACTCCAAGAACTAATAGCCTTGGCTATACATTCCTCATGCAACATCCTCTTGTTAGCAGACATGGACTCCTGGCTACTCCTTGGGGAAAACGTTTTAAGAATACACACATGCAGCACTAACAATCTAACCCACCCACAAATGTCAACTGGATTGTTGATCACCTTATCAAGAGCTCCTTTCAGCACCCGTGAAAACCCAAACCGACACTTAGAGGGAATTGATTTCACCGTGTGCGTCCTTTTGGAAAAGATACGGTCAAGCAGATCAACATTGAAAGAACACTGCTGCACATCCAGCAAACCAGAATCACGTGCAAGCTGTACCAGGGAAGAGGTAACTTGGGTCTAGCAAAGTCATCATAATCCTTGAATGGATTGTAGGAGCTAGTAGAGTAGTAGGAGTATTATAATCCGAAGGGAGATAAAGTGAGTGAAATGTATTTATTCCACCATGGGCCATTGGGCCGTAGTAATCTTGATGGGCTTGGGCCTTGAGAAAGTGGTTTTGAGTTTCGACTGTGTATTTGTGTTGCATTTGGGTCGGGGTGGGGGAATTCAACTTTGGTGGGACAAATTCAAATATTTAGGTGGTTAATGGTTGCTTTGAAACTTGTAAGTCTTGTATTCTCACCCAACATAAATATTCGAATCTGTATTTTCCTGTGAGGAGTACGACGGCGCGATGAGGTCCTTGATCGATCAGCTCAACGACGCTATCCACCGCGTTAGCTCGGTCGATTATGTAATTCCACATTCTGGCACCACCAACGTTCAGGGTTGAGGGCTTGACTCGAGCTCGGGTCGAATAAAAATTAAAGACCCTAATAATTTAAAATTCCCAACACCATCAATAACTTCATTTCAGGTATGGATTATGAGTTATCACTAAATTAAAGTTTGATTTAACACATATCGATGGGTTACAATAAGCTTGTAAAATTATACTATATTTTTATCAATGTTTAGAAAGTTAGCCGAATAAGAAAATAAAATTATGCTTCTATCCATATGTGATGGATCATTATATGTATCTACAGATAGTAAACAATAAAATATTAAAACATCTATTTAGGCATCTTGATTCTTGAATACTAAAAATGGTAATATTTATATATTTAAAGAATATTTTGTATTTACCTAAAATGGATTGACCAATCAGATGTGATAAAATCTTGTAGCATATGTATTATTATTCAATTTAGACTCTTAAACTATGTCTAAGGGCACAAGTTAGAAAACTTATAAATTATTATTGCGTCCCCTAATTCCACCACAAAAGATTTGATGTGGGCACCCAAAAAAGATTTGTATTTCTGTGCCCTGAAAACGGAAGGGTAAATGGGCAGTTAATTTATGCCTCCCGTGTTTGAAACACAGGAGTTCAAAATATAAGTTGTACTTTCGTGTTTGAAAAACGAGAGTACAACTTTTAGTTTTGCCTTCCGTTTTTAAAAAACGGGAGTTATAAAACTGGGTTATACTCTCGTATTTAAAAAACGGAAGTACAATTTTAATTAAACCTCCCCTCTTTCAAACACGGGAGTACAACTATTTTATAACTCCCGTTTTCTAAATACGGGAGTACAATTGTTTAATGTATTTTGAAAAAACGAACGATTTTGATTTTAACTTAAAAAAAAAATTTGAAACACGCATAACTTTAATAAATAAATTGTAACGGTTACCAACGCTCTTGCGCGTTTTGTTAATAAATTATATTTTAGTATATCATATAAGAGTAAGTACTCTTCTTTACATACTGTTTAATATTTTTTCACTTATTTATCCAATAAAGAGTAAATAACCAAATTTATTGCATAAGTTACGTTTTGATATCCTTTAATATAATGTTTTATAAATATTTGATTTTTTTTATAAAAATTTGTTAATATAATTAATAAAAAATATCAAATAATAATAGAAAATAAATAATAACTAAAATATAATAAAATCCTTAAAATTCAATTAGTTACATTTTGATAATGATTTGTGATACTTTACAATAACATATAAATTGATCTGAACAAACTCAACCAAAATTATGTTAAACTTGTATAAAAAGTATATGTGAGATAAACCGATATATTCTCAAACAATTAACTTAAACATACCATAAAAACTAAATAATTTAGAGGCCGTATAAAATAATGGGGATTCATTTTGCTCACTAACTTAAAAGTCATGGTACAGAGGAAGAAAAATAAATAAAAATAAAACCAATCAAAACTTTAATTTTAAGTGAAATTCAAAACTTATCGTTGAAGTCATGGTACCTTTTGTAATTCTTTTCCTCAATTCTCTAATAGACACTGCATTTAAGTCAATCTCAACTAGTGCATCTGCACTTGCCAACCTAGGACCCCACCACTCCACTTGTCGCCAAAATATATGTATATCGTCTTCAACGATCACTCGTCGTTCGACGTCTTTAATCCGCTTCACTTCATGCACGCATGGTAGGCCCATCGAAGACCTAACATAGCAATCTCGACACTCTTGACCAATCTTTTTTTTTTTTTTGGCAATTTTCTTTGATTTTTTTTAATTCTCCTTTTTTTCTTCTTTTTCCTTTAATTATCTTTTTAGAAGAGTTTAGGATGATGTGTCAATCTTAGAGGCATTTTAGGAGTCTTGACCAATCATATTTTTTTTTTGTCATTTTCTTTGATTTTCTTTAATTCTCCTTTTTTCTTCTTTTTCATTTAGTTCTCTTTTTTCTTTAATTTTACTAACTAATAGGCTTAATTTAAAACATTGAATTCAATCTAATATAACTATTGAGCTTAACTCAAATTTGTTTACTAACTAATGGGCTTAATTCAAAACATTCAATATAACCACTGATTATGGCACATCACATTTAAACAATGTTATAATGATATTGATATTACTATTAATGAGTAATTTAAAATATCTATATTTATGTATTATACTTCACACAAGATTTTTAAAAAATAATTTGCTGAGATAATTATAAGATACATTTGTTGTAAAGTTATTTTTTATGATTTTTATCTTAGCATTTATTAATATTTTATAATATTTTGATATATAATATTTTAGTTTTAAAAAAACGCGTCATGACGCGGGAATCGTACTAGAATAATGTCTGCATTACCAAAACTTAAGCTTACCTATTGGTCTTATAGGTTGCGTCCATAATCATGACGTATGAGAATTTCTTCCACAACTCTAGTGAATCCTTATGAGAAAATGCTAAGTATTATAAAGACCCATCGGGGCGAAGCCTGTGACTAAAAGTGAATTTTCGATACGCGAGCATATTGTGGAGGTGTTGCATTGGGGTCATATCTTGCATCTCATTCTTCTTGATTCTCGCCCTTGCATTATAAATTTGTTGTCTCGTGCTCAAATTATCCTTGAAAGTATTTTTCAATGTCGCAAGAAGGGGAATTGGCTTTACCCCTCCGACTGTCAAATCTTTGACTAGTTGAATCTCCTCATTCGTTAATCGTCCCACCATTTGATGACCTTGCAGTTTAGAAGGCAGTTTATGGTTATGCATACCAAACTCCACTCTCAGACGCCATACATTTCTTTCGGCTTCCCAACCATACAACAAAAATGGACATTTATTTTTTTTAGATCTTCCATCCCGCGGGACTATTACTGGTACATCAGCACCTCTGATTTTCTTCTTACGATTTCTATTTTCTCCATATTTTTCACATCCAAAATATACTGAGCCGTATCGGGTTGCAGAGCTATTCCAAGATTTTACAATTGTGAGAACAAAGTTGTTCACAAAAGCAATCTGACGAGCCCATTTTAACATCTATTTTCTATCCGACCAGTAATAATTATTCGCAAAACAAGGCAAATAATCGAATCCAACAATGTTCATTCTATCAAACTGAAAACAATTGAAATAGTGTTGTAAATAATCAAATTTCACGAATTGAATCAATATTATCATTAAATTTCACGAATTGAAAACAATTGAAATACCTGAATATTATTGTTGACTCCTTTGTTACCATTGGATGCGTGGTTTGACATTCTTCTACTCAATTCGGCGGAACTAGGGCAAATACCGGTTATGACTAGTATATTCGTCCTATTAATAAGAAAATCATAGCCTTTTTTTACCCGAAAATAAAAATTTAAACATACCCTTCCGTTTTCTAAATACGGAAGGCAAATAGCTATTTTGTACTTCCGTATTTAAAACACGGAAGGCAAACAGCTATTTTGTACTTCTGTATTTAAAACACGGAAGGCATAAAACAACTTTTGTCTCTCGTGTTTTAAAAACGGAGGGATATATACACACACAATATATCAATATTCTTCTATCTATTTGTCTATACCAATATATCTAATCTTCAAGGATATATACACACACAAATTAATATTCCTTCTATAAATTCAACATTTCTTCACTTTCAACCTTATCTTCTCCTTTGTTAAAGATCATACGTTTCTACTTTCTACGAAGGGGTGTGTATGGGGGGTTTAGAAGTAGGTTTAAAAATTAATTTGGTAAGGGCAATTTAAAAAGGTGTTTGTTGTTGAATTTTTAGTTTAAAAAAAAGCTATAATTTGAAGAGTTTTTAGAGTTTATATGGTTTATTTGATTTGAAGTTACATAATACCCTTAATAATAATCAAATAAACTTCATTTTTTATAATTAAAATCTTTTACGTCTCATACGATGTTTATATTATTATATAACTAGTTTTACTACCCGCGATCTTCGCGGTTTTTTCATAACTTTTATTTATATAAAATAAATTTTAATTAATTTAAATAATTTTAAAAATATATAATTCTCACACATGTTTATTTGTGCATATATATAAATATCATATGACATTTTTATAATTAAGGTATTTTAGTTAATTATCTTATAACAATATGTGTGTGTATATAGGTTATTATTATGAAAGACTATAAAATAAAATTAAGCTAAATCTTTAATACATAGATTCTAAAGCTTGCTTATTCTAATTAAATATTTAGTTGTACACAAGATCAAACACTCGTACACAGGTGAAAGAAAATAAAATATTTTGTTTATATTCAAACAAAACATAGTTACATAAAATTAATTATTAATATACAAAAATTGAAGCTATAATCATATTCATGTCGAGAGTGTTATAAACGTTGGCTTTTATATTCATGTAATTTGCAGCTAAATATACTTTATTATTATTTGTTTAAACCTTATTTAGAATTGTTACGAATGTAAAATGTTTGACTTTGTTGCACATATTTCAATAAGCTAAAACTTTTATATATATATATATATATATATATATATATATATATAGGGTGAGGTTAAAGTGAAAATGGGGCTTAAGATGAAAATAATGCTTAAAGTGAAAATGGACTTGATTGTAAAATCAAGTAAAGGTGATTACCATAGGAGATGCAAGGGCGAGGAGGTGGATTGCCGGGCTCGAATTGGACGACCGGAGGCGGAAGCAGCGGCGGATCTCCCAGCGCCGGCTGTTTGTCGGATCTCCCAGTGATGGTTGTTTGTCGGATCTCCTAGCGTCGGCTGTTTGTCGGATCTCCCAGCTCCGGTTGTTTGCCGGATCTCCCAAAATCAGAAGAATGTTGCGTAATCCTCTCCGGTGTGGTGTTGAGCCAGTGTCTCCGGTAAGCATCGTCTCTGATCTCTCCGCCGTCGATGCAGCGGCCAAAGCCATGGAGGTTCAAGTCCAATCGAGTGTGTGAGGAAACCCTCGCCATCCCCAAAGCTAAAGTAAATTACCCCTCACACTCGCTTAGGTTTCGTGAAATAGCTCTTCTGTTTGGTCATTTTGATGATTGTGGTCAACAAAACTGAAATTAGGCATATGCTTATATCCCAATTCCCCCATTCAAGAGGGGATTATCAAACATTACTGATGAACTGAATAAAATTGTCATTTTTCTGTGACTTAAATGTGTGATATTATTCGCAGAGTATTATAGATGCATCCCTTAAGCAGCAGAAGGATTTGCAGCACATGGCACTCCAAGTCCATCGTCACTTTCCAGAGAAGATTGCGTTTTCATACGCTGACCCGCCTAATTGGTATGTTCATTGGGTTCTAGTACTGTTATCAATTAGCTCTCGTAGGGTCAGTGTTTGGTATCTTGTTGAAGTAAGTGGGAAAGGCTTTTATTGTTATCCATTGGAACATTCTCTCAAATCTCTATTGAATTGAAAGGGCTGTGGATTAAGGAAAAGACCAAGATTAAATCTACACAAAAGTAAAACTTAGAGCTGATAATGCATTGTATTAGCCTTTGATGGGGTTGAGGAGGGTGGGAGGAATTTTTTTGTTTGCAACATTAAAGACCAAAAATTGGTCAAGTTCGTCGCTTACCATCTTAATATATTTCATGGTAATGCAATGGGTATAATTGGTTACTCTAAATGGTTTACTCGTGTTATATGGATCACTACTTTATCATCTTGTTTACTAAGGTTTTCTTTACTAAGGAACAAGTATTTGATTCTCTATATCTATTCTAGCTTTTATCAAAGATTTAAAAGCCTATTAGCTCAAATGGTAGAGCAATGTACTTATGTGCAGAGATGTGGGATCGACTCCTACATAGGCTAAATTGCTTAATTTTAATAGTTGTATTAGTTTCTGATAAAAGTTCAATTCAAAATCTTAACTGTGCATCTCATAATCTTACTCTTGCACTTTATCATTTTATTTATGCACTTTATAATCTTAATTGTGCACTTCATATTATTATTCCTACATTATCATTTTATTCTCGCACTTTATCATTTTATTTATGCACTTTATAATCTTAATCGTGCTCTTCATAATCTTATTCATGCACAATTCATATTAATATTCTTGCACTTTATCATTTTATTTATGCATTTTATAATCTTAATTGTGCACTTTACAATCTTATTCTTACACTTTATCATTTTATTCATGCATTTTATATTCTTAATTATTTTATTTGCAAAACATAGTGTTATATTTGCACAACTTAAAGTTATATTTGCACAATATAATGTTATATTCGCACAACATAATATTATATGTGCACAACGTAACATTATATTATTAGATATGCACAACATAATGTTACATTTGCAAAACATAGTGTTATATTTGCACAACGTAAAGTTATATTTGCACAATATAATGTTATATTCGCACAACATAATATTATATGTGCACAACGTAACATTATATTATTAGATATGCACAAAATAATGTTACATTTGCAAAACATAGTGTTATATTTGCACACCATAATGTTATATACGCATTATTTCATCTTATTTGTGCACATTATCATTTTATTATTGCACTTTATAATCTTATTCATGAACAGGAACACAAAAAAAGCAACCATAAATAGCTTATGCGGGATTTTGAACTCGAATCTTTGTGCATGGGCACATCACTATACCATTTTTTGAGCTAATATGCTTTTAATGGCACATGTTGCATTAAAGTACAAAACTGTCATAAAATAGCGGTCCATAAAGAAAATTTTTGGTAGGAGACATTATGAAAATACACATTTATAAATAATAACATTTATCGTATTATTTGTTCACTTTATACTTTGTAATCTCATCTTTTTCCCTTTTTAAAATAAAGACAAAAATTGTGGTGTAACATTCTTGTTGTATTTTTTTTAAAATTATAGTTGCACCTAACAATATTATTTCAAATAAAAATCACGGGCTAAAATCTGTAATTTTCATAATTGAAATAAGGGCAATATTCGTATAAATTGAAAGTTTGGGGGAGGCGTGTGAAATTTACCCCATAATTAGGGTTATTTAACCATTTTCCCATTTACTCATAAAATTAGGCCCATTTACACCAAAATTAGGCCCATTTATTCATTACTCATTTAATTAGGCCCATTTACCTTTAAATTAGGCCCATTTACATCCAAATTAGACTATTTTCACTTTAAGAGGGATTTTCATCTTAAGCCCCATTTTCATTTGAACCTTTACCTATATATATATATATATATATAATATTTTTTTTTTATTAACTAATCAATTCTTAGTGAACAAATTGAAAAATAAAAAGATAAATATTTACTATAATACCATGTATAATCGCATGGAAAAAAGATTAATCTAAGTAGTAAAAATATTTAATTTATTCATTTGAAACCAATAGTGAATTATTGGCCGCCAGTTGACTTGAACATTTTGTTATTCAGTAATTTAATTTAAATAATGGGTGATTGTTTCTAAAAAAAAAAATAGCGAACTCTCTAAATATAGTTTCGAAGCTTTTTGTGTTAATTAATATTTTATATAGGAAGCTTTAAACTTATCGGATTCAAGGGTATAAAACTATATCTAGAGAATCACTATTGGATTTAAATATATAAATTAAATTTAGATAAGAATGCAAGGAAGCTTAATATCCTTTCATTCTTATCCCTATTGGTTTTTTTTTTATAAAAAAAAATTACCTATAATCTTTGTTAGTAAAAACCATCAATTAATTTCTAAACTTTATTAAACTCATTGAAAATCAAATTACAAAACTCATCTGAAAACATGAATTGTTGTGGCGTGGTATATATCCGAACCCACGGCCTTAGAAGCGATTTCGCCTCGACCACGGTGCAAGTCGGCTTCAGGCATCGCCCCCCAAGGTTACACAACACCTCCGACCGCGTGCACTCGCCAAAGGAAGTTTGGAATCATTCCAGAAACTCAGAACGTTTCTCAGAGAGGATGGAGAGATTGAAGAACACACGTTACTTCTTAAAACCCTAAAACCTGTTTTAGAACGTGTGTTAGACTCCCACTCTCCCACCAAGCTGCTTAGTTGGGAAAACCCTCAAAAAATAGTTAAAAACTTTTTTCCTCTTTTTCTTTTAATTTGGATAAGAAATGACAAAATAAAGCCCTTTTATAAAACCTTTATTAAGCATTATTCCCAACAATCCCCCACAAATGCGAGAAAATAGGTTTTCTAAAACAACTTTGAAAACAACGTTCTGAGCTGGTTTTATGGAGAAGATACTTAAATGTTGGTGAACAAGTCTTGAACCAACACATAGTGAAGCTAAGTACCTCGCTTGTCATAGAAGTGAACGAATCTTGAACTTACAGACTCACGAGTTGACCTCAACAGCACATACTTTCACCACGATCCTGGTTATTCCGCGATAAGATCCTCAAATATGTATATGGTCATCTCATACCTTGGGTGCTGAAGAGTGCTCTAGAAAGACCACCCTAGTCTTCCATAGAAGGTGACCAACCCCTTCACACTCTCATAGGTAGCTCCATCAAGTCTATCTCACATAGACCACCCTTATTAGGGCTATGGAACCATTAAGAGCATTATGCTCATCCTCTTCCATATTCGGTGAATCCATCAAGTCCTTCTCAATAGGACCACCCAACTCTGGGCTATGGACTCATTAAGAGTACATGACTCAACCTTTCTCAATACACATGTCATGGGAATGAGACGTGGTGTATCTCTCCTCGTATGAGTTTGAGTCTCATTCCTTTAGACAAATCAATGACTATTCTCATGTTCCGTCCTTTTGTCAACAGACCATCAAGTTCCTCTCGGACCTCACATTCTCCAAGTAGATGACACCATTTGCAATCAGCTGTCTCAAAGCTTCATGTCAAATCCGCGTGTGTCTCTTCTTGCCATTCTATGTATTGCTACTAGCTACACAAATAGCAAATGTGAGTCACAATATAGAGAATTAGATAGAGCTTCATGCCCCACAAAGGTAAGTAAGCCAGTAACATTCTCAACTACTCAATCTCTTGTCCAGCTAAATCTAGAACTATGATCTCACATTTCATAGTCGATCTAGCAAACATGACAATTTTCATGATTTTCACAGTATAACACCACCATATAATGTCAAAACAAAACCACTAGTGGAGCTATAACATCATCATAATTAGAATGTTCGATCATACTGGCATAACGATAAAGTTATCAAACCTTCTCAACATTTCTCTACATAATGGAATGAAGCAATTTCTCTTTTCTAGCTTCTTTAACACTTAGAAACACATCAAGTTCACCCATATCTTTCATTTCAAAGCGAGAGGAAACAAATTTTTTTAGTTTCATTTATCATGTGCATGCTAGTGCCAAATATCATCTCATCTCCACATAAAGGCACATAACCAATTTAACACATCTTGGCATAAAACATGCATTACATACACAAAATGAAAACTTCAACACAGTTTGGTAAAATCCTCATAACATTTCAAATATGCTTGGTTAAAGCCATATATTGATTTCTTAAGTGAACACAAAATTCTCTTTTCTTGGAACCACATGCCCGTAGGTTGTTCCACATATCTCTTTCTCTAGATCGTCATTTAAAATACAGTTTAAAATCCATTGATGCACTGCCAATTTATAATTAGATGCTAAAGCAAATAATAAATATAAATGACAATCTTAATCATTAGAGAATATGCATTAAAGAAATCAATTTCATATTTTGTGTGAATCATTTAACCACTAGTCTTGCCTTAAACCTTATGATAGAACCATCAGTTCTAAAATTTCTTTTAGAGATCCATTTACACTTAACGGTTTTGACACCTCTAGGCAAGTCAACTAGTTCCCAAGAAGGGATACACATAATAGATTCCACTTTACTGTCTATAGCATATTTTGCAAGAAACTAGCATAAGTTGAACTCATAACCTCTTCGATTGTTCTAAATTCATCTACTATAACTTAAGAACATAAATAAGAGGTAAATCACTTTCAGTCACATTAGCGAGTTCATCCAACAGAGTTGTATCAAACTTAAACTCACAACTAGTTTCCCTTATATCTCATTTACTCCTTCTAGACTCACTAGATTCAAGCTCGACATTTGAATCAAGTAAAGATAAAGATGCAGACATGAGCACATAGACATGAATACTATTATGATTTTACTTAAAGTAAACATCGCTAAAAACTCAGCGTCATGATATTCACACAAATTATATCATACAATCACTTAAGCTCATAGGCAATACAATTGTTCTCATAATAACCAACAAGAATAACATCAACCATATTAGATCCAACATCATCTCACTTAAAGGAAAGTACCACCACTTTAGTCAAACACCCCCACATTTCTCATATACACTAGATAGACTCTATGTCATTTCCACATCTTATATGGGGTTTTGTCTAACTTCTCTTGTGGCATCTTACTTCCTACCTCTATCGGATCTAAAACATTTTGGTTCTATTCTAGTTGGTTTGATATCTCATATGCATATATCAAGAACAATTCTTCCTATTGCATCTTTGATCTTAGCCAATGCATGTAACTTGGTATGTCTAAAGATCATCTAATGTAATATAACACCTTTACCACGTTTGCTTTTAGAGTTTCTAAAAAAGAAAGATCACACTTTGTTAACTCAAGCAATCTAGTGGTCCTCTCAATTACGGATTTAAAAGGTATTTAGCAAGTTTAACATTTATGCATATATCACCATAATTTTGATCAACAACAACCAAGTTAGAGGTTAGGAGCATTTATGAAGTTCTCTAAAAGAAACAACTTCCTATATATGTCCTAATTAATATCATGCCAAAGATCAAACATTCATAAAGATGTCACAAGACAACATTCTTTCAAGACAAACCAAAGGAGTCATATCATGATCAAACTACGCCAGATTCACTCTCGCTCGACGGAACTAAAAAGGTTCGTCGCCTGAATCATGTTCGGGCGACGAACTTACTAAGGCCCGTCGCCTGAACGTTGGGATGCCCAAACCGCCTCCAGCCCATGTTCAGCCGACCAGAAAACCTCAATGTCCGTCGGCTGAACTGTACTCAGGCGACGGAACAAATCCAGGCGACGAACATTTCTCAAGATCGGTCGCCCAAACAGGTATCTGAATGACGGCTGTCAGAATGGGCCTTTGTCGCGACGGAAATGCTATTGGTTCGTCGCCTGAGCGTTGTTCGGGCCTTTGCAGCGACGGAAGTTCCAGTGGTCCGTTGCCTGAACGTTGGACTTTTTCAAAAGTAGAGTATTAAAGTCCGGTTGGTGGGGGTAATTAAATATTGTTCATTCAGGAGACGGACTTTTAAATATGTCCGTCGCCTGAATGTGTTTTCTGTAACAACCAAATAAATCGGTTGTACTGTACAATTATTATCCTCTCACCTTCATCCTTCTCCCACAATAACCCTAGAGGGCTCGAAAATTTTCCCCCATTTCACACCTCCATTGAAGGTATGTATAAATTTTAAATTTTTTTGTTTTTTTTGTTGAATATATGCATATACATTGTTTGTTTGGATATTTGATGATGAGCTTGTCTTTTTTAATCGAGTTTGGATGGTAAAAAAGTTGTTTCAATGGAGTTTATGAGGAGAAAGAGTTGTGTATGTATATATGGAGTTGAAATTGAGGTTAAATGGAGGTTAAATTGAGTTTGTGTTATGAATTGATGATGAGAATGGAATTGAGGTTAAATGGTGGTTAAATTGAGTTTGTGTTATGAATTGATGATGAGAATGGAATTGAGGTTAAATGGAGGTTAAATTGAGTTTGTGTTATGAATTGATGATTAGAATGGAAATGAGGTTAAATGGAGGTTAAATTGAGTTTGTGTTATGAATTGATGATGAGAATGGAATTGAGTTGAAATTGTGTATGTATATATGGTGTAGAATTACATAGATGATGAGAATGGATTTGAGTTGAAATTGTGTATGTATATATTGTTTATGATTGGAAATTGATTTAAAATTGAGTTTGAGGTATGAATGGATTGTGTATATGAATGGATTGTTTATGTTAAATTTTATTTTAGAATGTGGTGTAGAATGACATAGATGATGAGAATGGATTGTTTATGTGCAATTTCATTTTAGAATGTGATGAATTCATATGAATGGATTGATAATGATAGGACGATAATGATCGACAAAAGTTGGATGCTACTCCCTCACGCTCACGGGGAGTATCAAAAAGGAATATTTCTCTTTATGCAGAATCTTAGAGATAATGCGAATGAAATGACTCATTTCCTATGCCCGTGTCGGAGATGCCGCAACAATGAATGGGAGCCAATAGATGAAATACACAGTCATTTGGCCCACATGGGAATGTGGCCTAGTTATACTGTTTGGGACAAGCACGGCGAAGCCCCAGTTGATAGGACAAATGAGCAACGACGGACGCAGATCCTGGAGGAAGGGGCATCTTTCTCCGTTGATGGTCCGGCTATGAACATTTTGCACGATGCTTTTCCGTTTCATGCCGGATATGAGGCGCACTCTGTCCCCGATGATCCTCCGTTCCAATATGTTGTTGACGATGATTACGAGAAATATAATAGGCTTATAGAGGCAGCAAACATGCCATTGTGTGAGAACAGCGATATGACTGTTCTGGATGCCTGTCTGGATGCAATGCAGATGAAGTCAGAGTTTGGTTGGACAGATAAGAGCTTGGACGGCATGTGCGCACACATTGCTCGCATGTTGCCGAAAGGACATAAACATCCTACGGATGGAGCGAAGATGAAGAGTGTGATTAGGGACCTTGCATTTGGGTACGAGCTGATCGACGCTTGTGAGTATAACTGTGTGCTATTTCGCAAACAATATGCAGATCTCGAAGCGTGCCCCAAGTGCAACACACCTAGGTGGTGTACTAGGGAGGGTACGAGAGGCAAGGTTCCCAGGAAGGTTCTCCGGTACTTTCCCTTAACCCCTAGACTGAAGAGATTGTTCATGGAGCCGAACATTGCAAAGGCTATGCGATGGCATGGTGAGCGGGTGAGAGATGCAGAATGGTTGAAACACCCATCAGATGGTGAGGCATGGAAAGAATTCAACAAAACCTACCCGCATTTCTCTGAAGACGTGAGGAATGTGAGACTTGCACTTGCAACCGATGGATTCAATCCATTTGGGAATCAGTCAACCCTCCATAGCACATGGCCTGTCATAGTGATGCCATACAACTTGCCTCCGTCAATGTGCATGAAGAAGGAATTCAACATGTTAGCGTTGTTGATTCCGGGACCAAAGTCTCCAGGAAAGTGTCTTAGTGTGTTCATGCAGCCGTTGATCGATGAGCTTCGCCACTTATGGGGGACTGGAGTATATACTGCTGATCGATACTCAAGGTCCACTTTCACGATGAAAGCAGCAGTGTTGTGGACTATAAGCGACTTTCCTGGCTTGGGGATGTTGGCTGGAGCTGCGACGAAGGGATATAAAGCCTGCCCTATTTGCTTGGACGGTACTTCTGCAACGCATGAACAAGGGAGAATGGTTTACGATGGGCACCGTAGATGGCTTCCACTAAACCACCCGTGGCGAACCGATGGTATGGCATTCAATGGAAGCGAAGAACACAGAACACGCCCTTATGCTTGGAACGGGGAGCAAATTCTTTCACAGATCGATAGGTACGAGAACTACCTCTTTTCACTCTCTTTTCCCTTTTCATACGTTTGTCTGATGTCTTTCTTATTATGTTTCCATCTTTCTCAACAGGATCAACTTCCCCGTCCTCAGCTCGCACCCTGCTTTCAAGGCCCCATACATTGTGACTAACAGAATGTGTTGGACCAACAAGTCCGAGTTATGGAGATTGCCTTACTGGCGTCACATTAGAGTCAGACATGCACTCGATGTTATGCACATCGAGAAGAACGTCTTCGACAACATCATCGGTACTACTCTTAACATAGAAGGGAAGACAAAGGATGGTCCCAAAGCTCGAGCCGCATTGCAGCAAAGAGGGGTGCGGAGAAGCCAGGCACAGAAGAGAGATGGAACACTCCCTCATGCGCCATTTCTGGTGAAACGGGAGGACATACCAGATATATTCGAATGGTTCGGTACAGTGAAGTACCCCCATGGGTATGTTGGGTCTTTGCACAACAAGGTCAAAATTGCAGAGAGAAAATTCCACGGCCTAAAGACCCATGACATTCATGTTATGTTTCAGCGTCTTCTTCCCATTGTTGTCCGTGCATACCTGCCTTTGGGTGTTGCCAAGACTTTGGTTGCGCTAGCGAAATGGTTTCAGAAATTGTGTGCCAGGGAGGTGAGGAAGGAGGATGTCCGCCAGATGGAGGATGAGATAGTTCAGATTCTTTGCAGACTGGAGATGATTTATCCCCCGCACTTTTTCACAATCATGGTACACCTTCTAGTTCACCTACCGCAACAAGTGTTAGAAACTGGACCAGTGCATTACACCTGGATGTACCCAATAGAAAGGTATGCTACTTATAGATTAAATTCATCTCACAATTTCTGTCCATTATACCCCTCCAAAACTTCTTCTTTTGTTTTATAGGCAACTTGGCAAATATAAGGCTCAAGTGAAGAACTACTGTTACCCGGAGGGAAGTATTTCAGAGCGTTACGTTTTAAACGAGGCAACAACATACTGCAACTTGTATCTCGGGGGTCGAGATGAGAGCCGTGAAGGTACGAATGCAATGGAGGAGCTGAGCTATGATATTTCTGTCGTTTCAAGCCTCGTGCGTCCTCACGGTCAAATCATGAGAGAAAGGTTAGGAGAACCTATGATTGCAGAGGCTCACTGGCAGGTTTTAACCAACTGCAATGAAGTTGAGTTCTACATGAAATCGCATGAGAACTTGTATAGTCAGGCTTACCCGGAGTTTGAAGAATGGGACCGTAGAAGAGATTTTCTTAGTTATTTCTACCCATGGGTAAGAACGACCGTGATGTTTCATTAAACAAATTGCATGTTTGTTTTCCCAATACAGAACTCTAACATATTATGTTGTATAGGTTTCTAAGTTGCACAAAGATGGAGACACCTACCTGAAACCGGAGGTTCTGAACTTGGCAAAGGGGCCACTACAATGCAAACTGTATTGGGCCTGCTCTGTCAATGGGGTGAAGTTTGTGGCATGGGACAAAGACAAAGATTTGAGAACACAAAATTCAGGGGTGATGGTGGAAACTTCAGATGCTAAGTACTATGGGGTACTTGAACAAGTGGTAGAGCTGATATACGCTACTTGTATGCCAGTTGTGTTGTTTAAATGCAAGTGGTTTGACACCGATCCTGAAAATAGTGGAAGCACCAAGGAGATATGGGTTTGCTCTCTGTGGACACAAACAGCAGTTGGTATGAGGATTCTCCGTTTTGTCTTGCACGCTCGGCGAGGCAAGTGTTTTACGTGGATGATCCAAAGGCGGGTGTGCTTGGAAAGTAGTTAATGTGATGTCCCATAGAAACGTGTATGATCCTCAAACTCTAGCAACTCGCGGAGATGATCTTACCAATGAGGTGGAAGAAGCTTATCAGGAGATTGGCCCGGTGATCTATTTCGAAAATTTGAACCTCGCCATTGATCTTGAAATGGAGGAAGAAGAAGACGATGATGATGATGAAGATGAAGATGAAGATGAAGATGAAGATGAAGATGAACATGATGAAGATGAAGATGAAGACGATGATGAAGATGAAGATGAAGATGAACAAGAGGATGACGAAGAGGAAAATGACGATGACGAAGGTTGATAATGTCTTCGAATTCCATAAATCATATATTGTAATCGTTGTTTTTGTGAGACATGGCGGTTATTTTCGAATGTGTATGACATGGTTGGTATCATGGCTTCTAAGACTATTTTTTTTGGTACAATTTGTCATTAAGTTATGGTAAACAGGGCAATAACACATGCCAAGTGCTCATTTTAAAAAAATCTGTATTTTTTCAGGCGACAGACAAATTAAATTTCCGTCGCCTGAGAGTATTCAGCAGACGAACTTATTGGTAGTTCGTCTCCCCAATGGAAAAGTGAATTTTTGACCCATTTTGGCTCTAATAAAATGTCATTTCCCACCCTTTTTTTCACCAAAATTTGAATTTCCGCCAAATGTTCAGTCGACGGACTATTTAATTTGTCGTCTCTTGAAATGATTCAGCAGACGAACTTATTACTAGTTCGTCTCCCCAATTGAATTTCCCCCCTATATTTTAACGAAAATTTGAATTTCCGCCAAATTTTCAGGCGACAATATTTTTTTATATGTCCGTCGCCTGAACATGTAGGATTTTAGTAACTCAGACGCCTCCCTAACCCTAGCCCCAAATCATTCACTCATCGCGCTCTCTCTCTCTCTCTCTCTGTCTCTCTTCCGCCTCCTGCCTCGATCTCCAACTTGCCTCTGTCCGTCCCTCCTCCGCCTCTCCTCCGCCGCTCCTCTCGTCCCTCCTCCACCTCTCCTCCGCCTCTCCTCCGCCACTCATCTCGTCCCTCCTCCACCTCTCCTCCGCCATGCCTCCTAAAGCCCGCCCTGTGAAGGGGAAAAAGAATTCGAAACAAACCTCGTCCACTCCGGCCCCTCCTCCACCACCGCTGCAATTACCGGTCCCCTCACCCTCCACCTCGGCCGCTTCAGCGCCTCCGGCCCCGATTCCTCCACCGCTGCAATTACCGACCCCCTCGTCCACTCCGGCCCCGACTCCCACTCCCACTCCCTCTCCAAATCCGGCCCCGACTCCCACTCCCACTTCCTCTCCAAACCCGGCCCCGATTCCCACTCCCACTCCCTCTCCAAACCCGGCCCCGACTCCTCCTCCTGCCTCAGGGACTCCTACTCCCTCTCCCACTCCCTCTGCAACAACCCCAGTGCCACCTCCTCTCCTATCTCTCACCAATGGCAACCCGGAGCCATCCACAGCCATTGTCGGCGCCACCCCAGTTGCTTCGTCATCAGGCGAGGCCCCTCGCTCCATCCGTTGTCGTGGTGAGCATCTCTCTCTCTCCCTCTGTCAGATTCTTTAAAATTGTACAAGGATTTAGGGTTTCAATTTGTATACTGATTTAGGATTTAGGGTTTCAATCTCATAGGATTTAGGGTTTCAATTTGTATAAGGATTTAGGGTTTTAATCTGATTTAGGATTTAGGATATATGATTTAGGGTTTCAATCTGATTTAGGATTTAGGGTTTCAATTTGATTTGTGTGAAATTGAACAGGAAGTATGTTCCATTTCAATCTGTTTTAACTGGCTGCAGTGATTCATGTTTTCTTTTTCCTTTGGCTTGATATTTGTGGACTTAATTGTTTGATTGGCCTTATTTGTGGACTTAATTGTTTGCTTATTAATGTTACTTATGTTGATGATGATTGTGTTTTTTTTTTGTTGCTTATTACTTATAGTTACTTATCTCAACTATTGCTTAATTGGGTTTCGTAGAGAAGATGATTGGGTTTCATAGAGAAGATGACTTTTTGCTTAATTGTTTGAGACTTTTTGTTGCTTATTAATGTTATTTAAAGTTTGGTGCTTTTCTGGGTGGCCTCTGGTTTCTTTCATAGTTGTAGATCTTAAATCCATAGCTTATAACTCAGCAATTCACTCCCCCTCCCCCTTTCTGTACTTAAAAGAAAAAACACACATTTATTTGTTTTATTTTATGTATATATTAGAATGATATAGATATGTGTGTACCTTCAGTGTTGTCTCTCTCTCTCTCACTAAGGGTCTGTTTGGCAAAATATATACTGGTTAGGATTCTTATAAAGTTGTGTTCTTTTTTTTGTTGCTTATTACTTATAGTTACTTATCTCAACTGTTGCTTAATTGGGTTTCGTAGAGAAGATGATTGGGTTTCATAGAGAAGATGACTTTTTGCTTAATTGTTTGAGACTTTTTGTTGCTTATTAATGTTATTTAAAGTTTGGTGCTTTTCTGGGTGGCCTCTGGTTTCTTTCATAGTGGTAGATCTTAAATCCAAAGCTTATAACTCAGCAGTTCACTCTCCCTCCCCCTTTCTGTACTTAAAAGAAAAAAACACACATTTATTTGTTTTATTTTATGTATATATTAGAATGATATAGATATGTGTGTACCTTCAGTGTTGTCTCAACTGTTATTTGCTTTTCTGGGTGGCCTCTGGTTTCTTTCATAGTTGTAGATCTTATCATTCTATATTAGAATGATATAGATATGTGTTCTTTTTTTTGTTGCTTATTAATGTTACTTATGTTGATGATGGTTTTGTTATCTGATATGTTCTAATGATTTTTAGGTAAATATCGAACCATCAAGAGTCACAAAACAGCACTCCTCAAGGCCGCGGCAGGGAAGAAGCTGAAGATTGAGTGGTCCTGCTTCCACAAGGGGTCTGGGCTCAAGCAACTGCATGACACCTTTGTCCGAGACATTGGGTGTGCTATCAGGGACAAGGTGCCGATGCTTGCATCAACATGGAGCAAACTAACAGATGAGCAACGGTCCCCCGTAAGAGATTACTTGGAGGTAGTTTATGTTTTTTTATTATCCTTTATTTAAGTACTTATTACTTATATGTTTATAGTGTGATCTGTGTTTGCTTTCTTGATTGGGTGTGCTTATTTTTGTTTCTGATGCTTATCACATGCTTTCTGTGTATTTCTTTATAGTCTCTGTGTATAGTTTCTTTATAGTTTCTGATGCTTTCTGTGTATTTTTGCTTCACATGTATTTCTTTATAGTTTCTTTATAGTTTCTGTGTATATTTTCTTTATAGTTTCTGATGCTTATCACATGATGTCTGTGTATTTCTCTATAGTTTATGTGTATAGTTTGTTTATAGTTTCTGATGCTTATTTTTGCCTAAAAATCATAAGAACATCTATGTCTTTATAGTTGCTTATTACTTATGTTTCTTTATAGTTTCTTATTACTTATGCTTTCTTGATTTGTGCTTCACATCTATTGTTTTCCTTCACAAAATGCTTATCTGATGCTTATTTTTGCTTCACACCTATTTCTTTATAGTTTCTTATTACTTATGTTTCTGTATAGTTGCTTTTTCCTTCACAAAATGCTTATCTGATGCTTATTTTTGCTTCACATGTATTTCTTTATAGTTTCTTATTACTTATGTTTCTTTATAGTTGCTTTTCATCTATTTGCTATGAATTTTTTTATAGTTGCTTTATAATTATGCTTCACATCTTTATAGTTTCTGTGTATAGTTTCTGTGTATCCTAAAGCAACTATAGTGTGATCTGTGTATATTCTCTGTATAGTGTGATCTGTGTGTAGTGTGATCTCTGTATAGTGTGATCTGTATTTACCTATGTTTCTTTATAATTATGCTTCACATTTATTACTTATGTTTCTTTATAGTTTCTTAAGTTTCTTTGGTTTTGTGCTTCACATCTATTATCTTGCTTATTACTTATAGTTTCTTTATAGTTTCTTCACATCTATTATGTTGCTTATTACTTATGTTTCTTTATAGTTTCTTATTACTTACGCTTTCTTGATTTGTGCTTCACATCTATTTTTTCCTTCACAAAATGCTTAACTGTTGCTTTTTTTTTTTGTTTCCTTGCTTGGTTGTGCTTATCTAATTTTGCTTATCTCCTATACTTATGTCTTTTTTTCTGATATGGATGTGTAGATGTACTATGAGATTGACCCTGCAGTTGACTCATACGTGGAGAAGAAGAGCGGAAAAGCATATGGGGCCTGGAAGTATGACTGTCATCAACACTTCCTGGAGTGGGGGGGCGAGGACATACCACTTGAGTTTGTTGCTCGCCCTGATCAGTGGCGGTTCTTGGTGAGTGACTTCACAGACGAAGCGAGAATGGTAATTTCTCATTAATTCCCTAACTTGTTTTTTTATTCTCCGTTTATCTTATTGTTTATCACTTGTGAATTCTGATTGTCTATCTTTTTACAGGCCATGTGTGAGCGAAACAAGCAAAACCGGACCAAGAGCCCGAACCCCCTTAATCATCACAATGGGTCCAAGCCCCTGAGCTTCCGAGCAGAAGAGCTCATCATTAAGGAAAAACATCCGGCGGCTTGGCTTAAGACAACCATAGAAGCCTACGAGGGGTGTCCGGGTGCGCAAGATGGACTGGTATGACCTTTTTTTTTCTGTCAATTTTCCTAATTACTTAGGTGTTACTTAGGTTTTACTTAGGTTTTAACTGTTGCTTGACTGTTGCCTATCTTCTGTCATGTGTGGCTGTTGCCTATCTTCTTTTTATGTTGCTTAAAAAATACATCTACACATCCATATCTACTATTTCCTATCTTCTGTCGAGCGAGACATGACTGTTGCCTATCTTCTGTTGCCTATCTTCTTTTTATGTTGCTTAAAACCACACATGACTGTTGCCTATCTTCTGTTGCCTCTCATCTTCCTCCGTTTCTGTCATTTTTCCTAAGTACTTAGGTTTTACTTAGGTTTTACTTAGGTTTTAACTGTTGCTTTTCATCTATTTGCTATGAATTTTTTTTTCTTGCTTATCTACTATGAGATTTGTTTGCTTGCTTGACTTATGCTTATTTTTGCTTGCTTATCTACTATTAGATTTTTTTAGTTTGCTTGCTTGGCTGTTTCCTAAGTACTTAGGTTTTACTTATATGTTATTGCATTTCTTATAAATCCTGTTCAAAAATGCATTTCTTTCTGTGTTTTACTTGTTTTACTTATATATATTCCTTTTACTGGTTTCAAATCAATATATGCATTCCTTTCTGTGTTTTACTTATATATATATTCATTTTACTTAAAAATTTCTGTGTTTGTAGGCCAAATTGAAACGTCGTCTTGATGAAGTCTGCACTGTTGGAGAAGGAGGAGAAGACCCAAGCCAAATACCACCCCTCTCTGTCGAAGAACAAACACAGATCATCTTGGATTGCTTTGGGGAAAGAAAAGGAACAGAAGTTCGAGGTATAGTTCAATCCCCACTTATTTTATTATTGTTTTACAATTTTCAGAAGTTCATACAAATATTTTACTTGTTATAATTCATATCAAGATTTTACTTATGTTTGAATTTCTGATTTTACAATTTCCATTACAAGATTTTACTTACATTTTCAATCTTGTTTTCATAACAAGATTTTATTTATGTGTTCAATCCTTACTTGATTTTACTTACAATTTCAATCTTGTTATAATTCATATCAAGATTTCAGTCTTGTTTTCATAACAAGATTTTATTTATGACTTTCTTATTCTTCAGCTGCTCATTTTTATTTATGTTTTCAATATTTTTTTAAAAGGAATGGGTGCAGCTGGAGAGCGGCCTGCAAAGAAAAGAGGGGGTCCATGGGCAGCAAGGGCTGCAGAGAGGGACAAGGAGCTGGAGGAGGCGAAGGCTGAAATAGAAAGGTTGCGTGAGAAAACCACCGCCACCGAGACCAAGAATGAGCAGCTGGAGGAGCGTATGGCCAGCATCGAGAGGCTCATGATGGGCATGCTCAGTGGTCAGGCCAACTCACAACCATCTGTCACCTCCGTCGTGTGTCCTCAGGCTGTCACAGCTTCTCCTCAGCCCTCCACCAACTCAGCTGGTCATCCAACAGACAGTCAGCCCTCCCCCCAGCCGAAATAGCAAGGTAAGGACGCCCTCCTCGTATCCCTCTAACTAAAACATTGCTCTGGTTTTCTGGATAAACTTTTAGACAACTTGTGTTGGACAAGGTTTTGTGAAGTTTTAGACAACTTGTGTTGGACAAGGTTTTCTGGATAAACCTTTAGATAAACTTTTGTGAAGTTTTTTGTGAAGTTGCTCAAGATGGATATTTGTCACATACTTTTGGTATGTTGGACAAGGTTTAGGGTGAAACATTTAGACAACTTTTGTGAAGTTTTTAATGTGATGGAATGAATTGTATGTTGTGAATTGTGAAGTTTTTTGTGCTTGTATGGTGTTGAGTATGTTGTATGTGTTGTTTGTGTTGTTGTTTATAGAGTTTAGGACAGGAGCACAACATGTGCTATAGGTACATTCGAACAGGGGGCACCAGCCCTATTAAATTTTATTTTTTTAAAATCAAAACAATTCAGGCGACGAACTTATACAAAAAAAAAAAATTAAACCTGTTCAGGCGACGGACTTATATAAAATTTCGTCTCCTGAACACTCCAGCTACGGACATACAACTGAGAATGCATCCTTAGACTACACTCAGGAGACAAAATAATTATATATCCGTCTCCTGAAACTATCTAGGCGACGAGACATAAAGAAAAAACTCCGTCGCCTGAATGCTTTCATAGCCCTATGGACCGCTCAGGAGACAAAATAATTATACTTCCGTCTCCTGAAACTATCTAGGCGACGAGACATAAAGAAAAAACTCCGTCGCCTGAATGCTTTCATAGCCCTATGGACCGCTCAGGAGACAAAATAATTCTAAGTACGTCTCCTGAAACTATCTAGGCGACGAGACATAAAGAAAAAACTCCGTCGCCTGAATGCTTTCATAGCCCTATGGACCGCTCAGGAGACAAAATAATTCTCAGTCCGTCTCCTGAAACTATCTAGGCGACGACACATTAACAAAAAATTCCGTCGCCTGAATGCTTTCATAGCCCTATGGACCGACTCAGGCGACGAACTTATGACACTGAACTCGTCGCCTGAGTCTTAATGGGCGGGCCTGGATGGCCCTTGGCCTCTGACAACATCATCAGTCGACGAACAGTTTTTCCGTCGCCTGAGTTAACTCCGCCGACGGACATACAGATGGTCGTCGACTGAATGGTGGAAGGATGAAAGTCACCCGACCACAACTCAGGCGACGGAAGTTCGTCGCCTGAGTTGTCAGAGGGCGAAAAACACCTTTCAGGCGACGACTTCGGTCCGTCGCCCGAAAGTCCATCTGGCGTAGTGTCATCATTTAATATTGCAAATGCGCATGAGATCAATCAACAGGCATTTTGTGTAGTTAAAACTAATAAGTCAAGCAAAAATTGCTCATCAAACTTATCTCACAAAATAGGCGGACACGAGTGCTCTCGATCGGTAGAAGAAAATCCTTCGTATGACCAAAGTAAAGACTCGACTGGTTCATCACCATCCTGAGCTTCTTTAACTCCTGCCTCTAGCAACCATAATAAATGATTTTGCTACCAACATTCCAGTGTGGCTCCGCATTCAAACATGTCATGAAACCACACAAGTCATAGGATTAGAGTTGTATCATTAGCAAAATTTGGGAATTCATATTTGTTGATCGACCCAAATTAGGAACATAATTTATTAATTTTGTTAGAGTTCTTTTTCTGCTCAACTTTGTACTTTGACTTTATATCTCTATAGTCAAAATAAGTGATAACCCAAATATACAACTCTACGCCACTTATAATGGAATGTATCAAACCATTGTAAGTTTGTAACTAATCAACCACTCAATTAATTTGAATGGAGTGTGATAGAAACACGAGATCGACATACCTTCACATCAGGTACCGCGGCTGCGTTTTCGCGTTACGGTGATCGACTTTGGCAGAGCTCAGCCGTAGGTTATATATGGGTGCAGAGTACACCGACATGGTTTACCCGACATCGATATCCTAGCTCGACAAAGCTGAGAGACAACTCCATAGCAGCCTGTCTCATTGGCTCTCGGAGTAGAATAATGAACCCATGCCAATACTTAAACGAAGTAGGCGTCGACAATGGCTGGCAGCGCTGAGCGCATCAGGTTAGGCCTCTCGATCTGACATCAGTATCGATCAAGGTCGTCGACACCTTGCCACCAAGGTCCCTTGAAAGAACACTTCAATCATAATATAGTCAACGAGACTTTATAATGGCAGCCTCACAGTTTTGGAACAATGGAACCATTCTCGTAAAGGTCTGTCTTTTCTTCCTAATCACCTGCAATTATGCTAGGAAAGAAGTTAATATCATTCCCCAAATCAATATATTAACACATCAATATAATACACTAAATTCCCCCAAGGAATTAGTGTGGACGATCTGGCAGCGGAGGACTCCACGGAAGCAGAACGATTGTTCGCCTGCGATTGCTTCTCTCCGAACTTGCTTCGATTGCTGAAGAAGATGCAAGGCCTGGCCGCCCCAAGAGCACCATCCCCTAGGCTCGCGTCAGTCATCCTGGTCTCTGTTTCTCCTTCTTCTCGTCGGCGGAGGTATGGTCGCAGCAGCCGTCATCAGGCCTCAAAGCCTTAATGACTTTGGCGCAGCCTGTAGCGCTCGTCGCTCTTAGTGCGTGAACGGCGGCGCCGTTCTCCTTGATGTCGTGGGGAACGTAAAACCGATGCCTTTCTCGCCGGGGGAGCAAGGCGAAATTCCGACGAGTTGCCCTTGCCGAAATCAAGCCGTATAGCAGAGGCGGTTCTCTGACGTCTCCCACAAACCGGGTCTTGCAGCCGCTTTCCCTTTCAATTCGGCCTGATAAACTCTACTGGATATGACCTGGCGCCTTAGCCTGGCTTTCTCCGGCGCAAGTCCTCGGAAATCGCGCTTCCGATCGCCAGTCCCCTGCCTCGAAAAAGGAGCGGCTCCGGCGGCGCTGAGTGCCTGGGTCGCGGAATCCTCAACATGACTGGACGGCAACACGAGGTGGCGCGTCTTCTCCGCCATCGCCGTAGCAATTGATGCAAACAACAACCTCAATCTGAAACTTCCAAATCGGAAGAAGGAGGGTTAATGATCAACCGGTTAATACTAACACAAAATCTCTTCTAAATTGTCAGTAAAACCATCAATACTTTATCAAACTCATTGAAAATCAAATTACAAAACTCTTCTGAAAACATGAATTGCTGTGGCGTGGTATATATCCGAATCCACGACCTTAGAAGCGATTTTGCCCCGACCACGGTGCAAGTCGGCTTCAGGCATCGCCCCAAGGTTACACAGCACATCCGATCGCGTGCAATCACCAAAGGAAGTTTGGAATCATTCCAGAAACTCAGAACGTTTCTCAGAGAGGATGGAGAGATTGAAAAACACACGTTACTTCTTAAAACCCTAAAACCTGCTTTAGAACGTGTGTTAGGACCCCACTCTCCCACCAACCTGTTTAGTTGGGAAAACCCTCAAAAAGTAGTTAAAAACTTTTTTCCTCTTTTTCTTTTAATTTTGATAAGAAATGACAAAATAAAGCCCTTTTATAAAACCTTTATTAAGCATTATTCCCAACAATCTTCTCTAGATATAGTTTGGTATAGTATTTATTAATAAAAATATTATTAAAATCTAACTACACAAATATATGATAACAATTTGTCAATTAAATTAATTACAATTTTTAATTAAAGGTGTACGCATGTTAAAAGATTTGGCTAAAAGATGAAATTCTTAATTGACGTTAAAATAAGCGGGATCATATTGAGCTAAAATATGAGATATAAATAATATATTGATATTGATTATTGATGATAGGATAAAATAGGATATGATTGATGATTAGTGGAATCTATAAAAATAAACATATAAATTGTTCTTTTTTCCAATTTTTCTTGCCGATTGAAAGACTAACCACCTGAGTTCCTCATAAATCTATCACACGTACTGCATCCTAAGATAATCAAATTCCACAATGAAAGGGAAACATAATTGATTAGTGGATATTTTTCATTTGGAATAATTGGTCGATGTGTGGATAAATGGGTGACTAATTTGTGGTTTATAAATTAATTGTTTGTTAAAGATAAATACTTATTGATTTGAAATTATAATAATATGATTGTTTAAAGATAAAAAAAAATTGATATGTGATCAATATTTGCATAAATTTGGTTTATAAATTAATTGTAACTTTTATTTAATGAATATAAAAAAAATAGAAGCATATCTCAATCACTTAAATTGAAGATCTTTTTAACATAATATATATATATATATATATATATATATATATATATATAATTAATTGAAATTACACGTAGATGATATGGATTAAATTGATTGGACATTCATTAATTGACGTGTCAAAAAAGTCCGGTTAGAATGCACCAGAAAAAGACACGTAAGCAAATTGCACCAGAGCCCGCCACATAGGATTTCCACGCCTCTGTTTTAGTATTATACTAGCGCAGTACCCGTGCGTAACGCACGGGATTTATAAAATATATTATATATTTTAGAAGATACTATCACAATTTATCTAAATTATATATATATATATATATATATATATATATATATATATATATATATATATATATATATATATATATATATATATATATATATATATTATAATATCTATTATGATAAATCCAATTGATAAGATATATACGTGGTTTTATTAATAAAAAAAAATAAAAGATAGGTATGTGGTTGGTTTAGATTGTTCTTATATTTATTAATATTTTTCGGTTTTTTTTATAAATTAATAAGGATCGATAGTTAAAGGATCTGAGTAAAAAAGGTAAAAATATTTTATTTTCATATTGTATGTTTATTTTAATTAGAATATCGGTATTTTTTTTAATGGTCAACCACCGAGAAAAAAACGTTAAAGAAAAAATAAAAATAATAGGTGGATATGTAAATTAACTAAATTGATTTGTGAAACAAAGGGGTTTGTAAAAATAAAAAACATTTACGAACGCCCAAATTGAAACATATCCTCCTCCTCTTCCAAGCTAAGCGCCCAAATTGAAACCCTAGAATCTCTGCAAATTCAATCTTCTTCGATTGCGATCTGTCATTGCGCTCCCTAGTCTCTGGTGCCGCCGACGCCATCGTATCGTTCGCATCCGGCCACCAATCGTACCCCTTCCAGATGTGTCGCGCCAACTGCTTGCATCACCATCTTTTATTTATGTTTTCGAAACCACAACCTCCCAAGCATCCCTGTAGAGGATTTCGGCCCTGCACCGACTCGGCCACCAATCGATTCCGGTACCACTCGCATCCCTTATAGATGCGGCGGGCCGACCACTCGCAACTACCTCCCCCCAAGGCTGTGTGTCGAGAAATCCCGCCCTGCGACCTGCTCCCTCTAAAAACCTTGGTGATTCAACCTCGATCTGAGAAGCAAGAAGAAGAACAAAGAACAAATGTACAGTGGGAAAGATTGGCAAATAGGTGATTTCTGGATTTCTTTACAATTTCATTTTACAATCGACTTATACAAAGATTCATAGACTTGTCTGAATGTTTTGTATTCCGTGAAAGAAGATAGGACATGGAGCGGATTGAACTTCACTTCGACAATATGGCGGAGATGTTTCAGAGTTGGACGGCTACATAGGGAGGGGCAGGCAAGTGATACTTTAAAGAATTTTATTATTATTTTTTAATTATTTGCATTTATATGATATATATTTCCAATTAACATGGAGGAGTGGTAGGAGAAACTTTATGGAAGATAACAAATAATTAACAAAGCAAAACAAAAGAAAATTAGGACAAATATAAATAGATAACATAATTTCCAAGCCTAACAAAACAAAGAGAAACAATAATCAAATGACAATGTCTTGATCGAATAATGTCAATAAACGAATAAAAATAATCCTTGGAGTTGAAAGCATAATGGGCAAATTTCCAACATCTCCATTCTTCTAATCCTTTTCAATCTTGACAACATGTTTCTTTGTGGAAACTGTCAAATCAGTGACCTCATCTTCACAAATAGAGTAAATTGAATTAAATTGAATACGTACGCTATGAGGATATAAAATGAAGAAATTATGAAGGACAAACACCTTTTCATCGTCACATATTAGGTCCTTTGAAATCAGCTCTTGTTGTTTGTGAAAATTGATGTTGTCGAACATGCACACGACTCGAACTCGGATGTTGCCTTTGATGTTTGTTGGATTAAGCTCGTCGACGTATGTGGCATTCTTCATTGTTGTCTATTTAAAACATGAAAGAAGAATAGATGATCAAATTCCTGCAATGTCTAAGGTTTAAACATTATTAGTATTGGAAAAATAAAACATATATAAAAGATAGATGGTTGACAAAGAGGGAGAAATAGAAAGGATACGGTGGAAGAGGAAGGAGGAGAAGCGAGTTATCTGTGATATTCGATTCTGATTATATAGAGTAGTCTTGCTAGTTAGGTTAGGGTGAATGAGAGGTAAATGGTTTAAACAAATCTCAGCATATCTGATTGAATAAATTGTTTTAATTATTTTAACAAAAAGTAACAGAAATGAGATAAAGATTGGTTAAGTGGGTAATTGAATTAATTTTTGGATCCGAAATTGTTTCAAAAAAACAATAACAAACTTGGTTTAATTAAAATCTCTGCATATCTGAATGTTTTAATTATTATAAAAAAAAGTAACAGAATTGGTTTAAAAAACTCAGGAGATCTTTAAAGTTTAATAATTTTAATTAAAACGGTTTAAACAAAATTTAAAAAATCTCTGGAGATCTGAATTTAGGATAAAAGTGTAATCTTTTGGCTAAAAAAAAGAGATAAAGATTGGTTAATTGGGTAATTGAATCAATAACGGATGGAATTAAAAAAAAGTTACATCAAATGGTTTGTAATAAATATAAAAATAAATGCAGATCTGTAAATTTTAATTATTTTAATTAAAACGGTTTTAGTTAGCTAGATATACAATCTTTTAGTAAAGAAAGATATAAGTGTTTCATAATTCAAATGGTTTAAACAAAATTTTAGAGGATAATCGATCCTGAATATATAAAGTCGATTATCAATAAATGTGTATTATTTTGGTTAATCAAAATCTCGGCATATATTAAATAAGAGAAAGTTTAGAGGATAAATGTGTAATATTTTGGTCAAACAAAATTATTTGAACTGTTATTTTTATTTATTATTTATGGTTGCATATAGGAGATTTATCTTTGCAGATCCGATTTTGCTGTGTTGTTTTGCTTTATTTTGGTGATTCATCTTCTCAAGTTTAAATTTCTTATGACTGAATTCATAATGTTCGCGTGCAGAAGAAGAGGAAGATTTGATTCCCCATTCAGATGAGTATTCATCTACAGCAGTAACAGATTCTGAATTTGCAGAAGGAGATGGAGAAAGAGATTAAGAAGTTTCAGGATAAGGAGGAAATATTAAGAAACAGATTCAGGGGCTGCGGGATAATGATGAAAAGATGAAGAAATAACTTCAGAAATCGCAGGATGAGGATAAGCTTGGAGTGAATTGATCGGCTAAGTTTAGATGCTGAATTCATTCAGTTTTGAAGGTTTAAAAGATGAAGAAAGAACTTCAGAAATCGCAGGATGTGGAGAAGCTTGGAGTGAATTGATCGGCTGAGTTTAGATGTTGAATTCATTCAGTTTTGAAGGTTTAAAAGATGAAGAAAGAACTTCAGAAATCACAGGATCATGAGGAGAAGCTTGGAGTGAATTGATCGACTAAGTTTAGATGCTGCATTCATTCAGTTTTGAAGGTTTAGATGCTGCATTCATTCAGTTTTTTTGAAAAAAAAAACTTAAACGTGAGATACTTTTGATTAGCTATGGATAATTGTGTGGTTTAGACGCTGTATTCATTCAGATTTGTTTTCCAAAAAATCTTAAACGTGAGAAGAATTTTAAACAATTTGAGAAGTAATTGGGGATTTATCCTAAATTTCCAACTTTAAGCGTATGGCCGCCACGTGTCCCAAATTGCAAGTGTTTTAGTATTATATTAGATATTAGATATTAGATACTGAATTGATTGATATTGATCTTTCAACCTTTATTTTACACAATTTTTTAATTTCAACTGTTTTTAAATTTTAGTCACTCTTTTAACTCTGTCCCATACGAACTCTTATCTTCTCCTTCATTAAAGTCGTACAAGGTTTAGGTATTATTATTAAACTAATTAATTATAATACAAATGCATTTGGGGTTGTAAGCTTGTGATTTAATCATGCAAGTCACAACCATATATACCATTGGACTGTCAAGCTTATATCCGATATTTGATATCTTAGATATCAATACCAAACGGGACATAATAGTGTGTTGGCTGGTAGTTAGTGGTTCCTCCCTGGGCCGTGGATTTCCTGATGGGCTTGTTGGGCCATGCCATCGTAATGGTTTAAAAGTTCGGTTAATCAATTAAGGGTGAATTACATATTTTTGTCCCTAACCTTTACCACTTGTTTCACTTTAGTCCCTAACCTTTAAAATGTTTCAGAATAGTACTTGACCTTTCTATTCCGTTTCATTTTAGTCCCTAACCTTTCAAAAATTGTAAAATAGTCTCTAACCTTGCATTTTTTTATTCGTTGTAGTCCCTAATATTAAAATATTATTTGAAATAATTATAAAAAAAAATAACCCTAAATTTATCATAATTTAAATAAAATCATTCATACAAAGAAAAGTATATAAAATCATCTAACTCTATAATTTTAATTTTGAAAAATACTCGAACTATTTTACTATTTATCATAAGAGCATATTATATAAAATTATCCATAATTTTTTTTTCACAAGCTCTCATAAAATTTATAGATCTTGTGATTAAATATAAGAGATTGTGGGATATTTTTTTTTCTTATTTACCAATACATAGATCCAATATATGTGTATTAATCCATTAAAATAATGAATTCAAATAATAAAAGATATCTTTTTTAAAAAAAAAATCATAAAGTTGGATATTTGTTTTATAATTATTCTTTATATGGGTAATTTACTCATTTATATACATTATGATAACTTTAGGGTGATTTTTTATAATTATTTCAAATAATATTTTAATATTAGGGACTAAAATGAATAACAAATATAAGCTTAGGGACTATTTTACAAACTTTGAAAGGTTAGGGACTAAAATGAAACGAAATAGAAAGGTTAAGGACTATTTTGAAACGTTTCAAAGGTTGGGGACTAAAGTGAAATAAGTGATAAACGTTAGGGACCAAAAATGTAATTCACCCATCAATTAACGGAAACCCAACTTTATAGTAGTATTTTTCTAGGAAAATTTGTGCACTCTATATTAAAGGCGGTTTTATGTATAGATTTCATAGGTTATAATTCAAAAATATATAAGTTCAGTGGAGTTTCATATTAAAAAAAAATTAACAATTGGACAATTTTATACATATTCAATATCTAGTATTTGTAATATAATCCTCTTAAAAACAAATATTTTTTTATCCTATATCAAAAGGTATAAGAAATCAAATTAGAAAATATTTCCCACGATAAACCTTATTTAGCCATTTTTAAATTAGATTATGAAATTCATCCATTTCTTTTTAGGATTTTCTTTTTTCAATAAAAAATTCTTATCTTAACCGTAAAAACAGTTACAATTATTTGTCACGGTATAATTTTAGTTATTTTGTAAACTCTTGAACTATATAATTTCGATAAGTATGCATACAAATCCTAACAAACTTAAGAATATTGTCAACAACTTGTGAATTTAAAAATACAAAACAGACGAAAAATGAAATTTCGATTTTGCTTCGATCTAGTCCTAGTAAAACTTCACCTTTCCGCCACTCTCAAGTCAAAACCAGAGAAACCTTATATAACTATCGCCCTGATTTGTAATTATATAAATCAAGAGGCCCTCCTCTGCAATTTCCCCCAAAATAAAAATCTAAATCCAACCTCATATATGCTCACTCTCTTTCTCACCTCCTCCTAATTCCCAACGCTCAATCCGAATCTTCTCTATATATCTCTCGATTTGATTCGGATTATAGATCTTATGTCGTCATCCATGGAGATGATCGAGCACGTCGTGATGTTCAACATCGGCGACGAGGCGGACCCGGTCAAAGTCAACGCGTGGGTGGAGGGGCTCAACTCCCTCGCCTCCCTATCGGAGGTGATTTATCTCACCGCCGGGCCCATCCTCCGGCCACGCGTCTTCCCGGAGGACCTCTCCTTCACCCACCTCCTCCACGCGCGCTACCCTTCCCTCTCCCACCTCCGCTCCTACGCCGCCCACCCCGACCACGTCCGCGTCGTCACGGAGCTCGGCGTCCCGATCACCACCGACCTCATCGCGCTCGACTGGGCCTGGCCCGCCGGGCCCAAGACCCCCCTCCCGGGCCGCGCGTGCAGGTTCACGTTCTTCAAGATCGTGGACGGCGACAAGAAGCGCGCGCTCCTCGAGGGGCTGAGGAAGATCAAGGAGAGCCCCGACGCGAGCTTCGAGGATATGACGTTCGGCGAGGAGGTCTCCGTCGGCCGGGCCAAGGGGTTCTCGGTGGCCGCCGTCGCCGTCTTCCCCAACTTGAATGAATTGGATGCGTGCGAGGACTATGAGGACTCCGTGAGGTCGCTTGTTGATAAGCTCAAAGGTGCCGTCGCCGGCGTTATCTCCGTCGACTATGTAGTCCCACGTTCCGCCACCGCCGTTTGATCTGATCCATATACTTCCCGATTTTTTTTTTTTTTATTTTGGGTAATGGTGGGGCCTGGCGAGATGAATTTTATGATGATTTTTTTATAGACAATAGTGGAAAATACTCAGTAAGTTATTTTACCAAAAAAGAAAAAAATAGTGGAAAATAAGTGATGTTTCTCCAATGTTGCAAATTTTAGGGGTTAATGAATTTTATGATGATTTTTGTACGTGTGTCCGAGTTGATTGTAAAATTAATTGCATCAATTTATGGCAAGTTTTTTTTTAATCGAGTCAGTTATAGTTTCAAGCTGAATGAAATTTTACATAAGTTCAAATTTTCAGTGAATTCTGTTGTATATTTTTTTACATGAATTATGTTGTATCTCTGGTCAGCGGTGTGTCGATTTGTTGTATTTCTTTATGTTTTGATAGTTTTTCGTCGGTCGATTTATTAACTATTGAGATTCGGATATATCTGATCGGTTCAGAATGCAGACCAATTTTGTTGTATTTCTGTATGTTTTGATAGTTTTTTGTTGTATTTCTGTATGTTTTGATAGTTTTTTGTACGTCTGTCGATTTATTAACTATCGAGATTCAGGTATATTTGACCGGTTCAGAATGCAAACCAATTTATTGTATTTATGTATGTTTTGATAGTTTTTCGTCTGTCGATTTATTAAATATAGAGATTCAGATATATCTGATCGGTTCAGAATGCAGAAACTGCGAGATTTGAAGGATTTGGGAGGGATGTGGATGAGATATGAAGGACCCAGTTTGAAGGCTGGCAGAATGTAGGATACAGCTTGCAAACGTGGTTGTTGTAAAAGGAGAATTGTTTATGAAAATGACATGTGAAGTTGTCATTCGACCCTAAAAAAATTACTCTAAAGTGGGTTTGGTTATTTTTTCTTTATTCTTCCAACTTGCTATATTAGTGCTAGTGACAAAAAATAAAATAAAAAATTAGCATGTCACTTGATTTGTGGAAATATACGTGATCTTGTTTAGTCTATAATATATTATGGTTAACATATTGATGTTTTTGGATAATCTAATTCTTATTTTTAACTCAATTCACAATTTTAGAACTACTTAATTCTCATTTGAAATAATACTTTAGGATGGTCTGTGACGGATTTGTGGCCCGAGAAACTTAGAAAGTAAAATTTATATTTTATTTATAATTTTTACTAATTTTATGATAAAAGAGTAAAAGACAAGTAAAAATTATATATACATATATACGTAGTATAATTTTTATCCCTCTTAATTTTTTCTACTAAAAATAATTATTTAAAGCACAGCTCTAAGGTTTTTCTAATATATTTAACAAAAACATTTTTTTTTTCATATATACAGCTAAAAAAATCTCATTCTTTGATAAATTTAAGGTTTTTTTTCCCTAAAATATATTGGTTTTCGTTTTTTTATATAACATGTTGGGATAAAATGCATTGAAATGGAAAAAAGACCACAAAATATAAAGAAGGGAAATTCCTACACAATATTTAAGCTTTTGTGTTAAAAGTCCGACCTTATAATCAAAAACAAAAATAAACCTAACACAACTCCTGTTTTTCCGGTATCCGACCGGAGTTTATCAAATTTTCACCTACCAAAAAAAGTTTAATATCATGGATTTTTACGGGATTGAAATCTCAGTTTAGCAGCCACAAGCGTCAACATAACGGGTAAGATATCACCTCTTTAACTGTATACTTTGGTATTTCAGTATTTCATTTGACTGTACTATTTTTTCTAATGTTTGCAATCTGTGGATGTGTAGGGCCAGAAATTTGATTAAGCGGGACTGGTATCATAAACAAGCCCAGTTGATACTTCAAGATGCTGTGTTGTATATTAAAATCTTAGGAATGCCTTCAAATTTTATGAACTTGAAGGTGTCTGTTTGTGTGATTTGGTTCAGAATAGGAACTGGATATCCAATTCCAATTGGGGGTCTCGAGTTCGAGCCTTAAAAATTGAAGTGATCTTCAACACTAGTTTCGAAGGCGCTGATTCGAAGCAATCTTTGGAGGTCCCATTCTATGTCTATCTATATGCATCAGCACAGCAGCACTGACTAGTGACTACCATTGCTGACAGTACACAGATACGACACCAAAACACGACAATGTTATGCTGTAGATCAACATTCAATTGAGAAATCATACATGTGGATTGAAGATTGGAGAAAGAACAAATTCATTCCTTCTTTCATCAGCAGCGAAATCTCGGAAGCAAAATGAGCTTCAATGAGGGAAATCTTCACTTCCCATGTTTAATTTCATCTTCTTTCTATTCAGAACCCAAAGCTAAACCCCAAAGGATCAGTCTTTAAGTTAAATTAAAAAACAAAAAACAGCAGCAGCTAAAAATATTTTACATTTTTCTTGTGATGTTTTCTTTCTTTGATTCCTTCTTTTTACAAGCACCAGAAAGCAACAGATCAAACTAGTACAAGTTCCACTGTTAAAGAGGGGGCAACAGAGATTTATACCTCCCCAACTTTGATTGACACCTGCGGGACGACGTTGCCAGGAGGATGGTGGGCCTGGCTCACGAGGTCGGAGTCTAGGAACACGACGACGACGGTGATGTCGTCGTGGAAGTGTCGACGAACACCACGGTCGATCTTCTTGAGATCCGAATACCTCATCTCCCTCTTCTTGGCAGCCTCCTGTAAGGCTGCTTTCACTAGCCTCCTAGCGCTCCCACTGCGGGGATTGTTCAGGACGATGTTGACTGCATCCTGGTTGCTGAGGTGCTCCCATAGCCCGTCTGAGGCGAAGATTACGAACTGATCGTGTGGCTGCAGCTCGTACTCCGAAATGGATGGTTCGCAGCTCAGGATCGGCCTCTTGATTGGCTCACGCAGGCGGAATTTTGCGTATAGAGGCTCTCGGTTGAACTCCGCCTTCTTCAAATACATATCTCCAATGGACCGAGATATCTGCAAAGCCAATCATCATCAAGAAAGAACAACAACAACAACCCAGTATATCCCGCGATGATACTAAGGATCAGCAGCTTCACCTGAATTATACCCTTTACTCTCCAAACATTATGCTTTAGCAGAACGATTTGTGAGTCATCAGGGTGCAAGGACTTGAGCTCCTGCCTGACCGGCTCCAAGCACGCGTTGTGCTCAGCCGAAAGCTGGATAGCCAGAACCTCTCCGGTCGCCTTAACCAGTCTACCCAAGACCGCACGAGAATCACCAAGATTGGCAATGTAGAGGGTTCCGTTGGATATGATTCCAAACAGGCAGCAAGATCCGACTGCTGCAATTTGGGGTTTCATTAGCCATTGCTTACTCACAATTGCTGAAAACCCATCCTCTGTCGCCTGCACCGCGTTTCTTATCACATCTGCCGACATTCCCTGGTGTTCGGCTGCAAATCCTGGCAGCAATTGACATTGTGATAACCATGAATCGACACAAAGATTGCAATCAATTTACAGAAGTAACATTGAAAGGAACTTACTCCTGAGATGGGGAAAGAGGTGGCTGTTTATATACCGGGAGGTCTCGGGGCCGCCATGGCCATCATAGACACCAACAAAGGTGCCAAAGGGGCCGGAATCGACAGAGCCCAAGCTGCCAGACTCAAGCTGGCTCTGATCCTCGAGCAAGTTGTTGGCTTGGACAACAGCCATGGAGAATTCGCCATTCAAGTGCTGTCCAATGTCTTTGTACCACAAGAGGCCATCTTGTCGAGAGACGGAATCGGAACCGGAATGCACAGAAGACCCGTCGGAAATCGGCCACAAACAGGCCCTAAGAAAATTCATCAATCCAGGTGGCATGCCTCATTTCACCCAAGCAAAGCTCCTGATTATCCGCATTTGAATTGGAATTGGAACTAGTCTTAAGAACTTAAATCCTATACTTTTAATTCCCCAAACAGATAACCCTAGAAATGATCAATGAAGGCTCTTGCTTACAAGGAGGAGTTCTTCGCATCCAATGACGTCAACAGTTGACTGCCCCAAATTGGAACAAAATAAACCGCCAAGAGCTCAAAACCAGGGGCGTAAAGTGATCAATTGTGCCTGAAACAGATCAAACAAATGGTTGCAATCACAACAATGGAGTATGGAGGATGAATTTCAATTATAAAAAAAAAGGGGGCTCTTAAAGAAGAAGCAAAATTAAAGAGGGGTGTTTGGTGAGCCACTTCATACCAACAAGGTCCAGCTCAAAACACAAGATATCCACAGCAAAGTTTCAATCTTGAATTGCAAAATTCAATCTTTAGAAATAATAGAGGGGAAATGAAACAATGAAAGTAACCTTACAAGATGATTGCGCTTGTCAGGTAGCAGAAGAGGGAAGATCTGGGTGGGATTTAGGGTATTGATGGAAAGACACCAAGGGAGTTCGTGTGGATGTGAAAGGTTTTTATATTTGAAGATCCATCAAATCAGAGAGAGAGAGAGAGAGAGAGAGGATGAGAAATCGAAATTCAAAACCCACCCTCCTTATATTATTTCTTTTGTTTTTGTTAGAGAGGGCCGAGGGGGTATTCGAAATGGGTTCACAGGAGAAATAAATAGAAACCCCCCCAAAAAAGATGGGTTCTTTTTCAAATTTCTTGATAGCTGTCTTGGGTATGTGAATAATACGAAGAGGGCGGTGATGAGACGGGTGAGGGAAATGGATAGAGAGAGAGAGGGGAAATCGATGAAATTGAAAGGGAAAGGGAAAGGGAAAGGTGGGGATTGGGGCCGAACTGAAACTAACTTGTATCTAAAACCACCATTAAAGGCCAAGAATTAAGAGGTTGAAGCCAGCCAAGCAATAGGGCCAGCGATGGCTCCACACCCACTGGAATCGGATAGCGGAAGAGACAGAGAGCTAACGGAGAGAGAGAGAGATTAAGAATAAACAATCAATTAATTGTGAATTTATATATACTCTGATTAAATTAAATAATTGGTGTATGGAAAGATGGGAGAAAGTGGATGATGAAGAAGAAGAAGAGTCCTTGAAGTTTCTCCGTGAGTTTTACTGCATTATACAGTAGTACCTTTTTTCGAACTATACTGTATAATATTTTCAAAACGCACCCACTTTATATATAATATTTTCAAAATGCACCCACTTTATATATACTTTCCCACTTTTTAAGTATAAAAAATACTTATAGAAATAGATTGGAGAAATATGTTTTACTTTTTTTTTTATTAATTATCCCGTGTCTATAATTTAAAATGATAAATCAATTATGAGTTTTAATACATCTCGACCCTTCAGACCCTGTTGTAAGCGGGAGATACTGAATTTGTTGTTGTAATATAATTTGTCAAAAATTGGATTCATTTTCTTTCTTCTCTCTACCTTTTCTAACTTGGAGGGAGATAGAATCAAAGGAATCTAATCCGGCTACATATGAACCAATCTTTCTAAAAGTGTCATTTAGTTTACATTGACAATGAACTAGTATGAAAAGTGGAAGGAAAATTCCAAATAGATTAAGTTTAGGATAATTGTTATTGATATCTTAAAATTGTAATATTTCGTAAAATATTTAGGATATATAATTCTCATTATATTTTTATAAACTTTATGAGTAGAATGGACAAATCTTTCTCATAAAAAAAACAAAATTTAAGAAAAAAAAAGGTAAAAATAAGGGGTTTGATGGGTAAAATCTTTAGTCATTAATTTGTAAATCGATTTTTCTATCCTATGCCACATGATAAGATACCAAATTTATAATTATATTTCAAATTTTAATTACTTTAGCTTTTTTTAAATTAGATTCCTAATTAGGTTGATAACTTTTTTAATAGAGAATTTTTTCCAATTTAGATTGTTAGGACATAAGATAGAAAGATCGTCGCTCTATCTGTAGAGTTTCTTGTAAACCTACTCCAAATATTATGATATTTAAGATAGATTTATATTTTCACTATTTTGGATTATTTGAGGTATTCAAAATATATAGTGAAAATGATAAATTTATGGTATGATTTGCAATTATTCAAGCTTTAGGGGTATTTGTTAAAAAAAATCCAAAGGGAAAACCATGAAAGGTGGATTTTTTTTCCAAATTCTTTAAATGGAATCCATGACTAAAGTTTGAAATTCATTAAAGGGATTTTCCAGATTCACAGGGAGGGAGGGAGGATTCGTGGGTTGAGGATGATGACCATTGATGGGTATCAATATCATGACACGTGACACAATACTATTCCATTTTGACAGCATACTATATTTTGCATTTTCGATAGGTTTGAGCTAATTAATCCCATGAAATTGATGGAAACTTCGACAACAGTGACAAATACAGATATTGATCGATGAAAGATTGAGGTGTCCATTTTGCTATCTACGCGGGGGTATTTCTCCAAACGCACGGTTTAAATCTGTCGACATTGACTTTTCGAGTCGATAGAGTCATCTCACAGGTTGCGCTGTGTTCGGATGGAGTTCTGTCGATGCCGACTGCCCGAATCGACAACGACGACCTGGCCGATATCAGTGCTCATAATGTTGTACATGTTGTGCTCGGGAAGTGAGTGGTGTCGACATCGATGTCTTGAATCAACAGATCCATCTGTGCGTTTAACGATACATTTATCGTCCTAACAACATGTTTCACATTTAAAATCTTAAATCATACTCGGTATAATTAAAACATAAAACAATGATTACTTTTCACTCGAGTGCTATATTTATGTATACATGATATATGAAAAAAAAATATCGGATGTCCTTTTAGTCCTTCTGAAATTTAGAAATATCCAAAAAAGGATCTCGATCCGGTGGAGTTCAAGGAAAAATCTCAGCTTATGTGAAACAGCTCAGTATGAGCTTTAGTTGGTGTCGTTTGGAGGTATTTCCATTGTATCCATCTCTTATATTTTCCAAATTTTTGCTTTTGGGTCCATATTTTGCAATGTTTAAAAATCAAACAGCAGTTTTTGACAAATGAATATAGTATGAATACGTATAGCATATAATATTATTGGTCATTCTTGGGCTCCTCAAGAATCAAATTAACACCGGCCGGCCTTTAAATCATCCATCCATTGTTGACCTCAAGATCGGAGATTTCGTGACACCTGATCTCCCTTTTTGAGCCTTTTGACTTGCCTTCTTTATTTCATCATTTCAAGTGAACCCTCCAAGAACCTTCCTTTCCTTCAAGTATATTTTTATAATTTTAATATGGCTTTGTCAATTGTGTTCCCTAAGTGCATAAGTAAGGAGGCACTGTGTTCGATCTCTGTCCCGCCTCTTTTTTTTTTTTGGATGAGAATCTTAAGGTTTGCCTTCCTCCTTATCAGTGAGTCGAGCCGGTCGGCGCAAGCCGATTTACCTAATACGTGGTTCTTTTCGGCCGGGTCATGTACTCAGGGTTTATCACCAAAGGTGGGTTCATCGTCAGCACCAAAAATAAAAACTTTATTGGGAAAGCAAATCCTAAAAAAATTGAGTGAATCCCCTAATATAATTTTTTTTAAAATGGGGAAGAAAATGTGAGAAATGAGATTAAAACGGACTTTGAAAAAAGATTTAAAAAAGAATCGATTGATGAAAACCTATTAAATGAAATGCTACTTCTAATCAACCCCTCCATAACGCCTGAAGAGGACGATTTTCTGATTCGCAACCCATCCAACGCCGAAATTAAATCGGTTGTGTTCAACCTGGGAAACAATAAATCACCGGGACCTGACGGCTTCACAACAGAATTTTATAAAACATATTGGGACATTGTTGGAACATCGGTTATCAAAGCGGTGAAGGGTTTTTTCCACTCAGGCAAACTTCTAAGACAAATAAACTATACGTTTATCTCTCTTCTTCCGAAGTGTGATAACCCCACCAATACTAGTCATTACCGACCAATCAGTCTATGCTCCTCATTATACAAGATAATATCAAAAATAATTACCGAAAGACTTAAATCTTTTATCGGCAAGGTTATTCACCCTCTCTTAGGGGCGTTTGTGTCTAATAGGGCAATTCAAGATAATGTGTTGGTAGCGCATGAAATCTTCCACTCTTTTAGGTCTCGAAAGGGACGTGAGGGATGGTTAGCAGTAAAATTAGATATGGAGAAAGCATATGATAGAGTCGATTGGAATTTTACTAAAAAGGTGCTAGAAAGATTTGGATTCCACAACACTTTCATCTCTTGGGTGATGGAATGTGTTACGACGGTGTCTTTCTCGGTTTTGGTTAACAATGGACCAACCGACATGTTTTTCCCAACCCGTGGACTAAGGCAAGGGGATCCCCTTTCTCCCTTCTTCTTTATTCTTGGAGCTGAAGTTATGGCTAGGCGACTCTCCGCTGAATCTTGTGCTCCCAACAACCCGATTGGCTTCTCCTTCGGCAGAAACGGCCCTAGAATACCCTTCCTTTCCTTTGCGGACGACATTATTGTTTTCTGCAAGGGAAGTGTGGAGGCAGGACAGATAGTTAGAACAATAATCGATGCATACTGCAAAATTTCTAGACAAAAAGTTAATTATCAAAAGTCCAGCTTTCAACCAACAAAAGGAATCTCAACCGCGAGAATTGCTGAGCTACGAAACTGCTTGAATATTACAAGTGGAATCTCGCTGGAAAAATACCTCGGTTGCCCTATTATTAACGGTAGGGTGATAATGCATATATTAGATAGGCATTATAGGCATTTTTAGCTTAGATAGGTTGCATTTCTTTCGTTCGTTGTTACTAAATTGCATCTTATGATTATTCTAGAAGAGTTCGGATTCTGCGCGAATTTGTGGTTATCTTGCAGATCGAATCGGAACCTGTGAAGAAGTTCGGAAGCAGCTGGAAGCTGATGACCTTGGCGCGGCCGCGCTGCACTTGGCGCGCCCGCGCTGCTACCCGACGCGACCACGCTGCTAGGAGGAAGTGCATGCGTTGTTACAGCAGGTAGAAGTAGCTGACGAGGTATGGCGCGCCCGCGCTGCTACATGGCGCGCCCGCGTCGGTCCCTGGAGTCGGATTCCTATCCGAGTTTCCCTTATCTTATTAGTTTTAATATTATATTTTTATATTTTTACGGGATGTTAAACCCGATTTAATTAGTTTATATAGGCCGAGAAGGCAAGAGAGGAATGAGGTTATTTTTGACAGAGACGTATTTTTCCCTTTTCTTCATCTCACAAACCCTATGGAGAACTAACTCTCCTTTGTTACACTTGGTTCTTTGAAGCCTTCAATTGATTTGGTTGTGAGTATTCTACTCTTGTTCATCCTTTGTTAATTGTTTCGATCTCCTGAGCTTATCGCTTGATTGCTTATTATTGATTTATCTGGATTGATCACCTAGGTTTATCGATACTAGTCATATTGCTAGGGTTTCCAATTCCAGGTTTGGGGTTGTAGATTCATTGTAGCAAACACAATCACCATACGCGGGTTGCTTGTGGTAGATTGTGAAGGAGATTCGATTGCAAGCTATTTTAACGGGTTGTTGGAATCGCTTGTATCTCATTATAATTCATGCTTGAATGCTATTGCTTTATTATTCGGTGAAGGTTTTCCCTTGTAATTTGGTGATAAGTGCTTTTAGGACTGGTAGGACTAAAAGCTATTACACGGTCTGAATTGAGAACAATTACTGGACATTAGAACTTGAGATTCATAGAATGCGATGATGAACCATCTCAATTGTTGTGCGGATAATTACCTGGTGTGATACTTTTCCATCATATATTCGCAACCTCTTATTGCAACTTGTTCTGTCACCATTGCTTACACACAAAACCCCCCCTTGAATCGGTTACTTTTGGGTAATAATACTTGCTCTTACAATTGATTCTGTTTCCCTGTGGGTTCGACCCTAACTTACCTACTATACTTGTTATAGTTTGCATCTTAGGAATTTACTTTGATTTGGCATAACGACCTTAGGCCTGTCATAGGGTTAACAAACAAACATTTGAAGATGTTGTCTGCTAGTCCAAAGAACAACTTAGTAAGTGGGGGGCGACTGCTTTATCCCAACAAGGTCGAGTTGTCCTTATTAGTTCAAACCTTGCCACAAAACCGATGTATGTTTTGCAGAACTTTATGCTCCCAAGCTCGGTTCATAAAGAACTGGATCAGATTAATAGACAATTTTTTTTGGAATAAAGATCTCCAGTCCCGGCCCCTCATTAGTTGGGACAAAATTTGTAGACCAAAAAAGTGTGGAGGCCTAGGTATTCGGAAAGCCAAAGAGATGAATGAAGCCCTCCAAATGAAATTACTATGGAAGATTCTGGCTGAACCAAATAACGTGTGGGTTTCGCTGGTTAAACATAAGTACTTACGAACGGTTTCAATCTTAGAATATAAAAAGGGTGGGGACATGTCCTAGCAGTTGGCAAAACTAATCTCTCTAGTTGACAAATTTAAGACCGGACTTATTTGGTCGGTCGAAAATGGTAGATCCATTAAATTCTGGACAGACAATTGGATCACAACGTCCGCACTACAGTCTAGGGAAAACTGCCCCCAAATTGATAACATAGCGGAAACGGTAAGCGATTATATGTTGGGTGATAAGTGGTGGGAAGAGAAACTTCACTACGTTTTACCCACGGACATCGTCAATGAAATTTTGGACATCCCACTGCCCACATCCTCCTTTGAGGACCGTCTGTACTGGTGGCCTGACAGAGCGGGTTGGTTTACAACCTCAAGTGCGTATAAGCTAATCACTTTGCCTTCGGCAAATCGTGATAACATAAATGTCTGGATTTGGCATATAAATGCTCCGCCAAAGATACAATTTTTTTTATGGAAAGTAAGTCAAGATGGTCTTCCCACTGCAACACGGCTTGCTTTTAGGGGTGTGGTCGTGCCGCCTACCTGTAGCCTTTGTAATGGTGCGGACGAGGATGATGTTCACCTACTCATAGAATGCCTTTATGCCCGCTCTTTGTATCAATTTCCTCAACGACTTGACTCAATCTTCGCTAATATGATTCTTCAAGGTCGGGATATAAAACCTATTCTCTCCATCTTAGGGCAAAACCTCAATTCTGAGGCCAAAATGAAACTCGCTTTCGCTTGGTGGAGTACGTGGTATACTCGGAACCAACTTATTTTTAGACAAATTCCTATCCCATATCGGGTCACTTCACTACAGTTCATTAAAAATCAAATATACAATTGGGAAAAAAACTTATCTGTCAGATGTTGATCTAGGCAAGGGTACCACTCATCTTACCAGAAAACACATGCAACAAATCGAAAGGAAAAAGGTAAAATATACTAAATGGCGCAAACCTCCTTGAGGAACATTCAAATTAAATTTTGATGGCTCGTCGCTATCTAATTATGACAGCACGGGTGGTGCCATTAGCCGGGACTGGGAGGGTAAGCCTATATCCATAAATTATCAGAAACTGGATTCGCAAAGTCCACTAATGGCTGAAGCGCTTGTTCTAAAACTAGGTATCCAACAGGCCGTCCACCTCCGTATTGAGAAACTCCATATCGAGGGAGAATCCTCAATAGTCATAAATTATTTAAACAAAAACACTACATGCCCTTGGGAAATCGAACTAGTATTGTCTGATGTAAAACTTTTAATATCGACTTTGAAAGAAGTATATATCCTTCTTTCATGTTCCCTGTTTGGGCAATAGAGTGGCGGATAAGGTCACACACCTTTTCCACTCAGCCAGGGATGTCGATATTTATAACAATTCTGGTCTTCTTGACCTCATCCGCAAGGATGCTGTCGGGTAGAGCTCGCTCGCCCGAATTCTTTCCTAATAAAAAAAATTAAAAATGCCTACATCGGGTGTATCTAGAAGAAATATTTCTCAATTAGGTTTCTTATTGGTATAGGATAGAAAAGCCATTTTAATATTATACTTTATATTTTTAAATAAATCCAAATTAAAATTATAATTTAATTAGATTTTAATATATACAGAGTATTAGATTTGTAATAACTACTCCTTCAAAGTATTTTTTAAAATTTTCTTCTCATACTCACAAATTTATTCTCTCCTCTCTCATGAGCTAATTTGTATCCATTCCACTGTGATTACCAAATACTATCTCCGTTCATAAATAAGTGATGTTTGACTTTTTGACATGTTTTTTAAGAAGTTAAAAACTATATAAAATATAAAGTTTTTAATTGATTTTTTTTATAATTTTATACATATTAGTTATAAGTTTAAAATTATTTAAAAAAATTAATAAAAAAGTTAATATTTTATATAGTTTTTAGCTCCTTAAAAACATGTCAAAAAGTCAAACGACACTTATTAATAAACGGAGGGACTATCTTACTAAGATATAAATATCTTAATAATTTACAATAGTTTTATAGACCTTATAAGACCGGGTCGGGGTGTTAATGTGTTATAATATAACCATTTATAGCACTGGCAGACTTTGGTACCATTTATAAGACCTGATGTCTTAAGAGGCTTCGGCCCCTACCACCAATTAACATTCTTATTATTTTCGATGTGGGACGAAGTATTACAAACCTATCTATCGAATTCAGCTATCCTGTTAGTTTTAACTACCTCATTACCTATGAATTACCAAACGAATCTTTAGGTATATAAATTGCATGCTCTACTTTTAAGTTGTATGTTCACACCATAATGTTATGACTTATGACCCGAAGGTTGATGAGGGTGAATCGAGCAAGAGAAGTGCTTGAAAGAGAGAGAAACAGGGTTTGGATAGAGGAAGAAGAAGATAGCCAGAAGGAGATTGACATAGGGATATATAGATTGACGTAGGGGTATATTGGGAGAGAAAGGGATAAGGGGTAAAGGGTTTTTATTCATTGGATAATTATCTTCAATAACAAGAGATAGAGATATTAATATCCTAATCTAATACAATATCCAATCCAATATATGGAGATCATTACACATAAATCTACAATTGCTAATTAAGATGTTTTTTTTTTTGAAATCCCTAATTAAGATGTTTAAGGGTTCGTTTGGTTTAACACGGGAAGAACAATTCCCAGAAAGTTACTTCCCGGAAATTCTATTCCCACGTATTGCACTTTCCGGGAATTGAAAAAATAGGTTTGGTTGAATTTTAAATGGTAGGATTTAAAATAAGGAAATTGGAAATTTCTATTTATAAAAGGTAGAATCGGAACTTACCTAAGGTGAAGTAGGTAAGTTCAATTCCCTTGAAAGGGAGGAATTTAAATTCATGAGAATTTAACTTTCTTGATTTTCCTGTGACTAAGGGCTCGTTTGGTTCAATGTGGGAATTGAAATTCCCGGGAAGTGAAATTCCCGGGAAGTTATTTCATTGGAATTGAATTCTCAGGAAGTCTAATTCATGAGAATTGTGAAAAATATGTTTGGTTAACTTTTTAGTTTAGAGGATTAAATAGGGGAATTGAAAATTTTTAAATAGAAAATGGGGGAATTGCAACTTACCTAGGGGGAGTAGGTAAGTTAAATTCCTTTGAAATGGAGGAATTGAACTTCCTGGGAATTTAACTTTCTGGGTTTTTCTGCGGAAAAAAATTCAACCAAACACATACTTCGGTATATTTTAGCTACTTCCTGGGTTTTTGTACTTCTTGGGTTTTTCCATTGTCAACCAAACGAACCCCAAAACTCCAGTCAAACACATATATTTCGTCTACTTTTTAGATTTTTCTGCTTCTTGGGTTTTTCAGTTGCTAACCAAACCAACCCTAAGTTGACTATTGATTTCAAACTAATCCATATGTGTTTATCTAATGTATTTCCTTGTATCCAACAACAACAAAAAAGAGTTAAATTTGGAGTGTCTTAATAAAACTTTATCTACTTTTTCCATGGCTCCAACATAGACCACTAATTGAGATAATCTTAAATAATTATTATACAGTAAAAAGATCTCGTTTCTTCTTCATGTACAGTAAAATAAGATTTTTTTAAGTCACAATTGTTTAAATATTAAATTATTATTTCATGCTTTGTACTGGACTAGCTATTGGTTGTATGTACAATTCGTAATATTAAAATGGAGGAAATATATACACGGCTTCATAAAACATACATAACATAGATAATTATTGTTTATTATTGATGAAAAATAAAAGCTAATGATATATGATTTTCGTAAACAGTTAAAACTTTAGAAAAGAAGATGCTTTGATCTTTCAAGTTTGAACGTACTGAGGCGTTTTATTCAAGCTAGAAATAGGCCTTAATTTTATTATAATATGCTAAAACGTTATTGTCATAAAGAAAATAAACTCCTAGTTTTTAGGGATTTCAAAGTTTGATTTGTTGTTTGTCAAAAGAAAGACGACATCCATCCCTTGCTGATGTACATGATTAGCTAAGATCGTCTTCTATTCCATAAACGTCGATTGTGTTTCCATAACAATAATAGGGTTGTTAGCAAGTCGAACTTTTTGTTATGAAAAGATGGGTAGAAATTCGAGTTTAAAAATGTATTTATTATATTAAATTTAGAGTGATATATGAATGAGTTCAAGTCTAACTTACTCAACTCATTTAACAATGAGTTCAAGATGACAATCTCAAAGTTATCGACTGTATTAACAGATTGTGGTGGGTGACAAAATCGCTAAGCTACTCCACTTGACACTCGCCTAAATTCTTCTCGAAGACATGAATTTGCAAAGTACTCATGGATGATCAGATGCCCTCGAGTCTGACCTCACCCAAGTCTTCATCTTACTATATTAAATAAAAAAAAACTCATATAACAATTCTAATTAATGACATTTTTTTACCTTGATTAGAGTTTAACTTGCAATCTAATTAATGACATTTTTCAACCTGATTGCACTTGCACCCATTCCACATATTATGTACATGTATATTAATAACTAGTACGATTCCCGCGCCATGGCGCGTTTTTTTAAAACTAAATTATTATATATAAAAATATTATAAAATATTGATAAATGTTAAGATAAAAATCATAAAAAAAAAACTTTACAATAAATATATCTTATAATTATCTCAGAAAATTATTATTTTTAAAATCTTATGTAAAGTATAATACATAAATATAGATATTTGAAATTACTCGGTAATAATAATATCAATATCATTATAACATTATTTAAATATGATGTGTCATAATCAATAGTTATATTCAATGTTTTGAATTAAGCCCAATAGTTAGTAAATAAATTTGATGAAGCTCAATAGTTATATTAGATTGAATTCAATGCATGTTTTGAGTTAAGCCCAATGGTTAGTAAAATTAAAGAAAAAAGAGAATTGAAGGAAAAAGAAGAAAAAAGGAGAATTAAAGAAAATCCAAGAAAAATGGCCAAAAAAAAAGTTTAGTTAAGACTCCTAAAATTTCTCTAAGATTGACACATTATCCTAAACTCTTCTAAATTAAGAGTTTATATAGATAGTTATTAAATAAATTTGATGAAGCTCAATAGTTATATTAGATTGAATTCAATGCATGTTTTGAGTTAAGCCCAATGGTTAGTAAAATTAAAGAAAAAAGAGAATTGAAGTAAAAAGAAGAAAAAAGAAGAATTAAAGAAAATCCAAGAAAAATGACCAAAAAAAAAGTTTAGTTAAGACTCCTAAAATTCCTCTAAGATTGACACATTATCCTAAACTCTTCTAAATTAAGAGTTTATATAGATAGTTAGTAAATAAATTTGATGAAGCTCAATAGTTATATTAAATTGAATTCAATGCATGTTTTGAGTTAAGCCCAATGGTTAGTAAAATTAAAGAAAAAAGAGAATTGAAGGAAAAAGAAGAAAAAAAGGAGAATTAAAGAAAATCCAAGAAAAATGGCCAAAAAAAAAGTTTAGTTAAGACTCCTAAAATCCCTCTAAAATTGACACATTATCCTAAACTCTTCTAAATTAAGAGTTTATATAGATAGTAAATAAATTTGATGAAGCTCAATAGTTATATTAGATTGAATTCAATGCATGTTTTTGAGTTAAGCCCAATGGTTAGTAAAATTAAAGAAAAAAGAGAATTGAAGGAAAAAGAAGAAAAAAAGGAGAAATAAAGAAAATCCAAGAAAAATGGCCAAAAAAAAAGTTTAGTTAAGACTCCTAAAATCCCTCTAAGATTGACACATCATCCTAAACTCTTCTAAATTAAGAGTTTACTAGTATAGTCCCCGCGCCATGGCGCGTATTTTGGAAACATCTATTTTTTTTAAAATAGAAAAACAAAAAAATTGATAAATAAATCCCATTGGTTAAAAAAATATTTAATTGTTTTTATCATTTATCATTTGACATTTTATATAGATTAGGCTTGGTGGGTGAAATTCCAAAAATTAAGGTTATAGAATGAATATAGTTAGTATTAACTTTATTTGACATTTTTATAATAAATATAGAATGAAATAATATTATATAGTTAGTATTAACTTTATTTTAAAAAGTTTTGAATTAATCCTATTGGTTTTGAATTAATCCTATTGGTTGAAAAATGTATTAAATATATAAAATAGATGTTTCCAAAAATATCGGCTCGCGAGAATGCGACACGTGGCCAAAAGGCTTTGGTTTTAAGTAATATATAGACTATTGGTTTTGAATTAATCCTATTGGTTGAAAAATGTATTAAATATATAAAATAGATGTTTCTAAAAATATCGGCTCGCGAGAATGCGACACGTGGCCAAAAGGCTTTGGTTTTAAGTAATATATAGATGATAGAAAGATTTTGTTCACTTCCTTATGTCACTATAATCCTTATTTGACCATTAATTAGAAGATTAAATGGCCACTATAAATTACAAATCAATTGACATAACTGCTTACGTACATAATCTTTATTACAACCACAACTCGATTTAATTTTACTTGCTTTTTTAACATGTCTATTTCACATTGTACACGATGATTGAAAAAGATGAAAGATCTGCAATATATCTAAATTATCCACTTCTATTGGAGATAGAAGGGGAAATAAAATTTTTGATGGATCCACAATCATAAACAATGATAGCTCAGCTGGAGTCATAATCAGAGACTGGAAAGGACGTTCAATACAAATTTGTTATCAAAAGCTTGGTAAACAAAGTCCCTTAAAAGCGGAAGCTCTTGCTCTAAAACTAGGAATCCAACACGCTACTCGACTCCATATCGACAAAATCCACATTGAAGGTGACTCTGGTATAATTATAAACCACCTCAATAAAAACTCTAAATGTCCTTGGGAAATTGAGTTAATCATGTCAGATATTAAACTCCTTCTATCGACTTTGAAAGAAGTTTCCTTCTTTCATGTTCTCCGTTTAGGCAATAGAGTGGCTGATAAGGTTGCACACCTTTGTCACTCTACCTGGGGTGTCGATATTCACAACGATTTAGGTCTTTTAGACCTCATCCGAAAGGATGCTGCCGGGTAGAGCTCGCTCGCCCGAATTCTTTCCTAATCAAAAAAAAAAAAAAAAAAAAAAGAAGGGGAAATAAAAAAAATAGCAAATTATAAAATATTTTAAATTATATAATAATTTTGTTCACTAAATTGGGCAGGTGACGAGATACCTTATGAGAGGATAAAAAAAGGTGCAAGCAAAAGGGAAGGTCCAAAATCTTTGGGTATCACCGACTTAATTGAACTCTTGATTAAGTTCATCAAAGATTCAAAGAATCAAGACTGTACTGTACTGTACTGATAGTACTATACATCTATTTTTTAATTTTATTATTTTTCTATGAATACTGTACATCTATTTATTGTTCATGATAAAATGATGTACCTAGCTATATATTGTCATACAAAAAACCAAATAAGTTCATGTTCTATATGTGTACTCAAAGGATATGATTGAACTCAATGCCCCTGGATGACCTAGTGGTGTGGAGCAAGGGGTGCATAATAAGGGGGTTTCGGATTCGATCCCTGCTTCCACTCCTTTTCTTTCCTTGAATGAAGATTCAAGGTATGTCGATCGAGTATTGCTTGTTCATATTCAGTTCATTTAGGATATAAATTTTGAATCGCTGATACTCGGTTCGTTTAGGAAATGAACGAGCTCGGACCGAGTTTTTTTTTCAATCTTTAAGCGGTTATACATGCTCATAATATGGTCACTTAAAGAAAATTTGAGAAATTCTATAAAATTCGAGCTTAATTTGAACGAGCTGAGCTTTGGACCGAACTTAAAAATGTGCACACACTTGACTTTGTTTAGCAAATGAGCAAGTTCAAGCCGAGCTTTTATCGATTCGATCGAGATCGATTCGAACTCGAGTTTTACCCTACTCCTTACTAGTGGGTCTAAATTTGTACTTGTCATCAAATATGCTATCTAGCTTGATAAAGAGGTAACGGAGAGGCCCCATTACTATTAGTCTCGATGGGAAATGAATAAATATTGATCGATCTCTTGAGAGTTGAGACCAAAGTGTATGTTTCAAATTAATTAATCACTATTTGACGCATAATAAAGAGGTGAATTTGGTCCCTTTTGAATAGAGGCGTTCAGGTGCTAACCACACGGCCACCCACCCCACCCTTTGTTGCTTCCATCGACCCCTTCTTGTCCAAATAAGATAGACAGAAGAGAAGTCTATCTATAAAGTGGAGGCCGGAGTGATTAGTAGCTATAAAATGATTCATATTATCCTATGCGATGCATTGTAATTAATTGTAAGGGAAAAATTAACAAAAATAGTATGTTTTTGTAGTTTATATATATTCGTTAATTGAGGAAAAAAATATAAATAAAAAACATTTCATAGTCATATTTACCAAAAATATTACTACGTACTATATAAATATGTAGTCTTTGATAAGTGTTAGTTATATTTATATTATTTTTGGTGGCCAAAATAATTTTGTTTAACATGAGTGTTATACATAAGAGCATAGATGATCCTTTCTTATAGGATTTTTTATTTTATGTGAAATATGGAAAGCGATGGCAAAAATTAAAAAAAAAAAAAAAAGAAAGAAGATAATTAGTTAAAAATAAGAGGATCAAGGTAAAATATTGGCTTATTGTTGGCCCTTTAGTGACTAAAGCTGTCAAAAGCTTCTTTAAGAAATACTGGCTTATTGTTGGCCCTTCAGTGACTAAAGTTGTCAAAAGCTTCTTCATTAGTGGTAGATTACTCAAGCAGATCAATCACACATTCATTGCACTTCTCCCTAAGTGCGACGACCCAACAACTACATCACATTACAGACCCATCAGTTTATGCTCAACAACATATAAGATAATTTCTAAAATACTAGCGACAAGGCTAAAGAAAATAATCCCTAAAATTATTAGCCCCTTACAGAGTGCATTCACGGCAAGAAGGGCCATACAAGACAATATACTAGTAGCGAATGAGATCTTTCATTCATTTTCAAAGAAGAAAGGAAAAAATGGCTGGATGGCAGTTAAACTAGACATGGAAAAGGCGTTTGACCTTGTCGATTGGAATTTCCTTCTTTCAGTTCTAACCAATTTTGGATTCTCAGAACGTTTCATAGGATGGATTCGGGAATGCATAACGACGGTCTCTTACTCCGTCCTAGTGAACAACGAACCCACTGATCTATTTGCTCCCCAGCAAGGGCTTCGACAAGGCGACCCTCTATCCCCATATCTTTTCCTCGTACTATCAGAAGTCTTAGCTCGTGGACTACTTAAGGAATCTTCAGTCCCTGGTAGTCACCTGGGCGTAACGATCACGCGTAATGGAACAAGAATCCCATTTTTGGCTTTTGCTGACGACATTGTCATTTTTGCGTCGGCTACTAAAACCGGTTGTGACCAAATAAACAAAGTTCTTCGGGAATTTTCTTCCCTTTCTGGGCAAAGGGTAAACAGACATAAATCTCATTTTGAAACGACTCCTAACATGACGACAACTCAAAAGAATACCATACACAACGAATTGGAGATCCCCTACACGACCAACCTAGGCCCTTATCTAGGTTGCCCAATCATTTGTGGTAGAGCTGGCAAGGAAACTTTTAACGATCTCTTAATCACAACCAAATCACAAATGCACAAATGGAAAGCCAATTGTCTGTCTCAGGTAGGTCGATGCACCTTAATTAAAACCACGCTATCGGCGAAACCACTACATCTCTCATGCAGTGTTTTTTATTACCAAAATCTATACACACGGAACTGGACAGAATCAATCGGAATTTCCTTTGGAATAAGGGGCCAAGACATAAGCCACTAATTAGCTGGTATGAAGTTTGCAAGGAAAAAAACAATGGCGGATTAGGACTACGTAACTCGGAGGATATGAACAAGGCCTTGCAACTAAAACTATTATGGAAAATACTGGCTGAACCAAAAAATCCATGGGTAACACTAATCACAGAGAAATATCTACGGCAACAAAACATACTAAACTACCGCAAAAAGGGAACCTCATCCTGGCAGTGGGCACAACTCACTAAACTCATACCTATGTTTAAGGATGGTCTACGATGGTCAATTGGTAATGGGAAGAGCGTAAACTTCTGGCTTGATCACTGGTTTGGAAGCTCACCACTAATAACAATGATACCGGCTGATATGCAGGTTGACACGGAACTCACCGTCCAAAATTTTTTGACCATGGATAACCAGTGGAACTTGGACCTACTTCACTCTAACCTTCAACAGATCCTACCAACAGGACTAATAGACCTAATATCCGCATACCCGATGCCCAAAAATATACACACGGATAGGTTATACTGGAAATGGAGCAAAAATGGATGATTTAACACTAGCTCAACAATTCAAATGATTAACCACTACAAACAACACCAGAAATCGGATCTACGATGGATTTAGAATCTAGATCTACCGTCAAAGGTGAAAACACTACTTTGGAAAATAACGAAGAACGGTGTGCCCACTTCGGTTAAACTTGCCTCTCGTGGAATCGGGGTGCCTACATCATGCCCTCAATGTGATTCCAATTATGAGGATCTAGCCCATCTTCTTTGGGACTGCCCGAGCAACAATAGCAAAAGTAGACCCGATCTTGACAAATATTCTACATACCTGCTTCACGCAAGGATTAGACATAAATAGTTGCCTTTGTTACATTAAAGATAAAGCTGGGAGTAAAAAATTCAATGACCTCTCATTCTGCTGGTGGAGCATCTGGTACTTTAGGAATATGACTCTCTTTGGCAGCAGCAAACCAGATACAAGAAGCATACTTTCATTTGCAAGAGATCAACAAACAAGCTGGAACGCCTCAACTCGGTCGGACGATAGCAGAAATGACCAGTGTCGGCAAAACAAAACACCAATGACACATACCCAGCCTACAAAATCAAGGAAAACCTGTAAATGGATGGCACCAAGAATTGGATACCACAAACTAAATTTTGACGGATGATAGCATGCATTTAGGTAGGCATAATAGGTTGCATTTAGCTTAGTTAAGAGGCATTTCATGGATGGATTAAGCATGATTTGCATATTAGTTCTCTATGTTGTCGGAGTCGGAATCTACACGCTTTTATTGATTATTTCAGGTAATGGTAGATCCGAGGAGAAGACATGAGTTGATAACGCATTTGATGAGAATGTCTAGTTGATCGAAGAAGCTTACATGAAGATCTCAAGAGGTCCTGAGAAGAAGAAGCGAACCTAAACGAAGAACAAGTCTGCAGAAATTGTCGCCAGACATGCTGAACTTGTTTTGCACTTTCTGGAGGCCTCGGTTGTCCGATCGACTATTATGACCATGCGTTGGAAAGCTCTTTCATAGAGCTACAACTTTCATGTTGACGTCGAAAGCTAATTCGAGACGGAATTTTCGGGAAAAACCAACGACGTGCCCGCGCTGCAACTTGGCGCGGCCGCGCTGCACCTGGCGCGCCCGCGCTGCTACCCGACGCGACCACTCTGCTAGGAGGAAGTGGCCGCGCTGCTGAACAGACAGAAGAAGCAAGATCCAAGCTGGCGCGCCCGCGTCAGTCCTGAAGACGGATTCTTATCCGATTCTGTTTATCTTATTAGTTTTAATATTTTATTATTATAATTGTACGGGATGTTAAACCCGAGTTTATTAGGTTATATAGGCCGAGAAGGCAGTAGAGAATTAATTAGGTTATTTTCCAGAGACGTATTTTCCCTTTTCATCATCTCACAAACCCCTATGGAGAACTAACTCTCCTTTGTTGCAACTTGTTCTGTCACTATTACTCACACACAAAACTCCCCTTTCATCGGTTACTTTTGGGTAATAATACTTGCTCTTACAATTGATTCTGTTTCCCTGTGGGTTCGACCCTAACTTACCTACTATACTTGTTATAGTTTGCATCTTAGGAATTTACTTTGATTTGGCATAACGACTTTAGGCCTGTCAAATTTGGCGCCGTTGCCGGGGAAACGGTTTATCTTTGTTCTTGTTTGTCTTATTACCTGTGTGTTTGTCTTGTGTGTTAATTTAGCTACTAACTTTTGTTGTGAACCTATCTTACGGTTCACAACACATATGCTACTAACAGTTTAACATGTTGAGATTATCGCAGTTCGAAGGTGAAGATTTTCACCTATATCTCGATAGGTTGCAGAGGTGTGTGGACATCCGCAATGTGCGAGGTTTCCATGATAGTTTGCGAGATATGGTTGTCTGCGTTGTAGAGGGAATGACTGCTGAGACAAAGGCACGTGCTATATATATGAGCGGAGGAAGTCTAGCAAGGTTAGGTTTGATGGGAATTTGGGATCTTATCTGCTACATGGGTCACCAGGCCTTGCAGGAAGTGTCATTTGCCCAAGAACCTCAACCGATGGATTACTTTTACGCACCTTCGGATGATCTATCCATGTCCTCTTATGAGGGGAATGAGCAATTGTGTCAGCAGATCGCGGAATTGGGTGAACGAGTGCACCAAATGGTCCAAGTGGGGAATGAGATACCAACTTGTGAAGCAGGTGAACTACCGTCTCAACCGGTGGTTAACCTGATAGAGAGCCTCACCACGAACACCCTAGGGAGTGGCAAGGACCTGTTTGTCACACCTAAGGGAAGCTCAGAAAGTCATGAAGATGAAGGTTATTGCGTGCTTCCTATTCCTCCCTCATTGAGTTCATCTGAGTCTACTCCGCTACCTCCCATACCCTTGAGCTATGAGCATGATAATGTTTTGGCGGAGGAGGATATGTTCGCAGACGATGACAGTTTCTTCAGCGATGAAGAGGAGAGTACACTACTTCCTGACATGGAGTGTCATGAGTCGACGCATGAGATCCCATGTGATTTATTGTCTCCTTCATTCGATGAGATTGTCTCGAGCTCGCCTATCAAGGAACCAAGTCCGAAGCTAATTTCTGTGGCTCCTGAGCAAAGAATTGATATCTTTTGCAATGGTGAGAAGTTCGGTGATTATGTTGATCCTTGGGCTCATTATTTTGACATACCGCCAATGGAACTGAATTGGTGGTTCTACATACCCGCGGAGGGGAGTCATGCTCGGGCTTATGAGGAGTTGATGACGTACTTTGACTTCAACTTATTCGTATGTAGTGCCCGCTTACCTAGATGGTGTGCACAAGAGTTTGATTTGCTGCTGAGGGCACTGACGATGTCTGAATGAGTCTTAAATGGACAACTAAAATGTCGAGCCAAAGACTTGAAACAAAGGCGCTTCTCGGGAGGCAACCCGAGGTAAGTTTTTCTTTCTTTTCCCTTTTTCTTTTCCTTCACCCTGATTGTATTTGGTTTACTTTTGTTGTCTTTATTGTTTCATTGAGGACAATGAAAACTTTAAGTGTGGGGGAGAGAAATTCTATATATAGATGCATATAGGAGATCATATTTAAATTTATGCATCATGTTTAATTTCTGTAATCATTTTTATTCATTTTTGTTTATTTTTGTATTTAAAAAAAAATCAAATATTCATTTTTGTTTATTTTCGTATTTAAAAAAAAAATCAAAAAAATCAAAAAATCCAAAAATAGAGCATGCATTTCATACATATGTGTTATTCAAATACCCATCTTGCTTAGTTTGTCCTCTATTTTAAATTTCAAGCATGATTCATAAAAATCCCATGGAGTTCTGGATGTTTTGATTATTATCTGTATTTGATTTTTGTGGAACATGAGCTAGCGAATGTAATTGAGCATGTATGATTGAGCTAAAGTATGGTTGAAGTCCTAAAAACATGACTATGTGAGAATGTTTGGCCTTATTTGAATTCTTTTGCTCAATTGTGTGAATTACTCGCCTAGTGTTGCTACCTCTTGGTATTGACTGCAGTATCTATTTTTAAAGACCGATGCACATGTTTGTTGCTTGCGGAGTTTATGTTTATATTTTGAGTCTTTTTATTTAATTTTATGAATATTTAGTGAATAAGGTGGCAATGGTTAATGCACTTAGTAACCGGATCTATGCATGACACCCATGGGTATGATTCGCGCAAAAAGGTGTTGAAAACTATCCACTAGGAAAGAAGCTTGACCATTGAGTAACCAGGTTCATTCATGACACCCATGTTTGCAACTTGCGTCAAAAGGTGTTCAAGTGGACTTCATATTAGTAGTTGAGGTGTTGATAGACCGGGGCCATTCATGACACCCATGTTTGCGCTTCGCGTAAGGAAGCACCAAGACAAGAAAAAGAAAAAAAAAAGAGAAAAGAAAACCAAAGAAAAAGAAGAAAAAAAAAAGTGTTGCATTTTATTTTCTTTATTGTGTCCCGCAAGTAATGACATTTCGGTAGAGAATTGGTGATATGGTGGTCAATGTCTATGAGCTTAGTGCATGAATGGTTTGAGTTGAGAGTTGTACTTAAAAGCCTAAACACATGAGTGAAACACATATTTCTGGTGAGGTTGGATGACGTCTACTTTTGAGCTTTGATCACTGGAATACATGCTATGACGTTTGTTTGCTTGGTTTATGTTTTCACCTGCTATAATGTTGCTTTTTGATGAGGTTGAAACTTGAAGGGATTTCCTGTGGGATGCGTTGATTCATGTTCATTCTATCATTGCTTGAGGACAAGCAAAGGTTAAGTGTGGGGGAGTTTGATAGCATGCATTTAGGTAGGCATAATAGGTTGCATTTAGCTTAGTTAAGATGCATTTCATGGATGGATTAAGCATGATTTGCATATTAGTTCTCTATGTTGTCGGAGTCGGAATCTACACGCTTTTATTGATTATTTCAGGTAATGGTAGATCCGAGGAGAAGACATGAGTTGATAACGCATTTGATGAGAATGTCTAGTTGATCGAAGAAGCTTACATGAAGATCTCAAGAGGTCCTGAGAAGAAGAAGCGAACCTAAACGAAGAACAAGTCTGCAGAAATTGTCGCCAGACATGCTGAACTTGTTTTGCACTTTCTGGAGGCCTCGGTTGTCCGATCGACTATTATGACCATGCATTGGAAAGCTCTTTCAGAGAGCTACAACTTTCATGTTGACGTCGAAAGCTAATTCGAGACGGAATTTTCGGGAAAAACCAACGACGTGCCCGCGCTGCAACTTGGCGCGGCCGCGCTGCACCTGGCGCGCCCGCGCTGCTACCCGACGCGACCACTCTGCTAGGAGGAAGTGGCCGCGCTGCTGAACAGACAGAAGAAGCAAGATCCAAGCTGGCGCGCCCGCGTCAGTCCTGAAGACGGATTCTTATCCGATTCTGTTTATCTTATTAGTTTTAATATTTTATTATTATAATTGTACGGGATGTTAAACCCGAGTTTATTAGGTTATATAGGCCGAGAAGGCAGTAGAGAATTAATTAGGTTATTTTCCAGAGACGTATTTTCCCTTTTCATCATCTCACAAACCCCTATGGAGAACTAACTCTCCTTTGTTGCAACTTGTTCTGTCACTATTACTCACACACAAAACTCCCCTTTCATCGGTTACTTTTGGGTAATAATACTTGCTCTTACAATTGATTCTGTTTCCCTGTGGGTTCGACCCTAACTTACCTACTATACTTGTTATAGTTTGCATCTTAGGAATTTACTTTGATTTGGCATAACGACTTTAGGCCTGTCAACGGAGCTCTGTCCAATTCCTCAATGGGCTCCTATGGTTTCGTCATCAGAAACCATACTGGCTCGCCCGTTTTCTGCGGTTCTGGGCCTTCAAGTATTTCCTCGGTATCTGGTGCTGAGGGCTTGGGCCTCTGGAAATGAATCAATGCTGCTAGAGAACTGAACATCACAAATTTGATAATAGAAGGGGACAACCTGACTATTATTAACAGCCTTAAGGGCTGCGGGAAACCTTCTGGGGACTCTGAAATGATTGTCTCAGACAGTCTAGTCTCCCTAGGTTTCTTTCATTCAGTTGAGATTCGTCACGTATTTAGGGAGGCTAATCGAGTTGCTGGCCACCTTTCGCACCTCAATTTCGTTTTCTCTAGCAATTCCATACCTGACGACTCAGTTCTGCATAATCTCGTCTGTCTGGACGCACTTGGTATTTAAGGATCCTTAATGCCAAATTATTTCCGGTTCAAAAAAAAAAAAGGGTAAAAATGATGGGTATTCGAAAATTCTTCTAATCTATATATCTATATATCTATATAACTACTTAATTCAGTATACTTTCGCTGACGTGGCAGTCTCCCCGCAATTCTCTCCTTTTCGGCCAATCAAATTTTTTCTTCTTTTTTTTTTCTTTTTTTTTTTCATCTTTCCATCTTGCTTAGGGTTCTCTCCCGTCCCCTCCCTGAATTGATTCGTCTCCATTCCGATGTTCCATCGCTCTTCCTTCTCTCTTCCTCCTTCGCGCTTCTCGGCTTGCCGGTGAGTTTATACCCCCTTCTCTCTTCCTCCTCCGCCGGTGAGTTTATACCCCCTTCTCCTCTTCTTGGTCATTCGACGCTTCTCGGCTTACGCCGAATTCGCTTCCTTCTTGCCTCTCGCGATTCGTACGCCTTACTCCTTCGTCGATTCCAACTCTTCCTCCGTGCCTCTTCCGGTTCAATGACATCTTCTTCCTCCTTGCCGTCGTTCATGGCTTTCACAACCTTTGACAGATTTCATCAGGCCGGTTAATTCCTCCCATGTCCCTTGCCTCTGCCGGACCCCTCATCTTCTCCTAATAAGGTTTTTCCCTATTTTCTTTGTCTTCCCTAGTTTTGTTTCTAAAATTCAAGATCTGCAAATCTGATATCGAATTTTGATCCCCTTGCTCTGCCGGTTCCCCGAACAGTTGTTGTAGATAAGTGGAAGTATATCTCACACACTGAATCGTGCGACTAGAAAACGCCGAGGCTATGGAAATCGCCAAGGTTTGGCTATGGAAATCGCGGAGGCTAACGACTACTCTGAGTTCTGCCTTCATCAATGTCCTAGAAATTAAGAGTTGTCCTCATTTTCTTTGTCTTCCTTAATTATGTTTCTAACATTCAATCTCTGCAAATCTGATTGCCAAAACCTAACACAGATTGCCAAAACTGAAAATCGGGATCGCAGTTGCTAAAACTTGAAACTGAATTTCATAATGCTAATTTAATAATATTTTTAACCTACATATTGATGAATTGGTTGTCAATTTCAGTCAATGTGTTTGTATCAAATTGAGATTCACATTGCATTTGCTTCAGTTATCTTCAACCTACAGATTGTTGAATGTACAGGTTGCTGAAATTCAGATTTGCTGAACTCACAAATTTCTAAATTTATAGATTGCTGAATTTACAAATTTTTAAACTGAATTTACAGATATTAAAACTTAATTTACAAAATGCAGAATTTAGATATTGGTCAATATATCTTTCAAATTGAAGGTTCCAACTATAATTTCATTTGCTAAAACTTAACACAGATTGCTAACACTGAATAATGAATAACAATTGCTCAAACTTGAAAGAAAAAATGGATTTCATATAGCTGAAACTGAATGCAGTTGTTAACTTGGTTAGAAAATATCATCAGGTGTGATCATACTATCTGTTACGTGTATTATATCGAAAATACAATAATCCAAGTCTTAAAATGCAACACCAAAAAAGGCACATATTTTTTGGCGTTTTAGTTGTTTTATTACAGTTTTCATTGCATGTGTTATGTCACTGTATGGGCATCTGTGCTGGAAAAGAGTAACATGTATGAGCCAATATCGTCAGTGAAAAGGGAAAGAGCTACTTGCTCCCTGGTGCCCAGAATATGAATGTGAATAATGTGTGTGAAATTGAATCCCACTATTAAAGTAAATGAAATCAATTGACAGGTCTTTTATTATGATGATAATACTTTTACTTTCTTAGCATTTTAGTCATTCTAACTCTTTGCAAGATGCCTTTAGTCCTTGACTACAGTGGCTAATCACATATGCTCATTAATCAAAGATAAATAAGTTCCTTTCAAGTTTGATTGCAACTGTACACCAAATTATTTCATAAACAAAAAGGGAACCCTACCCAATTACATCTTGCCATAAAAGGGCACACAAATACACAATATTATTATACACAACTTTTTCAATCATTTGTTTGGATTATTATTTGGTTATTCAATAATATTTTATACTTTTTTTCCCTCACAAACGTGCCACGGTTATTCAATAATATTTTATACTTCTTTTTTTTCTTCTATTGCTCTTTGGCATTCCCTCCCATTCCTCATCTTCCATTTAATATGAGTTTATTAGTTGTCTTCAACTATTCACTTTTATCCTAATTTCCTTTTGATCACGATGTTGCATTTTCCCTTTTAATTTATGATTTTGTTACTATATTTCAGTCTTTTGTACACAATTTTGAAGCTCTCTTGTCGAATGGCTTTCGCCTTGTGACAGGCTTGGAAAAGCAGCGATCATGGTTACTTGACAAGGTATGTTCAAAAACAGATTATATGAGTTATGCTAATTTCTAAACCGTGTAATCTACTGCTTATACATAACATTATTTTACACTATTGCAGGTGGAACATTCCCTCTTACTGGGAATCAAGTGCAATGGTTTCTTCTTTTGATTTGAAAGAGATTGTAGAACCTATGATGAAATCTTTTACCGAGTCAACACATGGTTCCAACATAGAGATCAAAGAAAGTGCTTTAGTGTGGCACCAACTGTATACATATCCCGATTTTGGTCCATGGCAATCAATGGAGTTGGTGATTCACCTAAAACATTTGCTTGCAAACGAACCTGTGCATTTCAAGATAGGGCAACATATTGTTGAGGTTATTCCACAAGCATGCTCTGCTTCTATTTACGGAAAAAAAAAATGGTAGTATTAAACTCATGCAAAGTTTCCTTGATGCTGATTCATTTTTTTTTTTGTTACTTTAGGGGATAAGCAAATGACTTGCTTTGGAAAAGGTTATCTCATCAATACAGTACAAGAACTGCAACCATATTTGATTAATTAGCAATCCAATCTAATCTATAAAACATAATTTTTTAGTTTTGTCATATTATTTCTGATCTAATCTATAAAACATACTGTAATTTTTTAGTTCTGTCATTTTATTTCTGAAATTTTGCAGCTCTCCGTCCTTTTTAAATTTCAGTTCATTAACTCGGTTTCTACAACTCATTTCCTATATCTTAGTTGATAAAATTCATATCTGTTATTTTATTCTACCATTTAATTTGTGAAATTCATTTACCTTGATGTTGCATCTATGATCTATCTATTAGAGGTAAATTGTACGTATAATTTATCCCAAATCTTTTACTCTTTCCTAATTTAATTATGCTTTTTTTATATTTATTTTTATTCTTTCAAATATAATTTCATATATACTCTTCTGCTCTTCTTTCCTAATCGGTTTGACTTCCTCTTATATCATCCCTTACATTGTATTCATCTAAATTAAATAAAACAAAATATTCTTTTCCTTCTTTATTTATTTGTCTTCCTATACCATGTTGCACATTTGGTTCATTATTCAACTTTTTATTTTTTTATTTTTTTGGTGAACAATTATTCAACTTTTTATATTTACCATTTAATATGTATATAATTTATTATTAACCTATAAATGATAGCAATCATACGAATTCATCCCTTTATATTAATCTATATTTTTTTCTTCAAGATTTGCATCGATGAAGCCTATAGCACCAACTCTGTGCATTTTGTGAACACCTATGCCGTTCAAGAACAACAGTGTTGTATTAGGATTTCCAAATATTTGTTTATATTTTATTTGGTTATTCCTTATAATAAATATTTTGTATTCTAATTTACTTTTTCCATCGCATCCGCGCCATGGGGCGGGTATAACACTAGTTTAAGAGTTAAAATCGAATATAGATATATATTTACCTTTAATTATTTTTTTTATGATTAATGGAAGATATATCACATGGTATTATTTTGTGCACCACCATAAGATTTTTTATGAAGAATAAAGCTTTCTAGCTTAAGCTTAAGCTCATGCTTGAGTGATCAGCTGCACTTAGCTTCATTTCATCTTTCCCTTAGCACTTTTCCTTGTGTTTTTGTCTTGATTGTAATAAGGACATTGCCCATGTGCTTGGCACATGTCACCTTGTAGGGGACCTATTTAAAGGATTGTGACCTACTCTTTGAGGTAGGGTTTTGGGATCATGTGCCATTGAATGGCGGCTTGAATGGCCGAAAATTCCCTTCCATCTTGCTCATCGAGTCATTGCATATTTTGATCATTTTTCCTGCACATTCATGCTTGTTCTTGCTTAATCTAGATTATTTACTTAATCTTCATATGGTATCAGAGCTTGAGTCTATTCTTGGGAGGTAATCTGGTCTTTTTTTCCATTGTTTGTTGCATTGCTTATGTTCACTTTCGTTGCTGCTGCTGGAAGCTCTAACACTGCAGACATAGTTGTTGAAGACATGGCTAATCAACCAGTAAATTCACGTGATCCTTTGTTCTTGTCGAACTCATATCATCCAGGTACTCAGCTTGTTGCTATTCCCTTTGATGGAAGCAACTATATGACTTGGAACCGAGGAGTAATCATGGCTCTTGGTGCTAAGTGCAAAATTGGTTTCATTAATGGATCTTGTGCTAGACCTGTTGTGGGTCATGCAGATTTGGAGAAATGGATAAGAGCAGACTACATGGTTAGATGTTGGCTATTGAATTCAATGTCTAAAAATATTGTTGAAGGGTTTATGTTTCAGGATTCTTGTAAGCTTTTATGGGATGATATTATGGAGAGATTTGGACAAACAAATGCACCTCTTATTTTCCATATCAAGAGGAGGCTTGGGAATATTGTGCAGGGTAACATGAGCCTTGCAAATCTGTATAATATGTTCAAAAGAAATTGGGATGAATTGCAGGTTCTAGAATGCATGCCAGAGTGTGCTTGTGGTGCTTTGTCTGGATGTACTTGTGATTTGAAGAAGAAGTTCTCTGAGATTGAATCTCGTAACAAGCTTATGCACTTATTGATGAGCCTTAGTGAGAAATATGATATTGCTAGAAACTCTATATTAGCCATAGATCCTTTGCCTAGTCTTAACAAGGCATATTCTATTTTGGAGCAGGTAGAAAGGGGAAATGAGGCCTCTACTGATCATAGTTCTCAAGGTATGAATGCAGACTCTAGTGTTATGGTTGCCAATAGAGGAGGAAATAGCTATTAGTACAAGCCATCCAGTGGTGGTGTTGCTCCTTATAAGAAAGAAGGAGGGACTAGAAAGAGTTGAAAAGGGTTAAGCTGAATTCTACTTGCACTTATTGCAACATGAAAGGGCATCTGGCTGAGCAGTGCTTCAAATTGCATGGAATACATGAGTGGTTTAAAGAGCTCAAAGAGAAAGAGAAGAATAATCCAAGTAGTGGAATCACTAGGAGGAGATCTGCAAATGCAGCTGGTTCTATGGATTCTCAAATGCAAAACAATCCTCTTGAGGATGATGCAGGAGGGAACATAGACTCGACAATGGTTAATGTTGTGTATCAGGAAATTCTCAAGAAGATGAGGGGAAAGAATCAGATGGAAGGCAGCATTGGTTCATCTGCTAATTATGCAGGTATGCTACCTTTTAATAATGCAAATGTTGTTTTGACAGAGAGGCCTATGAGTGAATGGATAGTAGATACTGGGGCTACAGATCACATGGTGTCTGAGTCTCATAATTTATCTGGCAAAAGAAGCTTACACAGACCTATTCATATTGGTCTACCAGATGGATCAATTAAGCCTGTTACAGAACAAGGACATAAGCAGTTGACTGATGGTATTAACTTGAGTGATGTATTGTTGGTGCCTGATTTTAAACACAGATTGCTTTCAGTTGGAAAAATCCTTGATGAAACTGATCTTACAGCCATATTCACAAAATCTTCTTGCTATTTCCAGGACCCTGGATCTAAGAAGATTTTATCTGGGATCAGAGAGCACGGTCTGTACAAGATACATCCTGAAGATCATGATGGAACGGGACTTGATGGAAGAGCTTTAAGAAGTGGTAATAAATCTAGTTTAAGTTTGGAAATAGTTCATGCTAGGCTTGGTCATAGTTCTATGGCTAAGCTCAGACATTTAAAGATGTTCAGTTCTTCAATTTTGGATAATTTTGATTGTGAATCTTGCTCTTTATCTAAGCATCACAGACTTCCATTTCAGAGAAGTGTGAATATTGCCAAAAGACATTTTGATCTATTGCATATGGATTTGTGGGGTCCATATAAATGTGTTACATATGATGGTTGCTCTTATTTTCTAAATATTCTTGATAATTGTACCCGGGTAACCTGGACTCTTCTACTGAAGAGCAAACTGCAGGTTTTCAAAGCAATAAGTGATTTTCTAGCATATGTGGAGAATCAATTTAATAGTTCAGTCAAGTGGGTGAGGACTGACAATGGGACATAATTTGTGTAGAAGCAGTGTGTGGACATGTTTGCTTCTAAGGGTATTATTCACCAGAAAATCATTCCTTACACTCCCCAACAGAATGGGAGAGTGGAGAGGAAACACATGCATCTTGTAGAAATAGCAAGGTGTTTAAGATTACATGCATGCTTACCTATGAAATTTTGGGGAGAGTGTGTGCTTGCAGCTACTCATCTTATCAACAAGATGCCTACTGAAATACTTAACTGGATATCTCCTCATGAAAGGCTTTTCAATAAGCCATCAAGTTATGATGAGTTGAGAGTCATTGGTTCCTTGTGTTATGCACCAGTGGGGTATGACAAAAGAGATAAGATGAAAGCAAAGGGAAGAAAGAGTGTGATGCTTGGATATCCTTTTGGCCAGAAAGGTTATAAACTCTGGGATATGGAGTTACAGAAAATGTTTGTTAGCAGAGATGTGATCTTTAAAGAAGATCAGTTTCCTTACTAAGAGAAACTTAAATGTGGGGTTGAGAGTCCGGAGATCAGACCATATTTGCCCCTTGTTAATCCAGCTTCAGATGGTGATTATGTTACTCATCACTTTATTAATGCCGAGGGAAGTAATTCTCCAACCTTCATATAGCAGATAATGAGGTTGGTTCTAGTCACACTCCCTTTCCTTCTCAAATCCAGGATTATTTAGAATCAGAAGCTAGTAATGGCCAAATGTCAGCTGAGATATTGTAGGATTTGAATGAATTTCCTCCTTTGAGGAGATCTGTTAGACAACATGTTGCTCCTAGAAGGCTTCAGGATTATGATTGTAGGCATGGAAGACAAAGAAATTCCCTATCTCAGTCCTTCCTTGCAGAGTGTCTTGGGGACAAAATTGATCATGATTGGGGAGCATTGAAGTCTTTTGCTTACATGGTAGCTGAACCTGAACCTTATAGTTATAACCAGGCTATACAGAACAACAACTGGACATATGCAATGGATACTGAGATCCGGGATTTAGAAAGAAATGGCACCTGGGAACTAGTTGATCTTCCTCCCAACTTGAAAGCTATTGGGAGTAAGTGGGTCTATAAGATTAAATATAGACCAGATGGAACCATAGAAAGATATAAGGCCAGATTGGTGGCTAAGGGGTATAATCAGATCAAAGGGAAGGACTATAAACACACCTTCTCTCATGTGGCAAAATTCTCAACTGTGAGAATCTTAATAGCTGTTGCCACTGTCAGAAAGTGGAAGCTTCATTAACTTGATATGAACAATGCTTTCTTGCATGGAAAGCTTGAAGAAGAGGTTTACATGAAACCACCTGACGGGTATGCTCTTGGCAAACCTGGGCAAGTTTGCAAGTTAAAGAAATCCATTTATGGATTGAAACAGGCATCAAGGTAGTGGAACACGGAGCTATGCAGGTTCTTAGTGAGCTTGGGTTATGTTCAGTCTCTTGAAGACTACTCTTTGTTCATCAAGTAGGTTCCTGGTGGAATTGTGGTTGCATTAGTTTATGTAGATGATCTGTTACTTACTGGTGATGACATTGCTGTTATTAATCAGACTAAGGAAGCTCTTCATAAGGCTTTCACTATAAAAGATCTTGGCTAGGCAAGATATTTTCTTGGTTTAGAAATTATGCATGATCAGAGGGGTACTACTCTACATCAAAGAAAATACATCATTGACATCCTTGAAGATTGTCAAATGATGGACTACAAACCTGCTCTATTTCCTCTTCCAAGAGGTTTAAAGTTATCCACAGACAGTGGTTTGGTGTTGCCAGATCCTGAGAGATATAGGAGACATGTTGGGAGGTTATTATTCCTCAATTTATCCAGGCCTGATATATCTTATGCTGTTCAGCACCTCAGTCAGTTCATGGTTGAACCAAGACAACCACATCTTGATGCAGCCATTCATGTAGTGAGATACTTGAAAAGGACCTTATCTACATGTCTTTATTATCCTAGAGAATCATCCATGATTCTCTCAGCATATTGTGATGCAGATTGGGGTGCTTGCCAGTTCAGTGGAAAGTCCCTAACTGGTTATTGTGTGTTCATTGGTGAGGCCTTGGTGTCTTGGAAAACCAAAAAGCAAGTAACTGTCTCTAAATCCTCTACTGAAGCAGAGTATAGAAGTATGTCCACTTCATCCAGTGAACTTGTTTGGGTTGAAGGGATCTTACAGAAGCTGAAAGTGCATGTTCCTCTACCTATTCCTCTCTACCGTGATAGTAAATCTGCAATTCATATTGCAGAAAGCCCTATATTCCATGAGAGAACAAAGCACCTAAAGATAGATTGTCATTATGTATGTGAGAAGATGCAGGAAGGCTTCATTCAACCACAACATGTCAGAATAGGTGTTCAGTTAGCTGATATACTTACTAAAACTCTTGGTGAAAGGCAACACTACTTCTTCTCTTGCAAGTTGGGACTTGTTGGGTTACCCCCAAGTCCAACTAGAAGGGGAGGGAGGGTATGAAGAATAAAGCTTTCTAGCTTAAGCTTAAGCTCATGCTTGAGTGATCAGCTGCACTTAGCTTCATTTCATCTTTCCCTTAGCACTTTTCCTTGTGTTTTTGTCTTGATTGTAATAAGGACATTGCCCATGTGCTTGGCACATGTCACCTTGTAGGGGACCTATTTAAAGGATTGTGACCTACTCTTTGAGGTAGGGTTTTGGGATCATGTGCCATTGAATGGCGGCTTGAATGGCCGAATATTCCCTTCCATCTTGCTCATCGAGTCATTGCATATTTTGATCATTTTTCCTACACATTCATGCTTGTTCTTGCTTAATCTAGATTATTTACTTAATCTAGATTATTTACTTAACCCAACAAGTTGGGACTTGTTGGGTTACCCTCAAGTCCAACTAGAAGGGGGGGGGGGGGGGGGGGGGGGGTATGAAGAATAAAGCTTTCTAGCTTAAGCTTAAGCTCATGCCTAAGTGACCAGCTGCACTTAGCTTCATTTCATCTTTCCCTTAGCACTTTTCCTTATGTTTTTGTCTTGAATGTAATAAGGACATTGCCCATGTGCTTGGCACATGTCACCTTGTAGGGGACCTATTTAAAGGATTGTGTCCTACTCTTTGAGGTAGGGTTTTGGGATCATGTGCCATTGAATGACGGCTTGAATGGCCGAATATTCCCTTCCATCTTGCTCATCAAGTCATTGCATAGTTTGATCATTTTTCCTACACATTCATGCTTGTTCTTGCTTAATCTAGATTATTTACTTAATCTTCATATTTTTAGACTTCTTAACTATATCTAAGTTTCTCATCATCCAAGTCCAAGGCATCAAAATTAGGAGCATTTTTTTAGGCGCAACATGAGGAAGTTAAGGGTATTTAATTTTGTTTTAAAGCTAGCATATGCATCCATGTGATAATGCACTCATTTGTCTATGCTTATTTTTGTATAACTTGATTTTGCTTTCTATGGTTGTTTAGGTTAAACTAATTAGCTTTTATTGTAACACGTGTTTACTAAAAGCCTATTTTAAGGGTTGTGTGCTTCGCTACATCCATCGCTATTTAATTATTTTCTTCTCCCCTTGAATTTGTAAATAAAAAGCGGTCATATCCGGAGTTCGAACTGGGAACCTTTGGATACTACTCGCAAATTATTTCCAGTGAGCTATTTTGAAATGATTTTTTCTTCTCCCCCACCCTCCGTTAATTAACATCCAAATTATTAGGGCGAAGCAAAGTTCAATTGTTGAGAACTAGCTAGCTATGATTTTTTTTATTGAACCAATTTATATACAAGACATCAATATGCATAAACTTGTTTTCATTAGGCTTGCTCAAAAAGTTATCCAACTTGAAAACCAAACTGAAACCGAACCCAAAATTCTGATTTTACTTCCGCTAGAGTATAAGCAAAATCATGCTACAATTCACAAAATTTTAAAATTCAATTTCAGGACGAAAACCCCCTTTCAACTCCTCTCACTCAATCATGCATGTTAAAAACTCTTCTAGCCTCGCTTGCCTTTCGTTGCCTCCGACCCTCCTTTGCCACCCTCCCTTGCATTCCGGCTCTAGCCTTCACTCTTTGAAATTTCCGTTGCCCTTGCTTGCATTCTGCTTCCACCTCCGACCTTCACCCTATTTAGTGTCGCTTCTTTATTTGGTAGAGAGTCTTTCCCGATTGAGATTCTTAACCTATATGCCCTTGAAGCATAGGATAAAAAAAACCGTTTTAATATTGTTTTTTTAAGGTCGATGCTTTATTTGGTCACAATTAGTTTTTTTAACTTATGTTAGAAAACTCGTATATTAGTTGCTCATGATCAATTACCATCTACCAATTAAGTTAGATACTCGTTGTGTATTCTTTCCTCTTTTTTTTTCTTTTTAATTCCCATTAGTTTTTCCAGTCAAAGGAGAAGACGACTGTCCCAAGACTCAGGGGTGCCGCCGCCCCTGATTTCTTGGTTTTATTTTTCTTGATCACCTTAAAATTTTAGGCTATATATATTTTTCACAAATATATCTAGAATTAGGGTCACTTAAATTGGTGCAATTTGACCAAATTAATATTTTAAATTCTATGACTATATACTGTTCTTAATTAATAAGTTCGAAAAGATATATATTCTTAGTTGTATCATTTGGATTTAATTGATGGAATACTTGAAGTGGGGAGAATGGCACGTACAAAAGTTATGGTTGGTTTGTATCACTCTCCAACTCGGCTTTTTGACATTAAATGTCCTTAAATAGCGATTTATTTTAATCTATCATTAAGATCAAATAAATCTATCAAATCATAACGAGTGCCGCACTGCCGCATGTTTTTACAACACACGATTTGGACTACTAAATCAGTGGTGTATACCTAATTCGATTTTTCTATACTATGCTCTTACTCTCTTAGGCAGTGGCGGAGTTAGGATGAAATTCAGGGGTGCTATATTAAAAAAAAATTTAAAATTGTGATTTATTTATAATATTTTTAGTTAAATAATTGAGAGAAACAAAAAAATATAGGAAAAAAAATCAAGAAGAATTACTTTTAAAACAATATTAAAGGAAAGCATTAAATTTAAATATGACATGATATTTTTTAATTGAAATAGTTTAGAGAAACTAAAAATATAGAAAAAAATCCCTAAATAATTATGTGGAATAATGATATAATAAAACAAATAAAAAGTAAAGAGATTGAGATTTGAACCCAAGACCATTTAATTCCCTTATTTCCCCTCTACCAATTGAGGTAGATAGCCCTTCTATTTCAAATATCACTTAAAAATCTTATATTACCTTAAATATACTAAATATATGTAAACAAGTTTATTATTTTTTTGTATTTTTTTTAAATTTTAATTAATTTATCTTTTTAGTTAGATTTCTAGGGCCGCATATTTTTTTGGTAGAAAATCTGCATTAATTAATTTCGTTATGGGCTGGTATTTCATTAGGTGATAATTATTTGCCAATCTAATTAATATCCGATAAATTTCGATAGACTGATTACTGAAAGTCGTGTATCCGAAATCTAATCATATATATATAACTTATGCAATTCGAGCAACTAATTGCATCAATAAATCGAGAACAAAAGAAATTGAAAAACCTCCATTGGAGAATGAAAGATTGCAAGCTGTAGAATGAGAGTTTGTTACACTGCTCTAACTGAATTCCCGCCTTATAAAGGCTTCTACAAATTGAAGACAAAATTACGAAAATGCCCCTGTAGTTTGTTACTTACAACCGAGCTCACAGTGCACACTTAGGCATTTAGCTTTCACTAGCACATACACACTCATATACCCCCCTCAAACTGTGCCTAGAACGGGAAGGATTAGGCCAAGCTTGGCTCGAAAGAACTCATGCTGCTTGGTTCCAAGAGCTTTGGTGAAAATGTCGGGCACTTGCAAGGTTGTAGGCACATGGAATGAGTTGATGAAGCCAGCAGAAATCATTTCTCGAATAAAATGTGAATCAATTCGTACATGTTTGGTGCGCTCATGGAAGATGGGGTTGAGGACCAATTGCTGGGCAGACTTGTTATCACAATGTAAAGGGATGGGTAGAGATATATGGACACCAAAATCAGATAAGATGCGTTGCATCCAAACCAGTTCACTAGCAACATAGGACATGCTCCTGTACTCACTCTCGGTTGAGGACTTAGAAACCACCTTCTGTTTCTTAGTCTTCCAAGAGACCAAGGATGAGCCTAAGAACACACAATAGCCAGACAAAGAGCGCCCAATATCTAGGCAATTGCCCCAATCAGCATTACTAAAAAGGCTCGAATGTTCAGTGTTGAATTGGAAGAATAAGAGAGGGCAAAATTGAATGTGCCTTTGAGGTACCTGAGTAGATACATCAAAACATCCCAATGTGGTTTCAAAGGACATTGAAGGTATTGGCTTAGTTGCTGGACAGTGTAGGATATGTCAGGTCGAGTAAGGGTAAGGTAAAGCAACCTGCCTACAAGCCTCCTGTAATCTTCTGGATTGGTAATAGGATCACCTATGCTGGCAGACAACTTAACTCCATGTTGCATAGGAAAAGAAGCTTCCTTACACCCATCCATCTTTGCATCAGTGAGGATATCCAATACATACTTCCTCTGATTCAATAGAATACCTGCAGATGATCTAGAGATTTCCATGCCAAGGAAATACCTTCCAACCCCAAGGTCCTTGATAGTGAATTGTTTATGCAAAGCAGATTTGGTATTCTCAATTTCAGTTCTTGAACTGCCCATGATGAGCATATTGAAATACCCCAAAGTATTTTTGGATATTTCTGTAAATATAAAAATAATAATAAAAGTGAAAATTTTCGAAATAAAAGAATTTGTAAAATTCTTTATGAAATATATACCTTATTATTTAGTTCTTAGTAATTAGAACATAAAATTTGGTTGACATTATTATTGTAACTAAAATAAACATTATTATTGTCATTGCTATTAGTAGTATAATTATTTTTACAAATAGTGATGTGAGTTCATTATTTTTAAAAGGTGTTTTACGTAAATTATTTCAATACTCAATGCAATATCATTTTGCGCAAAACAAGTATGATTTATGTCATAACTTATTCTATTTAACATATCTTATAACTAAAATGTTATAATGAATTTATGATCTTAATAATATTAATTATAGATTTTAAAATCACGTTATGAAATCTAATTTGAAATAATTATTTAAAGACACTCACCATAAGTTACTTATTTATTTGATTATTTATTTACTTATTTTCAAAGGATATATAAGTGTTTGTCAGATTTTATCTTTTATAGTATTTTTTTAAATTAAATAAATAGCCTTATATACAAATATAAGCAAACCAACTTTTTGTTGAACCGGTTCAGCAAAACCGAATAAAACAAAGGACGCCGGTTCAAGTGAACCGCTTCTTCCTCTTTCACGTACGCAGACAGACAGGGATAAGAGCTCCAATGGTGGTTTTTAAATTTTTGGACATTTAATCTTCGTAACGTGTGCAGTAAGTGCTAATCAATTCGACCTTATCAAAGACGTGGACAAATCTTGAATTAATCGATGAACACGGCCCCAATTCCGTCCAAATTCCCAAACCCTAATTCTGAAAACTCATCCAATTGACGTGGTGGATAAGCTTGAAAGACCAAATTGATTATAGCAATTGAATCTTCTCATCAATTCCGATTCAATGACGCCTTCAATTCGTGATTCCGTTCACATTGCAAGCTCGGCCTATAAAACCCCCTTTCGACCTTCGTTAGTTTCGTCCCATCATTTTTAGCCAATATCTGAGCTCTCAAGCTAGTTCATCGTGTTCTAAACACATCAATATACAATCCCCTTCAAATTGTTTTTAGAAAAACATTCTAAATACAAAACGCCAAATTACGGATTCGGGCTCGTCGGAGCCTTCGTCGGACCACCGTGAGCCGCTGCCGGAGCCACCAGGGGGAGCGCCCAGCCACCAGATATCCGTAAACGCTAGCCTCGTGCTCCACCGTGGTCCATAGCCTCCGCGAGCAGTCACCGAAGTGTCGCCGAAAGCTTGATTGAAACTCTATGTTGAAGGTGTGACGGGAGGAGGAAGAAGGTGAAATAATTACACAAACCTCCTATACCTTTTTTTTTTTTCAACTTATGCCCTTTTCAGTTTTTGAAATTCCGGATTCTAACCCGTACTTTTATTTGGGGCATACATCGCTTTCAATTTCGTTAATTCGCAGAGAATAGGTTAATCATACGCCCATACGGAGATTTTGATTCGAGATAAAAGCATTCAAACACGCACTTGCAATTTCAATCCAAACAAGTGACATTCCGAGCCTTTTATGCTCATCTGCGTGCCTTCGTGTCTTCGTGTCTTGTTGTTTTCTTACCTTGACATGCATGCCAAATCGATTAAAATAAATTACAAATCATTTGCTTTGTGTAATTTATTCATCCGTTATTTTGGACTTGGCATGTAATTGGGTAACGTTATTGTTTGGTCTTATTATAAAATAATAACGTAGATACCCATGTTATAAAATGCATGATTTATCCTTCATCCTTTCATACAAAATAAGTAGGTATGGAGCATATTATCCTTTTGATGCATCCATGCATATTATATGGTATTGACATCCATTTTATTTTTATTAAGATGGATTATTTTATTTTGTGTGACCACCTAGTTTGATAAATTGCTATTAATCACTAGTTAATATGTGATGATGTGTGTGAGATGTGAAACTCAATTGAATCAATCAAGATAAAATAAAATATAGTGTGCGTATCAATGAAGATACGGGGTCCAACTTTGGGTTAACTACTGAGTTGAGTTTGGATTGAATGGGTTAAGATCATGTTGCGTCTTAAACCGAAACAGTTTCATGAAACTAACATTCTCGAGATACAATATTCGAGATGAAATCTGACTACGAAATCGTAGGTAGGTCGGACGTCCTATCCAGACTCGACCGGTATAATATATATAGTTAATAGTTAATGTTAAAATAAAAGTGAGCATGTCATATATGATATATGTGTGATGTGTTAAAATATATCTATATATAAGTTATGCAATGTGAGATAGTGAGTGAATAATATTATTCATTTGGCCAGAAAGTTTTTGTTAGACTGGATATCGGGGGACACGAAGTCAACCCTCTTCCCACTCCTAATAGTAGGCTCTCCCTAACGCCTGGGTAACTACTAGCGGGACGGATTTGGGCCACATGGAGTACCTCATAATCCGATATCGAGTCCAAACTTAATAAGAAAAATATTTCCATGGTGATCACAAACGCGTTTCTAAAGCTATATCATATCCCATCCGTAGTCGGGGTATGGTTCCTAAGGTGCTTGTCACCTACATAACTTTCTTATTCAACCCTTCGAGGTTATCCGTGTCACATAAGTTGAGTCATTAAAATAAAGCCTACACAAAATATTCTCATCAGTAATACTCTCATTTGGATTCAATTCATACCTTATTATGGTCACTGAGTTTGAGTCCAAAGTAGTCCCAGTTTTCGAGCCGTCACTTGTTAGTTCTCGCGAACTAACCGTCCTTTGTTTGGACGGCTAGGGGTTCACTGTCTCCGGACAATACCTCAGCCTTCAGTTCGCAGGTTTAGATCGAATCTCTGAAGAGAAGTTGAAGAAGTTCAAGACGACATTTTAAGTTTTCAAGATTTGAAGGAAATATTGTATAACTGGTAAATGTTTATTTTTACAAAGTCTTCCGCTATAATGTTTTGATCATGAGTTTAATAAAATGATTTACTATATTTGAAGTCTTCCGCTATTTGTATTTTATTTAGTTATCATCTTGTTTATGGGAGCATGGTGGCATGTCCCTATAAGCCTAAGGTTGTTACAAAGACTTGAAAGTTCGAGTAATCACTGGCGCTGGAACATTCCCTCGTATATAGAAAGGGGTGTTACACATATCATCAACATAGACAAGATCAATTGTCATGTGATTCCCTGATGTCTTAACAAACAGAGAAAAGTCATGGGAAGATTGAGAGTAACCCAATGAGATCATGAATCTTGTAAGTTCATGATTCCTCTAACGACTTGCTTGCTTTAAACCATATAGAGATCTAGTCAATTTGCACACACTTCTAGTAGCTACTTTGTAACCAGGAGGTGGACTCATGTAGACCTCTTCCTCTAAGTAACCATGCAAAAATGCATTGTTGACATCCAATTAATGCAACAGCCAACCCTTACAAGAAGCAATATCAAGAAAAATTCTCACTATAGATAGTTTAGCAACAGGTGAGAAGGTTTGCTTGTAATCTCTATCTTTGACTTGATTGTAACCCTTTGCTACCAACCTTGCCTTGTATCTTTCAACTATGTCATCTGGTCTGTATTTGACTTTGAAAATCCACTTGCAACCTATTGGTTTTTTTTCTGGAGGGAGAGTAGTGACTTCCCATGTATGGTTGTCTGTAAGTGCCACCAGTTCCGTATCCATGGCAGTCTTCCATTCAAGAATTCCCTTAGCTTGAGAGTAGGAATTAGGCTCAAAGGTGGAACAAGCATTGCCCATTGAATGAATATAATCTTGTGACGGATGAGATAGGTTGTTGATGGCAAACACAACAAAGGAATCAGACTGAGATGAATCAAGACTACCTCTGATAGGGAGATGAGAATAAGAAAAATCATTGAATCTAGCAGGCCTTGTGATGTGTCTCCTCATATTCATATAAGGAACATGAGACATGTCAGGAGATGAAGAAGGTTCATGCTGCTGAGCAGGAGGAGTGAGATGTGAGGATGGTGGAGAGTATGAAATATGTAGATTGGTAGGTGATTGAGAAACAGATGGAGAGCTAAAAGGAGTTGGCTCATTGGTGTTGGGAGAAAGCACAGGGACTTGTGTCCACTCAAGCTCAAGATCTGAATTATCAATTGCCTAAAAATCATTAGAATGAACATGAGGATGCACCACTGTTGTCTGTTTGAATGGAAACAGATTTTCCTCAAATTTCACATGCCTACTAATAATAATTGTCTTTTTATCAAGATCAAAAAGTTTTTAGGCCTTCTGATTTGGAGGATAACCAAGAAATACACACCTTCTAGCCACAGTCCCCAACTTGTCTCTATAGTCATTTGGTTGGACAACATAGCAAAGACAACCAATTACCCTTAACTGATCATAACTAGAAGATGTGTGATAGAGGATTTCGAAATGTGAGATTTCCATTTTAAGGTTGGGGTAGACATTTTATTGATAAGATGGGTTGCACCAAGCACACAATCTCCCCAAAACTTTAAAGGTAAGCCAGCGTGTACCCTGATGGCCCTGGCAGTTTCCAAAAGGTGTATGTGTTTTCTCTCTACTCTCCCATTCCGTTCATGAACCCCTGGAGCAGCTCTCTGATGGATAATTCCTCTTGAATCAAACAAATCATTGCAACCTTTCTGAGTAAACTCAGTGCCATTGTCAGTTCTCACTATCTTAACAGACAATTTGAACTGAGTTTCAAGCATGTTAAGAAAGGTTGTGATCAACCTTAGCACTTGCATTTTGTCTTGCATCAAATAAACCCAAGTGCATCTAAAAAAATCATCTAGAATGGTGAGGAAATATCTGGCTCCACACATAGCAGGAACCCTATAGGGACCCCAAACATCCAAATGCAAAAGATGAAAAACACTCTCAGCAATAGACAAACTTCTATCAAACTGTAACTTATGTGCTTTAGTCATAGAACACACATCACAATGTAAGTTCTGAACATCAGTAGCAGTACAACCAGGAATATGTTGTAGCTTAGAAAAAGACATATGTCTCAATCTGGCATGCATTAACAGCATGTTATTACAACTGACATTATTCAAAGATCCAAAAAACTGCAACTGAGACTGCACATTCACACCAGTCTTCAACACATACAGGCCCTTGTCTTCAAATCCTTTTGCAATGTTCACTTTAGTTGTAAGGTCCTGTAACCAACATCCCATAGTATCAAAACTGAATCTCAATTGTTGCTCACACAGACACTTAGAAACAGATAACAGGTTATGTCTAAATTGAGGCACCAAGAGAACATGTTTTAACACCAATTCAGAACTCAATCTGACTGTACCAAACTGTGTCACTGTGATGCGTTTGCCATCAGGTAACCCAAGTTTGATTGCATTCTTGAAATCAAATACTTTTGAGAAAATTTGACAATCAAAAGCAATATGATATGTGGCCCTGGAATCAACAATCCACAGATCATGTTGGGATTTATTTACTCCAATTAGAAAGGAAGAACTTAGAGTACCTGCAAAGTGCACCATAGCCTGATTGGCAGTGCTATCAACACTCTCCACCTGGGATTTTCCCTTCGTCAATTTCAGTATTTCCTGAAACACAGCATTCACAACTGCTTGATCTGGTTTGCTGGTGTTGTAAGTATCCTCCTCAAAAGGACTCTCTTGCTGTACAGATTCAAACTGTGGTGCAAATTTTCCAATAGGCCTAGGCTTGCCTTCATCTTTGGGTCCTTTAAACCATTCAGGATACCCTATGATCTTAAAGCAAAACTCCGTGGTATTTCCTCTCTCACCACAATGGTCACATTTTGTTTTAAGCTTAGCTTTCTTATAATCTCTATAACCTTGCTCAGTATTCTTATCAAAGTATTTTGACTGCTCACCAGTCCTATAATCTTTGTAACCCTTAGCAGCATTTGCTTCACTGTCCAATTGATAATTTCTATCAATTTGTCCAAACTGTCCAAACCTATCCTGTCAAACTGTCTTGACATATTCAAGGCATTTTGCTCACCTTGAATAGCATTAGTAACTCCTTTAGATCTCTCTATCTGTGTGGCCATTTGAAAAGCTTTATTGATCCCGGGCATAGGATCCTTAGACAGTATGTTACTCCTCAAGTTCTCATACACATCATTCAAACCCATCAAAAACTGCATAACCTTTGCTTTCTCTTCTCGATCAATAATTCTCTTTAGTAAAGCACAATTGCATCCATTTATTCCTCCACAGTTGCATACAGGAACAACATCTAAGGACTTTAGTTCATCCCAATTCTTGCTTAGTTTACCAAAATAAGCCCCTACAGACAAATTATCTTGTATGAGATTGGCCAAATCCCTACGCAATTGGTAAACTAGAGGATCATCTGATTCAAAGAATCTTTCCTTTACCTCATCCCAGAGTTCCTTCGATGTTTCAACATACATGAGACTCTCTGTCTCTGCTACTTCTCTAGCCATTGAATTAAACAACCAGCACATCACCATCTGGTCTGCACGCATCCATTTTTCGAAATCATCACTGCCTTCTAGAGGTTTAACACAGCTTCCAGTTATGAAGCCTAATTTAGCTTTAACACCTAGCGCCATCTTAATACCTCTACTCCAACTTGTAAAATTGGCTCCATTGAAAGGATTTGAGACCAAAACCATTCCTAGATGGTCTGAATTTGACAAAAACACTGGATTGACATGAGCATTCGACATACCTTGTATCATATCTCCAAACTAAATCCCTTGATTCGCAAAATTCCATCCCCTGTCGACGCTTGAACCTGGAGCAGGAGGAGTGACGAAAGTTCCTCTTCCTTGTCCATTGTTGTCACCTCCAACACCGGATGACTGTCCTTGCGAGTTAGCTGCTTCTCTTCCAACCATATCGACCACAGGAAATCCATATCTCACCGGATTTTGCAAAACAAAGCCGAGCTCCGTGAAAACACCAGAACTTCGAAACGAAAACAAACAACGACGACAGATCGTGACTCTCAATGCTCTGATACCATTTGAACTTATGCAATTCGAGCAACGAATTGCATCAATAAATCGAGAAAAAAAGAAATTGAAAAACCTCCATTGGAGAATGAAAGATTGCAAGTTTTAGAATGAGAGTTTGTTACACTACTCTAACTGAATTCCCGCCTTATAAAGACTTCTACAAATTGAAGACGAAATTACGAAAATACCCCTGCAATTTGTTACTTACAACCGAGCTCACAGTGCACACTTAGGCTCTTAGCTTTCACTAGCTCTAGCTCACATATACACACTCATATATATATATATATATAGAGAGAGAGAGTATGGATCATATGTACTCAGTCCTTAACGTGTATCATGTACACAAATCCGGGCCATTGAATAAAGAAGATCAACGGATGAGATTAAAAGTAACTTCTGATTATTCGATGGTATTGAGAGATTATTCAGTAGAATGAAATTATTCAGTTGTATTGGGCGATTATTCGGTAGAATAAAATTTACATTTTTTACAGATGAATAATTACGTGAAAACAGATGAATAATCATGAACAAATAGATGAATAATTTCCGAGATATATATATATATAATCCCAGAACTCCACACATAAACCCTATTAATTAATTTTATTTTTAAACCAATTAACAATAATGCCCAATTGATCGATAATGAATTAAAATACTCCTTTGTCATCCTTTTTTTTTTCTAATTTATATTCAATATATAAATTCTAACATGAGTTTATCTCTATCAATAGATATGTATTTGCAATTTACGTGCGAGCTTTTTAATTATCAAATTTGAATATATATCGTTCTCAATCATTTGCATATGATGATTAGTTGATTGCTTTAGCTATTAAGGTTAAGTCCTTTTCCCCGACATATATCATGCAACTAAAGTGGCTTAAATCAATTTATTTTATTTTTATATATAGATAAATAAATAAATAAATAAAAATAGTATTGATCGATTTTACATAACATTAATTTTGATTTGCTTGTTTACCTACAAAATCATTACGCAGCACCATTATTTGATGAATCAAATACCGCAAATGGGTCTCAACCTAGACTTAATTTGGCCCATATACATCCCTTTCAATTGGCCCGAATCGGAGGTTGAGATGTTCAATCCTAAATTATTTGAACAAATTTAATTTGTATGGAAAAAGAAAAAATTAATTATATATATTTTTAATTGAAAGTATATATATTATTGACCCCATCAAACATGTAAAGAAATCGTCTATATTTAATTATCAAGGAATTGAAGGGTCATATAAGCTTAACAAATCTAGTACAGTTTATCGTACCATATATGTGTAGATGGAGTCAACCGATTGATTGTCGATGAGATTTCATCCATCAATTTCTTATCTCATCACAACTTGCATATGGGAATTTAATTAGTTCGTCCATATCCATTTTAATTAATATGCCATTGATTAAACATAAATTATAAATTAGTCGGCACGATTTATTTACATAAGATTGGTTTTTATAATTATTAATCTATCGATAATATCTTTAAATCGAGAGGAAGTGTTCTTATTTTCCGGTCGAAACTAATTAATGGTTATCTCAATCCTCATAGGATGAACTCAAAATATCCTTAATTTTTAATTGTTATATCATATCAATAAATATATTAATCTTTCATAAATATTGAATATGTTACCCTATTTGATTTGCATTGCATAAAAGTGAATAACAATAGGACAATAATTGATTTGGCTAGGTTATATGAAGCTTTCAAAAAAAAGGAGAAGTTTTAAGTACTATGAGAAGATCACAAGAGTTCTAGTGAAGTTATCCCTTAAAAACAAAATTGTTCAGTGACGGAGTGAGAAGATTGACGAGATCTTTAGTGGGTTCCGTAACATAAGTATTTAGTTTGTATTATTGGAAGATACGTATACAAACCATATTTGGAAGCATAAACAAGATAAAATGTTCATATACAGAGAGCATTATTGTGGAAATATTTTATAAAAAAAATAAAATATTTTATTTTCATAATTAAATAAGATCTTTACTTGGAGAAAAAGAGCTTTTATGAATATAGTATATGTGCTGATATTAATTAATTTTCATTAATTAAATGTAAATAAATGACAAAAATGGAAGCAAATTAATTTGAAGACCTTTGATTGTATGGCTTATAATTTAAAATGAAGATCGAAGATATTAGTTATGACTTTTCACCTTGACCAAAATAACAATAATAGAGACTTCTCACCTTCTAAAGGTATCAATCACTTTCTATACACATTTTGTATATTCCCTCTTTATCAATCATTTTCCACTGTTTTATAAGGGGCAGTACCTTTAGTTTTCTTTTCAAACAATCACTTTCTTTTGTACATATTTGATGGTGAAATCAATTAATATACTCGGCTAAATCATATATAATGTCTCATTTACTGTATATTTACCCACGTCTTTTTAAAATAATAAAAACTATTTTAAATATCAAATTTTTAATAAAATTTTTTAACAATTTTGTAAAAACCGTTGATAATTAAGTGCAAAATTGTTTTTAAAAACTTATAAGAAAATTAGATATTTTATATAGTTTTTATCATTCTAAAAAAACATATGTGCCTATTAATCTCAGTGATTTGCACAAAATATTTGATAATACATGATTCCCACATAATAAAGAAGTTGCTAAATATAATATTTCAAATAAATAATTAGTTAAGATTTAATTAACATAAATATAAATATAAAGAATTTTAAATAAATAACATCTACCCCGTATAAAATTAACTCAATCATTCTATGGACCAAAAAAGGAAGAATGAAATGTATTAGGAGATACCGGTCCTAACCTTACCTGTGTCAGGTAAATAATCGATATACCGAAATAATTAACAGACAGACTAACCATCGTGGTACAACAAAACACAAAGATTCGAACCCTAATTATGCATATATAACAACAAAACCCAGCACACGGTTGACATAAATGTTTATGTTTTACTATAGTATATGGACTATTTATAGTTTGTTTGGATTTATTTCATATTGGACCTATAAGAAATATTTTAAAAATATTTCATGAATATTTTTAGTGTTTTCTTTATAACACTTTATATTAATAAAAAAAAAAAACTAAGAAATTATTTTTCTAAATTAAGGTCGAACCCTTGAAAATATTGAGAGTACAGCATGAAGATAATGTGGGTCGTGGCCCTTACTCTTACCAAACGTATACAGACTATATAGGTCACAATTAAAGGACACTGCCAATATTTCATATTTCTATAATTTATGGGGTCAGGATTTTTTTAATTTTTTTTTTACTTGTTATATATGTATACCCTACGTGCCCTATTATGGCTTAATTATTTGTTTCAGGCGTCCTATTAATTTCCCCAAATAGGGGATAATATATTGTATGATATATTATTGTAGCATCACATATTATATGTAATGAAATTAATTAATTAAAATAAAAGTGTAGTTCATAAACTACCACCTCACATTTTTAGTTTTCAATAGTATAATTTTTTACACACATATATGCTAGCTATATATGTTTTTTTTTTTTAAATTTGTGTGTGTGTGTGTTTCTTTTACATGCATTTCCCACTGTATTAAGTGGTTTATTACAATTTACATTTGACAATGAACTAAACTATCATGATATATAATATTTGTAAGGGGGTTTTGAATTATTGATAATTTGTAAAATCAGATCCAAGGGTAGCAATATACACATATTATAGGATAATGCTTTCCTTTTTACATGTCATTTTCATTTCAATTAATGCCAGAAGGCCAATGTACCTAGTCGATTCTCTATTTTACTTTTGAATTTTCCGGGGATAAAGCTAGAAGAATACATTTTGGAATATATACATATATTCGATCTAGATATAATATAAAATTATAAATATGGCTCTATCTATAAAGTTTTTCTAAATTTTATTATTTAAATTAAGAGTGAGGAGAAGCTAAAATTAAAAAAGAACAAGACATAATTTAGCGGTGATTTAAAAGAGAGAAGAAGGTGACCGAATAAAATCATATCTATATGGAGAAGCATTATCCATGTATAAGAGGGTTAGTCTGCACGGATCAGTATGATACTTATGAGTCTATGATGTATGAGAGTATATCCATTGTTTTTGTTTTCTTTTATTATGACAATATTACAAGTACCATCTTGATATAGTTGAAGAAGGAATGCACGTGTACATCTAATTCACATATCCTATTTTAGATGAGATACGTTAATGTTATTATTGTGTTATTTCTTTTATTTTTTCATCGTGTTGTTTTCTTATATATTATCATCCATCTTGCTAATAGATAAAGAACATCTTATCAATAGACATACCAAAAAAACATAAGCACTTGGTAAATTCTATCACCACCAGAGTTGCAATTGACGACAATATAATGTCACCAGCATACTATCACTAACCTTTAATACATTCAACAGTTTTTTTTTTATCACAAAATGTTATCCTTACAATAAAAACTATCACAACCAATAATGAATGTTACCAAGATATTGTTAGTTTTGTTGGTTGATGACATATTTTTTTAATTCCTTCAACGGGAAGGAAGTTCACTCACCCAGTCTAGGTAAGTTCAATTTCCATCATTTTATACTTAAAAATTTTAATTCTCCTATTTAGTTATCTAGAATAAAGAATTAATCAAATATGTTTTCACAATTCACATAAATTAAATTTTATGAAAATTCAAATCTAAGTTTTCGAGAATTTCAATTCCCACGTAAATCAAACCAAATGACATTTAACTAAATGAGCAATTAATTACTTGTCTATAAAAAAAAAAACTAACCACAAACTCCTATCAAAATTAGTGATATTTGCAAAATACTCCCTTTTCTTCTTTCAATGAGCCCACGAACTACCCATTGGGCCGGGCCCAAAACATCCTCAATCGGAGCCTCCGAATCGGCACAAAGTATCACCGAAACATATCAGGAAGCGATCATCGAAAGTCGGATCGGAACGCTCTTACGCCGGCGACTCCTAACCAGTTGCCGGACATCTCTCCTGATCTCTATCTCTACCGCCGGCGACGATACAGAGCCCTGAAATCCCACACATGTCTTTCAATCTCTAAACCCCTATTTCTGGAAAGCTCGAATTGAATTTCTTTATTGACTCGATTCCGGGAACTTGTCAGCTCCTGATCTCGGCAATTGCTTGTTCACCAGTAGCAAGCACCAAGCGATAGATCTATTGCAGCCATCTCCCTGCATCATCCGGCGTGATTTCCATGGACGAAGAGGAATTTTCAAATGATTTGCTGTATGAGACTCGTTTCCACGCTTCTAGACCTTACTCCCCTAATTATCCTCCTCAGCAGGTAAATCGCCCAAGATCTCTATTTTGTATAGCCCCCTTGTTCATCGGATGATTACTCTTGTGAATTTCAATTCCCTACCAATGTTTTTTGTCTCGATTTTATTCAATTTTAAATTTTCAGTCAAGTGATGCTTCCAAGGGGAGAGGACTACTATCACTTTTTCCTACTCGAGGTAATGTGCATAAATTTCCTTCCTTGAAGCTATCTATGGTTGTTGCGTGGATATATATGGATCATGTTGCATGTGCTGGTAGTTCATTAATGCCTTTTGGGTTAGAACTTGTAGAGTGATTTTGTATTGTCAGCCTTTTCGACTTTCTTGGGTATGAAATTGGATGTATGTTTGTGGATGACTTCTGATATTTTATCTGGCTAATGGAAATCAATCAATGCATTAATGGAATTTGAAACACACTGAAATAAGTATGGAAAAGTTCAGAGATGACTATCAAGTGCCATCAATTTCATCTGTATGTGTGTGCTAATATGGGGAGGTTTGGATATTTCACACACCAAAGTTGATGGATAGGAAAAATCTAGGCTGCTGATGCTGTTTTTTTTTTTAAAATTTGTGTTTAAGGTCTCACTCAATTTAAAGAGAAATGGAGCAGCTTCAGGCAACCAACGAAATTGAAGAAGTTGGTCTCTCTTTTCGTTTCTCCCACTGGTGAACGTGTGGCTGTTGCAGTTGGGAACCGTATTACAATCTTGTGGAAGGAAGATGACTATCTGGAGCCACGTGGAATTTTTACTTGTAAGATTATCTTGAAATTAGACTAATGATACAAAACTGGATTTGTTTTAGTATTATTTATTGACCAAGAATTTGCTGGACCAGACTGCATTAAAAAGATTGTATATACTCCATATTTGTGATCCTCTTTCAGATAGTTTGATTATGAGAAAGTTGCTTATATTTGCAAAAGGTGTGTCACTTTGTCATGTTGGGAGTAGATAAAAGTGAGTTGAGGGCAAGCTTTCAGGTTCAAACTACTGTTGCCCTAATAAATCAACCCCTTCATCCAATCATCTATTGGCATTCTATTGAATAACTATGTTGAGATTTTGAAATGAAATGATATTTCTTCTACTCTAGAAATCAATTACGAGTAGCTCTTCTATGCCGATTTATTACTCAAAAATATTATAATGCATCTTCTGCATTAGAGTTGGGTAAAGTTGTGATTCTAATCTTAATTCATGCCATACTGCTCTGTAAAACTATATGTAGTTTCAGATAATAATATTTTGGAAAGGATATAGTCAGTAAAGTGAATTGGACGTTCATAAAGGTCTTTTTTTGGTGCTAGTAGATGCCCTCAATGCATTGTCCATTGCTTTGTACTTTTCGTATTGTTGCATTTCATTAATTCTTTTGACTGTAATTTACTCCCTTAGGTGGTGCCTCCGATACATTTACACATGGAGCATGGTCAGAATCTCATGACGTGCTTGGACTTGCTGATTCCATTGATACTCTTTATTTTGTCAAAGCAAATGGTGAAGAAATAGTTAAAATTGAGAAGAAGCATTTGAAAGTCGTGTTGCCTATAATAGGCCTCCTTGTACTTGATGATGCTGAGAAGAGGGGTTCTTTCCTGTAAGTTCTTGCATTTTCTTCGATTGTTGTATGATTCAACTGCATTATCTTTCCTTTTGCTAAATTCTGTATCTAGGATTTTCACATGCACTGTATTGTTTTTAAGTGCATCTTGAAATTTACGAGGTCTTTAGATGTGTTGTTAAGTGTGAGATTTTTACAGGTGTAGCTTCAATTTTCTTACTTCAGATGGTGCTGTTCATCAAATGGAGATCAGCCCAGATCGTGATGCATCTCTCTCTTCCATTTGCACATGGATTGACATAAAGCGGCAGTTTTCTCAGAATGTCTGTGGTGTAGACTACAATCCACATCATTCTTTGCTTGTTCTGCTTGGTAATGCTTCCCAATATTTTGGTAGCTGCAACTAATGCTGTTCTGTTGATAAATTCTAAAACATCGAGTTAATTCTAAAACCAACGCGTTTAAATTAAACATCGAGTTAATTCTAAAACATCCAATTTAGTAATGCTTCCCAATATTTTGGTAGCTGCAACTAATGCTGTTCTGTTGATAAATTCTAAAACATCGAGTTAATTCTAAAACCAACGCGTTTAAATTAAACATCGAGTTAATTCTAAAACATCCAATTTAGTTAATTTAATTAAACAAAAACTCCTAACTTAATTTTTGTATAAATAGAACAAACTTGTCCAATTGTTGATAAATTCCAATGAATTTACATGGTACTGAGGAGAATTAAATTTTAGAGTTTTTGCCATCTTCCTCTAAGGTTTCTCTATTTTAGAGATGAGTATGGAGGAGCTGTTGGATCTAAAAAAAACCTATTTTCTCTCAAATTTTCAACTTTCTCTATTTTACAATAGCTGTTGGAGTTGCTCTTATTCTTAGCTTCCCCACTAGCACTTTTTTCATCATAAAAATATGCAGAAAAAAGATTTTCCTAAGAATGCATTTAATGGCTATAGAGATTAATTGTCTGTGTTTGGAACTTCTTGTACAGTTTGTGAAGTCTAATTAACTGGTGTACTTTCACTTTGTTCCATGGACAATTACTCAGATAATTGTTATCTAGATGAGCCAGGCATGATTTTTTAGATATTCAAATGTGAGGGTATAAAAGAATGTCTGAGAACTGTTTACTTGTCTAGGATTTGCTATGAGAAATAGAGCTTACAAGCTTCCTTTAGGTGGAGGGTAAATACTTCGTCAAGCTTGTCTCAAGTTATCTGATATGCTACTTTCTTCCTCCTAATAATTTCTTCATTTCTTATCAGGGTGTTCTGAAATTCAGCTTTGGGAGTGGAGTAAACCATCTGAATTCCAACACGTTACTTCCACAGAGTTTGATGGTTTTTTGAAACCAAAAGATAATGTGGGTCTTTTGACTGTTCCCAAGGTGCTAATTTCACCCAAGGGCAGTTATATTGCTATTTTAGATTTGAGAGGATGCATTTATGTATTTAAGTCAGATAGAAAGCCATGCTCTATCTCAGTTTTTGCTTGTGGAGAGAGAAGCAACTCAACGATGACCAATAATAGATCCACCATTAAGAGGAAATTCTTGGATGACATTATTGATTTTACTTGGTGGTCCGATCACGTTCTTGCACTTGCCAAGAAGGATGGTTCACTTGTCATGTTTGATGTTATGAATGACAGAAGGTTAATAGAGGATGATTCTACGTATTGTATGCCTGTATTAGAAAGAGTACCCAAGGCTAAGGGAGAAGTATTTCTTTTAAGCAGCAGATTGGTTGAAGAGGGTCACAAATCTGATCGCTCATTAGATAGAACAGTTGTGCATGACTCAGAAACACTTTATGAGCAGAAAATTAATCAGGTTGAGATCTCTAGTATGATCTGGACGTTAATTTCATTTTCTGAAAAATCTGTTCCAGAAATGTATGACGTTCTCATCAACAGCAAAAATTATGAATCAGCATTGCACTTTGCTGATAGTCACAAATTGGATAAAGACAAAGTGTTGAAATCGCAGTGGCTGCATTCTGGTAAGGGCGTGAAGGAGATAAATTTGTTTTTGTCAAACATCAAAGATGAAGCTTTTGTACTTGGTCAATGTGCTCAGCAAGTGGGACCTACTGAAGACGCAATGAAGCTACTGCTTTCTCGTGGGTTGCAATTGACTAACAGTTACAGTAGGTTTCAGTTTGACGGTGATTGTTCTGGTCAAGTCTGGGATTTTCTTCTCTTACGACTTAGATTCTTACAGTTCAGGGATCGGCTTGAGACATTCCTTGGTGTAAACATGGGCCGGTGAGTTCTATTTCACATGTATTGTTTCTGTATTTTTGTGAAGTATCATATATTCAAGCAATTTTTAATCTGGTATTGTTGGATCTATTGCTTCTTCTTTCTCTGTTAATTGGTGCCAATTTCCATTTTACGATACATTTTCATCATACTATCATTATTGTCCGCATTGCTGCCTTCTTTTTCCCTACTTTGTTGATTCTAGTAGCAGTTTGTAAATTAGTTTGTTGACTCACTCAATCACCAGTTTCTGGAGATGGTACAAAATGATAGCTCTATTTCTATTGTTTCCCTCTTGCAATTCTTTAATGACTAGTTTTGAAATACCATGGTTTAATTAATTTCCCTCCTGGTTTGAATTCATATAAGTGACCGAGATATTCCTTTACTAGTTTAAGAGGTTGCCTTAACCTTCTAGTAATGATCAATAATATAGCCTACTACAGGTTTTCATCGCAGGAATACAGCAAGTTCCGTGCTATACCTATCAATGAAGTTGCTGTAAAACTTTCTGAAAGTGGCAAGATTGGGGCCTTGAACCTTCTATTCAAGCGCCATCCTTATTCTTTAGCTCCCTTTATGCTGGAAATTTTGGCAGCTATTCCTGAAACAGTTCCTGTGCAAACCTATGGCCAACTTCTTCTTGGAAGGTCACCACCTTCAAGTATTCTTCTTCGAGACAAAGATTGGGTTGAATGTGAAAAGATGGCAACATATATCAGTAGCTTACCTGTGGAACAAGAAAGTTTTATGTGTTTGAGAACTGAACACATTAGTAAAGTGATAATGGGATTTTGTTGGCCTTCAATAGATGAACTCTCAACCTGGTACAAGAATAGAGCCAGAGATATTGATAAATTGTCTGGTCAGCTGGAGAACAGTCTCTGCTTACTTGATTTTGCCTGCCGCAAGGGTATCCATGAACTACAGCAGTTTTATGAGGATGTTTCTTACTTACAACAGCTAATTTTTATGGAGGGTATTGATGATGAACTACACTTTTTCGTAACCCTTGAGGAATGGGAAAGCTTATCTGACTATGAAAAATTCAGTGCTATTCTTAAGGGAGTGAAAGTGGAAACCGTGGTTGAGAAATTACGTGGGAAAGCCGTTCCTTTTATGCAGAAACGATCTCATGATGCTACTACATCATTTTTGGTTAGATGGATGAAAGATATTGCTGTACAAAACAATATTGAAGTATGTTTGGCTGTCGTTGAAGAGGGGTGCAGAGATTTACAAAGCGGGATCTTTGCAAATGAATTAGAAGCAATAGATTGTGCTCTACAGTGTCTGTACTCTTGCCGTGTCACTGACCAATGGAATATATTGGCTTCCATTATTACAAAGCTTCCACATATACGTAGTAAGTTCCCTATTCTAAGAAATTTTGGCTTCCATTATTACAAAGTTTCCGCATATACGTAATAAGTTCCCTATTCAAAGAACTCATCCTAAGAAAGGCTGCTGAAAAAAACTGTTTTCATTCTAACTATGGATTGTTTAAAAAACTTGTTGGAGTGTCGGATAATGTTATGGACGGGGGAAGCAGTCATAACTCATTAAGTTAAACTGCTTTTCCCAATGGCACTGTTGCTCAATTTTGGCTGCACATGATTTTCTTCTCATGTTATGAATGATTAATGCACTGATAAATTGATTGTATATATGTTTGATATGATAGGTGTTGAAATTTGTTCGGATGACATTGAAAGACGGCTTAAATTGGCTGAGGGGCATATTGAAGCTGGAAGGCTTTTGGCTCTATACCAGGTTTGCATTTGTGCATCAGTTGTTTAGAGCTCTACCATATCCCGAGCTGAGAATGCTTGATACTAAAAACTAAATATTGAATCTGATTGTCTTGTAAATTTATAAAAGTTATCGTTCAACCATTGTCACCCGAATGATGCCACCGGAGATGTATAATTTCATTAGCTGTAAATGTAATCAATATGTCATTACATATAAGAGTTAGTAAATAGTAAACTAACACGTCAGTCAACTCTTAAGGTTGAGGTCACTCGAAATTTAAATAGCCATTTGAGGCCAAAACCCTCCCATGGTAGTGGATGCATGATCCTGTGTATGTACTTTATCTCTGCCACTTCTTTAACTAATGGGGGAAAAGGAATAAGCAATGCTATCATGAACATGTCAGACCTGGAGCTGTCATTGTGATCGATTTCTTTCTAATGCACCTAATCATTCTTGATTACATATGATTCCTTGTTTGCAGGTTCCAAAGCCAATGAGTTTCTTTCTGGATGCTCAGGAGGATGAAAGGGGGGTTAAGCAAATTTTGCGTCTCATACTCTCCAAATTTATTCGTCGACAGCCTGGTCACTCGGACATTGAATGGGCAAATCTGTGGCGGGATCTCCAATGTTTACAGGAAAAAGCATTTCCTTTCATAGACCTGGAGTATATGCTGATTGAGTTCTGCAGAGGACTTTTGAAAGCTGGCAAGTTTTCTCTTGCAAGGAATTACTTAAGGGGAGCAGGTTCAGTCCATTTGCCATCTGAGAAAGCAGAATATCTTGTGATTCAAACAGCAAGAGAGTATTTTTTCTCAGCTTCAAGCCTTGCTTGCTCTGAAGTAAGTTCTAAAGTTCAATATAATCCTTGCATTTGACTCTTTGAGTTAGATATCTCTATAAAACCCTGGTTATTGTTCCCATTTACATATAGAATTTGCAGCTTTTGTAAACTGAGTTGAGGGAGCTATGGACCTGGAAGTCATAAGTTATGTAGTAATATAATAAGAATATAGATGTAGTAGCCCTTAAAATTTATTCAAATATTTGGCTGTATTTTAGACCTACCAAGGAAAATGTACTAAAAGTTAACCTGTGGGTTTATAGCCTATTCTATCAATGCGCTAATTACCATGTTTTTGGTTATCGCAGATTTGGAAGGCCAAGGAGTGTCTGGACCTCTATCCAAACAGCAGCAGTGTTCGAGCAGAGGGTGATATCATTGATGCTCTAACAATCAAACTTCCTAGCCTTGGGGTTCATCTTCTACCTATGCAATATAAACAAATAAAGGAGCCCATGGAAATTATCAAGATGGCTATTACCAGTCACTCTGGTGCATATTTACATGTTGATGAACTTATTGAAGTTGCCAAACTTCTTGGTTTAAATTCAGAGGAAGGTATATCTGCTGTTCAAGAAGCTATTGCCAGAGAGGCTGCTGTTGCTGGTGATCTTCACTTGGCTGTTGATCTTTGTCTTGTTTTGGCTAGAAAAGGCCATGGTCTTATTTGGGATCTCTGTGCTGCAATAGCCAGGGGTCCGGCAATTGACAACATGGATATGAATTACCGAAAGCAGCTTCTTGGGTTTGCTTTGAGTCATTGTGACGATGAATCAATTGGGGAGCTGTTAAATGCCTGGAAAGATATTGATGTGCAAGGCCAATGTGAATCACTAATGATGTTAAGTGGGACTAATCCTTCTGAATTTACCATACAAGGCTCATCTGTTATTTCACATCCTAGTCACATGATTCAACATTTTATTAACCAAAGAGAATCCTCTGAGGTTCATGGCTTTGCTGGGGATAATCATGAAAATCAATTAAGAAAAATCAGAGACGTTCTCTCTGAGGTTGCTAGGGATTTGCCTGTTGCAAATGGAACTACTTGGGATGTTTTTCTAACTGAAAATGGGAAGGTTTTATCTTTTGCTGCTTTGCAGCTTCCATGGTTACTTGAATTGAGTAGAAATTCAGAACTTGGACAGAAATGCTACCCCGTTTCAATTCCTGGGAAGCATTACGCATCTGTGAGAACCCAGTCAGTGCTAGCTATACTCTCTTGGTTGGCAAGACATGGATTTGCTCCCAAAGACTCTCTGATTGCTTCTCTAGCGAAATCAATAATGCTACCACCAGTTACAGAGGAGGAAGATATCATGGGATGCTCTTTTCTTCTCAATCTCATGGATGATTTCCATGGGGTTGAGATTATTGAAGAGCAGCTCAGGACAAGAAAGGTTTATCAAGAAGTTTGTAGCATTATGAATGTGGGGATGACTTACAGTTCACTGTACAATTCGGAAGTACATCCTGACCCAGCTAAGCGGAGGGCGCTACTCTTGAGAAGGTTCAGGGAGAAAATTAGTCCAGGTGAGTTTGTCAATGTTAGTGATTTGAATGCGCTTGCATGCATCATGTGTGTGTGTCTATCTATATGTTTTATGCTACTTATAAGATTTCTTTGAATCTTGAATTTAACTTGAAAAATCCTCTCTGTCTGCTTCACCTCAATTTAGATGAGTTGGACAAGATTGATAAAGCACAGGGAATTTTTTGGAGAAGCTGGAAGGTGAGACTGGAGGAGCAAAAGCAAGTTGCTGATCGTACAAAGGTTTTGGAGCAACTGATTCCTGGGGTTGAAAGTGGGCGGTTTCTATCTGGGGATATAGACTATATCAGAACTGTGGTGTTCACTTTTGTTGAGTCAGTAAGACTGGAGAAGAAACACATCTTGAAGGATGTGCTAAAACTGGCTGATACATATGGACTGAGCCGCACTGAGGTAAATGCCTCATGTCAATGAGCCTATTTCTGTAAGAACTTCATATCAACCTACTGTAATTGTTGTTTGTTTCACTCTTTTTGCAGGTGCTATTACGGTTCCTTACTGCTGCCCTGATGTCTGAGGCTTGGAGTAATGATGAATTCACAGCTGAAATAACAGAATTTAAAGGAGAAATACTTGCTTGTGCAGCAGAAATGGTTGAAACCTTGACCTCTATTGTTTACCCTGCAACTGATGGCTGCAACAAAGATCGTCTAGCTTACATTTATGGATTGCTCTCTGCTTGTTATTTGCACTTGCAAGATTCCATACTGCCACAATCCTTAGTGGGAAACACTTCAGTATCATCTGCTACACTAGCTCATTTCTGCAAGATTCTAGAACAAGAGTGTACTCGTGTCTCCTTTATAAGGGATCTGAACTTCAAAAAGATTGCAGATGTTGGTGGTCTGAACTATCAGCATTTTAATCAGGAAATATGTGACCATGTTAATGAATTTAATGTGGAAGCGCTGGCAGATATGGTCAAGACACTTGTCAGCAACTACACTGATCCTGTGCCACTGGATCTAATTCATTGGCAGGATGTGCACAGGTATTATATACTCACCTTTATAAAAAGGTTAGAGAGCAGAGCTAAGACAAATGATGCGCACGACGCTGAAGGTGTACAGTGCTTATTAAGCGAACTTGAACAGTCATATGATGTGTGCAAAAAACATATTAGATTCTTAGAACATTCTATTGCATTAGACATCATGAAGAAGTTCTTCAAAGGAATCACTCTTCTGCAAATCTTTTCAGAGAGTTTAGCGGACGACTTGATGTGGAAAGAATGTCTTGTTGTACTTTTGAATTTTTGGATGAGATTGACTGATGACATGCAAGAATGTTCTTTTGAAGATAGTTGTTCACTCGACAGTTTAGGGATATGTCTCAAGATCTTTCTGAAGTTGGTCATGGATGGAAAAGTGTCATCTCGTCAGGGATGGTGTACTGTTTATGCCTATGACTGTGACGGTTTTTTGGGCAGACCTCTTGCTGAAAGTTTTTATTTCTGTAGAGCCATGGTTTTGTCTGGTTGTGAGCTCAGAGTTACTGAATTAGTATTTACTGAAGCATCACAACCTTTGAAAGAGCAAAATTTCAGCACTGACAGACAAGGAGAACTGAAATTCCAAGATGTTTCTGACTTGTATCTCCACATATTGGAGTCTACTTTACTGACCTTGGTCCATGAAGGTAGTGAACGCTCAAACTTGCGCAATCTGTTGTCTTCTCTTGGTAAATATGAGGCAGATTGTGAGACTTTGAAGAGGGTCAGACTTGCAGTCTGGGAAAGATTATCCAAATTTTCTCAGAACTTGCAGCTTCCAAGTCATGTTCGAGTGTATGTTTTAGAGGTGATGCAGTGCATTATGGGAAGAAATTCAGGTGGCTCAAGTGAACAAGTTTCCAGTATTCTACCTTGGGAAGAGTGGGATGAATGGCATCATTCAGAAAAAGACGAGGTTGATATTGATCAGGCAATGCAGAGTCATTCTGATGCGCCTAATAGTCTCCAGATCACTCTCGTTGCCCTGAGATCAACTAAGCTGGCATCAGAAGTTTACCCTGGCTTTGAAATCGCAGCTGATGATCTTCAGACTATCGATTCAGCTGCCCTTTGTTTCTCAAAGGTGTGCGAAATCGCCACCACCAAATCTGATTTTGATGTATTGTTGGCTATCTTAGTAGAGTGGGAAGGTCTTTTTGCATCTGAGAATATCAAGGACGTCTCTGCTGAAGAGTCGGATGCAGGACCGAACTGGAGTGATGATTGGGGGGATGAGGGCTGGGAAAGCTTCGGAAACACTGACGAAGAGAAGAAAGATTGCTCACTCTCTGTGCATCCTTTACATGCATGTTGGATAGCGATTTTCAAGAAACTAGCAACACTGTCTGAGTATCGAGAGCTCTTCAGAATAATGGACAAGTCCATAGGAAAACCTAGTGGCTTATTAATCAGCGAGGAAGAAGCCCACAGCTTGAGTGAGATGGTGCTTGGATCCGATATCTTTGCGGCTCTGAAAATTGCATTATTGCTTCCATATGAAGCACTACAGTCGCATTGTTTAGATGCACTTGAACAGAGACTACAGCAAGGAGACATCCCAGGTCCAGAAGACATCAAAGGCAATGGCTATGAGCCTTTGATTCTATTACTCTATTCTGACACCATCTCGACTATCATCTCCAAACGCTCGTATGGCGCCACTTTCTCTTATCTCTGCTACCTGATCGGTAGCTTGTCACGCGCATGTCAGGACCAGCTCTTGACACAAAATCAGGCTGCAAACGATGAAACTAACCCTACCCATGAAGAAGCACACTGCCTTGTTTTTCGGAAACTTCTTTTCCCTTTGTTTATATCCGAGCTTGTGAAGTCGGATCAGCTTATGCTGGCAGGCCTCCTCGTCACAAAGTTCATGCACACTAATGCTGCCCTTAGCCTCATCAATGTCGCAGAGGCCACCCTGAAGAGGTACCTGAAAATGCAGCTCCAATCTCTAGAAGGTGAGAGTTCTGATTCCAATGAGCCATGTACAGATGAAGCTTTAGGAAATTGTATTTCCTGTTTAAAGGGAAAGCTGAAGGGCACGGTCCAATCCACCTTGTCGTCTCTTCCAAGTTCCAAGTAGACTGGTAGAAACTGTTCTTCTCTTTTGCGAAAATCCCATATACATAGTTCCTTAGAGCCTGTTCGGTTAAGCTTTAGCGTACATGACGTGTTTGTATATTAGATGGAAATGTCGCTTCTTATGATCTTCGCCGGTGGCGTTTTGCCCTTTGATATGTTCTCCTCAACATAGAAGATCAAACTAGGCATATGCATATGAAAGATTTAGGGCTGTTTTGCTTTGATGGTGTTGTGATATATGGGAAGGTATACGATGTCTTGCTCGTCTCGGGTTTGTACGTTTGGTAGTGAAGTTTGTTGATGGAGGTTTTCAAAGCCATTACCGAATACTCCAAATTGTACTTGGTAGCAATTTCCGTGTTGAACTAACCATCCATCCAACTCACAACAAAGCCAAAGAAGAAGCATCTCTCCTTTGTCATTTCATCCAATCGACATGAGCGTAGGCAGCCCCGCCATCTCTTCTTACAGACCACTGCCTCAGTGCCTCCGCTGCCGTGCCGCATAGGCTTGACAATTTGAGGTTGAACCAAAAAAAATAAGAAAATGCACCAGCCGGGAATCGAACCCGGGTCTGTACCGTGGCAGGGTACTATTCTACCACTAGCCCACTGGTGCTTCTATGCGTTGTTGATTTACATAATACTAATCGATTCATTACAGAATATTTTGCACACACATTATTGTTAATCGAAGTAATAAAAGTACCACATTTTTACTTCTTATCAATCATCCACCACTCTTCACAATATTTTGACAGTTTGTATAGTATTAGTAGCCCCTGATCATGACCAAGGATGTTCAAACCATATTATTCACCTTTTTTGCAATATTTTTTGTCCCTACCATCATTTTTCCCAATTATAAATGACATATTTAAATCAAATATTATAATTTTCTTTTAATATATTTCAAAAAATATTCATCATGCTACATAGATATAAAAAATATCTACTAAATTTTGTTCCTGTTATTTTTTTTTTATTAAAAATATCATATTTAAAGCACAATTTTTATAGTTTTCTTTGCAATATTTTTTTTAGTTTCATCAATTTTTTTCAATTGAAAATGACATATTTAAATCAAATTTTATAATTTTATTTTAATATATTTTTAAAAAAGTATTCATTACACTACGTATATATATAATCCATTAATTTTTATTCATATGAATTTTATCAAAGAAAACAATTATTTTTTTAAAAAAAATTCTACATTATAGTACATATATATACCAGGAAAAAAATCATCCAAAACAAAAAATTCCCCCCCCCCCCCCCCTACTAACTCGACCTATTCCAAAACATGTTCACCCATCCAGCACAAATGTCACAGATGGGATTCGAACTTTTAATCTTATGTGAGAAGAGAACCGTACCGTCCTTACGTTGACTTACTGGTGAGATTCGCTAACAAAGTAACAGCTCGTCGTTTACTCCAACTGTCTGTCCAACTGTATGCATCTAGCATTAGTTTGAGGTGGTTGGCACTTGGCACGTGTGGTGAGTGATGCATTTGCTTGGGTCCATAAGTCTATGAAACACTTTGTATAAACTCATAAGCTCAGAGGTGATCATCATTGCTACATCCAGATCCAGAACCTGAGGGAGGATATGGAAATGCAAGAGGAAATTGTCATCATTGGTGCTGGAATGTCTGGCCTTTCTACTGCATTAGGCCTTCACAGGTATCCGATCATATCGAATCGCTCCATATATCTCTTCCGATCCCTCCAACATTTTAACAATTTGTTCAATCAATCTCTCTTAATTTTCTGATAGGTTGGGTGTGAGATGTTTGGTGTTGGAGAGATCTGAGGATCTTAGAACTACCGGCTATGCATTCACAATGATGGCCAACGCTTGGAAGGCTCTCGACATTCTCGGTGTCGGTGATACCCTCCGCCAGCAGCTCCCTCCTCTTCAAGCGTAGCTGCTTATACCTACCTTAATGACAAATTTCATTCCCATATATACAACTAATCTATGTCTATTCCAAGGATATGATGTGACACTTGACACTGTAGAAACTTTTCTCTTTTTTAGACTTTTTGTCCAGATCTAAAATATTCCGACCTATATGCAAAACTTGGATTCTTTATATTATCATTGGGAGATGTGTATCATTTGACATCTTCCAGAGTCTCCTATGTTGAGTGACTGAACCAAACAGGCAATCATATGTATATGCAGGTTGGTTTCGATCTCAGCGGATTCAAGAGCATCACCCTTTGAGATCCCGGCCTGTGATTCCAATGGCTGCAGGAACCATGAATTTAGGTGTATGAAGAGGAAGTTCTTGCTAGAAACTCTTGCAAATGAGCTACCAGAGGGCACCATAAGGTTCTCTTCCAAGGTGGTCTCCATCGAGGAGTCCGGTCCTTACTTGAAGATCCTTCACCTTGCTGATGGCTCCACCATCAAGGCCAAGGCTTTGCTTGGCTGCGACGGGGTGAACTCCTTTGTCGCAAGCTGGCTCGGACTCAGTAAACCATCCAACTCCGGCAGGTCCGCCATCAGGGGCTTTTTGGACTTCAAGGGAAGCCATGGATTCGAGATTAAGATGATGATGTTCGCCGGTGATGGGGTGAGATATGGCATTATTCCTATAGATGAAACCACCCTCTACTGGTTCATGTGTTTCGTCCCTCCAGGTATATACTTCGATTCATCTCATTATCAATTGGTTTTAGGATGAAACCTCAATATATACCTACTGATATTTAGTTCTAAACTACAGACAAAGAAGTCACAGTTAACCCAATAAAGATGAAGCAATATGTGACAAGCAAGCTTGGCAAAGTGACTGATCAAGTGAGAGGAGTCATTGAAAAAACCAAAGTGGAAGACATCATATGTTTTCCACTGATATATAGGAATCCATGGGAGTTAGCAGTTTGGGGCAACATAGCAAAGGGGAATGTGTGTGTGGTTGGGGATGCCTTCCACCCGATGACCCCTGACGTGGGTCAGGGGGCATGCTCGTCTGTGGAAGACGGGATTGTTCTTGCGCGATGCCTAGGGCGAGCCTTGTTGGAGAGGGGAGGAAGCTGCGATCAACTCGACGAGTATAAAAGGATAGAGATGGGGCTGAAGAACTATGCCAAGGAGAGGAGGTGGAGAGCCTTCAGCCTCGTCGCGACGGCGTACATTGTGGGGTTCTTTGAGGTAGGCAGTGGGCGGATCATCAAGTTCTTGAGAGACAAGCTTATGTATTACCTCATTGAGATGCGTTACAGGAAGGGTGAGTTTGACTTTGGAGGCCTTTGTTAGTAACTTAGTATGTGTATCCAAATGCCAAACACACATTTGTGTGCCTATTATAAATAAAGGGCATTTTAGGGGTGTGGATAACTACATCTCTTCTTCTACCCAAAAAAATAAAAATTGGTTCAAACACAAGTTGGTGTTTTGTTCCAAATAAGCATATGTACATGTTTTGAGTATTAATGTATTATAGGTTCTTAATTTATTATTATTATTACTTTATTAGTGTTGTTTGCATGCAAACTGCGGGAGGCGTGGTGAGAGACGAAAATGTGACCTGGTTGGGAGGTTTTGCCTTCAACATTGGATCTTGTTCCGTGCTATGGGCTGAAGGATGGGGTGTCGTCAAAGGGATTGAATTGGCTTGGTCGCTTGGCTACAAGAAGGTCATTGTGGAAACGGATTCGGAGCTACTTGTGAGGCTCATAACTAGAGGGATTAAGGACTCGCACCCCCTCTTTAGCCTGGTAAACGTTTGCCATGGCTTCCAGAGTAGAGATTGGACTCTCCAATTTCGACATATTTACCGCGAGGCGAATATGGTGGCGGATGCCATGACCGCCCTTGCCTTCTCGCTACCTGCTGGTCTTCATGACTTCTCTGCTCCTCCGGTTCCTTGTCTCCAATGGCTACTGGAAGATGCTCAGGGGCTGTCAAGAGATAGGCTTTGTCCGGGATAACTGTGCTCTCTTTAGTTTCTTTATTTTCTGTTTATTTTGCTTGGGGTCTCCCCAGTTTGTATTTTTCTGTTTCTATTTTGTATGTTTAGACGGCTAGCCGTTTGTGTTGTTTGCATGCAAAATTGTCTATTTATCTCTACTATTTTGGTGTTCCAAATTTGGGCCTACCATTTTTTGTGTAATTGAGAAATTATATTAGTGATGAGTTTCTAAAGTGAGTAAATCAACCTCCAAAGGAAACCATTCCTCCCCGTGCAAAAAGGAACTCTTTAGCCCTAGGTGACCCAGTGATGTTGAGCAAGGAGGTGGTAAGAAGGTTTCAAATTCGATCTCTTCCATCGCTCCTCTCTTTAGATGAAAAAAAAAACAAATATTTTCTACCCCAACTTTTTATTCTATTTTAGTATTTTTTGCATTATTGAAAACCACTACTAATAGTCAAAGACAATCATGTGAAGGGCTGACTCTCTGCGTTTGGTTAATGTTCTTATAGAAGGGGATAATCTTATAATTGTCAAAGTTCTTTTGGACGAGTGGAATTGCCTTTGGATTATTGAGATCCCGGTAACGGAGATTAGGTTACTTTTGTGTAAATTTAATTCTGTTTCAATTCGTCATATTTTCAGAGAAGCAAATACGGTTGCAGATTGGATTGCGCGTCTGGCTTACTGTATCCCTGCCGACGAAGTTATGGAAGCCAATGAAGAACTGCATGTTCTCGTCCGTATGGACGCTCTAGGATTGGGTTAGGCCGTCTGTGGTCTCATATCCTAAATCTTTCCTTGTATTAAAAAAAAAAAGACAATCATGTAAAAGTAAATATCAAAATAAAAGTTAGGGTAAATTACAGGAAACTGCCCTTAAAATAAGTGAGTTTTCACAAAACCACCCTTAAAAGAATTTTTTACAGAAAACCACCCATAAACGTATTTTTCTTTCAAAGAACCACCCCTAACCATTATTTTTATGTGTAAAAAAGTGTTTTAAAAATGTTAAATTCTCATTTGTTTATTCAAAGTAGCCTAATTATATAATAAAATAACCAAAACATTTTAGAAAATATAAAAAAATTTAAAAAATTTATACTCCCTCAGTCCCTCCGTTCGGCAAAACTTGTCGTTTTACTATTCACGCACGTTTTTTTAGGAAATAAAAACTATATAAAATATTCATTTTTTAAAAAAAAAATAACAAGTTTGTACATATTAATAATAACTACGAAATTTTTAAAACAATTATTAAAAAAAAACTAGATATTTATATAGTTTTTAGTTCCTAAAAAAGCGTGCGTGAATAGTAAAACGTCAAGTTTTGCCGAACGGAGGGAGTAACTTTTTACACATAAAAATGGTCATGGGTGATTCTTTAAAAGAAAAGTAAATTTATGGGTGATTTTCTGCAAACTTTTATTTTAAGGGTGGTTTTTTGAAAACTCAACTATTTTAAGAGTGATTTTCCATAATTTACCCTAAAAGTTAAAAGTTAAAACGACAACTATTATTGAATGGATTAAATAAACAAAACCGTCAGAGATCTAATCGGCAAAAATAGTTGACAATCACTACAAACTAATCGGCAAAAATAGCTCCTCTGGCCCCTGTCGATGATATGATTCATTGCTCATCTGGATCATACCTCCCCTGGCCCCTGTCGATGACAGCTTCGTTGCCGATTCAGAACTTTGTGTTCTCGTTCGCTCAGATGCGCTAGGAAAGAAGTCGGGTCGTCGACGACTTTCCTAATTCTTATCCTTAAATTGGTAAATAAAGAGCGGCCATTCCGGGGACCTATAGACACTACACTACCCGCAAGTCCTTTCCGGTGACCATTCCGAAATGATTTCCTAATCCTTAAAAAAAGCATGTGTCTAGCTGAGTTGGTTGGATGTAGGGGTGGGCACGGGACGGGACGGGATTGAGCCAGGACGGGACTCGTCCCGCGAAATTTTTACGTGACGGGATCGGGACGGGATTGACACTTTTTTTTTTTGACGGGATCGGGACGGGATGGTGTCTGGACGGGACGGGACGGGCCTTGTCCCGCAAATAAAAATAATAAAATATTATATAAATTTACAAAGTGAAAAATGCTTTCATAATTCATTAATTTGTATAATATGTTGAATACGGTATTCTTCTCAACTATATTATTCAATAATAATAATAATAATATTATTATTATTATTATTATTATTATAACACTATTATTAATTCATACAATGATTGTATAATTAATTATAATGTTCAACATATTTGGCTACATTATCTTACTAGATCGGGACGGAAAGGGATTGAGACGAGATTCACCAGATATTGTCTCATTATCGATTGATAGTTGGGAAGAATATCGTATTTAGTTATTTGCCTCTTGTAGCTCTAAATGGGTATAATTATCGATTGATAGTCTGGGATGTCTGACTTTGTTATTGTTGATGTTGCTCAACGTAAGTGTGTCAAGTATCGGGATTTGTGCACGGCGGCTGGTTATGATTTCTTACCCTTCTCATTCTCTTCGTTGGGGGAGTTAGATACAGATGTGGTTGCCTTGCTTAAGCGGATTCAGAAATTCTCGGTATCTCAGGATGCGGGAGCTCGTGTTGCAGCTTATATTTTTACTAGACTTGGTTTTGTTATTGCTAAGGGAGTGGGTGCCCAGATAGTATCTCGGTTTCCCACTAATTTCTTGTAATATGTTTTTATTATATTATAATAATAATAAAATAATAATAATAATAATGCCACGTTATAATTAAAATAATAATAATAATAGTATTACTATTATTACTTATTTTTATTGTTATTATTATAAAATAATTATACTTTACAAGAAAAAAATATAATATGATATAAGAGTTATTTGCAAAACTAACCTAAAAACCCGGTTGGGTTGCACTCCCTATCCCCTATCCATATTATTTGCAAAAAGTTAGCCCAAACCCTTTAAAATTTGCAGCCCAGCCGGTTACAATAGGGAGAGAGACCGGTTGTATTGATGGAGGAGAGAGAGGGAGACGTGTGGGGGGAGTTAATTGACAAAAGCATGTCAATTCAACTGTCGATAGTTGCTCCATCTCTCTCTCTCTCTCTCTCTCACAGAAAATAAAAAACGGAAGGAAGAAGATGAAGGAGTTCGAAGAAGAACAAGAGCAAGTCTGCAGAGGAGAAGAAGAGGCGGACATCAAACAGGCCACACACCCCGAAAATGGATATATTGGTTGTAGTTAGATGGGGAAATTGGGGGAATGGGGGGATTGGCGAAATTGGAGGAATTGGGGATTTTGGGGGAATTGGGGAAATTTGGGAACGGCTATGTGGAATACGAAATACCAGGAGTAGGGCGACTTGGATATGTTTAATCTTGCGATACCTTTGAACATTTAATGGATTTGCCGACACTTTGATTTCTGTCATGTTTGTAGTAGTCAGATGTCATGTTTATAACTCAACCTGTCATGTTTGTAGTAGTTAGGCGAGGTATGGTTTAATGTTTTTCTGGTTCTAGTGTAGCCCTCCCCCCTAAACCCAGGCGGTAAAAAGAGAGAGGATAGAGGGGATAAGACAGAGACAAAGATAGAGGGGGGGGTGACTGTAAGGGGGAATTAATATAATTTGAATTAAATCTTAAGTTTCACAGAAAAACCATCAAACCATTAATATCATTTGAATTAAATCTTAAGTTTCAGAGAAAAACCATCGAAGGAGAAGCAAGTGATCGAGATGGGGTTTATTTTCAGTTTGACGTGTAAGCAGTTAGTTTTAACTGGACACCAAAAGCAAAACGACATGCCACATATTGGAACCGACTGGACAAGAGTTATCGGAGAAACATATTCACCATCGACTTCGGATAAAAAATGGGTAAGTTTGCTTTCGATAAAAAAAATCAGAGAGAGAGAAAGTATGCAGAGGAGATAGAGGACACGAGAGAGAGAGAGAGAGAGAGAAAGAGAGAGAGAGAGATTAGTGAGGATAAGACAGAGAGAGAAAAGTAAAAGAAGGTCTGCAGTGGAAAGAGAAAGCCTGCAGAGGAGAGAGGGAGAGAGAGAGAGTGTGTGTGTGTATGTGAATAAAGAAAAGTAAAGTTGCAGAAGAGAGAGAGAGATCAGTGGGGATAGGACAGAGAGAGATGGAAGAGTCCTCTCTCCTCTGCAACTTTACTGTTGCTGTTTCACTTCGAAGAAGAAGCAATTGGGTGGGGTTTATTTGCAGGTTGACATGTAAGGAGTTAGTTTTAACTGGACACCCAAAGCAAAACGACATGACACATATTGGAATCGACTGGACATGAGTTATTTGAGAAACAGATTCACCATCGACTTCAGATATAAAATGGGTAAATTTGCTTGAGATTTGAGGGAGACACCTCTCGCATAACCTTTATCGAAAGCAAACTTGCCCATTTTCTATCCGAAGTCGATGGAGAATCTGTTTCTCCGATAAATCTTGTCCAGTTGATTCCAATATGTGTCATGTGATTTTGCTTTGGGTGTCCAATTAAAACTAACTGCTGAAACGTCAACATGCAAATAAACCCCCGCCCAAATGCTTCTTTGAAGTGAAAGAGTAACAGTATCTTTTTATACTCCCTCACTGACACTCTACTGATCTCTCTCTCCTCTCATACTTCACTTTTCTTTTTCACCTCTCTCTCTCTCCCTCCCTCTAGTCATTTCTCAATTGCTTTTTCTCTCTCTCCGCCTCTCTCCTCTGCAGACGGGACTTGTTCCCTCTCTCTCTCTCTGGCCAGGTGTCACACATTGGAAGGTTGCATCCCCCCCCCCCCTCCCTTACCTGCTACCGGCTCCAAGGTTTCCCAATTATCCGGTTTCACCCAATTATAAACCGGGTTGGGTTAACCTTGCAACACTTTCGGGTTTTTGGGTTAGTATGTGCAATTCCCTCTATGATATAATATAATAATATAATAATAATAATAATAATTTTATTATAAAGTAATATTATTATGAAATTATATTATAAAATTATATAATAATAATATTATTATTATAATCAATTATTATTATAAATTGAAAATTATTATTAAAATTATAAATAATATTTGCTCAAATAATAATATTATTATTATTATAAACAAATATTATTATTATAAATCGAAGATTATAATTATAATTATAATTATAATATTTGCTCAAAATAATAATACTAATGATATATTATTATTATTCTATAATAATAATAATAATAATAATAATATTATTATTATTATTATTATTATTATTATTATTATATACGGGACGGGACGGAATTTGCGGGATTCCATCGGGATCGTCCCGCATTTTGTCCCGCATAATTTTTGCGATACGGGATTTGCTATTTTGTCCTAAATCCCACCGGGATCGGGATTTGCGCCCACCCTAGTTGGATGTATCTGGCCGCGCTTGATGTCCTAATCCTTTTCCTGCTCCAAACAAAAATGCGCCATAACTTCGGTGGCACAATAATTGGTGTGGTCAGTATTTCTTCCCTTTGTTCTTTTTCTTTTTTTTTTAAAAATCCAGGTAAGAACTAAGAAGTTACGAGTACAACTCGATCGATAAAAACCTTATATGTGACTTGATTAACTTCATGGAAAATATGCTTACAAATCGACCACTAAAACTCTCGGATGAGGAGTTGATAAATGTTCTTTTGTCTTCTGTCTCTCAAACGTAAGGGGTGATGTAAATTAGCAAGAGTGTGAATAATTGCAAGCCCGCCCGCCTTTGAGCTTTGTTCCTTTTTTTGATAAGCTGGTGTATTTGCTTCGGTCATCAAACCCCACATATATATCATATATGGACATCTCATAATCCATTACCATAAATACAAGTGTTGCTCAGAAGTAGTGATCACACCCAGTCATCCAGAGACGAGGACACAAATAGAGTGATGGAGATGCAGGAGGACATTGTCATTGTGGGTGCTGGAATTGCAGGCCTAGCAACTGCTTTAGGGCTTCACAGGTACCAAATTATATGATTCAGAGTCCCCTATCATCTGTCTATTAATGTCCTTGTTTGATTTTCTTTTCTGTGAAGGTTGGGTTTGAGAAGTTTGGTGTTGGAGATATCAGATGGTCTAAGGGCCTCTGGCTTTGCATTCACAACTTGGAGCAATGCTTGGAAGGCACTTGACGCTCTCGGCATTGGGGATTCGATCCGCCAGCACAGTTACCAGCTCGAATCGTAAGCATATTACACAGTTTAATATGATCAGTTAGTCTGAGACTAAAAAAAGTGAGAAATTTCAAATAGGTGACACTAAAAAGACATCGGTATTCAAATGCAGGATGATTGTGTTCTCATCAAGTTCAGGAACTCTTTCCTCTGAGATCTCATTCATCCCCTCTGAAGGCATAAGGTGAATTTACTTGCTCTGAAAGTTCAGAGAGCCATGAAGAGGTTTGTAATTTTCACACTGCAAGTTTCATATTGCAGGGACAAAGAACTTAGGTGTTTAGAAAGGAAGTTCTTACTGGAAACTCTTGCAAATGAACTACCAAGGGACACCATAAGATTCTCCTCCAAGGTGGTCTCCATTGAAAAATCCGGTCCCTGCTTCAAGCTTCTGCATCTGGCTGATGGCTCCACTGTTGAAGAAAAGTGCCTTCGACTGCGGGCAGCTTACTTAGAATCTACAATTCCCACTACTTTGATACCTTCTGTCTTGTTTTCGTGTGTGTGGGTGTGACTATTTTTTGGTGAGTATGGTAGCAGCTGCATACACCTAAGATCAATATAAGACTCTTGCAATCAAATAAAAGCAAACAGTTTATGATATGCACTGGCCTTATGCAGATTTTATCCCTAGAGAACTTTCTTCTCCTCTTTTCCATGTGTGGATGTGACAATTGTTTCAGAGAGTATGATACTAGCTGCCCAAAAGATCATGTATACTGAACAATACTCCGTACTAGAGAGTTGCAATCTGGTCTTCTAAATGTGAGCTCGAATGGGAAAAACTAGTGTTTCACTCTATCTTCTTGTGTTGACGCTTTTGGTTTTCTCGTCTTTCTCGCAGGTTTTTGTTTCGTAGCTGTCCTGTGGTGCCTATGGAGGGCCTGTTCCTCTATTCATTGTTTCTCAATCCATGCACTTGTTGTTCGGTTTCAGGTTGGTGGCTGGTGGGTACCCGCGGATCCGCCAGGCTCTTCTTCAGCTGTGCGTTGTAGGACTTAGTCCTTCACAGCCTTGGAGTGGTTGCTTCCATCACTCACATTACCAAGAGACTACTGCTTACTTCTATGGCTCACAAGCCTTGTATTACCATTGTCAAAATTCGTATAAGCCTTACCGGGCACAACTCTTGCACAAATTTTATTCTAAACTTGGGCTAAACAACACTTGTTACACACTTAGCTGCGCTTAAGTGTTTCGTGTACTCCACATTTGCCTTACCAACTTGATGACTTGTACTGTAAATGCTACTTTCAGTCTACTCCTTATTGGCAATATATACACCAATTTTCTTCATTTTTGAAGGAATTTGTAATCCACAAATCAATCGAACAACACCCTTATAGTTATATTCCCCTTTGACTCTTACGAGTCTTATTCAATGGCGTAATTGCCCATGTAACATGTATTACTTACTCAGCATACTCATGTATCAAGCTGTATTTAGAAAGGTTTGCCGAAAAGTATTTCCTAGCTTACCTAACTCGATTAACTTACAAGTGCTTCATGTATCCATACTTAAATCAATGGAAACAATTACAAATTGGTCGTTGCTTAGCATGGAATTGATCTTGCATCAACCTTTAAGCCTGAGCGCCGAATGCCAATCGTTTATGACAAGTACCAACACTAACAATAAATACAATTCACAAACACGTACAACGTCTTCCTAAGGTTTATGAGTTACAAACAGTTACCAAATCAAAAGGTTTAAATGAATATATGTTCATGGAATTGTAGGGGTATGAGGAGAAGGAACTTCTGGACTAACACGGAACTGTTCTGCAAAAACAATTACATCAATGTACTAGCTTTGCTTGAGACCAAGACTAACAAATTACCCCCGGAAGCTGTTTGGAAAAAATGTGGGTTTGCTCACATGGCTATCAATAGAATCAGTTGCTTACTGCGCCCATCACAAACGCAGATATTAAGTCAGCCCTTTTTTCGATTGGTGCCGATAAGGCACAGGGCCCTAACGGTATGCCGGCAGGTTTCTATCAAAATTACTGGCATATTGTCGGCCCCTCGATCATTAAAGTAGTGAAAGCATTCTTTTCAAGTGGAAAGATGCTACGACAAATCAATCACACGTTCATCACTCTTATTCGGAAAAATGATGATCCTCAAAATGTGGGTCACTATAGGCCGATCAGCCTTTGCTCGACGATTTACAAAATCATCTCCAAGATTCTGACACTCAGATTGACTAAAGTTTTTGACCAACTCATTCGTCCCTTACAAAGTGCTTTCATTAATGGTAGGTCGATCCAAGACAATATTCTCATTGCTCACAAGATTTTCCACTCGTTTAGACTGACAAAAGCTAAGGCAGGCTACATGGATGTCAAGCTAGACATGGAAAAGGCTTACGACCGTGTAGAATGGCCCTTCCGTTTCTCGACTCTCACTAAATTCGGATTCGGCCAAAAATTTGTTCTTTGGATCAAGGAATGTGTACAGACGGTTTCATATGCAGTGCTTATTAATGATGAACCATCTACTGTTTTCCTCCCATCACGAGGCCTCAGACAGGGAGACCCCCTGTCACCTTTCCTTTTTATCCTCACTGCAGAGGTTCTAGCTAGAACGCTACAAAAACGATCAAATATCTCAAGGGACTTAGGTTTCACCCTAGGTAGGGGTGGGGTGAAGATCCCCTTCCTGGCTTTTGCTGATGATATCATGTTGTTTGGTAGAGCAAACCAATCTACTTGTTTTGAGTTCACCAACATAATACAGTGTTTCTATAAGATCTCTGGCCAAAAGGTAAATCTACATAAGTCCAGTTTTCAAGTGTCTCCAAACACTTCAGCCTCAACCATCCACACGGTTACGACTGCTATGGGTATCCCCATGCAAATAACCTAGAAAAATATCTAGGTTGTCCCATTATCAATGATCGTGTCAATAAAAACATTTTCACGGATATCATCCTCAAAACTAAGCTTCAACTGACTAAATGGAAAGTCTCATCTCTTTCTTCCGAAGGAAGAAAAGTTCTTATTAAAGCCAATCTATCAGCCCAACCTCTGTTCCTCATGCAAGCATTCTTATTGCCTTCGTCGATTCTACACGAACTTGATTAGATCTACAGGAATTTTTTTTGGAACAAAGACACCAACATCACTCCTCTGGTGAGCTGGGACAAGATATGCTCAGATACCCTTGACGGGGGGTTGGGCATTTATAAAGCCGAAACGATGAATATAGCAATACAAATGAAATTGTTATGGAAACTGATCGCAGAACCAGATAATATCTGGTTCAAAGTGATAATAGGCAAATACCTCAAGGGGGTACCATTCCTAAGTTACAAACATAAGGGAAATACTTCTTGGCAGTGAGCTAAATTAAATTCTATCACAGAACTCTTCAAATCAGGCTTGCGCTGGTCAATCGGGGACGGACAAACCGTTAGTTTCTGGAATGACAATTGGGTTACCAAACAACCGCTCACTCACATGGCTACCCAACCAATCCCGGATGAGATTGCGACTTGGTCGGTCGCCAGATTTATTAACGACAATAACACTTGGAACATTCACAAACTTCACACGGATCTACGAGGCTTTCTTAACATGGATATCATATCCACAATCTCAAGGATCCACCTCCCTCATAATACGTTCTCTGACAGAATATTTTGGGGATCTAGCAAAGATGGCTGGTTCTCCACGGCATCAGCAACTAAGATTATACCCAAACATGGGGGCGACAAAAATTTCGGTTGTAACTGGATTTGGAAACTGGACATTCCTTACAAAATAAGGCATTTCCTTTGAAAAATTGCACGTGATGGCCTACCAACCACTGACATACTGCAATGGTCTCATGTTTCAGTACCTTCAGGGTGTATTTTCTGCGGATGTACTATTGAATCTACTAGTCATATTCTGGTACAATGCCCCATGATGGTTTCTCTGACCAAAACGCTAAATATAAGCCACCCATCGGAGGATGATCTTGACTTAGACATGAAGCCCAATCGACTTCTTCACGATATTCACAACAATCTAGGCATCAATCCTTTCACGAAGCTGGCTCTTGCTTGGTGGGGTATATGGTATTTTCGCAACCAGATGGTCTTTCAACACATAACCAACACCTCGGTTCAGGCTATTGTTGTGTTCTGCAATTCGACATACCAAACTTGGAATGCTCGAATTGATGACTCTGAGACGGCTAATCTCAGTTCAACTAACAGAAAGACAGGATCGACCACTGCAAGGCCTAATACTAAGAGAGGCTTGACATCCCGATCGGAGATTTGGAAAAAGCCACCTTTGGGTTACTACAAACTCAATTTCGATGGATCATACTACTAGTCGGGGGTCGGAACCTGCAGTTTTGTGATCCGAGATCATTTAGGAGAAGTGATGTCCTTAGGAGCGGGGCAATGTAATAATTGCTCCGCTGTTTTCGCCGAGGCTATGGGTCTTCGCATGAGGTCTCCAAGGCCAAATTAATGGGTTTTAATAAACTTCTGATCGAAGGGGACTGCTTGGTCGTCATAAAGGCTCTGCTGGGGGACTGGTCTTGCCCCTGGGAGATCGAGTTGTTGATGGCTGATGTAAATGTCGATTTATATTTTTTCTCTCATGTTGCTATTCGTCATATTTTCAGGGAATCTAATGCGGTAGCCGATAGGATTGCACGTCTGGCCTACTCCGTCCCTGCTGATGGTAGCTTCACTGATGATCCAGACCTTCGGGTTCTCGTCCGCTCGGACGCGCTAGGAAAGATGACGGATTGTTGGCGTGTTTCCTAATCCTTATCTGCTTCCCAAAAAAAAAATTGTTTTTTTTTTAATTTGGGAGGAGGAGAGTAGGGGTGATGTAAAAATTAGAGTAATGATTAAATGTAAAATTAGAGTAAGTGTAATGATTAAATATAAAAAGACATGTATTTTTTACAAAATTACATGGGCTAAAAAAACATGTATTTTGAGACGGGCATTACTTTTTATACCCCTACTTTTTATTCTATTTTAGTAGTATTTTTTGCATTATTCAAAACCACTCCTAATAGTCTAAGACAATTTTTTATTTTTTTTTTGATAAGGAAATAATTTGAGGCCGGACAGACCCGGACCTCGAGAGGCCGACAAAGTCGGCAGACGGCAAGCCGTCTAAACATACAACATAGTAAAGGAAATACAACATAAAACAATTACCTAATACAACAAAAGAAACTACATGAAACAAACCCAATAGTCAAAGACAATCATCATGTAAAGTAAATACTCCGTATCAAAATAAAAGTTAAAAGCTAAAACGACAACTATTATTGAATGGATTAAATAAACAAAAGCGTCAGAGATCTAATCGGCAAAAATAGTTGACAATCACTACAAAGTACAAACTAATGCGTGGTGACAGGAATGGTAATGCAGAGGGGATGAGACGATGAATCCATTTGGTAATATTTTTTTGTTTATTTTAATAACGGGTAGAACTCTCTCATTGCCATAACTTCGGTGGTACAATATTTGATAGATGTTCTTTTGTCTCCTGTCTCTTAAACGTAAGGGGTGATGACAAGCCCGCCCGCCCGCCCGCCTGCCTTTGAGCTTTGTTCCTTTTGATAAGCTGATGTGTTTGCTTCGGTCATCAAACCCATATATCATATATGGACATCTCATTATCCATTACCATAAATACAAGGGTTACTCAGAAGTAGTGAATATCCAGAGACGAGGACACAAAAAGAGTGATGGAGATGAAGGAGGACATTGTCATAGTGGGTGCTGGAATTGCAGGCCTAGCAACTGCTTTAGGGCTTCACAGGTACCAAATGATATGATTCATTTACCACTGATTTAAGTTTTTTCCCCCTCTATGATCTTTCTTTTTCCTCATTTGATTTCCTTTTCTGTAAAGGTTGGGTTTGAGAAGTTTGGTGTTAGAGATATCAGATGGTCTAAGGGCCTCTGGCTTTGCATTCACAACTTGGAGCAATGCTTGGAAGGCCCTTGATGCTCTCAGCATTGGCGATTTGGTCCGCCAGCAAAGTTACCAGCTCAAATCGTAAGCATATTGCACAATTTAATATGATCACTTAGTCTGAGACTAGACAAGAAGGGATAAATTTCAAATGGGTGACACTAAAAAGACGTCGGTATTCAAATGCAGGATGGTTCTGTTCTCATCAAGTTCAGAAACTCCTTCCTCTGAGATCTCAATGATCCCCTCTGAAGGCACAAGGTGAATTTACTTGCTCTGAAAGTTCAGAGAGCCATGAAAAGATTTGAAATTTTCACACTGCAAGTTTCATATTGCAGGGACAAAGAACTTAGGTGTTTAGAAAGGAAGTTCTTACTGGAAACTCTTGCAAATGAACTACCAGGGGACACCATAAGATTCTCCTCCAAGGTGGTCTCCATTGAAAAATCTGGCCCCTGCTTCAAGCTTCTGCATCTAGCTGATGGCTCCACTGTTAAAACCAAGGTATACATATATTTTCTAAAACTTGAGTAACTATTGATGTGCCTTTTTAACAAACTATTAAAAACCCTACTGAGAGCTTTGTCATTGACATGTGCACACAAAGGTGTTGATTGGGTGCGATGGGGTGAACTCAGTTGTGGGAAGATGGCTTGGGCTCAAGAAACCAACTTCTACAGGCAGGTCAGCAATAAGGGGGTTTGTGGAGTTCAAGCAAAGTCATGGATTTGAGCCTAAGATGATGCAGTTCATGGGTGATGGAGTGAGGCATGGTATCGTTCCAATCAACGATTCCAGCCTCTACTGGTTCTGCACTTTCCGCCCTTCTAGCTGCCCAGGTATCCATGATTAGCTATCTACTTCTCTTCAGATTTAATCATGAATAACTCGAATAGATCTAGATCAGTACCATGACTACCATTGAAATTCTTCTAATGCATTAATTTTGCATGTTCAAAAGCAGATAAAGAAATTGAAGAGGACCCAGTAAAGATGAAGCAGTATGTCCTGAGCAAACTTGGCATAGCCTCTGACAAAGTAAAAGCAGTCATAGAGAATACCAAATTGGAAGACGTTGTATGCTCTCCGCTAAGGTTCAGGCCTCCATGGGAAGTTCTGTGGGGCAACATAGTGAAGGACAATGTGTGTGTGGCTGGTGATGCCTTCCACCCCATGACCCCCGACCTGGGACAGGGGGCTTGCTCAGCCTTAGAAGACGGGATCACCCTTGCGCGTAGCCTTGGGCAAGCCTTGTTCCAACATGACAGAGGTGATCAATTCAACGAGTACAATAGGATAAAGATGGCGTTGGAGAAGTATACTAAGGAGAGGAAGTGGAGAGCCTTTGATCTTATAGCCACTGGCTATATTACTGGGTTCATAGAAGAGAATAACTGGATGTTCCTTAAGTTCCTCAGGGACAGAATCTTGTCATCTTACTTAGCAGGGTTGCGTTCGAAGAAAAGTGACTTTGACTGCGGACAGCTTACTTAGAATCTACAATTACCACTACTTTGATACCTTCTGTTTTCATGTGTGTGGGTGTGACTATTTTTTGGTGAGTATGATATCAGCTGGATACACCTAACATCAAAATGAGACTCTTGCAATCAAATAAAAGCAAACAGTTTATGATATGCACTAGCCTTATGCAGATTTTATCCCCAGAGAACTTTCTTCTCCTCTTTTCCAAGTGTGGATGTGACAATTGTTTCAGAGTATGATACTAGCTGCCCAAAAGATCATGTATACTGAACAATACTAGAGAGTTGCAATCTGGTCTTCTAAATGTGAGCTCGAATGGGAAAAACTAGTAGAATCCTTTAATACCATACTACCGGGCTATGCTTAAAGTGGTGAGTTCCCTGCGGTTTTCATAAGTTTAAGCTTCTTCCCGAGTTGGATTTTAGAGATACAATGCAATGATCCAGCTAATTAGTCCAACAGTGCAGATCGTACACTACAATTAGGAAGAAATTTAAGTTTTTCTTGAATGCTCCACCAGAAATTGAATATTTCTTGTAGTTACTCTAAACAAGCATAGGTTTTTATGACAATTTTGGGAACTTCTTAGTATTCAATCAAGTTCATGTCATGAAACAAGCAGCAAACAGGTGCTTCTGTAATACACAATCCATTTCAATTTTATTCAGGACGAATCCATAACAAGTTTCCAAACAAGCAAGAATCAAATTCCATATTCATCCTTGATTTAGAGGTGGAATACTGGAATGGGGAAAGAAATTTCATTTACGAAGCATCATTGTTCTTGTAAGATATGCATTCTAGATGGAAATCTGATTTCAAAACAAAAAACAAAACAGTACAAAATTCTACTGTATGATAAAGAACTTGAGATTTCAATCAAACCTGAAAGTCTTCATTCTTCAATTCAACATCCTACCGCACCGTTCAACACCATTCTATCAACAAAAAACCTAAAAAATCCGGGCGAGGGAGGGACAGGGTTGGGGGGGATTGAGATCACACCACGTTCTTGATAATGTTCCGAGCTCGAAGAAACCTAGCAATCGGCGGAGTCAGAGCGATGGTGATAGGAATCCTTACAGGGAACAGCGCTTTATTGCACAGAACAGCAAGGGCCAGAGCGCCACCGCCGGACGCCGCCATCTCCGCGGTCCGATTGCGCTGCTTCGGAAGCTGCTGGTCAGCAAAGACACCAGCTGGAGCCTGGTCTCCGGCGATGAATTCTCCTTCGGGGAGAGTAATCTGCGGTTGATCCTCAGGAGATGCAGCTCCCAATCCCACTTTCTCGAGCATAGATTCGACGTCGACGTTGCTCTTGATTGCAACGTAGAGGCCGGCGATGGACGCCGCCGAAACGGAGAAATGGACGCCCAGCGCCACTTTCCCGTACTTCCTCATGAGCTCTTTGAATCGGCCGCCGCCGAAATAATGGGAAAACGCCATTGTTGAACAGGAGTAAGGAATGGGGCGGTGGAGGAAGAGGGAGATTTCTAGGGTTTGGGGGGTTTATCGGTAGAGGGCTTGGAGAAGAAGCAATGGGGGCTTGACCGAATAGGTTCTTCTGCGACCACGAAACGACAGCGTTTCAACTTTCAACTAGTAGTGGTGGCATAACTTGCGTTACAGGTTTCTTTTTCGAGAAAATTTGCGCCGAAGGCGCAAATTTTGGCCAAATTAGCGAACTCTACACGTTTTTGTAAAAATTAGAAAACTATACAAACTTACTTTCCCGATCTCGGACCACCTCTCTCTCTCTCTCTCCTTTCTCCAGATCTGGACGCGATTGAAGGCGATGAAGACGACCGCGCCTCTCTCTCTCTGCGTCGATGAAGACGACGATGCTCCTCCTCGTGCGCTGACGGAAGTCGAAGGCAAAGCTCCTCGCGCCCCGCCGACGACTGCTTTGTCCTTCTTCGTTCATATGTGCAGCAACCCTAGAACCTTCCTCTGTCAAGTCGGTGCTGCTGAAGTTTCCGCTGATTCCAGATTGTGGAACGCACAACGGAGATTGATGTCAAGGAGTCGGCGTTGGTGAGCCGCTCGTTCATCTCTGATGGTCCGATGATGAGCCGCTCGTCCCTCTCTGGTGGTCCGATGATGCGCCGACTCCAGATCTGGCCCTGGCGACTGGCCACTGGAGGCACAAGGCAGAGGAGATGGCGACTGAATCCGCTCGTAGATCGGCGATTCAACTGTCGCGAGTCCTCCTCCTTGCTCGATCTCCATCTTCTTCCATGGACGAACAGATCTGGATTGGATCTGGATTCGCGATGCTCTGCGCAGCGATCTCCATGTGGTATGTCCTCGTGCTGACATGGTCTTCTTCGAGGAGGAGGAGGAGTACTTCATCGGATTGAAGGTATGATACTCAATTTCTCAATTTCCTGGATTCGGTGCTCTGATGGCGCTCGATTTGAGAGGTCCTCCCTAAATTGCCTCCTGTCGGCATTGACGTTATAAGTTTCTTCGCGCTCCTGTCGGCATTGGATCTGGAACTTCTTCGCTTTCCTCCTCCTGTTTTAGAACACAGGTATGTATTTCATGTCAGCCTTCAATTTCTCTCTCGGTGATTTTGGATCTGGTGTCATTTTTTGGTATTTTGCATACCCCTTTCCCCTATATGGAGTCGATGCTGACGACGCGCTCGTACGAGCTGTAGCCACAAGTCTAGATGAGATTATCATTGGAGTCGATGGAATCGGAGGAGCAAACATGTCAGTTTGAGCAGTGAGACTCATTGGGATGTTGCTGCTGCAACTCCAAGGAAGTGATGATGCATGTTCTATTAAAGACTTATATGTGCTGACACCCCCTATTTGTTCGATGAAATGCCCAGCGAGCCCCCTACTTGCATCTATCTAAGGTTTTTGGTTTGGTTATTCAATGGTATGTGGCTAGTTTGGCAGCTTTACTACTTATGTTGGTTTTATCTGCCATTTGAATACCATTTTAGATGCCTTTCACCATTGTTGTTGTTCTGAAGCTTCATCCCGATCGACTCCTTTTTTCTCTTGGTAGTTCAATTTTGACATATTACCTTAGTGCAATTGATTTCATCTGTTTTTATTTACAAAATTCCAATTTCATTTATGTCTTGGATCCTATTCAATTTCTACAGGATGTTGAAGCAACCATCCATTGCGCTAAGTGGCTTTCTATGGTGGTGTTGCTGTATGTTTCTCCATCTATTACGGTTGCTGGTGTTGATGTATGTTTCCACTTAATTGAAGCAAGCATCTAGGTGTTACAAAATCAATTTCAAGGTCTTTCCATGTGGCAATCCCTTTAAGCTTGAACTTTTGAACATAATAAAAGGCCATGTCAGCTCACTAACCTTGTGATTTTTCAAGCTTTGATAATTACTGTAATTTCAAGGCCTTGGTTTATTTTTTTAATGCTGACATAGTTTTTATGCGTATTATATGTATGCTTGACTCCTTAAAAATTGGTTTATTTCTTAGTGCTGACATCGTTTAATTTTATACGTATTTTTTAGTGCTGACATCGTTTTCATGCATATTTTTGTGTAGGTATATATTTGCTGACATCGTTTTTGCAATATAAGAGATGGATGAGGAAAGAGGTCAGCATTGTCGGCGTCGAAAAATTCTTTGTTTTAATTGTTTACCGTTATTCTTTGTTTCTCACTACCAAAAATAAAATAAAATATTCGTTTTTTTTTTTTTTTTGTAGAACACTCCTTTGTCTCTTTGTTCTCCCCCTTTTATATTTTTAATGACTTAATACGTCAAATATATTGATCTTCGATATCATCATTGTCGGCGTTAGCATCCTCGTAGAGGGTGTGAGCAATGCTGACGTCAGCATTTCCGACATCATTGTCGTCGGCGTCAGCATTCTCGTAGACGGCATCAGCATTGCTGATGTCAACAATCCCGTCGTCGGCGTCAGCATTGACGCGTGGAACAAAAAAACTTCCTTGTAAATGGTGTTAGCATTGACGCGCGAAAAAAAAAAAAAACCTTCATTGTAAACGGTGTCAGCATTGCTGACGTCAACATTCCCGACGTCGGCTTCAGCATTGGCGCGCGAAAAAAAAACACATCCTTGTAAACGGTGTCAGCATTGCTGACGTCAGCACTGACGGGAAAAAAAAAAACCATCCTTGTAAACGGTGTCAGCATTGCTGACGTCAGCACTGACGCCCGAAAAAAAAAAAAAAAAACTGGCGGGGGGGCAGGGGGGCACACGGGGGAAGGGGGGGCAAATTGGGATGTATAGTTTGGTAAAATTTCCAAAATCTTGTATATTTGGCTAATTTAGCCTTTATATTTATATATTTGGCAAATCCTCCCTTCTTTTTCCCTTTTTTCGAGTTAATAGTCACAAACTGGTGTTTTTTTTTTTTTGGATCGTTTAAAGTTATTTTATATCACGACAATTATCCCGTCATTTTCGATTTATCGACACATTAATGTTTGCATACAAATTTCTTTCATTTTCAAAAAAAAATATAAAAACGCTATTGGACCAATGTTTAGATTAACAAAGTTATGCATTACCTTATTTATCTCCCTAATTTGTCACTTTTTTTTTTTGCATTGAAAATTTGCTACAATGGAACCCTTTTTTCCAAAGTTTGATAGGGACATAAAGCACTACAAAATTTATATTTGCTTATTTTTTTTCAAAATTATCAATTAGGTCAATTTGGAGTTGATATTGTTTTGGATTTTGGGTCGATTCGGATAAACAATTGAGTTTAATCTAGATTTAGATTGACTCGTTTAATATTTCCAAAACTTATTTTAGAGTGATTAAAATATCACTAAAATTACATTAATAACATAAATATGACAATTAAACTAAAATATTGTATAATTTAACTTAGAAAGAACAATAATAAATACTATTGTATAATTTGAATCCAAAAATCACCTCATTTCCAAAAAAATACAAAACCTCCTTTTATTTATAAAAATGTTGTAATAAAGGGTGGTCTTTTGAAGTTTCTTCCCCTTGATTTTAGGTAAAAATGGAGACTTTATACACTTCTTAGAAAATATATTTTATTTATATAATATATATGTAGCACTATATGAAGTTCTTCACCATGATAAACATATAGATTTGCGAGTTAAATAGAAAATACCTTTTATTTATGAAATAAAATAATATAAAACTAAATACAGCCAATCAAATTAAAAAGACAGGAGTGCTAAATGTTAGATAGTGATGGTTATTGGTTATATAAGTAGACCTCCTAAAGTAAATGAGGACTATGCATATTAAACCTTGCTGTCTATTTTTGCCAACTTGCAGCTGCAAATTCAAACTCATTTAAATGTTTGGAGGGTGTGACATTTTCAAGCTTTAAACATCAGCCTTAGCCAACATATTTCTCCATTGAAGATGGCCTTTCATCACCTCTTGTTATTTAGCTGCTCTTTGTTCTTGATCAGCTCTGTCCAATCTGAAGTCTTCAATGTCGGAGGCGATAACTTATGGAGTGATGGAGTTGCCTATGATTTATGGTCTCAAAACTACACATATCATGTTGGGGATGTTCTTGGTACTTGAAACTTATTTCTTTCTTTGGCTTTTCATTTTTCTCTCGCGCCAATTTTTGTCCGGTCATGATTACATGGTCTGTTATATGCAGAATTCAAGTATACAATAGGGGAGCACAACGTCTACGAAGTAACAAAGGCGACATACCAATCGTGTGATGCGACCACAGGAGTCCTGGCTAAGTACGAGTCAGGAGACGATAAAATCACTCTTAAAGCAGCTAGGCAGTATTGGTTCATATGCAACATTGAAGGGCATTGCTTTGGTGGCATGAGATTCGGTATCAAGGTGGCCAATGCCTCTACCAGCAGCACCAACAGCAGCTCTTATACCCAATCACAGATGGGTAACAATGCTGGTCATCCTCCCTCTCTTAACCCTCCTAGCAACGACGCTATCAGACTCAATGTTCACACAATTTCTGTTCTTGGAATTTTGCTCTTGCTGATCAAATTCATTTCTTGAAATGTGACCTTTTCTTGTGCAATTCCATGAGTTGACTGATAGGTTTTGCCTGACCAGTTGGTTTGAGGAGTCAATTTGCAGTTGGTTGTTGTATCCATGTTGAAGAATCTGACTTATTCATTCTGTAAGAAAACTGAAGATTCTAAAAGCAACAAGGAAAAGTTCATAGAGGTTTTATTCTAAAAAGGAAAGGGACATTTATGTTATCATGTATGTCCTTATTAGGTGTGTTAATTTTGCTACTGAAACTGATGAAATTGGTGGTGAAAGTATTGCTGCTGAAACTGATCAAGGTGGTGATGGCCGGTTCCTCCGGCCTGTGCTTTAGCCATCTCAGCCCACTCGCCTGATTGGTTGCGTGTCATTTCGAGCAGCGTTTCTCTCAAGTATTCGGCTTGCACAATCTCACTATCCTTCTTCTAAGTTAACACAAAACAAACAAGGATTGGAATGTGGTTTTAACCGAAAAAAAGATGTCGGTTTAAAGGGCCTATTACCTCAACTGTGAAGACATAAGAGACTAGACTTATGCAGCTTGTCACATTCACAGTAGTTATCTCCAATCCAAGAGAGTCTAATGCCTCCATGAGCCTCACAAACCCGCCCCGCCTATGCTCCCCGAAAACCTTGATAAAGAACTCATTCCCCTCCAAGTGAGCAACCTCTACTTGCACCTGACTTGTTAAAGCATCTCAAAGTTAGTTTGTGGGAAAATGGAATAATAAGAGCTTGTTGGAGAGTTAATATCTTGCCTCCATTTGCTGGCCTTTGTCATAAGTACTCTTGTTCTCATGGCTTCTTTTGAGGCTGTTTTCGCCTTGACATTTACTGGAAGATCCGATGTGGAACCCATTGGAAGCCTCTCCATGCTCGTAGCTGTCAACTCCGGTGAGGTTATTAACTCCAATCATACTTGAGTATTCCATGGGAATGTTGCTGCTTTGCTGTTGGGAGGCATTGCTGATTAGGCAGCTGCCGAAACCTTCATCATCCGAGTTCTGCTCGAGCTCGTTCTGGAGATCCTTCTCTTGCTGTTGAAGCTCCATCACATACTCTATTGCGTCTCCGAGTATTGCAGCTCTGTCTAACTAGGATTCAGGAAGCAATCCATGTAAAAATTGAACTCCATCTAAATGATCATAGAATTGAAAGTATATATGCATTACCTTAGAGATCTTAGGGACCAAAGATCGGAGTGTGTAGAGCCTCTCATTGAGCTTCTTCCTTCGCTTTCTCTCCGCGACTAGATTCTTGGACTGATTGCCTTTCCCATTCCTCCTCCTGGTGTACTTTGAATCATCCTCCTCATCAATTGGATCACTATCCGACCCTGAATCCGGTCTCCCTAACTCGTGCTTCAATGGGCCTTTCTCCTGCTCCTCATTTTGTTGTTGTTGATGATGTTGAAAATGGTTGTCATTACCATTTGCCAATGGATTGTCGTTGTTTTCGGTTGTTCCTTCGAGCCCCACAAACTGTTGCTGGCTATGATTGGACTGAAAAGCGCGGTCAGGAGGATCGTTTGATCCGTCTAGGTCCTTGGTGGACCGGGTTTCAGTGAGGTAACTGAACTGCTGGAGGAAGTTCATCGCGGAATTGCATATACGAATGCGGTCAGCTGTAGCATCAGCACATGACAAGTTGAGATTCGACAAGGCCGTTGAGGGCGAAAAGGGCGGGAAATCTGTTTGGTTGCTTGGTAAGGAAGTGTTTGGATTCAGCTTGTTGGTCATGGCTTCTTGCTCTAAGAGGGCACTGCATTGGCTTACGACGAAATCTACCATACCTTGATCCTGATCTTGAACCTGTTTAGTTTTTAGTGTACATATCCTTGAAATGATCTGATGCCTAATGGAACTATATATGATGTTTCAATGAAGAAGATTCTAAACAGCAAACTAATTACCATCTTGGATGCATAGAATTCAACCAATCCTCCAGGGACCGGGATCAACACTTTAGTCCCGGGTGAGCTTAGATCTGACATCTTGGCATTGGTAAGCCATCTCGGTTGGTTTGAGATCAAAACCTCGGCATTGATCCTGTGTTTACGAAGCACAGCGCGCGAATCAAGTAGGCACAATTCAGTAGAAAACAATGAAAAACATGACCTTAGAGAAAGGAGCTAGTACTGAGTACTGACCCATCTAAGGGCAAGGAAGGAGGCAGTTGAGAGAGGAGCTCACAAGAACTCGTTCTCGGGTGCTGAAACATCACATCCTTGCAAGGCATAGACGTCGAAGAGGCTGCAAAAGCAAGCTCCTCCTCACTGGTCTGGGAGCTCTGATAAGTCCCGCCACAACAACAATCTACACACTCTAGCAACCTGTAAGAATTGAAAGCAAGGTGGATCATAAATAGTATCATAAACGAGTGGATAAAACCGCGAATATGAGATGGTGAAGAGATGGGTAGAGAGAACCATGGATCTTCATTTAGCTTCCATAGAACACAGTAATCCCAGCCGGAGCTCATCAGCTGCCTCAGCCTCTCCATGAGGTAATAAACAACACCCATAATGTTTCCTGCAATCCAAAAACCAGCTGATGAACAGCTGAAGTCAGCAATCAGGAAACAAAATCATAGCAGCAATCGTCACCCCATCCAAGGGAAATTGTTCAGGAAAAACAAAATTGGGGAAAGTACAAATGAATTTCTTATGAGGATATATACACAGTTTGCAGTGTGAATTTGATGTGATCAAGTTTTGGTGGATGTTTCTGTTGCTTTGGTAGGTGAAGTGCCTTGCTGGTGTGAGATTTTGGGGGTGATTTAGGGTTTGAATTGAAGGAGTTTGTTGTGTGGGAAACAAATTTAAATTGGGGAAATTGAGGGGGTTTTCTAACTGATGATGATGAGGAACGTATTGCATGAGCTGCCTAGATACCGGCCTAAAGTTGCTAACTGTCATCAAGAAGTTTATTTTATTATTACTAACTTGATTGATTGTTTGAACAAAATTAGATTGTTTTGTTCGGAAAAAAGGGGCAAAATTATTCAAAAACAGATAAATTCAGTGTCTTATTTTTGGGATCCATATGCACAGTGGCGGATCCTGAAGCGTTTAGTTGAAGGGGCGAAAAATTGATCTCTGATTTTTTTTCGGAAAAATCATCAATATTTGAAGTTTTCAGGTTTAATTATAGTATTAAGTTATGAAGTTTAACAAATGATGAGTATGATAGAAGTGTATTAATTTGATAAATGATGTGAAAAATAATTTATATCGCTTCAGTTTTGAAACGTTTATAACTTTTTACTCAGTTATCGGATTTGAGCTTATAATATATCAAATCGAAGCTATCGACGAGATGAGTATGTATACTAAATTTCATTTTTGATTGAGAGGGCGACTGACACCTCCGGTCCTTTAAAGGATCCGCCCCTGCATATGCATTATAATTTATGATGCATAATATTGCATTAGTGTTTATCATATTTTAATATAATATTTTGCATTATAAAATGTGTGGCAATTCAAACAATCCCTAAGGTCTAAAATGTTATGTAGTTTTAAAAAATTTCCCCAAAGTATAATCAGATTTTTGTGTTGGACTATAAGTACCATTGGTTTATAAACCCTTGCAAAACACACATGGATATGGTATTCATAATCTTTTCTTAAATCTGGATATATTGAAGAAGCCGAAATACTTTTTATTTATTTATTAGAGCTTCATTCCCAAAGTTATATGTATTAATCTTTTTTCCATAAACGTAGTCTTAAAATCTAGTTCGATCAAGATTAACCATTCTACATTTGGAGTGGGTTTATATGACTCACTAAAGGAGGTGGTTCTCTTACTCATAACCAAGTCCATATTTTCAAGATGATTCAAATTTAGTTCGATCGAATTTAATCGTTCTACATCACTACATAAATTGATATTAAATATTAAAATTTTCTATCGTGTCATAATTGAAGTTTTAGAATTGAACAAAAAAAAAAGTTTACTAATTTTAAAAAACATATCAGGATATTTTGTAATATAGTTTAAGAAGATGAGAGATATTATAACCTGCAAAATTAAATAAAATCATGATTTTAACCTAAATAAACCCCGAGCAACATACTAAATAAGTAAAGTAAAATATTTCATATAAACTATAATATTGCAAAAATAAGTTGGTGCTAAATCTATGATTATGTACTTATGTTTGAGTTTGAAAGTGGATAAAATAACTTTTTATTTTAAAAATTGTTATAAATAATTTGTTTAAAAAAAAAATCGGAATTTATCTGTAACAGCTATAAATTCTTCATATAAATATGATTAGATTAGAAGGTTAAGGGGGAAGGGGTAAACCAAAACTTCCCTTGATAGAGTTGATTCCCTTGAGCGAAAGCTTAACTCGCTGTTCTGTGGCGCTTTTTTGCGCTAAACGCAGCGTTGCGTCCGTGCACTCTCCTCCTCCCAAACTTCGCAGATTCGAAAGCCCCAATCTCGAAGACTAGCGCTCAAACCCTAGAAGAAAAAATATCTGCTTCTTCAAACGTCAAGGTGCAATCACCATGGCAGCGGAAAGAGTAGTTCATCCGGAGTGTATAAACGCTTCGAATCCTTACCACGAGTGTGTCGAGTACTGCTTCCTGAAGATTGCTGAAAAGTCTAAGTCTGTCAACAAGGATTCAGGTATGTAGTCTTTCTCCCTCTACTTATTTTAAACCGTAAGACTACCTTTCATGTGGTGCAATTTCGGCTCTGGAGATAATTAGGTTCTTAAGTTTTCGAAGGAGATGGTTTTAGGCTGTTGGAAGTTGATGATTTTGATTTTGGAATCTGGAGAGAGTAGTTCGGGTGTGATAATTGTGATTAGATAATTAGGGTTTTAAGTTTTCAATTTCTTCTCAATTGGATGATTATTTGTAATACTCACTTAGCAAACTATTCATGGATGTCTGATCCGATTTCTGGTTTATTCATCTGTTCAGAGATTCCAATTCCAGATGCCAGTAGAGTTGATGCCAGACCTGATCCAGGCATAGCTCATCAAGATGTCCAGCATCACGAGGATGGAGACGGGGATGATGACCATCAATCGGAAGGTGAACCTGAAGTGGATATCTCAACTCTTACTGGAAGGCAGAAGAAATTGTTTGAGCTGAGGCTTAAGATGGTGCTCCTCAAACTTTTGGGAATCTAAATGGTCAGTTATTCATTGTTTTCTTCATGTGAGACTGAATTATTGACTTTTGTGTGTGATGCAGAATGAAGCCAGAAAGGCTAATCAGACAGCTATGGTGTCAGAGAAGAGGAAAATGGAAGCCCCTGAGGAATCTAGGGGCATATCTAAACAAAAGTGGCTCGAGCAGAGGAAGAAAAAGATTGGTAAAATTTTAGATGCCAATGGTTTGGATATGTCAAAGGCATTTATGCTTGACACTCAGGAGGCAGCTGAGGCAAAATATAAGAAACGGAATAAAGATCCTGCTCCATCTGGCGGGGAAGGTATAGATCTCACTGATTACACGTTTTCTGATTTATTTTCACCTGATGTGGAAGTTAGCTTACTGGAACTCGACCTTTTGGCATCTATAGGAAGATATTTTCATGTGTAAGACGAATATAAAGTCTGTCAAAAGAAATTATTCATGAACTGTCATGTATGCTTGAACTTATGTATTTGGATGCCCCTTTGTCAAATTTGAAACCAAGGAAGAAGGGACTAATGAGGGAATTTTAGCACCAGAGAGTATGGATCTGTATCATTTTGGCGATAACTTCCACCTTCAAACACCCAGATAAATATGAATATGATGACATGCGAAATCTCTGCCCTTTTAGGAACAATTGAATAGTTTATAATTTAGAGTGCCTTTTGTCCAATTATTGTCATTCCTCTTTGACCTCTTTTTATTCCAATTATCTCAGTTTTAAGTTTCACTAGCTTTAGCCTTTACATCTGATTGATTCTGATATATTTTGTTACTTCTGAAGTTCATAAGATAACTTCATTATTTCTTCAAGAGGCATTTTAACTCTGCATAATACCCATGTATTACTTGGAAATTTGTGTTTGGCATATGATATGAGCTTCGGAGTGTTATGTACTTATTTAATACTATCTCTTTTCCTGCAGTATTTAACCAAAAAACCTTGTACAAGGCCTATAAGAAGCGTGCAAATGCAATAGGAGCTGACCTTAACGAGTATAATAAGATGAAGGAAGCAGATCCAGAATTCTATCGTGAGGCATCAAGCCTCCAATATGGGAAGGTATGTGTGTGCTATTTTCAAGGCATATTGATATTCTAGTTCTTTTGATTCCAAAAGTATGATAGATATTAGGCAATATCTCATGCTTTTGATCATACAGGCCCCAAAAGTTTCCGAGGACAAGATTGAAAGAATGGTTAAGGAGCTAAGAGAGAGAGATGAGAAGCGAGGGGCCTTTAGCAGGAGAAGGAGGTTTCATGAGGAGAAGGATATTGATTCAATCAATGATCGTAATGAACATTTCAACAAGAAGATTGAACGAGCCTTTGGGAAGTACACACTGGAGATCAAAAACAATCTTGAGAGGGGAACTGCATTGCCTGACTGAGGTATTATTTTGATGGTTCTATCCCTTTCTGTTTATGATTTGCTGCGGAGGCTGCTAAATCTAAATTGAGCTCACATAGAGAAGTATTTTCCTGACTTAAATCACTACAAGGGACAAGTTTGAATTGTACCCATGAAACAATTGTAATAGTGATCATTTCAATTCTTTGAGCCTTGAAACAATGCGATTTTAGGCCACAGTCTCAGTGTTTATGAGAAATTTGTTTAGAGAACGTTATTCCTTTTGCTAGGAACTTCCTTGAAACTTGTCTCAAAAGGATAAATATTTAATTATTTATCTCTGTGTTTGGTGTTGAGTTGCTTGCCATACTCTAATTAGCTCAAGTGTTTTCATTTGGCTTGTTTCTAATCCAATCTGAAGTATATCAGTGATGCAGACTCATAGGGAATCCACTTATGGGTAAAATTCAATATTCAAGCTCTCTTGGACCTCTTGGTTATAGCATTCTTTATTCATTGCATGACAGTTTGACACTATGACAGCAACATGAATTTTTGGGCATCCATTGTAAAAATTGTATGATCCTTCTAAATAGTTGATCTCTAGTTCTTTTAATGGTGCTTTTGCCAATATTTTATGGTGGTTCTATTGAGTGTTTACAAGCCACGGTTGGCACTTGGGCTGGCAAGAACTTACAGTAAATCTTTTTGATAAATGACCCAAAATTATTATTACTTGGATAAATGAACATTATATCTTGTTTCTTCACAGGTTTTTCCATTTATCCGGGTATGGGAATGAAGCCAAAGCATAGGTACCTCTTTGAGGAAGACATGGTGGCTTGGTTTCCTGTTTTTTTTATATGAGGCCCAATCTTTTACTGCTTTTTGCTCTTGTTTACAAAAGGTAAGGTGCAAAAGAGGTAGAACTTCCCTATCGGTACTTTAAAATCTGCAAGAGGCAAGGATATGGTGTGGCTTCAGCCCTTGTATGTTTTATATGCTTTGTTTGTTATGCACTTATGCCTGTACAAGTAGATTGTTTGCCATCAAGGCAGTAAGCATCAGTAAATAGATTGATGTTTTGTTGAAATTTTCTCTGGCTGATTCGTTGTTCATTCAATCATATAACTATGTTCCTGGGCCTACTTATATGCCTCCTTGGTGTCGAGGCCGGCCCTCAATAGTTTGTAATTGGAATCTTTCACAGCCCTTTTTTAGGTCAAAAGCTGGCTGTGTGTATGTGGGGTTTACTTTGCATGATTGATTCCATCCAAAAAAAGATGGGTAGATGGGTGGACTCAGTTTTTAGAACTCGGATATAGATTCTTATGAGCTCATACAACAAATCCTATGCTAGGTGTTTTTAGTTTTACCACAAGGAGATGCTGATGCTTCAAAGCTCATGTATGACATGTGAGTTTCACTATCCGAAATTATGGTTTCCTTTGTCACCTACTTAACTCATTGCACTTTGCTGCATAACTAGAATATGAATATCTCATTGTCACTCAACTCTTTGCACATTGCTGCATTAGTCTCTTTATTGTGTTTGGAATGTTATTTGAAGTCATCTTCTTAGAGGCCGTTGAGGTATATACTGTACAATAAATTCCATCTTAGCACAAAAGGACTAATCTTTTCCATCCATTGAGCCCTCACCCACCCTACCTCGTGAAGCTACAAATTGAAAGCCATAGCAGTTAGGATGGGTAAAAGCTGAGATGAATCTGCACGTGATCTGGTGTGTGTTTGAAAGGGAAAGGAGAGGAGCCTCTGGTCTGGTTAACATGGTAACTGGACTGGTTGCATTTATCTTTTGGACCACTCAATTTATTTATTTTTAATAATAAAAATTAAATTAAATTTGTATAGCCAGAAAAGGTAAAAGAGGGGGAGAGTGGTCCAAAAGGTAAGTAATTTCTCTCTTCCCCTTGTTTGTCTGCATTTCTGAGGGTATCCACCTCTCTATGCAACCATTGGTTCTTTGCCCTGACCTCTCTCTTTCTAACCCCTCTGTAGTTTTCTTCAGCTTGGCAGGTGGTTGATGGCCTCACCCTCATGGGGTTGCAGTTGCACTTGCACCTGCACTTGCACCATTTTAGTTAGGGTTTCTCTTCTTTACATGCACCTCTTTTACCCTCCCACTCCTAGGGTTTATCATACTTCATCATATCTCAAGATGGATAAATGACCCATCTTTTTTAGGGTTTGGGTTGATTTGTGAGCTTCCTTTCAAAGGGTTTTTTTTAGAGGGCATCCATTTCAATTGTCTCAACTCTCAATTGCAAAAGTTATATAAAAACAAATCTTAAAGACAAGGCCCAAAGATAAACCCTAGTGAGTAGTGTGATTCCTTCACGAAGCAACACACAAACTACCGGCCAAAAGTCACTAGTAGACAGTAGAGTAGAGGGTAAACCACATTTGCTTTCAATTAGTTGTTCAACTTGTCCTGGCTTGGCCTCCTCTCAGTTCCCTTTCATTCTCCTGTTCAGCTTTTATTATTATTATTATCATTATGTTTTCCTTTTCCTTGCCCAAAAGGTAAATAATACTAGTGCTACAGGCTGGTTCTCCACCACTGCTACTACTATCAATTTACATCACCAACTTTCCTCATTTTTTACCCCCAAGTGAAATTTTGACATGCAAATTTTCCTATCTATTGTTTTTCTCTCTGTATCTTTGTCTAAATTAATCAGATTGGCTCGTGTCATTGTCTACAAAATTGTACAACAAAGACACAAGACCAAAACTGGGTTAGAGGATAAGAACAATTCCATTATCAGACCTCTGGGGCCCAATTTCTTTGAGGATACAACGCATAGTGGGGCCCAAACTGGTTGTCTCTAAGCATGGTTTATAAGCCCCTAACCTGCAATTATTTGTCTTAATAATGCAAGTGAGTTAAATTGACCTGCTGCTGATATTTTTTCCCTGGTGGTTAAGTAAAGTTGGTGGTGTACTATTTGGTTGATTTTTGTAAACAAATAGGGCTTCTAATTTCTAAACAAATTTATAGCACATAGTGTACTATTTTGGTTGATTTTTCTCTGAGCAAATATAAAATTTGTCTGTGTAACAAGTTTGAAGATGAACAAAGTTTCAGAACAATAATTGGAGTGCAAACGAATGTTACTAACAATGGAGCAAAATAGTACTGCTTAACAGACTCTACTTGACAAATTTACTCAACCAAGGGAAAAAAAAAAAGGAAACAATAAATTAAACATCCATTCACTCTCTCAATCTCACCCAAAAGGACAATCCCATAAGAACACACACAACTGATTCCACTCATTTGCAAATTTTCTTCCTCCATTGATGGTTGCTGATGTATATACTTTGTTTTTTCATCACTCTGCAAAAGATCTTCTCCACAAGGACCTGTTTGGTTGGTTGCTTGTTTGATTTGCTCTCTTAGTTGGTTGGGTTGCTCCTAAATGACCCCAATGCCTTAATTGCACCTGCTCTCAAGATGTACTGGTGGTACACAGCTGCTCCCAGAGCTCCCACCATTGGTCCAACCCAGAAAATCCACTGCAAATGCAAAACAAGGCCTTACCCAATTAGTACTAATCTTATAACAGCAATATAAAATTAGGGTTATTCATAGTTAGGGATTTTCTCTTACATGGTCATCCCAGGCCTTCTTGTTGTTGTAGATGACAGCAGCTCCAAAGCTCCTAGCTGGGTTGATTCCAGTACCAGTGATGGGGATGGTGGCCAAGTGAACCATGAACACAGCAAACCCAATAGGGAGAGGGGCAAGCACAGGCACGTGAGAGTCACGTGCGCTCCTCTTAGGGTCAGTGGCTGAGAACACAGTGTAGACAAGCACAAAGGTCCCAATGATCTCAGCACCAAGGGCAGTCCCCTTGTTGTAGCCATGAGCCACAGTGTTAGCCCCACCACCTTGGTGATTGTAGAAGCTCTTCATGAACGCCTTCACCAGACCCACTCCACATATGGCTCCTAGGCACTGAGACACCATGTATGCCACCGCCCTCACCAGTGACACCTTCCTTGCAAGGAACAGCCCAAATGTCACTGCTGGGTTTATGTGCCCACCTGTCCCAAATTTCACAAATACCCATCAGCCAAATTGAAAAACCCAGTTGATTAAAAAGGAGAGGTGAAGGTGAGTTGAAGGGGTTTACCAGAGATCCCAGCAGTGCAGTAAACAAGGACAAAGATCATGCCACCAAAGGCCCAAGCAATGCCAAGAAGGCCAACACCATCACAGGGGCCAGTTTGCTTCTTGTGGCCAATGACAGTGGCAACAGAAACATAGAGGAAGAGGAGAGTGGCTATGAACTCAGCAATGAGGGCCCTGTAGAAGGACCAAAGCTTGAGCTCACCCATGTCCAGCAGAGGAGCTGGTGGTGGGTCCACGTAGTCCTTGCCATGGTGCTGCTGGGCTTGCCCTTCCTCACTCACTTCCTTGGTCATCTTTCTCTGTCTTTCTCACTCTAGAGGTTGTGTTTTTAGGGGATGGAGTTGGAGAGAGGGAGGGAGGGTTTTGAGGGTATATAAAGACAATAGTGGAGATGAGGATAAGCTTAGGGTACCCTTTTTTGGATTTTGGATTTAAAAAAAGAAAAAATCTGAATGAAATTTGAAAATGAGAAATAAAAAAAAGAGACAGCGAGACCATGTGAGGGCTAATCATCATCAAGGCTTTTACTGTTGTGTGAGAGAGAGAGGGGAGGGGAGGGGAGGTCCAGCGGAGCACCTTAGCCTGGCACACACCCAACCAAAACCCAAATACTCTTTTCTTTTTCTTTTTTCTTTTTTTACAACGGTTAAATGTTGTCGTTTTCTACCTCCCTTACCTGGCTTTGGCTTGGCAGTGGCATCACCGGGGAAATTTGCAGGCAAAATTACAGGGGTGAAATTCACTGTATCCATTTGTCCTATTTCATTTCCTTTTTTTTTAAGGTGTAAATATGAAATACTATGAGACAAATCATTACGGAGTATGTGGAGTAAATTGATATGTTGTTCTCAAAAACCTCAAGAAACAACATGATCAAACCCAATAACAAGAAATGAGAATATGAGATAGTACTAGATAAAATACTTGTCTAATAAATTAAGAATTCATAAGGATAGACAAATCAACCGTCGTGAAACAATAGAACCAAAAGCAAAAAAAGAAAAGAAAAAAGAGATGCAAACACACCTATGTAGCACGGAAACGGACACAGGACACGGACACGGGAAGACACGGGGAAACGACAATTTCAAAAAACATAGGACACGGACACGGCAAATATATATGATATATATATCATTTTAAAGGTCTTGCAAAGATGTATACATTTATACTAATAAGAGCCACCTAGATATTAAAACCAATGAGATATAAATAAATAATTATATAATATTTCAAATCAAAATATATACAAATAAACATTGTTAAGTCTAAAAATATATCAAAGTATAGAGAGGAGGTGATCTACCATCATGTCTTGTTACCCCTCTCACGTTGTTCTGCCAACTATATCGAGTTATCAATATAATCCCAAAGTGGTCCACTCCATCTCCAGATTCTGTTTCAAAGAAACACCCCCTCTGCTACCTTTATTGGTTTGTGAACCTGAACCATCATCAATTTCTAGATCCTACACCTAAATCTCATATAAATTGAAATCAAACATCACTCAATCAAAGTAACCCTAAATCTGAAAATAAATCAAGGTATAGAGAGGGAGCTAGTGAGATAGGGAGAGAAGAGTTGAAGGAAGATTGACAGGAACGACACTCGTTTGTGTTCAGAAAGCCCGGCGATCGACGGTGGCTAGTGTAGAACAACGCTCGGCGGTGGCTAATGCAAAAGAAAGCTCGAGAAGAAAAGGGCAAAGGTTGATAGCCGGGTTTGTTTTTTTCTTTTTTATTTTAATTATGAACCGGGTTTTTTTTAATTCCAAACCGTGTCCATTATTTGTGAACCGTGTCCAAGGCGTTTCCGTCGTGTTTCCATACGTGTCCGAAGTTTGACCGTTTCTTGACCGTGTCCAGACGTTTCCGAGGTGTTTCGTGTCGTGTCCGTGTTTCCGACACGACATTGTGCCCTACATAGCCATTTCCGTGCTACATAGAAACACACAATAGATGCAATGCAAGGATCCAAATGATTGGAATAGGTAGGGCGATTGCAATGCAATAAACAATATCATCAAGAGCAGAGTAACAAGACACACTCGCTTGAGAAAACGTAAACAACTTAGCTACGATCAAATCCGACACACAATTTAGTCCAACGACTTGAAACACGACATTCGTTGAGCGTAACTAAAATTCATAATTATCTTTTTATTACATATGAGTATCAGCACTTATGTAATAAAATATCTACGAAATACAAATATGCGACTCTTAGGTGGTTTTTTTTTGTGACGATTCGGGTTTCTAGAGTTGTAGACTATTCACTCACAAGCTCGAGCACTCAATACTAGCTTATAAAGTGGTCAAACCAGAAAAGTCAAATCAGTAAACCGCCAAACACGCATAATCATTCTAGAGTACGAATATCCACTCTAACACAAACACCACTAATGAAATTTAAACCATTTAAATTATAGTAGTAATGAGGTATAAGAACACCTCTCTTCCTCTCTTCCCACTATGATAACTCTTAGATGATGAAAATGGGTTTTGCATCAAGCTAGTACTCATAATCTAAATAAACAAATAAAAAGCAATGTCACTTCAAGCTAGTGCTAACTTTGTTACATAATTTTGTTACATTATTTAATTGGGTTTTGCAAATCTTGTTTAATTGTCAAAATGAGTAAATATAATTTCTCGATCATCTCAAAGTTCTCAAGGTGAATTAAAATTTCAAGTAAGGTAAAATTTAAAAACATTATATATAGTTTATTGAAATATGGTTAAATTTTCAAGTATTTGCAACTTTTACTCTAATATTGAATTTGTGAAATTATGAGAAACCCGGTTGGGTCGTATGAAAATGAGAATCGTGTCGGGCTTATATTATTTTTTGTTATAAGATCGGGATTTATCCTTGTAGCACAAAAGTTTAAGTCATTGTATAGAAGCTTCCCATCCCCTCATACTATTTTGTATGACTATTCCAACCACAATCAATGTGGGATGGCTATATCTTTTTATCCCAACTAAAGGGTAATAATATATCAAAATGAAACTATCAACAAATAAAACATACTCCATCCGATCGGAAATAAATGATATTTTAACTTTGGACACATAGTTTTAGGAGCTAAAATCTATATAAAATCTTATTTATTTTAATTAATTTTTTTCATAATTTAAATTATAAAAAAAATATTTAAAATAAATAAGACTTTATATAGTTTTAGCTCCTAAAACTACGTGTAAAAAGTCAAAACATCGTTTATTTCCTATCGAAGAGAGTATATCAATTGTTTGCCAAACCAAATTAAAGGAGTTTGGGGAGACAGGTTTATGCGTATTTTTAGCTACGTGTTTTCAAGCCTTTATACTACGGAGTAGCAAACAACTACATACGTACACAATTTGATGACTGAACTCTCAAATGTGTCAAATGAAGTCGATAATACATCATGACATATCTATATATAATCCATATGTTTTAGCATGTGCAATAATGTTACATGTGAAGGAAGCTTATGAAATGATAGCGGTTTGTATTTAAGTTGTACGTATCTATTTGGGTGCGTCACATTTTTCTTGGTCTAGCTGGGTTCACATGTCAGTGATGGACGGCCCAGATATTGACACGTGTCATATTAATGCAAAACGGAAAGAGGCAGTGGAGACGTTTCCAGATTATTCTTTTCCGATTTCCAACTAGCCGTTGGCAGTGCGTCGTTTTTTTCCTACGGCCAAATGATTCAACGGTTGGATTAGGGGAGGGCCCCACCCCGGGGATTGATTGCATGTGGTGGGGTGTAGGGTAACGGAAGATGCGGCCTACCAATGACCTATTGCCTTGCTGGACATAGGTCCTCTCCTGTTTCCCTCCCAACTGCTTCACCTTTTCCTGAAAAACACCAAACCATTTTTTCTTTTTTTTTCCCAATAAAGATTTCTTTTTTCAAATACGGAGTATTACTGTACTCCGTATTGGGCTTTTTATTCTGACAGACTCCGTTGTTGTTAAATTTGGGGAGCTTTTTTAATCTTACATGATTTAAATATTATTTTAAGGGGATATTATTTTAAGGGGATTATAACTAAGATTAAGTTGTAATAAGTTTAACAACGAGGATTTTAACAGTTATTTATCTCAAGTTTTCTAGAACTTTTTTTATATTCACAAATTTATCTTTTTTTTTTTACAACAAGGAAAGAAAATTAGAATACAGCTATCTAAATCTGGAATAGCTCCATCCTAGAGCGTCCTTTCGGACGAGAACGAGAAGTTCTTGGTCAGTAAACAGCAGCTCGTCGGCAGGGATGCTATACGCCAGGTGCGCGACCCGATCAGCGACAGCATTACATTCCCTGAAAATATGACGAATAGAGACAGAATTAAATTGGGACAAAAGGAAAATGGTATCTGATAAAATGAGCTCGATAATCCATGGGCACTTCCAATCCCTTAAAAGAGAGCTGACAACTACCAAATTGTCCCCCTCAATCAGAAGATTACAAATACCCAACACCGAGGCCCTTACAACCCCCTTCCATAGGGCCATGGCCTCCGCAAAAACAATCGATTTGGTCGAACAAGAACCACAGCTCGCTGAGATCACGGAGGCCTCTGAATCCCGAATAACGAATCCAAAAGAAGCGTCCTCGGATGCCAGAAGGGAGCCATCAAAGTTTAACTTAAAAGAGGAGGGTGGTGGCCGGTCCCACTTAAGGGCCACTTTAGGAGACGTAGACCGTTGGACCGAGTGATCATTACGCATTGTTTTGCCTGAAGCATGTGGTAAGAAGGACTCTGTTTCAAGATCAAGACGGTTAGCCTCGTTCCAAGCGTGTTTAGTGGATAACATAAAGACCTGGACTTGGTTAAGCGTGGCAGAAGCAGTGTTTCCAAACACAATTTGGTTACGAAAAAACCATAAAGCCCACTAACAGAAGGCCAAATCGGTGAATGTTTGTTTGGAAAGAGTCGTCCGGATGTAACACAAGGCTGTAGAATTACGTTGATTGTCAAAGTCGGCAATACAAATGGCGGGAATACTACAATGCAAACAACCAAGAAGTCTCTTGGTCATAGGACAGTCAATCAGTAGGTGTTGAGTTGATTCTGCGGTACAATCACAAAAAGCGCACCCCATGGGTACACTGACATGAGACCTTTGCAGTCGGTCTTTGGACGGGAGGGCGTCTGTTGCAACTTTCCAGAGGAAATGCTTTAGTTTAGGCGGGATGTTGGAGTCCCAAATCCACTGACAATCGAAGTGGTTAGTACTAGCACAGTTCGGAATGAGAGAAATAGCCGATTTAGTGGTAAACCAGCCTGCCGGATCAGGACCCCAGTAGAGTCGGTCTGACAAAGTGGTAATCGTTAGCGGTATGGAGCTAATAGTATTGATAACCTGTGTAGGAACGAGACCGGCTAGGTTTGAATTAAGTTGTTGTAGGTTCCATTTTTTATCAACAGAAATAAACCTACTAACCTTCCAGTTAAGTTTTTCTATGGCAAGTGGAGACTCCACAAGTTGTCGAAGTGGCTCCTCGTAGGCCCATTGATCTGTCCAGAAGTTGATGTCACAACCATTCCCAACACTCCAACGGAGACCCTTTTCCATGATGGGTCGTAATTGGACTAGTTTGGCCCATTGCCAGGAGGTTCCTCCCTTTTTCTTGTATTCAAGGATTGTAGATCCTTTAAGGTACTTAGCTGAGATGACCTTAACCCAAACGTTCTCTGGTTCAGCTAGGATTTTCCATAGCAATTTTAATTGTAAGGCCTTATCCATGGTATCAGCTTTGTATAAGCCCAGTCCTCCGTTGAGGGTGTCAGTGCAGATTTTATCCCAGCTGATTAGCGGAGTGTAACGATCCTCCTTATTCCAAAAGAACCGTCTGTAGAAGTAACATTTAAATGAGAAGATGAGAAGTAAGTCTTATACCCCTTGGATTAAAATAATTTTTTTATATGGATATATAAGACATATCTAATGAGAAATATATCAATGTTTTTTTAAAAAAATTATTTTTTACGCTATTTATCTAGAGGGTGATTTAAGGTTCATTTTATGGTTTTTTTGCTAATTTAAATTAGCTTTTTCATTCATCATCTAAAAAAATAGCATAAAAAATAATTTAAAAAAAACATTGATATATTTATCATTAGATGTGTCCAGGGGCGGAGCCAGGAATTTGTCGAGGGGGGGGGGGGCTCAAGAACAGTCTGAGACAACGAACCCTTGTTGTCTCGCTGCGTGGCGGCCACCATACCCTGGAGGAGAAGTGCGGTTTCTCCTGGCTCTCGCAACCCTCCTGTCTCCAACTGTTTGATGAAAGGAGAAATGAAATTTTTTTAAAAAAAAGAGAGAAAGAATGAGTTTTATTAAGCTTAGAATTGTTCAGTCAAAATGAATCTCAAATGCTTGTTAAGTTGCAACTCAAATTCACTTTTGATTGTAAGCATGATACTATAACTGATCAAAGATAACAAACAACGAGTGGTCTTTATAGATTTGAGTTAGCATGTTTTTATGTATAAACCAATAGATTGTTGAATGATCATCCCAATAAAAAAGACAGTACTTGATGAAGTTGGCATAGTACAGTTGGTGCAAGGCTTATTAAGCTTACACTATGGACTTCAACGTGGAACTCCTGTTAAAAAGCAAAAGCACTATTCATTCATTTAAAATGAGTTAGCATGAGTTTTAAAAATTAGAATGCCGAGGAGGATAGTGGAATCGAACTCCTGATTTCAGGCTCCTCAGGGAATCCTTCTACCAATTGGGCTGCAGTGTGCTTCTTGTCTTATGAAAACCCCTTTTATATATATATATAAATTATTTTTTTTTGTATTTTCCAGGGGGGCTTGAGCCACCGCATGCCCCCCCTCCCTCCGCCCCTGGATGTGTCCCCTATATCCATATTAAAAAAATTATTTTAATCTAAAGGGTATAAGACTTCTCATCTTCTCATTTAAATGTTACTTCTCATTAGATATCTCCTTATATATATATAAATTAATACTCCTTCCGTTAATCAAAACATGTCGTTTTAAACATTTGCACATTATTTAAGAAAGCAAATAAAAGCAAACAAAAATACACTTATACCCCTAATTATTACTTTACTTTTCCACTTTATTGAAAATTACAACTAACAAACATCTAATCATGAAAAGGGTAATTTTGGAAAGTGAACACCAAAATACATACAACGACAAGTTTTTCTTAACAAGATTTTACTCCTAAAACGACATGTTTTTCTTAACGGAGGGAGTATCTATTTACACATCTAAGTTATTAATTTCAAATATTTCACCAGTACTATACGAGTGAAGTAAATTATGAGAGAAATTATTACTCATGTAAACTAATGGTAACATTTTATTTAAAAAGAAATACTCTAATAGTTATTTTAGGGTACATTATATGCTGATAATTTTATTTGAAAAGCAAACTATGGGATAAATTACTACTTAGGGCTCGTTTGTTTATGTTGGGACACTTGTGAATCCCACCTCGGAAGTGGTATGATTCTGAACCTAACATATAAGTGGATGGGCTGCTCTACCTAATGCCAATTGGTATTGGGATGGTGCCCCAGTGCAGCTTATATGTTGGGCTTTCTGGTTGAACCCAACAAGACTTCCCCAACAGTTTAGATAACTAGGGAATGAAAATGTAAGGTATTAAATTTTACACATAAAATATATATGATCGTCATTTTTTGTGAGCTTGGGGGAGGGGAATTATTAGCTCATCCTAGATGTATTAGTTACCCTCTTTCAAATTAGGGAATAGAAAGGTAGCAAATTTGTATGAAAAATGAGAGAAGAAGGGGAATGATTAGAATAGTGATCAATGAATATTAACTTAAATATGAACTATATTGATAAAGGTAATCATTACCTTTCCCTACCAAAAAACAAACGGGGGTAATTAATCTCTATTTAAATGAAGGAGTTTTATGATTTGTGTCTACGGGCAAATACTCCCTCCGTTCGTAATTAACCGTCGTTTTAGAATGTTTCACGACAATTAAGGAAATCCACTTGTCGAAGAATTGTACTGAGCATGTTCTAGAAGTGACTCTTTCACTTCTTGTATTTCCACTTTTAAACTTCTAAATAGAGCATATTTTGGAGCCAAAATTTAAACTTAAAGGGGATTACAGTACGGAACGTCAATTATTTTCACACAAACTATAAACCTCAAAACGTGAGTATTAATTAACCCCAAAAAGAATATTTATTCAGAAAAATACATTTTGCTAATTTCAATGCATTTAAATCAGAGTTTTCTTTCTTATTTTAAAATTTTAATGTGTCCATAACCACCCAATAGAAAATTCGTCAAATGAATAATCGAGGAGTGATGATACATAAATACAAAAATCACACAAAATCGGATATAAGCTGGGTGTGGGACTTAAATACCCCACCCAAAATAAAATCTTTCCTGTGGAAAATCCTCAAAAACGCGGTACCAACAACGGTCAGATTAGCTTCTCGAAGACTAGGAATCCCGACAAATTGCCCCCACTACGACTCATGCTATGAGGATTTGCATCACTTATTATGGGACTGCCCCATTACTAGGGGCACTCTGATGGCAAATGACCCAGGATCCTTTATGAAAATGCATGGTTGTTTTGATAAAGGAGACCCGATCAATGAAACTATATGGCATATCAAGAACACAATAGGAAAAGCAAAATTTGAAGACGTAGCCTTTGTCTGGTGGGGCATCTGGTTCTCTAGAAACAAAACGCACTTTGACAGTATAACCCCAGATATAAGAAAGATATTAGCTTTCAAAAAAGACCAAAAATTCATCTGGACAACATCACAAGCAAAGGAAAATATAACAGCTACACAAAGCAACTCAAAACCCAGATTGATTTCAAAAAGAAAAAGAACCAAATGGGAACCACCTCCTCAGGATACACATAAACTTAACTTCGATGGCTCTCTCTCCTCTAGTAATATGGGCTCATTTGGATTTATCATTCGTGACTACAAGGGTTCCCCTATCTACTGTGGCTGGGGACCATCACCAAGCAATTCTGTTTGTGGGTGTGAAAGCCATGGGCTATGGAATGGCTTACTCGCTGCAAAAAAACTGGGAATTACTAAATTGACTGTAGAAGGAGATAACCTAACAATTATGAAGTGTTTAAAAGGTTTGGGGAAGCCTACTGGAGACTCGGATATGATTGTCTCAGACAGTCTAGTCTCGCTGGGCTTTTTTTGTTCGGTCGAGATTCGTCATGTCTACCGGGAAGCTAATCTTGTGGCAGATCGCTTGTCAAGACTCAGTTCTGCTTCACTTGGTACAATGACTCCTGATGATTCTCTTTTGCATAGTCTCATCCGAAAGGATGCTCTTGGCTGATAGGGCTAAGCCCTATGGTCAAATTTTTTCCGTTTCAAAAAAAAAAAAAAAAAAAAAAAAAAAGAATAATCGAGGAGCTTTGACAATTATGGTGTTTAAAAAGACATTTTCTTTTTGCAAGTGGAGTTTTAATAATTATGATTTTTAAAAAGCATGCTTTATGATGCAAATGTGCACAAATTTGATGGCCCTGCGAGGCTGGAACTAAACACTGATCTTAAAAGAACAAAACCCCAATTAACAAAATAAAATAAAAAAAAAAGATTAGGGGAAAGAGATAAAGCTGCTGAGTTGTGTTGTCTGTAGTGCTGAACGTCTATGATTGGCTTGATTTTTATACATTAATCACCAATTGGAATAATTGGATGGGTATTTAAAAATGAGGAAGATAAAGATAAGATAATGTATTAAAGACAAACAATAGAAGGAAAGGGAATGTTCCAACTCAGATTACCCGGGTTTAGGTGTTAATTATGAGATTAAGTAAATCGGCGGAGATCATGGGGTTGGGGGAGGAACTACAAAATCAATACAGGGCTGCAGTTTAATCATTTGAATTATATGTAAGTGAGGGAACTGACGTGCATAAATAGCATGTTTGGGCGGTTGTACGTTGTAGCTTGGCTGTCACCTGATTTTAATTTGTTAACAGTATTCAAGTGATGAACTGATGATGAGTAATCTGAAGCTGTAATTAGGGCGTTAATCAATCATTTAAAGGCGGTTTGTATGGGTTGAGCTACGGTAAAAATTGAAGTAAAAAAAACTTATTGGGTAGATTTGATAGATAATTATTTATTGGAGTCTAACACATAAACCAAGCTAGTCAGTGGGTTTCATCCTAAAATCATTTGACAATAGTAATAGTAACCCAGTAGCTTATGTGTAATGTTGGTTCATTCATATTTTTAATGTGGATCTCTTTAGTTTGTTAAAATCTTTCAACAAGTCCCTACACGTATAACTAGGGTCGTTTTTGTGAGATTCTTTGATTTCTTCATATCTCTCATCATTATTTTTAAACTCCGGGATTTATACTTTATATACACATCATGATATGAATGTATATTTTTTTTCCGAAAATGTGGCAAACATCCATGCTCCGACTAAATTTCTACTAATGTTCTACTTATGCATAATACTCCAAACCATTGGAGTTAACTTAATAGAAAAAATTTCCAAACCATTGGAGTTAACTTAATATAACAATTGTATATGGTTTGCTTTCTGTATGCTATTTCAACTTATCTTTTTTAAAAATTTCCAAACCATTGGAGTTAACTTAATAGAAAAAAAGTTAAACATTTTGGGTGCGCTTTGAATTATAATAAAAATTGTAAAGGAAGTTTTTAGTTAGCAAATTATATTTATAATTGCATTAGGAAATTAATGCATGGAATGCAAACACACCTAATGCATTATGGTGAATTATAATTGCAGGACTAATTCACCGATTTTCGACGTCAGCGAGTACAATAGCTTGTCAAAGTAGCAAACATCCATGCTCCGAGTTAATTTCTCTACTAAGGCAAGGGGCGAATTGGTATCGATTAAATTTCTGCTGATCCGAATAGTAAATGTTAACAAACCGTTTTCAATCATAAACCCTTGCCAACATCGACAGCTGATAAATTGACCCTGCGCTTGACGAGAAATTGACCGTAAATATGACAAGTATGATTATAATATTAGATTTTGTATACATGCTTCCACCAATTGCTTATGAATAGGTTCTTCATCAAAGACCGTGACAACGTGTGTTACGCCATTATAATGGGCAAGCAGTGAACAAAAGGAAAAGGGGGGAAAAAAGTAAAAGAGGAGAACGTTTCATGTAAAAGAGAGAAGTTTCATGAAGGTCAATAATAATAAAAATCTATTGATGCTAAAAAGAAACTAAAATCAAGATTGCAAAAGTGAACCATACGAAGAGTTTGTCTAGCCCTCGAATTCTTACTTTATAAAAAAAAAAAAAAAAAATTACGAAGAGTTTGTGTTCATGTGAAAAACAATTATGTCAGTTTTATAAGGAATTATTGATAAAGAGTTTGTGTTCATGTGAAAATTGGCATTCCAAATACAAACGAATCTGTGCGAAAAAAAAAAACAGAAATTATAAATATAGATAGTTAAGAAGCTAATAGATTGTAATGCCCTTAATATTTCTACAAAGTTAAATAAAAATATATATACAGAAATTAAGGTTATAGACCCTTGTTTCATGTTTAAATAACATTAGAGTGTGCCAATAGAATAACAGTATACAATAAGCCGTCTAAGAGATCAAAGAATATAAGCTTTTTTTGAGAGGTGCAGCCAGATTGAAAGAATTCACCCCAGGGGAACCTATCCCGGACCTGAAAATCGGAATAGTTCCCTTGGGATGTAGGAGCCAAAACGTTAGGCTGCATCGATCACTTCATATAATGGAGGCTATACACGGTAGTAGTCTATTTTCAAGGCTCCGATGAATGGAAGTCATGACTAGTAATTACGGTGATATTGTAGGGAGAAAAGATCGATCATGGATGAGCCAATTTCCATGATGTCGATTCACATGCTCACGCCATGAGGCTTCCTACTATGATGGAAAACCAAGGGTGTGAAGCTGCAGAGAAAAAGTATGCTTGTTGGATCTTACAAAATACGACAGATTGAACCATTTAAGTTGGGAAAGAAACCAGAGATCCGAGGCTTACCATGGAAAAATTTACCCAACACGGGGCTGTGAGGTCATTTTTTAACAAAACAACTTATTATCCAGTGAATCTGTTGAACAAAAAAAAAAGAAGGCATAAGCGATATAGCTGTGCAGAATAATATTTCTACGAGCTGTTAAGCGCAAAGGGTTATTTTAAAACTTACAATGTTATTCGAAGGGTCCTTGAAGTAGAATCCTTGAATCACAACAATTGCTATGTTGGAGGTTATTAGAACAAAAATGGTTAAAGAATGAATCCCCATCCACTCCAGTATATATGTTACTCTTCTGTAGCCGTAGACATCAACCTGTGAACGTTGTTTCTTCAGTTTTCTCCAGACATTCATTAAAGTTTGAAGGCAACAATATGAAGACTGGGTAACGTACCAATATGTATAAAGCACAAAATGTGATCCCCGCTGTGCCAGAAGAAAGCAATGTGTAACTTACTGAGTAAAGGGACTTATTTAATGGAATACCTGAGCAAATAACACAATGCAAAATATAAGCTAAGCGAAGAGAAAGAACTAGTGAAAGACTGAAAGGCAATATAAAAAAAGGCGCTAAGTTTCCACAACTTTTTCCTTCCTGAAATCCCAAAGGAAAAAAATTATAACTTTTCCATCCTACAGATCTCATTTCTAACTATGATTTTCTTATGATGTCTTGAGCTCTTTTTCGAGGAATTCTCCAAGTCTACTTCTACCAACAAGTTTTACATAACATTTGCCATAAACTCAGAGTTTAGAGTCATCTCGTTGATCATCCTTTTCGCTAAAGGAAAAGGAAGAAGGAACTATATAAGTATATAATATAGCACATACCTACAAGAGCAAAGAACAATCCAAGGATAAATGATGAGACAGAAAATATTGACCAATTCCAGAGTCGCTCCTTGTGCTCCTAAATCATATTGCAGAAACTTCAGCATTAGTTTTAAATGATACAAATGAGCAAGTTATGGAATACTTGAACAAATTCAGTGGATACAGATGCTCTGTATTAAAAGAAAAGGATGTGTTCTTTTCAAGAAAAATAAAAACCAAGAGAATGTGATAAAGAAACAGCACATCAGCAAGGTAAAGGAAATCTTTTCACTATATTTAGAAGGATGAAATTCAACCACAAGTGTCACGTCAATTATAGCATACATTTTCCACCAAACAGATATGTCCACAGAAGTATGAGTGCAGGGAGGGTATATCAAAATAAATAAAAGCATGAATCCTGACCTGCAGTTGCACAAGAACATGACCAAACTGAAGCCCAATAATACATGTGATGGCAGCTGTCAAAGACCTGTAGAGATTCAAATACATAGGCATTAAACAATGTAAACTGAACTTAAATAGCAGTTTCAATCATGCAAATCCCAGTTCTGCTTTTGCTAAGGAAATAACAAAATCCCAGGTAGGATTTCGTTAATGAATAATGAAATAAAAGAATTCTAAATATGCTACCACGATGTTTATTCAACAGTTAGGAACAATTGTATGTGACTACTATGAGTTTCTTTTTATTCCCAATATTACTTTCCTTACAAACATAAAGGCAAACCAGATAATGCGTAAGCTTTTTAAACATCTGCTTCTTGAAAAAGCATGCTAAAACTAGTAGGGTGACCATAAGACTAATTCAAAATAGAAGAGGCCAAACTAAATTGAGCAACTTGATGAGCATTGACAAGCCTCTATACTCCACATGGACAAAGTAATCTAAAATTAAACGTTGATCATAAATTTAATTCATAAGGGGGTGAGTTGGTGATATTGGAGATGGTAGTTTTAATAAGAAAAGGGGGCAAAGTAAGCCCCGCAATATTGTGAGCAACTATGAAGCCAATTCCTGATTCCCGCTATGGAGCATTATGATATGCAATGACTAGTCAATTATATCCTACATCAGTGCCTTTGTTATCTGTCTGGACATCCACAAAACTGCACTTGGTGACCGAAGGGAAGGAATATCAATCAAGTAGAATAAATGCATAAAAATTGAAAGAGCTAATATTTTCCATAACCCATACTTTAAGATTGTTGAAAAAACAGGCATTGGGAGCTTACCCCAAAAGGCCTTCTGGGTCAAAAGGAGCATTACACCATGAAGGTGAGCTCTCAGGCACGGTGCCATCAATAGACTTATTGCATTCCTAAGACCAAAAGAGGGAGTTAGTAGGTTTAGTCAATAACACAAATTGAACCAACTATTTACAGTAACAAACTACACATCGCATGTACCTTTAAGTTTCTATAAGCAGGCTTTGGATATAAATGATTGATGCCCAGGACATAGCGATCAATCATTGCTGCTGAATTGCAGGCTGGTCCAAGATCACCTCGTACGTCACATTTCACCTGCCAAAACACAACAATGTTAAAACATAAAACAAGCACACCATTCACACACATGCCACTGTCTCTAAATATCACAAGGGAACTTGACAGCATCCACCAAAAAGAGTGAATAAGCAAACTTAGTTATAATCTATGGTATCCCCAGTCAAGAAATAGAAGACAGTTGAAACACTCAAATTACGATCCTAAAATTAAGCAAATATGGCATGCTATCGTAACAGTTTTACTAATTGTTAAACCTCCTATCTTATAATCTGCTAAGTGCTTACAAATACTATTTTTGTGAAGCAGGCACGAATAACTGGAAAACTGAAACAATAAAACTCTTACCTTATAAACATAGGTATCATTTGACGAAAGAAGGGATGAAGCTGAATCTGATGCTCTGAATTCCCAGTCGGGAACACGTAGTCCATACAAAAGCCCCAGGTAGATGGAAGACAAGATAATCACAAGAGACCTGAATAGCAGTAATATGTTAGATAGGCACTCAGGAACTCAATAGTACCACACTTAAAAAAAAATCCCAGTTGAGTGGAAGATGAATCATAAGGTGAGGGCAATATCTTGTACTCTTGTTAGATGGTTTGTATTAAAATCCACCTACTACATTTAATGAGAGTATTTGAGATGAACAGAGGCTCTGCATCAAAATGATGATTTCAATTTGGAACCAAAATTTTAAATTCACCGGGAGTTTGTATATACATGATATTTAAAGGGGAGAAGAAACTCTTTCTTTCAAATGTATTGTAAAAAAGAGTACTTGAGTGCTTCATTAATAAGTTTTTTTCAACTAGCTAAAACGACATCTATTTTGATACAAGAATAAAGACCTAAAACGACCTAAAATTTGAGACGGATGGAGTATATAATAAAAAGTTAGGATGATATAGTTTTCGTAAGTTGATGCAAGAATGAGAATTAAAGAAACTTTACACAAGATTATGCGAAGTGGAAAAAAATGAATTAAAGTTTCATATGCAGATGTGGTAAGTGAAAAGTTAAAGATAAGATGGGTTGTCAATAATCTTATAACTTAGAAGCATTATAAAATCTGAGCTACTACGATTTTGTCAGGCATCAATCAAGATCGGTAGCCTGTCCTATCCAATAAAATATGAAATGATACTACAACTTAGTATTTATTAAGTCATTATTGAACTTACCACTGCAAGGTGTAACACTTGAAGAAGCAGGGTCTTTTTGCCCTCTTAAATGGAAGCCAGATTTCACACAAAGCTGCAACTGCATATGCAATAGCTATCCGCTGCATATAGAGGCATCAACAAAAACTAAATCACATGGTTCATGGGCAAGGTCAGTTGAGTAATGAGTGGTATGAGATATCACTAAAAAAAACTAAAACAAATATAATCAAATTAAGTTTTTATTTAAAAAACATGAATATGAACATTTTAAATTTTTAATAAGCCCAGAAAACCCAAATCACATGGTTTATGGTTCTCAGGGCAAGGAGCAAATTAGGTAAACCATGGTTGAATGCAGCAGTTAGGAACTTCTCACAACATTTAACAAAGAGTGAAACAGCATAACATTTATCAAAGACTAGAATGATAAGATATTGGCTACTGATCCTAGGAAAATAACACACAGACAATAGCATCCAGTCCAAAACTAGTGTTTAATTCAAGATAAAATCAAAGTCAATGTTGGTACAGAAAGCAATAGCCAAATTTTAACATCCAGTGTTCATTGTTAACTGTTAAGGCAAAGATGACAGATTGGCTCGATTGCTACCTGCAAAATTCCCATCCAGCGCATTCTTTCAATGTCAACACCATATGTCAATGATGTAGCTCCATGTAAATAACCACCTGAGATGCATCCGTGTAGAATTGCTATTAGTTTCAATGATATTTCTTGTAGGTTGCCATATATGTGTATGTGTATGTGTATGTGTGTGTGTATAAAGCAGCAAAAAGGGACGCATGCACTGAAACATGGAAACAAGGGGAAAACAAACACTTGGACAAGTATCAAGAACTGAATTTACATCTTATGCTAGATGTCCTTGTTCAAACTTGCAAAGACTTTTCTATCCTAGCTCAACTCTTATATTATTTCCTAACCTCGTTTAAACACAAAAAAAAACATAAATGAATAATGAAAAGCATCTCCATTATCACTTTTAAGCTTCCAACTACCAACCAGAATAGGAAAAGAAATTACATATGATATTGGAAGTTTGCCTTAAATAGTTATACATAAAGTAACTCAAGGAGCATATCTCATAGTTTACATGCTGGCATATGTGTGTGGCTAAAGTAAGCTACTAAGCAACCACATGCATGCAGTCGGATAGTAGTGTACTATGGTTTCTTTCTGACATGTGGTATTGTTTCTTTGGACAATTTCCTGACATGAGAGATTGTTTCTTTGAACAATTTCCTAACATGTGGGATTGTTTCTTTTTCTAGGAGAGGGAGGAGTTGTTGATCAAAAACAAAACATATGAGTTTGGTTAAATAAGGAAAACTACCTTGAAGAAAAACACCGAGAATAAATAGATTTAATGCTCTCGTCACAGCTTTCCAGGAAGCATCAACTCTGTCGGGTACTTTCTGAAATTGCAGAAAACATAATGACAACAAGTTCAAGTGAAAATGCATATTGTGGCATTCGAGTGTCTGCAAGTAAGACCAGTTATTCAAAACAATTCATAATTCCTGAAGCTACGACAGATATGTACCTTGTAAACAATTGCAAGAGCAATTCCAGCAACAAAAAGAAAGAACGGCATCACAAAATCTGCCAAGTGTACGCCATTCCAGGGAGAATGTGCAATGATTGGAAAAATTGCACCACCATAATCAACCAGTATCATAAGCTGAAATGCAACAAAGATGTTACTGAAACTAGACTATGGACAAATAGCTTAACTGTCGTCATTCAATTATCAAAACAAGTGTATAACTTCCTTTTCTATCTAAGTTGATATACATATCATATGATGTCTTAAATATTTCCACCATAAGCAAAAAGAGACAGACAAGACAGTTGGATCGAATAAGACACACATTAAATATTGTTGATCGGAAGGAAAGTACCGGTGCATGACTGCATGAATGTCATACAATGGGAGATATAGATTTTATTATTTCAATGAACATAGGAGCTATCTGAAATGCCCAATTTCATGAACATGTTGGAAGCAGTTACAGTCGTGTCCTCTAGGTTTCCTATCCAAAGATTTAGTTAATGCATCGCATTTTCTTCCAACTTTTTTTATTTTTTTGGTAAACAGAGTGGCCAACATTTTCTTCCAACTTTTAAAATGAAGAAAAAATATTTTTGTACCTATTACTGCTTCCCCACAAACAGATACAATGTCAAAGCTTAGGTCCCTAAGACATTTCTCCCACACCCTAAAAATAGGCCCCGATTTCCAACTTTCCACCAAGCAGATCTAAAATTTGACGTTGCTTATTAATCTAAATATATTTACCCTTTTTCAGAAGCCAACAACAGCAAATCAAATATCCAAAGTCCAAATCAAAATGATGCTTGATTTTAAAGGGAAAAAACGCCCTACGCCTTGTAATCAATCTGGCCGGTGAGACGGTGACATACTGTAATTCCCGATTACAGTGTTTCTTAACAAAGGATCATAAATGGCCAAATCCAACGATTTACAACTATTCCAAATTTAATCATTTATTGTTCTCTCTCACTCGTCAGTACATCGAGTTCGAAATAATCATAATCCAAGCAAGACTGAAACCGATGAACAAACTGGAAATCGCATTTAATGAATGCTAGATCAACGAACGTGAACAACATTAAAAAAAAATTAGGAAAAAAAAAGAACAGACAGGCAAAGAACATTCTTCCAGTGTCCCTAATCAAATCTCGAATCAAACGAGTTGACTGGGAAGATCAACAGAATCCGAATCACACATTGCAGACCGATTGAGACAGCTCTTCAAGAATTCACCAACGAAAATAAAGAAAGAGAGAAAGAAAGAGCCACTCACAGCGACACATAGACCGCGGAAGACATCAAGAGAAGCGACACGGGGCGACTTCGATTTGAGTGCCGGCGTCGGAGTCTTGCCAGACAACGCCGACGCCGCCGACGGGGAGTCCGGCTGGTGGTGGTGCTTCATGCGGAGGTGCGGATCCTCTTCAGCGAAGTCATTCCGGAGCGGCAAGGCTTCGTAATCCACCATTGCAGCCGGAGAGTATCGGAGAGAGGAGAGAAAGATCGAAGGCTCGAAGCTTGCGATCGCGAGCACCTGGCAGCCCTCAAAGTCGGATTTGCAGAGGGGGAGGGAGAGAGGCGTGTAAATAGCGTATGGAGATGGCGAGGAGTTGTTTGATGCTTCCGTGCTGGTGTGGGGCTGGGATTTAGACGAGGACGGTGTACGTGTCCCTTTCTAATTGGTCCGGTTCTAGTCCGTATTTTTTAAAATATTAATAATGCAATTAAGATAATATTTCAGCAAGAGTCTAAAGGTCAAGTGATAAGCTATTTATTAAAGATAATTTAAAGAGCTGATTTATAAAATCTCTTGATAGATTTTAATTCTGTTACGATTTCATGCTAATTAGGAGAGTTAGTTTCGCTAACCCATAAGATTCGGGATTACATATATATTTCCCTCAAGTATAAAATTTAAATACATATAATTTAAGTTAAATTTTATTTTATTTAAAAAAAAACCCAGAATTATTAGTAATTTACTACTCGGTCCCTATGTAAGTTTCGGAGTATTTTTTAACACATTTTTAAAAAGATAAAAACTCTTTGAAATAATCTCTTTTTTTCCCCATAATTTTATAATAAGTATAAATTATATCTAAAAATTAATATTTTATACAAGTATAATTTTTAGTTTATTAAAAAGTATATCAAAAATTAAAATGTCTAAAGATTTGAGACGAATATAATATTATTGAATGTCCAACTCCACCTAAAAATAAATATTTAAGAGATATCATTTTATTATGTCCTCGAGTCATAGGATAAGAAGTTATAATATATAAGGCTTATGTATCTAAAAATTTATTTTATTTAACGAAAATAAATCTGTCAATCACGAAAATATGAAATCTTATAGGATATTTACTACTCCGTATTATTAAATTTAGACTCGAGTCATAATACTATGTACTCGAGTCATAGGATAAGAAGTTTTTTTCTTTTTTTTTATTAGGTAAAATTTCGATGTCAGATATATCTGAACCTCGATGACTGACAAGTCGGCAGACGGATAACCGTCTAAACAAACATAAAAATACAAAGATGGTGCAGAATACATGCAAGAACTCTACAACAGCGAAACTAAATACAACTAAACTGAAACAAGACGAGGACGTAGACGAAGCCAAGCACTACCCTAAAGCAGCACCATAGGTCAACGACACATCAGGAGTCGTATGTGGATAGTGAAGACGAACCTCCAATGAACCATTATTCCAGAAAAATGAGACGCCTCGATACACACTAACACGACCCCATCCTATCCCGACTCCGACTGCCAGAACCTCAATCAAACGGAGAAGAAGCTTAAATTTAGACCTGTGTATCTAAAGATTTATTTTATTTAACGAAAATAAATCGGTCAACCACGAAAATGTGAAATCTTATAGGATATTTAGGGCTCGTTTGGTTATACGTGGGAAGTATAGTTCCCGGGAAGTTAACTTCCTAGGAATTCAATTCCCGTAAATTGAAAATCATGGGAATTCAAAAATTGTGTTTGGTTTTGGATTTTGGATTATAGGAACTGAAATAAGAAAATAGAATTTTCCTATTAAAAATGGTGGAATTGGAACTTACCTAGGGGAACTAGGTAAGTGCACTTCCTACAGAATGGGGGAATTCAAATTCCCAGGAATTCAACTTCCTGCATTTTTCTGTAGCAAAAAAATCAACCAAACGCTGATATTTTCTCCAATTCCTGGGAATTACTACTTTCTGAGTTTTTAGAACGTCAACCAAACGAGCTCTTACTATTATTAAATTTAGACTCTTAACCTATCCCCTAAAATATAAATTAGAACAACCGATATTAATTAAAAAAGCTTATTCATATTCCACAATCGAAAGTAATAAGCTAGCAAATCGAACACTAAGAACATATTTTATATCATACATGGATAAGTTGGAGTTAGACAAGGTAAGCTTTTTTAAGGAATTGTAAACATGGAAGTAGCAAATGCACAAACCTTTTAGTGATGATAATATATTTGAAGAGTGATATGGATGTCACCATCCAACTAAACCATAGGTAATTAACTACGCAAAACAAAGCACCAACAAATCCCTAAGTGGATTTAGTTCGGTTTTAAATGCAGTGGTTAAATTCATTTCAATGAACGATAAGTATTTTTCGGTGGAGAGGTTGCTTTAAGGATAGGGTGAACGTCTCCTACTCTACTATTCATGTGAAAGGCGCGCTTTTATTTGGTGACAAATTATCTTATAGGTCGTGGTAAGTTAATTAGGTTATTTATGAATGTTTTGAATTTATGGTTTTTCTTAGGGGTGGGCACAAATCCCGCAAATCCCGATCCCTTCCCGATCCCGGTGTGATTTAGGACAAAATAGCGAATTCCGTCCCGATCCCGTCCCGCAAAAATTATGCGGGACGAAACGCGGGACGATCCCGGTGGGATCCCGCAAATCCCGTCCCGTCCCGCATATAATAATAATAATAACAATAATAATAATAATAATATAATATTATAGAATAATAATAATATATTATTAGTATTATGATTTTGACCAAATATTATTTATAACTATAATAATAATTTTCAATTTATAATAATAATAATAATATTATATAATATTATAATATAATTTAATAATAATATTAATTTATAATAAATTATTATTATTATTATATCATATTATATTTTTTTCTTATAAAGTATAATTATTTTATAATAATAACAATAAAAATAAGTAATATTATTTTATTTTATTTTTAATTATAACGTGGGATTTTTTTTTATTTTTTTTTTTATTATTATTATTATTATTATAATAAAAACAGATTACAAGAAATTAGTGGCAACCGAGATACTATCTGAGCACCCACTCCTTTAGCGATAACAAAGCCAAGTCTAGTAAAAATATAACATGCAGCACGAGCCCCAGCATCCTGAAATACCGAGAATTTCTGAATCCGCTTCAGCAATGCAACCGCAATGAAGAGAATGAGAAGGGTAGGAAACCATAACCAGCCGCCGTACACAAATCTCGATACTTGACACACTTACGTCGAGCAGCATCAACAACAGCACGACCAGGCACAAAGTCAGAAATTCCAGACTGAGTCAATTGAGAGGATCCCATCAGATCGACACACACATCCCGCCCATTTAGAGTTACAAGAGGCAAATAGCTAATTAAATACGGTATTCTTCCTAACTATCAATCGATAATTAGACAATATTGGTAAATCTCGTCTCAATTCCTTTCCGTCCTGATCTAGTAAGATAATGTAGCCAAATATGTTGAACATTATAATTAATTATACAATCATTGTATGAATTAATAATAGTATTATAATATTATTATTATTATTATTATTGAATAATATAGTTGAGAATAATACCGTATTCAACATATTATACTAAATAATGAATTATGAAAGTATTTTTCACTTTGTAAATTTATATAATATTTTATTATTTTTATATGCGGGACAAGGCCCGTCCCGTCCCGTCCCGATCCCGTCCCGTCCAGACACCATCCCGTCCCGAAAAAAAAAAGTCAATCCCGTCCCGAAAAAATTTCGCGGGACGAGTCCCGTCCCGTCCCGTCCCGTCCCGTGCCCACCCCTAGTTTTTCTATTAAACATCTAAAAACATAAAAGATATTTTAATTTTAATGTATTAAATTTTTTAGAAATATATACTTTTTAAAAGTGAATATTTAATTTATTTTTACAATTATTTAATGTATACTGACCGGCACACAAAATCATCATATTAACCATTAATATACGAAAAAGTTCGACTGAATTCGACTCATATTACACTATCAGATTGTCCATTAACATTACATATAGTAGTACGTACTTATAAATTGCCTATTAGCTCTGCCCCATTTGTCAATAACGAAAATCGAAACACATAACAATTTAACAAATAAGTCAAAAAAACATTGGTAACATACTAACATGTCTTATTTAGTAATCTATAGTTAGTTGTAAATTTGTACTTGTTTTGGGTTTCCTTATTGTGAGTTGTGACAATTCAAGTATAGGCTAAAGCCCCATCAAAGAATGCGCCGCTATTCCAAACACAACACTTTTGTCTCTCTCCCTCTCTATGTATTATTCCCTATCTATCTATATATATATATATATATATATATATATATTTATTTATTTATTATAAGGAGGTGTTCATTTTTACCTTATGAAGGCATCTGATCTCTTTACTTTAGTACACCTGCTGGTATGAATAAGTGATACTTAATTAAGCTTAGGCGTACACTTGGACGTGTGACAGGTAAAGTAGAAACACTCAAATTAGTGCCTAGCTCGTTCGGTGAACGATCAACACATTAATCTATTAGTTGCCAAGTTCGGTGAACCACATCACAATATGCTTTTTTTTATTTATTATTATTATTATTATTTTTAATTCCATTTCAATATTGTCGGTTTTCATTAATGCAAGAAAATGGCCTTTTCTTGGTGAGTTTAACAGCTCATCAACAAAACCAAACACAAGGTCCACTGTTTTTTTTTTTTTTTTTTTTTTTTTGATAAGCTGAAAAACAAATGTTGCACTGCCACACAAAGCACATCACTACCAATTAATAAGATGACAAAGAGGCTTTGACAGAGGTCGGAAATTGTCAGCATACATGATCTTTTTTTGCCCCTTTTACAAAGTATATATAATTAATTGAGAATTAAATTAAAATGATGATAATGGGATGAACTATGAAGGGATTAAAGCCAATCATTTTGACTTGAGGGAATATGTTCGTCTTATATTTATATTGGTGTGCTGAAATGCACATATTTGGAGTGACTATGAAGGCATAGGGGACCCCGAATCCACCTCTTTATTTGTTGAAAGTTACTATTTTTATTATAAAGTTAAAGTTGTCTTGTAGCCGTTGCTTTCATTTTCGGCGACGAGATGGCATCAACATGCCCGTTTTTTTTATGTTCCACTTTTACAACCAAAAGTTGCAATTTGCAATACGATTTTTAATGTTATTATTATCAATGTTGAAGTTATAATAAAGCCCATGATAGAGTCCAAATTATTATGATCGTCTATCACATTGGGAAGGCCCAATGGGCCTCGTAGAAGATTAGGCAACAAGGCCCAATAGCCCAGATATCAAATATAACGGTCTGCCTAGATTTGTATACGGAGTCCATTTTCGGGGAGGAAAATGCGAGTTAAGTACCACCCTATCGGTACGAGATTTTGTGAAACCTTTGATCGGGTTGTTTGAAAGTGTGAAATTACGGTGGGTCATACGACGTGGGAGGCGTTCAAGCGCACATGCGCTAACCAAACAGAGCACACAAGACAAGTGGAGTTCCATCGTAAAACTATTGGCATTGGAGGATTAGTCCACCCACTTATGTACAAGACTTGAATTCACTATATTTTCCATGTGGGATATATTATCACATATCATATTATCAACAAAAAGCGGGAGTCGTTTTGAGTTAATTTTTGTTTTTATTATACATTTTTCTAACACAAAACTTAAAATATTGAGTAGGAGTTTTTTTTTTTTAAATAACCTTGGAAAAAACCTAATTGGTGTTTGGTGGATATAAAGAGTTGAAGATGTATTTATGGGCAAAATGACTTTTATGCCCTCATTTTTATTTGTTCTATCTCTTACCCATTGCCCTCATTTGTTCTTTGTGTTGTATCGAACAACAAGAAGAGGCGTCGAAAACCTTAGGCCGGGTCTGCTGGCCAGTTGCTTGCTCCAAGGTAAGTGATTCCTCGTTCCTCCTGCTACAATTTCTGATTTCAAACCAAAGGGGAGCCCGACTGGTGGTTGAATGAGCCTGAATCGCTTTCATTCATAGATTGTTTGCCAATTACAACTCTCTCTTGATTTCAATCAATACAAGAACTCCCAATCGCTTCACTTTCATTCAAAACAAGAACTCCCAAACGTTTTTTTGAAAACAAGAACGCCCAATCAATTTCAGTCAAACCACTGGCCGACAATACCTAACCCCATCGAATTGAGTCCCCCAATCATTGTTTTCAATCAATCTATTTCCCCCCAATACAACCCCCAATCGATTTCAGTGTTTCCACAAAACCCTAACCCTTTCGATTTGAGATCTGGAAGTCGAAAGTTCATCAATTTCAACCCAGAGCAGTCAACACGAAGAAGAAGAAGAAGGATGATGAAGATGGAGGCCGACGGAACAAGGAAGAAAAGGAGGCGTACCTGAAATTGAGGGCAAGCTCTGTGCGAGGGCAATATTGAACAACTTTTCGAAAGCCCTTGAAATAAACTCCATAATCTACCCCCAAGCTTATTAAATCATGGAAATTAACCTGCAACTTGAACTCCTTGAAGTCGATCCGAAAGCTGCTACCAAACGCCTGGCGAAGAGCTTAATTTTTTTTTTTTAAACCTTTGAAACCTGATGAAAGGCGCTATCAAACACGCCCTAAGTGCAACCCTCGACACTTGAACGCCATGTTTATGCAGGTTCATTATTATCTCACCTTGACTCTTGTTGATTTCATTGATTTTGAAAAGCTGAAGTGACGGCTTCATACTATTTCTTGCAAGACTTGAGAAATATAATTCTAATTTACTAGGAATTGAGCTTTTAGACCCAAGCCCATGCCTTGCCAAACATTCCTATTTTCGACCGTTGCTCCAATAGGCCTTATATAAGTCTTCATCAGCAAACCCTAAATCTAGAGCTCGGGCACTGTAGCGACGCTCCAAAGGGAGCCTAGGAGCTCCTTTCCCATGGCTGAAATCAGGAGAGTCAAGGCTAGAGTTTTGGGCTCCATTCGAAGAAGCTAAGCCGAGAGAAGAAGATAGAGAGAGGCTCGAGCTTGGGTTCATCAGAAGAGAGAGGCTCTTGAGCAATCTCCATGTGAACCGAGCTTGCCCGGCGATACTGAGGAGATCCATACGGGCTGATGGAAGGACTGAAATGAAGAAGGAGAATCAGCAAGGGCGTTCAAGAAGGATTGGATCTTCGAGGACCACCGGTGCTCACATACGACACTGTTGTTGCCAAAGCATCAAGCTTCTCCGGGATGAAGTCGCCTTAGATCAGGGGGTTCCCGTTCCTTTTCTTTGCTTAGCTTGCTAAGCCTATGTTTCCTTCTGTTTTACTTCACTCCATTACTTGCCCTCATAGGAACTTTGTATCGTTTATTCTCGTTTTGGCCTTAGAGCATATTGGATGACATCTAGAGTCGGGGACGTAGGGATTAGCCCGAACCTCGTAAGTCGTAAACATATCGTGTGTGTTCATGTTATCTTTCCTTTCAGTTTATTTGTTTAGGATCGATCTAGATCCTTCGTGTTTAAACCGGACTAAAAGACCACTTCGACCCTAATCGGACCTTTGATGAGTGCAACCCTAATTTCTAACAATTGGTATCAGAGCCTATATTCGATTCGCATCTTCCGCTGCTTATTTGTTGGCTTTGAACTGTTGTCCTTTGTTCTGTTTTTGCTTGGATTCGAATTTATGCACATTCATGTGTATTATTGCTGAAATCTGGGCTATATGGACTTATTGGAGGTTGTTTTCATGACCTATAGATTCTGAATTGTTGTGCTCCTATTTAAGGGTCTTATTTAGGGCTGTTCATTTTCGGTTCGAACCGAAATTTTGGGCTGAACCGAACCGAAAAAACCTGAACCTAACCGAAACTATATGTTTCGGTTTAGGTTTTCGGTTCAGGGAATTTTTATTTTCGGTTTTAGGTTCGGTTTAAGCTCGTTTCGGTTAAACCGATTGAAAACCGATATTTTTTAAATTTAGCCTTCCCAGTTCCCAGTACGGCAGTTCCCCACTATATTTATCATGTTTCATACTTTCATGTTTGCACTTTCTTTTATTTTTTGTTCATTTTTTTGCTGTACGACTACTATTTGCAGCCACTGTTATACATTTGTGATGTACAAAGCAAGAAAGCAATAGGTTCTTTCTCATGTGACTTTCTCATGTGACATTTGGTAGCCACTGTTATACATATGTGCTACTGCTACTGCCGATGATCAGCACAACAGTCCTAGACTCCCAGCATTATTGTACAGTGTACAGTTTTTTTTTTAATGATCAAATAAAATCGATAAAAAAATGGTCAAATAAAATCGGTTCACATAGGTTTATAACCGAACCGAACCTAAACCAAACCGGTTGAAAACCGAACCAAACCGATTAGTTTCGGTTCGGTTATCGGTTTACATTTTTTGAAATTTCGGTTTCGGTTCGGTTCGGTTTGGTCAGGTTCGGATCGGTTATGAGCCGATGAACAACCCTAGTCTTATTTATGAATTCTTGCTGAATTTTTTCATGTCTAAAATGTTCTTGATGATCCTCTATATGCTATATACGAGTTTCTTGAATTTTAGACTTGGTTGTGTGGTCTTTGAGAAGGATATGTGGACTAATATGTTGTCGCCCAAAAACTTTTCTGTCACATATGTTGTTGTCCAGAAACTCTTCTATGACATTGAACACTTGCTGAATTTTGTCTTTCATGTTTGATGCTTTAAATTCAGCCCCATATAAGTGTCTCATGGTTTGTCATGTGTTTCCTCTTCTATAAGAAATCCGAGATGAAGTTCCTTATATGCTTAGGAATCTTCTTGGCTTGTAATACTTGTTTGCTGAAATATTCATGAGTATATCTCTTAATTTTCTGCCTTCATAAGTATTATCAAGATGTCTCTCAATTTCTGTTTGAGTGGAAATTATGAGTTCTCTTAAAGTTTCTATGCTGATGTCTATATGCTTCTATGTGCTCTATCCTCTCATATATGCGCTTAATTGAAACTTTGAGACTTCTCATGCATCCTCACTGAATCTGTGTTCAACTTTGCTGTTGGATGCCCTTTTTTCATGTCATTCCATTCATATGAAATCTATATTGAAGTTCTTGACTATGTTAAGTGTCTTCCTAGCATGTGATAATTGATTGCTTTATGTGTTTATCATGGAATTTTCAGCCTCTTAAAGTATCTTATACTTGCTTGTCGATTTCCTCTTGATATGGAATATATATGAAGTTTCTTTGAAGTTTCTAAGTGCTATTTTTATGTGCTCTCTCTTCTCTCACTTATCCTATGCCTTCTCCATTTCTATCCATTGTGGCGTTTACATCATCTTGACTTGAGACTCTTGCCTATTCATTTGGTTAAGTTTGGTTCCTAAAGTTTTTTTGCCATTAGAATTTTTGCTAGATCTCATAAGTTGTTTATTACTCTTGATCACGGTAATATTGATGCTTGCTTTCTTGCTAATTCTATGGTTAAAGTGACCAAACTTGTAAACCCTTCTTTAGGCTTGTTGTGCAGCTGCTTGTAGCTTTCTTTTCTTGTCTCATGTGACATGGATTTGGATAGCTCTCTTGCTTGCCTTGGTCTCTCGTTGATAATGTGTTTTTTCTTGACCTTTTATCTTGAGATATTAGGTTCAGTTTCTGTCACATGTATGGATATATGTTATGAAATTCCTATTTGCCTTAAATCTGGTTCATTCATTGCATAACTACATGTCATTTTGAGCTATTCTGCATTGTTGCACTCTTATACTCGTTCGTGATGTATTTCTGCAAAAGTTTTCATGCTCTTCAATGGTAGTTTCATGTGTTTTATAGGCATTTGCTCAGATATGTTTTTCTTCTCATTTTTGCATAATTTGAGATGAAATGAAGTTCTGAATGTGTGGAATTTCCATGGTTGCTTGTCTGGTCTAGTTTATAGGAAAACCTTATGATCTTTACTTGACTTACTTCATGAGAACTAACTCTTTATATATCGTGCAAGGAAATCTGAAAAAGGAAGATGTCAAGACCTTAGAAGAACTGAAACTGGATGGTGTTTAAATCAGAAACTAGCCATGTGGCATTCCTTCAAGATGGAAGTAGCATCAAATGTTAAGATGACTAGGAAACCATGACGTTGGTATCCTTAGAGATGCTTGCTTCATCAAAGATTTGTTAAAAGAAGACCAAAGGGAGTCTTTCTTACACCTTTTATCCCCTATTATCAGTTTGATTGGTCTTTTGCATATGTCTCTCTATGAGTTTTGTGTTCTCTAGTTAAGCCTTAGTGATAAATTTTGTGTTTTTCCTTTGCTAAAACTGGTATAGTTGCCTTTATAAGTAATTCTGAGCATGTTGACAATTCTTAAGGCACCTTTGGTGTTCTTGAATTATATAAATATGCTTGATTTACTTGATAAAGATCAACTTTGCTTGACCTTGTGTCTATGCATAAACCATGACTCTGATGTCTTGCACTTTTGTTAGGTTAAACTTTGCTGTTGTCTTACCTTTTGAGTGCAAAATCTTTTGGTTTTATGATGATTAGTGAATCCCTCGTTCATTGATTTCTATGTAAAAGTGGCATGACATCTTTGTGATCATATGCTCATACCCGAACTAGGTTTAGGTTTAGAAATCATGATTTTAGGATTTACCTGGTGATGTATATTTCCTTCTTGTCTATGAGTTCATGCATGCTTACATGAGTATCTTTGAGATATCTGTGTTATGCATCAACAAATTGCTTAGTTGCAGAATTCTTGACTCCAGGATTTATACCTGTGTATGTGCCTACTCTGTATGAGCCTGATTCATTGTTTGCCATGTGTGCCTCACATGCTCCATTCAGTAGCACCTATGACAGAGCAACTTCTCTATGTTCTCTTATAGATTATTTTTTCTTTAGTGAGTTAAAAATCTATTGCAAGTTCATAGTGAGAGTTCTTCCTATACTTTGAAATTTTCCTAAGAGAATTGCTTGATGCACTGAGCGTGTGTGCTATTGTGTGTGTTGACAGGCAACTCTCACCTGAAAGGAAGATGTGTGACAAGAGTCACCTCCCTGCCCAATAGCTATAAGGTGGTGGTTGTCTCATTGGAGCATACCCAAGCTAGTTGAAGGTGGAGGATCTCCGTCACCAAAGTTGGAAGAAGAAATGGGATGTGTAAAACAGCTTGCAAAGTCACAAAATTTGGTGGGGAAAGGGCTAACCAGCTTGTGAACTCACCAAATTTGGTGGGGAAAGTTAGTATCTCTACCCTAATTTTTCATGTTTTTCCAGTTTTTAAAACAAACTTGTCTTGTGTTGAGAAGTATTTGCATATGTATTGCTTGCTATACCCTAATTTTTCATGTTTTTCCAGTTTTTAAAACAAACTTGTCTTGTGTTGAGAAGTATTTGCATATGTATTGCTTGCTATAAACTTGTCATGTTTGTGAAACATGTGCATGTGAATTGCTATCTATACATATGACTTTTCTGGTTGAGTTTATTTTTCAAAAACTTGCATAATTTAGGTAGAAGTTTGCTAGCGCTAAATTTGGTGGAGTTTGCTCTGTAGTTGGTGATGGATAGCTTTTAACAGCTGCTTATATGTATCTTTTGATCATGTTTTGCAAAAAATTCATGCTCTTATAAGATCATTGCATGTTGTGTGTTTCCCTTGCTTACTGTTTGTTTCCCTCTTTCTGTCATGTGTCCAAAGCCAGCTGAAATTAGTTGCCTTGTGTCCAAAATCAGCAACTCTTAGTCCGAGTCCAGATGCATAATATGCATGTCTTGCTTGTGTGTGCATGTTTTACTTGCCTGTACTTGGATATTTTTATGTTGCTGATTTCAGTTGTCATGTTTTCAATCTGAGTTAAAATGCATGGTTTACATACATGTTTTACCTGCTTATACTTGGATAACATGCTCTGGTGGTTAGTGTTTGCTGCTCCTAATTCATAGACTCTTTAGATTGCATGGTCTTTGGTGCTTGTTCACTTTTGTGGTTACATGCTATATACTAAATCAGTTGAGTCTTTGAGTTTTTTTCCTACATGTCTAGGATTTTATGAGTAGTGACATATGACTAGCTATACTAGATTGAGATGCTAGTCCTGTCCTTGGTCAAGCTATACGAGATTGAGATGATTTGACCTGTCCTAGGGTTAACACTTGCCAAAAATTCAGTTTCATGTTAACTGATTTCTTACTTGGTGTGTTTCCCTTAAAGAGGGCATTGCTTGTTTGAAGTTACCCTTTAAGAGGGCACTACTTGCTTAGCCCTATATGTCTTAGAGATTAGAGGGTTCCATCCCCTAAAAGTCTCTTTGTCTTGGGTCATTGTGACCTTGTCTTGGTTTTCTAGCTTTGGTCTCGAGGTCTGTCGATGCATTCTACATATGTTTGCATTTATTTTGCTAGATATGCCATGCGTGGTTCCTGTTGGATTTTAAGCTCCTATATTTGGTTGATATATCTAACCATGTTCATGTAGGAAATGCAGGTACTATGATGACGGAGTTGTTGAATATGCTATAGGCTTTTCTTCTTTATCTCTTTCTTTGTAAACTAGATTTAAGAGGGCAATTGTTGAGAAATAGAATTCTAGTTTACTAGGAATTGGGCTTTTAGGCCCAAGCCCATGCCTTGCCAAACGTTCCTATTTTCGATCGTTGCTCCAATAGGCCTTATATAAGTCTTCATTAGCAAACCCTAAATCTAGAGCTCGGGCACTGTAGCGTCGCTCCAAAGGGAGCCTGTGAGCTCCTCTCCCATGACTGAAATCAGGAGAGTCAAGGCTAGGGTTTCGGGCTCCGTTCGAAGAAGCTAAAGCCGAGAGAAGAAGATAGAGAGAGGCTCGAGCTTGGGTTCATCAGAAGAGAGAGGCTCTTGAGCAATCTCCATGTGAACCGAGCTTGCTCAACGATGCTGAGGAGATCCATACGAGCTGATGGAAGGACTGAAATGGAGAAGGAGAATCAGCAAGGGCGTTCAAGAAGGATTGGATCTTCGAGGACCACCGGTGCTCACATACGACACTACTATTGCCGAAGCATCAAGCTTCTCCGGGATGAAGTCGCCTTAGATCAGGGGGGTTCCCGTTCCTTCTCTTTGCTACTTGCTTAGCTTGCTAAGCCTATGTTTCCTTCTGTTTTACTTCACTCCATTACTTGCCCTCATAGGAACTTTGTATCGTTTATTCTCGTTTTGGCTTTAGAGCATATTGGATGACATCTAGAGCCGGGGACGTAGGGATTAGCCCGAACCTCGTAAACATGTCGTGTGTGTTCGTGTTATCTTTCCTTTCGGTTTATTTGTTTAGAATCGATCTATTCTAGATCCTTCGTGTTTAAACCGGACTAAAAGACCACTTCGACCCTAATCGGACCTTTGTTGAGTGCAACCTTAATTTCTAACATATATATTAGGCTACTAATGCATATGCGCACGCTCATACCCATGGGCATCAATATACTACTTTAATTAACTTAAGATACCGCATTCTCAATTCATTTTAAAAATATTTCTCATATATTTTCTGTGTTTTATATATAGAAACTACAGAGATAATTCAAAATGTTGTGAACAAAATAAGTACATACGTGCTTGATATAAAATTTAAAACTTAATGCAACCAGGGGAAAAAAAGCAATTAGATCGATGCTTTAATTGCTTTTGCTTGACAACTTCTTGATCAAGTTGGATACATGTGAGAAAAGTAAAAAATTCGGTGGTGTCAAATCCAAGTAACTACTTCCCCGATTATCGACATATATATATCAATTTAGGCTTGCTTTGGTAGAACACAAAGATCACCTTTTGTTGAGAAGTTTGCTTTCTAAAAATAAGTTATTTAGAAGTTTGTAATCCATTGATTAAAATGATTAATTACTATTTATGATATATTTCTATCAATATTTTATGATAATAAGCTAAAGTTTTCCCCCAAAAAACATGTATTATAATAATTTTATTCAATAATATACATTATATTATTATATTCATAAACTCATATTATGCACGTACTTAAACACTAGTAAAACACAGATAAATAAATGAATGAATAAATATAAGCATGTTAAGACGCATGGGTGGAGCCAAAAAAAAATCGAGAGGGAGGCTCGACTTTATTCTCCAATTTTTTCCATATATATATATTCCATAAAATTAAGTTATATGGATTTTCACTAAAGACCTCTTGATTCAAATTCCCACTCAATATCAAGCTAAGGATTTTTTTTTCAATTTGTTTTAACCCTTAAATTATAAAAAATTACAAAAAAAATCATCATTTTAGGGCTCGTTTGGTTGAATCCGGAAAGTACAATTCCCGAAAACTTACTTTTCATGAATTGAATTCCGGTGAAATGCACTTTCTATAAATTGAAAGAAGTTGTTTGGTTGAATTTTGGTTTTTAGTAATATAAATAGAAAAATAAATAAATTTAGTGCTAGTTTGGTTTGATGTGGGAATTGAAATTCCCATGAATTGAACTTGATGGGAATTCAATTCCCATGAAGTTCAATTCATGGGATTTCTGAAAATACGTTTGGATGATTTTTTTTAGTCTGGGGGATTAAATGAAGGAACTGGAAATTTTCAAATTAAAAAGGGTGGAATAACTTACTTAGGGGGAACTTGGATTGCTTTGAAAAACCCAAGAAGTTGAATATCTCAGAAAGTTGGATAGAATATCTGCGTTTGGTTAAAAAAATTCATCTCCAAAAACCCAGGAATTGAACTTCCTGTGAAATACAGGAATTGGAATTACCAAGGGGGTACATGATAAGACAACTTTCACCCTTTTCATACTAATAAAAATCCCTTATTTGTCTCACTATATATATCAAATCCATCATTTTTTCATTTTTCAACCAAACATGTTTCATAAAATCCCAAAAAGTGTAATTCATGGGAAGTAGACTTCCTTGGAATTAAATTCCCGGGAAGTAAACTTCCTACATTTATCCAAACGGGCACTAGGTAAGAGAACTTCCTCCAAATTGGAGGAATTTAACTTCCAAGGAAGTAGAATTCCTGGGTTTTTCGATTTTAAAATTAGCAACCAAACACATATTTTTCACATACTTCCTGGGATTTTCTACTTCCCGGGTTTTTTAATTCCTAACCAAACGAGCACTCACATTAAAAATTATGGAAGTTGAACTTACCTAGTCTCCCTATGTAAGTGAACTTCCTACGATTTGGAGGAATTGAAATACATGGGAAGTTGGATTACTGTATCATTCTGTAAATCAAACACAGTAATATATCTTACTTCCTGAGTTTTTTTTAACTTTTTAAATTTTTAACTGACTAACCAAACGAGGCCTAAATATTTTACTCCGAGTGAGAGGAGCTCGAACCACCTTAATACCTTATGCCCCCTCTCCCTCCGCCCCTATTACTATGCCATTATCAACCATTAATTAAAGATATATAAGCGATAAAATTTAATACAATAATATACATCATCAAGAGAAAAGATAATTAAACAGGAAGAAATAATCAATTTGGACTCGGCTTTGGTTATGTGCGTGGGTGAAGTGTATGGATTCCTTTTGTCGCCGAGGCCAAGAAATCTCGTAAGGATGGAATATCTCTTCAAACCACGCGTTACTCAATTGCTGTATTAATTTTGTATCAACAACAAATTTAAATAATACTACATCTGTTGCAAAATATAAGAGTTTTACTATTTGATGCGTTTTTTTAATATGTATAATACTTTATATAAAAAATTAATAAAAAATAATATTTGATTTAGCTCATTAAAAAAACGTGTCAGGTAGTAAACGCCCTTATATTTTGCAACGGAGGTAGTACGCCGTATCAGAATGTTAATTGCAGTCTGATGTTCAGATTATATTATATCCAGAGGCGGTCCAGGCGGAGCTAGAGGGGATCTTGGGGGGTCACGTGACCGTCCCCTCATCCGACAAATTACCTAGGTGTATTCTCCTCGTTGATAGCTTCGTTTTGATGTATAATACGCTATAATCCAACATCTGATTTAAAAGTTATAAATGTTTGAAAATTGTAGGTGTATTAATCACTTTAATGTTATTTCAATATACTATAATACTTTTATATTTTACTTAAATTGACATTCATATATTATAATTCATCTCGAGAGCTTCGAAACCATATGTAATATTACTTATTTTGAAAATTTGGTAAGAAGTTATGCAAGTTTATTTATTGCATTTTATATCCTTATTTTCGTTTTATATCTTTGTAGTAGTTTGTAATATCATTTGACAGTAGATTATACTATCGAACACATTGTGTGTTTTACGATTTTTTCTCGATTTTATTGTTTAGTACTATGGTGAGCCATCTACCATAAGAAGTAGAAACTAGAAATTAAGTCTATCCCTCCTAAACCTTGTTTTATCTTTGCTTGTAGATAAAAGAAAATGGAAGAAGGGACGATGACAACCCAAACATACATACTTTCACCTAGTGCTGCACTTCTTAAGGGTTTGAGAGATATTTGGCTTTTATACCTGGAGTGTACCACGTAGTAGGTCGAGAGTATACTTCCCATAGTTGGCTCAAAAGGCAATACTTTTGCCGCTACATTCGATTCCGGCGCGAATCGGTTTATCGGGATGAAGTGCTGCTGGATTTTCCGTATGAGGTTTGGAAGGCTGGACAAGGGCCACCTAAACTTTACATGTCGTTCTTAATCAACACACAAGAGATCCCGAAGGCTAAAGCTCGAGGCACAAACCCTCCTGATTGCTATCAATTTGCAATTAGTCTGAGAGGCCTTTGTCGCTGCAAATTAAACTCATATACATATATATCCTTGAAACTTTGTAGCTCCGTCCCGGATTATATCATCCTATTCCTCAAGTCATAACCATTTTTTTTAATGTTACAAGATTATGTTATGTCCCTAGTATTAGGGGTTTAGGGTATAAATACCCTTAGAGGTTGTAATTGGGGGTTATCCAAGTAATAATCAAATTGTTTACCTAATCTCTATCTCTCTCTCTATCTTCTATTCTCGTTCTCTCTATCCTTTTTCTCTATCTCATCTGTCTAATTTCCCATCCCCTTCCTTTGTTCGTCAATCCTTCAATAAGCTTCCATGGAAGCTTAACATGTCCATTCCTTCGGGACATAACAGATGGTATCAAGAGCAAATCGTTTCTCAATTCCGCAAACCACAAATTTTTTTTTTCCAGATTAATTAGATTGAATCAATCGTTCGAGATCTTATACATAACCGCTAATTGATTTGATACTTAATGATAGCATGCATTTAGGTAGGCATAATAGGTTGCATTTAGCTTATTTAAGATGCATTTCATCCATGATTTGATTACAATTTGCATATTTGCTCTCTATGTTGGTGGAATCGGAATCTACACGCTTTTATTGATTATTTCAGGTAATCGTGGATCCGAGGAGGAGACATGGGTTCATAACGCATTGGATGAGAATGTCTAGTTGATCGAAGAAGCTTACATGAAGATCTCAAGAGGTCCTGAGAAGAAGAAGCGAACCTAAACGAAGAACAAGTCTGCAGAAGTTGTCGCCAGACATGCTGAACTTGTTTTGCACTTTCTGGAGGCCTCGGTTGTCCGATCGACTATTATGACCATGCGTTGGAAAGCTCTTTCAGAGAGCTACAACTTTCATGTTGACGTCGAGAGCTAATTCGAGACGGAATTTTCGGGAAAACCCAATGCAGCGCCCGCCGCAAAAGTTGCCGCGCCCGCCGCTGTCACCTGCGGTGCCCGCCGCCAGAGGGCCGATTTCAGCTGCGCCCGCCGCTGCTCCTGTGCCGCGCCCGCCGCACCTCTTGCCGCGGCCGCCGCACCTCTGCCGCGCGCCGTTTTAGTTTAAGAAAACCCTAGTTTTTAGTTGTTTCCTTTTGGGCCGACTTTGGATGTTTGTTTTAGGCTTTTTATGTTATTTTTCTTTATCATTCATTCTATTCATTGAACACTGAGACAATTAGAGAGAGAGCGATGTTCGCCATGGGCGACTAAAACTCTCTTCGTTCTCCTTACAATTTGAAGCTTTATTTGGATTGATTGTGAGTTTCTAAATCTTGTTCCTTGTTTCCTATATTGAATGTTTCGACTTCTTTGTGCTTGAATGTTTGATTGTTTTATTCTATCTCGACTGATCAACTTGGTAGAATCAATTCAATTGCTAGGGTTTTGTAGATTCCTGATTGCGAACCTTAACCCAAGTGGCAAACTTGTTCCTTTAGGGCTGATTGAACTAATTGAATGAGTAGGAAGTTGAATGTGTTGTTAAATCCTTCTTTAGGGACTGCAAATACCTTGGTCAATCTCTGAACTTAAAGCTATCAATTGGGTTAAATCCTTCTTTAGGGACTGTTCGATTGATAAGGGTTTCTAGGACTGATTGGACTAGTAACTATATTAGGTCGGGACAAGGGCATTCATAGGAAACCTAAAAGGACAAGAGGAAGTTACAATATCAATTCAACCAAATAAAGTGGATAGTTGTAGGTAGAGCGATCTTCTCTAATTTGTTTTGCATTATTTGTTTATATTTTATTTTGTTTTCTTTTCAATCTCAATCAACCAAAACCCCCCTTTCTACTAATTGGTAAATACACTTTGCAAAGGAATACTTGATTCTCTGTGGGATCGACCTCTTACTTGCTTGCTATACTAGTTTGTAGGTTTGAGTTTTATTTTGATACGGTTTACAGACGACTAAAAACCGCTCATCAAATTGGCGCCGTTGCCGGGGAATCAAGTTTATTTCTTTGTTGTGTGTATTTATTAATTTTTGTTTATATATCTAACTTTGTTGTGAACCTATCTTACGGTTCACAACCCCCTTGCTACTAACTTTTTAAGATGTTGAGATTGTTGCAGTTTGAAGGTGAGAACTTTCACCAATATTTCACTAGATTGCATGAGTATGTTAATGACCTTGGTTCATGGGGTTATCAATATGGTGTACGGGAGATGTGTGTTTGCATATTTGATGGGATGAATGCTGAAACACGGAATCTTGCTGAGTCCATGAGTAATGGAGGCCTATTGGATATGGGACTCTTTGAGATTTGGGATTTTTTCTACAACATGAGTCGACAGGTTGAGCAGGAAGTATCAATCCGAACTCTCACACAAGTGTTGCAGCAGTTAGAGGAAAGAAACATGAGCCGAATCGGAAAATTGGAGGAACAAATGAACCAACTCATTCAAATTCTAAGTGCAAAAGGTGAGAAAGAAAGGAGCTTCGAAGAAGAAGATGAGGAATTGGTTGCAGACAACGATAGTTTCTTAGATGATGGAGGAGAGGGTCTAGTGCTTCCTGACTTGGAATCTCATGAGTCGACGCATGAGGTTACATGTGATGTGTCTCCTACTCCATCTGCACCATCCATTCTAATCTCGCCCATTGATGAACCAGGTCTAGAGCCATCAGCTGAGGCTAAAGAGGTAATAAAGGTAAACTTTTGCAATTTTGAAGTTAATGGTGTATATGTTGATCCTTTTGATTGCTATTTTGAAAAGCCACCAGCGGAACTGTGTTGGTGGTATCATATTCCTTCTGCAGAGAGTCATGCTAGACTCTTTGATAGATTGAAAGGGTTCGTGAGTTCCACATTTTATGCTTTCAATTTATTGTGCTATGATGTGCCTTGTAAGATGTGTGCACAGGAATATGATAGGCTACTGAGGGCTTTGACAATGTCTGAGAAATAAGGTCTTGAGATTGAGAATAAGTCAAGCCAATGACATTAAAGAGAGGCGCTTCTCGGGAGGCAACCCGAGGTAAGCTTTAGTTATTTCAATTCCTAGTTAGCTAGTTTTCTTTAACCCGACGCGCGCAATGCTCAGATCCGACCTATATCGCCCCTTCCACCACATTGTGAGTATTTCATTCATCTCTTTCTCTATGTTTTTATTTTTTGTTGTCTTTTATGTTTCATTGAGGACAATGAAAGGTTTAAGTGTGGGGGAGGGATTGCATTGCATATAGATAGAATTTGCATATCATGTTTACTTATGTTATCATGTTTATTTATGTTGTCATGTTTATTTTTATTCATATACTGCATTTAAAAAAAAAAAAATTTATTATTATTATTTAATTTCGAAAATTAGTAGAATTAGAGCATCATTGCATTTAAGTGTTATTAAATACCCATCTGACTTAGTTTGTCCTCTATTTTAAATTTCAAGCATGATTCATAAAAATCCCATGGAGTTCTGGATGTTTTGATTTTTGTCTGTATTTGATTTTTGTGGAACATGAGCTAGCAAATATAATTGAGCATGTATGATTGAGCTAAAGTATGATTGAAGTCCTAAAAACATGACCCTGTGAGGATGTTTGGCCTTATTTGAATTCTTTTGCTCAATTGTGTGAATTACTCGCCTAGTGTTGCTACCTCTTGATATTGACTGCAGTATCTATTTTTGAAGACCGATGCACATGTTTGTTGCTTGCGGAGTTTATGTTTATATTTTGAGTCTTTTTATTTCATTTTATGCATACTTAGTGAATAAGGTGGCAATGGTTGATGCACTGAGTAACCGGGTCTACGCATGACACCCATGGGTATGATTCGCGCAAAAAGGTGTTGAAAACTATCCACTAGGAAAGAAAGCTTGATCATTGAGTAACCAGGTTCATTCATGACACCCATGTTTGCAACTCGCGTCAAAAGGTGTTCAAGTGGACTTCATATTAATAGTTGAGGTGTTGATAGACCGGGGCCATTCATGACACCCATGTTTGCGCTTCGCGTAAGGAAAGCACCAAGACAAGAAAAAGAAAAAAAAAAAGAGAAAGAAAGACAAAAAAAAAAAAAAAAAAAAAGTGTTGAATTTTATTTTCTTTATTGTGTCCCGCAAGTAATGACATTTCGGTAGTTAATTGGTGATATGGGGGTCAATGTCTATGAGCTTAGTGCATTATTGGTTTGAGTTGAGAGTTGTATTTAAAAGCCTAAACACATGAGTGAAACACATATTTCGGGTGAGGTTGGATGATGTCTACTTCTAAGCTTTGATCACTGGAATACATGCTATGACGTTTGTTTGCTTGGTTTATGTTTTCACCTGCTATGATGTTGCTTTTTGATGAGGTTGAAACTTGAAGGGATTTCCTGTGGGATGCGTTGATTCATGTTCATTCTATCATTGCTTGAGGACAAGCAAAGGTTAAGTGTGGAGGAGTTTGATAGCATGCATTTAGGTAGGCATAATAGGTTGCATTTAGCTTATTTAAGATGCATTTCATCCATGATTTGATTACAATTTGCATATTTGCTCTCTATGTTGGTGGAATCGGAATCTACACGCTTTTATTGATTATTTCAGGTAATCGTGGATCCGAGGAGGAGACATGGGTTCATAACGCATTGGATGAGAATGTCTAGTTGATCGAAGAAGCTTACATGAAGATCTCAAGAGGTCCTGAGAAGAAGAAGCGAACCTAAACGAAGAACAAGTCTGCAGAAGTTGTCGCCAGACATGCTGAACTTGTTTTGCACTTTCTGGAGGCCTCGGTTGTCCGATCGACTATTATGACCATGCGTTGGAAAGCTCTTTCAGAGAGCTACAACTTTCATGTTGACGTCGAGAGCTAATTCGAGACGGAATTTTCGGGAAAACCCAATGCAGCGCCCGCCGCAAAAGTTGCCGCGCCCGCCGCTGTCACCTGCGGTGCCCGCCGCCAGAGGGCCGATTTCAGCTGCGCCCGCCGCTGCTCCTGTGCCGCGCCCGCCGCACCTCTTGCCGCGGCCGCCGCACCTCTGCCGCGCGCCGTTTTAGTTTAAGAAAACCCTAGTTTTTAGTTGTTTCCTTTTGGGCCGACTTTGGATGTTTGTTTTAGGCTTTTTATGTTATTTTTCTTTATCATTCATTCTATTCATTGAACACTGAGACAATTAGAGAGAGAGCGATGTTCGCCATGGGCGACTAAAACTCTCTTCGTTCTCCTTACAATTTGAAGCTTTATTTGGATTGATTGTGAGTTTCTAAATCTTGTTCCTTGTTTCCTATATTGAATGTTTCGACTTCTTTGTGCTTGAATGTTTGATTGTTTTATTCTATCTCGACTGATCAACTTGGTAGAATCAATTCAATTGCTAGGGTTTTGTAGATTCCTGATTGCGAACCTTAACCCAAGTGGCAAACTTGTTCCTTTAGGGCTGATTGAACTAATTGAATGAGTAGGAAGTTGAATGTGTTGTTAAATCCTTCTTTAGGGACTGCAAATATCTTGGTCAATCTCTGAACTTAAAGCTATCAATTGGGTTAAATCCTTCTTTAGGGACTGTTCGATTGATAAGGGTTTCTAGGACTGATTGGACTAGTAACTATATTAGGTCGGGACAAGGGCATTCATAGGAAACCTAAAAGGACAAGAGGAAGTTACAATATCAATTCAACCAAATAAAGTGGATAGTTGTAGGTAGAGCGATCTTCTCTAATTTGTTTTGCATTATTTGTTTATATTTTATTTTGTTTTCTTTTCAATCTCAATCAACCAAAACCCCCCTTTCTACTAATTGGTAAATACACTTTGCAAAGGAATACTTGATTCTCTGTGGGATCGACCTCTTACTTGCTTGCTATACTAGTTTGTAGGTTTGAGTTTTATTTTGATACGGTTTACAGACGACTAAAAACCGCTCATCACTTAACAAATTAATTAACAAACAATCATTTAGAAAGTTTTCATTTTTGATAACCGATCATAAGCTTTCAGAAGTTTTTTTTTTTTTTTTTTGAATACAAGGAAAGGAATTAAGACGGTGCAATCCTAACGAAGAAAGCGCCATCTTAGAGCGTCCTTCCGGACGAGATCCTCCAACATCGGATCAGCAAGAAGAGCGTCGTCGGCAGGGATGCTGTAAGCCAGGTGCGCGACCCTATCAGCAACAACATTGGATTCCCTGAAAATATGACGAATGGAAAACGAATCAAAAGCAGAAACAATGGAATGGATATCTGATAAAACTAGATCAATGCTCCAAGGGCATGTCCAAATATCAAGTAAGGAATTGACAATCTGCAGATTATCCCCCTCAACAAGGAGATGGCGAATCCCCAACTCTCGGGCACGTAAAACCCCATTCCGAAGGGCCAAAGCTTCGGCGAACACAATAAAAGTATTATTACAGCGGCCCGAACCGGCAGAAACCACCAAGGCCTCCGAATTCCTAATTATGAAACCGTATGATGCGTCTCCAGACAACCTGAAGGAGCCATCAAAATTGAGCTTAAAAAACGGTGCTGGAGGGGTATCCCAACGTGCTTTCAACCTTTGACCTGAACCTGTCGTAGCAGTTGTCCGCCTGTTCCCAGGCATATCAGTATGTTTTTCCTGAAAGGATTGAGTTGCAAGGTCGTACCGTGAGGCTTCAAACCAGCTATGTTTGGTAGTGTTGATATGAATGCGGACTTGATTTACATTGACGTTCTGCATATGTCCAAATGTCACCTGATTCCTAAAGAACCAAATAGCCCACCAAGAGTAAAAAAGGTCATATGAAACAGTAGTAGAATAGTTTAAGTGGATGTCATTAAGCACCACGTTTGGTTTTTGAGCATCGAAATTGTAAGTTTGCAACTTGTGCTTGTATTGTGGAATAAGAGAAAGAACTTCTTTTGTGAACGGGCAATCCATAAGGAGGTGGTGCAACGATTCACAAAAGGAGTCACAGAGGACACAACTCATAGGCACCCCAACATGGGATATCTGTAACCGTTGTTTGGTTGGTAAGCTATTCGTGGCAATTTTCCAAAGGAAATGTTTCAGTTTAGGAGGAATTTTTAAATCCCAAATCCAATTGCAATTGAAATGGTTATCCATTGTGTTCTTGTTAACAATTTTGGTAGCAGATTTTGTTGAAAACCATCCTGTAGAATTGGGTCCCCAATATAGACGATCCGTTAAGGGAGAAATTGGTATAGGAATATCTCCAATCTGAGAAATAATAGTTGGGTTTATAATCCCGTTAAGGTCTGTAGCAAGCTTGTGTAAATTCCAAGAGTTGTTAGAAATGAAACGGTCAACCTTCCAGTTAAGGTGGTCATCCAGAAGAGGACGATCCACACTAAACACAAGAGGAGTTTCCAAAACCCAGTTATCATGCCAGAAATCAACATCCGTACCATTACCAATAGACCAACGAAGTCCTTTTTCAAAAATAGGGCGTAATAAGCACAGCTTACCCCATTGCCAGGACGTGCTATCTTTTTTGTTGTATTTTCTTATAGAAACCCCTTTTAGATACTTTGCTGACACAACCTTAACCCAGATATTATTGGGCTCAGCCAGAATTTTCCACAGGAGCTTTAACTGCAATGCTATGTTCATTGTTTCTGCTTTGTACAAGCCCAAACCCCCATTAAGGGTGTCAGTACAGATTCTATCCCAGCTTATCAAAGGTGTGTACCTTTCGTGTTTATTCCAAAAGAAACTACGATAGATTTTATCCAACTCTGAAAGTATTCCAGCTGGGAGCATGAAAGACTGCATAAGGAAGACCGGTTGGGCACTTAGATTAGCTTTGATTAAAACCTTGCGTCCTTCCGCAGAGATTGAAGAAGCCTTCCACTTCGTGAGTTGTTTCTTTGATTTTAGGACAACGTCCGAAAAGGTGTCTTTATTGACCCTACCGTTGATGATTGGGCACCCCAGATACTTTTCCATAGATGTTGAACTGCCCACACCAAGGTGTGATGAGATCATTGCTTTAATGATATTAGTGGTATTACCGGACACCTGAAAGGAAGATTTGTGGTAGTTGATTTTTTGTCCTGAAAGGCGACAATAGTTGTTAAGTATTGAGGTAATAGTATTGCAAGCAGAAGCAGAGGCTTTAGAAAATAGCATCATGTCATCGACGAAGGCAAGGAATGGAATAGTAGGGCCGGTTTTCGTAATGGGAAATCCAATGTTGTCATTCGTCATTGATTCATGTTGAAGAGACAGAGCGAGGAACTCAGAGGCTATAATAAATAGCAATGGGGACAAAGGATCCCCTTGACGCAGCCCCCGCTGAGGGAAAAACTGCTTCGTAGGAGCATCGTTAATTAGGATGGAGTAGGAAACCGTCGAAACGCATTCCATGATCCAGGTAATGAAGATATTGTTGAAGATGGAGGTACCGCCTCCGTCGATGGAGAGGATCCGGGCCTTGGCGGCGGCGACGAGACTCATAGTTGTTGTTGAGCCACTGCTGCTCGAGCTTGGTGAAAATTTCGAGGGTGACTTTGCTGAGCTCCATTAAAAGATCAATCTTTGGGAGTGTCGGCAAAGGAAAAGATATGATCGAAGAAATTTAGCAATCAGTGTAAAGAGGAATTAAATAAAGATGAATGTGAGTTTGTACGGCCGAAGACAAATTGAGTTTGCCTGAAGGCGGTTTTGTGTGGCCGATATGGGGTTTGGCCAACGAAAGGCAAGACCAAAAGGCCGACATGGTTTTGGCTGAAATTTGGTTGGCAAAAGCCAAAATTTTGGTTAGTGTGGAAGGCAAGCGGAAGCGGTTTTGTAATGGGGCCAGAGCCAAATTTAGAAAAATCGGAAGCGGTTTTGTGGTGGCCTATGCCGTTGAATATGTTTCTTGGCAACATGTCGGAACATTGGTTTGTGCCAAGAGTTGGAGGATAGTTGCCCGGAGACGGAAATTGGAGGACCAAAACCGTTAGGCTAAAAGCTCAGATACCATGTTAAGTATTGGTGTAAATGAACACATCTTCTATTAATTTACCAAAGAGAATATATATATATATAAAAAAGCTAGTACTATCTCTCTAGGGAAACGATGGCGAACGGCGAGAGTCATCGGCGATCAAAGTTCACCTTCTTCCTCTCCGGTGTAGGGCTCTGGGAGCCAGAGAGACTCGCCGATTCCGTGCGAGATTCGCTGTGACCGGATTAGCAACAGGTTGGGATTTTTTAGGTTTTCTGGTTGAAGAATCTGTTAGGGTTTGGTGTTGAGGCAGGCTAGGGTTCGAATGGAAGGGGGCGAAAATATACATCTTACACGGGACGAGAGTGAGGCGGAAGAGATCGGAACAGAAATTTCGACGACGGGAGGACTGAATAGGGTGCCAATACTCATAGGCTCGTTGAAGACGACACACCCTTTCAATTCCTATGCGCTGAACACAGTTATGAAAAGTGCATGGAAGGTTAGAAAGGGATATCACTTTAGAGAATTGTCATCGAATGTATTCTCTTTTCAGTTCAACGATCGTGCAGAGAAGGATAGGGTGTATAAAGGTGGACCATGGGCTTTTGATCGAGCCCTACTGGTGCTGCGTGAACCGGGACATGAGCAACCGTCGAAGATGAAGTTCGAAGAGGCGCCACTCTGGGTCCGACTGTATGATCTTCCATTTGGTGCAATTAAAAAAGAAGTCGTGGAAAAGTTAGGAGCAAGAATTGAAAGAGTGATGGAGGTGGATGAAGGGACGGTGGAGATCTGTGGCAAATTTGTCCGGTTAAGGATTATGTTGGATATCACTAAGCCTTTGAGAAGGGGGGTGATGGCCACAATAGGAGGGAAGACACTCTAGATTGTTATAAAGTACGAAAGACTCCCGAACTTATGTTACTCGTGTGGGCGGATAGGGTATGTGGAATTGGATTGTGATCAGGAGGATGCGAAGCAATATCATAACGAATATGGTGATTGGCTGCGAGCGTCTCCAATGAAGGCAATGGACAGAGGGAGGGGGGAGTACAAGAAGGCGGGGGCGAAAGGGGGAGATGGGAGAGATGGCGAGGAAAGAACAGAGAGTGGGCGGGATAACACTCTAATGAGAGGAAGGAGATCGTTAGGAGAAGAGCTGGGGGAAAACGACAGTGATGAGGGAGATGTGGACACTGGGAAAGGTCTTAGTGAGAATCAATTAGGGGTAGAGGAGCAGCTCAGGCGGGTGGGATTGGAAGGAGGAGTGGCAGTGATTGGAAAAACTAGAGAGGGAGGGGAAGGAATAAAAAAGAAAGGACCGTTAGGGAGTGACAACGAGAAGGGGGAGAGGGAGGAGGGGCTGAGTGGGGGAGGGGATGAGACGGGGGAAAGGGTAGAAAGGGGTATAACTGGAGGGAAGAAGAGATCTTGGAAGAGAGATGCTAGAGGGGATCTGAGAGCGAGAAGAACAATGAGGGAGGGGGAAATAAGATTGCCAAGGAGAGGGAGCAGCAGCTCAGCAGGAAAAGGAAGGAGGGTGATGAGGAGGACCTAATGGTGATAAATGGTGAGAGTGACGAAAAGAGAAGGAAAATGATGTTGGGGGACGAACCAACTTCGATATCGGTGGGAGAGACGGGACGTCTCTCTTGCCGGAAGCCATGAATATAATAAGCTATAATTGCCTGGGTTTAGGGGGGACTCAGGCAGTTAATAAACTCACCGAGCTGGTGAGGAGGGAGGCCCCGAAGGTGGTGTTCTTGATGGAAACCAAGAGCACGACAAAGCGGATGGAGTTCATTCGAAGGAAAATAGGGATGTGGGGGTGTTTCACAGTTGAATGCATTGGGAAGTCGGGGGGTCTATGTATGTTATGGACGGATGAGGTGGTGGTGAATGTTAAGACCTACACGAGACACCACATTGATGTTGAGATTGGCTATGAAGCGAAGTTATGGAGGTTTACGGGCATGTATGGATGGCCTAATAGAGCGGAAAAGCGACACACATGGGGTTTGATAGAGCGGCTCCATGAGGATGATCATGAAGGGTGGATTTGTGCGGGAGACTTCAATCAGGTGATTAGTCGAGAAGACAAGGAAGGGGGTGCGTCTGTTGATGTGGGGATGATTCTCGAGTTTAGAGAGGTGCTCGAAAAGTGTGGTTTAGATGAGATACGGTATGAAGGCAATAGGTTCACGTGGGATAACAGGAGAGAAGGGGATCAGTTTATCCAAGAAAGATTGGATATGGGGTTTGCAAACACTCAGCTAAGGGAGCTGTATCCGGATATCCGAGTTAGCCATTTACAGTGGACGGGATCGGACCATGTTCCGATCGTAATCAGAATGAGGTGATTAGTCGAGAAGACAAGGAAGGGGGTGAATGTATGCCTTATGAAATGAAACTGTTATGCTTAGATGATGCTAAATAATAGATGATTTGGTTTTGCTAAAAAAAAAAAACCCAAAGAGAATATATAGAGCATTACAATGGTGATGGAGATAGTGGAGATAGAGGTGGAGTGAATTACTCTAACCAACATTGACTTATTCTAAACCTAAATATTAGAAATAATTAAACTATTCAAATCCTAAATAATACTGTAATAATATAAATAACTATTATTTTCCTAATATAATAAGTTCAACAAATAAGCATAACTTGAGCTTCAATATCACGAGTAAGTATGTATATAGGAGTTCTACGTAGGTCAATTGATTAGCATGCGCTTCAGCTCAGTTCGAAAATGTTTGACTTGAGTTTGTTCATTTATTAAATGAGCCAGGGTATATATAAACACACTTTGTTGCCCGAGTCTAAATTAAGGCTCAATTCGAACTCGACTTATTTTTAAATAAGTTTAAGAGATCCGACTTGATATTCACATAAACAAAATATCAGCAAGCACACGCTCACGACACCGACTTCCAGAGTCGATATACAACTTTTAGCCAAAAACACCTACCAATTCAAGAAGCCGACCGTCTCGTGATCGTACACTTAACGATATTTTATCCGTGCATATATATACTAGCCCCTAATCGATACACAGGGCCGGCCCTGAGCAAGTGCAAAGTGTGCACTTGCCCAGGGCCTCAAAATCTAATGGGTCTCAGGTGTTTTGGCCCAAGGGTATATTTGTAAAAAAAATAATCTGTGAACACACGCTCCTCTCACTCTCTCAGGGTTAATTGAAAGCGGAGCGGAGATACAGAGAGAAAAAGAAGCACGCTTTTACGCCCCCTCGCCTCTTTGTCTTCTCCAACTCCATTAATTCTCCCTCAGAGACCTTCAATGCTCTTCCCTTCTTCAAGATTTATCGAAATCTAAGCCAATAATGGTGGTTCAACGGATCTATCAAGGCTCTACAAAGGCATGGTCCGGCCTTGGGAGGTTCACGGGTTCGGTTGACACTCGACTGTCCGGCTTGGCGGTTTCATTGGTGTCCGATTTTGGCGTTTTGTAGAGTCAGTCGCCGGAGGTCTAGGCCCCATTCCGACCGCCACGCCGCCCACACTCCAGTCCGGTCGATTCAGGTTGCACAGTAGTGTTGCCGCCGCAGCCATCAAGTAATTTGGTTTAGGATTGATTAATGATTGTTAGGATTTCTATATACTGTAATTTTGTCTCTAAGTCTCTTCAAGTTTGGTTCCAAAATTTCATAGGATTTTTAGGGATTTTATGTAATTTGGTTCCGGTAATTTGGTTCCAATTCAGCCCAATCATTGATAAATATTTAGCCTAGGATTTCTCTGTAATTTGGTTCCAAACAGCCATAAGATTTTATTTTTGTTTCTAACTTATAGTTTGTCCAATTGTTTATGCAGGTTCAATTGTGTGATTTGTGTTCCGTACTTCGTTGCCCAATCAATTGTGTGATTTCTTAATACCAAGTTGTTTCACTCCTTTTAGCATGAATTTTTTTTTATTGCATTTAGTTGTTGGAAGTTTGACAAATTTTCAATTAATCATGTCTTGTCGATTTAGAAAATTTGAATCCGACCGTTAATTAAGTCTCAAAAAGGAGCTCTTAATAAATTTGTATTGAGAGAACCACAAAATAATGTATGAAATCCTATCAATGTGGTTGAGCAAACCAATTTGGAAAATACTACTGGTGATGTGGTTAATTAAGCTAATTCAGTGTAAATTTCATTTAAATTTTTTGTCGAAAGAGGTATTGCACAGGGCCTCCAAAACCCATTGGCCGGCCCTGTCGATACACTAGGTAAAATGATATAGTGTATTAGTGTGATTCAATTCTTGTTATATAAAATATAAAAGATATCATTAGTTATTTTTGTTATACTTTACAAAATTTTCATTGAAATTAGTAGTAGCTTGTTTTCGATTTTTTTTTTTAAAAAAATAACAGTTGGAAATATAATAAATAACAATATGTTTATTAGTCCCTCTAACCCATGGGTAGGGGTGTTATTCGAGCCGAACGAGCCGAGTTTGACGTGTTCAAGCTTGTTCGTTTTTTAAACGAGCTCGAGTTCGAGCCAAGCATAATTTTTAAACGAGCTTTTTATTTTGTTCAAGCTCGGCTTGTTTAGGAAATGAACGAGCTCGAGTCGAGCTTTTTTCGAGCTTTAAGTAGTTCTACTTGGTTATAACATGTTAACTTAAAGGAAATTTTAGAAATTCCATAAAATTCGAGCTTTCAACCGAGTTTAAAATTTTGTTAAAGCTCGACTTGTTTAAATAAGTAAACGAGCTCGAGTCGAGCTTTTTAGAGCCGAGCTCGAGCTGCTAAAAAATTAGTAGTATGTAGCTAGGTAATCTGAAAAATTATACTAAGGAGTAAGGATTACCACAAACAAATAATTGAAATGTGATGTTATTGTTTCCACTGGGTATAAAGTATACAAATTGGTGGGAATCGGACAAATTCCTGACCCTTTGGGTTGGATCAATCTAGCCTAGCTAGTACGTAGCTAAGTTATTCGCATATTCAGAGATTTATGACATTTACCATTAAAATATTCAAATTCGTCGATCTTTCGTGTGGATGCCACACTCCTTCCATTTTTTTTTTGAAAAAAAATTATTGAAACGATCAGGCCGGGTACTTATTAAATATTTTTAATATTAATTGCTAACTGCTAATAAATTAATAAACCAGTGTGCTTAGATCATCGATAAAATGTACGTTCAAAGTAGTAAAATTGATATTCAGGGGAGGTTTATTTCTCCATTAATCAGCCTGTCAATTAAAACACGGCACTTCCTTGATTCTTGATTGTGTTTATAGTTAATTGGTGTATAAGTTCACTTCTTTGAGCTTGACTAAAAATAAATATGGTTCAATTTTTAAATAAATCAAATATAAATATATTTCTTCTCATATGAGTTGAGAGTTCGAATCAGGAAAAAGTTATGTTTCAATTTGTTCATCTATTAAATGAGCTCGTATTGGGCTAAATAGTGGATCCTAACCTTATAATAATAATAATAATAACAATAATAATGTCTTATAATAATAATAATAATAATAAATCGATATAAAAGCAAGTCCAACAGTTTTGGTAAAAAATATCTAAAATAGAGATTAAAATATCAAAATCTCTAAAAAAAAATTCACTTCGCATTTATTAAAGATATTTAATTCTACATTTCTAAAAACTTCATTTAAGCTTAATTCTAATATTTAGCCTCACATTTTTTAATAAATTTATAAAAATAATTATATTTTTATTACTAGTAAGTATGAAATTATATTTTTTCTATATTATCCATGAAAATCTGGGGTTATGTCATTAAATTCAATATAGGGACAAAAGAACATTAAATTATAGAGATCAACTTCTCTTCTTATAAATTTAGAGATTTTTTTCCCTCTCTCTACCAATTTCTCTATTTTAGAGATGAATTTGGAGAAGCTGTTAGGAAGAAAAAATGGTTTTTTTCTCTAAAATCTCTTATTTTCTCTATTTTAGCAAAACTGTTGGGTTTGCTCTAAGCTAATGCGTGAATTGCCTTTACAATCATTTATATACAAAGTGAATACGAGTAATTGGCATTTATTCGGCTCAAATAATTAAAAGCCTATTGATGTAATAATGAGTCTTGAAACTCTTTTATTTAATTTGGATTTTCTTTTATTATCTAAGATTAAAAAAACACTTTAAACACGTATGGACTCGTTTGGATTAAATTTTGAAAATATAAAAAGAAAGAAAATGAATTTAATCCATTTATAGTTTAAAATATATTTGAGTCCTTAATTATTTTATGGGGTGATTACTAGAATGTCCTAATTTTTGGACCTTATAAGGAAAAAGGCTCCCACCCTCTCCATATTTGCAAAACGTCCACCAATTTTCTGACACTGCTGAAACGAACTTGCTAACTTCTGTTTCAGCAGTTTTTTTTTTCGCTTTTTTTCGGTTTATTTTTTCGCTTTTTTTTCGGTTTTTTTTTCTCGCATTTTCAGAGTTGCTGAAACCCCTGTGCCACCCTTTGTTTCAGCAGTTTTTTTTTCCACTTTTTTTTCATTTTTTTTTTCCGCGTTTCCAGAGTTGCTGAAATCCCTGTGCCACCATCCGTTTCAGCAGTTTTGTTTTTCTTTTTTTTTTCATTTTTTTTTCCGCGTTTCCAGAGTTGCTGAAATCGGGGTTTCAGCATCAACAACGTTGCTGAAACCGTGGGCTTAGCATCAACAACGTTGTTGAAACTGGGGTTTCAGCATCAACAACAGTGCTGAAATCGGGATTTCGGCATCAACAACAGTGCTGAAATCGGAGTTTCAGCAACTCCGGTTTCGACAACGTTAAAAAAAAACAATAACGCGAATGGTACTGATTTCCATAACTTCACTTTCACTATTCAAAAGCAAGCACAATTGATACAAGATGAACACCAATTATGCTGCAAAACAACAGTTCAATTCATACTCTTCAAATAGCTTCACCTTCACTGATCAAAAGTTCATACTCTTCAAATAAGAATCTCGACAAAAACTACAGTGAAGTAAAGGAATCCGGAAGTCGCAACAACTGGAAAAAACCTGGACAGTGTGAGACTGGATGCTAAAGACTCATCCAGTATCGGAAGGCAAAACAACTAGTGGATGCTAAGGACACGCCACGACCGCACATCGGAGACGCCATTGGAGGCAGAGGACGGGGGATCCAGATTCGGCGGCGAAATAGGACCCGAACTACACACCGCGAGAGGCCGATTGTGGATCCAGGGATCGAGATCGAGATCGGAAACAAGGTCGCATCTGCTAAAATCGGAGGGACGCTGATTCCATGGCCAAATCGCAAACGACAGGCCGCATCTTCCTCCACCGCCACCGTCGTTGCCTGTCGCGGAGCACGATGAGGCGGATCTTGCGGTGGTCGTTCCCGCCGCTGTCTCCTGCGAAGCCGATTGAGGAAGGAGATGGAGGACGAGGAAGGAGACGGAGGAGCCGGTTGAGGATTTGGGTTTCTTTTACCTTTTGGTGCTGAATCGGAGAGGGATCAAGGAGAGGGATAAGGAGATATGAGATTAGGTTTAGAGGGTAATTTTGTCCAGAAAATTTTTGATGGACAAATCCCCAATTTGACTAGGGTGGGAGACACTCCCTCATTTAGGCCCAAAAAATAGGCCCGTTGGGCAAATTTTCTCTTATTTAATAAGAAGGTAACCGTTATTGCTGTTGAGAAATAAAATCTTTCGAGATCGGCAGGTGGAAATCGATTGGAATGCAACCCTAGTGTGAACACATATAGATACCAGTCCAAATATTACTAAACTAACTCATATTTTAATTAATTAACGAAAAGAGCCCTCCCACTCACAAAAACGATAATACACGCCCCACATGCAATCTCCCTCCCTCTAGCTACTAGCTAGTACCATACCAATTCCACGTGGAATTAATATTTTTATATTTTATTTTTAAAAAGCCTGAAATTAATTTATAACGTAAATTATCTGTACAAGCAATTTCAATTGTAAACCCTAAAGAAATAAATTCCTTTCACAACAACGTCTATAAATTCAACCCCTTGGGAGTGTGCTCTCCACACGCCTCTCTCATTTTCCCCCAATCGGTCATAAACTTCATCGATTAATCGATCAATTCCATTTCAATGGCTTCCGATCTCGCAAAATCCCCGGCATCCTTAGATGTCGAGTCCGGAGCCGAAATCGCCGTCTCGGCGGCTTCCTCCCAACGCGCGCAGTGGCTCCGAGCGGCGGTGCTGGGGGCAAACGACGGACTCCTCTCCACCGCGTCTCTCATGATCGGCGTCGGCGCCGTGAAGAAAGACTCGAAGACGATGATCCTGGCCGGGATCGCCGGACTGCTCGCCGGAGCCTTCAGCATGGCGATGGGGGAGTTCGTCTCCGTGTATTCCCAATACGATATCGAGCTCGCTCAGCTCGTCCGGGAGAACGCGGCGAAGAACGGGACCCGGCGGGAGCTGGAGGAGCGGAAGCGGGAGCTGCCGAGCCCGCTGCAGGCGGCCGCGGCGTCGGCGGTGGCGTTCGCGCTTGGGGCGGCCATCCCGCTCCTTGCGGCGGCTTTCATAAAGAGCTACGCGGCGAGGATCGGGGTGGTGGTGGGGACGGTGAGCATCGCGCTTGTGGGGTTCGGGTGGATGGCGGCGGTTCTGGGGAAGTCGCCGCCGGTGAGATCGGCGCTTAGGGTTTTGTTCGGAGGGTGGGTGGCAATGGGAGTCACGTATGGGTTGACAAAGCTGGTGGGGTCCACTGGGATATAATCATAATTATAAAATTATAATATAAATGGGTCAAATAAAGAGGAGTTTTTACATTTTTAGAGTTTGTAGACTGAATTTGGTGGTTAATTTAATTAAGATGGGCGTGTGTGGATATCCCTCCAATATAAACTATGGATGTTCATAATTTGTAACAGGGGATTCAGCACATGTAATATATTTTGAACCACAAAGATCAAGTTTGTTTTTTTGTTTTGTTTTGTTTTTGCCTTTATATATACTTAAATATATCTTCAATAGATTACCATTGAATAATCAAATGGTTCATCTAATCTAAGGGTGAAATTGAATTAGCAAAGTGTTTTCCTAAATAGAAATGAACAAATGCTATATTTTATTTTAAAAATAACTAAATCGACGTAGGTTAGGAAATTTTTTCTCAAGTTATAATTTTAATCTAAATTAAAATAACTAATAATCAAATTATTATTTACAAAAATAATAATTTTTTTAATATTTTATAGAGTTTTTAGTTTATCAAAAAATATGCTAAAAAGATAAAAATGATTTATATTTTAAGACAGATATGATATTAAGTTAACTCTCATGTATATAGTCATAGACGTTATATCTACATAACACGGTTTTTGCTTGCCATTTTAATAACCAATTATAAAACTTTAATAACGTTTATATTCATTGTGAGGATCTTAGAGGACGTTTGGTTGGGAAATAAATTTTCAGAAAGTATAACATATATATTATAGAAAGCGTATAGAGTAACATATGTACGTGTTTAATTTGGTTGAGATTTTTGTTTGTGTTATTTTTCAAAGACCTAAATTAAATCATATGCAAGTAATTTTTAAAACATTAATAATTTATATAGTTTTTTTATATAATTCTTCAAAAAAATAGTTAAGCATAAACAACAAATATTACAAATCATTTTTATAGATTTTTTTTTCCATAATTACAAGTTTGAGGTCCCTTTATGAAGACAAAATTTAAATGTAATTAATCGTGCATCGATCATATATAATATTTCTCGTTGACGGGTTACATTGAAAACCTAAATCATTTACATGTAGCTCAAGAAGATCGATGATCTAATGAAACTACATCTATTATCGTTCCTGAGGGTGTGAGTTGGGTTTTGGGGATTTGTATTGGCAATGATTTGGCTGGATTTTTGGTCTGCGGGTTGGTGTACTTTGCTTTTCTTGCTGTGGTACAGGTTTCATGTGAACGGTGTCTGGTTTGTCGAGCTTGTAGACGTCGTGGAAATGCGACGATGCCTGTTGATTCTGTAAAGAGTCCATGTTGAGGTGTCCGCTAGTGATCCCCTGAGCTCTCTGTGTGCGCCTGCCATTTGACCAGTTGGTTTTTTTTCTGTTAACCTATAGTTTCAGTGTAGGTTGGCTTGTACGTTATTTCTGCTCTTTTCTTTCTGTCATTTACTTCTTGTCATTTCCTTTCTGTCATTTATTTCTTGTTGTACATGATGGTTAGTTCATCTCCCGGCTTGTCCGGGCTTTCGGTTTCTCTAGGCTTGTCTAGAGAATCGAATTTCTTTCCTTATATCAAAAAAAAAATGAAACTACATCTATATACATCACAGACCTCAAAACAGATCGAGACGCTAGAAAAAAGTTAAATGGAAGAAATCGCCCGAGAGATTAATGAAGCTAAATTTTGATAGAGCCAAGGTCGTGTCTGAGATAGTTGCTGTTGGTTTTGTTATTCGCGATTGTCGTGGTAGAGTGGTGTCATGCAGTGCGCAGGGAATTAGGAATGCTTCTTCGATCCAAGTCGAGTGTCTCAGTCTATCGGTCTTCTGACTGCTGTTAGGATGAGTTTCTCTCACCTCGTAAGGGCCCTGTATTCGTCGAGCATAGCAGACTACCAATTCGGGTCGAGGAGGGCTGTTTTGTGGGAGGTGGGAACGGGGGAGAGGGAGGTCTGGGTGGGGGCAGATGGTGAATGGGAGTCGGGAAGGACGGGGGCAAGAGGGGCTAAGCAAGGGGAAGAGGCGGCGGGCGGGTCAAAGGCGGCGAGGGTTGCGGCGGGCGCCACATGACTTGCGGCGGCCGCCGCGAGGGAGGGGTGTAAAGCTGCGGGCGCAAGATTTGTACATGCGGCGGGCGCCGCCAGGGAAGGGTTTAAGGTTGCGGGCCCAGCATTTGTACATGCTGCGGGTGCCGCATGCCATGCCGCGGGCGCCGCACGTAGGTGACGGGAGGCTGTTTGGCGGGGTGATGGGAGGTGGATAGCGGGGTGATGGGCGGTGGTCATGGAGACGATCTGACGGGGTCGGAAGACACCGGAGACGCTGCGGGTGTGTGGTCTGGTGGTGGGGGGTGGGGGGTGGGGGAGAAGTAGGAGCACCGGGAGAGCTCTGGGGAAAAAAGAAGTGAGGGAATGGTGACTCAGACTCTGACGGAGACACAGGGGGTGTGGGAGACGCAAAGGGAAATCGTGACTCATCAAAGGTGACATGACATGAGAGAATGATCTTGTGGGTCTTGATATCGAGGCAAATGTAACCGCGATGATCAGACGGATAGCCTAGGAAGACACATGGAGTGGAACGCGGGTGAAGCTTGTGCGGGGTTGTGGAGGACTGGTTTGGGAAACACAAGCACCCGAAGGTGCGAAGGTGATCATACCTAGGCTCGGCGTAATAAAGTGTCTGAGATGGCGAGCGATGGTGTGGGGTAGTGGAAGGGAGAATGTTTAGGAGATAACATGTGGTGGATAAGGCGTGAGGCCAATAGGGAAGGGGAATAGATGCGTGGAAGAGGAGAGAGCGCATCATGTTGGTAATGGTTCTGATGATTCTTTCTGCCTTGCCATTCTGCTGAGAAGTATAGGGGCAAGACAAGCGATAGGAGATCCCATTTGCGGCAAAGAAGGAGTGAAAGTCTTTGTTGTCAAATTCACGGCCATTGTCACGTTGGAAACATTTGATGGACATGTGAAACTGTGTTTTGATGTAGGTATGGAATCTGGCAAAGACAGGAAACACTTGGGACTTGAAATACAACGGGAAGACCCATAAGTAATGAGTGCAATCATCAAGAAATAAGAGGTAGTACTTGTGACCCTCCTTGCTAGGCACGGGAGAGGTCCAAATGTCGTTGTGAATGATATCAAAGGGAGCAAGGGTAGAGGTCAAAGACCGTTGGAACGGCAGTCTGACATGTTTGCCTAGTTGGCAGAAAGAGCATAAACCAGAGCGTGGGTCTTTAGGACAGGTGACAAGGCTCTGAGAACGAAGGACATCTAGAACGGCAGCACTGGGATGGCCCAGGCATGCATGCCACAGGCGTGCATGCCACAGGCTGGACGACGATGCCGAGAGGGCGACCGGGCACGACTGACTGGACGCGGGTGGTGGTGTGACAGGGTAGAGCTCCCCGGTGTTGTTACATCTCATGCGAGTAACCCCCGTAGTAAAATCGTTCAGAGAGAAACCGTAGGGATCAAACGTAAGGGAAACGTTGTTGTCAGTAGTGAACCGACGGACAGATATAAGGTGTTTGACAATCTTTGGGGCAATAAGGACATTGTTGAGGTGTAGTGGGTGGGTTGGGGTCTGTAATGTGGCGTGGCCAATCCCCGAAGTGGCAAGACGACCACCATTTCCGACGATAATAGAGTGGGCAAGGCCCTTAAAAGAAATAAATGAGAGGTTACCTGAGGAGTTCGTCATGTGGGAGGTGGCACCAGTGTCCATGTACCAAGAAGAGTCTGAAGATGTCGGCTGCATGCATAGAGGAGAAGGCGTGATGTTGGTGCAGAGACTTTGGAGGGGCGATGATCCCGACGAGAGGTCGCTGGCGATCGGAGAAGGCCATGGTAAGTTTTTTTTTTTGATGGAAAAAAAAAAGGTGAGAGAGAGGTTGTGGAGGATGGTGGCCGCGGTGATTGGTGCAATCAAATAACAAAGAGTAATTAGCAAGGGCTAATTTGTTAACTAATTAGCAAGATGCGAGAGAGAGGGTTGACCGTGGAATTCCAATTGGAGCGGCGGCAAGGCAGAACATGGAGGAGGACGGCGGCGAGGCCGGTGAGGCGAGGGGACGACGTCGGCGGCGGAAGAAGAGGGGTGGGGTGCAAGGATCAAATTAGGGTTACGTGAGGAAGAAAAGGCTGTGATACCGTGTAAAATGATAGAATTGATGTAAAGTCCTCCTTGAGGGTTTCCATTCATTGATATAACATATATATATAGGTTACAAAGATATTGGGTCTTAATGGGCTTTTAGCCCACTATACAATATGAGACCTATGTAATCTATCAAATTTAAAAGTAGCAATTCAAATCAGTTATTTAAAAAGGCATATATGCGGATGAAAATCGATCTCTCACTTTGTTATTTTGTTAATATAATTGATAGCCCTTTTATAAGGCGAAAAAGTATATAAATTGATAAAGCACACAACTGGTTGTAAAGCTAATTAATTTACGACAACGTCATACATATTACATATTGTGAACGCAACATGGGAACAGCCCAAATCCTTCAAAAAGCAAACGTTACTTCTTCTTTTTTTGGGTGCAAATTAAAAGCAAAAACGTTACTTTTAAATAAATAATTGGCAATTTCAAAAGCGTTACACCTAAAAATAAACATAAAAGCAAGAATAAAATGCGTTCTAGCATCGCATCATGTTTATACGTGGTCATAATCTACTTATCGTGGGCGACTATTTAGCTGTTGTTAAAGCTCTAATATGTGACTGATCTTGCTCTTGGAATATTGAGTTGCTGATGGCTGATAGTTCTACCATTCTTCGCTCCTTTTCTAATGTTGTCATTCGTCATATTTTTAGGGATTTCAATATTGTGGTTGACAGAATTGCTCGTCTGGCTCATAGCTTCTCTGTCAAGAATAGCTTCGCTGATTATTCAGAACTCTGTAATAATCAAAGACCCGCGAGATAAGGAGCTTTCTATTTCAAATCTCCAAATTAAAAGGGACTTTTTAATACTCTGTAATAATCAAAGACCTACGAGATAACTGATCACATTTCTCGTGGGAGATCGAACTTAATACTCGTGTCAAACATTAAACTCCGTGATGGCACTAAAATCAAGTATACAATATTTTTGATATTGCTCTTAATTAGTCGATATGGAAATTAAACATACAACTTGTGACTAGATGGAGATGGTCTATAGAATGTCCCTGCTGTACCATTTTCTTTGTCACTTATTAGATTTCGTGGAAGACATCATAGTCATAAAATTATCAATGATATATTTTTATGTTGGAATGGAAAGACTTTTTTTTTTTTTTTAAAGCAGGATAAGAATTAGGAAAGACGTCGGCTACTCGGTTTCTGCCCTAGCGCGTTCGAGTCAGGGCCGGCCCATGAGCATGGGCGACAGGAGTACGGGCCTAGGGTTCACGATTTGTAAGGGCCCATAAATATTTGTTTAGGTGTGTATATATATATATATATATATATATATATATATATATATATATATATATATATAACGATGTAAGTATAGAGTTCATTAATTTAAATATTTAACTCATATAAGTCCAAATTAAAACCTGTACAAAATGGATATGAAGGGCCCAAAAAAGAACCTCTATTAATTCAGATTTTTGTTAAGCATTTTTCACTTTTCGAATGTAATAATGGGCTTTTTTAACATTAAGAAGATGAAATTTTAAACTGATAACAATGTATCATGTTATGTATATATTATTATTAGTTTTTTCTTTTTTAAAAAATAATATTTTATTATAATTAATAGGGCCCTTAGTCTAATTTTGCTCCGGGACCTCTAACATTATAAGAACGGCACTAATCCGAGCGGACGAGAACCCGAAGTTCTGGATCAGTGCTGACGCCCTATATTATATATAGGTTCCATCCTTTACATGACCTACTACACTGCTTCAATCAAGCTGCTGTACGTATTTCAGAAATGTAACCGATTTGTGAAGCTTAAGTCATTATTGAACTAACTCGGAAATACAGTAATTCACACATCATTTATTAGGGCGCGTTTGGTATCATTGGAATGGGAATGAGGAATATATTTTGTGTACGTTTGGGTCGTTGGAGAAATAAATCATATGACGTTCAGTATATAGCTCCATACCTTTTTTTTTTTAGGAGAGAATTCGGTCAGGGGTTACCTAACCGATAGCATCCTGACAGAAGAGATCTAGAAAACCTGAATCACTGGCTAAATAACCGCCCCTGGAAAAACGACAAAGATGTGTGAAGGTTCGATAATATAAAAAAAATGTAATAAGAAATACTCTAGAAGGGTGGTTGAATAGAGTATGCCCGTTTTTCGCAGAAAGTCTCAAGACTTTTGGAGCTTGTACCAAAACGTTTGAGATAAACCTGAATCACAAAGTTAAACAATTCGAACCAAGTGCGGAAATAAGGTAAAGCAATAAGTAAATAACACGAGTAATTGTTTACGAGGTTCAGCGCAACTTGGCCTACGTCCCCGCCTAGGGTTCTTCCACAACCCTAGGATTCAAAGGCTTTATTGAATGCTTAGCTTAGGATCCTAATAGCTCACCGAGAAGCCTCCCTCCTATACAATTGCAATCTAGTCAACTCACGTTCCCTTGGAGCCCTAGACCAATCTAGAAGAGCCCCACCTCTCTCAGCTATCTAGTACAATCCTCTAACTCTCGCAAATCAATAGCCTACTGCAACTTCCCGAGTTGTAAACTCTCGAGTAACACTTGAAATAAATATATCCTATAAGCTCACAGTGACTCTCAAAGGCTTTGAAAGAAACAACAAACTCTTGAGCGCTTAGCAGAGAGACACTTGGAAGACAGATCGCTTGAATGAATGAAAGCTCGTGTGTAGCACTTGTATCTTCTGTCTTCTCCTTCCTTTCCTTTATATAATAGCATGGAGCGTGAGGATCTTCAACACCAGATCTCCAACGGCTCTTTCCAATCAGTCATGATCTTCAATCTTCTATATATGGATACTTTGAAACGCCATGATCTATTTTGAACTGATCTCCTCAACATGTATAAGGAAGGATGTAATCTCGAATATACTTCCTGAAATGGTTAGTCATTCATATATATATAATATAATGGAAGTATATAATAAGATAAAATAATATACGAATAATAAGATAGGTTTTGTATTTCATCAACTATTAATGCTCCAAGGCCTTTGACACAAATATCCTATCAAAGCCTTTGAAACATCTATTCCGATTTTCATCAAGGGAGGGAGTTATCAATCTCCCCCTTGATGAAAGACAAAACCTGTGCATCCCTGCAACTTAGTCAAACAGATATATCATAAATAAAATCGGACTAAGTACCTGCAAGGGTTAGACAAATGTTGGATCAAATAATTTTAAAGACAGAGAACATCCAACTGAAAACCATAAATCAAAAACCAAGGTCTTTCAAGACCTTTAAGCAGAGGTTTTCAAAGTCTAACGATCATCTCCCCCTTTTTGTCTTTCAACAAAGGGCGGAGGTAAAAACAGTCACCAGAAATTCACCAGAAGTTTTGAAAAAGTTTCCAACAAACCAGCAAAGTATCAAGTCAGGGGTGGGATAGGGTGGGTTAAGGTTTAGGCTAAGTCATTCCAGAGCATCATCAGTGAGCCTCGTCCACAGTCCTTCCAGCATCGTTGAAATCCCGCTCATCGTCGTCATCACCTCCTTCTGCAGCTCCTTAATATCAAGGCGAACTTCCTCCAAGCCCAACTCTAGGTTGTCCATGCGTTCATCGAAAGCTGGAGCAGTGGGAAAGGCTTTTGAAGGAGTGGCAAGACTCAAGGTCCCTTGGGGAGACCGAGTGATGCCAATCTTTTTAAGGCCTTTAGAGTCGAACTTACCCGTATGACGCAGCTGTTCTTCATTTTTGACATCAATTCCAGAAGCTTTGAAGATAGGGGTCAAAAGGGTAGCAAAGGGGAGGGGATAACCTTTTCTGGCTTTTCTGGCATGAGCCATGGTTCCAAGGATAGTATTGGCCAGATTAGGATCAAGGCCATTGAGAATGCGGTAGAGCAGGACCATGGCATTGTCGGTAAGGAGTGAGCCAGAGTTAAGACGGGGTAGGAGGCATCTAACAATGATGTTAAATGTAATTTTTGGCTCAAGGGTTAGGGATGAGTGGGTGAGTTGCTTTGAGGTGCTGTTGGAAGCTTCAGGTAGGAGATATTTGGCTCGGGCTAGGATGATGCAATTTTCTTTTGAGGGGTGGATTTCAGCCGGTGGAACTGGTGTAGGTAAGCCTAGGGAATCTGCAAAATCATTGGAGTTGAGAGAGATTCTAACCCCTTTGACGACAGACTCCAAAGACCAACCATCAGTGTCGTTTTTGGCTTTTAGGTTAATGTAGAAGAGTCGGGTAAGCTCGGGGTAGTAAACAGTCGCAAGATTAAGAAGGTTCCAGGCTGGGGATTTTTTGAGGAGCTCAATGCAAGGTAACTTCAAAGCTTCGAAGAACTCAACATCTAAAAAATCAGAACAACTAATCTTACGAGTTCTAAACTCGTCTACCCACTTACCAGCAGTCTCAGCATCTTGAAACCAAGAGGAGGGCAAGGATTGATTTACCTGGATATAGGCCGGGGGGTCTGCATTCTTTCTGCGCGCAACTGTTGGAGCAGCTCTCTTGACCGGCGCTACAAGACTCTTGACAGTGCCCTTCCTGGTGCGCTTGGGGGATGGAGGGTTGACAGGAACAGGGGCTTTCCGCTTCTTTGGAGACGGGGGAGGAGGAGAAGGAGAGGGAGATTCTTCTTCCTCTTCCTCAGACCCCGAGTCCTCAGCGGACCCCGCGTCATCTCCTTCTGGTTCCTCGTCCTCTCCAGATCCCTCTTGCTCCTCTTCTTCTTCTTCTTCTTCCTCAGACTCTACCTCGGATGGAACCTCCTCGGCTTCGGCTTCCTTCCGAATCCGCTCAGCTTCTTCCTCGGCCTTTTTCTTAGCAAGTTCGGCCTCCTCATCGGCCTTTTTCTGCCTCAAGGCCTCTTCCTCAGCTTCCTTGGCAGCATCTCTTTCCAGGGCGGCATCAAGGTCGTCTTCCTCCTCTTCCTCGTCCTCTTCCTCAACCAAGATCTTTCTCTTCCCCTTTTGTTTAGCACTCAGGGGTTTCTTAGCAGCGCGCTTCTGAGAGCCTTTGGGAGCCGTGGCCGTGCTCGCCTTACTGGTGCTCTGGACAACGGCTGGGATGATGGCTTGAGTAGCAGGTTCGGGTGTGGGAGAGGTAGCAGTGGCCTGGCGTCCCTTGGGGGTGGCGCCAAGTCTTTTGGGAGTGACAACTTTCTTGGTTTTGGGTGCCATGAAAGTAGTCGGTTAAGGTTTCTTGAGAGGCGATTGAGAGGTTGAAGATGAAGAAGTGGAAAGGGTTTGGATAATTTCTGAGGTGTGGAGTAATCGGGTACATGATTTGGTTTAAGTAGAGAGAGAGGGTGACGGATTGATGGGACGGTTGAGAGTTCCAATGGGGGGAGGTAATGATACTTGCCAATTTAAAAACTTCCAAATTCAAATTTCAAATAATCCAAATAAATAGGAGGGAGATAACTGAAAAGATTTTGTTCCAAAATAAAATATCTCCAACGGTTCAAGGATAAAAACGGATTTTTGAAATAATAAAAATAATTGATTAAATATCTAGGAAGATATTAACCAAAAATGTGTGATCCGATATATGTACTCCACTGTTCAGTTTGCAGACCTTGACATAACTCTCAAAGGTCTTGACACTGAGTGGAGTTTATCTTTCGTAAAGGGAAAGTTCCCCCTACGAAAGTGCGTCCTTGTTAAGCATCCCAATCTCTCGTCTAATGAAGGTGAACTTGTCCTCTGCCAAAGGCTTAGTAAGATGTCAGCCCATTGATAATCAGTAGAAATAAAAGATATGGACACATCACCTTTTTCAACGTGATCTCTAATGAAATGATGCCTTACATCAATATGCTTGGTCCTTGAATGCTGAACAGGATTCTTAGTGATGGAGATGGCACTTGTATTGTCACACTTAATTGGAATACCTTTGAGGTTGATGCCAAGATCTCGCATTTGTTGAGCTATCCAAAGGATTTGGGAGCAACAGGCTCCAGCTGCAATGTATTCGGCTTCTGCAGTGGATAGAGCAACTGAATTTTGCTTCTTTGAGTGCCAACTGATCAAAGATGCTCCTAAGAATTGGCAACATCCTGATGTGCTCTTCCTATCCACCTTGTAGCCTGCAAAATCTGCATCAGAATATCCAATTAAAGTGAAATCCTTTTGCTTTGGGTACCATAGTCCAAGTTCCTTAGTGCCATTGAGATATCGAAAGATCCTCTTCACAGCCACGAGGTGAGATTCTTTAGGATCAACTTGAAACCTAGCACACATGCAAACACTAAACATGATGTCAGGTCTACTAGCCGTGAGATATAATAAAGATCCAATCATTCCTCGATACTCCTTTTGATTGACACTTGTTCCAGTCTTGTCTTGATCTAGAGACAATGTTGAGCTCATGGGAGTCTTGGCTGCCTTGGATTGATCCATCTTGAACTTCTTCAAGAGATCATTAGTGTACTTGCTTTGGTTGACGAAGATCCCTTTCTTGAATTGATGAACTTGTAACCCCAAAAAGAAGTTGAGTTCACCCATTAAGCTCATCTCAAATTCACTGCACATGATGTCAGAAAATTCCTTGCACAAAGATGTGTTAGTAGCACCAAATAATATATCATCAACATAAATTTGAATAACCAAAATGTCCTTTCCTTTGGTCTTGATAAAAAGTGTTTTGTCGATCAACCCCCTTTTAAAATCATTTTCTAAAAGATATTTAGACAAGCGCTCGTACCAAGCTCTTGGGGCTTGTTTCAAACCATAAAGCGCCTTGTCAAGTTTGTAAACATGATTGGGGAATTCTGAGCTTTCAAAACCTGGGGTTGAGCAACATAAACTTCTTCCTCTAAGAAATCATTAAGAAAAGCACACTTGACATCCATTTGATATAACTTTATGCTCATGAAAGATGCAAATGCTAATAAGATGCGAATGACTTCAAGCTTGGCTACTGGAGCAAAGGTCTCCTCATAGTCAATACCTTCCTCTTGATTGTAGCCTTGGGCAACAAGCCTTGCCTTGTTCCTCACAACCTTACCATTCTCATCCAGCTTGTTTCGAAATACCCATCGAGTGCCAATGACTGATTGATGCTTTGGTCTAGGCTTCAAAGTCCAGACTTTGTTCCTCTCAAATTCGTTAAGTTCACTTTGCATAGCTATAATCCAGTCTGGCTCCTGAAGTGCCTCATTTACCTTCTTTGGCTCAATAAGAGAAACAAATGCGTTAAAAGCACAAAGATCTTTAAGTTTAGAACGAGTTTGAACACTAGAAGTAGGGTCAGAAATGATATCCTTTAATGAGTGTGATGAGGAGTATTTGAATTTCCTTTTGCTAGTCTCAGCTCCTTGATTCGTCACACTGGTAGGATTGACTTGTAGTGCATCTGACTCCGTGGTCTTGTTAAGTTCAGTTACAGCAGTTTCTGACGTCTCAACATTGTTGGATTGGACACCAAGGGCTTTGGACGAATATTCAACACCTTGGGCCAATTCTTCGGTGTTGAGAATCGGTTCCTGCATGTTCCTCTTTTCTGTGTTCTTGGTAGTAACATCATCACCTTCCTCGTTCTCTTCATGAATGTTAAGATCTAAATCTGCAACACTTTCACTCAAAGAACCGTCATTGCATTCATCAAAAATAACATGTATACTTTCTTCAACTACCTGGGTCCTTTTATTGAAGATTCTATAAGCTTTGCTACTCGTGGAATAGCCAAGAAATATACATTCATCACTACGCGCATCAAATTTCCCAAGGTTATCTTTTCCATTGTTATGAACAAAACAAGTACAGCCAAAGGGTTTAAAATAAGATATAAGTGGTTTGCGGCCTTTGAACAGTTCATAAGGAGTTTTCTTTAAGATAGAACGAATAAGACAACGATTTAAAATGTAGTTAGCTGTGTTAACAGCTTCAGTCCAATAGGTTTTAGGTAATGCATTTTCTAAAAGCATAGTCCTGGCCATATCCTCTAAGGTGCGGTTCTTGCGTTCCACAACCCCGTTTTGTTGAGGTGTCCTAGGAGCAGAAAAGTTATGGGAGATGCCATATTTAGCACAAAACAAATCGAATTGAAGTTGATCAAACTCCCTACCATGATCACTCCGAATAGACACTATGGGCTCATTTCTTAAAGTTTGCAACTCCTTACAAAGTTTTGAAAACTCAAATAAGGCCTCTGATTTTTCTTTCAAAAATGCAACCCAAGTATATCTTGAAAAATCATCGACAACAACTAGCATGTACTTTTTACCATTGGGAGATTTGACTCGCATAGGACTACATAAATCCATATGTAAAAGTTCAAGGGGTCTAGAAGAACTTACAACCTTTTTGGGTTTGAAGGAGCTACGTGTTTGTTTACCTCGTGTGCAAGCATTGCACATGTCAATACCTTTGAAGTCCATCTCAGGTAGCCCTCTTACAAGCTCTTTGGACACAAGCTTCTGTAGTGTATGTGGACTCACATGACCGAGTCTCCTGTGCCAAAGCTTTGGATCGTCCGTCAAGGCCTTTAAACAGGTTAAGCTTCCTTGTGCCACTTGATCAGCATTTATAATGTATATGTTGTTGTAACGATATGCAGTCAGAATAACTTCACCTGTATCATCTCTGCACACTATACATCTTTTCTTGTTAAATCTGACATTGTTACCACTATCACATAATTGAGAAACGCTAAGCAGATTATACTTTAAACCATTAACAAGATAGACATTTTTAATACTATGCCTGGAATCACTTCCAACACTACCAATACCAACAATGTCGCATTTTCCTTTGTCACCAAGAGTGATTGTTCCCGTGGATTGCTCCTTTAGATCATGAAAGAGAGAACTCTTCCCACTCATATGCCTCGAACATCCACTATCAATAATTCATTTGTGTTCTTTCACCTTGGTGATCTCCTGCAAGACAAACATCAACCTTTGTGGCTAGACCAATAAGCAAATTTGGATCCATTGTTGGGGTAAACCATATTTGGTAAAATAGTGCCTTTTGGAACCCAAACTTGTGTTATCTGTTCTTTTCTCAAATGAACAGGAAATGTATTACGAATAATATATGGATCATTTCTTCTATAAGGACAGGTCTCTTTTACATGTCCCTTTCTAGCACAATGGTGACATATAGGAGAGGTTCTGCTTCCTTTAGCCTTTACAAAAGTGGTAATGTGTTGCTTCTTTAAAAACTTTGGATTGTAACCAATACCACTTTTGTTTAGAGAGCTTTGTTGCTCACCCAACATCTTATGGAGAGTGCCTTTGGATTTGGTAAAACTTATGAGAGCTGTCTGTTGGTCTAGAATCTTATTATTCAGGGAGATCTTCTCGTTCTCTAAGTCATGATGCACATTTCTTAGAGAGGAGAGATCTTGCTTGAGTTCAGATTTCTCCGAATCAAGCGTCTTGACTTTAATGTCAAGACCTGAATAAGAAGCTTCAAGACATTTGACCCTAATAGACAGATCCTCAATAGTTCTTTCCTGGTCCACAGTTCTCTTAATAAGAATGTTAGTTTGGGCAATAAGCTTCTCTTCATTGGCAATCATATTTGAAAGGAATTCCGATAATACCTCTTTTGGACTTTCCATAAGTTCTCTTACAGTAGCTTCATGCTTTTCATCGTGGGATCCATCTTCTGAGGCCATAAGACAGATGTTGGCCTTCTCATCATCGGAGTCAGAGTCGGAATCACTCCAAGTAGCCACCATGGATTTCTTCTTCCATTTGTCACCTTTCTTGGGCTGGCTCTTTGTCTTTTGAGGGCAGTCCTTCACAAGATGATCTGTTTCACCACATTCAAAACAAGACAACGGTTTAGTCTTCTTTTCATACTTGTTGTATTGAGGCTTACCTCGAAACTTTGAAGACTCTGATCCATCCTTGTTGTTGAATTGTTTCTTCATTTTGAGAATTCTAGCAAGGCCTCTTGTGATAAGAGCAAAAGGATCATCCTCATCGTCATCCTCATCTTCGGAATCAGATCCATCCTTGGGCTCATCCTTCTTAGACTTGAGTGCCAAGTTCTTAGTGCTGGTTGGAAGTTCTCCATCGTCTTCATTAAGGATCATCTCATGCGTGATCAGCTTTCCAAGAAGGTCATCAAGGGGTAGAGTGGTGAGGTCATGGGCTTCCTCTATAGCTGTTACTTTTGGACCCCATTTCTCCTTTGGAAGGCACCTCAGTATCTTCCTTACTTTCTCAACGTTGGTAAAGCTCTTGCCGAGTTAGTCAAGGTTGTTGGTGATTTCTGTGAATCGTGTGAACATGGCCTTGATCGACTCATCAGACTTCATCTTAAAGAGCTCGTACTTTCGAAGGAAGATGCTGATCTTGGTGTCTTTTACTTGGCTCGTTCCTTCATAGGTGACGACCAACTTATCCCAAATCTCGATCTTTAGCTGACCTACAAGAAGAGATACGGTTAAACTCATCAGTGCTAAGACCACAATAAAGTAAGTTAATAGCCATGTAGTTCTTGGAGATGGTTTCAAGATCTGCTTGGTTGTATTCAGACTCCTTCTTTGCAATTTCGGTGTCATTTGGTCCTTCCTTCTCTGGAATCTTCGGACCATTCTCTATAATGTTCCAAAGCTCTAGATCTTGGTCTATAATGAACATCTTCATCAAAGATCTCCAGTGGACAAAGTTGTTTCCTACAAAGAGTGGCGGTCTGCTTGTGGACCTTCCCTGTGCAAATCCTCCGCTTGCTTCACCAGACATGATCGAAAACTCACAAGATTGTTAGATCAAAAATAGTGAGTAAAGCTCTGATACCAATTGAAGGTTCGATAATATAAAAACAATGTAATAAGAAATACTCTAGAAGGGGGGTTGAATAGAGTATGCCCGTTTTTCGCAGAAAGTCTCAAGACTTTTGGAGCTTGTACCAAAACCTTTGAGATAAACCTGAATCACAAAGTTAAAAAATTCGAACCAAGTGCGGAAATAAGGTAAAGCAATAAGTAAATAACACGAGTAATTGTTTACGAGGTTCAGCGCAACTTGGCCTACGTCCCCGCCTAGGGTTCTTCCACAACCCTAGGATTCAAAGGCTTTATTGAATGCTTAGCTTAGGATCCTAATAGCTCACCGAGAAGCCTCTCTCCTATACAATTGCAATCTAGTCAACTCACGTTCCCTTGGAGTCCTAGACCAATCTAGAAGAGCCCCACCTCTCTCAACTATCTAGTACAATCCTCTAACTCTCGCAAATCAATAGCCTACTGCAACTTCCCGAGTTGTAAACTCTCGAGTAACACTTGAAATAAATATATCCTATAAGCTCACAGTGACTCTCAAAGGCTTTGAAAGAAACAACAAACTCTTGAGCGCTTAGCAGAGAGGCACTTGGAAGACAGATCGCTTGAATGAATGAAAGCTCGTGTGTAGCACTTGTATCTTCTGTCTTCTCCTTCCTTTCCTTTATATAATAGCATGGAGCGTGAGGATCTTCAACACCAGATCTCCAACGGCTCTTTCCAATCAGCCATGATCTTCAATCTTCTATATATGGATACTTTGAAACGTCATGATCTATTTTGAACTGATCTCCTCAACATGTATAAGGAAGGATGTAATCTCGAATATACTTCCTGAAATGGTTAGTCATTCATATATATATAATATAATGGAAGTATATAATAAGATAAAATAATATACGAATAATAAGATAGGTTTTGTATTTCATCAACTGTTAATGCTCCAAAGCCTTTGACACAAATATCCTGTCAAAGCCTTTGAAACATCTATTCCGATTTTCATCAAGGGAGGGAGTTATCAATGTGCAACCTTATTCAGCGCTCTATTACCAGATAAAGAAACCTCTCTCATATTAAGTATATAGCTCCATATCTAAATGAGTCTTACCTTAGTTATCCGTGATCCCCTACCTAAGTTGTTGTTTACAACTAGCTACTAGATAGCCTAGTATGTATGTCCCATGCACGAGAATATAATAGCACAATATTGTAAAGTTATATATTTGTTATATATTTATACAAGAAACATATTATAAATATAAGGAGTAACAAACATAATAAATCTGAACTACAATGTGAAAATTAACGTAATACTGCGATCAATGTGTAAAAATATAAATATAAATATAAATATAAATATAAATATAAATATAGATAGATAGATAGATAGATATATTGTGACTTATAATAACTTTCTATAAATTACGATAACATATTATTTCAATAATTTTTTAGCGTGATTTTTTTTAGAATCAACCACGGTACACTATGTAGAATGTTATGCATCGATTTTTACTATTTTAGTATGTGTATATATAGATCTCGATCTTGTATCCTTTGTCTCGAGTGAACTTGCCTTCAGTTGCCCTTCCTTCGTTTTTGTTTTGTTTGTGCATCTTTGTGTTGAGCGATGTAAGGGATTGTGAATGACACTATGGGAGGCACGTAACTAGGGGCAGACTGAGATCCACTCCACCACGCCTTATTTAAAAAAAAAAGTAAAAAACGAAAAAAGAAATAAAAAAAATATGTATTGTTTTTATTAGAACGAGTTTTATTAATTAAAATTATGATTATATAAAATATTTAGTTTATTTAGCCCACTCGGATTTTATTTTCTTGTTTAGTGGGTATCTATTAATATTACTAATTCTGCTAGCATTTTGCTGACGTGTCACACCCACAATTAAAGTTGAATTTTTTATTCAAATGATATTTTCTTATTGGTCAATATTAGTGCTGAAATTATGTGTTTCCTATTTGATCGACATATATCTGTTTCCTATTTTTCATGCGAAGATTATCTACATTAATATGCTTATATCAATTTGTGATCTATTTAAAATATATTTATTTCTTTTTTTTCATAGAAAATATTATTTACATTGATATACGTCGGACCACAATTTTGAATATTATCATTCCGTGTTGTTTTTTGTATCATTATTTCATTAATATCGTGACTTTCTTTGTACATTTAATTCATATCAATAATATTATAGATTTATTAGGACCACAATTTTGGATACTATCATTCCGAATGTCAGGTTGGTTGAGAGTCGGATCGGGTTTGGCCGTTTGGGTGGGGTCGGTTTTGTCTGTGTTCGGGTCGGGCTCGGTCTCGAGTTCGGGTTACGGATGATTCCGGCTTTTCGGGTTTCAGTTGGGTCTGGGTTCGGTAAGTCAGTTGGATTTCTCAATTCGGTCAGATTTTGCCAGCTCTAACCATGATGATCAGAAGCCACATATTAATTGGTCCACATATTTATACAAGTCTTATCCATAATCTGTTATGTAACCATTTAAAAAAAATTAATTAGAATATCTAAAAATAAAAAATATATTTGAAATATCAAATGTTTACATAATCTTATATTTATATATGTTTATAAATAAATTGACTAATATATTGAAATGTGATAACTCAAGAATTAATAAGAATATTTAATTCAAATGTCAAAGTAACAATTGACCATTAAAAAAGAATGATTGTCAAAATAATATTTCTTTTTAAAATTTACATTTATCATACAATATAGACATCTTAAATTTTTATTAAAATTTTTTAAAATATTTTTGGAGATAGATGCAAAACGTCATTAATTTTAAAAAGAAATTATTTTTTCACCTGTTAACCTTCAAAAATTGAGGAAAACAATGATCCAAAATGAATATTTTAAATCTATACCTACTCTGCACATTCTACATGACATCTATATAAATTTTTAACAAATAATTTTTAGAGATAAATTACATTTATTTTAAATATCTTAAATGATTATTTGGAATACAAAAAATAAAATTTTAAGATCTACAAACAAACATTGAAGAATTTTGAGAAAAGAAAATGTGAAATTTGCATATATTATCATTTAAAAATAAATAAATAAACACTCTTTTATGATTAATTTTGGGTGTTTGGCTTCAAATATCGAAGAAAAAAAAATATCGCTAAAATGAATATTTTACATTTATATTTATTTTATACACCCTAGATGTCCCTTATTATAATTTCAATATTTTAAGGCCTGCATTTTTTTTATAAAGTTAGTAAAAATAGTTAATTTGTGAATATTCGATTTCAAAAGTTAATTATAAAAATCACTTAGAGCCATTTTTTTTTATATTACAATTTACTTATTTTAAAAGTTAATTAAGACTTACAAGCATTACTTATTTTACATCTTAGATAAGACGTCTTGGATCACCTTTTTTTTTATCATCTTACCTTTATTTTCCTTATTTATTTCCCCCTCTTTCTATCCATATTTCTCATGAAAATATTGAATAAGTTATGTATATCTATATAACTTCAAAAGTATTCGTACAATCACGTGCTTATGATTTTTTTAATCATTGTATGATATATAGCTTATATTTTTCTTTTTAGTTTTATCCTAATGATAATAATTATATATGTATTTCAAATTATAATTGGTGGTGTGTTTGAGTTTTATTACTACTTTACCTTATAAAAATATTTAAAAATTATTATATTGTATCTCTTTCCAACTAATTTATAAATTAAAAAATATTTTATACATATTTTTTTTGTAAACAAGTATATATTAATATAATATTATATAGATATATGAAATGATGTTCAGTTTGAAATTAATCAAAATCTCGTGCCTTCAAGGCACGGGTATTACACTAGTAAAAAACTAAATATATCCCTAAATTGATCCAAAGTTAAGTGATTTTTTAAATTTGTGACCGATTAATTTCTAGAATCATACCTGTTGTGAATATGAATTTCGATTCACAATATTTGAATCATTAACCCGGACACTAAACTAATAACCTCGAGTGAGTTTGTGTTATAACATGTGGCTCTCGAATAGGTTTATGTTATACAATGTGGAATTCCACTGATAAGTTTTCAAGTGCTTTTACACATAATGGGTTTTAGCCGTTGGGTTTAGATCATGCTAAGTGTTGCTTTAGTGCTCTCTAGTCTCTATTATAAAAGGTTGCAGAACAATATGCGTCAGACTTGAGTTTCTTTTGGATTGGATAAGGCCCAAAAGGAAAATGGCCCAAAATTAATTACTATGTACGTAGAAGTTTTGTTTCGGTTCCATAAGAGTGTTTTTTTTTTTAAACCTCCGTTTTTTTTGTTTTTTTTTACAGCAGGCAAACACTGGGAGCTGCTGCTAAAACAGTAGCCTAACTCCCAGATCATCCTGAAAGATGATGTTACAAAGATCCCTATGATAGGGGATAGAATCTAAATTACAAATTACACCTCTTTTAGCTATATAATCCGCAGTATTGTTTGCTTCCCTGAATATATGCCGGATTTCTGCTGAGGAAAAGTCAATTGCAAGCCTTTGAATTTCTTCAATTTGATGTAGAACTTTCCATCTGGGTGGTTGCTCTCTGATAACTCCCTCCCTTGATGGAAATTGAAATAAATGTTTCAAGAGCTTTGACAGGATGTTTGTGTCAAAGGCCTTGGCGCATTAACAGTTGATGAAATACAAAACCTATATTATTTGTTCGAATATTATTTTATCTTATTATATACTTCCGTTATATTATATATATATTCGAGATTATCTCTTTCCTTTGGTGCATATGAGGATATCCTATTCAAAACGGATCATGGCTTCGAAGTGTCCATATATAGAAGATTGAAGATCAAGCCTGATTCTTAGAGCCATTGGTGAAGATCCTCAGGCGCCATTCCACTTGTATATAAAGGAAAGAAGGAAGAAGACAGGAAAAAAAACAAGTGCTACACACGAGTTTTCATTCAAGCAAGATCTGTCTTCCAAAGTGTCTCTCTGCTAAGCGCTCAAGAGTTTGTTGTTTATTTCAAAGCCTTTGAGAGTCACTGTGAGCTTATAGGATATATTCATTTATAGTGTTACTCGAGAGTTTATAACTCGGGAAGTTGCACTAGGCTATTGATTTGTGAGAGTAAGAGGATTGTACTAGATAGCTGAGAGATGTGGGTAGGGGTGGAAATGGGGCGGGTTATGGGTGGATGAAGCCACTCCATCACCCGCCCCGCGGGTAAAAACTTTCACCCGCTCCATCCATCACCCGTAAACATTTTCACCCGCATCCGACCCGCGCGGGTGATGCGGGTGGAGCGGGTACCCAATGGGTGAAACAAAAGAAAAATTCAAATCAACACAAGTAGTCCCATTCTAACTCAAAATTACAAAGGGGGTGGGGTTATGTATTTTTATTTTTATTTTTGAATGGCAAAGCACTGAAATTACGAGCTAATTGAAATTTGAAAGTGGAAGGGTATATATCCCTATACTAATCATATTCTAATCCAGTATATCCCTTGCTATAACGTGGAAAAGCAAGCCGAGACCATATCCATTTTAAATGAAATTTGATGGGTAAAGCACTAATTAAGGATTAGAGTTTGTAGAAGTTAAACGTAAAAAGGGTAAAATAGTAAAATCACACATATGATGTATATAAATTTTAGGATTTTATGCGGGTTTGCGGTGCGGGTGTGCGGGGCGGGTTAATGGGTGGGTTAATGGGGCGGGTTATGGGTGGAAAATCTTCACCCGTAATCCATCCATCACCTGCTTCACCCGCACCCGCTCCACCCGTCACCCACTTTATTGCGGGTAAAGTGGGTAGAGCGGGTACCCGCAGGTTATTTCCAGCCCTAGAGGTGGGGCTCTTCTAGATTGGTCTAGGACTCTAAGGAAACGTGAGTTGACTAGATTGCAATTGTATAGGAGAGAGGCTTCTCGGTGAGCTATTAGGATCCTAAGCTAAGCGAATCAATAAAGCCTTTGAACCCTAGGGTTGTCGAAGAACCCTAGGCGGGGACGTAGGCCAAGTTGTGCTGAACCTCGTAAACAATTACTCGTGTTCTTTACTTATTTGCTTTACCTTATTTCCGCACTTGGTTCGATTGTCTAACTTTGTGATTCATGTTTAATCTCAAAGGTTTTGGTACAAGCTCCAAAAGCCTTGAGACTTACTGCGAAAAACAGGCATACTCTATTCAACCCCCCTTCTAGAGTATTTCTTATTACATTGTTTTTATATTATCGAACATTCACTCTCTTTTGACTGCTTTCACCAATATCTGATTGTCACTTTCCAATATAATCTTCCTTAGTCCCTTCTGTCTTGCTCTTTGAAGACCTAAAATCATTGCAAAGGCTTCTGTTTGGATTGCTGAACCAACATTAGCTTCTTGAGAAAAAATATCGATAATATGCCTTTCAGAATTACGAATGATTCCCCCAACCTGACTTTTTCCAGAGTGGGTAAAAGAACCATCTACATTAATTTTGTAGATAGTTCTTGGAGGTCTTGTCCATTTGGCTCTCTCTCTTCTTGTTGATCTTGTTTGCACTTTGGTGTTGTCATGTCCTCCCTTGATCCAGTCGGTTAAGCTCTGGCTAACCTTCTGTATCATGATGGATGCTCCTGTTGGATCTTTAGATCTGAAAATGATTGCCAAATAAAAGCTAGATCTATAAACTTGTTGTTAGTATTCTTGATTCTATCCAGATTTTCATGCAAGGGACCTTGGATATTAAGGTCCTGAAAGTACAAACCTGATTTCTGTTCATATTGAGCTATTACTTCCCTCGTAAATGTACATTTAGTGAAAAGGTGGGTTGCATCTTCATCTGCTTGGTCACAAAGAGAGCATTGACTTGGAACTCTATTGACATACCTGTTTAGTCTGTTGGTCGTAGGGAGGCCATCAATTTTGATCTTCCAAAGTAAGTTCTTGATTCGGGGAGGAAGCTTGAGCTTCCAAATCCAGCTTTGTGATGTATAGTCTTGGGGTTGTGTGCCCATAATTTTCTTCACTGATCTAGTAGTGAACTTCCCTTCCGGATCCGGCCTCCGGATCAGATTATCTTGAATCTGCCACTGGGGGATTTTAACCTTTAGAATCCTGTCAACGATCCCTTGGGGGAAAGTTTGTCTTAGCACTTCTTCCTTCCATAGCTTCCTATCATTGATAAGAGATTCAACTGTCATGTTGGGGTCGTTTGATCCTCTGAAATCCTTGAGGCTAATCGAAGGGATCCAGTGATCTTCCCAGACATTCATGGCCGAACCATTGCCAACAATCCAAAGAAGACCTTCCTCAAAAAAAAATTCTTAAGGAGAGGAGTCTTCCAAATTGCCAAGATGTTTTTTTTTTTTTTGAAAATTTCTTATGTTTTCTTGTTGGAGGTATTTCTCCTTTATAATTTGAACCCATATACTATCTTCATTCTTATAAATTTTCCGTAAGAGCTTCATTTGAAGAGCAATGTTTAATTCCTCGGCCTTCCTAATACCAAGACCTCCTAATGACTTGCTTTTGCATATTGTGTCTCAGCTGATCAGGGGTATGTATTTATCTGTTGGGGATTTGTTCCAAAAAAAATTCCTATTGATTTGGTCCATCTAGTTAAGAACTCCTTTGGGGAGCAGGAAATTTTTCATTAAGTAGTTAGTTTTTGAGCTTGAATTGCATCATCAAAAACACTATTTTTTATTCTTACATTGACAACAGGGATTCCTATATACTTTTCGATGGTTTTAGAAACCGGAACACCCATGTGGGCTGCCAGGTCTCGAGCCAAATTAGGATTAACATTTCTAGAGCATTGGAGAGAGCTTTTGCTATAATTTATGGTTAGGCCTGACAGATTTGAAAAATTATTTATCATATTTTGAATCGTATTTAAACTAGTGTGAGCAGCTTTTGCAAATATAATGGTATCATCAGCAAAGGTTAAGAAGGGGATGGAAGTACCATTTTTCGCCAGTTTAATACTCCCTCCGTTCGACAAAACTTGTCATTTTAACTCTCCACACAACTTTTAATAAAGCTAATAATTACACTTCTATTTTACTAATTTACCCTCATTTATTACTCTACTTTTTACTTCATCAAAAACTACAACTCACAACACATCAATCAAATCAAGGGCATTTTAGTAAAGTAGAAGCAAAAATACCTAAAATGACAAGTTTTTCCGAACAAAAACAAAACTCTAAAACGACAAGTTTTTCCGAACGGAGGGAGTACCGATTAATGCATCCTCAAGAAGGGCTTCCTTATTAATAACCATTACAAGTCCGGATCTGTGCACTTGTGTAAAATTAAATCAATTTATAGGTAGAAAAAAATTCCATAAAACAAAAATAATCAAAATATAAATGATTTATTCTATTGAAAAATAATATAGATATAAATGAAACTACAACTATCAAATAAACATAATCTAATAGATGAATTTTGACTTAAAAAAGTGTTAATTACTCCATCTAGTAATTAATTTGTGAAAGATTTATCCATATTTATCCATTTTAATAGATAAATCAATTCATAACATTAATTGAATATAATATGATATAATAGATGTGTTAATTGCTTTACTCGTTAAGATTTTAACTAGTCAGTAGCCCGTGCGCGAACGCACGGGATTTTTAAAAATCATATAAAAACATCATTAATATTTATCGGATGTCATCGTATTACGTATGACGCATGATGTGGAATTCAGAGCTAAAATTATAAAATTCAGAAAAACTATTCCTTCTTCATCGGTATGACAGCATCAATAAGAGAAATATGACATTTGAATTTAGGCTTGAGGGAAATCTGTCATTTGACTCCATTAACAAAATCCAAAATACACAAAAGGCAAAATTTCGCTCATATTATGCTTTTTTTACCCCAAGTTTAGTGGTTAGTTTGTAACTACGTTGTCATATGCTAATACAAGTAACAAACTGCGCTGTCATATGATAGCAACAGTAAGAGAAATCTCTCATTTGACTCCAATAGCTGTTCTTTTATCTAAGAACAAAATTGACTGATTGCATCGACTATGAAATGCTTCAAGATAAATAAATAATAAGAAATGATTTATCAATACTGTAAGCAGATGTTGATAAAATGTAACACGGCGATCCAGAAAAAAAAAAGGTAAACGATGATTGCATCGACTATGTAATCTACCTAAGTTTAGAGACAATGCGGGTGAAAGAAATGTGAGCATGACATGCCAAGGACGAGCATCAAGGGCTCAAGGCCAACATGGGGTCAAGGCATATTGAACATTACTTTTGTTATTAAGGATTGATTTTGATTTGAGTTTATCCAAAAATAAAAAAGGACACTTTACAACTATTACTACTAATGTGAATGAGATCAATAACAACAATAATGATGATCAAGAATGATCTTGTTTAAAGATATTATAATGTTTACCTACTATAAAAAAAATTAACAACAATAATAAACACGAACATGTAATTAACTATTTTTTTTATTTGTTGAAAAGACTTACATACGTACGTTATTTGTTGCATTGACAATATTCAACATTGCATTTCAAAATTCATAAAAAAAATATAAAAATCGAACACAAGAAAATAAAACAATCGTTATTGCAACATATTGAAAGCTTAAAATGGTTGTAGCAGTACTGATTACAATGGAATAGAAACTATGATCTTTAATTAATGAAGGCCTACGGGTTTCATTCCGATTTCACAAAATCTAAAGATATATTTTACATTCTGGAAGTGCCATAATTTTGGTTTGATTTTGACAACTTATACATGAGAGGACAAAAAAAAGAAAGGCAATACTATACTCCGTAACATTTAACCTTTGTTCAACCATGACCAACTGCTAAACAAACGCATGATTTCATTCCTGTACTCCCACGTGATCCCAATATAGACTTTATCTTACCAAACACTACAGGATGACAAACTTCAAAATAGCCAGACAAAAACATTTTCAACACTTTCTTAACCCAATATTAGACATTTATCGTTTCCTTACCGAGTTGAGTCAAGCTTGCTAGCACTACTAGTAGCTCCATCACTTGTATCAGCAGAATCTTTGTGTAAATCTACTTTATCATTTGCTTGTATCTTGGCTTTTTTTTTCTCCCTGTCTAAGCTTCTTCAACCTTTTCCTCTCAAGACGCTCCCTCATCCACTCAGCTTGCCAACACATGGAAAAAAATACATTGCAACTAATTTCAATAAAATGACCCAAAATATAATCATAATTACTTTTGCACTGATGTCAATACTTTGTATTTATAATGAACCACTACACTCTACACTACTTTCTAGAATCTATCATAAACTGAACTATACGGCATTAAAAGTCTAGCCTGATTAAACATTGCTTTTAAACAAAATCATTAGTAATATGGATGCGGCATTTATCATGATCCAGGTTCAATTAAAGTAATTTGTGCTAGGTTGCCCCTAAAAATAGGTTAATTAAAAGAAGTATATGTGCTCCAAATCCTCCCATCATTCCTATATGCCATAAAAGATGAGCATGAAGACAAAATCTACTTCAATTACATATATTTCAGGACTTGAAGTTAAAAAAAAAAGCAGGCATTGGTTTGCTCTTGCACCATAGAACTTTTACCACCTAGAGTAAATATTCGACCAGATTACCAGAAAACATAGCAAATTCACTTTTGGAAAGACATTTCAATCGCCTGTAGTAGTGTGCATTTACTTGCAATAGATTACCATAAATTGTTATTCCTTACTTTCTCCTAAAATAGAGAAGTCTCAGTAACCCAAGCTCAGGTACCCATATCCTTCCTTTAACAACAGATTCACAAGTTAAATTAGTCCACCTAATCCAAAAACATTAACAGATGAATGAGTAAATGAAGATAAATAAGGTGCACTCCACAACTATTACAATAGATAAATTTTATGTCACAATCAAACATTACGAACCTAATTTTGTCACCTTTAACACCCCACCCCCAACCAACCTAACCAGAAATGAGAAAATCACCAAGAACCTTGAAATAGCGTGAAATTGATGGTATCATATGTGTACCTATGTTGTGCAACTTCTGCCTCCTCCACGAGCATTGAAAAACAGACATCATATGTGTACGTCAAAGATTCTGCGCATCCTTATCAGCAAGCCATGCTTTTAACGTTTAACCTGCATTGAAAAACTCACATAAGTTCACTAACCACCACATAGCAATGCAGCAAAAAAAAGAGACTACTTCACATAATTGCGATATTAAAATCTATGCAAAGCCGCCTACCAATTTTTGTTCAAAAAGCTTGTACAAGCAACCACGGTCCTCATCTCAAGCCTGATTTTTCTGGCTTCCCCATCAAAAACATATTTATGCAAACTTTGAGCTTTGCCAGCGTATAGGAAACCACTTGCATCATCAAGTATACTGAATAATTTCTGAGAAGTCACAGGAAACCTAGAAGGTCTTGCTTGAATTATATCCTGCCAAAGTACAAATCCAGTGAATTCAGCTAGTTGCTTAAAGCCAAATGACATGTTTTTATTCATTTTTTTTAAGATGGAGAAGAAAAGAGAGTAACAATGACTATGCATTGACATAAGGAAGAAAGTAGCCTCCTATTACCAATAGTGCAGCACCGACCTTCATATAAGCCGGAGGAAGAAAGAAAGCAGGAAAAAAAAATTAAAATGATTGAAGAAAGAATCAAGTAATGATTGAAGAAGGAATCAAAAGCAGTTAAGATGATACCAAGAGGAAAACATAAACCTTAACTAACAAATTTCAGAGGAGAAGAGAGTGAGACCTGCCAAAAAAAAAAGACGCTTCTTGGCGTTGAGCTTGTGGCTGGAGGTGAGCTTAATTTGCTTCCAAACTTGACCGCTAGTCCTGCTTCTTCACTATTTGTAGCACAACTGGCCGGGACACCTTAACTCCATAGCGACAGAGAAAGAAGGTGGGATGGCACATAAATTGAACATTGCTTCTTCATATGCTAGGAAAGAAGGTCGGGACCACTGATTTGTCTCTCAAATACCCAAAACGAAAAGCTCCAAATTGAACAAATCGCAACCCTAAACAAAAGATTGCAAACAGAAATCGATCAAACTCATAAATTGAGCATTTGAGCACACGATTAGTGTCACCCAAATAGAAATTTTGGTCCTGAAATTCGCAAACGACCAAAAACAACCCTAGAACAATGAGGATATACCTTCGAAAGGGGGATATACCTTCGAAAGCACCTTGGCAAGATACTTAAAGCCCATTCTATAAGCAAGATGCCTATACTATGGACTATCATCCTAGAATTCCTGCTCTCAACGACAAGCAGCCATTATCAACATTTTTTTTTGTTATCCACTTGCGAACGATTTACAACACCAACCCAAGGAAATTGCAGTTTGTATGCTTGGAAGATCTAGAGAATAAGTCCAAACATTGAAATAAATTAATATTGGTCCAGAAGAATCCAGTACCTAAAAAAAAATTAACAAAGATCTAAGAAGAAAATCTCAAAACTTCTTCAATAACTACTCCTTTTTTACAGTTTCTTCCAATTCCATCTTTCGCTCTCACGAGAATCCAATTCCCCTATTCAGAGCACATCGATTTGCTTAGGTTATAATTTGAAAAGAATTGCTCCACAACAAAGTTCAATCTTCAATTTAAACTCAAATTTGCCCGAGTTACTCAAGATTTATTATTTATCTTAAATGCTCAGCAAGTCAGATTCATAAAGGTCAGAACATTGTTAATAAAATAATAATTGTGCTTATTGCAGCAGAAAAGCACCTACACTCATTTCACCAAAAAAACAGGATGACCAAGTGACGAAAAAAGGATGGGTTTCTCATACAACGAAGATAACCAATAACCAGGAAAGGGAGCATGACCAAAACATTAACTTACACTTCAAGAATAAAATAATTCATGTAAGAATGCATTTATAAGAATAAGAGTGAAACCTTGGGTCGGAAGAATCTTTGAAACGTGACAGCATTTGGACCATCTCTGAGATAGTGAATTGTTCTGAAAACATTTGCTGGAAGTAAAGCCCGTGCGCCAAAATGATGATTTGACAGGAAAGGTGCAAAGAGATCAACCATAGCTATGAGAATCAATCACATTACACATAAGTTAAGAACACGTAATTTAAGCTATGAGAATCAATCACATTATATCACCATAAGATTCAATCTTAACGTTTAACATTTGCTAATATTGCAAGTTTTGCTGATTCACAATATTTGATTAATACAATGAACTTGAAGTGAACACAGGTCCTTCCTCAATCAGATAGTATGCAGCTTCCATCGAAGTAGAAAACAAATAATCCACACAGATAATGGAGTTCATGGATAAATCGGTGCTTTCATATCTCATAAGCTCTTTTCTCTTCCAGTTGGGAGCCTAATTTGATTGACATATTCATTATCATAGAGAAGAGGGTAGGAATTACCAGGTGATTTATTGAAGATGAAGGAGATGTCGAGCGTTGTAGAGGACAAGAGTGAGGGCAAGACTCTTCCTCTCCATGCCCTTGTAAAAGAATCACCGAAATCCTCTGCTCCAACCGCTCCCAAAACTCTTCCACTTTATCAGACGTTGCTCCACCCAAACACTCAAAATAGGCAGCAACTCTTTCCCTTCAACGACGCTCCGATCAACAAAGAAGAAACCTATAAATCTGACATGAACTTTAAAAGTATATAAACATTCAAAATAAAGGGGAAGACGAAAGAGGAAAAAGGCAAAGATCTCACAAACCTGAATTAAAATCGAACGGCTAGATTCGAGCCTATCCTTGTCGACGAACATCCTTCTCAGTCTTCTCCTCATATGGCTTGAGCCTCTCTTGATTGGCAATAAACCCTAAATTAGATTCGACAGACCCTTGACAGAGAAAGATTATACCCAAAACCCTAAATCAGAAGGAACGTTTGTGCTAAAGTTGGATCTACATCCCCCAAATTGAATCCCATAAACCCTAATTTTTCAAAAAAAATGACATCTTCAAATCAAACACATACCTGCGGATGGATTTGTTGTGACACCCTGAGAGATCGTCGACCTTGAACCTTGAATCGTTCTTCCTCGGTCTTCTTCTCCTGCCGCTTCTGATTGAGAGGGAGTTGGAGAGCAATTTGAGGGAGAGAACGTGGGTGTGAGTCGTGAAGGAGAGAAAAAAAAAAGCAGAAACCGCTTCAAGGGTGCTTTTCCAAAGAAAAACAAAATTAAAAACTCTCCAAAAATTGGTGGACACGTGGCTAAATCCTTTGCACAAAGGTTTTTTTTTTTTTTGAAACGGAAAAAATTTGACCATAGAGCAGCCAAGAGCATCCTTGCGGATGAGACTATGCAACAGGGAGTCATCAGGAGTCCAATTACCGTAATTGGCTGTAGTGATACGTGATAAGCGATCAGCTACCGAATTTGCCTCACGGAAGACATGACGAATCTCAACCGAACCAAAAAAGCCCAGAGAGACTAGACTGTCCGAGACAATCATTTCAGAGTCCCCAGTAGGCTTTCCTATACCTCTCAAACTGTTTATTATTGTTAAGTTGTCTCCTTCAATGATAATATTCGTTAATCTCAGTTCTTTCGCTGCTTTAAGACCATTCCAAAGTCCTAGGCTTTCGCAGCCACACACAGAATTGAAAGGTGACGGTCCATTTCCAACGAAGATTGGGAATCCTACTGGATCACGTATAATGAAACCAAAAGATGCCAAACCAAACGCAGAAAACGACCCGTCAAAGTTTAGCTTGTGCGTTCCGCTAGGTGGAGGTTCCCATTTGGTTCTTTTCCTTTTTGAAATTTTTCTCTGTTTGTCCACGCTTGTTGATTCGTTTTTTGTATTTTTACAGTAGTCCGGGCAACTTAAGTTTGATGTTTTCCAGACATAAGATTGTTCTTTTATAAAGGATAATATGCGTCTTATGTCCGGCGTTATGTTATCAAAAAGCGTTTTGTTTCTGAAGTACCAGATACCCCACCAAGCAAAGGTGAGATCTTCAAAGGGTTTTTTTCCAATCGTATTTTTGATTTCCCATAGTGTACTGTTTAAGTGGTCGTCTTTGCTGAAACAGACATTCATTTTCCGAAATGTTCCAAGGTTATTTGCAAGTAGAGTTCCCCTCGTAATGGGACAATTCCATAATAAATGGTAGAGGTCCTCATAGCAACTGTCACACTGTGGGCAGTTAGTCGGAATTCCGAAGCGCCGAGAAGCTAGTCTGGCTGAAGTAGGAAGTCCGTTTTTAAGGATTTTCCATAAGAAAGACTTTATCTTTGGGGGTATATCAAGATCCCATATCCAGTTTGCATCTGATGTCTCGTGTTTTTTGAGGTTGTATATCATATCGATAGCTGATTTGGTGCTGAACCAGCCATTTTTGCTCCATTTCCAATAGAGTCTGTCTGTTTGTATGTGCTGAGGTATTGGTATTGTTTTGATAGTTTCAATTAGGTTGTTAGGAATTAGGTTTTGTAATTCTGCTTGTAATTTATCGTGATTCCAATTTTTGTTGTTATTGATGAAATGTTTTATGCTGATAGTGTCGTCTATTTGTTGTGGTGTTAAGACAGAAGAGATTAATGTTGTATTGCCTATCCATTGATCATGCCAAAAATTTATAGAGGCCCCATCTCCAATAGACTAATTAAGGCCATGTTTAAACAACGGAACAAGTTTCATTAACTGGGTTCATTGCCATGAAGACGTACCCCGCTTTTGATATGTGAGAATGTTTTGGTTTTTAAGATATTTTTCTCTAATTAGTTTGACCCATGGACTAGCTGGGTCCGCTAGAATTTTCCAAAGTAATTTTAATTGGAGAGCTGTATTCATATCCTCCGAGCTTCGAAGCCCCAGTCCACCATTTTCCTTGGTTTTGCACACCTCATACCAACCTATGAGTGGTTTATGGTTTGGGCCTTTGTTCCAGAGAAAGTTACGATTAATCTTATCCAGTTCTGTGTGTACCGATTTGGGTAGCATAAAACATTGCATTATGTGTAATGGTTTCGCTGCGAGAGTTGTTTTGATTAGAGTGCAACGCCCAGCTTAAGAAAGGTAATTAGCTTTCCATCTTTGTAGCTGCGATCTAGTGTTTGTCAGTAGCTCTGTGAGTTCTTCTTTGGTCATTCTGCCTTCTATTATAGGGCAACCTAAATAGGTGCCCATTTTTGGTGTGTGTGCTATTTGTAGCTCGTTTCTGATTAGGTTTTTCTGGGCGGTTGTGATGTTCTTTGATGTTTGAAATTGGGATTTGTGTCGATTTATCTTTTGGCCTGAAATGGATGAATAATCTGTCAAGATGTTGTTTATTTGGTCGCAGGCTGTTTTGGTTGCAGAAGCAAAGATTACAATATCATCCGCGAACGCTAGAAAAGGAATTTTTGTTCCTCCATCCGTTAGTTTGACTCCTAGGTGACTCTGTGGTTTTTCCGATTCATGTTGTAACCCGCGTGCCAGGATTTCAGATATTATTAAGAAAAGATACGGAGATAGTGGGCATCCTTGGCGTATTCCTCTTTCTGGGAAAAAGATTTCAGTGGGTTCGTTGTTTACTAGTACCGAGTACGTGACTGTTGTTATGCATTCTTTGATCCAAAGAGTGAATTTGGGAGAGAAGCCAAATTTTGACATTATTGATAGTAAGACATTCCAGTCGACCATATCAAACGCTTTTTCCATGTCTAGCTTTACAGCCATCCAGCCTGATTTTCCGCTTTTCTTTGAGAAGGAGTGAAAGATTTCATTTGCTATTAGAATGTTATCTTGTATTGATCTGCCTGATGAGAACGCACTTTGTAGCGGACTAGTTATTTTGGGGATTATCCTTTTTAGTCTTGAAGCTAGAATTTTTGAAATAATTTTGTATGTTGTTGAGCATAGACTAATGGGTCTATAATGAGAGGTTGTGGTTGGGTTGTCTATTTTTGGTATTAGGGCTATGAACGTATGGTTTGTTTGCTTGAGGATCCTTCCGCTAAGAAAGAAGCTCTTTACTGCTTTGATCACTGTTGGCTCAACTATGTGCCAGTATTTTTTGAAGAAACCAGCCGGAAAGCCATCAGGCCCAGGAGATTTATCATTTGCAAGACTGAAGACCGCATTTTTTATTTCAGAGTTCGATACTTGTCTCGTCAGCCATTCATTGTCTTCGTTTGAGATTTCGTTCTCAATATGTTGAAGGAGGTTATTACGTGTTTGTTGTCGAGCATGTTGTTTGAATCTTAGGCTAAAACCATGCTTGATTAAGTTTCTAATTTCTTCTTCGTTATTGATTGTTATCCCTCCCGTAGTTTGTAAGTGTCTTATTATGTTCCTGTTCCTCCTTCCCGTTGCTATTTTATGGAAGTATTTGGTGTTGGCGTCTATAGATCTTATGTGCATTCTTTTCGCTCTCTGTCCCCAGTATTTCTGCTGGAAGGAAAGAAGGGAGGAGTGCTTTGAAGTTAGCCTTTTGATTTTGTTATCTAGGTTCTGGTTGTAGCCATGGCAAAGGCTCCTTTGAGAATGTAAAAGGTCCGTCTCGACTTGTTTAATTTGCCGAAAGACATTTCCAAAAGTTACTTTGCTCCAGACTGTGCTTTTCCTTTTCACCTCTTGTAGTTTTTTGGTTAGCTTGTACATTTTAGAACCGGGGGTGTCTAACCTCCAAGCTGATCGTACAACTGTTTCATAGTCAGGTTTCGTTGTCCAAGCCATCTCAAACTTGAAGGGTTGTAATTTTGGTTTACGGTTATCCATGAGGTCCAAAGTGATCTGTGCATGGTCAGATTTTAGAAAGGCATGGTTTTTAGTGCTAAGATTCGGGAATTGTTTTAGGAGGGCGTGGCTGACCATAGCTCGGTCTAATTTTTCAAATATGTTGTCGTTTCCATGTTCACGTTTTCTCCAAGTGTAATCGTTCCCACTAGTAGGGGAGTCTACCAGGTTGAAAGTTCTGACCGTGTCTTGGAGTCTAACGAATCTATTTGCAGAAGGGGTTCTGCCCCCTAATTTGTCAGTCGGTTCTAAAATTTCATTTAGGTCTCCAATAATAATCAGTGAATCTTTTGCGTTGTGAATGTATTCTGAGAGAGAGGTCCAGAAATTGTTTTTTTCCTTTGCGTACGGGGTTGCATAAACGAATAAGATTTCGACATCTATGTTGAGATCCGTGTTAATGTAGTCTGCCCGGATGATACGGTCAGTCGAGTTTCTTATAGTGAAAGTTTCATTATGGAATTGTGACTCTTTCCAGAGAAGGCAGAGGCCTCCCGCTAGTCCATTTGAGGGAATGAAATGCATTTTGTCAAATCCTGGTTTCCTCCAACACTTGTCAGGCGGAGGGTTTGTTATTTTGGTTTCAGCTAGCATTAGGATTTTTATGTGGTCCGTTCTAGTTGTTGATTCGATGTGTGTCCAAACATTCCTTCTGCTAAGGCCTCTTATATTCCAAAAGCTAAATTTCATTTAAACCTTTTTGAGCGGAAGATGGTTTTTATCCTGGGTGAGAACTATTTTTGTGGGGTTATAGATTCTCCAATTAGTGGGATTTTTAGTCTGATCATGGTTCGGGTGTTGTGTATTATATAAAGTTGTGAGAATTTGCGTGAGTGTTATTTCCTGGCAACACAAAATCCAGGAAATCTTGTTTTTGGTATGAGTTATAATATTTTGTTTAAGATTGATGTTATTAATGTAGTAGATGATGTATACTTTGAGTTGGAGGTGTCTTGTGTGTATCGTGATAGTTTGTGTTTCAGCTAGCCATGTGTCATAGAGGTGCTGTAGTGTTATGATGTAGTTGATTGAAAATAAGTCAGTCCTATCAAAGCTGGGGTAGATACCAAGGCTGTGATATCTAGCAAGGTTTATATAATTGGCCATGTTCAAGTAATTGTAATACATGCTGCAAAATCTATAACGTCCATCATCTAAAAATAGAGTACAAGAATCTGTCATAAAGTAAATATACATTGAATTGGACATGGAATAGAAGTAGTATGTAATTTTGAGCAATTGATGTGTTTTGTGAGTCAACCAAGTATTTTGTATAGCGGTTATAGTTTCCCAAGGGCAGCAAATATGAGAGAGCGAATCTATGCAGGATAGCTCACATAGGCTAATCTGAGATTTGTTGTAGCAGTAGACCCTCTTGAAGCTTTCATTATATGTTGATAGTGTTGAGTGCCAAAGCTTAAGTCCATCCTGAGCTTGAATCCAAAGGATCGAAATGAAGAGGTCATGAAGGCATAGACGAGTCACAAGCTGCAAATTGTATAGATAAATGTATTGCTCAAGGGAAGGACTCCCTCGAGCAAGGTTAGTAGTGCATATCATGAAACATTTAGCTGTACAGTTGACAATGTATATTTGTTTTATACTAACAGCAAAGGAGAATTCATTTTGATGCCAATGTCGTGGTTGTGTGATAATGCAACTAACCAGCAGATGATGATTGTGTTTAAAGTTAGGTGGGGAATCTTGATAGCTTATGTATGATGCCAGAGTCCAAACCACTGAATAAATTAGTGAAGAAGACTCAATGGCATAATGTAGGTGTATGATCAAGTAATGTACAGTGTAAAATCTACCAAAAGTCATGTACTTTTGTTTCAGAGTAGCAGAATAGTTAAGTTGTGGACTATTTGCAATCAACATGGTAGTGATAAGTTTAGAGATAAGCACCAAGACCCATAACATAAAAAAACCAGAATCTTGAGCAGTAGTTTGTTTATTGTCTTTAGAAAAGTTAGTGCCATTTGATAGATCAAGTTGAGGATGATTTGGGTAAGCAGCATGAGACCCGATATCTTGGTAAGGATAGCTCAAGAGGATGATAAAGACCAGGAAACCATCAAAAAATGTAACTTGATGGTACATGATATACCACAACCAGGCTGCAGGGGTAATATCTTTCTCAGTGGTTGTGGTGTTGTGATTAAGACTAGCTCTTTTATAAGTGGTTTGATATTCTCTCCAAAAAGTATCATGGTAGGTTCTAATAGTAGTTAGACAATAATGACAAATCACAGGTTTATAAGGCCATACGATAGTCTTTTTTTCCCCACCAGGCATATAACAGTAGATCAGGTGATAATTATGGGTAGGTGTGAAGATAAAAAAAACCAGAAGCTGATGGTTATGAATGGGTAGAGGCTTAATTGAGTTAATCCAAAACCCCAGACAAATTATCAAGTAGTAGAGAAACTTGAGAATAGGTGATTTGTTCTTGTTAGCAGTATGTCTAGCACTGAGATTGAAAATAGCAGTATAATAGACGTTGTGTTTAGATATGAAAGCTAAATACCAGTAGTAATTCATAAGAATCCACAGCCAGATGTATGGACAGAAAAGGTGCTCCAATTTATAATAAGAATTAACATTTATAGCAGTAAATAATGTGCAATCATTTGTGCAAGATAATTCAGCAGTGTAGTGGCAGTTCCAAGGCTCCCAATTGCAATAGCAAGCATAGTAAATATAGATAAGAGTAGGCAGGTTGGGTATAGAAGTATTTGTATATCTCATATAAGGGTTATCAACCCAAGAGCAATTAAAGAAGTATAAGATAAAGTAATGCCTGCACGATTTGGAAGTGTTATGATATCTTAAAGAGAGATTCATATGATTGTCATTAAATTCAGATGTGGTTGTATTAGTATAGGGTTTCATGTAGGATTTATGTTTTATATAGGATAGGTAATCTAAAATCTTATAGCTAATTCGATCAAAAGTTTCAGGGCTGATGTTGTGTAGTTCTATATATTCAGTAATTGTATGATTTAAAAGAGGTTTGACATAATAAAAACCAAAGCATTCATACATAGATTTAGTGATGTTCGAAATATAGCCAGCAGCTCCATGGAGATGGGTTACAGAATCTGAGTTTTGTTTTTTTTGTAAGTAATGTTTTGCAACCAAATATGGTTTCTGGACTGTCTTAAACTCTGCAAACAATTGAAGACAAACATATGCTACTTGGTAAATATTATGATTCATATTCAAGGATAGGTTACAAGCATTAGGATAATATGGAAAAAGATACAGCTTTAGCCAAAAGTACCAGTAGCAGATATGGTTACTGCAGAAGTAGCTAACCAACAGTGGTTCATGTAGCATTTTCAGACATAAAACAAGTTTTTGCCAAAAAAATAGAACTTGAAATGTTTGCAGAAGGTAGTGTGTTATTCTCAAAATGTGATGAGGATATGCAGAGAGCATCACAGCAGGCCCATGGGCAAGGCCTAGGTAACCCATTGTTTGGCAAAAGCTTGAAATCCATGGATTACTCGATGTTTTTGCCCCTCTTCAGGATGGAGCTAGCCGTGTCATCTTCCCCACCCACAGCCTTCCTTTTGAGAGAGCCAGAAGTAGAGGTATCCTTTGGTGGAGCATCAGAGGTAGTGAGCATTTTCATCATGGAGGTGTTGGAATGGAGAGAGTGGAAAGAAGGTTCAGAGATTAGATCAGCATTGTGCTCAGTTGCAGGATCATCAAGCAAATAGCCTCCCTCATCATAATCTCCACCAAGTAGATCATCCTCCTCATACTCATATAGGAGACAAGGAAGGATTTCAGAATTAACTTCGGCTCCAATCTCATTGAAGTGTTGTGGGTTGGGGAGAGGGTAGGCAACTTCCATAGGGTCATCATTAGAGGGTTTGTTATTCTCAAAGCCAGAAACCATCAGTGGTTCATTGCTGGGTTGGATCTCAATGGAATGCACCCTAGAGGTCGAGGAGCCAGGCAACCCAACCCCCCCGGGCCAACACTAAAGCCAGCTGCAGGCACCCAGCCTGCAGGGCTACCAGTGAGGCCAACCAAGGAGGGAGCAGAGCCAGGACCAACAAACCCAGCAGGAGTAGGCAAAACAGGAGATAAAAAAGGGCCAGCTTGTGTGTTGTGGTGAGCAGTAGCATCAGTAGGTGATTTGGACCCAATTGATGAGTTAGAAGAGTTTGAGATAGTTTCAAATGCAATAGCAACCCCACCTCTACCGGATAAATAAGGTTTGTTTCCAAAAGCTTGGATGGGGTTTGGTAATTTCACAGTTTTCCCTTTCTTCCCAATGGTAGACCATCCCTCACCCAAATCAGGTTTAGGGATCATGTTGCTTGGTTTCAAAATTGTAACCTGGAATTTTTTTGGTTTAGGAATGAAGTTAGGGCAGTTGTTGAAGAAGTGGTCTAGACCCCCACAGTTCCCACAGCCTTCTGGGAATTCTTCAAACCAAATTACATGGGCAGAACATTCCAGTTGATTGACAGGGATGAGAATGGTGTTGGACATGGGGAGGGCAAGGTCTAGGTTGATGCAAATACGGGCATATCTAGCACTTGGATCAACTGTTGGATCAGTTTTGATGATGGTTCCAAACTTGTTTTTTTCAATGATCAGTGCTAAGGCACCAGGCTTTTTGTATGCATCAGGGATGGAGGTGATTCTAACCCACATGTCTATAGTAGAGGTGTTTTCAAGTAAAGGGTCACTTTGCACAAAGGTTGCTTTTGCTCTTATATTATAGGGATTGAATGATATATATATATATATAGCTAGCTTATATTAACAAATAATTTTTTTTTATAAAGAGCAATTACCAACTTTATATATATAATTATATATATATATATATATATATATATATATATATATATATATATATATATATAGAGAGAGAGAGAGAGAGAGAGAGAGAGAGAGAAGAGCTTTCCAGTGAGGACACCTATTACGGTGAAACGAGGGGACAAACGTGAGCCATTGGATGCATTGAAATCAAGGGTCTACAATTTAACAAAGTTAATGAAAAAAAAACAGTTTTCATTTTCTTAAAAAAAAAAAAGTTTTCATTTTCTTAAAAAAAACGGTTATTATTTTCCTTTTTACATAGAGAGTACGGTTATAGGTTTTTTTTAAAAAAAATTACATTGTTTGTTAGCAAAATTTGAGGGTGATGCTATGAGCTTTTAGAATTTGCACCAACTACTGGATTTTAATATAATTAAAAGTCGATTTGTGAATTTCGTTTCATATTGATCGAATGAAAAAGATATGAATATTTTATTCAAGCCCGAAGACTTATTTGCGAGCCAGGATGGGAGGTAAAAATCAGCAGCATCCGACGGAGGGCGAATGCGATGGCTGACTCGTTAGCCAACTGGTCGTTATCTTTCACTGAACATGCTAGTTTGCCTAATTCCTTCAATTTAGACAGTACTGTACCCCCTCACGAGGGCTAACTTATTACATATTTATATATAATAAATAGGCAATAGCCTACCTTTTGGATCAAAAAGAAATGAATATTTAGAATGCAAAATGTGTATATTTAATTAATTAAATTTGAACACTTGTTTCTTTAAAAATGAATAACAAAAAAAAAATCTTTTGATATTGAATGGGAAACATATGAATTTTTTATTTATTGAAGTGAATATTTAGAATACAAAATGTGAATATTTAACCCGTTAAACTTGAACACTTATTCTTTTAAGAAAAAATAACAATAAAATAATTTTATTACATGCATAATTATGAATATATTTAGTTGGATATATGTGAAGAATTGTTATTTAAATTTGAATATTTAAGCTTTATCTATAAGAATGAAATATCGTATTAGATTGAAGCTTGTAACCAAAAAAAATGGGTAGTTATTGAATTAAGGGAATACATCCATCGATTATTGAAAAAATTGGATGGAGGAGGAATAAAAGGCGGTTACTTTTTTTTTAGTTTTATTTCCTAATTAATTAAATAAGAATTTTAGTTTAATAATAGCCATTGATATTTTTAAATCCAACGCACCATATTTGTCCCCTCGTTTCACCGTAAGAGGTGTCCTCATGGGAAAGTCCATATATATATATATATATATATATATATATATATATATGTATATTAAGAAATATGCTTTTCAAGACCGTTGCTTATTTTGAAATTTTTACCAAATATATTTCCATAAAAACGATTGAAATCTTAAAATTTTGAAAATAAATATATATATTGCTCTAAAAAAATTAAATATTTCCATATACAACTTACAAGTATTATTGTGATAATTTTTTCAAAGTTACTAACCACAAAAATTGATTGAAATCTCAAATTTTCGAAAACATGCATATATTTTGCTCCAAAAATAATAAAACTTGATATGTTAAAATATTATGACCTATGAATTTATTTAAAGACTATTTTTTTTCCCAATGCAATCACTAAATTTGAATATATATTTTTTCAAAGTGCTATAACAAATGAAGAAAGTATATGTTGAGTTGCATCAAAAGCAGGGCTTCTAATCCACTATACCTGAGATTTGAGACAGTAGAAGCAACCATGGCTAACATGGAAGCTACCCAGTTCAAGAGAGAGGCCAATGGCCGTATGGGAAAATTTTGCTTTGCAGCCATATACTTTTGATGGTGAAGACAGGATGAGGAATGCGTTATCAACAGCACTTCCATATCCAAGCATTAAAAGAGGTTTAGAATTTAAGCATTTAATCATAAACACCGTAGCAATTCATTCAGGGGATACATTGCAGGAAAAAGTAGTAGAAAACGAGTGCACGTGATAAATGTCTCTATAGCTGATACCCAAGAGGGAAATGACATAACTACTGCCTTATGAACATTGCATAACCCCAACCAAACTATTGACAATCCCAGGAACAACTGCAATCTGCTTACTCAAATGCCCACTGGTTTTCCCTCCGGACCTCCTCTTCTTCCTCGGGAGTGAAGTCGTTCTTGATATTGAATGTCTTGCGGATTTCCTCTGGAGTTTTCCCCTTGATCATGTCAGCAACGGTTTGGCAAGTCAGATCTAGAAGACCCTTGATGTTCAGATAGTTTGCCGCCTGAAAAGTATAGTCCAAACAGATCATCAGCTTCAGAAGTTACTGGAGAAAGCAAGCTTGCTTTATAATTCAAAAAAGAGTGTACAACATTATAGCAGAACAAATCATTTCACTGACCACCATATAGTGAAATAAAAACTCTCATGCAAAGAACACCATGAATACCAAAAAAGCTAAAGAGATTATAATCAGATTAATATTTTCCAATGATCCCTCTACTCCAATACTCCATACGTATAAGACTTGAATATAAATTTCAAGAAAAACAACACTTCAAACCTACACTTTGCAATGATAAAATATATCTTTGTCACATAATTAATGTTCAACCCTACAAGTCAACCAAACAACAATTTGACAATGCTACTTATTTGACTAGAAACACTGAAACGCAGATGATCAAGTTTACTAAAAAGACTATTCATGAATTGATCCTGCAACAATTATAATATGAACTAGCTTAAGCGTTGTTTCACTACTCCTATAGTCCTATGTGCAAGAACCAATTTTATACCATACAAAAATAGAGCAAGTTTACAAATGTCCCGTGTACATGAATTGATATATATATTTGGAACAAAGAAACAAAATTCTAACTCTGCTAAAGCTATATACACTGTATTTGATGCAATATCATCTGTTAACAGTGTATCAAAAAGAATCAATGGAACATAGGGATTCAACATTGCAACATTATCGAACAAAAAATCAACAGATCAGACAAAATTCGCATGCAGAACCGTCGAAATCAGAACCTTTTTACCCACGATCTTCAATTGCCCAAACCAATTGCCTAATTAGGCTCCAGATTATAACAAAGATTAACCATCAAGCAAAGGAATTTCTCAAAAACTGGAAACCCTAGAACACGAATCAAACATTCAAACCCAAATAACGGAAGGAGGAAGGAGAGGCTTACCAGGATGAGATCGAAGAGCGTGTTCTGATCAACCTTTACAAACTCGGCGTCGAATTCCTTGAGGTCATCCTCAACAGCGCGATCGTCGGACTTGGGAGTCTCAACGTGCTTCTTACAATACTCGATCACTTTGGAGAGGATCTTTCCGGTGACATTGGGAAGAGGGATGGCGTGCTCGGCGGAGACGTCCTCCACCATGTGCTTAATCGTTTGCGATTCCAACGCAACAGGCTCGTCGACCTCGAAGGTCTCGCCGTCGCTGCTCTTCAGAATCACCTTACCGGAAGTCGACATCGTGGATGGAATTGAAAGGATTTCTACGAATTCGAAGAAGAGTGAAACCCTAAATCGAAAGAGGCGAAAAAAATAGAGAGAAGATAAGCACAATCTCAAAGGAAGGAGTGATTGATAGCGTGAAAAAAGGGGACGTATTTTTCGTTATTTATAATAATGATAATGTAAGTTATAATGATAAATTGGAATTCTTGTCCTATTTTAATTATTTATCTTTTACTCCTTCATCAAAAAAAATATTTATCTTTTATCAAAAATTATTTTCATAAGGTTTATCTATTTAAAACTAGAATACTAAGAGTTGAATAAATCTCTATCTTCTGGATATAATTTCGATATTTGTTTCTATTACATAAATAAATTTTTTTAACGCTTGCTTATTATTGTAATAATGTAGTATAATAAATCTTCTATTATCAATCAATTTGTACCAATCAATTTGATTAGATATGATATATTTTTTGATAAAATTTGATTCTAACTCTATTTAATCAATATATCTATATATGTATAAGATAAAATTAGACCTAATCTAATTAGATATGGATATATTTTTAAAAGATATTAGCTAAATTTAAATATTATAAAAGATAATTTCCTATCTTGAAGTTATTGATAATTATAGATAAATTTTTAGATTTTGACATATATATAGTTTAGATTGTTAATGTTATTTCACAAACATTTACTTCTTTTCTCTTCTCTTTGTTAGTTGTTATGTCAGGTTGTTTGCTTCAATTTTTAAGTGGTATTGTTTTTTTAATTGTTATTAATAAAATTCATTTAAATTAAAAGAAAGAAATAATATATATATGTATGTGTGTGTGTATATTACAAGACTTTCATTTAATTTTATATTAATTATGAACGAAGAAGTATTGTAAGAAATTAACTAATTAATTAATAAATGGGTTTTAGTATCAAATTTATTTAAATTGAAAATTCGTACACAGTGCGGGTACTAAACTACTTCCTCCAATCCAAAATACATGTCGTTTACCTTTTTAACACGTATTTTAAGGAGTTAAAAACTATATGATAAATTCACTTCTTTTTTTACAATTTAATACTTATTACCAACAAATATTAAGTTGTAGAAAAATAATTTTAAAAAAGTCAAAATAATAAAAGAAAGCATAATACAATATTGGTGTGTATTATTACTCTAATAGTCTATCCAACTTTATAAGTTATGGAAAAACTATCAAATGGGATTATCAAATCCGACCCAAGTTTAAATTAGATGGCACTTCTTAAACTTTTATATTTTATTCATTGGCAAGTACTCCCTCCGTTTCAGAATAAATGTCGCTTGACTATTTTCACGTTTGGTAATGATGTAAAAACTCTATAAAATATTATATTTTTAATCAATTTTTTTTCATAAATTGTTACATATTACTACTAAGTACTCCCCCAGTATCAAAATACTTGTTGTTTTAGTTTGGGCACGTTTTTTAAGAACGATAAAAACTATATAAAATATCAATGATTTTATTAATTTACAAAAGTAATTTCATACTTAATATAATTATCTATAAAATTATGAAAAAATTAATATTTTATAGATTCTTTCGCTTCTTAAAAGGCGTGCCAAAATGTAAAAAGACAAGTATTTTGATACGGAGGTAGTATCAATTTATAAAAAAATTTTGATGAAAAATATAATATTTTATAGAGTTTTTACCTCCTTAAAAACGTGAAAAAAAAAAATCAAAAACGACTTTTAGGCAAAAATGCATAAAACCACCCATTGTTCATTGTTGTTTGCAAATAACCACCCCTTATTAAAAAATTGTCAAATAACCACCCATTAAATATAGGTTGTTTGCAACTAACCACCCATACCCCTTTTCTTGTTAACCCTCACTTAATTTAATATGAAAAGACAATTATACCCCTATTCTTTAATGTTTCATTTTTAGTAAAAATACAATTATACTTCTCTTTGTTGCTTGATTTTTCAGCTATTACAATTAGACCTGTCAAATGGGTCACTTCGGGTCCCGAGTAAAACGGGTTTCGAGTACATCCAGGTTGTCTCGAACCCATGTTTGGCCGAGTTTCGGGTCATTTTGGGTCAATTTTGGGTTTGTCAATTTTTTCTTTTTTAAATTAAAAAAATCATGATTTGATAATTTTGGATAATTTTAAAATTCTACAATTAAAGACGTTGTTTATAAATTATAGTGCTTGAAATTATATACTATATCTGATCTAAAATATTTTATTTTTATTATTTCTAATAATTTTTAATAAAATGTAATAATATATAAATATCAAAATTTTAAATAATTTTTTTTAAAAATTTGACATTTTATATATTATTACATCTTATTAAAAACATTTGATTGTTATTAATTCACGTAATTTTTAATAAAATGTAATAATACATAAAAATATCAAAATTTTAAATTTTCTTAAAAAATAATTTCATGTCATTATTTTAATATTTTTTAGAACTTTTATCTTCTTAAAAAAATGTGTTGAAAAATAAAAAATCAAATACTATCGATCGGACGTAGTATTACACAATACAAATAAATATAAAAATTGCTTTGAAAATGAAAGATCAAGTGATTGCAATTATAAAATGTAATAAATTGGAATCTCCATAAAAAAAATTAATCATATATAATTATAAATCAACCGGGTAAATCGGGTCACCAAGTCGAAACCCAGATTACTCGGAAAATTTTCGGATTTTCGGGTATAATTGTCTTTTCATATTAAATTAAGTGAGGTTTAACAAGAAAATTAAAGGGGTATGGGTGGTTAGTTGTAAACAACATATATTTAATGGGTGGTTATTTGATAATTTTTTTTAATAAAAGGTGGTTATTTGCAAATAAAAATGAATAGTGGGTGGTTATTTGACAATATTTTAATAAGGGGTGATTATTTGCAAACAACAATGAATAATGGTGGTTTTATGCATTTTCGCCCGACTTTTATTTTGAAACGGATGGAGTATTTCATTAGATCATTATAATATGATTTATTGGTTATTATATCTCATTCTTACCAATTAATGTAATAAGATTTGACATATATCACTTTTTTTATTAGGTAATTTTTTTGATAGGATAGCTCTAATCAAAATCATCTGTATGGACTAGGGTACAATGGTAACCGTACATATATAAATAATATAATGCTAACACGAGGTAGGATCTTAAGCAACCTTATCAACCACTATTGAGATCAAACACTTCTAAAACTTATGTGGCACCATTTAACATATGCTGTAATACTAATTAATTTAGGAAGAAAAAACCTAGACCCGTGCCATAAACTGATAAAGGAAATTTACTCAGCATTGCAAAACCCAACTGCTTTATCCTCTCTCCGTCTCTCTCAAAAACCTCTGCTTCAATTGCCAACCTTCTTGGAGAAAATCTGGGGGAGAGAGAGAGTGAGGAGACGCAGAAGAAAGCACCCTAAAATCAAAATGCAGAGGCTAATATACTCTTCGCAAATCCCATCGAAGCTCCACTCTAACCCCCACCCATGTGTTCCCCAATTGCCCAGTCGAACTGGTTCCTTCGTACCCGCTACAACACCCTCGCAATTCGGATTCGGGTCCGGGTCCATCCGATTCGGTCTGTCCAGTTCCCGTCTTCAGCGCCTGGAATCGAATTGCCTCGCCAACCCCAACGGCGGCCCTTCCACCAGTTCATTCTGTTTCTCGCCACTTATTGATCAAAATGAAGAAGTGCTGCCGCCCAAAGCTCGGGTTGTTGAGAAAAGCGAAAAGGCGGGTTGGAATCCGCTGAAGGTACGACCTTTCTGTTGCTCAATTTGTTACCCCATTTGTTTAATTTGATCCCGTTTCTCATCTCCAGGCGATTGAATGTCTATTAGGAAATGAAATGTCAACTAGGTCAATTATAGATTTTGATCGGATTGTAGATTTGGACTTTCGTTCCTGTGGATCGGTTGATGTGACTAAAAAGGAGGAGACTTTAATATTCCATCGGATTTGATATGTCTTGTTCTTACTTCATTTGAGGGGTTGGGTTTTTGTTTTGAGGTGAGGTCATCTAAGAGTTCCCTATAGTTTAGATGGTTTGGTTTTATTGTCTTTCTAATTGCTAAATCTGAGATTTCAATTCCTAGTAAGGGATTAGAATTGGGAATCCTAGTTATCAATTGATCTGGAAAGAGGGAGGAACAAAAATTGTTTTCTTTCATGGCTTGTGAGTTTAGTTTTTTATTCTTGCCTTTACAAATTGCTGTGATTAGTCTTTCTGAATTGGAAGGAAGATTCAGACTTTCAATCAGAGTTTTAGCTTATGTAGGGAATGTATGACTTATCTTGCTCATAAGGTCTAAGATAACTATTTGTTGCTCATAGGGTCTAAGGTAACTAATTGTCGACAAGGAGGCGGAATAATGTTAAATGTGTCCTTTGTTAATATGATGAAGTTTGTTACTGCCTTTCTTCTTTCCCTCTTATGTTATTGTCTTAAAGTTGGATGTTTTTTATTGTTCTTGTGTGCATTGTTACGATCATTTCACACTTGGTTGTTGGTATATGCCTTCTGGAGAATCTGTCGATGTTGATGTTGTTGTTGTTGTTCTTTTTCTTGTTATTATTCATGTTGCTATTTATTCAGATTGTTGGGATTCCTTTCACTATGTCATTACTTCTGTGTGAATCAAGATCCCCTCCATTAAAACGAATAGAACGCAGTTACCACATTACTTTCCTCTTCTTTCTAATCCAGTGGCAATGGTTTGATGCTTGATTTAAAAAGCATCCGCAATGTCAGTCAGCACTTAAAATTTTAAATATTTTCCTTTTCAGGCATTCGCAACTGCAAAGATTATTCTACTTTCAGTTATCACCATAACTTTGATCCATCCAATCTTGCCAAATCCCGCTTTTGCTAGCTTCCCAGCAGCCGCCGCTGCTAAGACTGGTGGGTCTGTAGGAAACGGTTTACTTCGCACAGAAATATTAACCAGCGCTTGGACTGGATTCTTTGCTGGTTGCTTACACACATTGTCGGGGCCTGACCACCTTGCTGCCTTGGCCCCACTTTCTATAGGCCGGACCCGGATGGAGAGTGCTGCAGTGGGAGCCCTTTGGGGCTTTGGACATGAAGCTGGGCAGGTAATTTTTGGCTTGCTGTTTCTGCTACTTAAGGACCGCCTACATATCGAAGTGATCCAGACCTGGGGGACAAGAGTTGTCGGTTTGACACTACTTGTAATCGGTGCCATGGGGATCAAGGAAGCAATGGAAAGCCACCCGACTTTTGTTTCTCTAAAAAACGGTGAGCAAGATCTGAGTGCCTATGAATCCAATGTGGGAAAGAAGAAGATAGGATTCGCCACCTTTGCGACAGGGATAGTTCACGGGCTTCAACCCGACGCCCTAATGATGGTGCTGCCTGCACTGGCCTTGCCTTCTAGGGTGGCCGGTGCAGCCTTCTTGGGTATGTTCTTGATTGGGACCGTTGTCGCAATGGGTGGTTATACCGTGTTTATCGGATCGTGTAGCCAGGCTTTGAAGGACAGGATACCTAGGATAACCGAAAAGCTTACATGGGCGGCTTCCTTAATAGCCATAGGTCTTGGATTAGCCATTCTGATCAGTCAGTTTTTCGGATTCACTCTCTACTGATCAACACAGCATCTTTGGTAGTCTTATTTTGCTATTGAATTGAACCATTTTGATTGAGATTAGATTGGATTTTCTAGTGTAGTCTGTCTGTTGGATGGCAGGTTATTCATCATTTTGCTTGAAGAAGGCTGTAATCTTGCTTTTTCCAAATGCAAATTTTTTATGTTGTGATGTTGGAAAGGTGATGTGATTCCATTGTGTTATTGAATTTGAAGAGGAATCAATCAACACTTGTTGGTGGCAGGGCCAGTGTTCCAAACTATTTTCTTTTCTTTTCATTATTTTAGATTAAGATGAAGACTTTTTGGTTATCAATCTTGTTTTTCAGTTTCTGTTTGGTTGGATCTTGTTTCTTTTCAAATGTTAGATGAAGCTTCAAATAGGTATATGATCATTTCATTGCTTCCAAAGAAAATGACTTCAACTAAATGCTGCAGATTTATATGGCAAAATGAGGCATTATACTCTATGTGTTATTCGGATTTTGATTCGAACTCCCCGGCAGCGTGTATAGAGACCCTTGGATTGGAATAGGGTTGTTATTCGAGTCGAACAAGCCGAGTTTGGCATGTTCAAGCTTGTTCATTTGTTAAACGAGCTCGAGCCGAGCCGAGCCTAATTTTTAAACAAGCTTCTGATTTTGTTCAAGCTCGGCTTGTTTAGGAAATAAACGAGCTAGAGCCGAGCTTTAAGTAGTTCTACTTGGTTATAACATGTTAACTTAAAGAAAATTTTTGAAATTTCGTACAATTCAAGGTTTATTCAAACGAGCTTAAAATTTTGTTCAAACTCGGCTTGTTTAAATAATTGAATGAGCTCAAGTCGAACTTTTTCGAGCCGATCCCGAGCTTTTCAGTTCATACCACCGCCCTAGATTGGAGGGTCATATATCCTCGGTCCGAACACACGAGTCTTAAAGAAGATCAAAAAGAAAATATTGTGGGTTGCAAATTTATTATTAACACTAATAAATATCTGAATAACAGAAATTAATATTTGATCTGTCTATACAGTATAATTTATAACCAATCAACAAACTGCACTACTGCAGTGAACGAAACTAATCAGCAAATCTGCTAAATTTGTATTCAGAGAGAAATTATGCATTCTGAATCGATTCTTGTAGCAATCTCTTTTATTAAGGCAAAAGTTCAAATCAATAAAGGATTTGGGCCAATCTAAGCCCAATAAGAACCGACCCAGCAGGCCCATTGGATCCAAATATTAGTATAATCAACCTCATCTTGTTATCTTAACAAAATATGATTTCCTTGATTTTTTAGAGATAGAATATGTGTAAATCAACCTTATGCCAAGTTATCATTATCGGCTAAACTAGTAAAACTCAACTTTGTCAAGCCTTACTAGCTTAACCAATAAGATGACATGTAGTGATCATTAGATCATGAGTTCGAATCCTCTCTATCTATATATTGTAAATTGTAATGGGCCTAGTATCTGCATACGGACACACAAAAAAAAAAAAAAAAAAGGGTAAGAATCGACCTTTTCCTTCTCTTTTTATTATTACTTGTGATAACAATAAATCCGTCTTTCTATTTTGATCTCTCAATTTACCAAGTGATATGTTATTTAGTATTTCAAATAAGTTTTCGGATAAATAAAACATCCCAATGGTTCGACGCGTCATGTATCAACTTACCAAATTTAGTTTACTATTGAAGATGGGTAATACTCAAACTTGTACCAAAGATCTAAAATGTGAGGTTTAATGTGTAAACACGCTTAATTAATCTTTGTTTAGAGTGAGTCTTTTCCCTTAAAAGACAAATTAAACAAGCTTCTAAAAGTGTTAAATTGAGCTCCCAAATAAGAATCATGCCAAAAACATAGCCGACTCTACTAGACGAATCTATTTAATAACATTTTTTAAAAGGCCAATTAGTGTGTGAGAACAATAAAATGATTATAATTCTTAAAAAAATAAAATGATTATTACAAGTCCCTTAAGGTGGCCCTGACCAAAATAAAAACAATTCTCTTGGTAGTGGTTGAATGTGTTGATGGATTGAGTTTATATATAGTCCCCATTGATACAATCCGCAGATGGTTATATATATTAGAAATTAATTAAATATAATGTCAAACTTAATTCATACACTAAGATCAACATCTAGTACATGAAATCATGGTATGATTATTTGTAAATTAAGGGTAGGAATTTGCAACAAGACTCCCATATATTTAAAAAAAATATATGTGATGATGGAAACTGAGAACTAGTTCAAATTGGTGTGAATAACCACAACAACTACTCCATTATTACTTGGAATTGAAAGCAAGCAAGAAATAAAGATTTTTTTTAAAAAAAAAAAAATAAATAAATACAATGTTTAAATAATCTTACAAATACCCAATTTGAAACAGACATTTTTCTTGTATTTTGATAACATGATATTGACAATTTGGTGTGGGAGTTATTAATTTCCCACCACCCCAATCTTGAATGGCGTTACATGACAATATATATATAGACGATGACTTATTGAGAGACAAAACAGCATGATTTATTATACATAAGAGTCAGAAAAGATATAAAATTTGGGGAATTATCAAACTATATAAGGGTGTTGTTAATTGGATTGGTTTTGAAAATTGGAAGGTTATAGAAATGGACAATTAATAAACCATCAACAGATATAGACATGTGCCCAACTCATTCGATGATCTGTGTACTCATCTGTTTCTCAATCTTTTTCATGCGTTTGATTATTATTATAGATTATAGATAAGATTAGCCACCTAGGTACCCCATAAATAGGTTTTAATTTATTAATTATTTGTCATCACCCACGGCTATTAATCTACCATTTTCAGCATACAAATTTTGTCACCCTATGTTTACATATATTACACACTTTTAAAAAATAAGCTAGTACCATTCCTTTTTTAATAAAATAGTAAATTAATAGACATTTGTATTTTTTTAATCCAAATACTAAACAAAAAAAAAAGATTTTTTGATTTGATCTACGATTTTAAAAAGTACAAATTATATAGATGAAAATTATGCAAACTATTAACTAGCTAAGAGGCGTCTAATTTATAAACTTTATATATTTTTTTTTGTAAAAGAAAAAAATATTGATATAGAGTTATGTCACATTTCATATTGATCAATAAAATGATATCATATATTAAATATATAAATTGTTAACATTATTATTTGAACGATGATGTTGGAAATATGATATTTTTGACAAAACTGAATGATATACATAATAAATTAATTTATAGATGAAGGTGTAATTAGGTTGGGGTGAAATAAGCAAACGATTATGTTAAGGTACATGTATATAGTATCAAAATATGAAAATTATAATAGAAAAAAAAATTATATAATCACCATCTTTATCCGAAAAAGTTGGTTAATAGCTAAATAAATGATAAAAGAAAACAATAAAATGGATGGCAAAAACATAGATTAATAACTGGTTAAAATTCCTAAAAGAAAGTTGAGAGTGACACACATGCAAAAACTATTATATACGTTTTAAGAGTGTATATAGGTTAATAATACACTAAGATAATGGATTAAATTTTATATTTAGATTAACCGATCTTTATAATTTACATTCTTCAAGTGTTGATCTTTCTAATGGATTAAATTTTGGCACCCTATTTGTTGGGTGTGCACATGTGAAATAAGAAATCCCATATCGGAAGTTGAGAGGGTTTCAAGCTAGCATATAATTACTAGGTGGGCTATTTCACTCAACGTCAATTGGTTTTGGATTTGGATTGGAACTCCATTTACTTGTCAGAGTCTAGGTGTTGTCCCGGAGAGCCTGGTAATACCATTATTATTTGGAGGTTGCAGAATCCCAATTTAAGAAAATAATGAGTTTTTCCATTTAACCTAAACTATAACCCAACGGCATGCATGCTATTAGATCCATACAATATAAACACTAGACATAATTGTGCGGTAGATTAATTATCGCTCCACCGTTCCAACCCCTCAAATTAGCCTATCCAATAGTAACAAACTAGCTAAACATTATTCATATAGCAAGAAATATGGCAATTCTTTGAATAATCCAATTATTTATTTTAGACGGTAGTGATCTTATGAATATGATGAAAGCTCATCCGCATCCATATTTGATATTTTGTTATATAGAATTCAATGGCATGCCGCCTCCCATCATCCAAACTTGCTACTTATCTTTACTACCTTCTTTTTTTTTTAAAAAAAAAAACTAAATTTGTATTATATGTCATAAATTTTGATGGATCAATATATATAAGGCGGTGTCTGTATACGAGTGTATACCAAAAACCAATTAGTGATTTTCAACGTGAAACAAATCATCATGTCTGAACAACACACTAATAACAGATTAAATTTAAAAAAGATTAATAAGAACAAATTAATAGTCCATATATGTAAATAAAAGGAGTTTTGGAACAAGAATGGGATGTATAATGAAGGGAGGGGAGAGGGCATGGCGTGAAAGGAGGGGAGAGAGATCGACATCAGCATATGAGGCCGACAGTACGGACCACTCTCTCCCAAATGTAACCGTTTCATTGTTTTCTACTTTACATAAAGTTCATTATTTACATACCCTTACATTTACAACACCAAGTCTTGAATAAAGTCTGCCCCTACATTTTATAATACCACTTTTTTTTCTTTTTTTCTTTTTTTTTTTAAAAAAACAAACATTGGAGAAATGGGAAGAAAATATAGGAAAAGTACTGTTGGAAAGGGGCACGTACAAGGCAACTAAAGTTCTTGGGGGTGGCCCCTCTCTCTATCTACAATTTTCACAAATTTTGTCATTATTTTTTTTTCTTTTATTTATTTTTAGTTATGTAAAAAATATGAATTGGTGGCTTGCTATTTTTCAATTTATTAATTAGTCGATTTTCTAGTTTAGATTTAGAGAAAAATCATATCATCTTATATATATGATGGGCAATCTTTATTTTAATTGGTTATCGATTTACGATATAATAAATCGTAGAAATATATGGTTCTCGAGATCTAAATAAGCTCACATAAGATAATCAAAAATCTTACAAAACACATCCTAGGGAAAGGGAAGACTAATCACATCTTAAACGTAATGAAAGGGTAAAGAGGATATGGTCCTCAACTAAAAACCAAAACCAAAACCAAAAATTTCCAAAATAGAAAAAGCAAAGGGCAATTAAAAGAAAAGGTCTTCCCATTATATTCTCTCCTCTTTTGAGTTGTTTTTGTGGTTGAATATAGAGTGGAAATGCAATGCAAAGAGTGTTAGATAATGGTGGATTGGGGGAGGGGGGTGTGGGTGTGGGGTAGGGCCAAATCTTGGCAAGCAAAGGAACTAGAATTAAGCAACTTTCCCATAGAAATCCCTCTTTAACTTTTCCCAATTTCCAAACCAACCACACACAAATCCCTTTATTCAGGAGTGGGTTTGGGGAGTACCATCAACAACAGCAACCAAAGCAAAGTAAGTGTTGTTTAGTGTGAATTCAGAGGCCAAAGCAAAGGGTTCCCCTGTCTCCCTCCCCTCTTTCACCTTTCCCCTGCTCTTGGACTATGTCATGTCCTCCCCTAAAACTCTCATCCCATCCACCAATGAGTAATGACCCCTTCATCTAGTGGTAGGGGAGACGTGACTTTTGCAGGAGGTCAAGGATGAGCTTGTCTGTGATGGCTTACTACCGATTTGTGTCTTTTGCAGACTAGTGCTCGGGTCCGTGGAGAATTAGTCGACAACTTCGGAGTCTTCACGTTACAAAAGGGGAAAAAAGACTTTCATCCCACATATCCATACATGCATCTCCATTTCTTACATTTAGTCAATTTGATGAAAATTGTCATCTAACTATTAAAACCAGCCTCATGGATAATTGTGTGGCAAAACTATACCTTCAAACACCTACTCTAGGAAAGAAATTCATAATCAACCCTTAGGATGACAAGTTGATCTATGGTTAATGCTTTATACGGAGTACATTTCAATCTCGGAGAACCAACAATTCGATTTGATTTGTTTGATACCATGTACCGATTCGAGATTTGAGTTCCAATGGATCTTTCAAAAGGAAAAATATAATTCATAACATCCTCATTCAACCTTTAATAATGGCATGTATCTCAAGTTTGATTCATATTCGGAAGCCTCTCATTAATAGGCCATACAATACTATTTCAATTCCGAAGAACCAACAATCTGATTTCATTCATTTAATGACACTTATCTATAGCACAATTAATGGCAGATATCTCAAGTATTTTTAGAACCATTTGGTGGCAAACCCAAAGTAAATCGGCTAGCGCTAACTGAATCGATCCATTGGTAAGGAACAAGACAAATCTTGTACTTTCATCCAATGATAGGAGCGGTGTTAGGAATCGAACTAGAAACCTCCTCATCACCCCTTACTCTACACCACTAGGGTCTAGGCCACCTCGACGAGGGCAAAAATGCCCTCACTACATCCCTCAAAAAACATGAAGAATGGAGATACAACACCTATCCCTAAATCCTAAACTTTTGACAATAGTATGGTTGTAAATGTAACATAGCCAAACCTAAAACTTTTGACCCAAAAAAAGAGCTATAAACACATACCAATCCCCCCATCCCTTATTCCTTGTGATTTGTGAAGGTAAGCAAAAGCAAAACTATCCTCCATGCCTACTAGAAATGAAAAAAGGGCAAATCTTTTTAAGACATAAATGGACAGTAAATTTGTCAGTGGGTCAGAAGAAAAGATGAAATAATGAAAGACATAAATCAAATTTACAGTGTGAGGGAAACAGCAGTGAAAATCCATTTAGGGTGAAGATGCCAAACCCCACCACCCAATAAAAGCACTGGCAATGCTCTCTGCCTCTTGCCTCTGTCCTGTCGATTTGATTACCATTTTCATGGAGTCTAGTGTTTCCCCACCTTTTTCTTTTTCTGGGTTTTGTCTGCAGGGGACTCAACAACCGTATCCCCATACACAGACGATGAAGATTGAAGATGCACAATCGATAAACAAGAACCAAAGTGATCCCATCCCATCCCCCATGGAAAACTACAACTGCAATTTTTGCATTGGAATTGCCTCTGTTCATTTACTATCTGACCAAGTCTAGACAAATTTGTTCTCCTCCCTATCTCTAATCTACGGAGTACTAAAGAACCTTTCTTTTTTACCAAGAAATAAAAAAAAATTAAAGAAATTAAAAAATTAAAGAAGAGGATGCAGAGCTGTTGTTGTTCTCTTCTGGCTTGTCTAGGAAATGAGGGCTTCAATGGTGCCTTTCTTTGCAGAGTTACAGACAGGACAAGCATATAGGAAAGCTTCACAGGCTGTACAGCAACACAGATGCCTACAAGGAAGGAACAACACGCTCGAATTCATGGAATTGCAGCTCTTGCACACCATTGATGCCGTCGTCGTTTTCATCCTCTTGCTGTTCCTTTCCCCTGTTTCTTCAACCTCTTCTTGATGTTCTTCCCCTGTTCTCGTTTCTCCCCTGTTTTCTTCGTTCTCGTCGCAGCAAGACTCTGCGTCGTCGAGGTCGCCATTGGAGGGCTGCTGCTGCAGGCAGAGCGTCGCTTTCTCCCTCAATTGATCGATTGCTGCGTTGAGTTTCACAATCATGGATTCGTTCTCGCCGGCTATTCGCTTCCACGCTTGATTCTCCATCTCCAATCTTTTCATGAATTCTTGAAGCTCCATCGCTCTTTTCGTCGCTTGCGCTAACTCCTCGTCCTTTTGCCTCATCACCATGGCGGTTCTCGCCTCCACTTTCCGGAGAATCGCCCCTAACTGTTGCTTCCTCTGTTCTTGCAGAACCAGCTTTAGCCTCTCGTTCTGAAATCGAAAACAGAGTTAATTCATCATCAGAAATGGCATTCAAAAAAAAGAAAAGAAGATGACATTTTTAGAAAAGCAAGATGGATAGGAGTCCGATGGCTAACCTGTAGATTGATGTAACTGTCAATCTCTCGTCCCTGTTTCTCAGCCTGGCTCGAGAAGGCCAATTGAGGGAAGGTAGAAGGCTGGGCTTTCATGGCGGAAAACACAAAGCTGTTATTTTGTACCGGTTGTTGAGGCATCAGAAACTGCTGCGGCAACTGAAGATTGAAACCGAAGCCATCGTTACTGGAATCAAGTGAGCCGGTGAAGGGGATGCCAAGATTATTATCTCTGTACGTCTGCGCTTCAACTGCCATTGCAAATTCCGAACTCTGTAACTGCTCTTCCAATTAAACAAAAAAAAAAAAAAAAGGTACGAGCTTTAGTCGTTGTTCGAAACGGAGGAGGGAGATGGGAGACTGTGGTGTGTTGGGATTCAAAGGGGACATATAAAGAGCAAAGAAAATGGGTGGTATGGGGATGGTGCGTGTATTTATAGGCTGCTAGCACTCATAACCAAAAAACAGAGGACTCAATTAAATATAAATATAAAAAAATAAAAAAATATTATATATTTAAATTGAAATGAAATAAAGAAAGGGGAAAAGGGGGTAAATGTATAAAAATGGAGGACATAGAGAAATTGTGACAAAACGATCGGGTCAGAGGTGATGAATGGGGGAGGGGGTGGGTGGTGGGGAGAAGATAAAGCAGTGCCGGTTGCTGTGGTTGCAGGCGGGTGCTTGTTCAACGCCTCTCCCTCTCCCTCTCCCTCTCCCTCTCATTAATTAAAATTACTATATTGAATTCCCCAGATTCACAGATTTGTCAGTTTGGTCATCTGGAAAAGCTGAAGAATAGGATTCCTATTTTACCTTCCTCCTAATCCATTTTTACCCTTAATTTTACCGCCCCTCTTTATGCCTTTTCTTTAGAACTCTCAATTCTTTTTTAGGAGCCAAACCCCACACACACATCCCACAAGGTTAATTTACCATTACACTTAACTAATTATGGGTCAAAGATAAGGACTATGTCAAGCAATAATGCCCCAAACCCTTGTTTTTTTTTTTGCTTAATTAGAACGTAAGGTGGAATTTGCCATAATTACTCTCTTAAATCCATATTTAATTAAGGTAAAAGAATTTATTATGCAAGATTCAAGATCTAACCCGAAAGATCTACGAGATTCCGAGAAACCCAGGTCGGGTCATATGAAAACGGAAGTTGTGTCGGATTTTTATTTTGTTTTTGTTATGAGGTCAGGATCTACCATTCTAACACAAAAGAGAGCTTAAGACATTGTGTAGGGACTTCTCACACCCTTATATTACTTTGAATCAATGTGGGATGTGACATTTTATCTTAACACGCCCCCTCAGTTCTTCTGGGTCGAGACTCTCACTCTCTTTATAGCTCGCCCGGTTTTTGGTTTTTACGACGGGTTTCGACATCTCAATCTCTTTTAGCCTATCCCGAAGCAGGAAAACCGACCCAACTCAGACCTGATCTGATACCATGTGAGATTCCGAGAAATCCCGGTCGAGTCGTATGAAAACGAAAGTCATGTCGGGTTTTTTTTTATATATATATATATAAGGTCGGGATCTCCCATTATAACACAAAAGCTTGAGCCATTGTGTAGAAATTTATCCCAATCTTATATTTTGTGATATTTTACCGCCCACGATCAACGTGAGAAATTTAATAGAATCACTTATAAATCAATCTAACTGTTTATAAGATCGAGATATGGAATGAATGGGATTACTTAAGGCAATGGCTTTCGATAGAGGGAAAGTGTATTGTGATTAGGAAACTGTTTTCGGTGCGTGCTAGCTACTATGAATCTTATCACTTGGGGAATGGTATTTTTTGGGAGGGAAAAAAATAATAAATTAATATATAAATAAATAAATAAATAAATACAGATCCTATTCCTAGGGGAGGATGAAGATTTATTTAAACAGTATATTTGGTCAAATTAACCTTCTAAAGATTGTAGCTTGTACTTCAATTAGAGTATCTAATTAATACAAATAAATCTTTTTTTTTTGTGCATGAAATATATAGATAGATATAGTAGTAATTCAAGAATCACAAGAAAGGTATTGTGCAATAAATAGGATACAAAATAGAGAAAAAAAATACATACATAATGTATGGATTGAAGTAATGAAGGTGTAACTTACGTGTGAAGAAAATTAAAAAAAAAGGTAGATGGATGTGTGAAAAGATAAGGTAATTAAGGTCAATAAGGTCATGCATGTAACTGTTGCGTAGGAGAAACCGGAGGGGTTCATTTCATGCATTCAATGGCTTTTTTTTTCTTTCTTTTTTTCTTTTTAGGTTGCATGATTTTAGGAGATTAGCTTGAATTGAATTTTATTTACAAACCGTCTTAATTCAATTAATGTATTATCCTAAGTAATTAATGAGGTTTTCAAAGTGGGCTTATGCCTAACGTGTCAAAAGGTTGAATCTTTAAAGCTTGATTTTTGCATGCGGAATAATCTGGTTGGTTTCAACACGCGCTCTTTATTCTTGATTGGCTATGTTTCATCTACATTAAGTTTTTGTGGATTTTAATTCATATTTTATTTGTATTTGCATTTGTTTACCCTTTAATGAAATCATGTTTTTTTCGCAACTTATTCCTTCAAAAATTAATTAATATTTTTTTTATTAGAATAAAAGTTTTATTGATAAAAAAAAAACTTATAACAAATAATTGAAACAAAGATGTTGATACGATTTGGATTGTATTAAGTTATTTTAGTAAAACCAAATATTGTTCATAATAATTAATTCTCCTCTCTCTAATTTTATTATTTTTTTATAAAGAAAATATATTTTAATTAGTTTTGTCTACAAAGTTTGTTGTATTCTCAAATTAAATAAGTTTTCACAATGTCCCATGAATTATAATTTCAGTGAAATAAAATTTTCATTATTAAGTTCTCTATGTTTGACAAAATTGAGAAATGTATCTAAAATCTTGATACCCATGAAATTCATCATTAATATTCGTGTGTGCAATACTAAGTTGATTAGAGAGTATATAAAAATTCGTAGCACGTATATCTCGTGGTAGTTTGGATTGGCTAACGGGTTGGTTCATCGATCACACTAGACCAAAAAAATTAAAAATTGATTATAACCTATATAGTATAAGTAAGCTTATATTATATGTCACACATAACTTGTCGAGGTGGGATTGGCTAGCGAATGGGTTCACCTAGCAACTATCATCCTATCACCATCCCATAACTCACATACGTCCTCTTTTTATTATTCTTTGCTGTTTATGTTAGCTTTGAATTTTTAAATTTACCCACAATATATTGCATATATATATATATGATGTGACCGATTAACATAATTGTGCTACACAAATAGTGGTAACTTTTCTAAGTTATTTTTTCTAGGGTAATCAATTCTTATGATAATATTTAGTAATAAAAGGCTTTTCATACTAACTTAGTCTTTGTGGATATGACCTGTAGTAATTAATAGGTTATGAGTTCGAATCTCGCTTCTCTTTATTGTAGGGTCTAGGTGTCTCTCTGGGAATAAAAAAATAGTTATAAAAAATAATTTGAAAATTAGTTTATTAGACTTAATTGATGGAGGGTTAATATCATTATGATTGATCAATACAAATGTTGTGACACATATTTACGAGTGTAAGTTATATGTTTTTTTTAAAAGAAAATGTGGACTGATGATATTTAGATAGTTCTAAGGTTCATCTTCACTGCCCGTGAGATATTTATGATGTATCGTTGGTCAATGGTGCTATTATCTCTTAGTGATTCTTTACTTCGTTCTCAGTCTACGTCTCTAACTTTCTAGTTTTTTGTTTGCTTATATTCATTACGTTGTAGAATGTGTGTTGCCTATTCTTTGCGCCATTTTCTGGCTTCTGTTGCTTTGTTCGACACTTCTTTGATTCGAAAATAAAAAAACATTTCCCTTATTAGCCAGTGATCATCCGATTTTTATAGCTAACCTAAGGTTTGTCGACTTGTCGACCTATTGAGAATTACCCCTGTCCGAAATCGAATTCTAACTTTATTAAAGAAAATAACTTAGATAGTTCTACATCACATTATAAATGGGCAAATACGAACAAAGAAGATATGAAGCTTTACAAATGCTCCACTCAAAACCAAACCCGAACTATAATGGTCTAATTTTATTGGAGAAAATGGGAAATGATAAAGGATTTGGGTTAAATTAATTACTTAATTGCTTGCAGCATCACCAATTAATCCCTCTTTTTCATGTACAATCTTACCAACTGGACAATGTTTCAAAAGAAACCTAAATTAGCAATCGAGTGTGAAATCCACCACCAAACAACTACTTAATTGGAAGAAATAAACTAGACAAGTTAGGGCAAAAAAGCAACAAGTAATCATGTTTTTCCAAGAAAGCAACTATATATATATATATGGCTGATTACTAATTATATAATATAATATAATATAAAAATAAATAAGTGCTCCATCACCTCATCTAGTCTCATGTGATAACTCATATGCTAGCTAACATATATTGAAAAATATATAAAATGTTGTCATGTACTGTATATATGTATAGGTAAAAATCTAGAAAGCAACAACTAAGTTTGGGTTTGGAAACAAGTGTGGCAATTTCGTTCATCCCTTCCAAGAAAGTGTTGGTTCGTGTGGACCAAACTTAATTAAAGTTTCAAAAGATGTGAAATATCAACTATATCTTTAGTCTAATATGGTTCCATTTTTGTCTTTTGTGATTGTTCATCTTCATCTTTATTTAGACTTTAGAGATAGATTAGCTCCAAGCCTCCTTTAATTATTTCTCACATGTATAGTAAATAGTGCTTTTTTTTTTTTAACTCGTCTTTTTTCATCATTAATTATTTCTATTCAACATGTACATATATAGCCAGGAAATTAAAATAAAAGATTAATTTTATGAATAGTTGCTTATATATCTATTATTATATCAACAAAATGGGCTTTATTAATGTATGTTCGACGGTTCACACGTCTGTCAACTTGTCGACCTCTCGAGTTTCAGGTATGTATATCTGAGTTCGAATTATTACTTAATAAAAAAAAATGGACATGTTTGGATTTATTATATTTTAATTATTATAAAATTATTTTATCTTGGTTTATAATTAAATTAAATAATCACATAAAGCTAAATAAAATAATTGCACAATATCAAAGTCCGACTCGGGCCGATGACTGGGGGTTGTGTGCACGGACGCACATGCGCTAGTATAGCCTAGCACACAAGCCGAGCGAGGTTCCATTCTAAAACCAATTGGTTATAGAAGGAGTAGCCCACCGACTCATATACTAGGGTTTATTATGTTCAACTTTCCGATGTGGGACACTTTTTGGTCTCATTCACATCTCTAACATGTGTGGAGAATATGAGTTGTGTGAATCCCACATTGATTAGAAAGTGAATCCAAGTCTTGCATATATATAAGTCGGTGGGCTACCCCACCTAACACCAATTGGTTTTAGGATGGAACCCCACTCGGCTTGTGTGCTGGGGTGTGCGCTTGGGCGTGTGACCCTCCCACGTCGTATGACCCACCGGAATTTAACACACAATAATTTAGATATCACATAATCTAAACACACTCTTACTTTAAACACCTTAAAATTTGAGAGCGAAGAAAGAGTTGCCATTCCATACATTTTGAATGATTTCCCCTTAGACTGGGACAAAGAAAACACTCTTATTAAACCCTCCGTGAGTCCATGGCTCCATATATATATGAATAATAGTTTCGAACTTTTGTAAGATTTTCATTACTCCTAAAATAAGACGTCGTTGGAATATATTAGTATGTTGAACTCATAAATTTAGAAGAATGGGGAAATTAATTATTGGTAAAACCAATAATAATTTATAAGAAGCTGAAAGCCGGAGAGAATCAAGGCACTTAGATTTGTTTGGATGTGTAAGTATGTTTAAATAAAGGTAGATTAATTTGGGTGCTGCAATTTGTATGAACAAGGGGAATCAATACTCTGTATAATGTTTGCTTAGCCTAAATACACTGTCCATGTGCTCTTCTTTTTTCCTCCTATAATTAAACTTGATTTATGAGAACCAATTTACATATAATCAAACAACTAAAAAGAGCGGTAGAAAATGATGGGTTTTTTTTTTAATTGCATCAAACATTTTATGCAAATAATATTCTCTTGGATATCTCCTTAATTAATATATATATATATATGTACTGTATACAAGCTAGAATATATATGAGTTTTAATAATATATCATGTCCTCATACTCCACCATGTATTAAAGTTGGAATTTCTTTTGAAGATTCAATGATTCAAAGATATCTAGATACCTCTCACCCAGCAATTCACTTCTAGAATATATTTTTTTTCCACAAAAAAAATCTTGAATGTACTTATATGAATATTTTATTATTTTTAACCGAACATGTATTTTAGAGAAAAGATGATAATTTATGTATTTTAGAGAAAAGATGATAATTTAGATAAAATAGGCCAACAAATTCTGCATATCAACAAGTAAAATAAATAAATTTGGCAGACTTCTGAAGATATTTTCTCTAAAGGCCTGCTATGGCTAGTGGGTAATGGGAAAAACATAAATGTATGGTCTGACATTTGGGTAAATGCGCAATATCTTCAAAACTTTCGGAATGATCGTAATCCTAACTTAAAAGTTTGTGATTTATTTACAAATATCAACTCTTGGGATATTGATAAATTAAATAGTATATTCCCCTCTCATATTGTTCAATCTATTACTAATATCCATATTCCAATAATTGATATTCCAGACAGGTTAATTTGGATTTATAGTAGTGATGGAAAATTCTCTGTTAAATCCACATCTTCTATTTGTAATACAAAGAATTCTAAGAAAATTCCAGCAGATTGGATTTGAAAACTTAATATTCCTCCGAATATGAAAAATTTTATTTGGAAAATTATTTTAGATATTCTACCTACAACGACCCGTCTTAATAGATATATAAATAGAGTTCCCAATACTTGCTCTCTTTGTAATTCTGATATAGAAGATACAAATCATTTATTGTTTAATTGTCGGATCACAAGGTCTCTTATTCAAAATCTGGGTGTTAAGTTGGGAAAATGTTATAAGATTCCAATTCTAACAAGAAATGTTTCGGAAAATATTTTAAATACCAGAGCTCTTAATATAGATTTTACAGACTTATGTCAGTTATGGCATTCTGTTTGGGAACTCAGAAATAGAATTATTTTTCGCAATACTTCGAATACATGTATTATATATGCTCTAACTCAAACTATAGACAAAATTTCATGTTGGAATAAACAGCAGGTAAAAACGAAGTTACCTAAACGCGTTAGACCTCCTGATAAATTAATTTGGAAATGCCCTCCTATAAATGTCATTAAGATCAATGTAGATGCTTCAATGAAAATTGATACTCAATCACAGGTTGGTTGTATTGTTAGGAATAATGATGGTCTACTTCTTCGGATTCATAAATGTAATGTTAGGATGAGTTCGGTCATTCTAGCAGAAGCTTTTGCAGTTTAATTATACAGGTATAAGGCTGGCAGTGGAGATGGGGATTCGTAGAGTTATTGTTGAAAGTGATTGTGCAATTATCGTCAATGCCATCAATCAAGTTAACAATATACCATGGGAGGTCGCTCAAATAATCCAAGAGATCCATTCGTTAAGCAAAGATTTTGAGAGCGTCACAATTCAACACTGCTATAGAGAGGCAAATAGTGCAGCTGATTTTCTTGCTAAATCTCAGTTGAATTGTATTTTTATTTTGAGTTCATGTTGTTGTGAGTTCCAGAACATCATCTTGCGAGATGATCATGAATGTCGTTAGTATATCCAATTTATTGCCTACTGTATAAAAAAAAAACAAGTAAAATAAATAGATTGACAAACCCTTCAAATTGCTTTTCTTTCTTTTTTTAAGTTTTGATGAATTATCTCTTGACGAACTTAAAATTAAATTTATTAAAATATATATAATATTTATAGCATGTATTGAATTATAAATTTGTAAAATAGAGGAAGAGTTAAGATATAGATTGTTTAGAAATTTTTATATTTCTTTTTCTATTTTAAAGATTTTTTGAAAGATAAGTTAACTTAAGGTGATACGTCTAGTTGCAAAAGGAAAATATTTTAATATATATAAAAAAATTGAATTTATTTGAGTTGAGATGTATTTGGGGCTTTATTAATTACATTTTTTTTAAAAAAAAATTATTCTTTTCGTGTGCATAATAAAATAAAAATATTTTAATGTATAAAAATTGAATTTATTTTGCTGGAGATGTATTTTGGGCTTTATTAATTACATTTTTTATTAAAAAAAAATTATTCTTTTCGTGTGCATAATAAAATAATGGTATTGATAAGTTTGTTCAGATGGGTAGCATCCAATAAAAATCAATACGTGTGTACCAATAATATATATATATAGGAGGAGGGTGTGGAATAAGGTTGTGATCGTAAACAAATGGGATCGGAATTGGCATCTCTTAAAAGGAGGGCAACCTTTTTTTTCAAGTCATAGTCAGATAGCAATTTCCTAACATTACGTTATTTTTATACTCCACTAATTAAATTATCCCTCAATTATCAATCCATTCCACATATACATGGGGCTAATCAACTAATTCCAATAAATATTTAATTAATACTCTAAAAAAGAACATAGGGCTAATCAAATAAAGGGTCATTAGGAAACACAATTAATTGATTAATTGATTGATTAACATTTAGATTTGTCTTTCAGCTGGCAGATGCTGGCCGAGACTTATTAATCACCACTCACCAATACTATGCCTGTGACTCTGATTTATAGATTAATCAACCATCTACATATTGGCAAATTACATATTTATAAACATTTTTTGTTAGGATAAATTACCAAGACACATAAAACTTCAATTTGATTTAACGTTGGCATGCCTCGTGTGCCCGCCGCACATGACAGAATCAAGAATGGGGTTATTCGTAAAGTATATATGTGTAATCTGTATTAAAAACAAGATGCGTGAGTCGAGGGTTCAATGGTTTGGTCCATGTGTAAAAGAGAGACATAACACAACAGTGTGCAGGTGTGATCGATAACGTACTGTATCTAGCTATCGAGAGTATTCGACGTTCTAGAGGGCGACCGATGAAGAGATTGAAGGAGATGATCATACAAGAAATTGTTGTCTTAGAGATCACTAACGAGCTATCACAAGATAGGACATAGTGGAAGAGAGCTATCACTGTCAAAGAGAGTTGGTAATAGGTGTCCTGGAGCTTACCCGTCGTTATGTAACGTTTCCTTAGTTTCTTTTCCACCTTTTTCTTAGTGCATTGTCTATGATTTTTCATATTATCTTGTTTGTATAGCTTGCTTCATTTGAGTGTCTAAGTCTTGTCTTATACAATATATTCTAAGATACATTTATATGTTTTATATATTTCTATTATCTTTATAATATTTTTGGGTCACACAGAAACACGTATGCTCTCAACTTTGTTAGGGAAAGGGTGTGTAGTGTGTACTACTAAAGCTTATCACAAACCCTGATAGGTGCGGGATATATTAGGATGATTGATGTTGTTGTTGTTGTAACAATGTACTATTGAAAATTTGAAATGGATTAAACTGGTTTTGTGGTGAAGACCAGTCAAAGATTCTTGCCTCATATATAGTTAGGACTTTAGTACATTATATATATATATATATTATATGAGAATTCAGAAGGGTTCGTCAAACCTACTTCCTAATATTAATTGAATTAATCCACATTTTTTGTGGTGCATTACTGACCATTACACACGGTTACTTACACCTACACCGTATTATAACGAGAAGATGAACCCTTAGAGTAAAATGATTTTTTTTTAATTTTTTAATTTTTTTTATTGGGTAATAATTCGGATGCGAGACATCGCTATCCGATAGCATCCTTGCGGATGAGGTCAACAAGACCTGGATCAGTATATTGGGAAGGGTTGACGGTAACATGAGCAAGGTGTGCAACCTTATCTGCTACGCAGTTACCATTACGAAGAATGTGCGAGAACGAGACTTCGTTAAACCCTATAAGAAGTGATCTTATGTCAGACATTATTAGATCAATTTCCCATGGACATTTGACATTGTTTTTGAGATGATTAATGATAATGAGGGAGTCCCCCTCAATAATAATTTTGTTAATGTGTAGTTCTATTGATTTTAGTATTCCTGCTCTAAGAGCCAGAGCCTCGGCCACCAGTGGTGTTTGGCTCCCAATTAGACAGCAACCCATTGCCCCTGGTAGGCCTTTGTCATTTCTTATTATATATCCTATTGAACTTTGTCGATGCAAAGGGGCGGACCCATCAAAATTCAATTTCATTTTTCCGCTAGGCGGTTTCTTCCATTTGTCAGTCTTTCTGTGTCTTATCGTTTCGTTTTGTGATGTTTTGTGGTTGTTGTGTTTTCTGTCGTTCTCACTACAATATTTTTCCGCTTTGCTCCATGCAATTCTACCTGCTTCAACCTTTCTTAAGAATCCATCTATACTAGGCAGCTTCTGTTGTTGGAAAATCCAGTGATTACGGATCAACCAGATAGTCCACCAGTGGAAAGCCATAGTCTGTTTTTCTTGTGAAGTTAGTTGTCCTGCGATGGATGCTAACGCTGGCCCAATTTTCCTAGATTTCCTAATACATTCCTTGGCAGTATTTTTAACATTGGTCGGGAGGTTGGAGAAGAATAAAGAGTATTTACACTCAAGAAATAAATGAGTTGCGTCCTCCTCATGGTGATTGCAGATTGCACAGTAGGGAGGGACCTCTACACCTCTCTTCGACAAGCGAGCCGCCGTTGGTTGTCCGTCATGGCAGACTTTCCAGACGAAGTTTTTAATCTTAGGGGGTATTGATTTTCCAAATCCAAGCATTCTCATCATCCTTTTGATTCAAATGTTTGGAGTTGAATTTATATGCACTTGAAGTTGTGAACCATCCATTCTTATCTGGCCACCAATACATTCTATCTCGTATGTTACTTCTTGGTAATGGTATATCAGCTATTTGTTTAGCCGTATCAGCTGGAAGGACTAGTTTAAGTTTGTCCAAACTCCATTCTCCATTAATGATATAATTATCAACCGTTTCATCATCATTGTTTCCTCCTGGTATTGTACACTGGTGTTGTATGTTTTTAACTGTGCCCCAATTGTCTTTCCAGAACTTTATTGTTTTACCATCTCCTACTGCCCAGGCTAAGCCATTCTTAAATGGTTTAATTAGTTTTCTTAGTTGAGTCCATTGCCAAGAGGCGTTTCCTTTTTTCTCAAAATCAAGTAAATTTGTTGTCTTTAGGTACTTATATTTAATAATTTTAACCCAACAATTATCGGGCTCTGCAATGATTTTCCATAGAAGCTTCATTTGAAGCGCTTCATTCATGTCTCTGGACTTTCTAAGTCCCATTCCACCTTTAGACTTTGCTCGACCGACTTTATCCCAGCTTATTAAGGGTTTATATTGAAGGTCTTTGTTCCAGAAGAAAGTTCTGTTTATCTTGTCTAAGTTAGAGTGTATTGAGACTGGGAGCATAAAACTTTGCATTGTGTATAGGGGTTTGGATGCCATATTTGAATTGATTAGGACATACCTACCCTGTTGAGATAGAGCATCAGCCTTCCACTTTGTCAGCTGATTTGTTGTTTTTCCAATGGTTTCCTCGAACGTAGTTTTATTTACTCTGCCATTCACACAGGGACACCCTAAATATTTATCCAGTTTAATTTGTCTAGAGATGTTTAGGCAACCTTCCAGAACAGGAATCCTAGAATCTGGAATGCCAGGAGACGTTTGGAAAGCCGATTTATGATAGTTGACCTTCTGGGCTGAAATTTGGCAATACTCATCAACAATAGCTTTTACCTTGCCACACGTTGTTAAGTTTCCTTTGGAGAAGATAATAATGTCATCAGCAAAAGCTAGAAAGGGGATCTTAGGACCGGAATGGCCGAACCGGAATCCAATGCCAGACTGATCCAGATTGGCTTCCCAACATAGCTTTCGGGCCAACACTTCCGCTCCAAGGATAAACAAAAATGGAGAAAGAGGGTCTCCTTGTCTGATGCCCCTTGTTGGTCTAAACAATTCTGTCGATCCATTATTGATTAACACAGAGAAAGATACCGTGGTTATGCATTCCATGACTAAGTCGATAAATTTGTTACCAAATCCAAACTTCCTCATTACCGATTCTGTGAAGTGCCAGTCAACTTTGTCATATGCTTTTTTCATGTCTAATTTAATAGCTAGCCATCCCTCCGATCCCTTGCGGGTTTTGAAAGAGTGAAAAATCTCATGGGCTATTAAGATATTATCTTGAATAGCTCAGTCAGAGGAGTAAAATGATTTAATTATATTATAGAATATCTAAATGGTTTAAGCTTTTTTTTTCATTAAAATATATTTTACGTGAAAAAACAACGTTGTAAGCCAAAACATTGCATATTTAATTTATATTCTTTTTGTGCATCATTTTATATTTTGTATTTTTATGTGTGCTTTTTTTTTACCCAAGTTTACAAAAAAAAAAAAAAGAAGAAGAAATTATCACCGCACATCTTCGCTTGATTATTTTCCTACATACGGAGTATATAATACATTTAATCACGGGGTGAATTACAAAATCACCCTTAAATTGAATAGTTTTCTCAATACCACACATAAATTTAAAAATTACATAAAATCATTGATCCATCAATTTGGTTTTCCTTCAAACAAACAGCCATAAGGCCATAACTCCACAAGTCACAACCTATGTAGCACGGAAACGCCTATGTGGGGCACAGTGTCGTGTCGGAAACACGGACACGGCACGAAACACCTCGGAAACACCTGGACACGGTCAAGAAACGGTCAAACTTTGGACACGTATGGAAACGCGATGGAAACGCCTTGGACACGGTTCACAAATAATAGACACGGTTTGGAATTAAAAAAAAAACCCGGTTCATAATTAAAATAAAAAAGATAAAAGCAAACCCGGCTATCAACCTTTGCCCTTTTCTTCTTGAGCGTCCTTTTGCACTAGCCACCGCCGAGCGCTATTCTACACTAGCCACCGCCGTTCTTCGATCTGCACCAACCACCGTCGATCGTCGGGCTTTCTGAACACAAACGAGTGTCGTTCTTGTCAATCTTCCTTCAACTCTTCTCTCCCTATCTCACCCCCTCTCTATACCTTGATTTATTTTCAGATTTAGGGTTACTTTGATTGAGTTATGTTTGATTTCAATTTATATGAGATTTAGGTGTAGGATCTAGAAATTGATAATGGTTCAGGCTCACAAACTAATGAAGGTAGCAGCGGGGGTGTTTCTTTGAAACAAAACGTGGAGGTGGAGTGGACCACTTTGGAATTATGTTGATAACTTGATATAGTTGGCAGAACAGCGGGAGGGGGGTAACAAGACATGATGGTGGACCACCTCCGCTCTATACTTTGATTTATTTTTAGACTTAGCAATGTTTATTTGTATATATTTTGATTTGAAATGTTATATAATCATTTATTTATATCTCATTGGTCTTAACATCTAGGTGGCTCTTATTAGTATAAATGTATACATCTTTGCAAGACCTTTAAAATGATATATATATCATATATCTTTGCCGTGTCCGTGTCCTATGATTTTTGAAATTGCCGTTTCCCCGTGTCTTCCCGTGTCCGTGTCCTGTGTCCGTTTCCGTTTCCGTGCTACATAGGTCACAACTCCTTTTACGTTTAGAAAATGTTTTTTTACAAAATGTAAAATTGAGCCTTATCAAATGACGATTGGTGCCGTTATAAACGAAAATAAACTAGAATGATCGAAGTCTTTCAGGACCTTTTGATCTATTTTAAAGTGAAGAAAAAACGTCTGACCTAATATTAATCATGTACTTGAAAAAATATTTATTTACTATTTATGTTATGCTTCTGAGATAAAAAAACTATATAAAATATCTATTTGTTAAAAAAATTGAACTTAATAGTAACTCCGAAATTGTTTTAAAAAATTGATATTTTATATAGTTTTTATAATTCAAAAAAGCGTGTGCGAATAATAAAAATATTGATGTATACCAAATTTGGTGTGTTGAGATGTTGTTAAATACATGGAGAGTCACATTATGCACTAACAAATCCGAGCTCACAAGATCGATAGAGCTTCATCCAAAAATCAATTCGCAATAGGAGGAGTAGCTTGTATTCAAGGCGTGAATTTCATATAATTCTCAAGTGGGATACATTTTCCAACACTTCACATCTTCCATATATGTGAAATGGCAAGTGTCGCACATCGAAATTCAAAAGTATGAATTAAACAAAACTTGGATATAAGATAATTAGCTATTTCTCATATATTGTCAATTGATCTTATAATAAAACTCTGCTCGTTTTTACGTGCAAGGTTACTAGCGTAGGTGTGTGCATACAACTCCAATAATTGATCCGAGTCTAACTTTGATATTTGTAGAAAAATATATGTAGTGTGGAATTGTTGGGAAGATGGATGGAGATGGGAATTGAAGCCGGCCCAAACCTCAAATCGGGGCAAGTCTTGAATCGGTCGTATTCAATTCAAACACTACACTACATTACATATATATATATATATATATATATATATATATATATATATATATATATATATATATATATATATATATATATATATATATATATATATATATATAGAGGTTGGGTCATGTGTTAACAACTCTTACGGTGTTAAATGTTAACAAATCAATATTCGGCAAAATTTATGAAATATTCATCACAGTCACTCAATTATTCATCAAAGTTTTTGTTAAAATTAATCAAATATTCATCACAGTCACTCAATTATTCACGATTTCCCAAATATTCATCAATATTCGGTAACATTTAAGAAATATTCATCACAGTAACATAATTACGGGATTGAGGATGGATACACGCGCAAGGGTTTGAGTTTTTTGGGTGATATTTTTTTTTAATTGGCAATAATTATTAATTGAAATGAATCTCTTAAATGTTGTCGAAAAGCTTTGATGAATAATTGAATGACTGTGATGAATATTTGATAAATTTTGCCGAATATTGATTTGTTAACATTTAACACTGTAAAAGCTGTTAACATTTGATCCATATTATATATATATATATATATATATATATATATATATATATATATATATATATATATATATATATATATATATATATATATATATATATATATATATATATATATATATACACACACGGGTTTCAACATATGCAAGCTCTGCGAAGTAGTGCGAACTGCACACATGTACACCTTACAATTCATTCAATTCATCGACTATACATATACAACATTTGACCCGAAAATGTTTTTCTTTTCCTTTTTTTAATTATCTCCTTTTAGTTTTTTCTAAAATTATTATTCCGTTCATCTAGATCAATCTATATTACTACAATTTTAGTTAAGAATAAGATGAATGAAACAACCAACTTGCCGACATATGGTCACAACATTTGTTACTGTGAACGTCCAATACATTGTGTGGTTGTTTTACTGTAGTAGCTGGGGAGCTATTTAAGTAGATAGGAGGACGTTGAATATATGTTGCAATCGCATTTACTTGTTCAATGTGCATTTTGCAAATTATGTGTCTTTGATGGACCCTTGCTGTACCTTTGGTGCAATGAATTGTAAGTGCAAATGTAGGGCCGCCGATGGAAAAACCGGGTTGAAAATCGTTGAAAATCAAGTGTTTAGAAAACCAGAAAGGTTGTGGCGTGGTATATGCAGAATCCACTGCCATAGAAGTGAATTCGCTCCGACCGTAAGTGCAAGTCGCCCCCAAGGTTACACAACACACCCTCGTACTCGTGCACTCGAAACAAGGGTTTGGAATCACGAAAGACTTTGCTCATAACTAAGGTGAAAGAGAGAGATGGTTTTCTGTATGTGAAAAACTGAAGAGGAGACGTCTGGTTTTAAAGGAGAAAGGAGACGCTCCTCAATCGGTAGTGCATGCGAGAATCTCGGAACAGTTACAAGACGCGGTTACGACTGAGGGATAAAGACGAGAAATAAATCGGAAAAACAAAAAACATACATCATAGAAATCTCAGACCCCACGTCTCACGGACCGGACCGGCAGCGGCGGCAGTGCGCACTTGTGAGACCCTATTCCACCCCTCAAACCATGGTTGGATAAAAACCCCTTTTAAAGCAACCACTCATATTCCTAGAAATCAATGTGGGACAAAACCTTTCACCTTTACTCAAATTCAAGCATTTACTCCAACATGAATCAATGTGCCTTCTAAAACTACTGCTAACGAATAATGTAAATTATATACTGTTGCAATTAAATTATTCAGTATGATATATATATATATATGTCGATCACCATAATATAAACATGCATGGTAATCGGCAAAGAGGACTTTTATGGATGACATTAATTTTTTAAACATGTTAATTGAGGTCGATCTTTGGTCTTTCCATCAGCTTAATTAAAAGTAATTACATGTTAATTTCGTGCACGTACTAAAAACCAAAGTTAATTGAACTAATTGATTAGCATTTGTCGTTGCGAAAGTGAATCGAAAGAGCATGTGAAAAGTCACCGATTTAGCATATGCATGGAGCCTACGTTTCACTATTTTGACCCATCCTTTTATTTTTTCCCATTAACCAGTAATGTGTTTGTTATCCGCACTTTTGCGTATTTTATTGATAAATTGTATTTTATGATATCAATTATATCAAAATTATTTTTTATTAAATTTTATGTGACGATTAAAATAAATTTGTCTCCTTAATTACACAACCTTTGCTTATTATATATATTGACTCATCCGGAGTACTCAACCTAGGTAAGAAACAGGGGAGGAATGGAAAGCCATAACCAATGGGATCTGGCACATTATACATTCATACATACCAAATTCAAAGTAAGATATCATCACTGAATTCATTAATTAATGGTAGAAAGATACAGATATATATATCATATATGTATGGCATGAAACATTGAAATGTATTTTGGATTTGCAGCAATGTATGTGTTTATGGGCATTTTATTTTGTGAGTTTGTTGGTTGAAGCAACATACATACATAGTTACATATACAGTGGCCGGGTGTGGGTGTGTCTCCATCCCCAACAGTATTTGGTACCACCCTTCCTCTGCCTACATACTGCATCCATATGCACTGCATATGATGGATAATGGAGATCACCTCCCCTTCCACATTCACTTTTGGTGTAATTGCTTTTAACTTTCATCTTAATTTACTTGCTGCTGCTTTCATTTTAATTTACCCTCTAATTATAATATATATTTTTTTTAAAATAATTAATATTTTATATAATTTTTACCTCTTTACGAAAACTTATTTAACAAATATATTTTGAGGCTTGATCATAATGTGGACGAATAGATGGATATAATGAACAACAATTACATATATGAATCAAAGGGAACATATATGTATAGGAAATTAGGTACATCGATCATGTGCACACTCACCTTGGAAACACCCAATTGTAAGCTGTAAGCGATTGGACTTAAGTTTTATATTATACAGGGTGGATATCAGGATATATATGTGTGTGGCCCTTTATATTAATTGTATCGTGCACTGATCAAACCAGTGCTTGTGAACTTGATTAGTCATTACCATTAATTGTTTAATACTAATGCTGTAATCAGTCAAGTCATTGGGTGCTTAGTGGGTTCAAGTTTCAATCAGCTTACCTAGATCGAGTTCATTAGGGATTACTTAATTAATTAGGGGAAGGGGCCCGGTTCGTAACCCGGTTCGACGGATTATTATTATTAAAAACAGTTATATTTTGGGAAAACTAATTAAAATACCCCCACCTTCGGGGGTATGGTAAAAATATATCCTCAACTTTCAAAAGTAATAAAAATATCCCGACCTTTGATAGTAGTGGTAATATATTACCACGGGTTTACTCACTGGTCAAAAATGCTGATATGACATCCTACGTTGATTTTTTTACAAGAGTTTTTTTTTTGAACGGTTTCCTTAGAAAAAAAATAAAGAGTTGGATCGGCTTCCTACACCACGCCTTTTCGTCCCTCCTATCTTCTTTCATGATCACCTCTTGAGATGTCTTCCGATCTTCCATGCAACTCATAATTCCTCTTCAATGACATTCTTCCTCCCTTGTGGTCGGCTATCTTGAGCTGTCTCTCTCACATCTTCTTTCTCTTTGATTCCTTCATGGACTTAGCTGAATAAGTTTTTTTCCCTCTTTGTTGTTGCTGTTGTTTTCGGTTTAGTTTTTTTTTTGTCGGTTTGGTGTTAGGAATAGTCGTGTTGTGTTAATTTGAGGCAATTTTGACCGGATTAGTTGCTTGGTTAAATCAATTTCGTTTTTTCGGGTTTAATTTTGTTGTCGGTGCATTTTTTTCCCTAAGGAAACCGTTTCAGAAAACCCGATTTTAGTACTAATTTGTAAAAAGGCTTCCACGCAGGCTGCTTTGTCAAAAACAAAATCAACGTAGGCTGTCTTGTCAGCATTTTTGACCCATGAGAAAACTCGTGGTAATATGTTACCACTACGCTCAAAGGTCGGGATATTTTAATTACATTTGAAAGTTGAGGATATATTTTTACCATACCCCCAAAGGTGGGGGTATTTTAATTAGTTTTCCCTTATATTTTAGGAGGTTGAAAAGAAGAGAAATGGGCATTAAAAAAGGGAGCGAAAAGTCATATACACTACAGGCGAAGGGCGGGAGTCCTCTCTGTAAGGCCCTACTCCTACGAACGGACTCTCCATCAGTAGTTGGTATTGATATTCGTGCTCGGCTCGGCCGACTCTAATTTTCAAGTTTGCATTGCTTAAAAAATGAACTTGCTCGACTCTTTTTTTTTTAAGCTTTAATTAGTTCTAATTAGTTAATTTCAAAATTTTCATAAGATTTAAGTTATTCGAGTTTAAATCGAACGAATTGGGCTTTTAATCGAGCTTTAAATTTTATTTAGATTCAGCTTGTTTAGGTAAGTAAACGAGCTTGGATCAAGCTTTTTTCGAACTAAGTTTAAGTTCATATAGCCCTATTGGCTATTATTTTTTAATTTTTTTTTATTAGGTAAAATTTCGAGCTCAGACAAGCCTGAAACTCAATAGGCCGACGAATCGGCAAACAGACTAACTGTCAACATACAACCATAAGCAACACAAATCAACAAAGAAGCAGTCGGCAAAGGAGTCGATGAAGATCCAAGATGAGCTACGAATGCCGAGAACACGAGCGAGTACGACGACTCACACGACATCTGCGTTATCCCTTAATATTTAAAAAAAAAAAAACACCCTATATATTACGGAGTATTGATATATAAAGGGGGTGGGGTAAGTGTACTGTCAGTCAGGGGGTGTTGGGTTTGCTTTCTTTAAACCGAAGCACGTATCTCCTGTCCTCAAAAGAGGGCAGAGTTTTTTGCAGCAAGAAACTCATGTGAAGTTGCCACCATTTCTATCCTTATGGCTTTTATTTTAATGAGGGAAAATAGTACAGTAAAAAAAAAGATTTGAAAAAAAGGTACTCCGTAGTGTAGGTCATAAGACTGATAAATCATAGGTGGTGGGGAGCAGTGCAGTGCAAAACAACAAACTTGAATAATTAGCGTTGATTTTTGTGTGGGGGATGGAGCTCATTTAAATTTGTTGTTAATTTGCTGCCTTTTTTTTTTTTTTTTCCTGCTTTCCGACTAACAAAATCTGATCAATGGTTCATCACCCATGAGGTATTTGAGGTCACACTAACCATTTTTGACCCCCACCCTCCACTACCTATTTCATCTCAACCGTTACTTTTTTTTATCTTTCCTTTTTCAGTTAGGTAAGTTTTCACTGTCATGTTTAATTAATACTTGCGCGCGTATTTAATTCTTCAAAAGTTACCTTCATTACCATCGGTGAAAATGGGTAGCAAAAAGGTCAAATAAGTGCACTTAAAACAAAAAGATATGGTAACCCCACGATTTGAGTGGCGAACCAAAGTTGATGATGGCCCTGGTCTAGGTCTTGGGTTTGACCTTTGACCTTTTCGAATTTTCTTATATATGTACCCACTCATTGTTACATTACTAATTATTATTATTAGGTGTTCTATTTTATCCCTATCAGTCCACGTTGTTTATCTTTATAATTTGAACCTTGGAAATTTTCAAGAAATTGTTTCTTTCTTTATCCCTACAAAACGACTACTTTCCTCCTTTTGATTAATTCGGCGACCCAACAGTATATAAGCAAACGATCGGGATAGATATTGGGCTGAGCTTATATGAATATGAATATTGGACCAGGCCCAATAAGCCCATAGTAGGCCAATTAACGGGAGGACAATGCTGATTGTATGACCAAAGTACAAATAAGATGAGTGGTGAGTAGAGTAAAGGATCCCAGTTGAGCTAGCTACAAATCAATCAAATGAAGCAAGCTTCGATACCGCGAGATCCAGGCAGATCACCTTCTTCCTTTTGTGTAACTGTCCTTCATGTCAACCCCGAATTCCTTCCTCTCGTAAGGATTTTGTCGACCTTTGAGTAGTGTTGGCATATCCATCCATCCGTGACAGATGCCAACACGGATGAGAGTCTCATGGGAAATGATCCAATCTCGACTAGTGTTGTAATCTAAGCCATGAGGGACTGAGTCGATCATGTGTTTGGCCTTCAATCTTCAACACATTTTTCATATAATAACTAGTAAGTAATTTATTATAATAATAATTATTATTTTTTTAAAAAAAATGATGCTAATACTCCGTAGTTATTAATATTATATATGGTCAAATTCTGATTTTATAACTTGTGTGAACTCGACAGCGGAGTTGTGAATTGTGTTGGTTAATAAGGCCCACACCACACGCATTGGGCTAATGGTCAAGCCCAACCCAAGTGAAAGTTTGTGGGCCTGTGGGGGCCTATTTGAAGCGTTAAAAGAGGCAACATTTAGGTAGGCGCCGACCACCTTGATGATATTCTCGCCCGGGCCGTCCATGAAGGAAGATCTCTATGTTATGTATGTACCCTCGAAAGGTGACGTTACGACTTATGGAGTACAATACTACAATAATGCCGATAACAACTAACTACCCTTCATTAATTTTAGTCCCTCATAAACCTCCTCTTAACTAATTTAGGTGAAAATTAGGTTGTCTGCTACTTAGACTGTCCTATCTTTCTTAATAAAATCTCCCGTATTTGCACCTCTCGTATAATGATAAAATTTAATGTGCACAAACTGTCCCTTCAATGGACACACTTTCAAGCGTGTCCGAGATTTTTGATGAATTCTCAAACCAGGGAGACTCCGTGATTTTTAAGGTCATGTTTATCATTTATTATTGAAGATACTAAAATTATTATTTCTTATTTATCTCTCTCCGTCACATAGCATAGTATCCCTTCCTCATTTTTTCTATTTTAACTATAGCATTCCTAGCATTCCATAATCTATCTTTTTTTACCAATTCAATTTACGATTATACCCTTCTATAACAATTATTTCCAACATGTTTATAATAGAGAAAATTTGGTAGAATATCATCCTTTGGACTTTTGATTAAGTCTTTAGCACCTTGAATTTTTTTATTGACCTTCCTAACAACTCTTCAAAATTAATTAGCCCCTTAACACTTTCCTTTCATTCTTTTCCTCAGATTTGAAGAGTTGTCCATGGCGATTTATGATTAGCATAGGAAGTTTGCTTCAACCACATAGCCAGGGAATCAACCGTCGTCAAGCGCCTCTCCAGATTCTACCAAGACGAAGAGGTCTCCTCCCTCCTCTTCCTCTCTTCCCTTTCTGGATTCAATTCCTTCTCTTTCTCTCTCGTTGATTGCAATTTGGGGGTGGGATTTGCAGATACTAGGTTTTGAGCAGATTCAGAGCCCCGACTTCGGCGGAGGATTGGAGACGATATGGCTTCGCCTTCCTCCTTCTTTTTCTCTCCATCTCATCCAGAGAAACCTCGATTCCGAATCTCGTCTCCCCGAGGGGCCGTGGAGTGCCACCTCCGCCGTCGCCGACCCTAAGTTCCTCCCTACCGGCCACCACGTCTCCGTCTCCAATTTTGACTCTTTTGTCAAATCTCTCAAGGTATTTCATCTCAATCACGAGTTTCCGGCGCTAGTTTCATGATGTCGGGAATGCAATTTGAGTACTGGATGTCTGGATGTGAATTTGATGATAACTTGTATGAATTCTGGAAGCTATCTGTTTTAAAACTGATTGTCAAGATTTTTGATCTCATCTTTGCAAATATTGTTAACACAAACTCTGCTATATGAATGTCATGTTTTTGTGATCGACTCTGGTTTTATATAATTTAGCTTTTCCTGATCAAATTCAACCTGTTATCGCATTTCACTATCGCATAAGGATTTGGAGCTTGAGAATACTTGGATTGATCTTAAATTTTCTGAAATCTTGGTGTCTAAAGCTGCCCACCAAGTGTTTGTGGAAATGTCTAGGCAAGGATTGCGAACTTGATAACGATTGTTCATTAATTAGGAATCTGCTGGTTTTCTTTTTCCCATGGTTGTTTGGTTTATATTGTGACACTGTTGTTATTTGTGTGAGTTTGAATGAATTGGAATTGTAGAGTTTTTTTAGTTAATTGTTTCGTCTACATTGTGAGTTTGAAAATGAAGTTTCCGTGATGAATGAATTTGGAATCTGTTCGATGAAATGCCTCTGCGGATTTTTTTTACTTCTTGCGATGAATTGATCAATTGAATTGCTTCCGATCTGTTGGCGAGATGCATGTCTGTGCTTTTAATAAGTTTCAATGTCTTCCTACTTTGATTGTGCTTCTAAATGGCTTCTTTCCTGACACTTCTTTAATCAAAACACTACTAGCTGTTTTAGGCTTTCATAAGTAGATGATTGAACATGAATAGAATCCCAAGCTCTGAACTCAAGAGCCATGTGATTTTCTGTTAGAACCTACAATTTTGATTGAGTTAGGGTTTGTTTTGGGGTGAAAATGTCGAAATTGATGACAATTTGGATTGTTTGATGATAGGTGGAGCTTTGAATTGTGTTGCTGCTCATGTGGGTGAAATCAGGCATGGTGGTGTGAGGGGGAATCACAAGCACTCCACTTGTAATGAGACTTTTGTCATCTGGGGAGCCAGAACCAAAATTAGAGTATGTGATTTTGTCTCTAAACCATGTTTTTCTTCCTCAGAGATTATGGAATTTCTTGTTTTATTGGGGTACTGCTATTTGTTGTCTAGTTCACTTAGTTGATGGTTAATTGTTAAAGCTGCTAGCTTACTCGAAGGATTCGAATTGATATCTCAAATGAAAGCAAAAGTTTGTAAGCTATGATGATGCTATAGTTTACTGTCTTATATAGATGTATACATATGAAAAACCAAAATGTACAGAGCAACCGCTTTAATTTCTTCAAGTAGATGTTAAGCACAGAGCTGTCAAATTTCATGTACTCCATAGATGAAACTTGTGATGCCATTGGGGTCGCTACAGGTTGTTCGAGCTGCTGCTATTCGGTTTCCGCTGGTGGATAGTTTGTGTTCATGCGATTGGAGCATCTGAAATAAAAACGAGATTCCATACTATCAAGAGCAATCAAGCTTTGAAAAGGTTTTCCTTGCTTTCATTCTTCCAATTTGAATTTGGTTTGGTAGGTTCCTTGATTTGTATCTTCCAATTTGGACTTGGAAGTTAACACATTTTTTTTAGGGTTCTTCTTCATTTGATGGTGTCGTGATGCAATTGTTATGATGAAATTGCTCGATGAACTGGTTTCTGATAGCATTTGATTAATTTTATTTAGTTAAGGATTGTTATTGCAGTATCCTGATTTTGTTTCCCTGTTTGCATTTCTGGGAGATCTGCATTTTCCCGATCCTGGAAAGGTGACCTTCAAGTGGAGCAAGCTCTACACTAAAGTTGTTTGTACTGCCTATAAAGTTGTAAATTTGTATCAGTTACTCTCATACTACTATAGATTTGTGATATTTGTGGAAGCTTGGAGTGCTTTGTTTTCTTGATAATTTGTTTTCAAATGGAAGCCGTTAGTATCTCTTCCGACAGAAAGACAAACATATTTGTGGTGTATGGAATTTCTAGTAGGCACAATTCTATGTGTTTCGATTTAGTGGAATTAATAAGATCTTGTATTATGTTGTTTGTGTGCTGACTTGATAAATGAAGCTTTCAAACATAAATTAATGAAGGCTTATTAATTTACTTCGTACTTTATAATTTATTATGACTGCACATGTCTAATTAGTTAGTTTACAAAACAGAGTTTACAAGTGTTGTTGAGAACAATGAGTAGTTAGTTTACATAACAAAGTTCGTAAAAAAATTGTCGCCACATGTGTCATCAACCACTAATAAGCGTGATGACACTAATCTCGTAAAGAAAATATATATAAAAAAAATTGTTGCTAACGCAGGAAAAATGGCATCAAAACACTACTTTGAAAAAGTTGCATCACATTAAAGAAAAAAAATGTCATCAAAACACTACTTTGAAAAATATGGCATCACGGTAAAAATATCATCAAAAAATTGATATAAAAATAGTGTTATCAGTAGTCAACACTAAAAAGAATGGCACCAATTCTCAACGTGACATCACATTAAACAAAAATAGCATCAAGGTTTTTAAAAAATGGCATTAAAAAAGTGTCATCAATCCATTTTATTAGAAAAGTAGCATCAAAACGAAAATAAAATGTAATAAAAAACTGGCATCAAAGCGGCAAAAAATGACATCATGTAAAAAAATGGCATCGAAAAAAGGGGCATCATTGGTTAAAAAAAATATAAAAAAATATATATATAAAAAAATTTGAAAGAGCCGGTCAACGGTCAAACAAGTTTACCGTTGACCTTAATAGTCAATTTGGGAAGGGTGCTAGGTTAGTTAATTAATTTTGTTTGGGTACTAGTTAGCTAATTAGATATTCATAATGTGCTAGTTGCCCAAATAACCCTTTATAATATGATTATATTAGTATATTAATGTAGTATTTAATTACTAAATTTTAATTATAAAAATTAGATCATTTATAAAATGATAAGTAAAAGTATATACGATCCACTTTTGAAATTTAAAATAAAATAACAAACTCCAATGATTAAACAAAAGGAAATTACACAAAAGATAATAAGCAATCGAGCACTGAACGCCCAAGATCCAATTTACCAACAATATAATTATATCGAAAGAAATCATTTTTTTTCAAAATATGTCGAAACATATTCAAAATTGATGTCTATGTGTAGAGAAAAATGAATTTAGTACTATGGTAAATTTTTCTTTTAAAATTTTTACATTTTAAATAGCGAAAATAACATTATTTGAATGTGATTAAAATGTGCTAGATTAAATCTCAGTCGTTGCTTCCCTTCAATCTCAACCGCTCATTCCCACCGCCAGTGAAAGCGTGACACGCGTCCCCCCCACCATTTATTATACCCATAAGCATCGATGCTTAATTAGCATCCTTTGAGCATCCGTCTCTGCCCCTTCTTCAATATTTTACTGATATTTTCCCATTAAGCATCTTGAACAGTGCACTGTTAAAAATGCTCTAAAGGCCAGTGCTATATGTATTGAGATAAGCTGTTATATACGCTCAAATAGAAAGGATATTCGATATGTTTGAACTTTAACTTGACACATGATTAATATTAAATACGTTCGACATTAAAAAAAGTAATGAATGGATCAAAGTTTGTTCAATATAAGTAACATTTCTATGATCCATTCTTGTTGATTTTTTTAAGTTGAAACTTTAATTCTTTTTTAAAAAAATAACTCAAAACGAATGGGTCATATATCCATTCGTTTATTTATATTTATTTATTTTTCAAAAAATTTAAACTTACTTTAGATTCATTATTTATACTAAATGGATCAAAGATCCGTTCACTATTGTTTTAATATCAGACGTATTTAATAGTAGACATGTGTCAATATAAGGTTTAAATAGATATAATTGACGAAATTCGAATTTCGGAAACCCGTGTCGGCGAGTTCCGGGATCAAATTGGAAGCGGGCGAGCTCAGACGATCGGGCTTACCTAAGACACGCGACGAGATTACCGTCGGCGTACCAAAAACCTGTGCCGATCCGAGCTCAAGCCTATCGCGGATAACCGTCCTCCCTGCTGGGCTCTATCAAACGTCGGTCTAGCCGAGACTAATCCCGCTCGAAAGGGGGCTCAAAGCTAGGGATCCCGGCCTAAGCCGTTAGAGATCCCAAATTCCGACCCCAAATAATGAGCCCCCGACCTCTTATTTATAGTACTAGCCCCCTTCATGCAAGTCTACTTTTTGCCAAATGTCACATGCCTTATGACATGTGGGAGGGGGGCATGGATGCCAAGTGTCATGGCACTAAGTCCGCGGACGATATATATTCTTATCCGCGGGCAGTTTATCGTCTGCGGGCGTCTTAAGTCTGTATCTTAATAAGTCTGTATCTTAATTTGTTTTCGCCTATTTTTCATACTTGTAAGGTTCTATTTGTATAGCGGGGAACCTTATTATATATTCTTATTTACTCGTGATATCGTAAATATTAGTATTATTTATTTTTTGGTGCTTCGTCAATAATATTCGTTAATCTTAGCGCATATATACGTTTTAAGTTTTAACTATGAGAGTCTAAGACCATGTGCAACCACGGGTTTTACTTACCTTCAATGTTCTAAAAGGCGCTAGGCGGCCTCTAGGCGGCTAGCCGGGTGACTAGGCGGCGCCTAGGAGAACTTAGAACAAAATTGATTATTTCCTTATGTTTTGACGAATAACACTTGTCAATAATTCATATAATGTAATAATAATCTATAATATCACTCATAAACCCATATTTGCGGTGCTTAACTAACACTGACGTAAATAAACGCAAAAGTACACGTCTGACTAACAACTCTAAACCTCCTAAAATCCAAAACTATAATTTCGACTAAAAAGCAAATACATCGGGATAAAAAAAAAACTCAAAGTCAACTAATCACATGCTTAGAAGCTTAAATTGAATAATCGTTGGACTAAGCGGCGCCTAGGCGGGACCAGACGGCGCCTAGACGAATTTCCACCTAGGCTTAAAAGTTCCTAGGTCCTGTCCCGCCTAGCGCCTAGGCGCGATTTTTAGAACATTGCTTATCTTATAGGTCTTAAAAGGTAAACTCATGGTTGCAAGTTAAACCTTAAGGGAAGAGGTCGGAAGGGGTTACCTCTTTCTACTAAGGTAACATCTTCCCTTTTATTTTTACTTTTTTTTTTAAACACACAAATGGACTACTGCATGTTATTTATATATTTTTAAATACATAAGTGGGGAAAAAGATAACCCCATAACTACAAGTTTGTAAGGGTAACCTCTGAAGAGGAGGTAGAAAAAATAGAAAATAATTTAGAGAAAAAAAATATATGAGATGACAAATTATGATAAAGGGATGAAAATTGAAAAGGAAAGATGTAACCCCATGGTTGCACATCAATGTAACCTTTGTTGGGATAAAAATATGGTCATCCCACATTGATTGTAGGTGGTATAACAAATCAAAATATAAGAAGGGTAATCCCTATACAATACACAATAGTTTAAGATTTTGTGTAAAGTGGTGGATCCTAACTTTATAAACAAAATTAAAATAAACCCGTTACGACTCACGATTTAATACGACTTGACTCGGGATTCTAATAACCTCACAACCTTTGTCCTGTGTGTAAATTGCTGTCACATTCATCACATAGCATAGGATAGGGGTTCAACTTCAACCCATTCACATACGGCCAACGTCCAACGGCCATACCCATCCCCCCATTATTATAGATCACGACGAAAGACGTGTGCATCCAAATGCCATACGGTCGGTTTCCCGAATCCAAATCTAATGGGTTGCCACGTGTCGTTTCCTGACTTCATCTGTCGATCCACCAGGTTGCCTCTGCTAAGCAACAGTGCCTCTACAGCTTTTAATCCTCTGTCTTTACCGGAGTACACACTTTCTCCGTAATTGTTTCACTAACCTTGATCTAATTTGGTCACCGTTTGTTCCTAGTTTTCTTAATTTTTTTTCTAATTGAACAAAAAAAAAAGTACTGTAGTTAGACCTAACAAATCACACACGCTTAAACAAATCAAATTCACACACACAGACACAGGCCAGTGAGGCAGTGCCACTACATCTCATCCTCCTCCTCTATAAAGGGGGCTTCCATTTTCAAGGGAAATTAAATTCTTCTTCAACCTTTCCATTTCTTTTCAACCTACAAAGACTAGGGTTTTATCTCTCTCTGCTTCTTCCCCACCCCTCTCTCTTATTTCTGCAACAAGTTTTGAAGAACCAACAGCAAGGATTAATCAAAATGGGTGCTCTGGATCATATCTCCGACTTGTTTGACTGCTCCACCGGACGTTCCTCCAAGCACAAGAGACGCAAGCAGCTTCAGGTTCGTTTCATCAACAACCCATTTTATTTTCTCAATCTGGCTTAATTTAGCTTCACTGTGTTCACTTAAATGAGTTAATTAGTTGCTGAGTTCAACCCTATAGTACGTCTATAGGAGATTGTAGATCTGTTGATTTGTAGGCATTTACTAGTGGGAACCCAATTTATCTGCCTGATCTCTCAGTCAGTTCGGTTACCCGAGTTGGGTACTTCAGATTCAGATTCAAATGATTCTCTCAGTAGCCTTTGTTGCTCAATTAAGTAAAGATTGTAACTTTTGTGCTGTTGCTAAGAATACTGTGTGCTTTTGTGCATTCGACCCTTCACCCGGCTGCAAAGCTTTATCGAAAAGTGACATACGTGGCCTAAAGTATTGGACCTGTAAAGATTAAACCTTTTTTAAATACGGGGGATGATGAAATATAAAGATGAGATCTTTTTGTGCTGGCAAATTGAAATGATCCAACGGCTGATATGACATTGGATTTTGTGAAATCAGACGGTGGAGATCAGGATAAAGATCGACTGCGAGGGGTGCGAGCGGAAGGTGAGGAGGTCGGTGGAGGGGATGAAGGGGGTGACGCAGGTGGACGTCGAGCCCAACAAGCACAAGCTCACCGTAGTCGGCTACGTGGACCCCTCCAAGGTGCTGGCACGTGTCAAGCATCGCACCGGCAAGAAGGCCGAGCTCTGGCCTTATGTCCCCTACGACGTGGTGGACCACCCTTACGCCCAGGGTGTCTACGACCGGAAAGCCCCCGCCGGCTACGTGCGCAACGACTACGACCCCCACGTGTCCCAACTCGCGCGCGCCAGCTCCACCGAGGTCCGCTACACCACCGCCTTCAGCGATGACAACCCCGCCGCTTGCTCTATCATGTAATCAGTTTCTCATTTTCAGAACCCAAAAAGAGTTCAGTTTTGTAGTTTGTACTGTCTACTTTGTGTAATTGCAGTTTGGATCATGACTAGTTGTGATAAGAGATTGTGATGTTTATGGTATGTGACTATATTTTAATGGATGGATTTGTAGTTTAGTTTGATTTCAGAGTTTGAATCATGGCATTGTTTGATTGGTGAAGAAAGTGAGTGGCTTAATTTAGACATATAATTATTTCAGTTTGGAAAGATTCTCTCAAGTGAAAGAGGTAAGAAATTGCTGATTTGGCCGGCTGGTGGTTGTTTGAAAAGGACTGACCTTTGACATATTCAACTGATTCATACCTAACCCTAAAGGTTGAACTTGAAGGAACCTATCTAAATAAAATCAGATGAATATATGATTAAACATTGAACCAAACAATCAGAAATGAACACCTTAACTTGAACTCCAATAGTGTTAAATTACAGATGCTTCTGCAAGATCTCAAGGAGTTTTCAAGCACTCAAAACCTGATAGCAGGTTATGCCGTTTGCAATCCAAGTATCAACAGGGCAAGATATATATACCCGTTCTTAAGCATAGGGTAAAATCATCTCCTTTTTACACATTCATCCAAGAAAAAACATAAGCCAGACCAGGTGACAACCAGTCTCAACTCACAACAAGGGCAAAACTGTAGCCGCCGCAGCGTAGAGTGAAACAAGAGATCCGATTGACCTAGGTCTGGTTCAAATTATAGCCTGAATCAATGTTACTGATGCAGCATGAATGATCTGTTCAGGTTAGAACTCAGACAAGAGGCAATGTAGAGTTTTAACTACATTATTGATGTGACTAACTCCAGGCTCCAGAGCTTCGTCGACACTTTAGTCCTCAACCAGTGGTTTCTGGGCGGTTGCCTACGAGGAAAAACAGCAGATGAAATTTAGAATCGACAAATTTGAAAAACATGAAACTCCACTATAATTCTATAAATCACAACTTCAATTCAAAAACTCCCTGTGAAAAATTGCAGCATACTATTCAATGTTCATGCACTAGGAATAAGTCTAGGAGACAGGCGCAGCGATGATGTGAAAAAATAGATGCATGAACATTACTGTGGACTACAATGCTTGAGAATTTAGATGCATAAACACCATCTGGACATGATCTATACCACCAGTACACTAGTACAGCATATAAGTATGCCAATCCCTAGAATAATTAATGCATATAGGACCACAAATCTTTTCAATGCATTTTGCTCTTGTGACAGTTATGACCGATGCCTCAAGACCTGAATCTCAACTGAAAGTTTCACCATACATAAACACTAGTAACATACATGCATTTATATGGTAATTATGGCCTGAGTCTCCATCACGAGTCACATATATGGAAGACAAAAGAGAATGATTAAGCAAGCCAGAGTGGAGAAAAAGGGACTAAATCAGTAAAAAGAAAAATTGCTTGATTGCTTGAACATAAAAGGAAAAACATGGACACTAAAGTTCAATGTATCCTACAAATTCAAGTCTTGCTCACTTTAACTGGCAAAGGATGACACCCCGTTGCTTGAAGTCATGGGTTTGAATCCCCCTCTCATGCTGCAGTGGCTTTAATGCCTCCTTTATGGAACAAAAAATCCTAAATATTTTATAAATCAATGCCCATGTATAGCAATATGTTTCTACTTCACATTATCCAGCAAACAAGGAATACGTTTGCAAAAAGAAAACGAAGAAGAGTGACTACCTTTTCTCCTACTGTCACCGGACGAATTGGCTGTTAATGCAATGTTCCCCGTTTCACAAGGTCCGCGACCAAGACAGTCTTTTGATCCAGTTCCCAAGTTTGCAAGGCAATTCAGATTCTCAAAGTCGCAGCCATTGAAACCTTGATCATTTAACGGGAGTTCAACGTTTTTGCCTCCTGCCTCTGGTTGAAGGCAATAGATCTGATCACCGCACTGAACATTACAAGGATTCATCGGATATGGCCCAGGAAAGCCAGGATTGGTGATATTTTGGAATGCCTCTCCAGCCTTGACAGATTTTTGATACGGAAAGGAACCAATCTCTCCTTCAATCCGTCCTCGTATGTCCACCAGGAGACACTTCAGCCTTGCAACCTCAGCTTCCAATGACGCCTGGCCCTGCAATCTCTTCAGCAGCTGCTGATTCACAGCCCTGAGCTTCACAACCTCGTCCTCCAAGGACGCAGCCCGTGCCTTCTTCTTCTCACGGTACTTGCGAACAGCTTCCCGATTGCCCAGTGGTCGCTTTTTGGCTTTCTTCTCCATGGATTCAGCAGAGTTATCATTGTTACTGTTTTCACCGTTGTCATCAGATGGGGCTGAGACGATTTTGGTGTGAACATGAAAACAGGTATGGGTATGAGATAAGTCAGGGCCTGGAGGATTACAAGTGTGGGTATGAGTGCAGGCGTGTGTATCCTTCAGCAGCTCATCAAAGAAACTATCCATGGAGCCACTGCACGGAATCTCGCCCATTGGAAATACTCCCTGATTGGAGAAATCAACCTCTCCGTCGTCCATCAGATCCGAATGCCACTCAGAAGATACCAATTAATCAAAACCTATCAACGGAGCAACAAAGACTCTATCTTTACATCTACGAGATCAAGTTCTCCTCAAACTTGTGGAACCCTAAATAAAACAAAACCAAATTTCATGAGCTGCCTCTGCCGCATTACGAAAACCAAAGTATAAACACGAATTCAGATCATTCAACAATCAGAAAGTCCACGCAGCACCTACTTCTTGAAAAAAAGAACGGTTTTTTTAAAATGAAAATCACAATGCGAATAACCAACCAAACCAAATTAAATAATCGCGCTAACAATTTCAATTGATCTAACAAGGAAAGAAGCCCTGGAATCTGAAGTTGCGGCCGATAAGATTGACCAATTGACAATTACAGCAAAGAACTAAAAATTCTAAACAATCAACAATTTCGACTCGAAATTTAGTAAGGCAAAAGGAGATTAGTACCTGGAGTAGACAACGGAAAAGGGCAAAGGAAAGAACTTTTGAAATTACTCCGCCTGAGCCTTCGAGGAGATGATGAATCGGGGGAATTGAAGTTGCATATAGCAAGAACGGGTGGAGGCGGCATGCAAAGCGAAAGAGAGGATTGGTTATGGAGGAATTTTTTTGTGAAAAGATTGAAACCCTAGAAGACGAGAGAGAACTCGGCTAAATACATGGTAACATCTAAATGGACATGTAAGCAGAGAGAACAAGTCCTTTCTAGGTTGAAAAAAAATGGCTTCCTCTGAGATTCTCTGGAAGTACCCTCATTCTGTGATTTATACTTAATTGAGGTCCTCATTTGCAATTATCTTTTCGCTTCATCTGAGACAGCTGTTTGAGGTGTGAATAAAGTATCAATAATAAGGATTGGAAATTTTATGGATGTTGCTATATTTACCGAATAAGGATCTAAGATTTGTTGGTTAATCAAGTAGAAATTTTTTATTAATCAAATAGAAAAAATTGGGCCAATATCATTAAAATTTTGAGGGCTAGATAAAATATTTTAGATTTTTTATAAGTTATTCTTTTGAGAGGATAAATTTTGAAAGATTTTACATGTATTGGATTGTAATATGTGATATTTTGTACTGATTTATGTGAAATAGTAAGACATTCACATAGCTTACACTTTATAGAAAGTGACCACTGCCACTCTAACTTCTAAAAAGGTCTTTGACATGGCATTGGAGAGTTTGATATAAATTGTGTTTTAATGATTAATTTTTAGTGTTTAAAAATGTATATATTTACATAGGGGTGGGCACAAATCCCGCAAATCCCGTCCCGATCCCGGTGGGATTTAGAATTTTTTTTTTAAATCCCGTCCCGTAAAAATTACGCGGGACGGAGAGTTCGAATCCTGCAAATCCCGTCCCGTTCCGCATATATATATATATATATATATAATTATATACTCCCTCCGTTCCACAATACATGGCCTTTTTGTTTTGGGCACGCTTTTTAATAAGCGAAAAACTCTATGAAATATTATTTTTTTAATTATTATTTTTATATAATTTGATACTTATTACTAATAAGTATCAACTTATATTAAAAAATTAATTAAAAAAATAATATTTTATAGAGTTTTTCGCTCATTAAAAAGCGTGTCCAAAACTAAAAGGACATGTATTATGGAACGGAGGGAGTATATTATATATATTATTAAAATTAATAAAAAAAAAATAAGAATATATTTATATTATATCTTAACATTTATTTAAACCCAAAATTAAAAATTAAAAATTAAAAATAAAAATATACTACGTATAAGAAAAACCAGTGAGTAGGGTACTGTAAGTTCTTTCCTTGATAAAAAAAAAAAAAGTAGAATGCTACTGTATTTCAATTCTCTCATTACTTTCAATTTGTAATGGGCTATCTTTGCAATAAGATTTCATATTTGTAATGCTTTATTTTGTGAGGTTAGCTACTGTTTTTTTTAAATGACATTATTATGCAATTTGCACATCATTTGTAACTTTTTACTAGTTATTTTAGGACTTTATTTTAATCTTTTTTTACGAGGGACAAATCCCGTCCCGATCCCGTCCCGTCCCGAGAGGGATAAGACCCGGCGGGATTTGAAAAAAAAATATTCAATCCCGTCCCGCAAAAAATACGCGGGACGGGACGCGGGATTACCCTAATCCCGTCCCGTCCCGTCCCATGCCCACCCCTACATTTACACATCTCTCAACACATACTCTCCTCTATTAAATAATATCTTGATATTGTTTGATTTTTTAATACATTTTTAAGAAGTTATAAATTATAAGAAATAATAATATTAAATTTTAAAAATAATTTTACAATACTAATAACTTTAAAAAAAACAGTGAAGAAAATAATATTTTATATATACTCAATCTGTCAATTAAAACATGTTGTTTTTTATAATGATAAAAACTATAAATAAAATATCAATTTTTTTATATATAAATTCATATATTTAATAGTGATAAATATGAAATTATATAAAAAACAATTGATATTTTATATTTAACACTTAAAAAATAAAATGTCATATTTAATTAAATATGAAATTATAAAAATCAATGATAAGTAATAAGTAGACTAGTAGAGTATATAATTATGGTTATATGATCGAAGGTATCAATTCAATTGACCCCTACAAGTAGAGAGAGAATCAATCATGTGACTGAGGTGCTTTCACATATTTGTAAATATAGATAGCTACTAGCTAGTCAGATGCTCGACCACAGAATATTTACATCATATCATATATGTTTGTCTATGTCTTAGTTTATTCTTCAAGTTATGTTGTTGATCACCAAAACTAGCTTTCAAGTTTACAATAACCAGTAAAGAGATTAATTATTGTTGACACCAACAATTATACACTCCCTCCATTTTTTAAAGTGATTTTTTATATTTATGATGATAAAAAGTTGTATTATAAATTTTTTGTTATTAAAATTTTTAAAATACTACCATACTTATTAATAATAAGTATAAAACTATTTTTGCAAATTTAATAAAATACTAATATTCTACGCGGTATATAGTTTTGATTAATCTAATAAAAAACGCGTAAAAAGTCACTTAAAAATAAACGAAAGGAGTACTAGACTGCTAGCTAGCTTGTTTGCCGTAGTAGCACAATTACTAAGCACGATTTAAGAAATACCTTAATTTTTTTTTTTTTGTGTGTGAAAAAAGGCAAGGGCGAAGGCGTTCACTCCGGGATGGAGTACTTTATTAAGAGAAGGAACGGAGGACTCGATCGCTCTGGCGCTTGCAATGCACATTTGGGTTTTTTACCCCTCAACATCATCTAGCAAGATCTGAAATGCTCTACTCGGGACATCGTTCAAAATAACAAAACCCAATGGAAAAGACAAGGCAAAAAGAGTAAGAAAATATGTACGTCAGTTATCCGTACACCGTACGGTAGGCGTGACGAATCTGGATGTTCTAATTTCTTTTGAGTTTTGATGAATCCAGGTTAGATATCGACCAAATTGACACATAAAGTTTAACACAACCTCCGAGTTTGTCTCACAAGTCACTTCTTTAGCCTCTAAATGTTATCTGAACCCGGACCGAAGATCCTTTAGTCTACAAAGATCCATTTTGTAGTCCATTTCCTTTTATTAGTTTTAAAAATGTTTTATACAGTAATTATTTCTCCTATGTAGATTATGCCTTAATTATAAAACATAAAACATCTATACACTAAAAAACATCGATGAAAATATAAAAGACTAACATAACGCAGTCGGCGGGAAACCAAAAGGGAAATTGGGAAGAAAGGAGACCAATTGTAAAGAGGCAGTCTTTACTGTCGATTTGTTCTACTGCGACCACGTGCACCGCTTTCTTGTGAGTTCTGATATCTCTCTGCACCCGCCATGCCTAAGATTCTTCACGCTTTCAACTCCTCACAAATCAGTGAGAGAAACCAGCGAGTACAAATATCAGATCATTGTTTTCATTGCTAACTACTAAGAGAGGGTTTAATTCACTGGATCGGAGCTTCTTCGGATCGGCTTTTATTCACTTTTTGATAACAATGTCGCGTTGCTTCCCGTTTCCTCCTCCGGGTTATGTCTGGAAAGTCGGCGGTGAATCCCTCGTCGAGTTGCTCAAGGTTGTTGTTTTCTTCGTTTATTGTTTGCTTTTCGGCCTTCGTTTACTGGGAATCTCGAACCCTAGTTCAGTCATACTAGATCGTGGACAAAGTTTCAATCTTTCATGTTTTTGGACTTCGTTTTGACTGTGAAATATATAAGCACCAAACCCTAACCCTAACGATAAAACTTGTCTTGCCCTTTTATCTGATAACTCCTGTGGCGAGTTATTGTCTGATATGGAAATGTATAATGTTTCTTCATTTGGCTCGGAGTGAAATTTTGAATCTTTAATCAAACTGCTTATTGTAATGCGAAAGCTGTTAATCATACAGCAACTGCAAGAAAAAATTTCCTGATCTTTATGAGTTTGTTATGACTTATGTGTGACTTCCACTCTGCAGCTTAGGAGAGAAGGGGTATTAGCTTGTAAGATGAAGAAGATGAAGAAGCACCAGCGATCCTTGAGGAGGGTCAAGGAAAAGGCATCCCACGAAAGAAAGAGGTTCAACCCGAGAAAGAGAAATGAACGAAGTGATATGTTGAAGGAAAGGAAATGTGAAGCTACAACATGGTGGTCGGAGATCAGGTGTCTCTCCAGAGAGCTCGAGTGGCTATCCTCGTGCAAGCGTGTCACCAGTTATAGAGACTATAACCAGAATACCAATAACTTGTTCAGCTTGCCACCTTGCAAATTCATCAAAAATGGTATGTTTCTACTGTCTTGATTGGATGCACATAACCTATCTCTGGGTTCTCCTGCAATCAAATGTTTAAGCTGTACATTTCCTGTGTTCATTCCAGGAAGTGATGAATGCAACAGCGAGACGAACTTGCCAGAAATCAAGTGTTCTCCCAATGACTTACTTCAAGTGGATCAATTTGGAGGCCATCAAATGCCCTGTTGTTCCCCTTCAAAGAGTTGTGGGAGCATTTGTCGGGACTCTGGCTTGATACCTTCAAACGAGCTTTGCTATTCATCATCAGAAAGAGGTGGGAGCTCCCAGCAACAGCAAGATGATTGCTCTGTGTCGTCTCAATTCTCGCAAAGCAGTTGTATTTGGGAATCTCAACCAGAAAGCTGGGTTCCTCCTCCAACCCCCAAGATTGAGTCTGGTGATCTTGATGATCTCAACTGGCTTGTGAAGAGGAGTTCACAGAGGAAGAGCAATCTGAACACCCAAGCGATAAGTGATGATCATATTCATGCCCCAGCTGACAAATTTCCTCTGTATCCATCTACAAGATACTTGCCAGAAGCAGGTATATATGCCTTACCATATACAACAGTAGTCTAATTCTCATTCAAGAACATGGTACCCTAGATATACATTCCCCATTCTTGTAAGAAGACATTTCAGTGACTAGGCTACTTGGAGTATTTTAGTATCAAGATAGGGCAGAGTAGGAGATGCTTTTGATACAGGAATACCTTTCGTGCATTTTCATATGCACCGAGTCCAACAAAAGGGATTTGGAGATGGCCTGTAGCATGGCTTCAAAATCTGTGTGTAGTGTTTTGTTAAGACTCTAGAGCAGCAATTTCCACCTCTTTGTTTGTTCTTGGTTACATCTAGGCATTCTTTTGGATGCAAAATAGTTGGACAAAACTTTCCCTGAAACTTGTCAGCTAACTGGGGATAACTAAGCAAACTAAAACAATGACAGCATTACCATTTACCACTCCCTTTTGGTTTATAATGTTGCATAAGTTTTGTTTTTTGAAGGACATGGCGGGGAAGCCAATTTGATCACCAAAAGACTACGAAAACGAAAGGATGAAGCACCGATAGCTTATTGTCATAGCATCTACACGATACTCTATTTTGTTGTCTCCACACAGACATAATGGCACAGCACGCCATTTAAAAATAGCCATCATACAATTGCTAAACGAAACACAGATCTACTACATGCGGTCAAGCACTTAAATCATTCTGGGTTACGCATATCAAAGTAAATTGACAAGGGATGCATATAACATGATCAATTAATGTACAGAATGGGACCATGCCATGAATGATAAGCAAACTCAATGAGCTCTGGAGCTCTCTAAGTGACCTACCTCAAGCCACAACCCCATGCTTCGGTCTATTGAAATCCCTTCGTAGTTAGTGGCAACAGAAACAGAAAGCCACCCTCGTGCTTCACTCGTGAATTCTTCCACCTTGACTACAGAATAGCACAGCCCTTGTGCGACCTTCTCTTCTTTTTCTTCTTGCTCTTCGGAGGTTGGAGAACAACCTTGATTGCAGCATCAAACACAGCCTTTATGTTCTGCACACAACGGAAAAAAATACATCCTTTTTATTCTCTTCATATTAAGGATGAGAGGAAAACTAATAAGGTCTTACACTTGATATGAAAAGCAATCCACCCACCTGTTGGGTTTTAGCGCTACACTCGATGTAGGCAGGAGCTCCAATCTGCTTCATCAATTCTTCTCCCTTCAACAGGAAGCACCATATCAGGTGTTTTTCAATCGTCTGGAGACTAAAAAGAGTCTAAATGTATAGAAAGCTACCTGTTCTGTTGAAATCGGCACAGCTCCAGGGTGATCTAAAAAGAATTGCTTATCATCACGGAGATCTGCAGCAAGAGAAAGTCAGAAACATAAAACAAACAGATCTTTTTTGGGTATTTTACGCACACAAGATCGAATCGTAAAGCATACCTAGCTTTGTTCCAACAAGAATAATAGGAACACCGGGAGCATAATGCCTCAGTTCAGGTATCCACTGAAATTATTATGCGAGACAATTCGAAAATAAAGTGTCAGCCTGATGCTGTCAAATCCACATATATTCACCAATATGGAGGAGACTCACTTTCTTGGCGACATTCTCGTAGCTGGCTTTGCTGATGAGAGAAAACGCGAGGATGAACACATCAGCTCCTCGGTAGCTCAACGGTCTCAATCTGTTATAGTCTTCCTGGCCTGTTCCCATGGAAAGAAGTAAATTACACACTCATTTGCATAATGTATTTGTATATACACAGATAGGAATGATTTGAATATCAATGAAGTTAATTGAGTGTACCAGCAGTGTCCCATAGCCCTAGATTAACCGTGCTCCCATCCACAACAACATTTGCGCTGAAATTGTCGAACACTGTGGGCACATAGTCCTGTTTACAGTCGAGCAAAGATGAAACAAGTAGTTCAGAGGCCAGTTTCATCTAAATTTAATTATCGCTCTAGATTTTCGAAAATCTGAACGAGAAAGCACAGATCGATGCTGAGACTCTCAGATTGAGCTACTAAAGTGGTCGAAACAGCATCTAATTTGAAAGAAAGCAGCGCCAAACGGAAGCAGATAACAAATTCCTCATATTAAGCACTCAATTTCTGAATAAGGAGAGAGAGAGGTGCTTACGGTGGGGAAGGTGTTGCTAGTGTAAGAGATAAGCATACAGGTTTTTCCGACGGCGCCGTCGCCGACGGTGACACACTTTATGAACCTCGAGACGCTCATCCTTCTCCGCGCTGCGAAGTGCCTGAAATAGCAGCTTTATCAGATCTTCACTACTCCACAGAACACTTGGATTGTCTCTGCGAGTTTTTTAGAGCAGAAGCAAAATCACATTTTAGCAGTCACAAGCAAAATCCAAGCTTTAGAATTGATAATACTGTCAGAGAGAGAGAGAGAAAGAGAGAGCCATGGAAGGCATACCTTGGAGCTGAAGAGAGAGAGAGAGAGAGAGGAAGGGGACAAATGAAGGCCAGCTCTGCTGGAGGAATGAGAAGCTTATGTTATACCGTTTGAATTCCAGACCTAACCCCTTATCCCCACTACCACGCTTTAACCAAACCTCTCTCTCTTACTTTGAAATTGTTTGGTCTTTTTTCTACAGAATTTTATGAAGATTGAAATTTCTCCCTGCTGAAAGGTTATCAAGATTGAATCTTGGAAAGTGAAATGTTGAAATTCACCGCAATTTACAGGTGAAATGCTGTCAAACCGAAATGAAAATTGGCGTACATGTTGGATTACATTGAAAGATTAACCAATCATAAAGGAAAAAATACACTTTTTTGCTCGATCCACTCCACCAATTTGGTGCAAGTTTTCTAGATATGTAAGGTCATCAATCATCATCCTGGCTAGTTTCCGCTGACAAATTTATTGTGTTTATTCTACATTACCTGCATATGGTATGGCGATTTGAATTGCACATGCCTTAATGAGCATCAAAATAATCAATCTTTACACACACACACACATTTATAGGCTTTCACTGTCATAGATCCGCATTTATGAGCCTTCTGTGAACTATCAACGTCTATCCCATAGAGAGGTGAAGGAATTGATACTTCTTTTGGAAGGAGAGAGGGATAGAGAGGGGTAAACAAGTAGTAACTTATTCTTAGTGGTCATCAATTGATCAGGACCACTGATAAAAAGATCAATTGAATTGCCCTCAATTTTTGTTGAAGTGTCATATGAACCCTAAAAAGCTAAAGTTGATATTATGAAATAAGATGATTGAGTTGTGCGGATGGAGTGGTTGAAGGAACCACCAAAACTCCGCCATCTTGAATAAACAAAATTAAACAATTAGGAAGAAACCATTTGGTTATGACTTGTGACCTTGCTAATCAATTAAAAATGGCCTTAAAGTGTCTTTAATGACAACAGTAAAATGAATATATAAACATATACATATTGACATAGTACATTGGGTAGACCTGAATGTTGCATGTGAGGTGGTTAGAACAGAGGGTATCTATTGAAAGGTACTTAGTCAATCTCTTGTTAATTGTTAATTATGATGGGTGTTGTCATTGCTTGAATTGTTGGCATTAAACAACTCACCCTCTACATCCTTACTCCTTTGTCATTGTGCATCAGGGCATTCAAGGGTGTAGGGTACCTGCCTAAAAGTTAAAACCTACAGTATTAGTCTTAATTAGACTTTATACAAAACATACTACTACAAAAAGAGCACATGGGAATAACACAAATTAATTCTATGTGGTGCAGTTCTTTTATAGGTGATTTTGTGTAATTTTGATTACAAAAGATGATTTTCATTTTATTTTTTTATAAGGGTAATATTTCGATTCATTAGAGAAAAACTGCAAGTTAATGCTATTGAGGGACCTAGTATATCCTAAAGTCGAGGTGTATGCATCCTTGTTGTACAATAAACCTAATATATCCCGCTTAGATTAAATGAATGAAATGTGATTATTTCATGTTAATGTTCTTCATTTGTTTTTCATAGGTCTCTCCCAAGTAAAATCTCATGCCCATGCTGTACTGTCATTGATGAATTTTTACTTCATCGACACAAGTGGACATGTTCTTGCACCTATTGGCATTTGTTTTTGTTTAATTAGTCCTTAGAACTTTGGATCTGTGAAACTTTGAGAGCTACTTTCTTTCTTTCTCTAGTGGTGACTTCATCCTTGGAGGTTTATTCCTAACAGATCTGTGAAAGATGCTATCTTCCATAAGAAATGGCATTACAGTGACACATTAAACAGCTGTTGATCACACAACGATTAATATATGCTCTACCAACATCAGTGGCAGACAGAAAAAGTATCCCACCTGACTACATCAGTGAAGGGTTTTACTATAAAGTTTGATACATGAATAAATGGGATATCTGCAATTCTGCATAGTGTTTGCAGAACTCTATAGGATACACATTTTTACAAGGAAATGCCACTAAAGAAAAGGGGAATTTTATTGAAGGAAACAGCTAGTCAGCTAACCTTAGCCCGGGAAATTCGAAATGCAGATGTGTTTTTTTCCAAGGCAAATTCTAAAATAACAAGACAGCCAGAGAAAGGGCAAAAATATAGCAAAAACAATGGAGAACAATCAGAGAATCAAATCGGAGGTGCAAACACAGAGCTATTATTAGCAAAAATGAAGAGCAATAGACCATCCAATTCATACATCCTTCTCTATATAATCTTCCGCCCCTATACTCGTATTCGGCTACCGATCTTTAGGGGTCATTCACTCTTCCTATTCAGCCAGGAAGAGTTGTCAATCGACCTTTCAGACTTCCCCCATTTTAGATTGTTTCATCATATTCATTTAATCATATTTTGCCCTTCTTTCGTGTTGATCAATCCATCCAAATGGTGGCTCTGCCGCGCCCACCACCTCTGGCACCACTTCAGCTGTTCGTCCTTGCCCCCATCTTCTTCTTCGCCTTCTTCCCTGAGATTCGGTTGGCGCTAGGTGGCAATGGTAGTGACAAGGTGCAGGGCGATATAGCCGGGTATGACAATGCCAACAAGCCCCAGAGCGTTACCTATGATGGAAGGTCCTTGATCATTGATGGAAAGAGGGTGCTCATCTTCTCTGGCTCCATCCACTATCCTCGGGTTCCTGAAACGGTATATTACTATGCCATTTTTATCTCTTTTTCATATAGGCTCTCTTTCGGAAACACTCTCTCGACTCGGTCGGGGAAAGAGTGCGTACATCCTGACCCCAGACCCTGTTTTATCGCGGAATATACTGGGTTGTTGTTGTTGTTGTTTCGTATAGGCTCTCTTTCCATTTGATTCTTGTGAGTTTTCTTCTTTACAGGCGTGGGATAAAATCCTTAGGATGGCCAAGCGTGGAGGTCTGAATTGCATTCAGACTTACGTCTTCTGGAACGTCCACGAACCTGTGAAGGGCCAGGTTAGACAATGCAAGGAACCAATTCAATAGTAAATTTCTAATGCTGCACCCTTAAGCAGATAACAGACTATTGATTTGTGCTTGCTTGCAGTTTAATTTTACAGGAAACAATGACTTGGTAAAATTTATAAAGACGGTTGCTGATAATGGAATGTATGTTACCCTTAGGATCGGGCCTTTCATCCAGGCTGAATGGAATCACGGGTAATGGAGCCTCCAACACACTTGTCGACAATCATCTTTCAAAGTAATGCTTCTATCAAATTGCATAAGCTAACGAACTGATTAGATTTCACATCAAATCTGTTCAGAGGGCTCCCATATTGGCTAAGAGAGGAGAAGGAAGTGATCTTCAGAACCGAAAATGTCGTTTACAAGGTTATTCTTGGTCTTCAGAGTACAAGATCGAAAGCAACAATAAAAGCTTGCAATATGCTTTTTTGTTCCGTAAAGGCTTATCACTTGTGTGTTTGATAACAGAAACTTATGCAAGAATGGGTCACCAAGATTGTCAATATGATGAAAGATGAGAAGCTGTATGCCTCTCAGGGTGGCCCTATCATTCTATCTCAGGTTTGTCATTATCTTCTGTCTCGGTTTATCTATTAGTACTCAGGTAGATAACCAAGAATTCCAAAGATGAGCTGAACAGTGACAAACTGAGGCATTTTGCAGATCGAGAACGAATATGATCATGTCATTGCTGCATTCGATGAAGGTGGGAAGAACTATATCAATTGGGCAGGACAAATGGCCGCAGGCTTGAACACCGGTGTGCCATGGACCATGTGCAAGCAGAAGCATGCTCCTCCTGTAGTTGTAAGCAAACACAAGATTTTTTTTCAAGTTTTTGTGAGCAGAAATTGATGAACTGAAGAAAAGGGTGTGAAAGAGATTCTTTTCTATTTATTTATGTAGATCAGTACATGCAATGGTAGGCACTGCGGAGACACTTTCACCGGTTCAGACTCTGGCAAAGAGCCGAAACTCTGGGCTGAGAACTGGACTGCTCAGTAAGCACACATAAGCTGGCTATTCTATGTCTGATTACATTGAATTGCTTTATTTGAACAGTTATTCAGTATGGGGATTGTTTGCTGACAGGTACCGAGGGTTTGGTGAACCACCTTCTCTGAGGCCAGCTGAGGACATTGCATTCTCTGTCGCTCGCTGGTTCTCAAAGAATGGATGCCATGTTAACTACTATATGGTAAATGAAGAACAAATGCAATTTAGAGAGAGAGAAAATTGATCTAGAAGTTTTACATTCAGATTTAGTTGGTGTATGCTTTGTTTGTCAAATTGGTTGCAGTATTATGGTGGGACAAACTATGGAAGAACTTCAGCTGCATTTGTTACAACCAGATACTATGATGAAGCTCCCATTGATGAATATGGTAAGGAGAGGCTTTTTATAGACCTCTTGAGAATGCCTAGAGACCTTCACTAAATTTTGGCTTTCAGGTCTACTAAGATTCCCAAAGTACGGGCATTTGAAGGATTTGCATTACGCTTTGGAGCTGTCCAAGGAAGCTCTTCTTGAAGGGGTTTACACTGTTGAAACATACAGCCCTGAGACAGAGGTAATAGAAAAGCACTGACATGTCCAAAAAGATCAAAAAGACGATTCCTAAAAGAGGAAGGGGGTGACAGGTATGAACATGTTCGTGCTTCCTGTGAATTGCAGGCTAGGATCTATGAGAAGCCTGGAACAGACAAATGTGTTGCCTTTCTTTGGAACAATAAGACCCGTGAGGAATTGCTTATAAAGTTCAGGGGCAAAGACTACCTCATACCTAAGAAATCAATAAGTATCCTTCCCGATTGCAAGACAGTGATGTACAACACACAGACGGTAAAAGCCCCTTTTCCCCGAAAACTCTAGCGGCAAAGAGGATCAAAATCTTAATATTGACTAAACTTTGATCTGCTTTATCTTGGCTTCAAAGCAGATTGCATCACAGCACAATGCTAGGCTTATGGTGAAATCGGAGACTGCAAACAAGAACCTCCGGTGGCTGATGACGAGTGAGCCATTGCCAATGGCAGATTCCAACTATTCAAGGAAGCCATTGGAGCAGTACTCTCTCAGCAAGGACACCACAGACTATGTCTGGTACATCACAAAGTAAGTGCCTTGGTGAAGGATAAGTCTTTTTTAGTTTCCTGATGGTTTGATTTAATTATTTTCTTATGTATTGGCTGTGAGTTTTCAGGATAGATTTGGATGAGGATGACTTACCATTCAGAAAATCAATCCAGCCAGTGCTACAACTTGTAAGCCTTGGACATTCCCTAATGGTGTTTGTAAATGGGAAATATGAAGGTACAAGATGAGCAAATAATCTTTTGCATTTTCGCTTACTAATTAACTTTATCATCTTCTGAATCCTTCCATCTCTTCAGGACATAGCCATGGTTACAAGACAGCACACAAATTCCACTATGGTCTACCTGTGCCGCTCAATGAAGGAACCAATGTCATCACGTTTTTACACGCAACTGTCGGGATGGAGGTAAGGCAAAAAAAAAAAAAAAGGTGTTCTTTTGCAACTCTTACACCTATACTGCTATGCAGACTATCAGTACTGACAGATGATGAGTCTGTTCTTGTTTTGAGAAATGAAGGACAGTGGAGCTTACATGGAGCACCGGTTTACAGGGCTAAGATCTCTGATACTCCAAGGTTTGGGTACAGGAAATCTTGATCTAACAAGCAACGGGTGGTATCATAAGGTGTGTGTTCATATCATTTTTGGATGCTTAAAATACACTTTTGATAATCAAACTGAATGTAGAATGCAAAATGCAGGTTGGCCTTACTGGAGAAAGAAAGCAATTCCACACAGAAGAAGGATCCAAGCGTGCAAGATGGGTTCCTGCAGCCGGAAAATCCCCACCTTTGACCTGGTTCAAGGTAAATTACGCCTAATTCCAAGTACTCGAGTATAAATAGTGAAATTGAACCTGATTAATTGGTGCTGAAATCTATCAGGCAACATTCGATGCACCAGAAGGAGATTTACCGCTTGCAATTAGGATGGCCAACATGAGCAAGGGCATGGTCTGGATCAACGGCAACAGCATCGGACGACACTGGAATAGTTTCTTGTCCCCACTGCACGTACCGGCTCAATGCGAGTGAGTTCAATTCAGCAAGCGATCGACATTCATCAATTGCGGAAAACATGAATCTTTAACTGAATTTCAGGTACCACATACCTCGGGCGTTTGTGAAGCCAAGAGACAACTTGATCGTGATCTTCGACGAGGAAGGAGGGAACGTGGAGAGCGTGGAGATTTTGGTGGTCGACAGAACCCAAGTTTGCAGCTTTGTCTCGGAGTCGTACCCGCCGCACGTCAACTCGTGGAAGAGGGACGAAGCGGGGCGGATCGTCGGCGCAAAGGGAGATCCGAGGACGATTGCAAGGGTCACCTGCCCGGAAAACCACGTGGCGACTGACGTGGAGTTCGCGAGCTTCGGGCGGCCGTGGGGGATCTGTCAGCTGTTCAAGAAAGACGAGAAGTGCCACGCGAAGAAGACGAAGAATGTGGTTGAAGGGTACTGCTTGGGGAAGAGGTCGTGCATGATACCTGTGAAGAGGGAGCTGTTTGATGAGGGAGATGATCCGTGCCCGGAGGTGAAGGACAAGATCCTGGCTTTTCAGTTGAAGTGTACCCCGGAGAAGTTGATGTGAAATTCCAAATGGATGAAGATTGAGATTGTGATTAAGGAGAGGTTTAGTGCTTGATTCTCAGATTTCTCAGGGGCTTTAACATGATTGGCCCGTTCTTTTGTTTCTGAAGGGTCACCAATAAATCGATCCCCTTTATTGTAATTTACTGTAATTGTTTGTAACATCTCTTACTCTGAATTTTTGCGGCTGAATTAGTTCGACCAGAAAAGGAGAGAAAGGCCATAATTTTTTGTGTTCCAATCAAAATCGTACGATTTCTATTCAGTGTAGAGTTAAATTTTTGTTTAGTCTATGATCGAGTAGTAGCAACGATCAAATGACAAATGGTCATTGTGATCAATTTTTTTAAATTCAAAATACACATGGTCGCAACGATACGTCAGTCGGAGGGTTCTCATCACTCTATGTGTTCTGATTTGTATGAATTTAGTTTTGATAAGGAGCAATGGCAGTGGAACTGATCACGTCGAGCAGCAAATGTGAGTTCCGTCGTTCAAAGAGTTTGCTCTAGTTGACCTTCACACGGCGACAAATGGTTTCAATAAAGAGTTGATTGTTTCGGAGAAAGTGCCCAACGTCGTTTACCGAGGGAAGTTGAAGAACAATCACCTTATTGCTATCAAACGCTTCTCTAAGCAGTCATGACGTGATTCCCAACCGTTTGTGGTAACGCTTTGCTTTCAAGTATGACATGGATGATGTTGTCTTTGTCTCTGTCAAATTGTCAAACACACTTCGTTCATAACCTCCACCAATCTCATTCATTTTGCATTCCGAACTTCCAATTTCGTGGTTTAGGTTCTCAATTTCGCTCTTCTATGACGCCGCATGGTTCTAAGATGGGTTGGGTAGTGTGGGTAAGGGTGTAATTCCATTTAATTTGAGGGGTATTTTTGTCATGCTCTACAAAAAAAAATATTACCTGCTCTGAAAAACCCGACTAATCAGCAGACGGAAAGCTGTCGAAGCATACAATAAATTTATTTTTTTTGAAGCAAGATAAGAATTCGGTTATCTAGACAAACCTAAAGAAATCGAGAGATCGGACAAGCCGGTGGATGGACTAACCATCATGTACAACCGAAAAAACTTACAGAAGCAAATGACAAAAATAAAATGCAGAAATAAATGTACAAGTCATCCTACACTGAAACTACAAGCTAGTAGAACAAAACCGATCAGCCAAAGGGAAGACGCACACAGAGAACTCTGGAGAACCTAGAGGACATCTTAGACTATGGACTCCAACAGAGCCTTCAGATATCAATCGCACTTTCACGACGTCTACGAACATAGCAAATCGACCACCGTTCACATGAAGCCTGCAGGACAACAAGAACAATACTGCACACCAATCCGCAAGCCCATATCCTAACCAAATCATTGTTCATTCAAACCCTCCAAAAACCCAACTTAACCCCTCAATGGACGATAATAAGATCGTAATAGGTTGCACAAGGGCAAGCCAAATTAGAGAAGGACAAGAGGAACACGAAGAGAAAAATAAACAACAATCAAAAGGAAAAGGATAAAGACCATGGATTGAAATTTGTATTTTAATTTAGTAGGAACCCAGCAGCTGAACAAGACAACCACAAGCGAAGCCGCAGAAAAGGGTAGGCCGCAGGCCCAAGGGCGAACCGAGGACAACGTCGAGGAGACCGCAAATAGGGCGGAACTGGTAGCAGAGCCGAAGGCGGAGCCATAGTTGCCCCGAGGTGGTCCGAGCTGAACGATGGTGGTCGGGGAAGGAACTGGAAGCAAACCGAAAGAAGCCTTGGGAGGTGGAGGTGACAGGAGCCGAGGAAGGCTAGCGACGACTGGAGCGAGCCGAGAGGGACAACCGATTGACACGAGGCCGGTGAGGACTGAGGCTGGTTGCACCCTTTCGGACTGGAGGCAAGGTGTTAAGGCTGGTGAGGACTGAGGTTGCAACCGGTCTTGCTGGTGGGCAAGGAGGATGTTAGAGGAAGGTCTTGTTGTAAGACCCCCTTGGGCCTGACGGGGTCGTCAGTGCTTTAAGTGGGGGAGATTGTAACACCCCCGTCCCACATCGGATATCATAAGGATGTTGGGAGTGGTTTATTAGTGATTCAAGCCCTACCTATATCACAAGAGCTCTTCCTTTTCAGGTTCCAAGTGAGGATAACGGACCTGAGAGGGCTAGGTGGCATGGGCTGGCGCCTCTTAAGACCCCGGGTCTTACAGATGCTTTAAGTGGGGGAGATTGTAACACCCCGTCCCACATCGGATATCATAAGGATGTTGGGATTGATTTATAGTGATTCAAGCCCTACCTATATCACAAGAGCTCTTCCTTTTCAGGTTCCAAGTGAGGACAACGGACCCGAGAGGGCTAGGTGGCATGGGCTGGCGCCTCTTAAGACCCCGGGTCTTACAGCTTCACAGCAGAGAGTTGCGTCTGAAGGCAACCGCGTCGGTTACAGAAAATCAGGCTTCCGGGCTTATGGCCAACGGAGGCAATTCTGATGGTAGAAGTGGCAAGAAGCAAGCCTCGCAAATCAGGCCCTAAACCAGACGACGTCTGTAACTACTGTAAGGAGAAAGGTCATTGGAAGAATGACTGTCCTAAGAAGAGGCAACAAGAGCAGAAATCTGGATCTACAGCAGTTGTTCATGGTGGAAATACTTCTGAGGAAGATATTGTTCTACTAGCAGGTAATCGCACAGATCATGATGTGTGGTTTCTTGACTCAGGCGCGTCATGTCACATATGTCCTAGAAGAGAGTTGTTTACAACATATAGATGTGTAGACAAGGGCAATGTTTCTATGGGAAACGATGTCATCTGCAAGGTTGTTGGGATCAGCTCAGTCAGGCTTCGGACAAACGATGAGAAGTTTCGCACATTGGAAGAAGTCAAACATGTGCCATCTATGACAAAGAATCTGATATCCCTAACTGTGTTAGACGACAAGGGTTTCAGATACACATGTTATGGAGGAAAGTTGCACGTGTTTAAGGGCTCTAATGTGGTTTTGCAAGGAGTCAAGCAGGGAAAGGGGACTTTGTATACCCTACAAGGTTCAGCAGTCACGGGTGCTGCAGATGCTGTTTCAGTCAACGTTAGGGAGACTGTTGCTGAGGAGGTGGAGTTGAACTTCACTCCAGCAGAGACTCAGGCACCTGAGTTGGTCACTGACCAATCATCACAGACAGGTACTACTGAGTCAGATACTAGTGAGACAAAGAATATACCACTAGACACAGGAATAGGTGGAGCTGTACATCGGAGTATTGCTCCAGATCAACCAAGAAGGGTTGACATCAGGGGGCCTGCGAGATACATGTCTAATGATCTGGTGGGATATGCTTTGCATGTGGCCGAAGAGGGGGAGGATAATGCTCCATCCAACTACAAGGCTGTTGCTTCTGGAGGTGAGTCGGTACACTGGCAAGCTTAGAAGAGAATCAGAGTGAAGAAGGTGAGAATATCCGATAATCATGCTGATATGTTCACCAAGCCAGTTCCGGAGAGCAAGTTCCAACAATGTTTGGACTTGTTTAATATCACCAACTGTTGAGCTGCCCTGCGGGGCAATCCGAGTCCTCATGTGAGGACAAATCTGAGGCAGAGAAATGTCTGGCACTTGTCATGGTGCATCTGTTTCTGAAAGGAGATTCTGGTACATCTGGCATTGAAGCGCATCTGGTACATTTGGCATGGCATTGCATTTGGTACGTCTGTCGCTGCAATGCGATTGGTACATCTGAGAGGATTCAAGTCAGGGTGGAGATTTGTTAATATGCCCTGAATTGGGCTTATTATTTGTTTTGGGTTTAGGCCCATTGTCTGACTAGGGTTTCATGAGGCACTATATATACTCATAAACCTAACAATTTGTAACCTAGTTTCTTGTTTGCCTCCATAATAAAGATCCCTATTTCTCTGCCCGTGGACGTAGGTAACACACCGTTGCCGAACCACGTTAAATCTCTGTGTTGTTCTTCGCTTTATCATTCTCGTTATAACAAATTGGGATTTGTTGGGACACTTGTGAATCCCACATCGGAAGTGGGATGATTCTGAACCTAACATATAAGTGGATGAGCTACTCCACCTAACGCCAATTGGTTTTGGGATGGTGCCCCGGTCCGGCTTATATGTTGGGCTTTCTGGTTGGGCCCAACAAGACCTTCCCCTAACAAACTGGTATCAGAGCCGGGTTCGGCGGGTGGACCGGTTGCACCGATGATTGAGATGGACTCCACATCTGTATAGATGACGGGTTAGTCGAACCCGTTCCGTGGAGGTGATCATGCACATTTAGGTGGTGTTAATATAGGCATTTAGATGTGTTTAGGTAGGGTAAAATGCATGAGTTTAGAGTAGTTTTCATGTTTTCATTATATTTCAATTAGAGTCGGAATCTACGAGATTTGTGCATGATTTCAGGTGATTGTAAAGAGGTGAACCTAAGCTCGAGCCAATGTTGGAAGATTGGACGAGAATAGAAGAGCACGAGAGCCGAGGAGAGGAGCTAAACATGTAAAGGATTGGAGATGTCCAAGCTGACGACGCTGCACTAAAACGAGTCGTTTAAAGGGTGTATTTATCGGATCGGAGCGTACTTATACTTGTTGGAAAGAAGATTCGAAGACCTACAACTTTCATGTTTACGACTTTTCCAAATTCGGCCTTGAAAACAGCGAAATCTGGACGTCAAGATTGTTGCAGACAAATAACTCGGGTGGAGCAAGAACAAACTCGGCCGAGTTGTTCTATGGTGCACCCGAGTTTTGTGCAAGAAACAACTGTTACGTTACGTTAATTTATTTTACTTTTAATTTCAAAGAGGAGGAGTGGAAACGTTGAACAGAGAACACTAGGAAGTCTTGTTTTTAGTTTCAATTGAAAGGGGGGACGAACAGTACGAGGCAACCATTGGAACATCTTTTGTGATTTCTCAAGTATGAACAACTACATAGTCTTCTTTGCTTGGGAAAATTAATCGAAGCTTCAGGTTTGCAATTTCATTGTGAGATTTCTCTATTTTAATACTCCTCTTTGAATATTATCAATTTTTTGCATCGAATGTTTAGGGTTTTCGTGAATTTTCATTAGCTTGATCAACTGATGCCTCTTCGTGATAATCTATAGTTAGATATAGGTAATTTCTGGTTGAATTATCTATATTCTTGAGTAGCAAAGTATGAATCTCTGAAACTGGTTGATTTAGGGATTTATATAAAGAATTGATTTGCAATTGATGCAATAACTGGTTCTACGTGTCGATTGTATTTGTTGATTTCCTTTAAGCTTAATCGATTATTGAATTGAATTTTGATAGTTTCAAGATTGTTTGATAATTAGGGTTTGCAGGGTCTGGTTGTCCTGTTAACTAATTTCGATAAGGAATTGGATTCAAAAGACCTAGTCTTTCCACAACAAAGTGTTCAAAAGGAAGTTATCTATTCGATTTCGATGATAAATGAACAAACCTGCTTGCTGAGATTGGTTGACCTAAGCTATTTATCTCATTTTCATTCATTCAAGTTGTTTAGTTTGCTAGTTTTGCATACTTTTGCATTCTTAGTTAGTTTAAACCATGAAAATCCCCCTTCTTTGTGTCTTTAGTTCTTATTAGCACACTCTGACTTGCATACAAATCATTGACTCCCTGTGGGATCGACCCGTACTTGCCAAACTACATTAGTTAGGTTAGTCGGATATATTTGATATGATTTAAGACGACTGAAAATCGTTTGTCAAATTTGGCAAACGATTGCACCGATTATTGAGATGGACTCCACATCTGTATAGATGACGGGTTAGTCGAACCCGTTCCGTGGAGGTCTCAATTCCGTCGAACCCGTTCCGTGGAGGTCTCAATTCCAACCGGGCTACACTTGTGATAGATTCACAAGTGAGAGGGGGATTTGTTGGGACACCTGTGAATCCCACATCGGAAGTGGGATGATTCTTAACCTAACATATAAGTGGATGAGCTACTCCACCTAACGCCAATTGGTTTTGGGATGGTGCCCCGGTCCGACTTATATGTTGGGCTTTCTGGTTGGGCCCAACAAGTGTAACACCCCCGTCCCACATCGGATATCATAAGGATGTTGGGAGTGGTTTATTAGTGATTCAAGCCCTACCTATATCACAAGAGCTCTTCCTTTTCAGGTTCCAAGTGAGGACAACGGACCTGAGAGGGCTAGGTGGCATGGGCTGGCGCCTCTTAAGACCCCGGGTCTTACAGATGGTATCAGAGCCAGGTTCTGGGCTCAGAGGTGCTCCGACAATATGCTCGGGTACGCTCCTCCCGGAGGGCAGTCCCTTGGGCCTGACGGGTCGTCAGTGCTTTAAGTGGGGGAGATTGTAACACCCCCGTCCCACATCGGATATCATAAGGATGTTGGGAGTGGTTTATTAGTGATTCAAGCCCTACCTATATCACAAGAGCTCTTTCTTTTCAGGTTCCAAGTGAGGACAACGGACCTGAGAGGGCTATGTGGCATGGGCTGGCGCCTCTTAAGACCCCGGGTCTTACAAATGCTTTAAGTGGGGGAGATTGTAACACCCCGTCCCACATCGGATATCATAAGGATGTTGGGATTGATTTATAAGTGATTCAAGCCCTACCCATGTCATAAGAGCTCTTCCTTTTCAGGCTCCAAGTGAGGACAACAGACCTGAGAGGGCTAGGTGGCATGGGCTGGTGCCTCTTAAGACCTCGGGTGTTACAGATAGTATCAGAGCCGACTCTGGGCTCGGAGGTGCTCCGACAGTATGCTCGGGTACGCTCCTCCCGGAGGGCAGTCCCTTGGGCCTGACGGGGTCATCAGTGCTTTAAGTGGGGGAGATTGTAACACCCCCGTCCCACATCGGATATTCAAGCCCTACCTATATCACAAGAGCTCTTCCTTTTCAGGTTCCAAGTGAGGACAACGGACCTTAGAGGGCTAGGTGGCATGGGCTGGCGCCTCTTAAGACCCCGGGTCTTACAAGGGACTGTCCTCCGGGAGAAGCGTACCCGAGCATACTGTCGGAGCACCTCCGAGCCCAGAGTCGGCTCTGATACCATCTGTAAGACCCGAGGTCTTAAGAGGCGCCAACCCATGCCACCTAGCCCTCTCAGGTCCGTTGTCCTCACTTGGAGCCTGAAAAGGAAGAGCTCTTATGACATGGGTAGGGCTTGAATCACTTATAAATCAATCCCAACATCCTTATGATATCCGATGTGGGACGGGGTGTTACAATCTCCCCCACTTAAAGCATCTGTAAGACCCGGGGTCTTAAGAGGCGCTAGCCCATGCCACAGGCGCTAGCCCATGCCACCTAGCCCTCTCAGGTCCGTTGTCCTCACTTGGAAACTGAAAAGGAAGAGCTCTTGTGATATAGGTAGGGCTTGAATCACTAATAAACCACTCCCAACATCCTTATGATATCCGATGTGGGACGAGGGTGTTACAATCTCCCCCACTTAAAGCACTGATGACCCCGTCAGGCCCAAGGGACTGCCCTCCGGGAGGAGCGTACCCGAGCATACTGTCGGAGCACCTCCGAGCCCAGAACCTGGCTCTGATACCATCTGTAAGACCCGGGGTCTTAAGAGGCGCCAACCCATGCCACCTAGCCGTCTCATGTCCGTTGTCCTCACTTGGAACCTGAAAAGGAAGAGCTCTTATGACATGGGTAGGGCTTGAATCACTTATAAATCAATCCCAACATCCTTATGATATCCGATGTGGGACGAGGTGTTACAATCTCCCCCACTTAAAGCATCTGTAAGACCCGGGGTCTTAAGAGGCGCCAGCCCATGCCACCTAGCCCTCTCAGGTCCGTTGTCCTCACTTGGAACCTGAAAAGGAAGAGCTCTTGTGATATAGGTAGGGCTTGAATCACTAATAAACCACTCACAACATCCTTATGATATCCGATGTGGGACGGGGGTGTTACAATCTCCCCCACTTAAAGCACTGACGACCCCGTCAGACCCAATGGACTGCCCTCCGGGAGGAGCGTACCCGAGCATACTGTCGGAGCACGTCCGAGCCCAGAGTCGGCTCTGATACCATTTGTAAGACCCGGGGTCTTAAGAGGCGTCAGCCCATACCACCTAGCCCTCTCAGGTCCGTTGTCCTCACTTGGAACCTGAAAAGGAAGAGCTCTTGTGATATAGGTAGGGTTTGAATCACTAATAAACCACTCCCAACATCCTTATGATATCCGATGTGGGACGAGGGTGTTACAGAAGCGACGATCTAACCTCTTCCAGCGTGATGGTATCCTTCCCAACGACTGAACGAAGTTCTCGTATGTGGGGGGGTAGGGATACGAGCAGAATTAGGGCAGCATCTTCGTCCTCCACCTTAACATCAATATTACGCAATTCAAGTAATAGTGTGTTAAGTTGATCAAGATGATCTCTGAGTTGTGTACCTTCCTGCATACGCAGCCCGAACAACCGTTGTTTCAGAAGCAACTTGTTCGTCAGAGACTTTGTCATGTACAAAGACTCCAACTTTAGCCACAACTTGCTTGCGGTTTCCTGATCAGCAACTTCTGTTACGACATCGTCTGCGAGACACAACATAATCGTCGAATGAGCCTTCTCCTCCAGAAGGCCGTACTCAGCGGTGGTTGTATCTGCCCCCTTCTTGTCGGCGGTTAACGGTGCCCATAAACCTTATTGCTTTAGCAAAGCCCGCATCTTTATCTGCCACAGACTGAAAGAGTTTCTTCTAGTAAACTTGTCAATCTTCACTACAGATCCAGACATCATTCTCGACAGAAATCACAACCAAGCTCTGATACCAATTTGTTATAACGAGAACGATAGCAGAGGAGTATGTGGGAGGGAGGCAGGGGAAGGTGAAGCTGGTGGGCTTGTATCGGAGGTGGGTGAGGAATGGTGATGGATGCCAAGGTAGGTGGCGTCGGGGGGATGTGGGCAAACATGCGGATGGGCAAAGGTGATGTGCGCAAACATCGTTGGCGGCGGCGGCAAGGTAAAAGCCCTCAAACGAGAGCGTTTAGGTTGGAATGCTTTGTATGTTGTTTTTGTAAATACATACAATAAAAACTAGAAACACACCCCCCAAAAAACATAATTTAAAGTTATGGGCTTAATTTAATTTAATTATTATTACTATACGTCTCAAATAATATAGTAAAATATTGTATAATTTATTTAAAAACTACGAAAAACGCGGATAGTAACACTAATATTTATATAATGCGACTTTATCACCAACAAAATTTTTCGACAACTTGACTCTGAACAAAAGGCTATTCTTTCTTTCTCTTGGTAGAGTATTTGGACTAAGAGAAACAAGATCATTTTTTAAAACCAAACCATAAGAACAATAGACGAAGTGATAGAAACAATCCATCACCACATGAAAAACTGGAAAACATCCAAACAGGACAACCGAGATGAAGAAGATGTGATCACAAGAACACTCAAACCAAAGAATAACACCCGCCAAAGAAAAGTCATTAGATGGCATAAACCCGATGAAAGTAGTTACAAGCTCAATTTTGATGGTGCTAAAATCTCTTATGGTTGCGCTTCTGCAGGTTTCCTTACTAGAGATGATGAAGGAAGATTGATCGCCTGCGATGCCAAAAGGTGCGGGGAGGTGTCGGTATTACAAGCCGAAGCGGTTGGATTGCAGCTCGGGCTGATGGAAGCTCGGAAGAGGGGGATTCGAAGACTTGATGTGGAGGGCAATTGTCTCGCAATCGTCAATGCGATCAAGGGAGCATGGCAGACGCCCTGGGAGATCGAGATGCTTATTTAGATGCTCTTCTTCTGCTCAGTTCCTTTGAGACAACCTCCGATTCCCACGTCTTCAGGGAGGCTAACAAGGCTGCAGATCGTCTTGCTCACCTGGCCTTGGGTTCCGTCTCTTCCCCTTGGAGTTCCGACCTTGAGTTCCAAACTCTCGTCCGAAAGGACGCTCTTGGGTGGTGGTACAGCCGTGGTTGACACTTCCCAAATTTTCGCCTTGTAACAAAAAAAAATAAAATATATAATGCGGCTTCGTTAAACCGGGAGATTAGCTCGATTATTCGATAATCTCACATTATTATTATTTTCTCTTATATAGAAATAATTTAGTCGATTTATTCAGTTAATTGCAAGATCGATTTATAATCTCAGATTAAAAATTGATCTCATTCCTAAATCTTTGAAGTAAAAAAGACAAAGAATCCAAAAGTTGGGAGGAATATTGAGATATTTACACTATTGGAGTCGTCCCTGATGAAGCTTAAGCTAAGAGGAATGCTTGCTGCGATCGTACTACTACAGAGTCAGACACTTACCTGGCACTCTCTAGTCGTCCCGTTTTAGGCTTCACCCGATAAATACGCATACGCTCTCCTCCTCCGTAGATGCATTCACCGCCATTAAAGTAACCTCCCCTCCCCTCCCCTCCCTCTCTCCTCCTTTCCCCACCTTTCTCTTCTGCAATATTCTCTGAAACAAAGCAACCATCTTCACCCAGATTGGCCCAGATCCGCTGATACATTACAATTTACATCACAGCAACAACGCCCAACACGAGTCAATTCTCTTTCGATTGTTGAATTTTTTTTTCTTTGTTTTCATATTTAATTCTTTTAATTTACTGGTGTTTTCAATAGGGTTTGCCCTTGAAACCCAACTCCCCCTTCTCTCCTCTCGCTCTCTCTGCCTGTCTTTTTCTCTCTCCCTTTCTATATGGGATTCTGAGGAATACGATCGACGTCATTCATATCCAGCTTCGCACTGAGCAATTCGCAGTGTAATCGATCAGGTTTTGTTGGCTGCGGCGGAGAATATACCCTTTTCTAGGGTTTCTGATCAGGTATCGAACTCGAACCGATTCAATTTCGAGGAATTGGAGGACCAAACCGCAACAAGTTTTTGCCTTTGTTGTTTTAATTATCTGTCCTTGCTTCAAATTTTCTTTTAGGGTTTGGAAAATCGCTTTCTTGACGATGGTAGACGGCGCCGGCGGATCGGCCAACGACTGATCGAGGTCGGTTGGATTCTCTCCCGGGGGTTTGGGTTTTTGTATGGAAACTCGGAGCCGGAAGCGGGCGGAGGCGTCCTCATCAGCCCCTTCTCCTTCCTCTTCTGTAGGCCCCACCACTCGTGCCGCCAAGCGCTCTCGCCTTTCCACCTCCTCCACCGCCGTCTCCGCCTCCAGCACCACCTCTTCCTCTTCTGCTCCGTTAACCCGTTCACGAGCGGCCTCTAAGACGCAAGAACTGCCAGCAATTCCCATGGACGAATCATCTTCTCGACGTGAATCCAGTTCCGGCCGTAAAGGGAGGAACCAAGGCTCTGATAGGGATAATTCGGATAAAGGGAAGGAGAAGGAACACGATTTTCGGACTAGGAGTGTGGATAGGGATGCTGCTCGAGGGATTGTTTTGAACGATGACAATGGCGATGACGATGACAATGACAGTGAAGGGGGTTTCGGAATCCTTCACCAGAATCTGACCTCTGCCAGCAGTGCCCTGCAGGGGTTGCTGCGGAAGCTCGGAGCTGGACTAGATGATTTGCTCCCTTCCTCTGCCATTGCCTCAGCTTCCTCTTCTCATCAGAGTGGTAGGTTGAAGAAGATCCTTTCGGGTTTGAGGGCGGATGGTGAGGATGGAAAGCAAGTCGAGGCCTTGACCCAACTTTGTGAGATGCTATCAATTGGGACGGAGGAATCACTCAGTACATTCTCTGTTGATTCATTTGTACCTGTTCTCGTAGGCTTGCTTAATCACGAGAGCAACCCTGATATAATGCTTTTGGCTGCAAGGGCAATAACACATCTAGTGGATGTTTTGCCCTCATCTTGTGCTGCTGTGGTTCACTATGGTGCAGTCTCTTGCTTCTGTGCGCGGTTGCTGACAATTGAGTACATGGATTTAGCAGAGCAGGTGAATTTCTATGGTCATTAGTATTTTGATCTAATGCAGCTAATGGCAGTTGATCATTTCAATCTTGTTTCTTGGAACTAGAAAGTAGGTTTAGTATGGATAAAGTTTAGGTGAATTGATAGCTACATTGAATTGTGCAGTAGAAATTAATATCATTTCGATTTTCTTCTGTTGGGATCAGTCTTTGCAAGCCCTCAAGAAGATATCTCAAGAGCACCCCACTGCATGCTTACGAGCTGGTGCGTTGATGGCTGTGCTTTCTTATCTGGATTTCTTTTCAACTGGAGTTCAGGTGACCAAAGTTTCAGTCTTGAGCTTGTCTTACTGAACCATGTTCGATAGCTATTCTTAGTTTCTTAACCAACGGTTTTTATGTTCCAGAGGGTGGCTTTAGCTACAGCCGCAAACATGTGCAAGAAGCTCCCTTCTGATGCTGCTGATTTTGTAATGGAAGCTGTCCCTCACCTAACAAACCTTCTTCAATATCACGATTCAAAGGTTTGACTGTTGCATTAGAATTTGGTTGATAGTGACACTTGTTACGGATTAGTTAATACAAGATCTGTTCTTTCATTGTTTTCTCCTTATGTATGTGGTGTTTGGTTTCCTAGGTGCTGGAACATGCTTCTATTTGCCTTACTCGAATAGTGGAGGCTTTTTCATCATCACCTGAAAAGTTGGATGAACTGTGTAATCATGGACTTGTCACTCAAGCCGCCTCCCTTATTTCCACAAGTAGTGCTGGGGGTGGTCAGGCATCCCTTAGTACTTCCACTTACACTGTAAGAGTTGCTGCTAACGAATCAGATATGCATATTGGCAGAACAACAATGACGTATTTATTTTGTAGGGTTTGATCCGTCTTCTGTCAACTTGCGCAAGTGGATCAACTGTGGGAGCCAAAACACTGCTTCTTTTGGGAGCTAGCGGTATTCTCAAGGATATATTAGCAGGTTCTGGCCAAGTGGGGAACTTGTCAGTTTCACCAGCTCTAAACAGGCCACCTGAGCAGGTTTGTTAAATTTCAGCTCTTCCTTTTGTTTTACCACAGTGCACAATGTCTTTTAAACATCTTTTATATTGCTCTATAAGATTGCCTCTGGAATGTTTGTTCTGCCCATATCACTTGGATTGGGCCCCGTACAAAATTTATATACCCCCCTCCTCCCCATGTTTAACAAACGGAAAGCGCAGTCACGGCTATGAGCCTATGACTCATTTTGATGCTTTCACCTAATTGCTTAGGCAACCATTTTGTATCTAGTTGCCTATATTTATTGTTTGTTTCACTACCGTTTGGATATTGGAGATATAAAGGCATGTAGGTTTAATGGTCTTGGGGTACTCGGTGTAGTATGATATAGCCTCCTTGATGGCATAGCCGAAGGGGAGGGTATATTATGCTACACTTGAGGTGTGTGTCCGAGTTCTGATAGCCTTGGCTTGATGAGATAGGATCCGCACAAGGACTTAGTCCTACATACCCCCATCGAAACCGTAGGATGTGAGCCTTACTCACCTATAAGGCTAGCTAAGGTTCCTTAGTTATGTCTATGGCCTTTTGGAACGCTTGTAAATATTTTTATTTCCATCTCAATATATTTACCTTCAAAATAAAAAAAAAAGATTTTAGTTAAGATACACAAGGTAATTTCAGATACCTGTGAACTAGGTTTGGTAATGTGAGGTATTCAATGTGGTTAACTATCTTATTCTTTGAGAAGGAAGACCTGCAAGAATGATTGGACTGCTTTAGAGCAGGGTGTTGCTTTAACTGTTTTCACAATGCATGCTTTCATTTTATAATCTATCACACAGTCACACTGGTGGAAGTTTTCGAATTTGCTGCCTATTCACCTTTATGCTACAGTTAAGGGCACTAGTCACCAGGAACTAGCTCACATTGTTTCAATGCAATATTCTATTTAAAGAAAATGTTGATCGCTTTCTTTTGCATCCCATACTATCCATGTCTCTATTCCTTTTTGAAAGGTAGATAATAGTAATACCTATATGAATTTAATTATATTGTCAGCACTCAGCAACGTGTTCTTTTGTTAAAAGCTTTAATTATGTCCCATGCTAATGACAATCTGTTAACGTCTCTTGTTATCTCTTAGATTTTTGAGATTGTGAACCTTGCAAACGAACTTCTTCCTCCACTCCCTCAAGGCACTATTTCACTTCCAGCTAGTTCAAACTTCTTTGTCAAAGGATCTTTCTTTAAGAAATGTGTAACCAGCAGTTCTGGAAAGCCAGAAGATAATAATGTAAATGTCGCTGATGCATCAGTTCGCGAGAAGCTACTTAATGAACAGCCTGAGCTTCTTCGTCAATTTGGAATCGATCTGCTTCCTGTGCTAATTCAGGTAAGTTTTACTGATACTTTGCATTAAGTATAATATGTCAAGCTTTTCGTTGACCGTTTTCTCTTTTCAACAGATATATGGATCCAGTGTGAATGGCCCTGTTCGTCATAAATGTCTTTCTAGTATTGGAAAACTGATGTATTTTAGCAGTGCAGAGATGATATCATCTTTGAATAGTTCAACAAATATTTCGAGGTACAAGTGTACAGCTTATTGATTTTCTGATGCCTCTTTACTTTATCTGGTAGTTGTCATAATTAGTGTATCCGCTTTCTTTACCAAATTTGTGATAAAATTTCCAGTTTTCTAGCTGGTGTGCTAGCATGGAAGGATCCACAAGTACTGGTTCCTGCTCTTCAAATTGCAGAGATTCTCATGGAAAAGCTCCCGGAAACATTTACGAAGATGTTTGTGAGAGAAGGTGTTGTTCATGCAGTGGACTCATTAATACTGTCCAGTTCACTGAATACTGGTTCAGCTCAAACATCTACCCCTGAGAAAGATGGTAATTCAATTCCAGGAACATCATCACGCTCTAGGCGTTCGCGACGTAGAAGTGACAATTCTAGCTCAGATGCCAACATTGTTGATGAATGTAAGAATTCTGCTTCAGTTAGCATTGGTTCACCAACTAGCCCAGTGGAGATTCCTACCCTCAGTTCTAATCTTCGCACTACAGTCAGTAGTGCTGCCAAAAGTTTCAAGGATAAGTATTTCTCTTCCGGTCCTGGGGCTACTACTGATGTAGGTGTTTCTGATGATTTGTTACACTTGAAAAACCTCTGTGTGAAGTTGAATGCTGTTGTCGAGGATCAGAAGACAAAAGCAAAGGGGAAATCTAAAGCTTCTGGCCGCATTGCAGATCTTTATCCTGGCAAGGAGGAGGATTTAATTGGGATAGTATCTGAAATGCTTGCTGAACTAAGCAAAGGGGATGGTGTATCTACTTTTGAGTTTATAGGGAGTGGAGTTGTTAGCTCTCTCTTGAACTATTTTTCGTTCGGATGTTTTTCCAAGGAGAAAATTTCGGATTCTAATCTGCCAAAGCTTAGACAACAGGCACTCAAAAGATATCAGTTATTTGCTTCAGTTGCTCTTCCTGTCGGTGCAGTTGAAGGAAGTGAAGCTCCTATGACTATTTTAGTTCAAAAGCTTCAGAATGCTTTGTCTTCTTTGGAGCGGTTCCCTGTTGTGCTAAGTCATTCTGCTAGGTCTTCAAATGGGGGTGCACGATTGTCTTCTGGTCTTAGTGCGTTATCTCAACCATTTAAGCTACGTCTTTGTAGAGCTTCAGGGGAAAAATCCCTCCGTGATTATTCAAATACTGTAGTACTTATAGATCCATTGGCTAGTCTAGCAGCAGTGGAAGATTTCCTTTGGCCAAGAGTTCAACGAGGTGAGTCTGGGCAGAAACAACCTGCATCTGCTGTAAATTCTGAATCAGGGACAGCAGCTGCTGTGGGTGCTTCATCACCTTCATCATCTACTCCTGCTTCTAACACTCGCCGTCATTCTACGAGATCAAAAGCTGGTGTAAATATAGGAGATGCATCTAGAATGGATACATCACAAGAGAAGGCCAGCAGTGGGTCAAAGGGGAAGGGTAAAGCTATTTTGAAGCCTGCTCAAGAGGAGTTGAAAGGTGCTCAGACAAGAAATACTACCCGTAGAAAAGCAGCTCTGGACAAAGATGCTCAAGTGAAAGAGCCTGATGGAGATTCTAGTTCTGAGGTATGTTCTGTTGTTTCTTCTTCTTCAAATGACTGTTATCTTGGTTGTACTTATTCAGTGGCTCGGGAGATGCAACAGTATTAATAAGACAATCTCTATTTGGCAGAATTATTGGGGAATTCATTTAAGCAACTCTTGATTATTTTTCCATTTGAAGGTTACAGCCTAGTTAGTGGTTATCAGCCCTTAAAACACTAATGTCTAATGCTCTGTTTTGGTGTTTTGCTTCCTGCAGGAGGAAGAGCTAGATATATCCCCTGTTGAAATTGATGATGCCCTTGTTATTGAAGACGATGATATCTCAGATGAGGAAGATGATGACCATGAAGATGTAAGCAATTTGGTCTTCTGGGCTGCTATAACTTATGCCTCATCTATTTTTATAATTTTCATACTTGAATCAGTAACTTAAATATAGTATAGCCCTTTCTGTTTTGCGGAATGAAGTGAATTTTCACTTTCACATTAATAATACTAAAGTAAATAGAAAAGGCATATATTATTAGTAATTAGTAATATTGAATTAAAAGGGAAAAAATATATTGTGCTGTATTTCTTTATCATGTTTGGATTGGCTTGCATGTGACTTATTAGGGTCTCTTTCATGGACCAAGTACCTCTTCTGCTCATGGATTTGTTGGGTCACAAGTAGTGTTTTGAAGATTCAGTTATTTGATTATAGAAGTAGAAATAAAGGCTCGTTTGGTTTAAATTTTGGAAAGATAAAGGGAAAGGAAATGAATGTAGTCCATTTATAGTTTAAAATACACTTTTAAAAAATTTAATCGTTACCCTCTCCTCCCAACTTTTCATACAAAATTGGTTTTGTTCCTCCTTATTTGAATCACTCATTTGAAGAAGGGTAACCATATCCCCAATACTCCTCTAATCATTACCCCTCCTATCTTATTTTTCATACAAAAAATAGCATTCTTCTCTTATCTAGATATATTTTCCTATACAAAATTTATTTCAATTCCGTTTACCTTGCATGCTTATACCAAACGAGACCTAAATATGAATTCATGAAAATGTTGGTGTTTCCAAGAGTAGCCTATATAGTTCATTTTTCATTTTGCTATCTCTTATTTTCGTTCTTGTTAAGATTATTGATGCAAATCAAGCTCTTCTGCTCCAATATATATGTCTGTATTTCAGGTGCTAAGAGATTCCCTCCCTCTATGCATGGCCGACAAGGTACATGATGTCAACTTGGGTGATTCAGCTGAAGACGATGCTATTGCCCCAGCAACCAGCGAGAGTCAGACAAACCCTGCTTCTGGTTCAGGCAGCAGATTGGCTGTAGGTAGAGGCTCGGATTCAACGGAATTTCGTACTGGTGGTGGCTCTTTTGGTTCAAGGGGTGCAATGTCCTTTGCTGCAGCGGCTATGGCTGGACTTGCATCTTCAAATGGAAGGGGACTAAGGGCAGGCAGAGATAGATATGGGCGGCTACTCAATGGTTCAAGTGACACTCCCAAGTTGATATTTTCTGCCGGTGGAAAGCAGCTTAACCGAAATCTGACCATTTACCAGGCTATCCAGCGGCAGCTAGTTATGGATGAAGATGATGATATGCGATGTAGCGGTAATGACTATGTAACTAGCGATGGAAGCAGGTTGTGGGGAGACATTTATACAATCACTTACCAGAAGGTAGACACTCAGTTGGACAAAGACAAATCCTCACCTGGATTTCAAGGATCGATTGTACAATCAAAGTCCAAGTCCAGTGGAGCTGCTTGTTTGACTTCTGATGCTAGTTCGTATCGGACATCTCTTCTAGATAGCATTTTGCAAGGTGATCTCCCTTGTGACATGGAGAAGACAAATACAACTTATAATATACTAGCACTATTACGTGTGCTAGAGGGGTTGAATCAACTTGGACCGCGGTTGAGAGTCCAATCTACTTCTGATAAATTTGCCGAAGGAATTATTTCTTGTCTTGATGAGTTGAGTACAAAAGGGGTCAGAGTTCCTCATGAAGAATTTGTTAATAGTAAGCTTACACCAAAGCTTGCTCGACAAATCCAGGATCCTCTTGCATTGTGTAGTGGCAGTCTTCCTTCTTGGTGTTATCAACTGACTAAAGCCTGTCCATTTTTGTTTCCATTTGAGACTCGGAGGCAGTTTTTCTACTCTACTGCTTTTGGCTTGTCACGTGCTCTATCTTGGCTGCAGCAGCAGCAGGGTGCTGATGGGCAAGGATCCTCAAATGAGAGAGAAGTTAGGATTGGGAGACTACAACGCCAAAAAGTTCGTGTTTCCCGTAGTCGTATTTTAGATTCTGCTGCAAAGGTCATGGAAATGTACTCTGGCCAAAAGGCTGTACTGGAGGTAGAATATTTTGGTGAGGTGGGCACAGGATTGGGTCCTACTCTGGAATTCTATACCCTTTTGGGTAATGACCTGCAAAAGGCTGATTTGGCGATGTGGAGAAATTCTTCATTGGAGAAATCATCTGTACAAAAAGACAGCGATGATCACAGGGATGCGACATCTGATGGCGGGAATCTTATCCTGGCGCCTCTTGGCTTATTTCCTCGTCCATGGCCTCAAAATTCTGTTTCTTCTGACGGTAGCCAATTCTCTAGAGTCATTGAATATTTCCGGCTGCTTGGGCGGGTTATTGCAAAGGCTCTTCAAGATGGACGTCTTTTGGACCTACCACTATCCACAACATTCTATAAGCTTGTACTTGGTCAGGTAAGTTGTCAGGCCAGCTATTTGGTTGGTAGAATGTATATGGTGAATTTATTTATAATGTAGTTCAAATTCTTAAAGTATTTGAGATGGTGCAATAAGCTGAACTAGTTGTTTCTGATGAGTACTTTCTGATAAATAAAACCTGTGACGTCTGCAGGAACTTGATTTGCATGACATCCTTTCCTTTGATTATGAGTTTGGGAAAGTCTTGCAAGAGTTTCAAGCATTGGTCTTTCGGAAGGAATATTTAGAATCAATAGGGAGTGATAATCCTGAATCAATTGCTGAACTACAATTCCGAGGAGCATCACTTGAGGATCTTTGTTTAGATTTCACACTACCTGGGTATCCCGATTACATTTTGAAGCCTGGAGATGAGAATGTAATAATTATCCATTGCCTTTTTCTTTTGTTCATTTGTAAGTTCATATGGGCTTCAATTTATTGGATCTGTTAATAACTTTTAACTTTTAACCTTTTAGGTGGATATTCATAACCTTGGGGAGTATATCTCGCTGGTAGTAGATGCCACCGTAAGGAGTGGAATAAGGCGACAAATGGAAGCATTTAGGGCAGGGTTTAATGAGGTAAGTCATTTCTATTCACCTGAGTTCTTTCTTTCCATCTTTAAATTTCCTATGATGAAACAGAACAGATTTTTTATTAAGTAATTAAAACTTCAGAGTTCAGATTTATCTGTGAGATTGCTTAATGCTTTTACTTTTTACTAGATCAAGGCAAATACATGAGACTTCTATTGTATATTCTATTTGTTCTACGAGAAGGTTAATGCAGTTTGTTAGGACCTATAAATCAATTGCTAGTTGGTTAGATGCTCAGAATCAGTGATTGACCTTATCAATTGCATGCAACAGAAGCTAGTTATTTGTGAGCACCTATAAATCAACAGTTTAGGAAGTAAATTCTAATTCTTCCACATGAAAAATTGACAGACAATGTTTCAGCTTGTTAAAACTTGTGTTATATACGGTATATGCTATGTAATTTATCCTGTTCTGTAATACGTGGTCAAGCCATGCATCTGTATGACATGTTTTGTGACAATTCTTTTTGTAAACAGGTCTTTGACATCTCCTCTTTGCTAATATTCTCCCCGAATGAACTGGACTGCTTAGTTTGTGGCCTTCGAGAATTATGGAAGGTATTTATTTATTCATATATTCTCTTTAAATATTATTGTCACTGGGAAGTTAAATGTTATATGGTCTTTAATTATATTTTTATTTTTATTTAAAAAATGTAGGCTGAGACTCTTGTTGATCATATCAAATTTGATCATGGGTACACTGCAAAGAGCCCTGCAATTGTAAATGTATGTAACTTTTGCTCCCACTTCTTGGATTAGGATTCCTATCCATCTTAACCAACTAGATTGGCGTATTTACATTGACATGCCTCTTTTTCTTTTCAGCTACTTGAGATCATGGGAGAATTGACACCAGAGCAACAACGGGCATTTTGCCAATTTGTCACTGGTGCACCTCGTCTACCACCTGGTGGTCTGGCTGTTTTGAACCCAAAGTTGACCATTGTGAGAAAGGTAGTTTTCAAGACGCTGTTGCTGTTTAGTTACATTCCATGCTCTTGCAGAAATTGTATCTGACTCACTTTTGTTCTATTATGCTATGCTGGTCTCAGCATTCGTCGACATCAACTGCAGCAGCCAGTGGCCCTGGGGCTTCTGAGACAGCAGATGATGACTTGCCCAGTGTTATGACGTGCGCCAATTATCTTAAGCTTCCCCCATACTCCACCAAGGTATTAGATCTCGATTGAATTAACATGATATTACTCTCCATCCATTCAGAATTTCAGTATTATCACCTTTAAAAACTGTTGGGTAATATTTTCATTTTTTTGGCATTGATCAGGAAATCATGTACAAGAAGTTGCTCTTTGCGATCAATGAAGGCCAGGGATCCTTTGATTTGTCATAAGGACACCTATTTTGTGTGTTAAATTTGGAGCTCAGGGGCTTTAGCCAGACAGAAAATTGTACTGGGGAGCACAAGTAAGTATAGCGTCGGAGAATGGTTGGGTTGGATTGAGTTGTCATGGAAAATTCTCGACGACCAATTCTTTGAAGAATCTTAGCTTTTCCGTTTGGCGTTGGCAGCGCATTCCTTAGCAGGTAACTGTTCACCGAAGCAGTGAAAAAGTTAAACAGGGAAGAGCTCTCTTTGAGTTACAACTTACAAACAGCAATGAGGGTACATTTGATTCAGTGTTCTTAGAAGGATGCATGCTCTCTCAGTTTCGTCCGTTCAGAGGGCATCTGTAATTATTTTTGCACTTTGGATCTTTCCTGAATATTGTTATTTCTTCTAGTTGATTTATGATATGGGAAAGGGAAACAATGTATTGGATGCAAATGACGGAAGAATAAATAACTCTCGAATACCTGCATTTCCTGATTGTGATTGTCAATTTGAATCTAATGCAGCACACCACAAATGTTCTATTTTTTCTGTATTGAGTTTCAAAGAACAGGAAAAACGAAGTCTTTTAATTTTGTGAACTAATTAATAAATGAAGCTAATCGTAAACCCGATCGTGATTGCTTAATCATGACATTTTGGGGGGACAGAGGATTTGGACTGGACTGGAAATTGGCGGCAAAGAGCTTATAAACAAAAAGGCGTTCCCTTTAAGCTGCGGGTTCACAACTCCAGTGTGCGTTTAAGCATTTGTGATCAAAATCAAACTCATAGCCTAAAGTTTAGAACTTTAAAAATACTCATAAAAAGCCAAAATCAGATTTAGTGATTCTCTAAAAAAATAATTTGGTCAATTTTAATTTCATTCTGGTATAAAGGGATGAGGTGGCATGGAATTCAGTTGAAAAACCTTGTCTTTTTCCTATTTTTCGCGCTTGTATTTCGTGATCCCGCTACTCGTACATAAGGGGTGGAAGGGTATCGGCACTAGCTAGTTTCACGGTGTAAGAATTCGAATAAAGAGGATCTGATGACTGATGTGGAGGGTTGCAATAAATTTTAAGTTTTTAATGTTCGCTTCACGATGAAACTGCGAATTCAGAGGACACATGCCTAATTCTTCATTCCCCGTTGCGTTTTCTTGTCCTCTGATCAACTGTTCCTTGCGTTCTCCCCCACCTTTGGGCGCTTCCGTTGTAGAGATCCTGTCAAAATTCAGATACAAATTGCTGCAAAGAGGCGAAGAAAATCAGCGCATTTTTTCGATTTCAATTTTATGATCTTGAGAAACTAGGGATTTCAGAGTCCGATGGGATTCTTCAGTATGATATTTGGGTTTTTTGGATTTGGGGTCGGCATCTCGATTGGCCTTTCTGTCGGCTATTTCCTCTTCATCTACATCCTGCCTACCGATGTTGAGGTCTTCCTTCTTGATTCTGGTTTCGTTTTCTGATGAGTATCAATGTTTCCTATTTTTGTATATGAATATGAATGTCTTTGTTATCTGCCTTATTGCTTTCAATTGACGCTGTCATACATCTTCAGGATCCTGAAGTTCGCCCACTAGCTCAGCAAGATTCAGATACACTGCAGGGCTTGATTTCTGAAATACCTCTTTGGGTGAAAAATCCAGACTATGATCGGGTGTGAAATATTTTTCTCCTGTATTTCCTGATTGCAATTTGAATTTCTTGACAATTGAAGCAGGCTAAAGTTTTCTGATCTTGGTTACACATAGGTTGATTGGTTAAACAAGTTGATTGAGCGTATGTGGCCGTACCTTGACAAGGTATGCCTATAAGGAAATGAGGAAATATGATTTTGAATTCCTTGATTTCTATCACTGTAATTACAATGGTATATATACAATAAGAGGCTAACTGAACATGATCTCGTGAGCTCTTCTCAAGGAAAGGTGGAAACTCAAATCAAGTAACAGACAGCACAAATCTAGGATATACAACAGTAGCATGACTAACTGAATTTGACTCTTTCAAATAAAGATATTTAATAGAGCCGTTATTACCCCCCGGCAAGCTCAAGGATGGGACGGACTTGCAGCTTGGAACGCAGCTGAGCTACACGGTCCTTGGCCAGAGGTTTTGTAAACAAATTTGCTAATTGGTCCACTGATGAGACATGATTAATCGTCAACTCGCCCGACTCAAGCTGCTCACGAATGAAATGAAAGTCCAGCTTAATATGTTTCGATCGAGTGCTGATGACCGGATTCTTGCTCATGAACATGGCACCAACATTGTCACATAGAAGGAGAGGTGACCTGAGGAGGGGCACGTGAAGATCTAGAAGAAGCTGCTTAATCCAGAGGAGCTCGGCAGCGGTGTAAGCCAAGGCTCGGTACTCCGCCTCGGTGCTCGATCGGGCAACGACCTTTTGTTTCCGAGATGTCCAACTAATAAGGTTTGGACCATGGAATATGGCGAAGCCATATTGCGACCGACAATCATCAAGGTCGGAAACCCAACCGGCATCAGAAAATGCGAGGAGGAAAGGAGCGGACGTGGGCTTGAAGTGAAGACAATGAGAGAGCGTCCCATTCAAATACCTTAATATCCGTTTCACGGCCTGCCAATGAAGTGTTGTCGGGGCATGCATGTATTGACACACTCGGTTGACGGCGTAGGCAATGTCCGGGCGAGTAATGGTGGCATACTGTAGAGAGCCTACTGTTCTCCTGTAAAGTGTGGGATCATGAAATGGTTCACCCGTAATGCAGAGACGAGACGTCGGATCAGCCGGTGTGGAGATCGGCTTCGAATCAAGCATGGAGTAACGAGATAGGATATCTTTAATATATTGTTGTTGAGACATGGTGATACCCGTGGAGCTTTTACCAATTTGCAGGCCAAGAAAAAAGTGAAGATTGCCCAAGTCCTTGAGAGCAAAGGTGGAATGCAGCTCTGTAATGAAGCATTGCAATAGCCTAGGATCACTTCCTGTTATGACAAGGTCATCAACGTATACTAGCACATAAATGACGGCAGTAGGTGAGGAGTGAACAAATAAAGAGGTGTCTGATTGACACGCTCTAAACCCATGAGAAACAAGGTAGTGTTTCAATTTTTGGAACCAAGCCCGGGGAGCTTGCTTGAGACCGTAAAGGGCTTTGTGGAGTCGACACACATGAGACGGTCGTGTGGGATCCTCAAATCCCTTCGGTTGTTCCATGAATACCTCTTCCGAGAGATCGCCATTCAAAAATGCATTGTTGATGTCGAGTTGCCTAATGGACCAACCTCGAGATAGAGCAATGGAGATAACCAGTCGAATTGTGGTCGGTTTAATGACCGGACTGAATGTCTCAAAAAAATCAACTCCTTCTTCTTGGCTAAAGCCTTTGGCCACCAAACGAGCTTTGTATCGTTGTATAGTTCCATCAGAGTTTTTCTTTATCCTGAAAAGCCACTTGCAACCAACAAGATTAATATTACGAGGACGGGGAACTAAGGACCACGTGCCATTTCTCAATAAGGCATCAAATTCCTCTTGCATCGCAATTTGCCAAAGGGGGTGCTTAAGAGCTTGGGGGACAGTCCTAGGTTCAGTAGGAGGATGTTGGGTGAGGGAAGTGGCAAACGATTTGGGTTTGAGGGAGTTTGTACGAGCCCGGGTAGCCATGGGGTGTTGGTTATTGGACGCGGGTCGATAATGGCTTGTGGAGGCTTTGGCACGGGAGCTAATAGTGGACTGTTGGTACATTGGAGAAGGTGGGGATGGAGATGGGGTAGGTGTAGTTGGTGTCTCAAGATTAGGAGAAGGAGGCGTGGGCATGGATGAAGCATGGCTGAGCAAATCAGGGGATGTTGTAGCCAAGGGGGATGTGCTTGGTGACGGAGATTGGCATTGGGATGATTGAGTAGCATAAGGGAACACTTCCTCGCTGAACACCACATGTCGAGCCACATAAATACGGGAGGATGGTTTGTGGAAGCATAAATACCCTTTGTGGGAAGCACTGTAGCCTATAAAAACACATGGAAGGGAGCGGAAGTCCATTTTGTGTGAGTTGTAAGGCCTAAGGAAAGGATAACATAAGCAACCAAAGGTTTTTAAGAAATCATAATCCGGACATTTTTTGTAAAGTTTTTGATATGGGGAGTGGAAATGAAGGCTCGGGGTAATAGTCCGGTTATGAAGATAAGTGGCGGTTTTAAAAGCGTGTTCCCAAAATTCCTTAGGAAGAGAGGATTGAGCCAAAAGAGTGAGACCATTTTCCACAATAATGCGATTTCGACGCTCGACGGCACCATTTTGTTCTTGAGTGTAAGGGCAAGAGATGCGGTGATTGATTCCACAATTTTTTAGAAGTGTAGAAACATTGCGAAACTCCCCACCCCAATCTGTTTGGAGGCTTTTAATGTCACAACTAAATTGGGTTTTTATCATGGTACGAAATTGCACAAATGTGGAGAAAACCTGTGATTTTTGAGACAAGAAATAGATCCAAACGAATTTTGTGCAATCATCAATAAACAAAACAAAATAGCGGTGACCGTTCATCGAAAACATAGGGGAGGGACCCCAAACATCCCAATACACAAGATCAAAAGGTTTAGATGAATGAACATGCGATAAAGGGAGATGGAAACGATGGCTCTTTCCCATTTGACATGAATCACACACATCCGGGAATTTATTGGAAGAAACTGGAAGATGAAATGAAGCAACAAGACGCCTTAGGATGGCCTCATGCGGGTGTGCAAGTCGGCGGTGCCACCCGTGTAAGGACGTGCGCACACCGGTTAAGGCTGTGGGTTGAGGCGATTTATTTGAAGCAGTGGACAGTCTGTAGAAGCCATTCTCAATGCCCCCTTGGAGGATGATTCTTCCCTGAAATGTCTTAATAAACCAACGGTGAGGCCAAAACTCCATAAATACATTATTATCTTGGGTAAGTTTGGAGACACTAAGCAAATGTTTGGTCAATTGTGGGACAATAAGCACGTTAGGCAATTTGAGATTAGGCAAAGAAAATGAACCAACATGAGAAATGGACAAGTGGGTACCGTTTCCGACTTGGAGTTTGTCATCCCCGGAATATTCATCTGATATTGCAAGCTTCCGCACATCAGGAGAGGCATGGTCGGTGGCTCCACTGTCAAAATACCATGAAGGGTCGACCACAGTGGATGGGCTGCTATAGTTGGCGAAGTTGGCCTGCTTGTTAGCATCTCTCGGATTTGGACGACGAGGAGGATAGTCGGTATGGTTGTTGCGTTGCCAACAGTCTATAGCTTCATGCCCAGGTTTGTTGCAGAGTTGGCATTGGGGTCGACGACGGCGCTGTGGGTCAGAGTTCCGGGGTCCAGAGGACGAGCCAGAACCAAGGTTGGAAGAGGAGGATGAGCCTCGGTTCCCAGAACGAGACATCGTTTGAGCCGAATGAGCTTGAATCGGTGGCACTTCAGATGTCGGAGGTTGTATGGCAGCCTGTTTGGAATGCTCGTGTTCAAGCCGGGCTTCTTCCTGAAGTAAAAGGCCTACAAGATCATCAACCGAGACATCATCGGTTTTCATCATAAAGGCTGCAGTGAACGACCCATAGGAGGAGTCGAGCCCATTCAAGATGTGACCGATGAGATCCTCATCAGACACGGCATGGAGGTTTTCAGCCAGCGAGTCAGCGATAGAGCGTTTGCGCTCAATGTACTCAAGCATAGACAAGGACCCTTTCATAAGGGTTTGGAGTTGAGATTTCATTGCCATTCGGCGAGCCCGGGTCTGGGCTTGAAAAGTCCTTTCAATGGCAAGCCACGCCATTTGAGATGAAGTGGATCGAGCGACGAGAGCAAGGGCTCGTTCCGACAAGGTAGATTTGACCCATAAGAGGACAAACCGGTCGCACTTCTTCCAAAGAACATAGTCTGGGTTTGGTGGTGTTGTGCCGTCTGCAGCGACGGGAAGGTTTTCTGGTGGTGGATTGGGATCCAAGATGAAGGACTCGAGATCAAAGGTCTCGAGAGCTGAGATGATAGTTGTACGCCAAAGTGAGTAATTCTCACGGTCTAGTTTAATGCTAATTGATGGTATTTGGAAGCTGAGATTGGAAGGGGTTGGTGTAGCAGCGGCAAGAAGCTGTTGGTTTGTGTTTTGGCCAGCCATGGTGGATAGAAGGTAGGGGAAAAAAAAACCGGTGGCTCTGGTACCATATAAGGAAATGAGGAAATATGATTTTGAATTCCTTGATTTCTATCACTGTAATTACAATGGTATATATACAATAAGAGGCTAACTGAACATGATCTCGTGAGCTATTCTCAAGGAAAGGTGGAAACTCAAATCAAGTAACAGATAGCACAAATCTAGGATATACAACAGTAGCATGACTAACTGAATTTGACTCTTTCAAATAAAGATATTTAATAGAGCCGTTATTAATGCCCATGAATGCAATGACTTGCTTGGTTTTTTAATAGCTCATTTTTCTCTCAAGAATCTGTTCTGATTAATGACAATTTTATGTTATCTGGGTAGGCTATATGTAAAACTGTGAAGGAAATAGCTATGCCGATTATTGCTGAACAGATTCCGAATTATAAAATTGACTCTGTTGAATTTGAGTCTCTCACTTTAGGAACTTTGCCTCCCACATTTCAAGGTAAGTGGCATTTCTTGAGGAGGAGATGAAAGGTTTTGCGTCAAGGTAGATGCATGATGCTATAGAATATTGCTTTCGGTGCTTATCGTGCTCGTGTCAGGTATGAAAGTCTATGTCACTGATGAGAAGGAGTTGATAATGGAACCGTCCTTGAAGTGGGCTGCAAACCCTAATGTTTTAGTTGCAGTGCAAGCATTTGGTTTGAAGGCGACCGCTCAGGTGGGCCACTCACTATTTTCTGTTAGATGCATGAGAGCTTGAATCAATAAGAGTACATATACTCACTGAGATGATTTCTTGTGCTCAAATGTAGATTTTGGATCTTCAAGTATTTGCTGCGCCTCGCATCACTTTGAAGCCGCTTGTCCCCACTTTCCCTTGCTTTTGTAACATATATGTCTCACTCATGGAGAAGGCAAGATCAGTCTTGATCTTGTTGCTTGTTTTGTTGAACTGTTGCTTAATCATCCCAAGGATGACTTTACATGACAAATTGTTTCTGTTGTCCTGCAGCCACATGTTGATTTTGGGCTAAAACTTCTGGGAGCTGATCTTATGGCTATTCCTGGTCTTTATGGTTTTGTACAGGTATACATTTTGTTAAAGATCATATGGCATTCATGATTCATGAATATATGCTGGTTAACGTGTTCGTATTCCTCTACAGGAGACGATCAAAGATCAAGTTGCTAACATGTATCTTTGGCCTCGCACTCTTGAAGTGCCCATCTTGGATCCTGCCAAGTATGATAGCTTCTTTGTATTGTGTATTTTAGAACTCTACATTTTTTTGTAGCCCGAAAATGAAACCGACTAAATTCTGTTGTTATACACAGAGCTATGAGAAGGCCTGTGGGTATTCTGCATGTGAAGGTCCTGAGAGCCTTAAAACTGAAGAAGAAGGATCTGTTAGGTGCTTCAGACCCGTATGTCAAATTGAAAATCAGTGATGATAAATCCCCATCCAAGAAAACCACTGTGAAGCATAAGAACCTAAATCCTGAATGGAATGAAGAGTTTAATTTGGTGATTAAAGATCCAGAAACCCAGGCACTACATCTTAATGTTTTTGACTGGGAGCAGGTAGTTATATACATATATCCGGTAGTTGATTTAGCTCTGATTGTTGACATTTTCCGGTCTCTGAAGTTGTTTATCCATATGTATAAGGTTGGGAAACACGACAAGATGGGCATGAATATGGTTGCCCTCAAAGATCTTTCTCCTAATGAGCTAAAAGTTGTGACCCTTGACCTCCTGAAGTCGCTGGACGCAAGTGATGCTGATGACAAGTTTCGCGGACAGATTGAGGTGGAGCTTACTTACAAACCATTCGGTGAGGAGGAGTTGAAAAAGGAATACGGAGAACCAAATACGGTGATAGATGCACCAGAAGGAACGCCTGAAGGCGGAGGTGTTCTCGTTGTCATGGTGCACGAGGCAGAAGATTTGGAAGGGAAGTACCATACAAATCCGACAGTACGCATTATTTTCAAAGGGGACAGGAGGGAGACAAAGGTACTGCAAGTCATAACTCATAAGAGTTGTGTTAGGAGAAGAACTTGAAACTGTTAACAAGATATGTTGCTGAATTGCAGAGAATAAAGAAGAATAGAGATCCTAGATGGGATGAGGAGTTCCAGTTCGTGTTGGAGGATCCTCCCACCAACGACAAGCTGCACGTTGAAGTGTTGAGTACGTCGAGGAAGCTGCTACATCCTAAGGTTTAACTCTTCAAGACTTCTTCAAATTAACATTGTCTTGTCATTTATGTTTGCTTCACCTATTGGTGGTTGCAGGAATCATTGGGGTATGTCGACATTAGTTTGTCTGACGTGGTTACGAACAAGAGGATCAATGAGAAGTACCACCTGATAGACTCTAAAAACGGGAGGGTTCAGATTGAGCTCCAATGGAGGACTGCAAAATAACATCATTTCTATTGTTGTGATCATCATCATCCTTCATTAGATTGCATGTTTCATGATGTTTTTTGTATTTTTTTTTTTGGCTATATGGATGAATGTGTTTAATCACAACACCTTGTTGATTGTGTACATTGATCAAGTGGTACTAGTTGTCTAGTATACATTGAGAAGTAACGTTGGAAAACAAATAAAGGTTCGTCCTTTTTGGAGGGTGAAGTGCAATTTTCAAGCTCACCTTGTTGTTTACTATCTGCCGTTATCTTCTTCAATTGATTTAGGAACTTTTGATAATCGCACCAGATATCCCAAATTTCTTATCAGCATTAACCTATTTTGATCAAATTTCATTGATTTATTAACCAATTTTGTAAAAAAGCAAGCTAATTTGTGTGGATCGAAACAAGCCAAAAACCGGAAATATCGTGTTTCTGACATTAGCAACAAGACTAGAGTCTAGAGGGTTTATATCGTCCACCCGATCAGTCTATCAGAATCAGTAAGGGTTGGTGAAGTGAGCAAGCGATACACAGGGCCATGGCGTCTCCCGTCGTCGATGCCGAGTATCTCAAGGAGATTGACAAAGCTCGCCGCCATCTCCGCGCGCTCATCTCCAGCCTCAATTGCGCTCCCATCATGCTTCGATTAGCGTACTCTCTTTTCTCTCTCTATCTCTCCCTCTCTGTTGATGACTATTTCACTGGATGAAATTCGTCTGAGTTCGTCCGCTGTTGCTCGTGCGTGTAGGTGGCACGACGCCGGGACCTATGATGCGAAGTCGAAGACCGGAGGCGCCAATGCTTCAATTAGGAACGAGGAAGAGTTTAGCCATGGCTGCAACAATGGATTGAAAAAGGCTATCGATTGGTGTGGTCAGTGACCTTCTCCCTCCATCAAATTTATCCGTCTTTCTCTTCGATTGTGGTTTTTAGGTATATAGCGTTGACCGGTGGCGATTTCCATCAGGAACTGAAATCCTGTATAAGTTGATAAGAACCTCTTACTCTTTCGTGAATTATTTGCTTATAAATTTGATTGCTTAAGCATAGGTGTTAACTCTGAAGCATGGTAAGCATAAGAACTATGCTGATCCTAAGTATGAGCTTTCAGTGCACAAAACCTTGTTATCTGTAACTCACACTGGTGCAGCTCTCTGGATTGTTTATTTATGTGGACCAAGCTCTATACCTTGGAAGAGACAAGTCTTTTTTTTTTCTTTTTCTTTTTATGTGTGTGAGCTGTGAACAATCTTATACAGTAGTTCATTTAGTCGGATTTTGGAGTTGTGTAAAGGAAAACTTGTGAATTTTGTAATCCATTCAGTCATAGAGCATACAGTGAATTTATCCCATTATTAAGAAGTTTGAGCCTTTTGGTATAAGCAATTGTGGTGAACGATAATGGCTGCCCTTGTTGCTATCTTTCTTAAACATGATAAGCAGCTTAGTATGATATGTCTGTAATGTTATGTTAGATCACATAAATAAGGCATATTTGCAAACTTTATGCTCCGTGACAATTTAGATTCCATATTATCACAGTTTGCTTCTTGTACATGGGAACAATTTTCTGGGACATTTATATTAAGATGGTAAGTTGTAGTTTAATTAGTAGTGAAATTATGTTTCATTTTTTTCAGAGGAGGTGAAGCAGAAACATCCAAAGATCACATATGCAGACCTGTACCAGGTAATTTTCTGTTAGTTTTAAATGCTAGCATGGCTGTTTGCCTTTTGCATCCTTCAATGATGCAAACTTTATACTTCAGTCTTTGTGTTCTGTGGGTAGTGAAGGAACCGTGATTATTCATTTCATGAAAGTGGACTATTTACTGTATTAGAAGTTTGTCAAATTAATTTTTTGTTTGAGATATTCTTGAAGATTCATCTGACTTGTATTGCCTTGCATTTCAGCTCGCTGGTGTTGTTGCAGTTGAAGTCACTGGAGGACCAACCATTGAATTTGTTCCTGGCAGAAAGGTATATTGATATGCTAATACTGGAGTAACTAAATAAGTTTGTACATTGTTGCATCTCTCTCTCTCTGGATGTATGTCTGACTAAGACCTTCTGTGTTCCTTTTTACAGGACTCAAAAGTATCAACAAAGGAAGGGAGATTGCCAGATGCTACGAAAGGTCCATAACTTGCAAAAAAAGTTCTGGTCGAAATGTTTTCACTATTTGTATCCATAACATGCTTTAAAAAATGTGGTTTCCACAACAAATTTTGCGGAAGCCTTCATCTTCCTTTTGTTTCAAATATGAAAAAAGGTAGGTACTATAACGATGATTTGGTGAACAATAACTCATTTTCTTTTTTGTTGGGGCATAAATTGTAGGTTCTCCACATCTTAGGGATATATTTTATAGGATGGGTTTAACAGATAAGGACATTGTCGCACTATCTGGAGCTCATACCTTGGTAATTCTTCTTCAAAATTTCTTTATTTGCACTTGATTGATGCAATTACAAGTAGATTGAGTTTTGTGTATCCTTTTCCTGGATTAGGGAAGGGCCCATCCAGAGAGATCGGGATTTGAAGGTCCTTGGACCAAGGAGCCTCTAAAATTTGACAACTCATATTTCCAGTAAGAAAATTTGATCTTTCGAACCTTACAGCTTGGATGCAATGGTCGAGACAAGAGCTTTTTTTCTTTCTTTAGACCGTTAACAATGACACTTCATATTTATTTGAAAAACTAGGTTGATTCTGGAGGGAGAATCAGAGGGGCTGTTGCAACTTCCCACAGACAAGGCTTTGGCGGAAGATCCTGCCTTTCGACCTTTTGTTGAGCTGTATGCAAAGGTAGCCCTGTTCTTCTCTTCTGTTAATGCATTTCATATCATGGTGTCTTTTTCACCCTCCTCTCTGTTTACTGCATTGTTTAGGCGTCAATATATATTTCTTGATTAGTAGATAGATAGCATGCCGTTTTTGTACCTGTGTAGTTTTTTTTGGGCATACTATGAATTTTTCTTCTGCCAAATAACTAAGCCATGCTGTGCTTTTCTCAGTAATTAAGCTCATCAAGTTTGATGTACTACTAAATCTCATTCAGAAAGATTGATGTACTTAGTTCTGAGTGCATCAGCTAGCTAATTTTTACCATTTCCTTGCATTTTTTTTTATCAAGGCTCCTATGCCTTTATCCTGACTTGTATTATTTGATAATTCAAGTGGTTCAGGGGAGCTGTTGTCATACTTTCTTCTTCTTCTTTTTTAATCATCTGAGATGGTTTATTAGAGGAAGCCTCATATTATTACAACTATACTAGAACTTTATAAATGTATCCTTTTTGTTGGGGGAAAAAACCTTGACTTTCAAAAACATATCTAAGTTGAACCAGATAGTGGATATGAAGTTAATTGCTATTCTGAGGTGATCAAGACGCCCTACGTTAAGGCTGAAGTGCTGAGTTTGATTAATCAATCAATACAGTACAAGTGCATTTACATAAGAACAAACTCTAAAAGTATTGAACAGAAAATTAAATCTCAAGCAAAACTCTTTATGAATATATGACTCCTTATGTTTCTCACTTTCTATCATCTGTTTTTGTTGTTAATTTAATTCTTGTTCATGGGGCATGTTCAGGATGAGGATGCCTTCTTCAGAGATTATGCAGCATCACACAAAAAGCTTTCAGAATTGGGCTTCACTCCAGTTGGGCCAAAGCCTGTAAGAGACAACACTATCCTGGCCCAAAGTGCTGTAGGAGTCGTCGTGGCGGCTGCTGTGGTGGTCCTCAGCTATCTCTACGAAACTCGCAAGCAGTTGAAGTGAAAGAATGCTTTTAATCGCGAAATATCAAATCTGTTGCATTACAATTACCGCCTATATCGGTTAGTAAAAACATCATTTCTCATATCATTGCTTAGAGATTCAGCTACATGATAATTTGTACCAGCTACCAGCCTATTCTAATATTATTGGTCATGGCTATTTGAACTGGTTAAATAAATTTCTGCTGCTGTCAATAAACAAATTTTTGTCAGAGGTAACCATATTTGACCTTTTACAGCATCTGAAAGTGGTGATCCCTCTGTTTGAACCAAAAGAGCAGAAGCTTGAAACTTCTGTACACAAGTCAATAATTCACTGATTTGTTTCCATTGAAAAAAAGAGAGAAACTTTTAGTTGAATTGTCTAATGTTGGCACAGTTGGAAGTTTGGAACCTTTAGATTTGAAACCTAGAGAGAGAAGTGGTGGTGGGAAGAGGAGAACTGAGCATCATTAAGATAAAAGGCAATGGCATTTGGGTAGGTAATAAGCAAACTTGTCATGTGGGTGTCCCTATCAGCACCAATAATACACACTTTATATTGTTATTTTAACATATTTTCCCCCCAAAAGATTACAAGAAAATAGAAACTTACAGACATTTAATTTAAATTTGTTTGAAGAAGTCGTATATATTTATAGCCTTTGTATCCGCCATGTGGGCCTCTCACGTTTTCAATCAGACCCCTGTTATTGTGCTTAGCTTCTGGGTGCTCACATGGCCTCTGGAGACAAACCAAGCAAGGGTAGGTAGACACTTTTTTTCTTTGAATTTTTCCCCCCTTCTTTTTCCTCCCCTTTCAAGAAGAAGAACACCTAAGCACATGACATGCACGTGCAAGTTAGCTGGCTGCCACCACAGCCATGAGATTTTCAGATCATTTGCCAAAGATTGCCAACTCTAAAACTAAAACCACTCTTTCTATCAAGCTTCCTAAGGAGAACAAGATGATTGCATGGATCAGATCAGAATATCAGATGTTGTTTACAATAGGGATCAGTTAATTTTTAGTTTAATGAACGGATTGATTGTGGAATGTGGAAACTTTTTTGTGGCAGAAATGCAGGAAAGGGGCAGGTTTGGGGGATAAAGACCCAATCCCAATCCCCAATCAGTTGAGGTTGAAATACCTAACTGATTGTGACATGAAATTGTCATCTCTTCCCTTTCCCTCAATCAATATGCTGAGATTTCACAAGGATCCAAAGGTACAAGCAATAAGTGTTGGTTGGGGGGTGGGGTTGTGCATTTCCAACCTCCAATATGTCATGTGAAGCACTCAATTCACTGATTTTTTTTTTGTTTGTTAACATAAGAAAGTCTGTATTTAGCAGGAGCACTACTGTACAGTGTACACTTCTAGTTCTTTGAATCATTTCAGAATTCATATGGGGTTTTTAACTTGTTGGTTGTTATGAGAATTTCTGGGGTTCAGCTGGGTATGAACTATGAAGTGAAAGTGAAACTCATAAATTGCAAAGGGCCCCTTTTCTTCCTGGTAAGTAAACAGCCAAAAAGGACACCAAGGCTAAAAGGACTGATGCCAACTGACAAATTAGGTGGGAAAGCAAACAAAAGCATAAATGCAAAGAACAATTGATCACAGGGGGGGGTAAAAAGGGCTGAAAGAACCAAGTTGGTAGGTTGTGGGTGGGTTGGCTTATGGGTTGGGAGTTAACAGCTTTGTACCAAGTTGATTTTGAAATAAAGAAGGTTGATTGAGGGTGGAAGCAATTAGTTGCATAATGGGAAAGAAGAAAGTGCAAATTAGCTTGAATGTTGGTGGAGGCTAGGAAAGGGAATAGAGATGGGCTACAACTACAAACACATGAATTGGCCCTCGCCCATCCCTAACTCTATACATGTGCTTTTCTGATAAGATTCTGGCTCATCCATCGTCGTCGCCTTGTCGTTCCATGTATGTGGCTGCAAGAAAGCTTGTACATTTAGATAATTTATCTCGTCTACTACAAGTAACATAAATGCTATTAAGATTACAACTTGTATAATATATTTATTTATTTATACATATATGGAAATTGAATGAGCCAAAGATATATATAACAAAAGTGGAAGGTGAACCAAATCCTTCTCCCCAACTCTCTCATGAAATTAGATGGACTTCAACCCACCTCAACCTTTTCTAGAAGCCTTTTTTCTACCTTACAATACAATATATAATGTGTGCAATAAAGAAAGTAGAAACACAACAACTACCCTCATCTTCCCTTTCCTCTCTACCTTCCCAATATTATTATTATTATTATTAACATAGTTAATGATCTTACCCACATCTTTGGACAATTCATTCTTAAATGCCCCACTGCAACTAACTTTAAAAAAATATCCATTTTTTTAAATGTAATTGCCCCTTTTTTCTACAAGAAAAGCATCAATAGGAGTTAATTCCTTACAACACAATTTTCCTTTTCACCTATCTTATAATAATAATAATATTAATATTAATGGATCTTGTTGCACCACAAACTAAAGTAATTGTTTTCTCTTTCAAATGCTTTCTATTTCCTCAGTGACCCATTCAAAAAATATGGATTTGAGGGGAAACTATCAATCCTTGATCGATTCTGGACTTCACAATCAATGTTTGAGGAGTTCAAATCTTTTACATGAAGCTTTTTTTTTATTATTATTATTCATTCATGGATTTGTATGTAAGTTGCTATCTTTAATACCAAAGTCAATTAGTTCTTCCCTTAAAAAAAGGAAGGTGGTAAAATACAGCAAAAGGCATATAAACGGTAGATGGTTTATACCCATATGTTAACTAAAAAGATGTCCATGTGCAGTATATAACTTTTGGAATGTGTCATTAGAGAGTTAGTGGCCTAGTTGTTAAGCTTTGGTGTGTATGATCTGTTGTTATATTGGGTCAGAAACATATACTTAGCACTATATAATTAAATGGTGTTCAATTTAAACTCCCAATTATGTATTAAATAAATAGATTATATTATTGGGATGGGGACATTACCACAAGCCCATAAGAGGTTTGTTAGTTCCAACTACAGACATTTTTATGTCAATTAAATTGCTTTCCATCTGTATTCTGGTATTAATTTTTTCCCCCAACTTTGTGTTTAGGATGCCTAACAAAGTTCCTTTTTTTTTTAAATTATTACTATCAACAATTCAACATGGGCTTTTATACATACAAAGGTCGTAAGTCGTCCTGTTGTAGAGTTTTTACTGTATGCTTAGGCGATTTTCGTCTGTCGATATATCGGCCTCTTAAAAACCAAGTCTGGTTGATCCTAAATTTTTACTTAATAGAAAAAAAAGTGATTGGAAAATAAACAATTGAGTGACATTTAACCAAAGTGAGGATTTAAATGCTCACTAACATAACATGTGGCCATGTCACAAATTAGGAAAAAGGGTCATTAGTAAAAAAAATATTAGGTCAATTTAAAACCAATTAACTTAATACCTACCTTAAGATTACCTACTGACTACTGTTAATGTGCATCATGAAAATTAAAAAAGGAATAATTGAAGGTGGTAATATCACCCAAAGAGAAAGCCCACCAGCCACTTCCCTCCAACCTGTCTCACCAACTCGCATCTAGAAGCAAATTTCTCTCTCCTCCCTTAACAGTCAAAAGCCTATATAACCCCATCCCAATCCCCAAAAGAGGGTTAGCTCTGTTACCCCAATTCCACATCTTCCTCTGCATAATTTGATCACTGGGAGAAGAAAACAACAGAAACCCATTTTGTATTGCAAGCTTTACTGAGATGGGTAGGTCTCCTTGCTGCGAGAAAGCTCATACAAACAAGGGTGCTTGGACCAAAGAAGAAGATGATCGCCTTGTTGCTTACATCAAGGCCCATGGCGAGGGCTGCTGGCGCTCCCTCCCCAAGGCCGCCGGCCTCCTCCGCTGCGGCAAGAGCTGCCGCCTCCGCTGGATCAACTACCTCCGCCCTGACCTCAAGCGCGGTAACTTCACCGACGAGGAAGATGAGCTTATCATCAAGTTGCATAGCCTACTTGGCAACAAGTATGTTCTTTTCTTTATCTCTATTGCTTTTTTCCATAAGAAATTTTTTCAATTAGGTGTGGCCAATCATTTTTCCTGCCAAATGGGTCAAAATTCAGTTCTGCAAGAAAGGGAAAGGGCCAATTAAACAAGTTTAATTTCTTCCAAAATTCCAGTTCAAAAAACTTGAATTTGTGATTTACTGAAGTATTTTATGGTTGACCAATTAAAAAGGTGCTATCTTTGATTTTGAAATTTGCCCAGACAAATAGTAGCAGTTAAGAAAATCTGGGGTTCTAAGACTTAAAGCTGCGATCTTTATATACACTGTAAGTCTAAAACATGTTTTATATGCAGATGGTCGTTGATCGCGGGGAGATTGCCCGGAAGAACGGATAATGAGATCAAGAACTACTGGAACACCCACATCAAGAGGAAGCTCCTGAGTAGGGGAATTGACCCAGTTACTCATAGACTACTCAATGAGGCTGCAATGGATCCTCCCACTCCTCCTCCTTCATCTCCAACACCACCACCGCCCCCACCCAGTGCTACTTGTACCACTCCAACCACCACCATAACCACCACAACCATTTCCTTTGCTGCCAACCCCAAGCAAGAGCCATTGGAAGATCACAACCTCACCACCAACGCTTTGTTGGCCTCATCATCACCCGGATCCAGATTCGACGAAAAGAACCCGGCTTTGGGCTTGGAGGGCCGAGATCGGTGCCTGGATTTGAACCTTGAGCTCAGAATTAGCCCTCCTTCGCACCAGCAGCACCAGCTAGAGCAATTGAAGACCGGAGGGAGGATCATCAATGGTAGCACAACTCTGTGCTTCAAATGCAGTTTGGGCTTTAAAAACAGCCAAGATTGCACTTGCGGCATCTTCGGAAATGACGGTATTGCTGCTGCTATAAGTAGCTCTAGCAGTGATTACAATAACATTGGGTTCCATGATTTCTTGGGTCTAAGAACTAGTGCCAATTTGGATTTTAGATCCTTGCAAATGAAATGAATTTGTGTAAGAGAGTGAGAGATATCTGAAAATGGTGTTTGAAAAGATCTAAGAGTTGGAAGATCTGATCACTGATGGGGGAAAATGGAGTGTGTTGAGAGGCTCCATGCTTAGCTAGTGTAGAAGATCTTGCCATTTTCTATCTCTGTCTCATAGCTGATTACTAGATTGTATTTTATTTTTGTCAAAATTGGATCATATGATAAGGTATATATTGGAAGAGTACAGATCATGACAAGGTTGTTCATTTGGCACACACAGATTGTTTGAGATTTTCTTCTGCACTTCCTTTTTCTTGGTTGAATTTACTTTTGGTTCTCCCTCCAATCCAAGGGGAATTTTGGGTTTAAATCATTATTTTTACTCTTTTAGCAACTAATCCAAAAATAATGTTTGCTGAAGTTAGTGTGGGAGAATTAGTATTATTTTAGATTTTGTAGAACATCTTAATTAAAGTGAATATTATATACATAATACTTTTCAAAGATTCTGAAAAATTGCAAAATTTTCCAAAAGAAATCATCATGATACAAATAAAATCCTTCTTTCAAGGGAGGAAGATAATGAAGCATGTATGATGAACAAGACTTATTCAAATGGGATTGGTCATATGAGGCATGGGCCCTCTTTCTTCTTTTGACCTTCTTTATCTATATATATACTCCTATATATTATATCTCCCAATTATCTTATGATTCTTAAAAGCAAATATTAACACTTTTTTTTTCCTTTTAGAAAATTTGTCTTCTTGGTGGGCAAATTGCTAATTAAAACCATTAGAATTTTAAATTTTCATCCGAAAAGATTGTATTTTTAACAAGTGTGAACTTTTTCAAATCTTTTCCTTAGAGAAAAAAAAGGGAGAAAAAAAGTGATTTGATTGAACAAGCTAGAATTAATGTGGGCGGGCAATGTAATATGTAATGGATAAGCTACGAGAGGAGGAGAAGAGATGTGCAATGTGCAAAGGGAAGAAGAGTTGGACCTACACTTGAATTCCTATATATCTCATTCTCTTAACTTTCTCTATCTATCTATGTGTAATTGGGGCAAAAAATAAAAAAATAAAAAATAAAAAATAAAAAAGTGATATTGATGCAAAATGGTGTGATTGAACTACCCAATGCTGGATGGTAAATTGCCAACTTTACAATGATATCATTCAAAATATGAGCCAACCTAACACGCCTTTTCATCTATTATTTAGGTATATCATCATAATTAATCTCGTGTTGCAATGAATGAATTTATGATGGGCATGTATATATATAAGTTTCTAATCTATGTGTTAGGTGCAACTTGTTTTACTTGTTTTCTCAAAAAAAAAAAACTTGTTTTACTGTATAAGATATGCTTTTATCATCTATATCTTATATGAAGGATGTATGAATAGTTTGTCAACATTTGTCTACACCTCATCTCTAAATAATTATTACAAAGTATCAATGTACACATAGGTTTTAAATTCGGGCTATTGACTGAGGGGGGCGAAAAATTACGATAAAAAAATATTGTATGTAAAATTAAACCCTGATTTTTCTTTTTCGAAAAACCATCAATATTATGTATCCTGAACTTGCATTATATATTTTATGGTTTTCAAATATTTCAATATAACCTCCTAATTTGAAGCTCTCGAATATAGTTATATGATTAAGATATGAAATTAATAAATGATAATTACAATAAAAATATATCGGTTTGGTAAATGATGTAGGAAATATTGTAATTCAGTGCTGAAATTTGAAACGCTTATAACTTTTTGTTCAAATATCGGATTTGAGCTTATAATATATCAAATCGAAGCTATCGACGAGAGGAATATGGATGTTGAATTTCATTTTTGATTGGGGGGCGACTGGCACCACTGGCCCTAAAGAGGATCCGCCCCTAGCTATACATTTTCCACCTAAATAAGAACTATAATTAAACTAGCTAGTAGGTAGGCTAAACATATGTGCATAACTGCATATTGGTTGAGTGGTTCTTTTTCAAAATCAGTAGTCGTTTCTTCGTGTCCAATAATTAATTAGGTCCAAAAAAAACATATATATTGTGTAATTTTTTAAAATGTCTTATATCTTTAATCGAAGGTAGTATGTACAAAAGACTTTTTTTTTTTTAATAATAGTATGTACAAAAGACTAATCACAAGTTATTGTACCTTAAATCTCATAACAAGATATTTAAAGCTCAAATCTTTTTTCAAACATTGAGTTATATAAATACGTTGAGCGGGAACCAATCGAATTAGAATTAGAATTAGAATTAGATCGATTAAAAAAAGTGATTACAAAAGAGACTATTAAATAAAATATAATATCCTTTTTTTCCTAATATCCCTAACACTTATTAATTTGACGTTGAAAATTAACAATATACTCCGGATAGATTAATTTGTTAGGGGAAGTGATTTGGAAGTTGGGAGTGTACGTAGGAAGACTAATTAACCATGACTAAATAAGTTTGTCGCGTCCTTGACCTTCCACTTCCACTGATTAAAACCTAACCCAGCCGATTTTTACTATGACTCCAGTGATCTATATAGGCCGGCTTCACCAACCATAATCACATATATCTAATCCTAAAATAGGACTACGTGTATATATCTTTTTCGCACCATTCCCTAACTTTTTGAATTTTTTTTTTTATTTTAATATTATATAATTTTAAATAAAATAAATATTATATTTTAAATTTATTTACTCTTGAGATTTGAATTTTTCAAGCGTACTTTTCTTGATCTTTTAGAGCTTTTGATTTTCTATTAATAAATTTTCACTACTTTCGATCCCTAATAACTGGGTTTGCCAAATAGCATACTAACTTATTAACATATATTATATTTAATATATATAAAATAAATATGAGTCCGAGCAAAATGAAAATTAATTAATTCAGGCAGGTGAGGTGTGATTTGATGAGACCTAATTATTAAGATTGAATCATTTTAATTAGGTATTTGGTTTGGTATGCCAAATTTCACCACATTACCTTCCCAACCAGAGGCGGATCCTCTTTAGGGCCAGTAGGGGCAGTCGCCCCCCAGCCGAAAATGAAATTTAACATACATATTCCTCTCGTCGATAGCTTCGATTTGATATATTATAAGCTCAAATCCGACATCTGGGCAAAAAGTTATAAGCGTTTCAAATTTCAGCACTGAATTACAATATTTCCGACATCATTTACCAACCGATAGATTTTTATTGTAATTATCATTTATTAATTTCATATTTTAATAATGTAATTATATCCGAGAACTTCAAATTAGGAGGTTATATTGAAATATTTGAAAACCATGAAATAAATCATGCAAAATTTATGTTTTTATTCTAGTTATACGTCCATAATATTAATGATTTTTTTGAAAAGAAAAATTAGGGTTTAATTTTACATACAATATTTTTTATTGTAATTTTTTCGCCCCCTCAATCAATAAGTTCAGGATCCGCCACAATCCCAACATTAACATGTGTCCAATTGCCCCTTTTAACAAGGGTGGGGAAAAACCCCATATTAGGCAAGGTTTAAACACCACCTAAATTGTCACTTTTGAATTGTGCATGTATTAATCATGATCAAAATCTCTCTCTCCCACACACACATATATACGTTTAATTTATAATTATTTTGATTATTGAAATGGAAAATATGGGTAATGTATCATCCTTTAATATTTAAGCCATGAATATATTAGCTCACTTAAACACTTAGTGACAAACGTAAGGCCACTTAATTAGCCACGATATCAGGTCACGTAAACACTAGCCTATCGCAATAAACTTAAGGCCACTTAAGTATAGTTGCTTTAATATTCAAGCTCTGAATATATTAAAACTACGTATGCCAATCGCTTGAATATTCAAAGTTGTTCTATCGAATATGAAAGATATTTCTTTCATTCATGTACCCGTCTTGGTAATAGAGTGGCTGATAAATTTGCACACTTAAGCCACTCTGTCAGGGGTATTGATATTTCTAACAATTCCGATCTTACTGACCTCATCCGCAAGGATGCTCTCGGGTAGATCGTGCTCACCCGAATTTTTCCCTAATAAAAAAAAATGGAAAAAAATTCCGTCAAATATTTTACTACGCGATGCAATGAGATTCAGGCGATGAACCCAGGCGATGAAAAAGTTCATCGCCTGAATTTCCATACAACCATTTATTTATTCGGACAATGATATATATTTATCACTTGAGTGTGTTTCTGGTGTAATATTAGTTGTTGAGAGATGTGAATGAGACCATAAGTGTCACACATCGAAAGTTGAACATAACAAGCCCTAGTATATGAGTCGGTAGGCTTCTCCTTCTATTGTCAATTGGCTTTAGAATGGAACCTCACTTGACTTGTGTGCTAGGCTACTAGCGCATGTGCACGTACACGACCCCCAGTCATCGGTCCGAGTCGCACTTTGATATGATATCAGAGCGGTTAGCCTAACGGCCTCAGTTGTTTAAGTGTCAAATAGATGAGTCATTCCTAATTGCACTTGTGGGGGCGTGTTGAGAGATGTGAAGGAGAGTATAAGTGTCCCACATCGAAAGTTGAATATAACAAGTCCTAGCATATGAGTCTATTGCCAATTGGTTTTAGAATGGAACTTCAATCGGTTTGTGTGTTAGGCTACTAGCGCATGTGCGCTTGTGAACACGACCCCAGTCATCAGTCCGAGTCGGACTTTGATGATATTAGTGAAAATAACAAATATATTGTATATGATTAAAGAGTAAAAAGTATATATTATGCGATATTAATATAATTAGGGGTCAACAAAATGTGGGTTTGAATTGAAACTAGTCATAGGTGTTGGTGACTAAAAACTTTGATGTATTCTTTTGTCTCTTGGAAAATGCTTTACTATTCAAAAAATAAATGCACCTCCAATCCAAACTTGACAATACACACACATAGACATACGTATCAAAACTCAAAAAAGTATATACTACATATCATATATGCACCATTGAGCTAGTGAGTAGTGAACACATGGTTGACACAAAACAATATCACATCATAATAAGAAATTAGTGGCCCATTGCACCTTACCATACATATAATTCCAAGAAGCATGTATACAACTTTCAACATCTCCTCTCACTCTTTTCACCTTTTTTTCCTTTTTCAAAGGGGTTAGGTAGAGATTTACATTTTAGAAGCTTCCATGAGATTTTTTTACAATTCTTAAGGTTCAACACTCTTCTCCTCTACCTTTTCTTAAATTGTATGGGTGGAAGTTGGAAAATATAGAAGGAATAAATAAATAAATAATAGTCATGTAAATGTATCCATGAATAGTTGAGTTCTATATTATATAGTAATTTGAAATTTTACCTTTATAAAAAAAAAACTATAATAGAAGGAAATATAATAGCTTAAGTTCTACATTGCTTATAATCAAAATGGAGATCGAGTACGTTTTCAATGCAACTGATCTTCCCTTGGACCAATTTATATTAAAATTAGAAATAATTAAATTGATTACAATTTATGCGGGGTCATTAAGGGGTATCTGTAATAGTAAGAATACTTGTCATACTTTAATTAAAGTTACTTTTAATATTCAAAAGGCCGGGTTACGAGGCTTAGCTTGTTATAGCCGTCTAGCTCCCATCCAATTTCATGTAAAAACTTTGAATATATAACAATAATAGTAATAGTAATATGGTGTTGGGCTTGGTAGAGGAAAAATGGAAGTATAAATGTAAGGAGGAGGCCATTGTACATTCATTCATATCATAATACACACATACAGCTCCTATGGCTGATTTTCCCTCTTGATCTCTCTCTCGGCTAACTAACTAACCTTGGGATCTAACAATTTGGTATCAGAGCAAAAGGGACGCGCGCGCTCATCGCGGAAAGCACTCGCTTCAGAGCATCGGAGAAGATGGAATCGCAGCTTCAGAGCCTACAGCAATTCACAGCTGCAACACAGGGACAACTGAGCGAGGCAATTTGCAGGCAAGATGATCAACAGAAGACGATGGAGGAATTGACGACAACCACCTCTGAGATGCGATCCAAGATAGAGTCAAGGATCGATCAATTGCAGGCAGCAACGGAGATCAGCTTCGCGAAAATGGCCGAGCAACTTCAGATCCAGACGGAACAGAATTTTGCAAGAATGCTGGAGGCATTCAAGAACCAAGGCCAGAGAAGTTCTCCGTCCACGAATGGCGAGCAGCAGGAGAAGGCGACGCTAGGACACAACGCGGGGGAAGATCATGGGATCTACAAGATTCCACCACTGCGAACTGAGAACTACACAGGATCATCATGGTCGGCCAATCGGACACCAAAGATCGACTTCCCTCCCTTCGACGGTCGAAAACCAAGAAGTTGGGTCCGGAAGTGCGAAAAGTACTTCATGATCTTCAATATTCCAGACAACCAGAAGGTAGAACTGGCCTCCATGTATATGCAAGATCGAGCAGACAATTGGATTCAAGGTTACTTGATGCAAAGGAAAGGAGTGCGCTGGAGGGAGATGAGTGAGGCACTGTGCCATCGGTTTGGAGAAAAACAAGGAGTTGAAATTGTGGAGGAGTTTAACAAGCTGTCTCAGACGGAGGCATTGGAGGAGTACAATGAGCAATTCGAAGAACTCCGAGCCGGGATGCTAACCTTCAACCCGCACTTACCCGAGATCTATTTCGTATCCAACTATATCAGTGGCCTGAAACCAGAAATTAAGTCTCTCGTGAAATTGGGACGACCAAGGGATTTAGCAGAGGCATTAGAACTTGCAAGATTACATGACGACGTCGTAGCAGCAATCATGAAAGCAAGTAAAGGCTCTTGGAGGAGCAGCTCTTCTGGAACAAATTGGCAAAGCAGTCCGAGAATGGGATCTTGGAACACGAAGCCAGCAGGTAATCAGAAAGGGGGAGAAAGCACAGGTCAAGAATTCAAGCGAACACCAGGCCTGTGCTATCGCTGTGGTGATAAATATTTTGTCGGCCACAAATGCAAAATTTCCACAGTCAAGTTCATCACTGCAGAGGAAGAGAACAACGAAGAATCAGGGGACATGGGTGACTCAGTGGAGCAGGAGGAAGATTGCCAGGAATGCTTCATACGCGCTATGTCAGGAGATGGGTCAGATACTTCGATTTTGGTCAAAGGCTATGTAGGGAAGCGCTTGGTCACTATCTTGATAGACAGTGGGAGCACGCACAGTTTTGATGATCCTCAATTGGCCAGAGAAGCTGGGTTTAAACTTCAGCAGTCGAATTTACTGGTGGTTGAAGGCATTAACAAGGAACGACCGTGGTGCAGGCAAGAATGCAAAGGATTTAGGGTGACTATGCAAGGAGAAGAGTATACTTTTGATATCAAGGCCCTGAAAATAGGCGATTTCGAGTTACTTCTTGGTGTGAATTGGATGAAGAAATACAACCCTGTGGAATTTGACTACAATAGAATCCAGATTGCATTTTTCAAAGAGGGTAAGAAGGTGCAGCTGCAAGGGAATGTGGACAGTAAAAAGGAGGCATCAGTGAAGCACATTACTGCTAAGGAGCTGTGTAGATTGGTGGATTCACAAAGCCATGAGTATTTGATGCAAGTGGCACAGATCTTCCAATTGAAGGGTTCAGAGAAGGAACCAGACCCAGCAATCCAGGCCGTGCTATCTCAGTTTGAAGATGTGTTTGCTGTTCCTAAAGATCTGCCACCAGAACGAGGTTTTGAGCATACCATTCCACTGCTGCAAGGAGCTCAACCAGTGTGTTCTAGACCCTATAGATATCCCTTTGGCCAGAAGGATGAGATAGAAAACCAGGTCAAGGAAATGTTGAGTGCAGGACTGATATAACTGAGTCAGAGCCTATTTGCATCTCCTACTCTCCTTGTCAAGAAGAAAGATGGAACCTGGAGATTTTGCATTGACTACAGGCGCTTGAATGACATCACTGACGAGGATAAGTTTCCAATTCCTCAAATTGAAGAGCTCCTTGATGAACTTAAAGGTGCAGTTGTATTCTCTAAACTTGACCTGAGAGTTGGGTACCACTAAGTCAGAGTGAAGGAGGGGGGTGTGCACAAGACAGCCTTTAGGACCCATAATGGCCACTTTGAATTCAAAGTTATGCCATTTGGATTAACAAATGCTCCAGCTACTTTTCAAGCTTTAATGAACCGAGTCTTTGCAGAATTCTTGAGGAAATTTGTTTTGGTTTTCTTCGATGACATCCTCATCTACAGCCAAGACACCCTTCAACATGTTGATCACCTTGAGAAGGTTCTATTGGCATTGAGAAATCACCAGCTGTTTGCTAAGCTGTCAAAATGTAGCTTTGCAGTGCCTCAAATAGAATACCTGGGACACATTATTTCAAAGGAAGGTGTAGCTACAGACTCGGCTAAAACTGAAGCAATTGCTAAATGGCCACAACCCATGAATGTCAAAGAACCGAGGAGCTTCTTGGGGTTGGCAGGTTATTACAGACGTTTTATCAGGAATTTTGGTGTGATTTGCAGACCCTTGATTGAATTACTAAAAAAAGGATGGGTTCAATTGGTCAGAGGACAGTCACAAGGCCTTCACCAGCATCAAGACTCTCCTATCATCCCCTCCCATCTTAGCACTGCTAGACTTTTCTTTACCATTTCAGGTAGAGACAGATGCATGTGATGAGGGTATTGGAGCTGTCCTAATGCAGCAACACAGACCTATTGCCTTCCGTAGTAAAGCTCTTCACGGGTCCCATTTGTTGATGTCCACATATGAAAAAGAATTACTAGCAGTGTTGTTGGCTGTGGACAAATGGAGGCACTACCTTGAGCCAAACCATTTCATAATTCTCACTTATCACCAGAGCTTACGCCATCTGCTGGATCAAAGGGTGTCCACTCATCTTCAGAAGAAAGTTGTACGTAAGCTGTTGGGGCTATCCTACTCTATCCAGTACAGAAAAGGACAGTCAAATGTGGTTGCAGATGCACTATCAAGGAGGAAGCCAGAGAAAGGGTCTTGCAGTGCCTTGGTGGTGGTTCAACCTCTCTGGATACAAGAGATCATCCAGAGCTACAAAGATGATCCAAACATTGATAAGTGGAGAGCAGAAGCAGCAGTGGACATCACATCCCTATTCAAGCTCCATGGGGAATTATTAAGATACAAGGGACGATTAGTGGTGGGCACAAAGCATGAACTTCGTCACCAAATTGTGTTAGCCTTTCATTCAGAGTCCATTGGTGGGCATTCAGGCATGAGGGCCACCTATCAGAGGATCAAGGACCCATTTTACTGTGAAGGATTGAAGGCATATGTGGAGCAGTTTGTGAAGGAATGTGACACTTGCCAGCGTCACAAACACCAGACAGTGGCTTACCCTGGGTTGTTACATCCCTTACCCACTCCTACATTGCCTTGGCATTCAATTGGTATGGACTTTGTAGAGGGGTTGCCTAAGTCCAATGGAGTGGATGTAGTCTTGGTGGTGGTTGACAGGCTCACAAAATACAGCCATTTCTTGCTGCTCTCCCACCCATTTACTGCAAGTCAGGTGGCAAAGGTTTTCTTAGAAACCATTTATAAGCTCCATGGCTTACCCCAAGACATTATCTCAGATAGGGATAAAGTTTTCACTAGCCACTTCTAGAAAGAATTGTTTGCAGCTTTAGGCACCACATTAAAACTCTCAACTGCCTATCACCCTCAGACTGATGGACAAACCGAGAGAGTTAACCATTGCTTAGAAATGTATCTGAGATGTATGAAATCCAACCTACCTAAGCAGTGGTCCAAATGGATTCCCTTGGCAGAGTTTTGGTACAATACATCCTATCACACAGCTCTTAAGATGTCTACCTTCCAAGCCTTATATGGATATGCACCTCCTATGATGGGAGCCTTGTCAAGCACCATCACAACTGCAGCTATTGAGGACTGGCTCTAGGGTAGGGATCACATGCTGGCTATAGCCAAGAGCGGACTCGAGATAGCCAGGGAGCGGATGAAGTTTTTTCCTGATAAGCACCGCACTGACCGACAGTTCTAGGTGGGAGAATGGGTTTACTTGAAGCTGCAGCCTTACAGACAGACTACTGTGGCTCTAAGAAGATGCTTGAAACTCAGTGCTAAGTACTATGGGCCATTTGAGGTGATAGAAAAGATTGGAGCTACGACTTACAAGTTGTTGTTGCCAGCTAGTTCTCGCTTGCACCCTGTCTTCCATGTATCTCAACTCAAGAGGAAAGTAGGTGATAACACAGTGGTGGTGCAAGAACCCCCTCCAACCACTGAAGAAGGAGTGATCATCACAGCCCCAGAGGTCATCCTGGACACCAGAGTTCAGCACCTCGCCAATGGTGAACCAGTAGTAGAATGGCTCATCAAATGGGTCAACCTACCCACTGAAGAAGCAACCTGGGAGGCAGCAGGGCACATTCTTCATCAATTTCCAGAATTTGCTTGAAGCTCTCTTAGTACACCTTGAGGACAAGGTGTCTTAAGAAGGGGGGTATTGTTAGGTTTGGTAGAGGGAAAATGGAAGTATAAATGTAAGGAGGAGGCCATTGTACATTCATTCGTATCATAATACACACATTTAACTCCTATGGCTGATTTTCCCTATTGATCTCTCTCTCGGCTAACTAACTCACCTTGGGATCTAACATATGGTTTTTATAGTAATAGAATAAGAGGCTATAAGTAAAAAGATTTTTCAAATTTAAATGATTTTAGTCATTTTTAATAATGTTTTTCTAGAGTTTATGCATCCAAATATAGAGAATATTTTCCAATATGAATTGCTTATCTTATGCCCTTGAGACCTGGGTAGAAAAACCGATAATAATACTCTATCCGATTCAAAATAAATGTCGTTTGACTTTTTAACACGTATTTTAAGGAACTAAAAACTATATAATATATTAACTTTTGTATTATAACTTTTTATAATTTAATACTTATTACCAATAAATATTAAGTTGTAATATATATATTTTTTAAAATTGATATTTTATATAGTTTTTCGTGTTAAAAAGTAAAACGATATGTGTTTCGGATCGGAAGGAGTAATAATTAATAAACTAAGAATGAGGAAGCTAGGTATGGAACAAGGGTAGGGGAGCTTCATAATGAGGTTATCTTAAATACTTTAGAAAAAGAATGGAAAAGTCTCACCAACCATCACATGCATGAGCTTTGTGGGCCCGGGCCCGGCCCACTCCTTACGTCCCTTTCTTCGATCGATCACCACCCCCTCCCCTCCCCTTTGCCCTTCCCTCTATTATTATTATTTTGCCTTATCATTTAACTACTCTCCCTCTCTCTACATGCATACTGCATATTATTATATGAGAAATATATATTATGTGATTATCAATATATATTTCCCTCTTCAAGAATTTGTATTTTTTTTTAATTTTATGTGTCCAATGCCACGTGTTCTTTCATTTTTATAAATAAAAAAATGATTAATTAAGCAAGAAATATAAGTTTATAGGTAGTATTATGAAGGGCTTATATAATTGTTGAGTAATAAAAGCTACCATGTTACTTGTCTAGCTAGCTACCTACTTAATTAGCTTAATTGGAATTTGTTTGATCAAGTGCAGTTATAAATTACTAAACAAAAATTATTTATTCATCAACCTATAGCACAAGGATTAGAATTCGGACTCCGAATTCACAATTACATTACTTATATATATATGAATGGACCATCCATCCATCCATCCATCAACATTGCAATTAATCTCAACAACTCTCAATTCAACATTTTTTTGGAGAATACAAAATATATATATATATATATATATATATATATATATATATATATATATATATATATATATATATATATATATATATATATATATATGTGTGTGTGTGTGTGTGTGTGTCGACTCCCACACACACGACATATGTGTAAATATGATAAATGAAGATGCACGTCCACACCACAGTTGGCCAGTTGGGACTCGAGACTCCACCATACAACCTGGGAGTCGTTGTGGTTGGCTGGTTGCTCTTTGGGATCCGAGATCCATAACTTTGGTCTTGCCAAACAAAATAAAAAAAAATGTATGTAAGTAGTAAATTTTTACTATATTTAAATCCGTACTCCGTAAATAATAAAAATATTAAATATAATTTGATTAAATAATTTGTTCTCTCGTTATCTTTTTTTATATATAATTTAAAATATATTATTAATTAAAATACATTAGTTAAATTTTAAATTAAATTACTAGTCATTTATTTTTTTAGTGTGATATCTTTTATAATTTAGAATCTTATCTTATACAGTATCTTAGGATATATAGAAAGATTTCCCATCCTTTGAATCAAACGGTCCAAGATCGATCCGCGGTTGCATGGGGGTGGTGGTTGGGCCTCATGTGCCCTTCAACATCAGTGTGGGACCCATCCGGCTCCGCTCCTCAGCCGGCCGAATGTATGCCTAGCTCCGGCTCCACCGCCCTACACTTTCGGCCTTTCACCTTAGTGGCGTCGCGTCATTTCACGTGGGTAAATATCAACACATGAATCAAACCTAGATAGCTTAGCTACCTACTTTTTTTTTTAACATGTCCACCGGGTTCGACTTTTCAAGTACTAACATGCAAAGCACTCGAATTAGGAAAGTCAAGTGGGAAACATCAGACCTGCTCAATTCGAATCAGTCGAATGAGATTTAAACTATTTACCTAATTAGGTACAATGAACACCTTATTCTTGCCTATCATTGTAAACTTAGCAAGTTACCTTTAATCACTGGTTAATGTATACTGCGGAAAAGCTACATGGACCACTCTCGATCTACAATTCTTAGAGCAATCTTAGTATTAATTTGATATATATATATATGAACCCAACAACTTTGGGGGATTTTTTTTATTAATAATTGAAGAGGATCGGACCACTCACTCGATCCCTCTATTTGTATATCCATCTATTTGTATGTGATGTAGCTTGGTAGAGGGTACATTATGGTTATGGTCCTGTGCTCCATCTATGGAGAGGGCGCCATGCCTATGCAAGTTCATAAAAAAAAACCCTAAAAATAATCAACTTTCCTGAATAAGATAGCCCTTTTTATAATACGGAGTACTGCATACGTTGTCACAGTCCTTGTTACCAATTAATTAAATAGCCTATATAGCGTAATCACGCCAATGTACGTAGGACCACTAAAATTTACTTCCCCAACTAATCCCTCATTATTTTATTTTAGGACCTTTACTTTGACTTATACCCTACAATCTTTTTTTTTATAATATATATGTTTGAATTTTTTTGCCCGTATCAATTAAATCGTATGAGTAAGTTTAGTATATAAGATCGGTGGATAACTCATTTATTGTCAATTGGTTTATGTGTTGGAGTGATGATTAAGGAGGAGAATGGAAGGTAATTACATTTACGGCTATAATTTAGATAATGATTAATCGTAACAAAAAGGGGACAAACACTTGTATTTGCACATGAAATGAGAGAGAGAAGGTGTGAATTGTGATGTTGGTTGTTGGTTGTTTTTATTGTCTTAACATATGAGGTTGACACCTTCATTTCCTTATCTCTTCCACCTTATGCCCGGGGGCCTGTTTGGTTCAATGGATAAATCATACCTTTAAGCTCCAAATATATTAACTGAATCTAAATCACTAATCAAATCTCACGTGTTTTAAGAATCGGTAAAGGTTTAATCTTTCATTTGATTGGTTTTTGTTTACTCCTTTAAATAAAAAAAGATGCATGTTTTCTCCTCCCAAACACCCCCAATCCAAACATTGCTTTAACCTTTACTTCTTCCCCTTGATTGATTGTCTCAAAGCACATGGTCAAGATTGAAAGTCGACGTTTGCCTCCATCAAGTTCTTTTTATCTTGTCATCTGTTCAATTCTTATCTTCTTACAGTCCTTACCTGATCTCACAGAATTTGTCAAAAACTTATACATCAACCAGGCTCCCATTTTCCAACTTCGCCTCCATAGATTAAGGTGAGTGATGAGATGGGTAGGTAGGTAGAAATGCAATTGCTTGCATTTGCTATAATAAGAAAGGAGGAACATATTGTATCAAAAAAAAAAAAAAAGAGGAGGAACATATTGCGTGTTTCGTCGGATGCCCATGCTAACTATTTTTGGATAAAAGACCTTGCCATTAGGCATTAGTCTGTTTTGGCGCCCACTTTGTAGATGTTCCTAATGCCTAACTAGCTAGATGGCTTCCCTAAGTAGGCAACCGTCGTAACCAAAAGTACAGAGGACACGATTGGCACGCAAACGGGATGTAGATGGATGAAGATCCGCTCACGGATTACAGCCAAGTGTACATACAAAGATATGCAATGAATACTAAGAGTTGGGAATCAGACTAGCTAGTATTCATAGGCAGGCAAAACTGCCCAAGAGTTTAGGACCATAAAAGCTGAATACCACACCGGGGGCCTAGTTCGCGCCACTGACATGAACTACCGGGTCCACTATGAATCACTACGTGTGAAGGCATGATGGAACCTAATATCAAACCAAACAGTTAGGTGGGATGCGACGAAAAGTGGAAGGTATGACTCACAAGAAAGCTACTGTACCAAACAATATGATGCACAACTCTCTTGCTGACAAACACATGGAAAAGAAGGGTTTATTAGTTCTACGGTTCTACCCAATCTTTGCTATGCTTTCCCACAGATTTCTGTACTATGACTAAGATATGAATGGGGGTAGAAAACCTAACATGCCTACCCTGGTTGCCAAAATTCTTTTCAAGTTGGATACTTGGATGGATGCAACATTAAACGAACAAGAGTAAGGTAAAAGTACAGTCATAATCATAACGAAACTAAATCCAGTGAACATAATAAGTGCTTTGTCTCAATTATCCTATAAGAAACCCAATAAAAGAGGAAGATGGGAGGAATGCCGTAAAAAAAGGGTTTATGAAAGATCATAAAGAACCTAGGAATCTTTTGATGGAGCCTTCTTTGCAGCCTCAGCAGCGGCCTTCTCTGCCTCAATCTCAGCAACAATGGCATCGATTTCAGCTTCCTCAAGTTGTTTTAATCCCTTTTTAGTCATTACAGCAATCTCTATGTTCTTGCCTCCACTCTCAACAACCTAGCAGCGTACAAAGAATGTCAAATTAATATTTTGGGTGCTATATACATAAAATGCATGACATGTTTCCTCACATCTCTAAAAAACAAGAGTATAAACAATCTATTAAAAACTTGCATTTTTTTAACTTCAATTATCGAGGCAAGAAATTTGGAAGAGACATGCTCTATCTAGATGCTATCGCATCTTGCAACATCTAAAGTAATTAATCAAATAAATGTTGGGATATGCCATTTTCCCACAATGGGAAGCCAATAACAGCCATTGTTCAACATTTGAATTAGAAACAATAAACAGCAGTGGAGACACAGATGAAAGCCAAGCTTGGGGGTTAGAAGTTATCCTGCACTTGTAACTTTATAGGTTGAGGACAAAAAAGATCCTTAAGAGTCAAGAAAAAATCTACAAAATTTCATTCATTAAACAATTTTTAAAGAAGCAAATAAGCCAGGGTACATACAAAAAGGTTGCCTTCATGCTGCAGAAGCAAGTTTGTTATATATGGATCAAAAATAAATTAAAAGACAAACAAACAAACAGCCGACATAGGTGAATGGTGTAGATTCATGTATTTGGGCCAAATGGCCCATGCATCATGAGAGGTTTGAAACAAACCTAAATGAATTTAGGGCCAAACATTAAAATCAACAGTCAACACAACCTTCAACCCAGTATGGAAAAAAAGTTCTAAATAAAAGGGAAATTAATTATGAATCAGAAAACATAAGAAATAACCTTGCCAATATTCAAAGGCTATATAGATCATTTATCCTTGCGTGAATTCAAATCCTGAAGATGAAATCCGAAAAAATAGCTAGTAACCAAACATATGAAATAAATGATGATATAAATTCCAGGTTTTGATGCTCCAGGCCAAAATCCAAAACCTTTACACTATTTTTAACAAAGCATCAAAATTCTCATGCCCGATGTCACATTATGAAAAGCAAACTTTGAGTACATAGAGCAGGAAATCAAATTAATTAACTTTCAGCCCAAAAGCATAAGAAGGCAAAAAGGCAATAGAGCTCATAATTAGAACCAAAGTCAAGTTCCTGCAGATCAAACAAAATCCAGAGTCCAGACAGGTTCTAAGACAAATTATAAACCAAAATTCACAATGCAAAACTTACTTCAAGCAAGGCACGAATGGCAAGTTTGACTGTTTCTTGACCAGAAGTTTCTTTGTAGTTTTTCTCCAAGAACTCCCTGATAGAGTTAGAGTTTCTTCCAGTGGCATTCGCTTTCCATGCCGAAAAAGTTCCTGATGGGTCTGTTTGGTAGAGTGATGGAACCTCGGTATATGGATCAAAGCCAACAATCAAGGTTGAAAGTCCAAATGGCCGTACACCACCACTTTGTGTGTACTTCTGCTGAAGTCCAGCGATGTACCTAGTGATGTACTCAACAGTAACAGGATCCTCAACTGTAAGTCTATGGCTCTGGCACTCAATGCGAGCCCTGTTAATCAAGACACGTGCATCTGCTTTCAGACCAGCACAAGCAAGTGCGATGTGATCATCCAGGTTTACGATCTTCTTCACGGTCCTGAGGCCATAATAAAATAAAAATAAAAATCGGTAAATCTCCCAATATGAAACGTAAAAAGGGAATCAAGTACGTCGAGCCAGAAAAATGGCGCATGCCACGAAAGATTAGCACTTGTCACGACCATGAATCTTACCAGATTCGTCCATACAAGATATGTTATTACTTCCCTTCATCCTTATAATAAGCCAAATCTACCCAATAGAATGTGCCTACTCCATTGCTCGTATAGAAAATTAAATACATAATCCTAAGTTCTGAATGCTCAAACAAGAAATGACACGGCCAAAGTAAACATAAGATCGACTTATGTTATGCAGTACAGCAGTAAACATGTGATTCAGTTGAATTCCTGTTATGAAGCTTGTTACAGCACATGTTTCATTCCACTTTAAGAGCTATATCATATATATACTATCATAAATGACAAGGCTCTGTGATGAAAGTAGAAAGAAAAAAAAAAGTAGTATGGTTCCCTCCATACAATAGTGGCACTATCACTAAACCTACTCACAAAACAAGAAGAGAAAAATTAAACCTCTTGTACATCCTCCACATCTAAAAAAAGGCCACTAAAATATAAAGAGCATCCACAATAGCACCAATACAATAGATTGTACTCAAGTGGGCATTTTCAAATTTCAACTAGCATAAGGCTATTAACCAAAGTAGACTAGTTACAGGTAGCACAATTAAACCTAGTGTATGGCAGATAATGTATTATCAAAATTACTAGTGTTGATAATTCCCACTTCCAAAAGTCCTCATCTTTATTTCCATAGAATCAATGCATACATGAGACCATGAAGAGTCAAGGTGATGCATATTCACTACCACAGTAGCACCTTTGAAATTTACTCAAATTCAGGCTCCCATGAACCAATTACACGACTTATAACACACCCAATGTCAACTATCAAACTTTCAATTTGTTCATATCAGCACCATCTCCAGTTCCAAAGAAAAAGAACAAGTAATCCAATCCTTAACATGAACATTCCCAAAGCATCCAATTATAACTGATTCTCTTCAGATCAGTACATGAACAGGCCACTATAAGATCAAGCAAACAGGAATCAAACAATCAATTTCTAAATAAAGAGGAAACGCAATCCAATCCTAAAAACGAGCATCCCCAAATCATCCTATAAAAACCGATTCTTTACATCTCAGTGAGTCAGTGACCACTCTAGGATCGAACAAAAAGCAATCAAACCCTCCAATTTCAAACCAAGGGCTTGAGAAGGAAGAAGGTAACAAAAAGAAGAAAAGACACGAAATCAGAAACGTCAAGTCGGCAACAGATCGATTAGTAGGGTTGCAAAGCAAGAGAGGGGAGTGAAGACCTGGAATCCTGAAGTTTGGGGGTGGACTTCTTCTCGACGCCGAGGACAACGGTGTCGGAGCCGCGAACGCCGACGGCGGCATTACCTTTGCGAACGGCTTCGAGGGCGTACTCCACCTGGAAGAGATGGCCGTCGGGTGAGAAAACGGTGATAGCTCTGTCGTACCTAGCCATCTAGTTCTCGCTCAGGATCTGCCCTTAAGAATGGGTTAATGGAGTTTCAGGATCTGGAGGGTATCAGGGATTCGGGAGGAGACGGAGAACGCCGAGTGCTTTTGGGACTCCTCAAATAAAGCATAAACCTTCTTCGGCAACAAGAAATGTTTCGACTTTCGACTCGATGACAACGCAGTTAAACGACGTCGCACAGCTCTTCTTAGGCTTATTACTATTGTCCCCTAAGTTGAGCTTTTATATCTAATATCTAATATGTATCTAATATCTAATTCTAATACTAATACTAATACGGAGTACTAAAACCGCTGCGAATGATACACATGGCGGTCTCACATTGAAAGTGTCACATGGCAGACATTCGCTTAACCACCCTATATATATTTAAAATAAATATACTTAAAATCATTTTTATTAATAAAAATATTTTGAATTTGTTAACCAAATCATAACAACTTCTCCAAATTTACAGATTATTATTTATCCAAGATTTTTATAAGCCATAAAATAATAAATCAATATGTTACTAATAAATAAATTTCACTAAACTCCTTTGAATGATTGTCACATGAAATTTATTTTGTTAATTTTTTAAAACTTTTTTATTAGATATTTGATGATTTTATTTCACACAACTCCCTGAGATATTTGATGATTTTGTAAATAACGAATTACAAAAAATAAATATTTCATATGAATTACAAAAAATAATCTCATGGAGCTTCTTCAATAATTCTTCTTGCATCTTTGCTCTTTCAGCCTCGCTCATAGTTTCCCACTTTGCATCAGTAGCATCAAGAAACTGCATACATGATCATTATTCATCAAATCTCAATTAGTCTAAAAACTAAAAGCAACCAAAACTAAGAATTATTATAGGTACATAAGTTCATACCAGATCGAGTATGCATCCATGAGGGGCTTTTTCCCTGAATTGCTACTTGAATGTCGGAATGAAGTCCTCTCTGGTGATCCATAACAACCAAATTAACTTGAAATCCAGATCTCATAAACTCAATCAAACAGAAACGGCAGAAAATCAGTAGTAAACGTACAGTGAATTAGATCCTAGCCCTATAATTAGATCAGGTAGCCATATTATGAATGACAACGTACAGTAGCTCAATTGAGGATTTGCACTTCACGTTTTTTTTCCTAAGAAAATAAAATAAAATCATTATCGGTGACGGTTGAATATACATGGGCTTTACTAAAGCAGCTGATTCAAACATAGCAATTGATATTTATTAAAATCCAATGTTTATCTATTTACAAAACAAAAAAAATTGCAATCTCAATACAAAGATTTGATTTTACCCATAACACTAAAAAAAAGAGTATTTGTGATAGTAAATTGCAGCCTATTTACCTGCTTGAATGATTTGTTAAAATCTAATGTTTATCTATTTACAAAAAAAAAAAATTCAATCTCGAATACATGGATTTTCACGGTTGTCTCGAATATTTTTTTGGGATTTTGACTACTGAGTTACTAAACAAATATTTATCATTTCACTTTAACTATCATATTTACTCATCTATATGTACTGATAATGAAATATAGCAAGTAATTCACCTATTTTCATCCACCTACAACGACTTATATTCTTCTTTTTCCTGCGGCTTACATTCTTCTTTTTCATGCTTCATCTTCATTCATTTTCTACTTCTTCTCAACCCACTTTTAGTCTTTTACTTACTAATGTTTTTACATTTATCTATTTCATGATCGCAATCTCCATTGCTTTCCTCTTCTTGCACCTCTTGGTATCACCTTCCCTATCTTCTCATGTCTTTCAAATCACCTTCTTCATGTATTACTATGTTCGTGTTTTCATAAGTAGAATAATGCATAACAAGAATAGGAATATGAAACCAGAATGGATCTTTGAAAGTGGTACTTAGGATCTTTTAAAGATCATGTAAGCATATTTCCTTGGAGCCATCTCATTTTACATTGTTATTTTCAACAAGGATTACCTTTATACTACTTTAGATTCCTTCACATATGATAATTAAATTCACCATTTGTTCTTTTCTTTTCAGTTTAGTGTATCCTCCATCCAGAAGCAGTTTTTGATGTATACTTTTGCGAATCTTTCACATGCTTTTGTTAAGTCACTCGGCAATTATAAATTATAATGAAAAAATTCAGATTGCAATATATTTGTTAAAAGTAATTAAATCAAAGTCTCAGTGGTTTATGCCGAAAACCTTGGCCTCAAAATGGGCATTCTGCGTGCTAAGTCGCTACAAATTTCAAACCTCCTGATCGAAGGGGACAACTTACTAGTTATAAAGGCTCTTCTGACGATCTCAAGATCATCTAAGCACCCAACTAATCATCATGCGTCGTTCTTTTAGTATGGAATAATGCGGGTTAGGGGGATCATTTGAGGTGTGTAAGTGAGTCACAACTTGGTGAGGGAATTATTACCGAGTAGAGCACTTAGCCACTATAAATAAAGGCATTGGGCCTCCGGAGTTGAGAGGGATCATTTGTAAAGGTTGTTTCCTTCTTGACATTGTGACTGTTGAAGTAATCAACCTTTACAAATGATCACTCACACTACCAAAACATAAATTAGGTGGGTAACTCAGAAACAATTAGTAGTTTCAAAAGTGTTTACTTAAAAACCAGCTCAAAAGTGTTAACATAAATCCCCTAAACTAAGTCTGAATTGACAAACATAAATCTCCCAAACTAAGTCTCACTTGACAAATCCACACACAAGTCTCACTTGACAAATCCACACACAACTAGTTTCAACCTGAAAACTCAAACCGCTCCTTGCTGCGCTGGCGGCAGCTCGATCTCTGGCTCTGGCTCGCTCGGGATATCCTTGGGCAATCAGCCCAGGATGCGAGAAACTATGACTCATGGCTTGGCATGGAACTTCACTATAAGAAACAAGTTCATCACGTCCATCTCACGCACGCTGTAGGGATGAATATCCCCGTATCCTGAATTAAAATTCAATTTGACAATAATGATTATAATATTGCGATATTAAAAAGAAAATTGAGAGAAATAAAAAATAAAAAGGATTAAATGTAAAGTTGTAGTAATTATCAGTGTTGGTGAATGTCACGATGGTAAAGTAGAGAGCAATAATATACAGCTTCCAGAAATCCATATCCTAGAAGCCCTCTCCAGCAACACCTACACTCCCCATCCATATTTCAGCAGCCTTGCTCGCGCTGAAACATGCCATCATGTAGAGGTCGCATGCCATTAGATGGTATGTGTAAAGGTCGATGATGAAGTGATAAAGCGAGGTCATCCAATGACCCTCATCAACCTCATCAAGATAATCAACACGACGGGGCATCAACCTCTGGAGGTGTACATCTAACCTCCAAAGGTGATAGACCTGAGCCAAGAGAAAGAATCTCAATGGCTTGCAGAGAGACTATTGAGAAAAAAAAACTTATACGTCAACAGAATTTGTCTTATCATCTATTCAATTCTTATCTTCTTACAGTCCTTACCTGATCTCACAGAATTTGTCAAAAACTTATACGTCAACAAGGCTCCCATTTTCCAACTTCGCCTCCATAGATCAAGGTGAGTGATGAGATGGGTAGGTAGGTAGAAATGCAATTGCTTGCATTTGCTATAATAAGAAAGGAGGAACATATTGCGTGTTTCGTCGGATGCCCATGCTAACTATTTTTGGATAACAGACCTTGCCATTAGGCATTAGTCTGTTTTGGCGCCCACTTTGTAGATGTTCCTAATGCCTAACTAGCTACATAGCTTCCCTAAGTAGGCAACCGTCGTAACCAAAAGTACAGAGGACACGATTGGCACGCAAACGAGATGTAGATGGATGAAGCTCCGCTCACGGATTATAGCCAAGTGTACATACAAAGATATGCAATGAATACTAAGAGTTGGGAATCAGACTAGCTAGTATTCATAGGCAGGCAAAACTGGCCAAGAGTTTAGAACCATAAAAGCTGAATACCACACCGGGGGCCTAGTTCGTGTCACTGACATGAAGAACCGGGTCCACTATTAATCACTACGTGTGAGGGCGTGATGGAACCTAATATCAAGCCAAACATTTAGGTGAGATGCGTCGAAAAGTGGAAGGTATGACTCACAAGAAAGCTACTGTACCAAACAATATGATGCACAACTCTCTTGCTGACAAACACATGGAAAAGAAGGGTTTATTAGTTCGACTGTTCTACCCAACCTTGCTATGCTTTCCCACAGATTTCTGTACTATGACTATGATATGAATGGGGGTAGAAAACCTAACATGCCTACCCTGGTTGCCAAAATTCTTTTCAAGTTGGATACTTGGATGGATGCAACGTTAAACGAACAAGAGTAAGATAAAAGTACAGTCATAATCATAACGAAACTAAATCCAGTGAACATAAGAAGTGCTTGTCTCGGTTATCCTATAAGAAACCCAATAAAAGAGGAAGATGGGAGGAATGCCGTAAAATAAAGGGTTTATGAAAGATCATAAGAAGTGCTTGTCTCGGTTATCCTATAAGAACCTAGGAAGATGGGAGGAATGCCGTAAAATAGGGCTTAATCACTCCGAAAGGAACGTTCCAGTTGAGATACAAGCCAATTTCTATTTTTATTTTAAAAGTCCGTTAAGATTGTGAAGGAAATGTTGAGATTTAAGCCCATTTTCATTTTTATTGTATAAGTACATTGTGATTGTGAGGTAAATAACTAAGTTAAGTGTCCATTCAAATATAAGCCCATTTATTGTATAGTAATTATATTAATCATTATATACATATGTGGAGTCCATCGATACAGATGTGGAGTCAATCTCAATCTTTGGTGCAACCGGCCCACCCGTCGAACCCGGTTCTGATACCAGTTTGTTGGGGGAAGTCTTGTTGGGTCCGACCAAAAAACCCAACATATAAGCCCAACTGGGACACCATCCCAAAACCAATTGGCATTAGGTGGAGTAGTCCATCCACTTATATGTTGGGTTCAGAATTATCCCACTTACGATGTGGGATTTCACAAGTGTCCCAACAAATCCCCCTCTCACTTGTGAATCCATCACAAGTCTAGCCCGAAGTAGCCCATCCACTTATATGTTGGGTTCAGAATCACCATACTTCCGATGTGGGATTTCACAAGTGTCCCAACATGTCATATGAGATTGAGGCATTTCTTGTCCCCAACGCCCAGCACGAGGACGTCGAGGAGATGGCGAGGGTGGCTGCTGTGGCGGAGAGGGTCGACGAGAGGGCGAGGGTCGCTGCAGCGGAGAGGACTGCGAAAGAGAGCGTTACCAAAGCGCGGATGAGGAAATGTGCAAGAGTGGCCCTTCTGTTTCGCGTCTACTACCTCGTCGTCGGGTCTACGAAGCTCGCCTTCTTCCCTGACGGGCTGCCTTCACTGCCCAAGGTGGTCTTGGATTCCGTTGTTGGCCTTGTTCTGCTGGGATACTTTGCCTTGCATATTTCAACCACCCGTCGCCGCTGAAAAAACTGGTAACCAAATCCTCTTATAACTCTCTGGTTTATTACAAATTCCAAAAAACGTCGTGAACTTTATCCATTAAATAGATTAGGATCTCGTTGCCCGAGTAGTCATTTTGGTGGCGCTGTGGATTTGGGTAGATTTTTCTTTTCCTTGTCTATTGAATTTATGTCTGGTTTGCCCTCGTTCAAGGGCTTCAATTGGTGGTTTGGTTCCCTTTTCACCAATAAACAGTAGGTTATTTTGAGCAGGAGTGTTAAGCATCCATTTTTCAACTTTGCTCCCAAATGCACACAACTTTATATGATTTGGGCTTATATTTTGTCACTTATTAAGTAAGGAGGCAGAATGAATAAGGAAAAGACTCTGATGGATTGTATTCAAAAATTTTTTTGTCCCATTACTCTCTAAGATGTTAGGACCAGCTCTAATCCTAAATGGTTTTATCCTGATTGTAGGTATTGCTTTGTTTTGATCCTTATATCGGATTTGATTGGTGCATTTCCCTGGGATGCGGTCTACAAGAAGGTATGTGACTTTTTTTCTATCTTGAAAACTTGTTATGTTTTTGAGCTTTTCAACTTTCTATAATTGTTGTGAACTTCCTTTTAAGTTAATTCGTCTCCCTTGTTAAATTCTTGTACCACTTTGAATTCATGGTCGAACGTGCATTTGTAGTAATTATATTAATTAGTGGATAAATAAATGATTGTTATGTTCTTGAAAACTTGGTATGTGGCTTTTTCTTTATCTTGAAAACTTGTTATGTTCTTGAGCTTTTCTTGTTTGTCAACTCCTATGATTGTTGTGAGCATCTTTTTAAGTAAATTCATCTCCCTTATTGAGTTCTTGTACCACTTTGAATAAAGTGTCGGACTTGTGATTTGTAATGGGTCGAGGCTAAATATGAAAATGGACACTTAACTTATATGTTTATCATTTTTATTACTTTAAGAAAAAAATATGTATATAATGATTAATATAATTACTATACAATAAATGGGCTTATATTTGAATGAACACTTAACTTAGTTATTTACCTCACAATCACAATGGACTTATAAAATAAAAATGAAAATGGGCTTAAATCTCAACATTTCCTTCACAATCTTAATGGGCTTTTAAAATAAAAATAGAAATGGGCTTGTATCTCAACCGGAAAGTTCCTTTCAGAGTGATTAAGCCATATACTCTAATTTTTCCACGATTATTTTTTTTTATTCTATGGGCCCCCATAGTTAATGGGTCTGAGGCAATCGCCTCGGGTCCTGCCCGTCTTTGGTACCTTGCTTTGTCTACCAGCTATATTTGTTTCCATGATTTATGTCTCATTTTATTAGTTACATTAATTAATAGAGCTAGGTAATCACTTAAAAGTTATTATTTGACAATTTCCCTTATGAGCAAAATTTTACTTACAGAATCCAATTCTATCTTTGTAAAAATCTCATACTTTTTTATCTTATTTTATTTATTTGTTTTTTTCTCAATAGTCTCTCTACAAGCCATTGAGATTCCTTCTCTTGGCTTGTGTCTATCACCTTTGGAGGTTAGATGTACACCTGCAGAGGTTGATGCCCTGCCATGTTGATCATCCTGATGAGGTTGATGAGGGTCATTGGATGACCTCGCTCTATCACTTTATCATCGACCTTTACACATACCATTTAGTGGCATGCGGTCTCTACATGATGGCATGTTTTAGCGCGAGCAAGGTTATTGAAATATGGATGTGGAGTGTAGCTATTGCCGGAGAGGGCTTTTAGGATTTGGATTTCTGGAAGCTGTATATTATTGCTCTATACTTCACCATTGTGACATTCACCGGCACTGATAATTACTACAACTTTCCATTTAATCCTTTTCATTTTTCATTTCTCTCAAATTTTTTTTTTTTTTGAATAATCTCTCAATTTTGTTTTTAATATTACAATATTATAATCATTATTGTAAAATTGAATTTTAATTCAGGATACGAGGATATTCATCCCTACAACGTGCGTGATATGGACGTGATGAACTTGCTGCTTATAGCGAAGTTCCATGCCAAGCCAGGAGTCATAGTTTCTCGCATCCTGGCCTGGTTGCCCAAGGATATCCCGAGCCGCCGCCAGCGCAACAAGGAGTGGTTTGAGTTTTCATATTGAAACTAGTTGTGTGTGGATTTATCAAGTGAGACTTGTGTGTGGATTTGTCAAGTGAGTCTTAGTTTGGGAGATTTATGTTTGTCAATTCAGACTTAGTTCGGGGGATTTATGTTAACACTTTTGAAACTACTAATTGTTTTTGAGTTACCCACCTAATTTATGTTTTGGTAGTGTGAGTGATCATTTGTAAAGGTTGATTACTTCAACAATCACAATGTCAAGAAGGAAACAACCTTTACAAATGACCCCTCTCAACTTCGGAGGCCCAATGTCTTTATTTATAGTGGCTAAGTGCTCTACTCAGTAATAATTCCCTCACGTAGTTGTGACTCACTTACACACCTCAAACGGTCTCCCTAACCCGCATTATTCCATACTAAAAGAATGATGCAGGGTGATTAGTTGGGTGCCTAGATGATCTTGAGATCGTCAGAAGAGCCTTTATAACTAGTAAGTTGTCCTCTTCGATCAGGAGGTTTGAAATTCGTAGCGACTTAGCACGCAGAATGCCCATTTTGAGGCCAATGTTTTTGGCATAAACCACTGAGATGTTTGGACAAATGGACTGGCCAAGCGCGACAACCTCACCAACCGAGTCATGGATGACGTACCCGAATGATGATGAACCCCCCGGATAACTGATCCATCAAAATTAAGCTTATACTCCATCTGTTAATTAAAATTTGTCGTTTACTATTCATGCACGCTTTTTTAGAATGCTAAAAACTGTATAAAATATTAATATTTTTTTACATTTGTTTTTATAAACTCATACTTAATTGTAATAAGTATTAAACTATTAAAAAATATTATTAAACAAGTTAATATTTTATATAGTTTTTAACACCTAAAAAAGCTTGCGTGAATAGTAAAACGTCAAGTTTTAATTAACGGAGGGAGTAGCAATTAGTAGGTGGTTTATCCCACTTCCTAGAGCAACGGAGAGACCTGGTCGGAATAACACCAACCCTGTGGTCCGAGTGGGTTGTGCTGCCAATAGCATGATGAGAGGGAATCGTCACTACTAGAAATTTGTTATTTAACATCGGGTAATAGCCGATGTCTTTTACAAACAAAATCGATATCTATGTGGGGTTGTTAAAAGTCAAAAGTTTTTCACATCATCCAGATCCCGATGTCTTTGTATGTTATAACATCGTTTATATTTTTAAATCCGATGTCTTAGTTTTCCTATAACATCGGTTATTACCCGATGTTAAAATGTTTTGACTTTTTACATCTCCACATAGACATCGATTTTTTTAAAGACGTCGGCTATTAGCCGATGTAAAATGACATATTTGCGGTTTTTTTATTATTATTACCGTAGCCTATGCGGGATTTGAACCCGCATCTTTGTGTTTGAACGCAATGCTCTACCATTTGAGCTAATAAGCTTTAAATTAGATAAAATGTTCTTACATAATAGTAAAAAGAACATGTGAAACTTAAGAAGCAAAGAAACAAGAAAAACAAACTAATAGCAATACTTCTTGTTTATCTTGTTCATGCCAAACACTTCTCTTAAACCATGACAAAACTTTACAACAAGTAACCATCTCAAACATTTCTCCAAATCTCCAATGCATCTATCCCTATGATAAATTATGCACATACAATTTAGCTTGTTCTAACAATAAATGCATATTCCAAAAAAATCTTAAAAGCACCCATGTCAATTCAAGTGAGCTACAACCCAATAATATATACAATTAGTGAGGCAAATACATCTCCAACATTTTCCAAACTTGCAAGACCTAAATGCAACAAAATCAGGGTTGCCAATCACCTTAGCACGTGCTATTAGACTTGCACTTGTAGAAATTTGTTTCCAAAGACAAGATCTGTCAATGAAACACTAAACGAAATTAATAAAATCAAACCCTGACTATATTATTTGCAAAAATCAGAAGCCTAATTTACCTAGAATGGCTTGGAAGAACTCACAAGTGGGTCGGACGTGTGCTTGAATTTGTGAGGAAGAAAACGAACACATGATGAGCGCTCGCTTTAGGGAGAAAGAAGTGAATCTAAAACGATCTCTAGATAGAAGGAAGAAGGCGTATGAATGCACCTTCTACTACTAGAGAAAACAATAGGTACGCAAGAGCGCTTTATTGCTACAATCCAATAATACGACTTTGACACTAGTGAATGCCTTTACAAGGACGGATACTAGATTCTCATGTAAATAATATAGAAGGGTCAATGTAAACTCTTATCATGTTTTTAAAACTCTTTATCATTATTTAGTTAATGGTAAAAGGAACATCAGCAAGAAGAGACAAAAAAGACATAGGTTTTGACCTGGTGGAGAATACCAGAACTTGGAGGAACAACAAGCATGTTATGAAAAACACTGTTCGCTCTCTCCAATCAATGGAATGGCAGTTTGATGACATTGTTCGCTCTCTCCAATTAAATCAGAAGTTATATTGTATCTCCTACAACCCAACACAAGAGATAAACACGATGTCACTACAAACACAGATCAAATAAAGAGTTGTAAGAGGATGACATAAGACCGTAAATGCACCATCTCATTGCCATATGAGATGAAACAATCGTATGAATGCACTGCATCAGAAGAGAGTGAAGACAATCAAAGCAGTGCCCCCAAACATATAACTTGAGGATCCTTCAGAATCACAAAATAAAGAATCTTTAAAGGGAAGTATCACTTTATTAATTGTAACACAACTCTTCATCTCTATATAGTGAAGTCATGGTTGGTAACGGAGGGTGTGCAGTGCTTCCACTTACCGATATCAAATAGGCAATTGGTACCAAATCTTTTATTGATATAGCCTCAGCGTGGTGGGCCTTGTGGTTCTTCATAAACCAATTAGTGTTTAACCACACCAACAAAGTAACTACAAACGAAATAATTTTTCTCTATACTACAAGTACTCATTGTTGGAAACAAACAAAGAAACTGGAGGACGATCTCCCCATTACTGCTACTTCTAGTCGAGGTGGTAATTTTCGTTCTGTTTGTCCGGGCGCTCGTTTGGTTTATCATGCCGGCAATACTCGGTAATGCTCCGGGAAGTGGGACAAGCTTCCTACAAATTGTTACAAACTAAATTTCGACGGATTAGTTATGTCGGGCGGATCGGCGTCTTATGGATTTATCATCCGAGACTCTAGGGGTGTGGTGGTTGCTTAACATCGGGCCATTTGCACTAATGTCTCCGTTGTATTTGCTGAAAACCTTGGCCTCAAAATGAGTATTTTACGCGCTAAGGAAATGCGGATCTTAAACCTTCATATCGAAGGGGACAACTTACTGGTTATAAAGGCTTTACTGGGGGATTGGAAATGTCCCTGGACTATCGAGCTGCTACAATCGGATATTTTGTTAGATATTTCGTTCTTTTCTTAGGTTGCTATTCGTCATATTTTCAGGGAATCAAATGTCGTGGCTAACTATCTTGCTCGTAGTGCTCATGCATTCCCTGCCGACGATTGCTGCGAGGATGATTCAAAACTGCTTGTTCCGGACGCCGACGATTGTTGTGAGGATGATCTAGAACTGCTTGTTCTCGTCCAGAAGGATGCGCTAGGAAGAGCTTCTGTTGCGGCCGGCCCGACCTAATCTTTATTCAGCGTAAAAAAAAACAAAAATACTCCCTCCGTCTCGCAATACTTGTAGTTTTAGAGTGATAAAGTTGTATAAAAAAAAACTTGTTGTTTTAACCATAATTATTATCTTTATAGGTAATGATTGCTCTTTTTATAGGTAATAATTGCTACTTTTAAATTTTAACCTATAAAAGTAAATATATATTTTTGTTAATAAGTGTGTATAGAGCTAAAACAACAAGTATCGTGGGACGGATGGAGTGCTAGTTTTTTTTAATGAAGTAAAACAAAAGCGAGCCTGACGACTAGTGAGTGGCGACGAGCCACATCTCTCGCGAGTCTAGGACGACAAACGTCGGTGCCGGAGTCGGATTAAGTTGGCGCCAATCTCCTCGCCGTCTTCACCCTCTCGATATTGAGGAACCCCTGCCCTGTTCGCGCCCCCTTCAGGATTTGTGGTTTGTTTCTTGCCCTCTTTTCTGGTTATTTCTCGCCTGGATATGTGATGGGATCATGGGATTGTGTTTGATTTCGTCTGTTTATTCAAGAATCTAAGATGCGTCTATTTGGAATTTTGCAAATATGCTTTATGGAGCTTTTAATTCTTCTTGTGCTATAGTGGTTGATTGGGGATTGGAAATTTCTGTTTCAAGGGTAGAAATTAGGGTTACGGATGGGTTTTTTACTTCAGTCGGGTTCTTTTGTGGTTTTCATCTTTGATTAATTCTGAAATTGGGTCAATTTTGAGAAGTAATTGAAGCTAGCTCTGAAGTTTCAGCATTTGAATCAGAGTTAGAGTTTTTCTTCCATTTCAGAAAGATGTAGAATTCAACTTCATTTTTTTTATTTGGATTAAATGATTATCTTGATCACTTTGTATGTACATACTGTGAGGATCATTCATTCTAGGCCTGATATACGAGCCTACAAGCTCGAGTACTGGATGTTCAAGCTCGGCTCGTTAAGGATGTAGAAATCAACTTCATTTTTTTTATTTGGATTAAATGATTATCTTGATCACATTGTATGTACATAGTGTGAAGATCATTCATTGATTTCATTCCATAATTTTGTAACTTTTGTTTTATATTATTTTTATGAATGAATTAAATATTTTAATAAGTTTGAAATATTGGTTAAGAGGTGTTTATAGGTTGTGTTTATAGCTAATCTTAGCTCATGAATGAGTAACTTTTGATATATATCTGATTGCAGGACGTGTTTTATACTTTTGGAATATGAAGATTGTGTGTTTAAAGCTGTGAAATGTTTATTGTTTTCACCCTTGTGATTTTGACTTCTAGCAAGAGCAAAGCATTTCATTGGTTTTGCTACTGCCTGTTTCTAAATTAATGAGCCAAACTGATTTCAACTGATACCTGTCTTTTTGTTAGGTTTGGTTTTGTGATCAGCATGAGTTTCTTCTCATGCATTCCGTGTAAATGGTGTATTTTTAAATACAATAGAGCCCGTTTACTTGCCAATGATATTCATTTGAATGCTATTGTCCACTTTTCTTATGTTATTTTATCTTGAATATACAAGATAGGCATATGTTGTGCATTCTAACATTCAGTTTCATGCTCTATGATGATTAACATTTGTGTGTTCTTATACATAATATTCTGATTTGAAACATGTGTTACTTTTCCCCATTTTGTTTGCTTTGTTGTTTGTAGACGTGCCTGGTTTTATAATTGTTCTGTCTAATCAATTAGGGAATTTGATCCTTCACATATATAAGCTTTATTACTTAAAAACCTTCCTGATGGTTTATATATAGTGTTGCTCATATGCTCCTTTTCTTGAAATGGATATTGTTATATCAGAAATGTTGGCTATGGAAGGTAACATGTTGTTTCGTGTGTCTACTTCCTTGCCTGGTCTGTTTATTCTCTCCTTTTAAAATGGAACTTAATTTTATGATACAGTTAAGGAAGGTAGAAATGATGGTGGACATGGTGGAGGGCGTGGTGGTGAAGGTGGATTTGGGCAGGGTGGGCGTGGTGGTCCAGGTGGATTTAATCGAGAGCCGTACAACATTGAAAACACTGCAATGATAATGTAGTTCCTTACAAACCTTCTGAGGACAGAGAACATCACCCATACCCTGGGGCACGTGGTGGTTACTATGGAGGAAGACGTGGTGGCTTCAGCAATGGTGAAGTTGGGTAAGGTGAAAGACCTAGGACTCTAGGAGAACATATGATCGTCACAGTGGCACTGGGCACGGGTTGACATCTATGTCATATTATTATAATTCATTCCCGATAATCATGTTCTATCATATTATTTTTCTGTATTATTAAATGCTGACTAGCATCTGTAATATTTAGGACGGAGCATAAACGGGATGGTTTTGGTCGTGGCAACTGGGGCTCGCCTACAGATGAGATTCCTCAGTTAGTGTCAATTATGTTTGTTGCATGGAATGTTTTTTTAAAGATTTATTAGTTTTTTTGCTCTTACTATGATTCTACTGATGACAATTTAGGGAGACTGAAGAGCCTACAACACAGAATGAGGTAGATGTTGCTATTGAGAAGCAACAGAATGTGGAAGAAAATGTTGATGCAAACAAGGAGAATCCTGCAAATGAGTCTGAGGAGAAGGAACCGGAAGAGTTGGTAATATACTATCTGTTTTTTTTTCAAAGATTTAATTTTTTTTGCATGCATCTTTATCTTATCATATGAATTTAAATGAAATATTTGTGCTGAATTAATGGACCAAGTGACTAATTGGAACAAGACTACACATGTCTTTCAGTAGAGGAGCTCATTATATATTAAGAGTATTAATCAATCATGAATTTAAGAGATAGCTCTGTAGTCTGTACTGAATTAATGGATCAGCTTGAAGGGCCTCAAAACAATTTGGACATTTCAGTTTCTCCTTTATGAATTTCCGGTGGAATGTTAGATGGGCATTTTTGAAATGAGATTACATTGCCTTCTGGTAGAGGAGCTCATTTTGATCATATATACAAGGGAATGCATCCTAGAATTTAACAGGGTTGAGGTTGATTGTGGCTTCATCCCTCAAAGCCCCAGATGTGGCTTTCCATATAGAAAAGGTTTAGAAGAGTAAAAATAGTTAGTTTGGACAAAGATACTCCGGGGTTGTTCCTAATGACATGAAATATTACACGCTGAATGCCAATCACTTGCTTTTATAATTAAATGACTTCTCGCAAACTTCATGATAAATTTAGAGTAAAAATCCATTGCAAAAAAAGACACTCAAGGAAACAAAATAAAGAAGCAAAGCAGAAAGCATGTTTCTGGGACACAAGAAAAGCGTTCAACTTGCAATAAGACAGTACATCCCATAGAAAAGGTACGGGCTTCAACACAAAATGCTATATGCAATCCATCTGAATCTCTTCTTGTGTAAATGTACATGACTATCACCGACTAAATGTGTTAAGTAATTATTTGTTTGCCCAAAGCTTGATGTCAATACTTTATTTGACGAAACCTGGTGCCATGTTATCAAATGCATTCAACAAGCTCGGTTTCTTTATGTGGTTATAAATTGAAGGTCATAACTCGAGGTCTTTATGTGGTAAACTAAAGATCAGAGCTCTTTGAAATCTGGAATCTGAAAATGGTTAGGGAGAGTGTTCTCTTTCATCTTAGCAAGGCATACTCTATCGAAACCTTGAGTTGTCGGAAGTTATTCTATCCTATATCATTCCTCTTCTCTTTCATTGTGAAATAACTTCATTGTGTCTTGGATCTACCAGATTCTGTATTTTTTCTGCTTGTGTCTTGTTTTTCCCTTGGGTGTCTTTCTATTTTCTCGTGAAGGAACGAATCTGCTGTGGATTTGCTTGTGTTACGTTCCCCCTTTTGATTAATTTTGTGCTAAATTACCTATACAAAGGGTCTGGACAATTTTTTTTTGTTTGCCCTTCTTAAAGAGAAGCTTGTGGATTTTGCTAACTTAATACTTAGTAGACCTGTGCATGTTCGGTGTCACTTCCCTTACACTTGCCTATTATGTTAATAATGACCCATGAAGTTGTAGTAAAATTATAGTTTTGTAACAATTATACCTACTAAGTGTGTTCAATATTGGAAAACTCTCCTCTCATTTTGTTTCTTTCTTTGTTTTTCGTTATGTCTCTACATCAATTCTTAGACCATTTATTTCTTGTCATTGCAGAGTATGAAGATGATTTATCATTTGCAGGTGATGTTGAGATGAATAAGGTACAGTAACCTTTACAACTTCACACTATATCAGATGCTTTTTTATCTGTGTTTTTAATCTTTTACTTGGCAATATTGTAATGCTTAATTACCCACTCTCAATGGAGCATTGGAGTTATAACGTATATTTTGCTAGATAATAACTCAATTATCATAGTTCTCGCTCTGGATCTGCCCTTAAGAATGGGTTAATGGAGTTTCAGGATCTGGAGGGTGCGTATCAGGGATTTGGGAGGAGACAGAGAACGCCGAGTGCTTTTGGGACTCCTCAAATAAAGCATAAAACCTTCTTCGGCAACAAGAAATGTTTCGGCTTTTTTTTAATGAACCAAATAAGATTTGAGCTTTTTCAAGTTGAGCTTATGCTATTCGGCTAATAGAGCAATCATATTTACTGTTGGTATACTAATACAAGAAATTTTGTAAATTCCATTTATAAAATTTAGGTATTTGAGCTTAAGCCAAGTCGAGGCTCAATTTGAATTGAATTTCAAAATATTCTTAAAACTTGACTTTTTTTTTTTCAATACAAGGTAAGAATTTGAGTGGACCCAACACCCAATCGTGTCTTTACGGACCAGGACAATAAAATCTTAATGTCAAGTGAGAGCTCCAAAGTTCAATGTATACCTACCAATTCCGCAACTCAATTCACTAGGTAGTTTTGATTTTCAAAGTGAATAGAAAGAGAAATCAAGTAAAAATAAGAATCTGTGGAGAATTACAAGTGAATAAACTACAAAGAGTGGGTCAAGTAAAAGATGAAAGATTGAAATATAAGGACTATGCAATACACCCTTCTTTTTCCTTTCCGTTTCAATGGAAGTTGTAAGCTTTATTGTAAACGTTTATGTAATATAGTAGTACTCCCTATGTTACTAGACAAAGATAAGTCACATAGTGATTTGCTGCAATGACAATAAATGCATTACACTCAAAAAGTAACTGATATGATGCTACAAAGACCTACAACATTACATTTAAGTATTTAACACATCACCAAAAAAAAAACATAAGCTCACTGTTTCCTACTCTTTCATCTGTGTAAACATCAACTACTTTGAACTGCGAATCCGGACCCCATATCAAAAGCTTGGCAGAGGATATCACTATGCCCTCCATAACAGCATCAACAAGTTTGAACTAGAGGTCAAAAAGGCGAACGGTGAAACACACAACCCTGTATTTTGGAGCCAGTCCGGGACTGCTGGCGGTCTCTCTTAGCTATCCTTTTTAGCTTTGGTCTCAGAGGTGCTCTTAGCAGCTCTTGCAAGAGCCGTGGGTTTAATCACACTTTTCGGGTTGATAGCCTTTGTTATCTTGAACACCGCCCACGCGGTTCCAACTACATGCCCAGCTGCTCCCAGCCCTTCATTCGTTGCCTTCGCAGCATGCTCACCATACCTGTGTTCAAATGTGGGTAATGTTCATTATTCACAATGCCAATATATGATGATTATTTGATTGTGCAACATTTTTCGTCGCAAGGTGTGAGCTTTACCTGTCGGATACAAGCTCTGTGGTAACAACAGAAGAAGTCGACAGAACATTCTTTCCAGCTACCTCTACAGCATCCCAAACCTTATCTGTTCATATGGCAAGGTGAAACTGTATTAGTCATTAGACAAAAATGGTAGAAAGACAATGGAGGAACACAAATAGAGGCAGAGAACATACTGAAGCCATCGAGGGTGGCAAGCACGATTTCTCCGGGAGGCATGCTGAAGAACTTCCTCCCAACTTTGGAGTTGACAATCGCACCTGTTACATATCCAGTGACCTTCACCACCCCAGACAGGATCCCCGTCGCAAGGTCCTCTGTCTTCTTTGTTATCTTCTTAACACTGATGCAAAACATTCATTATCAATCTGTCATCGTTCTCAACTAAATAAACTAACACAGAACCAAAAGCCAGACAAAGCAATGGCCATTTTAAATCAGCAATTGACTATATTGTCCAAGGATGACTAGTACTACTTAATCTACTTCTACCAACTGGTTTGGCTACACTAAGCCCCGTTTGATATTATTGATAGCTTGATATCGGCATTCATGGCTACCATCAACAAACATTCATTATCCCAAATCCCAATTTAGATAACAAAAACTGAACTTGAACTGCAATTAACGGCAATGTTGAAGTTGCAAATCAAACGGGATATATACAATAAAGAACCAACCTTTGGATCCTCCTCATAGCCTCGGGGCTAACCTGGGAGACCTCCTTCTTGTCCATCTTCTTCCTCAGAAACTCATTCCCCCATTTCAGCCTCTCCACTGTCATATCGCCACACCACAGTATCCCCATCACAACCTTCCCAGATCCCGCAGCGATCGCCCTAGCTGCCTTGCTACTGTAATCCTCCACGTTCGGCGCCACTGTAGTCCAGTAAGCCGCCGCGCTCTCCTCCACTTCAATTTTCCTCTCCTCCATGTCTGCGGGAGTGATCTCCTCCGACATCCTCCACCACCGCTCCGCCGCCTCCACCTTCTCCTCCGAGAAGCTGCTGTACTCCGCCAGAATCCGGTCGAATTCGGTAAGTACCTGCTCCTGCCCCTTTGCTGGGACGGTCAATCCGTAATTGAGCATGGAATCAGGGGTGGTTTCGGAGTCGGATGGGACTCTGAGGGAGAAGAAGTAGTGGGAAGCATCGAGCTTGACGGAAGGTTCGTCCTTGGCGAGGGGCCACTGTATCTGATCGCCGATTCGAGCTAGCACGGCCAAGATGGTGCCGTTTTGGATGAGGCGGAAGAGTTCTAGGTCGCCGTAGGCGAGCTCCACGCTCTGTGTCTTGTCGATGAGGTGGACGACGGCGCCGGGGACGCGGAGGAGGAGCTCCTCCGATGAAGACGTCGGCGGGGAAGACGGGGCATCTAATTGTGATGGGAGATCATCCATTGTGGGGTAAAGAGAGGAGGAATTGGGGGTTTTGGAGGGGTCAGAAGACATGATTGAATTGAAAGTTCGAATCTTTGCTTTGCTACAGCTTACAGAGAGAAAGTGATTGAATTTGATCAAGTTTAGCGAGGGAAGACGAAAGAAACAGGATTGGATTTGGGGTATTTATGGAAAACAAACTTACAGGCGAAGGAAAATGGGAGGGCGCGTTGAACTCGCGGGAACACGTGTTGCGAGCGGAAGGAAGGTGACACCTTCTGCATTTCGTGATCCCGCGCTTCTGTGAGAAGACACGTTCCAAATTGCGTTGAGGGGACCGAAAACCCCTTTCTTCCATGCTCCGTTTCCTTCCCCAACTGAACAACAACGGAAGGGACCTCCGACATCGATTCGAAAAACCTAAAAAATTTACTCTTTTTTTACCGTCCTTTTCTTATCCCGATTGAGAGATCACCCCCGGTAATCAAATAGATAACCAATTATATTTCCTTTCAAATCGTCCAGTTACTGTGATTAATCAGATCGGATCAGTAGATGACTGTTTATGATGATAAGGATAAGAGGACTTGGGTTAACAGAAATTCAGGGGCATACCTCCAAATGTGCCTACAATTACATCAACCCAGTTTCCTGTGTACTTGTGATCTTCCTTCCACACTGCATCCTCCCGTGACCAAGTATTTGTTTTGTGAACTAGCCTAGCTCTTCAATTTGTGGTTCCCACCCCCCACACAAATTGTCTCAACTGCCTCAAATCTCAATCATGCATTCAAGATGACAAATGCCTGTCTGTCTACATGACAACCTACCATGTTGTTGCCCCATATTCAACTTGTTTAGGCAGATGGCAAATCACTCATGACTAACACTTGGATTTAGCTTTACCAAACTTATGCAACTAACTGAGTTTCCTCACATGACGGAGCTCAAAACTTGCTGGCTTACATTATACATGTTGGATCACTACAAAGGCTGCACCAAAGTACTGAAGCAGAAGCAGTGTCTAAAATAGCTCCAAATCAGACAGCAACTACAATGTATATTTATATCTTATGCCTTTGTTCTCCTCCTTCCACCTTCATTCATCCCGAGTGGAAAACAAAGGCTAAACAACAAAAGATGCAACAAACATCAAACTATATAAGAGAAAACAAGAACCAAACCAGGCCAAAAAAGAAAGCAAGAAAATGAAACATCTATGTAAAACCAAGCAAAAAAAAGCTTATAGAGATGATAGTCCCAAACAAGGGTACTTAACATCCAAAAACTACCCATCTCTAGCAATCACCCAACCCTATTTATTCATCTCCCTTTCTCCATTACCAACACTCCAAAATACAAACTTGCTCTTGTGGCTGCAAACTGCAAAAGCTACAACAATCAAACCAACATTGTAGCCCCTCATTTACAAGCACTAACCCAGTCTACCCTTAATTCAATTGCACATTTGATCACATTGGATCCGACTGCGTAACCACAATCGGACTCCTTACCACATGCTTCCCATCCGACCAAGTAAACGATCCGAACAATGCCCCCGAATCTCCCATGGAGACTCGTTTACTATCTGCCATGACAGTCACTATGAACCTAGCTCTCTTCACTTTCTCATTGAACACCAAAACCTTTGGCCTCACCACCACCATCACTCCCCTGCCGGGCGCCTCAACCTTCACTTTGTACACTGAATTCGCATCCCCTACGTTCGTCACTGTCCTTATAAACGTCCTGTTCATCACCCCAAGCCCATTTGTCGGAAACAACACCGCCACTGTTGGGTAGTTCAGATTCTCCGGCATTGCCCTCTTCATCGAGCAGGTGGCCGGAGTCCTCGTGATCACTTGAATAGTCTTCGGACCGTACCCAATTGAGCACAGAAAGCTCACATAATCGTCGCCATTAAGGTCATAAACCAAACCCGGGTCCATTGCGAGGTCGAGGTTCAGGTGCCCTGACCCGTAATCATAGACGGTGGATGGTTTGCCCGTGGCCTCGTCAATCATCGACGGCTGCAGCTTGTTGTCGATGAGCCTAGCGGTAGTCATTAGAGCCGACTTGATCATAGCAGGCGACCAAGAGGGTTGTGCTGACTTGAGCAATGCCGCGGCGCCGCTGACGTGTGGGGCGGCCATCGAGGTGCCTGAGAGGATGTTGAATTCCGTTTTCCGATCATCAACATCGAGGCCGGTGGGTCCAACGGCGTCCGTCCACGCCGCCAGGATGTTAACCCCAGGAGCTATGAGGTCCGGCTTGAGAATCTCCGGGTTGAGCCCATTGGGCCCCCTGCCTGAAAAAGAGGCAACTACCGGTGCCGGCTTAACTCCGATGACAGTTCCTCTGAATACAATGGTGGCTGATGAGGATTTGGAGGAAGAGACGTAGGATTTGATAAGATCGGCCTCGTTGGCTCCGACTGCGCATGCAGGAATGAGGTGGGCGTCGGCGACTAGGCCTTCGCCGTTGGTGGCGCCGTTTGCGAGGATCATCCCGACGCCGCCGGCCTTCTTCACCACCAGTCCCTTGGAAACCCTAGGATTGCTTCCGCGGTCGCAAATTACGATCTTTCCCTTGACCTCCGCCGGATCTAGAGAGTTCTCCATACACAATGATGTCGCCAAAGCTCCTGAATTTCCAGGGTACACAACCGGGAACGTTTTTCCGGCGGGGAGAGGCTCCCCGGCGTAGAGTGAAGCTCCGGTGAATTTCCTTCCGTCACCAAGTACGACATCGGCGGGGAATCTCCGGTCGATGGTGCTGGCACCGACGGTGGTTAGCCAGGGGGCGAGGTTAGTCACTGACATCTCATTTGGCCCGTCGTTGCCGGCGGACGAAGCTACAAAAACACCCCTTGCGACGGCGCCGTAGGACCCAATTGCGATGGGGTCGAGATAGTATGGCGTGGAGATACCGTCGCCGCCGCCGATTGAGATGGAAATGACATCGACGCCATCAACCACAGCGGCGTCGAAGGCGGCGAGGATGTCGGAGTCGAAGCAACCGGCGTTCCGCCAGCAAACCTTGTAAATCGCAAGCCGCGATTTAGGTGCCACCCCCTTTGCTATCCCGGGAGCGTAACCGCCCATGCTCGCCTTGTACGCATACCGCCCCGCCGCGGTCGACGACGTGTGGGTGCCGTGGCCGTCGGCGTCTCTGGGAGACTTGAACTCAACCGTCTGGTTAATGGCTCCGCCGCCGATGCCCGGAAACGCCGATTCGTGCCCCTTATTGAAGAATCTAGCTCCGACGATTTTCCTGTTGCAGTTCGCGGCGGTGAATCTATCGCCGGCCTGGCAAATCCCCTTCCAGCGAGAGGGGACAGGGCCGAGATTCCTGTCGGAAAAGCTCCTCCGTTCGGGCCAGATCCCGGTGTCGAAGATGCCGATGATGACATCGGAACCGTAATCGGACTCCGACCATAGCCCACGCTGGATTCGGAGGCCGAGGAACTGCGGGGAGCGGGTGGTGTGGAGCTCGCGGCGGCGGTCGGGGAGGACGGCGAGGACGGAGGGGTGGCGCTGGAGGGCGGAGGCCTGGTCGGGGGTGAGGGAAGCGGAGAAGCCGTGGAAGACGGTGTGGTAGGTGTGGAGAATGAGGGAGGGGTCGGAGACGAGCTCGGAGGAGTACCAGTGGGAGTCGGTGGGGAAAACAGAGGGCTTGGAGAGGCTGTCGACGCGGACGATGTAGGTCTTCTTGGGAGGGGCGTCGACGGAGAGGACGGGGGAGGTGAGGAGCACGGGAAGGGATAGGAGGAGGAGAAGCAGGGGATAATTGCTCATGGAGAGAGGAACCGCCATGGGAGAGTGGAGGAGGAGAGTGGGGAGTGGGGTTTGGGAACTGTCAGTGGGAATCAGCGATGAAGAGAAAGAGATGAGCTTGTTATTCGGTTTATTTGGAATTTAATTTTTGGGGGGTAAATTTCACAAATCCCCCTCAATTAGAGGCCTTTTAATTAAACCACCCATAAAACAAAAGTGATTATTTTCTGCCCAAAAATGCCCTGTTATGGGCGTTTTTGTGTAAATAACCCTTTTTATGGGTGGTTTAGTATAAAACATGTATTTTGGCTGCGGTTTGTAAAATAAAATCTATGGTAGATTGGGAGATGCTTTAAATGGCAAAGCAAAAAGGCCATAGACCGATAGACATACTCGTTGACCAAAACCCTTTAAAAAAAAAAACCTTGAAGCGATAAATCCGACCTCACTCTTAAGTATAATTGCTCAGTCTATCTATTGTATCCAAGTTATTGCTGGACAGAAATGGCCGAGTTTATTACTTTAACCCAATTAAAATGATCAATAATCGTACACATTACAATTTAATTTACATTGAGTTTGATATATTTGTTGAAATCTTTGCCAAAAACATCTACTTAAATCAATAACAAAGAGGTGAATGAGATAATGGAATTGAGAGCTCATGTGTATTTAACAAATATTCATCCAAGTAAGTGTTTTATGGCGAGGGGGACGATTTTGGGGAGGTTTGGATCAATTTTGTAATCATTGTTATTTTTTTATTTTTTTAAAAAAGAACTTTTTTTACAATTTCTTTAAATTTGATATGTTAGTAAATTTTCGACTTGTTGTTTAAAGTATTATGAAAAATTGGTGGATAATCTGTTGACTCTTGCATGAAAATGGGTAGATTTATTTGTATTACTAGTTTGAGCGCGCAGTAGATTTGTGATAGAAATTTAAAAGCTATTCGCGAGTCCATAATCAAACATGTCCATAGTTTCTTCTTCGAGTTTTCTACTATGCAGTTTGACAGTATATTTCTCATTTGTTTTTGGTTTGTTTGTTAATTTGTCCTAAGTTGCTGATTAGGTAATACATTTTTATAGGAATAGGAATAGGAAAGAGGGTGGTGAAACTGAATAAACTGTTAACGTACGTACGAAATTTGTTATAGGAAAAAAAGGTGGGGGTGTGGCGACTGACCAAGATAAGATATGATTGTCGTTTAACTTGAGATTTTGGGGGGAAATTGCAATAAAGGGCATTCACTTGTGCTTATTTTCAGGTAGGGCCTTCCGCCTTCCCCAAATAAAATAAAATAATAAGTGTGACATAACATAAATGAGTGTCATGTGGCTTTCATGATGAATGATCATACCATTAACGTACATCAATCAATTGGAGAGGGAGAGGTGGACTCTGTAGATCGATGGTGGTGAAGGCCGCCTCAGATCATGTAAGTTAAGCATCTCATTCTCAATGTGCATTGCATGCAGTTTTTATTTTTAATTTCTAACACACAATATATACATGTAATACAGTTGTATATCCTTCAATTTCAATATGCCTCCTATCAAGTATCAAGTATCAATTCAATTTTTCTGTTCAAAATAAAAAGCCATAAGTTTGACTCAAATGGATATGAATTACAGTCGTTTTTTCAGAAATGCACCCGTACCGAACCGTGCATGTATATATCAAGCCATTAATAATTGGGATCTTCGTTCCAACAGAGCTCCATCTCAAAATTAATCTTCAAAACCTGACACTTGACCATCCCACACAAACTAGCCTCAGCCTGTTCGTGGATCACAATAGTTTAGCATTCATTTTGTGTTTTCAAAAAATTAAAAAGAGGGGACGAAGAAGAAAACAATATAGACCGTTCTTCACCAAAAAAAAAACAATATAGAGCGTTGGATGGGGAAAGGGAGATGGGCAACCCAAGGTCCACCCCACCCCCATAGAGTCATAGTCTCATAGACCATACGTGGAAAGAAGATATATACTCCCGATAATAGATGCCACATTACACATTACCTTACCACATCCATAATCAATTGTTGAGATTTGAATGATTATTCCTTTTTTTCCCTTTATAGTACTGTATTCAATTAGGTAGTGTTTTTTTTTTTTTTCCGAAGAGGTAAAGTTTCGGTTGGATGAATCCTAACCAATAGCATCCCGACGGATGAGATCATTGAGATCAGTATTGAAAGTCAAGGCCGCCCCATTAACAGAGCGGCCAAGGTGTGCGACCTTGTCAGCCGTCCTGTTACCCTCACGGGGCACATGCGAGTAAACCACGGTTTGGACTGTAGCTAATTGGCGTTTAATATCTCCCATTAATAGTTCAATCTCCCAAGGGCAAGAGCTGTTGAATCTGAGGTTGTCAATAATCATTTTAGAGTCCCCCTCAACAACAAGTTTGTCGTGGTTAAGTTGTTTAGCCGCTAGAAGTCCTATTTGTAGGGCCTTGGTTTCGACCTGGAGGGGCGAAAGTTTCCCTAACTGTGTTGCCCCAAGCTTGATTACCCAGCCCTCATGATTTCTGATTACGTACCCTGCTGTCGATATTCCCGACCCATTAGTAGCCCCGTCAAAGTTTAATTTCAGAAAATTTCTCTCCGGTTTTCGCCATTTTACATTTTTCCTGCTAATAGCCTTTCTCTGTTTGTTTTGTTGTGTATTCATATGGTCAGATCCTGTCTCGTCTTTCGTACATGCCCGTTTCCATTGTTCTTTGATGTTGTATATGAACTGCTGAATGTCCCCTTGAGTCGGCACTCCCTTTTCCTGGAAGGTTATTTGGTTCCTAAAGAACCATAGTGTCCACCATTTGACTGCAATATCCCTTTTTTCCTCCGCATTCAAATGTTTTCCAACTAGTTTCATTATACTGCAACCATTCCACCTGCTGTTTGTTTCTTGCCTAATCAAGGTTCGTAGCTTTTGACTCGTTAGCCCATTCTTTTTAGCAAACTGACACTCTATTAGGAGGTGTTGGTCGTCCTCACAGAGTCCGTCACATAGCACGCATTGGTTAGGGATTGGGGTTCCTCTTTTGCTCAATCTGTCTTTAGTCGGTAGCCCATTCTGTGCTATTTTCCACAAGAAGTTTTTAATTTTTGGTAAGATATTCACCTTCCATATCCAGCTATTCTGATCGTCTGAAATATCTTCTGTGTTCGTTATTAATTTGATTGCACTTGATGTTGTAAACCAACCATGTTTATCTGGCCACCAATATAGCCTGTCAGGCATCGGCTCCACAGGTAGCGGTATATCCATTATAGTTTGGACAGTGTTTATGTCTAGCACGCTTAAAAGCTTGATTTTATCCCATTGTCCATTCGAGAGGAATTCACTTACAGTTGTGTCTTTGTCCAACACCGCCGTTCCGACCTGATTGCTGCTTAGAACAGTTTTGTTTATCCATCTGTCTGACCAGAACCTGACCGTTTCCCCATTCCCAATCGACCATATTAGTCCTGATTTAAACTTGTCAATTAACGTAATAGCTTTCCTCCATTGCCAGGATGCATTTTTAACGTTTTCATAATGAAGAATGTCTGAATTCTTTAGATATTTGTGCTTTATTATCTGTACCCATATATTGTCCGGTTCTGCAAGTGTTTTCCATAATAATTTCATCTGTAATGCTTCATTCATTGATTCAGACTTTCTAATACCTAATCCACCCTTGCATTTTGGTTTACATATTCTGTCCCAGCTTATAAGTGGTTTATATTGAAGGTCCTTATTCCAAAAGAAAGTTCGATTTATCTGGTCTAGTTGCTTGTGAATCGAAGTAGGGAGTGTGAAGCTCTGCATCGCAAATAACGGCTTCGCTGCTAGGTTCGCATTAATCAAGACGGTTCGCCCTTGCTGCGAGATGGAGTTTGCTTTCCATTTTGTTAGTTGGTTTCTGGTCTTTATTACTATATCTTCAAAAGTTTTATTGTTAACCTTTCCGCTGATAATTGGGCATCCAAGATATTTTTCCATTGCCCTCGTATGGGGAGCTTGGAGAGAGTTTTGTAACAGTTGTATTCTTGCCCCCGGTACGCCCTTCGTAGTTTGGAAAGAAGATTTATGGTAGTTGACTTTTTGGCCAGACAGCTGACAATACTCATCTACTATTTTCCTAACTTTTTGACTAGCCTCTAGTGAAGCTTTTGAGAAAATGATGATATCGTCTGCGAACGCCAGAAAGGGTATGGAGGGTCCCCCCTACCAAATTTAAAGCCTATCTTACTCATTGGTTGTGTTGTTTCTTGCTGTAGTCTTCTTCCTAATACTTCCGCTCCGAGGATAAACAGAAATGGGGAAATAGGATCTCCCTGTCTCACCCCCCTTGTTGGTAGAAACACATCTGTCGGTGAGTTGTTTACTAACACGGAGAAAGATGTTGTTGAGATACATTCTCGGATCCAGCTTATGAATGTTGGGTGGAATCCGAATCTTTTCATTACCTCCCATGAGAAATCCCAGTTTACCCTGTCATAAGCTTTTTCCATATCCAATTTTATAGCCACCCATCCCTCAATCCCCGTGCGTGTCTTGAAAGAGTGGAAGATTTCGTGTGCTATAAGTATATTATCCTGAATGGCCCTGTCTGCCACAAAGGCCCCTTGGAGTGGGTTGATTAATTTACTAAGGACCTTTTTTAGCCGTTCCGTCAAAATTTTCGAAATAACTTTGTATATGGTGGAGCATAGACTTATCGGCCTATAATGGTTTGTCGTGGTTGGGTTATCAGTTTTTTGCAAAAGAGTAATGAAAGTGTGATTTACTTGTCGAAGCATTTTCCCAGACATAAAAAAGTTCTTTATAGCCCGTGTTACTGATGGGCCCACTATATCCCAAAAATGTTTATAGAATTCTGCTGTAAATCCGTCTGGTCCGGGTGATTTGTTCCTCCCTAGGTTGAACACTGCGTTTTTAACTTCACAATTTGAAACTGCACTAGTAGAGAAAGCCGGTTTTACCTCGGTTCCGTTTGTAAGCTTTACCACGGTTCTGAACCGAGGTAAAAGTGGCTATGGTAAATTTGTCCACCCGTGGTAAATCTATCCATAGGTGTAGGCTTTGTGAACCGTGGTAAATGTGTCAACCGTGGTAAATTGGTCGTGTGGTAATTGCTTTGAAGCGTGGTAAATGTGTCAACCGTGGTAAATAGGTCGTGTGGTAATTGCTTTGAACCGTGGTAAATGTGTCAACCGTGGTAAATAGGTCGTGTGGTAATTTTTACCTGATTATTATAGTAGCCTATGCGGGATTTGAACCCACATCTTTGTGTATAAACACACCGCTCTACCATTTGAGCTAATAGGCTTAAATAAAATAATAGTATAATTTTCTACCTTGCAAGAGCTAAACTAATTAGAAAAACTGAAAGAACATTTTCATCAACTGCAATTGAAAACTAGATTCCGTATGAAATAAAGTGAAACTCCAAATCTATTGATTCTTAGAAAATTGGTAAGGGGCACAAATATGAAAATTAAATACTACTGGTAAACACGAGCTAGCTATATCCAACCCCCTATACCATGCCCTCCAAACATTAGAGCTGCAATATCACGAAATGCCCCTCAATTTCCATTTTATTTTCCTTTCAAAGATTGAAAGTGCTCCAAATTTCAATATCAACTAAGTTACCAAACTAAAAAGCAGCAAACAAACATGATGGAATTCCCATATGAATTTTTTTTGAATTTGTTGGTCCTTTATCTTAAAAGTTGGTTTAAGAAACATGCCTAATGAAACTAATGCATGGTACACCATGAATACATGAAGACATTCTTAGGCTCAAACAAACTTACATGGTGTCCCACTGATGTAACAGTATGACTAGAAAGGGGAAAAGGAGCTTCAGTGTTTGACTAGGTAGCATCAGTTGGGTCCAACCAGCCATTTCATTCTCTTCCTTAACCAGCACAAACAAAGTGAAATTAAACAGTGAATGTGTCAAAACCACTCAAAACAGAATTAACAATTAAATACTATATATGCCATGAGATTCATTTGCTTTTAAGTTCTAACAGTATTGATAAACATATAGTGTGCTTTGTGATTTAGGTTCTGCATAGTAGTGAAATCATTCAAACTCAAGAGAATGAAATATAACAGAAAAAAGAATCAAGGATCCACGGTCGTGCTTCAGATAAGCATATAAGTACAACAGAATCACAGATGCAGTAATAGAAACAGAAAGAGAGAAGCAAGGACTATGTGACACATACAACATGCATCAGAAAAGGCCTATTATTGCTTGTATCGGTACTGATGAAGATAAAAAAAACGGCTTGGTGCTTCACAGAGCATAGCAGTAGAGTAGAATCATTAAAATTGCTTGTGCATGGAACAGAGCAGTAAAAAAAATTAGGGCCCAGACGTGGTTATGATGATAAACTAGCTTATGAGATGAGCACGAGTCCACAACAGTTGTATTAAATATTGAAAGCAAGATGAGAGCAAGGTATGAAATCAACGAAGCAAACATTCAGAATCGGCTAGTGGCTACCAAAAAAAAAAGATTATAGAGATACAACACCTTCTGACTACCAAAGTATTTATACTTAAGAGGAAGCACAAATAAAGATATAAAAGGGGATAGCTGAATTTTTTTTTTTTTACGATGCAGGGAATTGAAGACACTGTCAATGCAGATAAATGAGATCAATATGCATACAGTTTACCAACAAAAAAATCTGAATCAAAATAGAAAGTACGTTGATAGAAATTTGCTTCGTCAAAATAAATCTGATTGTAGACTGCCACTTAATCAACCATGAATTCCAAATATATGCCATAAAGCAGCCACTCAAACCTTGATCTAGATTCATCATCGTCTGAAAATAGGAAAAGGCCATACATCCAAAATTATGATAAAACTTTTCTAAAGCATATTATTTGATGCTTGAAAACAGCTCTATCATAAATCCCTATAAATTAATTCTTAATAACGTAATACTCTAAAATAATATAAAATCAAAGATAAAGTTATATATCTAGATAGAGACAGATGATACCTAAAGCAGCATTCACTAAAGAAATCAAAACTTGGACAGGAAACGAAGGACACCCGAGTTTTGCCTTATGATGGCACAATCTTCACTTGAAGGAAGATCTATTTGTATTCAAGAGATAGAATACAAGTCCCAAGTCAAATTCCGAAGATTAAAGAAATAGCATTCAATAAAGAAGACAGAAAAATCTGGAAAGGGGCGTCTTACCGGGAAGTGGGAGAAGTTTGTTTGAAGGAAAGTCAAAATCTGAGTGTTTTGGCTATTCTGAACATGGCAAGTTAGTGGATCAAACCCCAGACGGAATTTGCTTGTCCCAAATAAGACATTTTTCCTACAAGATAAGCATTCCATTTTTGTCATAAACAGCATAGCATTTCAGCTCTCTAATTTCAGAGAAAAGCTCCTGAGTCAAGCCACAATTAGATATCATTTCCATCTATGTATTACTGATCATCAATTATAAACAATGCAAAATCCAGGAAAATCATCTAATATTTCATGTCTATCAGAACCAGTTGTCACCTGTTATCCTTAAAAAAAAAACTTTCCTCAACCTTTATGGCTTTATCTAAGATTAAGATTTTGTAATTGCAAGTCTCTTCTGATTTTGAACACATACAAACGCTCATGGTTGGTAAACTGGCATTACAGGGAAACTTAATGAAATTAAACAAGGATGAATAACAGTTATACCTCTCCAACAAAAGCTTGCCACTCCAACAGAAGAAGCTCCTCGAGTCCTTAATCCAGCAATGACTGACTTCACATCTTCATATCCTTTATCCTGATGTTAGCTAGAAAAGTCATTTTGAGCGCGCCACGGATAACAAGTGCACTAGCATATATAGAAAACCTAAATGTATGATTGAGAAACTAACAGTTCCATGATTTGCTTTCTACGCATGGAAATCAAATCCAGGTTTCTCGCGCCTTACAGGACCGCCATGGAAAAAATCAAGAACCGCAACAAGGAATCCTTGTGCAGCAACCTTATCCGGTCATGTCCTTCAGTATAAGCCAGCAACAAATCAAACCATTACCAATGCTTAACATGTGCAAGCATACAATTTAGTGTTCAAGTATATATGACAGGAGCTTCAGGGTTGTACCAATGCAGACAATTACACTTGTACAAGGGTTCAGAAAATGGTAATAGGGGCTAACTGCTAAGATCATACCTCAAGAGTGTGCAGCTTAAATGACGAGTGATGACAATTGACATAAAACCCTAGAAGAATAGCAGATCCAAAGAATCTCTAAAGTCACAATTATAGTCGACAAATTGTAGAATATTAGGGCATAAGAAGTGGAGATTACATTCCCTAGAAGAATACCTCAAGTTCGGTGCTTCATATCCTACAAAATTACAAATTCAACTGTTAATAGGAAGGAATTAAAACCCTATAAGAATAGCAGATCCAAAGAATCTCTAGAAGAATATGAGATCCAAAGAATTGTTTCGCAACAGTGTGCAGCTTAAATGACGGGTGATGACAATTGACATAAAACCCTAGAAGAATAGCAGATCCAAAGAATCTCTAAAGTCACAATAGTCGACAGATTGCAGAATATTAGGGCACAAGAAGTGGAGATTGCATACCATAGACGTCGGAGATGAGGAGGGCACAATAGACCCCATATCAAACCCTAACCAAACACTATCAAGCTCCTAAATTGAAGAGAAGGGGTTTAACGAGGTTACCTCAAATTCTCAAAATAAAGTTGAAGAGAACACCGGAGATCTGAGACGCTCTCAGGCGGAATCAAAGCGGGCTCCTCACGGCGAGCTCCGAACCAGGCGGAATCGAAGGTCGATGGCGATGGAGAGAGGTCGGGGGAAGATCGATATCAAGAACAAGGGCGATGGCGATGGATGGAGCCGCGGTGCTTGATTAACAGCGATGAGATTCGATGACGAAGGAGCTAACCGGCCACAACCGACAACGACGAAGGAGGAGAGGAGGAGGAAGTGCCGGATGGAGAGAGGAGGGGCCATGGAGAGAGCTCAGGAGTAGATTTAGGAGATGAGTGACGGAGAAGAACGTCTGGCAACGAGAGAAGGGTTGGTTAAGGGTTTACTGATCTTCAAAATTTACCTCGAAATAAAAGGAACCGTGGTAAATATGATCCTAATTTACTTCGATTCTTCAATAAACCGTGGTAAACTCGTCGGCTTTGAAAATTTACCACGAAATTACACGGAACTGTGGTAAATTTGATGCTAATTTACTTCGGTTCTCCTAGGAACCGTGGTAAACTTGTAAAGTTTGACGATTTACCACACTAATACACGGAACCGTGGTAAATAAGATGTAGCCAAAGACCATTTTTCTACTAGTGCTGGTTTTATCAGTTCCGCGTTCTCATTCTCGGAGATATTAGGAGTAATAAGGTCTAGAACTTCACTCCACCTTGTCCGATCTTCCCCTTCTTTTCTAAATCTTTTTTCAAAATCTTTTTGTATTTCCACCTTAATGTTGTCTTCACCGATTATCTGGGTTCCTTCCGCAGAAAAGATTGATCTTATGATTTTCCTGTTTCGTCTTCCAGAAGCAATTTTATGGAAATACGCTGAGTTCGTATCTGCAAGCTTAACATGTTTTGTCTTAGCACGTTGGTTCCAATACGTTTTGTGGAAGTTAATTAGGGCCTCTTTTTTCTTCAACAGTCTTAATTGTTTATTTACTGTGTTGTTATCTTCTTGTTCGCTCAGCATTTTTTGGGTTGCTATCAGTTGCTCTTCTACCTCTTTTAGCTGTTTGAATATGTTCCCAAATGTTTTTAAATTCCATTCCTTGATTTTTGCTTTAAGCACTTTTGTTTTGAAACATAGTTGGAACATGGCCGAACCACCACAACTAGATCGCCATGCTTGTTTTACTATGTTCCTCAGATCTTTACGTTGTAACCACATGTTCTCGAATTTAAACGTCGTCGGCCTAGGTTGTGAGCCGAGTTGCAGATCAACAGAAATCGGGCAATGATCTGACGAGGACAATGCATAATGAGTTGTTCGAATGGATGGGCATTTCTCTATGATTTCATTTTGTACAAGCACTCTATCAAGTCGCTCTAGAATGTTGTCATCGCCAGATTTCTTTTTCCTCCAAGTAAATCGATTACCAATAAAAGGAATGTTGGTAAATTCCCACTGCTCTTTGAATTCTGCTAATCTCCGGAATCTGGCTATAGATGGCTCCGCACCCCCTTGTTTGTCAGTCGTTTCTGCAATCTCATTTAAATCCCCTATCACTATGCAAGGCCAAGGGGATTCCGCTATCATTCCACTTAATTCATTCCAGAACTGATATTTTTCTCTTTCCTGGGCAGGGGCGTATACTACAAATATCCTGCATTTAAAGCCTATCTCGAAGTTTTCATAGTCAAGACATATACTTCTTTCTCGGGTAGTTACCACTAATAGGGATTCTTGAGTCATCTGATAAGCCCTCCATAAAACACCTATCCCTCCAGACTTTCCTCTGGCTGGGATCCAGCACGCAGAATCAAATCCTGCCTGCTTCCAGGTTTTCTCGTCAGGGATGGTTTCCGATTTTGTATGTACCCAAAATGTTTGAATCTCAATTTAACAAGAGTTCAACACTAAACGTGTCTGATATCTATCTATCTATATACATATACTAAAACCGATGCATTGGTGCCTGCGTGGCGGCATGTGTAAAGGCTCGGATTTTTAAATTCTAATTTCTCGGAAAAAAAAAAAAAAAAAAAAAAAAAAAAAAGAAAATCAAAATGAATTTAAAAGCGGAATTTAAGGGAAAACTCGCTAACGGATTTTAGAACTCATAAAGCGGATTTCCGACTTAAATAGAATTTTGAGAACTAACATGGAAATATCCTATTCGGGTTTTTTTTTATAAAATTTAATTGATCGAGTGAATGTATTTCGGGATTTAATTCCGGGTATTCAGGTTTTACTTTTGGGACCTCTCTTTGTCCTTTCCCCCCTTCTCACTTCCGAATTTCAACAGAACGAGCAACCATTCCAGCTTGTTTCATCCCAAATTGGTGTAAAATCTGCCTTCTCTTTTACCTATCACAGTGTTGACTCCCCATCTTTAGCAAGATGCCAAACAAGCTCCCAAATCAACCTACTGCACCCCTCTCTCTCTCTTCTGTTTGATTCCCTTAACTTTGAACCCAATTCAATTTTAATCTTATCCTCACCACTTCATACCCCCACAAGACAGATCCCAAACACAAAGAAAACCCCCTTTTCACTCCTCCTTCTTCCTCTCCTTTCGTTCCTCCTTGCCGAGCAGACCACCACAAACGCACCCTCCTCCATTGTCAGCCTTGCTACACACCAAAACCACCATCAGCACCTCTTCTTCCTCCTTGATTTCGGGCAAGCCAACCCGAGAGGGCCCTGTTCTCATCACACGGAGCCGAGCCAATCTGAGCAACTCCCTCCGTTGTCCTTCTTCCTCCAACACGCAGTGGCATCTCCATTGCCTTCCACCTCGACGTCTGAGCATAAGCAGCAGCACCGGAGGTCCCCGACAAGCCGAGACGCACCCGACGCCGACTAGAGGCGGCCTCACAGTCCCGACGACGTTCCGACGAGATAAACCCCTCGGTGAGCTTTCGATCTTCGTTTCCGACTCAAATCCACGAAAAGATTCAACCTTTAATCCCTCTTTTGTCATACTAGGACAAGCTGATGCTATTTCGCCACCGACAAGCCTAATCGAGCTCCGATCGAACGTTTTCGGCGAATCGAACTCGGTGAGCTCCTCCCCTTTCTCCCTCTTCCTTGGCTGCGTTTTGGTGTCCCTTTCGTGTCCTTGAGGTCGGGTTGGGTGGTCGGAGAAGCTGTCGTCGTCGGCGAGTAGCTTCCCTCCCTTTCCTTTCCTCCATTTTCGAGCAGAGGTTGGGATGAAGAAGGTGAACAGTGTTCACTTGGGTCCGGTTTTGGTTTTTATAAAATAGGGGTCCGGTTCACTTGTTTAAAGAATAAAAGGGCCGGTTCGGTTTTGAAAAACAAAATCAGATTTTGTAATGGAGGGAGTCCGGATTTTTAAGACAAATGGGCCTAATTTTCTTGGGCCTGTTTTGTCAAAACAAAAGTGATCATTCTTTTCCATTGGGTTAGTTTTTGAGGAAAATAAAACAAGACTCGGTTTTGGCATTTAAATAAATAAGGAGGGTCGGTTTTGGTAATTTAAAAATGACTGATTTTATTAAATATAAAAGATTGGGATTTTAAAGGATTTAGAAATATTTTATGAAAATGTTTAAAAGAAAATGGAAATTGAAATATTATATAATGTTGTTGAGAGAAATATAAAATCTTATCTTGAGATTTAAATAAAATATAATATTATGAGACTTGAATATTTAAAAAGGGTTTTATCGGATTTAACTCGAAAAAGGGGCTTGACGAATATTTTCCAAAGTCGAAATTTCTAACTAGTTGATTCGGATTTTAAAGCGGTTTCGGGACTAACTCGGGAATTATGTGATTGGTGACTAACTAGCATGATTGATGTGAATGGTTGACTAATATCATGATTGGTGTGTACTAATGACATGATTGATTGAATAAAGGCATGATGAAGTGTTATACTTGTGTATCGTTAATTTATGCTTTCGAGATATGATGAATGTGATGAACTTGATATATGAAATATGCGGATATAGTGTGGCAAATATACTAATGTGGCGAAATGGAATGATGAGAATGATATGGTCTTATGGAATGTGATGAAATGATGAATTGTTGAACCTGATGAGATGATGATTATGATGTAGTTATGCTTTATTGAGTGATGTGTGCTTGCGGGATTGGATGGTTAAATGTAGACTTATATGGACGTTATGATATGTATCTAGGTGATCTGTAATCTATCGTAATGCTTGTCTTGCTGTTCTGCACCGCCAGGTAAGTCTCTTCGGAGCTTACTCAGATTGAATAGAGTGATTCCCTGCTATAGGTGCATGATATACTAGGTGTTGCATTCATGATCAGCATGCCATGTAGTACCATGCTAGGTTGCATCTACGATTGAGCATCCTACTTCTTTATGCGTATGTAAACAGAACGGCCGTTATCTGTGAAGTAACTAGAGTCATTGCTAGGGTCATAGGGTAGCCCAGCTTCATCGGGTACCCTGAGTCAATCGAGTCATGCACTTCCTTTTATTATATGCCTGCGGGCTTTATTGTGGAGCGGGTTAGGCATGCGTGCCGCCCAATTACGAATGAATGCATTCACGAGCTGGCCAGTCTCCACCTATCGGAAGGGGTGGAGGTAGGAGAGGGATATACCACTTGGTATTCTGTGCTAAGGCCTTATTATTATTATGCACCTGATCTTAGGAGCATGTTAGTGTGTTACTATTCCGCCTTGCATCTAGAAGCATCTTTATTAGGAATAGCGTATATGTGTGCTTATGGTTGGGATGCAGAGAAGTGGGCATCGATCTGATCCCGCCCCATATCAATTTTTTTAGGTATTATCTATGTTCATCCTATCGGTGCTGTTTGCCTATTTGCGCGGGTCATTTTGTCGGCGGAGAGTGAGCGTTGGAGTATAGACTTCACTAGACTCTGATTATATTTTGGATTTATACTTGACTCCGTTTTGACCCGGCTCCGCCGTGGCACCCTCTTGTATTACGCTTATTTCCGCTAGTCGCACTATTTCAGATTTCCACGCTTAGACTTACGACAGGTACAGGGGACTTCCCCGGGGATTCCAACGATCCCTTCGATTTTGGGTATGAAATCCCCCTTTGAAACGTTAAAGTAAGTTTTGAAACCTTCAACCTGTACTCGGGGCGCAAGGTCCTTACGAGGGGTTTTATCCCTCGAAACGTAACCTGGGAATCATAATCCCGGGCCGTTACAAAGGGGTATCAGAGCCCAGGTTGTGCAAACCGAGTATGATAGGTTGAAGTGGTTTTGAAAATGGCCCAATGTTTTCAGATGGTTTTTCAAAATGTTTTGGAAAGGGCAAAATGAATTTAATATGGATAACTCAATCGGACTGAATACGAACTTGGACTAAGAAATAGATTGGAACCAACTAAGGGAAACGAAGGGGTAGTAAAGGCGCTAGACCATCCCTATTGGATGTAGTTGGGAATGGGTAGGCAAAATATAATTTGTTATTTTACAGGTGGATTTGAAGACTCCAAGGAACCTGAAGGTTGGAGGAACATGGGTTAGGAGGTTGTGAGGTATTTGCCACTCCGGTCGGCCGTCCCTTGAAGGACGGCATAGATTGTCTCTGTGATTGTGTGCATTATATCCAATTGGGCCCGAGGGCGATCCTCCTCGAAGAGGATCATATTAATTGCTTCCGTGTTGAGTGCTATTGTGCGCAGGATAACGAACTAATCGGTGTGTCTTGACTTGAATCATGTATTGATTAACTGTGCAAACGGGATAGCGGGAGAATATCTTGTTCTTATGTCATTGGAATTCCTGTCCTGTCGGAATAGCTCTTCCATAATTCCAATCCCTGATGATTCTGACTCCGTCAATCGTCGCACCAAAACATTTAGGTATGGTAGCAAGGGTCGAAGAGCATCCGTTCTCCCCGTTTCGAGTCCTGTTTTGTATCCCACCACCAATGCTTCTATCGAGTCACGTACCTTAGGTTGGTGTCTTCCACGGGAAAATTGGGTTGGTCGACTAATTACATTCGAAAATTGTGTCGGATGTGATGGTTACTTGAGTATGTTAGTGGGAGGGATGACTAAAGTAGTTTCGAGTTAAGAGTGAGTTGTCTCATGGAGTCATCCCTTTGATCCTTGTAATGGTCAACCATGTCTTCCTTCCACAAGAGTCTAAACACGAGTCCTACCCTCACCTCTCAGGAACAGTGTGAGTGTCCTAGTGTCCTACTCAGCGAGTCATATTAGAGTCCCACGGGAAACAGGGTAATGAGTTGATGATTGCCTTTATAGAATTCTATCTGGTTATAATAGTAGCCCTCCTTCTAATTGCATGACATAATACATTGATATATTTCAGCATGGCTTGTCTGATATCTTGCATGAATACAATTGTGAATGAGTATATGTGTCACATGTGTGAATTTCCATGATTGTTGCTCTCCCTTGAATTAGGTCAATGATAGTGTGGTCAACCCTCTTGTATGAGTATCATGTGAGATAAATTCCTAGCATGTTAAGTTGATCAAATTGAACCTCATTGACTGTGTACCTTCTTAACGAGTGTTGGTAGTATCATGTAGGATATACATCTCCTAATTATTGACCATCATGCAATTATGTGCCATGCTTGTCATACTACATATACATGGTTGTATTGGATGTGATAGTTGCTATGCCCAAATGATTTAACCATATCCCCTGACACAATTATTAGAGTGCATCTTAACATGCTTACCTGGAACCCACATTGTTTTGACATGCTTATATGTACACTTAAAGTGAGTAATGAACCATACGTGTGATATCCTATAATGCTCAATATGTCATATATATAACTTATGCTGCATATGTTTATTGTCGGTTCGTGCATACATGATCTTAATAGGTCAAGCATGATTAGTGCATGAGATGATAAGTTTTAGCCTATTCCACATGCATGAAAAGTTGATTATGTGAACATGTTATGGATGCATATGACGTTATTCCTTTTAATAGGCACATGCTAGTGTGAAATGATATGACTAAGATATATAGTGATTGCCATGTGTTTGCTTGCCGCACCTGTAACCTCATAGAATACCCTAAGGGCATTGTTGTAACTCTCGGTTCCGCATCTTGTCTTGAGTCTCGTCATCTCTAGTCCCGGTCTGTGTCTGAATCCTTAAGGAAGTTGTGTTGTCCTCCCTTGCTCTCCCCTATCTGCGTGACTTCTAACCCCTCGCGATCCCCATGATGGACATCGACATAGAAGAGAAAACGAGCAATCGAATGGCATCAGAGTGGCGCAACAGGAGCGTGGTGGGCCCAGGGACCCTAGAATCGACGTCACCAAAGGACGAACGCCATTTGAAGATGGCGGTTGCAGACGTAATCCTCCTAGATGACTCAAGAAATGACGTTCTCTCCTATGCAAATTGGAATTGGTGTCGTTCGATAGGCTTGGAATTAGCTAAATGAATGTGTGGTGACTGATATGCTGAGCTGGTAGTGAATGATTGTCTGACTAACTTGTGTCTGTGATGATGTGCCTTCATGCTTACGCGCACTGACCTGCTAGTAAATCGGTTATGAGTTATATAGGTGGTGGTGTTTCTTTCTTGTGCATGAGTCGAGTGATTCCTTGGTGAGACGGATAGGGAAATGGCAGGTAGATTGAGGTCTTCGAGTTGGTCATTGGTTGTGCGAGATGGAGTGCATGAAGGATGTGTTAGCTTGGGTAGAGTCGAGTGAATTATGACTTGTCGGAGATAGTGGTCAATGAGTATATTTGAGCTTCTAGGTAGGTCTTAGGTGAGGAGTGGAGTTGGCACGGCGAGATTTCGAGGGATAGGTCCTAGCAAGATGTGTCGATAGGTAGTGGGTGTGTGGTGTGAGCACATGACATAGAAGGGTGGTTGGCTGAGGTCTAGACTAGTTCATCTGGGTGACCTTAAAGAGTGGGTGTGAGTATAGGTAGTTGGCGTAGTTTTAGAGGTGGACGATAGAGCTCGGAGTGAATTGGGAGTATCCTTGAGGGGATATGTTGATAGACGGGTTAGTGTGCCAGGAGAGAGTGTCTAGATAGTCTAGGAGCGAATCATGGGCGGCGTTGAGGACGATCAGTTAAGGAATGTCTAAGGAATCATAGGAATTGGGACTAGGTTGTATGTGCGGTGATTGGGAGCGGTCTTGGTAAAGGATTGAGGTTGAGGAATCGCTAAGGAAGAGAAGTATGATGTTGCTTGGGAAATTATCGATCTTGGAGATTAGGTTGTTCATGCCAGGACGATACATGTGATGAGTATTTGGGATTGTTAGATAGGATTGGTAATGCTTGGCGAAGTCATGAGTGAAGGATTTCTAGGTGCGTTGTTGAAGGATTTTAGCGCAGGGAAGAAATCGAAACTGGTGTGTGAAAATTGTTATCAAGGTATTTGAGGATGTAGAGTGAATCTTCGAGGAAAGACTGGTAGCTAGGAAAAAGTGTTGTTGAGATTCTAGTAAGATTGCGGGCTTAAGGTTGAATAGAGAGATTCTGAGCATGGAATTTGGGAACCAGGCAAGGAGGAAGGCTTTGAGGGCACTAGAGGATGAAGGATTTCAGAAGATGTGGCGAGATTGTGGTACTTGGGAAAGTTTGGATGAGGAAATTTAGGAATATGCTGAAACGAGGATCTAGAATAGGCCGGTTGAGGAATCGTGGATGTTCAGGTTTCGTGAGATTCGAGATGGGACAAGTAAGTAGAGTATGTGATTGGTCATTGAGGATAGATGTGGGTGATGAGGAACTCGGTGATACGTGTTTATGAGTTAGCACTAGACAATTTTCGGCGTTAGAGTTGTCGAGAGTAGGCGATTGAGTGGATTCTAGAAAGGTAGGATGCTTGTGTTGGTAATGTCGAGGATAAGGACGGGAGTGTCAGGTGTGAGATGGTCAGTATGAGTTGGGTTCTTAGAGGTGGATGGCTAGTGAGAGTGAGTAGTGGTACGGGAAATGTGATCAGGTTAGCAAGGTGATTTGAGACGTCTCTTTGGGAGATCATGGTCAGGCGGAGTCTCGAGAGCCTAGAAAGAGTCAGCGAGATTGTTGAAAAGTGTCTAGATCGATCGTGAGAGCGGTTTAGTCGAGGACTTGAGATTTCTCTTAGAGGTGAGGATGAGACAAGTAGAGGACCTCTAGGATGAGGGTATGCTTTATAGAAAGCCTTGGTAGTCGGTCGAGTTAAGCTTATCGGAATAAGGGAACTGTGCGATTGGGAACCCTGAGATACGGTTTTAGGTGGTCGAAGTAGGCTGGTTCTTAGATGGCTTGATGGCATGGGAGTTGGTTGACCTAGGTGAGGTTAATCTTGTCTTGAGAATTATTGATGATAAGTGGCGATCGTGTTCTAATATGGTTGGTAATTATAGGCATGTTTTCTCGAGGATGTAGCTTATGGTTATGCGATACTTGGGACCGAGTGATGTGAAAATTCTATGCTATAGACGATGTTGAGTCTCTGATGTGTTCCATAGGCGATAGTGAATTGTTAGTACTAACCTAGTTACCCTTGAACCCGATGAAATGCTAGTGTACGAAAGTACTTGTTTGTCTCTAATGCGATAACGCTTGGTAGTTAGCCTGAGTATGATGTGCCTATCTGATTGATATGATGAGCTTATTTGCTCGATACGGTGTGTATCTTCTGTGAGATGATGTGGTAATCTTACCATGAATGATATGATGTTAGATATTTTATGGTATGTGACTAGCTATTGAATGTGTTACATGATTGTTGAATTATATGATGCCTTGAATTGGAGTTGTTAGAATGATAGAACTTGAATTATGGGAATTTGATTCTGACTTGGAACCTAGGAAGGAAATATGGGCTTAGCCATTAGAGGTGGATGATTCCACCTCCTGAGATTGAAACTTGCTTGATTAACATCGGGTTAAGAGGTTTTGAATGATGTTAAAAATAAGATTAACTTAAAAAAAATAATAATAAAAAAAAAAAAATTAATTAACGCAATCAAGAACATCAATAATTTTGAAGCCAACTTTTTCGAATCGAGGAAACCTTTTGAAACTTTTTCGACCCGAGCTTGCGTTATAACACCCCACGAAGTGGATACAGACACTTTATAGGGGCCCTTATAGACTGTCTGCTAAGACCTAGTGGAGATGCTGTAATGCTTTTTGAGTTATGATATACCCGAGAAGTCGGGGTAAGGATGTGGTAAGGGCCCATATCACACTCTCGCTACGACCTATCGGGGATATTATGATCATGACAACGATACTGTGAGAATCTCATAGGGGCACTTATGAGGCTCTTACGGGATTAATGGAATGGTCCTTGGACTCACCTACTTCCAACTTCATCCCCTACCTTGTTTTGGTTTTAGTCTCGGGGACGAGACTTGTTTTTAGAGGTGGATGATGTAAAGGCTCGGATTTTTAAATTCTAATTTCTCGGAAAAAAAAAAAAAAAAAAAAAAAAAAAAAGAAAATCAAAATGAATTTAAAAGCGGAATTTAAGGGAAAACTCGCTAACGGATTTTAGAACTCATAAAGCGGATTTCCGACTTAAATAGAATTTTGAGAACTAACATGGAAATATCCTATTCGGGTTTTTTTTTATAAAATTTAATTGATCGAGTGAATGTATTTCGGGATTTAATTCCGGGTATTCAGGTTTTACTTTTGGGACCTCTCTTTGTCCTTTCCCCCCTTCTCACTTCCGAATTTCAACAGAACGAGCAACCATTCCAGCTTGTTTCATCCCAAATTGGTGTAAAATCTGCCTTCTCTTTTACCTATCACAGTGTTGACTCCCCATCTTTAGCAAGATGCCAAACAAGCTCCCAAATCAACCTACTGCACCCCTCTCTCTCTCTTCTGTTTGATTCCCTTAACTTTGAACCCAATTCAATTTTAATCTTATCCTCACCACTTCATACCCCCACAAGACAGATCCCAAACACAAAGAAAACCCCCTTTTCACTCCTCCTTCTTCCTCTCCTTTCGTTCCTCCTTGCCGAGCAGACCACCACAAACGCACCCTCCTCCATTGTCAGCCTTGCTACACACCAAAACCACCATCAGCACCTCTTCTTCCTCCTTGATTTCGGGCAAGCCAACCCGAGAGGGCCCTGTTCTCATCACACGGAGCCGAGCCAATCTGAGCAACTCCCTCCGTTGTCCTTCTTCCTCCAACACGCAGTGGCATCTCCATTGCCTTCCACCTCGACGTCTGAGCATAAGCAGCAGCACCGGAGGTCCCCGACAAGCCGAGACGCACCCGACGCCGACTAGAGGCGGCCTCACAGTCCCGACGACGTTCCGACGAGATAAACCCCTCGGTGAGCTTTCGATCTTCGTTTCCGACTCAAATCCACGAAAAGATTCAACCTTTAATCCCTCTTTTGTCATACTAGGACAAGCTGATGCTATTTCGCCACCGACAAGCCTAATCGAGCTCCGATCGAACGTTTTCGGCGAATCGAACTCGGTGAGCTCCTCCCCTTTCTCCCTCTTCCTTGGCTGCGTTTTGGTGTCCCTTTCGTGTCCTTGAGGTCGGGTTGGGTGGTCGGAGAAGCTGTCGTCGTCGGCGAGTAGCTTCCCTCCCTTTCCTTTCCTCCATTTTCGAGCAGAGGTTGGGATGAAGAAGGTGAACAGTGTTCACTTGGGTCCGGTTTTGGTTTTTATAAAATAGGGGTCCGGTTCACTTGTTTAAAGAATAAAAGGGCCGGTTCGGTTTTGAAAAACAAAATCAGATTTTGTAATGGAGGGAGTCCGGATTTTTAAGACAAATGGGCCTAATTTTCTTGGGCCTGTTTTGTCAAAACAAAAGTGATCATTCTTTTCCATTGGGTTAGTTTTTGAGGAAAATAAAACAAGACTCGGTTTTGGCATTTAAATAAATAAGGAGGGTCGGTTTTGGTAATTTAAAAATGACTGATTTTATTAAATATAAAAGATTGGGATTTTAAAGGATTTAGAAATATTTTATGAAAATGTTTAAAAGAAAATGGAAATTGAAATATTATATAATGTTGTTGAGAGAAATATAAAATCTTATCTTGAGATTTAAATAAAATATAATATTATGAGACTTGAATATTTAAAAAGGGTTTTATCGGATTTAACTCGAAAAAGGGGCTTGACGAATATTTTCCAAAGTCGAAATTTCTAACTAGTTGATTCGGATTTTAAAGCGGTTTCGGGACTAACTCGGGAATTATGTGATTGGTGACTAACTAGCATGATTGATGTGAATGGTTGACTAATATCATGATTGGTGTGTACTAATGACATGATTGATTGAATAAAGGCATGATGAAGTGTTATACTTGTGTATCGTTAATTTATGCTTTCGAGATATGATGAATGTGATGAACTTGATATATGAAATATGCGGATATAGTGTGGCAAATATACTAATGTGGCGAAATGGAATGATGAGAATGATATGGTCTTATGGAATGTGATGAAATGATGAATTGTTGAACCTGATGAGATGATGATTATGATGTAGTTATGCTTTATTGAGTGATGTGTGCTTGCGGGATTGGATGGTTAAATGTAGACTTATATGGACGTTATGATATGTATCTAGGTGATCTGTAATCTATCGTAATGCTTGTCTTGCTGTTCTGCACCGCCAGGTAAGTCTCTTCGGAGCTTACTCAGATTGAATAGAGTGATTCCCTGCTATAGGTGCATGATATACTAGGTGTTGCATTCATGATCAGCATGCCATGTAGTACCATGCTAGGTTGCATCTACGATTGAGCATCCTACTTCTTTATGCGTATGTAAACAGAACGGCCGTTATCTGTGAAGTAACTAGAGTCATTGCTAGGGTCATAGGGTAGCCCAGCTTCATCGGGTACCCTGAGTCAATCGAGTCATGCACTTCCTTTTATTATATGCCTGCGGGCTTTATTGTGGAGCGGGTTAGGCATGCGTGCCGCCCAATTACGAATGAATGCATTCACGAGCTGGCCAGTCTCCACCTATCGGAAGGGGTGGAGGTAGGAGAGGGATATACCACTTGGTATTCTGTGCTAAGGCCTTATTATTATTATGCACCTGATCTTAGGAGCATGTTAGTGTGTTACTATTCCGCCTTGCATCTAGAAGCATCTTTATTAGGAATAGCGTATATGTGTGCTTATGGTTGGGATGCAGAGAAGTGGGCATCGATCTGATCCCGCCCCATATCAATTTTTTTAGGTATTATCTATGTTCATCCTATCGGTGCTGTTTGCCTATTTGCGCGGGTCATTTTGTCGGCGGAGAGTGAGCGTTGGAGTATAGACTTCACTAGACTCTGATTATATTTTGGATTTATACTTGACTCCGTTTTGACCCGGCTCCGCCGTGGCACCCTCTTGTATTACGCTTATTTCCGCTAGTCGCACTATTTCAGATTTCCACGCTTAGACTTACGACAGGTACAGGGGACTTCCCCGGGGATTCCAACGATCCCTTCGATTTTGGGTATGAAATCCCCCTTTGAAACGTTAAAGTAAGTTTTGAAACCTTCAACCTGTACTCGGGGCGCAAGGTCCTTACGAGGGGTTTTATCCCTCGAAACGTAACCTGGGAATCATAATCCCGGGCCGTTACAGCATGTGAGTGAATTTGCCTACGTGGCAGCGCGTAAGCGCGTCTCGCAGAACTTTCTCCCGTAAAAAATAAAATCTAATAAAAATAATCTAATAAAAATAATTATTTTATTTTACCATTAACACATATAATTGGATAGATGGAATATCTTATAAAAGAGTAAATATTATATAAGGAAAAAACTATATCAATATAATTAAACGTAATAGTAGTAATAATAAAAATAATTAATAAAACTAATTTTCATAGTCATACTTACCAAAAATATTAATATCTAATTAAATTACATGAGATTTAATTAACCATAGATTAGAAGAAAAAAACTTTTACGTAGTACCTTATAAATGTGAATTTTATTTATATTTTGAGAGAATCTAATTAAAAGATATTTAGATTATATATAACCTGTCGAACTAATTTATTTATATCTATATATTATTTTTTGGAGGAAAAAATAATTTATAGTTAGATTAACGCATTCTCCGTACACGGGACGGGATCTACACTAGTTAATATTACTAATTCTGCTAGCATTTTGCTGACATGTCACGCTCACAATTAAAGTTGAATTTTTTATTCAAATGAGCTTTTCTTATTGGTCAATATTATTATGGAAACTTTAAAATATTTGTTTCCTATTTTAAATATGATTTGAATTCGTTCCTTTTTTTTTATTTTCGGTTATATCTATCTATTAATATTACTAATTCTGCTAGAATTTCGCTGACGTGTCACGCCCACAATTAAAGTTGATTTTTTTTATTCAAATGGTATTTTCTTATTGGTCAATATTATTATGAAATTATTTGTTTCCTATTTTTCATACAAAGATTACTTCAATTGATATGCTTATATTAATTTTTGATCTATTTTAAATATATTTATTTCATTTTTTTCATAGAAAATATTATGTACATTGATACTATCAATGTATTTATTTCATTTATCATTCTGTGTGGTCTTTTATATCATTATTTCATTAATTAATATCATGAATTTCTTTATACATTTCATTAATGATTTTCTTTATACATTTTTTTTAAATATTTTTGGAGATAGAAGCAAAACATCATTAATTTTAAGAAGAAATTATTTTTTCACCTCTTAACCTTCAAAAATTGAGGAAAATAATTATGCAAAATGAATATTTTAAATATATACTTACTCTGTACATTCTACATGATATCTCTATAAATTTTTAACAAAATATTTTTTAGAGATACATTAAATTTATTTTAAACATCTTAAATGACTATTTGGAATACAAAAAATAACATTTTAAGATCTACAAACAAAAATTGAAGAATTTTGAGAAAAGAAAATGTGAAATTTTCATATATTATCATTTAAAAATAAATAAATAAACACTCTTTTATGATTAATTTTGGGTGTAACGTGTTTGGCTTCAAATATTGAAGAAAAAAATATTTATCCCCAAAATGAATATTTTACATCTATATTTATTTTATACATCGTAGATGTCCCTTATTATAATTTCAATAAGACCTGCAATTTACAAGTGGGAGGGCTTATTAGGGATCATTATGGTTCTGTGATTGATATCTTTCAGTTTGAAACGAATGCTACCTCTCCTCTGCAAACGGAGGCTTCAACTTTTTGTGCAGGTGTGAACTTAGCCCTATCCAAAGGGCTACGTAGAGTTATAGTCGAAGGTGATTGCTTGGAGGTCGTCAAGGCAATCAACGATAGCTCTCATGTCAGATGGGAAATTCTGAGGGAAGTGGAACTTATCAAGAATCTTAGATCAAGCTTTGAAAGCATCGAATTCAGACACTGCTACAGGGAAGCAAACAAGGCAGCTGATTTCATATCTAGATCTAGGGATACTTGTACGTATTTGAACCTCCCTACTCATAGGGATCTCTGTAACATCATCCGCCTGGATGATCATGGTGGTACCTTACCTTAGTAAGGACCACCTAATTTTTGCCTACTGTAAAAAAAAATAAAAATAAAAATAAAATAAGACCTGCAATTTTTTTATATATAAAGTTAGTAAAAATAATTAATTTGTGAATATTCGATTTCAAAAGTTAAATATAAAAATCAATTATAGCCAATTTTTTTTTACTATTTACTTATTTTAAAAGTTAATTAAGACTTACAAGCATTACTTATTTTACATCTTAGATGAGGCGCCTTAGATCATTTTTTTTTTACCATCTTACCTTTATTTTCTCTATTTATTTCTCCCTCTTTCTAGCCATATTTCTCATGAAAATAATGAATAAGTTATGTATATCTTTATAACTTTCAAAGTATTCACACAATCATGTGCTTGTGAATTTTTTAATTATTATATGACATCTTATATTTTCCTTTTTAGTTTTATCCTAATGATAATAATTATATATGTATTTCAAATTATAATAGGTGGCATGTTTGATTTTTATTACTACTTTACCTTATTAAATCATTTAAAAAATTATATTGTATCTCTTTCCAACTAATTTATAAGTTAAAAAAAATACTTTATAATTATATGTTAATATAGTATTATATAGATATATAAAATGATGTTCAATTTAAAATAAATCGAAATCTCGTGCCTTGAAGGCACGGGTATTACACTAGTTAAAAATTAAAAAGCTAACAAACGGATCCTTGATCCGTTCAATTTAAGTAACAAATCATTTTTTTTTAAATCAAGTTTAAAATTTTAAGTTTCAACCGTACTTTATTTGGTTTTAAAATTTTAGCATGAACACTATATGGATCCGTTTGTGTTATTTTTAAAAAAATTCATACTGATTATTAAATACGTGTTAATTTATGGATAAATAAATAATAGATCCGTTCTATTATATTTGAGTGTATATAGCGCTTGATATGGAAAAAGGCGGGGTAAGAGCAAGTCCAACAACTTCTCTAAAAAATCTCTATTTTACATATAAAAATGTCAAAATCTCTAAAAAAATTCACTCAAACTCCAACAGCTTCTCTATTTTACAGATTTTTACATTTATTATACAGTATAATAAATAAATGCATTTATTAAGGATATTTAATTCTACATTTATAAAATATTATTTTAATCTTAATTATAATATTTAGCCTCACATTTCTAACATTTTTTTACTTATTTATAACATTATACTATATTACAATTTAACGTTTTTAAAACTTCAAACATTTCTAACATCTTTTTTTACTTATTTCTAACAATTAAAGTTGTTAACATTTTTTTTACTTATTTCTAACAATTAAAGTATTTAAAACGTTTTTAAAACTTCTAACATTTGTTTACTTATTTCTAACAATTAAAGTTTTTAAGACTTTTAAAACTTCTAACATTTATTTACTTATTTCTAACGTTTTTAAGCAACATCAAGCACCAGAATTCAATCAATAGCCGAACAGAAAAGATATCTAAATCAGACGAAGAAGAAGTGGAGAAGAGGATTGAAATTGAAATCACATACCTGGAAGAAGGAGAAGAGGATTCACCAGCTTCAACAGTTGAGAAGAACCCTAGTAGTGGCGGCAATATATTTGCCTGGAAACAAGCTACAGTGGTGGCGACAATAAATTGTCCATGGGGAGAAGTGCATACATTTAATTATAGAGATTGTTAGGCTCATCTTTTTTAACCTATGTGTAATTCTAAGTGTACATTGGATGTTTTACATGTAAAGCTGATTGTATTAGTTGTGGGCCAAACCGGCCCAAAACTGATCTCAGCTATCCATTGGGCTATAAGCCCACACGGATGTCTTCAGCCTCTCTTGCTGAGCTTTGGCAACGACGTCGTTCAGCTGAAGCGCTCTCTTTTATAAGGGTTTCCCAAACCCTAATCCGAGAGTGGAAGGAGTTGTTGCTTATTGTAGCTCTGTTCTTGTCTCCTCAGACGATTCTAGGGTTCCATCCCTTTCCGGCCTTTGTGAGCGTAGATCGAGCTCCCTTCCATCCAAATACACTCAGTGACATTGTGTTGAGAGAGATTTGTAGCCTCTTTGCCCTCTAGGTTTTGACCTTGGTGGCTGGTGTCCTCGTTGAGGGTAATCGTCGCTACAATCTCTACTTTCTACTTTTGCTTTGGTTTTGCTGGGTTGTAAACTTGTTCACTATCATTGCTTAAGTTTCTGTTTATGTATTCTGGTGTTTTTATCTGATATATTCTTCGATTTTCTATTGAAGCTTAGAGGGTTCTTCATCCTTCTAAGCTCCAGATTTACGAAGATAAAGCGTCACTTGTCCCAAATCTCTATATCTGTTGAAGTTTCTGGAGCTTGCACTCCTTAAGGCTCGAGATCTTTCAAGATCTTTGAGCTCTTCTGATAGAAACTCCAGATCTGAGGTTTTTTGAGGACATACCCTTGTCGCTCGTCTCTGATTCTGTTGAAGTTCCTGTAGCTAGCTCTCTTTAAGGCTCTGGATCTCAAAGATCTAGTAAGCTCTTCTGAAAGGAACTCCAGATCTAGGGTTTTGAGGACTTATTCCGTCGGACATCTCAATCTGATAAGCCATTTCAGATTTGAACAAAAACCTTCGGAAATATTTGAGTTTAGAAGATTATACTCTTCAGAGCTCTCCTTGAAAGCTCTTACTTTTGCTTCCGCTAGCACTTTACGAGATTCAAACTCTTAGCTTGATAGCTGTAGGGTTTGAGTGCTCAATTCTCTCCAACTTCTACTGATTTAGTCTTTTTCACTTATTGCAGGAACTTTGATTCATTATGTCTGATAACTCATGTCGCATTAAGCCATTTGATGGCACTACTGACTTTGCCATGTGGCAAGTTAAGATGAAAGCTATCCTGATAAAGGAGAAGTGATGGAAAGCAGTTGCTAATGAGCTTTCTGCTGAAATGTCCAATGAGGCTAAGAAAGAACTTGATCTCATTGCACAAAGTGAGATCATGATTCATATTTCAAATGAGGTAGCCAGACAGGTAGTAACTTGTGATACTTCTGTGTCTTTATGGAAAGCTTTGAAAGATCTTTATCGTGTTAAAACTCTATCTAGTAGAATATCTTTGCTGTGTCGTATTTTCAATTTTAAAATGGATGCTTATGTGTCTTTGGATGATAATCTGGATATATTTCTTAGGATGACACAAGAGCTTGAACGTTGTGATGATAAAATTGATGATACTCACCAAGCTGTTATTCTGCTTAATGCTTTGCCATCTCAGTTTGATACTTTTAAGGATGTTATACAGTTTAGTAATGAGTCCTTGACTAAGAAAAGAATTGTTGAGGCTATTGCTCAAAAAAATGAGGTTATCAAAGTGTTCAAAGTGAAAGGTGATAAATCTGATAAAACTGGTTCTAAAACTGATGTGCTTTTTACTAAGGGAAATTCTAAGAATAGAAAGAGGAACAAGAAAAAGGAAAAGGATAAGGCTCCTGAACATGGTAAGAAGCATTGTACTTATTGTAAAAAGAACAACCATGTCATTGCTAATTGCTATAAGAAAAGAGATGATGGGGAAAAGAAATCTAAAAATGGTACTACTGCTATTCTTGATTCCTCTGTGTTCTATTCTTCTGAATTGCTTATGGTTGCATGTGATAGTCCCTCTGATACTTGGCTTCTGGACTCTGGTTGTACTATGCATGTTGCACCTGATAAGCATGTTTTTTTATTATCTTGATGAGTCTGCTAAAGGTGAGGTTAGACTTGGTGATTTATCTGTTCTTAAGATTAAAGGCACATGCAATGTTCCCTTTAAAATGCATGATGGTGTTATTAGAACCCTTCAACAGGTCAGGTGGGTACCTGACTTGAAGAGGAATCTGTTATCTGTTTCTGTGTTTGATGACTTGAACTGTGATGTTAATACTAAAAATGGAATTAAAACTGTTTCTATGAATGGTAAGATTCTCATTAAAGGTATTAAGAAAGGTGGCTTATATCATGTTATTGGAAACCCTGTTCTTTGTGCTTCATCTTTGTCTGTTGAGTGCTCTGCTTCTATGAATTTGCATAAAACTATGTTGTGGCACTTTAGACTTGGTCATATTGGCAACAAAGGGCTCAATCATTTGTTCAGACAAGGTATGGTTGAAGGTAAACCCTCTGAACTCAAACACTGTGAGAACTGTATGTTTGGTAAGCATGCTAAATCTGTGTTTGGTAGCTCAAAGTTTGTTGCTCTCAAGCCCTTAGATTATGTACACGTAGACCTATGGGGACCTGCCCAGGTGGATACAATAGGTGGAAGGAAGTATTTTCTTTCACTTATTGACCACCATTCCAGGAAGGTTTGGGTGCACATTCTTAGGGCTAAGAGTGACACTTTTGATGCTTTTAAACTTTGGAAAACAAAAGTTGAGGGTCACACCACCTTAAACTTAAATGTCTAAGAACTGATAATGGTCTTGAGTTTTGCAACAAAGATTTTGATGGTTTTTGTCATTCACATGGTATTAAAAGGCATCTCACAGTTCCAGGTAATCCACAGCAGAATGGTACAACAGAGATAATGAATAGAACCTTTCTTGAAAAGGCAAGGTGCCTTCTCATTAGCTCTGGTATGAAACCTTCATTGTGGGGGGAGGCAGTTACCACTGCAGCCTACCTAATTAACAGATCCCCTTCTTCTGCTATTGGTTTCAAAACTCCACAGGAATTGTGGAGTGGAACCAAGCCTAACATAGCACATTTAAGACCTTTTGGGTGCACTGCCTTTGTTCACCAGAACACTGGTAAGCTGCAACCAAGGTCTTTGAAATGTGTTATGATTGGCTATCCAGAGGGGGTCAAAGGCTATAAGTTACTTGTTCTCCAACCAGAAGGGTACAAAGTAATTCTTAGCAGAGATGTCATTTTCATTGAAACTAAATTTCATTTCAGAAAAGTTTCTAACATTGATTCTGAGAATGCAGGTGTTCATTTTTATTATTCAAATGCTCAAGAAGCAAGTTTGGATGATGAATTTGATATCAATATCCCCATTGGAAGTAGCCCTACTTATCATGGTAATGTTGAGCAACACCTTGCTCCTTCAAGTACTGATGACAGCCCTCACCAATCAGGTGGGGAGGTAAGCAACTCAAACTCCAGCTCTACTTCTACCCCTTCTGACTCCTCTAGTTTTGATAATTATGAAAATGCCTTGTCTGAATCTCAATCTGAGCATGATTCTGAGCATGATGTTTCTGATTCTTCTTCTGACTCTTCTGAGCATGATGTCTCTGATTCTGAGCATGTTTCTGAAACATTTGATGAGGTGCCTGATTTGTCTAACTATCAGCTTACTAGAGATAGATTTCTCAGAGTGAAAAATCCCAATAAGAAATATTTCACTAATGAGATTGAGTTTGCTTTTGTGATTGCTGAGGTTGTTGATGCTTATACTCCTAAATTGTTTGAACATGCTGTTAAATGTAAACATTCTGATAAGTGGTTGCTTGCTATGAAAGAGGAAATAAACTCCATGGGTAGTACTTGTGGGTAGTACCCATAGGTCCCCGGTTCGAACCCCGGAATGGCCGCTTTTTATTTACCAATTCAAGGAAATAAACTCCATGACAGCCAATAAAACCTGGAAACTGGTTCCAAAGCCTAAAAATGCTAGGTTGATTGGCTGTAAATGGGTTTATAAGCTCAAAAACTGTGTGGAACCTGGTGGCCAACCTACCTACAAGGCTAGGTTGGTAGCCAAATGGCTCACCGGAAAGGACTTGTGGGTAGTACCCATAGGTCCCCAGTTCGAACCCCGGAATGGCCGCTCTTTATTTACCAATTCAAGGAAATAAACTCCATGACAACCAATAAAACCTGGAAACTGGTTCCAAAGCCTAAAAATGCTAGGTTGATTGGCTGTAAATGGGTTTATAAGCTCAAAAACTGTGTGGAACCTGGTGGCCAACCTACCTACAAGGCTAGGTTGGTAGCCAAAGGATTCACACAAAAAGAAGGGATAGACAAAGGTGTAAATCCAGTCCACACTTCAACAAGGAAGATTTACGATATGTGTAAACTCAGAATTAGGAGGGTAAATTGTTAGGCTTATCTTTTTTAACCTATGTGTAATTCAAAGTGTACATTGGATGATTTACATGTAAAGCTGATTGTATTGGTTTTGGGCCAAATCGGCCCAAAACTTATCTCAGCTATCCATTGGGCTATAAGCCCACACGGATGTCTTCAACCTCTCTTGCTGAGCTTTGGCAACGAAGTCGTTCAGCTGAAGCGCTCTCTTTTATAAGGGTTTCCGAAACCCTAATCCGAGAGTGGAGAGAGTTGTTGCTTACTGTAGCTCTGCTCTTGTCTCCTCAGGCGATTCTAGGGTTCCATCCCTTTCCGGCCTTTGTGAGCGTAGATCGAGCTCCCTTCCATCCAAATACACTCAGTGACATTGTGTTGAGAGAGATTTGTAGCCTCTTTTCCCTTCAGGTTTTGACCTTGGTGGCTGGTGTCCTCGTTGAGGCTAATCGTCGCTACAATCTCTACTTTCTACTTTTGCTTTGGTTTTGCTGGGTTGTAAACTTGTTCACTATCATTGCTTAAGTTTCCGTTTATGTATTCGGGTGTTTTTGGATCGATTCTCTTCAGAGATGAATCCTCTTCCCACAAATTTACAGATTTTTCCCCATTTTTCACTCTTTTCTCTATTTTGCAGATTAGTTTACATAATCTGTTGTGACCAAAATATGGGTTTTTCTTCTCTAAATTCCGTCTTTTCTCTATTTTAGCACATATCTTGGGGTTGCTCTAAGTATGGCCCGTATAAAGTTAAGTTATTGACAACACAAAAGGAGCAGGTCAATCCTATGTAAAGGGTGGAATTTGGAAATAGTAGCTACTAGGTATAGCCTATAGCTAGGCTTCACGAATTGTGGTAATTAGTGAATGAATTGTTTGTTCCCACTTCCCACAAATCTCAAGCACTGATTTGGCGCGCCTCTTATTTTCTCATCTACTCCTACATAACATTATTGTTAGTTGTTACTGTACAGTCTGTACGTGCGTTTGTTTGGTTCAATTCATTTATAATTTACTCCCTATTTGGCAGCAGTCCAGGGGAAGTTTCTTCATGTTAAGTTAATTGTTCTTTTTCATGGTGGGCGTTTGGCCTTTTGCTCCTATCTTCCGGCGTTGATAAGCGCAGTGTCAGTCTTGAGACTCATCCGTATTCTCGTCATTTACGCCCCTTTATTGTCCCATACTTCCACGCGGATCGATGTACTTGGTTTCTTTGAGCGACCCTCGAATCCTTCCGGTTGTGCCCAAGGCAGTGTTTTCTCTTCGTTGTGACTCTCGATTTCTCAGACATTGATAATGTTTTAGTTTTGGAATTCTTACCTTGAAAAAGCCCATTATCCTCCCAATCCCATAAGATATGATTTAATTTGTACCTTTTTCTCCTGCTTCTATAATGTACCTATTTCTTTGATTCATTCATTTCATAAATATATAGGCACTACTTTACTATTTGAACTAAGATTGATAACTATAATTGATTATTGATTATATTATATCAATCATGTTAATTAGTTAGGATTCCATACTGATACTAGCTAGGTAGCTACCTCCAGTGATAATTGATAAATTGCATACACTTACACGTACACGTGAGTATGTGACTTGTGAATGAATGACAATGAAGACTAAGATAAGTTAGTCAGGATTTCATTACTCCACGATCAGGGCCGGACTATATATACACACTACACTGTACACAGTACACACACCATATACTCCCTCCGTCCAATAATACATGAGTTTTAGAGGTAAATTTTTGTCTAACAATAGATATGCTTTAATGTTTTCCAGGTAAGAATTTGTAATGATTTGTATTGGTTTGTGTGTTGTTGACTTTTTAAAATAATTTGATTGGTTAAAATGTGTAATGAGTGTTTAAAAATAATAAAGTTTATAAAAAAGTTAGTGTAATGATGATGTTTTTTTAAAAGTAAAATATTTTATTAAAACTTGTGTAAAAGGCTAAAAACCCATGTATTTTAGGACGGAGGGAGTATATAAATATGGACCATGATACATTTACACTAGGTGTAAAATTTAAATTTTACACTACAAATACTAACATGACATGTGGTGAAAAAGTGATGTAAAAAGTAACCAAGCCTACAAGTCTAGCTCTTTCTTCTTTTCTTGCTCATGATAACCTATGTATTTCTCTCATCACCAATTCATGTGGGTTCTATTAAATACAAGTTTTAATTTATTTTAAAAAAAACTATAATAATATGATTAAATTGAAATTTTTAATTATAAAAACACTCCCTAATAATTTTGTACACCACCCACACTTGTATAAACAACTCATTTTATATTGATTTTTTTAATAAAAACTAACATAATTTTATTTACATAAACTCGAAGAGATATTTAGAGTATATTGATTTGTTAAATATTGTTTTTTTTAAATTTTCTGATAAAAAATTATTATATATTTTTTTGATAAAAAAAATTATTATATTTTTTTCAATTTACTTTTTTAATAATATCCTAAAAAAAAAGTATTTATTTAATGTAAGAGATATACAATTATATATACTAGGGGTGGGCATGGGACGGGACGCGACGGGATTGGGGTAATCCCGTGTCCTGTCCCGCGTATTTTTTACGGGAGGAAATTGATTTTATTATTTTTAAATCCCGTCAATCAGTAGCTAATTAAAGATATCTATATGAATTTCTTTTTATAAATAATTGTTACTGTTTAAAAAAATAACAACCCATATTAATTTCATTTACAAATTACTGTAATATAATTTAATATATTATTGTCATCAAGCAACATTAAAAATATATTTATATTATATTTTTAACACAGTGTTTGACAATACAATATAGTATTTTAATTTTTAATAAAAGTATATTTCTATTAAATTATTGATGCTTTGCGGAATTAGTTTTAAAGTCTACGGGTTTGGATGAATCCATTTAACTAAAATAGTAGTGAAACTTAAATTCAAAATAATTATTTTATCTATTAAAATTTGATGATTTGCGTGAAATTTGTTATTTGATATTTTTTTTATCCGATGAAATTTGTTGTTTGATTTTTTTTTTATCCGATGAAATTTAATTTGTTGTTTGATACTTTGATAACGTTAGATTAGGCTACTGTTTCAGCACTATACTGATATACTCAAAAGTCCAGGATTGTAAATTTGTATATAGGTTGTATGATCAAAATTATACTAGTATACATGCATTAAGGAGTGGATATAAGATTATTATGAAAATTAATTAATTTATAGCATATATGAGTGTAATACTACCCAGTATACATATATTTAACTATTTTTTTTTATCGATATAATTGAAGGGGGGGGGTCAAATAAACAAAAAACGTAACAAGTTATAGATTAGTAATTTTTACTAAGTATTTGGTATAAGATTTACCTAGAAATCAAATTTAAATATGGAGAGTTTTTTTTAAAAAAAAAATAAAATAAAAGTCTTCATCATTTGCATTGGAAATGACAAAACCAACTCATCAAATGACTAGAATATTTCTTTTCTATTTGTAATGTTAGTGGAAGAACTTGAATTTGATTGGTGGTGTAAAGCTAAGGTTTTACACTTAGTGTAAGTGTACATTTCTCCTATAAATATACTCCGTGTTATATACAGGCATGACTATTTTCCAATAATTTCACCACTTCAGTGGCAGACACTCTCATTATATATATTTCTGCCTTCATCCGTATTGAAAAATTGGATATTTAGTTATTTTATTTACCTTACTTACCCTATACCTATACATCCAATTTTGATGTGTTTTTATGGTTTCACATTCCCAGGTTAATTTGTTTCTTCTTTATCGTTCTCAATGATATTAGAGGAGCTACTATTGGAACGGTAAAAATCTCGTTAAATATATATTTTTAAAACCGTGTACAAGATTTTGTTGTCCCTTTGGCCTTCCGGGACATAGCGCTTAATCTTTACTTTACCGGCCCCTCTCATATATCATATATCATATACTCCCTCCGTTCGGCAAAACTTGTCGTTTTAGAGTTTTGTTTTTGTTCGGAAAAACTTGTCATTTTAGGTATTTTTGCTTCTACTTTACAAAAATGTCCTTGATTTGACTGATGTGTTGTGAGTTGTAGTTTTTGATAAAGTAAAAAGTAGAGTAATAAATGAGGGTAAATTAGTAAAAAAAAAGTGTAATTATTACCTTTATTAAAAGTTGTGTGGAGAGTTAAAATGACAAGTTTTACCGAACGGAGTGAGTATCATATATCATATATGGTTTGTAGTGTGACGACCTTTCACAATCTTTAAAACTGTGTAGCTTGCAATTGTTTCACAACTTTGAAAATCGTAGCCGAGATTATGGGCATTTGGACATCAATCCGGTATAATAGTGATGATGATGATCGAACATGTGAAATCTATGTAAATAAATAAGAGTTGAAAATTGATGCATACAATTATAACAAGTTTTATTTCACTACTTTTTGAATATGACATTATAATAATAATAATAAGGTTAAAAAAAAGGGGCCATTAGAGCATATACTATATATTTAGTGTATAATGATGAAGTGGTTAGGAGACACATGATTATAACTTTTCCAAAGTGACCACAAAGAATATGCAGTATTATTTACTTTGGGTAGTAATTTCAACCAACGGTCGGAATATAAATTAATTGAACTAAGCAAAAAAAAAAAAAAAAAGGGGTCAATTATAAGTACCAACTCTTGAGTCTTGAAGGAAAAAGAAAAGGTTGAATGGTCAAAAATGTAACGTACACATAAAATGAACTCCACTCCACAGTGTTTGCCGCCGCTGATGCCTGATGGTGTGTCCTGGACTGGTTGATGCTGTGTCATTAATTTAGAGCTGGTGTTGGGAAAATTGACTTAAAATATACAGTACACTAGTACAGTATTCCTTTTCCTCAATTTTCCAACTGTCTTATTTTTCACACCACAATATGTATGTCTTTTAAAAACGCCAAAATAGTTCCCGCCGTTAAATCTATAAGTGTTTTATTTTCTCCAACTGTTCTTATTTTCCCCGTTTAGTTCTTGGGCTTTGTTTGCTTGTTCATGCAGTAAAATTTGTGAGACATTCATTTTGTTCTCCACAATCCCTAGCAATGATCCCATTAACTGGTAAACTACAAGTTTCACATGGTGTCTAACTTATCATATGCGACAATACCTTTGTTAAAAAAAAAACGACTCTAAGTGGTGGTATTGACAACACCAAAATTATTGTCTCTTAAAAAATTGGTTGCTCAACTTCTCAATTCATTAGACAATTTGTTAATTATCTAGTGTTTTGAAACATTATTTTTATTTATTTTAAAAAACAAAAATTGCAATCAACTCGCTCCCCTCCACCAAACACTTTGTATTTAGATATACTCGTAAGTTGGTGTTTTCATATGCAAAGGCGTTGTTTGCCGATGCTGAATTGGTGATACCTCCAAAATGGAATTTGGGAGGAGGCAAGCATCACCACTCCAGATATTACAGTGGGCTTCAGAGAGAGATATTACAGTGGGAGAGTCCAAAACCAAAAGGGCATTGGGGTTGATGTTGATTTTATAACGTGTATTGGGCCGGCCCACTAGTCTTTCTTAGAGATTGGGCTATAGCAGTTATAAGGCCTATATATAAATGATGTAGGAGATCTCATTTCCCCGCCTTTTTTTTTCTCTCTCACAAGGATAGGATAAACCGATAAACGGCGAAAAAGGAAAAAGCTTCCATTGAAAAGGTTGTGTTTAGACTTTGAGAGACGTCCTTTTGTATTCTTTATACCCTAATTTTGCGACTATACCAGACTTTGATTCCCCTTTAATCACCTCTTTATTATTCACATCGGTGGGAGATAAAGTTACACACTACTGTATATATTATTATTACTAGCTACTCCATGTTTCTCACAACAAAAATACACACAATTCTTTATAGATTGAAAGAATAAATAATTAAAATCATTTGTCTAACCTATATTATAGGAACATAATTGAAAATTTTGAATTAAATTGATCGATTTGTTAATTTTTTGGGTGAGGTGATCAATTTGTTATTAATTATCAATTTCTTAGTAAGAGAAATTGGTATGTATTAACTTGTGTCTATTGAATTATATTTTTCTTATATGTATATACTAATATGTTGGATTAGTTTAGGAGAAGGGGATGACCGCACAATATATATATGGTCAAACGAAATGATAGAAATGAAGGGCGTGGGTCTAAAGTTGCTACTGGAAATCGAACTTTGGAGTAAAAAATGCTAATAATATATATGATTCACTTCCATGATTATTTGCTGATTATATGGAATTGGGAATGGATCTATTCATTCCCTCTTCCATTTGATTCTTACATCTACATATCTAAGTGTCTTAATTAATTAGTGTCTAATCCTGATTTCTGGCTAGTCATCCGATTCTATCCTGAGATCCTTTTCGACTCGACCACCCCGACCCTGACATAGATTTGGGCCATTAGCTTGGCTACTTGCAGTGGAATCAGTTTCACCCCATTATTAGTCCTTACTTTAATTTTGCTCCAACACTTGTGAGTTGTGACCATATGCATTCATATATTAATCAATCCAAGTCAAAAAAAGCTATAGCTGGATTCAATTAGCACTGCAAAATTAAAGTGTTTGATTCAATCAAAGCGCACGTAGAAACAAGCTAGCTAAGCTAGATACATGATTGAACAAGAGAAACGGTTAGAACGAGTAACAACAGCACTGTCGATTTCGGTTTCTTTGTCGAATCTCCCATGGCTAACCCCGCTAACCATGATCCATCCCCTACCATGGCTGTTGTTGTCTGCGAACCCGACCCTAAATACGATCCGTTGTTGTTCATGGATCCTGAATCGGACCCATCAGCTGCAGGGCCACTATTACTACCAGTACTACTGCTGCTAGGGGTGTTCATCACTGGAGTCGTTGATTTCTGGCTGCACATTTTGCACCAGAAACAAAAAAAAAACAGTTAATTAAAAGTCCTTCCCGCTTATCAAAACTTATCATTTTAGTTTCTTGAACGATTTTTAAGTATTATATGTTCAGAGAATGCAAAAGAGACCCAATAGTTACCTGGGGAGCTACCCCATTACTAATTAGTTTTATTTCTATGTAAATAATTAAGGATATGTTGAGGTGAACGGAGGAACAATTTTAGTTACCTGGGGAGGGAGGGGCAAAATGTGATTGTATAATCAGCAGCGTTACAGGTGAAAGTGCTGGTGGCGTCGTCGAACGCGTAGCTGTAAGATCTCGGGCATGCCGATTTAAACATTTCCGAGTACACCGTCGGCTTACACGTCGCCGGAGATGCGTAGGCGCCGCTACAGCAATACTCGGCGCTCCCAAACGCATCGCAGGCGCTTCTGCACGCCTCCCCATTCCCCGCCCTGAGCTCGCTCGGGCACATCCGGTTCAGGTCCACCAAGCACCCCGTCGGGACGCACGACTCGGCCTCGGACGATCCGCCCGTCGACGGCGACGGCTCCACCAGCATGGGGAGGTTGTAGCCGTCGACGAGGCTGACGTCGTAGAAGTCCTGGCCACCGGTGCCGAGGGTGAACTCCGCGAGGGTTGCTGGTGGCTGGGCTCCGGCCCCGTCGCACTCCACGGTGCCGGAACCGCAGTCGCCGGTGGCGCAGACCCCAGATTGTAGTGAGTTGGTGGAGTCGAAGTCGCAGCCGGTCCTGCCCCAGAAGCGGCCGGACCAGCCGGTGGGGGCTTCGAGTGCGAGGAAGGTGTCGGAGGGGAGGGGGAAGCCGGTGGTGCCGAGGCTTGGGCTGCCGGAGTTGGCTAGGATGCCGGGCCAAACTGTGTAGTCGCACTTGTTGACGAATGTGAATTTGGATGCTGTGAGTAAGATGGAGGAAATCATCGAGCATAAGTATAATTTAAATTAAAATGCAAGGTAAGATAATTGATGAAGGATGTTAAGTTGGAGGTGGTAAAGATGTAACCTTTGGAGATGAGAAGTGAAGATGAAAGAAGGCAGAGAATGAGAGGGTAGCAATTAGGCTTAACCAACAGATTCATCATAAATATATAAGTAGGTGGTTTTGAGCTTATAATTAACGAGGGATGATCGATGTGTTTGAATTTGGGTATGAGGAAATTAAGCAGAGAATATGAATATATCAGATGGAGTGAGTGCAGCCGTGCAGCTGTTGCTGTTGGTGGAGAAAGAGGTTTGGGTGGGGCCATCATTCAAAAATATGTGACTGAATAAATGTGTGATCTTGAATTTATATTATTTTTATATTATAAGAGGTATTTAAACCAAAATATATATAGCTTATACAAAGTTGAAGCCCAGTAATCGCAGTCCAAATCGCCTATAGCCATTCCCGTAGCAAACCCTGTAGCAACCACTCCATTGGTCCACCTGTCATTAGTTTTAAATATAATTAACAATAAAATCAAAATAAATAAACAAATAAAATCTTCCAGATTCCTTTTTTTTCGCGCTTCTTTCCATAACCGTGATTCCTCTCTACCGTTCTTCCTCTCAGTGAGCCCTAGAGACATTGATCCGATCTCTGTGCAACGGCCTCCACTGTACATGTCCTTGCACCGAAGTGTTCAGCCGTCTACTGTACATATCATTGCAGCCGTGACCTCGAGCCTGCTAGTATCAACAACGGACGCTGTCAAAGATAGAGCCGATGGCGAAGGCAGGGTGTGGATCAACTTGCGAGCGCCAACGAAAATCTCCAACAATCCACCGCCGATGTTGGAATTTGGAAGTCTGAGACCTGCTGCCTTAGCTTCTGCCCTCATGGATCCTCCGCCATCCATGATTCAATTGGAAATCAATTGAGAAGAAGGGGAATTCGGATTGAATTAAGGTTGAGATTGTGTGAGAGAGTGAACCCTATGAGAGAGAATAACTCGGGAAGGAGATTGTGCAAACTGGTGGATCAACTTGCAAGGGCCGAACAGAGATCAATTTGAGAGAGGGCGTTGAACAGAGATAAAGCTCCAGACAGGTGAAATTTCAGTTTGGAAGAGAGAGGGCAATCTTCCAGAGATCTCAGATCAATGTCTCTAGGGCACCAGAGAGAAAGAACGGGGAAAGCAGGTCCGGAAGATTTTATTTGTTTATTTATTTTGATTTTATTGTTAATTATATTTAAAACTAATGATAGGTGGACCAATGGAGTGGTTGCTACAGGGTTTGCTATGGGATTGGCTACCGGCGATTTGGACTGCAGTAATCGATCCAGATGTAGAGCGACTGAGTCGATCGAACTGGACTAAGATAAAAAAAAAAAAAATTAAACTTACTAAAATAAGAATTTATATCATTTTTTTAGCTCTTAAAACTACGTGCAGAAAAATTATACATGGTTTATCTATATAAACTCTTAATTTAAAAGAGTTTAGGATGATGGGTCAATCTTAGAGACATTTTAGGAGTCTTAACCAATCATATTTTTTTGCCATTTTCTGAGATAATTATAAGATACATTTGTTATAAAGTTTTTTTTTATGATTTTTATCTTAACATTTATTAATATTTTATAATATTTTTATATATAATATTTTAGTTTTAAAAAAACGCGTCATGGCGCGGGGATCGTACTAGTTTCCGATTAAAAGAAATAAAATATTATAAGAGGAATTGGGGCAAAGCAATGAAATCATATAGCAGGGTAAAAATATGTTGATTCTTCGCTAGTCTAAAGTAGTACCGTACTGGCGGCTTCAACCTGCACAATTCAAGATTTGAAGCTACTAACTAAGGACTCCTATGATCCGGTGAGTTACAAATGATATTAGTGGTGATGCAATTGCAATATAAAGTAAAGATTCCACAGATAATGGATATGACTATTGTTTTCTGCAAGCCTAGCCTATCTCATCTTATACATACATGAACATTAGTGATGGACGGAATAAACTTTAGGGAAAAAAAAACAGGACATATGTATATTTTAAGGCTGGCATGCGACTTAAGTTGTTAAGTTAGCATCGGATTCCAGCAACATGATATGATCCGATCCATCTCCTCGTCCACACATTGATTCGATTTTATATATGATAATGGTGTAGTAGGATTTTCCGGGGCCCTTGGGTGGAGCCAATTGCCCAAACTAAAGCGATAGAGCCGTGTGTTTGTTAGTGTTACATATATGTGCCATTCCCTCATGAGCCTTCTGTGTTGGCCTCTCGATCTATCTCTGCTCGCTCTATAATATTACTCAATTAAGTTGTTGCCCAACAAATCATAGCTTCAACAATGGAAACACTTGATACAATGTGAATTCGATTTCTGGATTGGGGATGAACAAGGTGATTGATGAAAGGAAAAATTGGTTATTTGGGACAGAAGAAAGCGTCAGAAATATTGGTGGAGAGGCACACATTCATCCACCATCCTCTGAGCACATAGAAGGGCTGCAGATTTGTCTCATTCTCATTGAGGTGAAATGTATCACATGAATACAATATATATAGCCGATATGAGCTATAACAGCTGGCCTATACAATTCCATTTCTACCCTTTATATTCTAACCCCCCCCCCCCCCCCCCCGGAAGCTGGAGCCATCCCAAGCTTGGGTAAAAGATGGTTTTGATGTGCTGAAGGCAACACTTTAGGCAGCACATCATCAAGTTGGGTAGAAGAGGGAGTGAAACAAAGTTCAATGAGGCCATCCATGACCTTTTCCCTTGTAAAATGACAATCTATCTCAACATGTTTGGTCCGCTCATGAAATACTGGATTTTGAGCAATCTGCATAGCTGAACGGTTGTCACAATGAAGCTTGACTGGTAATAGAGGACCAACATCCAATTCTTCGAGTAGTCTAAAAAGCCAAGTGAGTTCAGAGGTTGCCTGAGCCATAGCTCTATATTCAGCCTCTGAAGAGCTTCTGGATATTGTGATTTGTTTCTTGGATTTCCAAGCAATTGGTGATGATCCAAGTAGAATAAGAAACCCACTGACTGACCTCCTGGAAATTGGACAAGCTGCCCAATCAGAGTCTGAGTATGCAGTGAGGATTGGCTTGTCAAAACCACGAAGGATAATGCCATGACCAATTGTGCCAGATAGGTATTTTAAAGTGTGATGAAGAGCAACCAAGTGAGGGGTACGAGGTTGTTGCATGAACTGACTAAGTGTTTGGACAGCAAAGCAAATGTCAGGACGAGTGTGGGTTAAGTAATTGAGTTTCCCAACAATCTGTCTGTATAAGGTTGCATTTGGTAAAAGATCCCCATCAGTGTCATTCAGTTTGGTATTCAGAGGTAAGGGAGTGCAAACTGGGGTGGAAGGTGGTAATTTGGACTCTGTAATTAAGGAGGTCAGAAGTGAACTTAGATTGGGTGATGGCAATCCCATGTTGAAGATTAGTGACCTCAAGGCCTAGAAAGTAATGAAGGAGATCAAGGTCTTTGATACTGAATTGGGCATCAAGCATGGATTTGAGGTGTGTAATTGTGGATGGAGAGGAGCCTATGATTAATAGATCATCAACATAAACAACTACTATGGTGATGTCCGAATGATGTTTGAGAATGAAAAGAGAATAATCATTCTTGGATTGAAGGAAGCCCATTGAAAGTAGTGAAGTGGTTAGCTTGTGAAACCATTGACGGGATGCTTGTTTGAGGCCATAAATAGACTTTCTTAGGAGACAAACATGGTTATTTGGATTTGGAATACCTTCTGACATGGTCATGTATACCTCTTCATGGAGATCTCCATGGAGAAATGTATTGTTCACATCAAGTTGGTGAAGTGGCCAATTCTTTGCAGAAGCAATGGATATGAGAGTCCTCACTGTTGTCATCTTTACTACAGGAGAGAAGGTGTCATGGTAGTCAACACCAGCCTGTTGGGAGAAGCCTTTGGCTACCAGTCTTGCTTTAAACCTCTCTAGAGTGCCATCAGATCTCATTTTGACCTTGTAAACCCATTTGCAACCAATTGGACGTTTGCCTGTAGGAAGAGGAACTAAACACCAAGTGTTGTTATCCTGTAAAGCATCAATTTACCTTTTCATAGCAGTAACCCAATTTGGATCCTTTGAGGCATGATAATAAGAAGTTGGTTCTGTGTATTTGGTAGCCTTGGCTAAGAAAGCATGATAAGTATGAGGAAGCTGGAATGGAGCAATTATATCACTAGTTATAGGCTCAGCAGGACTATATGAGCAAACATAATCATGAGGGTAGGATGGGGTTGTGGTAGATCTGTTTGATCTCCTTAAGGGTGGGGGTGGAGGAGGAGGTGGTGGAGCATTTTGGATGGGATTGGGAGGGGCATCGGGTGGTGGTAAGGGATCGGGATCAGTGTTGATGGGGACAAACAAATGAGAAGGGATGTCTGTGTATGGCTGTCGTAATGGAATAACAGAAGGTGGTGGAGAATGATTGTGAAATGGGAAATGGAACTCGTGAAAAGTGACATCTCTAGACACAAAGACTGTATTTGTCTCCAAGCTAAGGAGCTTATAACCCTTCTTGCCAAATGGGTATCCAAGAAATAAACATTTGATGGCTCTAGCTTGAAATTTGTCTCGATTTCTCATGGTAGAATTAGCAAAGCACAAGCAACCAAAGACCTTAATGGATTTGTAATCTGGTGGTTTATGAAAAAGGAGCTCATAGGGTGATTTGTTTTACAAAGAAGGCAATGGTGATCTGTTTATAAGATGTGTGGCAGTGAGGATACAGTCTCCCCAGTAAGGCAAAGGTATGTTGGATTGAAAGAGCAGGGATCTAGCAACCTCCAATAGATGTTTGTGTTCAACAACACCATTTTGTTGAGGTGTGTAAGCACAAGTGGTGTGGTGAATGATTCCTTTGGAAGAAAAGAATTCTTTTGTAGATTGGTCACAAAATTCTGCAGTATTATCAGATCTAATGCATTTGAGATTGGTTTGAAACTGTGTGACAATCCTGGAAACAAAATTGTTTAAGATGGTTAGAGCATCACTTTTATGAGTCATCAAAAAGGTCCAGGTAGCTTTGTTGTGATCATCTACCAAAGTAAGAAAGTATCTAAATCCATCATGAGTATGATGTTTATAGGGTCCACAAGTGTCCATATGGACAAGATCAAAGGGCTGAGCAGCATGAGAAATAGAAGTAGGAAATTGCTTCCTATGTTGTTTAGCTTTAGGACAAATTTGGCAAATAAAAGAAGGCTTAGGTGAGCCATTAACATTGTCAATACACTGCAACTGTTCAAAAGAAAGATGCCCCATCCGGCAATGCCAAAGAGTAGCAAGATCAACTCTAGAATTATTACAAAAGACATTGTCTGAAACTGGTAAAACAGTAGAGTCTGATGATCCATAGGTGGGTTGAAGTGAGGATGGATTGTCTATCACATATAGTCCATTTGCTTCATGGCCAATCACTAGTGGTGTGCTCATGGAAGGGGCCTGAATCATGCAAAGTGTGGGAGTAAAAATGATGTTAGAAGAGAGATATTTGGTAAGTTTATGAATGGATAAAAGGTTATAATGAAAGTCAGGTATGTGGATCACATTTTGGAGTGTGATATTTGGAGAAAGTATAATAGAACCAACATGAAGAATAGAGGCATTTTTGTTGTTTGGTAAAGTAATGGTGAGTGGTGATTGAACAACAGAATATGTATGAAAATATTCTAGATGAGGTGTAATGTGATTTGTGGCTCCACTGTCAAGGATCCAAGAAGAATTACTAACTAATGAAAAGAGAGAAAATGTTTTACCTGCCAAGAATGCAGCATGGGTTAGTCCTTCATGTCCTGAATGCTTGTTGTGAAGGCTCACCAGTTGCTCATACTTTTGCTGTGTGATGGGTGGTGAAGGAGAGCTTGATGCAGGGGCCTCTGAGATGGTCATGTTGGCCATTGATGGAGGTGCTTTCCCAGGAGGGTAGCCATGTATCTTCCAACAACGGTCAACAGAATGGCCTCCAGTTTTGCAGTGAGTGCAGTAGAACCTGCTTTCCCCTTTTCCTTGAGGGTATCCATGGATCTTCCAGCACTTGTCCATGGTATGCCCTTTAACCTTGCAGTGGTCACAAAAGCCAGAGTTGGGAGGCCCATTGGTGGGGTATCCATGAAGTTTCCAGCAAGACTCCATGGAATGACCTCCCACCTTGCAATGGTCACAATATTGCCTTTGTTGCCCAGTTTTCTAGCCACCAGAGGTGCCAGAGATTGGATTCTTTTGAGCAGCAAATGCCATAGCATCAGTGTCAGACTTTGGCACATTTCCAATGCCCCTTTGTTGTTCTTCTTGCAGCACCAACTGATATGCTTGATCAAGATCTGGAGGTGGGATCATCATCAAAATGGTTCCTCTAACAGCATTGTAGCTGTCATTTAGTCCCATCAGAAAGTGAACAACTTGTTGATCCTGCACAACCTTGTTCACAACAGCTCTAGAACCACATGTACACACAACATCTTCAACAAGCAATAGATATTCATCCCACAGTTTCTTCATCTTAGTGAAGTATGTTGAAACCGAGCCATTACCATGATTCAAGGACACAAGATCCCTTTGAACCTGGTAAATCCTCGTTCTATTTGGTTTACCAAAACGTTTTCCAAGCTCCTTCCAGATCTGACTAGCAGATTTACAGTATAATACAGACTCAGCAATATCCTTTTCAACAGAGTGAAGGAGCCAAGATATTACCATTGAGTTGCAGCGATCCCATTTGAGTCCATTCTGTGGATTATCTGCTGGACGCGAGCATGATCCTGTGATGAAGCCCAGCTTGTTCTTCGCCGTTAGTGAGACCTCAACAGATCTCTTCCAAGGGCCATAGTTTCTCTCATTCAAAAGACTGGTTGATAGGACATAGTTTGGGTGGTCGGAATGGTGAAGATAAAGCTCTCTCTCGGTTTCTGTAACAGCGGCCATGGATACTCTTTTGGATCAAAGCTCTGATACCATGATACAATGTGAATTCGATTTCTGGATTGGGGATGAACAAGGTGATTGATGAAGGGAAAAGTTGGTTATTTGGGACAGAAGAAAGCGTCAGAAATATTGGTGGAGAGGCACACATTAATCCACCATCCTCTGAGCACACAGAAGGGCTGCAGATTTGTCTCATTCTCATTGAGGTGAAATGTATCACATGAATACAATATATATAGCCGATATGAGCTATAACAACTGGCCTTTACAATTCCATTTCTACCCTTTATATTCTAACAACACTCATCCATCTTTTGCATTAAAATACACACTAAAACCATACACAAATACAAATAATTGTCGAGTAAATTTCTCTCCATCTCTGCACTGCATATATAGGTCAGTCCTTTTTATCAAGTTACTATGCCTGCATTTTTTCGCTCACCAAAAAGACAATTAATATTAACTTACATTGATCATAGAACTTGTTCACTGTACGTACAAGTTACACTAAAGTTAGGCTACGTACGTTGGATGAATTGTAGTATCATTTTAAATGATGAGCTTGGGCAAAGCGTGACATTATTGCCTTTCCACTGATCTTCAAAAAACAAAACGGTGTAGGTTGGCGTGACTCCCTTTGTATGCATAGCAACAACCGGGGCTTACCTTTTGACACCACCGGAGTGTTTCAATTGTACACTGTCTTTCTTTATAACTACACATTACATTTGCCTTTAATAATTCAATTCCTTTTGCTCTAACGTACTTGATATGAGTTTATAAATTTCAGTCACAATCATTTTGGAAACCATATCATCTCCACTCCATCTGGTACGGTTTCTCTATTTTTCTTCTACTTTTCCCACCTTCATATATCATAATTAAACACATTTTCTATTTATATATATTATCTCCTTTAATTTTCTAGCTAGCTAGCTCAGACTTTGGATACGGAAGTAGATCGATCATCTATCTACCACCCGACCGGTTGCCATCCCTAACCACTTACATAGAAATATTAAAAGTTAGTCATTTTTTTTAGCAATCAAAGTTGGTCATTTGGAGTTGAGAGAAATGTACATTAATAGGTAAATTGGTGGATTCAAATATATGAAACCCTATTTGTCAAAGATCTGCTGAATCAACACCAGATAAATAAATACAAATCAGCAGATAAATAAATCCTAATTTTGAAGAAGTAATATTGTATAATCACTCATAATTTTTGCCTACTATATATATAAAAAAAAAACAGATAAATAAATCCAAGAATGCAATATATAATATTGGCCAGTTTCCTGTACGTAATCTTAACTGCTCCGTATTTCTCAACCGGAAAACAGTTGCATTTAACTTAAAAATCAACCACCAGAAACATACAGTCCATATATTTCTAATGTAGATGAAGTACACAAAATTGGTGGCATCAATGGGCCTGGCCAATTAAGGAGTCATATAAGGTTCAACCAAGGAACAAAGAGAAGGAGAAAGGGAGAAAAAAAGAGAGGGCAAATTGTATAAAATTACCCTTTAAATACCCTCATTTAATTGTCATAAACCACCCTTTAAATTGATATTTCCAGGGAGAAAATCACCGTTTAAATGACTTTTGTCACCAATCAACCATCGGCAGCACTGAATATATTTCATACAAATTTTGGTTAAACTTGATAAATTACAATTTTACCCATCTTGTTTAATTATATTATAATGGAAATTTAACAATTAAAAAAGAAAAAAAAGTAAGAATTAAATTGAGATGATATAATTGACGTCATTTGTGCTCCTAAATTAAAAGTGTGTAGAACCTAATGGAGAATTACAAAGTTATTTAGAATGGGAAAGTGAGCGACTCAATTGAAGGGAGGGCAATTTTGTAAAAGTTGACACTATTTTATCTGTTATTTAAAAAGGAAAAATAACATCAATAATTTCCTCCCAAATTCATACTTAATACGGAGTATTTTATATTTTTCTCTTTTTTTTGTTAGTTGTTAAAATTCTTTTAGAATTAAAATTATATAAGTGGTAAAATTGTAGTTTATCAAATTTAAGGGTGTAGTAGATTTGATTAAGAAAGTCGTTTATAGGTTGGGTTTATGAAAATATCAATTTAAGGAATAGTTTACAATAAATAAGTGTATTTAAAGGGTGGTTTTATAGAATTAGGCGAAAATAAAAAGGAGCATGTTTGATGGACTTACAATATTAATAATTGGGGAGTCCGCAGGCCCGGCCCACACCTTAACCAACCATAAAGAAGAACCGAAGAAGAAAGCATGAAATAACAAAAAGAAGGGAAAGAAAAAGGCTTCTTTTTTTGTGGCATCAGGCTTAATTATATATGCCGGCCTTTTAACTCATTTAGAAGAGGAAAGAGGATGTTTTTGAATTACAAATTGAAGTGAATTGGCAGACACCGAACAAAGCATTAAGCATGATGATAGCTATACACAAACTCTGAACCACATTTCGGTCTGGCCGGGACAGTTTGTGTGTAAGTTGTAAGTAATTTACTAATTTATACTCCCTCCCTCCATTCGTCAAAACATAACATTTTAGTAATTTATACTCCCTCCCTCCATTTGACGAACAGAGTGAGTATAGTTTGTTTAAATATATGGAGTAGGAGTAGGAGTAGTATCTGCGTGCAGAGTGGATTGGAATGGAAGCAGCTAGCTCCATATCATATATATATATATATATATGCATATATATGATAAGGATGCAACTAAATCTCATAATTAATGTGATTTGTGAGGTAGGCACTGTGGCAGAAGAGAATCAGATGATGATTCATTATTACATCGATGAGTAAACCATTTTAAGTAGACAGCAATTCGAGACCATCATTCAATTCATACTCTACAAAAACTTTAATTCGTAATTACTCGGAGGCAATTCAACAGCTTAACAGGAGGATGCATATATACTAACGGAGCTGAGTATAGTGCTGCTGTGCCTGTATCTACAATTCTCAACAAGGACTGCTGACTGACTGCTGATTTGTATTCATTCTCAATTCCAATTACAGGCAGTTGCAGTTGCAGTTTGCAGATGTAGCCCACTTTCACTTTGTCTGTCTTTTAACTCAATCCATTTGATCAACCAGCTTTTGTTGTCGCTGCCAACAGACATTCCCCCCCACAGCCTTTTCTTTTCTGTTCTTTTCTTTTTTATACTAGCTAGCTATATGATCTCCATATACTGTATATATATTATAGTCGATCTGTATGTACATGTTCAATACAGTTTTTTTTTTTTAAAAAAAAAAAAAAGAAGAAGAAGAAGAAAAGAAGATGGAATAATGGAAAGATGAGGAAACATACTCCTTGGATATACTCGGGAAATACGGAGTAGCTAGCTAGCGGATATATACGTCAGGTTTGCATCACCACCACCACCTCTCCATGAGGAGCTAGCTCCACCCTATTAAAATTAAAATGCCTTGTCAAACTCGATGTATGGACCTCGATTATAAACCCTAATCGATGCGCTAATTATTTAATCCAAACGGAACCCAGTATTTGACTACTTCTATATTCATTTGTACGTACAGTAATTAGTTAAGTCAAGAAGATTGGAATATAGAGAGAGAGAGAGGAGATGGTTGAAGAAAATAAAGATTGGAAAGGGGAGAGCGACCACGCCTACTCACTACTCTACTCCCCCTGTTTTGCACCACCATCCACTCCAGTAATCATATCATTCATGCCTTATGCCTTTGTTCTCTGTTACCTTATCATATTTTTCCCGTTCCCACTTCCCAATCTTCTTCATTCATTACTTATCGGGGTTATTATTCGATTCCAGCTCAAACCTCAAGAGGTCGTACAATTCAATAGACGACAGACCGTCAAACCTATAACATAAATACGAGGAGAGTGCAAAAGATTAGAGTACCAGACAACCCATAACAAAAGATAAATCAAAACAAACCTAAAACTTTAGCTAAAAAAAGCATTTCATATAAACTTGGTTATTTATTTATGTATTCCTATCAAAGTCCACCGACTCATATACTAGAGCTTGGTATGTGATGTGGGACACTTTTGGTCTCATTCACATCTCCAACACACCCCCTCAAGTCCAACTAGGAATGACCATCTAGTTGAGACTAGGATCGACACGGGCCATTAAGCTAACCGCTCTGATAAGATATCAAAGTCCAACTCGGACCGATGACTGGGGGTCATGTGCACGGGCGCATATGCGCTAGTAGCCTAGCACACAAGCCGAGTGGGGTTCCATTCTACAACCAATTGGCGATAGAAGGAGTAGCCCACCGACTCATATACTAGAGCTTGATATGTTCAACTTTTCGATGTAGGACACTTTTGGTCTCATTCACATCTCCAACATATTAGGATAGAAACATATCTTTTGTATATTTTTATATCCTTTTATGTATATCCTATCTTAGGAGATCCTTGATCTTCAAGCATTGTAACCCTATATATTTGCCCATTGTCAATGAATACAATTAAGCTCTCTCACAAACATTAATTCTCTATATGGTATCAGCCTAACCCTAGATCCTCTTCCGCTCTTCCGCACCTAACCCTAGCCCTCTTCCTTCTCGAGCCGCCATGTCGACCGAGTCTTCCTCCTCCTCCTCAACGATACCCCCAACCAAATCCGAAAACCTCAACCCTCTGCAGGCCGTCGCCGGTCTCTCCTCCCACACCATCAGCCTCCCCAATTTCACTATCAAGCTTGAACGAACCAATTACACCGTTTGGCGTCAAACCGTCACAGACACCCGCCACAGAGACTCACTGGTCTGCTGTCAAGCGCATCCTCCGCTATCTCAAAGGCACTTTATCCCATGGCCTGCGTATTCGATCAGCCACCGACACCCGCCAACGTCAGCAATCAGTCCTTCTTAAGGACTTTGTTTGTGGCAAACCTAAAGCCCTCACCACCACAAAACACCCCCTACCATCCTCTCCGGATCACTATCCTGAACCAAAAACCTTCATTCAGGCCTCAAAACTTCCTGAATGGCAGAATGCGATGCAGGTTGAATATGATGCTCTCGTTCGTAATGGGACTTGGGACATTGTCCCGCGTCCTCCTAGGACTAACATTGTTGGTTGTAAGTGGGTGTACAGGATCAAGGGACATGCGGATGGTTCTATTGAACGCCACAAAGCTCGCTTGGTCGAAGGGCTTCAATCAAGAGGAGGGAGTGGACTATTTCGACACTTTTAGTCCAGTGATCAAACCAACAACCATCCGAATCATCCTCTCCCTCGCCATTACTCACAAGTGGCCGCTCCGACAGGTAGACATTAATAATGCCTTTCTGAATGGTGATCTCTCTGAACAGGTTTACATGGATCAACCTCCTGGTTTCATTGATCCCTCTCGGCCCACGCATGTCTGCTACCTCAAGAAGGCCTTGTATGGCCTCAAACAGGCGCCCCAAGCTAATTGGTTCACCAAGCTCAAGCTCTTCCTTTTGCATCATCAATTTTCTACGTGCAAATCTGACTCATCTCTGTTTATCTTTCGAGCTCGCGGGTCCACTCTTTTAGTTCTCGTCTATGTTGATGATCTGATTATCACAGGCTCCTCTCAATCGGCGATTGATCGGTTTGTTCACCGCCTGAACAGTGCATTCTCTCTTCGTGACTTGGGCAATTTGCATTACTTTCTCGGCATAGAGCTCCTTCCCCAGGATGGCGCCATTCCGTTGACTCGGCAGAAGTATATTCGCGACTTGCTTCTTCGCAGTAAGATGACAGACGCCCGTCCTATTGCCTCTCCTGCCAAACCTGGATCTCGCCTGATCCAAACTGGTGACCCTCTGGCCGATCCTCACTTATATCGGAGCATTGTTGGTGCTCTCCAGTATGTCACCATTACTCGTCCAGAGATATCTTATGCCATCTTTTATGGTGGTAATCTTGTCAGTTGGTCTTCCCGGAAGCAAAAGGTGGTTGCTAGATCTAGAACTGAAGCCGAGTACCGCGCCATTGCCTTCACTGCAACCGAACTACTTTGGCTTCGCCAACTTCTGGTTGAGCTTCAGGCACCGGTCGCAGGCTCCCCCATTGTCCTATGCGACAATCTCAGTGCCACGTATATGTCTGCCAATCCTATTCTCCATCAGCGGTCCAAGCATATTCGCATTGATTATTTCTTTGTCCGTGAACAAGTTGAAGCTGGTGACCTTGTTGTTCGTCACATTCGCTCTTTGGATCAAACTGCAGACATCTTCACCAAGGCCCTTGGCAGTGGTCGATTCATTACGCTTCGTGACAAGCTTCATGTGCGTCCTCCGCCATGAGCTTGCAGGGGGTATTAGGATAGAAACATATCTTTTGTATATTTTTATATCCTTGTCTGTATATCCTATCTTAAGAGATCCTTGGTCTCCAAGCATTGTAACCCTATATATTTGCCCATTGTCAATGAATATAATTAAGCTCTCTCACAAACATTAATTCTCTATAATTCCAAGTTCCAACATATATAAAATCAGGCACAAATTTATATAATTTACATTATTCACCCTGTTTTATAAATTGCTTTACAACTTCTTCTGATTTTAATTATAACAACTCAATGGTATTGGTGGTGGTAGTGGTAGTGGTAGTGCATTGTTCTAAAACGGGAGCTCCTTCCCCAAGTTGGTTCCCTTAGACTGTAAATACAGTAATACCGGCCCATATGTATATACTCTACTTTACCATCTCGATCCTCACATATAATAATGCATTGCATCGATACTTCCATCCTCGTGCTACCTTCTTCAATTCGATCTATTTCTCTCTCTTACGTTGTCTTATTTATTTGAGTATATATGCAGATTGCAAACTCAATTAATAACTTTACAGAGTACGTACATTATTAATTTGCTTAATTTTATATATAACAATTGTTTAATTTAATTAGGAGAGGGAAGATAATATATATAGCGATGTTGGAGGCGGGGACACGCTCGTGCGGACTACCCATTCACGCTCAATTATAAGCAACGTACACATATCCTCATTTTCTCCATTAATTTATTTGCGCAAACCAACCAAGCACACACAAGATTTCCATCATAAAATCAATTGGTATTACATCACAACAGTAAAGATCAATTGGTATTACATCACATCAGTTGGTGTAGTGGTTATGGGGCTACATCCCATGCCTCGAGGTTCGAAGTTCGAATCCCCGTGGAAACATGGAGACGCTTGTGAGTGGGAGGGTCAACCCCTTAAATGGGCCTACAGTAACCCGATCCATATGTAGAGTGGGCTAAGCCCACTTGAACTGGAAAAGATCAAAAAAAAAAAAAAAAGTAAAGATCGACATTACTTAATTCATTTTATTTCCATAAGAAATTACTACATTTTCAATGATTTTAAGAGTAGGATTCATCCTCCCAACTAACTAAGACACACCCCACCCCACCCCCAACAAAAAAAGAAGAAGCATGCTTATTGACCTTGTCTATTGTGGTAATTACATGACCATATAATTTTTATTTATTAAATCAAATATATATGTTCATCAATGTTTATTATGATCATAGAACAACCCATTTGATGCTTTAAAAAAAACACATCTAATTTCATGGAAAAAGGGTTTCAAAGACCAACATATAATGTGTGGTCAAATTAAACCACAATTCCCTTCACCCACCAACTTCTTAAAGAAGGGCATGCACAAACTTAATCAATTTGATAATTGTGTTTAAAATATCAATCAATTCCAGATGCCATGTGTCCTCTATTGTCCCCACTCCCCCAAAGTATTTACTTAACCCTCAAATTGCATATCAAATTTTCTTTTAATTATTTGAAACACAAAACCTTTCCCAAATTTGAAAGAAAAGTTTACACATTAGTTTCCACATATATTTGTATTGTCACTGTCAATTGGTATTAGAGAAGATTGATGCTTTGCTTCTCTTTCAACTTGGTTGTTTGCATATCATTGATTATTAACCATCTTGTTTTTTCATATTTGTTGTATGCTTTTATTTTCACTTGTATGTCTTCATTAGTGCCCGGACCCTTATGATGGTTTGACCATCTTTTGACTTGTTCAGACTCTCGATTACTCTAAATAATTTTTTTTTTGAAAAAAAAAACAAGAAAAAGAAAAGAAAGAGAAATCCTGTGGGTGTGGGCTTGTATAAATACCCCCTCCCCACAATCACCTCCCCTCATTCCTCATATCACTCACTCCCCAGTAGACAACAGTAGTTTTCTTAGTCCTTTGAACACCATCCAAATTCCAAAGTGGTTGATATCTCAATTCAGAAATCAACACCCGGCCACCTTATAAAAATCAATCAATCAGGTAGAGATCGAGAGGTTGGATGGCGGAGGACAAGGAGAAGGCGGCGGGGAATGTGATAATAGGAAACTACGTGGAGATGGAGAAGGAAGAGACATCGTCGAATCAGAAGAGCCTCAAGTCCACAATCTCCGGCTTCTTCTGGAACGGTGGCTCAGCCTATGATGCGTGGTTCAGCTGCTCTTCCAACCAGGTGGCGCAGGTGCTGCTGACGTTGCCCTACTCCTTCTCCCAGCTGGGAATGACGTCAGGGATAATCTTTCAGCTGTTTTATGGGATCCTGGGGAGCTGGACTGCCTACCTTATCAGCATCCTCTATGTCGAGTACCGAACCAGGAAGGAGAGGGAGAAGGTCGATTTCAGGAATCATGTAATCCAGGTACAAAATTCTCCTATCATATTCAAGCAATTAAGCTCTATCAATATCATATATATCAGTTCAATCTAATTAAAGTAAAGTGATGTTAACATTAATAATGTTGTTCTTAAAAAAAAAAAAAAGTGGTTTGAGGTGCTGGATGGGTTGCTGGGGAGGCATTGGAGGAACGTGGGATTGGCGTTTAATTGCACATTTCTTCTGTTTGGATCTGTGATTCAGCTTATAGCCTGTGCAAGGTATCCCCCACCAACTACCCTACAATCTTATCTATTATATATTTCAATTAATTATATACGTACATAGATCTTCCATGTCTCTAGCTAGCTCTACATTCTTTATCAATAATTGGATACAATATATATATATATATATTGTTATATTTAATAAACATATATATGTAAATTAATGCAGTAATATATACTATATAAATGATAATCTGGACAAGAGGACATGGACATACATATTCGGAGCATGTTGTGCGACGACGGTGTTCATACCATCATTCCACAACTACAGAATATGGTCATTCCTTGGGCTGATAATGACCACCTACACTGCTTGGTATCTTACCGTTGCATCTCTCCTCCATGGCCAGGTCTCGATCTTTTCTCCCATCCATCTCTTAATTATTACTACTATTGAACTGTACTAATATATAGTTGTTGTCATCATTAGGCCTGCATCCAGATTCCATTTCCTGCCTAGCTTCTTCACTTGTTTTGTTTAATTTGGAAGCTTTCATCATCTTTCTTTTATTCTTCATTGATTTGATTCACAATTAATATATACCAATTCCAAACTCTCATATATTACTTAGAATTTCTTATATAATGGAATTAATATGGATCTAGCTAGTGTACGCAGTACTTAACTACTGAGTAATTATAATTAAACAAAACAAAAACATAAATGCAATGCAGGTGGAGGGAGTGAAGCACTCGGGGCCGAGCAAAATGGTGCTATACTTCACAGGGGCCACTAACATTCTCTATACATTCGGAGGACATGCCGTTACTGTGTAAGCCATCCACGTACACTAAGCTAGTACATATCTCCATCTTTTAAAATGAATTTTTCAAGTGTATTTTGTTAGTTAGCCCTAGCCCTGCTTTTAAATCTAGTTTTATTAAATACTGGGATGCAATTAATATGCATATACATATATATATATATATATATATATGAACGGCATCTTGTTACATACAGTATATGTCGCAATAATTCAAAGGTAGAAGGCCTTTACCATGCCATTGATAATGACCCAACAAGTCATACTGTAGACATTTTCCTGACTAACTGGGACCCCAAAAGGACCAATCTCGATCTCATTTAGCTATAGCTGCAGCCTGCAGTGTACAAACCAACCTCTATATATACCAAGTATCAAGGCCCAAGGGGATTTGCCTTTTAACTTTATTGTGTATACATTGTACAAGGCTAAAGTATGTGATGTATTAGGATATATGCACATCCATCTAGCAGTGCATATATCTTCTTTCAATATATTACAAAAGGTTGAGAATTGGCGTGGGGAGCAGAAAAAAGGAACCCTTTTTTGCTGCCCATTTCGGATGCATCAATCAACTCTTTTATTTTCATCTACTTGATGATACATTATGGTACAAAGCCAATCTTCTTTTCTCCCTCGCCCATTTCAACGACCTGAGCTATTACTACTAGCCTAGCCACATAGTACATTTTATGATACATCATATTTATATGATAACACCAATAAATTGGTTATTAGTTACATGTACATAATACATATATTGTTGTCTAATGTACGGTATGTTCCATACGTATTTTGTATGCAGGGAGATAATGCATGCTATGTGGAAGCCCCAAAAGTTCAAGGCCATCTATTTGTTTGCGACGCTGTATGTGCTAACCCTCACCCTGCCCTCTGCATCCGCTGTCTACTGGGCTTTTGGGGACTTGCTTCTCGACCACTCCAATGCCTTCTCTCTTCTCCCCAAAACACCCTTCCGCGACATGGCTGTCATCTTAATGCTCATCCATCAGGTTCACTACTTTGATTTTTTTTTTTATTTATTGTTAAGATGTCCTAGCTAGCTAGTGCGTTAACATGGTTACAATTACAATTAATACACACTTGTGACTTGTTATACGCGTGCAGTTCATAACGTTTGGATTCGCGTGCACTCCCTTATACTTCGTTTGGGAGAAAGCAATAGGGATGCACGAGTGCAAGAGCATGTGCAAGAGGGCCGCAGCTAGGCTTCCTGTGGTCATACCCATATGGTTCTTGGCAATCGTCTTCCCCTTCTTCGGCCCTATCAACTCCACTGTCGGCTCCCTTCTCGTCAGCTTCACTGTTTACATCATTCCCGCCCTCGCTCACATGTTCACCTTCCGCTCTGCCTCCGCCCGTGAGGTACCCTACCTACTTTCCCAACTTTTCTTGTATATACATATATAAACAAATTGATATCAAAACATCAAACAATGTACATATACTTAGTTAATTACCTCAAATCTGGCTCTATCTTAGAGGTTAGAGGTTTACTTAATTAAAGAAACATGTGAGGTCGATACACAATGTACCCAAAACATCAAACAACTACTTATAGTTAATAATAAAAGATATCATTCCAATGTGAAGTGTGGTCAGTCTCCTGGACCAAACACCGATTCATACTCCCATGGACATGGTCATCATATATATTCTTTTGACAACACTTGCACGAAACTCAATCCACTGCCTAGTTTTGTACATACTTATAAATACAACTTTGATACATGTGCATTTATTTGTTTATTTATCTATCTTGTCTTATGATGATGCTTAATTTGTTAGATGGATTAGTGTATTAACTTAACATGTAATGCGGTGGCCCGGTGCAGAATGCGGTGGAGCAGCCGCCCAAGTTTGTGGGGAGGTGGACCGGAACGTTTGTGCTCAACGCCTTCGTGGTGGGGTGGGTGTTGGTGGTTGGTTTCGGGTTCGGAGGGTGGGCCAGCATGCTCAACTTCGTCCACCAAATCGACACCTTCGGCCTCTTTACCAAGTGCTACCAATGCCCTCTGCCTCATCCTCCGGTCATGAATGCTACCGCGCCCCCAATGTCTTCTCCTCCTGCAGCCAACCACACCCTCCATCACTCTCTCCATGGCCTCTGAAGATCGTCTCCGTGTACAACTTACTAAGCAGAGTTTTGGGAGCCCGTGCCATCGATCTTGCTTGCGCATTTTTCGGTTTCCAAATAGCCACCATGATCCTTGAAGCAAAATTACTTTGATCAAAAGAATGAAGTTAGTGGTTATGTGGTAGACAATTGTAGGGCTTTGTTTATGATTTTGTAGGCATGAAATATTGTTCCGATCATTAGTAGACCTTGCAATTATGTAACTTTTGTGATGATTGGGAATGTTTAAGCAAAGTCTCATTTTTCATTTCACAAATTGACCAATCAAAATTTCTACCAAGCTTTCAAACTCCCCAGATAAGTAGGGGGTGTAGTTGAGATTTAACTGGATTTTTAGAGAAAATGATAGAAGCTGGTGAACACAAAGATTCCAACTTTGAACAGTTTGAATTTGAAAGGTTCCTGGATAGATCCGGACAAATATAAGACTACAAAAAAATTGGCAAAGCTGTTGGGACTTGTATATGAGGGTCCGCAATGGTTATGCCTATGTAAGTCCAGGCCCATTATATAGATTACTATTTGGGCTTTGATAACACAATATAAATGGTACAGATCCGACCCGACCCGGAAAAGTGAGTAGTTCAAACATTCAAAACACATTTGCAGGAGTCAAAGCCTGGTGATCTTCATCTACTATTCCTGCAGATGTCAAAAAGATACATGGAGGCAGGAACTAAAATGAATACGGGTAACACTGTATGTTCTGTTGTAGTCTGTAGAGTAAGTTATTAGTTGCAGTTTTTGACTGTGACATCTGTAGTCCCCATCCCTATTATTATTTGACCCTCTTTGGCTATTTGCCAGTCCTTTCCCCTACCCAATCAACACCCAACTTTGACCATTTTAGGCACTTCTTAAAGTCCGTGATATCACATTTTAGCTTCACAGTTACTAACAGCATTTTCATTACATGGTGTTAGTTTTTTACTGTAAAATCTCAAACAATGGGTGGTAAGTTTAGCACTTGACAATCACTCCTGGCATTTTCAAGATGCCTCCCAACTCTCCAACATCCAATTGTGTGTGTCGATACTTGCATTTAAAAAAATCCCACAACCAGGTCTTATGTATTTTGCATATTCAAAGTGGGGCTCAGTATATCACTGGTTGATTTATGTTGCCATCCCATTAAGTTGAGAGTCTATATTGACAATAAAGTGACATTGAAAATAAAAAAGAGGGAGAGACCAAAAACCACAAAGTAAATACAGTAGAAAATCAGGCAATGAACAGCACTGCGCTCCAATGTCAGTTCATCAGGGGCTCAGGGGTCATTGGAAGTGGGGAATTTGACTTTACCAGTCAACCCCAGTAGGAAGAAGCATCATTGTGAATTCAGAAAATATTTGTTTAAAAACATACCAACAGTACACTTTAACATTTTCCAATTAGCAAACTAAATCTCCAATGGAAATAGTTGAATATCTACTTCAACAACCTCGATATTCTAAAGCCAAAAACCAACGCATTCTCAATGCACACCTCCGTTTTGTTGGTGGATCTTGGTCAGACTCACAAATAAAATAATGTCAAACCATGGCCTCCGGGAGCCAATCACAGTGCATACATTCATAATCAAAGGAAGAAATCATAACTGCAAAAGCAATGACAGAAATTGTAACTGCAAATAGAACTTCTCTAATCATATTGATTTGAGTCATAACACAACAATCAAGACCTTCAAGATCCCAGAACAAAAAAAGACACAAACTAAAGCGAAAGCATAACCAACCAGTCCTCAAATCATCACCATAATCATAAATCTAAAGGGATAATACCAAAAGCATGAAATCAAACTACCATAAAGCATAATAAAACTGGGCGAATTGGGAGGGGAGGGACGGGCATTGAAAGTGGATGAGCCACCTAACCAAAATCACCAATCTGCACTCCCAACCCTAACCCTCTCCTCAGCGAGTGTTGCTTGGACAGTACCTAGCCATGTGTCCCTCTTCACCGCAGGTGTAGCAAGCGTTTCCCCCGCCACCGCCTCCACCTCCGTACCTGCCACCGCCTCCGCCTCCTCCACCGTACCTACCACCGCCTCCTCCGCCGCTGCTGCAGTCCCTGGCCATGTGCCCCGGCTCGCCGCAACTGTAGCAGTTGCTACCGCCGCCGCCGCCGCCTCCTCCGTAACCGCCACCTCCGCCGTAGCCGCCGCCGCCTCCACCGTAACCGCCGCCGCCTCCACCGCGGTTGTAACCTCCGCCTCCGCCGCTGTAACCGCCATCACGGCCTCCTCCACCGCCTCCGCCACCGCCTCCGCGGCGACTGCCCTGGATGGAGCTTCCATTGGGACCGGTGACGTCGGTGGCCTTGGTGCGGCCGTCGCTGCCGGTCTCGATGAGGAACTCGACCTCCTCGCCGTCGCCGAGGCTGCGGAAGCCGTCGGTGCGGATGGAGGACTGGTGGACGAAGAGATCCTCGCCGCCGTCGTCGGGGGTGATGAAGCCGAAGCCCTTGGTGTCGTTGAACCACTTGACAACGCCCTTGTTCCTTTCGCCGCCTTGATCCGCCATATCAGAAAAGCTGAGAGAAAGAAATCGCCGAAAGGGAAGAGAGGAGAAAAGGAGCAAGGGTTTCTGGGAGGACTCCGCCTTTCCGTTCCTCTTTATATTGGCAACTTGCGAGAACCAGGGTTTGCCACGTTTTTTCTTTTTTCTTTTTTCTTTTTTTTCCGCTTTCTTCAAATCGCCTAACAAATTAAAATTAGGATATGTTTTCCAAAATCATTTTTTATATTCATAAAAATAGTCCAATTTTAGGGTTTCTACGGATTAGGATAGATATTTTTTGGAATAAATAAATTACTAAAACATTTATTTGACAGTATATTTTAGATTATTTTTCAATTGAAAAAAGATACTCTCTCCGTAATAAAATAATTGTCCCTTTAACGGTTTTCACACTTATTAAGAAACCTAAAATTAGAAAATGAAATAGTTAAAAGTTTAGTAATTAAATAATATTGAAAAAAAATGGACCAATAAAAAAAATAGTATGGGAATTTGGAGTATTAATAGATAAATTAACAAAACTAGAAAAAAATTTCATTAATTATGTTCAAATGGATAAATATTTTATTACAAGAAAAAGTAGTCAAAAGAACAATTATTTTGTTACAGATAGAGTACATTATAATGGACTGATTTTTATGTGGGTTGATTTTGTGAAAATTCAAGGATAGAGATGGGTTTATAGTTTTATACTAGACCCGTCAAAATGAAACCCGACCCGGAAACCCGATCCGACCGCCCGGTAATTTTTGGGTCAAAACCGGAAAATTTAGACCCGACATTTTTTTTCGACCCGAACCCGAAATGGACTAATGAAAAGTTTAGTAAATAAATAATATGGAAAAAAATGGACTAATGAAAAAATAGAATAGTATGGGAAGTTGGAGTATTAATAGAATATTTTAGAAATCAAATACAATTAATGAGATAAATTGATAAAATAAATTTTTTTGTCGTTAATTAGGTTCAAATAGATAAATATTTTATTACAAGAAAAAGTAGCCAAGAGAACAATTATTTTGTTACGGGTGGAGTATAGAATGGGCTGATTTTTATGTGGGTTGATTTTGTGAAAAATCAAGGATAAAGATGGGTTTATAGTTTATACAAATACGGAGTGCTTTAGGTTGTGTTTGGCAGTGTGTTTGGGAGCTTTTCAAGCTTTCAAAAAAAATTGAAAGCTCTCCCTGCGGTGTTTGACGGAAGATTTCGCTAAAGATTATAAGCTTTGGGGGAGATTATGGTAGCTTTCAAATTGCCCAAAATGAAACCTTGGGGTGATAAGATTTCGGAGATTATGTGGAGATTTGGAAAATTGGAGTCCATTCCTACCCTCGTCTTCTGCTCTGCTGGAAGCGCTCGCCTCTCCTCGTCGTCGCTGCAGGTACTCCAATTATTGCAAATTCCGGCAGGCCCTAAGCACTATTCCGGCTATGGTCATTAGCGTTGACACGCCGCTATGAAGGGCCGACGTCGAAGAGGAAGCGGCTCATTTCAAGGACGACGTCGATGGTGGTGCTCAAAGTCCTTGCTGTCTACTGACCGAAAGGGGAGAGCGCTGACTGTTGGCCGATTGGGCACGAGCAGAGGAAGACCTCACTGTGGCCTGTGGGAGGTTGCAATAGTGACGGGAAACGCGTGTGTGGCTGAGGCAAAGGGGTAGGGAAGGGTAAAAGTGAAGGGTAATTTTGACATTTTGATAACAAAAACCCCTTACAAATCTTACCCACATCAAACACCTTTCTAGCTTTTAACGAGATTTTTGTTCCCAAAAAACCATAACCTCTGAAATCTCCATAATCTACACAAAAAAAAACCATAACCTCCAAAATCTACATAATCTACACAAAATCTATTTTTTATAATCTACTGCCAAACACAGCCTTAGGCTGTGTTCGGCAGTAGTTTTGGGAGCTTTTCAAGCTTTAAAAAAAAAACTAAATCTCTCCCTGTGGTGTTTGGCGGAAGATCTCAGCAGAGATTATCAAGCTTTGCGGGAGCTTTCGGGAGATTGCAAATCAGCCAAAATGAAAGCTTGGGGGGTGAAGCTTTCGGAGTTTTTGTGGAGATTTGGAAATTTTGAACCCATTTCTGCCCTTCGCGAGACGCCTCCAATCCCAGTTCTCCTCATCGCCCCCGGAGCTTTCGGTGTTCGAGGGTCGACGGCCGCCAAAGGGGGCACCGCCTACAGGGGACAGCGATGAGTCGACGCAGCGGAAGCTCGCCGTCTACTGACCGGAAAGAGGAGAGGGCGACGTCGATGCTCATGTCGCCACTGCCTGCGAGGAGGTGTTTGCGAGCGACGAGAGCTGGTGTCGGTTGCAAGGGTGAGCGACGAGAGGGGATCTGTGAATTGTGATGTATAGTTTGCCTAAGTACAAGGGGTATGGGGAGGGTATTTTTAAGGGCAATTTGGACTTTTTACTCACATAAACCTCTTACGAATCTTACACACACCAAACACCTTTATAGCTTTTAACGAGATTTTTCCCCCCAAAAAAACATAACCTCTGAAATCTCCATAATCTATAAAAAATACCCATAACCTCCAAAATATACAGAATCTACTTTTTACAATCTACTGTCAAACACAACATTAAACTAGAAAGGATGTATTTTGGGGTTTATCATTTGATATTTTTGCAATAAATAGTGTAAATATTGTAGTGTAGATAGTAGTGGAGTATTAAAAAATTGGATTTTAGGTGCGTTTCGGTTCAGATGTCGGGTGACTCTTCGTTTGGCTGGACTCTCTTTTCCTTTTGATAGGGTTCTGGCCGTCGGAGTCGGGATAGGCTGGGGTCGTGACAGTGTGTATCGAATCATCTCCTTTTTCCGAAAGATTGATTCGTTGGAGGTTCTTCTTCACTGTCCACATGTGACTCCTGATGTGTCACCGGCCTAGAGTGCTGCTCCTGGGCAGTGCTTGAGTTTGTAATTCGTCTACGTCCTCGTCTTATTCGGGATTGTTGTGTTTTGTTTCGGTTTGTAGAGCGCTTTTGCCCGTATGTTACACATTCTTTGTATTTTTTATTTGTATTTTGACGATTTTCCTTCACCGAGTGCCTCGAATTTTTACTTAATAAAAAATAAAATAAAATAGTGGAGTATTAAAAAGAAAAGAAAAAAGGGGTCATGTGAAGAGACATGGGACGTATCGAGGAAATCGGAGGGTGAGGGGGAAATAACCGGGCGGGGGAAGAGGAATTTTAGGCCGTTGGATTGGATTGTTGAAAATATCTCATATTCTGATCCGTTTAGTTATAAAGGATTCAGATTGGATTGATATTGGAGACTGGACTCTGGAGGGGAGGGGTGGAGAGGAGAGGGGAGGGGTGGAGAGGAGCGTCTCTCCCTCCCTTTACCAGTTACCAGTTACCAGTTACCAGTTACCAATACCACATTGGGAACCGAGTAGCCTCCCTCTCTCACTTCAACTTCCAACTCCAGTACTCCACCTTCCAATGGGAAACAAACCAGAGAGAAGGTGAATTCAATTCATTTTTACCGGAGGCGTTACTATTTTACTCACTACACTTTACAACTACTACTACCAGTACCAGTATATAGTAAAAGTAAAACTGAAGCACTGTAAATTTGGGGGATGGGCGAGAGAGCCTAAATGGCATTCATTCCCAATTTTTGTGATCAAAAGTTTCTACTTTCTTGTCATCATTCAATGCATAATGCCCAATTATGACTCTACCACCGAAATGTGGAGTTTTGTTAGTATTTTTCAACCTTTTGATTTCTCTTCCTTTTTGGTTCCTCTCCTTAAATGTACAATACTCTCTATTCATCTCTCATCTTAACTTGTGCATCCCCCTCCTTTTATCACTATTTTATTATTATTATTATTATTATTATTATCTATCTATCTATGTATAAATATATAAATAAAACATAAAAAGTTGTGTTCAAGAGTCATTTATTGCTACTATTAAGTACATGAAAATTTACACTATTTTTCTTTTCTTATTCAATTTGAATCAACTTGCTTTCTTTAGCTCAATAGTTATAGTTGTTGGGGATTACCTCTTGGTTGAAGGTTCAAATCTTCATAGCTACATTTTTTTTTTCATAGCAACATCTTTTATTCATTTTTTGGTCATTAAATTTATATATGTAATATATAATGTTCGTTTTTTTTTTTATCAATTTAATAAATTGTCAATTCAATTATTTATCCAATTATATAAAAATTATGTTTATTTATTAATTATTAATTTAACTTTATTTTTTTCATTAGAAGGATTATCTTTAATTCAAAAAAATAATAAAGGATTTCTTCATAGCTACATCTTTTATTATTTTTTTGGTCATTAAATTTATATATGTAATATATAATGTTCATTTTTTTTTTATCAATTTAAATTAATTGTCAATTCAATTATTTCTCCAATTATATAAAAATTATGTTTATTTATTAAGTTAACTTTATTTTTTTCATTAGGAGGATTGTCTTTAATTAAAAAATAATAATAAAGGCTTCTCTTTTCATCTTTCAAATGAGTGTTTACTATCTCTAAATTAGTGTTTTTTTTAAATAATAATAAAAATAAAATAAAATAATAAAAGCATTTGGTTTATTAAACCGGTTGAACCGGTCCAAACCAAGAAAAATAAAATAAAATGGAGAACCGGTTCAAGTGAACCGCTCCTTCCTTCTTCCTCCTCCTTCCCATGCGCGTTCAAAGTTCAAACCATACCCTTCAATGGTGGTTTTAAATTTCGTGATGTTTTACCTCCAAAACGTCTTTATTAACTTTGATTCAACATCCACATGTCAAAAACGTGTTTAGTTTGTGATATCATCAACGAATTCAGCCCCGTTTTCGTCCAAGTTCGTTTTGCCCCAAATCGAATTTGGTGTCGTTTGGGATTATTTTTCAACCGTTTCTTGGAATTGAATACACGAAATTGATCACCAGAAGAAGAGGAAGAGATTGGTGCAATCAATTTGATATTTCGTTCTCATTTTAAGATCGACTGTAAAAACCCTTTCAACATTCGGAAGCTCCGTCCACCATTGAAGCCCAATCTCCAAGCTCTGAATCTGGTTCATCGTGTTCTAAATCATGTAATCTACAATCCCATTCAATTTTTTTTGAGAAAAGCATGCAAAATAGAATATGCCCAATTTCATATTCGATTCGTCGGAGCCACCGCGCCTGGCTTCCTCCACTGCTACCGGAGCCACCTACCGCCTCCCATATGTGCGCCAAGGTGTAGGGATCCCACAACCATCGCCTCCTCCGTCACATGATCTGTCGGCGCCGCCAGGCATCGCCGTGCCGGATTTGATTTGTTGCTGTGTCGGGCGGTAGGAAGAAGAAGGCCTAACTACAAAAAAACTCTCAAACATTCTGTTTTGGTAAAATATGCCCTTATTTCAGTTTTACAATTTATAAAAAGTATCCCACAGTTTTAGAATCTATTCTAACTCGCATAAACTCTTAAATTCGCAGCGACGTCTTTCATTATTTGATTAATCATTTGTTTGTTGCTTTTTTTATATATATATTCTTACACTTTCTCATATATACCTAGCATTGGGTAATTTGGGTTTGATAGGTTGATATATTCTTTCTATTGTTTATCAATCACAATTCAAAATTTTATGCCTATATCATATTTATTTTTCTAATTTTTATTATTATCTTTTATTTTACAGATTAGTTGGGGAGAGCTATATTATATATATCTTCCCTCGATCATTCGATGACCCGTAAGAATTTTTTTGTTCTCTCTTTGATCTTTCATTCATTGATTAATCAAAAATGTTGTTGCTCTATTATTTAACATTGGATTTTATGTGCTTATATATTTTTTTATTGTTTAATTTTATCATCATTAAAATTTGTATACCTACATCATAGTTATTTTTCTAATTCGTATTCTTTATTTTTTTTGCATATTGTTGTAGTCCATTTGTTGTATAAACATTCCATATTCAATTTCGGAAACACTTTAATATATTTTGGTTTAAATATATATAGTGTATGATTCTAATTCATTTTCAATTTATATATAGAAATATTTATTATGATTTTTATTAGCATTGATTTGTGTACATGGATGATGCAACTTCTACTATTTTAATTTTTTTTTTAATTTTTGAGGATTAATTTTTAATTTATTTTTTAGATTACTATTTTATGTATTAATTTTTATTCTTTAACCAAGTTCATTTATTTGTAAAGAAGACATTTATGTTATAAGGAGTCTATTATACTCCCTCCGATCAAAAATATAAGTCGTTTGACTTTTCAACACGTATTTCAAGAAGCCCAAAACTATATAAAATATCAACTTTTTGAAAATAATTTTATTACAACTTAATATTTGTTGGTAATAAGTATTGAATTGTAAAAAAATAATAATAAAAAAGATAATATATTATATAGTTTTTAGCTCCTTAAAATACGTGTTAAAAAGTCAAACGACTTACATTTTGGATCGGAGGTAGTATTAATTTAATCATTTCATTCATGTCTATAAATACAAGTCCGATAAATAATTTATAAATCTATATATATATATATATATATATATATATATATATATATATATATATATATATATATATATATATATATATATATATATATATATCATCTATCTACCAATCTATACGGTCTATAATATCTATACAAAATCTATATCTATATGTAGTAGTAGTAATAATAATAATAATAATAATAATAATAATAATAATAATAATAATAATAATAATAATAATAATAGTAATAATAATAATAATAATAGTAATAATAATAATAATATATAATAGAAAAGTTGTGTTCAATCTTATAAATGCATACCTAAAATCCTTTTTTTTTCTCAATTTAAAATTTTAATTTATATTTTATTGAATTAAAAAAATAATAGCTATCTTTCATGTTCCCCATGTTTATTTATTACTTTAAATTGATTTTTTGCATTAAATTTAATGCCTTAAATTCAAAAAATAAATGGTTCTCTTTTCATATTACAAATAATTAAATGTCAACTTATTTGGATTCCGAGTAGTAATTTCATCCCCAAAGTCTTCGAGCCACGATAGTAAAATTAATCCGTTTTTATGCTATCATTTCTTTAACTTCCTTACAAGTAAAGTTAATTATATTTAAATAGTGCATTGTTATCTTTTTGAATTGTTATAAATTAAGATGGTATTTTTTATTTTGAAAATTGATATAATATTTTTTTTTCAAATATCTTCCTATAAAAATATTTATCATTAAATAAAAAAAATACATGCAATAAAAGTTTCACCATATAAGAAACTTCTCGATTGAAGCAAAATCGATGTGCTTAATTTTAAAACATAATATTATAAGTTTAAAAGAGTGCATATATCTAAATATTTTACCAATTGTAACTTATGTTAATAAAAACGAGTAATTAAAATATTTTGTTTATTATAAAATTTATGTCATGTTAATTTTTGGTTATTCACCTGATTGATATCCCATGTTAAAATATTTGGTTTTTCACCTTATAATATCAACTCATTTATTTGATATAAAATCTTACCCCGGGCGTAGCACGGGTCTGCCACCCTAGTTATTATTATATGATGATGATCCTCTGTATTATGACTCACTTTGGGAGGAGTATTTGAATTCTAACATGAATGTATTATTATACTCCGTCTTAATTTTTTTTATTTTTACCTAGGTTTGGAGTTCGTTTGGTAAGCCATTTACTTTTCGGAAAGTATAAAAAAACTCAGAAAGTGATTAACAATACATGTGTTTGATACAACAGATTAAAACTAAAAAACATAGGAATTAGAATTTATGTGAATTGAAATTCCTTTCCGGGATGTACGAAAATTCAGGAAGTGATTGCCAATACATGTGTTTGATACAAAAGATTAAAACTAAAAAAACACAAGAATTATAGTTTCTGAGAATTGATATGCCGCCAAAACGTTGGAATTCATCTTATCATGGGAGGTTGGTATCCTCAGTAAAGTTGTAGCCCATGAAGTTAGCTTTCCAGTGACTACTCAAATGCCTCAATCGGACCAACGCATCTCCCTCTATGGCAAATACACCTAGCACGTGTCTGTGACTCCCTTTGTGACTACTGTAGTCCCGGGGCTGTGTGGGCATCTCCGGTGGACATTTGATGGATGTATGGCCTGAATAGCATCACACCTAGCCTAGTGCAAAAGATTTATTTATTTTTTATTTTTTGAGATTTTTTCATGGATTAACCCCTTTGGAAAAAGTTTAAAATTTGCTTAGATTTCAAGCCTAGAAAAATGATTTGAATGGCCCTTTTGGAGGAGGATTTATCAGGAAACGTCCTCAATAAAGTCGTAGTCCATGAATTTAGCTTTCCATTGATTGCTCAAATGCCTCAATCCGACCAACGCAGCTCCCTCTATGACAAATATACCGAGCACGTGTCCGTAACTCCCTTTGTAAGACACATTTCTGTATTCTCGGAGCTGTGTGGGCATCTCGGGTGGGCGTTTAGTCAATGTATGACCTGAATAGCATCACAACTTGCCTAGTGCAAGTGCAAAGAATTTTGGTTTTTTCATTTTTTGAGATTTTGAAGTTTTTTCGTGGACTAACCCCTTTGGAAAAAGTCTAAAATGGTCCCGGATTTCAAGCCTAGAAAAATGATTTTTTTGTCCCTTATGGAGGAGGATTTATCAGAAAACGTTATCAATACGTCGACCAAACACCCCCCCCCCCCGAGATGCCCACACAACTCTGAGAATACAGAAATGTGCCTTACAAAGGGAGTTACGGACACGTGCTAGGTATATTTGCCATAGAGGGAGCCGCGTGGGTTTGATCGAGGCATTTGAGTAGTCAATGGAAAGTTAACTTCACAGGCTACGACTTTACTAAGGACGTTTCTTTATAAATCCTCCTCCAAAAGGGCCAAAAAAATCATTTTTCTAGCCATGATATCCGAGCAAATTTTAGACTTTTTCCAAAGGATTGGTCCACGAAAAAACCTCAAAATCTAAAAAAATGAAAAACCCAAAATCATTTGCACTACGCAAGGTGTGATGCTATTCAATCCATACGTCACACAAACGCCCACCCGAGATGCCCACACGGCCCCGGGACTACAGTAATGTGCCTTACAAAGGGAGTTACGGACACGTGCTCGGTATATTTACCATAGAGGGAGTTGCATTGGTCCGATCGAGGCATTTGAGTAGTAATTGGAAAGCTTACTTCATGGGCTACGACTTTACTGATGACGTTTTTTGATAAATCCTCCTCCAAAAGGGCCAAAAAAATCATTTTTCTAGGCTTGAAATACAGGCAAATTTTAAACTTTTTCCAAAGGGGTTAAGCCACGAAAAAACCTCAAAATCTCAAAAAATGAAAAACCAATAATCCTTTGCACTAGGAAAGGTGTGATGCTATTCGGGCCATAAGTCCACCAAACCCACACCCGAGATGCCCACACAGCTCCGAGACTACAGTAATGTGCCTTACAAAAGGAGTTACAGACATGTGCTACGTATATTTGCCATAGAGAGAGTTGCCTTGGTCTGATCGAGGCATTTGAGCAGTCACTGGAAAGCTAACTTCATGGGCTACGACTTTAGTGACTACGTTTCCTCAGAAATCCTCCTCCAAAAGGGCCAAAAAAAATCATTTTTCTAGGCCTTAAAATCTTGGCATATTTTTGACTTTTTCGAAAAAGGTTAGTCCACGAAAAAACCTCAAAATCTCAAAAAATGAAAAACCCAAAATCCTTTGCACTACGCAAGGTGTGATGTTATTTAGGCAATACGTCCACCAAACGCCCACCCGGGATGCCCACACAGCCCCGAGACTACAGTAATGTGCCTTACAATTGGAGTTATGGACACATGCTCTGTATATTTGCTATAGAGGTAGCTGCTTTGGTCTGATCGAGGCATTTGAGTAGTTGTTGGAAAGTTAACATCATGGACTACGACTTTATTGTGGACGTCTTAAAAAATCCTCCTCCAAATGGGCAAAAAAAAAATCCTTTTTCTAGGCTTGAAATCCAGGCAAATTTTAAACATTTTCCAAAGCGGCCAGTCCACGAAAAAATCTCAAAATATCAAAATATAAAAAACAAAAAGTCTTTTGCACTAGGCAAGGTGTGATGCTATTCAGGTCATACGTCATACAAACGCCCACCCGAGATGCCCACACAACCCCGGGACTACAGTAATGTGTCTTAAAAAGGGAGTTACAGACACGTGCTCGGTAGATTTACCATAGAGGGAGCTGCATCGGTCCGATCGAGGCATTTGAGTACTCATTGGAAAGCTAACTTCATGGGCTACGACTTGCATGAGGATGTTTCTTAATAAATCCTCCTTCCAAAGGGCCAAAAAAAATCATTTTTCTAGGCTTGAAATACAGGAAAATTTTAAGCTTTTTCCAAAAGGGTAAGTCCACGAAAAAACCTCAAAATATCAAAAAATGAAATATTAAAAATCCTTCGCAATAGGCAAGGTGTGATGCTATTCAGACCATACGTTCGCCAAACGCCCACTTGAGATGCCTACCTAGCCCCGGGACACGTGCTCGGTATATTTCATATAGAGGGAGTTGTTTGGTCCGATCGAAGCATTTGAGCAGTCTCTGGAAAGATAATTTCATGGGCTACGACTTTAATGGGGACGTTTTCTGATAAATCCTCCTCCAAAAGGGCCAAAAAATCATTTTTCTAGCCTTGAAATCCGGGAAATTTTAGACTTTTTCCAAAGAGTTTAGTCCACGAAAAAACCTCAAAATCTCAAAAAATGAAAAACCAAAAAACCTTTGTATTAGGCAAGGTTTGATGCTATTTAGGTCGTACGTCCACCAAACATCCACCTGAGATGCCCACACAACTCTGAGACTACAGTAATGTGCCTTACGAAGGGAGTTACGAACACGTGCTCGGTATATTTGTCATAGAAGGAGCTGCATTGGTCGGATCGAGGGATTTGAGTAGTCAATGGAAAGCTAACTTCATGGGCTACGACTTTACTGGGATGTTTCCTGATAAATCCTCCTCCAAAAGGGCCAAAAAAATCATTTTTCTAGCCTTGAACTCCGGGCAAATTTTAGACTTTTCCCAAAGGGGTTATTCCACGAAAAAACCTCAAAATCTCAAAAATTGAAAAGCCCAAAATCATTTGCACTATGCAAGGTGTGATGCTATTCAGGTCATACGTCCACCAAACGCACACCCGAAATGCCCACACAGCTCCGAGACTAAAGTAATAAGCCTTCCAAAGGGAGTTACTGACACATGCTCGGTATATTTGCCATAGAGGGAGCTGCGTTGGTCCGATTGAGGCATTTGAGCAGTTTCTCGAAAGCTATATTCATGGGCTACGACTTTACTGAGGGCGCTTTTTGATAAATCCTCCTCCAAAATGACCAAAAAAATTATTTTTCTGGGCTTGAAATCCGAGCAAATATTAGACTGTTTCCAAATGGGTTAGTCTATGAATAAACCTCAAAATCTCAAAAAATGGAAAACCCAAAATCCTTTGAACTAGGCAAGGTGTGATGTTGTTCAGGTCATACGTTCACCAAACGCCCACTCGAGATGCCCACACTGAAATACCCCAAAGTATTTTTGGGTATTTCGTTTATAATTTAAATAAATTTTTTTTTTACAATCGTTAGTATTATATTATTATTATTATTATGTGAAAACTAGTTTCATCATTATTTTTAACTTTTAAGTTGATTATATAAATTTTTATAAGTATTTGATGTTAGATAAAAATAAAGATTTTAAGAGTATTTTATTCAAAGATGTATACTTTTATATTCATAGTATTAATAGTAGTATGTTATCAAAATTAAAATAAGGTATAAAAATAATAATCAAATTTAAATAAAACTATATTTGTTACGTATTATATTTATAATAGAATTTATACCTGATTATACCTATTAATTAATACAAAAGCAAAAGAATTGAGGTGAGCTTTAACCCAACCCAAACCGGAGGCCCAATTTTAAACCAATAAGCTCCGACCTGGTTTAGATCCGGATCTGAAACCGGATCAGACAGCTCCTTATCCCTCCTCTATCCATCCACAGTAGAAATCCACAAAATTCGATCTTTTGAGTTCGTTCTAACCAAATCTATTCATTGGGGATAATATACATGGGATTTTCGGTCAATTATAACCCTAGAGACTCTCGGAACTCATCCCATATCACTCCCAATTCGTGCATAAACAAAAGGCGAAATCGGGTATATACCCATGGAAACTTTATTAATTGGGTATATAGTATACCCATCAAAACTTTAAAATTGTTTATATACCCATTAAATCATTTATATTTTGTTTAATTGTCCATCATATATTTAATTTATACTATTAAATGTAAAAATTATTAAAATTTAATTATTTAAATATGAAAATTATTTAACTTTCAAATAATTATTAAAATGAGACATTAATTTCAATTTCTCTCAAACTAAGTAATTTTTTTTTTAATTTGATGTGATTTTACATTTAAAAATATATGTATTTTATTTCTTTACTATGGTTTATGGTCATTTTTAATTTAAAAATATATGTATTTTATTTCTTTACTATGGTTTATGGTCATTTTTATAACTTAATTATTGATGTGATTTTACATTTAAAAATATATGTATTTTATTTCTTTACTATGGTTTATGGTCATTTTTATAACTTAATTATTTTGAACTTATACATGAAACTTGATATTCAAAATAAAATCATTGGATAAAAATATAATTATAATTACGTTGAAGTTTAACTTTTATATTAAAATTTTAATTATATTTTCTATCTAATAATTGTAAAGTGATAAATTTTCTAATTATTTAAGTTTAGTATATAACTAGTGTAATACCCGTGCCTTGAAGGCACGGGAGCTTTATCCATTTTAATTTGAACATCATTTTATATATCTATATAATACTATATATATATATATACGTGTTTACAACAAAAATATCTATAAAATATTTTTTTTATAATTTATAAATTAGTTGGAAAGAGATACGATACAAATTTTGAAAATGATTTAATAAGGTAAAGTAGTAATAATACTCAAACACACCATCTAATATAATTTGAAATAAATATTTAATTATTATCATTAGCATAGATATAAAAAAGTAAAATATTAGCTCCCGTACAAATATTAAAAAATCATAAGCACATGATTGTGTGAATAATTTTGAAGTTAAATATGTAGATGTACATAACTTATTGGTTATTTTCATGAGAAAGATGGTTAGAAAGATAGAGAAATTAATAGTGAAAATAAAGGTAAGATGGTAAAAAAAAAGATCCTTAAAGGTAGAAAAGTGATCTAAGAAGCCTCATCCAAGATATAAAATAAGCATTAGTAATGCTTGTGAGTCTTAAAATATTATTTATTTTTCGATAGTCATTTAAGATGTCTAAAATAATTAAATTATAAAATAACACTTATTTGGCTCTAATTGATTTTTATAATTAATTTTTGAAATCGAATATTTACAAATTGATTATTACATGTTCGTTGTATGTAGACATTGTGGGGAATATTGCAATCGGTTAAAAATGATAAATCAACAATTTCAATATCCAAGAATAAAATCAGCCAAGAATTGACAAATGTTCAATGTACGTACACGATTAAAATAGATCACAAATTGACATACAACATATCAAATTAAATAATATTTTAGTTTAAAAATAGGAAACAAATATGTTTATAATAGGAAACAGATATTTTTAAAATTTCAGCAATAATATTGACCAATAAGAAAATACTATTTGAATAAAAAATTCAAGTTTAATTGTGAGCGTGACACATCAGCAATATAACCGAAAAGAGATTGCAATCGGGGAAAAAATGGAAACATGTCTCAATATTTACGACAATATAACCGAAAATAAAAAAAAAATGGAATGGATTCAAATCATATTTAAAATAGGAAACAAATATTTTAAAGTTTCCATAATAATATTGACCAATAAGAAAATCTCATTTGAATAAAAAATTTAACTTTAATTGTGGGCGAAACACGTCAGCAAAATGCTAGCAGAATTAGTAATATTAATAGATAGATAGATATTATTATTAGATTTTTATTTTGACATTTGAAATAATTGTCTAAACATTTTTAATACGATTGTGATGAATATAATATAGGAAACAAATATTTAAACTTCCCTTAATAACATCGATTAATAAGAAAGGTAACTTTTGATTAAAAAATTCAACTTTAATTTATAGAGCGACACGTCAGCAAAATGCTAGCAGAATTAGTAATATTAATAGATTAAATTTTAATCTAATTTTTACTCAATAATATTAGATCAAATATATTACGGACAATCAAACAAAATTTAAATGATTTGATGGGTATATAAACAATTTTGAAGTTTTGATGGGTATATACCCAATTAATAAAGTTTCCATGGGTATATACCCGATTTCGCCTAAACAAAAAAGGCGAACCTCAAAAACCCTGGATCTGTTTGGCACGTGGGTATTTTAGGGAAGGGAAGGGATTGGAAATGGAGAAAGAGAAGGGAAGAGAAAGTATTTCACTTTCTCACCAAATTCCACCAATTTGCTGGGGTGTAAATCTTAGGGGTGGGCACAAATCCCGCAAATCCCGATCCCGTCCCGGTCCCGTCCCGATCCCGTCCCGATCCCGGTGGGATTTAGGACAAAATAGCGAATCCCGTCCCGATCCCGTCCCGCAAAAATTATGCGGGACGAAACGCGGGACGATCCCGGTGGGATCCCGCAAATCCCGTCCCGTCCTGCATATAATAATAATAATAATAATAATAATAATAATAATAATAATAATAATAATAATAATAATAATAATAATAATAATTTTTATAATAATAATAATATTATAATATTATAAAATAATAATAATATATTATTAGTATTATTATTTTGAGCAAATATTATTTATAACTATAATAATAATTTTCAATTTATAATAATAATAATAATAATAATATTATTATTATTATTATAATATAATTTAATAATAATATTAATTTATAATAAAATTATTATTATTATATCATATTATATTTTTTTCTTGTAAAGTATAATTATAACGTGGGATTATTATTATTTATTATTATTATTATTATTATTATTATTTATTATTATTATTATTATTATTATTATTATTATTATTATTATTATTATTATTATTATAAAAACAGATTACAAGAAATTAGTGGGCAACCGAGATACTATCTGGGCACCCACTCCTTTAGCGATAACAAAGCCAAGTCTAGTAAAAATATAACGTGCAACACGAGCCCCAGCATCCTGAGATACCGAGAATTTCTGAATCCGCTTCAGCAATGCAACCACATATGTATCCAACTCCCCCAATGAAGAGAATGAGAAGGGTATGAAACCATAACCAGCCGCCGTACACAAATCTCGATACTTGACACACTTACGTCGAACAACATCAACAACAGCACGACCAGGCATAAAGTCAGAAATTCCAGACTGAGTCAATGGAGAGGATCCCGTCAGATCGACACACACATCCCGCCCGTTTAGAGTTACAAGAGGCAAATAGCTAATTAAATACGGTATTCTTCCTAATTATCAATCGATAATTAATTAGACAATATTGGTAAATCTCGTCTCAATTCCTTTCCGTCCTGATCTAGTAAGATAATGTAGCCAAATATGTTGAACATTATAATTAATTATACAATCATTGTATGAATTAATAATAGTATTATAATATTAATATTATTATTATTATTGAATAATATAGTTGAGAATAATACCGTATTCAACATATTATACTAAATAATGAATTATAAAAGCATTTTTCACTTTGCAAATTTATATAATATTTTATTATTTTTATATGCGGGACAAGGCCCGTCCCGTCCCGATCCCGTCCCGTCCAGACACCATCCCGTCCCGAAAAAAAAATGTCAATCCCGTCCCGAAAAAATTTCGCGGGACGAGTCCCGTCCCGGCCCAATCCCGTCCCGTCCCGTCCCGCGCCCACCCCTAGTAAATCTCATCAAATAGGGTAGTTATTCAACTTTAAAATCCCTCCCCTTCCTCCCAATAGTCTACCCAAACACTCAATTCATTTTCCCTTCCATTCTCTCCCTAAAATTCCCATCAAATCCCATCATCCAAACAAAGTATAAAACTTGTTTCAATCGATTCCGCTTCGGTACTTCACCAAATCAACCGATTCAAATTGCTATGGCTTCGTCGTTTCTTCCTCTACAATCCTATCTACCCAGATTTTCGATAGAAACCCATGACTTGTACAGTTGATGTTGATCGGGTTATGTGGCAAGTTGCTGAATTTTTTACAGCAACTACGTTGATCTCTTGTCACCACCACAACTCCTCCCACAGTTCTCATCTTTTATACCTTCCTGCATAAAAGTTCTTCTTTGCAACATTCTCTACAATTTCTATTCAGTCATCATAGTCATTTAAGTAACGGGGTGGTCTCCACGATGCGACAAACAGAACCTCCTCGCGAGCAGTGGTAGGTGCTCAAAATTCCGATGTCAAGACTGCTGCAATTTGCAGGGCTCCGTTCTCTCTCGATTCTCAACAACTTTATGTGCTCCTTATTTCAAATCGAAGATCAGTAAGTCTACTTTCCTTAGCTTCTTACCTTTCGGGATTTGGATCTCGTATGAGGAAGTTACCATGTCTTTAGCAAATCATGTTTTAATCAATATATTCTGTTTAGGGCTTCCACTTATCCGGGTTGTTTCTAGAAGGCCGTGGTGCTTCGATGGAGTCCGTTGAGGGCTCGTTTTGCAGATGATCCGACACCCTACATCTTTCTTTGAGAAAGCTTGTCGAGATTCCAATGTTTTCGTGGTCTAAAACATCCCCTAAGGGGCTGCAGTTACCCAGATTCTGGAGAAAAAAACTGCACGCGGAGCCAACTTCTGAGCATCCCCATTGTCACTACATTGCACCCCTGCGACTGCTAGTAGTTCATGCATGAAACTTGCAATGCCATCTTTCCAACGCCGCTACTCAGGGCTTCTTTGGTGTTCTGACGCCTCTGTCCCATGTTCCCGAATATACCTCGGTGAGATATTATCATTCGAATATCATTTCAGATTTCAATCCGTTAATTAATCGACTACATCATATGATTAATTAACATCAACCCTGCAGATCCATTCACTATAATCAGTCAGTGAAGCGATCCCTAATTCCTTAGTTTCTGTTTCGGGGTCGAAGATCCGATTGAAATTAACCAAGCGAGGATGTTTATGCATCAGACGTTGCGGTTTTAGTCATTGACTGGGACTGCGACCCTAGGCGTATCAAACATCACATATCCATGGTCAATCGGTAAGTTAAAACAAACTCAATTCGTTGATCTTAAACCGTATCAATTTGGGGTCGAACTCATTTAACCAAGCACGTGTGTGCTTGTGCTGTTTTGTTCAAATCGCAGCTACTGTTCTAGCACTTGTCTCGACATTGTCATTTATCTTCCGACAAAACGAACACAACCACGCTGAAGTAGAGATTGCACTCGTCAGTTTGATAGGTCATAAGCATCAAATGGAGCTCTGTGCAAGGAGAACGAGCTGCCGGAAGATCGCCGAAACCCACTGTTGAATCTGCGCGACGGGACCTGTCGAGCTGTTGAAACTTGAAAGAGATGGTATAATTACGGCTAACCTCCCAACTTTTCCATTGTTACAAAACGTGCCCTTGTTTTAGTTTTTTAAAAATTTCAGAAATTACCCCACAGTTTTAGATATTGTTCTAACTCTGATAATCTCTTTAATCCGGAGCGTTATCGTCAAATCCTTACCCTTCGTAGACTTCGTTAACCCTGTCACCAAGTGCTTTGAAGTCCATAGTTGGTACCGAAATCCAACAAGACGAATCAGGCAAGTGACATTCCGAGCCTTTCCGCTCATTTCAGTGCCTTCGTGTCTTGTTGTTTTCCTTCCTTGAAATGCTTGCCAAATTAATTAAAATAACTTGCAATTCATCTGCTTGTGTGATTTATTTACCGTTCAGTTTGAGTTTGGCAAGTTTAATTGGGTGACCTTAAAATAATATAATAATAATATAGTTACCCACCGTTTATTTAAAGCATGATTTATTCTTGTTCTTTCATGCTAATTGGTTAGGTATGGAACATGCCTTTTCTTTGATGTTTCCATCCTTTTATTTTAATTGCTTTAATTTCATTTGGCATCCATGTTACCTATAAATAACATGGGTTATATTGTGTTGTGTGATCACCTAGGATGTCTTAAGTAAATAGTTAACAATGTGAGGATTGTGTGTTACGATTGGAACTCAATTGAATCAAGATCAATCAAATAAAACGTGTCAATCAATGTAGAGCAAAGTGAATGCAATATGTAAAGTAATAAAAATAATGGAAACAGGTCGGGACTGTGTGTGCCCGGTCTATAAAGGGTTTCATGAAACTAATACATTTCCGTAGAGAAATGCTACACTACCTCCGATAGTAGGCTGCTATCTGCTAGTGAGAGCGGGGCCGGTATCATATTATAATGAACAATGTGTGATGTAAAGCATTCAACTCATATTAAGAGTGGTAAACGTGTAAAGCATATAAACTTGTGTTTAAGCGACTCAACGTGAGAAAGTGAATGAAGTGTGTGTTAAATAAATTTGTGGTTAAGCTACTCAACTTGAGGAAGTGAGTGAAGTGTGTGATATACATATATTTTGTTAACATAGTGAGAACAAAGCTTTATAGTGATCACAATTAATTTAAGCTATATCATATTCCATCTGTAATCGGAGTATGGTTCCTAAGAGTGGTTGTCGCTCGCATATTTTGTTACTCAATCCTACTTTATTATCCGTGTCACAAGAGTCGTGTCTTAAAATGTTAAGCCTACATAAAATATTCCCAATAATCACATTTGGGTTTAAATTCATACCTTATCATGGTCACTGAGTTTGAATTCAAAGTAGTCCCAGTTTTCGAGCCGTTGCTTGCTAGTTCTTATGAACTAACCGTCCTATTGTTTGTGACGGCAGGTTTAGGTCGAGTATCAGAAGAGAAGATGAAGAGAAGTTGAGAAGACATTTAAGTTATTTTAACATTGTATTTACATTTTAAATTTCTAGATATATTGTATAGGAGTTTAAATCCTTTATTAAATTTAAAAGTCTTCCGCTGTAATGTTATCAGGTTGTAAATTTAAATCCTCAATTTTAGAGGAAATATTAATAAATAATTATTCTTTTTATATAATTCAAGTCTTCCGCTATTTAATTGTATTTTCTGTATGTATTTAGTTACTATCATCTTGTTTATGGGAGCATGGTTGCATGTCCATATAAGGCTAAGGTGTTTACAAAGACATTAAAGTCCGAGTAATCACTGACGCTATGACATTCTCTTGGGTTATAAAAGGGGTGTTACACACACAGCCACGAGACTACAGTAATGTGCCTTACAAAGGGAGTTACGAACACGTGCTTGGTATATTTGCCATAGAGGGAGCTGCGTTGGTCGGATCGAGGCATTTGAGCAGTCAATGGAAAGATAACTTCATAGGCTACGACTTTACTGTTGGACAAAAATGCGCAAATAATTGTACAACACATTTTATTTGATTTTTAATATTTGAGTTCGACCCCTTTTGGTTATCCTCTTGATTTGAAGTCGTATCGATACAAAGATTTGAATGGTTTTGGTGATTTGGGCTACACCTGAGTTTTAGCGGGTTGCCTACGTATCTCTTGGAAGAGAATCAAGCTTTACGTAGTTCAAAGGGTTTTAGGTTTTGATTTTGGTTTGATTTGTTTTGGGGTTTGGTTTCGTTTTCTTGTATGCATTAGAGGATGAAGTTCAAGCCCACCTTCTAGGAAGGGTAACTTGAACGACACTCCACCCGAGTAACCTGAGTCTGCCTTCTTGGAAGGGTAACTCAAGTAACCCGGCTATCATTTGGATAGAAAAAGATTTGATTTTAATGTGAAGTTTGATTTGTTTTAAGATTTGACTTACAAGTCAATTTGGGGATAGCGGAATTTGATTTTAATTTTTGGTCGTGATCGAACTCGATGAGCAGAAGCTTTGTATCGAGTCGGAGAAGACACTTTGGGTTTCATGGAAATTTGTTATTTGGGACGACCTAAAGTCGACAAGTGAATTTGAGGAGATTTGGTTTGAAAGTTGGATGTGACTGGACTCAGTGAGAATTGGATTTACACTGAGTTTCCTACGTAGCCACTTGTTTGGTGGAATCAAGTCATCGTAGTTCGGAACAAAGATGAATTTTGTGTGTGAGTTGACCCTGAGATCGTTTGAGGGTGATGATTGAACTTGATGAGCATAAGCTTTGTATCGAGTCGGAATGGACAATTTGAATTTATTTTTGGCGATTGAACTCGACGAGCCTAAGATTTGCATCGAGTGTTCTACGTATCTCTTAAAAGAGAATCAAATCACTCGTAGTTCTAAAACAAACCGATTTAATTTAATTGGTTTTGACCTCATATTCATTTAGAAGTGAATTTAGAGGCAGACGATTGAATCCGATATATATTGAATTTTAATATCGAATTTCCTACGTAACTCATAAAAGAGTATCAAGTCTTTACGTAGTTCTTTTCAGAACAAATTTGATTTTTTGGTTTCACGATTGAACCAGGCGAGCTTTAGCTTTATGTCCGGTGACCTACGTATCCGATGACTCGGAATCAAATCCGGCGTAGTTCTGTAGAGAACCATTTTAATTTAATTGGGTTTGACCTCATATTCATTTAGAAGTGAATTTAGAGGTGGACGATTGTAGCCGATATATTTTTAGAATTTAATATGGGGTTATCTACGTAGCCGTTTTTACGGCGTCAAGTCTTTACATAGTTCTACCTGAACTACTTTGATTTTTGGTTTGGTGACTGAATCCGACTAGCTTTTAGCTTTATGTCAAGCTTCCTATGTACCCGTTTGGACGAGATCAAATCACCTGTAGTTCTTTTAAAACCAAGTTTATATCTTGGGAAACTTGATTTGAGATTTTGACTCCGTTTTTGTTTAGGAGCCGACTTGAGATTGACCTACTCGAAATAATTGGCAAAGAATTTTTGACGAGTTTAATTATATATATATTTTTTTTAATTAAACTCGAATTCTTAATTTATGCCAATTATAATTCTTATATTTAGTGGGTTAGCTTTTTTATTAAATGAAATTTATGTACAAATGTGAATCTCAATTTTTTTTTTTTTGATAAAGTAATAATTCGAAGTTCAGACATGCCTGACTCATCGAGAGCTTTGTTTTTTCGTTTTCTTCTTTCTTATTTGATTTTTTTAAAAGAATGGGCCTAATCCCATTTTCACACTAATTGAGTCACAAAATAATTCAGCCCATTTGAGCTCCTCTTGAATGGGCAACAGATGCACACTTTTGTTTGTTCATCATTCTCAAGACGAGAAACGACGACTGTGTTGTTCGAAGCGGCTGCGGCACCAAGGCCTGAAGTGCTGGCTTTGGGGCGATTGGAAGTTGAAACAGAGGGGTTTGAAGCGAAAGGACCGACTTCGACGTCGACGTCGACGTCGAGGCACAAGTCAGAGACCTTCCCACCCAAGTGTTTCCAACAAGGTATGTTTAGGGTTTTTCTTATTTTTGAATTTCACCCCCAATTTGCTGTTTGATTTGATATCTAGATGATTTAGGTTCCAAACTTTGAATCCCCTCTTACATCTACTTCCAAACGGGTGTCCAATTTCTGAGCTTTGGCTAATTTTTACATTTTGTGATTTGGGAGCTTTGAGTTTGGGGCAGTCGACAGCCGTAGCTAACGACTCCAAAGCTCCGGAAATCTGAAACAGACCGACGGTGTTCCGACTTGGGCAACCGGAAGGGATTGTAGAGCTGCAAGGGTCTCTCCAAGCCTCAGATGTGCCATGGCTAATCCAAGAGCGAAAACAAACTCGGCCTCTCTAATTAGGTAGGCTCGGCAGCCTCTTCCTTTCCTTTCCTTAATTTGAGTTCTCTTTGAGTGAAATTAGACACTCGTTTTGTCTGATTTGGATTTCAATTTGTATGCCTTGCTGCTGGATCAACATGTTAATTTTCACAATGGAAATTTGAGTCCCAATCTCATGATTTCAATCACTGTTTCCCCTTTCGTTTCAATTTTGTTAGCGATCAGGGGCTTTCAAAGTAATTACAATTTGATAGCAATTAGGTAGAATTTATGGGATTTGTTTTGAGTTTGAGTGTTGGTTGTGAAGTGCGGAAAATGCAGATATAAAGTACGCAAATACTCTAGAAGGGGGTTGGATAGAGTATGTAAACTTTTCGCAATTGCAGAAAATGCAAGATCTTACCACTGAAAGTAAGACCTTATCCGAAAAGTAAGAACAAATTAGTAATAAACTAGTGTAATACCCGCGCCTTGAAGGCACGGGAGCTTGATCCATTATTTTAATTTGAACATCATTTTATATATCTATATAATACTATATTAATATATATATACGTGTTTACAACAAAAGTATGTATAAAGTATTTTTTTATAATTTATAAATTAGTTGGAAAGAGATACAATACAAATTTTAAAAACGATTTAATAAGGTAAAGTAGTAATAATACTCAAATACACCACCTAATATGATTTTTTTTTAATATTTGTAAATTACAAATATTAAAAAAAATCATAAGCACATGATTGTGTGAATAATTTTGAAGTTATGTAGATATACATAACTTATTCATTGTTTTCATTAGAAAGATGGTTAGAAAGAGAGGGAAATAAATAGTGAAAATAAAGGTAAGATGGTAAAAAATAATCCTAAAAGTTTGAAAAGTGATCTAAGAAGCCTCATCCAAGATGTAAAATAAACATTAGTTAATAGTAATGCTTGTGAGTCTTAAAATATTATTTATTTTTCGATAGTCATTTAAGATGTCTAAAATAATTAAATTATATAAAAAAAAACTTTTTTGGCTCTAATTGATTGTTATAATTATTTTTTGAAAACGAATATTTACAAATTGATTATTACATGTTCGTTGTATGTAGACATTGTGGGGACTATTGCAATCGGTTAAATATGATAAATCAACAATTTCAATATCCAAGAATAAAATCAGCCAAGACTTGACGAATGTTCAATGTACGTAGACGATTAAAATAGATCACAAATTGACATACAACATATCAAGTTAAATAATATTTTAGTACAAAAATAGGAAACAAATATGTTTAAAATATGAAATAGATATTTTAAAATTTCAGCAATAATATTGATCGATAAGATAATACCATTTGAATAAGAAATTCAAGTTTAATTATGGGCGTGACACATCAGCAAAATGATAGTAGAATTAATATTATTAATAGATTACCTATTATCGAAATTAATTTATAAAAAATTTGAAATATATATATATATATATATATATATATATATATATATATATATATATATATATATATATATATATATATATATATATATATATAAATTTTACCATCCTAACAAAGCGCGAATGAATATTAAACAACATATTTAGCTAAACGAATAGAGAGTGGTAAATTTTAACATGATTGGGATAAATGTGATATAATAAACAAATATTTAAATGAATTCAATCTGTTAAGATAATGAATGCAGGCAATCCGAGTACATAGTTGATTAATTTATTTGAAAATGAAAACTTGCATGATTGGTGAGAAAATATGAACATATGTGAAAGTTAATTTAATTATATTCCATAACATTTTTATAAACTGACAATTGGATATGGGACTAGGTACAACATAAATTTCAAAAAATAAAATATACCAAGATTCAAATTTAAGTTGAATGTATGTAGACGAATTATTAGAATATTACAATCGGGAAAAAAAAATGGAAACATGTCTCAATATTTACGACAATAGAATCAAAAACTTGCATGATTGGTGAGAAAATATGAACATATGTGAAAATGAAAACTTGCATGATTGGTGAGAAAATATGAACATATGTGAAAGTTAATTTAATTATACTCCATAACATTTTTATAAACTGACAATTGGATATGGGACTAGGTACAACATAAATTTCAAAAAATAAAATATACCAAGATTCAAATTTAAGTTGAATGTATGTAGACGAATTATTAGAATATTACAATCGGGAAAAAAAAAATGGAAACATGTCTCAATATTTACGACAATAGAATCGAAAATTAAAAAAAAAGAATGTATTCGAACCATATTTAAAGTAGGAAACAAATATTTTGAAATTTCTATAATAATACTGACCAATAAGAAAATCCCATTTGAATAAAAAATTCAACTTTAATTGTGGGCGTGACACGTCAGCAAAATGCTAGCAGAATTAGTAAAATTAATAGATGACGAGCAAGAAATATGCGAAAGTAAAGAACACGATACTTGTTAATTAGGTTCGACACAACCGCCTACGTCTCCGCCTAGGGTTATCCAACCTAGGATTCAACAAGCTTTATTTCACTTTATCTTATGAGCCGTAGATACAACCTCTAGAAGAGGCAAGAGGTGCCCTCTTCTAGACTAACTTTCTATCTAGGAACCCAAACACACTAGTGAAACAAAGCTTCTATGGATACCGAGGTACCCTATACGTTTGGGTAAAGGAACCCTTACTGTAACCTAGATAAATTGTACTATAAAACTCGAATGAAACCTCACACACTCAAAGTAAATACAACACTTAGCGAAAGGGGTGAGTGAGATCGGTTGAACACAGGAGACGAGTATGCAGAAGATTGTTGAGCGCTGTAGAAGATGATCCTCTCTGTAATCATCCTACGTCTCCTTAAATAGCCTGGACCTTCTGATTTGAAACCCAACGTCCGGATCTTTGCTTCAAGGTTGTTGAGTTTGTTGCGCCAAATCTTCCTAGGAGATCTTCTAACCATTGGACTTCTTTCCAGAAGCTTCGCACAAACATATGCTAGGGATGGAGCTATTTGAATTAGACGTTGAAGACTTTCAACATATCCCTGGAAAAACTCAACCACCAAATCTCATATATATACAGGATATTTAAACACAATCCAATACAAGGTCCGAAGTAACACATTTGGGTCCACTCAAACATATGCACAAACATAGGCCCAATAGCTATTGGTCCATAATTGGATCTCGGATCTGTAAGGTCAAATAGGCCCATTCAACCCATTCAACAGAGTCCGAGTCCGTTTGTGCAGTTCTTTGAGCCCTTTGGTAAGATCTTACCAAATTGTGGAAACCCGAGTTTTGGCTTTCATCAACCAAAACTTTAATCTTCATTAATCCGGTCTTATCATCAAGGTGGAGTTAAGAGGTTGAAACAGAAGAGACATTGGTCTCTCGGAAAAGGGTTCTTCCCAGTTTAGTTCAAGGAAAGACAACAGTTTTTGTCATAGGGATTTTCTTATCCTGCTAAGTGGGGCTGTTTGCAATTTGAGTAGACAATCCAGCGGCACTCCGTCCCTATGAACCGATCCACGCCAACGGCGAAAGTACTCACTTTCGAGCCAACTACAGGTATACTCTCGACCTACTATGCGGTACACTCCAGGTAAGAAAGTTAAACCTTTCAAACCCTTAAGGAATGCAACGCTAGGCGAGAGTATGTATGTTTGGGTTGTCTTCATCCTTCTTCCATTTTCTTTTACCTGCAAAAAAAGAAAAGAGTGAGAGTAGAGTAGAGTTCTACCCTCTGTTAGGAGTTTGAGCAGCAACGGTGGATTGTCTGTCCTGTATTTTGTTTTCTCCTGCTCTCTTTTCCTTTTTTCGGTCGCTTCTCCTTCTTGCTTGTTGTTGTATTTTCCCTTGTGTGTGTTTGTTTCCCTGCTACTACCTTCTTTTTCTTTTGTTTTGGTGGCTGCAGCCTGTAGGTACATGTCTGAGAGCTTAGTAGAAGAGCGAAACTTGTTTCTTTGGTGGGCTGTTTTCTTTGTTTTTGCAGGTGGAAGTGCCGATGGAAAGGCAAGAGAACTGCTTTCTTTTATCTTGCAGTTGAATGAGGAGGAAGAAACCAGCCGGGTCCCTCCTGTGTGCAGCAACAACTTTTTAAAGAAGAAGAATAGGGGAAGTTATTTTGCATCACCCACGTACTCCACATCAGTTGTACCACATTTTTTAACGTGTTTTTTGCCAGTAATTTTTCCTTTTAATCTTAACTGCAATTTGAAGCAGTTAGAACTGTTAAGTGGTGGGATGATTGATTGTTGGGCTGATGGGCCTCCCCTTTCATATGTTTGAATTACAAAGTCTCATTTTGACTTTCATTAAATTTAGCAAATTCCTCACATTTCTCATTATGTAAGAATATGCCGACTTTTTTATATTATCATGAATTTTTTTAAAAAAAAAATTCACCAAAATTTACTCTCCAACAGTTGTCCCCGAAATTTGTGCGTGCGAGATATCGAGCACATTCAAAGTTCGATATTGTGCTATTTGTGCTCCGTTTTTGTTTCTAGCAGACCTGGCTTAAGAAAGCCTTTTTGTTTGATTCGTATTCCGAAGAAAATTGGAACTTGTATTTACCGTTCCGATAAAAATTGATCACATATGAAGAGCAATTCTACTTGGAACTTGCTTATGACCAATGAGAGGTAAGCTGATATGGGTACGTGAGAGTCGGAAATATTTTCCTTCTCGACATCAGATTTTCTGCTTTTGTGGCTTTTCAACCAGTTTGGCTTGCTTTCAAACTGACTGGATTTTTGACTTGATTTCTGGCCGGTTTGGTTTTGAGCTTTTTGACCCGCTTGGTTTTTGGTGCTTTCAAGCTAATTTGGCTTTTGGTTTTTGGTCAGATTTTTGACTTTAAGCTCGAATTTGGATATGACAATTTTCTTGTAAGGGACAAGAATTTGGATTTGATGTCATAGGCTTGAACTTTTTGTCTTTTGACCGATTGCAGTTTGATTCTCGGTATTAGACTAAATTTGATTTTGATGACTTGATGTCATCTATTTGGACCTTGCTAACCTTTGTGGTTGAAGCTTTGTGATCAAAATCTCATATGAGATGATTTTGAAATATGATACTCATACCATTTGAAGCCAAGACATTTGATGGCTTTGACCTTTGAGTTTTTGTTTTGAACTTTGGGGGCTTTGAATGACCGTACATATACAGATAATGTAGGCCAATTTCTGTTTGAGAGGGTTTTGAGAGGCTTAGGCCTTTTTGGCTTTGAGAGAGAAGAAAACCTTGACCATTCGATTAGTCAAGTTTGGACAAGTTTTGAGGCATTTTTGGTTTTGGGTTCCTTGGGAGGAAATTTTGATTTATATGACTTGAATTGATCACTACATTTAGATATAATGATCACAGGCAAAAAATTTAGGCGTGAGCCTTTTGTTTGTTTCTCCAAAAGGGCCAAAAAAATTATTTTTCTTTGCTTGAAATCCGGACAAATTTTGGACTTTTTCTAAAGGGGTTAATACAGGAAAAAACATCAAAATCTCAAAAAATGAAAAACCCAAAATCTTTTGCACTAGACGAGGTGTGATGCTATTCAGGCCATACGTCCACCAAACGCCTATCCGAGACGCCCAGACAGCCCCTGGACTTTACTAAGGATGTTTCTTGATAAATCCTCCTCCAAAAGGACAAAAAAAAAAATTATTTTTCTAAGCTTGAAATCAGAGCATATTTTTTACTTTTTCAAAAAGAGGTTAGTCCATAAAAAACCTCAAAAAATGAAAAACCCAAAATCCTATGCCCTAGGCAAGTTGTGATGCTTTTCAAGCCATACGTCCACAAAATGCCCACCCGAGATGCCCACATAGCCCCGGGACTACAGTAATGTGCCTTACAACTGGAGTTATGGATACGTGCTCCGTATAGTTGCTATAGAGGGAACTGATTTGGTCCGATCGAGGCATTTCAGCAGTTTTTGAAAAGCTAACTTCATGGGCTACGACTTTATTGATGACGTTTTTTGATAAATCTCCTCCAAAAAGGCCAAAAAAATCATTTTTCTAGCCTTGAAATTTGAGAAAATTGTAGACTTTTTCCAAAGAGGGTTAGTTCACGAAAAAACCTCAAAATCTCAAAAAATGAAAAACCCAAAATCCTTTGCACTAGGCAAGGTGTGATGTTATTCATGTCATACGTCCACCAAATCCCACCCGAGATGCCCACACAGCCCCGACACTACAGTATTGTGCCTTATAAAGGGAGTTACAGACACGTGCTCGGTATATTTGCCATAGAGGGAGCTGCGTTTGTCCGAGCGAGGCATTTGAGCAATCGCTGGAAAGCTAATTTCATGGGCTACGACTTTATCGAGGACGTTTCCTGATAAATCCTCATCCAAAAGGGCCAAAAAAATCATTTTTCTAGATTTGAAATTTGGGCAAATTTTAGACTTTTTTCAAAGGGGTTAGTCCACAAAAAAACCTCAAAATCTCAAAAAATGAATAACCCAAAATTCTTTTCACTACGCAAGGTGTGATGCTATTCAGGCCATACGTCCATCGAACGCCCACCCGAGATGGCCACGTAGCTCCGAGACTACAGTAATTAGTAATGTGCCTTACAAAGGGAGTTACAGACACGTGCTCGGTATATTTGCCATAGAGGGAGCTGCGTTGGTTCGATCGAGGCATTTGAACAGTCTTTGGAAAGCTAACTTCATGAGCTACGACTTTACTACGGACATTTTTTTGATAAATCCTCCTCCAAAAGGGCCAAAAAAATCATTTTTTTAGCCTTGAAATCCGGGCAAAATTTAGACTTTTTTCAAAGGGGTTAGTTCACGAAAAAACCTTAAAATCTAAAAAAATGAAAAACCCAAAATCCTTTGAACTAAGCAACGTGTGATGCTATGCAGGCCATATGTCCACCAAACGCCCACCCGAGATGCCCACACAACCCAGAGACTACAGTAATGTGCCTTACAAAGGGAGTTACGGACATGTGCTCGGTATATTTGCCATTGAGGGAGATGCGTTGGTCCGATCGAGGCATTTGAGCAGTCTCTAGAAAGCTAACTTCATGGGCTACGACTTTACTAGGACGGTTTTTGATAAATCTTCCTCCAAAATTGCCAAAAAAATCATTTTTCTAGGCTTGAAATCCGGGCAAATTTTAGACTTTTTCCAAAGGGGTTAGTCCACGAAAAAACCTCAACATCTCAAAAAATAAAAAAAACCCAAAATCCTCTGAACTAGGCAAGGTTAGGGTGGCTCAAAATGGACCCGGCCCGGAAACCCGACCGACCCGACCCGAAAAATACGGGGTCGGGGTTGACCTGAGACCCCTAGGGGGTCGGGTCTCGGGTCGAATTTTAGGAAATCCCGGGTCAACGGGCGGGTCGGGGTCAGACCCGACGGGTCTCGGGGTTTGACCCGGTGACACGGATTTTTTTTTAAATTTTTTTTTAAAACAAATATACATATGGTATATGTATACACCATTGTATATAACATATATACTTTGTATATATATGTTAATATGTATATAGCGTGTGTGCATATGTATGTATACAGTATGTACTGCATTTTTTTTTATCAGAGCATACACTGCATTTGGAGCATATACACTGCATTTGTGTGTGTGTGTATATATATATATATAATTTTTTTTTTTGATTAGGTAAGAATTCGGTTGGAAATCCTAACCGATAGCATCCCGATGGATGAGATCTAAAAGATCTGGATGAGACTCCAGTGCCAACCCGTTAACAGGACGGCCAAGGTGTGCAACCTTGTCAGCCACCCTGTTACCCTCACGGGGCACATGGGAGAAGGAGATATCCCGAAAGGCCTGCAACAGACCTTTAATATCACCCAAAATCAATTCAATTTCCCAGGGACAAGGGCCTTTTGATTTGAGATGATTTATGACAATCTGAGAATCTCCTTCGATAATGAGCTTTTGATAATTATTTTCCTTTGCAACAACAATTCCTTCTCTAAGAGCAATAGTCTCCGCCATAAGCGGGGAAGTAGCACCTAGTTCCTTATAGCCTAGTTTAACAGCATCACCCTCCCAGTTCCTTATTATAAATCCTGCACTTGCCCTTCCAGTTCCACTTATAGCCCCATCGAAATTTAATGCATTTGTATATATATGTTAATATGTATATGCACACTTACATACTAGATATATTATATATATATATATATATATTGTATAGTATATATAAGGAAAATAATAAAATATAAAAAATATTATAAATCTATATGTGTTACGCCTTTGAAAACCGTAAAAAATATCGGAATTTTAAAACTCGGGTTTTCAGGTGAACCCGTCACCAGACCCGGAAAACCCGGAATTACAAATCTCGGGTTCAGGTCGGGTGGCGGGTCGTATTTTTAAAAATCTCGGGCCTTCGGGTTGACCCCCACACGGAATGTTCGGGTCGGGTCGACCCGGATGAGCCACCCTAGGCAAGGTGTGATGCTATTCAGGTCATACGTCCACCAAACGCCCACCCGAGATGCCCACACAGCCTCGGGACTACAGTAATATGCCTTACAAAGGGAGTTACGAACACGTGCTTGGTATATTTTCCATAGAGGGAGTTGCGTTGGTCGGATCGAGGCATTTGTGGAGTCAAATGAAAGCTAACTTCATGGGCTACGACTTTACTGAGGACGTTTCTTGATAAATCCTCTTCCAATAGGGCAAAATAAATCATTTTTCTAGGCTTGAAATATGAGCATATTTTTGACTTTTTTCCAAAAGGGTTAGTCCACGAAAAAACCTAAAAATCTCAAAAAATGAAAAACCTAAAATCCTTTGCACTAGGCAAGGTATGATGTTTTTCAAGCCATACGTCCACAAAACGCCCACCCGAGAGGCCCACACAACCCTAGGACTACAGTAATATGTCTTAGAACTGGAGTTATGGACATGTGCTTCGTATATTTGCTATAGGGGGAGCTGATTTGGTCCGATCGAGGCATTTCAGGAGTCCCTGGAAAGCTAAGTTCATGGACTACGACTTTATTGATGACGTTTTCTGATAAATCTCCTCCAAAAGGGCCAAAAAAATCATTTTTCTAGCTATTAAATTTGGGCAAATTGTAGACTTTTTCCAAGGGGGGTTAGTCCACGAAAAAACCTCAAAATCTCAAAAAAAAAAAAAAACCCAAAATCATTTGCACTAGGATAGGTGTGGTGCTATTCAGGACATACGTCCACCAAACGCCCACCTGAGATGCCCACACAGCCCCGAGACTACAGTATTGTGCCTTACAAAGGGTGTTACGGACACGTGCTCGGTATATTTGTCATAGAGGGGGCTGCGTTTGTCCGAGCGAGGCATTTGAGTAGCTAGAAAGCTAACTTCATGGGCTACGACTTTACTAAGGACTTTTCCTGATAAATCCTCCTCCAAAAGGACCAAAAAAATCATTTTTCTAGATTTGAAATCCGGGCAAATTTTAGACTTTTTCTAAAGGGGTTTTAGGATGATGTGCCAATCTTAGAAGCATTTTAGGAGTCTTAACTAATCATTTTTTTTTTTGCCCTTTTTCTTTAATTTTCTTTAATTCTCCTTTATTTCTTATTTTTCCTTTAATTCTCTTTTTTTCTTTAACTTTACTAATAATAATTATTATTATTATTATTATAAACTCTTAATTTAGAAGAGTTTAGGATGATGTGTTAATTTTAGAGGCATGTTAGGAGTCTTAACTAATCATTTTTTTTTATTTTCTTTATTTCTCATTTTTTTCTTATTTTTTCTTTAATTCTCTTTTTTTCTTTAGCTTTACTAATTATTATTAGGCTTAATTCAAAACATCGAATTCAATCTAATATAACTATTGGGCTTAATCAAATATAATTGTTGTGCTTAATCCAACACATTGAATATAAATATTGATTATGATACATCACATTTAAACAATGTTATAATGAAATTAATATTATTATTACTGAGTAATTTAAAATATCTATATTTATGTATTATACTTTACATAAGATTTTTTTTTAAAAAAAAATTCTGAGATAATTATAAAATACATTTATTGTAAAGTTAAACTAGTACGCGGGAATCGTACTAGTTTAACTTTAATTTCTAAGAATGTGTTTGTGGAAAAAATATCTCAACCCTATTTAGGCCGTGTTTGGCGTTAGATGGAGATTTTGTAGATTAATGAGATTTTTGTAGATGTTAGGAGATGGAGATAAATGTTGTAGATTAATGAGATTTGTGTAGATGTTAGGAGATGGAGATTTATTTGGCTAGAAATCTCGTGAAAGTGTTTGGTTGGTAGAAGATTTTGATGTATTTTAAAGGTAATAAATTACCTTTCTACCCCCAAATTAAAAAAACCCATACCCCATCTCTAGTTGAGGCCACCCAGTTGTTTGTCTTCGTGGTCGTGGAACACAACAACTAGACCTGGGCAAACGCGGGCCGGCCCGCCCGGCCCGTCCCGTCCATAACGGATACCCGCTATATATATTATATAAATTATAAATTAAAATAGTTATACATATAACTATTTTAATATTTTAGTATTGCACTTTTAATAGTCTTGGAGGCAACATTGCAAGGTGAATTGGTAGTTGATACCTACATACTGTAATTAAGTTGGTTGCATAATTACTCCAAACATCATGTAGTATACTAGTATTGTAGTGGAGCACCGAGAGGAGGCAAGGGGAGCAATTAACAATATACTCCATCCGTCCAAAAATACATGGACTTTTACTATTCATGTACGTTTTTTTAGGAGTTAAAAACTATACGGAGTATAAAATATTAACTTTTTTATTAATTTTTTTTAATAATTACAAACTTATTATCAATAAGTTTGTAATTATTAAAAAAAATTAATAAAAAAGTTAATATTTTATATAATTTTTACCTTCTTAAAAAAGCGTGCGTGAATAGTAAAGGCAATGTATTTTTAGACGGAGGTAGTATATTTTTTTTTTTTTTTTTTTTGATTAGGAAAGAATTCGGGTGAGCGGACTCTACCCGAAGGCATCCTTGCGGATGAGGTCAAGTAGACCAAGATTGTTGTGAATATCGACGCCCTAGGCAGAGTGGCAAAGGTGTGCAACCTTATCAGCCACTCTATTGCCTAATCGGGGCACATGAAAGAAAGAAACTTCTTTCAACGTCGATAGTAAGAGTTTAATATCTGATAAAATCAGTTCAATTTCCCAAGGACATTTAGATGTTTCGTTTAGGTGGTTTATGATTATCATGGAGTCGCCTTCAATGTGAAGTTTGTCTATACGAAGTTGAAGAGCGTGTCGGATTCCTAGCTTCAGAGCAAGAGCTTCCGCTTTCAAAGGGCTTTGTTTGCCTAGTTTTTGATAACAGATCTGTATTGGACGACCTTCCCAGTCTCGGATTATTGCTCCCGCAGTGCTGTCATTATTTGTAATTGTGGATCCATCAAAATTTAACTTGAGAATACCTTTGGGTGGTTTACGCCATGTGATGTTGGCCTTCTCTTTTTTCTTTCGCATATGATTGGGGTTTCGTATGCCTAAGGGGGCGTCCTCCTCCAAACTGTATTCGAAGCGAGAAGCTTTACTCGAATTGTCCTTATGCGTTTTACTAGTACATAAAGCATTGTCTCTATGAGGTATGGGGACCTGTCTAAATACATGTTGGTTTCGAATGTACCAAACCGTCCACCACAAGAAGGCTAGATCCACCTTAGCCGTCGAGGTAAGATTGTTTCCTAGAAAGGTCATTATAGGTTTTATCTCTCGTGAATGATTTATCATACTGGCTATTATTGAGTTTATGTGTGTGGGTAAGCGAAAGAGAGAGCATACATACGGGCATTCTAGTAGAAGGTGAACATCATCTTCTACCGCGTGATTGCACAATTTACAAATGGAAGGTATAGAGGTTCCACGTTGGGCAAGCCTAGCTGAAGTGGGAAGGCCATTCTGACAAATTTTCCATAGAAAATTTTGAACCTTTGGCGGAATATCTAAATACCATATCCAAGCATTACTGTCAATGTTCATAGCGGATTGATTTGTGATTAACTTGTAAGCACTCGCCGTCGTGTACCATCCGTCCCTGTCAGGCCACCAATAAAGGCGGTCCACAAAAGGGGAAACCGGAAGTGGAATGTCTATGATTTCCTTGACTATTTCATTTGGTAATACCTTGTTGAGTTTTTCCGTCCACCATCTACCACCTAGAATGTATTCACTAACGGTGTCCTCTATGTTATTGATATGAGGGCAATCCTCCCTGGATTGCAGAGAGGAAGTTGTAATCCAGTTATCCGTCCAGAATTTGATAGAATTTCCATTTCCTACTGACCAAATTAGACCAGTTTTAAATTTATCAATTAGAGTTGTCAGTTTGGCCCATTGCCATGAGCAGTCACCTCTTTTCTTGTATTCTAGGATTGTAGCTGAACGAAGGTACTTGTGTGTAATGACTGAAACCCAGACATTAATTGGTTCTGCCAATATTTTCCATAGTAATTTCATTTGAAGGGCTTCATTCATTTCCTTTGATTTCCTAAGTCCGATCCCCCCATATTTTTTTGGTCTGCATATTCTATCCCAGCTAATAAGTGGGCGGTGTTGGAGATCTTTGTTCCAAAAGAAACATCTGTTAACCTGATCAAGTTCTTTATGTATCGTTGATGGTAACAGAAAGTTTTGCATAGTATACAACGGTTTGACGGAGGTAGTATATTTGAATGCAGGAGATCACAAGTTCCGTATTTTAGGTGATTAATTACCCAGGTTTAAAAAGTATTGCACTTTTTCCTCCTAATTAACGAGTATAGAAGAAGTACATGGGTAAAGTTTAGCGGGTACCCACGGGCCGCCCGTGCCCGCAATAGTGGACGGGATCGGACAATGTTTTCAACCTGTTAAGCGGGCTTAGCCCGGCCCGTGCCCGCAACGCCGGGATAAAATTTGGGCCAAAGCCCGTCCCAAGCCCGGCCCGCGCCCGCGTTTGCCCGGGTCTAACAACAACCCTCTCCTCCTTGCGATTTCTTCGAGTGACGAGCGTCCCTAGAGGCTCCTCCGACGCCGCCGGCAACTACTGTCGAAATTAAAATCGCAAATTAAAATCGTCGGCAACTACTCCGATTTCATCTCCACTGGCCTTGGGTGCTCGGAACTGGTGGTGTCGCTGGAGGATAACCGCGTCTTCATGGACCGCCACCGCCACCACCTATCCACCCACTCGAGCCCCAAGCTTGTACTCCGATTCGACACAAAAACGGGTTGGATTCTGGAAAATTTTCCCGAACCCTAGACCGCCGATTTCGGTCTGTCGCTCCCGAGTGGTTGCCCGGCTTCCGCCGTTGACGATAAAAGATGCCATTAGAGGGACGGGAGAAGAAGAACCTACCTTGACAATGGGGAGAGGACGACAATGGAGCCAGCGTGTTTCGCTTTTCTCCAGATCTGATGGGGAGCTTGAAATGTGGAGGGAGGGGTAAAGTGGAGAAATACACAACCGATTTTTCATCTCCTGAAAGCTGAAAGCTGGATAATCTCCATAATCTTGCCTGGTGAAGATTTTTTTTTTGGCCATTTTTCATCTCCTGAAAGCTGGATAATCTCCATCTCCATGGAGCAGCCAAACACCGGGGAAGGAGATTTTTTTTTTTTAATCTCCCAATCTACTGAAATCTCCTAAAAACTGGCAGCCGAACACGTGCTTAAGGTGGTATGTAGAATGTAAGGGTGGTTTTATTATCCTTAAGATTAGAGGCAGGTGTGTTGTGGGCTTATTGTTAGCGGCCCAAAAGAGACAGCATAGAATTACTCCGATCCGTTAGGGCCGGGCCGACGCAACTTAACACTCTGAGTTATATATAGTCATGCTAATTAAATTACTGTATTAATTATGGTATTAGACTGACATGAGACCATAACAATCTCACATACATCGAAAGTTAAACATTACGAGGCCCTATTATATAAGTCGATAGACTACTCTTTCTATTGCCAATGGGTTCCAGTTAGACCTGTCAAAACATAACCCTACCCGAAAATCCGACCGTCCGAAATTTTTTGGATCAAGAACCGAAAATTTTGACCCGAATTTTTTTTTCGACCCGAACCCGAAAAATAGGAAATTTTCCGACTAATCTGGGTTTCGACCCGGTGACCCGATTGACCTGATAATTTTGTCTCGATTTACCCGATTGATCCGGTGACCCGGTTGATTTATAATTAAATATAATTAAAAATTTATATATATAATTAAAATTTATTGTAAAATTATCAAATCATGATTTTTTAATTTAAAAAATAAAAAATGAGTAACCCGAAATCGACCCGAAACCCGGTCAAACCCAAGTTCTAGTCAACCCGGAAATACCCGGGACCCGTTTTACCCGAGACCCGAAGTGACCCGACCTGAATGACCCGTTTGACAGATCTAGTTCCAGCCAATCGGTCCGAGTCCGAGTCGGATTTGATAAAGTTAATTCTCAATCCATCTGTGTGAAACCAGTCTTACACTTGCTCCATCTAATTAGTGGGATCGATCTCTTAATTTGTGTGATTATGTAAGTTAATTTACACAAAGCATAATTTGTCAAGGAGAAGAAGAAGGCATTGCTGTAATAATTAATATCCATACTACAAGTCTACAAACAAGGAAAATGTAAATTAAAAAAAAATGACTACGTACAGATTGAGATGGAAACACACAAAGACATATGGGAATTGATAGGAAAAAAAGGTGGAACCAAACCTCCCCCGGGAGCCTGAAGAACGCGCCTCCCACGCGCCCGAAATCCCTTTGCTTACCTTCCCCTCTAAACCAAATCTCGGTTGCTTCTCCATCGCATCGTCCCCTCCATCCTCTATTTGGACTGATTTCCTGCCTATTTCCGGTTCCCTTCCCCGTTCTCCCAGTTTCGCGCCTCAGTTGGGGCTCGTTGGAGCGCTCTCTCCTCTGTCAATTCTCCTCTCGAACCCTAACTCGGTTCATATAATCTAATACCTGTTGATGGCAAGATTGGGCTGCAGTAGAGGGACAATATTCAAAATTGGGGCAACTTCTGGCTGTAGATCTGTGGTCCTGTCGATCTTTTGCCATGGAACCAAGAAGATTGCGAAAAATTATCGCAAGAGGAGGAAATGGGGCTGCGGTTCGGGGCGTCGAAGTGGCTTCTGGTGGCTGTGTGCGTGGTGGCGGCAGGCATTTGGGGGCTGTTTTTGTGGTGGTTTCCGGTGGCGGAGTGCTGGGTGGCGGCTGGCCTGTGTTGGCTCCACCGGTTGTATTGTTGGCTTGGCGTCGAGGTTTGTCTTCCGTTTCTGTTGTTATCGGAAATTCCCGAAAGGGTTGTTGCACTGTTGTTTGAATTCATCATTTAAACAAGTTGCTTTGGCCTTGTTTCCTTTGGTGTCGTCATCAGTAGATAAATGTAAAAATTCATTGGGGGTGAAATCTTCTTTTCTCTCCTCAACCAAATCCCGCAAGGGCCCAAATCCTCTTCATGAGGCAAATCACTCTGATGGGAGCTTGCTCCCGGATGAGAGCAACATCCACCAAGTCATGTGCAGGAAAAAAAAGAAACTAAAGAAGCTAGGCCTCATCTTGATGAGCCTGAAATGTGCGTCGGATGGTGTCCTGGCATTACAGGTACTCTTCCACTGCTCAGTTTGTGAGGTAAACGATTTTATTAAATATCCTCACTTGCATATATTGTTCTCTTGGGGATCCATTCTGGCTCGCAGGTCTCAATCTCCCTCTGCTTTGGGTGGAGCCTCGTCTTACCGTTGCTCAGTAAGCTCTCATCCTACGAATTCTAAGAATAAATCATATTTCTTGATCACTTATTTTGATCAACTAGGTGCAAACCCCTTTAGTCATTCATGTAATTCATTTCATTTGTACAAATCCTTTCCATTGGCTATCCCATCTTCGAATGTGGCTTCTTCCAACTGTAGTGCAAATTTCAGAAAGCTTAAATCTGTTATCTCCTCAAACTCTTATGAAATGTTTCTCTTCATTTGCGTCTGTCATTTTCTCCAATATGTTTTTGCAAGGGTATGCTTCATCCTATGGTTAAATTTTTCCTCCTTTCACACATGTCTGGAAAGTATTGTGTTTTTGTGTGCAAAACTCCTCTTCGGCGTACTGGTTTATTGCTGTTACCGGCCTGTCGGGTCTTTTCTGTGGCTCTCCATCGTCCTTAGCTTCCTTATTGGGGGATCTGTGACAACTTTGGATGGTCTGGTTAGCTTTGCTACCACCCTTGTTATCAATTGCAAGCTACTGTCATCTATGGAGTCTTCATCAAAAGAAAAAGGTAAAAAAACGGTGGTGGTGGAATTTATTTCTTCCTCCTCAAACAAATCCCGTGTTATTGCTATTTGCTTGGTTTCGTTTGGCTTTTCTCGTAATTTAGCTTCGTTCCAAGCTTTGTCCCGAGATGGTTGTTATAAAAGCTGCTTATTAATGAATTTTAATAAGTTTTGCATACCGGTTTATTTTGCCTTGATGGTGGAGATAACTGATCAGCTGTCACCCATGCTTTCAAACAATACGTTTGATGGTGTTTATCTTATGTCTGTCATAAAGGCCTTGTTAATCATCCCCCGGGCTGTCTCTACCGGCTCATCGAAGCCACGTTGGTGGTTTGGGCATTGGGTTTGGTCCCCTTGCTCAGCCTTCCCCTTTGCTAAGTTATTGCCCAAAAATATCTTGAAAATAAGTTGGTCTTTAAATCAGTACATGTGGCATGCCAAATTTTGGTATATATATCAATTTAATAGGAATCCTTTAAATTTGTATAATTTGCTGAATTTCAGCTTGTGTAGTACGGTGTGGAAGAAACTTGCTTGCAAGGAGGATACGAGCTCATTTAATTTGTTTTGTGGGCCTAAACTTGTATCGAAATTGTGCTCTCCAAAAGGCCTTTGGTGTAAGCTAGCTGGTTTCGGTTATGCTTATCTTAGGCATATAGATCACTCTTTGACTATAATGTCTATGTGTTACCTAATAAATACTAAACAACATGTTATGTGTGCATGGTTATCTGCTCACCATCATTTGTTTATAAAGGATGTTTTCCATCTCTTTAAGTTATGACATCCCAAGCCCAAATAAATCAACTATAAAGAAAACATTCAGGAATCAATCAGTTATTGCTTGGATGAGTATTCTACCTACTCCTGGCAAATATGTGTCCTATAAAAGGATGTTGTGCATATCCAATTGGCTGAATTCTTTGGATGAATTTATGGATGTGAGCCATTCTCAACAACCCCCCTCAAAGGGCATAAAAAAGATGGTGAAAAATATCTCAACCATTGTCTTCTTCATTTGCAAAGTGCATAAAATTCATTTTTTGGGTTGCAGTACTAAGGCTTGGCGCCTACCACAATCCTCACTCTCATATGCTAGATTGCATTCCCCTTGGCAGTATAGTGGTGTATACTGTTATGGTCTCTTTCCTCACCAGACCCATTTCTGGGTGGGGTGGATGGATCTCTGGGCTTGGGCCCTTTTCATGGTTTGGTTTTCCCAGCCCACGTTGGAATGCAGTAACCAATTAGATCACTTCTTAAGGCTATCCATGAGTAATGGTAAAATTGTTTATCAAAATTGCATAGATGAAAGGACTCCGAATCTCAGTCCTTTCATCCTCACTAATGATTTATGAAGATATGCTTCTGGAATTGTCGTGGAATTGGAAAGCGATCCTTCTGGACGGAAATAGACGCAATGTGTAAAAATGAGCACATTCAAGTTATGTCGTTGGCGGAAATAAAGTCCGAAACTGGTCCCGATGATAAGATGTGGAAGAATATTGGGTTTGATGAAGGGGTATGGTCACCTTCCATTGGGCGTTCGGGAGGTATTGGGGTCCTTTGGAAATCACACCAACTGCCAAATATATCAATTTCCGTCTCCGTGCACACTCCCCGCATTATTGGGCTCAGACGTGAAAGTCTACAGAATGGTTTCCCGTTTCTGGCTCTCTTCGTCTATGCACCACTGACTCCGAATGATAAAGATACCTTTTGGGAAACACTAACAACAATTGTAAACGACTCTTCTATTCCTTGCATGGTTCTAGGAGATCTTAATGAAATCCTGTGTAGCAACGACAAATTAGGCGGAGCCGCTACTCGAACATCCAGATTTACACGGCTAATATCTTTCAAAAACGAGTGCAATTTATTTGACATACCCACCTTCGGGAACCCGTACACATGGAGAAAGAATCCGGAAGAAAACTACAATATCCGTGAAAAACTAGATCGCGTACTAGTCCACCAACAAATCATTACTGCGTTCCCCAATATGATTACCCATAACGGTGCCTTCTCTTCCTCGGATCACTGCCCAATTTCTATCTCAATTAACGATGACTCTACCTTCAAAGCCCCGCCTTTTAAATTTGAGAATGTATGGCTAATGCGGAAAGACTTTCGAAATATTGTGAAGCAATCGTGGCGAGCATCCTGCCCTGGCTCAGCTATGTTTCAACTAATGTTTAAACATAAAATACTGAAACGAAGGGCAAAAGAATGGAACAAAAAAAGCTTCGGTAACATCTTCCGGCAACTAAAAGAGGTGGATTCTGAGCTCCTGACTATCCAATCTTTAACGACAACATCCCAACCATATCAAACAAAGGAAAAACTGCTGATTAAGAAGCGAGAAAAGCTCCTTCTTTTTCAGAAATCATACTGGAATCAAAGGGCAAAAACTAAACACCTCAAACTTTCAGACTCCAACACAACTTACTTTCACCGGGTGGCTTCAGGACGACGACACAGGAAACAGATTCGTAACATCACCTCCTCGAGTGGGACACTGATTGTGGGTGAGGAGAATATCAGGAATGAGATAAAAAAGGAATTTGAAAATAGGTTTAAGAAAGAGCCGATTGAGGAAGAGCTTCTGTCTGAACTCTTGAACCTAATTCAGCCTTCTATCTCGACAGAAGAAAACGCTTTCCTCATTGCACTTCCGTCAAACTTAGAGATCAAATCAGCGGTGTTCAGCCTGGGTAGAAACAAGTCCCCGGGCCCAGATGGTTTTACAGCTGAATTTTACACCAAATACTGGGATATTGTCGGGAAATCAGTAATCTGTGCGGTTAAAGGGTTTTTTCACTCCGGGAGAATGCTACGCCAAATAAACCATACGTTTATCTCCCTGCTACCAAAAAAGGACGATCCAACATCCACCTGTCATTACAGACCCATCAGTTTATGTTCAAATATCTACAAAATAATTTCCAAAATCTTGACTGAAAGATTAAAAAAGGTGATCGGGAAACTCATACATCCTTTGCAAGGTGCGTTTGTTTCCGACAGAGCAATACAGGACAATGTTCTCATAGCCCATGAAATATTCCATTCCTACAAAAGTCGTAGGGGACGGGAAGGCTGGCTGGCAATAAAGCTAGACATGGAAAAAGCATACGATAGGGTAGATTGGCACTTCATTAAAAGTGTACTCCTCAGATTTGGTTTTCACGCTACGTTTACGTCTTGGATTATGGAGTGTATAACATCAGTCTCATTCTCTGTGCTAGTCAACAACGGTCCTACAGAACTGTTCTTTCCATCACGTGGTATCCGTCAAGGGGACCCTCTGTCCCCTTTCCTCTTCATCTTAGGGGCAGAGATTCTAGCAAGGAAACTAGCTGCTGAAACAAACATAGACAGACCCAACATTGGCTTTCCAATAGGACAAAACGGGCCCCGGGTTCCATTCCTCTCCTTTGCGGACGACATTATCATCTTCTCTAAAGGGAGTGTGGAAGCGGGGTGCAAAGTCAAATCGATAATTGATTCATATTGCAGAGTGTCGGGCCAAAAGGTCAATTACCATAAATCTAGTTTTCAGGCCACGTTAGGAATTCCAAACCACAGAATCCTTGAATTACGAAACAGCCTCAGTATCGCAAATGAAAACTCAATAGAGAAGTATCTGGGTTGTCCTATTATCAATGGGCGAGTCACCAGTAGTACATTTGAAGATATCATATGCAAATCCAAACAACAGCTGTCGAAGTGGAGGGCCAATGCGATCTCGCAACAAGGTCGTGCTACCTTGATAAACTCCAACCTTTCGGCTAAGCCACTGCATGTAATGCAGAATTTCATGCTCCCCGCAGCAATACATAAAGAACTAGACCAAATAAATCGCTCGTTCTTCTGGAACCAGGATTTACAGTATAGGCCGTTAATTAGTTGGGATAGGATTTGCAAACCAAAGCAGTTCGGAGGACTGGGGATTCGCAAATCCGGAGAAATGAATGTCGCTCTTCAGATGAAACTTCTGTGGAAAATTCTGGCAGAGCCCGATAACATTTGGGTCACGTTAATCAGACATAAATATCTGCGTTCTGCTAGTATATTCGAGTACAAACGATCGGGAACTAGCTCGTGGCAGTGGTCTAAGCTCTCTAATTTAATTGACACTTTTAAATCAGGTCTTATTTGGTCGGTAGGAAACGGACGCACTATAAAATTCTGGACAGATAACTGGATTACTACCTCCTCCCTTGAATCTCGGGTCAGTTGCCGCCTAAGATTCGATCAGAATGAGACCGTCAGTGACTATATTATAGGGGGTAAATGGTGGAGCAAAAAGCTACACTTGACCCTACCAAACAACATCGTAAAAGAGATTTTAGACATCCCCCTCCCGGCATCTAATCTACAAGACCGTCTATACTGGTGGCCGGATAGAGAAGGATGGTTTACCACGGCAAGCGCCTACAAATTGATAACAGCACAATCTACAGCTACGCCCGATAGGAATGCTTGGATTTGGAAGATTGACGCGCCTCCAAAGGTCAAGAATTTTCTATGGAAGATTGCACAAAATGGCCTACCCACAGCCGTACGCTTATCAGGTAGGGGGTCGGCTGTCCCTGCTACTTGTTCACTGTGTAATATGGCCTCTGAAGATGAGGTTCACTTATTTCTGGAATGTTCTTTTACACGGAAAATATTCCACCTTCCAAGTCGAGAACAAACTGAAACTGCACGGTTGATCAGCCAATCCCGGGATTTTAGACCCATTCTTTCCACTCTGGGCACCAGCCTAACTACTACCGCTATGAGTGACCTTGCTTTCAGTTGGTGGACTATTTGGTACACCAGAAACCAACACTTGTTTCAGCAAGCAGCAATCCCACATCACAACTCTGTCACTCATCAGATTAGATCATACGTGGAAAACTGGAAAAAGACTTCCGCGTGTGAGGAAGAATGTGACAAAGTCATGAGACCACCACCAAGGAACTACCAAAGGAAGGCAGACAAACAAAGAGAAACTCGTTGGCGCAAGCCTCCTTGGGGGTGGTTCAAACTAAATTTTGATGGCTCCTCGTTACACAACGGTGACAGTACAGCTGGCATCATTATTAGAGATTGGAATGGCAGACCCATTGCTATTCAACACAAACAACTAGGTAGACAACCGGCCATTACAGCAGAGGCACTTGCTCTCAAAATGGGGATCCAGAAAGCATTACAACTTAACATTGACAGAATACAAATTGAAGGAGACTGTAAGATAATCATAGACCACCTAAATATGACATCTAAATGCCCATGGGAAATTGAATTGATCCTATCCGATGCTCAAGTCTTGTTATCATCTATAAAAGAAGTAGTCTACTTTCACGTACCTCGTACGGGCAATAGAGTGGCGGACAAGGTTGCACACCTTAGCCACTCTGCCCGAGGTAGTGATATTGCAAATAACCCAGGTCTTATTGACCTCATCCGCAAGGATGCTGCCGGGTAGGGCTTGCCCACCCGAATTATTTCCTAATAAAAAAAAAAAGAAAAAAAAAAAAAACATATGGGAATTGATAAAGAAGAAAAGAATCAAATGGCTATATACACTCCTCAATAAAATTCTTTTTTTATTAAACAACGCGCTTATCACGCGCCCCCTTTCCCATCGTCCACATCCCTCCTGAACCCTAATCTCTCTGCAAATCCTCTCCGCTTCGCCTTCTTTGTGTTGCTATTCAGTCAATCCCTTGCGGATTCGGCTTCGTGTTGCCCTAATTCGCTCAATCGGGCTCGTACGTGGGGCTGCTCGGGCCACCGATTCTCTGGGTGTCTCCTTCTTGCCCCCGCTTTTCAATCCCTGTGCTAAGCTGTTAAATTTGTCTTGTTCTTTTGTTTCCGGCCATCTGTTTCTGCGTGATGGTGGCGGAGCCACAATTTGATCCCTCGGTCCTTAATAAAGGCCAGTTCTCTCGCCTCTTCAACCGCCGAAGATGGCTGTCTTTGGTCTGTTGGTGTGGGGGTTGGAGAGGAAATTTGTCACCAAGGAGGAACGCTATGGCCAAAAGGGTGAAGAATTTCAGAAAAAGAAAGAAGCTCTCGGGTGTTGTGGGTTGTGCGTCGATTTTCAGTTCGGATGGTGGTAGGTTGGGCGTCGGTGTCTCTCCTCAGTCTGGTGGGTGCGTGTGGTTGGTTGTTCCCTCACCCGGCTTCTCAAGCCCTGAAGTTGTTGGGATCCCTTCCCCCAACACTACAATTCTGGCGTTATCGCCCGCTTACAGGTCTGTTTACATATCCTCTTATTTGACTCTGATTAGCTTTCTTACAATGCTTTTGAGTTCCATTGTCCCTACAATGCTTACACACTCGGTGCTTGAGGTCTATTCCTCTTCACTCCCTAACCCCTGAATTTCGGGCCTTGAACAGACACTGGAGTTTGGGGCTGTTATAGCCTCTTTCTCTAGTTCTGATAAAGAAGTGTTTTTCTTAAACTCTACTACTGAAAATTTGAGCCTTCTAATTAATTCTAGTAAAACAGTGACTTATGGTCACACTCACACCCCTGCAAAGGGCTTGAAAACTGAGTTCATACAACTCATCATCAATTATAGGAGATTTATTCCCCTATTCTCTTTCCGAAAGGGCCTTAAACAAAATTTGGTTTTGGGGATTTTTATAGCTCCTTTCTCCTGGTTGGTTGTAGAAGTGTTTTCCACTAAATCAGTGTCTGAAAATTGGAGCCCTGTTTCCTACCGGTGTCTTGACAAAACTGTGCTAGAGGTACATTCCTCCTCACCAAGTACATCCCAATGTTCGGATTCACAACAATTTGTCATGAAATTGATTTCCATGGCTTTGTCTACAGACAACTCAAACAATGCAAAGGAGCTAAGATATAAGGTTAGAAAACTGTGTCTGTCTTTGGATTGTACAAATTTGCTATCCTCATCCTCGACAAACAATGCACTATTTCCCTTTAGGGGCAACATAATGCTGCTGTTTCTTTTAGGGCTAATGGAGCTCATTTGGCTTGTTATCCCTAATCTAATTTGCATTGTTATGACCTGCACCTTGGTTTATTTGTCATTCCTTGAGCAAAGCTACTTCCTCCAATGGTGTCTGATAGAAAACGGGATGGTGCACTTTGCCCTCTCACCCTTCACTTCCCGAAAGGGCTTCCAAATAAAAATGGATATGCTGTTTCATGAAGGTGCTGAATTGAACCCCTTGGCATATATTGTTGTATCTTCTGGTATGCTTAAGGCTTTGGTATTTTCCTGCTACATGGTATGCTCCTGGCTATTTGAATTAACCTCCCCGATGCGGATGTACACCCCTTATGATGAGAAATATTGGGTTAATGTATCAGATCAATCTTGTATGCATTGTGGTATTCGTCAAATGGTTATGTGGAATGAAAATCACATTATGTGTATGTGCTTTGTAAAACCTTCTTTCAGTATAATGCAGTGGAGTTTGTTCTCTTTCATGAAAATGTATAAGACATCAAATCGGTTCTTCCACTGGTGTTTTATTTGTTTGGTTAAATGCAACCTTTACTGCTTGTTCTCCTTATCCAATACATTTATGGAAAATAATATTCAACCAAAAATCCAAGTCTCACATTCAATCCTAAATGACAACCCTTTATTGGGCTCTTCTCTGAGTACAAAGATCTTCTGTATACTTAACTTTGTCTCCCGTTCTGGCTGCCGGTCTTTAATTATATTTATGGTTCCCTATGGAGTTATTAGACTCATGTCTGACGTTTGTTATCCAGAATACCAACTACCTAGCCTCCGATCATGGCTATCTAGTACCGCCATATGCACACTGTTGTCCTTACCACCCTTGGGTTGGTTGGTATGGCTCGTTCAGACTTGGTTGGGGCTGTCCCTGGCCTTATTGGTTCTCCGGGGTCTCAGCTGGCGGGTTTCATGGACGCTCCTCTTTCCCAGGTATCTTGAGAAGCTTTTTAGTGTATCGATATCTTTACTAAAAATCATTGCTTTAATTAACTGCCTTACATTGAAATCCACTGTTCTTCTAATGTTCACATACTCGGTGTTTGAGGTCTTCTCCTCTTCACTCCCTACCCCCCGTATTTCGGGCCTTGAACAAACTGGGGTTTTTGGAGCTGCTATAGCTTCAATCTCCAGTTCAAATGAAGAAGTGTTTTTATTAAATTTGGTTGCTGAAATGTGGAGTCTGCTGGTTAAACTAAGTAAATCAGTGACTTATTGTCACACACACACCCTCGCAAAGGGCTTGAAAACTGTGGTTTCCAGGGTTTTTACTTCTCCGGTCTCCAGTTTGGATGATAAAGTTTATTCCTTCAATTATGTGAATAAATTTTGGCGCCCTCTTTCCCACCGGCGTTTAAACAAAACTGTGTCAATCGTTTGTTTGTCATTCCGTAAGACAAAAGACCTTCTCGGCAGGCGTCCTGCTGGCTGCTGCGAGTGTTGTACTTGGGTTGCTGCCTCCCGAGTAAAACTAGGCTCCACCGATGTTCATAACCCCTATCAGAGGCATTGTTGTGTGATCCTCAAGGATGGTGCTTTCATGTTTCTTGGTAGGCTGCTGCTCCTTAACACTAGGCTGAAGGTGTGGTCGTTCAGTGCCACTTTAGTCTTTGCGATTAAATATGTCAACAGTGGGAATGTTTCTTGTGATTGGATAACTTCAGCCCGGCTGAATCGAATGTACAAAAAAATCGAATCCAGTGACTTATCTTACTTTGTTTGCAAGTTTATTGGGATTCCTTTGTTAACCAATTCATATTTATGCATTCGTATGAATATGTACCATTGTTCTAGTTGGTGGTGTATGTGTATTCATGTGATTCAAGAATCAACACTAGTGTGTCTGCAAAAAAAACGTTTGGATTGGCCATGGGTTCCTCTCCCAAGCTATTCTTCGTTTGCCTTTGCGAGTGAATATCTTTCCTTGAGTGTATTTTTTAGGTATTACCGGATTAATGACCCATATTTTGTGTATATGTGCTATCTGAGACCTGCTTGGAATCACACCGAATGGAATTTCTATTTGTTTTTTCATCCTTTACATAAATCTAGTATGCAACTTGTATTATTTCATATGAAATTTCATCGTGACACCATGGCACCGATTAACCATACTTTGTTGCCGGATATCATGCCCCCTCACAAAAATTATCTCCAAATCAGTTTTTCGCTACAATCTCTTGGTGTGAGGTCCCTTAAACCTTGGCCTCACACCCCTGACAGTTATATATGAAAATCACTTACTGGAATTGCAGAGGTATCAAGAAAACAACTTTTTGGACAGAAATTGATAGCAAGTGCAAAAACGAACATATTCAAATAATGGCATTAGCGGAAACTAAATCAGAAACCATTCCTGAAGACAAAATTTGGAAAACGGCTGGTTTTGACGAGGCTATTTGGTCACCTGCTTCCGGTCGGGCAGGCGGGCTCGGTGTCCTTTGGAAGTCATTCCAATTAACAAATGAAATGATTACAGTAGAAATTCAACTACCCCGAATTATAGGGCTTAGATACGAGAGTATTAATGATAGATTCATGACTTTACTATTGTTTGCATACGCGCCGCCGGGCCCTCAAGAAAAAGACTCATTTTGGGAAACCTTAACATCCATCGTGAGGGATTCGTCCATTCCTTGCATTGTTCTGGGTGACTTGAATGAAATTCTATGTAGTGAAGACAAGCTGGGTGGTGCTAGTCTTCGTTCCGCTCGATTCACTAGACTCCTACAATTTAAAAATGACTGCGCTTTGTTGGATTTACCTACTTTCGGGAACCCATTCACTTGGAGAAAGAACCCAGATGACGAAAACACCATTCGCGAAAAACTTGACCGTGTGCTTGTTCATCACCAGATCATTCAGAAATTCCCTAACCTAATCACTCATAACGGAGCCTTCTCATCATCTGACCACTGCCCCATTTCAGTATCTCTTGAGTGTGGCTCGGTTTTCAAAGCGTCTCCGTTCAAGTTTGAAAATGCTTGGCTTCATCGGAAGGATTTCAGAAACATAGTTAAACAATCTTGGCGAGCAAATTGTCTGGGCTCGACTATGTATCAACTGATGTTCAAACATAGAATTCTAAAGAAAAAAGCTAAGGAATGGAATAAACGAACTTTCGGAAATATTTTCCGCCAATTAAATGAGGTGGAAACTGAACTTCTCTAGATTCAAGCTTCGGTTTCAGGAGGTAACAACAGGTCAACTAATAATAGAGAAAAGCTTCTCATTATAAAAAAGGAAAAACTACTTCTTTACCAAAAAAGTTTTTGGAACCAAAGAGCCAAGACAAAGCATCTTAAACTCTCTGATTCGAACACAACCTATTTTCATCGGGTTGCTTCGGGTCGGAGACATAGGAAAAAAATCCGTAATATAACTTCTGTAGAAGGAACCTTGATAATAGGAGAAGAAAATATTAGAAATGAAATTAAGAGTGATTTTGAAAAAAGATTCAAAAAGGAGCCGATTGATGATAGACTCCTACAAGAAATGTTAAATCTAATTCATCCTTCAATTACCCCTGATGAAAATAATTACCTTATTCGACACCCGTCCAATAATGAAATTAAGGCAGCTGCTTTCAGCCTTGGCAACAACAAATCCCCAGGCCCAGATGGTTTTACAGCCGAATTCTATAAGAAGTACTGGGACATTGTTGGCTTATCTATCATTAGAGCTGTAAAAAGTTTTTTCCACTCTGGAAAAATTCTGAAACAAATAAACCATACATTCATATCACTACTGCCAAAGCGGGATAACCCTACAAATACCAGTCACTACCGCCCAATCAGTCTATGTTCTATTTTATACAAAATCATTTCAAAAATTTTGAAAGAAAGAATCAAAACAATTATCGGTAAACTAATTCACCCATTACAAGGTGCCTTTATGTCGGACAGGGCCATCCAAGACAATGTCCTAATAGCGCACGAAATCTTCCACTCCTTCAAATCGCGCAAGGGTCGGGAGGGATGGTTGGCAATAAAACTTGACATGGAGAAAGCGTATGATAGAGTTGATTGGAACTTCATAAGAAAGGTTTTAGAAAAATTTGGGTTCCACCCTACTTTCATTACGTGGATTATGGAATGCGTAACGACTGTGTCCTTCTCTGTACTAGTCAACAACGGTCCTACTGATATGTTCTTCCCCACTCGTGGTCTGCGTCAAGGGGATCCTCTATCCCCTTTCTTGTTTATCTTAGGGGCATAAATTTTAGCTCGAAAACTCTCAGCAGAAACAAATGTGGAAAACAGTCCAATTGGATTTTCCTTCGGTAGGAGTGGACCTAGGGTCCCCTTCCCATCTTTTGCCGACGATATCATTATTTTTACAAGAGGTAGTGCTGCCGCGGGACATAAAGTTAGGGATATAATTGATTCATACTGTAAAGTTTCTGGACAAAAAGTCAATTATCATAAATCTAGCTTCCAAGCCACAAAAGGTATTTCGAACTCTAGGATCTCAGAACTTAGCAGTTGCTTAAGTATTACACATGAAAACTCATTAGAAAAATACCTTGGATGTCTGATTATTAACGGCAGAGTAAACAAACAAACTTTTGAAGACATCATATGTAAATCTAAAGAGCAACTAAGTAAATGGCGAGCTAATGCCCTATCACAACAGGGACGTGCAATCCTCATTAATACAAACTTATCGGCCAAACCGTTGTATACAATGCAGAACTTTTTGTTACCCTCATCAATACATAAAGAGCTTGACCAGATTAACAGAATGTTCTTCTGGAATAAAGATCTACAACACCGCCCGCTTATTAGCTGGGATAAGATTTGCAGACCAAAAAAATATGGGGGAATCGGGCTTAGGAAATCTAAAGAAATGAATGAAGCTCTTCAAATGAAACTACTTTGGAAAATATTGGCTGAACCAGAAAATGTCTGGGTGTCTCTCATTAAACACAAGTATCTTCGTGGAGCTAACATCCTTGAATACGTGAAAAGTGGAGATTCTTCATGGCAATGGGCCAAACTGACAACTCTTATAGATAAATTTAAGACTGGCCTTATTTGGTCAGTAGGAAATGGTTCATTTATCAAATTTTGGACGGATAATTGGATTACAACATGCTCTCTGCTATCTAGGGATGATTGCCCCCAAATTAACAACAAAGAAGAAACTGTCAGTGACTATATTCTAGGTGGTAGATGGTGGACGGAAAAACTTAGCAATACATTACCAAATGACGTAGTCAAAGAAATCTTGGACATTCCACTTCCCGTTTCTCCCTTTGAGGATCGCTTATACTGGTGGCCTGATAGAGCTGGTTGGTTCACCACGTCAAGTGCATATAAGCTAATCACATCTCAATCCTCACTAAGCATAGACAATAACGCCTGGATATGGAATTTGGATATTCCGCCTAAGATCAAAAATTTTCTATGGAAAGTTTGTCAGAACGGCCTCCCTACTGCCTCTAGGCTGGCACAACGTGGGACTTCTGTACCTACCACATGTCAATTGTGCAATTGTGCAGTTGAAGATGACGTTCACTTCTTACTAGAATGCCCATATGTGCGCCCTCTCTTCCGCTTACCTACACACGTAAACTCAACTATATCCCGTATGCTAAATCTTTCACGGGAGATAAAACCTATCTTTTCATTAATCGGAAACAAGCTTTCATCTGTTTCCAAGGTGGAGCTTGCCTTTTCCTGGTGGACGGCTTGGTACATCCGAAACCAATTTGTTTTTAGACAGGTCCCCATACCTCATATAGAAAGTTCATTACGTATCATAAAAACCCATAAGGAAAATTGGAGTAAAACAGCTCACTTTGAGTATAACTTGGATGAGGACTCCCCCTTACACACCCAAAGCTCCAAGCACCCAAGGACGAAAAGAAAGCATGATAACATTACTTGGCGAAAACCCCCTAGGGGTACTTTCAAATTAAATTTTGATGGATCCACAATTTCAAACAATGATAGCTCGGCTGGAGCCATAATCCGAGACTGGGAAGGACATCCGATACACATCTGTTATAAAAAACTTGGCATACAAAGTCCTTTGAAAGCGGAAGCACTTGCCCTTAAATTGGAAATCCAAAAAGCTCTACAATTCCGTATAAGTAAACTTCACATTGAAGGTGACTCCATGATAATCATAAACCACCTAAATAAAACATCTGTCTGTCCTTGGGAAATCGAACTGATTTTATCAGATGTTAAATTTCTACTATCGACTTTGAAAGAAGGCTTCTTTCCTTCTTTCATGTTCCCCGATTAGGCAATAGAGTGGCTGATAAGGTTGCACACCTTTGCCACTCTGCCTGGGGTGTCGATATTAACAACGATTATAGTCTTCTTGACCTCATCCGTAAGGATGCTATCGGGTAGAGCTCGTTCGCCCGAATTCTTTCCTGATCAAAAAAAAAAAAAAAAAAAAAAACATATGGGAATTGATAATAGAATTAGCCGGGAACGGGACCAACTTAATTAATTAAAATGGCCCTTAGCTTAGCTTATAGCCTGTACTCTGTAGGAGTATACACATAAATTAAACAAGCCGAAGAATTTACAGAAGAAGGATCCAAACTAAATTGATGAATGAAAACCAGCAATTCAATTCAGGGAATATATATAATTTTCATTTTTGTTCACACACGTACCGTACTACTCACACAGACACTGTACGTACTGTAACTGTAGTCGATCGGATCGGAGAGAATATATTGATTGATCGATCGATAGCCGGAGTGATCAATCAATTATCAATGAATCAATAAGATCGGTGATCCATCGAATTAATTAATTAAGAAGACGGATCGATCAAACCTTGTCTTGGTCTTGGGTCCTGGCATAGGTGAGCCCAACGCAAGCGTCCACGAAATCCTCGTCGATGAAGTCGGTGGAGTAGACCTGCAGCCTGTCTGCAAACCCTCTCTCGAAGCACTGCTTTATGAACAGCCTCGCGTAGCCGTGGATCCGCCCCGTCACCGGCCTCACGCAAAGCACCGGGTTATCCGGCTGCGGCGTCACCGTGTTCTCCACCCTGTAAAAGTACTTCCGAGACGCCACCGGCGGCTGGTCCCCCAGGTGCTTCATGTTGCTCTCGAACTTGGTCGACGGCAGATCCGTGTCTATCCAGTTGTCCTTGAGGCACCCTGCGCTCCACAGCGGAGCTCCCGCCCCCGGCTGGGGAGAGTTCCTCGGCTTCCATATGCAGATCACTCTCCCAGGCAGGAGCTCCCCCACCGTCTTCCCGAACACGCTATCGTTGTGGTGGATGAGGTGCTCCCCGAGCTCCGACTCCAGGTACTTGTCGAAGTCCGGCGGGTCCTTGTGTCCGTACTCGGTGCGGATCTCGAGGACGACGATCTCGGATTGCGTCTCGGAGAGGAACTTCTTGAGGTCGCGGAGGACGACGTCGACGGAGTAGGTCTTGAGGATGCCGTGGCAGATGTGGCGGTCTTCGGAGACGCGGACGTCGAGGAGGCGGGCGCCGAGGGAGAGCTGGCGGTAGATGGAGAGGGACTGGCACTGTGCGAAGGGGCGGGTGATGAAGGGGATGCCGATCCGGTTGGTGGCGGAGTCGTGGGTGCCAGGCCAGACAATCTTGTTGAGGGTGAGCCTGGAGGGGTCGAGGCCGGACATCCAGTTCTTCCGGTCGGGGGGACGGTAGTCACAGCCAGGGTAGTCGCACCCGCACGATTGCTTCAGATCGCACAGGGTCTTCTTCTCCGTGGATATGGATTTCCTGCGATCCACCTGTTTGGAGATCTGAGCACCCATGATCCGATCCGATCCAATCGATCAATATATGAATTATTAATTAAGGATGTAACAACTAACAACTATTCTAATTTCCGGCCTCCTCTTCCACACTGCTTATCGATCCCGGCCGACTGAATCCGATTGTGCGTTGAGATATTCTTAGATGGATGGATAAGAGATTTTGGATGTGGAAGAGAGGGATTTAGTGGGTATGGTGGATCATAATAAGTAACAGAGGCCGGGAATACCATATATTTAATACATATAAGTATGTAAATGGTGAGATGTACTAATTAAAATTAAAATGAATTCATCAATCAATGGTTAATTTGTCGTTTTTATTACTAACTGAAAGGGACGACTGAAGACACTCAGTACGTAGAAGATAGGTAGCTGTAGCTGTAATGAATAATGGTGTTAATTATTATTATATATGGAGTATATATTAGGTTTAGGTGTGTAAATTAGGAGTGGAGGGGAAGGATTGTTTGGACGGATCTTAGCCTGGTTTGATGTGAACGTGGATACCCATTCCATCTCATCTTTGGACTTTGGTTGTGTTTTAAATTGAGACATTTTAGTTTCTAATACTAGCCCTCCATGAATGAAAAATATATGAATGGAGTGATAATATATGTAGCCTGTAGAGGTTGGGCCGGGGGTTCCATTTGTTTTGTTGGTTTGCTTTCATAATTAAAAGGAAGTTGTCCTCTCCAATCTTCTTTTCCACCTCCACAATAACACCTAACACACATACTCCTCCTAGAGGCTAGATCGACCATGATTATCATTTCATCAAGCCCGCAGTTGCCCGCCCTTAATTTTGTTCACCGTCCAATCTGACTTTCAATTGTTGCTTTCCTTGGCACGACGGACATTAAACACGTCCTTAATTACATTGATACACCATACTTCAAACAATATACTATGATCGAGGTTAATGTTCCATTGTAATTGATAGATTACACAGGTCTTAATATTGTACAGTGGGCTAAAAACCCATTAAGGCCCAATACCTTTGTAACCTATATATATATATATATATATATGTTTCTCAGAGGACTTTACATCAATTCTATATTCCTACATGGTATCACATCCTTTTTCTTCCTCACGGAACCCTAATTTGATCCTCTCGCCCCACCCCTCATCTTCCGCCGTCGGCGTTGTCCCCTCGCCGCCGATCTCTCGCCTCCGATTGCCGTCGCCAATCACCGCCCGATCCCCCACCTCGGATCGTCGCCTGAACCGCTAGCTATCCACGCCGGAGGAGAGTCGCGCCGAGCCTTGTCGCTTCACCCTGCGCCTTCATCTTCTTCCCTTACGTGAAAAGTCCGATTGAAACAAATCGGATTTTCAATCCCTTTTGTAAAAATAGCATAACCTTCCCTTGTTTTATCCTATTCTCCCTTTTGGCCCTGAGTTAATCATTTATTAATTCAGGCGGCCAATAAAAAAAAAAAAACTCACTATGGCCTTCTACGATCACAAACGACCTCTCGTCGGAATGATTACCCCTCCAAGTCATTTACAGAGGGGTTATTCCCCCATTGGAGCCCATCCACAGGGCTACCCGGCCTCTCCAACGAGGCCATACCCGAGTCAACAAGGACTCATTGGGCCCTCTCCACACCATCATCACGCCTTCTCTTCTACGCAGCAGACATCTTCAGACTCTTCTTGGTACATGGACACTGGTGCCACCTCCCACATGACGAATTCCTCAGGTAACCTCTCATCTCTTTCTTTTAAGGGCTCTGCCCACTCTATTATCGTCGGAAATGGTGGTTGTCTTGCTACTTCGGGAATTGGCCACGCCAATTTACAGACCCCAACCCACCCACTACACCTGAACAATGTCTTTATTGCCCCAAAGATTGTCAAAAACCTTATCTCTGTCCGTCGGTTCACTACTGACAACAACGTTTCCCTTACGTTTGATCCCTATGGTTTCTCTGTGAACGATCTTACTACGGGGTTACTCGCATGAGATGTAACAGCATCGGGGAGCTCTACCCTGTCACACCACCTCCTGCGTCCAGTCAGTCGTGCCCGGTCGCCCTCTCGGCATCATCGTCCAGCCTGTGGCATGCACGCCTGGGCCATCCCAGCGCTGCCGCTCTAGATGTCCTTCGTTCCCATAACCTTGTCACCTGTACTAAAGACCCACGCTCTGGTTTTATGCTCTTCCTGCCAACTAGGCAAACATGCCAGACTGCCGTTCCAACGGTCCTTGACCTCTTGCTCCCTTTGATATCATTCACAGCGACATTTGGACCTCTCCCGTGCCTAGCAATGAGGGTCACAAGTACTACCTCTTGTTTCTGGATGATTACACTCATTACTTATGGGTCTTCCCGTTGCATTTCAAGTCCCAAGTGTTTCCTATTTTTGCCAGATTCCATACCTACATCAAAACACAGTTCCACATGTCCATCAAATGTTTCCAATGTGACAATGGTCGTGAATTTGACAACAAAGACTTTCACTCCTTCTTTGCCGCAAATGGGATCTCATATCGCTTGTCTTGCCCCTATACTTCTCAGCAGAATGGCAAGGCAGAAAGAATCATCAGAACCATTACCAACATGATGCGCTCTCTCCTCTTCCACGCATCTATTCCCCTTCCCTATTGGCCTCACGCCTTATCCACCACATGTTATCTCCTAAACATTCTCCCTTCCACTACCCTACACCATCGCTCGCCAGCTCAGACACTTTATTACGCCGAGCCTAGGTATGATCACCTTCGCACCTTCGGGTGCTTGTGTTTCCCAAACCAGTCATCCACGGCCTCGCACAAGCTTCACCCGCGCTCTACCCCTTGTGTCTTCCTAGGCTACCCGTCCGATCATCGCGGTTACATTTGCCTCGATATCAAGACCCACAGGATCATTCTCTCTCGTCATGTCACCTTTGATGAGTCGCGATTTCCCTTCGCATCTCCCACACCCCCTGTGTCGTCGACAGAGTCTGATTCACCATTCCCTCACTTCATTCTTCCCCAGAGCTCTCCCAGTGCTCCTACGTCTCCCCCTCCCCCACCTCCCTCGCCACCCCCACCACAAGACCACACACCCGTAGCGTCTCCGGAGTCTTCCGACCCCGTCAGATCGTCTCCATGACCACCGCCCATCACCCCGGTATCCACCGTCCATCACATCGCCAAACACCCTCGTCTCCCCTACGTGCGGCGCCCGCCGCATGTTTACCCTCCCTGGCGGCGCCCGCCGCACACCCTGCGGCGCCCGCCGCAACCCACTTTGCTGCACCCGCCGCTTCGTACCCCCCCTGGCGGCGCCCGCCGCACCTGCACCCGTCGCCCCCGTCCTTCCCGGCTCCCAGACCTCCCTCTCCCCCATCCCCACCTCCCATAAAACAGCCCTCCTCGACCCGAATTGGCAGGCGGCTATGCTCGACGAATACAGGGCCCTTACAAAGAATGATACTTGGGTTCTTGTCCCGCGCCCTCCAGCGGCGAACGTCGTTCGCTGTATGTGGCTCTTCCGTCACAAGTTCCGCTCTGATAGGATGTTGGAGCGCTATAAAGCATGTCTTGTCGTCAACGGTCGATCCCAGCAGGTAGGTATTGATTGTGATGAGACCTTCAGCCCCGTGGTCAAGCCTGCCACTATCCGGGTGGTATTGAGTTTAGCTCTGTCGCGCAAATGGGCCATTCATGAGCTGGATGTCAAGAACGCTTTTCTGCATGGTCACCTGAATGAGACAGTCTACATGTTTCAGCCGCCGGGATTTACTGATGCCGATCGTCCTAAGCATGTCTGTCTCCTGAATCGCTCTCTGTATGGTCTGAAACAGGCTCCACGAGCTTGGTTCCAGTGCTTTGCTTCTCATTTGCTCCGCTTGGGTTTCATTGGCAGCCGCTCGGATTCGTCCCTGTTCATCTATCGCAGAGGCTCCAACATGGCATTTCTGCTACTATTGTTGGAGGGTAAAATTCCATGGATTTTTACTAAGTCATGATTTCACAAACAAGTTATCACGTCCACTCTACGTTAAAAAAAAATGTGGAGTTGATATCCTCTCTTTAAGCATAAATCTTGACAATGTCAATTAAAAAAAAAATTAAGCCTTAGCCCAATACATCTCAAGAAGCCCAATTAGTCCAAAACGTGGGAGAGGACTAAATGAGCAGTTTAACATGTGTAACTGCTCACTATATATTACAGTTGATAAAAAAGAAAATTAATTAAAATATTGGACAGTTGCAGAAAACGTGGTGGGGGAAGTTATTTTGAGGTAACTCCTAATACCTCTCCCCTATAAAAAGCTACGTTGCAAAAGGTTGGGCTTTTCTTCCTGGGTGTTCACCTGCAACTGCATCCTCAAAGAAAAAATCCAGGTCTCCCAACTGCAGTAAACACATCTTCCTCCCCCTAGTTCCCCTTCCTCCCAAGCGGGTACCTGCAACCACCAAACACAAAGAGAGAGTGGAAAGTGAGAGTGCAGAGAGAGAGTGGAAAGAGAGAGTGCAGAAAAGGAGTGGAAGGAGAGAGTGCAGAGAGAGATACCTCTATTGCAAGAGGTAGAAGATCCATCTCCTAACCTTTGTTGTTTCCTCTTTATCTACAGGTAAAAAAAAAAGTAATAAGCAAAACTGGAAATGAAATGGATCCTAGCGGCTCGAGAGTTTAGTCTCTCGTCGCTACCCCGATCCCGGCGTGGATCGACCTATGGCACCGAAATGCTGCCAAAATTTCACCAGGAGCATTAGCGGCTCGAGAGTTTAGTCTCTCGTCGCTACCCCGATCCCGGCGTGGATCAACTTATTGAGCCGAAAGGCTGCCGGATTTTACTTGGAATTCATAAACAAGAAAATGTCGAGTTCCATACAAATAAATTGAATGTGAGGTTTTGGAATCAGAAACCATCCTAAGCAAGGGCTAGGTTCTGTTAAGATTTCCCTGAATGAAATTCTAACAAATGAGCCCAATTAATTCACACAAAGTGACACAGTGAATTTTACAGGCCAAAAATCAGTAGATTCATCAAAACCTAAATCAAAATTGAATCTCAAAACCAGGTCTGTCAAATTACGTTGAGCGTGCTGAGCCCTATTTGTAGTTTTCCAAATCCCAAATCGGATTAAACTAAAGGGAGATAGCAGAGAGTGAGAGGAAAAGAAAAGGCAAACCTGATTGTGTTCCTCGGGTTGCAGAAGCTCTTGGAGTGACTTACAGGAGCCCTTTTTGTTCTTCCCTCGGCTTCTTTTCAGCCTCTCCCGCCTCTGGACCACCCTCCAATCTCCTGAGCTCGGAATTCCGAGTACCCAAATTGCAAACCTAAGATTGCAAATTGCAAGGAAAAATCAACCAATCCTAAATTAAATGCGCAATTTTTGGGGGGGGGGGGGGGTGGAGGAAGAAATTCTAAATTTAGGGTTGAACAATCAGAGGGAAAGAAATTCGAACATACCCAATGGGAGGTCTTCTGAGTTGGAATTTCCCCGGCTCGTTTCGAATTCCATGAGCCCCAGTGAATGCTTCCCTTAATTTTCGATTGCCTGCCAAGCACAAATAGGGATCCCAGTCGAAATTGAATATCCCAAAAAGAAAATTTGAGGAGGTTCAACGTGCTTAGAGCAACCCCAAGGGCATCCCCATTTTGGAGAAAATTCTGAATTTGGGGAATTTTGGGCCATTTTCAGGTCCAACAGCTTCCCCAGCCCATTCTCCAAAATAGGGTGGGAAGGAGAAAATTAGGGTAGCTTCCCCAAATGTGCAGCAACGCTAAATTTTTTGGAGAACCCTTTTTCCCACGCTCTTCCACTTTCAACTCTAAAAAACCGACTGCGAATTTGGTGTAACGGCCCAGGATTATGATTCCCGAGTTACGTTTCGAGGGATGAAACCCCTCGTTGAGATCTTGCGCCCCGAGTACAGGTTGAAGGTTTGAAATCGAAGATGCGCAGTTTAAAGTGGGATTTCGCACCCAAACCCGGAAGGTCCGTTGGAGACCCCGGGGTAAACCCCTGTACCTGTCCTAAGTCTACAACGCGCGCAAACCTTTATCATGCAAAGGGCGAAAGTTCTGAAAACGATACAGCCAGTGCCACGGCAGAGCCGGGTCAAAACGGAGTATAATAGGAAGAAATCCAAAAAGCATGAGTTTGGTGAAGTCAGGGTTCATACACTCACTCTCCGCCATATGAATGGACCCCGTCATATCAGCACAAAATCAAGTAGTAGATCGGGTACCTGAAACTATACCACCAAGTCAGGCCAAGAGTCCGCCTGCGGGTCCTCTGACCGCGCTGAGGACATATAATACGCCTATACCTAAGATAAAGGATGCCTTCATGCAGTACTGAAATAAAACCACACTATCATGCTCCTAATTCATATGTGCAGAATATTGAAGAAGGCCTTAACAAAGAATACCAAGCGGTATATCCCTCTCTTACCACCACCCCTCTTCCAGACAAGGTGGAGACTGGCCAGTTCGATACTATAGCATATCCAATTTCATCATCATATCGTATCTCATTCTCATCTCGTATCTCATGATATATATATATATATAGTTGCTCAAAGAGGACAATACCCGATGGAGCTGGGCTGCCCTATGACCCTAGCAAGGACTCTAGGACTCACAGATAACGGCCGTTCTGTATTCAAACGCATACAGAATAAGGATGCTCATTTGTAAATGCAATTCCTAAGCATGATACTACATGGCATGCTCTTATGCATATGCAACACCTACATACTATATGACACATCAGGCAGGAGGTACTGGTTACTGAGTAAGCCCCGGAGGTACTTACCTTGCTAGAAGGTCAGCAAAAGAAGAACCCAGCACACAGTAGTCACGATCACAGAATATCACCTAATCACATAACGAGAATATACTAAGTATACTTCTATAGCCTTTCTGAACACATATATTACTCGCTCAAATTAGCATACAGTTAAGTAAGCTTGCATCAATCATACTTTCAATTTATCACGATCAACCATCTCTTATCTCATACCATTCATCATAACTTGTCAACTCATCAGTTTAAAAAATATACTCCCTATATAAATCATACTTATACTTTCCATATTATATCATCATCATAAATATCAAACATTTAATCTCTTATGAAATTCACCACAATATCCCGCTATTAATCATCGTCTTATTCCCAAGTTAGCTTCAAATCCGAATTAACCAGTTAAGGGTTCTGACCCCTTGAAAATACTCGCTAAATTCCCTTTTTCAATTTATTTATTAAATCACTTTTTAACCTTTTATACAATCTCCAAAATTAATATTTGATCTTTTAAATCCTCAAATACTATTATATTTTGTTTTATTACCATTTATTAAATACTTTCACAAGCCATTTCTCAATCCTTGCAAAAACCCCAACTATTTTTATGTAATAAAAAAAATCAGCCCCTCAAAACCCAAACCCATTCTTTTTTTTAAAAGTGAACCGAACCGGTTTATTAATTAAATCACTGAACCGGGCCATTTTAAAACAAAACTAAAACCGAACCCTTTTACTGTTCATCATCAACATCCTCCGACTCCCCGCGCTCGAAAATGGAGGAAAAGAAAAGGGAGGGGAGGGCTGCTCGCCGGCGAGGGCGGGGCTCCGGCCACCCTCTCGTCCTCTTCCACCCACAATGCCCAACCCCTAAGAATGTTAAACAAAGGATCGAAGGCAAGGATTGAAACGAACGAAGCTCACCGAGGTGTTCGCGGACGTCGGAGCTCTGTCGGAGACTCGATTCGCTGCGTCGGAGATGGAGGAACCTCGAATTCGACCTAGGAGAGTAAATGAAGGTCAAAGGAGGGTTCATCCATGGAATTTCGGATCGAACGAGAGGTCGAAGCTTACCGAACGGAGTTTGCGCTCGAGCGAGGTGGTGGAGCTTCGGTGGCTCGATGGAGGCGCTAGGGCCTCTGGGGCGGCGTCGGGGTGGTGGTGAACGCCAGTAGAGGTGGCTAGGCCTGCTGTAGCTGCTGCTCGTTGAGGAGCACGAGGGTGGAGGTGGAGATGGCGATGGAGATCGGTGGTGGCGGCTCGGCTGTCTCCAGTTGCCGCTTCTGGGTGGCTGCTGGGCTAATCAGAACGGGAGAAAGTAGGAAGGAGGGATGGGGTGTGGCGGTGACAAGGAAGGAGCAAGGTGGTGGTGGTGAAGTAGACAGTGAAGGTGATTGAGGTTGGAATGGTGATGGTGAATGAAACTGACGGGGGAAGGGGTGGTGAATTTGACCATCAGATTAGGGATGGAGGGAGAGGGGTTGATTTGAAAGGGTATGGTGGGGGAGTGGGTGAGGGTGGAGTGTTAAATTGGTTAACCAATACCCGGAAATAAATCCCGAATACGCGAATTTTGAATCCCGAAATTAGTTTCCAAATGTTAGTTTTCCCGAATACCGCTTTCTCGATCAATTAGATTTTTAAAATTGACAAGGGTATCGCCATCTGATAATTATTTTGAATTTCCGAGGTAAAAGGACGAAAATTGTTCGTTAAATTTATATTCCGATCGGAATCCGCTAAACGAGTTTTAAAACCGATTTAATTTGATTTTTAATTCTCTTTTTCCGAAAAAAATAGGATTTGAAAATCCGAGTCTTTACATCATCCACCTCTAAAAACAAGTCTCGTCCCCGAGACTAAAATCATTTTAAAACAGGGGATGAAGATTAGAATTGGTGAGTTCAAGGATCATGCCATTGATCCCGTGAACACCTCATAAGCGCCCCTATGAGATCCTCACAGTACCGTTGCCGTGATCATAATATCCCCAAATAGACCGTAGTAAGGATGTAATATGGGCCCCTACCACACCCTTACTCCGACTTCTAGGCCATATCATAACTCAAATACTTACCCACTTCGTGGGGCGTTATAATGAAACTAGTGTTGTATTATTTATTTATATATATTTTTAATCCAAGTTAGTCTCTTTTGAACACGATTCAAAATTTCATGTTCGACATTAGTAAAGTTCATTTCTACCTTCTCAGTTCATCTCACCATCCACCTCTAAGGGCTAACCCCACATTCTCTTCCTAGGTTCCATGTTATGATCAAATTCCAATACTTCTACTCCCATCATTTCTATCATCACGCCTCATATATATATAGAGTGACACTCATATCACATATTAACCTAAACACGTCAAGTATAGTCGCATACCATAAAATATCTAGCAAGTCATCACATCGTCACAGCTCATCATATCATATCACCAAGGATCTGCACATAACTACCAATCATAAGTACACAAGCAAAGAGATACTACCAACCAACCCCAATCCAACAAGACAACTCACCGCACTCGGGAGGTCAGGGAAATATCTATACTCGGCTCGACATAGGATGCGAGCAACTCGTCAAGGACATCCCCATAACTAGCCCGAATACTCTCCTCAGTCTCCCACGTGGCCTCCTCAGGGCTCCTCCTAGACCACTGAACTAGAAGCAAAGGAACCTCCCTGTTCCTAAGCCTCTTGACTCGACGGTCAAGAACTCTCACAGGACGCTCTACAAAGGTGTGGTCAGGCTCAACCTGAAGGTCTGAATAGTCTAGAACATGGCTAGGGTCAGGGATATACTGGCGAAGCTGTGAGACGTGAAAGACGTCATGAACACCAACCAAAGATGGGGGCAAAGCTAAACGATAGGCCACCTCTCCAACTCTCTCCAGGATCTCAAACGGGCCAATATACCTCGGACTCAACTTCCCTTTGATCCCAAACCGTCGGACTCCTCTGGTAGGCGAAACTCGAAGCCACACATGCGAACCTACCTCGAACTCAATCTCTATCCTCCGCCTGTCTGCATACTTCTTCTGGCGATCCTGAGCGACTCTCATGTGCTCACGGATGCGTCCCACCTTATCAATGGTCTCTCTAACTAGGTCCGGTAAAGATGAAACCGTGTCCGCAGGCTCATCCCAACAAACTGGCGACTTGCATCGCCTCCCATACAGAGCCTCATATGGAGCCATCTCGATCGACGCATGGTAGCTGTTGTTGTATGAAAACTCCACCAATGGTAGGTGTCTAACCCAACGGTCTCCCCACTCCAAAACACATGATCGCAGCATATCCTCCAAGGTCTGAATCGTCCTCTCACTCTGGCCATCTGTCTGAGGATGAAAAGCAGTACTGAAATGCAGTCTAGTACCTAGGCTCTCCTGAACTTGGTGCCAAAACCTCGAGGTAAAACGTCCATCTCTGTCAGATACAATCCTCTCAGGTACTCCATGAAGTCTCACGATCAGGCAAATGAACTCCTCAGCTAACCGCGATGCTGGCCATGTCTCCTGAATCGGAATGAAGTGAGCCGACTTGGTCAACCTATCGATCACGACCCAAATGGCGTCGAATCCTCTGACATCTCGCCTCAGCCCAGTGACGAAGTCCATCGAGATATCTGTCCACTTCCACGCGGGAACTGGAAGCGACCTGACAAGTCCTCCCGGTCTCTGGTGCTCAATCCGAACCTGCTGGCAAACCTGACATCTGGCTACAAAGTCTGTGATGTCTGTTCGCATCCTCTGCCACCAATAATATCTCCTCAAATCCTGATACATCTTATTCGTCCCTGGATGGACAGAATAAGGAGTGGAGTGAGCCTCCTGCATGATCCTCTGCCTCAGATCTGACGTCGACGGAACTACAACTCTGCCCTGAAAGGTCAGCATCCCATCTCCTCTCTCTACAAGCTCTCTAAATCGACCCTGGGCCATCCGATCCCTCAGAACTGCAATCTCTGGACAATCTGCCTGACCTCGTCGAATCTCCTCGGTCAACTCAGCCTGAACCTCCAAGAATGATAACTGTCCATTCTCCCGCTGAACCCACACCTCAAAGCAACACCTCATCAAATCTGTCTGCAAATCCCTCTGAGCTGTAAGCCTCGCAACTGATGCCTCCTGACGAGTCTTCCTACTGAGCGCATCTGCCACTACATTGGCCTTTCCTGGGTGATAAACTATGTCCAAGTCATAGTCCTTTAGAAGCTCTAGCCACCGTCTCTGTCGCATGTTGAGCTCCTTCTGAGTGAAAATATACTTCAAGCTCTTGTGATCTGTCATTACCTTGCATGAAGTGCCGTACAGGTAATGCCTCCAAATCTTCAGAGCATGAACTACAGCTGCCAACTCTAAGTCATGAACAGGATAGGACACCTCTGCAGGCTTCAACTGGCGTGAAGCATAAGCGATGACTCGACCTCTCTGATGCAGAACACATCCTAAGCCGGAACGCGAAGCGTCTGTGTAGACAACGAAGTCCTCTGTCCCTTCTGGCAACGCTAGCACTGGGGCGGTCGTCAGCTTCTCCTTCAGAAGCTCGAAGCTGGCCTGACATTCCACACTCCACTCAAAAGGAACATCCTTCTTCAGCAGCTGCGTCATCGGCCTAGCAATGCTCGAGAAACCCTGGACGAATCTCCTGTAGTAACTGGCCAATCCTAGAAACGAGCGGATGTCCTTGACGTTCTTGGGCACCTCCCAAGCAACGATAGCATCAATCTTCGCCGGATCCACGGCGACTCCCTCAGCTGAAATCACATGGCCTAAGAAAGCCACCTCTGTGAGCCAGAACTCGCACTTGCTATATTTCCCATACAGCTGATGCTTCCTCAGCGTCTCGAGGACAATCCTCAAGTGCTCCTCGTGCTCCTCTCTACTCCTCGAGTAGACTAAAATGTCATCTATGAACACGACAACGAATTTGTCCAGGTAGTCAATGAACACGCGGTTCATGAGCTCCATGAAAGCAGCTGGTGCATTGGTCAGCCCAAACGGCATGACCACGAACTCGTAGTGACCATAACGGGTCCTAAAAGCGGTCTTCTGGACATCCTCTGGCTTTACTCTCAGCTGGTGATAACCGGACCTCAAATCAATCTTCGAGAACACAACGGCGCCCTGCAGCTGATCCAACAGGTCGTCAATCCTGGGAAGGGGATAACGGTTCTTCACCGTCGCACGGTTCAACTCCCTATAATCGATGCAAAGCCTCAATGACCCGTCCTTCTTCTTGACAAACAACACTGGTGCTCCCCAAGGTGATGCACTAGGCCTGATGTAACCCTTCTCGGCTAGCTCCTCCAACTGAGCCTTTAGCTCCGCCATCTCCGTCGGTGCCATGCGGTAAGGGACTCGTGAAATAGGTCTGGTGCCTGGGTCTAGCTCGATCCCAAAGTCAACCTCTCTCGGCGGGGGAAGTCCCGGTAGCTCATCTGGAAACACATCTGCGAAGTCTCTGACGACAGGGACATCTGACAAGCTGGGATGTGTGCGATCCACCTCTAAAGCGTAACACCAATACCCAATGCATCCCTGGTCTAGGAGTCTGGCGGCTCTGACTGCGCTAATGAGCGCTCCGTTCCTCTTGGGGTCGCTCCCCCAAACCTGGTGCTCAGTCCCGTCATCTGCCAAGATAGACACCGTCCTCGTCCTCAGATTGATGATCGCTCCATAGTGGTCCATGAAATCCATACCCAGAATGAGATCATCCATCCTCAAAGGCATGACAATAAGGTCGGTTGGCCACTCACGCTCACCTATATGGATGGGGCAACCTAAAATCTCCCGACTCGTCCTAACCTTTGCCCCGTCCGCTAGACCAATAGTAAGGGGTAAACCACTCGTGCAGCTCAGGCTCAGCCTAGCAACGCACGCCTCTGCTATGAAGCAGTGAGTAGCACCGGTGTCAAACAATATAGACAAGCACGCATCATGGAAATGTATAGTACCTGCGGAAGTAGGGGCAGTACGGTCATCAGCTCTCATCTGGAACACGCGGGGCGGTGGGGGTAATGCTGGTCCTCGGCCTCCGGAACTCTGGCCACGATCATACCCGGACCCAGATGATCCTGCAGATGACGAACCTCTACCCTGACCTGGCCCTGACGGCCCTCTGCCTCCACGATCGTAACCTCTACCTCCTCTATCTCCTCTACCTCCTCTACCTCCTCCTCGACCTCTACCAGAAGCATCTCCTCGACCCTGACCCTGGGGATAAGTCAGCAGTGGCGGCTGAGGAGCAGCAGGAAGTCTCGGTGGCTGTGCAGTCGGCTGGGCTCTACCGTCCTGGGGACAACGGGCAGCTCTGTGCCCCATGGTGCCGCAAGTGAAGCAGACAATCGAACGATCTGGGCAGGAAGCGACATAATGACCTCTCTCGAAGCATCCATGGCAAGTGACACTCCTCACTCGTGCATCTCCTCCATAAACAGCTGGACCGGGCGGCTGGGGTGCCCTCGGTGTAACTCCGTGATATCCCCCTCTAAATCCTCCTCCATAGCCTCCCCTCCTGGATCTGTCGTCTCCGCGACCATCCGTTGGTCTCGCTCTCTTCGCCTCAGGGCGAGAAGTGGTGTATGCAGTCTCGGACAAGATCCGCTGCTGGTCGTACAGGAGGATGACCTCCAAGAATCGATCAAAGCTGACAGCTCCCAAGCTAGAGGCATGCAGAAGTACTGGAGGCGGCAGTCTCATCGATAACATGCGAATCCGACTCTCATCAGAAGGGCACAAGTGAGCACAGTAGACCAGTTCCTTCTTGAACTGGCGAACGATGGTAGAGACAGAAGCTGATCGGTCGTAGTAGCCTCGCATAAAGGATACCTGTCGGGCTATCTCAATCCCAGGAGGGCGGTACTCTCTCAGCATCAGATCCCTAAACTCCTCGTAGGTCCACTCAGCCTGGTCTATCTTAAATAAAGACCAGCGGTCAAAAGCGTCTCCCTGTAGACGGCCTGCGGCAAGTCTCTGTCTCTCGGAAGCGGGGACAGCAACATGGTCGAACAGCCCCTCCATCTCACGGAACCATCTCTCAATATCCCCCCCAACCTCTCCAGTAAAAGCCGGAGGACAGCACTGAGCTAATGTCTTGACCCAGTCGACGCGCTTCTCAGGGCGTGCATCGGCTACGGGCTCAACTGGCTGAACAGGAACCTCGGGCGTCGGTGCTGTAGATCGGGCTCCTCCCCGTAACTCGCTCAGAATGTCGTGAAGTGCCGCCTCTAGCTGTCCAAGTCTAGTCTCTGTGGGTATCGGAATCTGGTCGCCAGCCGGCGGAGGTGAAGCTCGCTCCTCAACGTGATCATCAGCAGTGCGCTCCTCGACGCTCTCAACAGCAATCCGACGGGGGCGTCCCCGACCACGATGTGCCCTACCCCCACGCCCAACAGAACCGCGTCTAGTATCGACCATGAGTACTACATGAACGGTTAATTTAAACACTCAGCACAGAAGCACTTGACGATTAATATGATCCCCTTCAAGGAGGATCGCCCTCAGGCATAATTGCATATATGTATAAATTAAGCATAGAGACGATCTATGCCGTCCTTCGAGGGACGGCTGACCGGAGGGGCAAAACCTCACGGTTACCTAACTCGACACTCCAACCTCCATGGTGTTCCTTGGAGTTTTCTAGGCCCATCTGTAAATCAAAGCTAGTATTTTGCCTACCGTTCCCCGAGTTCTACATCCATAAGGGAGGTCTATCGCTTTGGTCTCTACCCACGAGATTGTTTCCCCTTTATTCATTTTACGTTTTAATTCCAATTAAATTCATTTTGCCCCCTTTTTTTTTTTTTTTTTTTTTTTTTTTTTTTTTTTAAACATTTTTCAAACCCATTTGAAAACATTGGGCGATTTTCAAAACCATCTTCAACCTGTTGTACTCGGATTGCAAAACCTCAGCTCTGATACCACCTTTGTAACGGCCCAGGATTATGATTCCCGAGTTACGTTTCGAGGGATGAAACCCCTCGTTGAGATCTTGCGCCCCGAGTACAGGTTGAAGGTTTGAAATCGAAGATGCGCAGTTTAAAGTGGGATTTCGCACCCAAACCCGGAAGGTCCGTTGGAGACCCCGGGGTAAACCCCTGTACCTGTCCTAAGTCTACAACGCGCGCAAACCTTTATCATGCAAAGGGCGAAAGTTCTGAAAACGATACAGCCAGTGCCACGGCAGAGCCGGGTCAAAACGGAGTATAATAGGAAGAAATCCAAAAAGCATGAGTTTGGTGAAGTCAGGGTTCATACACTCACTCTCCGCCATATGAATGGACCCCGTCATATCAGCACAAAATCAAGTAGTAGATCGGGTACCTGAAACTATACCACCAAGTCAGGCCAAGAGTCCGCCTGCGGGTCCTCTGACCGCGCTGAGGACATATAATACGCCTATACCTAAGATAAAGGATGCCTTCATGCAGTACTGAAATAAAACCACACTATCATGCTCCTAATTCATATGTGCAGAATATTGAAGAAGGCCTTAACAAAGAATACCAAGCGGTATATCCCTCTCTTACCACCACCCCTCTTCCAGACAAGGTGGAGACTGGCCAGTTCGATACTATAGCATATCCAATTTCATCATCATATCGTATCTCATTCTCATCTCGTATCTCATGATATATATATATATATAGTTGCTCAAAGAGGACAATACCCGATGGAGCTGGGCTGCCCTATGACCCTAGCAAGGACTCTAGGACTCACAGATAACGGCCGTTCTGTATTCAAACGCATACAGAATAAGGATGCTCATTTGTAAATGCAATTCCTAAGCATGATACTACATGGCATGCTCTTATGCATATGCAACACCTACATACTATATGACACATCAGGCAGGAGGTACTGGTTACTGAGTAAGCCCCGGAGGTACTTACCTTGCTAGAAGGTCAGCAAAAGAAGAACCCAGCACACAGTAGTCACGATCACAGAATATCACCTAATCACATAACGAGAATATACTAAGTATACTTCTATAGCCTTTCTGAACACATATATTACTCGCTCAAATTAGCATACAGTTAAGTAAGCTTGCATCAATCATACTTTCAATTTATCACGATCAACCATCTCTTATCTCATACCATTCATCATAACTTGTCAACTCATCAGTTTAAAAAATATACTCCCTATATAAATCATACTTATACTTTCCATATTATATCATCATCATAAATATCAAACATTTAATCTCTTATGAAATTCACCACAATATCCCGCTATTAATCATCGTCTTATTCCCAAGTTAGCTTCAAATCCGAATTAACCAGTTAAGGGTTCTGACCCCTTGAAAATACTCGCTAAATTCCCTTTTTCAATTTATTTATTAAATCACTTTTTAACCTTTTATACAATCTCCAAAATTAATATTTGATCTTTTAAATCCTCAAATACTATTATATTTTGTTTTATTACCATTTATTAAATACTTTCACAAGCCATTTCTCAATCCTTGCAAAAACCCCAACTATTTTTATGTAATAAAAAAAATCAGCCCCTCAAAACCCAAACCCATTCTTTTTTTTAAAAGTGAACCGAACCGGTTTATTAATTAAATCACTGAACCGGGCCATTTTAAAACAAAACTAAAACCGAACCCTTTTACTGTTCATCATCAACATCCTCCGACTCCCCGCGCTCGAAAATGGAGGAAAAGAAAAGGGAGGGGAGGGCTGCTCGCCGGCGAGGGCGGGGCTCCGGCCACCCTCTCGTCCTCTTCCACCCACAATGCCCAACCCCTAAGAATGTTAAACAAAGGATCGAAGGCAAGGATTGAAACGAACGAAGCTCACCGAGGTGTTCGCGGACGTCGGAGCTCTGTCGGAGACTCGATTCGCTGCGTCGGAGATGGAGGAACCTCGAATTCGACCTAGGAGAGTAAATGAAGGTCAAAGGAGGGTTCATCCATGGAATTTCGGATCGAACGAGAGGTCGAAGCTTACCGAACGGAGTTTGCGCTCGAGCGAGGTGGTGGAGCTTCGGTGGCTCGATGGAGGCGCTAGGGCCTCTGGGGCGGCGTCGGGGTGGTGGTGAACGCCAGTAGAGGTGGCTAGGCCTGCTGTAGCTGCTGCTCGTTGAGGAGCACGAGGGTGGAGGTGGAGATGGCGATGGAGATCGGTGGTGGCGGCTCGGCTGTCTCCAGTTGCCGCTTCTGGGTGGCTGCTGGGCTAATCAGAACGGGAGAAAGTAGGAAGGAGGGATGGGGTGTGGCGGTGACAAGGAAGGAGCAAGGTGGTGGTGGTGAAGTAGACAGTGAAGGTGATTGAGGTTGGGATGGTGATGGTGAATGAAACTGACGGGGGAAGGGGTGGTGAATTTGACCATCAGATTAGGGATGGAGGGAGAGGGGTTGATTTGAAAGGGTATGGTGGGGGAGTGGGTGAGGGTGGAGTGTTAAATTGGTTAACCAATACCCGGAAATAAATCCCGAATACGCGAATTTTGAATCCCGAAATTAGTTTCCAAATGTTAGTTTTCCCGAATACCGCTTTCTCGATCAATTAGATTTTTAAAATTGACAAGGGTATCGCCATCTGATAATTATTTTGAATTTCCGAGGTAAAAGGACGAAAATTGTTCGTTAAATTTATATTCCGATCGGAATCCGCTAAACGAGTTTTAAAACCGATTTAATTTGATTTTTAATTCTCTTTTTCCGAAAAAAATAGGATTTGAAAATCCGAGTCTTTACATTTGGATTGCTGCTCGACACTCTGCTTCTCCAGGTGAGCCTTCTTGAACTATTTTTCTCTCTTCTACCACCTTTGTTGGTTCAATTAATCAAATAACTTTTTTCATGCTCTGGTGAAAATTTTTTCATGCTCTGGTGAAATTTCAAAGTTAATTGAGCCTTCATTGTTAAGCAAATCAAAAACGTTTTTGGGCAAAAGTTGAGAATTGAAAAACCAAGCAATTCAGCACAGATTGGGATGCTCTTTTGAACAAACACGTTAAGCATGATTATGCCTTATCAAAACGTTTACATAAAATTCTGAATTATAGAGAATTTCCAATCTGATTTTTTAGAGAAGGACAATCTGATTTTTAGAGAATATGGAACTGATTTTTAGTGTGGATTTACTTCTGTCGGTAAGATCTGCATTCTTTTTCTTTTCTGCAGTGATATAATCCTGCGTTTACCTGTTGTTTGGCCATTACAACTGAGCTTTTAGCCTTGTTATTTACCTGCGTTTACCTGCTGATGTTAAATATATTTTTTCCTGATTAATACGGGGTAAGATGGATTAAACCTATAAATTTTCGGGAGGAAAAAAACCAAATAATCATTATTTATGGCTGTTGAAATTTTCTTAGATTTGTGTACTGCATAATTCTGAAATTGGTTGGACTTTTTTTTATCAATTGAAGTGGAAAATCAAGGTTAACACCTAACTTAGGCCTTGTACATCTCATCAGCTTTATGACTAGTTTGGCTGAATTTTTTTTTAACCTTAGACTCAGTTGTTAGCTCACTTTTGAAATTAAATGTTCTCTCTCAGGAGCCTTTATTTTTTATATGTAGGTAGTGATGTAAGATTGTGGACATAAATGTATCTAGAATCACACTCATCAGGGCTCACTGTTCCATTGAATGAGAAGGCGATCAGATCAATGATTCGGCCATTGATGAGATTCGATGAGTTGAAGGCACTGATTATGACAGAATAGTTACAATAACACAGCAAGAAGATGCAAAATGTAGATGAGGCAGAGAATGCATACCAAGCTGATGAGATGATCTTGTGCTGCTTCACAAATTTGTTCAGGGGCTTCATCATCATGATTTATGTGGAGAACTGTCAACAAATTAAAAGTCTGAAATTCACAAAGGTTTGATACCTGATTTGTGGAGAACACAAAATATCAAAGTGAAAAAAGGAAGAAGCTGAGAGGAGTTTCTTGAAGAAACAGAAAGGGATAAATAATGATATGCGTTTGAGTGAGTTTCTTATAATGTGCCCTTTAGACAATCAAGACGTTACCATTTGAATCAAATTCATATAGCTGTATAATTTATTTATTTATTTTCACCCTTTCAATATTCAATATTACTGCCTTTGATTTAATGTATGTATTATGTTCTCCTTTTGCTCGTGACCTTTTAAGCCCTTTTCATTTCCTTTTTGGTCTTCATAACCCTTTGTCATTAATTTAATTACCTAGGTTTATTAACACAATGTTTCAAGAACATTAGTATCATGAGAATTTTGATCCTCTCTTATTGTCTAGAACTTCACAGAAGTTTTTATTCTTCCAAAACAAAAGGGCATGTTGTATGATATGAAATTGTAACTTTTATTCTTCCAAATTTTACTGATGACAGTACACAGAAGTTTTCATAAAAAAAAAGGACAATACAAAGGTGGAAAAACATGCTATTAATTTAAAGAAAGCAATTACTAATTGGCTCCATGCTTATTCCATAAGTGCTTAACAAGATCTTCTTGGAGTTGAGTGTGCATTTGTCGATCTCTAACCTGATGACGATTTGCGATAAACTCCATTATTGTTGGTGTACGCTCGAGCGAAAGTGAGATGTGTGGAATTTCATCAACGTGATCATATTCCTTTTCGACATCATGCATCTTCCTTAGTCTACGAATACACTCATGTTCATCACGCTCATCTTCGACAATCATATTATGCATAATTATACATGCCATCATAATATGTTTTAGGTTCTTCTTATTCCAAAGTCTTGCCGGGTTTCGGACAATTGCAAAACGATCTTGAAGCACTCCAAATGCGCGCTCAACATCTTTCCTTGCTCCTTCTTGCTCTTTAGCAAAGTGTCGATGTTTATTTCCTTGTGGAGCTGGAATAGTCTTCACTAATGTAGCCCATGATGGATATATACCATCAGCAAGATAATATCCCATGTTATATGATCTCCCGTTGACTTTATAGCTAATCTGAGGGGCACTGCCTTCATCCAATCCACTAAATACGTAAGAACGCTCTAACACATTGATATCATTAAGAGACCCAGGCAATCCAAAGAAAGCATGCCATATCCACAAATCATATGAAGCTACAGCTTCTAAAATAATGGTGGGTTCATGAATGTGGCCAGTAAACATACCATGCCAAGCAGTAGGACAATTCTTCCATGTCCAATGCATACAATCAATGCTTCCAAGCATCCCAGGGAAGCCACGTCGTTCACCTATTGCAAGTAATCTCTTAAGGTCGTCGTTGGTTGGCGCCCTTAAGTACTCATCACCAAAAACTTCAACAATTGCTATGACGATCTTTTTTAGACTTTCAAGAGCAGTGCTTTCCCCAATCTGCACATATTCATCAACATAATCGGCTGTAACACCATATGCTAGTTGTCGAAAAGCAGCTGTTACCTTCTGAAGCGATGACAAGCCAAGATGTCCAGCGGCATCTCTCTTTTGAACAAAATAAGTATCATGCGCTACGACAGCATCATGAATGCGCATGAAAAGAGATTGTTTCATTCTGAATCTCCTTCGAAAGAAACTACTTCCATATTTCGGAGGATCGGCAAAGTAGTCACGGAAAAGTCTTTCATGACCTTCACGTCGATCACGATGAACAATACGATGACCAATAATAGAACCGCAATTACCTCTTCTTGAACACCGATTAACATGCTTCTCTTCTTGGTCTTGAATAAGTAACAATTCTTCATATTCATCGTCAATATTGTCATCGTCATTCATAAATGTATCAAGTAGATAACGACTACTCAATGAACGATAAGCCATAAAATATATTTTCAAAAAGGTAAAAAAAAAAGATGAGCAAAGAAGATGAGAATGTGTTGAAATTTGGTCTTTAACGCCTACTGCCGAGAGTAAAGTGGTGAAATTATGCCTTTAATATACTACGGAAGTGTTTGTTTGAAGCTACCATAAATAGTTGCAAAATAATTAGTCATAGAAGGAGATTAGTAGTGAGAATAGGAAACAACCCACTAGGAGAATAGCAATAGGACTAGGAAACAACCCATTCTTCTAGCTAACTAATTGACGTATATAAAAAAATAAAAAGAAATTGAAATTGATAATATGCAATAGCATCTCTATATATATACACTCGGTGCAAATTTACTTAAAAAATTTCATTTCTATCAAAAAGATTAAAGCTTTTTTATTGGATTATTTTAGATTTTTTTTTCACGAGGGAAAAATCTCGTCCCGTCCCGTGATGGAAAAGACCCTATGGGATTCAAAAAGAATATTTCAATTCCGTCTTGATCTCGTCCTGTAAAAAGTACGGGGATGGGACGCGGGAGTATATCAAATTTCACTAAAATTTTTTAGCAAAAAAGTCAATAAAAATATAATTTACAATTAAATTAATTTTGAAGATATTTTGGGGAATCCATTGGCCGTGCTCTTAAAGCATCCCCAAGAGATGCTCCATTTTGGAGAAACTTGGACTTTTGGGGAATGTTGGGCTTATTTTTGGCCCAACAGTTTCCCCAATCCAATCTCCAAAATGGAGATCTTCCAAGGAAATGCAAGCACTCACCCCATATCTGCAGCAACGCCAAATAAATTTGGCGGCTCTTTTTTCTACTTTTCCCACGTTCTTCACGAAGAATAACTGTAATTGAAGATAGTATTCAACCAATTTCTCAATGTGCAGGTGAGTTCTTCTTCAATTTTTACAAAACTCTTTCTTTTTTTTTCCTTTGGTACTACATCTGATTTGGGTTTCCTTTTTTTCCCCCAAATTCCCGTTATCAAACTTGCTGGACTGGGAAGTTGGTGCTGACGCTTCACCTCCGGCAGGCATTTGTTTTGTTGGTGTTTCCGATCTTCCTCTTCACGCTTCTGTTAGCGTCGTGCGTTCAGGTCAGTGAAACTCGAATCTTTCTAGCTTTTATTTCAACGATTAGGACTTAGGAGCTTTGATTAGTTTTTATCTCGATCTTTACACTGAAATTGTTGGTTTTGGGTACTACATCTTGGCTGATTTGGCTCTCGTTGGTTTGGCATCTGATTTGGGTTATTTTGTTAAGGAAGCTATACAACCAATTCATGATTGAAGATGCTTTTTTAGGATGCACTCTAAGTGTTCGATTAAATGCCTATAAACCAAATTTCTGAATTTTTAGTCCAGTTGAAGCTTAAATCTTGACTTACCAAATTGAAACTTGTGTATTTGCTATCCCTTGAATGTTATTTGTTTTTTGAATGTGTTATTTAAATCTTCTTTGTAATTAGGCATGTGTGAAATAATGAACTCGATGTTATCCCTTGAATTCCTTTGTGGGCTTGATTGTACACAAGCTTGAATCTGTTTTATAAACCACTTCCCATGGAAATTCTCGGTTTTATTGTGATAGATGAGTGGGGGGATGAATAATATTACTCTCATTACCTAATCCCTTAAGAAAATTGGTAGTTGTATTGATTGCTTGTTATTCCGATGAATGTGAAGTTGCAGCTGATATTGTCTTAACTTATTTAGGTACCTTAAGTATCATAAACGGTGCTTGAATGACCGTAAAATGAATGTGGAAATCTCAATAAGATATTGAAAGACCACATTTAAGCCAAGGTGAGCTGGTTTTTGGTTATGGCTTCTGTTTTGTTTGTAGCATGTGATAGCCGCTTTTGCTCTATTGCCCAAAATTCAGTTTTGTTTGTAGGGATCCGTCTTTCAAAGTGAGGTGGTACTCTCCAAACCTCATATTATTGGTTCTGTTTGGTAATATATAGCTAATGAGGTATCTATAGTTGATAAGATAGCAGCATAGTAATAGCTAATGAGGTATCCATAACTGATAAGATAGCAACCTGGTAAAAGTAGCTTTGACGAGTCTCCCCATTTGGGCACTGGTACTAGAAGAAAGCAGAATAAAGGCAACTCCAAGCAGCAAATGAACCACTGTATTTTATTTTTTGTGAATGCATGTACCACTGTATTTATACATTTTGTAGTATATATATAGGCATTGATTACTTGATTAGCTAGCTATATATATATATATGTGAAGATAAGGTGCAAAGTTTATTTTCACAATTAGATTGAGATACATTAAATTTAAATTAAAATTTAATTCACCATTAAAAAATTAAATTAACAATTCTCCATTTTGGAGAATTTGTTGGGTTTGGGTTAAAAATTTTTTAGGGAAGATGGGTTGTCATTCTCCATATTTCTTAAAATTTGGGAATGCTCTTTGGGATGCTTTACCTAACCAGGGAGACCTTGAACGAATTTTTTTCAACTCCTCCTGAATCTCTCGAACCCTAGTTTCTGTTGGCTTTCTCTACCAATTGCTCAGAGTCTCAAACTGAAATTTTGCACTCCGTCTCTTCGTCTAAAAAGAAGCCGAGGAGAAGGGTCTAGGTCAAAGCCTAAAGTGGTCCGACGTCGTAAATTACAGTAAAAAAAAATACTCCGTATATACTCCGTACTGTATATTATATGGAAAGAGTGGGCTGGACTCATGTGGCATTAAAAGGGAAGGGAAATATGTTGGGCTGGGTGAAGCAAATCAGGGCTTCGGTTTGTTTTCTCTTACAAAAAAGAAACAAGAAGAGACTAGGCAATCAATATACATGTATACAATATGTAAACGATTTGAGATTGTCCAAATATGTGTTTAATCACGAAACCTACCCACTAAAATATACGAATTATAATTGGCATACATTAAGAATTCGAGTTTGATCAACACATAAAATTAAACTCGTTAAATATTCTTTGTCAATTAATTCTAGTGGGTCAATCTCAAATCGGCCTCAACAAAAACGGTGTCAAAACCTTAAATCAAGTTTCACAAAATATAAACTTGGGTTTTTTCTTCAAAAGAACTACGTATGGACTTGATACTCTTTTACGAGTTACGTAGGAAATTCGATATTAAAATTCAATATATATCGAATTCAGTCGTCTGCCTCTAAATTCACTTCTAAATGAATATGAGGTCGAAACCAATTAAATTGAACGGTTCTATAAAGAACTACATAAGTTTTGATCCCGTTCAAACGGGTATGTAGGAGGCTCGACATAAAGCAAAAAGCTCGTCGGGTTCAATCGCCACATAAAAGTAAAATCGGTTCGGGTAGAACTACGTAAAGACTTGACGCCGTTAAAACGGCTACGTAGGTAACCCGATATTAAATATCAAGAATATGTCGGGTACAGTCGCTGACCTCTAAATTCACCTTAAAAATGAAAACGGGGTTAAAATTAAATTTAAATTAAACAAACAAACGTGATTTTCCGTGTAAGTGATAGCCGTTGAGTTGGGAAACCCTTCCGAGAAGGTGTGCTCAATTTATTCGGGTGATACACGAGAAAATCGCATGCATATGATAGTGTGATTTGTGTTAGGGCTACCCTTCCGAGAAGGTGGGTCCTAATACGATCCAATGATGCATGAAAATCTTTAAGATGTTAAACTTAAACATTCTGAACTACGTAAGGCTTGATTCTCTTCCAAGAGATACGTAGGCAACCCGTTAAAATTCGGGTGCAGCCCAAATCACCAATACCACTCAAATCTTGGTATCGATACGACTTCGAATCAAGAGGATAACCAAAAAGGGTCGAACTCAAATATTAAAAATTAAATAAAATGTGTTGCACGATTATTGCGCATTTTTGTTCAACAACTATATGTTGACGACATCATTCTCACCGCCTCTTCTGATGCTCTTCGGACGTCGATTATTTCACGGCTAAGTGCTGAATTCGCTATGTCAGATTTGGGCCAGTTATCTTACTTCTTGGGGGTTGCTGTTCAGCGGCATGCGTCTTGGCTTTTCCTCTCACAGAGTAAGTATGCTGCTGAAATTGTTGCTCGGGCTAACATGAGTAACTGCAATCCGGTCGCCACCCCTGTCGATACATCCAACAAACTCAGCGCTCACTCTGGTCCTTTGGTTGATGATCCGACATTATACAGGAGCCTTGCTGGTGCTCTTCAGTATCTCACCTTCACCAGACCTGATATCAGTTACGCCGTTCAGCAGATCTGCTTGTTTATGCATGCACCCAGGGAACCCCACTTTCATGCCTTAAAGCGGATCATTCGGTACATCAGCGGCACACTCGAGCTCGGCACCACGATCACTCCTTCCTCTAAGCTTGACCTTGTTGCATACACTGATGCGGATTGGGGTGGTTGTACTGACACGCGTCGCTCCACGTCTGGTTACTGTGTCTTCCTCAATGACACCCTTGTGTCGTGGTCGGCCAAGCGTCAGTCCGTCGTGTCTCGCTCCAGCGCTGAAGCCGAATACAGGGGCGTTGCCAACGTTGTCTCTGAGTGCTCTTGGCTCCGCAATCTCCTGCTTGAGCTCCGTTGCCCTCTTATGAAGGCCACTCTGGTCTACACTGATAACATTTCGGTAGTCTATCTGGCTAGCAACCCGGTCCAACATCAACGCACGAAGCACATTGAGCTTGATCTCCACTTCGTCAGGGACAAGGTTGCCATATGACATGTTCGCGTTCTCCATGTCCCGTCCTCATATCAGTACGCTGATATTTTCACCAAGGGTTTACCTAGACAGTTGTTCATTGATTTTCGCTCCAGTCTCACTGTACGACCCCCTCTAGTTTCGACTGCGGGGGTTTGATAGATTACATAGGTCTTAATATTGTATAGTGGGCTAAAAGCTCATTAAAGCCCAATACATTTGTAACCTATATATATGTTATATCAATGAATGGAAACCTGAGGGAGTACTTTACATCAATTCTATATTCCTACGGTAATTACACGTGTCATTCTCCATCTTCATAAGTCCAAAACAAAACCAAGCACTTAGTTGAAATCAAAGAGCGTTAACAATGTGTCAAGCAGGGTTTCGTTTAATTTCAATCAATCAAATTTATTGTCGATTAAAGGTTCATTTATATTACCGCGGAAAAGTTAACAAAAATGGGGGTGTAGCTCATATGGTAGAGCGCTCGCTTCGCATGCGAGAGGCACGGGGTTCGATTCCCCGCACCTCCACAATTTCAAATTTTAATCTGTATTTTCTCCCTTTATTTTTTTCTATCTCCAACAGCTACGCATGATTTAACCATCCTTACATTAAAAAGAATTTCATCCAACAGCTGCAAATTAAGTTGCTTGTTCGCTTTATTATCAAAATGAATTTCATCAAAACGATTCTAAGCAACATCATCTAAAAGCACAACCAACTTTATTAAATGGAGGGATGCAGCAATTGACAGGTCACCTAAAAGTCTTATACACTCACACGGAGTCAGAACAGCAACCTAGCTAACCGTAAACTCCTGCATTATGAGTCATGGAGATTTGGAGATCGAATCTTCTGTTAATGAATAACAGTTACATTATACCCAACAATGGCGGTGTTCGGACCCAGCCAATGGGTTTGAGCTATGGCGTAACCTCTGGCCATTCTAAACATTCCGGTTCCACCCACCAGTGCCAGCTCCCTAACCGGTTGCATGACCGAGTTCCTGCCCATTATGCTTATGGAGCTGCCGTTGTACACTCCGTCTACGAAACTGTAGCTCATGGCCATGATCAGCTGCAGCTCCTGTTGGCAGGCAGACCCATAAAGCCCTTGTGCCCGCCCCACCAGCTTCGAGTTTGGGTCCGGTCCCTCAGTGAGTGGATCGTCAGCCATTAGGATTGCACCAAATCCAGTAAGTGGGTATTGGGTGGAGTTGGAGTCATGGGCCACCACCACTGCAGTAGGCTTCTTCCCACCGACGGTGTCATGGAAGTAGAATTGGAGGCTGGTGGTGGCTTCCTTGCCAGAGTGAACCGTCTTCGCCCAGTTGTGGGCCCTGGCGTCGCCCAAGGTGGCCACCAATAGTTGGACTAGGAGTAGAAGCATGATTTGCTTTGCCATTGTCCAATGTACTATTACTATTCTCTCGTGTGATATATATATATATAGCTAGAAAGAGAAGATTTAAGGATTTTGGTGTGTGGATGAGAATCCGAAATAATTAAATGATATATCAAGTGTTACAACGAGTGTAACATAGGATCCACACTTTCCTTTGACTTGTTGTGGTAGTGGCTATGAAGCTTTAGATTAAAGGGGACCATAGGAGGACCCGAAAGGGTATTCGAAAAGCAAGACAATGAAGCTTTAATTTGTTGGTATTGTGATCAATTCCTTTGACTTGGATTCTTTCTGTTAATGTGCCTTGAACGACTGTTGACCGGCGACGCATCGGGGGGTCCGGGGGGCGGAGCCCCCCGGCGGTGGTCTCGTCTGTCTATTTTGGGCTTTCAGTCCATTGTCTGTTTAGGGTTCCATGAGTCTCTTCATATACTCATGGAACGCCGTCCCCTGTAACCTAATCTGTTTTCGCTTCCTCTAATAAGAAATCTGGTTCTCTGCCCGTGGACGTAGGCAACACACCGTTGCTGAACCACGTAAATCTCTGTGTCTTTCTTCGCTATTATCGTTCTCGTTATAACACTTTCTCTGGCCTGTGAGTGTGTGGCTGTCTCTGTACCAGATTACCAGCCATGGCTTCCTCAACTCCAACTTCAATATTAACGAATTTATGGCAGCCAACAAGCACAACGGTTTTCTTACTGATACTAACTACATCAGTCCTCTTTCTACGCCTCACAGGGGCTCACAGTAACAGCTCCTTCCCCATCCAAGAAGCCACCATCGACGATATCCAAAAGGCTTTCCATAAAAAGGAGCTCACCTCCAGGCAACTAGTCAAATTTTACATTAAGCAGATTAAGGAGCTCAATCCCACACTAAGAGGTGTGATAGAAGTCAACCCAGATGCGTTGGCTCAGGCAAGCAAGGCTGACAGGGAGAGGAAGAGAGCAAAGGGGTCGAGTCTCGGACCGTTGCATGGGATACCGGTGCTGCTCAAGGATAACATAGCAACCAAAGATAAGCTGAATACCACGGCTGGCTCCTACGCCTTGCTGGGCTCTGTGGTGCCGAGAGATGCTGCGGTTGCTTTTAAGCTGCGAAAGGCTGGAGCTGTCATACTTGGTAATATATGATGGAATAAGTACATCTGCAAATTATCAACGAACTTTGAAAATGCATGATAAATGTATCTCTGATCAGTTCCCCAGAATCTACCAAATTTCAGGTAAGGCTAGTCTGAGTGAGTGGGCAAATTTCAGGTCAGTTGGTGCTCCCAACGGTTGGTCGGCTAGGGGTGGCCAAGGCCATGTGAGTAGTACTAGTACTAGTAGTGTCTACTTCTTAACTTGATCTGACTTTGAGATGAGCTCCTTGAACTACATACATCATGTTCTGTGCATATTCTGTTGCGAGTTGTTACTCAAGGTTTCTTTCCTAATGTGTTGCAGAATCCATACAATATATCAACTGATCCTTGTGGCTCAAGTAGTGGATCAGCCATCTCTGTAGCTGCAAACATGGCAGCTGTTTCGCTTGGGACTGAGACGGATGGTTCCATCCTCTGCCCTTCAAGCTACAATGCAGTCGTGGGAATCAAGCCGACAGTTGGTCTCACCAGTAGAGGTGGTGTAATACCTATTACTCCTAGGCAAGACACCGTTGGGTAATCCTCGAATACTTTCTTGATATTACTATATATGTCATATTGTCCTACACTGACACTTGCGAGGACTAGAGCAGGCCTATATGCAGAACTGTGGCAGATGCTGTTTATGTTCTTGATGCAATTGTTGGGTTTGACCCATATGATGCTGAAGCAACAAGAAATGCATTCAAGTACATACCCACTGGAGGCTATACTCAGTTTCTGAAGATTGATGGGATAAGGGGAAAACGATTGGGGATAGTGAGGAATCCTTTCTTCAAATTCACCAAAGGATCAGCAGAGTCTCAAGCCTTCAGGAAACACTTGAAAACATTAAGGTACTAATCTAATCTGTGCAAACATATAGGTTATCCGGGATTGTAGATCTTAAATGATAGAGTAATAGATGGTTCAATCCAAAAGGCATGCTAAGTCTCTTGCCTTGCAATATATATAAGGCGACGAGGTGCTGTGCTGATAGACAATCTGGAAATATCCAACATAGACACAATCTTGGGAGACAGTGGGGAGCTTAAGGCAATGCTTGTCGAGTTCAAACTCGCCCTAAATTCTTACTTAAAAGGACTTGTTTCTTCCCCGGTGAGAACATTGTCAGATGTGATAGCCTTCAACGAAAGGTCCAAAGATTTGGTAAGCAACCTGCTAAGCTAAGCCTAAGATAGATACTCCAATCCCTTTCCCTTGGGTAGCATAACGAATTTGGGATGTTTGGCTACTGTAATATTTGCTTGATGTGTATTTAATTTTCAGGAAATGATCGAACAGTATGGTCAAGAAATCTTCTTAGCAGCGGAGGCCACAAATGGTATGGATGCTGACACGAAGAAAATTCTGATGACATTAGCAGAGCTCTCAAAGAAAGGATTCGAGAGGATTATGAAAGAAAAGAAGCTAGATGCGGTTTTGACTCCAGGAGCCAATTTTGCAACAGTTCTTGCCATTGGAGGATACCCGGGGATAAATGTTCCAGCTGGGTATAAACAGAACGGGCAGCCATTCGGAATCTGCTTCGGGGGATTGAAGGGTTATGAGCCAAGGCTGATTGAGATTGCATATGACTTCGAGCAGGCTACGAAGATCAGGAAGCCACCTTCTCTGTCTTACCTCCCAACCCCAAAGCTAAGAGTTAGGCCTTGATTTTTGAATCCTCTCCAACTTTAACAACTTCTCTTGCTTGCAAGTGAAGGTAAAAAGAAACTGTTTCTAGTTTTGAGTACTCAATCCATGGTTTCTGGTTACTGGAATAAGTAAGAATTATGGCACTCACCTTATCCTTTTTTTTTTAATGAATATTCTAGGTTTGATTACCACTATTCCAACCTAATCCCTTTTATTATTTCAAAGAATGGAGTATTTATATTTTCTTATTGACAATACATGATTCATGATTGATCCCTCCCACTTGAAATTGAATATTAACAAAGTCTTGGAAGTGGTCATACCCCCGAGGAATTGTTTAAATGCAACAAGCAGAAAAGAAATCAACCAATGTACTTCCATTCCATGGGCATGGAGGCCAACCATTAACCAAGGGGTATTCAAATCAAAAGGCAACACATTCAGTTCAACTCAAGTGATCAATTCTGGGTTGACTTGGATTCATTCGTTAATATCCACCTGTAGCTTAGCCTTGGTAGAGTAGGTAACTCCGATAGAACATACAAGTCATGGCTTCTTCAACAGTACCAATCCCTCCATGTCTGATGCATCCCAAAATCACATCCACAGCAGTTACATTACTGATTCTAACCACCACAGTAACCCTCCTCCCACACCTCACCGGAGCTCAAATCAGCAGCTACTCCCCCTTCCTAGAACTAGAAGAAGCCTCCATCAAAGACATCCAAACAGCTTTCAGCCAAAACGAGCTCACCTCCAGACAGCTAGTCAAGCTGTACCTCAAGCAGATTCGGAAGCTGAATCCAACTCTAAGAGGAGTCACAGAGGTCAACCCAGATGCGCTGGCCCAGGCAGCCGAGGCTGACAGGGAAAGGAAGAGGGCCTGTACTAATCTGGGTCCCTTACATGGGATACCGGTGCTCATCAAGGACTTAATTGCAACCAAAGACAAGCTCAACACCACCGCCGGCTCCTATGCCTTGCTGGGCTCTATGGCGCCGAGGGACGCCGGGGTTGTTGTCAGGCTGAGAGAGGCTGGAGCTGTTATTCTTGGTAAGGCCAGCATGAGCGAGTGGGCCCATGTCAGGTCTGGTGCTGCTCCCAACGGTTGGTCCGCTAGGGCTGGCCAGGGTCATGTAAGCTAAAGCAAGCGTCTCACTTCACCAATATTTTCCTTATTACTTTCTTCTGGCATGGATAATGAATTTGATGATCTAAGCAGAATCCATACAATTTATCAACGGATCCCTGTGGTTCAAGCAGTGGTTCGGCCATCTCCGTGGCTGCCAACATGGTTGTTGTTTCAATTGGGACTGAGACGGATGGCTCAATCCTGTGTCCTGCAAGTCACAATGCAGTGGTGGGGATCAAACCAACATTAGGTCTCACTAGCAGAGGTGGTGTTATTCCTATATCTCCTAGACAAGATACCATTGGGTAAGTAAAAGCCGGTTATCTTCCAAGTTTCAAACTTGGAATACTTTGTTATGACTTATGAGTTATGAGGCTTCCTAGTAGCATCTAATGTTTTGGAATGGAGCAGGCCTTTATGTAGAACTGTGGTGGATGCGGTTTATGTTCTCGACGCAATTGTTGGGTTCGACACCTATGATGCAGAAGCAACCAGAAATGCATTGAAGTACATACCTGATGGTGGGTATGCTCAGTTTCTGAAAATTGATGGGTTAAGGGGGAAACGATTGGGGATAGTGAGAAATCCCTTCTTCAATTTCACCAAAGGATCAGCAAAAGGTCCAGCTTTTAAGAAACACCTGCAAACATTAAGGTAGTAATATGTGCTTGCATTTTCTCCATAGCTTTATTTTATGCCTGTCTTAGGCTATCTCATCTGGGGTCAGTTATGTTAAGAGAAAAAAGATGGTTGAATCGGAAAGGCGTACTAAATCACTCTCTTCTTGGAATAAAAGGCAGCGGGGCGCTGTGTTGATAGACAATCTGGAAATAGCCGACATTGACATGATCATGGACTTCAGATTAAGTGGGGAGACTCAGGCAATACTCGCCGAGTTCAAAATCTCCCTAAATTCATACTTGAAAAGACTCGTTACTTCCCCAGTGAGAACGCTGTCAGATGTGATAGCATTCAACGAAAGATTCAAAGATTTGGTAAGCACCCAGCTAACTAGCTAAGAGATATTACTGTATGCTAAATATATATATGTAGTCTAAAACTATTTGCTTGATTTGATTTTCAGGAGATGGTCGAACAATACGGCCAAGAAATCTTGCTAGCTGCGGAGGCCACAAATGGTATGGATGCTGACACAAAGAGAGCCCTACAAAAGTTAGCAGAGCTTACACAGAATGGATTTGAGAAGATTATGACAGAAAACCAGCTAGATGCGGTTGTGACTCCTGGAGCCGATTTTGCAACTGTTCTCGCCATTGGAGGATACCCTGGGATTAATGTTCCCGCTGGATACAATCATGATGGCCAACCATTTGGGATCTGCTTTGGAGGCTTGAAGGGCTATGAGCCGAGGCTAATTGAAATTGCGTACGACTTTGAGCAGGCTACTAAGATCAGGAGGCCGCCCCCTCTGTCTTTCTTAAGAGCCTTTTAAGTTTAGATTTAGGCCTTGATTTGAATCACTGTTTTGTAAAGATGGTTTTAGTCATTGAATAGGGGAGATTTTGAGTGCAATTGCTTGCAACAGCTCCGAGTCAACAGTCAATATACTCTTTTAAACCCAAACATCATATAATACATAAAAGCCTCAATGCTTTGTAACTGATCGAGTAGCTACTTGAGCAGTAAGTAGCAACATATGATAACCATCAATCACAGTATAACATATCATTAAATCAGGGAAAAAGTAATATAGACTAATGTGGAGGATCACCAGCTAAGATGTCAGCAATCTATGATTTGCAGGACTTGAGTTTGCAAGAAGGATTGGAGTTGGCATCGCTATATCCAGAATTAGCCCTAATGAACCTCAAAGCGGTTAGAAGGGTGGTCTGAGGGGTGTCCATTAAAGCCAAGTTCAAGCTTTGGACAACTCCAAGAGAGGTGTATGGGAATTGGAAGCTGTTGTAGGAGTTGAGAAGGGCAGTAATGCCTTCCCTTAATAACGTTCTGTAAGGGTCAGCCCTTCCTTGGAGGCCTTCCCATAAGGTCATGTCTGTTCCATACTTATCGGAAGCCAAGGGGCCAAATATAAGTCCAACCTTCATGTCTGGGTTCAGCACCCTCCAGTAGCATCTGTACTCGGGCATCATCCAGTACCTACACATGCCCATTTGCCATTCAGAACAAACAGCCTTTAAATTACTTGAGAAAGATGAGAAGGTGTTGCCAGTTTTGATTGACTTACTCATGGGAGCAGGCAGAAGCCTCCAAGAAAGGCATGGGAGGCATAGAGGGCAAAGGAGGAAGAGGCGGCATTGGCGGAAGCCTGAATGCCGGGGCCTTGGGAGGGGACTGAGATGGAGGAGTGGGTGGGTTCACAACCACAGGCGGAGCTAGAGGAGGAGTAGGTGGGATCACCACCACAGGCGGAGCTGTAGGTGAAGGGCGTGACTCATGGGAGCCAGGGCAGAAGGACAGGGGCTGAGCAGGCTGGGAAATCAGGACATTAACAGCATAGAACTCCATCCCGAAGAAGCTGAAGGTGAGCCTGAGGGACTCGGCAGGCCCAGCAGAGGCCTGACAAGAGGAGGAGTCGGCTTCGCCATTGCCACCAGCAGCAGCATTGACTTGGGCGTAGCAGCCAGACAAGTCAGGGGAGCCATCAAATCTCATGGTGTAGCCTCCAAACATGTTTGTGGTCTCTTGGCCAACCATTTCCATTTGGGTGTCAGTCCCTGGGCATAGCATTGCAACCTTAACCCCTACAGGTTACAGCCAACAACAACAACATCATCATCATCATCATCATCATCATATGATGGTGCTGCACTCTCTTCATTGGATGAAGGTGCATTTGAAACATAAAAGAGTGACAGAAAGGAAGGGAATGGAGAATCATACCGGATAAAGGATAATCAAAGAGGGACACGCGCCCATCCTTGCACTGGTCACAGAAGACAATGCCACTGACCACAGCGCCTCCATACGTGCCATTGATGGCTCCTCCCACTATCACAAGAGCCATCAAAACAACCCTCCTCACAATCACAATCACAGAGTACTGCATCATACATACTTGTTTTGGCATTGAAATTCCAACAAAAGCGACAAATAACAAGTGGAGCTAAAGAATGGCGAGAAGGGATTGGTGTGTTGTGATTAGAAAAATGTGGCCCTCCACTGATTTCAGCTTCTTTAATAGGCTACATATATGTCAGCTGGGAAAAGTAAGTTTCTCAGTAATATAAATATAATGGTTTATTAACTCCCAACTGTCCCATTGTTACCATTTATGAGGGTTGAGAAATTGGGAAATATACAGCAGCAAAATACTTGAGTCGGTGGCTGAAACAATTCCTACCGGCATTGAAATGTATAGACTGTAGTGTAGAGTATATCATATCTCAACCCCAAACAGTCATACTGAATGACGTAGCTGCTACCATCAAGCCGTGCTTCCATGAGAAAATCTGAATGGGATTATGTGAGAGAAATAAATGGACAAAGAGGCTCTTTAGACTGCATAGCTTGGCAAGTAGACGAACTCCCACCTACATTTCAAGGTTAGCAGTGAATGCAAACCACTTTTGGTGGTGAATTTTTCATAAATGTACTCCACGTTTAACAAAAGTTACATTGATCTACTTTATACACATGCAATTGCAAAGCTATTTTAATCTCAATGCGGTAATTGGTAAGTAATAAGATAGGGAAAGGGGGGGGGGGTTTGTATCTAGCCGTTGCAGAAAATGCACTCAGCTAGCATTTAAGAAACTCCCACCGGCATTTCAGATCAGTGTTTGAGGTTCAATGGTGTGAACACTGGACAATTGGACATAGTTTCTAGGTAGCCGTTGTCGCAAATTTGAAAGTGGGTTTGCAATTGTCAGGAGCATTTATGAAATCAAAATCTATACAAGCCTCTACAAAATTGATAATGGGGAGGATGGCAAGGCAAGACAAATGATCCTTGACTTTCATGCTTCCATTGGATACATGTTATGGGAGGAAACTGCAGACTAAAGTTTGGTTTCTGCACTCATGTGAAAGTGGTTGGTTGGTTTCTACACTCATGTGAAAGTGGTTCAATATTTATAGCACCTTCCAATAATACTAGCAAGTACTAGCACTTGTTTCTGTAAGGTTTTTTTATCCTTGTCATAACAAATATATTTCATTTACACAAATGCTGTCAGTTATGGAAACTGTCCAGAGATATAAATCATATTCATCAGCTTCACTTATTGAACAAGGCCTCTTGAAATACACTTCCAGCTAGTTGTAGGTTAGTGCCATCATTCATCAATGTTAATGGGAAGGGAAAACATGAAATGAAGAGGCTTCATCGAAATAAGAAGAAAATACATCAAACATGTCACGTCCAATGCAAGAGACTCTCTCCGTTTAACTGGTTTTAACTCATGAATACAATCATGTCACGCCAAATGCGAACATAATTCTCTCAATCAAAATTGTATAAATGATGCAAATAAGTAACTCTAACAAAAATTCCTCACCCAAGACAGACCTTGGGTCTATAACAATCGCAAACGTACAGCACTTCTACCAAAATTGTGACCTAATCAAAATCGCAATGAATATAGGGAAATCCAATTGAGCTCCCCCCTTAACTCAGGTATGTGTTTGGATGTCAAATTATGTACCTCCATTCTCTGTATTCTCAGCAGCAGCATTCACAGCCTTGTCAGCATCTTCATTCTCAACACTATCAGCACAACTAATGAGTAAGAAAAGGTAAGGTTTAGATACAGAAAAAATGTAATACCAAATCACTCAAATATCAATTTCAACAAATTAGCTAACTACATCAGCAAAACAAAAACAAACTGTCAAGCATAGTAGTCTTCTTGTGTCTAGTCATTGAGACTGTAAAACGCAGGAATTCAGCACAAATCTATCTAGACAGTTAACTGATTACTGATGAGGATCGAATTGAAACTAACCTGGCAGGTTGAGGAATCTCTGTTTCCTCCTTCCTCCAACTTGTCTTGTGCATCAAATCATCCTTGAAGGAGTCATTCCTCCCCATCCCAAACCCCTTCGTCCTAAGGTCAGATCCATTGTCAGCCTCTTCCTTGGCTTTCAGCCGGCAAGGTTATTAGGATCGGGATTCTAGGATCGAATCACAATAAGGTCTATGGATCGGATCGTAAGATCCCATTAGGGGATCGTAAGATCCTCGAAATATAATTAAATAATAAAATAAAAATATATATAACAAAGTTGCTTAATTTAAAGTTCTAGAATGAGGGGAAAAAATGTTAGTTACACAATATATTTTTATTTTAAGACATAAAAATCTACATTTACGACCTTAGAACTTGCCATATTGGTTAAAAGACTCGAAAATAATTGTCTCTAAGCTATTTTTCATGTTCCTTACCTGAATGTGTACTTTTAAACACCCTAAAATCAACCAAGGAAACAAAACAAATGTTTAAAAAATACATATTGTTAATAAAAATAGGATCTTTAGGATCGTAAGATCCTATCGATCCATTAAGATTCTAAAGATCCCATTGTAGATCCTACACAAAAAAGATCTTATGCATAGATCCGGATCGGAGCCATAGGTAGGATCGTAGGATCTTAAGATTCTAAAGATCCGGATCGGGATTCTAATAACAATTCTTTCAGGGCCTCCAACTTGTCATCAATCTCCTTCCAATCCTGCCCCTTAGACCATCTACCACCGTACCCCAAAACCCCTCTAAACCCCAATTATACCATATAATCACTCCCACCGTAGTGTATCTCACATCTCCCCAATTTTTTTTTTACCAATTGTCTACAGGAGCTTGCTATATATGCCATTTCAACTCATATGCTATACTCCTTCTATTTATTATTCTTTTTGCCTTTTTTCACTTTTTACCCTTTTTTATTATTCTTATTTCACATGTATACTTTGTTAAATTTATTTTTGCCCTTTAATTTTATGCTATTAAATTTTGATAAAAATAAAAATTATGCCAATACATTATTCATAACAAGTTTTTTCATATAAGTCTAATATTGAGCATAATCGGACAAAATGACCTCAATACATAATCATTAATTAATGTGTCGTAATACAACATAAAAAAAAATTACACAATATGATAATGACATCTTCATAACACTTTGAAAAAATAACAAAACCATTCAATAAATTAATAATTATGTATTTGAGCCTGATAATGACATCTTTTTATCGATCATAGTCGACGTACGGAGTCAGCGAATTATAAAAATTATAATGTTACAAACTCATAAACAAGCTTGTAAATTTGAGACTAATATTTGAATATAATTGAACCAAATTAATTTAATACATAATCATTATTTAAGGTTTCTTAAAATAACATATATATTATACATTATAATTTGTAATGTATAATATAGCAAGTATTTAGTTTTGTAAACTAGTTGTTGTTCATAATTTTAAATAAAACCTACCCTTTTATACACTATGGTGGGAGGAGTTAAAAAAATATGTATGGCTATTTTTTAAGTTAGCCTTTTCCATATGCTAAAACCAAAGATATAGCTACCAAATTTAAGGTATGGTGGCAGATGCTCTTACCCTTCAAAACCTCCTCTCTCGGCCTCGCCTCTCCGAACGGATTGGATCCTTTAGGCTTCACCTCCAGCCCTCCGTTTTCACTGGTGACCGACACAGTCCTGCGCTGAAGGTTCAGCCTTGGCCTCCCCGCATCAACCACTCCTCCATTGGTCTCCCTCTTTTTCAGCCAGTTGTCCGAATCAGCAGCCCCAGAGGATTCAAACCCTACCCCCCTCCTCTCTCGTTCGAGTCGGGGGCCATTGGAAACGCCTCTGTCCCCCTTGGCCCTTGTCCAGTTGTCCGAATCCGCGCCGTTGGAGGACGAATCGAACCCCATACGTCTCTCTCTCCTCCCCTCAGAAGGGGCGAAGCTCTTATTCGAAGCCCAATTGTCGACCTCGTCGGCCCTCGATGAGTTAAAGAAGCCAACTTTGTCCCTCCTGTCGCCGTCTGCGCCGGTAAACTTCTTCGCCTTGGACCAGTCGTCAGCCTCGTCAGCGCGGGAAATGCCGTCGTCAGCGCGGGAATTGCCTCTTTCGGAAACCCTAGCCCTAGGATTGGCGGAATCGTAACCGTAGCTCCTGAATCCGCCACCAAAGCCGCTGCGGGGTCGCTCGAGCTCCTCGGCAGAGCGCTCGCGGGGCCCGGTGGGAAGGGAGAGGAGCTCGTCGGTGGTGAGGCGGTGGGAATCGAGGCCGGGCGAGGCCTTGGGGGCGGAGTAGGTGGAGAACTCGGCGAGGGAGAGGGTCTGAGGCTTCTTCTTCTTGGTCTTGGTGGCAGCGGCGGCAGAGAGGGAGGGGAAATCGGAGGAGGGGGGTTGAGGGTGAGATTGGAGGTCGCGCATGAGGTCGTCTTCGTGTTGTTCGGAATCGAGAGCCCAGGCACCGGGCTTGGATTTGACGCCCCAGACAGAGGAGGAAACAGTGGCAGCCATGGTTGGAAGGTTTGGATCTGTTCTTCTTCTTCTGATTCTGATTCTGATTCTCTGTCTGTTGGGTCTCTGTTTTTTCTTTGAAGAGTTTATGGGTGGTCTGTTATGGCTGACTTGTGGTGGGAGAACCAGTCTACATCCAGATTCGATACTCTCGTCATACTATTATGGTATGGTGCTGTGTTTGAGTTGTCAGCAGCCCCACCCTTGGAATATAGAAATTGCGATAACATGTATACCAACTTTGTAAACTGGAATATAAATCCATATCTATCTATTTATATCTATCTTTTTTTTTTTTTTTTTTATTCTTTTTTTTTTTATAAGGAAAAAATTCGGGTGGGCAAGCCCTACCCGGCAGCATCCTTGCGGATGAGGTCATTGAGACCTGGGTTGTTGTAAATATCACTACCACGGGCAGAGTGGCAAAGGTGTGCAACCTTATCAGCCACTCTATTGCCCATACGTGGTACATGAACGTATCCTACTCCTTTTAGAGTTGATAACAGGACTTGGATGTCAGAGAGGATAAATTCAATCTCCCAAGGACATTTGGTTTTTTTATTTAGATGGTCTATGATTATTTTGCAATCGCCTTCAATTTGGATTCTGTCAATGCGGAGTTGTAGTACTTTCTGGATCCCCAATTTGAGAGCAAGGGCTTCCGCTTTAATGGGAAGCTATTTTCCGAGGAATTTGTTTTCAATGGCAACCGGTCGGCCATTCCAGTCCCTAATAATGATACATGTCGTACTGTCGCCGTTGGGTAAAGACGAGCCATCGAAATTGAGTTTGAACCAATTCAGATGTGGTTTGCGCCATTTTATTGGGCGCTGTTTATCTATCTTTCTGGGACGGACCCCTGATGAAGGATAAGTACTTCCTTCCTCATCATCATCCGCCAGGGATGTTCTTTTCCATTTATCTATGTGTGATCTGACAAGGTGAAGGACTTGTTGGTATTCGGGGATTTTTACTTGCTGAAATAAGTGTTGATTCCTGATGTACCAAGTAGTCCACCAAGCAAAAGAGAGGTCAGACAAAGCAGTCGAGCTTAGGCTACTGCCAAGGCTAGATAGAATAGGTGTAAAATCCCGTGATTGGTTGATCAAACGGGCAGTTGTTGTTAGTTCGTGCCTTGGCAGTTGGTATAACTTCTTTATGAAAGGGCATTCCAAAAATAGGTGAGCCTCGTCTTCGGGGGCCATATTGCAAAGTGAGCAAGTAGCTGGAACCGCCGCCCCCCTACTGGACAACCGTACTGCAGTAGGCAGGCCCTTCTGTGCAATCTTCCATAAGAAATTCTTAACTTTTGGAGGAGCATCCATCTTCCAAATCCAAGCATTCCTGTCGGGCGTTGTTGTGGATTGTGCAGTTATCAGTTTGTAAGCACTGGCCGTAGTAAACCATCCTTCCCTGTCCGGCCACCAGTAAAGACGGTCTTGTAAGTTTGATGCTGGGAGTGGGATGTCTAGAATTTCTTTGACGATGCTGTTTGGTAGAACCTTTTGCAGCTTTTCTGTCCACCATTTTCCCCCCATGATGTAGTCACTAACGGTTTCATTCTGATCGTACCCCTGGAGGGTACCGATCCGAGACTGAATGGAGGATGTAGATTTCCAATTATCCGTCCATCTCCTACCGACCAGATAAGACCTGATTTAAATTTGGCAATTAAGCCAACAAGCTTAGACCATTGCCAGGAGCTAGATCCCGATCGTTTGTAGTCGAAGATATTTGTAGAACGCAGGTATTTATGTCTGATTAGGGTTACCCAAATATTATTGGGTTCTGCCAGAATTTTCCACAGTAGTTTCATTTGAAGCGCGATATTCATTTCTCCCGATTTGCGGATTCCCAACCCGCCAAACTGCTTTGGTTTACATATCCTATCCCAGCTAATTAATGGCCGATATTGCAAATCCTTATTCCAAAAGAAAGAACGATTTAATTGATCGAGCTCTTTATGTATAGCAATGGGGAGCATGAAGTTCTGCATTACATGCAAAGGCTTAGCCGATAGGTTAGAATTAATCAGTGTTGCACGACCCTGTTGAGAAAGCGCATTGGCCCTCCACTTCGACAGTTGTTGCTTGGATTTGCAGATGATATCTTCAAAAGTACTGCTTGTGACCCTACCATTAATTATAGGACAGCCCAGGTATTTCTCTAATGAGTTTTCGTTTGTAATGTTAAGGCAGTTCCGTAATTCAAGAATCCGTTGATCTGGAATCCCTGACGACGCTTGGAAACTAGACTTATGGTAATTAACCTTTTGACCTGACACTCTGCAGTATGAGTCGATTATTGATTTTACTTTACAACCCGCATCCACACTCCCTTTGGAGAAGATGATTATGTCGTCTGCAAAGGAAAGAAAGGGAATACGGGGCCCGTTTTGTCCAATCGGAAAACCAACGAGAGAGCGTTCCATGTTGGCTTCCGCAGTGAGCTGTCGTGCCAGAACCTCAGCACCCAATAGAAAAAATTTATAGTTTAAACTTTTCAAATAAAAAAAAAATTAGCTTATATATATATATTTTTTTTTTTTATTAGGTAAAAATTCGAAGGTCAGACATGTCTGACTCATCGAGAGGCCGACCGAAGTCGGCAGACGGCGAACCGTCTAACAGATCACCTAAAAACAGAAATACAAATAAAAGGCGTAATGAACCAAACAGAACTAAACTCTACAACAAACGTTCCAAGAAGACCAAACACCCTAAAAGCTGAGGAAGCCACCGAAGAACGCAGCCAAGCACCACCGAACAGTAGCACCGCGGGCCAGTAGTACAGCAGGACACTAACTCCTGTGGGTAGTGCAGATGAGCTCCAAGGAAAACTCTCCCGAATACGGAGTCACCTTTAAGCGCACCACCTCGACCCCAGCCAGACCCGACTACAGACTCCATGCCCCCCAACCAAGCAGAAGATCTCTTAGAAACATCAGTAGCAGAGCTGCAAACTGCTCGAACAAAACGCTATCAAGCTTTCACCTGCAAAAGTATCGACAAACCCTTGCGGGATTTTCTCAAACCCTTTCGGGTGGTTATACTCAATACCCAAATTGGGTGGGTTTGGTGTGTGTGTGTGTGTGTATATATATATATATATATCCTTACTTCCATAAAGGCAAGGGAACGCAGCTGCACACGGTTTAGCCAACGTTAGGCCTATATTTGACACTCTGTTTTTTGACAAGAGCTCTTTGCCTAATGTTGTTCTTGTAAGCTACGATGGGGATTTGATTGAATAAAGCTTTATCTGTTTGATCTCAAAAAAAAAATAAAAAAATAAAGGCAGCAAGTCTGCCTTACTGTTTTTTACTAATTTTACTATATTAGCCGTCGGATATCGATTTTATAAAGTTTTGTGCGGTCCAGATCGATTCATGCCTTCTTTACTAAGGATATCCCTCAGAGTTTGATTTTAAAAATATTGATTTTTTTGTTTAGAGGGGCTTTTCGGTCCTTCCTCCCTCTGGGTTCCTTCTCCGCCTCTGGCTTTCCTTCTCCACCGACTCTGGCTCTCCTTCTCCGGAGTATAGCCGGCGCCCTTTGGTTCCATCTCCAGTCTTCTCAATCTTCTTTGCCTATGTTCGGCCTCCTCTTCGTCTCTTCTTTGTGGTCCGCCCTCCTCGTCGTATCTTCTTCCAGGTCCGATTACCTCCTTCGCCGCTTCTTTGTTAATTCCTTGTGGTCTCTTCCCTTTGTACTGATCTCTGGTGAGTTCTTCCGCCACTATTCTTATTCATCGGTGCACTTCTTCTCGATCTTGGTTGCTGATTTCGATACATATCTCTGTGTATTATTCACACTTCAGTTGCTCGCCGATTTTGCCCCCCTGCACCTTCGATTCCATCCAAAAAGCCTCAGACAATTGCCTTTCCTCATTCCCTCGTTTCTCAGTCTTTAGGTGGGCAATCCCGACCGGTAGTGATTTTTCCCAAGAGCAGGTATGTCTTCAATTTTTCTTTTGAAAACCACAAAATTTTGGGTTTAAGTTTTTGGATTGGAGGATTTGAATGGATCAAAATTTTAAATTTAGGGTTAATTTGTTTTGGGTTATGAACAATAAAAATTCTGGAAATTAGGTTTGGAATTTTGATTTGGGTATTTGGTTTTTGGATTTGGGTTTCAGGGTTTAGGGCTTAGAAATCAGATTTGTTTGGGTTTTTTTTTGCAATTGATTTGTTTGAAAGCCGTTGATTTAGTTATTCACTCTGTATTTAGGTTGATGATTGCTTAGTTTATAGGTTTTGGGTTCACTGATTGATGACCTTGCTCACCTCTAATCTTTCTCTATCTTAGACTCAATCGGGTATACATCAGGAAGCATGATTGGGGCTTGATACTGATGATTTACGCCACCAATATACTGATGAAGCCGACCATAAGTGAACATCTTCCGTTTTTCTATTAACCGTATTTCCGAGATTCGATTTCGTCCATGTTTTCATCTTCTGTTCCCCTTATTTTTGTTTTGTTCAGTCTTTCCATTCGCTTCATATCTCTTAACGAGGTCAAGGAACCAACATTCTCATTTCTACTTTTTAGATATCGAGTGATCATGATGACTCGGTTGTGCAAATTTAATGTAAGTTGTCCTCTACTTTTTGCAGTTGGGGTGTATTGATTTGTGTTTAAGGTTTGACAATTACAAACTGGTGAAATTTAGGATCTAAAGATCAAATTTTATTACGCACTCAAGGTGCTCGATGAAATGACTAAGATTTGCTTGTACCTTATTTTGGGGTCGATGAAATGACTAAGGTTTGCTTGTAGCTTAGTTTGGGTTTTGTCTAACCGACAATTGATTTCCAAAGCAAGATTTGCTTCTTTGACATGTATAATCTAATGAAAAACATGTTTTTGATGCCTCAAAGTATTATCAAACAAATTTTTTTGGACAATATCCATTAGAATTGTAGTGACAATTCATGCTTTGAGGGCACCCTTTATGGGTTATTTTGATGTCTACTTGAATAATTGGAAGTGAGAATTAGGATTTATTTACTCATGTTTATTAGTATTTTGTAAGGGGCCCTTGAATGGGTGCTTCCGTTAGATCATAACAAGGTAAATATGGCTTGCATTAATTAGGCAAACCTCTTGAGTATTATTTTAGTTTAAAGTCCCCGGTTTCTTACAAGTTTGACCTCAGTGGCAGCATATGTTAGCAGGTTTGAAAATCTCTTTAGCAATGCATTCAAGAATGGTGATCTTGTTCATTTTAAGGATGACAGATGCTATATGAAGCAGTTCAGCCCTTTTCCAAAGAGGTATCTTTGCCTACACTTTCTGTGCCATCTCCCTCTTCATGAGTGTATACTGTTGCAATTTGACATTGAGAATCATCATATAAAACCCCAAATACAGAACTATAATCCATCAAAGTTCATTTAGGTGAAAGAGGTATTGAGAGAGATTAAGAATTCAGTGGGATATTTGGTTAAGGTTATCTACGCCTTAAATTGCATCTCTCACTACTACTCCTAAAAACTTACTGTTCTTACATCATGGCCGTTCTTTTTGGGTGGGTGATTCTCATCAAGGGCTATAAACTTACATGTATGTATAATGTCTTATTTAGCACTCAGAGTTTCCATTTAAATTTTTTTTTTTTTTTGTTTTACTTTTTTTTTTTTGTCTTTTCTGAACATGGTATGATGTTCCTATTTTCCCTTAAGGAGGGAACAAGTGAAAGGAGTATATATATACTCATACACATATAGTACAAATAGCAGAAAGTGTAAGAGAAAACCACACAACATACGATTCCACTTAGACGAAATTCTTGAGAACAAGAAATCAGTGCACATTGTATTCTTTGATTTGTATGTACCTATTGTCCAAATTTTTTTTTAGGCCATATTGATGAGCTTATGTCCCCAATTGAGCAATGAGCCATGAACTCAGTGTGTGAGTGTTCTCTAATTTGCCTTGCTTCTCCGATTCATTTATGTGATATCAGCAGAAATTCCCAAAATATTGAGAGCATGTTACTTACTGCAGTTTCTGGGAAGTTCGTGGGCTAAGCTTTTGCTGATAACCCACTTTTCTAGAAACTAGCTTAAATTTAGAGCATTTTGAGCTTTGAATGGGTGCATTTGGCCAAGTATTGAAGGAGATATGATGATTTAAGCTTGCAACAACAAATCTGAAAAACTGCATATGTCCCATTACTGTTTCGATCACCAGTTGCAAATAAATGATTAGAATGGATTGATTCTTTTTGCATTATCCTCTTAACTGGTTGTAGTTGGTGGCCTATGAAGGACTTGGGCAGATTCTTTGTCATTAGAGAGCTATCTTAAATCTTAATTAGAATGGGACTTATCGCTTTTGGGAAAATATTGATCGCAGGTTACTTGCTGCAATTTCTGGGAAGTTTGTGGGCTTAACTATTGCTAATAGCTTAGATTTCTAGAAACTAACTTCAATTTAGAGCATTTTTAGCTTTGAATGGTTGCATTTGGCCAAGTACTGGAGAAGATATGATGATTTAAGCTTGCAACAACAAATCTGAAAAACTGCATATGTCACATTACTGTTTCGATCACTATTTGTTTCTCCATCAAGTTCTGGATATTGAATATCTGAAGGTCTTTGGCCTTTCACTGATTCATCATCTCTATTAATACACAGCTATAAATCATGGTATGCTGTGAAATCATATTACATATATTATTGTAGGGTTTAAATCTTGATATTGCAAATGTGAAATCATTTAGCCTCCTGAATGGGAACTGATTCACTGAACGTGAAATCATATTACACATATTACTCTAGGGAAAAGTAATAAAATTAGTTCTTTTTCTTTTTTTAAATATGGGAACTATTGCTGATGGGAAAACTAATTAACATTGATGTTATAGTGACAAAGATTATGATCCTAGAAAGGAACTTCATATCACCATCAAATATGATTGAGGCTTAACTCTACTCTTTCCACTCTAAATGTCCTATTCTTCATTTTTGCTACTGTTTGTCTTCTTTTGCAGCTGGGGCACACTTTCTTTAGGGGGCTGCTATTTTCAGTCATGTTTCTTGGCCATTTGGTGACAATGCTAGCTGAATTTTGAGCTACTACATTTGTTTCTTTTCGATGTATGTCACTCTATCCTTTACCTTGGGAATCTTCTTTTGTAGCTCTCTTTTATTTTCTTTATTTTATGTCGTATCTGTCTTCTGTAATTTTTATTTTTGAAATCTTCTTTGTCACTTTACACTTTGTTCTACCTGATTTTAAGAGTTTGGTTTGTTGGGTTTTCAGCTTTATCCTGCCTTGAGAATTTGATGTTTAATCTATCTGATTTAGCTAGATTTTTTGTTATTGGGATTGCAGCCTCCATCAACCACCTTTGGCGTGATGCATTTTAGTGATTTCTATTCTTTTCTTCAAGAAGTCAATATCAGAATTTAAGGGTTTCTTGTTGTTTAGTCTTTAATGTCTGCTTCGCTGCAATGATTCCTGAATACTAAGCACTCTTTTTGTACATCTTCTATTTAATTAGATTTAATTTGACTCCAATTATGTCTTATTTGATTGGATTTAATTTGACTCCAATTATGTATTTGAGGCTTTTTGCTAATTTATATCCATTCCATGTTGGTGTTGATGTGTATGTGTTCTATTTTTAGATGATCATCTCTTTTCTGTTGTTTGTTTGAGATGTTTGGCATGATTGTTGTTGAAGTGTGATTGCACATGGCTTGATCTAATTTGTTTCCCTTCAGTTATCTCTTTCTACTATGGTTATATTGCTTTTTTCTTCTTTACAGTGATTTCTCTTGTAAAATATCTTTCAGCTTAAGAATTTAATGGAAATGATTGTAAAAAAATGTTGTATTGATCCAGCAATAACTACAATGCCTAAAGAGCACTATCACACTCCTCTCTAATATTCGTATGGTAGCAATAACTCATAAAAAATTGTGGTTTATTTTTATTATAATTAGAAGACATATCTTTGTTTTGTGGTGCATTACAATCTTGGGAGAGCAAATTATCCGTTGCCAATTGTTATAACAATTTCAATGTTTTAATAGCAACGACACTACTACTACTTTACATATTGATGGAATAAATATTTAGATTCATTATGATGGAATAAATATTTAGATTCATTATGACTCCACTTGTAAACTCTCTCGTAGCTGCAATCTCGGCTCCTATATGATATATTTTTATGCATATTATATGGATACTTTTATAAAAGATAGTATTTAATTATGTCCAGTCATGCTAATTTGATTTTGAATTGATTGCTTTTTAATCTTACCTTTGTGATTATCATATTAATAGTTGCTACTTATAGTTTAAGAATAAGGGTAGGCATGAGAGATTCAAGAAGAATAGGCATGAGAGATTCAATAAGATCTATAATGTTGATGCCATTAAATTTTAGAAATGAATGTTCATAAGTACTTTATTGTGTTGGATTGCAGTGATGCTTTGACGGCTAATAACACCAATACACCATGTATAAAGAGCAGAATACCTCAACTTGCAAAGAAAGCAATTGAATTAGCAAAGAGTTTGATGGTGGGATATAGTTGGGCCGAATCCTGTGATGACAAGCATGAGCGGTTAATAGGAAACCAAGAACGGAAGCACCAGAAATGATGGTAGCTAAGATGCTACTTGAAGATCCTTATTGTGTGGGGATAAGTGTCCTTTATAGAGGATAGGCAGATGGTACCGTACCCCACGCTAAGAGATCCAGCTCTTGGACATGCTAGCTGTTGATGTTGTAACTAGAGTTGAAAAAAAAATGCACTGTCTAAGACTGAAGAGCCTTAGATTTTGTTACTTGCTTCAGACAGCAACTGAATTTCTACCGCACATGTCGCGCGCGAAGCGCGCACAACCTACCTAGTATATATATATATATATATATATATATATATATATTATATATATATATATATATATATATATATATATATATATATATATATATATATATATATATATATATATATATATATATATATATATATATATATATATATTATATATATATATATATATATATATATATATATATATATAACATATATAAATATATAGGCAAATTGTTGTTGACGTCGTCAAAGCATAGCAAAATTAAATGCTAGCTAGGTACGTAGCTTTAATTTCCAAAGCCGAAGCTTACAAGGCACGCATAGGAGGAAGGGGATCAGAATGAAATCCCGGGAAATCCGGATCAACTTGGGGCGCAAGGGAGAGACCGTGGGGAGCAAGGAAATAAGCAACCGTGGGGCGCAAGGGAATCAACCGGGGAAGGCCGGGCAACACCAAGCGACGACGGCAAGTTTAGTCCAACGACATCGGGGAAGAGGGAGACCGGAAGACAGACCGGAGGGGCTGCACTCAACGACCCAACAACCCCAAATTAGGAAACGATGAAGGCAGCCATGCCACCGACCGAAGACCACCACCCCACCCGAAACCGGAAAAACCAAGGCGCCACCGGCAATAGAGGCCGGAGGAAGGACTGAAAGCGGAGGAAAAAACACCTCAAACAGACCCACCCCAAACCGAGAGTCCCCAAAAGAAAGAGGCATCGGCAACAGGGCCGGGCACTAGACCGGAACCCCAACCCAATTGCAAGGATGTAGGAACGATTCGACCTCGCGGGAACTGACCCCAGGAGGAAGGATGAGGAAGGAACCCAGATCGAGGGGCAAACCGAGATAGGCCAAGAATTAGATAGCCAGGAGTACACAAACTCTCGCCAAAACAGAGGCGATCGGAGCTAGGTTGACTCGGCCGGAGCCGGGATGAGACGGCCGTAGAACATCCAGTTAGACTATGGGATGAGCCATGGAGAGATTAGGCTTGGAGAGGGTTCGAAAGAAAATTTTGGGCTCCTCCCTCTCTCTAGAAATCTAGAGAGAGGTCAGAGGTTTTTCTCCCGAGATTCAATTTAGCTTATATGTCATATTCACTATCATTTATTTTTTCAATCAATCCCCTTTTTCTTTTCTTTTTTCCTTTTTACAATTAATTTTTGTATTTGAAATAATCAGGGTATTTAATACAGTATATATATACTACTTAACTTATAGTAGTATATATTTGTAAATCTTTATATACTATCAGAGTGTCTATTTTGAATGATCATATATTCTCATATGAGTTTCTTCTTATAAGTAAAATAAAAAATATTAAACTAATATTTTATTTAATTGTATAATACTAATTTTATTTATTTTTATTTTATTTATTTTAATATTTTATTTTATGAGTTTCTTCTTATAAATAGATTGTGCACGAGATATAAATAAAATAACATCATCTATTGATTTCGGGAGGACCGTCGAACATACAATAAAACGGAAATACAAGAAAGAAAGAAAAAAGGTGCAATCCTCACGTTACATGTGCACTGATATGAACGAAACTAAGCAGGACTAAAACTGAAACGGTGAGAACGCTGACGAAAAACGAAGCCAACACTATTGATGTCTTTTGTAAGTATGGCTATGGAATAATTTAATTTATATTTTTAGCAATTAACTTATATATATCATGACTTATAATACTTTATATAAAGGAAATTTTTTCCTAAAATCAACCACAAGTCGTGGGACGAGTATATCTATCTATGGACTTAAGGTTTATTTGAATGTCCATTCATTATGACATCAAGGACAGGGTGGGCAACTCAAAACACTCCATTATATACAAAAGAAAAAAAAAAACAGAAGACAAAGTGAAATCAAGCGCTTCAAATGACAAGGAAAAATAATAATGAGAAAGAACTATCTGCCACCAAGGCCAGCTACTGATTCATAGTCTCCGCAACGACCCACCTTCCAGCTTAAGGAAACAGCTCTGGCAAGCTCCAAATGTGTGCACCTCAATGACCACCTTTGTTCAACCAAAACAGCTCTGATCCTTGCAACACCGATAAGCTAGAGCAAGCCCTCTTTGCTTTCCAGGTAAATTAGATGGAAGATATCCTCTGAGAATCACCTCAACCTACTCATTTAAAATAGTCAGCATTATGCAGAGCAATGAGGTGCTCAGCTTCAGGACTCTTCTGTGCATCCTCCGTTTCATTCCAACTTCTCGGCCCTGAATGGAGTTGCATTATCACTTCAGCAATCAGCTAGAAAGCAAGTTGGTTGTGTGTGTCCAAAAGCAAAACAGAAAACAGAGAGGAAAAAAAAAATTACAATATGATGGAGCAGAATAAGCTTACTCGATGAATTGGCTTGTTCCTGATCTCTAGTTGCATGCAGTATGATAGAGCCTGACAATACAGTAATAAATCCACATATTTCGGATGCTATACTACTGGCATCCTGCCCTGACCAATCCTGAGAAAAAAAAAATGCAAAAGGCGCAACATGAGCTCCCATATCTAATGAAAAGGGCCTGATGGCCCCCTAGGGATGCACCTTAAATTCAGCAAAGGCAAGTACCTTGAACATTATTGCATTTGCAGCAATGGTGAGGCTTGTGAACATCACATAATATATCGGAGACACAATAGCTGCGTTAAATGTATCCAAAGCCTGCAAGAATGATACACCAACAGAACTTCTCATGGTTATGAGATAACTAATATCTGACTGAATGTCAGAGCCAACAGGAAGTAAAAGCAAAAGATCATATCAACCTTGTTCAGGTAATTCAATTGTGTGACAACACAGATTGCTGCTACGGTTAGAAAAAACCAAGTCTGTGCATATACAAACTGATTTGTCCCCTCTAGTGTAAGCTTTATAGCAATCCCAATAGCCTTTATGCTCACAACCTGCACGGTACCAAGTAAACTACTGAGTATAATGAAGAATTGGCACAATGCCCATTATAAGAGGCACTTTGCGAAAAAACCAATTTTTCTCAAAGTTTGCAAAAATAACCCTTCCTGAAGAGGAGAGGCCCATTTTAACCTTTCAAAACTTAGCTTCTCATTTAATTCATTAGGTGATACATTTACAACTCATGTAATATTAAAATGAGTCCCATTGTTTATAAAAATTCTGTTACTCTTATGACATGATAAATAAATAAATACATAAATAAATAAGAGAAGCAAGAGACTTTTATAAACAGCAAAACAAATTTTTATGCTACATGACATGTAAATGTATCACCCATCGAGCAAAAATAAAAGTCATGTTTTGAAAGGGTAAAGTCAACCTCGTCTCTTCAACAAGAGTTATATTTGCTTTTTTTTTTTGGAAAAATGGGTTATTTTTCACAAAGTGAGATTTAAAATGGGTTAATATTGCAAATCACCCACATTATAATGGCATAACAAACTTCAGAGAATCAAATCAACAAACATACTGTTAATGAACCTATCAAAGAACAAATTCCCAAGTACACGAGCACATTTGAGTGTCCATAGCGTGGCTGAAAGTGCAAAATTAAAGTTGCTACTATGGATATTGAAGCCACCACGTAAACTAAAAATGCTGTTGAACATAGAAAAGAAAGAGTAAAATATGTGAGTACAAGGGAGTATGGTGCAATTATATCTTGAGTTTTGAGCATAAGATTTAGCTGAAAGTACCTAGTTCAGTTGCAAGTTCCCAAACTTCTAGGACAGAACTTGGCGATTCTTCTTGAGGTGCATGTAGAACAATCACAACGGAACCAACAATGCAGCACACACAACCCATGACACCTAATAGTGACATGCTTTCTTTAAGCATAAAATGTGCCAAAACAGCACTGAGAAATGTCATGTGTCAGCTGTGAGTTAAACCTTGAGGTCAACACAAAAGAGAGCTCATGAAATCCATGTTACCTGATTATTATGCTAAGTGCACCAAGTGGTGTCACAAGAACTGCTGGAGCATAGACATATGCCACAAAATTAGCAACCTCTCCAATAATCACTGTACAGTGAAAATATAGACAACCAAGAGTAAGAATCTCCCAGAAACAACAATAAAATAATACTGATTATATAAAGAAATCCATCAGAAAAGGAGAATAAGTTGGAGGATTATTCTTCGAAAGTGCACTAATTAACTTCAGGTTCAGAGTTGCATTTAAAAGTGTCACATCTCAAAAAATGGATAGGGCTTGGAATTGAAAAGAAGAAGAAAAGAGATACAAAATCATTATTAAGGATAGATAAACAGCATTTCTGAAATTTCATACTTGTTACCATCCCTGCCCACCACAGTGGCTCTAGCAAGTATGTGTAACCTCCGTATCCTGCATCAACCAGACCAAAAGGACTGAGCACCAATCCAATGAACATTCTCCAATAATAGTACAAAATGGTAAGACAAAGTCACATGAGAATCAAAAAGCTATTACTTTAATGTTGAGAAGTGAAAATGCACAGCAAGCTAGGTTTTAAGTGTGATTTATAAAGAAAATAAATTTGGTATAAAAAAACAGTTAAAACATAATTAATAATTGCCTCTGGCCGTTCTTGCACTATGTCTTTGGTTCCCCATATTGCATACCACTTCTGATATGCTGCCCGTACATTAGTCTAAAAGCAACCAACTCATATGTGCTAAAATCTAGTTTTAGTTTTATATAGTCTTTTATTGCATATTAGGAGAATTTTGTTCCTTTGTTGGAAGCTTTAATGTCATAAGATTAGGGAAGTTCTAGATCAGGTTAGTGATGAGAAGAACCTAGAATAACAACAACAACAATAATAACAAAAAAGTGAATAATAGGCTCAGAAAATAAAGTCTCAGCTCTTAATTAGGCATCCTGTTATTTTCTTATGTAAAAGGCTTTTTTGCCTTAGAATTGATGGGAAATTAGTTGCTCTGCAGAAGGCTTAGTGAAAACTGTGGCAAAGGGTGTGTGGCTCCTTTGCCCTATCACTAAGATTATGGCTGATAAACCTCCTTATGCTATAAAAGGAAAAGGATAATGGATGGCACTCGAGTTGCAAGAACTCGGAACTTCATGTGCACATCCCCGCCAAAAGTGAATAAAAGAAATGAAGAGAAAAATTTGTAAGGGCTACAACATAAATAAGCAAAGCTGATAACATAGATCCTTAATTAAACTTGTTACTTGCAGTACAGTGATGATATCGGTTTTTTAAGGCAAGATACCAAGCCTATACAACTACTCAAGTACAGTATTAACTTAAGGTCGAACAGTGATGATATTGATTTTTTACGGTCCTAACCTAATGATTTGTTGCTTTAGGGCTATTATTTCTTCAAACACAAAACTGAAAATCACGATCACAAGAAAAAATGAAATATGACACCTCAGAAGCCACTTTTAGCAGTTTCATACGACCCAATCATCTTAGAATTCTGTAATTTATCAATAGAAGCAGTTCTGACGAATATGTAACACAAGCAGCAATGGAGCAAAAGCCACTTTCCAAAGTACCGTTGGTTATAAGTTCAAACACTAAAATGAGGCATCAAATAAACATCCCCAAAACAAAAGATAGGTTTAAGATCAAGCCTTGCGAAGAATCTCAAGGGGCCAATCAAATAATCCTCTGGAAATCTGGATGGGCAAAAGGAACTCCATATTTGATAAACTAAGGCCAATTAGGAATCCTGATATATAACAACCTCACAAAGGTGAATTCTCTAAAAATTATTTGAAGTTGAGCAAGTAATTAGCACAAACCGGCCAACTGGTGATTATGAATCATATTGCATAATTTTGGAATAGAAAAGAAGGGGGGAATGCAGAATGAATAATACCTGCAGGAGTGCCAGAGGCAGCAGCACGGAGGAGACCTTTTCTCTTCAAGATGAAGCTAGTTCCAATGAAGGTGCTGGACGAAACCGCAAGTATCAAGCCTATGGTATTCTCCGACACCATCTCCCAAATCACTTTGCTTGGTCGGACAATCCGATCAAGTCAGCAAAGGCCAGAGTTGGCACGGTCCTCTCAGTGTCGACGAAAGACGCAAATTGAAAACATAAACAGGATCTCCGCCTTATAATCAATTGAATCACAAATTAAACGCATGAATTCAATCTAACTCGAGATTATATTCTGAGAGAGAGAAAGGGAGGGAGTCATCGAGAAGTCGGACGGAAGAAGATTAATGGGGAGCATTGATTAGATGGAGTGGCAGCGATACAGTGGTGCGAAATCAAAAGTGGGTGGATGGGGCAATGGCTATTGGCTAGATAGATGGATCGCTGATTTTGGGGACGGAATCCAGGCTGGAAGAGTGGACTCTTCAATCAAGAGGTAAGATCTAAAAAACTTAATGAGGGACGAGGTGAGGTGTTTATGGGGAAAACGACGGAATCGTTTGCCGTTTGGTTGGTCTCTCGAAATCAATCAATCAATCTCTCTCTCTCTCTCTCTCTGAGATCATCTACAAATAATACGGAGTAGTACAGTACTGTATTAGATGGAGTATTCTGGATTTGGGCCTCTTTCTAAATTCTTAGGGTAGACTTTACAAATGTAACCCGGTAATCTTACCCTCTTCTTAAGTTATGGGCCACTTAGTTACAGACCGTCGAAGCAAATACTACAGTAACGAATAGCGGCCTTCAAGCATCAACGTACTGCAAGTGGTTGTAGCTGAAATTCTCTGAGATCATCAACGTACTGCAAGCCTTCAAACATGCTATAGGAATTCGAAGTCAAGACCAAATCATTTAAATTCTTACCCCATACCAACTAACCAACCAAGTTAAGCAAATTACTTAATTTTTTATTCAAATTAACTTGTTTTAACCCTTAAATTATCAAAAAATTACATATTTTTAATTTTTTTTTACGATTTCCTTCGATCCAAGAGCTCGAGCCACCTCATGCCCCCTCTCTCATCCCCTGGCTGAAATGACATAAAATCACACTAGACTGGACTAGGAGAACGACATGGAGTACTACATAGATAGATGGCTCGTCAAGGGTTAACCTTAGAGACTTTGGGTTGGGAGCAGACGCATCCAAGAAAAAGAGTTTGAATTTTGATAAATAAAAAATGGGTGTAGAAAGTGCCAAAGTGCTAATGTGCTATGGATTAGTGAACCTACCATGCTTTTTATATTTAGTCTAGGGTATCATTCTCATCTCATCTCATCTCATATATTATGTCAACTTACTTTTGGGTATTATATATATTGTGCGTTTTTTCTAATGATTTTAATTGGAATATTTTGTCCACTTCGATAGCACGCCGCCCTAATTTATATTTACACCATCTACTCCTTACCTTAGTCTAGACTATTAACCAAAAGGACCTAAATGACTCGCGATCGATTGTTTCCCGAACTATATATATAAAGATAAGATGTAACTAAAATTGGGAAACAACCCTTCAATTCAAGATCTCGAGTTATCAAACAAAGTTAACTGTTTTAGGGATTTTTTATTGCCAAATAAAGGCTTAGCAACGTACATATCATCGTCAATCAATACTTCAATAGTGCTGCTGTTGCTAGTGCCCGCGATAACGGGATACATCCGGCATATCTATCTATCTTATTAATGGCGGTTCATGTCAACACACATACAAGAACCACAGCAACACCAGATGAAGATCAGACACACAAGCGCACATCAACTTCAAAAACAGATCCACAATTAATTAAGAAACCGACACCGAATGCACGCACACATACTAGATGGAAATCAATTCAAGAGAGTTGGCCACAGTCAGCGATCATAACAGGCCTGGAGGTACTCCCGCTGTCAGATCCCACTTTCTCAATGGCCTGGACCACATTCATCCCCTCCACGACGTGGCCGAACACGCAGTGCTTCCCGTCGAGCCACTCCGTCTTGTCAGTGCAGATGAAGAACTGAGATCCGTTGGTGTTGCGACCTGAATTGGCCATGGAGAGGATGCCGGGGCCAGTGTGCTTCTTGATGAAGTTCTCGTCGTCGAACTTGGAGCCGTAGATGGATTCGCCTCCGGTGCCGTTGCCTCTGGTGAAGTCGCCGCCCTGGCACATGAATCCGGGGATCACACGGTGGAACACGGATCCTTTGAAGTGGAGGGGCTTTCCGGAGCGACCGACGCCCTTCTCGCCGGTACAGAGAGCGCGGAAGTTCTCGGCGGTGCGGGGGACGACGTCGGCGTAAAGTTCCATGACAATACGGCCGGCTGGCTGGCCGCCGACGGTCATGTCGAAGTAAACCCTAGGGTTGGCCATTAGATTGGATCTGGGGAAAGGAAGGGATATGTTAAGGGTTCGATGAATTGATAGATAGGGAATTAGGGATGGCCTGCGGAGAACGACTGCAGAGTCTAGAGAGTATAAATAGACCCTCTGCCCTCCGGGTTAACAATATCTTCAGATGAGTAACCTCGACCGTTGATGGATTAAAAGATTTCAACTATAGTTACGGATCTAACTATGGTCAGTGGAATATGCTTTTGGATTTTTATTTTATTTTTATAAGCTATACAAACATTTCCTTAGTAGGTAACAATTCAGATGATAAAACTCTACATCCGAAATCATCCTGACGAATGAGATCTAGAAGACATGTGTCATTGTATAAATTCGGTCCCTTTATAGAGTAGCAAAGGTGTGCAGCCCTATCCGTTATTCGGTTACCAGTACGGGGTATGTGGGAGACCCCCACAGATCTGACACCTAGGAGAATGGCTTGAACATCTGATAATACGAGTTCAATTTCCCAGGGACAGTTAGTATAGGTACGTAGAAAATCTGTAATAATATTAGAATCTCCTTCTATGATCCGCTCTTGGATCTGTAGTTCCCTTGTTTAATGAGCATGTCAATTAAAATAACATCACGGTAACAAATCTATTTTAATAATTCTAATTTTTAACCTTGTCTTGATTTGAAATCACTTTTAGTTATGTACTACATGTATTAAGATGGTCAATATAATATATGTTGTAAATAAATAATACTCCGATCCGTAGTGTAGTAGTGTAGTGTAGTGTAGTGGGGGTGCGGCGTAAGTAGCACTTTCAGCGGGTTGGCCTTTGAATAAGTGAGTGCGAGTAGGCGAGTGTAGGTCGACAGAGGCCAGCCGCGGGGCAAGCAAGCCTCGTGAGTCGTGGCTCGGGCAACACAAAACAATTTATACAAATGTACAATTTATTGGATGGGGTCCAGACTCCACACAGCAACGATTTGTGGCTGACCTATATATAGGCTTAATAAAGCATCATTTATATTCTATGCTAAATGCTAATGCATGTTAATTGTTAAAAGGAGGAATCCAACACAAACTAGTGCCTCAAAAAGTACAAATCATATTCAATTACGATGCCTTGGTCAAAGGACCACCGTATATTAATATTGACCATTGAGGAGCTTCCGATTATTAAAACATAGTATCAATCCACTTAGGAAATGGACGACCCTTGTTGGGCCAAAGCCCAATTAGGACATGGATCGGTTCATTCACAAACTTTGACAGGTTGAACAACATCGGTAGCCAGCAACACATCATTTATTTATGAAGATGAAACAACAAACTTCACAAAGAGGAATAAATAAGCTACCAACGAAGAAACGGGTGCTGAACGGAAACTCAAATGGTAACAAGTAACCTGGGTTTCGTCTATTGCCAAGACGAAATTTATACAATTAAGCTCGGATCCTTTTCATTTTTCACAAAATAATTATGGATTATGGATTGACCTGAGAGACGATAAAAAATACCAAACTACCGAAGTCTCGAAAATTTTATTAATCTAATTGAATGCAATGGGAAACAATATTTTGGATTTGTTATAGGTTTTTTTTATATTGAGTTCGGTGAGTTTCAACATTTTTTTTTTGGTTTTCAGCGTGAGGACTAGTTCGGCAAAGTTTTTTGAGTCTTGAGTGTAACCTCGGTAAGGTTCGGCAAGCAAACACTATAAACTCGGCAAATTTGTACGAGTTCATTGCATAGCCTTGGCTAATTTCTACGAGTATGTTGCATAACCTCGAGCAATTTCTACGAGCCTTCAAATTTCCCAATTTCAAAAGTTAAGAGGCACACAACTACCTATGCACAGCTGGACTAGGTTGACCGAGACTATTGTATAGCAAATTTCACAACTTTGCTTAATTTACATTTGAACTCCAAGTTTCATGTTTATTATATTTTGAGTAAATAATACAACGTTTGTATTGTATTATGTTTTATTCAATGTTGATATTTGGTATTACTTTTTATCAAACAAATCTATTATTAAGATATCCATCTATGGAGTAAGTTGTTGATAAATTAAATTACAAGCAATATTTTTAATGAAAACGATCGATTGATCACACACGTAGATATGATTAATCTACCAAACTTAATTAATACATAAATGAACACGTACGATTATTTGATAGAGCAGTGCAAAAAATAAAACTAATCACACAAGTCTGGACCGAGCCTGTTTGGAACAGATCTCGATCGACCTATATATATATATATATATAGTACATTCCTCAATCTTGTTCGATGGACTGAAAGCAATTTATAGGATAAAAAAGCAATGAGTAATGGAGTCTAGATGATGATGATGATGTCGTCGTCTTCTTCTTCTTAATTTAAGGATGAGGAGGAACAAAAGGGAACTGGGGGTGCTTAAAGAACTTTGGAGGGATCTTAGGAATGCTGATAGGAGGGCACGGCTTCTTGTAGATAGGTGGGAACTGTGGAAGGGGTGGCAGCGGCTTCTTGTAGATCGGAGGGAACTGTGGAAGAGGCGGCAACGGCTTCTTGTAGATCGGAGGGAACTGTGGAAGAGGTGGCAACGGCTTCTTGTAGATCGGAGGGAACTGTGGAAGAGGTGGCAGTGGTTTCTTGTAGATTGGAGGGAACTGTGGGAGAGGTGGGAGCGGCTTCTTGTAGATCGGAGGGAACTGTGGAAGAGGTGGGAGAGGCTTCTTGTAGATCGGAGGGAACTGTGGAATAGGCGGGAGAGGCTTCTTGTAAATCGGAGGCAACTGTGGAAGAGGTGGACATGGCTTCTTGTACGTTGGTGGCTTGTATTCCGGGGTTGGGGGCTTGTACACAGGTGTTGGTGGCTTGTAGACCGGGGTCGGGGGCTTGTACACAGGTGTTGGTGGCTTGTAGACCGGGGTTGGGGGCTTGTATACAGGTGTTGGTGGCTTGTACACCGGGGTTGGGGGCTTGTATACTGGCACTGGTGGCGGACAAGGCTTTTTGTATACTGGTGTTGGGGGCTTGTACACCGGGGTTGGGGGCTTGTATACAGGTGTTGGTGGCTTGTAAACTGGGGTTGGGGGCTTGTATACAGGTGTTGGTGGCTTATAAACTGGGGTTGGGGGCTTGTATACAGGCACTGGTGGCGGACAAGGCTTTTTGTACACTGGTGTAGGTGGCTTGTACACCGGGGTTGGTGGTTTGTACACTGGGACCGGTGGGTTGTATACTGGCACTGGTGGCGGAAGAGGCTTGACATAGACGGGAGTAGGAGGAGGGAGGGGGGACTTGTAGATAGGAGGAGGGCAAGGTTTCTTCCAAGGGAAGGAGGGCTTGTGAAACCAAGGGTGATCAGGCCACTTGGGGAAAGGCTTGTTGAACCAATTAGGGTGTTTGGGAAGGGGTGGATACTTGTAGTAGGGCCAAAGGAAGGCGGAAGTGCAAGTCTCCGATGAGAACTTGAGCTTCTTGGATGGGCTGAAAGTCACCTTATTACCGGCGTTGCTAGTAGTGGTAGTGGTAGTGGTAGTGAGAAGGGAGAGCTTGGAGGATTGAATGCCGTTGTGAGCAGAGCATGGGATTCCGGAAGCACCATGGAGCTGAGCGAAGCACTCCTCCTTGAGGTTGCCATCTTCGGAGAGGATTTCAGAGGGAAGGGAGACGGAGAACTTGCCTTGTTTGTCAACCTCTCCATACCCTCTTCTTTTAACATCTCCAATATTCCCAAGCTTGCAGTCAATGGTCACTCCAAGTCCTGCATGCATGCGCCCAAATTATTAATTAATGCTGGTTGAATTGGCTATATATATATACACATACATACATATATATATTGATCGATCGATCGATCAGAGTAGCCGAGTAGGAGGAATTGAATATATATATATATACGTACCGGAAAAGGCATGGGTGGGATTGATCTTCTTGGAGAGACAATCAGCACATTCTGCAGCACCAATAACTTGAACAGTAGAGGAAGAGGAGGACTTAGAAGAGGCAGCATGGCATTGGCAGGGCACTCCACATACAATTAACAACCCCAAAACCAAACCTAAAAACAACCTCATCATATATCTAAATGTGGCCAGCTACAACAACAATAACATTGGGTTTAGTTGTTTACTTATGATATGATATGATATATCCTCTAGGATCTAGCTAACAGATGGATAGAAGAAGAAGCATATATGTATGGATCTATCAGATAGATAGATAGGATGGGAGAGAAGAGGGGAAAGTCGAGCACTTAAATAGCTCCAACGGACCCGGGTGGGGATATGGTGTGTATAATTCACATTACGTACACACTTATATATATTTAATCCCGGTGATAAAAGTAGTTAAGCCTTTACCGACACAGCAGTTAAGGGGCTCACATGTTTTGGGGTCCCCTTTGAATTTAATTCTTAAAAAAAAAAAAAATTGAGTTTTGTAGTTAGGAATTTATCTACTATCTACTATCAACTATCTACTACTACTCGATCGATCGGTGGATGGATGGATGGATGGGATCATATATATGTGATCAAATTTATTAAATTGGGGCAGAGGGCGGAGGCGTACGTCGGTGTGCCTAGCAAGACAACAAGCTTAATTAATTAATTCGATGGTATATACTACTACGGTTAATATATTTAATTTAGAGCTAAACTATCTAGCTAGAGGCCTTGAAACTGTAAATATATATTTAATACTCCATCCGTTCGGCAAAACTTGTCATTTTAACTTTCCACACAACTTTTAATAAAACTAATAATTACACTCATTTTTTACTAATTTACCCTCATTTATTACTCTACTTTTTACTTTATCAAAAACTACAACTCACAACACGTCAATCAAATCAATGACATTTTAGTAAAATAGAAGCAAAAATATCTAAAATGACAAGTTTTTGCGAACAAAAATAAAACTATAAAACGACAAGTTTTGCCGAACGGAGGGAGTAATATAACTTTGGCATTTGATTTACGTAAGTAACATATATGTACGTGGAGGTGGAGGTGGAGATAATAACGTAACGTACATTAACAGGGGCGGTGGATAATGACGTCGACCACGTACTCCCGGCGCGGCGCGGCGCGGCCACTGTCTACCCTCCAAAATCCAAACCTACTTAATCTGCTACGCATTAATGCACCTTCAATCCAATTCCCTTTTTACTTTTGCAACCAGTATACTACTCCTATCATATATCATGTGAATACGTACATATATAATATTTTCTTACTAATTTATGATGGCTTAACTGCTTGCTTAATACGTAGTATATTATTACTCCGTATACTAGCATCTTAATTAGTACGTACTGCTGTCGTGCATTTAACTGACCTACATATATAATGGACCTACCTAGTCAGATCCAACACATATATATATATATATATATCACTGTGCGCCTTAGTGCCGTCACCTGATATAAGAATATATTTAGTCGCTGAGACACTCAAGTACGTGACGAACGTTCATTGCCTATCGGTTCAACGCATCGAATTCATCCCGAGAGTATTCGGGCGACAAATGTCAATACCTCCATCGCCTGAACCTATTCAAGCGGCCGACCAGAAACATGTTCGTTGCCTGAAATCTTATCAGAGTTGCAAGTGTCTTTCAAGCCTAACCCATATATTAGCATTCAAGCGACCATGGATTAATTTTAGGCAACAAATAACTGTCGTCGCTTGAACATGAATGCACCAACTTTCTTCGCATCTTCAGATCGATTTCTGGTGACTACTAAGTCCCTCGCCCCCAACGTAATTTGTGATTTTCAAAAAATACAAGTGCGCGTATGATTTTAGGTGACAAGCTCAATTGACATATATATAGGTTCGTCGATCGTGAGGGATTGTAAGCGACGAGATTGCTTAATATATGTCCGTTGCCCCAATGTAGGTTGTAATTTTAATTTGTATACACGTAAGAAACTTTTTGTGTGGAGAAATATTATTATGTAAGTAGATGATGGAATTAAGAAGGGTGGTCCTATAATGGCCACTTTAAACTAGCTTTAGCTAGCTGCACAACTGCACAACCACAAGCACAAGGGTGTCATCTTTAATATATATATATATATGTCCATGCCTGATGCCAGCATATATATATATATATATATATATATATATATATATTATATATTATAAGTTACGCCGCTACCAATTGAAATGCCAACTAATCTAATTAATTGCTCACTTTATAACAATTTTGGACATATATATATATTATAGATAGCGCGCGCTCATTCTCATGCATCTACGTCCTATATATATATATACTCCGTAGTAATTAGTAAAAGTAGTTGCCGATAACAGTCCGGTTTAATTGCCATATATGACAGTACTGTATTCCTCGACGAATACACAAATTAAAAGTACGTTGTATACAAATTAAATACTGGTTTATAAGCACTCCATATATATATTTAAAGCTATAGTGGCTTCATTTAATTACCAAACTAGGGAATGGAAGCATAATGAGAGCATCAACACTCATGGGAGTCATGGGTACGTTAACCCTATTCATCTCTCTCCTCGTAATATTTTGATACCTCATTTTCCACTAATTCTACACCATCCTTTAAGATTTTGTTTTTAAATTAGGTGAATTCTACTACTCTTTATTATTATATATAATAAATAAATAAATAAATTCAATCTAAAGTTCTAGATGTCATGTACTGTCCATTTGTCCATTGTGATTATGTACACACACGTACACACACGTTCACAGTTTGTAAAAATGTCATTTTCCTCTGTATAAAATATAAATGCATATACATGGAAAAAAAAAATGCATCAGTAGGTATTATTGAGGGAGGACATATATATAATATATATGGTTAATTTGGATGCATCCAAGGATAGTACGTTGACATATATACTCCCACCCACACATAAAGGAGCTGTAAACTGTACAACCATATTGATTTTAATTTAAGTTACGGACCATATTGATTTTTTTTTTTTATACCAATTCAATATGTATATATTCTACATTTATTTATTAATAATAAAGAAAAAATAAAATATAAAAGAAAGGTGAAATCCCTACATAAACTACATAATTAAGCTATATAAGTGCGTACATATGCAGTACATTAAGTTAATGACGTGTGAATATTCCACCGGACTTTGACAGTTGAGATATAATTGCATTGGTAATTAATTAATTAATAGAAATAATACGACACGTAGTTAAGTAGAGGACATTCAATTTTATGGTCACGGTAGCCTCATTATTTGTTGCAACCAAACTTACACATAATAGGGAGAGGGAAGGGTACGTAGTTGGTTCACGTATAGTAAGTAGTCGATTCGAAAATTATTCATCTACTAGGTAGGCAGACCCGTGCTACGCCCGGGACATGTGATTTGGTCCCAAACATTATAGTGAGATCGGACTTGGTAGATATAAAAAAAATAACACATTACATAAATTTTTAAAAGAAGAGAATAATAGCATGTAGTGTAGTTTTTATGAAAAAATAATTAAATTAAAATATTATTATTCAAAAAAAAAATAAAACAATACATACAATACTCTTTTGATTTATATTAAATTAAATACTTTTACAGTGAATTATAAACTATTACAAACATACACATTCAATTAAATTTATATTAATTTTATTCAATTCAATCTTTTTTACCACCTACTTTGCAAAATTTCCATCTTTGGATTTTTATTTATTTTGCTATAATTACTGGAACAATAATGACTATCATTCAATTCTTATCCATGAACAACAAAATGATATATTTTGTATAAAAAAAACAAAAAGGAAATGTAATGACCATAATTCTTATCAAATGATAAATTTTTAAACAGATTATAGAGTCTTTTTAAAGTTACATGAGATGTGATTTTAAGAGCATATAATATTTAACGATTATACTCATAAATATATATATATATATATATATATATATATATATATTAAGGTACATATTGACTTTTTTAAAAATGATAAGGGAAAATAAACCACAAATGAGAGAAAGTAAATAAAAAATACTATTTGAACTCTTCTAATATTTATGTATAGAGAAAGTTATATGAGATTTATTAGGTATATATTTATGCATGAGGCTATGAGATTTATGAGGTGAAGATTACTACTTGGAATCCAAAGAGGTTAGCATGCATTGAATAACTTAGAAGATAAAAAGAGAGTCATTTATATTTATTTGAATTCAAGACATTCTATTTAATAAAAAAAATTAATTAATAAATAGACAAATTTTGGAAGATGAAAAGATAGACATTATTTTTATTAATTTAAGAAATTATAATTTTAAATTTTAAATTGATATAATATTAGAAGTAATGAGGTATTGAGGTATGTATTTATGGTGATATAATAATATTAGAAGTCATTGACATTTATATGTATTGATCATGGTAAATTAATACTGTCCATTATTCTAAATACTAATAAAATCCTCACCCATTTGGCTACCACTTTAAGGCTACTTAATAAGAAGAGTATATGCGTTGATTAATATCTCTCATATTGACCTTTTTATATATTTTTTATTTGCTTCAATGAATTTATATAATCTATGATAATGGATTTTAGTTGTAAATAAGATAATCATTAAAATTCTATATTTATTATTCAGATAAAGATTTTGATTGTTGGGTGAGAAATGTACATCTTTCTTATTTGATAAAGATTTTAATCTATTATTGGTTCACTCGCAAAAAAAACATAAAATAAAATATTTTTCATAATGGAACAAAAGAACACATATTTGAATTTAAATGAATTTTGATTCAGATCGAAATAAATTTTATTATAATTAAGTTAATATATTATAATAATTTAAATATCCTTATTAATGATGTTTGATATTTTTCTATAAAGAACACTTTGAAATGTTAAATTACAATCTAATATATTTATACTAATTTGAATTGCATTATATTTCATTGAGTTCAAAATTTTATTTAATACTTCCATTTTCAATTCATTTAATTTTTTTTCTCATATTACATTCAATAATACATAAAAGTATAGTCTTAGATGCAAAAAACTAAATGGATATCTTTTCATATTCTAAATGATTTAATGACCAATTAGTTTCTTTAGATTTAGGTAAAAATTAATGAATATCTTTTCATCTTCTAATTCATGCCTATTTATTAATTTAACTTTTTTTTTCTCATATTATCTTCAATGCATTAAGTTGAATGCCTTAATTGTAAAATATTAAATGCCTATCTTTTTATTTTACAAATATTCAAGTGACAATTTTTTTGGATCCCAAGTTAGAATTAAAAAATCATATATTATTGGAACAAAATAATAATTAACACATATGTTAAAAATATGAAAAAATAACATTCACAATCTCCAATGTATAAAATTAGCAAATCGAAACACACACACAAAGAGAGAGATAGAGAGAGAGAGAGGGAGAGAGAGAGAGAGAGAGAGAGAGAGAGAGAGAGAGAGAGGAGTTTCATGTCACTAATATATTTCTTTATGTTTAAAATTACATATGCGGTAAATATTACATATTGTGCTTCCAACAATGGATCAAATGGTGTAAGATTCTTAACACTTCAATTAAAAAATAGGAATACATATTAGAAAAATTAACAAATATATATATTCCCTGAACAAAATAAGAAATATAACATATGATATAAAATAACACCATAAACATATATTAGAGAAAATTCATAATATATCAATACTAATAATAAATATAATTAAACAAAAATTTGTAATTGTACATACTTATATAAAGGCAAGAGAGAAAGGGGAAACACTAATCATAAATTTGTTTTCGACGAAATAAAATGTATGTATCAATTATGAATAAAAACAAAAAAAAGGTGGGGAAACATACTCTTAATCTGCAATGTTTACATATCGCGGCGAATATATGACACGCTTTAGTTTTCACCCTTCCAAAAAAAAAAAGAATATGAATTAGAAAAAAATAATTATATATTGTTTCAACAAAATAAGAAATAAAACATATGATATATAGTAACAACATAAAGATTGTGAAAAGAAATCATAACCTACAAATAAATACAACTGAAAATAATGCAAAAAATAAAATAAAAATCCAAGGTAAAAATTGATACATTGCATGACCGTTCAACGTGAGTTTTCCTCCGATTGATTAATGTCACGTTGGTGTTCATCCTGCAGACACTCTCCTTTTCCATTGGAATATTATATATAGGTGAAACTTGGAATCCAAGAAGTTGGCATTGAATCATTTAGAAGATGAAAAGATAATTATTTATTATTATTTTGAATTAAAGACAATCAATTTATTGCAAGATATAAATTCAAATTAATAAATGTAAATAAATTAGAAGATGAAAAGATAGTGATTAAGTTTTTTAATTAAATGAATTATAATTTTACAATTTAAGTTTATATAATAGGAGAAGTAATTTAGATGACGAATATATATGTTAAATGTGTAATTAGAAGTAAATTACATTTCGAATTCACCTTTTTTTTTTTTATCAACAAATTCAACTTTCTAAACTATGTAGGGATAGAATAAATAATTACAAAAATATTATGACGATGGTATGATAAATTCTCTGATGAACACATTTGTATAGTATAACTTATATATGATAAATTTTGACAAAATAATTTAGATCTTTTTATTAATATATATAAAAAGAAAAGAATTTACTTACAAAAAGATTATGAATATGATGATATGGTATGATAAATTATCTAATTAACACATTTGTATAGTATAAACTATATAAGATAAATTTTGACAAAATAATTTAGATATTTTTTTAATATATATAAAAAGAAAAGAATTTACAATTTTCTCCACGTTTTCCTTTATACACACTCATTTGATTTCAATTTTAACATTACAGATAACAACCATGAAGATTAAAGAGAAAATAAATGTGGACAATGTGTATCTAATAAGAATTGAACTCAAGACCTCATGTGTACCAAACAACTCTTCTAACCATTGAGTTATAGAAGTATTTTTGATATTGTTTGAAATAGAAACAAAAAAAGTATTAAAAATAAATCATTAAATGAATGGGCATTAAATTGGAGGTGAACACAACTTTTCATGTATTATAGATTTGCTCTTATCATATACACATACATTATTCATCTATTTGCTCATAATTATTCATCTATAATTATATAATTATGATTATTTGTCTGTATACAAAAATATAAATTTTTTTCTAACGATTAATCACTCAATAATGCACGACTCACGTACAGTAATTAGTCAATTCGAAAACCAAAAGATATCCTTAATGAGTTGATTATGACAGTAATTAGTCAATTCGAAAACCAAAAGATATCCTTAATGAGTTGATTATGATGTTTCCGTATCCATTATATATTGACCTTCCGATCCATTAATTAATATATACTAAAATTAAAGAGAAATGCAAATCTGTTTTGAATAGGGAATTAAGAATCTCACTGTCTCAGCTTAACAATTTTAAACTCATGCGTCACATAATTAATAATCTAAATTGACAGCAATTGATTAATACCTAATAAAGCCTTATATATATATATATATATATATATATATATATATATATATATATATATATATATATATATATATATATATATATATATATATATATATATATATATATATACACGGAGTATAATCTTTAAATTCGATCGTTTTTGATAGATTCCATAGGTTTCATATTATATAGTGGGCTAAAAGCCCGTTAAGACCCAATACCTGTGTAACCTATATATATATGTTATATCAATGAATGGAAACCCTAAGGAGGACATTACAATCAATCTCATGATCTTTCATGGTATCACAGCCTAAGATCCAAAAAAAAAAAAAAACCCTAATTTTCTTTTTCTTCTTGTTCTACCCAAACCCTAGCCGCCACCTCCCTGTGCCGCCCCTCTCGGCGCCGCCCCCTTCCCCCCACCGGCCACCCCTTGCCGACAGCCCCCCCCCCCTCTCCCTTTCTCTCTCTCTCTCTCGTACCCCTCTCTCTCCCACCTGTCCCAATGGCTACCGATCCGCCCACCACCAAATCGCCCTTCCACTCCGCTCTCACGATCTCCAACATCAAAAATTGCATCCCTATCATCCTTGATCACGAGTCCAGTACCTACACCATGTGGTCGCACCTCTTCACGACCCATGTTAAGGCTCATAAAGTCCTCCACCACATTGACTCCACCGCTAACCGCCCTACCAGCGAAGACGACGATCTCTTCGCTCAACTTGACACCATTGTTCTTCAATGGATCTTCAACACCATCTCAAAAGATCTATTGACCACTATCCTCGACCCTAAAGACTCCGCCTTGAAGGCTTGGAAGAAACTTCAGGATATCTTTCAAGACAACAAGTCCACCCGGCTGTCTACCTTGAGCACGAATTCTCAAGTTGCAAACTTTCTTCTTTCCCGTCGATATCGGCCTACTGTCAGCACATCAAGACCTTGGCTGATCAGCTAGACGTCGTCGACTCCAAACCCAGCGCCACCCGTCTTGTTCTCCAGGTACTCTCGGGCCTCCCTTCAGAATACAACGCGGTTGCTACTCATATACAGCAGACGGAACCTCTCCCTACGTTCGAGAAGACTCGGTCACAACTGATCCTGGAGGAGACTCGCCTTCACCGTCAGACAACCGACGCCGCCAAAGACAAGACGGCGTTGGTCTCATCCAGTGACATCATCGAGCAACTCGCCCTCCAGCCTGGCCGCACCAACGATCAGCAGGGACCTAGAGGCGCCCGCCGCGGGCCGCCGCAACAACTGGCGCCCGCAGCAATACGACAACCGCCACCCCTCTTGGTACCCCAACCCTGGCTACCCTCCTTGGATGCCCTATGGCTACCCCGGTGCGTCGTTTCGTGGACCTGCCCCATATCCCAACCGCCAGCAGGGCTTGTTGGGTCCTGCTCCCCGTCCATCGTCCGATCAGGCATACCCGACTGATGTGCACAACGCCTTCTCTTCCATGCAGCTGACACCTCCAGACGGCTCTTGGTACATGGACACTGGCGCTACCTCTCATATGACGAACTCCTCAGGTACTCTCTCATCTCTTTCTTTTAAGGGTCCTGCTCATTCTATTATCGTTGGCAACGGTGGTCGCCTTGCTACTTCGGGCATTGGCCACACCACACTACCAACCCCTACCAAACCTTTGCACCTCAACAATGTCCTTATTGCCCCCAAACTTGTCAAAAACCTTATCTCTGTCCGTCGGTTTACCACTGACAATGATGTTTCTCTTGAGTTTGATCCGTTTGGTTTCTCTGTGAAGGATCTTACTACGGGGGTTACTCGCCTGAGATGTAATAGCACCGGGGAGCTCTATCCTGTGTCGTCGCCTTCACCATCCAGCCCGTCAAGTCCCGTCGCCCTCTCGGCATCATCATCCAGTCTTTGGCATGCACGCCTCGGTCATCCCAGTCCTGCAGTTTTAGATTTACTTCGTTCTCAGAGTTTTGTTCAATGTAATAAAGAGCCTCGCTCTAGTTTATGTTCTTCCTGTCAGTTAGGCAAGCATGCCAGACTTCCATTTCAGCGGTCCTTAAACACTACTTTAGCACCTTTCGATATTATTCATAGTGATATTTGGACATCTTCTGTGCCCAGCAAGGAGGGTCATAAGTATTACCTTTTGTTTTTGGATGATTATACACATTTCTTATGGGTTTTCCCTTTGCACTTTAAATCTCAAGTGTTTCCTATCTTTGCCAAATTCCACGCTTACATCAAAACACACTTTCATACCTCTATCAAGTGTTTCCAATGCGACAATGGCCGTGAATTTGACAACAAAGAGTTTCACACTTTCTTCAATACCAATGGGATCTCCTATCGCTTGTCCTGCCCCTACACCTCCCAACAGAATGGCAAGGCTGAACGAATCATCCGCACCATTACCAATATGATGCGCACTCTTCTTTTCCACGCATCCATTCCCCTCCCTTACTGGCCTTACGCCTTGTCCACCACATGCTACCTCCTCAACATTCTCCCTTCCACCACCCTCAACCACCGCTCACCGTTTCAGGCTCTGTATTGCACTTTGCCCATATATGATCACCTTCGCACTTTTGGCTGCTTGTGCTTCCCCAATCAGGCATCCACCGCCCCCCACAAGCTTCACCCTCGCTCTACCCCTTGTGTCTTTCTTGGCTACCCGTCCGATCATCGCGCCTATATTTGCCTCGATATCAAGACTCACAGGATCATTCTCTCTCGTCATGTCACCTTTGATGAGTCGCGATTTCCCTTCGCATCTCCCACACCCCATGTGTCGCCGCCAGAGTCTGATTCACCATTCCCTCACTTCATTCTACCCCAGAGCTCTCCCGGTGCTCCTGCGTCTCCCCCTTCCCCGCCACCCCCCATCACCAGACCACACACCCGCAGCGTCTCCGGAGTCTTCCTACCCCGTCAGATCGTCTCCATGACCACCACCCATCACCCCGCTATCCACCGTCCTCAAGCATCATCCCCTCCCCTACGTGCGACGCCCGCTGCTTCCCCTGCCGCGCCCGCCGCACCCCCAGCTGCGGCGCCCGCCGCACGATTCCCCCCCTGGCGGCGCCCGCCGCAAACATAGCGGCGCCCGTCGCACCTGCTGCCGAGCCCGCCGCACCTGCCTCCCCCGCCTCAACCAATTTTGCGGCGCCCGCCGCACCTGCCCCCCCTGGCGGCGCCCGCCGCACCTGCCTCCCCTGCCCCCGTCTCCCCCATCCTTCCCGGCTCCCAGCTCTCCCTCTCCCCCATCCCCACCTCCCACAAATCAGCCCTCCTCGACCCGAATTGGCAGGCGGCTATGCTCGACGAATACAGGGCCCTTACGAAGAATGGTACTTGGGTTCTTGTTCCTCGCTCTCCTGAGGCGAATGTCATTCGCTGTATGTGGCTCTTCCGTCACAAGTTCCGCTCTGATGAGACATTGGAGCGCTACAAAGCCCGTCTGGTGGTGAACGGTAGATCTCAGCAGGCCGGTATTGATTGTGATGAGACCTTCAGCCCTGTGGTCAAGCCTGCCACTATCCGGGTGGTCCTGAGTCTGGCTCTGTCGCGCAACTGGGGCATCCATCAGCTGGATGTCAAGAACGCCTTTCTGCATGGTCATCTGAATGAGACGGTTTACATGTTTCAGCCTCCGGGGTTTGCTGATGCTGACCGTCCAAAGCATGTCTGTCTTCTCAAGCGCTCTCTGTATGGTCTGAAACAGGCTCCACGGGCATGGTTCCAGCGGTTTGCCTCTCATCTGCTCCGCTTGGGTTTCACTGGCAGCCGATCGGATACGTCTCTGTTTATCTATCGCAGAGGCTCGGACTTGGCTTTCCTCCTGCTCTATGTCGACGACATCATTCTCACCGCCTCTTCTGATGCTCTTCGAACGTCCATCATCTCGAGGTTGAGTGCGGAATTTGCCATGTCTGATCTGGGTCCGCTGTCTTACTTCTTGGGAGTTGCTGTTCAACGGCATGCGTCTGGTCTCTTTCTCTCGCAGAGTAAGTATGCTGCTGAGATTGTTGCTCGGGCTAAGATGGTCAACTGTAATCCCGTCGCCACCCCAGTTGATACATCCAACAAGCTCAATGCTCATTCTGGTCCTTTGGTTGACGATCCGACATTGTATAGGAGTCTCGCTGGGGCTCTTCAGTATCTCACTTTCACCAGGCCTGATATCAGTTATGCCGTTCAGCAGATCTGCTTGTTCATGCATGCCCCTAGGGAACCTCACTTTCAGGCTTTGAAGCGGATCATTCGGTACATCAGCGGCACCTTGGAGCTCGGCACCACCATCACTCCTTCCTCTAAGCTTGACCTTGTGGCTTACACTGATGCGGATTGGGGTGGTTGTCCAGACACACGTCGCTCCACGTCTGGTTACTGTGTCTTCCTCAATGACACTCTTGTGTCCTAGTCAGCTAAGCGTCAGTCCGTCGTGTCTCGCTCCAGCGCTGAAGCCGAGTACAGGGGCGTTGCCAACGTTGTCTCCGAGTGCTCTTGGCTCCGCAATCTCCTGCTTGAGCTACGATGCCCCTTGTAGAAGGCCACTCTGGTCTACACTGATAACGTCTCCGCCGTCTACTTGGCTAGCAACCCAGTCCAGCACCAACGCACGAAGCACATTGAGCTTGATCTCCACTTCGTCAGGGACAAGGTTGCCATTGGACATGTCCGCGTTCTCCATGTCCCGTCCTCCTATCAGTACGCTGATATATTCACCAAGGGTTTACCTAGACAGTTATTCATTGATTTTCGTTCCAGTCTCACTGTACGGACACCTCCCGTTTCGACTGCGGGGGTTTGATAGATTCCATAGGTTTCATATTGTATAGTGGGCTAAAAGCCCGTTAATACCCAATATCTGTGTAACCTATATATATGTTATATCAATGAATGGAAACCCTCAAGGAGGACATTACAATCAATCTCATGATCTTTCAGTTTTGGTTATATTTTTTTTAGTAAGGCCCATAAAGTAATAGTAAAGATGCCTAGCTAGCTACCTGATTAATTTTATTTATTTTTTTGATAAGGAAATAATTCGAGGTCGACAAAGTCGACAGACGGTAAACCGTCTAAACATACAACAACGAAAATAGAAAATATAACATAAACTACATCAAAAGAGTTGTTCCTGCAATTGGATTGATTGATCTATATAATATATAAGGAGCTGTCCACCATCCATTACTTTTTAATTAATATGGTGGGTGACAAATTAATATAGCTAGGTAAGGTTGATAGCAGATTCTAGTATATATCCTTCAAAATCACAACTATCAACTTAATTAGAACATCCATCTATAATTCTATATATATGAAGCCCAAAATTGGAAATTAGCAGTTGAAACCACATTAATTAATTTAGGTTACGTTGCAGCTTGACCTCAAGTGTCGTCTCAATAGCGTCAACAACATAACAAGACTTCATTTTGGGGGCAAATTAAAACAGTGACATCAACAAATTATTGATTAATTAAAAGCTCAGCTTGAATAGGGGCTTAAAAAGAGATCGAGGTGGTACCCAAAAATAACAACTCTATTATTACTCAACTTAATACTCCACTGCCCACTGGAGTATCATACTACATATCATTGCCAAAATACCTATCTTTTCATGCTATTTAAGCGCCCTTTCCTATATTGTCTGTTCATTGTGATAAGAAACATACTGAATTTCAAAGCAGCTTCTTCCCTCCTACTCCTACTACTATACTACCTCCGTTCCATAATACATGGGCTTTTCCTTTTTGACACGTTTTTTAAGAAGCGAAAAACCCTATGAAATATTATTTTTTTTATCAAATTTTTTATATCATTTGATACTTATTACTAATAAGTATCAAATTATATAAAAAAATTAATTAAAAAAATAATATTTCATATAGTTTTTCGCTCCTTAAAAAACGTGCCGAAAACTAAAAACCCATGTATTTTGGAACGGAGGGAGTAGTAAATAGTACAGTATGTATTAGTGTTGTTGAAATGTGGTTGTCCCACATCGGTAATCTAGAGAATGCTTGAACAACATATAAGGTTGAAGGGCTAATCCTCTCATTGCCAATTGGTTTTGAGATGGAACCTCGTTGGGTTTATATGTTGTTCGTATCTCCCGTATGTGGGCCCGCACACACGATCTCTCCCTCCAGTGTCTTGACCCCACCGAGCCCAGCCAAGTTAACAAGTGTTAATTTTGGCACATCTTTTTCAATGCTTTTCTTTTTGGCACATCATTTGTGTAAAAACAAGTAACTGCGCGTATGATTTTATTTAATATCCATCCATCTCCGTAAGATTAAAAACACACACATTAGGCAAACACTTACTCGTTGATCATACGACGTAGGATCAACATTTGCAACAAAAATGAGCACAATAATACACCGAGTATAAAAATTATTTTTAGTAAAACAAAGGTCAGTTCCATAAAAAGGATAGAATAGGGCAAGGATAAGGTGAAAGGGTTTCTGGAATTTCTACTTTTAACTGATGTGGACAAATGACAAGTGAAATCATATCAAACACCAACCACATTTAACTTATCAATATACGTACGGAGTAAAAGAATATGATGCCATAAATGTGAAAAACCTTAGCCCGCAGTAATGGCTCGGAATGTCAGACTGAATATTCACTGTGTGCAAGTGCAAATAATACCCGATCAAATTAACCTTGTTTGTTTTTAGGTAAGTAAAGGTAATATTTAACCACTCCCTTCGCTAGAATGACATTTTCTAGTAAAGCCTGTTAAATCAAGAACAAAGGAGCACAGATGAAGCCCCACACACCAGATTCTCATCTGGCTCCACCAGCAAGGAGCTTCAAATGCTTCCAATCACGCAAAGTCGCAACCGCTGATAAATTTTACTCCGTATATGCTTGAATGCCCCTACGATTTATAATCACAACTCAGAAGCCATCGACTACGCTGTATGTATACACCACACAACTTCACAGCTTACAGAAACCGCATAAATCCGCAAGCCACATTCTTCTTGTAGCGAAAACAAAAGGGTGAGTTACTGTTTTTTTAATAGTGCTCCTCAAAGTTCTCAACCATGTATCTGATCAGCTGTTGGGATATATAGAAAACCCTTTGTTTTTTCCAAGTCCTGGCATCTTCCAAAACAAGTAAAAGGTAACTCTGCATTCTAAGCTAGGAAGGAATGCCTTACTCTGATCTAACAAAAAAAACAACTTTCATGCTCTTAAAATCTCCAAATGAGTAGTATCTCAAGTTACAAGAGTCTTCCCCGCACAAACATTCATTGTGGTGTTAACTTCAAAGCACATTACAGCTCACTTCTTCTTCTTTGATTTGTTCGATTGTGACTGACCATAAGCAGTGCCCTGAACCACAAAACAGGAACACATGAGATATTTAGTTATATATTGATAATGATGTACCACAACGTCCATGAACAACTACGAATAGCCTGGAGCTTTATCAATATAATACTAATCTGGAGTGAAATGCAGTAAAATACACACCTCCAGCCACTCATCCATCGAGGCATCTGTTGACCGTGTCCCAACTTCCACCTTTGGAGCCCTCTTAGATTTCTGTTTTAAACCCCATGCAATTGCAAAATGGTCAGAGCAAATACAACATCTTCCTCATAAAAGTCTACAACAAATTATTCCTTCAGTTTTAAAAGTTACAGCAACAACACTGCAACGTAACCCCCCACCCCACCAAACACACATCTCAACCTACAAACCAAAGAAATGCGTACAGAAATTTCAACACCACAAACTTGCTACTTGTATGTAAGCTGCAAAAAGGCAACAAATCAGAAACAAATAAAGAGCAATAGAAACATATAATCATAAATTGTGTGCAGCTCAATCCTTCCAATATTGCATGCCCATAGAAAACATAGAGTTAACAGAAAACAAGGCACCAAAATTCAACGTTCCCATTTGGAAATTGGTATTGACTATCTATTAAGAACCCCCCCCCCCCCCCCCCCCCCCCGGGGGAATGCATATTTGAACATAATATTTTAAATTATAAATACCTTTGAAAGATTCTGGATTTGCCCACGAATCCATAACCCCAGAGCAACAAGAAGGGAAATTCCAAGCATAGCAAGGAAAAGAGTCTCGACACTAACAAAACCATTTGGCTCAATAACCTCAATGGTACCATTGTAAAATGTGCTTTGATAAGGCTGCTCATCTATTTCATAGACAATGGTTCCAACAAGATCAAACGACCCAGCCTGCAGGAATAGATGAAACGTTAAGCACAGGTAATCACGCATGAGATGGCCTTTACAAATGCATTCCGTAATTTAATAATATGCACAAGAAATACTTCACGAGAAACAAAGAGGATCATTGAGACATTTACCTGCAAGAATTTGCTGACTGCAAATATGTATGGGAATGTAGCTTGAGCTGAGGGTGGCACAGATGCATTGTTAAATACCTAAAATTCAACAGAGTGAAGTGACCAACAGCTTGAAAAGGATCAAGGATTAAGGAAAGTATACAATTTTCTCAAGATTTACAAGGGAGTAAGCTAAATAAGTTGTCCAGGAATATAAGACATAATGCACGGAGAGGTAAAAGACAATGAATCTGATTTGTTATTTGCATGGAGCATCCTGTCATGGATTCCCAAACATTAATTAAGCTAGAACTTGATCACCTTATAGTCGTATTCTAGTTCCTTAAGATAATTAGTCAACACATTAGTGTAAAGGAACCAGTATGAATGACCTGTCAGTTGGCATGGCCAACTACCTATCGTAGGTTTAATTAGGGGTTAAGAGAAACATATTACATGGGTTTAGAACCTCGTAATTTTCAAATCCAGCAACAGCAGAGAATAGTGTCATTGCATCAGAACTCACTAATATGACACAATTTAGAAACTAGTCATCAAAATCCTTGTTGCTAAGTATAACAAAGACTATGTTATTCACAGCACAAAATTTAATGAATGTACAAAAACCTATATAAAATATTTATAAGAAAATTATGTGTTACCTGCGCAGTCAGATTCTGGACCAACATCCTATGATCATATGGGAGATGGACACTGGCCTTGATTGCAACAACATTTAGATTGCTATCCCCTATGAATAAACACAGAAGGTGCAAGTAAGATAAGCTCTAAAGCCACCACATACTATTTAACAAGAGTAGGTCCAAGTACAATATTTCTTTGCTATATAACATCAACACTTAATTTCATTCCTAAGTTCTCACTTTCCAATTAAATTAATAATAATAGTAAAACAACTATCAAAAAGAGAAATGATAAATCTCAGATCCATATAATTATCATGTTGATTTGTGTTATATCAAAGGAGCAATCCAATTCCTAACTGATCATGAACACTTATTCAGGTGGTAAAAGTTTTCATTATTGTATTAATGTACTAGCAATAACTACAACATCTATCAACTAAAAGATCAACAAATATTGGATTGTCATTGATATTCTTTTACATAGAAAGTAGACATACCAATTGCTGTGAAAAGTCAAACCAATAGTTTACAAGGGTACGAGTGCCCTATAATAAAAAATAACGAAAACATGGCTATCAAAAGGAGAAATGCTACCTTCATATTTTATGCCAACAAGGAGCTCTGTCTCTTCACCAGCTGGAACCACTGTGGAAACATAACGTTCATAAGAAATATATACAATGAAGAAATAAACTTCAATCTCTATCAAAGTAACCCAAATCCAATGGAGTGAATTGTATATTAATTGAACAAACAATCGGTTGACGAAGATCTACCTTTACCGATGTTCTTGGGGAAGACGGAAACAGTTTCCACGCCCGTAGCCGGACTAAAATTCTCATCTCCATAAATTGGGGTTTCGTCATTTTCGTTCACAATCCCGAGATCCCCAGAATCGTCAGAGTTAGAAGCTCCGTCATCCTGTTGCTCAGATTGACATCTGGCAACTGTCGAAGAAGGCAGAATAAGCAAACAAACGAAAAATTGATTAGCAACAGCCAGCATAGATCAACATAAATCTGAGATCCTGAACAAATAATACAAGGCAATGAAATCCAGACATGACATGCACAGATCTAAAGATAGAAGTGAATAGATCTGAAATTCGCGGAAGATAAAAGGGAATACAGAGAGGAGTTTGCAAGTAAGCTGTGCAGGGTTCGAAATCGAGAAACTAAACAGGAAAATTTGGGGAAACGAGAAGCGAAGTAAAGAGAGGGAGAGTAATAGAGCGAATTACCTTGGAGGAAAGGAGAAGCAAGAAGCAGAAGAGCGAGGAAGAAAACCCTAAACTCCATTGGATAGGAAGCAGGTAGAGAGAGGGGGGAGCAATGGGGTCAACTGAGAACGGAACCCAAACGCAGAGGAAACTTATACACACACCCACAGAAGAGAAAAGTCACGGCTTTCACACAAATGCTCGATGGCTGCCTGCGCAATTTGCCAAATGTCTACTAATACTGTTTTTTCTTTTTCTTATTTTCCCTTTTTGTTTCTATTCCATCAGATCGAGATCACAATGTAGGATTTGATACTTGATCGAGAGCTATCCTAAGATATTTTTTTTTTCTCAAATTCCATTTTCAATTGAAGAATTATTATACATGAAAGATTTCGATATATCTTATCAATTTGAGGAAAAAATCTCACAAGGTCATTTTCAATATCATCAAGGATTTCTATGAATCACTATAGGCTATAGCTGTCTATAGCCACTAACCACAAGTCCGTTGGTGTTCCAGCCGTCTTTGTGAATTGTGATGAGTCTCCAAAGTTGCTTAGTGATATAATGCGTAACAAAGGACCATTTCGACTCCCTCCCAACTATATTCCAGATCGTGTGTAGTGTAGGTGTAGAAGAAACTCAAAGGACAAATGAAAAGTCCAGTAAACAAAAAGGAAAACATTGGTTAATTTAGATTAAGATGGGTCATATTTTCCCATAAAGTTAACTGTGAAAACATCAAATGCACATGCTTTGCATGTCTCCTCCACTACCATAAGCTAATTTGTTCAGTTTATATTTAATGGAGTGTCATACTTATAATAATAATAATTCGGAGGTGAACGACTTCGAACAGTGGGTGGATGTGGATTGTGGATGTGGATCGGATCGTGCGCGGCATCCCAGCCCATCAACCACTAAACCAGTCAACGGTTCATCAACTCAAAATGAATGCTATTGTTTTCTGATCAATTCAATTCAATTGGGAACCTCTTGACAATAAATCCACCCATCCATCCATGGCAAAGCCAACAACAACAAATTGAGCTTTGTTTATGTAGGCCAAATTCCAGAGACCTTCAGTGACACGACACCAGATGCAAGAGGCTTTTTACAAATTCCTTCTTCCCTCCCAGTGTTGTAATGTTTCCTACAAACAATAAAAACCCAAGCACACGACATACGCTCTTGGTTCTTGTTTACCAAAATCAGAAGCAACATACAACAGATTTCCTTACTTCACTCAGTCTCCATGGATAGTATAACGTTCCCACTTCCTTGTCGGGTCATAAATCTGCCAACACAAACACACAGCATATTAACAACCACCTCACACAAATTCAGCGACATTTCAAACTTCATAAAACCAAAGCTCATATGCCTTTCATGCTTCGAACAGACAAAGGCCAGGACATATTAAAACCAAGGGCTTAAACCAAATAAACCGAGTTTGCCTCATTAGTGACTAGAATATTTGCTTCAAGCACAGTGATTCTTTGTTTGTCCGTCAAGGGGAGTCTTCACTCCTCTTTGTTGCATCATTTTTCATAATCCATCTCAGCTTACATACAGTGCTCAAATAATGTAAAAAGCAATTATGGTGCGTCCTCTATTTGGGTTTTGGTTGAAGTTTGAGTCCCTATTCTTTGAAAGAAGAAGCCGGAATTAAAATGTGAGAATGGAGAGAAGGAGAGAGCTTTATACCTCCCATCTTGACGCGGGAAATATGTGTTTGTTCTTCTCATACCAGTGTCTTTCGACAACTTTTCCAGCATGGGACTGTATAGTAAGGAGAGGAATGAAGAATGATACTCTGAAAAAACAGGAATATAATAACTTGAAAAGGAAGTACCTCATCCTTCTCTATAGTTGCATCTGCAGTTGTCCTAACATCCTCATGTACATCGAAATGGAAAAGCTGTTCAAACATGAATTGACAGATGGTTAGAAGAGAAAAATGATACACTGCCAGTTATATATTTTTCATCAGAATAACACTTCAATTAGACAAAAGTGAATGAGATTCTGATAAGAGAGAGGAAAAGGAGTCCATGGAAAAGCAAATAGAGAACCCAAAACACAATGCACACAAGATAAACCACAGCTCAAGGGATGAACCCGTGGATTTTACTCAAAAAAACCGGCTGAGTAAACTCAGAATAAGCTTTGATTGGCCCTCAGGCAAAAGCCAATATTACAAGAAATGGCCGTTTCTTCCTGGAATAACCCCTCCTCTCCTTATATACCCTAGAGTAGTACATCTGTTACCAACAAACAACTTTAATCTATCCGTCGATAGATGATAGAGGATAACCCTCTAATTAAGTAATTCATTAACTACCCTAGCTGGGAACCTCTCCTTGTGTCAGGGCCGCCTCGATCATTTAGGGGGCCCAGTGCAAAATTTTAACATTTGTATTTTGTTAATAAGATTTTTAAAATTTTGCATATGAAATTTGATATTATAGGTAAGAAATATAACTTCTTTAGTGTTAATATGTTCATATAAAATACAAACAATACTATCATACAGATATTAATCCATGGAGAGGGGGAAAACAGGTAAATAACTGATTGAACAAGCGAAGCTGGGGAGGGGAAGATTTTGGTGGTGGCGGCCTCTTATGTTGTTAGACAAACGAACGCCGACTTGCATAGGGGAAAAAAGATTGGATAACAAGATTAGAAATCTAATCCTGGGAGAATAAGCATGCTCTTCAAACTTCCGGAGAAATCTAATCCTGGGAGAATAAGCATGCTCTTCAAACTTCCGTACAACAAATTCAACACCTTCAAGATTTAAACTACTTCAAAACTCAAGGAACAAGATGATCAGCTAGTCTGGGCAATAGACCTCCATTCTTAACACTGGGGAGAATCAACCAATAATAGCTAGCAAAATCAGCTTTTTTACTCTAATAAGTTGTAAGAAAGAAAATGTGCCACTTTCAACAAGAGTACTTTAGTAAACACTATGCACCTATCATTTTCCCCTCAAGGAACCACACAACACAAGGATTGGCCTCTAAAGGCTAAACCAGCACTTTAGCACAGATAAACATTGCCATCGCTACATATGAAACAGCTGAACAAGCATTCAACTAGAGAAAAAGCTTAAAGATAACTCATTAAAATGCTCGTCAAAATTAGTACTTTAAGTGTGTTGCATAATGTAATATAAACAGCTTAAATTACTAAAACCCATTAACATACTAGTACTCATCAAAACAACTAAAAAACATTTTTTCTATAAGGGTCTCAGCCTCCTGAGAGAAAGATAAATTGGAAGAAGAAATTTAGTTTGAATGATAATAGCAATGAAAGAAAGGGAAAATACCGGTCCACTTTTGCCTCTTGCCTTGTTCACAATGAGCTCATAAAAGCTATGTTGCTGTAAATTCAGAAATAGTAGCATATTAGATTTTACATATGCATGGAAAGAACTTGGAGCTATAAGAAAATATAAGATCAAAAGACTTTCTTACATGAGGAATTATTAGGTCTTCTTTTACATAAAGCAGATTCTCCACAGACGTTGTCCGAACCTCTCTAAACTCTGGGGCAAGCTGTTGCTGAACAGCCCGCAGAAAATCTCCTATCTTATCACCTTTGCGCACCTGAAAAGAAATCAAAGAATGTCATTTGGACTTAAGAAAAGACTAAAATATATTATTAGGTAATTTCATACTTTGGTTAAAAAATAGAGTCAAACATATCTTATGTAGCTCTACTAACCTGGATAGCACGACGATGGCCAGTACCATCCCAGTAACTGTAGGTTATTTCAAGAGGCTCATCTGAAGCATAAAAAAAAATCGGTCAAGAACTGAAAGTCTGAAAGGACTATGCACAAAAATCATAAAAGATAAAAGAGTTATAACAATGAAAAGCAAAATTTGTGCTTACTTTTTATTAATTCCTGCTCATGAAGCCATTGTCCCTTCAACCTTTCCCGTTCAGCTTGTTCCTGTGCCTCTCTTTCACTGAATAAACACAAATATCCTAATGTTGATTTGCAGTAAGAATCAAATATGAGAGAGAAGAGAGAGCAGCCAAAATACCTATCAGGTAAAAAGCTAGTTTCAACAGTAGGATCTTTGCCAAGTTTCCCTTGTTTCAACTTTGACCGTTCTTGATAATCTGTCAAAAGCAGCACCAGCAGGTTTGGATCAACTGAAGACGCGAAGTTCACTCTAGATTTTTTATATTTTTTTAATATCAGAATTTGCTGTAGAATTATTATTTTTGTAATCAGAATTTGCTCTAGAATATTCCTCAAACATTTCATGAGCAATTTGTCATATTACATAGACCAAAGTTTTGGACCAACCTACTGAGCTATACATATATAATCAGATGTTAGAATGCAATAACTAGCACATATAGTCTGCCGCACATGATATACATACATCCAGACGTCACAAGTTGGATGGTGAATACTGGAGACATCCTTGATAAATAATTTTAAAAAAAAATAGTAGCTTAAATTAAAAAAATAATAATAATAATAACCCACAAAGAAATCAAACACCACTATATACATCAGCACCGTCAAGCAGCATCTCTACTTTCATTATTATATGTGTCATTCAGACGACTATATCTAAAAGTGACCTTCCATATAAGTATATGTTAGTTAATTTTTAATTTTAAGGTAAGTCCACCTAACTCAACTTGTCAAAATTGTTAAAGCGTGAATATAGAAAGGCTTGCTTTTTGTCAATGAGAAAACCAGAACCTAGCAAAAGCACTTAGGACTAACCACTGTCATCATCCTCTTCCTCGTTTCCAGTATCAATATCCTCAGCAAATGATAATCTGGAATTTCCTTTGAATTTTCTCTTATTACGCTTTTGCAACTGAAGTTCCGCTTCCCTGGATGACACAACAAAGATTAACCAAATCCCTACAAGCGTAGAATAAGGGCACCAGACTGGTACAAAAGTAACCATAATGCTGACAGTATACTCACTCTTGTTGCAGCTTCTGAAGTTTCTCTTTTTCTTCCTCCTCAAACTTGTTTTTTATATTAACCCTCTACAATTACAATTGATAAGTGCTTATGGACCAGTTTTCATTAAGAATTAAAAAGGCGAGAAAATATTATGTGATACTGCGATAGAGCACTGAATCACCTTCTCGACATATTGTTCTTTGGTGACAAGCCCAATAGTTTCCTTCTTAAATGCAGTCTCAAGAATCTGCAGAATCCATTTACGGTAGACATCAAACATATAGTCAGAAAAATAACCATTCACGACTATAATTCAATCATATGTCACACAAAAGACAGCACAAAGAGCCAAGGAGGTACTTATGCCCACTACCCAGTACAATTTATTGAGAAGAAAAAATTGCTTCTACCAAATAACAGCATTCTCCCAAGCAAGTGATTACAAAGCATACTGTCAAGTGTCAAACACTTGATTTAGTTATCACAACCAAATTCGTTTGCCGGGAAGTATCGTTTCTTATAAGGAACTGAAAATGAGCTCATAAGGAATACTATATGGTTAACAGGGATAAGTAAATGTTTGTCAAACAAAGCCTATGTATCTAATCAAAGCATCAAAAGGAAAATGTAATGAAAAATTGCAAGGGTCCATCTTGCAACCAAAATGCCTTCATTTTACAAAAAGGGTCGAGACTCAAGACTTTGAGGGACTCCACTGGAATTCAAAATAAAATCAATTGAACCTGTAACGATACATAATGACTATTGAACCTCGGAATCCAAAACTTATGGCCTATAATCCTATTTCAGAAAACCCTAGGCTAATCAAGAGTGGATTGATCAGTGCAATTAACAGTTGAGGATCAAGGAGAAACTAAATTGAAATGAACAAGAGGAGTGTTTAGGGCGGGGGTGAGGAGACGGGAACCTCGGAAGTGCCAGAGCCGAATTGAAGGAGACCGGTCTGACCCTTGACGGAAGCGGTCTTACTCTTTAGTTCTTCCAGTTTACGGCGCTCAGCTTCTCTCTGCTTCTCCAGCCTCCTTATCCTCACAGCGTCCTGCGCTGTACCCACATACCCATCTCCCATTCCCGCCATGTTTCCCCTGTCTCTTATCTCCCCCCCTTCCTTCAACTGATCGTATTCCGGAGGTTTTGCAATTCGACAGCGGCAAGCAATTACAGGCCTTTAGTAAACGAGACCGTCTTGTAAAATTAGACCGGGTTTCATTGTCAAAGCACAGGCCGAAAATTAGACCCGGTTCTAGAAAAAACCGGACCGGGATACCGGTTCGGACTTGGGTTATAAAATTATTTTTCCCTTTTTAAAAATAAAATAAAATATTTACGGAGTATTGAAGAAATTAGGGTTTAAAAGTTCAGCAAAACCCTACTTCCATCTCCTGCTCGTGTGCCTCCGTTTGTTTCTCCCTTTCACCGCCCCCATCTTCATTCACACAGGCATACAGCAATGGCGACAACGGCGACCCCAAATCCGACCATCCCTCAGGACGCAGTAGAGAAAGCAGTCAAAGCTCTGCTCAAATGGAAGGATTGTAACTCCAAATCCGAAAAGCCCCAGCTTTTCGGATCCGACGAGTTCCTCTACCTCGTTGTAACCCTGAAGAAGATCCCTCCGAAGGGACGAACAAACCCCCATAAGATCCCTCTCAAACACCCTCTCTTCTCCGCCGCCCACAGCTCCGAGCTCTGCCTCTTCCTCGACGACCGCCCCGACCGTCGCCCAACCTCCAAGGACGCCAAGGCCAAACTAGCCAGCGAAGGGATCCCCGTTTCCAAGGTAATCAAGCTTTCCAAACTCAAATCTGATTACAAGGCTTTCGAGGCCAAGCGAAAGCTTTTAGATTCCTACGATCTGTTCTTGGCCGATAGAAGAATCATCCCGCTGCTCCCCAAGCTTCTCGGGAAGCACTTCTTCCAAAAAAAGAAGTTACCTGTGCCTGTTGATTTGGAGCACAAGAACTGGAAGGAGCAGGTGGAGAGGGTGTGCAGTTCTGCCTTCCTGCACTTGAAGACGGGGACTTGCAGCACTGTGAGGGTGGCGAGGGTTTCGATGTCGCTTGGAGACATCGTGGAGAATGTGCTGGCTGTGATCAATGGGGTGGCTGAGACTGTGCCTAAGAAGTGGAATAATGTGAGGTCTCTCAACTTGAAGTTTTCGGATTCTGTTGCTTTGCCCATTTATCAGTCTGTACCTGAGGTGAATTTGAAGCTTATTGGCCTGGAGGGCATTGGTGCTGTTGTGGAGGAGAAGAAGAAGAGAAGGAGAGAGGAAGGAGATGATGTGGTATCAAGTAAGATGGGCTCCAAGGGATCATTGAAGAAGGGTAGGATTCATCAAGTTAGATATATGGATGATGCTATTGAGAAGTTGGTCAGCGATGAAGAACTCGATGAGGAGAAGAATAATGATGATGAGTTGGACATTGATGATAATGTAGATGATGCAGAGGCGGAAGTGGAAGTGCCTGTGCCAGAACAGAAGAAGTCAGCTAAGTCAAAGAAGGGGAAGCAATTGAAGGCAAAGGGGAACAAAGAAACTAATAAGGTTGATCTGGATGAAGGAGATAGAGCTAAGATCATCAAGAAAGCAAGCAAGGTTCGGAAGGTGTCCAATGCCGCAAAGTCCGGCAGTGCAAAGAAGTCCAAGAGAAGCTAGACTAGTGAATTCAACAACCAACTTCAACTAGGATATGGATTGAAGAAAATGCCATGTAATTTGAACTTCTGGGGTTTATTTTATAGAACAATTTTCACTTTCAATTTTGCTGCTTCCAAATTTTGGTTGAGACTAGTTTGTAAGAGGTTCAAGGGCAGATTTGTACTTGGGTTTCTTAATGAAAACCATATGTTATCTGTTAGGATTGCCATATTCTCTGCAGGCATCTGATTTTCAATTAGACCCCAGTTTTTTTTGTAGTCATACAAGGAGTTGCAGTTCTTTCTAGTATCTTGTTCCGTTGTGCAGTACTATTTAATTAACGCACCTTATCATTCAATTTACAATTAATATGATTCAGGGAGAAATCACCAACTGGCATCATAACCATGATAGTTGGTTAAACTATGGCTGGCTATTTCTGTACCTTTCACTTTGATATGAAAAATGGTGGTTGTTTCTCGACCCTCACATAGTCACATGAAGAGCTTCTTCACGTGAAGAGAGATTGATGAACAGCTATCTGGGAAAGGAACTACTGATTTAACACCTACACCTACGACTAGAACTGTCAAAACGTGACCCGACCCGACCCGACCCGTAAAACGTGGGTTTTGGCGCAAATATTTCAACCCGAAGCAACCCGAACCCGTTCAACCCGCAAATTTCTGGGTCGGGTTGGGTCGACCCGTGGGTCACCCGTTGGGTCAAGCTTTAAGATAATAAAAATATAAATAAATTACAATTTAACCTAATATTGAAATTTATTACTAATAATAATTAGGATTGAATATTATATTTTGCATCATCAACTTGTTATGTATATAAAATTACATATTACTATTGTAGCGACATTAATTTTTTTTTTCCAATAATATAACTATTATTAGGATAATATAACAATTTTAGATTTAGGAACTATGTAAATATTCATTAATAATACTCCATCTGTTTACTTTTAAATGTTGTTTACTATTCATGTATGGTTTTAAGGATGATAATAATTATATAAAATATCCATTTTTATATTATATATAATTTCATACTTCAAAAACTAAAAAGAATGAAATTATAACAAGTAATAAAATTTTATTGATATTTTACATAATTTTATCATTTTAAAACAACGTGTATAAATAGTAAATGACATTTAAAAAATCATGGATGAGTAGTGCTCTTGACCCGTTGGGTCGACCCGAACCCGTTAAATATGGGTCTGGGATGAGTAGCGCTCTTGACCCGAAATGACCCGACCCGAAATGGACCCGAACCCGAGACGACCCGACCCAAACCCGACCCGCCCGACCTGTTTGACAGGTCTACCTACGACAGTGCAACTTATCATCTGTGAAGCCTATGTATCTGCCCACCAATTGATCCCATCTCTTCCTTGTCTTTTTGGACTAACATTGGAACATCATGTACGTTGGAATGGACGTGCACTTAAAAAGGGGGTTTACGGTGTATCTAACAACACCCTTTTTTAATCAATACGTGCAGCTGGGTTAAACCCAAAGTAACACCATATAGCACCCTTTTTTGTTTGTCTCCAAATCCCAAAAGAAGTAGATACTTGCAGTATAGCTCGGCTAGTCCAAGGATCAAGATGGGTATGGTGTAAGTGTAACAATAAGGGCCCGTTTGGAAATTTTATATAGATATTAAATATGAGTTACAGATATTAAAATATAGGTATTGGACCGCTACGGTATGAAATTGATGACTTTGTATATGCTCTTGGAGTTGCCTGGATCCACATAAAGTATTGCCAATAGGCAATACAACTTTAAAACAATCCTCCTGATTTAGGCTACCGGATGCAAAACAGTTCTATTTTGACTAAAGAAAGTATTGCCAATAGCATATGAACTTGCAGATTCATTGTCAAACTGCGACTGTAATTTCTGTAAATGGACTGAAGTTATGGATTTAAGCTAAGAAAGGAACAGAGATCACTCAAAACATGATATCTATAATCCATAGAAGAAATAATAAATAATAGTGAGCCATAGTACTGTATTGCCGTTGCTACTAGTACTACTGGAATCATAAACTTTGTAGTTGTAGTAGTAGTTGTAGGGATAATCCATACCATAAGAGATTAGAACTTGTTGGATCACTAACAGTCAAATCAACAACCTTCAGGCTTCAGTTTCAGTCACACACTCTCCACTCCACATGACATCAAACCATTAGCCTTGACCAAAATCCAACCCTTTTGAAGCATCTATGGCTTTTTTTTTTTTTGGTAAACTAGGCATCTATGGCTTTGATGCAGACACATTGTTGCTGAGAGCCCCAAGCAGAGACCCACAAACAAGGGGCTTAACTGAAGGCATCCCTAGACAAGTACCACTCCCAGGCACCCCAGAACAATCGGGAGGTGGCCTCTGCATACCCTTACCAGGTATACAATTCAGTGAGAAATCAAATCCTATACTCCTCAAGAACAGCTTGGTACACTCCTGGCTGTACCCAGAGAAGAAATTATAAGCAACAGTCAGATTCACCAAGCTCCTAAGAGAGCAAACCAGGTCTGGCACCTCCCCGGAGAGCTTGTTATGTGCCAGATTCAACACCTCAATGTCCTCAAGGCATGAGATTGAGTCTGGCAGATGACCCATCAGTGAGTTGTAGCTCACATCCAGAACCTCTATATCAGAGAACAGCCCAACCCCTTCTGGAATGCACCCTGAAAGCTGGTTGTTCAAGAAAAGCACCTCCTTTAAAGCTGAGTTCCCCGAGTACCCCATGCTTGCTGGGATTGACCCACTGAACCTGTTGTTGGCCAAATTGATCACTGAAGCCGGTGAGTTGCCCAAATTCTGAGGCAGTTGCCCTTGGAAATTGTTGTTGTTGAGGAAAATTGCATCAAGACCCTTGTCAAAGAGCTCGTCTGGGATTGACCCAGAAAAAGAATTGTACCTCAAATCCAGGTAGACTAGATTTGGGATCAAAAGGGAAACCCTAGGGAACGACCCAGAGAGATTGTTGTTGCTGAGGTCCAGTTCAGATAAAGAAGTTAACTCCTTGAATGAATCTGGGATAGTCCCGTAGAACCTGTTGGAGTTGAGGTGAAGCAATGAGAGGGATGAGATGAGGGAGATTGAACCCACCAAGGTACCCTTGAGGTTTGCACGGTTGAGATCGATGGCGGTGACCACCGGGCCAACGGCGGTGGGAGTGTAGAGGCCGTATGCACCGTCGGTCTCAGGGTCGGAGCAAAAGACACCTTTGTAGGAGCACACATTGGGGCCCACCCAGGTGGCCAGGACCCTTGATGGGTCATCTGTGATGGCTGATTTCCAGGCCTGAAGGGCTTTGTAGGCAGTGTCGAGGTCCGATGATGAGGGTGGTGGGTTGTCGGGGGTTGGGGTGGTGCTGACACCTCCACCAACCCATACCCCGCCGCCGCCGCCGATGGAGACTCCGACGCCGGCACCCCCGCCGACGGAGAAAGCAGGCTCACAGGGACGGAGCAGCAGGAGGAGAGCCACAGATGTCCACAGCATCTGCATTGTTTAGAGGGTCATTTGCTTCGCTGGGAGGATTGATAAATTGGTGATGTAACTGTGAAGATGGAGGAGGATGGGATTGCAATTAAGGCTGGAACTGGAAGGGTGCAGAGGAGCAGGGTAATTGAAGAGAGAGAGAGAGTGTGTGTGTGGGTTGTTGTTATTGTGGCCCTCTCTGCGGGGTTTATGATTTTAGGTGTTTTCAAGTCAATTGTCACAACTCACAATTAAACAAAACACTCCATAGTGTACAATGGAGTAATTATTTGGCAACCTTCCTTCCTACTTTTGAATTCTTCAAAACCAGACAATAATCATAGTTTCTATTGTGTGGATTGATTGTGGAACCCTCCATCTCCACTCACCCATCCAAAAGCAGGAAGCAGTAAAGAGTAAAAGGAGGAGGTTAACTTACTGCAACTCCCGCAATCCTATATGCTTGCTTGCATTCTGAACAACCATCACAATCATAAATCACAACCAACCAATGGTCATGGCCCTCATCTCCAAATCAACAGCTCAGATTCAGAAAATGCAACCACATAGAGTGGTTGTCGCAGACAGTAACCCCTCACATCCCCACCCCAATCACAAATTTTCTAAATTGACAAGGACAGGTGGAAGGGCCTTCAATTCCTTGAAAAAATAAGGAGCATTGTTAGGGTCCCTTCTTTCCAACCCACTAAGTAACCACAATCACAATGGGATACTACTACTACTATGGAGGAAGAAGAACCACACCCACTTCCTCTTCCATCTTTGATGGGTTCACTCTGAGCCCTCTTCCTTACCCAGTCCTGCTAATCTTAGCAGTCATCTGCATCTTTCTAGGCATTTCATGGTACTCTTCTTATGGAGACGCTGTCGACACTGCAGAGGAGCACATTAATTGGGTGCTTCTAGCCATACCAATATCCATCATCTTTTTGGTTAAATGGTTGTCATCCATGGAGGATCCACAGAGGTGTTTTGGCATGCCTTTCTATGATAGTCGGCGACAGCCCATCTACTGCGGTCCACCTCCAGAAGGCAGAACTTCACCATGGGGTTTGGCTGGTTTGATAATCTTGCTGCTTGTGTTGATACAGTTCCAATCTATCTTCCTAGGCAGTTGATTTGTCTGACAAAAAGATTCTCTCTGTATTCTATTTTGATCTTGATAGATCCAAGAATTTACTGTTGCTGGGTGGATAGTATGTTGGTGGTGACTTGGTGCTGATAATTTTGCGTGTATTTTAACTGCAAGTTTGTGCTTGTGAAGTTGTTAGTTGTTCAGCTACTACATACGTGCTAGGCAAACATTCAAGTGTGTCCAACTGCCAAGATTGTTTATAATCTTGCCTGATAAATGACAGATTGCAAATTTGGGATAATTCGTACTTTTGGAAAAATTAACTAAAACTTAAATGGCATGCTTCGTACCTCCATATAATAATTAAGCCAGTTTAAATTGTTCAGTTTCTTTGCTGGCTTTACAGTTTACACAACACCAAGAACCCCAATTATGTATATCATGCTAATGAGAAGAATTGTTTTGTAAAACAGTTCAAATACCCTGGTAATGTAACCGTTTTAATAAAGGAAACATTACAGGATCAGCAATCAAAGAATAAAATGAATCAAATTACAGTAAACTGATGATCATGTAACCTTTGATTATGATATTCTTTGACATTCGAATTCACCCTATTAACTCCATCTGCAAGATTACATTCAACTCTGCAAATATCTGACCCAACAGGTAAGAATGGATGCCCAGTTGCCTGGAGTCTCCTCTTTGTTGCACCCTTTGTTTCGTGCAAGACCACCCCGCCAAGTATGTGATCAAGGCCCAAAATTGCAATATTCCAACCAGAAAAGATCCTCTCACGTAATCCATATGAGCAACCTGGACATACCAGCTTGCTTTGAGATGGCATACCCATAAACCATAACTGTGTTGCAATGACATTACTTTAGTCGTGTAGCAGTTAGCAAAACAGACTGAAAGCAACGCAGGTTAAGCATTACAAGGATAAAGCTCGCTGAAAAGGCAAGGCAACACCTTCTAGCTTTAACCTACTTGATAAAATCCTTCTCACAGTGAACTATCCTCACTATCGAAGCACTTCTGATTTATGCACTTCTCTTTATGGCCGATGATATCATTGTGTGCAGTAGGCAGTGAATATCACCATTGTTGTATTAGCATAAGCACTATAACAATGCTGACACAGATCATTGAAACTTTATAGTTGAAAAGAATGTCAGCAATTTGATCTCTTAAGTTGATCAGCAAGCTTTAAATTCGGCAACATATGACCCTGCATGAGTATAAGAAACATATATGACAATGAAAACTAAATAGTTCACATTAATTTACATCAAATTGAACACTGTCTACCAAAAATAATACATTAATATTTTGTTTTCTGAAGATTATAAGATAATAATGGGAAATGTTGCAGAATATTTTGTTCTATTCCATACAATTCCAAAAGTTCAATAACCAAATCTCCCATTATCTACAATATGATAAGGCTATACAACAAATGAATACCAACATTAACAGAAAACATGTTAGTTAAAATAAAAATTAAAAAACAGAATATATGGTACTATGGAAACATATATGCAAACGAACACAGAAAATTACAAAATTACAGCACTTAGAACCAAAGCTCCCACCATTTAATTTATCCTGCTTAACAGATAACACCAACAATCATGGTTCAAACTTTCAATAATTGAAATCTTAAATTGGAGTCATTTCAAAGATTAGGATCTATGCTGTTAAAGCATTGAACTTTATGTTTAGTTACTTTTTTTTTAGTGCAGACGATGGTCAAAGCACATTTGACATCCAGCCCAGCATGAAGCGCACATAAGTATCCCTCACCTCTCAATGACAGGAGTCATACCATGCCACAAGATCAACTAAATTGAATGCATTGTTCGCAAACCAAAGTGCTAAGACATTCACGCCCAGATACATGTGACAAAGATGAACTCTTTCTTTCTGTTTTATCAGCTCGCGGAAAATTTCAAACTATTAGAAATGAGGACCAGTTTCTTCAATGGTACAACTAACAATTACATTGGGAACAAGAATGATGAAAGACAATAAGGAATAAGGAACACGCTAAAGGTTGCCATCAAGAATAGAAGGTGACAACGCCAGAATACAAAACAATTAGCAAGGAGAAGATAAGGATTATAACAAACTTAGGACCATCCAACTGCGATGCACTCAACCTTTAAGTAAGAAGGGGCGTATTCAACACAATGCAGCTTTGTTCAGGGACAAGGACAGCCCTTGACCTTGTACAGGAAATTTATCCTTTGTGCCTGGACATTATCTGTTTATCTGTAGGTTAAAGTCTAAAAATAAGGCTAATAAAATAACTAATTTCAGTGAAGGGTTGGTTCTGATTTATGGAAATCAGTGGTCAAGATCTGTCATAGATCAATGGATGTGATCTCTTTCTTTTGGATGAGATTTACCAACTTCTGTTAACGGTACAACAACAACATCCCAGTAAATCCCGCGTAAAGGCAGGGTCTGGGGGGACAGGATGTACGCACTCTTACCCCGACTAAGTCAGGAGAGTGTTTCCGATAGACCCAGGAAAATAAGACACGGAAACTACAAGTCAGTATACAGGAAAGAGGCGAAAACATAAGTAGAACAAGAAGACGACAGACAAAAAGCATAGGCACATGGCTAAACTGAATTAACTGCAGTTTCAGAAGAAGTTCTCTATAAAAAAAAATGTTTCTTCACAAGAGAAAAACAAGAAGAAATTCAGATTTGTTGGCTACGATTTCTTATAGGGCTTTGCTGCATCCTAGGAGGTGAATTTGTCTCAAACCCTAACAGCAATTAAAGGGGACAAATATCACTTTAAAGATAGTGATCCTTCACGCCTCAAAGCTATTCACAAACCCTAAATTTCCAACAATTTTAGTCATATTCTGTCATGGAGATCAGATCACAAGCAGCAGCCCTTACCCTGATGAATCAAGACTTTTACAAACTTGATCAGTTCGATGGAATCAACTACAACCGCTGGTAGGACCGGATGATGTTCCTGCTGACCGGCCTGAAGAATTCGTGTTGGATGACAATTTGGAGGCAATTCCAAATCCAACAGAAGACCCCTCAGGAGATCAAGGACCAGAGAAGGAAGAGAGATGAAGATGAAGTTTTGTGCAGAGGCCACATCCTAAACTGCCTCTCAGACAGCCTTTACAATCTGTTTACTGCAATCAAGTCAGCAAAGGAGATTTGGACAACCTTGGAGACAAGATACAACAACGAAAAGCAAGGGACAGATAAGTTTCTCATCATGAAGTACTTTGAATTCACTATGAGTGCTGATAAACCCGTTATGGATCAAGTTAATGATCAGCAGAGTATTTTCAATCAACTCAAGGAGTTGAAAATTGACATTTCCGAGGCTTTGCAAGTTGGGGCTATAACTGCTAAGTTGCCCAATTCTTGGAAAACTACAGGAAGAAACTCTTGCACACCACTAAGGAACTTTCCTTAGAGCAAATTCAGAAGGAATCAGTACACCAAACAAGTTAACAAGTTGAGTCTAACTCCAAGATCAACAATGTTGTTGGTGAACACTAACATGAGTGCAGGAAATAAGAGAAAGAAGTCCAACGAATGAGCCAACAACAACAGGAACAAAAAGCCAAAGAAAGATGGCAATGATACCAGACCCAAGTGCCACTTTTGTCATAAACTAGAACACTTCAAGAGAGATTGCAAATTCTAGAAGAAAAGGCAACAAGAGATGGAAAACAAACAAGCCATGTGCTAACAAAAAGGTGTCTGAAATTGTTGTGATGGTTTCTGACTTACAAATTGGCATAGTGAGTGAACTAAACATGGCTGCAGCAATGATTACTAAGGATTGGTGGTATGATTCAGGGGCTACAGCCTACAGTTCATGTTTGCAATGATATTTCCCAGTTTCCAGAATACAAGGCTTATGAGAAGGATGATGGTGTTCTAATGGGCAACAACGATGCTGCTAAGGTTTTGGGAATGAGAAATATCTAGATTCGGTTCAGTTATGGGAAGAGCATGAAGCTTCTAGATGTTCTACAGGTTCCTGAGATTAGGAAGAACCTAGTTTCTACAGGTCTCCTATGTAAGGTTGGTATAAGGGTTGTCGTTGAATCAATTTTAACTAAGGATGGAATGTTCATAGGCAAGGATACTCGTGCAATGGAATGTTCAAACTGAGTATTATAAATAAATCTTCTAGTTCTGTTTATACTACTGAGTCTTCTGATTTAAGTCATTTAAGACTTGCTCATGTGAATTTTAGATCCTTAAAATTTATGTCCAAAAAATGCCATGATTATTGGAGATTTTAATCCTTCAAATAAAAATTCTGAAATGTATGTTCAAGTAAAAATGGCTAAAGGAGAAATGTTATATGTATGCTTTGTCCTGTGTTGATAAAAGAGAAATGGTTTAAGGAACTAACCACCATTGAATCCGTCTACGCTTTGATAGAGTTTAAGTTGAAAGACACCTTCACTATGTATGACGTTATTTGCAACAGTCTGATTTATAGACTTGGTGGGGATTGTTGGTTAAAGTCTAAAAATAAGACTAATAAAATAACTAATTTTAGTTAAGGGTTGGTTTTGATCTATGGAAATCAGTGGTCAAGAACTGACATAGATTAAAGGTTGTGATCTCTTCCTTTTGGATGAGATTGACCAACTTCCATTAACTGTAAAAACTCAATTATCTTAGCAGTTACAAAAGAATTTCACTATAAAAGAAATGTTTCTTCGCAGGAGAAAAACAAGAAGAAATTCATATTTGTTGTCCAAGATTTCTTATAGGGCTTTGTTGTATCCTAGAGGTGAATTTGTCTGAATTAAAGGGGACAAATATCCCTTTAAAGATAGTGATCTATCACGCCTCAAAGCTATTCGCAAACCCTAAATTTCCAACATTATCAATATATTTACTAAATCTTCCATTGAAAAATCAACCTCAAAAGGGGAAGAAGGCCTGGAAGAAATGACTTGTCTTATCCATATTTGTACAGTTCATAATGCACTCTTGAACACTAGGGAATATAGAAGCATAAATTTGGATGCAATTCAAGTCATTCAACAAATAGCATGAGGCAAAATAGAAAGAAAGATAGTTCTTACCAGCAATGTACGAGACAGCTCACCAACACCTTCGGCATGTGCCACATTAGGAACTTGAAATACCAAAAGTGCATCTGATCAACCGTGTCATGTAGCTAGAATCCAAGTGCACTGGCCATTTTTTACCAGGATCCAATCATGCCTTTATTGGTTGAAGAAAAGGCCAATCAGTCACCATGAGAATTCAAGTGATCGTGAAATTAATCAGTCTTACTAAGATGGAGGAAAAGTCCCTAACTCCTTATCAGGGAAAGGAGGATGTTTTTTCCTAGACAAGGCCAAAAGTGAATTTGCCTTGGCAACCCTCCCATTCTTCTTCAAGTCTTGAATCAATTTATGGATAGTCCCCGTATTAAGGGAACAATTATCATTCATACAGCATTTACACATAGTATAAGCCTCATCAAGTTCCCCATTTTCACACAAGTAATGAACCATAGTCTGATAAATCTTAGCATTCGGTTTGTAACCCCTACTGTGCAGGGCAGAATAGACCCTCTTGGCCATATCAAGATACCCAGCTCGGCAAAAACCTTTGATTACTAAATTATAAGTAACCTCATCGGGCTGCAGAGAAATGCTTTCCATCAAAGCCAGCAATTCATTGGCCTCCCAGGCTCTACCCCTACTAACCAAGAAATGGATTCTGGCATTAAAAGTGGCCACAACGGGATAACACCCTTTCTTAACCATAAGGTTCCACAACCCGTTGGCAATCTGCCACTGACCCTTCCTATAAAGGAACCATATTAGCGTGGTATAGGTGACCACATTTGGCCTTAACCCTAACTTTTCCATCTGAATCAACATCAAATACGCCTTACCGAAGTTCCCCGTCTCACAAAACGCACTAACCATGATGTTAAACGAAATAACATCCATCTTGATCCCAAACCTGAAAGGAGCCTCTTGGAGAAATGAATCGATGGCTCCCAGGTCATGGGAGACTAATAGAACCTTAAGCGCCGCATTGAAAGACTTAACAGTCCTTTTACACCCAAACAAGTGCATATCAAAGAAGGTATTTAGAGCCTGCTTAGACATCCCAGCTTTTCCATACAAGGTTATCAATCGAACCATGAAACCTTCTCGGCGGCCCTGGGGCAAGGACTTCTGTTGCTCGAGCAACTGCTCGATGTAATCAAATCGGCCGGCACCAGCCAATCGAGATACGGTATCCTCAAAGGCATACCTGTTCTCAACCACAAGACGGTTGCGGGCATTGGCCTTGAACAGGTTGAATAGCCGATCGGGATCCCGCTCCTTCTTTAACCTAACGAGCGCGGGCTCTTGGGGTACGGGCTTCTTGGTAGATTCGCTAGTGGTTGTCGCCGTCGTCGTTCGAAGGAGGGCGGCGGAAGAGGTGGAGGAGCTGGAAAAGCGGCGGGAGATGGGGCGAAGGGAGAGAGATAAGGAATGGGGCATAGTTAAGGAGGAGGTGGTAGGGACATGCTCGAGAGGGAGCTCGAGCTTGATCCCTTGGGAGGGGAAAACACGAGAAGGAGGGATCAATTCGGGGTAGAGGATATGGCGGCGGCAGCTGCAGCGGCAACGGCAACGACGACCATGGAAGTCGTGGAGGCGGAGGGAGGGGGGAGGCGTATTGCTGTTTGGAGACGTGGGGTGGGGTGTATTTATCAATTAGAAACAAAAAGGGTGAGGCTAGTAAAAAGACGTCGAAATGACTATTGACAAGACAATTTTTATAAAATTGCACAAAAAGCCCATTAAGGCCGTAGTTAGATCTGTAGGATTATAGAATTGATTACATATGTCTCCTCATGTATAGTGGGCTCAAAGCCCATTAAGGCTCAATACCTTTGTAACATATATATATGATTATCAATGAATGGAAATCATCAAGGAGGACTTTACATCAATTCTATAATCCTACATGGTATCACAGCCTTTTCTTCCTTACGGAACCCTAGTTTGATCCTCCCACCCCACCCCTCCTATTACCGTCGCTAGCGTCGTCTCCTCGCCGCCTCTCTCTCTCCCCTCGCCTCACGGCTCCTCCTCGCCGTCGTCCTACCTCCCCCCTCGCTCTCGCTCTCGAGCCCGGCTCTCTCCCTCTCGCCGCCTCTCGCTCTCGCTTCCTTCCGCGTAAAAAAAAAATGTCCGACCTTTTCTGCTGCGCCCGCGGCCTCCACATCCGCAGCGGCCACCGCGTCACTCGCGGCCCTCCTCCTTTGACCGCCGCCCCTCGATGGTCCCCGATGCCTGGCTTCAACCCTCATTGGCTACACTCCGGCTCTCCTGCCCCGCGACCTCGGGCCTATCTGACATCGTCTGATCATCGCGTTGTTCCGCCGGATGGGCATCACGCCTTCTCCTCTATGCAGCCGACACCTTCAGACTCTTCTTGGTACATGGACACTGGTGTCACCTCCCACATGACGAATTCCTCAGGTAACCTCTCATCTCTTTCTTTCAAGGGTCCTGCACACTCTATTATCGTCGGAAATGGTGGTCGTCTTGCTACTTCGGGGATTGGTCACGCTACATTACAGACCCCAACCCACCCACTACACCTTAACGATGTCCTCATTGTCCCAAAGATTGTCAAAAACCTTATCTCTGTCCGTCGGTTCACTACTGACAACAACGTTTCCCTTACGTTTGATCCCTATGGTTTCTCTGTGAACGATCTTACTACGGGGGTTACTCGAATGAGATGTAACAGCACCGAGGAGCTCTACCCTGTCACACCACCTCCCGCGTCTAGTCAGTCGTGTCTGGTCGCCCTCTCGGCATCATCATCCAGCCTTTGGCGTGCACGCCTTGGTCATCCTAGTCCTGCAGTTTTAGATTTACTTCGTTCTAAGAGTCTTGTCCAATGTCATAAAGAGCATCGCTCTAGCTTATGTTCTTCTTGTCAGTTAGGCAAGCATGCTAGACTTCCTTTTCAGCGTTCTTTAAACACTACTTTTGCACCTTTTGATATTATTCATAGTGATATTTGGACATCTCATGTGCCTAGCAAGGAGGGTCATAAGTATTACCTGTTGTTTCTGGATGATTATACACATTTCTTATGGGTTTTCCCTTTGCACTTTAAATCTCAAGTGTTTCCTATCTTTGCCAAATTCCACGCTTACATCAAAGCACAGTTTCACACCTCTATCAAGTGCTTTCAATGTGACAATGGCCGCGAATTTGACAACAAAGATTTTCACACTTTCTTCAATACCAATGGGATCTCCTTCCGCTTGTCCTGCCCCTACACCTCCCAACAAAATGGCAAGGCCGAACGAATCATCCGAACCATTACCAATATGATGCGCACTCTCCTCTTCCACGCATCCGTCCCCCCCCCCCCCCCATTTATTGGCCGTACGCCTTAGCCACCACATGCTACCTCCTCAACATTCTCCCTTCCACCACCCTCCACGATCGCTCCCCTTTTCAGGCACTATATTGTACTTTGCCCAGGTATGATCACCTTCGTACCTTTGGGTGCTTGTGCTTCCCCAATCAGTCATTCATCGCCCCGCACAAGCTTCACCCACGCTCCACCCCCTGTGTCTTTCTTGGCTACCCATCTGATCATCGCGGTTTCATCTGCCTCGATGTCAAGACACACAAGATCATTCTCTCTCGTCACGTCACCTTTGATGAGACGCGATTCCCCTTTGCGTCTCCCACACCCCCTGTGTCTCCGTCAGATTCAGACTCATCATTCCCTCATTTTCTATTTCCCGAGAGCTCTCCCGGTGCTCCTGCGTCTCCCCCTCCCCCACCCCCACCACCCCCCATCACCAGACCACACACCCGCAGCGTCTCCGGTGTCTTCCGACCCCGTCAGATCGTATCCATGACTACCACCCATCGCCCCACCATCCAACCTCATGGCCTAGCAAAGCAATCCCCCCGCAAAACACCAATGTCGCGGGCGCCGCACACTGCTGCGCCCGCAGCCTATCAATTGCCCATGCCCCCAGCATCACATCACCCACTGGTGGCGCCCGCCGCAACACATGTTGCGCCCGCCGCAACACATGCTGCGCCCGCCGCAACACATGCTGCGCCCGCCGCAACACATGCTGCGCTAGGGGTGTGCAGAAAAATCCAAAACCGAAAACACGACACGAAAACACGATAACACGACACGAAAAAACCCGAAACCGAAAAGACACGACACGAAAATGACACGAACCGAGAAAACCCGACATTAAACGGTTCGTGTTCGGATCGGGCAAATGCCCTTACCGGATACCCGACACGAACCGTTTATTTTTTAAAAAAAATCACGTAAGCTGATATATTACAAATATATAAAGAGTCCCTAGAGTATCACTTGTATTCGCTAGCACAGTTGGTTTTATTTGAATATGGGTCAGGCCCACTGCGATTTTGCCCAGGTTCGAATCCAGATGTGGGAAATTATTTTATCCCCTTTCATTCAAAGCCAGTGTGGCTCTTTTTATTTTTCCCCATTGTCTCGCCCCCTTTTTTTTTTCTCTGTCCAAACAATTAACCCTAAACTCCCAATCTCCCATCCCAATCTCTCATTCAACCGACATTGTGAATCTTCTCCCGTGCGCCCATAAACGTTCAGTCTTGCCCCATTTGTTTTCTCTGTCCAAACAATTAATCCTAAACTCCCAATCTCCCATCTCAATCTCTCATTCAGCCGACATTGAAAGAAACCCTATACCTGTTGTTGCTTCAAATCTCATGTTGCTGTGTTTTATTCACATCCGTTCATGGCTGTTGTGTTGTTGCTTCGCATCTGCTCATGGCTCCAGTGTTCTTTAAGTTAAAATGCAGCAGCACAAGTGAGGGCGAGGCACTCACTGAAACAACACAAAGCACACGACCCTTTGTACAATAGCCAGCAGCCACACAGAAAAAATAATATATGGTTCGTGTCGGGTACCCGGGTATCCGACACGGATCCGAATAGCTTTTCCGTGTCGGGTACCCGACTTAAGACGGTTCGTATAAGGTTCGGCCTGTTTGGGTTAAACGGTTTCGGGTACCCGACACGATTAACCGGTTCGTGTCGGGTACCCGGATATGCACACCCCTATGCTGCGCCCGCCGCATCCCACACCGCCTCTGCAACCCTTACCCGCAGCCCTGCTGCGCCCACCGCCTCATCCCCATGCTTAGCCCCTCTTGCTCCCATCCGTCCCGACACCCAATCACCCTCTGCCTCCATCCAGACCTCCCTCTCCCCCATTCCCACCTCCCACAAAACAGCCCTCCAAGACCCGAATTGGCAGGCGGCTATGCTCGATGAATACAGGGCCCTTACAAAGAATGGTACTTGGGTTCTGGTCCCTCGCCCTCCTGAGGCGAATGTCATTCGTTGTATGTGGCTCTTCCGTCACAAGTTCCGCTCTGATGGGACGTTAGAGCGCTACAAAGCACGTCTTGTGGTCAACGGACGATCTCAGCAGGTAGGTATTGACTGTGATGAGACCTTCAACCCCGTCGTCAAGCCTGCCACTATCCGAGTGGTGGTGAGCTTAGCACTGTCACGCAAATGGGTCATTCATCAGCTGGATGTCAAGAATGTGTTTCTTCATGGTCATCTAAATGAGACAGTCTACATGTTTCAGCCGCCGGGATTTGCTGATGCCGATCGCCCCAAGCACGTTTGTCTCCTTAAGCGCTCTCTGTATGGTCTAAAACAGGCTCCGCGGGCTTGGTTCCAGCGCTTTGCTTCACATCTGCTACGCTTAGTCTTCATCGGCAGCCGCTCAGATTCGTCTCTGTTCATCTATCGCAGAGGCTCTGACTTGGCCTTCCTATTACTATATGTCGACGACATCATTCTCACCGCCTCTTCTGATTCTCTTCGGACGTCCATTATTTTGCAGTTGAGTGCGGAATTTGCCATGTCTGATCTGGGTGAGTTGTCCTACTTCTTGGGCGTTGATGTTCAGCGTCATGCTTCTGGTCTGTTTCTCTCACAAAGTAAGTATGCTGCTGAGATTGTTCCTCGGGCTAAGATGGTCAACTGTAATCCAGTCGCCACCCCTGTCGATACATCCAACAAGCTCAGTGCTCATTCTGGTCCTTTGGTTGATGATCTGACATTGTACAGGAGCCTCGTTGGTGCTCTTCAGTATCTCACTTTCACCAGGCCTGACATCAGTTACGCCGTACTCCATATACATGTCCCGTCCTCTTATCAGCACGCTGATAAGAGGACGGGACATGTATATGGAGTACGGCGATCGATCCAAAGAATTAATTTATCATCAGAAGATGGAATATATATGGAGTTGGCAGAGTTGACGGTGCGGAGGCAGCGACGATGGGGCAAAGTTAGGCACAACAACCGAAGAGGGTGTGTCCTCACTGCCATTCTAATAGCGGAGCCGTTCATAGACGACGGAGACAATCATGTCAAGGCACTGTGCGAATTAGCATCATTAGGGGCGGAGGGAGGGGGGCATGCGGTGACTCGAAGCCCCCTTGGAGGAAAACCTAAAAAAAATAAAAATATGTTTTTTTTTGTAATATTTGATAATTTAAGGGGTAAAAACAATTAAAAAGAGTAAAAGATCAATAAGAGTGTTTAGCTTAGTTGGTATGAGGGTGGGGTCTTGAGCAATGAGGTCTTGAGTTTAATTCCCTATAACCTTCATGTATTGTTTTTTTTCCTTCTTTTATCTTTTTACACTTAAAATAGCAATTTAAATCACAAATTTAATGTGTTTTCTACTATATTTTTACAACAAAGATTGTATCTTATATATATCTTAAAAAAAATTCTCGAAAATATAGTTGAGCACCCCCCGGATTTTTTTATGGCTCCGCCCCTGAGCATCATCCAGGACTAATTAATGCTAATTGAATCAAATAACTAACGTTGATTCTAAACTTTCATCTAGAATCCTCCAATTGCACTACTAACAGTCTAACATTCATTCATCCAAATTCGCACGGTTTGGAGTAGCACTAATTAGTATTACTTGAATTAGAATATGAGCGCTAATTCTAAACTTTCATCTGGATTGAATCCCAAAATTAGGGTTTGCGGGAGGGTAGTGTGGTGGTGACCGAGAGAGGTTGGTAGTCCTTAATTGTTGTTTTACGAGTTCGAAAAATTAGGGTTTGCGATTTTCGTAAAAATTATGAACATGGCTTTAAAAGGTGGTGATTTGGCCGACGGGGTGGTGATTAATGTTGATGTGTCGCTGGTAATAGCGGGTGGTGGAGGTTGAGTTGAACTAAGTGAAAAAAGACTTTGCAATTTAATTAAAATTATGTTGTCAATAGCCGTTTCAGTGTCTTGTATGTAGCCCTTATGAAACAAAGAGAAAAATAAACTCTCGCTAGTTGAATGAATAAAATTGAGAAAAAGGACACATTCTTGGCTTATATTAGGAGAGCGTACTAAATTTTGACCAAATTAGCAATATGTCCATCTTAGCAAACCCTAAAACCCCTCCCTGTTCCTCCGGTCTAAAACTCGTCGCTCATACTCGCTCCTCGTTGTTCCTCGTATCTGAATCCAACCAGCCATAGACACCGCATCCGCTTCTCCCTCGAAGCCTCGTCGTTGTGAACCCCAAACAAGTATTTAGAGCCTTCTTAGACATCCCAGCTTCTCCCTCGAAGCCTCGTCGTTGGGGACCCCTAAAAATCTTCCTCCATATTTACCTTAGTTATCCCTCCCTTTCTTCTGCTCCTCCTCGCACCAGACGGAACCCGAAACCAATCTCTGACTCCGAGGAATACCCGACGACGCCGGTTGACTATCTCCCCTTTCGACGAGCTTGAAGACTAAAGCTTGGATTGTCCAACCGCCTGATTCGACGCGCTGGTGCCTTCCCGCTCCGACGAGCCACCTTGGAGCCCTGATTGTTGGAGAAATGTTCATATGGTTTTTTTTCCCAAGTTGTCTTTTGAACTTCTTTAGTCCCACATTGATTGTAAAAGGAGTTGAGGGGTTGTTTTTAAAGGGGAGTTTTTAAAGGGCTATTAAGAGTTGGGATAGGAGTTCCACACGCGTGCACCACCACCGCCGCCGCCGGTCCGGTTCGTACACGTGCGCGGTGTATGAAAAACGGCTTTTGATTTCCTCCAAGATTTTAGCAAGTCAGCATCTTTCCTTTCTCGACCAGTCGGCCTGCACCACGGTGTTGGGGCAGATCTCTTTCAATGAGTTTTTCATAGAAATTGAGGCCTACATTCGCAATCGCACCAACAATTTAGAAGGGAAATTATCTATGTTTATGCGATGGCGTTTCAGTTCTTCAAATGGTCGCAGAAGATGCTCATCTTCTTCGAACAATTGGAGGTCGATTACGTCCTCCTTTAGGACGCCCCTGTTGTTGCGGTGATCGCTTCTTCCACCACCGTCGGTGGCGCTCTTGCTGATGCAGGTCACGTTGTGGACACCAAGGGTAAGAACGATGATGATGCCGATGTTGTCGACAAGGGTAAGAAGGTTGCGGATGATGACCTCGCACGGGCAAAACAGTATGAGTCCGACCACAAATCTGTGCGAGGCCGTCTTCTCAGCCACGTCTCGAACCCCATATTTGACCTGATCTCTGTTCATAAATCTGCTAAATTTATTTGGGATCTGTTGGAGAAGAAATGTGGGGCTGACGATGCAGGGAAAAAGAAATATGTTTGTGGGAAGTTTATGCAGTTCAAGATGGTCGATGATAAACCAATCATGGACCGGGTGCACGAGTATGAGAACATGGTAGTTGACATCCTCTCCGAGGGCATGAAGATGTGCGAGGTCCTGCAGGCAAATTTTCTGATCGAAAAGTTGTCTGGCTCGTGGGCCGGCTACGGCAACCATCTAAAGCACAAGAAGAATGACCTCACCCTCGAAGAGCTCATCGGTCGCGTGAAGATCGAAGAGGCTAGTCGCCTCAAAGACAAATCTAAGCATAAATCTGGTGATACTGTGAAAGCTAATTTGGTTGAGTCTTCTGTGAAATCTGTCAGGTCAAAGCAGGGAAACCAGCATGGAGGTTCTAAGCCAAACATGAAACCAAAAAAGGGCCAGAAGTTTAAGAAGTCTGACAATCAGCCAGACAAGCAGCAGAAACATGGAGGGACTAGGATCGGATGCTATGTTTTTGGCAAGCCAGGCCACAAGGCTTGGCAGTGTCACAATCCGGCTGATCTCCAGAACCAAGGACAGCAGCAGAACAAGCCCGTGGCTCCAGTCCAGCAACAAGTCAGCGTTGTCCAGGACAACAACCAACTCATAGCAATGATAATTGAAGTCAACCATTTGAGCGGCCAGGTCGATTGGCTCTTGGACAGTGGAGCTACTCGACACTTATGCGCCAACAAGGACCTATTTGCTGAGTTCGAGGATGCTACAGACATCGACCGGGTCTACATGGGTAACTCGAGCATCTCTCGAGTGCTAGGCAAAGGGAAGGTTGCACTCAAGCTCACCTCGGGGAAGTCTCTTACCCTAGTGAATGTGCTTTATGTTCATTCTCTGTTCCGAAACTTGATTTCATGTGATTTGCTTGAGATAGCCGGAATTAAGCAAGTGAATGATGCCGGAAAAATGGTTTTAACAAAAAATGGAAAACTTGTAGGAAAGACTTATAGGGCTGACTTTCTGTATGTGGTTGAGACCATGATTGAGAATGCTTCTACTTATGTTTGTATTGTTGAGTCTATTGATTTATGGCATGCTAGACTATGACATGTGAATGCGAAATCTGTATGTCGATTGCATGATATGGGTTTGATTCCTAGCCTATCCAAACATGGCCATAGCAAATGTGAAATATGTGTTGAGTCCAAATTTCATAAACAACCTTTTAAAACGGTGTTAGAAAGGACAACTGAATTGTTGGAGTTAGTCCATTCTGATTTGGCCGATTTTAAGAACACGTAAAGTAGAGGTAGAAATCGCTACTATATCACATTTGTGGATGACCGTTCTAGATATACTAAGGTATATTTGCTTAGGTCTAGAGATGAAGCAGAAAACAGGTTTTATGTGTATAAAGCCGAAGTAGAAAACTAATTGAATCGCAAAGTTAATAGTCTTAGATCTGATAGAGGCGGAGAATATGTCACTCATTCTCTGTGTGTGATGTATGCTTGGGCTGAGGACGGACATGACCATGAAGAATCCACTTATATGTTGAGTCTGAGTCTGCCCAGTGCAAGACTTAGAAAAGTAGAGGGGTGTTTGTATTGTTATGTGTTTACTTTCCTAAGCTTTTCCTTTGGTATGTAATATTGTTTTATGTATGCTTGGACATGTATGTGTGTATAATGTTTATACCGATAACTTATAGTATATGTTATACATATATGACGCACTATAGTGTGTGTCTCGACTGAGTTGTATTGAGCCTATTTAGGCTTGATCCTCTAATGAGACCATAACTATAGCGGAGTTAACATATATGTATAAACTATGCTATATATGTTATTTGTATAAGGTATGATTGGGAAGAAGTTAGATTACCTGGTATTGAGCTTCAGCCCATTACTTGGCCCAACTGGATCTCGAAGATGGATGAGCTGGTAGCCCAGCCCAGAGATGCGGAGCTTACCCTACCTATTTACTTGAAGCGCTGCGTTTTGATGTTTGGCTCTTGACCTAGCTATAAAGCGTCGCTTCCTGGCTTGAGAGCTACGCACTTCAGCTTCTGTCTTTCTCTCTCCTCACAAACGCTCTCTCCGCTAAGGTTTCTAGGGTTTGGAGTTTTTCTCCTTCTCTTGCCGTCGGTTTTTGAGCGCTCGGAGAATAAAGCTTGCTGGTGGCTCCTCTGGAAGGTGGATCGAGCTCCGGCGTCCTCCTGGGTGGCCGCTCTCCTCGTCTTCTGAGATCTAGGGTTCTAGAGATCGATTTCTTCATCGATCTTCTGGTTTTATCCCATACAGGGGGATTTCTTCTTCTTCCTTATACCTCTGATTCACATGCATGCTAGTTTAGGGTTGCTTGATTTCATTGCTTGTATCACCCCTTGTACGAACTCTCTTATAATGGATTCGACCAACTCTCGAGGCCTCGTGGATGTAGGTATTATACCGAACCACGTAAAATCGCTTTGTGTGTTCTCTTGCATGTGATTCTCGTTTGATCTTTCGTATTTCGTTTAGATCTTATTCGCTTCCGCTTATCAAAACCGATTTCTAGTTGGATCTAGCTTTTACAACGTGGTATCAGAGCTTGAGTGTCCTGATCTTGATTTCCTGGCTCATTCTTGAGTTCTAGGGATAGGGATTGGACGTAGGGCCTCGGGCGGACCTAAAAGGCGACATCGCTGGTGCCGCACCCCCCCCCCCCCCCCCGCGTGACATACCACACCTTGCTTGCTAGATCTAGGTCTTTTGTGCTTGGATCTTGTGCATTTGGTGCTTCTGATCTTCGAGTTTTCTTGTTTTTGCTTGGCTTGATAGGATCTATAGTTGCACTATTTGATTCATTCTATCTTGAATCATTATTTGTGTTCTTTAAGTCATTTACTAACTGTTTAGTTGTGTTACAGGTTTAGTTGTGTTAAAGGTACAATATAACAGCTATGGGTGATAAAGACATATATCTAAAGCCCTTCAATGGCCACACTGACTTTGCTATGTTGCAACTAAAGATGAAGGCAATTCTCATCAAAGAAAAATGTTGGATTGCTATAACCAACAAGTTTCCAGATGGGACAGCTAAGGAAAAAATCCTTGAAACTGATCAACAGGCTCACAGTGAAGTTATGCTTCGCTTAAGTGACGAAGTTGCTAGACAGGTATTTAATTTTGACACTCCTGAGAAGCTTTGGGAAGGTCTGGAAGGTTTGTACTTGGTAAAATCACTCCCTTCTCGTGTTAATTTGTTTAATAAGTTGTTCAATTTCAAAATGGATGTTTCCTGCCCCTTGTCTGAAAATCTTGATAAGTTTCTTACTAGTATTCAAGATTTGCAAAGATGTGGTGACAAAGTTGAGGAAACTCATAAATGTGTTTTGTTGTTAAATTCTTTGCCTGCTCAATTTTATACTTTTAAAGATGTTGTGCAATACAGTACTCATAAACTGGAAAAGAAAGTTATTCTTGAGTCCATTATTCAGAAAAATGATGCTTTGAAAGTCTTTAAAAACAAATATGAGCTCAAAAATGACCATAAACCTGACAATAATAATGAAGTGCTTGTTGCTAGAGGTAGGTTTAAAGGCAATAAGAATAATAACAACAATAAACCACCTCAGAAAGATTCCAGTAAAACTGATACTCATCAAAGTGGTAAACCTGATAAATCTCACCTTATGTGTTCGTACTGCTCTAAATCTGGTCACATTGAGAAACACTGCTTTAAAAGGAAGAAAGATGAAAGGCTTGTTGGTAAAAAGCCTAATGTCTCTCCTGTGTTTGAATCTCATCCTTATTATACTCATGAAGTGCTTGCATTGTTAAATTCTGGTGACTCCAATGCTTGGATTTTAGATTATGGATGTACCATGCATGCTACCTTTCATAAGTCTTGGTTTTCTGACCTTAAATGCTATGATGTTGGTACTGTCATGCTAGGTGATCATTCTGTGCTTAAAATAAAAGGTGTTGGTTCAGTTGCTTTGAGAATGTTTGACAATGTTGTTAGAGTTATAAAGGATGTTAAATGGGTGCCTGATTTAAGAAGAAATTTGTTGTCTGAAAGTACTCTTGAGGAATTGAAATAAGATGTGTACAATTCTGATGGTGTGAGGATTGTTACTAAGGATAGTAAACCTGTGATCAAATGCTTAAGAAAAGCTGGTTTATATGAACTGATTGCTACTCCTATTGTGAATTCCTCTGCTACTGCTTTTACTACCATTGACAAGCCTATGTCTATGCATAATTCTATGTTATGGCATGTTAGGTTAGGTCATATTGATAATAAAGGTCTTGAGAACTTGTATAAGTCTGGTGTTATTCATGCTAAACCACGTTCCATTGACTCATGTGAAAACTGTGTTATAGGTGAGCATACTAGGAAAAGTTTCAAATCATCTGCATATGTTTCTACTGCTCCCTTGAATTATGTTCATTCTGATCTTTGAGGCCCTGCCCAAGTCTCTACTGTTGGTCTATAGAGATATTTCATGTCCTTAATTGATCATTATAGTAGAAAAGTTTGGGTGTTTCTGTTGAAAACAAAAGATGAGGCTTTTGAAACTTTTAAACATTGGAAATCTATGGTTGAAAAGGAAACTGGCTTATTTGTTAAGTGCTTAGAAACTGACAATGGTTTTGAGTTTTGTAATTCCTTATTTGATGCTTATTGTAAACAAAATGGCATTAAAAGACACTTGACAATTCCTAGAACCCCCCAACAGAATGGTACTGCTGAAAGGATGAACATGACCCTTCTTGAAAAGGCTAGATGCATGCTAATTTCCTCTGGTTTGAAGCATTCTCTGTAGGGTGAAGCTGTTGTGATTGCTGCATATTTGATAAATAGAACCCCCACTTATGTGATTGATTTTAAGACTCATGAATTGTGGTATAAAAGAAAGCCTCACCTTGATCATACTCCATCCGTTCGGCAAAACTTGTCATTTTAACTCTCCACACAAGTTTTAATAAAGCTAATAATTACACTCTCTTTTTACTAATTTACCCTAATTTATTACTCTACTTTTTACTTTATCAAAAACTACAACTCACAACACATCAATCAAATCAAGGGCATTTTAGTAAAGTAGAAGCAAAAATACCTAAAATGACAAGTTTTTCCGAACAAAAACAAAACTCTAAAACGACAAGTTTTGCCGAACGGAGGGAGTATTAAACCTTTTGGTTGCACTGTATATTCATACATTAATCAAGGTAAGTTGAATCTCAGGTCACAAAAGTGTGTCCTATTGGGATATCCTCAAGGTGTTAAAGGCTATAAATTGTTACTTGTTCAACTTGGAGCTTATAAAACTATTGTGAGTAGGAATGTTATTTTTAATGAGAATGAATTTCACTTTAAAATGACTTTTGTTCCTGTTGTGCATGATACTAACTTGTAGGAACACAATGGTGATCAACTCTATGTTCCTAAGAATAATGAAACTGATTCTGATGATGAGTTTGATACTGGTTATTCTCCCTTCCCTCTTCTTACTCTCTCTTCTATTTCTTCTACCCCTTCTAATTCTGTGATTGTGCAACCTCACCAATTGGGTGGGGAAGCTAATGAACCTGTTGTTGAACCTGCTTTGTCTTCCTCTTCTGTTTCTCTTATTTCTGTGAATGAGGATGTTATTGTTGAGTCTGTGCCTGCTTCTGGTTCTGGTTCATCTAGTTCTTCAGTTGTTGAGAGACATGATCTCACTGATTGACAGTTGACTAGGGATAGGAGTCCTAGGAGTGTCATTCCAAATAAAAGGTTCATAAACAACATTGTTGAGTTTGCTTGCCTTGTGTCTGATGTGGTTAAATCTTTTACACCTGAGACTTATGAACAGTCTTTAAAGTGTGCTCACTATAAGAATTGGAAAAAGGCTATGGATGAAGAGATAGAGTCTATGAGGATTTACCAAACCTGGTGTTTAGTTGCTAAACCTGAAAATACACGACTTATTGATTGCAAATGGATTGTTAAGCTTAAAGACGGTGTGTCTAAAACTGATCCACCTAGATATAAAGCCAGGCTGGTTGCTAAAGGATTCACCCAAAGAGAGGGTGAAGTCTATAATGAAATCTTTGCTCCTGTGGTTAAGTATAAGACTCTTAGACTCTTACTTGCTATGACTGTTGTGCATGATTTTGAACTTGAGCAAATGGATGTTAAAATTGCTTTCTTGCATGGTGATTTAGATGAAACTATATACATGAGACAACCTAAGGGCTTTGTTGATTCTGTGCATCCTAACTATGCTTGCCTGCTGAATAAATCTATCTATGGTCTTAAACAGTCTCCACGACAGTGGAACATTAAGTTTGATAGATGTATGAGATTCAGTTTAGGGTTTAAAAGAAGTAAGTTTGATACATGCTTGTATTTTAAAGGTACGGTGTTAAAAGACATGGTCCTGCTGCTTATGTGCTTTTATATGTTGATGATATTCTATTGATTTCTAAATCTAAAGATTGCATCTTAGACATTAAAAAGAACTTGCAGAAGCACTTTGACATGAAAGATCTGGGTGTTGCTAAGAAAATCTTAGGGATGTCCATTCTTAGAGATAGAACGCATAAAAAATTATGGTTGCATCAATGTGATTACATTCATAAGGTGCTTGACAGGTTTCATATTTCTGGTGACAAAGTGAATAACATTCTTTTAGGTCCTCATCTTGATTTGACTAAATCTAAGGATGTTTTGTCTGCTGTTGAGATGAAAAATATGAAGTCTATACCATATGATGCTTCTGTTGGGTCTGTTACGTACTCTATGATCTGTACTAGGCCTGATTTGGCATTTGCTATCAGTACTCTAAGTAGATTCATGTCTAATCCTTCTGAGAAGCACTGGTTATCCATGAAATACCTGTTGAAATACTTGCTTGGCTCTGTTAATCTGTCATTGTTATATTCTGAGCATACTTATGCATCTGAATTACATGGTTTTGTTGATGCTGACTATGTTAGTAACAAGGACACTAGGAAATCAATTACTTCCTATGTTTATACATGGCCAGGTAATTGTATTTCCTAGAAGTCCCAACAAGAGCCTATAGTTGCATTGTCTTCCACTGAAGCAGAATACATTGCTGCTATAGAAGCTTGTAAAGAAGCTATCTGGCTGCAAGGTATTTTGAAAGAAGTGGAACTGAAGCATTATACATCTGTGCTGCATATAGATAGCCAAAGTGCTCTATATTTGTGTAGAGATCTTATGTACTATGAGCGTACTAAACATATTGATGTTAGATATCATTTCATTCGTGAAAAAGTTGAAGATAACATCATTCATGTTAAGAAAATCGATGGTAGAATTAATCCTGCAAATTTTGGCACTAAAATTGTCCATCACGATAAATTTGTGTTTTGCAGGAACTTCCTCCACTTGGAGGAACTTGAGTGATCTCTGTGTGTGATGTATGCTTGGGCTAAGGACGGACCTGACCATGAAGAATCCACTTATATGTTGAGTCTGAGTCTGCCCAGTGCAAGACTTAGAAAAGTAGAAGGGTGTTTGTAATGTTACGTGTTTACTTTCCTAAGCTTTTCCTTTGGCATGTAATATTGTTTTATGTATGCTTGGATATGTATGTGTGTATGATGTTTATACAGATAACTTATAGTATATGTTATAAATATATGATGCACTATAGTGTGTGTCTCGATTGAGTTGTATTGAGCCTATTTAGACTTGATCCTCTAATGAGACCATAACTATAGCGGAGTTAACATATATGCATAAACTATGCTATATATGTTATTTGTATAAGGTATGATTGGGAAGAAGTTAGATTACCTGGTATTGGGCTTCAACCCATTACTTAGCCCAACTGGATCTCGAAGATGGATGAGCTGGTAGCCCAGCCCAGAGATGCGGAGCTTACCCTACCTCTTTACTTGAAGCGCTGCGTTTTGGTGTTTGGCTCTTGACCTAGCTATAAAGCGTCGCTTCCTGGCTTGAGAGCTACACACTTCAGCTTTTGTCTTTCTCTCTCATTACAAACGCTCTTTTCGCTAGGGTTTCTAGGGTTTGGAGTTTTTCTCCTTCTCTTGCAGTCGGTTCTTGAGCGCTCTGAGAAGAAAGCTTGCTGGTGGCTCCTATGGAAGGTGGATCGAGCTCTGGCGTCCTCCTGGGTGGCCGCTCTCCTCGTCTTATGAGATCTAGGGTTCTAGAGATCGATTTATTCATCAATCTTCTGGTTTGATCCCATACAGGGGGGTTTCTTCTTCTTCCTTGTACCTCTGATTCACATGCATGCTAGTTTAGGGTTGCTTGTTTTCATTGCTTGTATCATCTCTTGTACGAACTCTCTTATAGTGGATTCGACCAACTCTTGAGGCCCCGTGGATGTAGGTATTACACCGAACCACGTAAAATCACTTTGTGTGTTCTCTTGCATGTGATTCTCGTTTGATCTTTTGTATTTCGTTTAGATCTTATTCGCTTCCGCTTATAAAAACCGATTTCTCGTTGGATCTAGGTTTTACAGTAATTCATCAAGGTCCAAAATTGATTATAATATGTAGTCCTCTGTGTAGGTTCCTCCAATGGTGTAAGTTTTTTTAAGTTTGGTGTGAATTGTATCCGCTTACTGTCATACTTCAAGATCTCAATGTGGAAGGGAAGCTTACCCTTCCCCTTGTTCTTTCTGATATCCCTTACATCAAGCTGTTCTTCAATTATAGTAGCATTCAATATGTTGCTCCTCATGGTGATGATATTGTCATGAAACCCAGATAACTGGGATTTGTACTTTTCGACATCAAAAGGAAGCCAACGCTTTCCTTTCAGCGGTTTCGAGGGTGGGTTGGCACCCATATCCGGAGGGCCTGGTACTCCCTTGGAAATTTGTTTGGAAGAGGATGGTTTTTTGCCCCAAGAAGGCAGCTGATGGGCCTGCACTTCCTCCGGGGCCAAAACTTCCTCTTTTTGTTTTCCTTTGTTGTTTCCATGCATATTCACCATATTTTCGTGCAACCATGAAAGGATCAAAGGATAAATATGATTAAAATTGGAGAGGATATATTGGGAAAAGATTTGTGTGTTAAAGTCACTAACCCATACAGCCCTAAAAAAGAGGAGGATATGGGCGAAATTGAACCATAACAATACCTTTTGCTCATGAAGATCCCTCCATAAGTCGAGACTCCAGTCGAACACCCAGGTCTGAGAGCACCACCACTCCCTATTACTTGCTTCCCTCGCCTTAGTTTTGATAATTCCCAGAGGAGAAAGGCTCCAAGCAGCAGCCCACCACCACCAGAAGCACATCCCTGCATATACTCCTCCATCAAACAGAGTCAAAGGGAGATTTCACCATTCCTTGCAGGTTGCATTCGTGCGATTTTGGAGAAGTTTTGCCCATATTCGAAGTTTTTTCCCATGTAACTTGTGGAATTGGGCTTTGGCTCATTATTGAGGTTGTTGATGGGATTTGCCCCATACCTTTTGGCTGAATTCAACTTGCTTGGTGGAGATTTTTTATGTTATTTCATTATATATAAGGATAAGTTTTCATTATTCAATACATATTTACAATTTTTCATGTTAAGAATTAAAAAAAAAGATTTCAATTGCCTTTTGTTTATTAAAAAACCGCACAGCGGGCGGATAGTAAAACTAGTATCTTAAACCTTATAATAGCATGAAGTTGTAAATGAATAGTAACTCCCACTTACAATTTTTTAATTGTTTTTTTATGGTTGAAATGTCTATTTTGCCCTTACAAATTGTATTCCCATCTTCTATATGCTATACCCTTTTAGGTAATTTCCTTATTTGTTTGTAAAATGCCTTTTTTAACCTAAAAAGTTTGAATTTAAAAATATTAATTTTTTTATTTCAATGTCCTTTTATGTCTTTTCAAAATTATAAATTTTCATATTTCATCAATTTCACCCAACTTTATGTTTTTTCTTAAAATACCCAAATTACAACTTTAAAGTTTTCTCAAATAAATCATACTTTATGTTTTAAATTAAACCACCCAAATTGTAACTTTTAGGTTTTATTAATTATAATTTATCATATTTCATCAATTTCACCCAATTTTAGGTTTTTTTTCTTAAAATACCCAAACTGCAACTTTAAAGTTTTCTTAAATCAACCATATTTTATGGTTTTAATTAAACTACCCAAATTATAAATTTTAGGTTTTCTTAATCAACCCGACTTATATACATTAAATGATAAAAAGTTATCCTACCAATTAATTTATAACTCTAAATTAATATATGAAATAATAATATTGAAACAGACATTTTCTAAGAACTATGAATTCTTAAAAAAATATTTAGTACGTTTTGGGTTTCTTTTTTGTTTTGATTAATAAAATTTTTAAAAGACTACCTTTCTTTATATTTTTTTTAATTGAAAGACATCATTCTTATTACCTTAAAAAATTTCAAAATAATATACTTACAGTTTCTTTACTTTCTTATAATGATGCAATTATTATTTTTACTATATATTATAGAATTGTATAAGGAAAATAACTCAGTTAGAACTATTTGTACATATGAATATTTACATGCATATAAAAAGTAATGTGTACAACATTTGTAAGGAAAACAATCAAGTTACAACTATTTGCATATATAAATATTTGCACACATATAAAAAGTAATTTGTACAATCCAAATACGATTAGACCGCGCGTATGCGCGCGGCGCCTGGCCTAGTAATACTAAAACAAAGACGTGAATTCTTATGTACCGGGTTCTGATCGAATTCGCTTATGCCTCATTCTCTGGTGCAATCTGAAAATCATAAATGATAACTATAATTAATTTTTATAAGTTGAACAATAAAATCTTATCACCAAATATATATTCATTTTTAATAGAAAAAAAGGAAAAAAAACTTAGTATAAAAAAAGTGTTATGAAAGTAATCATTTTTTAGTGTTATGGCCTTATTAATGGCCTCTGGGAAGCTTCGAAGCGTGGTTTCACTCGGATTGAGGTTAAAGGTGACTGCCTCATCATCATCAACGTCTTGCGAGGTCTTTAACAGTGCCCGTGGGAGATTGAGATGACGATTTTGGATGCTCTTGGTCTCTGTCGATCTTTCGAGAGGGTCACCTTCGCGCACATCTTCGGGGAGGGTTTGTCCTCACATTTCATTGTTGAATGTGTTCCAGCAGAAATTGTCGATCTCGTTCATTGAGATGCCATTGAGGGTGCGTTTTCTATTCCACCCCTCCACCTTCATTTAAAGGGTGGAATGGGTGAAACTCAACCTCACCACCTTCCCCTCTCAAAGTGGGAAATTTCACCCTACCCAGTGGCGGCCGCAGAAGTCTCTGAAAGGCGGGGCGAATTTTCGCAGTTGTAAATTTATAGTCCTCAATACTTTCGCATTTGTAAATTTATAGTCCTCAATACAAAAATAGTAACATCACCAATTCATCCACAAAATAGCATTCAATGATACAAATTTATAAATAAGTTCAAATGTTCAATCTGCAATTAAAATGAATATTTATGGAAGATTAAATAGTACATAATATAAGTTCACTTTGATAATAGTGGAAGTAAATCCATCTTGCGGATTATTATAGCTTGATTTGCATATAATTTTAATCACGTGTAGGTTGGATTTGCAAATGATTTTAATTTTTTTTTCTATTGTCACTGTACCTATTGAGTTAAAAATTAAAAATATTTTTTTATCTATATTTAAATTAGCAATAGAATTAATTACCCATGAAAGATAGTCATAAAGAAATTAGAAGTAAAAAGAAAGACAAAAAATGAAGGAAGAAAGAGATATTCGAAAAGATAGTCATAAAGAAATTAGAAGTAAAAAGAAAGACAAAAAATGAAGGAAGAAAGAGATATTCGAACCCAAGCCAACGGTGGACTAAAAGCAAAAGCTGTTTAAAATTAGGAGTCATTAATGAGATTCAAACCCAACTCTCACTCATTCCCTTCAAAACCCTCTACCAATTGTGCTAACAAAGCAACGTAAACAATTTACTAACTATATTATTTATATTAATTTTAAAATGCAGTAGGCAATACTCTATGTGTCTCCGGCAAAGGGTGGGGCGGCCGCGTACGCGCGCCTCACCCTGGAGCCGCCCCTGACCCTACCTCCACCCCAGGCTATTTGGAAAACAGGCCCTGAGAGGTGGGTTAACCACGATTCACCTGTAACGCCTTCGCCGCCATTACAGACCGCCTTCTTCTTTGCTTATCCTCTGCATCCTCACCTCCTTCAGTCCTTCTTCTTTCGAACTCCGTCGTCGCCTACAGACCGACTTATTCTTCTGCTAGCCGATTTTAGTGTCGAATACGATCGAATTTGTCTTTGTTTTCGGGCTACAGACGCACCCTCTCCTGTCGGAAACCTCACCGTTTCCTCTTCGCCTCTTCCACAAGACGGCCTCCCTCCCCGTTCCTTTTCTCTGGTTCTGCTTCCCATCGTTGTGTCCTTCACCTATTCAGCGCTTGCAGATCTCCTCTGCCGCTTTGTTACTCCCTCGTGGTCTCTTCCGTGCTTATAGGTCTCTGGGTGAGTTTCTCCTCTGCCCTCTTCGACATCTCTCATCTACCTTCTCAGTCCTCTTCAACCTTTGGTTTCGCTGTCCATCATATCCCCTCTTCAACCTTTGACTACAATGCTCTAAAAGCCATATTGGGGCCTGTTTCCAACATCCATCGCCATCGATAGTCGAAACCGAGCCCAGGTAAATCCTTTACTCATCGATTTCGTTCAAATGGAACATTGACCCCATGTTTACTGGTTCCTTTTGTTTAATTGGGAGAGAAATTATCAATGAATTTTGCTAAACACCTTATGATTTCTTGTTGAGATTGGCCTACGAATCAAGTTTAAGATTGGTTGTTTCGGATGTTGATGTATTTTGTCTCCCAAAGGAATTCGGGTTTCAGTTGGCCTTTTGAATTTGTTGATTTTATTTCGTGAAATTAGCTTGGTGAAATTGTGCGTGTTTTCCATTTCGTTGCTTTTTTATTACGTTGATTGTTTATCCCTTTAGCTATTTTTCATAACCCTAAATAAATGGAATTTTGCTAAACACCTTAAAAATGGTTTCCACATGTATCTCTCTGCTTCATGTTGTGTGTTGCTCGCATTGTTTCTACCTTGTGTTTTTTTTATCAGAGAATTTGTACTGATATTGGTTTGTTTGTTTAGTTTTTTTAGATATAACTCCTTTAGATATGCAAACTGGTAGGGTGGAATGTGTTTCTTGCTTGGATCTTAGCTTAGTTTAGGTTTGTTGTGTTATTTCCATTCTACTATGTCCAAATTGCTACCCTTTTTAGCTTTTTCCTTAGGAAATGTACCTTTTTAGGTGTTGGAAGGGGTATTGTGAGATAGACATGTGGTTCTTTGAAATTTTTATCATCCAATGAAGCACAATGCTCGTGTTAATTGAACTTGATAGGGCAAAAAATCTAAATATTTGTGTTGTACATGGATATGATGGGTTTGATTGTGATGATTGACTTTTGGTTTAACAGAGTCCTACCTACTGTGCTTTCAATGTTTTGATTAGTGGGTTAATCTCTGCTTGATGTGTTTGATTAATGATTTAATATATTTTCATTTTCTTCATAGATTTCTGTGTTACATTTTTTTCCCGGATCCAAAAGGTCAGTGATTGAAAAAAAATGCAAAACAGTTGTGCACTTGAAGTTGCTGAGGTATGTCGTCGTTCGTCCCTCATGCTTGAATCTCTCCCCCTCGTCTCTTATAAACACTTATAATCAACTCGTCATATTTGGCCCAGTCACTGTCAATCATTGTCACTGTCAAATTGTGAGTTTAATTTTACCTAAATTGCTCATATGACGCCTTTCTATCTATAGTGGAACAAATGATGATCAATCCCTATTAATTCATCATGTCATTATCATCTCTATTGTCCTAAATACACCTCGAAATGTTGTTGCCAAGAATATATCATTGACATTCTGTGTACTCAATGTGCAGGGAGTTGAATTGGTGAATCACATGTGGGATCAGTACTTCAGTTGAGGGTAAGTGAGAGTGTGATTCAACTCTAAATTAAAACATCATTTCAATATTCAAGAGCAGAGTTAAAGTTTAATTTTGAAGTCTAAAATTCTTTTTCAAGTGCTGAAACCAGCCATGTCATTGTTTCGAGGCCAGTGATTAAGGTTTATATTACATGTACAAAGGTTATCATGAATATGCAAAACCTAAAGGTATAGAAGTTGTCGCAACTATTGGATTGGATGTGTTGGTTGATGCAACCGTTCCAGCAGGTTCACTTTATTGCAATCTAAATTCTAATAGAAAGATTTTATTAGAGCAAGGAAAAAGGGTACAAAATAATTTGTGTATGTAAAAATAGTCTTTCATGTTTTTCTTACTGATTTATTTGACTGTTTAGGCCCTAGGTAAGAACCGGGCGCATTTCCGCGCGCGGTTTTATCGTAATTGCATTATATATAATATTATTATGTTATCATGTCTCTTTCTCACCTCCACATTTTCACTTAAGTAGAGGATCAATCTGTGTAATCAATCAAGGAATGAAACACAAAGTTGATTGTAAAAGTTAATAAGCAAATACATTTCAGATTAGGGTATATTCTACGTCTTTAAAGAAGCAAAACAGGCTCTAAAAGGAAGACAAGGCTTGTGGAGTCGCAGTTGATGGAAAATACGAAATAAGTCTTAGTGGATCTCATGATCAAACTATCCTCCGATGCAGTAGCATCATTCCAGAATCACAAGTTTAATATCCTCAAATGCAGTAGCATTGTTCCAGAATCACAAGCTTTCCAAACAAATCAACAAGTGTTTATCTTCTACACATATCCTTCTCATTTTTTCATGCTAGCTTGCATTAAGCTATATTGTAGACATCCTTCTCCTTTTGTCAAAAGCCTTTTCCATTAAACTAAACTTCTACTTGTTAACATTTTCGAATAAGATAACTAATGCTTGTTAATTCAACTGACCTAATCTAATACCTATCTTGCAAGTACATTGCCATGTCCACAAATCTTTGCATAAATACCTGTGTAGAAATGCAGAGAGCATGAGCTAGCGGTGTCTTCCCAGAACTGACATATTCATGAGAATAACAACAGGATAGCAATTTATGTCAGTATATTCAAAACACTGACATGGAACGGAAGAAAAAGGAACTTTGTAAAATATTGCCACTAATTAAAGAAGATACTCTAACATCAATAGTTTGATCATAGGATCTAGAAGATGTATTGGCAATTACCGACCGAAACTCCCCAAAAGCCTATGTGGTTGCCAATGTTTCAATACCTCCTGTTGAAAGTAGTCCAGGCAAATGAAAGTAGTTTTCAGAAGCTATTTTTTTTAGGCTTTAACTAATTTAATACGTTAGTGATGCTGCTAAATTACCTCCTAATAGCTCATCTACGGATTGGCTACCAGGTGTGATCTTACCACCTAATTGACATCATTAAATGATCATTTGTCAAACAAACTCTCTTGATTTGGGGAAAAAAAAAGTAAATGAAGCTAGATCCTACTCTCAGCAGAGCATCGCTTCCAGTGATGTAACTGAAATTCTGTGAAAATTCAAAGAGACAAGTTAGAAGAAATAAGATTATTACTCCGTAAAATTTAAAATGCCATAACAAATGAGAAAGAGTGAAATAGCAGATCGTTGCCACTATCTTTTCAGCAAATTCGCATATCTTATCTACTTTAGCTTCTGACAGTCCTTTGATTCCAGTCAAATTCTACCACAAGGAAAAACACTACTAAGCTTCTTCTAGCAAGAAAAACTGAAAAGTCTTCAGAAACAATCGACAAACCTTCTTTGTAAGCTTCTTCACGTTTCCAGCGTTAGTTCCATGAGCAATCCCTGTCGTAATCTCAGTCACAGAAAGCGCCGGAATCAGAACCCTCGAAAATGTGCAAAATAATTACTGATATAACGTAATCAAGATCGATTTCAGATTGGCATTCAGCTAAAGGAAAAATCACACAAATAGACGCTCGCACACAGTAAAAATGACATAATACTACAGATCATCCATCAGCAGAAAATAATTTTTGCATTCGGCCACAACTCAGTAATTGATTGAATTGAAATTTGAAGGTTTGCAAAGAGCGTGGAAAAGCAAAAACCGAACAGATCTGACGTGAAAGATCGACTTACGCTTATCAATTGCCTCAAAAAAGTCATCATCATCTTCGAATTCTTTTCGCTCAATCAGCGGTAGCTGTTTCTAATCCTCTGATCTGAGATCCAGAAAAGAAAACTAAGTATTCAGATTATAGACGAAACATGTTACAAAGGAGTACTGTGTACATTTAACCTCAATTATAGAAAGATACATCAGCTTTAGGAATCATTTTTCACAATCAGGAACTCCTTTTGAAGGACCAAGTGATAATATCATACATTCATACATTTTGAAAATGGAGTAAAATGTAAAAACTGTTTACACAAATTTTAGAAGCAATATTGCATTAATCCTCCTTGACCTCTGAACAGAACAATGTTGTACAAATGCCACTTAAATTAAATGTTGGAATTTAGTTAGGCCTTCAATTCAGACAGATTTAGTGATAGGTTTAAGAGATATGACAAGACGAAAACCTGTTTAACCTGTTTTTATTTAATAGGAAAAAGATCGCCTGAGAACTTGTTTAAAGTAACCTGCACACTCCTTGCAAGGGTATACATTCGAGATAGTATTGCTATCGGCATTCGAGATAATTGGATCTCACATATTTAAAAAAGAAATGCCAGTTAGCCTTCGTTAGACAGTGATTATTTTTTAATTGTGCAGAAACTGATGCCTTTCTTCATTTTATCATAGAATCAGTTGGGGAAAAAAATGGTAAATGATTATCATTGGCTTACGCTTACCAGTTCTTTCACATCACTCCTTTGTTGTTTAGTTGGCTTTTTTGGGCACTGTAAATACAATAAATTTTGTAACATAAATTTATCAGCTGATTGTACAAGGTCAAATAACATCTTTCTAAAATCAAATGTAAAGCTGAATTTTTAGTTTGACTCAATCAATTAATCATATGTTCATTCACTTCGTCCCTGTTGTGAATAACTTCACATTTTCTTTAAGGTGACAAATAATAGAGAGCTGTGTGGCTACATGTTTCTTCTAGTTATCATAAGATTCATATTGCATAAGGTCTGCATTAAAATGAGGATTGAAAATTACTTCTTTGCATTACTCACGAAACTTGTTAAAATTACTTTGAGAGTGTATTCAATTGAAAGACTCGAGTTTAAATGATTGCATAAACATATATAGCCAATAACAGCAGAACTATATTGAATATTAAAAACTAAAATTTTGTAAACGACAAGGTTAAATATCAGTCTTTCTCTAATGAAATCAGTCTATTTTATCAGCAACATCTATTTCAAAAGAATCCAGAGGGGACTCTTCATACCAACGTGAGTGAGATAGATAAGTTTATATCATCCAATTAAGAATCCAACATACATCGTAATGAGATGGTGTGACTTAAAAAACAAGAAAACACATGAAAAGCCGCAAAAATGTCCCGAGAATGATGAGCATTTTGATACCTGAGCTGAAAGAGTGTGAAGAAAGGTCCAGGTAGCCCTTCCAAGTTCTTCCTTAGTCACTGGTTGGGCAGCTTTATCCTATATCAGAGGATATTTACCAAAATTATATTGACAACCGATATCAATTATGTAATGTCGCAAAAATTCAAGCATGAATGCATTTTAGAAGGCTAAATTCCAGCATTTAAAAGAAGCATTTTCAAAATCATCCCCCAAACACAATCGATATTAAATTGCATACACCAATAATCTCAAGCAATTCTCTCCATCAAAATATAATTGGACCAGACACATTTGAGTTATTTATTGACTGACAATGACAACGCCCTAAAAAAGGAAAAAAAATTAATCAATTCAATGTGCAGAACTACTAAAAAACCACAAAGAATCCCCCACAAACCACAACTTTTAACAAACACCTGGTGTGCACCAATCAAATAGAAATATTCACATTCAAATTCGTTGTCCTTCCTGATAACCTCCACAGACCTCGTCCTAACCCTAATCCCCTTCCTCTATTCACCCAATTTTAAGGTCTTTGGATCTATGCTTTCAGTTTCAACACAAATAACAAAGAACCCTAAACCTCAAATTGCTCAAATCGAGCCAAACAAATCAAATTGAACATTAATAGCAGGAATGACTCAAATCGAAGGTCAAAAAATGCTCACCGAATCAAGCCCTAAGACACGCAAATGCCGTGATTCATGGGGCGTCGGGGTGCGATTCAGGGGGCGTCGGGGACTGATGGCAGGAGGAGGAGAAGTCGGAGGAAGAGAGAGCGACGGGGGAGGAGAGAGATGAAGAAGAAGGGGCTAAGGAGGTGATCTGAAGAGAGGGAGCACGGGGAGAGAGCGATAGATTGGAGAGGACGACAGAATGAAGCTTCTTACATAAAACGACATCGTAATGAGATACTGGGATACTGTTCATTCGAGCCTTTGGCTCTTTTATAGATACTATAGATATAAATCCTTTTTGCTCAAAAAAAAATAAAAATTCCTTTTTGAATTTTGACGTTTTTTTCTCATCCCTGTTGTGCGTTCTCTTCACAGCGTGGCCCCTTTGGTTAGTTGATTGTATGTTCTCTGCTGTGCGGAACCAAGCCCACCCCCCAAAGGTATCTAGCCTCCGCTGACAACGATCTCACAATCTCAATTCCGCCTCCCTTTCTCCCCGCCGAGACCCAACTTCACTTATCCTCTTCGCCCTAGTCGGTTGAATCCTCTCTTTCGCACTCTGTTTCTGAATGTTGCTCACTTTCGCTTTCAGTTTGACCCCAATCTTGTCTCCGAATTCGGTACATGCTCTTTCTCTCTCTTGCTCTCTCACTTTTGATTCTAATCTGTATACTTCTCACTGTCATCTTTTCCAATTCCAATCTAGGGTTTCTTGGAAATTTTATCGAATAGACATTTAGGGTTTTTTGGATCCTTTATTTTCTGGACTCATCCTAGATACACTATAGTCGGAATTCAGAATGCAAATTGCAGGGTGATTGGGTCGCTTGCACATATCTTTGACATTCTTTCGTATATCAGTATCATTAACGTGTTATTGCTCCCTCCGATGACTAAGATTTCATCTTACGTCCAATGTACCCTAGTATATGATCCCTCTGTTCCATAAGATCTGTTGTTCCGACGTAATTATTTGTATTTAATTGAGAAGCATGTCTTGGTGACGTGGTTTAATAACGAGCTTGATATGAAGGAAGCAACAAGGTTTCTCTGTCTGAAAGGAACGATTTTTATGAATAATGGTTCTCCGTATTGATTAATATGTTAGAGTAACTTGGTTTTCTTAGCCAGTGAATGCATCATTTTTCATGTATGGGCATGATCGACATTTTGGCAATATTTGAATGGAAAATAATCACCTTAAAATATGTTTGCATCATGCTTTTCATGTTTTTGCAAATAAAGAGCCAAGAGTATAGCATCATGTACTACAGTATTTTCACTATTTGTTGCGGTAGAAGTGACGTTTACTGCATCTATGCTCGTGTCATCTGTCGGATGGGTAAGGGTAATCCTTGCTTTGGTTGTCGGATGAATTTTGATATTGAAAGCGTCCTTTACTGGAGATTTGATCATTGGCCAACTGCAAACACAGGAGTGCCTATTGCAATTGTAAGCCATACATTCGGACAGATCAAAATTAATTGAATATGCAAAGTTCGTGTCTTTCAGATGGTCCATGCAGTTCATTATTAGAGCCCGCTCGCTTCTACTGATAGACATTGTGAACTCTTGGTTTGAAATTTTCAATAATCTTGTGAAATTTACAAGTCTTCTGGGTATAAAGCCCACATTGGTGTGCTCGACTGGTTTCTATTGTAAGTTCTCTGGAGAATTGTTGTATGTTTAGGTCATTGTTATTGGTTTTGTGAGTTGCATCTTAATTTTTAGGGTTATTGGACCTTTTTGCACTTTGCAGGCTTATATACATTATGAGTTATGGCAGTTCTGGACTCCGTTGGAGAAGTATCAGGGAATTTCTAGTTCCTGGTAATTGCTCTTCCAGTTGACATCTTGGGGGGCATTCTGGAAGGTTTGCATCGGAAGACTTTGCTTGCCATTTTCCCTTGACATTATACTACATTGCCCAATTGTATTTAGATGACTGTTTACATGTTTTCACAAAAGAAGGAATTGGATTTTATTAGTTGTGTTCTTTTACCCATTTCAGGAAGTATGGCTCTTCAAAAACACATACCTGCTAGCAATCCTCAGTCACTTGGCATTAAGCCCTTGAGATTTTCTGGTCAAATGGACAGGAAAACTCAGCGTACAGATGCTAGCATGCAGACTAACGTGGACATTGATCTCAGAGAACTTTATTTTCTGATTATGCATTTTCTGTCTGCTGGGCCATGTCAGAGAACTTGTGGTCAATTTTGGAATGAACTTCTTGAGCACAACCTCTTACCTAGAAGATATCATGCCTGGTATTCAAGGAGTGGGGTGCCAAGTGGTGATGAACATGACGATGGGTTATCATTTCCTTTAAGTTACAACAAATTAGTGGAAAGGTATACAATTTGCTTGTTATATGTTGTCATTTTATATCACCATTTTCAACCCATAGTGTTCATCTTTGGGTTTGTTGTGCACATAAGCGCTTCCAAATGTAAGTAAACATGCTTCTATATGAATCCGTGCACCTGACATTGCTTGTGTTATTGTCCTCTTGAGTGATTTTGCCAATCCATTGCTTATGTAGGTACACTCATGTTGAAAACAATCACTTGGTGAAGCTGCTGAAGCAGCTGATACTGAGCAAAGCACATCCGTTGATGGGTATGATGGGTGGGAATGCTCCAAATGCAGCGGATGTACCTACCCTCCTAGGACTGGGTGACTTTTCACTTTTGAGCTGTATGTTCCTCATTTTTTGTGACTCTCAATTTCTGCATTCTTCTAGGGATCCAATCTCATTAATTACGCAAATCCTTTGTGTTGTTAGGTGTTTAGGGTGTTACTCCATTTTGAAAAATTGACAAGGCCCCTTTTGCTACATTGTTTGATAACCATGCCTCACTATAAAGGAGCATATACTAGCCCAATTCCATCAAGTGTTTCATTGGCAAATAAAAGTATATGAGACTGTTATATTCCATCTGAATCATCAGATGAATATAAACTTTCCATACTCTCTTTCTACAGGTGATGAAGATAAAGGCAGCAACAAAGTCGAACCACCACCTGCTTACCTGCGTTGGCCTCACATGCAAGCTGATCAGGTTCGTGGCCTGAGTTTGAGGGAAATTGGTGGTGGCTTCACAAGACACCACCGTGCACCATCAACCCGTGCAGCCTGTTATGCCATTGCAAAGCCATCAACAATGGTACAGAAGATGCAAAATATTAAGAAGACTAGAGGGCATCGAAACGCTGTTTATTGTGGTGAGTATTCTGTTCTTTACCCTGAGTATTCTACCTATTATGACCATCACCATCACCATCATCGTCATTATTGTTTTTATATTTATCATTGACATAAATATGACATGAACCTGAAATATCAAATGTTGACCCACCTCCCTCATTTCCCTTATTTTCTGGAAAAAAACAGCTTCTAGTGGACTGATATGATCCAGAGAAGTGATCCAGAGAAGTGTTCATAATTTCTAATTTTTTTTTGCTGGATTTTTAATAACCATCGATTTAAGTTTAAAAAGTAGTTATTTGGAGTCGTGCTATAGTTCTCTAGTGGGATTAGTGTTGCTTGTAAGTTCTTGGTTTGTCCTTTCGAGGGGTGAATGGTGAACATGACTATAAAAGGTCTCTTACTACTTACCCTACAATATTTGTCTTTGCACCAGATACAACAATCCTACCCACCGTTTATCTGTAATGAGACTTTATATGCTGTTCAGGCAACTTCAGGCCCCTAGTTTTAAGGTTTTGGTGGAGTGTGGGAACTGGGAACACCCTTCTGTAGATAAAAATGCGAGCTTGAGAATGACTTCATAAGGCTTCAGTGTAAGAAAAAATGGTAGCTGGTTTCATATCTTTAGCATATCAGTTGTTTTAGTTTTGTTTACTCCTACTGATTACGTGAAGTCGTTGAATTTTGACCATCTAGGGTATAGGGTAGGGGACCCTATACCACTGAGAAAACAGTGAACATGCAGGGTTTAAGAACATCTGAACATGTCGCTGGAAAAATTACTGACATTTTTTAAAGAATTATTGACAGTCAAACTTTTAGCTCAAAAAAATAAAGGGCATACATTCAAGTCAACATCATTGGAATTGGATGGCACCTCTGACTAACTAAATATTTTGGTTTACTGGAAATTGTTAATTTCCAGTTAGAAACCTACCCATCATTTGTTATCTAGAAGTGAGAAATAGATAAATTATAAGGGGAAAGGTTGAAGAAGACATTGTAAGGTTTCAACAACCAATCATTTTCAAAAGTGTAATTTGTGTATGCTTCCATTACACAATCTTCTGCATTCAGTCATTCAGATGCGTCAGATTTGTATTCATGCTGACAAGTATTCTTACTTTCCCTCCAAATGTTTCCCCTACACAATATATCAGAAATCTCTTCACACAGTGAAACTATGTATCTGGTTTATTAGACCCCCCAGACCCTACTAGGAGCGGGGTAAACTGGGATGGTTGTTGTTGTTTGTTTGGTTCAGTGCATCCCATCAACTCCCCTTTATATTTTGCTTCCACCTCCTGTTGTTTTGAACATGTCTAGCATCTTCTGTCTCTCTATAAATTTTCGATTAAAATTTGATGGCGTTGTCCCTTTTCTTTTCACTATTCATGCGGTAGCCATCAGGTTGATAAACTAATTTACAATGAATTTAAACAATCTTATTTCTTTAAGAATTGAAAACAAAGTTTTATTAAAATTCCTCCATTAGGTTTAGCTTTGATTAGTGGAAGTGACATGTCTTTTGTCTCATCCTTCTTCCTTTTCTTTCCGACGATGATTTTGTTGTAATATCTCACAGCCACCTTCGATCGGTCGGGAAGATTTGTTATTACTGGTTCTGATGACCGGCTTGTCAAAGTCTGGTCCATGGAGACAGCTTATTGCTTAGCCAGCTGTCGGGGACATGAAGTGAGCTCTACTTTTTTTTTTTGTATCCTCATCACCCAATGAATGTTATCTATTGTTTTTGTTCATCCCTTAACATGTTTTTGTCACTGAAGGGAGACATCACTGACTTGGCTGTGAATTCTAACAACACAATGGTGGCTTCTTCTTCAAATGATTGTATCATTCGAGTTGTAAGTTTCTTTCCTTGTTCTGTTTTTCTTCTTTGATTTCCTTGGTCGTTTTTTGGATGACATGCATGCTTTATGTTACAGTGGCGTCTGCCTGATGGGTTACCAATCTCAGTCTTGCGAGGGCATACTGGAGGAGTTACTGCTATTGCGTTTAGTCCAAGATCAAGTGCTACATATCAGCTTCTCTCGTAAGGGTGGTTATGGTTTTTAGCATTTTTTATTTATTTTTGTATGATTACCCTGAGCAGATGATTACCAAAACTATTGCATTCTTTCAGATTTTGAGAGTGATGTATCTTTTCCATTTTGTTGCAGTTTTTTTCTTCATATACTCATATAAGCACCAGATTTATTATGAGTGGTAAGCAACGAGAAAAGGGATTATAGGAATCAATATGTTAAAAGAATGCTGGAAGAAGAATTCGATCAGTTATTGATGTGAATCCTTCCCATAGGATGAGATTATCTCAAGAACAAGTGTCAATTTCATGAGAGAATGTCCACAATAATGACTTTATTTTTCCTTGACGAAGAATTAATGAACTTAAATCTATGGTTGCTGAAGTAAAATCTGTGTCCCTGTTTAATTTTGAAATTCCTAGAATATGGTGAAGAGATGTGGACAAAGCACTTTGTCTCACTTGAATGTGGAATGACAGTGTTTGGTTCAAGTTTAGGTCTTCAAATCCTTGTTAATTATTGAAGGAAATATCGATCCCTTATTAGCAAAAGTCAATCAAGTTTTGTTTATAATAATAATAATATATGATTATTTATTGTTGTTTTTATAATAATATAATAATAACTGTTCCTACTGAAATGAACAGGAAAGCTGAATCTAAGGGTCAAATAGGTTTTGGGTGTCCAAAAATAGGTAACTAAGGGAGTCTCACCCATATAATATTTAAAAGGAATCAATCAGAAAGTTTCATTTATTTTTCACTTAGTCTGGTAGAGAAATGAGAAAAAGAAGACACAGCATTTGGATTTTGTATTCCCTGAAACGACATATTATTTTGCCAAAGTGCATCTCTATCACGTATTGCACCCTTTTGTTTTTCTTTTAAATTTCTCTCTTTGTGTTGCAGAGATTCAAATTTTGTTTGGATCATGGTAGACTACAAGTATTGAGAGAGATTTGTCTGTAAAATAGCGTACATGGGCTAGAGGTGGTGGAGCAACAATTTTGGGGTAGGATGGTTGCAACTATGGTAGATTGATAGTAGGAAAGGGGGATTATAACAATCTTACTGAATGTAAAAGATGGGTTGAATTCCCATTTTTAACATTTTCCACGGGGTTAATGTGCCAAACCTTGCCATTTTGCTTAAAGCGTCATAAGGGGGAATGGTAGGAGAGAAGAAATGATCCTTTTTCTAAATCACCCTCCGCCTTCACACTGAACCAAATCTATGAAAGGATTATAATAAGTTTATGTAAATTGGGGTTCGGGTGCAAAGTGTAAATTGGGGTTTGGGTGCAAAGTGTAAATAACCAAATCTATGAAATGATCCTTCTTTGTCTGCATATGTAGGTCTGGGGTGTTGAGACTTGAGAGTTGAGATGTACACATCCATTCCCCAACGAGCCGAGCAGAGAGGATGCTTCCAAGAGACGCAATGCTAATAATAATATATTCATAAAGCACGAGAGATGGAAAAGAGACAATAAAGACAGATAGGGATCCTGGAAAAACAGACATGCCTAGCACCTAGAGACACACTCTAAGAACCCTAAGCCTTATACCCTAAAACAAACAGTTACCAGTAACAACATGATGCCCACTTCCCAGAAAAAAATACAAGCCCCAACCCCTAAAACTCAACCCCTAAGTTACTATGTATTTAAGTTTGAAAAAAAACGAAGGCCATGTTTGGGATGTAGCTTCTTTTTATTATTATTTAGCTTCAGCATCTTTTTAAGTTTATTTTGTATACCTGAGAAAATCACTACACATTTAAGCTTAATCTCATAAAAACACTTGTTCAGCTGGTTGTCCAAACAAAGTGTAAATATGAATGAAACATTTAAGCAGTGCTTGAGTGCTTCTACATAGAAAAAATGTTCAGTATTTTGAAAAGTGATTAATTCTTTGGAGTGAGAATCCTGCTACTGATGCAATGCATCTTGTCTTGCTGCTTGAAATGGTGGTTGTCAGCACTTATCTTTTATAATGACGACCTCTCTTGTAAATGTATTGAATCTTTGTGGCCCACTGTGCCGATGAAATTCTCTGTTGTCGAACGTAAGAGTTTGACTTGTCTGTAACAGAAAGTGTGATGTATCTTTTTAGTTGGATTAACTTTAAATTTTCATACATGTGAACAAATCCATATTTTCCTCTTCATATTGTTCCCACAGTTTGTACTTTTTTTTTTTTTTTGGGATCAAAACTGTTTTTTCATGTATAAAACCAATGTTTTTTTTTGGTAATCAAACCAATGTTTTTTTTGTTCGTACTGTTTTCACTTGAACTCTGAAGTATTTGAAATGAACCCTGTAGGGTAGCGGATGATGGAGTTTGTAGATTATGGGATGCTAGATCTTCCCAGATGAAGCCAAAGATGTTTCTCCCAAAGCCGTCAGACAATGTTGCTGGTAATTTTCTTTAGTGATTAATTAGATAGTCTTTAAAATGAGCGAAAAGTTTACTACATCAAACAAATACAGGGAGAAACAGTGCTTCCTCGTCAGGCACATCTCAGCAGAGCCATCAAATATTTTGCTGTGCATTTAATGCTAGTGGGACTGTGTTTGTCACGGGTAGTTCAGACTTTCTTGCAAGGGTATGACCATTTTTCATTATCTTGTAAGATCAATATTTTCTTCTAGGTAGCCTGGTATCAATGTTTTGCCATTCCTGAAGCATTTCAGGACTGAATACATTGATGAATCCCCCTAGCTACTGAAATATTTAAAAGCATGTTGGAATGTTTTGTCGCATCTAGAAATGTCCTGGAATCTGGAAGCAAATCATCTATAAAGAAAAGAGAGAAATGGATTGATTTGATTTCTTCTATGTATGGCGTCAAGGGGGTGGTTGTTTGACATTGCCACCACCCCAAAACTGACTTCAACAAATTTTCATCCTTCTTCATTACTTGACCAAAATGTTTTTGATATCTTTCTTCCCTCTATACTTTCTCTGCCTTTGATCTTCGACAGTTTTGGTATCGAGAGACAGGGTTATTGTAAGATGAATAAGCTGCAGTAATGCCAAAAAATGCCAGTGCACAGCTGTGCTTAGTGAAATGCAATGGCTAGGATTTGTTTAGGTTGGGTTTGGGTGCGAGGGATCTGGATTTTGTTTCATTTGGCTTTGAAGCTTCTATGTTTTTGCTTCTGAAAAGATTTATCATGTAGCATATACCAAATTCATCTATGTTTAAAAGTGGACGACTTCATATTTATCGAAAAACCATATCTTTGCTTTCCACTTCTGTTTCCATGCTACTAAGGCTTGTGGAGCATATGACTTTCTCTTATTTTACCCAAGGGTCCTACAATAATTTGTATCAGGTTGAGTGTGCTATTTAGTTGATAGTTTTGTCCTATTTTCACAGCTTGTATCTTTTGCAGGTATGGAATGCTTGTAAATTTAACACAGATGATTCAGAACAACCAAATTATGAGATGGATGTTTTGGCAGGCCATGAAAATGATGTAAATTATGTTCAATTCAGGTGAGGAACTAAACTGAACTTGTCTTGAAGTTTCCCATCAGGGCATGTAACAATTTTGTGCTTTTATATGCAGTGGTTCAGCTGTGGCTTCTAGGGCCTTTTTGCCTGATACAAAGGAAGACAGCAATCCTAAATTTAAAAATTCTTGGTGTGTAAACATCCCCAGATATTTGTGGCCTATTGATTGTGTATTTAGAGCTGATTGCCTAATAGACTATTCTAAATTTTGATGAGAATTCATTCATCAATACTTGTGTAGGTTTGCTCATGATAACATAGTGACCTGTTCTCGTGATGGAAGTGCAATTATTTGGCTTCCAAGATCACGTAAATCACATGTGAGTTGCCTTCTAGAGATATTCTCAGTCTTTCACTCCCATTGTTCCAACTTTTCTTTCTGGCTATTAGGTTTGTTGTCTTTATTCGCCATAATTTTCTCTGATACAGCATATAGTATGTTTCTTTGTAGGGAAAATCTGGACGTTGGACTCGAGCATACCATCTCAAAGTACCTCCTCCTCCCCTGGCTCCACAGCCACCCCGAGGTGGTCCGCGCCAGAGAGTGCTTCCAACTCCTCGTGGTGTTAATATGATTGTTTGGAGCCTGGATAACCGGTTTGTCCTTGCTGCTATCATGGGTATGTTTCATGTTCATAGCTATTCATATCGATGTAGTTGATTCATGATTGGCTAATTTTTCTCTCTCATTGCCGCATGCTCAAAAAATTAAAATTACGCTGTCTCTTCAACAGAATTGAATTATATCACGATCTTTCAGTTGAATCCCTCCTTGTGGATCCCACAGGACCCACAGCATAGACCCTTGGGTTATTGATATATTGCTTTACATATAAGCCTGCACCAATCCTACCTGACACTTCATCACAACAGCCAGGGGGTTGAACCAAGTAAGAAAAAATGGGGTAATTGGATTTTCCCTAAGCTACGAACAAGTTTTTAAGAAAAGAGACTGTAAAAAATTTAATCTTGTGAAGATTAAGGATTTGAACCCATGATCCTTAAGAAAAGAAATGAAACACACCTTAAACGAGTTGTGCCACCTTAGCTTCTTTTTTCCTTTATTAACTTAATGGATTAAAGCCTTTTTTTATACGGAGTACATCTTTCTATTATTTTATTTTTCAAAAAATGGGGTGGGCTGCAGCAAAACCCAGCCCCACCCCTAGATCCGTGCCTGACAACTGTCTTTTTTCTTCCATTTCCCACCTTTTTAATGGCGCAGTCATACTTTCTTCTCCTTCCCAAAAAGTCTGTCCTCTATAAAATGCTTAACAATCATTTGTGCTGGTTAAATGTACCGGTTTTCTTATTATTGTTCTAGATTATTTTGGGTTTTGTTACTGTTTGGTTTGGGTCTAACTTGGATGAAAATGCCCTATGATTGGGTTATGTTGGAGTCGGACTCAAGTCAGGTTTGTCAGTTTCGGTTTAAAAGCAGATAGGTTTTTATGGATTTTATATCAAGTAAGCTTTTGTCACTCTACCCAGAGGTTTCCGTTTCCTCATTAGTTGTGTTTTCAATCATACTATAGGCCATTGGTTACCTGACCTATCCTCATCCCAGATCAAATAGCTGCCCAAGTTGCATCTGGTGCATTTGAGTGATTTGACTTTGGAGAAATTATTTGAGATCATAAAAAGTTTACATGACAAATTAAATTTTTGGGTTTGCTCTGTAAATGCTTTGGAGGCTTTAACATTTTCTAGACGGGCCAAACCATGGAACTTTTTTTTTGTTTCTCTAATATTTCTTTCACTCTATTATGTACTTCACTTTGATTATGATACATTTTATCTTTTGTCTGGAATTAGTCTCATACGGTGGAGGTAATTGATGGCTTTTAGATGAGTGAGGAGAGTTAATAGAGAGGAAAGAGCGCAGGGTGACAGCTTGGGCCGGGAAGTTTGGAGGATATTATGCTCCAATCTCCTTTTTTTTTGTAACAATATGGTTCATATCCTTTATTGGATGATGTAGGGGTTTTTCCTTTGACAATATATTTTAATGAGGTAGGCCAATATGAGGATGGGTTAAGTGTTTAATGTGGACCAAATGACATACATAGATGAAATAGATGTGTTACTTATTGAATGATCAGCCTGTTTGACATATGTACATGCATATTTACAATATTATGTATCTCTCCCCTAATCTCAGAATTGCACAATTCTGAGGTAACATGCAGATATATGCATGTCTAGGTATCATAAATGGCCAATTATCATGCTTGTTAACTGGAATATGAGAAATAGATGTAATTGATAGTATTCTTCTAATTCATTTTATGTCTAGTGCTTCTATCAAATGTTACTAACCATTTTTTTTTCTGCTTTCTTTTTTGATTATCTTCTTGGAATACAGATTGCAGAATATGTGTGTGGAATGCTGCTGACAGTAGTTTAGTTTATTCTTTGACGGGCCATACTGAATCTGTAAGTTTATCCTGCCTGAAGCTTGTTGTTTATTCCATTCTCCTTTTTCGTTTCCCCTTCTTATGGACAGAGTAAATGGCCTTCTGGATGTACTACATCATAAACATTTTCAAATTGTGCATTTTTTCATTGGCCCAGGCCATGTATAATAAGGATTGATAGGTGCTTAAAACAGTAGGCTTCTATTTCCTCCACCACTCTTCTATTTCCTCAAGATGTTTGGTCAGGCTGTGACATAATTGTCTCTCCATTTTCCGCAGCTAAGCCCAGTTTAGACTTACATTCTTGCTACACGTCTTTGGCCTTGTAGAAGCTTTGGTGCATTTTCTCCGAGGGTGAATCTTGTTGCATAATTGTGGTGTTCAACTTTTCCTTCCAAGTCACACATTCAGTTAAAAGTCTTGCTTGTAGTTTGACTTTGAGATGAATTATGGAAGTTAGCTTTTAGATGTAAAGCAACAAATTTAATGAATAATGCGTAATGGAAAAATCTCGCTGCAGAGGCCGCATATGTAGTAGTATTCTTTGTGGCTGAGATTTTGTTTTTGCCAACAGGTAAATATATAATATTAATATATAATTGATGCAAAATTGCGCCAATGTGCAGTGGTTGGTTCCTTTACAACATCAAGGCACCCACAAGCCAAATGTATACCCAAATCAATACCACGAAAGCCTAAATACTATACCCCTAAACTAATCATATTACAAAAATGGGTATACCATCCCTCAAACACCAACATATCTAACCATCCACTATCTCTAAGATTAGTTGATTTAGATTTAGCACAAATAAGATCTTTATGGGCTGATCATTTCACTCTTCTAAAACCCCAAGATTTTGGGCTTTCCAAGTGAAATACGGTCACTACCAAGCCAGTTAAACAACCCATCAAGGCTCTCTATGGTTGATGTGTATCCAAGCAAGAACCCTTTTAAGTACTTCCTACACATAAGGGCACGCTGACCATAAATTCTCCTCGGTCTCAATCCCATTCCCACATATCACACACCTCAAGTCAATGTCCATGCCCCTATCAAAGAGCCCCTGCCTAGTAGGAAACTACCAAGCCTCCCCTTCAAAGAGCCTTTGTGGCTTGGCGTTGAGGAACCCTCCTGTTCTTCGCAATTTCTTACCTTCTTTGGAGCAAGCAGGTGACTGCTATATACTAGATTTTTTTACGCATACCATTCCCCGCTACACTGCCTGGAACCCTAATATTTCCCCATCCTGCTGCTGCTAACCTGCATAGGCCAGTACTCTCAGGAACCAACTTCTAGATAGTTGATCATTCCTCCCGGCGCCTGTTGACACCTTTAATTGTAGTCATTTCTTCATTTGTCAACTTAACCTATTCCTGCTCTCAAATCTCATTGTCTGCAAATTATCAGCAGTTGACTAGCAGCTTAAAGTTTTATGAGTAGCAATGTTAGTTTGGGTAAAAGTGGCAGGGTTGAGAGATGAAATCAGATAAACTAGTTGGGGCAGTGGAGAGCTGAGTGGAGGACATGTTAAAATTTGTGGGTAGAGTTATGTCCCAGTTTTCAAACAGCTGGATGATTGTTTACTTTCTCCCGCTTTCAGCTGTCAAATTGCCAGTTAATTTCTATCTCTAATCTTTTTTTGAGTATTAAACTAAGTATTTTTCTATTCGACTGATGTTTGAGCTGAGGCTTTTGTTTTTGAACTTGTTTCTTATAGACATACGTCCTGGATGTTCATCCTTTCAATCCTCGAATAGCTATGAGTGCTGGCTATGATGGCAAGATTATTGTTTGGGATGTAAGTGATTATTTGCATAGCTCTTCAAATATTTGGTTGTGTATTCCATTTTCATTTGATCCTTTTCATATTGGTGTTGTTAGATATGGGAAGGAAAGCCCATCCGGATATACGAAACTGGACCTTATAAGCTTGTCGACGGAAAATTTTCACCGTAAGTAACAATGTTTCTGAAATTATTATTTTATATGTCTATCTAGCTTATTCTCCATTGTTTGTTCCTTTCCTTGTTGATATCACTACTGCAGTGCTTTGTTTAAAATTTATAAGACTTTGTTTGGTACTTGTGTATGAATTATCAGAATGCACTATCTGTTTTGTGCATTGAAATTATGAACTATTTTGTTGTCTATTTGAACATAAAACATGAAGTCATGCCCCTTTATGTAGTTATCATCAATATAGGTGTTCTACGGGTGGTACTCTGTACACATTTATGGAAAACTTGGGATTGTGATTTCATCCCAATCTCAAAATCGATTCACATTTTTTATAAAAAAAAATCAACATATTATTAGGCAAACAGATGAAGACTAGTTCTATGTTGAACTGTTGTAAATGGATATTCACTTGTATTTCATTTCCGTACACTGAAGAGTGTCTCAACATATGGGCCACAATTATGAGCCTGGAGCCTTTGTTTGCCATAGATGGTGTCCAGTGGAGAGTTTTCTTGTGACATCTTGTGCTATCTATGTTTTAATTTTTTAGTTTAGTAGTAAATCACTTAGCATACCAATTAACCAGTTTCCTGAATCGCACAGGGATGGGACTTCAATTGTAGTTTCAGATGATGTTGGACAACTGTATATATTAACTACTGGTCAAGGCGAGTCTCAAAAGGATGCAAAATATGACCAGGTAGGATTCTAATAAATGAGCTCTCTCTCTCTCTCCATCCAATCCTTGTAACTCTTTTCTGATTAGTCAGTTATCTCTTTGGCAGTTCTTTCTAGGAGATTATCGACCTCTAATCCAAGATACTAATGGGAATGTCATTGACCAGGTTACTAGTCATCTGTAATTTATTAATTATCGTGTGATTTAGCTATCCTTGCTTGTGTTTCTCTGGAATATTTCTGTGGGAACTGGTGAAATATATTCATGCTTTGCACGTCTACTATACTTGTCATTCACCATGCTATTTGGTTCTCCCTCTGACCTCAAATAATGGTCATTTTAGTGGAAATTTCTTGTCCCAAATTATTTGATGTTTTGATAATATATATGGCAAATTTCAATTTAAATTCTTATTTAATGGATAATTTATGTTTTCAAGGCAAAATTTGTACCTTTTCTCTCTTGGTAATTGAAAAATAACAATTGAAATTTATTACTTTTTTTTTTCAATTACTTCTTAACAAGTGTGCTCAATTCTAAAACGACTTTTATTTTGAGACAGAGAGAGTATGATTTATTGTGTTTGGTCGAATGATCAAAGATTCATGTTGTATACCCTATACGGATACTGGAACTAATCTGTTGTTATATTATATTTCTCAATGTCAAATTGATAAGTTTTCACACGTGAGGTTACATGTTTCATCGAGTACTTGCTTATGCTAAAAATCGAGTGGGGCTTGATGCAGGAAACTCAACTTGTTCCATATAGAAGAAATATGCAAGATCTTCTCTGTGATTCAGGTTTGTCCTTGCTTCCTTAGTTGCATGTAAATCATAAAATGCGATGTTTTATGATTGTTAGGGTTTCCCTTTAAAATGACAGGTATGATTCCATATGAAGAACCCTATCAGAGCATGTATCAGCAGCGTCGGTTGGGAACTCTAGGAATTGAATGGCGCCCTACTTCTGTACGATTCACTGTCGGGCCAGACTTTACTTCAGACCAAGGTTATCAAATTCCGCCACTGGCAGATTTGAACGTGCTAATCGATCCCCTACCCGAGTTCACTGAGGTCATGGATTGGGAACCGGACATTGAAATTCAAAGTGATGATTCTGATTCAGAGTACAATGCAACTGAAGAGTTTTCCTTTGGTGGGGATGAAATTACTTTAACCACCTCTGGCGGCTCTGAATGTAGTGGAGAGGACAGTGAGAATGAAAATGGTCATAAAGACATCCTCCGCAGATCAAAAAGGAAAAAAGATAGGAGGGAAGTAAGTAGCCATATTATCTTTATCCTTTGAAAAAAATCTTAAATGTAGTGTATGCCATTCAACTTTTTTGTACTGAGCATGTAGCCCTTGCCTATAGGCTGTAGTAGTTCTCTTTGATAGAAAGTGTAGCTAGTAGATATACTCCTGTGTATAGCCAACGATTTCTCTTGGCCTATTCATCTCTTTTCGACTTAATTCTATGTTTCTGAAGGGCATCTCCTTTTTTTGGCTACGTATGCAGATTGAAATCACTACTTCTTCAGGGAGGCGTGTCAAGAGAAGGAACTTGGATGAGTATGAAGATAGGTTGCATAGAATTGATCAGACCAAAAAATTTAGAAATGTGAGAAAAGCCTCGAAGAAAAAAATATCATCAAAATCATCAAGGCCAAGGAGAGCTGCTGCACGAAATGCCCTTTCCTTATTTTCTAAAATTAACGGAACATCTCCTGATGGAGAAGATGGTGACGGGATCCTGAATGAGTCATCAGAAAGTGATTCTGTACTTCAAGATTCTGACTTTGAAAGTGAAGAATCAGAAAAAAATATTTTGGACAATCATTTGAAGCAATTGAAAGGAAAAGAAATTCTTTTGGATGATTCCGAGGATTCAATCAAACCTCACGATCTACCTTCTCAAAGTTCTGGAAGTAGAAAAAGGCTGGTTTTGAAATTGCCTGCACGTAGCCGGAGTAGAAGTTTAATTTTGGATGATTTGACCTTCAGGAATGAGAATATGCCTGATTTCTTGGGTCCATATGCCGCTTCCCATGTGGCCAAAGGAGTGGACGAAGGTACTTCAAAGCTTCAAAACAAAGAAGGTGGCTGCATGATCCTAGATAAGCATGGACTAGCAGAAAATGGTGAAGCTGGAACTACTGGAAAAATTCTGAACTTATCAGGAGGATTCAAGGATGGGAATATCAAATGGGGTGGGGTGAGAGCTCGTACATCAAAGCGTCTTAGATTGACTGAGATTGTTCCTTCAATTATCACCCCTGGACCAACTACATTCGATGGTCAGAATGAATCAAAGAGCGTCAATGGACAACTAAGTTCTATGTGCCACAGTACTCTCAGAATTGATAATGACATGGCCGCATTTAAGTCAGCAACTAATTTGAGTGAGGATCTTGGGTTGGCTGGTACGTCTGAGGAACCATTCAATTCTGATGCAAAGCAACTTAATGTGGAATGCAATGATGCTTGTTTTGTTCGTGATAACGCTATGCCTTGTGGGTTGACTGAACCAGAACATGACAGTAGTGGAACGGTGAAGTTGAGAATTAGGTCAAATGGGGCGTTATCAGATCCTTGTAGTTCTTCTAAGTTGATCAATGGCAATAATCAAGATGAGGAATGTCAGGGGAAGCCTGCCAACAATGAAGTTAGTTTTGTGCTTGGAAATGTTAATGGTGTGCAAACTCTGAATGGAGTAACAAATGGGAAGGCAGGCTCCAGCTCAAGAGATTCAGAGTGTTTGCAGTCGCTGAGGAGTGAGAGAATGTATAGTGCTGTTTACAGAAGGTCAAAGGGAAGTAGAACAAGAACGCTTTCAGGAGCTGATGGTCAAGGAAATGTAATTGCTTCAAATGCAAGCAATGTTAATTCTTGTGGGAATTCCAAAACAGGTGATACTGAAACTGATGAGCCTGTGGCCTGTTCTGCAGAGCAGGTAGACTTGGATCAAATTTCTGAAGGTATGATTAGGAGATCAGTTAGAGCATCAGTAGGGGTTGAGGATAATTCAACAAAAAGGCGTGAAAGGATCCCTGTGGTAGAGTGTGCCTCAGGAATGAAATCGGGTTTGAGGTCTACGAGAAACAGAAGAAGTACTTACACCTTTGAAACCAGTATCATAGATAGGAGAAGATCAAATCAATCACAAAAGAAGGTTTCCTGGCTCATGTTGTCTTCGCTTGAACCTTATCGATATATTCCGCAGCAAGGGGATGAAGTTGTATACTTAAGACAGGTAACTTCCGTTATTTTTCTTATTTTCCACTTAAATTGCCATATAGGACCTCTCTACTTCATTTTATATTTGAGAACTTCAATTAAGTTGTATGATTAAACATGCTTTCAGGGACACGAGGAGTATATAAATTCCGTCAAAGGATCTGAAAGGGGACCTTGGCAGTATCTTAAAGGGATAATAAATTCTGTTGAGTACTGTAAAGTTATAGATCTTGAGTACTCTAATCTTCCTGGGTCTGGAGATAGCTGTTGTAAAATGAGATTAGAATTCGTAGATCCTGGTTCTAAGGTATTTAGCGAGGCCTTTAGACTGACATTGCCAGAGACTAGTTTCCCAGACTTTTTGGTTGAAAGAACGAGATATAATGCTGCTGTTCAGAGAAATTGGGCTGCAAGGGACAAATGCCAGGTGTGGTGGAAAAATGAGGACGAGGATGATGGCAAATTGTGGGATGGCAGAATTGTAGGTGTGAAGGCCAAATCGCAAGATTTTCCAGATAGTCCATGGGAAAGATATGCGATTCGTTACAAAAGTGATCCTGGTGGGCCTATTCAAAATCATAGTCCATGGGAACTTTTTGACTCTGATACTCAGTGGGAGCAGCCTCGCATTGATGACCAGATCACTGCTAAATTGATCGCTTCCTTGGACAAATTAGAACAGTCGGGAAATCGACCTCAGGTAAACTTGGAACTTTATTATGTTTAGTTTTCATCTGATTGTAAAGAGGAAGATAACTTATCATGCTCCAAAATATTCCAGGATACTTATGGGGTTGAGAAATTAAAGCAGGCTGTGGAGAAGTCCAGTTTTTCAAACAGGTAACCCAGGATTTTCCGCTTCGCACAAAAATGCTGTGTCTGTTTATGCGTATGCATTTTTAATATTTTCTTTATAGGAAGGGGCAAATCGATTGTCTTTGTGAGTAATATATAAATAAATGCATGAAAGTTGTGCATCGTGTATAGGTTTCCAGTGCCATTATCATTGGATGTGATCCGGTCAAGATTGGAGAACAACTATTACCGAGGTTTAGAGGCGGTTAGGCATGACGTGACTGTGATGTTGGCGAACGCTGAATCTTACTTTGGGAAAAGTACAGAAAATTCAGCGAGAGTGAGGCGCTTGTCGGAGTGGTTTGAAAAGGTGCTATCATCAGTGTAGGCGTGTGTAGGAAGGAATTCTTAAACTGACTGACAGTTGAATAGGAAGATGGATGGCCAGGAAAGTGGCTGCTGGATGAGGATATAGCTAATCGCACTGCACCTTGTCTATATATATATTCCTGATGACCTGAGCTGAAACCATTGAGGAGGAAGTCTCTCTCGCTCTCTCTGTTGCCTTTCTTTTTCTTTTGATATTCAGATTAAGAAATGCTGGTTGCCCGAGAAATTTGTATAGAATAATTTTGTCTTCGATGTCGATCAATTTGACAATTTTCATAGATAGAAAGCGGCCTCTCCGGTGGCTTGAGGAGAGGGAAAATTCATTCGCATATGTTCATCTCTGTTTTTCTTAATTTTACTGCATTTACAATTTTACATCTCTGCGTCGACAGATTGATATTATATTCCATCTCATTCAAATAATTTACAGGTAAGAGGTGGGAAGATCCATACACATCTTCGTCTTTCTTAATTTTATGTATTATCAAATACATGTTTTTCCGAGTTCTCTTCAAGCTATGTTTGTTGATTTTTTTTTTTTTGAGAAACAAGAATGTCCGCTTTGTCGAGTAATATGACACTAGTGTGAGTCCCGTGTCTAAGACAGAGATATTTATTTAAAATTTTGAGTTACATTATAAATTTCTAATGTAAGTATTTTTTAAAGTTAAGTTGTAGTAATATGTTAAAAAATGCACAAAATAATTTGATAATGTATGAAAATAATGGAATAATATAAACAAAAATAATGGTTTGTTGGAAAAATTATTTATAATCCCTTAATCGAATAATTTCTCAATAATAATAAAGAGAAGTACAACTCAATGTAAAATGACAACTGATTATATAGGTTTTTATAATATGTACTTATGAACATACAATTTGAACATAAAAATAAAGAAAAATCATAGGGTTGTACTATGCATATACTTTAGGGGCTAATGCATTGAAAACAAAAGTAAAGGCATTTATTTAAAAAAAAATAAAAATAGGAGGGTTAATCATAAAATTCTAAATATAGAAGGTTTAGTAATAAAATTCTAAATATTTTTTCAATTTCAACAATATTTTTTTATTTATAATATTATAAGTTGAAAATAAATTATAGAAAAAATATAGGATTATCATATAGTTTTATTCCTTAATTATATCATTTATTTTTATTTTTTTATTAAATAAATAAATAAATATTAACAAATAAATGTTAACAAAGTCATTGAGAGCCAAATTGCTTACACTCTATCGGTATATATAAAACAAATAAAAGAAATTTTAAAAATACATGGAGTTAAATCATGGAAATACTAATTAAAATATCCCCACTTGGAGAGGGTATGGTAAAAATATATCATCAACCCTCAAATGTAATAAAAATATCCCGACCTTTGAAGATAGTGGTAGTACATTACCACGGGTTTTCTCACGGGTAAAAAATGCTAACAAGACATCCTGTGTGGATTTTTTTTACAAATTAGCACTAAAATTGAGTTTTTTTTTAACGGTTTCCTTAGGAAAAAAAACCTACAACAAAATTATACCCGAAAAACGAAATTGATTTAACTGGTGGTTGTTTTACGAGTTTGCAAAATTAGAGTTTGTGATTTTCGTAACAATTATGAATATGATTTTGCTGAGTAGTGGTTGGTGTCAGTGTGTTGATGGTGGTGGTGGAAGATGGTTAACCATTCCGGAATGGCTCAATCGGAAACGACTTATAGATAGTACCCATAGGTCCCCGGTTCAAACCCCGGGTGACCGCTCTTTATTACCAAATTCAAGGTGGTGGAAGATTATTTTTTTATATATATAAGGTAATAATTCGAGGGCCAGATAGACCTGACTCCTCGAGTGGCCGACAAAGTCGGCAGAAGGTGAACCGTCAAACATAAAACCTAAAATAAAATAAGAAGGTGCAATACAACCAGTAACAAACAACATATCAAGATGGTGGAAGATGGTTGAGTTGTGGTGGTTGATTTGAACTCATCCCCAAAAAATTTATAAATCCTATAAAATCAATTAAAAGAATAGTTAAATTAATTAAAATTTGGGGTTCTTAACTTATACTCCCTCCGTTCCATAATACATGTCCTTTTACTTTTCTGCACGTTTTTTAAGGAGCGAAAAACTCTATAAAATATTAATTTTTCAATTAATTTTTTTATATAATTTGATACTTGTTACTAATAAATATCAAATTATATAAAAAAATTAATTAAAAAAATAATATTTTATAGAGTTTTTCGCTCATTAAAAAACGTGCCCAAAACTAAAAGGACATCTATTGTGGAACGGAGGGAGTATCATTGAAAAATAGGTTAGAAAAATCTTTGTACTTAAATTTTAAATTTCAATATATTTAGTGCTCGTTTGGATTGGTTTGAAAAACTTAGGAAGTTAAATATGCCAGGAAATTGGATAGAATATCTGCATTTGGTTAAAAATTTTCTTCTCCAAAAACCCAGGAATTGAAATTCCCATGAATTTAACTTCATGTGAAATACAGGAATTGGAATTACCAAGGGGGTACATGGTAAGTGCTCGTTTGGATTGGTTTGAAAAACCCAGGAAGTTGAATATCCCAGGAAGTTAGATAGAATATCTACGTTTGGTTAAAAAAAATTATCTCCAAAAAACCAGGAATTGAAATTCCCGTGAATTTAACTTCCTGTGAAATACAGGAATTGGAATTACCAAGGGGGTACATGGTAAGACAACTTCCACCATTTTCTAACTAATAAAAATCCTTTATTTATCTCACTATATCAAATCCACCATTATTTCATTTTTCAACCAAACATGTTTCACAAAATCCCAGAAAGTGTAATTCACGGGAAGTAGACTTCCCATGAATTAAATTTCCGGGAAGTAGACTTCCTACATTTATCCAAACGAGCACTAAGACAACTTCCACACTTTTCTTACTAATAAAAATCCCTTATTTTTCTCACTATATCAAATCCACCATTATTTTATTTTTCAACCAAACATGTTTTATAAAATCTCATAAAGTGTAATTCATGGGAAATAGACTTCCCAGGAATTAAATTCCCGGGAAGTAGACTTCCTACATTTATCCACCATTATATTTATGGTACGGATAAAAACAAATACTATAAATAGATTGGACAATAAAATCTGCAATATTTTTAAATATTTTAAGTCCTATAATAATATTATGAAAGTAATTTTAAAATTTGAAACTATCCTTGAATTTTATTTCAAGATTTAAGCAAACTTAAAAAAATCATTTAAACCTAAAAAATATTCTTTAATAAAATGGATACATTATTTTTTTATTTTTTCCTTTATAGGAGTTTATAAATTGAAGAAAATGTTACACTAACTAGTATATTCATAGTTTTACCTTAAATGGAATCTCATCCAATTAATCCATAATATTCATAGTTTCCATAGTGAGGAAACCCGTTTGGAGAATCCCATTGTTGCGAGATCCGGGATTAGGTTGAGAGCAGAAAACATGAAGTAATCGGGCTTTACTCGAGGGGCGCGGTAAGATTCCGGTCCGCGCACTATGACCTGAGTCGAACTACCTAAAAATTGGTCGCTCACGACCTTCTCTCCTTGGGCGATTATCTCTTGACTCCTGGTATAATTGGGCACGGATGTCCTTATAATCTTTCATCCGTGGAGCAAGATGTGAAAAATTTTATAATTCCTTGTGCTATCTCATGCTCTTTTTCTCCGCCAATGATTTATTCGGAGAGTTTGCGGAATCTTAATATCTTTTTGTGGTCACTTGGTTAGTTTGCTCGCTCTTTGGCGTGGAGATATTAACTCTATTCTTTTCTCTCTTCTAATTTCTCCCTTTCTTCATTCCAAAAGTCATTTCTTTCGTATTCGAAATGGCCTTATATACTATTTAGCTTGTACCGACACCTCTTGACAAATATCGTGTGGGATTAGCTTGACTTGTATCTCCACTTTAGAGGTGGGCATGCTTGCTAGTGTTGTTTTCATGTTAGAGAAAATGTGTCATTTGTCTAATATATTTGCGGACAATAATTGTTCCAGAGAGTTTTTTTACGCGATTACGACCTTAGATAGACCGACAGTTATCTGAATCTTCGGGATCTTTTGAGTGCTTTGGTCCACGTCTGTTCCCTTGGGGTACACTAATCTCATCTGGTGATGTGTCATAGTACGTTCAAACATGGCTTCGTCACATAAGAAGTTTTTTTCCCTCTATCTATGATCTTAATATTTGTAGTTTGTGTAACACACTGCTTACATTGGATATAATAAGAATGTTGGAGGTGATTTATGATTCAAGTCGTGTCAATGTCACAAAAACTTTTTTTTCAAACTTCAAGTGAAAATAACAGACCTAAAAAGACATCAGCACCCATGAGTTTTGCTCACCCCCTTTACAACACCCACATTGGTAGTTTTTAGTGGGTTTTTAGAGGCAACAAAATATTATAATATTGAAGAAGGGTGAAAACCCCAATTTTGAGTTGCTTGGATAGTACTTACACTAAAAACCCAAGAAACCCAGATTGAAGAGAGATAGAGAGAAGGAGGGAGAGAGAGTGAGTGGAAATTGATGGGACAAAAGAGAAGGTGAGACCGTATGCTATTATTTATAAGTGTAGAAATAACAAATGAGGGTTTTATGGATGTGAGTAAAAAAATAAGTTGGGTTTTTTAAGGAGAGAGAGTGTGATAAAAGAGATTAAGAAACCCCAGAAACCCGCACTGATGCGGATGCTCTTACTTACCTTATTCCTTTCTTATTGGTGTGGGGTAAAACCCATCATGAAAAGGGGAATGGGAAACCTCGGTGGTATGGGGTAATCCCATCCCTTCCCCATCTCTTTTTTATTTAAACAAATTTATAAAAGTGTGTTATATATTTTTTTATTAAATGGAATAAGTTTTGATTGGTTAAAAATATATGTTGGGGTATAAATAAAGTTTAAAAAATACTAATGGGGTAAACTTACGAATGCGAGATAAAAGTTAGAAATTCTTAAATGATAGAGTATAGTTAATGGAAAATGAAGTGTCAAAATATTACGAAGAGAGAGGGATGAGGTTAACCCATGAGTGTTGATAAAACAGTAAAAGGACTAGGGGTCAGTTTGGTAAAACAGAGTTGATGAGGTAGCTGAAGCTGATGGATTAAGTGTATTAAATATATGCTAAATTAGAGTTTCCAAAAGCTAGTAAGGTGTTTGGTGACCTAGCTGATAGAGAAACTGATGCAAACTAGCTGATCAGATAGAAAAAAATGAATAAAATTTTGAAAAGCTTGGGGTGAGTAGCTGTTGAAAATCTAATTTCAAAAGCTAATTAAATTAAAATCTTATATTTAACTTATTTAAAACTATAAAATATTAAAACCAAAAGCTCCGAAAAAACTCCTTGCATTGCCAAACGGACCCTAGGTGGTGCATATGTATTGACATCTCTTAAAACCCCCAGTTTTACGGTTTTTATAAATTCAAATGAATGGAGGGGGTGATTATATCTCTATAAAGTTGCAATAAATGTTTCTCCAATTTTAGTGAATATATGCACACACACATTATTTACTAACGATAATTTTATTATTCATTATTATGATAAATGCTAAAAATTTAACATCCATAATAATATTCAAAATATAACAATGAATGCAATTTTCTTTTAATTAAAAACACAAATGTACTTAGCCATAGTCATTTGTTGTTGTTGTTATTATTGTTATTATTATTACTTAATTATTTAAAGGGTGATTTGCTAAAATAACCCTTTTGGGTGAAACCCTTGCATGCCTAATCCCATCCGGAAAAAAATTGCACAATTCCGGATATCCGGTTTTTGGGTTCAACCGGTAGCAGGTTAGTGGGGGAGACTGGACACTGTGAGTTTGACAGCTGGACAATTGAGAGAGAGAGAGAGAGAGAGAGAGAGAGAGAGAGAGAGAGAGAGAGAGAGAGACGAAAAAGCGAAGAAAAGACAGAGAGAGAGAGTCTGTGTGAGAGAGATGTGCGTGAGAGAGAGAGTGAGAAAATCTTGAGCATTATTGACAAGACAGGTAGAGAGAGGGAGAGAGATGGAGCAGCTGGCTACAGTAAAAAGGAGGGAGCCAGATTGTTCCCGCCCAGCGATGGCGCCAAAAAATAAAAGGGAAAAGGGAGGGAGGAGGGGGAGGGTATATAAGCATTAAAGAATTTCTGAGGGAAATCATTAGTCCCCATTAATGAATTGCAGAGGAAATGGAACTTGAAGAAGGGGAATGGCCGGTGTGGGATTTGAAGAAAGAGGTAGGCGTTCAATGATGTGTGGTCTACATAAGGAGATCAGAGGAATGCTGGGCGTCACTTTTATTCACAAAATCTGAAGAAAGAGAGAGAATCCATTGAAGAAGAAGCAAGTGGGCATGGGTTCAGTAAACGGTTTACTTGTACGAAGCCACTTTTCACTGGAGAGTGAAATCGTACCCACAGGACATGTGTTGGAAGTTATTGGACATTGCTCTGGTCGAACATAAAATGGGTAAGTGTTGTCTCTATGTATGGTAAGTGTTGTTCATATGTAATTACTGCAGTAGAATTAATTTCCGTCTCCCTATGTAATGCACCAGGGGGAAAATCATCAGTTTGTATCATTGTATTGTTTGGAGGATGGTGGGCGTGTGAAGGCGGCACTTGGGTCTTCACGGGAACAAGGAGCCAGAAAGCCATGCTGGTGGACGAAATGATTGACTATGTAAATCTAAAAAAACAGGCGATGGACAAGTTTAATGTCGATGGGAGGAGGAATGATGTGGAGCTCACATATGTAAAGCCAAAGAAGGAAGGGTCCAGGTCGTTTGCTATCGGGGATGACGAAGACTTGGAGGCCTACAAGTTTCTAAACGAGCTGTCTGGAGAACGAAATTGGCCTATAGACCTCAATGTCTCCCTGCGACGCAAGGTTGGTGGAGACATGGCAAAAGCACAAGGATCCACAACGGATGACTCAGACGGTGGTGGTTTGTCCCCTGCAGGCTTGGAGGATGTTGTAGTGCCGTTAACTGGTCCGCCCGTGACCCAAGAAGGTCACCCAAATACAGATCTGCCCTTGGGGCTTGATGGAGAAGACAAATATTTGGGAGAAAAAAATGTCGAGGTAAACCAAACGGATGTCCAGTTGGAATCATCGGATGTCCAGTTAACCCAAACAGCCGTCCAGTTACAAGAGACTTCTGACCAGTTAGGGATAAGTGAGGAGTTGGAGTTGGAGTTTGCGAAGAGGGAAAAGAATACCGACGCAGTTAAACGTGGGAAGCAGGTCATATATGTCAGCAGTGACATGGAAGATGGAGCCATTGACCTTGGTAGCTCCTCCGACGAGGATGATGCAATCCGAAAAGTGGTTAAACCTGAAGACGGTAGTTCTGGTCCGAAGAAGTCTTGGTCATGGGATTATGAGGCGGAGCGAGCGGTGAGGGAAGTCGAGGAAGCATACGAAAGACGAAAATGAAAGTCGACACCTTCTCCGAAGCCTGCGGAAAGTGAACCAATGGTGGCGGGGAACCCATTGGATCCCAGCCAGTGCGGTATTAAGCTTCGGGAGGGACAAATGTTTCGGAGGAAGGAGGATGTGCAGGAACTCGTAGCGTGGGCGGGTCTAACTCGCTTCTTCACGACGAAGGTGAGAAGAAGTCAACGACGATCTTGTATGTTGTAGGGTGCGCTGCTCTCAAGTGCAAGTGGTCATGTCGGGCTTCGAGTTACAAGGAAATGGGGTTATGGAAGATCCGGAAGCTTGTGGACGAGTACACGTGCTCGCTGAACGAGGCGGTCAGACAAATACGCAGTGCGACATACACGCAGCTGGGGCGGCGCATTGTCGAAAGGTATGTGACCCAATACGTAAAACTTAACTGGACTCTTGCCTAAATTTTACTGGACATATACTCATATAGAGATATAAACTGGACATACCTTGGTAGTAACTGGACACACAACAATAGTAACTGGACAACAACCTATATACACTGAACGTACGTTAATTAAAACTGGACACACAACTATCTTAACTGGACACACTTGTTTGTGAATGAGCATGTGCAGTTTCGGACGGTCAAAGAAGCGCCTCGATCCAGACCAAGTGCAGAGGATGATGAAGTCGCAGTTGGGGGTCACATGCAGCTACTGGAAGGCGCGCCGAGCCGGGTTGAGTGCGAGGGACAACGTGTACGGAACGGACGAGGAAAGCTATCTGAGCATGTACTCGTACATGTACATGCTGGAGCAGGCCAACCTTGGGACGTACACGAGGATAGAACGCGACACGGAGGGGCGATTCAAGTATGCGTTTGTGAGTCTTTACGGCTAACCATATTTGCGTGTTTCATTTAGATTTGATGCCCTAATTTCATATTTGGTTTTGAGTTAGAATAAATTGAACATTAATCTCCGTAGGTTTACCAAAAGGAAGTTTGTAAGTACAGTAAATTACTCTGCCTGATAATTCATCCAACTTAATTTATTGATTTTCCCATGTTAAGATTCCCTTACAAGTTTTGTCGTCAACTATTCCAAGTATACTAGTTTCCATGTTAACATTCAACACTCATTATGCCCCAGACGAGGAAACAAGATCACGTGAGAAAACATTAGAATTACAATTCAGGCTATCAAATATCTGTGGGTGACATTCTTTAAAACGCTCTCTTTTTCTAGTATGCCGCCGTCAACAGGTAACAACGCCGACGCGATGCAAACCGACCACACTCCGGAACCCCCGCCGCCGGGTGATCCAGGGGAGAATAAGGTACTGAATACGCAGAGAGTGGAGAACAGCGCTGAGGAAATGCAAATGGACAATCCAGCCTCACCGCCGCTCCCTGCTGCCGATGGAGAGAGCAAAGCTGAAGGTAGTATTGAAAACCAAAAGGAGCAAACGGAGGTTTTGTCCTGGAAGAACAAAGTGTTAATGGGGGGTGTTCCGCAACAAAAGACAGGCATCAAGAAGAACCTTATCAGAGACAAAGTTTCGATAACTTTCCCTAAAGGTCCAAGGGGTGAGCCTACCATCACTGTGCAACCGGAAGTGATGGTGGCGCTAGCAGGCGCGTGGGAAAATTCACTGATCATAAGAATGTTGGGGCCAAGAATTCCTCTGTATGTGATGGAGAGGAAACTCAGGGATATCTGGAGGGAGTGCAGCAGTTTCCAAGTGATTGATCTCCCGCAAGGAAATTTCCTGGTGAGATTTGAGGGCAAAGAGGATTGCCTTAGGATTCTCACAGGGGGTCCTTGGTCAGTCTTTGGGCATTGCCTCATCATTAGGGTTTGGTCGCCGGACTTCAAACCTTCATAAATCATCAAAACGGCGCCTACGTGGATCAGAACTCTTAATCTCCCGTTAATCTTCTACCAGGAGGATGTGCTAATGAAAGTTGCTGAAGGACTAGGAAAACCGATCAGAGTCGATCACCGAACGGTTTACACTAACCGAGGCAATTTTGCGAGGGTTTGTGTGGAGGTTAACCTTGAAGAACCGCTTAAAGGGACGATCAATATCAATGGGGAGAGGTACATGCTAGAGTACGAAGGCATTCCAAACATATGCTTTGGCTGTGGCTGACAGGGACACCTGAAGATGAATTGCTAGTTTCTTCCTTCTGAAATAGGGCTGAAATCTCAGAAGGAGGATGGGGCTCTTCCAACACCAAGCCAGTCGGCGCCGGAGGATCGGGTGAAGCCGGATAGTGTGGAGACGGAGGAAGGTAGCCATGGGCCCTGGATGGTGGTAAACCGCCGGAAAAAACATAATAATGGGGCACCGGGGAGATCAGACACCTCGACTAACATCGTCGGTAAGGAGAAACGCCACCCGCCGAGCACGTCTCAAAGGTACGCGCCGTCTGTTGCGAAGGACAAAGGAAGTAAAGGCCTTAGGGAAGAGAGTCGCAATAATGGAAGATTCGAGATTTCCAAGATCTCCAACGGTGCTAGCAGTAATGGGGAAAGGAATGTTGGGATCCCTAAGTCGGCGGCTCGCATTAACAACACCAGTAAAGAGGAAGGAGGCCAAGGTGGGCCGAAGGGGAGCAACCAGGCCGGACCAGAACAGTCCAAGGAAGGGCCCATCATAAGTCCTGAAGTGTCAAAAGAGAAGGCTAGGAATGGCCCTGTGAAGAAACAATACAAACCCAAGGCCAATGGTAGGAAAGGCCAAAAGAATAACAAAGGCCCAGTCAATGGGGCAGAATCTGATGGGCCCAAGAAAAGGCCGAGGCAGGACCCCCATGACTTAGCTGCCAGTTTTCGCAAAGCCGTCAATTCGGTGGAAGGAGTAAAGGAGACCCCTTGGATTAGTAAGGGGAGTGAGGATCAGGCCGCTCCTATCTTCGGCAAGTTCTGGTCGCAAGGTGCGATCAATGAGACGATGACGATGGGGTCGGCCGGCGAGACTAAGCCGATAGAACCCATGGAGAAAGGGCTTGCTGCCAGTGCTCAGGATTCCTAATTCCCTGATTTTCCCTTCTTTTCTAAGTTTTCCTTTTTCTGTTTTGTTGCTTGATGGATAATTCAAATAAATCAACTAATATACTCTTTTGGAATTGCTTCGGTGCAGGAAAAAAGAGTTTCCGTAGAGCGATTCGATATATTAAGAATCATTGCGCAGTGGACATCCTAGTGCTGATGGAAACTCGAATATCTGGTGAAGAGGCAGATAAGGTTTGTGCTAAACTCAGATACTCGGGGTGCACCCGCATTGAGGCCTCCGGTTTTGCTGGTGGAGTGTGGATCCTTTGGGATACTGACAAGTATGATATCACGGTCCATGACAAAGTCGCCGACTTTATTCATATTTCTTGGCAGTCTGGATTGAATTTGTGCAATCTGGTGGCAGTGTATGCCCCTCCGACGGTCGGTCGTCGTGAACCTTTCTGGACTGCTCTGCAGGACCTACTGGGAACTATTGAAGGTCTGCTCATGGTTGGGGGCGATTTCAATTGCATTGTGTCGACGGATGAAACCCAGGGTGGTTCGGGGGTGGAGCATAGAGACTCCTCGAAATTCAGGAAGCTGATCAACGATGTTGGCCTCATTGATATGGGTTTTACTGGGCAGGACTTTACCTGGAGCAAGACTTGCAACGGGGGAAGGGCAATCTCTAAGAGATTGGACAGAGTCCTCACTAACCTGGATGGCCGTGTCTGTTGGCCGGAGGCCAGGGTTCGCCACCTTCCGCGCTACTCGTCCGATCATTGCCCTCTGCTCTTGGAGTTAGACCCGGAGCTGAGGAAAAATAGGAAGAGGCGCCCGTTTAGATTCGAGGCGGCCTGGATAACACATGATGAGTTTCAAGGCATGGTGGATTCGAAGTGGGAAAGGAACTGCTCGACGCCGGTGGCTCTGGATAAGTTGAGTATCGACTTATCGAAATGGAACAAAGAGGTGTTTGGGAGGATACAGGAGCGGAAATCAGCCCTCATGAAAGCCTTGGACGACGCTCAACGGAAGCTTGCGAAGAATCCTAATCCGGCAACTATTGATTGGGAAAAGAAGATCCGTGAGGAGCTTGATATGACGTTAGAACAGGAAGAAATACTCTGGTTTCAAAAGTCTAGGGAAAAATGGCTTTCGTACGGCGACCGAAACACTAAATTCTTCCACGCTTCCACGGTTATCAGAAGAAAGCGGAACAGATTTGAGGGGCTTAAGGCTGATGATGATAGATGGGTTGAGGGAAAGGAGGAGTTGGAGGCCTTAGCGCTAGCCTACTTCGTCAAACTGTATACAGGGGCGGTTCCCGGAAGGCAGCACCTGCCGCTTCTGAACCTATTTCAGCAACTTCAGCAGGCTGAGTGGGCTAGGATGTGTGAGCCGGTGACGGATTCTGAAATCTACTCGGCGTTCCGCAGTATGGGAGCTCTGAAGTCCCCTGGCATAAACGGCTTCCAACCCATTTTCTACCAGAAGTGTTGGAAGACGGTAGGTGATTCGGCCTCGAGTTTCATAAAGAATTTCTTCTCGTTCTCAAGATTGCCAGTTGGGGTCAACGACACCTTGATTGTTCTCTTACCGAAGGTTGGGAAACCTGAGTACATGAAGCAGTTTCGCCCGATTAGCCTTTGCAATGTCCTGTATAAAGCCATCACCAAGATCCTAACGACACGCCTGCAACCTCTCATGCCGAAGTTGGTTGGCCCTATGCAAGGTAGTTTCATTCCCGGAAGGTTTATTTCTGATAATATAGTTATTGCTCAAGAAATTGTCCATTCTATGAGGAGAAAGCAAGGTGTGAAGGGATGGATGTGCCTCAAATTGGATCTCGAAAAAACGTATGATATGCTTAGTTGGAACTTCATAAAGGAAACCTTGGAGTGCGCTGGCATGCCGAAAGATTGCGCGGAGAGAATTATGGAGTGTGTTAGAACGCCGAGGATGCATATCCTTTGGAATGGAGAGGTTTCCGAGAGATTCACACCCTCGCGCGGAATCAGACAGGGCGACCCTATCTCCCCATACATATTTATTTTATGTATGGAGAGATTGGGCCACTTAATTATGGACAGGGTGGAGGACGGGAGCTGGAAACCTATAAAGATTACGAGAGACGGCCCCTGTTTGTCGCACCTTTTCTTTGCCGATGATATACTTCTTTTTGCCGAAGCTTCCATCTCGCAAGTCAAGTTGATTAGGGTTTGTATTGATAGGTTCTGTGGGAATTCAGGGCTAAGAGTGAGTCAACCTAAGTCTAAAGTCTTCGTCTCTCGGAACGTGAGTGCGGAGCTGAAGAAGAGGATCCAGTCGGAGGGGGGGATTGAGGTGACGGGGGACCTGGGCAACTATTTGGGGGTCCCCATTCTGCATAAGAGATCGAGCAAGGCCACCTTCGCCCATATTATTGAGAGGTTCACGAACCGTCTCTCGGGCTGGAAAATTAATCTCCTGAGTCTTGCGGGAAGGGTGACGATAGCTCGTTCTGTGTTGGCTTCGATTCCCGTTTACACCATGTCTACTTTGCTTCTCCCGGACAGTGTTTGCAAGGCCTTGGATAAGTGCTGCAGAAACTTTATTTGGGGCTCAACTGCGGATAGAAGAAGGATGCACAAGGTTGCTTGGGAGGAGGTTACTAGACCTAAAAATCTTGGGGGTCTTGGAATTAAGAAGATGGCGGATCTGAATCTTGCGTTGATGGCTAAACTGAGTTGGAGACTCCTCAATGATGAAGAAGGGAGTTGGGCCGAAATTCTTTTCCAGAAGTATGTCAAGGATAAGCTCGGCAAGTCGCCCGGAGCCTCCCTGGTTTGGAAAAGCATACAGAAGGCGTCGAATATGGTCATTAAACCCCGGGTTAAGTGGCGATTGGGGAATGGTGAGAACATTAGATTCTGGGAAGATAAATGGTTAGAGGAGGTGCCGCTTAGCTCCTTGTCTCGTGGTAATCTGGATGGGGCTTCTACGATGGTAGCGGAGTACTGGGAAGATGGGAGAGGCTGGGATTGGCCAAGTTTGGCGCACAACCTTCCTACGACCATCACCCTCAAGCTCGCTGCTAAGACGGTGACGGATACTGATGATCGGATTTGCTGGGCCAGCAGCGGCGATGGTGATTACTCGGTACGCGAAGGATACAGGGCGATCTGCGGGTCGAATGACGTTCGTTCAGCTGACCATTTCTTCTTCAAAAGGATCTGGAAGCTAAATGTTATGGAAAGGGTCCGAACTTTTGTCTGGTTGGTCTGCAAAGGTGGGATACTTTCGAATGAGGAGAGACTGCGAAGACACATAGGTAACTCGGATGCTTGTCCTATTTGTAATTGCAATTCCGAAACCTTTATCCATCTTTTCCGGGACTGTGGGGCTGTGAAGATCTTTTGGTTGCAGGTTGAAGGCGCCGAATGGGGGGATGATTTCTTCTCGCTCCCATTCGCTGCGTGGATACGAAGGAACCTCCTGGATTCGAGAGTAGGCAGGGAGAGGGAGAGCTGGAGCGAATTCTTCGCGGTAGCACTTTGGAAGATCTGGACTAGAAGAAATGAGATGGTGTTTAAGGGGGCCATAGCTCGCCCTATCACTTCGGAGAGCTGCTGGGGCATCGTCGAAGACTATGCAGCTGCTAATACTAGACTACTAGGGAAGAAGAGGACGGCTGAAAAGAGTGCTAGATCAGTCACTTGGAGGCTGCCGGATGAAGGTTGGGTCAAGATGAACTCAGACGGAGCGGTCAAGACCGATGGGACCGCGGCAGCGGGAGGAGCAATCCGAGACAGCAAGGGGGAATGGATCAAGGGGTTCGTCTACCGCATTGGAGTTTGTTCGGTGGTGGAAGCGGAGCTTTGGGGTCTTGTGAAGGGGCTCGAATTGGCTTGGGACTGCGGCATCAGGAAGGTGCAATGCGAGATCGACTCGAAGGCTGCTCTCGATCTTGTGACCAAACCGGTCAAGCCGACCCACCCGTGTGCTAGCCTGGCGTCTACTTGCCAAGGCTTCCTAAGTAGGGACTGGGACATCCAGTTCCGTCACGTGTTCCGGGAAGCTAACCATCTTGCGGATGGGTTGGCTAATTTTGCTTTTCATTTTCCTTTAGGTGTTGCTATTTTGGACTTTCCTCCTGTTTGTGTTTCTTCTTGTTTGGACATGGAGGCCGGAGGGGTGGCGACATCCCAAAGGTGTGTGGTGTGATGACTGTTTCTCCCTAATAAATCCTCCCCCGGGAGTGGGCTCTGCCCTTTGCTCGACCAAAAAAAAATATCTGTGGGTGACTAATCGATTCAAGCCACCTGAATCAATTGAAAGGATGGTTACTTTAGTAGATGGTCAAGTGGATGAATAATATCAGAGCGGTATCTTGAAGAATTTTCTCAAGCTTACCAATCTCTTATTAGTTTATGACTTAAATCTATGGTGTTGAATAAGCTGGAGCGATTATATCAACAACAACAACAACAACTTTTCATAGTTGATTCCATATAAAAGTAGGTTGAAGGTTGGAGTGCCATGTGTACTGTCCACTCCTTAAACAACCCAACCTATCAAATTCATCCTGCAGGGGCCATGTGGGCTAGATTGTGAGTATCAGAAGATCAGAACACTAGACCAGTTGATGGGATGACTCAGTTCGCCCATCACCTCACCTATTAATAAGAAGAAGCAACACGTCTATCACCTATAGCTTACGCTTATTTTATCTTTCACATAGGTGCAGGTGCAAGCGCAAGTGTGAGAATAGCCAAGAAAGAGAACAAGAACTTCAATCCCGAGGATTTTTTTGGTAATGAAATGTCACAGAACAATCTGGTTACTTGTCTTGTCATTAAACAAGTCTATCACCCTGAGTGTGCATTCATTTTTGGTGTCATACAGAAGGAAGTGCGAAAATTGTCAAGGACCACAAGGAGGCCAATCCAAAGAGTTTTGGTATTGAAATGTACATTTTGGTTATTTGTTGTTCTAAACAAGTTTATCTCCTTACTTTATTTTATGAGTCACACGGGTGGAAGTGTGATGATAGGCAAGAAAGAGTTCATAGAGGACAACAACCCACAAAATTTTGGTAATGAAATATGAGAAAATTAAGACATCTCTCGCCTTTTGACCTTCATTCATTTCTTATTTGTATGTTGTGTCAAGCTAATCACAGGTTTTCCTATATGTAGGAAAGAGGTGCAATGCCAACTGGAGTCTTCAAGAGAACGGAGTATCCATCTCTGGTCCACTTCTAAAAAAAGGGAAGGCAGAAGTCGTAGATTTGGATGAACCCGCATCTCCTTTCACAGTTACTTGCTTGTTGACATCAGAGGATTCTTTCCTTGTATGATTTATTCCATATTTGTTGGTCTTGTCGTTCTAGGAGCATACAATCTTATGTTCAACTACAACACAGATGCCAAACAAGCTATTGGAATGCGGTAACCACAATGATTCTTCTTACTGTGATAAGTTATTGGAATGCGGTAAAGGAGGAGTCTCAATAAAAGTATAAAACCCAAGATGGGTGATGCCTCTATTCTAGAGTATGAAGCCTGATGCAAGTTTAGATCATTCAAGTTTGCATGGTTAGTAATTCAGCAAGAAAATAATCATCCTTCCATTATTAATTTGACTCCTATATTCGTATATACCGTCACATTTTTTGTAAAATACACGCTCCTTGGTTATTCCAGTAGGTTGCCCTGTAATCAAATGGAACAAATGGCCCTCTACCAAATGGATGCATGTTAATGAGTACAAAGTTTGAGATGCTCCATTTTAGGTAAGATTTTATTCAGTAAAAAGATTATATTTACTTTTAAGGAAATGTTTTGTGATTCTTGTGCTATTTGCTAATTAATCATTGTTGTTGCAGGAGGATGGTCAAGTATGAAATAAATATCAAATATAGATCAGACTGACTTCCCTGTCTCAGCAAATAAATACAAGACTCCTCCCGTTGTAGTAAGAGAAAGTCAGGATCGAATCCACGAGGAAGCACGTCAGCGGTTCTCAGGTAGCTGTAAATTCTCACAGGCAGCAGCAGAAAGACAGAAACACAAGCAGAAGCAGAAATAAAACAGAAACAAATAATCCCGGCAAGGGCAACTAAAATAAAAGCAAATAACAAATAAAAACAGAAAACAAAGCAAAGCAAATAAAGAACAAAGCAAAGACAGAAAGTAACTCGAGGACACAGAAGCTGGTCGAAGTCGACAAGCTGTCCTCTAGGTCGATAAAACAGTAATGAAAACAGAAAATAGTGATTAACTTGGCATCACATTTAGTTTTCCGGAAGTAATTGAACTAGGCCCGGAGCTCTACTGTTCTTCGTCCTACAGACAGCTTCCTTAACCTCCACTAACGAAATGATTTTTTAAATGTCGTGGACAACTATTTATATTATTATAAAATTTGATTTGAAAATACAAAAAAATCATTCACTAATACAAATTAACTAGTAAACTTTATAGTTGTCCATTGTTTGATTTAGTAGTAAAATAAACTTTATCATATATATATATATATATATATATATATATATATATATATATATATATATATAGGGAAGGGTTCTGGTGAAACGTTTTATAGGGTGCAACGTGTAACAGAATTATAGACGTTGGATCATAAATTAATCAATGGACTAGATTCCTTTGAAATTCCCCTCATAATAGGGATTGTGGTTGAGGTGTATAGGATTAGAGAGAAAGAAGGCACTAATAGCTAAAGTTACGCTTAGCATATAGGGTATTAATTTAAATTAGGAAGGATACAATATAGAAGTATCTAATTAAATATATTGAGGTTATCGTCCGTTTCTTTTATTTTTTTTGATCAATTGACCGTTTATTTTATATACTCACTCTAAAATCTAGTGATTAGGGAGTGTTATAAAATTCATGAATAGTAAGTGATGGATTTAGTGAATAATTAGTACGAAAGGAAGAAAACGTTTTCGAATGTGAGAATATTGACGATTACAAAGAAAATTGGATGTAGGATATTTCGGCTCCAAATCTTATCTTCAAGAGATAATCCATAATGAATATTTGGTAAAAATAAAAAAAGTTTAATTTTTGAAATAATTGAACAACTAACCAAATCTCAAAGACACAAATTCTTGCATTGGTGACATATATAATATGAAATACAGTGAATATTGTTCTTGGATGTGATGAATATCTAATGTATTTGAAAGGAATATTAACTACAATTTAGAATAAATTCTTGCATTGGTCACATATGAAATTAAGTGAATATTTTTCTTGCATGTGATGAATATCTAATGTATTTGAAAGGAATGTTAACTACAATTTAGAATAAATTCTTGCATTGGTGACATATATAATATGAAATTAAGTGAATATTTTTCTTGCATGTAATGAATATCTAATGTATTTGAAAGGAATATTAACTACAATTCAGAATAAATTCTTGCATTGGTGACATATATAATATGAAATAAAGTGAATATTTTTCTTGGATGTGATGAATATCTAATGTATTTGAAAGGAATATTCATATGATAAGTATCATGTAGTTAAATTGAGGATAACTATAACTTACATTTGCCGAAGGGTAGTAGAGAAAAATTAGGCACTTCACTAACAGAAAATGACAATTAATTAACTACGGAAACACATTAATTGTATACCGAGTTGGAAAACGCCCAGTTAACCATATACAAGGGATTGGGCGAATGAGACGGATAAATTAGCAAAAACAATAATCAGACTCGTGGATATGGCGAGAAGGACAACACCAGAACTCATGAATGAAGGACATTAATGAGTCCTATTTGAGGGATGCACTAGCAATGGCCGGCCTTGGGGATCAACCTGAATCATATTACGAACCTGATGTTCGATCAGAGTTCGAAGATGTGTTGATGCAGACATATAAGATCCTTTTTGGCAAAATCTTGAAGTTTGGGAGTCCATCCATAGAATAGATAATGCCTTTCTGATGTGCAATTAATTAATTGAAATAATTAGAAAAAGATTGTCCAATTGTCCATCTATTTGACTCATAAAGCCATGATTCTCTCAATTGGAGCCCAATACAAGCCACTGTAAGACATTATGGTGATTGGTGAAGGATCTTCTGTCAGGACTCAGTGATGCAAATTAAATAAGGAGCGATCTAATCCCAACGGACGTCGGATCGATGAATATGGTTGATGATGTTGTTCGCCTATATGAAGATGATTCCACAACAAATTAAAGAAGGTAATCGAGAGATGGCATCAGTTGAAATTACACAAATTTATGTTTTTAATTTTATATATTCATCAGATGTGTGATAATTATTCAATTTATTTAAAACATATATTCGGTAATATATACCAGGTTGTTACCTTTAAAAATAATATATACAATAGATTTAAAATATAAAATTTTAAAGTATACCGTAACGGGATGATTGAAATTTTGATCCAGCTCCATGCGTGCCTCTCCCACCATCAATATTTGACCGTCTTCAATCACTAGAAAAAAATTTTTCCTTGTTCATCCAATTAAATATGGCTTGAAGAAGAGAATTACCTCCTAATATTGCGTACGTACTATGCTAAATTAATGGAATTAAAGTGTAATTGTTGATTTATCTCTCCATTGACCTTATAAAGGAAATCACGCCAATTCGCCTTTTCAATTGATGATTTCATTTAATCATAATTAATCCCACATATGATCTAGTGTGGTACGGTTCATCTAAACCTAGATCTTAACCGTTCATTTTGTCTTAATCTGACGCTTATAATTCCGTTATACGTTGCACCCTATAAAACGTTTCACTAGAACCCTTGCCTATATATATATATATATATATATATATATATATATATATATATATATACTATACTTACTAGTTACTTTACTACTATAAAGGCCAAATTGCATAAAATCACCCTTTAAATAGGCTGTTTTGCGTGAAACCACCCCTTAAAACGAAAATTGCAGAAAACCACCCTTTAAAACTGTTTTCCTTACAAAGTCACACTCATCACCCAATTTTTGTTAATTAAATGTTAAACTGTTTTCATTGCAGCTTGCCAAATCCACATCCAATTGCAAACTTTAATAAGGAGTAACATATGGAACCAAATACACTTGAATGATCTGTGTCTATTAAACCCGATGAGGCAAAGGAAACACATTCAGAGTTATAATTAAGCAGTTCATCATGCAATATTTGCATCTGATAAATTATGGACGGGGAAGTAATCAATGTGAACCAAGACACAACAATGACAAGATTATCAAATTAGTCATCCTGCAAAGAGATCGTATTATAAAAGTTCCTTACTATTTTAAGATTGAGGATCGGCTTCTAGTGATGCAAACTTGACTCCTAAGTTACAAATGTACCCTCTTTAAGCCAATTGATTCTTCACTATCGCACAAACATGTTCAACTGTATCTGATTTGGCATGTAGCAAGAATATTAACAAATGAAATACATATCAAGAGAAGGGCATTGCAACTACATACATCAAATTAATTTGAAGATATGAAGTATATTACAGACAATATAAGCCAACTGCAAGTAAAACTTCTGAAAGTAAGTTATTTTTACCCTAAAAATCAATGGAATAGTTGGCTGTAAATTATTTTACCCATCGAAGCAAACAAAGAGAAAGAACTAATTTTTATTGCACCAATTTATCTCTCAGGAGCAAAAGTTAGAAGTAGACAAAGCGAAGTAAAGTGAAAAGATCATTTGCAATAGAAGTGGTGCTAGTCCCATCTTTTGGGCTATCTTAAAGTTCCTGAGTTTGGTGCTAGTCTCCTTTTCAATGTTCCTTTGTTCAAGATATAGTTGAATGGGTTCAACTGGAGTCGACTTGGGTATAGGGCGCCCAAGATTAGGTTTTTCAGGTTGCACAGGATCGGAGACAATAAGTTCAAGCTCATAATATTAGGTTGTCGAGCACAAAGCAATAACGAAGAAAAGACAAGAGACAACTGGATGTTTGAAGTATTGCACACATTTTTCGTTTCTTTTTTCTTCTAGCAAGTCTCTTATCATTGGACCAGCAAAATATCAAAGTGAAGCTACGTAGTTCCAGATTATGGGTTTCTTTCGGGATATATAAATCATCTTTTGGTTTAGGTTTTATACTATCTTGTTTCAGTTCAGACCGTATGATCGAAAGCCAATAGGAATGCAACAAAAGAAAGATGAGAAGTGTATAACTTTTACCTTGCCAAGTTTTCTTGACTCTATATATCTGGATTTGGCATCTGTTTTTGATCACCTTATTCTTCCTTGCCACACCAGAAGATCACTGAAGTCTTTTCTCAGTTTTCTTTTGGTTCTTTGTTGTTATTTCTTCATCGTTGTTCAATTGTCTTTTTTTTTTCTTGCTTTCAACCTGATTCCGAGTCCTTGTTCTGTGGGTATTTTTTCGCGTCTTTGGTCCTCCAATTCTTTTTGTTTGTCTATTACTTTAGGCTTCCAGCTTTGAGGTACCTGGTCAAGATCAAATAAATGCGTAGTAATTCCATTACAAGTATGTAATTGTCATATGTTGCTTGCTTTTGAGTTGCAATTACAGCATGGATTCTTGATTTCATCTATTCTTTTATTTTTTCTTTCCATTTCCAAAAGTTAAGATTGATCATAAGCCAATTATAAGGCTTGAGTTCACTAGAATCACTTCATCTCTTTTGCCCCTAGTTTGAACTACTTTACTGTTTTTTTCCCAACTGAACACATAGAAAGCAAACCAGAACCGGACATGTATGATTCTGAAAAGTCAGATAGAATATCAAAGCTTTCCATTCCTTTCTCAACAACAAAGAAGACATCACAGCTTCAGCATTGATATTCATTCCCAACTGGCGAAGGGAAATACACTCAAACAGACAAATTAAGGGAGACACGGTATTGGTAGAAGAGGATCGATGGTACCTGGGAACACCGCCCGGAGAGGAAACATCGCAGGTCAACAGAAGCCTCCCGACCGCCGCCGACCACCAGCATTTTCGCGTATCTCTCTTTCTTTTTCTTTTTCTGAATCACCACCATCTTCTCCTTTTCTTGCCCCATCCCTCAACCTGTGTTTGTATCTCTTTCATCCGACTGATCTGCTTCTTCTTCTTATAGATGCTTGGGGTTGGGTATCTTTTCTGGATGAAAACTATGGCGAGGGTTTTAGCTTTTCTTTCAGATTTGGTGGGTCTAGCTTTCAATTTAGGGCGGTTTTTGGCTCGATTGTTGTTGCTGGTGACAGCTTCGGCAGGGTTGTGGGCGGAATTGGCATGTCGGCGGTGGCTAGGGTTTGGCTTTTATTTACTGTTGTTGGCGGCGCACTGGTCGGGGTTCCCTTTCACTCTCATTTTCAAGTGGGGGAAGAAAGCGGATCCAGGCATCCAGCCAAACCCTTCAGCAAGACGGAAAAAAAATAATTAAAAATCTCCCAAAATTTGCTCCTGCGGCTTGAGCCTTTCTTGGCCACAAACTCCGACCCTCATAGTTGTTCCTCACAGATCGTCGATCGTTGTTCCTCGATCTTCTCCTCCTGCCGCTTCTGATTGAGAGGGAGTTGGAGAGTTTGTGGGAGAGAACGTGGAGCAAAGCGCGGAAACCGCTTCAAGAAAGGCGGAAAAAAAAACCAGTGAAACTTTTTTCCAACGAAAAATAAATAAAAACTCTTAAAAAATTACTGGCCCGACACGTGGCGAAATCCTTTACACAAAGGTTGCTTTTGCTCTTATATTGTAGGGATATTCATTCACTTTCTGTACATAAACTGACTGAACCTAGATGTATAATCACCTCTCTGAAGTCTGATCTGATTGCTTCTTTCTTTAGGATGAAAATCACTACAATGCTGGCAGAGGTGCTCATCTAATACTCAAGCGTGCAGGTATATTACAAATTACTTAATAATTTGATCAATGAATGGCTTCTCTAACTACTGCTAGTCTTTATCATATAATTTGGGTTCCAATTTTGTTCGCCAATTAGGTTATATGGGATGAAGTCGGCGAAACTGAAACTGATAGAGACAAGATGTTACTAGAGCTTGAGCGGGAGTGCATGGAAGTATATAGAAGAAAGGTGGATCTGGCAAATCGTTGTAGAGCCCAACTACGGCAGGCTATTGCTGATGCTGAGGCAGAACTTGCTTCCATCTGTTCTGCAATGGGGGAGCGACCAGTACATATTAGACAGGTAGGAAGCACATAATGATTAACTTGGCATCACATTTAGTTTTCCGGAAGTAATTGAACTAGGTCAGAATCTGTGATTAGATTTGTGTAGCATAAGGTGCAGTAATGCAATTGTGACTAAAAGCCTGCTGATGATTGTTCTTTTCCGGTGAATACATCTATCAGATTCATATACAACTGAAATTGTTATTTTCTTATCACCCAAATGATTTTTCCAATAGCAGGAAAGGAATGACTTTCTTCACATTGAATTTTCTTATAATTTTAAGTTTTTTTGAATAATAATTGGGTTTCTTTTATGCATAAAGTCTGAACAAAAGGCTGGAAGCTTGAAGGAAGAGCTCTCTACCATTCATCCACAACTAGAAGAGATGCGTAAAAGGAAAGTAGAGAGGAAGAAGCAATTTATTGAAATCATCGAGCAAATTCAGAAAGTTTCAAAACAAATTTATGGAGTCACTGGATGCCTCACTACAGCAGACATAGATGATACCGACCTTTCAATCAGAAGGCTAGAAGAATTGCAAACCCAGTTGCAGACACTCCAGAAGGAGAAGGTCAATATCGAAAAGCTTTTAAAATACCTTTCCATTATTTACATCGCAGTTGTATTCCAATAATCTTGATATATTTCCTGATGTGCCTTATTTATCTCTGCTATTTGCAAATCTCCTTGTATCATGCAGACTGATCGCCTGAATCAAGTCATGCATCACCTTAGTTGCTTAAATATGCTTTGCTCTGTTCTTGGATTGGACTTCCAGCAAACACTGAATGAGGTGCATCCTAGTTTATCTGGGTCTGAGGAAACATTCAGCTTGAGCAATGATACACTCCAGGCTCTAGAGTCTGCAATCATAAAATTGCGGGAACTAAAGTCCTGAGGATGCAAAGGGTGAGCAAATGGGAACAAAACTGTTTACCCTTTTCAGTTACAAAATAATGTGTGTTATTTTTTGTTACCTTGCTGATCTTGTTGAATGCAGCTCCAAGACCTTGCAACAACCATGTTGGAGTTATGGAATTTAATGGATACTCCTATTGAGGAGCAACAAGCGTTTCAAAATGTTACATGTAACATAGCTGCTTCAGAAAGTGAGATAATTGACGCCAACATGCTTTCATCAGACTTCATAAATTATGTGAGTTAGCACTGCCTATGTATGCAAGTCTTTCGGAACTTGCCCAGAAACAATCTTAAACGAATAAATTGCAGGTTGAGGCAGAAGTTTCTCGATTGGAAGCGCTGAAGTCAAGCAAAATGAAGGAACTTGTGGTGAAAAAGAGATCTGAACTTGAAGATATTTGTAGAAAGACACACACACTTGGTACCACAAACCAATGTTGAAATGGAATCCGTTATTGAGGCAATAGAGTCTGGTACCTTCAACTTGCACCTTAGTGTTCTATTTTTATGTCCAAGTTGTTCCATACATATTTCTTAACTATCTGCTGTTTTCATATATAGGAGCACTGGATCCAGCTATTGTCCTTGAGCAAATTGAGCTTGAGATTGGCAAAGTTAAAGAAGAAGCTCTTAGCCTTAAAGACTTACTTGATAAAGTTGAGAAATGGTTGTCAGCATGTGAGGAGGCGGCTTGGCTTGAAGAGTATAATAGGGTATATATATTCATTGACTTTCTTCTGTACATAAACTGGCTGAACCTAGATATATAGACACCTCTCTGAAGTCTGATCTGATTGCTTCTTTCTTTAGGATGAAAATCGCTACAATGCTGGCAGAGGTGCTCATCTAATACTCAAGCGTGCTGAGAAAGCCCGGACCTTGGTGAATAAACTTCCAGGTAAATGTTGTTTTCTCAGTTTCTTTAAAATTTTAAAATCCTTAAGCCATATTTCATCCAAGTCTTGCATGGTTCCACAAGTTCTTACTTGTACTCTTTTTTCATTATAACGTACGTTAATATATCCGAAATAGGAATGGTTGATACGTTGGCTAGTAAGGCTAGAGCGTGGGAACTTGAAAGAGGCATTGATTTCACATATGACGGTGTATGTAAACCCTCCTAAAATGCTTTAAATTTACTACTTGTAAATGATTCTCTGATTAGTTTTGTTTTTGTCCTCTCTTATCCCACCTTCTTTCCCTGCTTGAAGATCGAGTACAACATACTGAGGAGGGAAAAGGAAGAAGATAAGAGGAGGCAAAGAGTATGTCATCTCCACATCTCTCCTCTCTATTGTTCACTTAAAGAAAATCTCAGTTATTTTGTTTTGGAGATGGATGAAATCCAAATATTAAAATATTTCTATTATGATTATCGGTGGTTTCAGGAGGAGCAAAAGAAGCTTCAAGGACAGCTCATTGCAGAGCAAGAGGTACTTTTCGGGTCAAAACCAAGCCCAATGAAGCTCCAAAAGTCATCCAGACCGTCATCCGTGGGATGTGGAGGCAACAGGAGGAGACTATCACTTGGAGGGGCGTCAGTTCATCAAACTCCTAGGCCTGATTCAGTTCACTCAAACAGAGCCACGTACACCACACTCACGACACACGGAAAAAAGGCTGGCCAACGGGCAGAAGATGACTTAGGACTGACAAATGCCAATGGTTAGTTCTCAGTTCTTCCTCTACCTGCTTCTGGAGAAGACATATCACCTAGTTACTTTGAGTTTTTATGCATTTTGTCTCTTGTCTTTTGTTTGTAGTGAGGAGAGGTTTGGAGATCGGCAACCTTCCTGTGAAGAACTTCTCCTTCAACAGCCGCGAGGTTGAGACTCAAACGATCCGAAGGCCTTTCTCTCCCATATCATCCACCCACTGCATCTTCAAGAGGGAACACGGCAAGCATCTTTGAAGACCCGAATAGAATGCCAAGTAACACCTCCCAAATGACACAGCCCAAGAACGAGATGCCCGGGAAATCTGTTGCGAGTGCCAATCCTCTTCTGGCCACTCCTGCAAGGGCGATAACAGCAGCTGCAGATGAAGAGAACACAACTCCACAAGCAATGAAACTGCCCTATCCATGCACTCCTTCAACAGTCTCAGCTCCAATGCAGACTGCCATGACGCCAGCATATAATCCCACGCTAGCCGAGAATTCGGCTGGAGGAACTGAAGAAGAAATAGAATACTCATTCGAAGCAGTGTGAAGAGGGCCATACAAGTATAAGTTCTCAGTTCTCACCTTGAATAATAGGAATTCTGTGAACAATATGGATTACTGGATGTGTTTTATTTTTCCTATTGTAATTTTTTAGTTAATGGGTAGGCCAATAGTGTCTTTTTGGCCTTCTTCAGAAAGTTTTAGTTTGTTGTGTTCATATGTGACCCTCGGAATGACTTGACAAAATTCAGACAAAGAGTCTGTTTATCTGCTATGGCACACAGCACACTTATGAATTATGCAAATTTTTTTCATTAAAAGTGAAAATTGAGATATGTAATACAAAAAAAATTTATCAATGACCCGAACAAGTGAGATAGAGTTCTCATTACTTTGAAGATTTGCGTGTAATAATCCGATGAACCGTATAAATTGTGAGAGTCCGACCTACAAAATCATTATGCAAAACCAAAAACCACAAGATCCAGTGTGGAGGCACGACACAAATGCAAGTACAACGTAAACCAGAACTGTCAAATGAGTGAAGAGAGAATGAGAAAAGAAAAGCCAGATAAGTATTTCCAAAACAGATCTTAATTCAAAACAGTTCTTAATCATGCAACTATTGTACTTTAACAGCATCGATTCTTATGCAACTGCGACCTCCACATTGGCTGGCATCACATCCACAGGCAAGGCTGGTGCCACATACGTCGTCAATGTCTCCTCTTCCTTCGGGGTGTGAATAATGACCACATCGGGCAATGGAGTTGTAGGACCTTGCTTGCCCTTGGGATCCCAGTCCAGCATGATCTTCACCTTGATGCCAAGAACCCCCTGTATTATTGCCCCATCAAAACAGGAATGTGAGTGACCAGGAGTTTCATACTACCAGTGAGTTAGCAGCGAATAGATATCTTGGGATATTTGTGTTCAGAAGAAGCTGACCTGTCTAAGGAGAACATGCCTCACAGCTGAGTCGATGTAGTCTTTGCAGGGTTGACCAGAAGAGATCATGTACCCGTCCTTGAACTTCATTGACTTGGCACGCTGGGCTCTAAGCTTTCCACTTACTATAACCTCACAACCCTTGGCTCCGCTTTCCATAACAAATCGCAGAACACCATAACATGCCCTGCATAACAACATGAATGCCAGATTTAGAATCCCAAAAGAACTGAACCTATCACTCTGTTTATATCCCCCAAAATGACAAACCAATCACTCCTTAAATACAAAACAAAGGCAAAAATTCAACTTGGATCATTTTAATAAAATTTACCAGTAGAAATTTCTATACCAATGAAAGCTATTACGCGCAATGGTATATCAAGAAAATTTTGATGGCCAAGTAAATATAGTCATCATCCGACACGAGAGAGGTATGTATTAGTTGACCAGCTCGCTATAAAGATGACTAAATGATACCATCCAAGGTAGGCAACAAATTATGTGAGGATGAAAATAAAATTTACCAGCCAAATCTGTCATACCAGTGGACATTGTTATGTCCATTGGCATATCAAGAAGATTAACGGTTAAATCAAGTATAGTCATCATCCGACACGAGAAAGGTATACAATAGTTTGACCAGCTCGCTATAAAGATGACTAAATGCAACAGAGTAACATTAAAATACAACAATAATAATATCAATAAGCAGATTTTACGGTCAAATCTGAATACCAAGTCGAAATAGATACATTCCTTGATCTATAAGAAGATTTATCGGTTAAAGCAAATATTGTCATCCTCCGGCATGAGAGAGGTATGTAACAATGTAACCAACTCACTATAAAGATGACTAAATATGCCAACATTCAAACAAAACAATGGAATCAAGGAGCAAACAATGTCATTTAAGAAGGGAACAAACTATGACTTGAAACAATCAAACAGTCTAGGCAGAAATTTAGACAAGCCATTGAAATATACAACAATACCTCCTCACGGCAAGACCTCCAAGAAGCTTGTAACGTAGAGATTCTGCCTGGGCAATGGCACAAAGACCCCTGTTGTTAACCTTCTCAGCATAGAGCTCAACACTGTTCTCCGGAAACTTGAACCTCTTCTGCACAACTGAGGTCAGCTCCCTAATCCTGCGTCCTTTCTCACCTAAATAAGCAAAGTAAAATATCTTCGAGTCAAAAAAAATGACTACCAAGCAAATGCTTTTAAAATACACGCTCCCTGATGATCATATTATAAATCTTTACATAAATCCTTAATTCAAACAGTTACAATAATTCAAACAGTAAAGTACACTCGTATGCTCCAATATGTTAAGTTTTCAAAACCACATTCATATGACCAATCAGCTTGCACAAGAAAATCAACGCAACCAAAAAACCGAGACAATAAATTAATGACACTGAACTTATATGGGAAAAGGGGAAGGAGAGATACCAAGGACATTCTGAGTGCGTGTAGCACGAATGATGATTTCAGTGCGCATGGGGGTAACACGTACTTCAACACCGGAATAACCATCTTCGGCGAGCTCCCTGGTCAGCACCTCATTGAGCTCGGCAAAGAAAACTCCATCGGCCACAAACTGCCGCCGAACACAAACATCGTCCCAAAATCAATTTCAAACGACAAAAATTTACCATTTAAATCGCATCTAGTTCGAGATAAACTGGTATCCTTAAATCAACAGCACTGTGAATCGCAAAATGACAGCCACGGGAAAAAATAAATATACGATCGGGAAGAACGCAATCAGAAACTTTCGATAGACCAAACTAGGAAGACTACATCCAACAGAAACACAAAATAAAAATCAAGGATCAACAGAAACTATCGGTCATTTCCACGTTTTAAATCTCAATAGCCATTCGAAGATAAGATACGAAGTGCCATTAATATTTAATAGAACATGCAGACGAAAAAAAGCACGCACCTTTCTCTTCTTGCTCATCTGAGTCGCCATGACTGAAGGCCGGAGGAAATCAGGAATGCTATGGGAAGAGGCGGAGGGAGTGGAGAGAGATGGTAGGGTTTGCCGTTTGAGAGTGAGGATGAAAGCTCAAACCCTAGATTGCAATATTTGCCCCTTCTGAAGCACAAGTTATAAAAGCACAATTTGTATGGAACACATCGGCCCAATAGAAAAGCCCCAAACACTGCCTTGAGTTTTTTTTTTAATTTTTTTTAGCAAATTTCAGAAAGTCACCCCTTAAATACATTATTTTACAGAAAATCATCTTTAGATTAAATATTTTAGAAACCGCCTTTTAAAAGTTAGATGTTTTCAAAAGACAACTCATCCCACCTTTTAAGTTAAGTTTGATGTTAAAAATACAGAATTACTATTTTGACCCTTTATCAACGATATTCTAGTTTATCACTTGGCAATTATTAAGTGTTTCGTCCTTGATTTAGTTGGTTTGAAGTTCTCCCATGTCCATCCTACATACACCTCTCAGTTCTTCTTCTCAAATAGAAAATGAAAGATGTTGAAGGTTGGTCCCCCTTTTATCCTTCAAATACATTAAAAGTAATTAGAGCAAAGTGGTAATTTAACACATTTAACAATAATCTTAATAGAAAAAGATGAGATGAGTAATCTTTTGCAAGCATCTACCTTTTAAAAGCTGGTTTCCTGGAATTTTCAATTTAAAAAGTTATTTTATGCAAAATGGTATATTTATAGGATGGATTTATGGAATGTGACCCCTTTTTCTCGAAGCTCAATTTTCCCTTGTGGCGAAGTGTTCCAAATAGTTTTTTAAACAAGAAAAGAAATTAGAGTTACACCTATCAGTCCCGATTAGTTGTCCATCCTAAAGCATCTCACATGATAATAAACTATAGATCTAGATCTTCTTGAAACACTATGCAAGCAAGAACACCTTAGTCTTCCTGAAGTGTTCCAAACATGTTGCATTAAGTATCTTTATTTTCTAAAAAAAAATTGAAAGTTCAATCCAACCTCATGGAATTTTAGACCCGAAACACAATCACATTAAGTAAATTTTATCCTGCATGCTGAAAGTTTTTAAATTTATCGTAAAACTTTAACTAAACTACAACCAGCCAATGTCACTTAACTCTAGTTATCTAAAATTTACCACAAAACTATTATTCGAGTTCTATACTAAATTTTGGTTCTTTAAAACATAAAACGATTACAAGCAACAAGGTTATAAAACATTTTAAAGCATAAAAAAACCATTTTCTAATAGAAAAGCAAATATAAATGGGAAAAACATAACACCAAATAAACTTTTACCATTAAAGAATCCCTCGTTAATTCTGAACGAATTAAGAAAAGACTTTGGTTACATCACTTACATGTCTAAGACTAGGGGTTTTGAGAGGGTCGAATTGCCAAATTGGTATAAAAAGTACACTCCGAATGACATATTGGTATAAAGAAAAAACTAAGGCGACAAATAGGCATAAAAAATCGTATCAAGACACTAATTTGGTATATTTTGTAAAAAAAAAGGGTTTTGAATCAAGCAAATCTAATTCCCTTTTATTGAACCGGTTTTCCCTTTCTTTTTTTTATACAAGCCGGTTTCTATTTTATCTAATAAACTAATAGAAGAATTAACTCCTGCAACAACTTGCTATCTGTTTTCATAGTTATATATTCAACAACTTCTGTGCATCTCTCTTTGCTGAATCAAGTGATTTTCTAGATTCTCTCTTTGACTTTTCTCTCTCTGGGCAAGAAACTCTCGCTCCTTCGCCAACATCGAGAAACTCTGGAAAACTTCATCCTCGTAATTGAATAGGTTGGATTTCTCTTCGATGTCCAGCAACAACTGATCTATTTGCTTTGCCTTCAAGCTTAGCTGATTGTGAAGATCAAGCACTTGTGCTTCATAATCATCTTTGACTAACTCAAGCTCTTCCTTAGCCTGCTGCAGCAAATCTTCAAGGTGTTTATTAATCAGTCGAAGGTCACTGGCTTCTGTCTTTGCCTTGGCAGCCAACCTCTCGTTTGCCTCAAATGTTGACTGCATTTGCATAGAAGGCCTTTTGAATTCGGCTTGAAGCCTCCCAGCAGTGTTGGAATTCGGCTCGGATTGCTCGCTGCTCTTGTCCACTTTGGCGCGCATAACAGCTTCCAGATCAGACTCAAATCCATGTAGGGTTGCTCAGAATACGGCCCGGCCCGAAAACCGAATCAAAACCGAACCGGAAATCCGGTTTCGGTCCAGACCGAGTGTAATTCGGTTCGGGCTACGGTTCGCATATTTTTAAAATTCGGTTTCGGTCTGAAAACCGGAACCGAACCGAAAAAATCGGTTTTGGTCCGAGTGAACCGGATTTTATATATATTTAAAAAAAAATTAGAGATAGAAAGAAACCCCTAATTTCCTGAGCCGCCTCCAAGCCTCCAGTTCTCTTCTGCTCAGCCCTCCAATTCTCTCAATCTCAACTCTCCGCCCCTTTCTACTTCAAATCTAGCCGTCCGACGACGATCGCACCATCCTCTCCTATCTCCCACCAACTCGATGAGACTCGATCTGCTTGTCTCCGTCCGACTACAACCGCGCCACCCTCTCCTCTCCCATGGTCCTACCAACTCGATGAGAGTCTGTAGAGTTGATTATTCCTTGGCCCCGCCGAGCAGAAGAAGAAGAAGTACTTCGAAGTTCAAATTCGGCTGCTTGCGAAATTGTTCCTCACCAGTCACCACCACCACTGTGCTCTTCCTTCTGATTATGGCGAAAAGCCGAGTAATGAAGTAGCGGTAAAAAAATTAAAAATTTTATAGGTTGCATTCATATTACATGATCTATACGTATGTATCTTCATTTGTGTGCCCTCAAAGACTTGAAGAATTGTACACTGAGAAATGTATTCAAGAGTGAATTTTTTATTTATTATGTAAGTCACCACTGTTACGATGTCTTGGAAATCAAATGCCCTCAAAGAATGGTATTCAACCGAGTGAATTCACATTTCAATTTACTCTCAATTTGTCTTTTGGTTCGGTTTTTTCGGTTTATTCGGGCCCCGGCCCGAAAAAGACCGAAAACCGATGAATCGGTTTCGGGCCGGGCTACGGTCCTCCTTCCCCAAAAAATCGGGCCGCCGGTTTTGGCCCGGTCCGTTTAACTCGGTTCGGTTTTGGCCCGATCCGACCCGTTGAGCCACCCTAAATCCATGAGCCTGTTTATCTAGTTCTTCCTCCAGGATACGGATATCATCTTCTAGCTCTCTTATGGTGGCCAAGGCATCAGAAAATTCTTTACTTAAGCATGTCTTTCCAGCTTCTCGGTCTGTTCTTGAGCTCAATTTTAGCCAATCCATGAGCTTCCTCTGCTCGGATAGTGTGTTTCTCCTGTTCCACTTTGGCATGAGTATCAGCTTCCAGTTCAACATTGAATCCCTGAGCCTGTTTTTCCAATTCATCCTCAAGGTTGCGGATATGATTTTCCATCTCCTGCCCATATTGAGGAGTAAATTGGAATATGAGAATGAACACAGTTGTCATGACCACAGCAGCAAAGAAAAGAATCTTGCAGAAACAACCAAAGATTACCGGGATAAATTGAAATGAACCAATGATTTAGTATGGTAACAACATAAACATACACAATTAACAAGATAAATTACCAGGATCAGTAGCAAGGTTCCACACTTCAATAACGGATTCAATCTCACGTTCAGGAGGAGCATGTAGAACACTTGTTGTTGAGCCAACAACACACAACAAACAACCAACGACTCCAAATATATGCAGTCTCTCCCCTTCAGAATAATCTGTGCAAGCACAGCGCTATTAAAAAAATTAAGACGTGTCAGCCGTCGGTGTACCAAACAAACTCATTACATGCAACTGATGCAAACAGCTAAAGTGTAAAAGAAAGGAGAAACAAAAATAAATAATGCTGCCATACCTGATGATGATGCTGAGAGCACCAAGAGAAGTGTGACCAAAATAGCAGGTGCAAATGCATATGCGGCAAAATTAGCAATTTCTCCAACAATCACTGAAATAATGCAAGTGTGTTTCAGAATATTATACTGGCAGGGCTATCGGTATACAAAAGTTAAATTGGCATTAAGGAGTATAATGTAGCAGCCTTAACAGTTGACAAGACCACAAAACATTTTATTGACATCTTCCTTCTTTTTGTTTCTTCCAAAATCTTACTGAGGTTGAAAACATTTAGAACGACAAAACGAAAACAGTACAATATACGAGCATAACGGAAACTGCACCTGATGTTAAAATTACAAACTACTCACTCGTAATCATTCCTATCCACCATAGTGGCTCATACAAATAAGAGTAGCCTCCCACTCCTGCCAAAAGAACAGCAAGTAAGAGTTTCGGATAGATTGACCAAGGCTATCACTATCAGATAGAAAATTACAAAACTGCAATTTCGCAGCTGATCAAGCAGGACCAGCACGGAAAGAGCACCCGATTGAACAATAGCTTGCAAAAAACACACTGATTAGCTACCTACCTGCCCTAACACCAGAAGCACCGGCCTTTTTGAGCCCCTTTTTCTTAACATCCGCGACATCCGCCCTCCCTCCCGCTCTCTCTCCGACGAGCCATCCGCCTCTGATTCTACCACCTCTTGATGTGTCCCCGCTACCTGTCAACCACCATAAACAACTTTTAATTTTGCAAATCAACATCGACAATTTTGCAGCAAATAGCTCAAATTAAAGCGGGTTAAGTCGAAGAAACTTGAGAGGCAGGCTGACCTGACAAACCATGGAGGTAATCGGAAGAACATGTGGCTGCAGGCAAGGCGGGGTCTCTCCCTGTAATGACAGGTTATGTAAAAACAAAAAATTTGAGAAAACGGGGATAACCAATTGAGATAAAAAGAGAGTGAGGGAGAGGGGGAGAATAGTAGAGAAAGGTGAATAAAGGAAAGGAAGAGGTTACCTGCAAGAACATTCGTTCTTCTAGCCACTGTTTGACAGGCATCACTTTGTCATTGGGATTGGGATCTTTCCATTCATTAGCTATAACTTTTGCCACTCGATTGGCAGTCACCTTAGGATGAGCCAATTCATGATCTAGGACCCAGCATGTCCATAATCTGCACATAAATCAAGTATTGATAAATCATGAAGAATCGCTAAAATTTTCTTTCCCAATTTGTTGTACGAATATCAAAGCAAACTTACGAGGATATAGTAATCTCCTTGGCGGCCTTTGTGGTGAAGAGATGGAATACCGTAGCATCCATTCAAATTGCTTTGTAAACAAAACAACATACAAGTATTAGCACATAAGATATGTGTACAAAACTACAGCATTAAAAAATTTAATGTCCAGCATATAAAACTAAAAGGTAAAATTATAGAACTTACTTGTACACTTGCCACTCATATGGAGGGCCATAATTGCATCCTTTGCTACGTTTTAAATGCATTCCAAACTGCTATGATATGGTGAACCAATTGTCTAACAACTCGATGCGAGCCGCAAGCTATAAACCTCGTCATTTTTCCATAATCTTAACCGGAAGTGAATGGTACTTAGTTCACAAATAGATCCGTGAGGAGCTTGATATGACGTTAGAACAGGAAGAAATACTCTGGTTTCAAAAGTCTAGGGAAAAATGGCTTTCGTACGGCGACCGAAACACTAAATTCTTCCACGCTTCCACGGTTATCAGAAGAAAGCGGAACAGATTTGAGGGGCTTAAGGCTGATGATGATAGATGGGTTGAGGGAAAGGAGGAGTTGGAGGCCTTAGCGCTAGCCTACTTCGTCAAACTGTATACAGGGGCGGTTCCCGGAAGGCAGCACCTGCCGCTTCTGAACCTATTTCAGCAACTTCAGCAGGCTGAGTGGGCTAGGATGTGTGAGCCGGTGACGGATTCTGAAATCTACTCGGCGTTCCGCAGTATGGGAGCTCTGAAGTCCCCTGGCATAAACGGCTTCCAACCCATTTTCTACCAGAAGTGTTGGGAGACGGTAGGTGATTCGGCCTCGAGTTTCATAGGGGCTCAGTTTTAATCATCCAATTTCGAAGACAATTAGTTAGTTCCATTCAGAGATACAGTTTAGGAGTTTGAGGTTTTTAGGGTTTTGGCGATTTACGAGAGTTGATTGCCAGGATTGTAAAAGTCTTGAATTTAGTTTATGCAATTCAGTTTCTTCCATCAATCAATGATGTCTGTTATTGCGATGAGGCGTGAGTAGTCCACCCACTTCTGGGGCTGGGGTGAGCCCGACGGTGGCCATGTGAGGCGATGCTGTAAAGGTCAGATTTTTATGCGATTTGTCTTCTATCCCTATAAGCATGATTCTTTTGCGAGAGTTGAAGGTGATCCTTGTTTGTATTATTGAAGCGAAAGTGATCTTAATGCAACTTGGATTAATTATGTGAAAAAGGGTTAGTAACAATTAGGGTTTATGCGAGAGCCTCTATATGCCTAGTTGTTAATAACGAAAGTTATTTGATGGAAAGCATGATCTTTTATGCCTTTATGTGTTGTTTTGCATGGTTATCGTTGTGGTATTGAAACCCTAGCCTTGGAGGTCTTTTTATATATTGAGTTAATTTATGTCAAATTTCTGAGTTCTGTCGAATTTCTGCATTCTGTCTTTAGAATTTCTGCAAATTTATATTTTCTGTCTTTTACCGTTCTAGTCGACATAGAGGAGTCTCTCGTCGATCTCGAGGAGTATTTGGTCGAGATCGAGTTGGGTTTTGTCTGTGTCGAGTTGATTTTGTTCTGTCTTTCGTCGATTCCAGTTTCTGTGTTTACCTGTCTTGTCGATCTCGAGGAGAGGTGGTCGAGATCGAGTTGACCTTGCTTTGTCGAGTTGATTGCTTTTGTTTTCTATTTTCTGTTTTCATTACTGTTTTATCGACCTAGAGGACAGCTTGTCGACTTCGACCAGCTTCTGTGTCCTCGAGTTACTTTCTGTCTTTGCTTTGTTCTTTATTTGCTTTGCTTTGTTTTCTGTTTTTATTTGTTATTTGCTTTTATTTTAGTTGCCCTTGCCGGGATTATTTGTTTCTGTTTTATTTCTGCTTCTGCTTGTGTTTCTGTCTTTCTGCTGCTGCCTGTGAGAATTTACAGCTACCTGAGAACCGCTGACGTGCTTCCTCGTGGATTCGATCCTGACTTTCTCTTACTACAACGGGAGGAGTCTTGTATTTATTTGCTGAGACAGGGAAGTCAGTCTGATCTATATTTGATATTTATTTCATACTTGACCATCCTCCTGCAACAACAATGATTAATTAGCAAATAGCACAAGAATCACAAAACATTTCCTTAAAAGTAAATATAATCTTTTTACTGAATAAAATCTTACCTAAAATGGAGCATCTCAAACTTTGTACTCATTAACATGCATCCATTTGGTAGAGGGCCATTTGTTCCATTTGATTACAGGGCAACCTACTGGAATAACCAAGGAGCGTGTATTTTACAAAAAATGTGACGGTATATACGAATATAGGAGTCAAATTAATAATGGAAGGATGATTATTTTCTTGCTGAATTACTAACCATGCAAACTTGAATGATCTAAACTTGCATCAGGCTTCATACTCTAGAATAGAGGCATCACCCATCTTGGGTTTTATACTTTTATTGAGACTCCTCCTTTACCGCATTCCAATAACTTATCACAGTAAGAAGAATCATTGTGGTTACCGCATTCCAATAGCTTGTTTGGCATCTGTGTTGTAGTTGAACATAAGATTGTATGCTCCTAGAACGACAAGACCAACAAATATGGAATAAATCATACAAGGAAAGAATCCTCTGATGTCAACAAGCAAGTAACTGTGAAAGGAGATGCGGGTTCATCCAAATCTACGACTTCTGCCTTCCCTTTTTTTAGAAGTGGACCAGAGATGGATACTCCGTTCTCTTGAAGACTCCAGTTGGCATTGCACCTCTTTCCTACATATAGGAAAACCTGTGATTAGCTTGACACAACATACAAATAAGAAATGAATGAAGGTCAAAAGGCGAGAGATGTCTTAATTTTCTCATATTTCATTACCAAAATTTTGTGGGTTGTTGTCCTCTATGAACTCTTTCTTGCCTATCATCACACTTCCACCCGTGTGACTCATAAAATAAAGTAAGGAGATAAACTTGTTTAGAACAACAAATAACCAAAATGTACATTTCAATACCAAAACTCTTTGGATTGGCCTCCTTGTGGTCCTTGACAATTTTCGCACTTCCTTCTGTATGACACCAAAAATGAATGCACACTCAGGGTGATAGACTTGTTTAATGACAAGACAAGTAACCAGATTGTTCTGTGACATTTCATTACCAAAAAAATCCTCGGGATTGAAGTTCTTGTTCTCTTTCTTGGCTATTCTCACACTTGCGCTTGCACCTGCACCTATGTGAAAGATAAAATAAGCGTAAGCTATAGGTGATAGACGTGTTGCTTCTTCTTATTAATAGGTGAGGTGATGGGCGAACTGAGTCATCCCATCAACTGGTCTAGTGTTCTGATCTTCTGATACTCACAATCTAGCCCACATGGCCCCTGCAGGATGAATTTGATAGGTTGGGTTGTTTAAGGAGTGGACAGTACACATGGCACTCCAACCTTCAACCTACTTTTATATGGAATCAACTATGAAAAGTTGTTGTTGTTGTTGTTGATATAATCGCTCCAGCTTATTCAACACCATAGATTTAAGTCATAAACTAATAAGAGATTGGTAAGCTTGAGAAAATTCTTCAAGATACCGCTCTGATATTATTCATCCACTTGACCATCTACTAAAGTAACCATCCTTTCAATTGATTCAGGTGGCTTGAATCGATTAGTCACCCACAGATATTTGATAGCCTGAATTGTAATTCTAATGTTTTCTCACGTGATCTTGTTTCCTCGTCTGGGGCATAATGAGTGTTGAATGTTAACATGGAAACTAGTATACTTGGAATAGTTGACGACAAAACTTGTAAGGGAATCTTAACATGGGAAAATCAATAAATTAAGTTGGATGAATTACCAGGCAGAGTAATATACTGTACTTACAAACTTCCTTTTGGTAAACATACGGAGATTAATGTTCAACTTATTCTAACTCAAAACCAAATCTGAAATTAGGGCATCAAATCTAAATGAAACAGGCAAATATGGTTAGCAGTAAACATATCCAAAATTAGGGCAGCGAATCTAATTGAAATAAGCAAGAACCAATTATTTCAAAAACCAATTTCACATTGAGAATAGAAATACACCTGCAATAGATGGTTCACAGAAGCGAAATGAAGACGAAATAAGAGCTTCAAAGGCAAAAACCTAACCCAATCAAATAGCAAAAGAAGAACAAGGGAGTGAAGGGAGGAATTTTCGATCATCTACACTCTCAGAGTTACAACCGATGTTCCAATAACACCAAAATCAGGACATGAGAAGAAAGATTGGATGCAAAATCGTACGTGCGCAGCCTGAAGCCGAACAGAGACGACAGTGAAAAGAGAGGAAATTGGCTGATCCGTGCTGAAATCCGACAGAGATTGCGGTAGAACTGGAGATCGATCCACAAAAATATGCAGAAGTGCAGAACTGGTAAAACGGAATCGATCAGCTAGATGGTTACCTACATACGAAATCTCAAAAATTCGGAAAACCTAGATTAAAAATCGAAGAGGAAATCGGAAATTTGCTCACCTGAGTAGTAAAAACGATGAAGAAGTCGTAGAGGAACCTAGGGGCTGCTTGTAGTACCCTCCATAACAGTGATGGCGCCTTGATAGAAAACGACAGCAGGAGAAGAAAAAGAAAAAGAAAAAGACGAAGGTAGAAGGAGGGAAGCGAACAGGAGAACTAAGGAGGGAGGAAGAAAACAAGGCGGTGGAAGGCAGATAAGAGGAAGAACGAAGCAGGCGCCAGGAGATGGTAAGGAGGGAGACGGTGATGCGAGAGAAGGGAGAAGGAGGTGTAAGCGTCGACGTGGATCAAATGGGCTGCTAAAATTGGCTTGTTCTGGGCCGTCGATAATTATAACTAACGGTCCGGATTCAATTCTGCCCCCACAATTTTTTTTACTAGGTAGAAGGCCGTGCTTTTCACGGCGTAGTTGTGGATACAAATTTGTCCCAAGTCGCCTATGGTCGCCATGTTCCTCTTCCCGATATCACTCCACTCCCACCACCTGTACTCTTTCTTCCTCGCGGTCGTCGTTGGACTCCCTGTCTTCCCTGTCTCTATGCTACAAGGATGGCATTTTATTATTCAACAAAATAGTTCCTTGCTGCATGTAAAGGCCGATACTATATGAATAAAAAACATCAAAGTCCTAGGTGTTACCTTCATACATAGCAAGAAGCTCCAGCAAATGGGTTCTGTCCCTAAGAGTCTCATCTGTCAACTTCTCAACAGTAAAATAATGTGCATTACATGTTCTGGTCGGCTATCAACGTAAACACTTAACCCAAAATTATTAAAAGTGAAAATTGGAATGTCAACCACCGGAATTGAAGAGATCTTTTTGGAGATAGTAACAACCTTATTAGAAAAATGACGTTAGAAATGCATAGCATGAAGATTAATCCACATAACAAGAGTCAATACCTAATCATGGTTAACAGCTTTGCTCACAAAATACTCCCGTTACACTGGAATATTTACTCCACCTCCTTTGCAGCTTTGCCTAAATAAGCAAACCCGAGAGTTCAGTTCAGTCCTATCAAAGCCCATAAGCAAGAAGGTAGATGAAGCAGTGGGCTCACCTGGTAGATTGGGCTTGAAATCAGCAGTGAGCTCAACAGCAACCAATTTTCCATCGTCTGAAGTGGTAGTCACCACAGCGCACGAGTCACCAATGTTTGCTACAATGATTTTTCCTCCCTACCATAATGCCAAAGGGAATTAGATTAAAGCCTCTATTTTATGATTTCAATTTCGTATGTTATAATGAAACAAATTGAGATCGCCACAATCTGAGCACGTTGAAGATCAAACGTTCCTATAACTTTAATCATGTCAAAAAGTTCCTTGTCTATTCTATGTAAAAAAGATGAGCAATATTCACAGGCAAAAATTATACAATTTTCACAGGCAGGAATTATAAAATATTCACAAGCAAGAAGCAATTAAAGACATTTCATAAGCGCTAGAAGGCTAGCAAGCATTTAGTTCGATGAGCAAAGGAATCAGTCCTGTATAGTGTATAAAAGGGAATAATGAATGTTGCACGAAGTCGAATCATGTAAAACATTCTCCTTGCAAGAGTGAGAGGCTACAGGGAAGAGAACGGTACCGTTTTAGCACATCCTCTACCAATGATAATAACTTATTGTTCTTTGTAAGAGATTAACAAACTTGGTGCACAATCAACATGTCAAAATATAACCTCAAACAAATAGGAACAAGGAGTTTTCAAAATATATTAAACCGACAATTTTGCTTGTTTGCACTTGACTAATAAGACGCACATATAACTGCATCCGATGATAATCTTAAATTTTTTGTTATTTGCAACATGTAAGCTATAGCCTATAAGCCTATACAAAAAACTCACACTAAGTATAGTTGACAAATGTAACCATCAGAATTCAGAACGGTTCAATGTTTGCCAAGTTTTTAACCAAAAAGCAGCTTTTTGTATTAAAAGGGAAAATGAAAAATCTCACCTGAGCCAAACGTTCTTATCTCCTAGCATGCTTTCTTTCTTGGCTAACCTTGTTCATGGCTCTCTTAGCTTCAAACTGATCAGAAAATGTCTTCTCTCTTGTCTTTTCAACCTGGATTGTGATGCTCTCTTTAAGAACACACTAATTATTGAACATGTTACCCTTCAGCCTTCACTTTCATATACATGTCATGCTACATGTGCTTGTCAAGTTTCCGAGTCTCCCTGTATTTGCGGAGCAAGTGTCTAATTGTACGCATTCTCCTCATCCACAAAATCGTTGTTGGAAGTCTGGCCTCGCGTGTATGGTGTACCCATGCACTTACCTGGAAACATAAGGAAGAAAACAAACAAAACTATCTAGAAAAGACAATCCAACATAATTTATGTATAAAATTGTTCAATTAACAGAAAAAAAACAGAAGAAATATGTTTATGAAAACCTCCATGAGTTGAAAACTTGAAATAATGACAAATACCATAACCAGGGTGTCCTCTCTTTTTCTTAGCTTCCTTCATTCTTCGTGCACAAGAACGAGAATAGATCTTTGTGGGCTTCTTGATGATAAATCCATCTTTCACCGAGTTGCTTTATGTTTTGACTTGTTAGAATTGAAGGAAATCATTTAATTAAATGTTTCATATTTGAAAGTAAACTTCTAATAGCTAACCATCGTATACCCATCTTATAAAAGTAGTCGGACAATCCAGCATAAAACAATCATACAAGGGAAAAAAACACAAATAACGCATAGAAATTAGCAAATTAGTAAATTGAAAGAACGCCCTAATTACAAAGTATATTTAAAAAAAATAAGTATGCATCTAATATGATATGAGCACTTTAAGTTTGGAACATGTAATCTAAAAATATAAGATTTTATCATTAATCAAAATTGCAACTAAAACAGGAAAACATTTCATTTCCAAGTACATGTGTTCCTCAGTAAATGCACTAAGATTTTGACGATCATGATTATGATCAGAATTAGCATGGTTTTCCATTCAAACATCATAGGAAGGCACATGATACTTAAAAGGGGGGAAAATCATCAGTGCCTAGAAATCATTATCAAGAAAAAAAAAACAATTCCAATGAGTGAAATAAGGATTAGTGAGGCATATCAAGCATGATAGGGGAGTTCTCAATCATGTAAGATAGGATAAATAATGGATTTGAGACTTCTCCTTGACCATGTTTTAAGTTTCAGAGTGAGATGGGTAATAAATGAAAATTTTATAATCACTACATCCAAACAAATCAAAGAAAAAAAATGGGGCAAATATAAAGTTCAAGGAATCTGATTTCATTAGATACCATTTTGATTTTCAAGTTGTCTAAATAAGCAAAGCCTAATTCATATTAAAAGAAGTTAATTGGAATCGAACTTTGGAGATCAAGGAAAAGTGGCGAGGACACACTTTCAAGAGGCGCCTCCTCAACAAGTGAGGCTTGAAGGACACACAACGCATCAAAATCAAGCAGAACCAGCCTCAATATGGTCAAATTCAATAGATTAGACGCTCCCAACTGTTGAAACCGAATCACAAAATCGATGAGGGATGGGGCAAATCCTCAAAAAAAAAAATTAGCAGTATAAATAGATTTAAGAACAAGCACACAAACGCCCATATTGAAATTTAATAGAGCCTGGCTTAGGGAACTTACCTCTTTGACAGGATATGTGATTCCAATCTTGACTTATCAACACCTGCAATACCCAAAGATTCAGAAACATCGAATCGCCATGGGTATTTAACCGCTGGCTGAACAAAATGGAAAACTAAGAGAGAAGTTGACCAGTTCAACCATGAAATCAATTGCTTTACCATGAACTGATTTCTCAGCCCTAGAAACCCACAAGATGCTAAACCAAGATCCACAATCAGAAATCAACAATCATGTAAAGAGTATCACAACATAAATTCCCCATTAACTTCCCAGCAATACACAAAATATATAATCCACAGTATCCCACTTGAACAGATCAAGAAACCAAAAGAACCCAAGAACGAGAGGCTCATGTAGCAGCAACCAGAATCTTATAATCCTTTATCACCAAAACCCTCAGACATTTGCAATAACGATTCAGAGAACAACCCACGGATTCCAATTCACACACAAACAAGAAAACCCAGATACATAACATAATAAAAGCACAAAGGAAAACATACACATCATATCACATCAAGTATATGAAAAGATCATAGAACTTGGACTAAGAAAGTATCAAACAGCATACTGCAAAATCTCTTGGAGAAATCACACCACCAATCCTCGAACAGTACCTTGTCAGAGAACCCATTTGGCTCGCCCTTTCTTTCTACCTTTTGCCTCTTCTTGAATTCTCCCCCTTGCAGTACCCATCCAAGGAACTGAATCAAGGCAACCACGTGAAAGGAAAGAACAAATAAATTTCTGGAATTCAAAGAGAGCATATAGTGAGATGAAAGAGGGAAGAGGAATTGGTGATGAAAATCATGCAAGATTTTGTTTAGTTTTAGGAGTAAGCTTACAAAATGAACAGCTTTTTTAGAGGAAAGAGATTGATAGAGAAATGCAAGCAGAAAACATGTTGGTTTGTGTCGTATGTTATTTCCTCAAGTCATCCAATGTAATATTTAGACACAGTCCCTCGTGGTCATAAATATATGAGTAGTATGTAGATCCTTCTTAGTGTTAGTACATGTGCATAACTGTCCTGTTAAGGTTAGTTACTAATGTGAGGTTTCTAGTAGGCCATAATTAGTCAATATTAGATCCCTTGTTGAATTGAATTAATTTAGGTCAATGTATTGACACCTGTGTGAAGTAAACAGAATATTTTCCTTCAACCTTTATCCTAAGTTCATCTGCATCCCTTAAACCGAGGAAAATAATATTCAAGGCCTTCTGACTTTTTCACACACCAATGGGGCTGTTGATAAACCGTATAGGGTGGTTTAAATGCTGCAGATATCAAATGAAGATATGTTTTGCAATTAGATTTTTAAATAATTAACAAGAAGAAGCTTAATAATACCTAAATGGCAGTTTTTTGACTCCACAAGCACAGTCAAAAGCTTTAGATTGTAAAAATTTAAAAAGAAAAAGAACCTAAACACAAACAAACAAGGAAGAAGGGGAAAAGGTAAGCAAGTAACCTCGGGGTTTAAACCAAACATTATAGAACATATCTCCCGGTAAAAGAGAACCTGCAATCACAAAATCACAAGGTAATCCTCACAAATGAAATTAAGAGGTAGGTTAGAAGTTAGAAGTCTGAAACAATGAAGTTGGAACAATACCAAACAAAAACCAAATTCAACTCAGTAGGTAGTTGCAACTAAATCGAAATGATCAACATCAAGATCAATCCTTTAAACCGGAATAAGAGTTGGGTGAAGGAGGATGGGGAATTGATTAACTGGAATTAGAAGTTTTATCCATTTTCGGAGAAGAAAACGTTCGTCACGGAACTCAAACAGTAATAAAAAAAATTCTGAAGATATGTGTGAAGGGATGAATTTACAAACAAATAAAACCAGATATTCATAGTTAGCTACATGAACATCTCTTTACAAGTTCACACGCGCAAAATAAATAGACAAACACAAAGAAACTGAAAGGGAAGCTTCCAAAAATCTGTGACAGAAGGAGGCATGTGACAAGGAATGGGTGCTTCTGCAGTTTCAATGTTTCATTTATAGCAATAGATAGATAGATTCTAAATACACAGCTCAACCGAGTAGGAAAGAGAAAGCAATACTTACCAAGCAGATCTTGCAAAAAAACACAAGTGTCATTGCTGAACTGTAAGTCTACGAATCTCTTCGCACAAAGTATTTCAGTGTGACAAGAATGTCAGATTTCAAAGGAATGGGTCCTGGGGGACAAAGATAATTGATGAATCCTGGTAAATATTTTGAATTGCTGAGCAAAATGAAGTCATATCTATGATTCTTAAATGCAAGAAACAATGCTTATGAATGAAAAGCAACATATAACCAAAATCTCCACTTAGGATTACAAGATCAATATTATAAGCATGGATAGGGTCAGTTATCAAACCAAGTAATCCAAAGAGATTCTCCATCCCAAAATCTCTCTCAAGCATTTCTACAAACACCTTAAAAGCATAATATCAGGTCAGACCCCAGGTCGCAATATCTAAACCCAATTTAACCATAAAACAAACAAAAGGGAAAAATAAACAGAACTTTTGATATTGAATTCCGAAAGTAGGGAACAAGTGTAGAAGACAGATAACCAAATTAGCAATTCCAAAGGAAGAGGGGCAACACCCATTTCGATTAAAGTACAAAAGCGAGGAAAAAATTAGAAAATGAATTTGAATGAACTCGGACAACCGAATCTGGAACTTTTAGGCCAAAAATCCCTCTGAGATCGATGATTGAGAAGAAAAAATTAATCCAACACAAAAATTCGCACACATACCTTAAATTACAGGCGGTGGGAACCACAGGGGCAATATTAGAGGAAGGCGGTACCAGAAATGTCCACCCTCCTTTTCCCCTTTTAAACTAAAATCCTATTCAGTGACAAGTGATTTACTGAAAGATAACGTGGAATAGTCTTCCATATCGTGACCATCCTTGCAGAGTTTATTGAAGCTGCAGTAGAAGATTGGTAGAAGTCACGTCACAGGAACACTATAAGATGCTTGTGCAAGGTGAACATTGGAATGGAAGGGCACACTTTATTATAGATATGCAGTAGAGATCAGAAGTTTCAATCGTTGGTAGCGAGAAGAACTCGTGTGGCTTGTTTTAGTCAAAGGAACTACCATAATGATAGCCTCACATGAGATTTAATGGCTGACAAATACGACGGATACATGATTTATGGATAAAAATCATTCTAAACATTGAAGCTAGGCTTCATGAAATAACTAAAAAATAGTCATATAAATTAACCTTTCATTGACACAATTTATCGTGACAATTACGCTTCCTCTAAAAAAGAGGCAGTAGGAATGGAATTATAAGGGTATTCAATATATAAAACTTAAAAATTTGGCTCTTTTTTTTTTGTTTAGCGAAACCAGAGTATTCATTTGTTCACAAGGCATGCATAAGCTAAAGAAGCTCAAGCAACAAATGCAAAAGGAAAACTCAGCCGGTCAGCCATATACATCAAATGATGCAAATGCAAGCTTACAGCTTACCTATTATAAATTATAACATAGAATCTTCACATATTTAATAGATGATGATATGAACTCTAGACTATCACATTCCCATAAGTGAAAAGGGATTAGAGAGTATACATTTCTTGAGCTTGTGATGTTAGTGGGTATTTAATGCCTGCTTCATCTGCGGATACAGCAGCAAGCTTCAAGTCCTTAGCCTGCACGAGGATTGGAATTCAGCTAATGAGAGAAGTATCCCAGATTATCATGGAGAAATATCTGCTGTAAACGCTAGTAAAACTAATACTTCAATGTAATATTGAGAGGGGTAAGAGACTAAGAGTTAGGTCCAAATATTGACTGGACATCACTGAGCGAGCACAACATTAAACAACGTTTCAAATATGTGTTCATCGACCAACAGATGTTCAGAGGGCTGACAAAGTGCCAAAAGAGGTTTTTACGCTTGTATATTCAAAATTTTACCTAAAGGAACCAAAAGTACCATCTAACTGACTGTTAAACACAACCCAAATCTACATTCACAAGGACAACAATCTTTGGTTGATGCTAGAGGTGGTGATCTGTGCTTCAATTCATATTCTCAATATTTAACCACAGAATAATTTACTGTTCTCAAACAAAGCAACATCATGCCCCAAAAATATGTCATTCAAACACTTTTAGTTAGTTTTGTTTTAGGGTATTCATCTAAAAGATTTAAGCATCCTGATTTGCGCGGTCAACAGCCTAAATAAATCCCCAAACAGTCCGGATCAATGTGAAAGGATATGAAACTGGAGAGGGTTGAAACATAAATTGAAATTAATCCAACCACAAATCCCAAACCGGATGCCAAAGTTGGAGAAATATAGAAGAGGGCTACCTAATTGTGAATTAGAGCTGAGGTCCAACCGAAACTGGAGATCGACAGCAGCGCAAAATGCTCTAAATTGAAATAAAAACAACAACAGGAGATTAGATATATGAAGAAACCCTAATTTAGAAATAAACAAACCGAAAACAATTACAAATTGGATCGGTTGTACCTCTTCGACACTGAACCATAAACTAATAGGCTGATATCGAACCAAGAGGGGTGTAAGCCGCAAGCTTACCCATGTTGATGCCAAAACTGAAAATGCTTTTACTACACCCGATGTATCCTGCAAGCATTAAAGAATCACCATACAGAATAAGGAAATAAATATTATTGGATGTAATCTCAGAACAACTTGATAAGATATTTTATGATAAGCATTCCGAGAGGTACCCCAAGAAGCTGAGCACGTACCTCGCAAACTTCCTCCTGCAACACACCATACAGAATAAGGAAATAAATATTATTGGATGTAATCTCAGAACAACTTGATAAGATATTTTATGATAAGCATTCCGAGAGGTACCCCAAGAAGCTGAGCACGTACCTCGCAAACTTCCTCCTGCAACACAAAGTCTTGAAGTCAGCCTGCTAGGAGGGAAGTTCAAGGAGATATATACTCTGAAATTAAGTAGGTTACCGTAAAGACTAAGCATATCATCAACATATATGAATTGAGAGCCTTGATCAGGTCTGAAGCATACCAGGTTAAATGGCTTCAGCAGACCCATACATATTTGTCCTCATCTTCTGTGGCTATCAAAGACTTCATCTGCAAAGAATTCTCGATGTGAAAACATATCATTTACCTTGTCCACCTAGCACAAGAAGCTAACCGTGTCATCATCCAACAAACAAATCAGGGGTTAACTATTATGTTTCAAAATTGTAACCACTTGTAAACCCATACCTTGTTCCAAACCATCAAATTTAGGAATTGAAGAAAAATCCAATTCTGACATAACCTTCTCAACAGCATCCATCTGTTGCTGATCCAAGGGATGGATGAAAACGAAAAGAAAAAGATTGGGAAATTTTCAAGAAATCAATAAAAACAAATCCAAAACAGAGACCTAAATAAACCTGATATACAGAACATGTACAAGAAGTTACGACTCTCTAAAAGCAGCAACCTGCATATAGAAGCATTGCTCAACATTTTTGAAACTTTCTAGATGCCTTAATCTACATAAATTTAGAAACTTTCTTGTCCCTTCACAAAGATCTACCACTTAGATTCGACTTCGGCCAAGCCACAATTCATGTAAGTTTGTTAGACTCTGCGAATTCTCAATCACCTAAAATGAATATGTTAGAATACAGGAGATTTCAAATAAGAACTTGAAATTTATAGAGCCTTATAAGACAGTAAAAGTTCTTTGTGCTTCTTAGAGATATTTGTTAATAAACAGACATTCGCAAATATGAGCAGCAATACATAGAAACAAGAAAAAAAAATAGCAAAAAGCTCTAAACAACCTTATAAAGCAGGGTAATTATGGAAGAAATACTGATATCAGCTGCCCTTTAGAAGCTAGGTTCACTGATAACAAGATAAAATGTGCTTTACTACCCATTATTAACTTATTTCTTCTTCTGATCACTAAAATTTCCTTTCGTATCAACAAAATAGACGAGCCTCTCAATCATCTAAAAAAAACACTATTGCTACAGAACTGGAAAAAAGATGGCTTAATATCGCCAACCATAAAGCTTACTCCATCAATTTCATCCCAAAATGACAAAACTTTGAAGATAGTGATGTGATAGAGTGCTATGAAATATATGCAGTTGATAGTGATGTGAAATATAAAACAAGATTTAAGAATCGTTAATCTATATTTCAGATATGATAGAGTGCTCACCACCCAAAGAAGAGTTATTGGATTGTGTGCTACTTACTCTCACACACATCAACCCTCTCAATCTCATCCAAATGATTCTACAAACTAAATTCATAAACCATGTATACCGCATCTCACTAAATTCATAAATCCAAGCCCACCAAAAGTCAAACGTAGTGTTGTCCCAAGTACCCCAGCCCCACACATGAAGGAGAGTGCTAACAAATAACCATATATACGATTACACATATGGGCAAAAGACGAGCACAATCAGCACCATCAGTTTTCACAAGCAAGGTGCGGCAGAGTTACCTTTGCCTCAGGGTCAGAAATATAGCTACAACGGTACTCTGGGAATATGGCCGATCTAGCGATCGAACAACCCTGTATTCATAGAAAATCAACAAAGCCAATCCAAGTTAGATGTGAACTTTCAACCCCCACTGTGTTCTAACATTACACAAGGAAGCATTGCATAATCTTGAACTTCCCAAATTTTAATTATACTCTTTGAGGCCTTGTTAGTGTATTGAAGAATCATAATCAAGGCTCTGCTAGCCATGATACCAAACCAGCAAGTGCAGTATCATGCCAATAATTAACCTTGACCACTTTGTTAACTTTATAAGCAGGATATCGCCTTATAAAAACTTCTGATCAATGAACTTTATATTCCATTTCAAGAAAATTTCAGATCATACAAATCATTCATTAATTAAAAAATTTAAAACAAATTTCCACCAAACCGGAAGAAACATGATAGACCAATTCCAAAAGCATGGAAAATCAGCTGCAGAACTTAAGAGAATAATCAAATTTGATACGATAAATAAATGAGACTTAGAGAATAAGCAAATTACCAGATGATTTTCGATAGGACGACGGGAGGTCAGCGTAGCGTTCGACATCAAGCTCCGACATTGCTCCAAGCAAGAAAAACACAACTTCACTGACTTAGGCAGAGGCATGCTGTAGCTCCAAGACGGCAACCTCGGTGGAAGGTCAACACGTATAAGAAGCGGGAAATTCCAAAAAAAAAAGATTGTTGAATGAGAAAACTTACTCAGCCTACCATACTTGTATAAACACTATAGGATTAAATGCAAAACATATGCTAACAGGAATTAAACATAGCAAACAACTTACCCCTATACTCCTTATGACTAATAAACTCACAGCCATGAGTAACCCCACCCCGCTCTTGTTGAAGGCTAAAGATTCTTTGAAGATGATGCCCACATATCTGATGCCAAAAAGCTTTGAGAAGGTTGATGCTCGTCTACTGAAGGATGCTGCTATTGAACATGCAAAGGACCCCTATGGAGCCATTGATTTTATTCTTGCCGATGTTACCCCTCACACAGTGAAAGCGGTTGATGCTTCTAGTGCTGTCAATGGGAGTCTTGGTTCAGCAGGTGAGTTTCTTTTTGTATTTGATGATCATAACATTAACTTTTACATGTGTTATATTATCAAGTTTTATTACAAATCTGACGTAACTTGGCCTTATTTGTGAAACAGAGGGCTGTCCGTATGGAAATCAAAGGGTAATTCACTCAACAAGAACAAGGGAGGTGGAAATCAAAAGAAAAGGTCCATATCAACTCAAAAAAATTAACAGACCTGCGATTTTTATGGGGGAAAAAACAAGGAAGTTCACAATTAGATCCACAAAAAATTCATCTGATCCAAATATTCAAGGAATGAGCAATCAAACAATGATATGATTAAAAAAAAAAGCTGAACCTGTAATATGAATCCGGAGAAGACGATAGATAGTTGTAGAGCAAACCCTAGAGTCGTCCACAGGTAGATATAGACATCGCAGGAGATAGTGTGATTTATTGGGAGGGTTATACAAAGGGGAGATGGACGGGATTGAGATTGCAGCTTTATCACTACCAGAGAGAAAACAAACACTGAAATTAGGGTTGAGGGCGAGCGCTTTAGCCTTGAAAGGGCAAGGGCGATGAAGCTAAAATGGAACAGAACGAAGGCGAAGAGTGGATAGACATTGACACAAGCGAAGGCGAAGAAGACCAGGAGCGCAAAGGAAAATCGTTCAAAGGTAGGGTCGAATAAGGGAGAAGGTGACCGCGAGGGAACGACGCACAAAGAATCGAAGCAGGAAGTGGAAGAGGCGATAATCAAGAGATGGAAGCCGGAGAAGGAGGGAAAGAAACGAGGAACGAAGCAGGCGGTGGAGAAGGTGAGGAGTGTATGTGTAGAGGCATACACCTCCAATTAAAACAGGAGGATTTTGCAAAATAGCCACGAAAATGGGCTAATTTTGCGAAATAGCCGCGTTTTGGGACATTTTTGTATAATGGACGCAATAAAAGGCTCCACCGTCTCTCCACAAGCGCTTTTCTCTCTCCTCCAACTCTCCATCTCCGGACGCTCTCTTTTTCTCCCTCCCGACCTGCTCGCCGGCGATTGCTAGGATTTCCGACGGATTACCACTCCGACATCATCAAAGCGATCGATTGAGATGGCTCCGGCTTGAGGTACATCTCCCTTTCTCTCTCCGAATTTGTTGCAGTTCCTCATCCCGCGCCTTATCAATCGATCGAAGATCGATTGATAAGTAACTCGATTTTTGTTTCCGACTGTTATTCTTATCAATCGATCGAAGATCGATTGATAAGGAACTCGATTTTGTTTGTGATGGCTGCAATTGCTGAACGAAATATGAAATCTTGTCCTTGTTGTTGTACGTTTGTGATTGATATGTTGTTTTATGTTTTGCACATAACCTGTTTGATGAAATGCTCCAATAGATCAAGTGACTGTATTTTTACGAGCCGAGGTTTCCTTATCAATCGATCTTCGATCGATTGATAAGGAACTCGATTTTTGCTTCCGACTGATCGATCTTTGCTTCCGACTGTTTTCCTTATCAATCGATCGAAGATCGATTGATAAGGAACTCGATTTTGTTTGTGATGGCTGCAATTGCTGAATGAAATCTGAAATCTTGTCCTTGTTGTTTTATGTTTGTGATTGATATGTTGTTTTATGTTTTGCACATAACCTGTATTTTAAGCATCAATTACTGGTTTTGATCGTTTTTTGCTATATGTGTGTGATTTTCAAGTCTGCAATTGAATATGTGCTTGTTTATGCTTATTTATTCTATATCTCTATGAAATACAGTCAAATCAAGTGATTATTGTTATGGAATGCCTCAAAATTTGCGCCTTTGGCGCAAATTTTGATTGATTTTTGAAGCATCAATTACTAATTATAATCGTTTTTTGCTATATGTGTGTGATTTTCAAGTCTCCAATTGAATATATATGTGCTTGTTTATGCTTATATATGCTCGTTAATATGTTACATTGGTAAATTTTATTTCATTTTTGATGTATTGGATGAGATTTTGAAGTCTCCTTTTGAATCCATGCTTCTTTATGCTCATTCGAATAATGTGCTTGCACTTTAAATGTAACATTTCTATATCTAGATCAAATACATCCCGAGCAATGTGCTTACTCTATTGATCTAGTTGATTTAATGATATGCATTCCTCACCGTTGCATCCATTATTGCATTTGACAATAAAATGAACTCCACATTCCTTATTACACTTTGATTACTCTATGTTAGCACTGCATTTGAATCATAGAAAATTTGCATCGGAGGTACAAATTTTGATGGATTGTGTTTATAACTGGTGTATTTTATTCATATAGTTGATTGCTCTTGTCATCACTGCACTTGAGTCATAGAAAATTTGCACCGGAGGTGCAAATTTTGTAGGATTGTGTTCGTAAATGGTGTATTCTATTCATCTAGTTGATTTAATGATATGTATTCCTCACTGTTGCATACATTATTGCATTTGACAATATAATGAAGTACTCATTTCTTATTACACTTTCATTGCTGATGTCATCATTACACTTGAAACATAGAAAATTTGCACCGGAGGTGCAAATTTTGTAGGATTGTGTTCATAAATGGTGTATTTTATTCGTCTAGCTAATTTAATGATCATGTTTGTTGCTGCTGAAAATTTGTGCCTTCGGCACAAATTTTTTCTTCTTGTATTTGCCCTCACTTCCATCTTGTATTTACATATTCACTATTCTTGTATTTGAACTGTTGATGTTGTCATCACTTTATTTCCTTCTCTGTGCAGAGGTAAGTTAATTATGTTTGGTCTTTGAAACTAAAATTCATATTTGATAGCTTATTAGTATGTCTGACATCCCTATTTTAGTTCATTTCTTTTCTTCATTTGCCTTGATTTTCAATGGTGTAATTGAATTTCTTCTTTGCTCGACAGAGGGACTGCCTACTGATTTTCGAGACCAGGAAGACCACCCTGCAATAGAAAGATTTAAATAGGAGAGTTCAAGAGAAGGATAAAACATTCAAAATAAGGTTGTCAGCACAATTCTTTGCTTGCAAGATCACTGTCGATCAATTTTTATGAGTCGAGGTTTCGATCTTTTTTCTGTTGAGCAATTCTTCAAGCAGCGTCTTTGCACACTTCAAGGAGATGGGGCACTACTGAGCAATTTTGAACTTTGCATGTGGATTCTTCAAGGAGCCTGAAAATTTGTAACTAATATCAGTGTCAGCGCTAATTGTTAGTGCTATATTTGTAACTAACATCAGTGTCAGCACAAAATATCAGTGTCAGCACTAATTGCTTGTGCTATATTTGTTTATTTCTTCCTTTGAATTATTGTGTGCATCATCTTTTCTTTTCTTTTGGTCGAGATTTTGGTTTTGTCTATATATTTGATTACGAAGTTCTTTATCTCCCTTCTCACCCCATCATTGTGCGGGATTTGAACCCGCATCATTGTGTGTTATTCACATTTATGTTTTATCATGTAATAAGACAAGTTTGTGTATTCTTTTTTATATGTCAGCACAATTCTGTCATCGGTACTCATCAAATTTTAGATTTTATCATTATTGTTTACTTAAAAAAACAATACCATGTTAAGAAACAACATGATATTGCTTCTCAACATGATATTCTTAACATGTTGAGCAAATTTTCACCACTAATTTAACTAACATCAGTGTCAGCACTAATTGTAACTAATATTAGTGTCAGCACTAATTTTCATCACTAGTTGTGCAAGAATAAAGTATTGATGAGCAAAAATATAAAATTATATTTACAAAAAGTAAGATCATGTTAAGACACAATTTCACAAGTCTCAAATGTTGTACAAAAATAAAGTATTGATGAGCAAAAATAAGAGCATGTTGTGCAATAATTTATTGAGAAAATATGAAATTATATTGAGAGAAAATAAGACCATGTTGTGCAAAAATAACCTATAGTTGAGCAAAAATAAGATGATGTTGAGCAAAATTTCACCAATCCCCCATGTTGTGCAATTATTGTCTATTGATGAGCAAAAATAAGACCATGTTGTACAATAATCTATTAAAAAAGTATAAAATTATATTTACAAAAAAGTAAGATCATGTTGAGACACGATTTCATAAGTCTTGAATGTTGTGCAAAAATAAAGTATCGATGAGCAAAAATAAGAGCATGTTGTGCAATAATTTATTGAGAAAATATGAAATTATATTGAGAGAAAATAAGACCATGTTGTGCAAAAATAACTTATAGTTGAGCAAAAATAAGATGATGTTGAGCAAAATTTCACCAATCCCCCATGTTGTGCAATTATTGTCTATTGATGAGCAAAAATAAGACCATGTTGTGCAATAATCTATTAAAAAAAGTATAAAATTATATTTACAAAAAGTAAGATCATGTTGAGACACAATTTCACAAGTCTCGAATGTTGTGCAAAAATAAAGTATTAATGAGCAAAAATAAGAGCATGTTGTGCAATAATTTACTGAGAAAGTATGAAATTATATTGAGAGAAAAAAAATCATATTGAGAACAAATTCTCAAGTCTCGATTGCTGTGCAAAAATAACCTATTGTTGAGCAAAAATAAGATGATGTTGAGCAAAATTTCACCAATCCCTCCATGCTGTGCAATTTTACTCTATTGATGAGCAAAAATAAGACCGTGTTGTGCAATAATCTATTAAAAAAGTATAAAATTATATTTACAAAAAATAAGATCATGTTGAGACATGATTTCACAAGTATCGATTGTTGTGCAAAAATAAAGAATTGTTGGGCAAAAATAAGAACATGTTTAGCAAAAAATCCATTAATTCCCCATGTTCTACAATCATAGTTTATTGAGCACAATTTCTGTAAAGGCCCGGATTTTAAATCCTAAATTTCGTGAAAAGAAATTAAAAATAAATTTAAATCGGATTATGTAAAATCTCTTAAAATGAATTCCGACATGATTTTAACGGATTTTTCCGACGGATTTCAATTCCTCTATTTTGACTTGAGATTTTGGAATACGAGCGAGATTTTATCGGATTAATTAATTCGGTTTTGAAAAATTTAATAGGAATTTTGATCGAGTCGGGATTAGATCAAGAGAGCGGTTTCGAAATTTGTAGTATCCTTTGACCAAACTTAGGACCACTACCTTATTTCTTTTGTTCCCCCTTGTCTTCTTCTCCTTGTCTTCTTCAGAGCCCTGCAGTACACCCAGAAGCATCTCCCTCGTCGTCGGATCCAGTCGGAGCCGCTGCGCGTTCCGCCGTCTCCCCTGTTTCACTTTGAAGTCACCGGTAAGGATTCTTCTTTCGTGTTCCAATCTAACCCCAAAGCTCCACCTTTATAAGCCCTTCTTTCATCCTAGGCCGAGATCGATCTATTCCGACAGCGGCAAGGCCATTACGAGCTCCAATCGAGCCTCGGCGAGTTTTCCGGCGACGTTTTTAGTCCCTCGGTGAGTCTCCTTTTCTTCCCTCTTCTCTACTCGCGCTTACTTCCTTCCGAGTCTATGATGGTCGGGACTGGGCCTGTGAGGGTGGCCGGAGAGAGAGAGCCGCCGGCGGGGACCCCTGCTCCTCCTTTCTTCTTCCCGTTTTCCGCCGCCAACGCCCAGACCTGTTCTTCCTTGAGGAGGGAGACGGGTTCGGTTGTAATTTTCTTTAAATTGGACCGGTTCGGCCTCCTTTTCCCACAAAACCGGTTTGGATTTAGGGTTTGCAAAATCTGATTGAGACTTGGGCCTATTTCGATTTTGGGCTGATTTTGGGGAAGATTTTATAAATTAAGAAATGGGCCTATTCTTAAAGCCTTATTTTCAGAATAAGAGTAAGATAGAATTTGTGTTATAAATTAAGGTTTACCTATATATATGTATTATATAAATATTAAATAGATGGAATATAACATAGAATATTATTATTAGATGTTATTGTGAGTTATGATAAATATATATTTCTGAAATTATTATTATGATAAAATGGTTTAAAGGAGACATTATTTGGAAATGTATTTAGTGATGTTTTAAATTATGATTTTAGGAATTTGAAATGAATTATGAGTTTTGATGTATAAATATGGTTTGTGAAAATAGAATCGTTTGGGTGATTTAATGTCGGAGTTATTTATATAATAATTTTGAAAATAAAAATGCCGGAATTATTTTAATGATATGAAATTGTAAGTTGATTAAAGATTTAATGTTTATAAAGGGATTTTGGCCAGACATGATTTGAGAATTGTTTTGAATATGAGTTGACCTAATTTGGGATTTAAGAGTTTGGAAAATATGGTTGGTACGATTTTATCGATGGGTTTTGATTGGAAATGAAATGATTTTGGTTGATGTTGATCATATCGAAAAGGTTTTGGAAAATGGTTTTACCATCGGTTGGTTTTGAGCATGTTGAGGATGTGGAGACCGTGTGTATGAATGATAGATCGGTAGCTTATGAAAATGACTTGATGATAGGTGTGTTTGCCCTTGGATTGCTTTGGACTTGCATTGGGCCCTTGCTTGTGTTATATTGTTGTTCTGCATCTTTAGGTAAGTCTCTTCGGAGCTTACTCAGATTGAATAGAGCTATTCCCTGCTTTAGGTGCATGATATACTAGGTGCTTGCATTCATGATCAGCATGCCATGTAGTACCATGCTAGGTTGCATCGATCGTTGAGCATTCTATTTCTTTGTGCGTATGTAAACAGAACGGCCGTTATCTGTGATAGTCCTAGAAGTCTTTGCTAGGGTCATAGGGTAGCCCAGCCTCATCGGGTACCCTGAGTCAATCGAGTACTTCCTTATATTATGATATGCCTGCGGGCTTTATTGTGGAGCGGGTTAGGCATGCGTGCCGCCCTATTATGAATGAATGCATTCACGAGCTGGCCAGTCTCCGCCTGTCGGAAGGGGTGGAGGTAGGAGAGGGATATGCCACTTGGCATTGTCTTGGGCCCTTTACAGTATTCTGCACATTATTATGAACTAGGAGCATGCTAGTGTGTTTGAATTCCGTACTGCATTAGAGCATCTTTATTAGGCATAGCGTATATGTGTGCTTATGGTTGGGATGCAGAGTTAAGTGGGCATCGATCTGATCCCGCCCCAAATCAATTTTTTTAGGAATTAATTATGTTCATCCCATCGGTGCTGTTTGCTTATTGCGCGGGTCATTTTGTCGGCGGAGAGTGAGCGCTGGAGTTATAGACTTCACCAGACTCTGACTATATTGTTTTGGACTTATACTTTTGACTCCGTTTTGACCCGGCTCCGCCGTGGCACCCACGTGTATCTTTACTTTGCTTCCGCTTACTTTCGTTTGAAATGGATTATGCGACAGTCTTAGGACAGGTTAAGGGTACCCAACGGCCCTTCGAGGTTTTTAGGGTTTGAAATCCCTCTTTCTACTAATCTTAAAATGAGTTTGAAACCTCGACCCGTATTTGGATTGCAAGATCCGAACAAGGGGTTTTATCCCTTGAAACGTAACCCAGAAATTATAATTCTGGGCCGTTACAATTTCAAAACTCTTCGATTGTTGTGCAAATATAATCTATTATTGAACAAAAATAAGACAATGTTGTGCAACATAAAACTTCAAAATAGAAAAATACAAGGCTAGTGTCACCACTACTTGTAACTAATATCAATGTCAGCACTACTTTGAGACTTACCACCTAATGTCACCACATAAACTTCAATAACAGAAAACGTCACCACATACACTTCAATATCAGAAAACACAAGACTAGTGTCACCACTACTTGTAACTAATATTAGTGTCAGCACTACTTTGGGGCTTAACCACATAGTGTCACCACATGCACTTCAAAATAAATAAATAAAAAGCTAGTGTCACCACTACTTGTAACTAATATCAGTGTGAGCACTACTTTGGGCCTTAATCACCTAGTGTCACCACATACACTTCAAAATCAAAAAACACATTCATCTAGTGTACAAAACCAATTCAAGAAAAAATCACAATTCAAACACTAAAAAATAAAATTCAAACTAAAATTGCACATTTTAATCACAATTCAATTTGCCTACATGGGATTCGAACCCACATCTTTGTGCATGAGCACAATGCTCTCTCATTTAAGCTAATAGGCTAAAAGCATTCGACTAGGAAACTCAATAACTCCACAGCCAAATGAATAGCTCCAAAACAAAGGCATTCAAAAGGGATGATATAACACTTTGTAATTATGATAGTTCTCATTACACAAGCGAAAATATCAAGAAAAAAGCTCATATGAATTTTAATAAAATTAAGCCTCCAAGAAGAGCCCAAGTGAGAGACAAAATCCAATTAGTAGCAGCAGCCAGAAGACACGCTCCCAAACAAGCAGATTTGTGACAGCAGAAAGTATGACACTACAAAAATACAGCCCATGGCATATCTCCATGGTTCATGACAGCACCACCAGTGCACAAATCCATCTCAATTACGACTCCACCAATAACACCACCAACCGGACCCTTCATTCAGCACAATCAAACAGATCAGTCCGGCCGAAGTACACAACAGAGATCAAGTGTTTTCCGTAAAACAGATTTCCCAAAATCTATTTTCTGTAAAACAGATTTCAAAAAATCTGTTTTCTGTAAAAACAGATTTCTGTAAAAATAGATTTCCAGAAATCTGTTTTCTGTAAAACTGATTTCTGTATAACAGATTTCCAAAAATCTGTTTTCTGTAAAAACAGATTTCTGTAAAACAGATTTCCGGAAATCTGTTTTATGTAAAACTGATTTCTGTAAAACAGATTTCCAAAAATCTGTTTTCTGTAAAAACAGATTTCCAAAAATCTGTTTTCTGTAAAAACAGATTTCCAAAAATCTGTTTTCTGTAAAAACAGATTTCCAAAAATCTGTTTTCTGTAAAACAGATTTCCAAAATCTGTAATTCAAATTGGAACTTTCATGAATCAAAGCATTCCAAAATCTTTAATCAAATTGGAACTTTCATGAATCAAAAATCTGTTTTCTGTAAAACAGATTTCTTAAAACCTCACTTGCTTTCATGAATCAAAGCATTGCATGTAACTATATCTTTGTGCTTCATTATGTGAAAAACAGCCACTCTCTGGGCAAAAAATCCACATTTAGCATACATGGATACAAGGTGCTTCAATGTCAGTACCTGATTTATGTGTATAACAGTGTATGCTTCTTCCTAAATTAATTTCAAAATAAACAAAGTTCCAAGTTCCTAAATTAACAGTGTATAACAGTGTATGAAAATCAAAGAGTTGCAGATCAAATTCAGTGTAACAGTGTATGTATATCAGTGAGCAACAAAGGCATATCAGTGAGCAATTAGAAACAATTCAATATAGAAAGCATCGAAGGAAACTCGACATCGCTCAATTTTTTACACCATCGACTATTCAAAAATCCAATTGTAACCTAGGGCGAATGAAATCGAACGAAATGGACAAAACCTAAGGCGAAATGGACAATAAAATCAACATAAACAAACTTAATCCAAAACCCTAGCACGACAAAGTTCGCAAAAAGAAACGAAATTGATACCTGAGCTGCTGGATGACGACATTGAAGCAAACGACGAAAACTCCGAACTTTAGCGAAGCAAGGAAGAACAATCGACCGAACCAAGCCGGAAAACACACGACGAATCAAGCCGAATCGATTGCGTCGTCCTCGTCGAGCACAGGAGGACGACCTCCAGAGGCGGAGGAAGATGGACGGCAAGGAAGAGGCGGCGAGAGGGAGGGAAGAGATGAGCAACAACGTCGTCCTCGTCAAGCACGGGAGAGGAGGAGCGTGCGGCGGCAGTGGCAGCGAAAAGGAGAAGACTCGCCGCCATCGGAGCCGGATCCGCCGGAGAGAGAGAGAACAGATCGAGAGGGCGAGAGGATTTGGGAGAGAGAAAACAAATGTCCGTACAATCCGAGAATAAGTATATATAGCGGCTATTTCGCAAATTTGTCCAAACCCGCGTCTATTTTGCAAATTCGTCCAATTAATGTGCCTATTTCGCAAATTTTTTCATTAAAATACAACACCTGTATTTCAAAGAATTTTTTTTTTCTGTAAAAATTAAACGTAATTTTTTTTTTTTTTTTGAAACGGAAATAATTTGGCTGTGAGGCATAGCCCTACAAGCCAAGAGCATCCTTGCGGATGAGACTACGAAGCAGAGAGTCGTCAGGAACGAGTGCATTATGAAAAGCAAGGGACAGATGCGATAAACGGTCCGCTACCTGGTTTGCCTCCCGAAAGACATGACGAATCTCAACCGAAGCGAAGAAGCCCAGCGAGACTAGACTGTCCGAGACAATCATTTCAGAGTCTCCAGTAGGCTTTCCAAGACCTTTAAGACCGTTGATTATGGTGAGGTTATCACCTTCTATTACAAGGTTAGGGATGTTAAGTTCTTTTGCCGATGTGATTCCTTTCCAAAGCCCTAAGCCCTCAGCACATGTAACGGAGGGGAAAGGGCAAGGGCCATAGCCACAAAAGATAGGAGCTCCTCTGCAGTCCCGAATAATGAATCCATAGGAACCCTGGGCAGAAGGAGAGAGTGCGCCATCAAAGTTCAGTTTATAATTTCCCGGTTCTGGGGGTTTCCATTTTTCTTTTTTTCTTTTTGTCTTCTGTGTTACAGTTTTATCACTTTTGACGGTTGGGTTGTCCACTGGGGCATCAATATTCTTGGACGAGTTCCACAAACAATTTTGTTCTTTTGTGAAAGAAACAATACATCTTATGTCCGGCTTTATGTTATCAAATAGCGTTTTGTTGCGAAAGTACCAGATTCCCCACCAAGCGAAGGCAATGTAGGCAAATCTATGTGTTCCAATAGTTTCTTTAATGTCCTGGAGTGTTTGATTTATGTCCTTTCCTTCCAAGAAGCATGCATTGATCTTAAAGAATGAGGTTTTGTCAACTGATATGAGTGTTTCTCTGGTGATTGGGCAGCTCCACAGAAGGTGGTGCAGATCCTCATATTGGGAGTCGCAATGTGGGCAATTTGTAGGTATTCCCAGGTGGCGGGATGCCAATTTGACTGTAGTGGGTATGCCATTCCGCGAGATTTTCCAGAGGAATGTTTTAATTTTTGGTGAGACGTCAAGATTCCAAATCCACCGCATATCCGATTTTTGATGATGTTTCATATGGTGGATCATATCTATAGCTGACTTGGTAGAGAACTAGCCATTCCGACTCCATTTCCAGTATAATCTATCCATGTGTATGTTCTGTGGTATAGGTGTAGCTTTTATGGATTCTATTACTGTGTTGGGTAAAATGTGTTGTAGCGAGTTATTTATCTTATCATGGTCCCATGTTTTGTCTGTTTTAATAAAATGATTAACCTTGGTATCTATGTCAGGTTGGTGTCGGCTTGTTGATATATTAATTAGAGGTTCAGTACCTGTCCAAAGATCAGTCCAAAAGTTGATATTTTTCCCATCACCAATGGACCAACGGATACCGGCCTTGAGCAAAGGGATTAGCTTTGTTAGTTGGGTCCATTGCCAGGATGAGTTCCCTTTTCTTTGATATTGCAGAATGTCTTTTTGTTTGAGGTATTTTTCTCTTATTATGGTTACCTAGGGGTTCCGGGGTTCTGCTAGGATTTTCCAAAGTAGCTTCAGCGGTAGTGCTTTGTTCATGTCTTCCGAGTTTCTAATTCCCAAACCCCCGTTGTCTTTAGTCTTACAGATATCAAACCAGCTGATTAGAGGTTTGTGCCTTGGTCCTTTGTTCCATAGAAAATTCCTATTTATTTTATCGAGTTCCGTGTGTATTGATTTTGGCAACAGAAAACATTGCATCAGATGTAATGGTTTTGACGATAAAGTTGACTTGATGAGAGTACAACGTCCAGCTTGCGAGAGGCAGTTAGCCTTCCAACGATGGAGTTGTGATTTTGTGGTTGATAATAAATCTCCAAAGTCTTCTTTTTTCATTCTTCTGCTTATAATTGGGCAACCCAAATAGTTACCCAAGTTCGTTGTGTTCCTGATTTCTAGTTCATTTTGTATAAGAGTCATTTGTCTTGTTGCCACCTTTAAAGAGGTTTGAAATTGCGATTTATGCCTATTAACTCTTTGTCCTGATAGAGATGTGTATTCCTTGAGTATTTTATTGATTTGGTTGCAAGCTGTTTGAGTCGCAGAGGCAAAGATGACAATGTCATCTGCAAAAACTGAGAATGGGATCCTAGACCCGTTTTTGTTGATGGTTAATCCTAGGTGACTTTGCGGCTGTGTAGCTTCATTCTGTAGTCCTCTTGCAAGAACCTCGGAGAGTATGAGGAATAGGTACGGAGATAAAGGGTCTCCCTGTCGCAGTCCACACTCTGGGATAAACATTTCTGTCGGTTCATTGTTTACTAGGACCGAGTATGAAACTGTTGTTATACATTCCCTGATCTAGCCAGAGAATTGGTTTGAGAACCCGAATTTTGTGAGTGTTGTTAATAAAAAATTCCAGTCAACCAAATCAAAAGCCTTTTCCATGTCAAGTTTAACTGCCATCCATCCTAAGTTTCCCTTTTTCTTGGTGAAGGAGTGAAAGATTTCGTTGGCTATTAATATATTGTCTTGTATGGATCTCCCTGATGAGAATGCACTTTGTAAAGGGTTAATTATCTTAGGAATGATTTTTTTAAGCCTTGCCGCCAGAATCTTCGATATTATCTTGTAGGTCGTGGAGCATAGGCTTATGGGTCTATAGTGGGATGTCGTTGCCGAGTCCTCTCGCTTTGGGATTAGGGCTATGAAGGTGTGGTTTGTTTGTTTTAGGATTCGTCCGCTTAGGAAAAAGCTCTTGATAGCTTTGACCACCGCAGGTTCAATGATGTACCAGTACTTTTTGAAAAAACCAGCTGGAAACCCATCGGGGCCATGCGACTTATCATTAGCTAGGCTAAAAACTGCATTTTTAATTTCCGAGTTGGAGACTTGCCTTGTTAGCCACTCATTGTCTTCATTTGTGAGTTCGGTATTGATATAGTTAAATTAAACGTAATTTAAAAACTTTTTAAACTACTCCTATGTTGAAACATTTTAAAAGAATTTTTGTTTACAGATATTTTTGTTTACAGATATTTCTGTAAAAATTAAACGTATTTAAAAGAATTTTTGTTTACAGATATTTTCTTAATTTTGGTTTAACTGTATTTTAAAAAAAAAAATTATGAAAATGATTTCTTCTTTCATCAACTTTACTAAAACTTACTCCATATATTCCCAACTTTATAAAAAAAATTACATATATCAAAAGGATTTTTTTAATTAATTAATTTTTAATTCATTAAATTAATAATAAATAACTTACTTTCGAAGATATATTCCCAACTTTATATTATATGATACTCTCTCTATTCAGCAAAACGAATCATAACTATATACTTATGTTTTTACAGAATACTTGTATTTATATTTACCATTAATTTAAAATGAATCATAACCTAGTATTATTTCAATTACTTTCATGATGAAAGTAATACTTATATTGATATTTATTATTAATACTACCTCTGTTTGGAAATATAAGTCCATTGACTATTTGACACGTTTTTTAAGGAGTTAAAAACTATACTCCCTCCGTTCGGCAAAACTTGTCGTTTACTATTCATGCACGCTTTTTTAGAACAATAAAAACTATATAAAATATTCATTTTTTTATAATTTTTTTTTAACAAGTTTGTACTTATTAAAAATAACTACGAAGTTGTTAAAAAATTTATTAAAAAAACTACATATTTTATATAGTTTTTATCTCCTAAAAAAGCGTGCATGAATAGTAAAGTGTCAAGTTTTTCCGAACGGAGGCAGTATAAAATAATATTTATTTTATTAATTTTTTAAATAATTATATACTTATAATAATATATATAAGACTATGTAAAAAAATTTCATAAAAAATGTATTATTTTATATAGTTTTTAACTCCTTAAAAAATGTGTCAAAAAGTCAATGGACTTATATTTCCAAATGGATTGAGTATTAAATTAATCATAACCAAATATCAATTGAAATTACAAACGAACAATTTTAAAAATTCATATATTTTTTATCATTTAAGTTATACAGTACGATCATTCTTATATATACTAGGTATGGAGCCGTGCTACGCACGACAGCTGGCATGTAATTTATAGGGTTCTGATTGTGGTGCTCAAATGGGTATTACAGAGAGAGAGGGAGGGAGGGGAGGAAGAGAGTATACAGAAGCAACTTTGTAGTAGTTTTGGGACTTTTTTCCTATCATTTGTGTATTGACCCATTCATGTGTTTTGTGGGAGCTTATTAGGGAGAGCCTTTGGTACTACTAAAGTTGTATTCATCCTAGTCTCCAATCCCCAAATATCTTCAAGATGTCATTTCCTTTTATTCTCCAGGACGATGCTTCCCACACCCTCCTTGTCCAAAGGTAGCGAAAAAATGGCATTAGTATACTCTGCCAACCCAAGCCTCACTTCAATCATTGAGCCTACCATAGCTGGCTGCATGCATTCAAAACCAAAGATTCACAACCTCAATATATTTGTTGTATGTTATGTAGCAAAAAGATTCACAACACCAAAAACTACATCTAGAGAATACCAGAACGAAAGGGATTCAGAGCAAACTAAAAAGAAATATAATATCTGGAAGTAATTTCTTACCAGTGCCTCAGTTCTAGTTCTAAAAGTAGATGGGAAGGATAGGTATTTGAGTATTTCATGTGTTTGGTCGATTGAGGTGAATAACGAATTACAATTACTGGAATAATAACAGAAGTAAGTTATAGAACCAAACACAAGTTAACAATAAAACCATGGTAGAAAATTGAACATAAAGAAGTTGGTGAAGATTCTAATGGTAATTCATGACTTCATGTTTATGCTGTGTGTTTCTCTAAAGAATGGCCACCTAAAAAACAAGTTAAGTAAGATGCGTTATGAAAGGTAGTACAAACTCATACGAGAATGAAATCAAACATAAAACGAAATATGAGTTTATGTTGTGTGTTTCTCTAAAGAATGGCCACCTAAAAAACAAGTTAAGTAAGATGCATTATGAAAGGCAATACAAACTCATGAGAGAATGAAATCAAACATAAAACGAAATATGAGATTACAAGTAACTTCTGATTATTCATCCACATAAGAATAATAAGAATAAGGATGAAGTCAAATATGAAATATCCAATTCTCCGATCGTAAATGTTATCAGATGACTAATTAAAACAATACCTCTTTCAATTCAATGATTTGAGTCTGGCAGGCTGTTTGTGTTACTGAGCATCTGGATTTTTTTTTTTTGGTGAAATCTGAATATTCTTCTTTGCTTTGTGTGTTCAAAAGCCAGAGAACAAGACCTACAATTCATGAAATCATCACTTTGAAGATCAAAGCTCTAGCAGAAGAACATAAAGTATCACATAAAAAAGACAATAATAAGATGACAAATCTTGACAAAAAGTAGGGATATAAAAATTCAATAAGGCCTTCCTTCAAACCATAGTTTCACACAGAAGAAGATGCTTTTCTTTTGACTCTCCGTCAATAAGAGAAGTGGTAGTAGAAAAACCAGAATGAGTAATGTGAAACCCCATTCCAGCAACCTCCTGCAAATAATTATTCATCATTAATAAAAGGGATAAAAACTTGAATTATCTTGAGAAGAGAGAACAACAAGATGAACCTGAGGAGCAATGAGACACTCACAAGAAACTGATGCACAGAGAGATCATGTGTTCACTCACAAGAAACTGATGCACAGAAAAAATTGTTGTCTTCCCTAGTTTCTCGATCATTTGGGATATAAGTCAAATTATATTTTAAAAATATTTCTTATTTTCTTGGGTTGAATAAGGTAATGAGGTAGTTTGGGGCAGCTACAAGAGAAATGATATTTTTAGTATTGGAGGATAAATCTAGATAGAAAAACATAATCTCTATATCTGCTATAAATTAAACTTGCACTTTCACTCATATCACTGCCTAAGTTCACTTTAGCTATCTCCCAAACTATCAATAATTCACATGTAAATATTATCCTTCGATCTTTGTTATAAAACTCTCTAGTCGTATTTTGTTTTGTATTATTTAGGTTTCAACATATTAAAGGGATGGGTTTAATTGGGCTTATTTAATTTCAGTCTTCTTCGGCAAAGAGCATGGGATAAGGGATTTACGTAAATTTAGTGAAGCTGATAATGATCAATGACCGACAATAGTAAGCTTGGAAGTGTTTTAGTTTGATGACTCTTATATCTTGTCAAGGTTAAGACTCATGGAATCAACCTCCACATAACACCTTTTATCCATATTATCTATGATAATTTGAAATTTTGAACTTTAAGAAATCTAGCATCATAATCTAGTTTCATCTTTGGCAAGTGGGTAAATCTGTAGGGAATTGAAATAATGTTGCATGAACTCAACTCCCATCATTTAATTCAAGTAATAGACAGTAGAAGAGTAATTTATTCAAATCGGGCTTATCTTTAAAAGAATAAGGGAATAGTAACTCATTTGTCTTCCAATTTTTTATTGTATTCTCATTTGGCTTCTAATTTACCATATTTCGAGTGCAATAATGTCATCATTTTGCTTCTCACTCATATTAGCAAACTTGAAGAGCACTTCTGATCTTTCCCATGGTCTAGGAGCTAGAATCTGCAGGCGTGATAGGAAGAAGTATCATTTACCGTGGGAAATTTTAGTTCGAACATGATATCAATATGTTTCAGAATATGAATCTCTATAGATGCTTGTCGAAAGTGCTTGATAAGTTTGTTGACAAATTTTGGGGAGCAATTCACTCACACAATTTGGAAAATCGCATCCTTGTTTTCATTCATGAAAATAGAAATGGAATAATATAAACGAACCAAATAAAAAGGGAAATTTATAAAATATCAAAATCGAATATCTAAGATCAAAACCGAATCCCAAATCGTAGGCGCATTGACAAGGGAAATGAAATAAAAGATATGAGAAGCCTTCAATTTATGTCAGATAAGAGGGTCTATCTATATGCAGACTATGAGAAGCCTTCAATTTATGTTGGAAGACTATCTCAAGCTAGACTTGGAAAAGGCTAAAAAAATTTCCAATATCTCTAGCTAGCTAGAGAACTCATTTGCACATATTAAAAAACCGAAAAAAGTATTTACGTAGTTAGGTTAAATTGAATTCAGTAGCTTGGTTGATGTTCAACAAATAATAGAATCAAGTTAACCCTATAGAGGAAATAACCCATCTAATCATATTATTATTGGATTTAGATAACTGCAAAGGTCAAGCAATGTAGTTGTTACTCAAGACGCCTAGGCAAAGATAATGGATTATCCCTTGGAAACAAACTAACACAGGCTAACTGATTATTTCTTCTACTAAGAAAACTAAACAATCAACGATCATGTAGATTGTGATTCAACTGGAGCTTCTTGATAGCGGAACCGTGTCCTTATTCAAGTAGAACTCCTTCACCATGGCATTTATTTGAAAGGGCACGTTCTATTTCTACAAAGGGTCACATCTTACCAGGGCTGATAGAAGTGAACGACAACAGATTGTTAGGGGCAGCCAAAGGAGCTGATGAAGGACATGCTATAGTGAACGCCAAACCCATGTTTTAGAAAATGCACAAATAATGAAACTATATATAAAACAAACTAATGGAGTATAAAAAAATTAATGAAGGTACAAACATTGGCTCTAAGAATATGTTGTTTCATGACGTCTTGATCTAGCATGTGATGAAGTCTGAATGATCCCATTGTCTTCAGGGATATCTATTGAGTTACCACCAACCTAAGAGCAAACAATACAATGGTCTTGATCCGTTTAACAACAATGAGAGCATTTTAGAGAAGGTTTAAGAGAAAGTTGACTGAGCATGGTCACACTGTGAAAGGGCATTTCATACATAGAGCATTTACTTACCTTGCGAGAATTTACAACGGTTGCCTTGTAATATGGGGTGATGCCAATATACACTACCAAAGCTAATATGCAAGGAGGAAATTCTTGGGTAGACAGATCACTTCTTTTAGTGAAAGGTATGACATATGTCATGGGTAGCTTGAATTTTCAGGAAAATGATGCAAATGCAACATTACTTAATGATTTGAAGCACTTATAATAGCCATATGAAGAGATGAAAGAGCTCAGGGCTGATAATTAACTTTAGAATTTAGAGTCTCCGTGTAAGCCGAAAGACACCAAACAATAAGAATGAATGTATATTAAAGAAGAATTATGGGAGAATAAACCATATATTATAAGCACTTAAATGATTTTTTTTTTTTTTAAAGATCTCTATGGAATGACTACAACTTATTATTTTCACAATGTACGAATTATGAATATATGATCTAACTAACCAAAATCCTAAACATCAAGCAAGTAGAGAGGATGCCAATTATGCCAATCGAAGCCATCCTCCAAGCAGGACACATAAAGAATGTAAACAAGATTCGGTAATCTATATAATGTTGAATTCAGCTCTTTTCTGCAGCTAATCCAGAAATTATCCTCCTGACAACACACGCTAATCAACCAATTTGGCCCCTCTAGTTCTCCATCGGTGACAAAAGTTTGAAGTTTACTTTGCAGCAGGAGCATCTCGCCAGTAGTCGGCCTTCAAATCAGAAACAAATATGGTAAATTCATTTTGACATAAGAAAGAAAGGCCAAGAAAACAAGGTAGGTTTGTTTAGAGAGAACTTACAGGGCAACAAAGACTTTGAAGGCGTCGTAAATACCCCATTGAGCGCCTGTTAGGGTCCCAATCATGACTATACGGAGAGGAAGCCCCGTGTGAACAGTCCCCACATACCAAGTTTCTTAACAGCCTGCAAGAACTCGGCATTAGCTCAAGGATCACTGGTTTAAAAAGTGAGTGAAGGTTAGTGAAAATGGAGTATGAATGTGGATTTACATCGCCAACAGATGCACCCTGTGCGCTGTTGAGGAACGAAACCAAGTTATCTGCAGGATGTGACACAATGGCTCAGAAAACACCAGCTATATACCCTCAAGCGAAGCTCACACCGAGCTGTAGAGAACTGCTGCACTGATCTTTAGGTGTCGGGATGGCTTGCTTGTAAATCTGCTCCACAATGTATTCAAACGTCGCAAACTTCATTAAACCAATTTTCCAAGAGAAGTCATGTAAAAGTATGTAAAAGAAACCCCACAATAAGATAATGCACCGTTAGGCCTTCTAGCTAAAAGGAAACTGTCAGTAACTTATTTTCCAACATAACTGTAATTTATAAATGGGAATGAGAATGATAGACAGGATTTAACTAAAAAAAACATGGCAACTATAACGTGGATCAGAAGTAATGGCTTGAAGCCTTTAAGCATGTATTTCCACAAGCATTGTGAAACCAATGATAACCAGAGAACCTTTTCATGTATAAGACCAAGACTTGTGTGATGTCTGACCTTGCCAAATCTGTAAAATGAATACAGAATCAATGCAATTACAAAAGCAAAAAAAAAAGGGGTACTTCATGATTGGATATGAGTTTATTTCAAATCTCATGAACACAATCCTCAATCCTGACGCTGTAATCCCCAATCTGAAGACTATAACCCTCAAATCGAAATCTCAATTATCATCTTGAAGGCCATAACCCTCAATTCACAACCCTAATCCTCAACTTAAAGGTCCTCACCATCAATTTAAAGGCGTTCATTCTCAATTTGAAGGCCATAACCCTATATTTCAACATCTCAAAACTAAAACACATAAATATAAAGCTAAATGTTGTGCTATATCCATACATAGAAACCTTCACCAGAAGTCAGTGTCCAAATCACAAAAAAAAAAAAAAAAGAGCCAGAAAAATATCAGTAGAAGGGGAAGAAAGAGACATGCCTGGACCAAGTTCTTTTCCTTTATCATCCCTTTCACAGTAGTTTCACAGTTCCTCCCTTGGCTATCAGCTCAAAAAGTATCTGCAGAATAAAAGAAATTATTGTAAGGCTCATAAACAAAGGAAAGGGAAAAGTTGCGCAGTCTAGCATAATTTTGCTGGGAGAATCTCTTAACAGATTAAAAAAAATGCAGATCCATGAATCTGTAGGCTTTAGGACTTAACCAACCACCCATGCTGAATTCAAAAGTGGATAGAGGAGACAGGAGACTATTCAAAAGATGATAACAGCAGTTATTGCATTGCCTTATCGAGTTATGGTCTCCCTTACTTCTTTGCCTATCTTTCCGCTTATGGTCTCACTTTTAATGGAAGCAATCAGATCAGCCAGTTCATTGGGAGTCAACTTGATTTCATCTATTGACAGCTTTTCATTCTTCATGTAAGCTGCAATATCACCCATAATCCAGTTAGCAGCCAGATTCATTTCAGCACCCTTAGCAAGAGTCTCGTAAAAAAACTTTGCCACCTGGAGATCAAATCACAAATGAAAACAAATCTCATACTATGAATTTTTTTTTTTGGAAAGGTGCAGAAGCACTACATACTGATATTTTCCATTTAATGGATATAAAAGATACAAAGGGAGGGAGACACGTATATTATGTAAAACTACTTCTGTCAAATCTGGCTCTGGGAAATAACGGTAGTCTGCAAGTCCTTCCTTATTCCGCATTGTCGCTGTTTTATAGTTAAGTACATAAGTAAAACAAATCAGTACCTGAATAAGACCAATGGCCATTTCATTCTTGGTATGTGTTTTGATTAGGAATGACCTGATCAGCACCCTCCTCCCAAAGACGAGTTTCCTGGACAATCAGGTTACTCTTTCCTTGGTTATAGAGTTTTGCTTGCTGCAAAATATCATAATCAATTGCCCTATTTATCGCTGAGGAGTTCAAATTTTTTATTTCAACCTGCCAACAAAAGGGGATGCAAAAGAATGTCACTGACCAGCACAACCAAATGGATTTTTATGTTTATGGCCAAAATTATTGAGCATAAAAATTCTTTTGAAATCAACCAAATGGTCATGATGGAAAATGAGCAACTTGATCATTGCAATATTTAGTTTTGAGTAATGAGAACAACATTTTTTTATTAAACAAAACAACCTTTGTACCAAATTCTGATTGCCCAATTGGTCGTATTGATACATTCACATCACAACGAAGTTAAACCTCCTGCATATTACCGTTGCTAATCCCTAGGTACCTCACTAACCTCTGCAATTCAGCCCCATACTCTGCAGCCTCTATACCAGTTCTTATATCAAGTTCAGACACAATCTGAAGGAGTGGAACACCTGCTCTATTGAAATCAACCTGCCAAAGCAAGAATCGGAATAAAAAAAAAGAGCCAAGGTAGCAACCAACAGAAGACACCTTTGTAAAAGGCTAACCATGCGAGATAATATAAAATGACAACTTCATTGCAGGAAAGAAGAGATGACAAGCTCAAAGTGAAAAGAATTTATTAGGAAAGTGAGAGTGGGATCTCAAGTAGTTATAGATAGTGCATTACACTTGTTCTTGCTAAACATATTATGTTCTTGTTTTTAGTTGATTATAAAATATATTATGCTTAGTTAGTAAAATCAAATTATGCCACTAACAAAGCCTGATATTTCAGGAACCCATAAGAATCAAATCAAACATGAAATTAAGGTAAACTATATTACATTACCGGGAAAAGGCAAGAACTATGCAAAATTGGGATGGCAATTACCTGAGAATGGCTTCCCCCATCCGAGTGAAGAAGTTTACCAGCATCCTCTTCCATAGATAAAAACACCAACAAAAAAAAAAAAAAAATTCCTCTAAAAACAAAGGAGACGAAGAAAGACAAAGAGAGTATGAGATCTGATACCTAATCTTTCCAATCGATGTCGGGATGGCTATACAAATGCAAAAAAACTGCAATCAACGCCGCAACAAGAAATTAAGAATTAGAAATCGAATAGCTGGACAAAAAAAAAAGACTAAAACCTAACAAAAGACAGAAAAGTAAAAGATCTGAGAAATTTGGGGGCTTCAGTTGCAGGTGTATTTCTGTTCTCTATATGTTGCTTATTTCAATTAGATTCAGTGCCCTAATTTCGGATTTGGTTATGAGAAGTCGCTTCAATCGCTCGGGCTGCTGTGTACAAAAATTAATATTAGCATAACACCCTCTATTGTTTTAGCCAAATTGGGCACTATCCAATATACAATAAACAACAAAGATTCATGCCACTTGTCTTATATAGAATAAGCATTACTTCTTTGTAGACATTCAACATAGATGGCATAAGAAAATTAGACAAATCAAGAATATGTATCAAACTCACATGAACAACAGCAGCCCAAAAATCCTTGCAAGTGGATTCAAGATTTGGTCTAATTGTTCCCAGAAGGTGATGTTTGACTGCTGCACCAAAACCTCGATATCATAAGGATAAAATAAGGATTAAAAGTTTTAAAATATATATTAGATGGAGGTGTTCACTAAAAGATAAATTGTTGAAGTTCAACACAAACACTTATGATTGACGATGCCTGAAACTTCACAATTGATCGAGGAAATACTTATTGTTGTAGAGAAACTAACAAGCATCAAACATCATTGTCACTATCATATCCAACAAACAAAGCAATGCAACATTAAGATGGTATTTTAACAAATAGTTGGTGTGCAAACTTTTTTATCAAACACAACACATTACCCAAGCTTGGTTAATGCATTAAAATCATCTAAAGCATCTGCATTCAAATTAAACAAAAAATCTATCTTTAATTCATATGTGGAAGGTAACAAAATAAACAAAAATTCTATCTATTACCCAAAAACGGAACAAAAAATCATCCACACTCAAAATTCATTAAAAAAAATCCTATAGGGTCACCCTTCTAAAAAAAAATAGAGATGACCCAACTCAAACATGTCATAATTTAAAGGTTATGGCAAGTAAAATTAAGAAACAAATGATCCAGCTCATTCTGTCATAAGTTTAGGGACTTAGTCTCACTTTTTAGCTTTCAAAGTTTGTGTTTTTTTCAACTCCAAATGGTATAAAGAGTAATGCAATTCACTTATACCTTCAGGCTCTGGGTAAAATGTATCCAAATTAGCATTTGTTTTCATTGAGAAGATTATATATGAGCAAAAAAGTCACTCTAGCTACTCGTACTGCACTTTGGCTGATTGTGTCGAGAACGGAAGGTAGATACAATGGCAGTAGAGCAACTTTAATACGGAGTACAAAACAAAATTCCAAATGCAAGTTTGAAAGTTTTTATTTGATCAATCCAATGAACAAGATTCGTTTTTTATTCCTAAATTTCCAAATGTAATTGCCCATTACTTAAAACAAACTAAACCTAAATTCGAAATTTTCATCCAATCAAAGCCTCAAATCCGTTCAGACACCATCAGACCAAAATTTTCAACTAATTGCAAATCAAAGCAGAAAAACTAAGATTTATTAAATAATTTGGCGATTCACCTCTTGTTCATCTCATGTGCCTTCGTCTTCGTCGCCTCCCTCGTCATCCTCATCGGCATTTTCGTCTTCATCGTCGTCGATGTTGTGAATCGGACGACCACCGGTGGACTGAACAACCTCCTGTTCATCGTCTGCCTCCTCCTCCCCGACGATGCTCCTCCTTCTCATTCTTGTTCCCGCTCGCAGGTCATACCCCCTTCTGCACCTCCGCGATTTCCGTCTCCTCCGCCCTGGAATTCACCTTGTCCGTCATCTTGTCGCGAGACTCGAAGAAAGAAGAGGAAGCTTTCATGGGATGAAGACTGAAAATTGGGTGAAACGAAGAGAAGCAGAGAGCTTGTTGGAGAGATGGAAAGCGGCGAGCACAGAGGAGTCAGGAGAGGCCACAGGAAGGAGAGAGTAGAGATTTAGATGAAAAGACGATATAGGTCTTTAAAACAAAAAAATAAATAATTTTAAATTCAATGTTCAAGGGGCAAATTAGGCATTACATGGTTGAGAAGTTGTGAGCCATAGATAAAAACACATATAACTTCTGAATGGTACCATCATTATAGTAGTATAGATATACACTTTATATATGTCTATCTATTATCTATATATACTCACTACGTACTATACAGTGGTATATTTAAGATAGAATTGGATTTTTGTTTGAAAAAAAATTAAAGATCGTGGGTGGTGGTAAATGGGAGGAAACCGCCTACTTTTTCGTTTTCTTTTTTACTAATTTTTTTTTGCCCTACACATGTCTAATTGTAGTTAAAAGTGTATAAATTAAAAGATACACCCAGTGTATCTGTATCACTCGCAGGCAAGCGGCCCTGGAACAGTACAAAGCTTTGGAGGAGTCATTTTCAGCCGTAGATAACTTATAACTTAAACGGTCCAGATTTCATTATGCCCACACATTTATAGTAGTATGGATTTTTTTTTTTGAAAGCAGGATAAGATTTAGGAAAGACGCCGACGACCCGGCTTCTGTCCTAGCGCGTCCGAGCGGACGAGAACACGGAGTTCTGGATCAGTGCTGAAGCTATCATCGGCAGGGGAGCTATAAGCCAGACGTGCAATCCTGTCTGCCACAACGTTCGACCATGGACAACTAGTAACTAGTATAGTATAGATAGTGTATATATATATATATATTTTTTTTTTTTTTTTTTTTTTTTTATTAGGAAAGAATTCGGGTGAGCACGCTCTACCCGGCAGCATCCTTGCGGATGAGGTCAAGAAGACCAGAATCATTTTGAATATCGACACCCCAGGCAGAGTGGCAAAGGTGTGCAACCTTATCCGCCACTCTATTGCCCAACCGGGGAACATGAAAGAAGGATACCTCTTTCATAGTCGATAGTAACATTTTCACATCTGACAGTAGGAGTTCAATTTCCCATGGGCATGTAGTTTGTTTTTTTAAATGATTTATGATTATGGAGGAGTCTCCCTCAATGTGGATTTTCTCAATACGGAGGTGGATGACTCGTTGAATGCCAAGCTTTAAAGCAAGTGCCTCAGCCTGGAGAGGATTTTGAGAGCCAAGTTTCTGAAAACTTATGTTGATAGGTCGGCCTTCCCAGTCCCGGATTACTGCCCCCGCAGAGCTGTCCCTGTTAGATAGCGAGGAGCCATCAAAATTCATCTTGAAGATTCCAATTGGCGGCTTACGCCATTTAGTATCCTTACTCTTTTTCCGTTTACTTTGGAGCATATTTTGTTGGTTAATTGATGTATGATCCGATTCTAGGTCGGACTCTAGTTGTTTAGTTTTTTTTTCCAATTGCGAATTTGAGCTTTAATGGACTGAAGTGTGGTAGCCCCCCTGAGGGATAGGAATATTCCTAAAAACGAGTTGATTCCGATTGTACCAGCTATTCCACCACACAAAGGCAAGCTCCCTTTTAGCCTCAGCATTGAGGTTGTTTCCTAAGAACGAGATAATGGGTTTTATGTCCCGACTTTGATAGATCATGTTATCAAGATATGAGGTAATCTGCTGAGTGAATTGGTATAAGGAACGTGCGAAAGGACATTCGATAAGGATGTGCAGTTGTGCACCTCGTCCTCGGCCGCACAGTTACATTGGCTACAAATGGAGGGCACAGAAACACCCCTTGAAGCAAGTCTAGACGCAGTCGGGAGGCCATCCTGGCAAATTTTCCAAAGAAAGTTTTTTATTTTTGGTGGAACGTCTATTTTCCATATCCATGCATTATCGTCAGAAACGCAGTATGATTGCGAAGTGACAAGCTTGTAAGCACTTGACGTTGTGAACCAACCCGCTCTATCGGGCCACCAGTATAAGCGGTCCTCAAAGGAGGATATGGGTAGTGGGACGTCCATTATTTGTGTGACGATATTTGTGGGTAACACATTAAGAAGTTTCTCCGACCACCATCTACCACCCAGAATGTAGTCACTAACCTTTTCATCTTTGTTAATGTTTTGGGGACAGTCTTCCCAAGACTGCGGGGCAGAAGTTGTAATCCAATTATCTGTCCAAAATTTGATAGAGTTTCCATTTCCCACTGACCATATAAGACCAGACTTAAATTTGTCAATTAGAGAGATTAGTTTCGCCCATTGTCAGGACATATCCCCACCTTTCTTGTACTCAAAGATGGAATTAGATCGCAAGTACTTGTGTTTAATCAACGTTACCCAAACATTGTTTGGCTCAGCCAGTATTTTCCAAAGTAACTTCATTTGGAGGGCCTCATTCATTTCTTTTGATTTCCTGAGGCCTAAACCGCCACATTTTTTTGGCCTACATACCCTATCCCAACTTATAAGAGGTCGATACTGAAGATCTTTATTCCAGAAGAATTTTCTATTTATTTGGTCTAGCTCTTTATGTATTGAATTTGGTAGCATAAAGTTCTGCATAATGTACTGCGGTTTAGCTGAAAGGTTTGAGTTGATTAAGACCGCACGACCTTGTTGAGATAAGGCGCTCGCACGCCACTTGGAAAGTTGTTCTTTGGACTTACAGACGATGTCTTCAAACGTATTTTTGTTGACTCTACCATTTATAATAGGGCAACCGAGATATTTTTCCAACGAATTTTCGTTAGTAATATTTAAACAGTTTCTTAGTTCAGCAATTCTAGTGTTGGGTATACCTTTGGTGGTTTGGAAACTCGACTTATGGTAGTTAACTTTTTGTCCAGAGACTTTACAGTAAGCATCAATTATTGTCCTAACTTTCTGTCCAGCTTCCACGCTTCCTTTAGCAAAGATAATAATGTCATCCGCGAAAGCAAGGAAAGGAATACATGGCCCATTTCTACCATAGGAAAAGCCAATCGGGTTGCTAGCTGAGTTTGCTTCAACAGAAAGTCTCCTGGCAAGAATTTCGGCACCCAGGATAAAGAGGAAGGGGGAGAGAGGGTCCCCTTGCCTAAGACCATGGGTGGGAAAGAACATGTCTGTGGGTCCATTGTTCACTAGAACTAAGAAAGACACCGTCGAAACACATTCCATAACCCAAGAGATAAAGGTGTCGTGAAACCCAAAATTTTCTAATACCCTTTTGGTGAAACTCCAATCGACTCTGTCATAAGCTTTTTCCATATCTAATTTTATCGCCATCCAACCCTCACGACCCCTTCGGGATCTGAAATAGTGGAAAATTTCACGAGCCACCAGCACATTGTCTTGAATTGCCCTGTCGGACACAAAAGCCCCTTGAAGGGGGTGGATAAGCCTACCAATAACAGATTTGAGTCTTTCCGTTAATATTTTCGATATGATCTTGTACATCATAGAACATAAGCTAATTGGGCGATAACGACTAGTGTTGTTGGGGTTCTCCCGCTTGGGGAGGAGAGAGATAAATGTATGGTTTATTTGTTTCAAAAGTTTCCCAGAATGGAAAAAACCCTTCACTGCTTTAATAACAGAAGTACCTACGATATCCCAATACTTTTTGTAAAATTCAGCCATAAAACCATCATGGTCAGGGGATTTATTAATTCTGAGGCTGAACACTGCCGTTTTAATTTCCGCATTAGATGGAAGCCGAATAAGAAAATCATTTTCCTCCGGAGTTATAGAAGGGTCAATTAGGTGTAGCATCTCATTTAACAGATTTTCATCTGTCGGTTCTTTTGTAAACCTCTTTTGAAAGTCACACCTAATCTCATTTCTTACATTCTCCTCGCCTATAATCAATGTGCCTTCTGTTGTTATAATATTTCGGATTTGTTTCCTGTGCCTGCGCCCAGACGCAACCCGGTGGAAATACGATATGTTAGAATCTGAAAACTTGATATGCTTTGTTTTAGCTCTTTGGTTCCAAAAAGTTTTTTGGAATAGGAGGAGTTTTTCCTTTTTAGTAATAAGAATCTTTTCTCTGTTATTATTTGATCGGATATCTCCCCGGACTTAGGTAGATTGTATTTGAAGCAGCTCATTTTCCACATCTTGTAGTTGTCGGAAGATATTTCCAAAAGTATGTTTATTCCAATCCTTAGCTTTTACCTTTAGAATTTTCTGTTTAAACAACAGTTGATACATAAGTGAGCCAGGGCAACAGGCTCGCCAAGATTGTTTAACAATGTTTCGAAAATCATTCCGTTGCAGCCAGGCGTTTTCGAATTTGAACGGAGGAGCTTTAAAACCCGAGCCATTGTCAAGAGTTATAGATATAGGACAATGATCGGAAGATGAAAAGGCCCCATTATAAGTAATTAGATTAGGAAATTTGTGGATAATCTGGTGATGAGCTAGCACACGATCCAACTTTTCATGGATATTGTTCTCCCCGTCAGGGCTCTTTCTCCAGGTGAAGGAGTTGCCAAATGTAGGAAGGTCCAATAGAGAACAAACATTTTTAAATTCTATAAGCCTTGTGAACCGAGAGGGACGAGGGGGAACTCCACCCAATTTGTCATCACTACATGAAATCTGGTTTAGGTCTCCTATAACGACACAAGGAATAGGAGAGTCTCTCACAATCGAAGTCAAAGAATCCCAGAATGAATCTTTATCCCGAGGAGTGGGCGGTGCATAGACAAACAAAAGAAGACACCTAAACATGTCATTAATATTCTCGTACCGAAGACCAATTATACGTGGCAAATGGATGTCAATCGAGATAATCTCGTTTGAAAGTTGGTATGATTTCCAAAGAATACCAAGGCCGCCCGCGCGACCTGTGGCCGGTGACCAAATCGCCTCGTCAAAGCCGACATTTTTCCATGTTTTTTCATTCGGAATGGACTCACATTTAGTTTCAGCTAGAGCTAATAATTGGATGTGGTTGTTTTTACATAGACTATCTATTTCCGTCCAGAATGTTGTTTTCCCTATGCCCCTACAATTCCAAAAGACGATCTTCATTTATAACCTTCCGAGATACGAGGACAAGGGTTAGAAATCCTCATATCAAAAAGTCGTCTTACTGAACTATTGATGTAGATATATAATGATGTAATTGATGACTTTGCAAAAATAAGAGAACATATGAGTCCAGATTAATATTTTTGTTAAGTTCCAATACCACATAGCATTAGGCATGAAGCTTACATGATTATTGCTCAACGTAAACGGCATGGTAATTAATTCAAGTCTGATTTTAGAGAGTATTTTAGTTAGACTCCGAAATAGATCTGAACGAAATATAATGACACCGACACCAGTAGCAACAAGAACAGATAATTGCGAGTTGAATCGCGACGAGCGCCATTGTATGGAAAGCTCACCACGGCAACAAGCTGGTGAGGTGAGGGTGATTGGGAGCCTGACAAAGAGGGTTTTTTTACCCTTCACTACAAGATTAGTTGCAAGCTGATAAGCAAAGAGTTGGGTATTATACTGCGTGAACAGCGTTACATATCCATTCCTACATTGCACATACCAGAAATAAACTTGGATCGAAGCTATAGAACATGAGTAGACAAAACGACCCAAGTGCTCAAAAACAGAGTTTGTAGAAACCAGATCTTCAGTTGAACTAGGTAAAGGAACCGAAGCTCCAAATACCACAGTTTTATAGGGCCCGAAAATCGGGGGTAGATGGTGAAGAGGCATAAGCCTCTAGCACAGGTTTTTTCAGCCACCACTGGGTGGTGACAAACAAGAACAATAGAATGCAATTTACTAAACATATGTAAAATATTTTATAGATCGACCTGATTATTGGCAATAGAATCCCAAAAGAGAAGCTGGAGGAGGGAACCCCCACCACTACCGCACCAAAGGAGCCCGAAGGGACACCAGACCCCTGCACACAGCCACACGACAGAGAACCGGCGACACCGGAGCCAAGCACCCCATCAACCGAAAGCCAGAACCGCACACCGCCCACCACACCGCCATAGAGCAGCAACACAATCAGTCCCCCACCCGGCCACAGCGAGGCGCCACCGCCGGCAGGCCCCAATAGACCGCACAACCACACGGCGCCGCCCCACCACCACCTCCGGCGAGACCCCTTTTTCCTTTTTCGGAAATTCTTTCCCACCTTCACGATCCTTCGACAACCGATTACAAAACTATCAGAGCTTTTCCCACCGAACACACCAACCCCGAAAAGCATCTGGAGCGATGAAAGAAAAGGCAGTGGACACAAGGGCGTGAGATCGCCGAAATTGAGGCTCGATTCCAACTCGAGGTGAGATTTGAGTCTTGATTCGGGCTGAGACTCGCCGGAGATCCCGAAAACCATAGGGATTAGGGATTTAGCGGGGTTGAAAGGGGGGCGCGTGAAACTGAAGTTCAACGCGTTCAGTATATATATATTTATAGTAGTAACTAGTAAGTATAGTATAGATAGTATATATATATATATGATAAAGTTTATTTTACTACTAAATCAAACAATGGACAACTATAAAATTTACTAGTTAATTTGTATTAGTGAATGATTTTTTTTGTATTTTCAAATCAAATTTTATAATAATATAAACCAGTGTAATACCCGCCATGGCGCGATTGCGATGGAGAAAAAAAAATGAGAACATATAATATTCTCCATTGAAGATAATGGATGAGTTGCACCGAAATCAGCATATATGGAGCAAAAAAAAATACTGAAATATGGAAAGAATAAAATGCATGAAATCAAATGGATATATATCAATTTGGATATGAAACAAATAAGGAAATAATATATGTAGTATGTTATGGGGTGGATTTACATATCGGTTGACTTGTCTAAGGAGAACGTGCCTCACATCTGAGTCGATATAGTCTTTGTAGGGTTGACCAGAAGAGATCATGTATCCATCCCTGAACTTCATTGACTTGGCACACTGGGCTCTAAGCTTTCCACTTACTATAACCTCACAACCCTTGACTCCGCTTTCCATAACAAATCGCATAACACCATAGAATGCCCTACAGAACATGGATGCCAGAGTTAGAATCCCAAACTAACTTGTCAAAAAGTGCACTAACAGGGTTCAAGGTAATTCACACAGCTAGTTGGCAATTGCCAACTGGCTTCCATCCAATTTGGTCATGCATTAGGAAGAAAGGGAATAATAGGCTTGCGAGAAATTTCAGTTCACTGATTTATAATAGTTTGGAATGGGTTAACTTGGGGAGTAAATAGTTGGGAAAAATCGTACATGGTTACCAAAGTTTAAGCTTCGAGAACCAAACATTTCACTTTGTTTAAATCCCCCCAAAATGACGAACCAATCACTCCTTAAAGGCAAAAAATCAACTTGGGTCTTTAAGAAAATTTACCCGTCCAAACTTCTATACTAGTGAAAGCAATTATGTGCAATGGTATATCAAGAAATTTCGATGGCTAAGTAAATATAGTCATCGTCCGACACGAGAGAGGTATGTATTAGTTGACCGACTCGCTATAAAGATGACTCTAAATGACAACATCCAAGCAAGGCAACAAATTAAGCGAGGATGAATTTACCAGCCAAATCCTTAATACCAGAGGAAACTAGTATGTACCGTCTATCAAGAAGATGGACTGCTAAAGCAAATTTAGTTGTCCTCCAACATTCATGAATGGCTAAATGATACAATTAGCAAAAATATATATAAAATAAAATTTCAAAGTCAAATCTTTCATACCAATGGACACTGTTATGTCCATTGGCATATCAAGAAGATTTAATGGTTAAATCAAGTATAGTCATCACCCGACACGAGAAAGGTACACAATAGTTTGACCAGCTCGCTATAAAGATGACTAAATGCTTAAAACACAACAATAATAATATCAATAAGTAGATAAGTAGATTTAACGGTCAAATTTGAATACCAAGTCGAAATAGATGCATTCCTTGATCTGTAAGAAGATTTAATGGTTAAAGCAAATATTGTCATCCTCCGACACGAGAGAGATATGTAACAATGTAACCAACTCGCTATAAAGATGACTAAATATACCAACATTCAAACAAAACAATGGAATCATGCTTCAAACAATTGACCACTAAGCAGGGAAAAAACTATGGCTTGAAACAATAAAACAATCAAAGCATAAATTTAGACAAGCCATTGAAATATACAACAATACCTCCTCACAGCAAGACCTCCAACAAGCTTGTAACGTAGAGACTCTGCCTGTGCAATGGCACGAAGACCCCTGTTGTTAACCTTCTCAGCATTAAGCTCAACACTATTCTCAGGAAACTTGAACCTCTTATGCACAACCGAGCTCAGCTCCCTAATCCCGCGCCCTTTCTCACCTGAATGCATAAATAAGCAAAGTAAAATATCTTCAACTCAAAAAAAAAGTGACTACAAAGCAAATGTTTTTAAAGTACACACTTCCTGGCGATCATATTCTAAAACTTTACATAAATCCATAATTCAAACATTTACCATAATCTGCATTTTAATAACAAATTCTAAATCTGGTAAACTCGTATGCTCCAATATGTTAAGTTTTCAAAACCACAGTCATATGACAAATCAGCGTTCACATGAAAATCAACGCAGCCAAAAAACCGGGAAAATAAATTCATCACACTGAACCTAAATGGGGAAAGGGAAGGAAAAAGACCAAGGACATTCTGAGTACGGGTAGCACGGATGATGATTTCAGTGCGCATGGGGGTAACACGGACTTCAACACCGGAATAACCATCTTCGGCGAGCTCCCTGGTCACCACCTCATTGAGCTCGACAAAGAAAACTCCATCGGCCACAAAATGTGAATCACAAAATGACGGCTACGGAAAGAAAAAAATATACTATCGGGAAGAACACAATCAGAATTTTCGATAGACCAAACTAGCAACTCTACATCCAACCGAAACACAAAATAAAAATCAAGGATGGACAGAAACTATCGGTCATTTCCACGTTTGAAATCCGATAACAATTCGAAGATAAGATACGAGGTGCAATTAATAGAACACGTGGAAGAAAAAAGAATGGACCTTTCTCTTCTTGCTCATCTGAGTCGCCATGATTGAAGGCTGAAGGGAATCAGGAATGCAATGGGGAGAGGCGGAGGGAATGGAGAGAGATGGTAGGGTTTCCCGTCTTGAGAGTGAGGATGAAAGCTTTAAACCCTAGATTGCAGTATTTGGTCCTCTTGACGCACAAGTTATAAAGCACACTTCATATGGAACATCGACCCAATAACAAAAAAGTGTAATGGGTCTTTAGGAGAGGCCAAAACACTCCATTTAGTTTCTTTTCTTTTCTGTAAGCTTAATTTCCCCTTGTGGCCTTGTCTCGAAGTATGTCGCATTGAGTGTTAGAACGAGTGATCTTCGAGTTCCTCCCTAGGGTGATGGCGACTCGGCCACTACTATGCATAGCATCTCTGCCCCAGATGAGTCAATATAATTGATCGATTTGCAGAAGTAAGTAGTGTTTGCAATGCATTCTTGCTGATTAGCCCCGTTAATCATTAGGCAATTATTAGGAATTTTCCTAATACGTCTATGGTGCAGGAAGCTCTCGATTCCTTAGTGCTCTTCGAGAACTGGTCTCGATTTATATGGAATATCCACTTTATTTGAACGGGCTCTTGCCCTCATGGCTCGTTCAACCTCGTCCTACTTGGCATTGACGACCCTCGATAGAATTTTTTAGGCTCAATCCAAGGCCCGCATGATGACCATGAAACTCCAACGATAGTCAAGCCCCGTTTGGTATTGATATCTAGATATCAGATATCAACCCCGATATCTAATATCTAGTGTTTGGTAAGGCTAGATATCGATATCACTTCAAATGATATCTATATCTAGTGTTTGGTATCTCCCAGATATCAAGTGATATTTGATATCTACATTTGGCATCGCCAGATATCGATATCGTTTGATATCTAGATATTAAAATTAAGCTAATTTGATATATTGATTTTTTGGGAGGTATCACTTGATATCGAAACCGATATCTTGATATGAAGATATCAACCGATATCGATATCTTGATATCTAGATATCAATACCAAATGAGTCCTCAATGTGCATGGGTGCTTTATCCATGACCGACTACATTGAAAAGAAGTGAGCACTCGCATATGCCCTTGTTGAGGATCTTTAGCCAGTATCCGATGAGGATCTTACGGCCAACATCCTCCATGACTTGGACTTCTCTTATAGCTCCGTCATCACCTCCTTCATGATGCACTCGGTTGATGTCACCGTTGATAACCTCGTTGGCCTTCTCCTTCAAGAAGAGAACAAGATGGCACGAGATCTTGCTCGTCAGGTTGCTTCCCAGCCCATACCGTCCCCTACCATCCCTGAGTTACCATCAACCAATGTCACATCTCACAACTTTACCTGCTCCACCTTAGGACATGAATCATCATCTGGCCCACACCATCAGGAGAACCACAACTCGAAGAATCGCAGGCGTCGCCCACGCTGCCACCTCTCCAGCAGGCCATGCCATGAGGCTATAGATTGCTGGCAGAGAGGGAATCAAGTGGGTTTCCCTTCCCAACGCTTTAACCCTAGGGACACGATGAAGTAGGTTAACGTTGTTAAACACAACAACCACTTTGTCGGGGATCCCACTTGGTGCTTTGACACCGGCACTACTGATCATGACTCCTCGGACCTCAGCAAGCTCGCCATAACGGATGACTATTCAGGCCTCGACAAGCGTCAAGTCGGGAACGATAACCATTTGTCTATTACTCATATTGGATCATGTTCTCTTCATAATCTAAAGTTATCTAATGTTTTTGTGTTCCCTCAACTTACCAAACATTTGATTAGTGTCCTTAAACTTTGTCGGGATAATAATGTCATGATGAAATTTTGACCTTACTTTATACGTGTTAAGACATTTCAGGGTCGGCTACTACTCCAAGGAACCATTGAGAATGACCTTTATAGGTTGTCCTCCACCTTAAACACCACAAACACACCCACCGTCATCTCCAGCACACGAACATTTCTCTACTAATGGTACTACATATTAGGGCATCCTCATGAATCGATCTTGCATCGATTAGTTTCTTAGTTTAAGCTTCATATCACTAATAATAAGTTTTAGAACATTTATGACTCGTGTCAATTAGGCAAGAGCCATCGTTTGCATCTTCCTTCCTTGCATGTTCCTTCCCAAAACCCTTTTGATTTGGTGTATTCCGATGTTTGGGGTACACCCCTAGATTTTCTCTTAATGACAATCGTTACTTTGTTGTATTCATTGACGACTGCACTAAATTTATTTGGATATATTTTCTAGGGGTGGGCACAAATCCCGCAAATCCCGATCCCGTCCCGGTCCCGTCCCGATCCCGGTGGGGTTTAGGACAAAATAGCGAATCCCGTCCCACAAAAATTATGCGGGACGATCCCGGTGGGATCCCGCAAATCCCGTCCCGTCCCGCATATAATAATAATAATAATAATAATAATAATAATATTATTATTATTATTATTATTATTATTATTATAGAATAATAATAATATATTATTAGTATTATTATTTTGAGCAAATATTACAATTATAATCATAATCTTCCATTTATAATAATAATCATATTTGTTTATAATAATAATATTATTATTATTTGAGAAAATATTATTTATAATTATAATAATAATTTTCAATTTATAATAATAGTTGATTATAATAACAATATTATTATTATATAATATTATAATTTAATTTAATAATAATATTACTTTATAATAAAATTATTATTATTATATTATATTATTATATTATTATTATATCATATTATATTTTTTTCTTGTAAAGTATAATTATTTTATAATAATAACAATAAAAATAAGTAATAGTATTATTTGAATTTTTTTAATTATAACGTGGCATAATAATAATAATAATTGTTATTATTATTATTATTATTATTATTATTATTATTATTATTATTATTATTATTATTATTATTATTATTATTATTATTATTATTATTATTATTATACCCATTTAGAGCTACAAGAGGCAAATAGCTAAATACGGTATTCTTCCCAACTATCAATCGATAATGAGACAGTATCTGGTGAATCTCGTCTCAATCCCTTTCCATCCTAATCTAGTAAGATAATGTAGCCAAATATGTTGAACGTACATTATAATTAATTATACAATCATTGTATGAATTAATAATATAATAATAATAATAATAATAATAATAATATTATTATTATTATTATTATTATTATTATTATTATTATTATTATTATTATTATTATTATTATTATTGAATAATATAGTTGAGAAGAATACTTTGGATCAACATATTATACAAATTAATGAATTATGAAAGCATTTTTCACTTTGCAAATTTATATAATATTTTATTATTTTTAGATGCGGGACAAGGCCCGTCCCGTCCCGATCCCGTCCCGTCCAGACACCATCCCGTCCCGAAAAAAAAGTGTCAATCCCGTCCCGTAAAAATTTCGCGGGACGAATCCCGTCCCGGCTCAATCCCGTCCCGTCCCGTCCCGTGCCCACCCCTTGTAACGGCCCGGGATTATGATTCCCGAGTTACGTTTCGAGGGATGAAACCCCTCGTTAGGATCTTGCGCCCCGAGTACAGGTTGAAGATTTGAAATTCTACTCTAACGTTTCAAGTGGGATTTCATACCCAAAATTCGAAGGGATCGTTGGAATCCCCGGGGAAGTCCCCTGTACCTGTCATAAGTCTAAGCGTGGAAAACCAAAGGTCACACAATAGCGGGAGTAAAGCATAATACAAAGGGGTGCCACGGCGGAGCCGGGTCAAAACGGAGTCAAAAGTATAAATCCAAAACAATATAATCAGAGTCTGGTGAAGTCTATAACTCCAGCGCTCACTCTCCGCCGACAAAATGACTCGCGCAATAAGCAAACAGCACCGATAGGATGAACATAAATAATTCCTAAAAAAATTGATTTGGGGCGGGATCAGATCGATGCCCACTTAACTCTGCATCCCAACCATAAGCACACATATACGCTATACCTAATAAAGATGCTCTAATGCAGTACGAAATTCAAACACACTAGCATGCTCCTAGTTCATAATAATGTGCAGAATACTGTAAAGGGCCCAAGACAATGCCAAGTGGCATATCCCTCTCCTACCTCCACCCCTTCCGACAGGCGGAGACTGGCCAGCTCGTGAATGCATTCATTCATAATAGGGCGGCACGCATGCCTAACCCGCTCCACAATAAAGCCCGCAGGCATATCATAATATAAGGAAGTACTCGATTGACTCAGGGTACCCGATGAGGCTGGGCTACCCTATGACCCTAGCAAAGACTCTAGGACTATCACAGATACGGCCGTTCTGTTTACAAACACATAGAGAAATCGAATGCTCAACGATCAATGCAACCTAGCATGGTACTACATGGCATGCTGAACATGAATGCAACACCTAGTATATCATGCACTTAAAGCAGGGAATAGCTCTATTCAATCTGAGTAAGCTCCGAAGAGACTTACCTGGCGGTGCAGAACAGCAAGGCAAGCATTACGATAGATTCAAGATCACCTAGATACATATAGGAACATATATATAAGTCTACATCTAATCATCCAAGCACTCAAGCATATCATTCAACGAGAATAGCAATCATATCGCAATCATCGTTCCGTCAAGTCCAACCATTCATCATACCACCACATTCCACAAAATCATATCATTCTCATTATTCCATCCCGTCACATTCATGTATTCGCTACAATTTATCCGTAACAATAATCCGCACATCACATATATCAAGTTCATCATATCTCGAAAGCATCAATTAACGATACACAATTCTAACATTTCATGATGCCTTTATTCAATCAATCATGCCATTAGTACACACCAATCACGATATTAGTCAAACATTCACATCAATCATGCTAGTTAGTCACCAATCACATAATTCCCGAGTTAGTCCCAAAACTGCTTTAAAATCCGAATCAACTAGTTAGAAATTCCGACCTTGGAAAGTGCTCATCAAATTCCTTTTTCAATTTAAACCCGACAATATCCTTTTAAACCTCCAAATCACATAATATTATATTTCAAATTACCCTAATATCATATTTAAGTCTCAATAATAATATTTTATATTCTAAATCTCCATTAATATTATATTCTTAATCTCAACAAAAGTATTATACAAAGGCAAGTCTTAAGATTTTGAAATATATAAACAGATATATTTTCCATTTGCCAAAATTAGGTCCAAGAAGTAAATAGGCCAAACCAAAATCTGATTTTGTAAACCCCACATCCAAACCGGTTTTTATTTTAATTAAAGCTGAACCGAACCCAAATTAAAAGAAAAACAAACTCAGCCCGAATCACTCTGTTCATCATCCCCTCAAAGTCAGTCCTTGACTCGAAATCTGGAAGAAGGAAGAGGGAGGGGTGGAGCTGCCGGCGACGACACCTAACTCCGACCACCCTTCCGACCTCTTGGACACGAAACCGGACAAAGAAAGGAAGGAGAGAGAGATGTTCTCACCGAGCTTCTCGAACTCGCCGGAAAAGGATGTCGGGGTCGATTGGGCTTCACCGGAGATGAAACCGCGTTGTTCTTGGCCTAGGATGATAATAGGAGGTCAAAAGGGCGGATTTTTATGGCTGTTTCGAGCTAAAGGAGGGCGGGAGGAGTCTTACCGAGCCTAGACACGAAACGCGGAGGAAGAAGAGCAGGGGGAGAATGTTCGGCGGCCCCGGGCGCTCCTGGGTGATTCCTTAGGCTCGTAGACGTCGAGGAAGATCACGGAATTGCTGCTGCTTCTGGTTGTGGAAGGAGGAGGTGGAATGAAGTGCTCGCGGTGGCTGATTTTGGCTTCGCAAAACAGGGCTCGGAGCCCTCGACAAAACAGGGAAGGTGGGGAAAGGAAGGCTGACTGTGGCGGTGCGGTGGTGGAGTGGTGGCGACAAGCTTAAGAGCTGGGGAGAGGGAGCAGTGGTCTTTGAAAAGAAAGAAGGGAATGAAAATGAAGATGTGGGGATAATATTGGGGTGCAGTACTGCAGTGTGAGGAGATTCTTTTTTTTTTTTTTTGTTTCCAATTTGAATTAAACACAAAAATGGTCAAACTTGTACAGGCGTGGCATGCAGGCTAAGTTTGGGCTAGGTTCCTTTCTTTTGAGTTTTGACTCTTTGCCATAGGGAGGTAGGTGTGAGGAAAGTGTTTAACTAGGAGTAGAAATGGATAGCTGGGTTCCTGTCGATTTCAGAAGGAGGGAGGGGTAAGGTGAAGACAAAATGAGAGGGAAAAGCAAAGATCCCAAATGGTACCAAAATGAAATCCCGTTATCTCGATCCTATTCCGATCCGATCAAAATAATTTTTAATATTTTTTTCAATCCGAATTAAATAATGAAATCCGAACATTATTTTTCAATTCTCGGCATATGAAAGCGGAATAAAATCTATTTTGCAAAATTTTTAAAATTTGGTTGGAATCCGCTTTAAGAGTCTAAAAATCCGATTTAACGAGTTTTTCTTTTAAATTCATTTTAATTTTTCCTTTTCAGAAGAATTAGGATTTTAAAAAAATGTTAGCCTTTACATCATCCACCTCTAAAAACAAGTCTCGTCCCCGAGACTAAAACCAAAACAAGGTAGGGGATGAAGTTGGAAGTAGGTGAGTCCAAGGACCATTCCGTTTATCCCGTAAGTGTCTCATAAGTGCCCCTATGAGATTCTCACAGTATTGTCGTCATGATCATAATATCTCCGATTGGTCGTAGCGAGAATGTAATATGGGCCCTTACCACATCCTTACCCCGACTTCTCGGTCATATCATAACTCAAAAAGCACTATGACATCTTCACTAGGTCTTAGCAAGCAGTCTATAAGGGCCCCTATAAAATGCATGTATCCACTTTGTGGGACGTCATAACGCAAGCTCGGCTAGAAAATTTCAAAGGGGATCTCAGTTTGAAAGGTTTGTTTCAAAATCATTGACATCCTCAATCACGTTAAATTTCCCGAAATCCAAGTTAGTTCTTTTTAAACATCATTCAAATCCCTTAACCCGATGTTAGTCAAGCAAGTTTCAACTTCAGGAGGTGGAATCATCCACCTCTAAGGGCTAATCCCATATTTTCTCCCTAGATTCCAAGTCAAAATCAAATTCCTTCAATTAAGTTCTAACATCCTCTCAATTCCAATTCGCGGCATCATATAACATAGCACTCGTACCATACATTCATAAACAAATCATATCCATGTCAAGGATAGTCACATATCGTAAAAGATCTAGCATAATATCGTATATAGTAGCATTTATCATAACATATGAGGGGTTGCACATTGTATCAATCAGATAATCACATCATACCCTTACTAACTACCAAGCATCATCACACTTAGAGGCATCAAGGACCTCCGCACACTAGCATTTCATCAAGCTCAGGGGAAGACTATGTCAGTACTAATAGCTCACTATTGGTTATGGCAATTCATCAAGGAATCAGCATTGTCTATCGAATAGAATTCGCAAAACATTCGGCCCCAAGTAAAGCATACACTAGATAGATCGCATCCTCAAGAGAATTTGCTTATAACTATCAACCATAACAAGACACGACCACTACGTGCTCCTTATCTCTCGCATCAAGATCAACCTCATCAGGTCCACCAACTCAAATCCGATACTATTTCTAAATACCATTGCATCCCGCTCATATACAACTCTCTAGCCTCATAACGATTCGTAATCAAGACCAGATCCCCAAAACCGACTACTAGGCATCCCAAATCATATGCTATTAAGCCATCTAAAGATCAATCTATCTCAACACCCAATCTCACGTCCTACCTTTCACTCGACCATCTAAACCATCTCATGAAGTTCCAAATCGCATAATTCCCTTAAAAGACCCTTATTCCGACAAGCCTAAAAACTCGATCGACTACAAAGACTCTCTATAAAGCATACCCTCATCCTAGAGGTCCTCTACCAGTCTCATCTTCACCTTCTAAGAGAAATCCCAAGTCCTCGACTGAACTGCTCTCTCGATCGACCTCGGTGCTCCTTAACAATCTCGCTTACTCTTCCCATATGTCTGACCATTATCTCCCAAGGAGACATCTCGAATCCTCTTGCTAACCTGATCACACTTACTGTACCACTAATACTCTCACTAGTCATCCACCTCTAAGAACCCAACTCATACTGACCATTTCACACCTGACACTCCCATCATTATCCTCGGCATCACCAACACAAGCATCCTACCTTGCTAGAATCCACTCAACCGCTTACTCTTGACAACTTTGACGCAGAAAGCCGTCTAGTGCTAACTCATAACCACGAATCACCGAGTTCCTCATCAGCCGCGTCTATCCTCAATGACCAATCACACACTCTACCTACTTGTCCCATTCCGAATCTCACGAAACTTGAACATAAACGACTCCTCAACCGACCTATTCTAGATCCTCGTATCAGCATATCCCCAACTTCCTTATTCCAGATTTTACTAAACCTTAACCATTCAAAATCCTCAAGTCATCCTACTCTAGTTCCTCATCTCTTCATATTCCTAAAATGCCTCAGCTTCTACTTCTTATCCAAGACACCTTACAGTCCAAAGCCCTCTTTTACCGATCATCATTTCCGCAGAATCCCTAGATCGTCATTGCCTGGGTTTCCCAAGCATCGCCCTTTCGCCAACCGTCTAAAATCCTTTATCCTTTAACGTTCCCAATACATTCCGTCCTACTAAATTCCCAATTTTCAACTGCGAATCTCTCTACCCCAACCTGAAGGACACAGTCTCACTATAAATCTCAATGACATCCTTGCCTAGCTAGCAGCCTTATCCCTAAGATTCACCTCATGTTCTCGGGTACCTCAATAGCCACAATAACCTCCACTCATAAACCCCGATTCATTCCCTATGCTAAAATCCTCCAACAACGCATCTAGAAATCCTTCACTCATAAATCCTCCAAGCATTACCAATCTCACCTAAGCAACCCCAAATACCCATCACACGTACAACCTAATAGGAACAACCTAATCCCCAAGATCGATGATTTCCCAAGCAACCTCATACTACTCTTTCTTAGCGACTCCTCAACCTCAGCCTTTACCAAGATCGCTCTCGATCACCGCACATACAACTTAGTCCCAATTCTACGATTCCTTAGACATTCGTTAACCGACCCTCCTCAATGTCGCCCACGGTTCACTCCAAGACTACTTAGACACTCTCTCCCAGTATACTAACCCGTCTATCAACACATCCCTTTGAGAATCCCTCCGATCCATTCTTAGCTCCCTCATCCACCTCTAGAACTACACTAACCACCTATACTTGCACCCACTACCTACCGACACTTCTAGCTAGGACCTCTTCCTCGAAATCTCACCATGCTAACTCCACACCTAAGACCTACCTGGAAGCTAAAATATACTCACTGAACACTATCTTTGACAAGCCATAACTCACTCGACTCTACTCAAACTAACACATCCTTCATGCATTCCATCTCGCATAACCAATGACCAACTCGAAGACCTCAATCTACCTGCGATTTCCTGATCCATCTCACCAAGGAAAACACTCGACTCATTCCCAAGAAGAATACGCCACCACATATATAACCCATAATCGATTTACTAGCAGGTCAGTACACTTAAGCATATAGGCACATCATCACAAACACAGGTTAGTCAGGCAATCATTCACTACCAGTTCAGCTTATCAGTCATCACACCTCAATTTAGTTAGTTCCAAGCCTATCGCACGACACCGATTCCAGATCGCATAGGAGAGATCACAATTTGGACGAAGAACGTCATTCCTTGAGTCATCTAGGAGGATTACGTCTGCAACCGCCATCTTCGAAAGGCGTCCTACCTTTGGCGACGTCGATCCTAGGGTCCATGGGCCATGGGCCCACCACACTTCCATTGCTCCACCCTGGTGCCATTCGATCGCTCGTCTTCTCTTCCATGTCGACGTCCATCAAGGGGATTGCGAGGGGTTAGAAGTCACGGAGATAAGGGAGGGCAAGGGAGGACAAAACGACTTTCTTAAGAATTCAAACACAAACCAGGACTAGAGATGACGAGACTCAAGACAAGACACAGACTCGGGAGTTACAACAACCCCCTTAAGGTATTCTATAAGGTTACAGGTGCACATAGCAATCACAAAATATTTCAATCATATCATTCCACACTATCATGTACCTATTAAAGGAATAGCGTCCTATGCATCCATAACATTTCACATAATCAACTTTACATGCACACGGGACATGCTAAAAACTTATCATCTCAGGCACTAATCATGCTTGACATATTAATATCATTTATGCACAAACTGACAATAGACATATACAGCATAAGTTATATATGACATAGCGAGCGTTATAGGATATCACATGCATGATTCATTACTCACTTAGTGTACACATAAGTAGGTCAAAACAATGTGGGTTCCAGGTAAGCATGTTATGAAGCACTCTAATAATCGTGTCAAGGGGTATGGTTAAGTCATTTGGGCATAACAACCATCAAATCCAATACAACCATATACATGTAGTATGACAAGTATGACACATAGATGCATGATGGTCAATAATTAGGAGATGTATATCCGACATGATACTACCAACACTCATTAAGACAATATATAGTCAATGAGGTTCAATTTGATTAATTTAACATGCTCGGAAATTCATTTCTCATGGCACTCATACAAAGAGGGTTGACCACACTATCATGGACCTAATTCAAGGAGAGTAACAATGATGGGAGTTCATAGATTCGATATATATATTCGTTCATAAGTGCGATCATGCAAGTTATCAGACAAGTCATGCTGAAATATACCAACACACCATGTCATACCATCACCGACTCATCACCCTGTTTCCCTGTGGGACGCTAATATGACTCGCTCGGTATGACACAAGGACATTCACACTGTTCCCGAGAGGTAAGGGTAGAACTCGTGCTTAGACTCTTGCGGTAAGAAGACACGATGACCAATACAAGGATCAAAAGGGATGAACCCATGGGGTAACTCACTTCTAACTCGAACTACTACGATCATCACCCCTACTAACATACTCAAGTAATCCTCCCATCCGACACGATTTCCAAAGATATTTAATTGACCGACCCAAATTTCCCGTGGAATGCACCAACCTTGGGTACGAGACTCGATAGAAGCATAAATGGTGGGGCATCAAAGTACAAGACTCGAAACAGGGAGAGCGGACGCTCCTCAACCCTTGCTAGCATGCCTAAATGTCTTGGTGGGACAATTGACGGAGTCATAATCATCAAGGGGCTTGAATAAGGGAAGGGCTATCCTGACAAGAAGGGAATTCCGACAACATAAGGACAAGGTTTCCTCCCGCTATCCCGTTTACACATTCAACACATGATCCAAGCTAAGGCACACCGATTAGTTCGCTATCCTACGCACAATAGCACTCAACACGGAAACAATTAGCAAGATTAATATGATCCTCTTCGAGGAGGATCGCCCTCGAGCCCAATTGGATATAACGCACACAATCACAGAGACGATCTATGCCGTCCTTCGAGGGACGGCCGACCGGAGGGGCAAATACCTCCGATCTCCTAACCCATGCCACCCCAACCTTAGGGTTCCTTAGAGTCTTCAAGTCCACCTGTAAAAGAACAACCTATATTTTGCCTACCCGTTCCCAACTACATCCAATAGGGATGGTCTATCGCCTTTACTACCCATTCGTTTCCCTTAGTTGGTTCCAATCTATTTCTTAGTCCAAGTTCATATTTATTCCGATTGAGTTATCCATATTAAATTCATTTTGCCCTTTCCAAAACATTTTGAAAAACCATCTGAAAACATCGGCCATTTTCAAAACCACTTCAACCTATCATACTCGGTTTGCACAACCTCGGCTCTGATACCATCTTTGTAACGGCCCGGGATTATGATTCCCGAGTTACGTTTCGAGGGATGAAACCCCTCGTTAGGATCTTGCGCCCCGAGTACAGGTTGAAGATTTGAAATTCTACTCTAACGTTTCAAGTGGGATTTCATACCCAAAATTCGAAGGGATCGTTGGAATCCCCGGGGAAGTCCCCTGTACCTGTCATAAGTCTAAGCGTGGAAAACCAAAGGTCACACAATAGCGGGAGTAAAGCATAATACAAAGGGGTGCCACGGCGGAGCCGGGTCAAAACGGAGTCAAAAGTATAAATCCAAAACAATATAATCAGAGTCTGGTGAAGTCTATAACTCCAGCGCTCACTCTCCGCCGACAAAATGACTCGCGCAATAAGCAAACAGCACCGATAGGATGAACATAAATAATTCCTAAAAAAATTGATTTGGGGCGGGATCAGATCGATGCCCACTTAACTCTGCATCCCAACCATAAGCACACATATACGCTATACCTAATAAAGATGCTCTAATGCAGTACGAAATTCAAACACACTAGCATGCTCCTAGTTCATAATAATGTGCAGAATACTGTAAAGGGCCCAAGACAATGCCAAGTGGCATATCCCTCTCCTACCTCCACCCCTTCCGACAGGCGGAGACTGGCCAGCTCGTGAATGCATTCATTCATAATAGGGCGGCACGCATGCCTAACCCGCTCCACAATAAAGCCCGCAGGCATATCATAATATAAGGAAGTACTCGATTGACTCAGGGTACCCGATGAGGCTGGGCTACCCTATGACCCTAGCAAAGACTCTAGGACTATCACAGATACGGCCGTTCTGTTTACAAACACATAGAGAAATCGAATGCTCAACGATCAATGCAACCTAGCATGGTACTACATGGCATGCTGAACATGAATGCAACACCTAGTATATCATGCACTTAAAGCAGGGAATAGCTCTATTCAATCTGAGTAAGCTCCGAAGAGACTTACCTGGCGGTGCAGAACAGCAAGGCAAGCATTACGATAGATTCAAGATCACCTAGATACATATAGGAACATATATATAAGTCTACATCTAATCATCCAAGCACTCAAGCATATCATTCAACGAGAATAGCAATCATATCGCAATCATCGTTCCGTCAAGTCCAACCATTCATCATACCACCACATTCCACAAAATCATATCATTCTCATTATTCCATCCCGTCACATTCATGTATTCGCTACAATTTATCCGTAACAATAATCCGCACATCACATATATCAAGTTCATCATATCTCGAAAGCATCAATTAACGATACACAATTCTAACATTTCATGATGCCTTTATTCAATCAATCATGCCATTAGTACACACCAATCACGATATTAGTCAAACATTCACATCAATCATGCTAGTTAGTCACCAATCACATAATTCCCGAGTTAGTCCCAAAACTGCTTTAAAATCCGAATCAACTAGTTAGAAATTCCGACCTTGGAAAGTGCTCATCAAATTCCTTTTTCAATTTAAACCCGACAATATCCTTTTAAACCTCCAAATCACATAATATTATATTTCAAATTACCCTAATATCATATTTAAGTCTCAATAATAATATTTTATATTCTAAATCTCCATTAATATTATATTCTTAATCTCAACAAAAGTATTATACAAAGGCAAGTCTTAAGATTTTGAAATATATAAACAGATATATTTTCCATTTGCCAAAATTAGGTCCAAGAAGTAAATAGGCCAAACCAAAATCTGATTTTGTAAACCCCACATCCAAACCGGTTTTTATTTTAATTAAAGCTGAACCGAACCCAAATTAAAAGAAAAACAAACTCAGCCCGAATCACTCTGTTCATCATCCCCTCAAAGTCAGTCCTTGACTCGAAATCTGGAAGAAGGAAGAGGGAGGGGTGGAGCTGCCGGCGACGACACCTAACTCCGACCACCCTTCCGACCTCTTGGACACGAAACCGGACAAAGAAAGGAAGGAGAGAGAGATGTTCTCACCGAGCTTCTCGAACTCGCCGGAAAAGGATGTCGGGGTCGATTGGGCTTCACCGGAGATGAAACCGCGTTGTTCTTGGCCTAGGATGATAATAGGAGGTCAAAAGGGCGGATTTTTATGGCTGTTTCGAGCTAAAGGAGGGCGGGAGGAGTCTTACCGAGCCTAGACACGAAACGCGGAGGAAGAAGAGCAGGGGGAGAATGTTCGGCGGCCCCGGGCGCTCCTGGGTGATTCCTTAGGCTCGTAGACGTCGAGGAAGATCACGGAATTGCTGCTGCTTCTGGTTGTGGAAGGAGGAGGTGGAATGAAGTGCTCGCGGTGGCTGATTTTGGCTTCGCAAAACAGGGCTCGGAGCCCTCGACAAAACAGGGAAGGTGGGGAAAGGAAGGCTGACTGTGGCGGTGCGGTGGTGGAGTGGTGGCGACAAGCTTAAGAGCTGGGGAGAGGGAGCAGTGGTCTTTGAAAAGAAAGAAGGGAATGAAAATGAAGATGTGGGGATAATATTGGGGTGCAGTACTGCAGTGTGAGGAGATTCTTTTTTTTTTTTTTGTTTCCAATTTGAATTAAACACAAAAATGGTCAAACTTGTACAGGCGTGGCATGCAGGCTAAGTTTGGGCTAGGTTCCTTTCTTTTGAGTTTTGACTCTTTGCCATAGGGAGGTAGGTGTGAGGAAAGTGTTTAACTAGGAGTAGAAATGGATAGCTGGGTTCCTGTCGATTTCAGAAGGAGGGAGGGGTAAGGTGAAGACAAAATGAGAGGGAAAAGCAAAGATCCCAAATGGTACCAAAATGAAATCCCGTTATCTCGATCCTATTCCGATCCGATCAAAATAATTTTTAATATTTTTTTCAATCCGAATTAAATAATGAAATCCGAACATTATTTTTCAATTCTCGGCATATGAAAGCGGAATAAAATCTATTTTGCAAAATTTTTAAAATTTGGTTGGAATCCGCTTTAAGAGTCTAAAAATCCGATTTAACGAGTTTTTCTTTTAAATTCATTTTAATTTTTCCTTTTCAGAAGAATTAGGATTTTAAAAAAATGTTAGCCTTTACACCCCTAATATTTTCTATCTCACAAATCGCATGTTCTCCAAACTTTTGTCCAATTCCGCACAATTGTCAGAAATCAATTTCAATGTGTGATAAAAAAAACTTCAAACCGATAAAGGTGGCGAATTTTGCAATGTCTCATCCCTTCTACATTCTTTTGGGATTACTCATCCTGTCACTTACCCTTACACACAAGAACAAAACGGTGCAGTTGAAAGATGAAAAAGAACTATCGTAGAAAAGGGCTAACCCTCTTAGCTCAATCTTCCCTTCTCAAATTTTTTTGGAACATGCTTTCAAAACCACAACTTACCTCCACAATCTTATCCCGAATCCTAAATTTCACCTCCTCGTACCAAAACCTCTACAATAAAGAACCTGATTTCGGATTCTTAAAAACTTTCGGTTGCCTTTGCTTCCCCTTCCTCCGGCCATACAATTCAACCAAAATGGATTTCCGTAATTTACTTTGCACTTTCATCGAGTATAATTCCACTCACAAAGGCTACATTTGCTTTCACAAAGAAACTTCTCGCATTTATATAATTCATTATATTGTATTTAATGAAGACCTATTTCCCTATGCAATGTCCACTCTCACTTGCTCGTGCCCTCCACCATCGTCGCCCCTATACATACCACATCCACCCTCCTTGACCTTGCAACCCCCCGGATGCGATCTCGAGTTCCCCACCCACATTGTCATCACCTACAAGCAGCCCTTCCACACAGTTGTCCCCTCCGCATGACCCTCCCAATCCATCACTTAGATACCAACACCGTACAATCAGGCACGGAACCAGGATTGAAAATCCATGAGGATTCATGTCCTGAGGTGGAGTAGGTAAAGTTGCGAAGCAGCCTAACGAGCAAGATCTCGTGCCATCTTATTCTCTTCTTGAAGGAGAAGGCCAACGAGGTTATCAACGGTGACATCAACCGAGTGCATCATGAAGGAGGTGATGACGGAGCTATAAGAGAAGCCCAAGTCATGAAGTGTGCTTTATAACTTGTGCGTCAAGAGGACCAAATACTGCAATCTAGGGTTTCAAGCTTTCACCCTCACTCTCAAGACGGGAAACCCTACCATCTCTCTCCATTCCCTCCGCCTCTCCCCATTGCATTCCTGATTCCCTTCAGCCTTTAATCATGGCGACTCAGATGAGCAAGAAGAGAAAGATCCATTCTTTTTTCTTCAACATGTTCTATTAATTGCACCTCGTATCTTATCTTCGAATTGTTATCGGATTTCTAACGTGGAAATGACCGATAGTTTCTGTTGATCCTTGATTTTTATTTTGTGTTTCTGTTGGATGTAGAGTTGCTAGTTTGGTCTATCGAAAGTTTCTGATTGTGTTCTTCCCGACAATATTTTTTTTTTCTTTCCATAGCCGTCATTTTGTGATTCACAGTGTTGTTGATTTAAGAATACCAGTTTATCTCCAACTAGATGCGAGTAAATAAGAATTTTTTTGTCGTTTTACATTGATTTTGGGGTGATGTTTGTTTTCGGCGAACAGTTTGTGGCCGATGGAGTTTTCTTTGCCGAGCTCACTGAGGTGCTGACCAGGGAGCTCGCCGAAGATGGTTATTCCGGTGTTGAAGTCTGTGTTACCCCCATGCGCATTGAAATCATAATCTGTGCTACCCGTACTCAGAATGTCCTTGGTATCTTTCCTTCCCTTTCCCCATATAGGTTCAGTGTGATGAATTTATTTTCCCGTTTTTTTGGTTGCGTTGATTTTAATGTGAACGCTGATTTGTCATATGACTGTGGTTTTTAAAACTTAACATATTGGAGCATACGAGTTTACCAGATTTAGAATTTGTTATTAAAATGCAGATTATGGTAAATGTTTGAATTATGGATTTATATAAAGTTTTGGAATATGATCACCAGGAAGTGTGTTTTAAAAAGCGGTGTAGCAAAGTTTTTTTTTTTTTTTGTGATTTTCAAAAAAACAACTTTACAAAACAAAATAAAATTTGTCATGTTAAACAAGAATATCCGCAAAATTTAATTTTTTTATATATATCTAAAATTTTATCAAAATTAATATTTAGTACGCCAGCCCTTAAATCATCAGCCTTTTCTTGAATGGTTTCATCATCCTCTTTACGAGGTACTAGTCTTATTACCCGCGTGAATCATGCGGCGTGATACGCGGTATTTTAATAAATATTATTTTATTAAATTATGAAGATGAAAATTAACTTGATTGAAAACTTTCTAGGAAATCAATATACAACCCATTAAAATATCTTAATTAAATAAATAACATTATTAACAAATTTAAAGATGAAAATAAACAGCATTTTGTTGCAACTAATGAAATTGTATAAAACTTAATTAAAAAAATCTATCTTATTATATTAGTACTCCCTCCGTTCGGCAAAACTTGTCGTTTACTATTCATGCACGCTTTTTTAAAACGATCAAAACTATATAAAATATTCATTTTTTTATAATTTTTTTTTAACAAGTTTGTACTTATTAATATTAACTACGAAGTTGTTAAAAAAATTATTAAAAAAATTAGATATTTTATACTCCCTCCGTCTCGTAATTTAGGTCGTTTTAGCCCTTAATCTTTGTCTCAAAATTCATGTCGTTATAGCTTAGTTGAAAAAAGGTTATTAAGGAAGTACTTGAGAGTGTTCCCTGTCAAGCTTCAGCAAACTCTTCAGATTCCCCTTAAAACTCTTTATATTCTTCTCCCCTTTAAATAGCTTCAACCGGTGCTTTTTGCTTTGTAACCAAAGGTATTCTACTTGTTGATCTCTTAATCATCAAATCTGATCTCTACTTCGTAATCCAAAGGTATCCCTTTTAATGGCATTTTTTTTAGATTGAACAATTTGGTTGATTATTTTCATGTATCATTTCAATTTGTTTTGAAGATGGACAGCGTTGATGCAAGGCTTCCTGCGGATTTGAAAATCAAAGAGGAGATGGGATTCGACGCAAAATGTGGACCACCATTGAAGGCACCCCCAGAAGAGAACCCGGTTGATGCAGACTTACATGCTAAAGGAGATGAAGAGATCCATGCCAATTGGAAACGTATGGTGGACAGAGGCTTTGATTTGAACAAGTCTATAGTTGGAGAGATAAGTGTCGAGCCAAACAAAGAGCTTCATGAAGTGAAATTGATTATGTTGAATCTTATTCTACCAAACTACAATTGGGTCTGACGGTGGATTACAAGTTCTCCCCAACCATGTTTCCCAACATTTGGTTTTGATGATTTAAAGAAGTGGCATAAAAGAGCTCATTGCACTGCCTTTTGTTTTAGGGATTTAGAAATGTGAACTTTGTTTGTTTCATTATTACTAGTGGGGAAGTAGAATTATTGTAATTGCAAGTGAAAGGATATGTCTTGTATTCTTCGTATTTTGAATCTAAGTAGAATTATCGATCAAGCGTTGTTGGCTTCGACCACTTCATGTTTCCCTACCAATGCTATCAACTGATTGTACTGATTTTTAGTCAAGAGAAGAACATTTCCTGTTCCATTGTCAATCTCTTAATGTTCATTATTCTCTATGCTTATCGAGAACGCATTACTCCTTTGCTATTCAAGAATTCTAGTCGTTTAAGGCGACGAATGAGCCCAACTTCTACTTGTACGTACTAAGATCTCAAATCGAGATGGCCACACGTGTTCGTGAAGACGTGGAACTTCCTAATGCCTTTCAAGTTTAAGATTTGTGGATAAAAAGAGGCTTTTCTAATTGTATGCAATGCTACCTCTGCTACTTTTTTAAGCAAAAACCATGTGATTCCATTACTTCAAGTCGTCCAGCAGCATAGTTTTTAACTGAAATGGACATTGTTCAAATAATGACAGCAAAACCAAATCAACCGGTTTGATTTTGGCTAAAAAATCAGCCACTTTGTTGGCTTTTCTTGGAATATAGCTCCAGCCTCCATGAGATTTTACCAACCATACAATCAAATACTCCATCCATGACAGGTTTGGGAGTAACAACGGTAAATGATGCATATGCATTGCTTTTGGAGGTTTGGGAGGATTATGCCCATTGCCCAACATGTAAATTGAAATGATGCATATGCATTGCTTTTGCTCAGCACATCAGTACATTGAAAGTAAAAATTTAACCAACTCATCCATGACAGGTTTAGGAGTAAACAACAACAATGATCTTAATTAGGCCAAATAATGATAAGTTTAGCAATGACAGGTTTAGGAGTTACAATGACATGTGTAGGAGTAAACAATGACAGTACATTGCTTCTGATGAAGGAGTAAACCTGTATTTGAAAGCAAAAATTTAGCAACTCCATCAGTAAATTGAAAGTAAGATTATGCACATATAAATTGAAACTACAAATAAACAAACAACTACTCCATGACATAGTACAGGGAGTAGGTAGCAATTCCCACCAAAAAAGAGAGTTGGTAGCAACCTGTCATTATATGTCATGTGTAGCCTAATATCCATTTTAAATTGAACAATAAAAGGAGGTACTCCCTGAGTCCCTGGTCAACATACTCCCATCACCAGCAGCAAAAACAGTAGATTAAACAACAATGGGAATGAGAAAGGAAAAAAAAAAGAGCAAAGCTGGACAGAAATGCATTAGACAAACATATTACTCATCAATCCTCAGCTAACCCCTCCATGATCAGCCAACAAGTTGATTACACTTTGCACCAACACACGGTCACAAGAGATCTGTCTAGGAAGGCAACCATTCCTTTCTAATCCGGCCTTATATGTGTGTGGAATTTTATATCGGTTCGATTCCTTGCCCAACATGATTTCCTTCATGCATGATTGTAAGGTCAAGAATACATGGTTGATCTTTGTTGTTGGGTACTCTTCAAATGACTTCTCAACTGCACAAATGAGCTCATCAACGTTCCTTGTGCACTCCTTATCTTGCAAAGACTGAATAGCGCGGAAAAACCCAAGATCAAGGACATTCAAGTCCGAAGAGTTTGCTGGTTGGCAAAACAGACGGATGTCAAGGCCAGTTTGTGACGCAACGATCTGGAACTCCTCATCATTCGGGCGAACGTGGGTTCTTGCATTATCTTGTTGAATAAAAATTGTCTTGCCTAAATCTTCCCTTGGCCATTTAACTTGTATTGCTGGAATGATCTTTTCAAGGAAAAAGGCCCTTATAATTTCCTTTGTCACGGACGTGATCGGCTTTGTTTCTAAGGTTCCGGCCTCTCTGTTTCGACTTCTCCTTTGAGCTGGTTGCTTAGTCACAAAAGGAAACACTCCTATCTTGCCCGAAAATATTTCATTACCTTCATCATCGAATCTCGGCCTTGCAATAGCAACAATAAACATCACTTTTCCGATGAAATTCTTGCTCTGGCATGAACGGTAAGGATCAACTTCCTCTGGTAACAAGTAGAACGTTTTTGACTTTTTCGACATGTAGAACAACTTCTCATAAATGTGCACAACATTGTACATATCGATGAATCTTTGGGCGTGAGGCAAACTGGTGTTGTCCAACATAGATATGCAGAATTTCAGCCTTGCTATCTTGTTCTCATCCTTCAAATACGGACTGATGACATTTGAGTGGCGTCGAAGGAGACCTTCTTTGAAACGTCTATGCAGAATGTCTTTACTTACATGTAAAACTTCAGCGATTGATCGTATTGTTGATCTTCGATTTAAAGGTATGTCGGAGAGACGAGAAAGGTCAATCGCAACTCTTTTTGGGCCTGCAGTTTTCGGTCTCTTGTCGGAGAAATCAACAATGGTGCCAAGTGGAGTAGCTTTTGCCTGTTTCCAAATTCTTTGTACAGCTCGTAGGTGCACCGAGAATAGAGACGAAACTTCATTAGTTGAATTGCGTTTCAGTTTGCCATTCACACTTCTCGCAAGTAAAGCTTGATAGATCATTTGCTTTTCTCCAATTGATAAAACCCTCCTATGTTCAATTCCATCGCCCTCAACTTCATCATTTTCTGTGGGAACAAAATTTAAATCCACTTGAATTGAGGGCAACAGTAGGTAATTGGAAAACTTTAAAAAAGGGCAATGAATATGCATTAAAGCAAAAACACAGTAGGCTTGCAAGTACATCTTACCTTGATGTTCAAGCTCTTCATCTGGTTCGACGTTCAAATTAGGAATTGACGGGACGCCTCTTTCGACTTGCGGTAAAGCATGAAAATGAACGTTGTTGTGCTCAACCCCTTGGCCTTCCTCATATGCGCTTGAAGTTGGGTCATTATGCACAAAATTTAAAACAAAGTTTTCAATGGTAGCCATTGAAAGAAGGTTAAGATTTCATATGATGGGAGTATGGAAGGCCAAACGGGTGGTAGCCATTTAAATCAAAGTTTTGGCTCCAAATTACATCACCCACCAAAAATTTAAATTCAGAAGACAAATCGGTTTTTAATCATCATTGTGGAGAGCCTCTTTAATTACATCTCACCTCGTCATTAAATGACACGAGTACAATATATCACGCTTTCTAATTTTCTTAATATCCGTGTAAAATGCTAAAACGACCTAAATTACGAGACGGAGGGAGTATAGTTTTTATCTCTTAAAAAAGCGTGCATGAATAGTAAAATGTCAAGTTTTTCCGAACGGATGTAGTATTTAATAATTAAAGTTTCATTTATGACCCCACTAATAAATTTACATTAAAAACAAATGATTTTTTAAATGTCGTGGACAACTATCTGTATCTATATCTATATCTATATTTATATCTATATCTATATCTATATAATTACTTAATTTTGTATAATTTCCGCTGACGTGGCGCGCTCTCCTTATTCCACTCCCTTCTAATCAATCACGTTTTTTCTTTTAATTTTCATTTTTTATCCATTTACTAATTAACCATCTATATCTATATAATTACTTAATTTCGTATACTTTCCGCTGACGTGACACGCTCTCCTTATTCCACTCCCTTCTAACCAATCACGTTTTTTCTTTTAATTTTCATATTTTTCCCATTTACTAACCATCTATATAATCAATATCTATATCTATATCTATATAATTACTTAATTTCGTATACTTTCCGTTGACGTGGCACGCTCTCCTTATTCCACTCCCTTATAACCAATCATGTTTTTTCTTTTAATTTTCATTTTTTACCCATTTACTAACCATCTATATCTATATATCTATATCTATATAATTACTTAATTTCGTATACTTTCCGCTGACGTGGCGCACTCTCCTTATTTCACTTCCTTCTAACCAATCACGTTTTTCTTATAATTTTCATTTTTAACCCATTTACTAACCATCTATATCTATATCTATATATCTATATAATTACTTAATTTCGTATACTTTCCGCTGACGTGGCGCGCTCTCCTTATTTCACTCAATTCTAACCAATCACGTTTTTTCTTTTAATTTTCATTTTTTACCCATTTACTAACCATCTATATATCTATATCTATATAATTACTTAATTTCGTATACTTTCCGCTGACGTGGCGCGCTCTCCTTATTTCACTTCCTTCTAACCAATCGCGTTTTTTCTTTTAATTTTCATTTTTTACCCATTTACTAACCATCTATATAATCAATATCTATATCTATATATCTATATAATTACTTAATTTCGTATACTTTCCGCTGACGTGGCGCACTCTCCTTATTCCACTCCCTTCTAACCAATCACGTTTTTTCTTTTAATTTTCATTTTTTACCCATTTACTAACCATCTATATAATCAATAGATCTATATCTATATCTATATAATTACTTAATTTAGTATACTTTCCGCTGACGTGGCTCGCTCTCCTTATTCCACTCCCTTATAACCAATCACGTTTTTTCTTTTAATTTTCATTTTTTACCCATTTACTAACCATCTATATCTATATATCTATATAATTACTTAATTTCGTATACTTTCCGCTGACGTGGCGCGCTCCCCTTATTTCACTTCCTTCTAACCAATCACGTTTTTTCTTTTAATTTTCATTTTTTACCCATTTACTAACCATCTATATCTATATCTATATCTATATAATTACTTAATTTCGTATACTTTCCGCTGACGTGGCGCGCTCTCCTTATTTCACTCCATTCTAACCAATCACGTTTTTTATTTCAATTTTCATTTTTACCCATTTACTAACCATCTATATATCTATATAATTACTTAATTTCGTATACTTACGCGCTCTCCTTATTTCACTCCCTTCTAACCAATCACGTTTTTTTTAATTTTCATTTTTTATCCATTTTTTTATCCATTTACTAACCATTTATATAATCTGTATATCTATATCTATATCTATATAATTAATTAATTTCGTATACTTTCCGCTGAGGTGGCGCGCTCTCCTTATTCCACTCCCTTCTAATCAATCACGTTTTTTCTTTTAATTTTCATTTTTTATCCATTTACTAACCATCTATATCTATATAATTACTTAATTTCGTATACTTTCCGCTGACGTGACACGCTCTCCTTATTCCACTCCCTTCTAACCAATCACGTTTTTTCTTTTAATTTTCATTTTTTACCCATTTACTAACCATCTATATAATCAATATCAATATCTATATCTATCTATATAATTACTTAATTTCGTATACTTTCCGCTGACGTGGCGCGCTCTCCTTATTCCACTCCCTTATAACCAATCACGTTTTTTCTTTTAATTTTCATTTTTTACCCATTTACTAACCATCTATATCTATATATCTATATAATTACTTAATTTCGTATACTTTCCGCTGACGTGGCGCGCTCTCCTTATTTCACTTCCTTCTAACCAATCACGTTTTTTCTTTTAATTTTCATTTTTAACCCATTTACTAACCATCTATATCTATATCTATATCTATATAATTACTTAATTTCGTATACTTTCCGCTGACGTGGCACTCTCTCCTTATTTCACTCCCTTCTAACCAATCACGTTTTTTCTTTCAATTTTCATTTTTTACCCATTTACTAACCATCTATATATCTATATCTATATCTATATAATTACTTAATTTCGTATACTTTCCGCTGACGTGGCGCGCTCTCCTTATTTCACTCCCTTCTAATCAATCACGTTTTTTCTTTTAATTTTCATCTTTTACCCATTTACTAACCATCTATATCTATATAATTACTTAATTTCGTATACTTTCCGCTGACGTGACGCGCTCTCCTTATGCGGGACCATCTTCTACACCGTCATCTACACCTCCGGATGCACCGATCATACTCGGACACGGACCGATGACTCGAGCCCGTGCCAAGAAGCTTCAACGCGACTCATTTCTTTTTGTGAGTCACTCCTTGTTCTCGAGCGCGGTTCAACTCCCGGAGCCACCCGTGAAGGAATACATGTGCATTGGAACCCAGGTTGCCGGAAACCACCCGCAAGTAGGGGTGTTATTCGAGCCGAACGAGCCGAGCTTGGCACGTTCAAGCTTGTTCATTTGCTAAACGATCTCGAGCCGAGCCGAGCCCAATTTTTAAACGAGCTTTCTTTTTTGTTCAAGTTCGGCTTGTTTTAGTAAATGAACGAGCTCGAACCGAGCTTTTTTCGAGCTTGAAGTAGTTTTACTTGGTCATAACATATAAATATAAAGAAAATTTTAGAAATTCCATATTATTTGAGCTATTCGAGCCTAAATCGAACGAGCCGAGCTTTCATTCGAGCTTAAAATCATGTTCAAGCTCGGCTTGTTTAGGTAAGTGAACGAGCTCGAGTCGAGCTTTTTTCGAGCCGATCCCGAGCCGAGCTCGAGCTGTTCAGCTCATGTAACAGCCCTACCCGCAAGTCGCCTGAATCCAGCAGCCCCGTGCGTGGGCGTGTGGAAGGTCGCGCGGGCGTGTGGCCTGACTGCGCGGGCGTGTGGCCATTGGCGCGCGGGCGTGGCCTTTGCCACTGTTGGCCGCCGAAGCCAGTTTCCTTTGCCGAAGTTTGATTCCTTATAATTGTTAACTTAGAAACTTAAATTATTTTATTACGTTAAGTATTCTAAGTTATTGTTAGGATTATTTTATTAATTCTCTAAATTAGTATTTTATTATTTTATTTAGTTATTGTCGGCCAAAGAGCTTCTTTAGGGTTTATATTAGCCGACCTTCTTTGTAGAATATTTCACGCCTTCCATTATTGAAATTTACAGTTCTTGTGTGAAACACATCTGTGAGAAAGTCAATCGATTCGTAGCGTTGCTCATCGATTGCAAATTGGTTATAGATCTAACTTGGTTTGCTTTGAGTTCGTCAACCCCGCGAGAGCTTGGTGATCCAGGTAATCACAAGTCCCCTCCTTGTGCATCCAAGTTGTTCGCTTGGTTGTGTAAGGTTGTAGAGGCGGGCTTTGTAGTCGTTGGTGTTTGGTTCCTACCCTCTACGGAGACCTGGGGTGTTCACCTCGTTCTATTTTAGTTCGAATCAACCAATCTATCATCTTTTCATTACTTTTGTCGAGTCTTCTATTGCTGCGTTTTGGGTCTTTGTTATTATTTCTTGAGTCTTTGCTTCCGTTCTTGTTATTTCTTGTTTGATTGTCGAAGATCGGGCCACCCTACGGCTAACCCCGTATCAAATTGGTATCAGAGCTTTGGTTTCCGACATCAAAGTTGTGTCTTTTGTTTCCCCTAAACACAAAAACTACAAAAATAGAGTCTTTCTTGTTCTTGATTTTTACTTCTTGATTTTTTTTAATTTGATTGCATTAACCTTTGTTTGTGATCGTTTGTAGTTGCTAGCCTAAATACACTAGCCTAGCCGAGCCCTTACAGCCGACCCAACAACGAGTGCACACCCTTGTGAAGCACTTTGGTACTGTCGACAGCATCAACCACAAATTTAGATTGCACTAATTGTTGATTTCGGCCAAGGGGTATTCCTAACCCTAGTTTGTTGGTCTATCTTTTGATCTATCTATTTTAATTGCCTAAATTCAATTCTGAATTTTTTTTTTGGTAGATATTATTGTTTTATCTATCATAAATTATAAAAGGCATAAGATAGTTCTACTTACCTAAGATAGCCAAACCTCCATTATATATATTTCATTAGGGCTACCTAAATTTTATTTTTCTTTCACCATAGCTTAAATTTTCAAGAGTCCTTTTTATTTCATTGTTAAGTTTCTTGCATTAGGTAAAAAAAAAAAACAGTCCGAAATTTAAAAAAAAAAAAATTACACTCAAAGCTTAGTCCTAGGAGGATAAAATTCACTAGGGGCAAAAGTAAGCTTTCAAAAAAAAAAGAATTGTTGAGATCTAGTGCAAGAACTTTCAAGGACCAATTTTGGTGAAATCATATAGCTCTAGTCTAAAGTCTCAAACACATACCTCCCAAACCATAATTTTTTTTAAGCCCTACATTGCAACTACAACATCCATACTAAGGGTTTAAATCAAAAAGAGGTAAAAATCCAAGTTTTTCTTTCTTTTCCTTCATTTTCTTTTCCTATTTTTGTGTGTCGTGTACTGCAGTGCCCATACCGACCCCCTCCAGCCTCGGTACAGCCTCGGTACGGTGTCTGTCGAGTCAATTTGGCCGTTTCCGAGCTTCTGCCCAGCTTGTGTCGAGCATTTTCTTCAGTGTTTCTTTGTCCTTTCTCTTGATTACTCTCTTTTGATTGTTAAGTCCTTGCTTGAGTGTTGATTTGCCCAAAGCGGATTGCCCCAACAAGCTTGTCATACCAATTAGAGAGAAGAGTGTGAGAGAAACACATAGTGAGGTTGTTTTATTTTGCTAATCTTGACATAGTTCTGTGTCTGTTTAGTTGCGATGTCTCAGCAGGTTAACAACCCGAACAATGCCAACGATGACAACAATTCCGAGGCAACCATATCCGTCGCAATGTTCAATAACACAATGAACACTCTCAACGCCACGTTGGCGGCAATGATGGATAAGCTGACGGCCTTGGAGGCTAGACCAATGGGTTCTAATAACCTTGGTGGTCAAGGTGATCAAAGGCGTAACGAGCCGCCTAATGATGAAAGGGAAGTCCGAAATCCTAACCCTCCCCTAACCCTAATTTCATTAATCCTATTTTTGAAGAGAACCACTCTCCACGAGGGGAGAGAAATGGTCGAAATAACGGATTTGTTAATGCGCAGGGGCAAGGACGGGGAAGAGGAAGAGGTCGTGGCTTCCAGGAGGAGTTCTACTACTCGGAGCGTGATGATGACTTCCAAGAGGAAGACTATTGGGATCAACGCCCGAGGCGGAACGACAGAGGAGGGCGTTACCAATACTGTGAGCCTAGAGATCCTGATCAGGACGACATAGGTAAGGTTAAGGTAAAAATTCCTTCCTTTGATGGCAAGACAGATCAAGATGCATATATAGACTGGGAAACTAAAATGGGACAAATCTGGAACTGTCACAATTTTTCTGAACCTAAGAAAATTCAATTGGCTTCTTTAGAATTTCAAGGATTTGCTCTTATTTGGTGGGATAATTTGATTAAGGAAAGAAGAAGAGCCATTGATGCGCCTATCGCGTCTTGGAACCAATTGAAAGCTTTAATGAGAAATAGGTTTGTCCCTCAACATTATGCTAGAGAGCTTAGGCAACGCCTAGAGAACCTTAAGCAAGGTAATAAATCTGTTGAGGAAACCTTTAATATTATGCAAGAAACCATGGCACGAGCAAATGTTGTTGAACATCATGAGGATACTAATGCTAGGTTTCTTCGCATTTTGCATCCCGCCTTAGCTCAGGACATTGATTGCTGATAGCATCTATTTAGTGATGATTCCAGGGCATGTTTGCATAGGATCTAGGGCCTTTGAGTAAGTATTATATGTATTTTTTGCCCTTTTTGGTTTAGTTTGGTGGAATCGGTGTCTACCGCTCGATTGTTATGATTTCAGGCGTTGCGGAGCGGTTTTGGCGTCGATTCAAGAGTTTAAAGAGAAAGAGGTGGCTCGATGATCTTCACTATGCTAAAAAGTCATCAAAGATGAGCTAGGGGGCACGGGATCAAGGAAACGTGCCAAGTAAAGCGAAGCAAGCTCGGCAAAGTTAAGTTCCAGAAACCACTCGGCCGAGTGGTGCCAGAGTGGTGTCCGAGTGGTGCCAGAGTGGTGCCAGAGTGGTGCCAGAGTGGTGCCAGAGTGGTGCCAGAGTGGTGTCCAAGTGGTGCCAGAGTGGTGCCAGAGTGGTATCCGAGTGGTGCCAGAGTGGTGCCAGAGTGAAGTCAATATGAAAGTCAGAAGGCACTCGACCGAGTGTAGAAACCACTCGAGACTCACTCTGGTCGAGTGCTTAGCAGTTATAGCTTTTCAGAGTCCACTCGACCGAGTGCAAAAACCACTCGGCCGAGTGTTTCCTGTGTTCCGAATTAAATTCGTTTTCTTTTCTAAACAAAAGGGGAGATTCGAAAGGTTGAAGGGGGGAGTCGGTTTTTGGAGTCCAGAATTCAGACATTAGAGAGGGCTTGAGAGAGCTTTAGGAGACTAGAGATTTTTGGGAAAGAAAAGCTTGTTCGATCTATAAAATTCCGGTAATTTTCGTTCCATCTCCGTTGTTCTATGTTTGTTTTGCCGAATTTGATTGAATCAAGCATGTACTTATCCATGAGTTGCTAGATTTCCCGTTCTAGGGTTGGGATTGTCCCGACGATGCGGAAATAGGCTTGTTCTTAGTATTGTTTGATTGATTTCTTATTTTGTTTGGTGATTTAATCCTATTGCGCCAGCCCTAATCGATGAGAATTGGTTAGAACTGATTTTGGTTTTGAAATCGAAAGACTAAAACCCTAAATTGGAATTTAGATGGTGAATTTAGGCTGAAAGGCTATTTGATCCATTGGAACCATAGGATTAAACCTGAAGTTTAGTTGATCGAAAGTGAAATTGAACTTCTTGAGGATTATGGATTGTTATAGATATTCTAGATGATCGTTATATCAACTGAGACCGAAAGGCGAAATTGATGTGATTTTCATTTAGAATTCTAAGCGCTTAAGGGTTCTAAATTGGTTGCTTGAAACCGAAAGGAGATCGTTAATCAATTTAGACACATTCGCTTCGATTCCGAAAGGAGCTTTGCGATTACCTTAGACAATCTACCTTCACTTTTGAGTTAGAAATCATTCAAGCGAGAAAATATTTTATGCCTATTGATGATGCATTGTTGGTAAATCCTTGTCCCTAGAACGCTTTCCCCATATATATATTTCTCAACATTAAATCGATTTTCTTGGTTACTTTATACACACTCTCTAAAATCTGTTTGTCTATTATGAACTTGGTTGAACTAGCTTGAAATTACAATCGATACTCCTCCGGTCCTTGTGGATACGACACTTGATTACTACAGCTGAACCCCATACACTTGTGGGTGTAGGTTTTTAGCCTATCAAGTTTTTGGCGCCGTTGCCGGGGACTGGTGCTAGTATCGATCGTCTTTTTTACGACTAGTTCTCTAAGTTCTTTTTGTTTCTTTGATTTGTTTTTGTTTTTGTTTTTGGCCTCAGGTTGTGCTTTGAATGCGAAAAAAGAAAGGCTCTAGCAATCTATTGCCTTTTGATCCTGAACCTGAACGCACATTCCACAAAAGAAGAGCTGAACAACAAGCTGCTAGAGCTGATACGATGGCTGACGCAACAGCCCGATTAGCAGAACTAGAGCGGCAAATGGCTCAAAGAGAGCAAGAAAATGCTGAACTTCGACAACAACTAGCTGATCAACAGTTACAGCTCGGCCAACCACAAGAGCCGACAACCTTAGGAGAGCGGATGGATCCGGCTCAGTTCTTACCACGACCAGGTGTTGTCCTTCCTGCTTTAACACCCGTTAATTTTGAGCTGAAGCCTGGACTGTTGAATATGATAAGGCAAAATATGTTCAATGGGCTTCCTGCTCAGAGTCCCCATCAACACATATCCACCTTCAAAGAACTGATGGATACGGTGAGAGTTCAAGATGTCGCTCCTGATGAGCTATTATTGCGATCATTCCATTTCTCACTTGCAGGGAAAGCTAGACACTGGTACAACTCTATCCCTGCTGGCACAGTCACCAATTGGGAGGAACTGTCATCTGAATTCCTAAATCAGTTCTTCCCGCCAGCCAAGACTGCTGAGATGAGGCGGAAGATAAATTCTTTCGTGGTTGGAGATGGGGAGAACATCCATGAATCGTGGGAGAGATTCAAGGATCTTTTGTTTGAGTGTCCTCACCATGGGATATCAAAGCTGAATCTGTTGGAGATTTTCTACAAAGCTGTCAGTGACAACACTAGAGTGCTTATTGACTCGTCGTCTGGAGGAGAATTTTTGGAAATGGGAGCTGATGATGCTTGGTCTTTTGTAGAGAAAACTGCTAAGAGATGTGGAAAGTACTCGCAATCTAGGGCTCTCTCTAATGTTAAAAGAAGTGCAGGGATGTATGAAGTTGATGCTGAAACTTATAAGGATGCTAGATATGACTCATTGGCTGCTGAAACTAAACGTCTAGCCTCGGTTATGGAGAAGTCCTTGCCCACCAAGGAAGTAAGTGCCACGAATTCTAGGCCGGTGCCTTGTCAATTTTGTGGATCCCAAGACCACACCATTTCGGCTTGTCAGATTTATGGTTCTCAAGGTATCGGGAGTCAGGATGAGAAAGTCAGCTACATGGGAAATTTGAATAGAGGCCAGGGTTACAATATGAACTTCAACAACTACAATCCCCGAGCGAGGGATCACCCCGGTTTCTCTTATGCTAACAGACAAGCTGCAGAAGGATCACCACCTGGATTTCCTTCTAAACCCCAACAACAGAAAGATAAGATGGAGTTGATGATGGAACAACTCATGGGTACTGTTCAGAACCTAGCAGGAGAGGTGCAGAATCTCAGCAGAGGTCAGAAGTTACTTGAAACACAAGTAGCTCAGCAAGCTAGCAATGCTCCTAGGCCCGCTGGTCAGTTTCCAGGGAGTACTGAAGAGAATCCCAAGGTACAGATTTCTGCTATATCTTTGAGAAGTGGAAAGCAGCTGGAAGATCCGATGCTTATAGCACCGAAAGAGACTAAGAACAGAGTTGAAGCTGGAATGGAAAAGGCTCCTGAACCGGTGAAAGATTCGCCATATGTGCCACCGCCTCCTTACAAGCCACCGCTTCCGTTTCCACAAAGAAAGGCTCAATCTCAATCCGAGGTGCAGTTTAAAAAGTTTTTGGAGGTTTTGAAGAAGCTCTACGTCAATATTCCGTTCACCGATGTTTTGACCCAAATGCCCTCCTATATGAAGTTTCTGAAGGAGATCCTCTCTAACAAGAGGAAGCTCGATGAGTCTCAAGCGGTGTTTCTTACCAAGGAGTGCAGTGCCTTGATTGAGAACAAGCTACCACCTAAGCTAGAGGACCCAGGTAGTTTCGTTGTCCCTATTTCCTTTGGTCATACTCCTGATTATAAAGCTTTATGTGATTTGGGAGCTAGTGCTAGTTTGCTTCCTCTCTCAATTTGCAAAAAACTCGGTCTAGGAGAGCCTAGACCGGTTAGGATGCAGTTGATCATGGCGAACAGGTCCATTGCCCACCCAGTTGGTGTTTTAGAGAATGTCCCTATTAAGGTGGGTAAGTTTTTCGTACCGGTAGACTTTGTTGTGTTGGATATGGATGCCAGCACCCCCATTCCTATCATTCTTGGAAGGCCTTTCTTGGCCACTGCAGGGGCTCTGATTGATGTACGAAAAGGGACCCTCTCTTTTGAGATAGGGGATGAGAAGGTTGAATTTAACCTCCCTAAACCTTTAGAACCACCTGTTGTTGAATCTATGTGTTGCAGGATTGATGTTGTAGGTAAAGGGGGCTATGATGCCATGAAAGAAGTGGTCAACCGAGACCCTCCAAAGTTTGCTCTGACAAAGAGTGTGGTCAGTGGTGCTAGAAAAGAGTTACTTGTTGATGTATCTCAAGATTTGACTGTCTTTGTGGAGGATTCCAAATCTGATTTGCAGGTATATGACGGGGTCTCTACAAGTGAAGCTAAAGGAAGACCTCCCGAAAGAGTTCAAGAAGGTGATTTAGTGCTACTTTTCCACTCAAGGCTAAAACTGGCTCCAGGAAAGCTGATATCAAGGTGGAGTGGCCCCTTCAAGGTCAAAGGAATGCATCCCCATGGAGTTGTTGAGGTATGGAGCAAACGGACCGGCGAGTTCAAGGTGAATGGACAAAGACTAAAGGAATACTCCGCCGTAGATCCGACCAAGGAGGTTGTTTCCATTCAACCACCTTGACCCAAGCAATCGAAGGTAATGGAAGGTCGGCTTCAGACCTTAAACTAGCGCTTCTCGGGAGGCAACCCGAGGTATGTTTTCTTTATTTTTAGTTTTCAGTTTTTTTTCTTTTCTTTGTTTTTTTTTGGGGGGTTGATTTGCAAAAGTGCAAGTATGGGGTGCAAAGTGCGCTATATTGAGAATATTATTTGTGTTTTGAGCTGAATTGAAGGTGTTTGGTACCTATCTACTAACCCCCATCTTGCCGAGTTTGTTGCTTGTTTGTGTTGGTTGTCTTGCCTAGGTTTGGACGCGGATGGCTCTAACTTGGCTACCTTTTAGACACCTTCTAGACACTTGCTCTACATGTTGAAATTGTGAGTATTCTCATCTCTTACTTGATTGTTTCGCACATTGAGGACAATGCTTTGTCTAAGTATGGGGTGGGTGTGAATACTTCACAATTTTTGGAGGTGAATACTTCAAAAATTTTGCGGTTTTTGTGTCTATTTGGCCCGCGCTTATTGGAATGTTTGATGATTGCTTGAGCATTGAGCCATTGCCTTGCTTGACTAGCTAGATTGTATACCCTCTTTCTTGATCTTATGTGTATCTTGCCTCATACTTGGATACTCGAGCTTAACTTGATACCGCATTATTGGGTTTATGTGCACAATTGAAATATGATTGAGGCATTTTGTTAGCCCATTTATCCTTGCCTACCCTTGCATTTGACCATCTGCTTGAAGCCTTCTGAGCCTTAGAAGTCTGTTTCTTTGGTAGCTCCACTAGATTTTCATAGCCCGCTATGTGCCTTTACCCAATCCGGGATTTTGGGTCATGATAGTGTGTTTTGTTGTGTGGATGTGCTTCAAGTATGAGATGATTTCTCTTGATTGTGATTGGAAAAAAAAATAGAGAAAGAAAAAGTCTTGGGATAAGAGGAGGATAAAATTCACTCTTGTGCAAAAGTCAAGAAAGAAAAAATACGGTTAGTAACCGATCCTGCTTGTGGAGAATAAAATTCACACAAGGAGGAAGAAATGCAAAGTGAGATGGTCAAGACACTTAGTAACCGGGTGCATTCATCACAAATGTTTGTATTCGCGTAAAACGGTGTCGGGACTAGAGAGTGAAATAAAAAAATTCTTGAAAAAAATTGAAAAGAAAAGAAAAAAAGAGAGGAGAATTTTTTGAAGTGGTTGACAAGAGTGAAGATGAAAAAAATTGTTGTGATGGAGTTTGTTTAGTGGATTGGTATGAGTTTGATTCTTTGAAGTTGGTGTTTTTCCGATTGTTCTTGCATGATCCTTTTTCCCGGATTTTAGCACCACATGGCCTGAAATTTTCCATACCTAATTGTTTTCACTTTAGCCCCATCATAACCCTATAAAGCCCTCATGATTTTATTGTGTGCATAAATTCAAGCGGTGATTTTGTTGACGATTTTCAAGCTTTGTGGATGATGAGTTTTGAGGTTGAGATTTGAGCAAAATGCATTTTTAGGGTTTGGAAATTGATGAGCTACTTGAGCTTTGGTTGTTGGCTATGATATGCTAGGACGGCATTCATCGAATATTTTACATTAGTAGATGCTATTTTGTGATTATTGTCTTGGCCTTGCTTGGGGACAAGCAATGTTAAGTATGGGGTATTTTGATAGCATCTATTTAGTGATGATTCCAGGGCATGTTTGCATAGGATCTAGGGCCTTTGAGTAAGTATTATATGTATTTTTTGCCCTTTTTGGTTTAGTTTGGTGGAATCGGTGTCTACCGCTCGATTGTTATGATTTCAGGCGTTGCGGAGCGGTTTTGGCGTCGATTCAAGAGTTTAAAGAGAAAGAGGTGGCTCGATGATCTTCACTATGCTAAAAAGTCATCAAAGATGAGCTAGGGGGCACGGGATCAAGGAAACGTGCCAAGTAAAGCGAAGCAAGCTCGGCAAAGTTAAGTTCCAGAAACCACTCGGCCGAGTGGTGCCAGAGTGGTGTCCGAGTGGTGCCAGAGTGGTGCCAGAGTGGTGCCAGAGTGGTGTCCGAGTGGTGCCAGAGTGGTGCCAGAGTGGTGTCCGAGTGGTGCCAGAGTGGTGCCAGAGTGAAGTCAATATGAAAGTCAGAAGGCACTCGACCGAGTGTAGAAACCACTCGAGACTCACTCTGGTCGAGTGCTTAACAGTTATAGCTTTTCAGAGTCCACTCGACCGAGTGCAAAAACCACTCGGCCGAGTGTTTCCTGTGTTCCGAATTAAATTCGTTTTCTTTTCTAAACAAAAGGGGAGATTCGAAAGGTTGAAGGGGGGAGTCGGTTTTTGGAGTCCAGAATTCAGACATTAGAGAGGGCTTGAGAGAGCTTTAGGAGACTAGAGATTTTTGGGAAAGAAAAGCTTGTTCGATCTATAAAATTCCGGTAATTTTTGTTCCATCTCCGTTGTTCTATGTTTGTTTTGCCGAATTTGATTGAATCAAGCATGTACTTATCCATGAGTTGCTAGATTTCCTGTTCTAGGGTTGGGATTGTCCCGACGATGCGGAAATAGGCTTGTTCTTAGTATTGTTTGATTGATTTCTTATTTTGTTTGGTGATTTAATCCTATTGCGCCAGCCCTAATCGATGAGAATTGGTTAGAACTGATTTTGGTTTTGAAATCGAAAGACTAAAACCCTAAATTGGAATTTAGATGGTGAATTTAGGCTGAAAGGCTATTTGATCCATTGGAACCATAGGATTAAACCTGAAGTTTAGTTGATCGAAAGTGAAATTGAACTTCTTGAGGATTATGGATTGTTATAGATATTCTAGATGATCGTTATATCAACTGAGACCGAAAGGCGAAATTGATGTGATTTTCATTTAGAATTCTAAGCGCTTAAGGGTTCTAAATTGGTTGCTTGAAACCGAAAGGAGATCGTTAATCAATTTAGACACATTCGCTTCGATTCCGAAAGGAGCTTTGCGATTACCTTAGACAATCTACCTTCACTTTTGAGTTAGAAATCATTCAAGCGAGAAAATATTTTATGCCTATTGATGATGCATTGTTGGTAAATCCTTGTCCCTAGAACGCTTTCCCCATATATATATTTCTCAACATTAAATCGATTTTCTTGGTTACTTTATACACACTCTCTAAAATCTGTTTGTCTATTATGAACTTGGTTGAACTAGCTTGAAATTACAATCGATACTCCTCCGGTCCTTGTGGATACGACACTTGATTACTACAGCTGAACCCCATACACTTGTGGGTGTAGGTTTTTAGCCTATCAATTGCTTTCCTTACTCTACTCCTACTGAATTGTTGCATTTGGCTATTAAAGTTGAACGTGGAGCTAGATACAGGAACCAAGGCGGAAGATGACCGAGTGGACAGCCCCAACCTTGGCGCCAAAACCGGCCACAACAGCCCCAAGGGCGGTCTGACGACGGTTACACCTCTCGGCCAAACCAAGCCCCTGGGAGAAGAGATGGCCGAACCAACCCTACAACTGCTGACAAGGGTAAGGCGTCTTGGACAGGACGAGATTCGTCTGGGACATCTACTGGTCCCAAAGGGAGTAATCCTAACCCCTCTACTACTAGATCTAGGGACATTGTGTACTTCAAATGTCAGGGTAGAGGTCATACTATGAAGGATTGTCCCAATAAGAAAACTCTCATGATTAATCACTTGGGTGAATATGTGTCTGACAATTCTTGTGATGAAAATGAAGAGCATGCTAATGATAATGATCAAAACCTTAATCTGCTTACCTATGATGAGGATGATGATGGCATTGATTATGAACATGGAGAATCACTGATTGTTAGGAGAGTCTTAAGTGTTGTTCCTGCACCATGTGATGACAATCAACGTGAGAATCTTTTTCATACTAGATGCTTAGTTAAGGGTAAAGTGGTTAATGTGATCATTGATGGGGGAAGTTGTTGTAACTTAGCTAGTCAAGAGACGATTGATAAATTACACCTTCCTACTATTCAGCATCCTAGGCCTTATAGATTGCATTGGATGAACGATTGTGGTAATTTGAAAGTGAATAGGCAAGTCAAAGTGCATATCAAATTAGGACATTGTGAAGATGATGTGTTATGTGATCTAGTGCCTATGCAAGCCTGTCATATCTTATTAGGACGTCCTTGGCAATTTGATCGTAAGGTCTTGCACGATGGCTTTACTAACAGGTATTCCTTTACTTTTCAGGGCAAAAATGTAGTTCTCAAGCCTATGACGCCAACCCAGGTGGCAAAAATGAATCCCATTGAAACCCAAGAGGTTCAATCCCAAGTCCAGGAACTGTTGGACAAGGGTTAGGGAAAGTTTGAGTCCTAGTGTTGTGCCTGTGTTGTTAGTCCCTAAGAAAGATGGTTCATGGCGAATGTGTGTAGATTGTAGGGCCATTAACAACATAACTGTAAAATATCGCCATCCTATACCCCGCTTAGATGACATGTTAGATGAGTTGCATGGTTCTTCTATCTTCTCTAAAATTGATTTAAAAAGCGGTTACCATCATATTAGAATGAAGAAAGGCGATGAATGGGAAACAACCTTCAAAACTAAATTTGGACTCTATGAATGGTTGGTTATGCCTTTTGGCTTGACTAACGCACCTAGTACTTTCATGAGACTAATGAATCATGTGCTTAGGAATTTCATAGGTAAATTTGTTGTTGTTTATTTTGATGACATTCTTATCTATAGTAAATCACCTGAGGAACATGAAGCACATTTGAGGGAAGTACTTTCTACTCTTAGATTAGAACACTTGTATGCCAATCTTAAGAAATGTGAGCTTTGTAATGATCAAGTGTCTTTTCTGGGTTTTGTAGTGAGTTCAGGCGGATTGCGAGTCGATGATGCCAAGATCAAGGCAATCCAGGACTAGCCGACACCTACCAATATCGGCCATGTGAGGAGTTTCCAGGGCCTAGCGAGCTTCTATCGGAGATTTGTGCGCGACTTCAGCTCCATCGCAACCCCTCTCACAGAGCTCACAAAGAAGCGGTGTGAGTTCAAGTGGGGTCCAGCTCAAGAGGAGGCATTTTGCAAGCTCAAGGAGAAGCTCACTCATGCGCCATTACTGGCTCTGCCTGACTTCACTCGGCCTTTCGAGGTTGAATGTGATGCTAGCGGAGTTGGGATTGGAGGCGTCCTCATGCAAGAAGGTAAGCCTATAGCCTTCTTCTCTGAAAAATTAAAAGGTGCATGTCTTAATTACTCTACGTATGACAAAGAATTATATGCATTGTTTAGAGTCCTTAAGACATGGTCCCATTACCTTTGGCCTAGCGAGTTTATACTTAGGACTGATCATGAATCTTTAAAACATTTTAAGAGCCAAGATAAACTTGATAGGAGGCATGGTAGATGGATGGAATTTATTGAGACATTTCCTTATGTTATAAAGTATAAGAAATGGAAAGACAATGTGGTTGTCGATGCTTTATCTAGGACACATGTCCTTTTGACCACTTTGGATTCTAGAGTCTTAGGCTTTGTATACATTAAGGAATTATATGTGACAGATGCTGATTTTGGGGATATTTTTCGAAAGTGCCTAGATAAGGGTCCTGCCGACCAATTTTATATCTTTGATGGATTCTTGTTTAGGAAAGACCAAGTGTGTATACCTAGGTGTTCTCTTCGGTTATTATTGGTGAATGAAGCCCATAGTGGAGGTTTAATGGGTCATTTTGGGAGAGATAAGACATACCACACACTTAAGTCTCACTTCTATTGGCCACATATGCTTAGGGATGTAGAACATTGCCTTAAGAGATGTATTGCCTGTTTAAAGGCCAAGTCTAAACTTATGCCCCATGGTTTATATACCCCACTGCCGATTCCCTCTGCCCCTTGGGAAGATATTTCTATGGACTTTATTATGGGATTGTCTAGAACTAAGAAGGGGAGGGATTCTATCTTTGTGGTGGTAGATAGATTTTCTAAGATGGCTCACTTTATAGCATGCCATAAGACTGATGATGCTACGAATGTTGCGAATTTGTTCTTTAAGGAAGTAGTTAGGTTGCATGGTGTGCCTAAGACAATTGTGAGTGATAGGGATGTTAAGTTTCTTAGTCATTTTTGGCGGACTCTATGGAATAAATTGGGAACTAGATTGTTATTCTCTACCTCTAGTTACCCCCAAACAGATGGCCAAATTGAGGTGACCAATAGGACCTTAACCACTATCCTTAGAGCCATTTTAAGGAAAAATTTGAAGCTTTGGGAAGAAGCCTTACCTCATGTGGAGTTTGCTTACAATAGGACAATGCATTCCTCAACAAAATTAACTCCTTTTGAATGTGTATATGGTGTTAATCCACTAACCCCTTTTGATCTTACTCCATATCCTATGAGAGAGAATGAGTCTTTTGACGCAGGTAAGCATGTTGAGTTCGTCAAGGAGCTCCATGAACGGACGCGTCAGCAACTCATGCGGAAGGCTGAGTACAAGGCCAACAAGGGCCGCAGATTGGTGACATTCCAGCCTGGGGATCTAGTGTGGGTGCACCTGAGGAAGGAGAGGTTCCCTAAGGAGAGGAAGGGCAAGCTTGCACCGCGAGGAGATGGACCTTTCAAGGTTCTACAGAAGGTGGGTGACAATGCCTACAAGCTGGAGCTTCCAGGCACTTATGGCGTGAGTGCTACCTTCAACGTCGCGGATCTCATTCCATATCTTGCCGTGGACGAGGACTTGGATTCGTGGTCGAATCCTTTCCAAGAAGGGGAGGTTGATGCGGGACCATCTTCTACACTGTCATCTACACCTCCGGACGCACCGATCATACTCGGAGACGGACCGATGACTCGAGCCCATGCCAAGAAGCTTCAACGTGACTCATTTATTTTTGTGAGTCACTCCTTGTTCTCGAGCGCGGTTCAACTCCCGGAGCCACCCGTGAAGGAATACATGTGCATCGGAACCCAGGTTGCCGGAAACCACCCGCAAGTCGCCTGAATCCAGCAGCCTCGTGCGCGGGCGTGTGGAAGGTCGCGCGGGCGTGTGGCCTGACTGCGCGGGCGTGTAGCCATTGGCGCGCGGGCGTGGCCTTTGCCACTGTTGGCCGCCGAAGCCAGTTTCCTTTGCCGAAGTTTGATTCCTTATAATTGTTAACTTAGAAACTTAAATTATTTTTGTTACGTTAAGTATTCTAAGTTATTGTTAGGATTATTTTATTAATTCTCTAAATTAGTATTTTATTATTTTATTTAGTTATTGTCGGCCAAAGAGCTTCTTTAGGGTTTATATTAGCCGGCCTTCTTTGTAGAATATTTCACGTCTTCCATTATTGAAATTTACAGTTCTTGTGTGAAACACATCTGTGAGAAAGTCAATCGATTCGTAACGTTGCTCATCGATTGCAAATTGGTTATAGATCTAACTTGGTTTGCTTTGAGTTCGTCAACCCCGCGAGAGCTTGGTGATCCAGGTAATCACAAGTCCCCTCCTTGTGCCTCCAAGTTGTCCGCTTGGTTGTGTAAGGTTGTAGAGGCGGGCTTTGTAGTCGTTGGTGTTTGGTTCCAACCCTCTAAGGAGGCCTGGGGTCTTCATCTCGTTCTATTTTAGTTCGAATCAACCAATCTATCGGTCTTTTCATTACTTTTGTCGAGTCTGGAATCGGGGAGCGAGCACCGGATCCGATCTGTAATCGGAGAGGGAGGGAGGTGCCGGATCTGATTCCGATCTCTTCAAGCTTTTCGACTCCGATTCATTCTGTTCCTCTTCGATTCCGATCGTCTTGTTCCTCTTCGACTCCGATCCGGCGCCGATCTTGAACGAGGAACTCCAATTGCAATCCGGCGCCGATCAAGCTGTTCCTTGTCGACTGATAATCGTAGGAAGGAGAAGGACTTTTGTGTTAAATTACAAAAATTGCCCTATGAATATGAGAAATTAAAAAAACTATCTATATTTAATTATGTGATCCATAATCTACTATTTTTTTTTTGCACAACAAAATGTTATATTTTCAGAACTTATGGTTAAATTTGAATGGGAGAGAGATTGCGATTGTGATTAATAAAAATTTAACAAATGTCATCCATGAATAAAAATTTGAAAAAATATGGCATCAAATAATTACATCAAAACATTACTTTTAAGAAATATGACATCACGGTAAAAAAAAATCATCAAAAAAATTGTCACCATAAACAATTGTGATTAATAAAAATTTAACAAATGTCATCCATGAATAAAAAATTAATGAACATGTCATCAATTCTATAAAATTCCACGTTTTAAGCTCTTGGATAACAAATGTTATCCATGAATAAAAATTTAATGAACATGTCACCACAAGTGATTGCATCAATGAAGTATAATCACAAACGTGTCATTAGTGAATGAAAGTATAATCGATGAAAATAAATCGATATACAACTGATTAAATTAAAAACATATGGCATCAATCGATTTTATTTAAAAAAATGCCATCAAATAATTACATTATAAAAATTACATCAAAACACCATTTTGAAAAATTTGTATCACATTAAAGGAAAAAATGTCATCAAAATACTACTTTGAAAAAATATCATCAAAAATATGGCATCACGGCAAAAAAAAAATATTATAAAAAAATTGACATAAAAAAAAGTGGCATCAGTCATTAACAGTAAAAAAAATGGCATCAATGATCAACGTGACATTACTGTAAACAAAAAATGTCTTCAAGGTTTAAAAAAGTGACATTAAAAAAGTGTCATCCAATCATTTCATTAGAAAAGTGGCATCAAAGTGAAAATAAAATATAATAAAATTTTGGCATCAAAACAGTAAAATATGACGTCACTAAAAAAAAAACATGTGGCATCAATCGATTTGATTAAAAAAAATGGCATCAAATAATTACATTATAAAAATGACATCAAAATACCATTTTGAAAAATTTGTATCACATTAAAGAAAAAAATGTCATCAAAATACTACTTTGAAAAAATATCATCAAAAATATGGCATCACGGTAAAAAAAATATCATCAAAAAATTGACATAAAAAAAAGTGGCATCAGTCGTTAACAATAAAAAAAATGGCATCAATGATCAACGTGACATTACTGTAAACAAAAAATGTCATCAAGGTTTAAAAAAAGTGTCATCCAATCATTTTCATTTGAAAAGTGGCATCAAAGTGAAAATAAAATATAGTAAAATTTTGGCATCAAAACGGTAAAATATGGCATCACTAAAAAAAAATGGCATCAATATGGCATCACTCTATTGGGAAGGGGTCTACATCAAATTAATTAAATTGATTTGGGGCCTAAGTGCTCAATTGAATATTTAAAAAAGGTCATCCACCAAAATCACCATTTTTTTCCATCGCAATCGCGCCATGGCGGGTATTACACTAGTTTATATTATTATAAAATTTGATTTGAAAATACAAAAAAAATCATTCACTAATACAAATTAACTAGTAAGTTTTAGAGGGAATTTGGTACAATAAACCTTTTTGAGAATGTTGTTAGGTATTTAGCCCCCTTAAAGTATCAATGAGCCGTCTCAAACCCCCACCAAACACAATTAACCGGTTAGCCCCTTTACCCTACCTCCTCGCTCTCTCGCTCTCCCTTTCTTCATTTCAGATCTCCTTCGATCCTCGCCGGCAGACCTTTGGTACACCGCTGAGTTTCACCATTGAAATGAAGAAACAATTAACCGCTGAGTTTCACCATTGAATTTCAGATCTCCTTCCACCGATCAACGACGATGGAGAGCTTCGAAGGGCTGACGGAGAGAGGCGGCGAGTAATTGAAGATCGTCAATGAAGTCAGCGGTGTAGCGAAACTCAATGGTGGAAGGATCTCGAAGCTCCTCCGGAGCCCCTTCGATCCTCGCCGGCAGGTCTTCGCGGTACTCCTCCGGAGGCTTCGCTCGCAGGTTTCTCTCTTTCTCTTCTGCCTTTCTTCCTTTGTAGTTAATCGACTGGTTCTTCCCCTCTCGTCTTCCCTAGAAGGCGTTAATTAGTTTTTGATTTGCGGTGATTTTGGTTGTGATTAGGGTTTTGATGTTGGCTGAAATTGCCCCCAATTTTGTGAAATTGCTTCTATTTTCTTCTTTTTTATGTATTCGTGTTGCTGTTGAACTCTTTATGTATCTTTATGTTTTCAAATTTAGGGGAAATTAGGGGAAGATTGAGAAATTTGAAGGGCTGAAAAACTTTGAATTGGGTCAATTTAAGAGTTGCATCCAAGGTGTTCGATGAAATGCTGATTGGTTGAAATTTCTCCTCAGGCTTCCTGTCCTCATCTGATAAAATTGCTGTTACACTACAAAGTTTATTTGTTGGGAGATTAATCATAAGGAATGTGGTAATGCTTGTTTGTTCTACCAAATTGATTGAAGCAATTCTTGGAAGATTAATCATAAAAAATTCTTTGAAAGACAATAATACATGATGCCAAAATTGATTGAACCCGAGCTGCCTGCGTGAAATCAACCCGAGCTACCAAGTTTCTATCACATTTTTCCCTGTCAAGTGTAATCTATAGATGAACCTTTATTATTTTCTCTGACTGTTAAATGTTAATTGCATTTGCAGCTTGTGAATGCACCCTCACCTGTTGTATCCGCGCCAGCTCCAAATGCGAAAGCTCCATAAGCTGAAGCAGCGGCAAGTGAAGATGGTGGTGGAATCTACGACGATTTACAGGCAAGATTGGATAATTTGAGGAGAATGTAGTGTAGCTTTTTTGGTGGATATGATGCATAAATAACACAAAACTGAGTGTGAGTTTCCTTTTGTATGTATATGCATTATGTGAAGATTATTAATCTTGAATGATCCTATCAGTGTTATTGTTTAAATTGTTTAGAGCTTATGAGTGGTCTAATTTTTGGTCAATTTTTGATGCATTTTACTTCCTTGTTGTAGGAGCTGCAATTTGGATTTCTTCATGGGCAGTTGAGGTCGGAACACCAATTTCTTATGCTGTATGAAATGGCTGCTATTGCTAATTTACATTTCTTTGCTAAGCTAAACTCTCTTGTAAAGTTGTAATGGATGATTTGGTTTCTAGTTAATTAATTGGTCTGCTTGTTCTCAAAAAAAAAAAAGTAAAGCACCCAAATTTGGCTAATTTGTCATGATTATGAATTGATGACGTTCATTCAATTCTTACATTTTGGTCTATTTTTTATGTTGGTAATTCAGCTGGGTAATTTAATTCATTACATGGCAACATTTTGGTCTATTTTTGATGTTATAATAGTTGTTTTTATGTGTACGACCAATATTAATGTCATAGTTTCAAAAAATCTTGTGATTTAATATGTGCAATAAGGTGACTCTATTTTGATTTCACGTTTTAAGCTCCCATGTCATCAATTATATAAAAATGTCATCAGAATCGATTGAGATCAATGAAGTTTAATAACAATGTCATCAATGAATAATATTCATCAATAAAATATGTCATCAATGAAGTTTAATTAAATTTTATGCTTTTGTGTCATCAATTGTATAAAAATAAGTGTTTATATATGTGCAATACTTGATGCATGTTGATACGGGGTTAGCCGTAGGTTGGTCCGATCTTCGACAACAAGCAAGAACTAACAAGAAGCAAACTGACGCAGCAATGTAAGATTCAAGAAACACCAAGAATGCTCAAGATCAACCAAGAACGACGCAAGAACACCAAGATCAGAACTGAACTCGATGTCGACAATAAAGAAATAACAAGACTCGAATAAAGATGAATAAAGACTAAGCCTGATGGGCCGATTTAAGTGAATAAAATGAACAACTAAATTAAACACCTAAAACATAAGTAAATAAGGTCTCTAAAATTAACATGTAGAAAAGCCCAATTTCGGCCTAATATGATCCATTCCCGTCAAAACAGTGACAGCTTGCAAAGATGTGCATTTTTGTCCAATCTCGAGGTCGAATCTGGAAAAACATTCAACAGCAAAGTTGTAGATCTCTTCGTCCTCGTTCCAACAAGGTATAGAACGCCTCAATCCGATAAATATTGAATCCGTACGACCCATTTTACAGAGACGTCGAAAAGCTGTCAAATGACTATGAACGAACCAAAACGTCATTTAATCCAAGCTTGCACCTTGGGACTTCTTCCCATGGTGGAGCCTTCTTCTTCCTCTTGAGAAGGACATCATCCTCATAATCTCGAATCATAGGTGTGGCCGGAGGTGTCGTGGATGGTGTCTTGGATGGTCCCGCACGACGCAAGAACACCAAGATCAGAACTGAACTCGATGTCGACAATAAAGAAATAACAAGACTCGAATAAAGATGAATAAAGACTCGAAATTGAATTGCAAGAATGGAAAGACACGACCTGATATGGACTGAGTCGATCTACGCAGAACAAGATAAAGACCCCAGACCTCCTCAGAGGGTAGGAACCAATACCAATGACTACACAACCCGCCTCTACAACCCTACACAATCAAGCGGACAACTTGAAGGCACAAGGAAGGGGCTTGTGGATACTAGGATCACCAAGTCTTGCGAAGTTGATGAACACAAAGCAAACCAAGCTAGATAGATACCAATTCGTGATCAACGAGCACATCTCTAGTTGGATCAACATCACTCAATGTGTTTCACACAAGTTTGAGAGAACTAATTCTATTCATTGAAAGCTGAATGTTTACAATGTATGAAATCGAAATATATAGACTACTCTAAAGCCTGATGGGCCGATTTAAGTGAATAAAATGAACAACTAAATTAAACACCTAAAACATAAGTAATTAAGGTCAACCTTCAACAGCAAAGTTGTAGATCTCTTCGTCCTCGTTCCAATAAGGTATAGAACGCCTCAATCCGATAAATATTGAATCCGTACGACCCATTTTACAGAGACGTCGAAAAGCTGTCAAATGACTATGAACGAACCAAAACGTCATTTAATCCAAGCTTGCACCTTGGGACTTCTTCCCATGGTGGAGCCTTCTTCTTCCTCTTGAGAAGGACATCATCCTCATAATCTCGAATCATAGGTGTGGCCGGAGGTGTCGTGGATGGTGTCTGATCACCAAGTCTTGCGAAGTTGATGAACACAAAGCAAACCAAGCTGAGATAGATACCAATTCGTGATCAACGAGCACAGCTCTAGTTGGATCAACATCACTCAATGTGTTTCACACAAGTTTGAGAGAACTAATTCTATTCATTGAAAGCTGAATGTTTACAATGTATGAAATCGAAATATATAGACTACTCTAAAGCCTGGTGGGCCGATTTAAGTGAATAAAATGAACAACTAAATTAAACACCTAAAACATAAGTAAATAAGGTCTCTAAAATTAACATGTAGAAAAGCCCAATTTCGGCCTAATAGGATCCATTCCCGTCAAAACAGTGACAGCTTGCAAAGATGTGCATTTTCGTCCAATCTCGAGGTCGAATCTGGAAAAACCTTCAACAGCAAAGTTGTAGATCTCTTCGTCCTCGTTCCAACAAGGTATAGAACGCCTCAATCCGATAAATATTGAATCCGTACGACCCATTTTACAGAGACGTCGAAAAGCTGTCAAATGATTATGAACGAACCAAAACGTCATTTAATCCAAGCTTGCACCTTGGGACTTCTTACCATGGTGGAGCCTTCTTCTTCCTCTTGAGAAGGACATCATCCTCATAATCTCGAATCATAGGGTGTGGCCGGAGGTGTCGTGGATGGTGTCTGATCACCAAGTCTTGCGAAGTTGATCGATGAACACAAAGCAAACCAAGCTGAGATAGATACCAATTCGTGATCAACGAGCACAGCTCTAGTTGGATCAACATCACTCAATGTGTTTCACACAAGTTTGAGAGAACTAATTCTATTCATTGAAAGTTGAATGTTTACAATGTATGAAATCGAAATAAATAGACTACTCTAAAGCCTGGTGGGCCGATTTAAATGAATAAAATGAACAACTAAATTAAACACCTAAAACATAAGTAAATAAGGTCTCTAAAATTAACATGTAGAAAAGCCCAATTTCGGCCTAATAGGATCCATTCCCGTCAAAACAGTGACAGCTTGCAAAGATGTGCATTTTCGTCCAATCTCGAGGTCGAATCTGGAAAAACCTTCAACAGCAAAGTTGTAGATCTCTTCGTCCTCGTTCCAACAAGGTATAGAACGCCTCAATCCGATAAATATTGAATCCGTACGCCCCATTTTACAGAGACGTCGAAAAGCTGTCAAATGACTATGAACGAACCAAAACGTCATTTAATCCAAGCTTGCACCTTGGGACTTCTTCCCATGGTGGAGCATTCTTCTTCCTCTTGAGAAGGACATCATCCTCATAATCTCGAATCATAGGTGTGGCCGGAGGTGTCGTGGATGGTGTCTGATCACCAAGTCTTGCGAAGTTGATGAACACAAAGCAAACCAAGCTGAGATAGATACCAATTCGTGATCAACGAGCACAACTCTAGTTGGATCAACATCACTCAATGTGTTTCACACAAGTTTGAAAGAATTAATTCTATTCATTGAAAGCTGAATGTTTACAATGTATGAAATCGAAATATATAGACTACTCTAAAGCCTGGTGGGCCGATTTAAGTGAATAAAATGAACAACTAAATTAAACACCTAAAACATAAGTAAATAAGGTCTCTAAAATTAACATGTAGAAAAGCCCAATTTCGGCCTAATAGGATCCATTCCCGTCAAAACAGTGACAGCTTGCAAAGATGTGCATTTTCGTCCAATCTCGAGGTCGAATCTGGAAAAACCTTCAACAGCAAAGTTGTAGATCTCTTCGTCCTCGTTCCAACAAGGTATAGAACGCCTCAATCCGATAAATATTGAATCCGTACGACCCATTTTACAGAGACGTCGAAAAGCTGTCAAATGACTATGAACGAACCAAAACGTCATTTAATCCAAGCTTGCACCTTGGGACTTCTTCCCATGGTGGAGCCTTCTTCTTCCTCTTGAGAAGGACATCATCCTCATAATCTCGAATCATAGGTGTGGCCGGAGGTGTCGTGGATGGTGTCTGATCACCAAGTCTTGCGAAGTTGATGAACACAAAGCAAACCAAGCTGAGATAGATACCAATTCGTGATCAACGAGCACAACTCTAGTTGGATCAACATCACTCAATGTGTTTCATACAAGTTTGAGAGAACTAATTCTATTCATTGAAAGCTGAATGTTTACAATGTATGAAATCGAAATATATAGACTACTCTAAAGCCTGGTGGGCCGATTTAAGTGAATAAAATGAACAACTAAATTAAACACCTAAAACATAAGTAAATAAGGTCTCTAAAATTAACATGTAGAAAAGCCCAATTTCGGCCTAATAGGATCCATTCCCGTCAAAACAGTGACAGCTTGCAAAGATGTGCATTTTCGTCCAATCTCGAGGTCGAATCTGGAAAAACCTTCAACAGCAAAGTTGTAGATCTCTTCGTCCTCGTTCCAACAAGGTATAGAACGCCTCAATCCGATAAATATTGAATCCGTACGACCCATTTTACAGAGACGTCGAAAAGCTGTCAAATGACTATGAACGAACCAAAACGTCATTTAATCCAAGCTTGCACCTTGGGACTTCTTCCCATGGTGGAGCCTTCTTCTTCCTCTTGAGAAGGACATCATCCTCATAATCTCGAATCATAGGTGTGGCCGGAGGTGTCGTGGATGGTGTCTTGGATGGTCCCGCATCAATCTCCCTTTCTTGAAAAGGATTCGTCCTCAACAATTTCGGCCTAATATGATCCATTCCCGTCAAAACAGTGACAGCTTGCAAAGATGTGCATTTTCGTCCAATCTCGAGGTCGAATCTGGAAAAACCTTCAACAGCAAAGTTGTAGATCTCTTCGTCCTCGTTCCAACAAGGTATAGAACGCCTCAATCCGATAAATATTGAATCCGTACGACCCATTTTACAGAGACGTCGAAAAGCTGTCAAATGACTATGAACGAACCAAAACGTCATTTAATCCAAGCTTGCACCTTGGGACTTCTTCCCATGGTGGAGCATTCTTCTTCCTCTTGAGAAGGACATCATCCTCATAATCTCGAATCATAGGTGTGGCCGGAGGTGTCGTGGATGGTGTCTTGGATGGTCCCGCATCACATGTTTTTGAGTTGATGAAATGTTATAATAAGTGTTTATATATGTGCAATAAGGTGACAATATTTTGATTCCACGTTTTAAGCTCTTATGTCATCAATTATTTAAAATTGTCACCATAAATAATTGTGATTAATGAAGCGTAATAACAAATGTCATCCATGAATAAAAATTTAATGAATATGTCACCACAAGTGATTGCATCAATGAAGTGTAATCACAAACGCGTCATCAGTGAATGAAAGTATAATCGATGAAAATAAATTGATATACAATTGATTAAATTAAAAACATGTGGCATCAATCGATTTGATTAAAAAAAATGGCATCAAATAATTACATTATAAAAATGACATCAAATACCATTTTGAAAAATTTGTATCACATTAAAGAAAAAAAATATCATCAAAATACTACTTTGAAAAAATATCATCAAAAATATGGCATCACGGTAAAAAAAATATCATCAAAAAATTGACATAAAAAAAAGTGGCATCTGTCGTTAACAGTAAAAAAAATGGCATTAATGATCAACGTGACATTACTGTAAACAAAAAATGTCATCAATCTTTAAAAAAAGTGATATTAAAAAAGTGTCATCCAATCATTTCATTAGAAAAGTGGCATCAAAGTGAAAATAAAATATAGTAAAATTTTGGCATCAAAACGGTAAAATATGGCATCACTAAAAAAAATGGCATCAAGATGGGTTGGTCAACGTTGACCGGTCAACGGTGACTGGTCAACGGTTAACCGTTGACCAGTCACCGTTGATTGTATAAATTATGTTGGATTGTCTTTTCTAGATAGTTTTGTTTGTTTTCTTCCTTATATTTCCAGGTAAGTGCATGGGTACACCATACACGCGAGGCCAGACTTCCAACAACGATTTTGTGGATGAGGAGAATGCGTACAATTAGACACTTGCTCCGCAAATACAGGGAGACTCATAAACTTGACAAGCACATGTAGCATGACATGTATATGAAAGTGAAGGCTGAAGGGTAACATGTTCAATAATTAGTGTGTTCTTAAAGAGAGCATCACAATCCAGGTTGAAAAGACAAGAGAGAAGACATTTTCTGATCAGTTTGAAGCTAAGAGAGCCATGAACAAGGTTAGCCAAGAAAGAAAGCATGCTAGGAGATAAGAACGTTTGGCTCAGGTGAGATTTTTCATTTTCCCTTTTAATACAAAAAGCTGCTTTTTGGTTAAAAACTTGGCAAACATTGAACCGTTCTGAATTCTGATGGTTACATTTGTCAACTATACTTAGTGTGAGTTTTTTGTATAGGCTTATAGGCTATAGCTTACATGTTGCAAATAACAAAAAAATTAAGATTATCATCGGATGCAGTTATATGTACGTCTTATTAGTCAAGTGCAAACAAGCAAAATTGTCGGTTTAATATATTTTGAAAACTCCTTGTTCCTATTTGTTTGAGGTTATATTTTGACATGTTGATTGTGCACCAAGTTTGTTAATCTCTTACAAAGAACAATAAGTTATTATCATTGGTAGAGGATGTGCTAATAAGGTTGTTACTATCTCCAAAAAGATCTCTTCAATTCCGGTGGTTGACATTCCAATTTTCACTTTTAATAATTTTGGGTTAAGTGTTTACGTTGATAGCCGATCAGAACATGTAATGCACATTATTTTACTGTTGAGAAGTTGACAGATGAGACTCTTAGGGACAGAACCCATTTGCTGGAGCTTCTTGCTATGTATGAAGGTAACACCTAGGACTTTGATGTTTTTTATTCATATAGTATCGGCCTTTACATGCAGCAAGGAACTATTTTGTTGAATAATAAAATGCCATCCTTGTAGCATAGAGACAGGGAAGACAGGGAGTCCAACGACGACCGCGAGGAAGAAAGAGTACAGGTGGTGGGAGTGGAGTGATATCGGGAAGAGGAACATGGCGACCATAGGCGACTTGGGACAAATTTGTATCCACAACTACGCCGTGAAAAGCACGGCCTTCTACCTAGTAAAAAAAATTGTGGGGGCAGAATTGAATCCGGACCGTTTAAGTTATAATTATCGACGGCCCAGAACAAGCCAATTTTAGCAGCCCATTTGATCCACGTCGACGCTTACACCTCCTTCTCCCTTCTCTCGCATCACCGTCTCCCTCCTTACCATCTCCTGGCGCCTGCTTCGTTCTTCCTCTTATCTGCCTTCCACCGCCTTGTTTTCTTCCTCCCTCCTTAGTTCTCCTGTTCGCTTCCCTCCTTCTACCTTCGTCTTTTTCTTTTTCTTTTTCTTCTCCTGCTGTCGTTTTCTATCAAGGCGCCATCACTGTTATGGAGGGTACTACAAGCAGCCCCTAGGTTCCTCTACGACTTCTTCATCGTTTTTACTACTCAGGTGAGCAAATTTCCGATTTCCTCTTCGATTTTTAATCTAGGTTTTCCGAATTTTTGAGATTTCGTATGTAGGTAACCATCTAGCTGATCGATTCCGTTTTACCAGTTCTGCACTTCTGCATATTTTTGTGGATCGATCTCCAGTTCTACCGCAATCTCTGTCGGATTTCAGCACGGATCAGCCAATTTCCTCTCTTTTCACTGTCGTCTCTGTTCGGCTTCAGGCTGCGCACGTACGATTTTGCATCCAATCTTTCTTCTCATGTCCTGATTTTGGTGTTATTGGAACATCGGTTGTAACTCTGAGAGTGTAGATGATCGAAAATTCCTCCCTTCACTCCCTTGTTCTTCTTTTGCTATTTGATTGGGTTAGGTTTTTGCCTTTGAAGCTCTTATTTCGTCTTCATTTCGCTTCTGTGAACCATCTATTGCAGGTGTATTTCTATTCTCAATGTGAAATTGGTTTTTGAAATAATTGGTTCTTGCTTATTTCAATTAGATTCGCTGCCCTAATTTTGGATATGTTTACTGCTAACCATATTTGCCTGTTTCATTTAGATTTGATGCCCTAATTTCAGATTTGGTTTTGAGTTAGAATAAGTTGAACATTAATCTCCGTATGTTTACCAAAAGGAAGTTTGTAAGTACAGTATATTACTCTGCCTGGTAATTCATCCAACTTAATTTATTGATTTTCCCATGTTAAGATTCCCTTACAAGTTTTGTCGTCAACTATTCCAAGTATACTAGTTTCCATGTTAACATTCAACACTCATTATGCCCCAGACGAGGAAACAAGATCACGTGAGAAAACATTAGAATTACAATTCAGGCTATCAAATATCTGTGGGTGACTAATCGATTCAAGCCACCTGAATCAATTGAAAGGATGGTTACTTTAGTAGATGGTCAAGTGGATGAATAATATCAGAGCGGTATCTTGAAGAATTTTCTCAAGCTTACCAATCTCTTATTAGTTTATGACTTAAATCTATGGTGTTGAATAAGCTGGAGCGATTATATCAACAACAACAACAACAACTTTTCATAGTTGATTCCATATAAAAGTAGGTTGAAGGTTGGAGTGCCATGTGTACTGTCCACTCCTTAAACAACCCAACCTATCAAATTCATCCTGCAGGGGCCATGTGGGCTAGATTGTGAGTATCAGAAGATCAGAACACTAGACCAGTTGATGGGATGACTCAGTTCGCCCATCACCTCACCTATTAATAAGAAGAAGCAACACGTCTATCACCTATAGCTTACGCTTATTTTATCTTTCACATAGGTGCAGGTGCAAGCGCAAGTGTGAGAATAGCCAAGAAAGAGAACAAGAACTTCAATCCCGAGGATTTTTTTGGTAATGAAATGTCACAGAACAATCTGGTTACTTGTCTTGTCATTAAACAAGTCTATCACCCTGAGTGTGCATTCATTTTTGGTGTCATACAGAAGGAAGTGCGAAAATTGTCAAGGACCACAAGGAGGCCAATCCAAAGAGTTTTGGTATTGAAATGTACATTTTGGTTATTTGTTGTTCTAAACAAGTTTATCTCCTTACTTTATTTTATGAGTCACACGGGTGGAAGTGTGATGATAGGCAAGAAAGAGTTCATAGAGGACAACAACCCACAAAATTTTGGTAATGAAATATGAGAAAATTAAGACATCTCTCGCCTTTTGACCTTCATTCATTTCTTATTTGTATGTTGTGTCAAGCTAATCACAGGTTTTCCTATATGTAGGAAAGAGGTGCAATGCCAACTGGAGTCTTCAAGAGAACGGAGTATCCATCTCTGGTCCACTTCTAAAAAAAGGGAAGGCAGAAGTCGTAGATTTGGATGAACCCGCATCTCCTTTCACAGTTACTTGCTTGTTGACATCAGAGGATTCTTTCCTTGTATGATTTATTCCATATTTGTTGGTCTTGTCGTTCTAGGAGCATACAATCTTATGTTCAACTACAACACAGATGCCAAACAAGCTATTGGAATGCGGTAACCACAATGATTCTTCTTACTGTGATAAGTTATTGGAATGCGGTAAAGGAGGAGTCTCAATAAAAGTATAAAACCCAAGATGGGTGATGCCTCTATTCTAGAGTATGAAGCCTGATGCAAGTTTAGATCATTCAAGTTTGCATGGTTAGTAATTCAGCAAGAAAATAATCATCCTTCCATTATTAATTTGACTCCTATATTCGTATATACCGTCACATTTTTTGTAAAATACACGCTCCTTGGTTATTCCAGTAGGTTGCCCTGTAATCAAATGGAACAAATGGCCCTCTACCAAATGGATGCATGTTAATGAGTACAAAGTTTGAGATGCTCCATTTTAGGTAAGATTTTATTCAGTAAAAAGATTATATTTACTTTTAAGGAAATGTTTTGTGATTCTTGTGCTATTTGCTAATTAATCATTGTTGTTGCAGGAGGATGGTCAAGTATGAAATAAATATCAAATATAGATCAGACTGACTTCCCTGTCTCAGCAAATAAATACAAGACTCCTCCCGTTGTAGTAAGAGAAAGTCAGGATCGAATCCACGAGGAAGCACGTCAGCGGTTCTCAGGTAGCTGTAAATTCTCACAGGCAGCAGCAGAAAGACAGAAACACAAGCAGAAGCAGAAATAAAACAGAAACAAATAATCCCGGCAAGGGCAACTAAAATAAAAGCAAATAACAAATAAAAACAGAAAACAAAGCAAAGCAAATAAAGAACAAAGCAAAGACAGAAAGTAACTCGAGGACACAGAAGCTGGTCGAAGTCGACAAGCTGTCCTCTAGGTCGATAAAACAGTAATGAAAACAGAAAATAGAAAACAAAAGCAATCAACTCGACAAAGCAAGGTCAACTCGATCTCGACCACCTCTCCTCGAGATCGACAAGACAGGTAAACACAGAAACTGGAATCGACGAAAGACAGAACAAAATCAACTCGACACAGACAAAACCCAACTCGATCTCGACCAAATACTCCTCGAGATCGACGAGAGACTCCTCTATGTCGACTAGAACGGTAAAAGACAGAAAATATAAATTTGCAGAAATTCTAAAGACAGAATGCAGAAATTCGACAGAACTCAGAAATTTGACATAAATTAACTCAATATATAAAAAGACCTCCAAGGCTAGGGTTTCAATACCACAACGATAACCATGCAAAACAACACATAAAGGCATAAAAGATCATGCTTTCCATCAAATAACTTTCGTTATTAACAACTAGGCATATAGAGGCTCTCGCATAAACCCTAATTGTTACTAACCCTTTTTCACATAATTAATCCAAGTTGCATTAAGATCACTTTCGCTTCAATAATACAAACAAGGATCACCTTCAACTCTCGCAAAAGAATCATGCTTATAGGGATAGAAGACAAATCGCATAAAAATCTGACCTTTACAGCATCGCCTCACATGGCCACCGTCGGGCTCACCCCAGCCCCAGAAGTGGGTGGACTACTCACGCCTCATCGCAATAACAGACATCATTGATTGATGGAAGAAACTGAATTGCATAAACTAAATTCAAGACTTTTACAATCCTGGCAATCAACTCTCGTAAATCGCCAAAACCCTAAAAACCTCAAACTCCTAAACTGTATCTCTGAATGGAACTAACTAATTGTCTTCGAAATTGGATGATTAAAACTGAGCCCCTAGGGCTTTATTTATAGCCTTCATTCCCTAGCTATTCTAGGAAAGAAGATATCTATCTTCATCTAAAATTATATCTAAAGCTAAAAAGGATAAATAAATTGTTTAATGGAAATAAATCCATAAGGAAAGGATAAAACTAAGTAGGTAACATGTCTTCATCTTGATAGATTCCACCTTCCATAGATAGAACTTGATAGCTCGGATAGATTTCAGCAACTTTGGATAGAATTTTCCGCCTTCGGCATGAAGCAACGTCAATTCTACTCGGACAAGGTAAGTCGAGAAGATTCTGGAATCTGGGCTTAGTCGACCTCGAGGAAGGCTTGTCGACCTCGACAAGGGTGGTTCGTCGAGTGGACTTCCTCGGTTTGGTGTGCTCGATGTGCTCGGACTTGGGCTCCTGGTGCTCGTCGACCTCGAGTTGGCCTACTCGATCTCGACAAGAGTGGTGGTGTCGACTGGGTCTGCTCGGGTAGGTCTCCTCGGGTTGCTCGGACATGCTCGGACAAGGACTCTGGTCTTCGTCGACTTCGACAAGATCTCGTCGACCTCGACAAGAGTTGCTCGAGTTGGATCTCTCCGCTGGCAGCGAGTGGCCTGGTCCGCGGCAGCGACTTTCCTTTTCCGCGGCAGCGAGTGCTCCTGGTCGTCCTCGGCTTCGTCCTCGGCCAGCTCTCCTCGTCGACTCCGGACATGGGGACTGTGCTCCGTCGACCTCGACCAGGGCTTGTCGAGCTCGACCAGGTTTACTCGAGATCGAGTAGCCTGGGCTTTCAGCCTTGTTCCGCTGCTTTGACCGTGGACTTCTGTAGTGGTTTTCCGAGCTTTTCCGACCTTCTGTAGAATTGCTGTAAAACGCCTCGATTTCTGCGAATTAAACAGAAACTGGTGTAGATTCCATAATTTGGCAAATAAACATGAACTACATAGATTATGTACTATCTTAGCCCAAATGCATGAAATGTATACGGAAATCGATATAAAAGTTGCTGTAAAACATGGCAGATTCCGCTCACAACAATCATTTATTCCATAATCAAGACTAAATCTATCACATGAGTTTTGTCCGAAGATAGAATAAGTTGAACCTTAATCTCCGTAGATTTACCAAAGGGAAGTTTGAAAATACTGTATATTACTCTGCCTGATAATTTGTCCAGGTTAGTTTCTTGATTTCCCCACTCAGTTATGTAAAACAAGGAGCTTGTAAATGTCAGTCGTCTAGGTTATATACAAATGCCCACTTATAGCTTGCCTTAAAGGTGTACTTCACTGCCTCTCTGGTAACGGTGCTTGTCTCTGCCTCTCGTAGCGGTGCTTGATGTGGTGCTAGACCACTGGTTAATCAATTTAGTCTAATAATTGACAGTTATGGTTGATAGTAAAGCTGATCCATCATCATACTTTTTTTCTATTGATTTGAGGTCAAGCCGGTTTCTGGCTTCATCTGCTCTGGTTTCGTCTTAACTCTTTTAACTTACAGAAATTTCATCAATGCTGGTATGATTCATTATGGGCTAATATTTATTTTTTCTGATTTTTTTTTCCAGTTTTCAATGACATAAAAGGGTGAATCCACTTCAAGATTTGTATTGGCTAAAAAGTATGTGGATTGGCTATTGGGAGTAGAAACTACCATGTTTAGCACAAATGAGATGTGAGACCATTCTCTTAGACCTAAAAGAAATAGAAGAGAAATGAGATGAGAAGGAAATAAATTGATCTACAAGGAAGTTCACATATCTTTTTTTTATGTACAATTTTAGCCCTTCCCAACATTTTTTCCTTGAATAATTGCAACTTGTGTTAGCCAAGCCATTACTAAGTGTCATATTAGATGTCTGATTAGTTTATATCATCATTTATAGATTCATTTACAATCTCAAGCAGGGCCCTTTTGTTCACAATCTATAATGCTTTGTATTTTATTGTCCCTATAATGCCTAAACACGATTGAATATGTCTTTGACCCGGCTCCGCCGTGGAACTTGTATCTGTACTTTACTTCCGCTTTACTTCCGTTGAAATGGTTTCCGCGACATAGTCTTAGGACAGGCTAAGGGTACCCAACGGCCCTACTATACTTTAGGGTTTGAAATCCCTCTTTATTACTGACCTTTGAAATGAGTTGAAACCTCGACCCGTACCTGGATTGCAAGATCCGAACAAGGGTTTTCATCCCTTGAAACGTAACCCGGAAATCATAATTCTGGGCCGTTACAAAGATGGTATCAGAGTTGAGGTTGTGCAATTCGGGTACAAAAGGGTCGAGTGTATGTTTTAGAAAACTGCCCATGAATTTCAAAGGTTTTGAACGTGTTTTAAAGGGGCAAAATGAATTTAAGATGTCTAACCTAAATTTGACTAAGTAATGAACTCGACTCGTAATAAAAGAGAAAAACTGACTAAACGGGGACACGAGGGGTAGTAAAGGTGGTAGACCGCCCCTATTGGGTGTAGTTGGGGTTGGTAGGCAAAATATCAGCTTTTTCTTTACAGATGGGTTGGGAGACTCAAATGAGATCATTATGAGTGTTATTAATTGATTCTGTGCTGAGTGCTTGCTATGCTAGAGATCTGATTTGGTATGCCTAACAATGAGATGTGTATTGATTGATGCGAATGGGATAGTGGGAGTACCCTTGCTTCTGTGTGGTCCTACTCAGCCTGTGTGGAACATGCCCTTCCGCTATGTTAACCCCTTGACGGTTCTATTGAGCCTTTCTCCCGGATGTCAGAGTCTTCCACGGGAAATTGGGTTGGTAAACACACTGTCTCGGGAATCATGGTTGGATATTAAGTTTGTTTGAGTGAGTGTTGGAAATTCTTGATGTCACATTGAGTTAGAAGTAAGGTGTTTATGAGGTTGTCCTTCCTTATTCTTACGACGATCAACCAATGTCTTCTTGCCACAAAGAGTTGTACTAGTCCCACGGGAAAGAGGGGTGATGAGTCGATTGGGAAAAGTCAATGGTTGCCCTTAGGGATCTCTGTCCGGTTGTAATTGTGACTCTCTCTGAATTGCATGATATAATTTTGTAATCCTTGGCATGTACCCTGCGAATGACCATTGGTAAAAAGCTGCTCATGTTATGCCTTGCTTTCTGTCATGATTTTATAGTTTAAGCTCAGGTTGTGGTTAGTTACATTGCTAAAGTCTCGTGTTGTGTCTTGCCTTCTATCATGACTGTATGTTGTTATAGCATGTTTACTTAGCATATTGATTGTATGATTGATTAGAAGGAAGGACCTTATGATGAGAACCTACATGATCGTTATTTCCTCTTTGATTAGGTTCATGATAGTGTGATCAATTCCTCTTTGTATGAATGTTGATAGATGATCATCTTAGCATGTTGGGTGATGACGTGTCAATGCCTATTATCCCTTTTGTGACAAGAGTCAATAGCATGCTTGGTTGTATGTATACATCAGGTTAATTATTGTTGCTTACTCTGCAGTTTATACTGTCGTGTGATACTTGCACTGAATTTGGATTATGTTGGTGTAAATGAGTCTTGATAAATACATGTTTTATCCCAGTATGTGTTGGTTTGAACTCATGTTCCCGTGTTCCAGCTATATTGCCCTGTTGCTTAAACTCGTAGTATACATCGTAAAACCTTCCTTATATTTCTATATTGTTGGAATGTGATTGAATTGATTTCTTACGTGTCGCCGTGATTAGTTGCACGCATGTATCGTATGTTATGTAGAGCCTGTAGTATCATGTAGGATCCTTGGTTGTGACTCGTGTGAATTATATCTTGCCTGCATTATTGCTGATTCTCTCTCGAGCTAGACTTTTTTTTAGGACTTTTGAGACTTTGTTTTTGTTTTGGTTTTGAACATTGTTTTTGGTTTTTGTTGTTTCTATTTTGGGTATATGTCTTCTACTTTTTCAGGTGAATGGATAGAACCAAGTCAAAATCGGCCTAGGAGGTGCTCTATTCAAAATTTTGCAGCTCTGCACACATGTCTTGTGAGTTTCTTTCTTTACCCTTTACCTTGTTTTTATACAGTGAGGACACTGTAATGTTTAAGTATGGGGTGGGGGAAGGACTTACTTTGTGCATATTTGATTCATATTTTGACATTATTTGTGCATTATTTCTTAGAATTGCTTCATGGCTATTTTGGAATGCATTATTTGAATTATGTGCTTATATGCATGTTTTCCAAATTTTGAGAAAAATGACCCCCATTGAAATTTTTGAATAATGTCATGGAAGCTTAAAATTGGACTCGACGATGCAAAATTGGATTCATTAGAGATATAGCATGAAATTGCCTAGTAAAGGGAAGTCACAATGAAGTGCATTATTTTAGATGAAAACCATGAAAGGAGGTAAAATTTGAAGTTGCTTTTGACATGTTGCATGATAAGATGATGGAGGACTTTATATTTCCATATAAATGCTCATTGTTTATAATCCTAGCCTTACCTATGCTTATGCATCACAAAAGCCATATATATGCCTTATTTCGAAAATATTGCTCCACATGATCCAAATATTTGCCATTCTTTACCTTATCCGGGGATTATGTTGAGAATGATGTTACATTATGGATGTTATATGGGTGTTTGTGTTGTTATCATATTTGGAGTTTGGAAGGAAATTGTTTGAAATATATGGAAAATTTAATGAGTGAAAGAAAATCCAATCACCTCAGGAGATAAAGGTAGATTGACCCTGCTCTCTGAGATAATAGTTTGGAGAGATGGGACACATTGTGAGGAGTCCAAAGCACTAAGTATCCGGGGCCATTCATGACACCCATGTTTGCGACTCGCGAGAAGGCAGTGCTGAGGTTAGAGAGGTAAAAGCATTATGATTGAGAAAAGCATTATTATGAATGAAAGCAATATGAAAGGTGATGAATGTTATGGAAAAGGAATGTGGAATGAAACTCAAGTTTGGAAAAAGTACTCCATTTCCCCGGATCAAAAACACCACATTGCCAGAAATTGCCCACCTTTAGCCTTTTACCAATCTACTCCTTCATGAGCTTAAATTAAAGTCTTCTTGATTATCAATGCTTTGTCACGTATGAATTATTTGTGCATAACCTTCCTTTTGTGAGTAGATGTTGCTTTTACATAATTGCACATGCATGAATCTGTGACACTAGTACCTTTTCGAGGATGGTAATTGATTGCAGGGTTATATAAGAATGAATCTGATATGTTGAGAGTTTTGATTTCTTCCCCTGAATGACAAGTAAAAGTATTGCTTGAGGACAAGCAAGCTTAAGTATGGGGTGTTTGTTGTGAGCGGAATCTGCCATGTTTTACAGCAACTTTTATATCAATTTCTGTATACATTTCATGCATTCGGGCTAAGATAATACAGAATCTGTGTAATTAATGTTTATTTGCCAAAATTATGGAATCTACACAAGTTTCTGTTTAAATCACAGAAATCGAGGCATTTACAGCAATTCTACAGAAGGTCGGAAAAGCTCGGAAAATCACTACAGAAGTCCAAGGTCAAAGCAGCGGAACAAGTCTGAGAGCCGAGGCTACTCGATCTCGAGTAAGCTTGGTCGACCTAGACAAGCCATGGCCGAGCAGACATGGTCGAGCAGCCATGATCGACAACCAAGCTCCCCGAGCTCCGGACCCAACTCGACCTCGACAAGCCCTGGTCGAGGTCGACGAAGCCCAGACGCCCACACCCGGAGCTGGCCGAGGACGAAGCCGAGGACGACCAGGAGGACTCGCTGCCAGCGACATCATTCGCTGCCGCGGAAAGGAGAATCCGCTGCCGCGGACCAAGCCATACGCTGCCAGCGGAGAGAGCCAACTCGGGCAATTCTTGTCGAGATCGACGAGAGCCTTATCGAGATCGACAAGAGCCCAGAGTCCTTGTCCGAGCTACCCGAGAAGCCGAGCCACCCAACTCGAGGTCGAGGAGACCTTGTCGAGGTCGACTAGACCCAGATTCCAGAAGCATCTCGACGAAGCCTTGTCCGAGTAGAATTGGATTCCTTGGTGTCGAAGGCGGAAAATTCTATCCAAAGTTGCTGAGATCTATCCGATCTATCAAGTCTATCCATGGAAGGAGCAAGATCTATCATCATGAAGACATGTTTCCTATTTAGTTTTATCTTTTCCGTTATGGATTTATTTCCATTAGAACATTTATTTATCTTTTAAGCCTTTTAGATATAGATATTTATCTTCTTTCCTAGAGTAGCTAGGGAATGAAGGCTATAAATAAAGCCCTAGGGGCTCAGTTTTAGTCATTCAATTTCAGAGGAAGAGAAGTAGTTAGTTCCATTCAGAGATACAGTTTAGGAGTTTGAGGTTTTTAAGGTTTTGGCGGTTTGCGAAAGTTGATTGCCGGAATTGTAAAAGTCTTGAATTTAGTTTATGCAATTTAGTTTCTTTCATCAATTCAATGTCTGTTATTGCGATGAGGCGTGAGTAGTCCACCCACTTCTGGGGCTGGGGTGAGCCCGACGGTGGCCATGTGAGGCGATGTTGTAAAGGTCAGATTTTTATGCGATTTGTCTTCTATCCCTATGAGCATGATTCTTTTGCGAGAGTTGAAGGTGATCCTTGTTTGTATTATTGAAGCGAAAGTGATCTTAATGCAACTTGGATTAATTATGTGAAAAAGGGTTAGTAACAATTATGGTTTATGCGAGAGCCTCTATATGCCTAGTTGTTAATAACGAAAGTTATTTGATGGAAAGCATGATCTTTTATGCCTTTATGTGTTGTTTTGCATGGTTATCGTTGTGGTGTTGAAACCCTAGCCTTGGAGGTCTTTTAATATATTGATTTATTTTCTGTCAAACAAGCTGAGTTTGGGTTTGAGCAATTGCAATTTAAATTTCTTTAAATTTCTGTTTCTGTCGACATAGAGTAGAGTTTCGTCGATCTCGAGTTGGCCTTAGTCGAGATCGAGTAGGTCCAGTCTAGGTCGAGTTGAAATTTCTGCCCTTTGTCGATTTTCAGTTTCTGTTTCTGCTTTCCTTTGTCGAAGTCGAGTAGTAGTTGTCGAGGTCGAGTAGCTTGTCTTTGTCGAGTTGCTTCGTTTTCGATTCTGAGCTACTGTTGTCGACTACCCTTGTCTATCTCGAGTTGCTGTCATCGAGATCGACTAGTTTGCTGAGTTGCTTTTCGTTTCTGCTTTGCTTCTGTCTTTGCTTTGTTCTTTGCTTGCTTTGTTTTTATTTCTGTCTTTAGTTTGTTTATTTGCTTTTATTTTAGTTGCCCTTGCCGGGTTTATTTCTGTTTCTGTGCTTCTGTTTGTCTTTCTGTTGTGTCTGTGAGAATCTGATAGCTACCTGAGAACTGCTGACGTGCTTCCTCGTGGATTCGATCCTGACTTTTTTCTTACTACAACGGGAGGAAGTCTTGTATTTATTTGCTGAGACAGGGGAGTCAGTCTGTTCTTTATTTTATACTTATTTCAATACATTGACCTACTCCTGCAACAACATCGTTCTACTTGAGACAGGTACATGTTAGTGTGGATTACTGTGGCTGATGTGCTCTATAATGAATTCATTTTGCTCGTCACAATTGTAACCTAATAGACTTCTATAAAGGCATCGTTGCTATTCTCGGGTCAGAGTCTTGTCTTCAGTCTTGTCGTCCTTTAGCCTTGGTCTGTATTTGTTTCCGAAGTGAACATTGGGTTGTATGTCCTTGTCACTCCCTTATCTCTGCTAACTTAGACTCCTCTGCGATACTTGGACGAGCGCCCGCATAGGAAAGGAAACGGAAGGTGGGATAACGATAGAGTGACACAGTAAAAGCGTGGGCCCATAACCCACGGGCCTCAGGATCAATGATGTCGACGGAACGAGCACGCATCGAGAATTGCGGATACTAAGTACGATATGACTTGCAAGCGGGAGTGTTCTCCGTTCGAATTGCTAACCCTTTTGAATTTATTGACGATGATATTGCATTGCCCTAGTGATGAGATTTACGTGTTGATGTGTTGACTTGATGATGACCGTTGCCTGATTGCCTGTTGCCTGCGATGATATGATTTGATGACTTGTAGATCTCGTGTACCATGGTGTCTTGACGTGTTGCTACTCTAAGTTGCTAAGCGTGATTTGAATTCTTTTGCTTGTAAAATGTTAACTACATATGCTAAGAAGCCTGAATTGTATCTGATAAGGTTATAGTGCAACATGTTAGCTTGACTTCAGTATGTTCATATATGATGTTTGCAATGATTATTGAGCATGATGATAAATTGAGACTTGTTGAACCCATGATGTTATGTTTATAAATGCTAGTTGACATGATGTAGACCTTGTATTTGATGATTTTAATTATTGCTTCTTCCTTAAACATGTGGGTGAGGTCGTTGGTAGCGTGGTAGAAGAGTGGTGAAAGAGCTTGAGTGGTTAGGATGATCGGGGATGTTATGAGATAAGTCGCAAGAGAGAGATGTTGGTTTAGGTAAGACTGAGTGAGCTTTAGGAATTTTGCAAGGCATGATGCTGGTGATATCTTGGGAAGTGTGGGAAGTGTAAGAAATGGCCTTAAAAGAAGAGAGGATATAGTATGAGAGGGTACTCGGGTGTGGAGTTAGAGATAGGAGTTGGATTCTTAGAGGTGGATGGTGTGTGTGAGAGTTTGGTGGAATGAGGGCGAGATTTGAGCATCGGGATGAAGTGAGATTTCTTTGGGGAAATTTTGTCGGAGATGACGTTGGCTGGTTAGAAGAGGATTAGTCTTGGTTTGAGAGTGGAGGTGGGCGAGTGGAGATTGTGTTTTATTTTGACTGGTATGATGTGAGGATTTTCTTGATGATGTGATTTATTTATATTTGTTGGCATGATGTTAGATAATAACCATGATGCATCTGATATGGAATGATATTACATGTTGTTATGCAATACTGAAATCTAGTTGGTAGTGACAAATGTTATCATAGTATATTGCTGCTCTGCTATGTTGTTTTAGAAGCATGATAGGATGTGTTGTGATATGATATATGAGATAATGCTGTGTTATTATATGGTTGGCAAGCATGATTATTGATATATTAAATGATGAATATGACTTAGAGCATGAATATGACTCGTATATATATGAGGTAATAGTGTATGTCTGCCTAATGACTAAATAATCGTTATATGATGTTGTGACGAGTTGAGATGATATCTAGAGAGTATGTTGACATTTTGATGTTGATATACTGCTTGACCTTCCCTTTTGTTGAATCTTAATAGCATGACCTTGTTTGTATTGATGTGGTTATAATTAGTTTTGTTTCATTGACTTATGATGAAATTTCGCTATGGCTAACCTTGCAAGTACCAATGATTGACGTGATAAAAATGTTATGCTAATGCTGGATAGCAATTGGATAGGATGACTATGTGAATTTATGCGTTAAACGATATCCCTTGTTGTGACTGACCCTACTATGATTGCGATGCTGATATGCGATAGTGAGATATCCTTTATGACTTTTGGTGTGATATCGAGCCATGTGTTATGATTTTGGCATATTGTTGAGATGTGTATCATGGCCTTTACTATGACGTGGAGATATTGATGTGACCTTGTGACACCGTGTTGGCATATGTTTGAGACTTGTCGTATGATGCACTAGTTGAAGATTGGTTGGTTATGTGGTTATGCATTTCTAAATAGCTTGTGGTTCTTGTGTGAATTGAGACTGATAGATTGATTTGATTATGGAAACTAGGAAGAGAATATGGGATTAGCCCTTAGAGGTGGATGATTCCACCTCCCAGCTTCTGAATTTGATTGTTTGGTATGCGGGAAATTGATCTGGTGGTTGGAATATTTTGACGAAATCTTGATTTGAAAGGATTTGACTTGTTTTGGTGTAAGGTTGCTTGATTAGACGTTGGATTTGAAGATTTTGAACGGTTATAAGAAAGGACCAACTTGGATTGTAAAAGAATGAACGCTACCGAGAATTTCAACGATTTTGAGGCTAATCTTTATTTTCAAATGCGGAATCTCTTTAGAAACTTTTCAAACCCGGGCAACTCTATGATATTTCACGAAGTGGATACATACATTTTATGGGGGCGTCTATAGGGTGTTTGCTAAGACCTAGTGATGCTATTATAGAACTTTTAGAGTTGTGGTACTTCCGAAAAGTCGAAGCGAGGATGTGATAGGGGCGCTTATCGCATACTTGTCAAGGCCAATCGGAGATGTCACGACCGTGACTAGAATGTTATGAGAATCCCGGAAGACGCAACCGAGATGATCATAAGATTCTTGGACATGGTCCTAGGACTCGTCAATTTCAAACTTCATCCCCTACTTTATTTCGATGGTAGAAGAGTGGTGAAAGAGCTTGAGTGGTTAGGATGATCGGGGATGTTATGAGATAAGTCGCAAGAGAGAGATGTTGGTTTAGGTAAGACTGAGTGAGCTTTAGGAATTTTGCAAGGCATGATGCTGGTGATATCTTGGGAAGTGTGGGAAGTGTAAGAAATGGCCTTAAAAGAAGAGAGGATATAGTATGAGAGGGTACTCGGGTGTGGAGTTAGAGATAGGAGTTGGATTCTTAGAGGTGGATGGTGTGTGTGAGAGTTTGGTGGAATGAGGGCGAGATTTGAGCATCGGGATGAAGTGAGATTTCTTTGGGGAAATTTTGTCGGAGATGACGTTGGCTGGTTAGAAGAGGATTAGTCTTGGTTTGAGAGTGGAGGTGGGCGAGTGGAGATTGTGTTTTATTTTGACTGGTATGATGTGAGGATTTTCTTGATGATGTGATTTATTTATATTTGTTGGCATGATGTTAGATAATAACCATGATGCATCTGATATGGAATGATATTACATGTTGTTATGCAATACTGAAATCTAGTTGGTAGTGACAAATGTTATCATAGTATATTGCTGCTCTGCTATGTTGTTTTAGAAGCATGATAGGATGTGTTGTGATATGATATATGAGATAATGCTGTGTTATTATATGGTTGGCAAGCATGATTATTGATATATTAAATGATGAATATGACTTAGAGCATGAATATGACTCGTATATATATGAGGTAATAGTGTATGTCTGCCTAATGACTAAATAATCGTTATATGATGTTGTGACGAGTTGAGATGATATCTAGAGAGTATGTTGACATTTTGATGTTGATATACTGCTTGACCTTCCCTTTTGTTGAATCTTAATAGCATGACCTTGTTTGTATTGATGTGGTTATAATTAGTTTTGTTTCATTGACTTATGATGAAATTTCGCTATGGCTAACCTTGCAAGTACCAATGATTGACGTGATAAAAATGTTATGCTAATGCTGGATAGCAATTGGATAGGATGACTATGTGAATTTATGCGTTAAACGATATCCCTTGTTGTGACTGACCCTACTATGATTGCGATGCTGATATGCGATAGTGAGATATCCTTTATGACTTTTGGTGTGATATCGAGCCATGTGTTATGATTTTGGCATATTGTTGAGATGTGTATCATGGCCTTTACTATGACGTGGAGATATTGATGTGACCTTGTGACACCGTGTTGGCATATGTTTGAGACTTGTCGTATGATGCACTAGTTGAAGATTGGTTGGTTATGTGGTTATGCATTTCTAAATAGCTTGTGGTTCTTGTGTGAATTGAGACTGATAGATTGATTTGATTATGGAAACTAGGAAGAGAATATGGGATTAGCCCTTAGAGGTGGATGATTCCACCTCCCAGCTTCTGAATTTGATTGTTTGGTATGCGGGAAATTGATCTGGTGGTTGGAATATTTTGACGAAATCTTGATTTGAAAGGATTTGACTTGTTTTGGTGTAAGGTTGCTTGATTAGACGTTGGATTTGAAGATTTTGAACGGTTATAAGAAAGGACCAACTTGGATTGTAAAAGAATGAACGCTACCGAGAATTTCAACGATTTTGAGGCTAATCTTTATTTTCAAATGCGGAATCTCTTTAGAAACTTTTCAAACCCGGGCAACTCTATGATATTTCACGAAGTGGATACATACATTTTATGGGGGCGTCTATAGGGTGTTTGCTAAGACCTAGTGATGCTATTATAGAACTTTTAGAGTTGTGGTACTTCCGAAAAGTCGAAGCGAGGATGTGATAGGGGCGCTTATCGCATACTTGTCAAGGCCAATCGGAGATGTCACGACCGTGACTAGAATGTTATGAGAATCCCGGAAGACGCAACCGAGATGATCATAAGATTCTTGGACATGGTCCTAGGACTCGTCAATTTCAAACTTCATCCCCTACTTTATTTCGATTGTAGTCTCGGGGACGAGACTTGTTTTTAGAGGTGGATGATGTAAAGGCCCGGATTTTTTTTAATAATAAATTTCAATAATTAATAATAAAATAAAATTAATTGAATCTAATTCGGATATTTCAAGAAAAACTCGTCCTTAATTTCCTAAATCGAAATTGAAATCCTTAAAACAAGTTCTGGCCCAATTTTTTTAACTTTAACGATTGAATATGTCTTTCTCCTCGGGGTCACAATTCCGTCATCTTTTCTCATTCTTATCCATTCCATGTCGTCTCTCTAGTTTGGATAAGGATCATTGTGGTGTTTGAACAATTAAAGAAAATTGTACCACTTTCAACCCTTTGCTTGGTTGAGCAGGACCAAAGCACTCCCCCCCCTCTATCTGCTATTCCTCCCCCACCCCTACTCTGCAAGTCTGCATACTGAAAAGCAACCAAATAGCAAATACCCCTTTTCTTTCTCCAATTCTGGCTAGGAAAGGGACAATACCATCTCCTCCTTCTTCCCTTGGGATTCGGCAGTGGCATATGACAGCAGCAAGACAAAGCTTTCTCCACCTCCCTCCTCTGCTTGTTCCAAACACCCGAGCCTCTCCCATTTCACTGTTTCATTCCAAAGCCACCGTGTTCTTTCGATTCCCGCTCAACGCAACACCAACCTCCCTCCTTTTCGATTTCAGACCACACCCACATCTTGAGATCCCCTCCTAGCAGTCCGACGCTTCTCCGACGCCCCCAAAAGAGAGCCGCAGCTGTCCGAGGGGCAACGCCGAGCTGAGGAACGGAGCCTTCGAGCGAGTTCCACCTCCGGCGAGCCCCATTCCTCCTCTTCTCATCCGTTCACTGCGAGCCACCCACCGGAGCTTACTCGAGTTTCCCCTCGACGTCCCCGACCAACCCAGCGGCATCCCGGACCGCTGCCGACGCCTCATCCTCCTCGATTTCCCCCTGTTTCGACTTCATGAACGGTAAGCTCGTCTCCACTTTCCTTTGGCTCCAAAATGCAATAAAGATCCTCCTTTAAGCTATTACCTCCCTTACTAGGCCTTTTCCGATGTCAATCCGTCTCCGGTGAGCCTCGAGTTGACTCCGGCGACCTCGAAACCTTCCGGCGAAGCTCGAATGTTCGGTGAGACTCTCTCTCGCTCCTCTCCCCTTTCTTGCTGCCTTCTGGATCTATATGTTGTGGGTATGGGTTTCGGCGTCTTGGCCGGATTCGAAATTGGACAACGCCGTCGGCGAGCTCAGGGCTCCCTCCTCTCTTTCTCTCCTTTCGAATGCAGAGGGATGCTGGGGAAGAGGAATAGTACCCCCTCTCTCCCTTCTCCAGCTTGGCGTGGCCCCCACCTTGCCACATCTGCTGCCATGTCAAGCTGGGCCCTCCTCCTTTTTTTTAAAACCATCATTCTGATCAAATTGAAGAAATGAAGGGGCTAACTCTTGGGCCTGTTTTGGTGGGCCGAGTTTTACATTTTAAAATAAGAGAACAAAGTGTTTGGGCCAAATTTGTGTTAAAAGGTAATGAGGTATATAGGTTGTTTTAAGATTAAAATGTGTCTTCGAAAATATATTAAATGGATAGAGCATTATATTATAGAATTTTATGATCTTAAAGTGGTATTGAGACCTAAAGATATATTATTTGGATATGAAAAAGAATTTAGAAAAAAAAAAGAGCTGGATTTTTTATTTAATAAAAATGGTTGGGAATTTTAAGGGATTTGGAAATATTTTATGAAAGTGTTTATAAAATGGTATTTAAAATATTATTATTGAGATTTAAAGGTATAATACTATGGTGATTTAAAATATTATATTATTGGACTTGGATTTTTAAAGAGAATTTGGAAAAGGTTTTAAAGGTTGGATCCGGAATTGATTTGATTTAACTTGAGATTTAAGAGTTGGAAGTTTTTAGAAGAATGATTTTGGTCGATGTTGATCGTATCGGAAAGGTTTTGGAAATGGTTTTACTATCGATCAGTTTTGAGTATGTTGAGAACTTGAAGTTCGTGTGTGTGAATGATGGACCGATAGCTTATGGAAATGACTTGATGATAGGTGTGTATTGCTTTTGGATTGCTCTGGAATTGCATTTGGGCCCTTGCTTGTAATATCCTGCTGTTCTGCATCTTCAGGTAAGTCTCTTCGGAGCTTACTCAGATTGAATATAGCTATTCCCTGCTTTAGGTGCATGATATACTAGGTGCTTGCATTCATGATCAGCATGCCATGTAGTACCATGCTAGGTTGCATCGATCGTTGAGCATTCTATTTCCTTGTGCGTATGTAAACAGAACGGCCGTTATCTGTGATAGTCCTAGAAGTCTTTGCTAGGGTCATAGGGTAGCCCAGCCTCATCGGGTACCCTGAGTCATTCGAGTACTTCCTTATATTATAATATGCCTGCGGGCTTTATTGTGGAGCGGGTTAGGCATGCGTGCCCCCCGATTATGAATGAATGCATTCACGAGCTGGCCAGTCTCCGCCTGTCGGAAGGGGTGGAGGTAGGAGAGGGATATGCCACTTGGCATTGTCTTGGGCCCTTTACAGTATTTCTGCACAGTATTATGAACTAGGAGCATGCTAGTGTGTTTGAATTTCGTACTGCATTAGAGCATCTTTATTAGGTATAGCGTATATGTGTGCTTATGGTTGGGATGCAGAGTTAAGTGGGCATCGATCTGATCCCGCCCCAAATCAATTTTTTTAGGAATTATTTATGTTCATCCTATCGGTGCTGTTTGCATATTGCGCGGGTCATTTTGTCGGCGGAGAGTGAGCGCTGGAGTTATAGACTTCACCAGACTCTGATTATATTGTTTTGGATTTATACTTTTGACTCCGTTTTGACCCGGCTCCGCCGTGGAACTTGTATCTGTACTTTACTTCCGCTTTACTTCCGTTGAAATGGTTTCCGCGACATAGTCTTAGGACAGGCTAAGGGTACCCAACGGCCCTACGATACTTTAGGGTTTGAAATCCCTCTTTATTACTGACCTTTGAAATGAGTTGAAACCTCGACCCGTACCTGGATTGCAAGATCCGAACAAGGGTTTTCATCCCTTGAAACGTAACCCGGAAATCATAATTCTGGGCCGTTACAATTTTCATATGGAAATATTCCATAAGTGGATATACATTATATAGGCTTTTGTTTTAATAGTTAGTAATAGATTGAATTAAACCTATTAGTTAAAAAAAAAGTTTTGAATTAATCCCACTGGTTAAAAATATAGGATGAAATGATATATAATATGTAAATAATATTAGACAATTTAGTTACATAATTAGTGAACATTATATATAAGAAAAAATAAAAACGAATTGCCTAAAATAACTTCGCGCGAGGAGATGACATGTGGCGAAAGTGCTTCTGTTTTAATATATTATATATAGATAGATATATGGATATATGGATATATAGATATATAGATATATAGATGGTTAAAAATATAGGATGAAATGATATATAATATGTAAATAATATTAGATAATTTAGTTACCATAATTAGTGAACATTATATATAAGAAGAAAAAAAACGAATTGCCTAAAATAACTCCGCACGAGGAGATGGCATGTGGCGAAAGTGCTTATGTTTTAATATATTATATAGAGATATATAGATATTAGCAATTTGCCATGGAAAAAAAATTCGGACGTTGTAACAACGTTGGATTAAATGTTGCTACAACGTCGGATTGGATGTTGCTTTTTGACAACCCATTTTACAACGTCGGATTGGATGTTGCATTTTCATATGGAAATATTCCATAAGTGGATATACATTATATAGGCTTTTGTTTTAATACTTAGTAATATATTGAATTAAACCTATTAGTTAAAAAAAAGTTTTGAATTAATCCCACTGGTTAAAAATATAGGATGAAATGATATATAATATGTAAATAATATTAGATAATTTAGTTACCATAATTAGTGAACATTATATATAAGAAAAAATAAAAACGAATTTCCTAAAATAACTTTGCGCGAGGAGATGACATGTGGCGAAAGTGCTTCTGTTTTAATATATTATATAGATATAGATATAGATAATTAGTGAACATTATATATAAGAAAAAAAAAACGAATTGCCTAAAATAACTCCGCACGAGGAGATGACATGTGGCGAAAGTGCTTATGTTTTAATATATTATATATAGATATATAGATATTAGCAATTTGCCATGGAAAAAAAATTCGGACGTTGTAACAACGTTGGATTCAATGTTGCTACAACGTCGGATTGGATGTTGCTTTTTGACAACCCATTTTACAACGTCGGATTGGATGTTGCATTTTCATATGGAAATATTCCATAAGTGGATATACATTATATAGGCTTTTGTTTTAATACTTAGTAATATATTGAATTAAACCTATTAGTTAAAAAAAAGTTTTGAATTAATCCCACTGGTTAAAAATATAGGATGAAATGATATATAATATGTAAATAATATTAGATAATTTAGTTACCATAATTAGTGAACATTATATATAAGAAAAAATAAAAACGAATTTCCTAAAATAACTTTGCGCGAGGAGATGACATGTGGCGAAAGTGCTTCTGTTTTAATATATTATATAGATACTTAGTAATAGATTGAATTAAACCTATTAGTTAAAAAAAAGTTTTGAATTAATCCCACTGGTTAAAAATATAGGATGAAATGATATATAATATGTAAATAATATTAGATAATTTAGTTACCATAATTAGTGAACATTATATATAAGAAAAAATAAAAACGAATTTCCTAAAATAACTTTGCGCGAGGAGATGACATGTGGCGAAAGTGCTTCTGTTTTAATATATTATATAGATATAGATGGTTAAAAATATAGGATGAAATGATATATAATATGTAAATAATATTAGATAATTTAGTTACCATAATTAGTGAACATTATATATAAGAAAAAATAAAAACGAATTTCCTAAAATAACTTTGCGCGAGGAGATGACATGTGGCGAAAGTGCTTCTGTTTTAATATATTATATAGATATAGATATATAGATATAGATTAATAGATAGATAGATAGATAGATTAATAGATATATATTGCAATCGGGAAAAAAAAATGGAAACATGCCTCAATATTTACGACAATATAACCGAAAATAAATAAAAAAAAAAGGAATGGATTCAAATCATATTTAAAATAGGAAACAAATATTTTAAAGTTTCCATAATGATATTGACCAATAAGAAAAGCTCATTTGAATAAAAAATTCAACTTTAATTGTGAGCGTGACACGTCAGCAAAATGCTAGCAGAATTAGTAATATTAATAGATAGATAGATAGATTAATAGATATTTATTGCAATCGGAAAAAAAAATGGAAACATGTCTCAATATTTACGACAATATAACCGAAAATAAATAAATAAATAAGGGAATGGATTCAAATCATATTTAAAATAGGAAACAAATATTTTAAAGTTTCCATAATGATATTGACCAATAAGAAAAGCTCATTTGAATAAAAAATTCAACTTTAATTGTGAGCGTGACACGTCAGCAAAATGCTAGGAGAATTAGTAATATTAACTAGTGTAATACGCGTGCCTTGAAGGCACGAGAGTTTGATCTATTTTAATTTGAACATCATTTTATATACTATATTAATATATACTTGTTTATAACAAAAATATGTACGTATAAAGTTTTTTTTGTAGTTTATAAATTAGTTGGAAAGAGATACAATACAAATTTTTAAAATGATTTAATAAGATAAAGTAGTAATAATACTCAAACACACCACCTAATATAATTGAAATAAATATATAATTATTGTCATAAGCACATGATTGTGCGAATACTTTTGAAGTTATGTAGATATACATAACTTATTCATTATTTTCATTCGAAAGATGGCTAGAAAGAGAGGGAAATTAATAGTGAAAATAAAGGTAAGATGGTAAAAATAAAATGATCCTAAAAGGTAGAAAAATGATCTAAGAAGCCTCATCTAAGATGTAAAATAAGCATTAGTAATGCTTGTAAGTCTTAAAATATTATTTATTTTTCGATAGTCATTTAAGATGTCTAAAATAAGAAAATTGTAAGAATTTTTTTTTTTTTGGCTCTAACTGATTTTTATAATTAATTTTTGAAATCGAGTATTCACAAATAGATTATTTTTCCTAAATTCATAAAAAAATAATTTGCAAGCCTTAAAATATTGAAATTATAATAAGGGCCTTCTAGGCTGTATAAAATAAATATAGATGTAAAATATCATTTTGAATTTTTTTTCTTCAATATTTGAAGCGAGGCACCCATAAATTAATCTTAAAAGAGTGTTTATTTATTTATTCAATTTTCACATTTGTTTTTCTAAAAATTCTTCAATTTTTGTATGTAGATCTTAAAATGTTCTTTTTTTTTACTATTCCTAATAGTAATTTAAGATGTGTAGAATAAATATAATTTCTATCTGAAAAAATTAGGTTAAAAATTTAAATAGATGTCATGTAGAATGTGTAGAGTTAGGATAGATTTATTCATTTTCGATAATTATTTTTCTACAATTTTGGAAGGATAACATGTGCAAAAATAATCTCTTCTTAAAATTAATGATGTTTTGCTTCCATCTCCAAAAATATTTAAAAAACTTCAAGAAAAAAATGTCTATACCATATAATATGTAAATTTTGAGAAGAAATATGATTTTGAGAATCATTGATTTTGAGAATTACTTTTTATTTTGATATTTGAATTAAATATCTATCCATTTTTAATATGACTGATAAATATAATATTGGAAACAAATATTTAAACTTCCCTTAATAATATCGATTAATAAGAAAAGAAACTTTTGATTAGTATGGAAATAGGAAACAAATATGTTTAAAATATGAAACGTGTATTTTAAAATTTCAGCAATAATATTGACCAATAAGATAATACCATTTGAATAAAAAAATTATGTTTAATTGTGGGCGTGACACGTAAGCAAAATCCTAACAGAATTAGTATTATTATATTATTAATTATTAATTATTATTAATAGATTTTTATTTTGACATTTGAATTAATTGTCTAGACATTTTTAATACGCTTGTGATGAATATAATATAGGAAACAAATATTTAAACTTCCCTTAATAACATCGATTAATAAGAAAGGAAACTTTTGATTAAAAAATTCAACTTTAATTTACAGAGCGACACGTCAGCAAAATGCTAGCAGAATTAGTAATATTAATAGATGCTAGCAGAATTAGTAATATTAATAGATTAATAGATAGATATATAGATATATTGCAATCGGGAAAAAATGGAAACATGTCTCAATATTTACGACAATATAACCGAAAAGAAAAAAAAGGAATGGATTCAAATCATATTTAAAATAGGAAACAAATATTTTAAAGTTTTCATAATAATATTGATCAATAATAAAAGCTCATTTGAATAAAAAAATTCAATTTTAATTGTGAGCGTGACACGTCGGCAAAATGCTAGCAAAATTAGTAATATATATATATTGCAATCGGAAAAAAAAATGGAAACATGTCTCAATATTTACGACAATATAACCGAAAATAAAAAAGAGGGAAAGGATTCAAATCATATTTAAAATAGGAAACAAATATTTTAAAGTTTCCATAATAATATTGACCAATAAGAAAAGCTCGATCATTTGAATAAAAAAAAATTAACTTTAATTGTGAGCGTGACACGTCAGCAAAATGCTAGCAGAATTAGTAATATTAATAAATAATAGATAGATAGATAGATAGATAGATATTGCAATCGGAAAAAAAAAATGGAAACATGTCTCAATATTTACGACAATATATCCGAAAATAAAAAAGAGGGAAATGATTCAAATCATATTTAAAATAGGAAACAAATATTTTAAAGTTTCCATAATAATATTTATCAATAAGAAAAGCTCATTTGAATAAAAAATTCAACTTTAATTGTGAGCGTGACACGTCAGCAAAATGCTAGCAGAATTAGTAATATTAATAGATAGATTTGAAAATGAAATACTTGCATGGTTGGTGAGAAAATATGAATATATGTGAAAGTTAATTTATACTCCGTAGCATTTTATAAACTGATAATTGGATATGGGTCTATGTAAAGTATAAATTCCCAAAATTAAAATATATCAAGATTCAAATTTAAGTTCAATGTATGTAGACGAATTATGAGAATATTGCAATCGGAAAAAAAATGGAAGCATGTCTCAATATTTACGGCAATATAACCGAAAATTAAAAAAAAGGGAATGGATTCAAATCATATTTAAAATAGGAAACAAATATTTTAAAGTTTCAATAATAATATTGACCAATAAGAAAAGCTCATTTGAATAAAAAAAAATTCAACTTTAATTGTGGGCGTGACACGTGAGCAAAATGCTAGCAGAATTAGTAATATATGCTAGCAGAATTAGTAATATTAATAGATTAATAGATAGATATATAGATATATTGCAATCGGGAAAAAATGGAAACATACCTCAATATTTACGACAATATAACCGAAAAGAAAAAAAAGGAATGGATTCAAATCATATTTAAAATAGGAAACAAATATTTTAAAGTTTTCATAATAATATTGATCAATAATAAAATCTCATTTGAATAAAAAATTCAATTTTAATTGTGAGCGTGACACGTCGGCAAAATGCTAGCAAAATTAGTAATATATATTGCAATCGGAAAAAAAAATGGAAACATGTCTCAATATTTACGACAATATAACCGAAAATAAAAAAAGAGGGAAAGGATTCAAATCATATTTAAAATAGGAAACAAATATTTTAAAGTTTCCATAATAATATTGACCAATAAGAAAAGCTCGATCATTTGAATAAAAAAAAATTAACTTTAATTGTGAGCGTGACACGTCAGCAAAATGCTAGCAGAATTAGTAATATTAATAGATAATAGATAGATAGATAGATAGATAGATATTGCAATCGGAAAAAAAAAATGGAAACATGTCTCAATATTTACGACAATATATCCGAAAATAAAAAAGAGGGAAATGATTCAAATCATATTTAAAATAGGAAACAAATATTTTAAAGTTTCCATAATAATATTTATCAATAAGAAAAGCTCATTTGAATAAAAAATTCAACTTTAATTGTGAGCGTGAGACGTCAGCAAAATGCTAGCAGAATTAGTAATATTAATAGATAGATAGATTTGAAAATGAAATACTTGCATGGTTGGTGAGAAAATATGAATATATGTGAAAGTTAATTTAAACTCCGTAGCATTTTATAAACTGATAATTGGATATGGGTCTATGTAAAGTATAAATTTCCAAAATTAAAATATACCAAGATTCAAATTTAAGTTCAATGTATGTAGACGAATTATGAGAATATTGCAATCGGAAAAAAAATGGAAGCATGTCTCAATATTTACGGCAATATAACCGAAAATTAAAAAAAAGGGAATGGATTCAAATCATATTTAAAATAGGAAACAAATATTTTAAAGTTTCAATAATAATATTGACCAATAAGAAAAGCTCATTTGAATAAAAAAAATTCAACTTTAATTGTGGGCGTGACACGTCAGCAAAATGCTAGCAGAATTAGTAATATATGCTAGCAGAATTAGTAATATTAATAGATTAATAGATAGATATATAGATATATTGCAATCGGGAAAAAATGGAAACATGTCTCAATATTTATGACAATATAACCGAAAAGAAAAAAAAGGAATGGATTCAAATCATATTTAAAATAGGAAACAAATATTTTAAAGTTTTCATAATAATATTGATCAATAATAAAAGCTCATTTGAATAAAAAATTCAATTTTAATTGTGAGCGTGACACGTCGGCAAAATGCTAGCAAAATTAGTAATATATATTGCAATCGGAAAAAAAAATGGAAACATGTCTCAATATTTACGACAATATAACCGAAAATAAAAAAAGAGGGAAAGGATTCAAATCATATTTAAAATAGGAAACAAATATTTTAAAGTTTCCATAATAATATTGACCAATAAGAAAAGCTCGATCATTTGAATAAAAAAAAATTAACTTTAATTGTGAGCGTGACACGTCAGCAAAATGCTAGCAGAATTAGTAATATTAATAGATAACAGATAGATAGATAGATAGATAGATATTGCAATCGGAAAAAAAAAATGGAAACATGTCTCAATATTTACGACAATATATCCGAAAATAAAAAAGAGGGAAATGATTCAAATCATATTTAAAATAGGAAACAAATATTTTAAAGTTTCCATAATAATATTTATCAATAAGAAAAGCTCATTTGAATAAAAAATTCAACTTTAATTGTGAGCGTGACACGTCAGCAAAATGCTAGCAGAATTAGTAATATTAATAGATAGATAGATTTGAAAATGAAATACTTCCATGGTTGGTGAGAAAATATGAATATATGTGAAAGTTAATTTATACTCCGTAGCATTTTATAAACTGATAATTGGATATGGGTCTATGTAAAGTATAAATTTCCAAAATTAAAATATACCAAGATTCAAATTTAAGTTCAATGTATGTAGACGAATTATGAGAATATTGCAATCGGAAAAAAAATGGAAGCATGTCTCAATATTTACGGCAATATAACCGAAAATTAAAAAAAAGGGAATGGATTCAAATCATATTTAAAATAGGAAACAAATATTTTAAAGTTTCAATAATAATATTGACCAATAAGAAAAGCTCATTTGAATAAAAAAAATTCAACTTTAATTGTGGGCGTGACACGTCAGCAAAATGCTAGCAGAATTAGTAATATATGCTAGCAGAATTAGTAATATTAATAGATTAATAGATAGATATATAGATATATTGCAATCGGGAAAAAATGGAAACATGTCTCAATATTTACGACAATATAACCGAAAAGAAAAAAAAGGAATGGATTCAAATCATATTTAAAATAGGAAACAAATATTTTAAAGTTTTCATAATAATATTGATCAATAATAAAAGCTCATTTGAATAAAAAATTCAATTTTAATTGTGAGCGTGACACGTCGGCAAAATGCTAGCAAAATTAGTAATATATATTGCAATCGGGAAAAAAAATGGAAACATGTCTCAATATTTACGACAATATAACCGAAAATAAAAAAAGAGGGAAAGGATTCAAATCATATTTAAAATAGGAAACAAATATTTTAAAGTTTCCATAATAATATTGACCAATAAGAAAAGCTCGATCATTTGAATAAAAAAAAATTAACTTTAATTGTGAGCGTGACACGTCAGCAAAATGCTAGCAGAATTAGTAATATTAATAGATAATAGATAGATAGATAGATAGATAGATATTGCAATCGGAAAAAAAAAAATGGAAACATGTCTCAATATTTACGACAATATATCCGAAAATAAAAAAAAGGGAAATGATTCAAATCATATTTAAAATAGGAAACAAATATTTTAAAGTTTCCATAATAATATTTATCAATAAGAAAAGCTCATTTGAATAAAAAATTCAACTTTAATTGTGAGCGTGAGACGTCAGCAAAATGCTAGCAGAATTAGTAATATTAATAGATAGATAGATTTGAAAATGAAATACTTGCATGGTTGGTGAGAAAATATGAATATATGTGAAAGTTAATTTATACTCCGTAGCATTTTATAAACTGATAATTGGATATGGGTCTATGTAAAGTATAAATTTCCAAAATTAAAATATACCAAGATTCAAATTTAAGTTCAATGTATGTAGACGAATTATGAGAATATTGCAATCGGAAAAAAAATGGAAGCATGTCTCAATATTTACGGCAATATAACCGAAAATTAAAAAAAAGGGAATGGATTCAAATCATATTTAAAATAGGAAACAAATATTTTAAAGTTTCAATAATAATATTGACCAATAAGAAAAGCTCATTTGAATAAAAAAAATTCAACTTTAATTGTGGGCGTGACACGTCAGCAAAATGCTAGCAGAATTAGTAATATATGCTAGCAGAATTAGTAATATTAATAGATTAATAGATAGATATATAGATATATTGCAATCGGGAAAAAAATGGAAACATGTCTCAATATTTACGACAATATAACCGAAAAGAAAAAAAAGGAATGGATTCAAATCATATTTAAAATAGGAAACAAATATTTTAAAGTTTTCATAATAATATTGATCAATAATAAAAGCTCATTTGAATAAAAAATTCAATTTTAATTTTGAGCGTGACACGTCGGCAAAATGCTAGCAAAATTAGTAATATATATATTGCAATCGGAAAAAAAAAATGGAAACATGTCTCAATATTTACGACAATATAACCGAAAATAAAAAAGAGGGAAAGGATTCAAATCATATTTAAAATAGGAAACAAATATTTTAAAGTTTCCATAATAATATTGACCAATAAGAAAAGCTCGATCATTTGAATAAAAAAAAATTAACTTTAATTGTGAGCGTGACACGTCAGCAAAATTCTAGCAGAATTAGTAATATTAATAGATAATAGATAGATAGATAGATAGATAGATAGATATTGCAATCGGAAAAAAAAAATGGAAACATGTCTCAATATTTACGACAATATATCCGAAAATAAAAAAGAGGGAAATGATTCAAATCATATTTAAAATAGGAAACAAATATTTTAAAGTTTCCATAATAATATTTATCAATAAGAAAAGCTCATTTGAATAAAAAATTCAACTTTAATTGTGAGCGTGACACGTCAGCAAAATGCTAGCAGAATTAGTAATATTAATAGATAGATAGATTTGAAAATGAAATACTTCCATGGTTGGTGAGAAAATATGAATATATGTGAAAGTTAATTTATACTCCGTAGCATTTTATAAACTGATAATTGGATATGGGTCTATGTAAAGTATAAATTTCCAAAATTAAAATATACCAAGATTCAAATTTAAGTTCAATGTATGTAGACGAATTATGAGAATATTGCAATCGGAAAAAAAATGGAAGCATGTCTCAATATTTACGGCAATATAACCGAAAATTAAAAAAAAGGGAATGGATTCAAATCATATTTAAAATAGGAAACAAATATTTTAAAGTTTCAATAATAATATTGACCAATAAGAAAAGCTCATTTGAATAAAAAAAATTCAACTTTAATTGTGGGCGTGACACGTCAGCAATGTAACGGCCCGGGATTATGATTCCCAGGTTACGTTTCGAGGGATAAAACCCCCCGTTAGGACCTTGCGCCCCGAGTACAGGTTGAAGGTTTCAAAACTTACTTTAATGTTTTCAAGGGGGATTTCATACCCAAAATCGAAGGGATCGTTGGAATCCCCGGGGAAGTCCCCTGTACCTGTCGTAATCTAAGCGTGGAAATCAGAAATCATGCGACTGGCGGAAACAAGTATAATACAAAAGTGTGCCACGGCAGAGCCGGGTCAAAAAGGAGTCTAAAGTGTAAATCCGAAAAAGTATAATCAGAGTCTGGTGAAGTCTATACTCCAGCGCTCACTCTCCGCCGACGAAATGACCCGCACAATAAGCAAACAACACCGATAGGATGAACATAAATAATACCTAAAAAAAAATTGATATGGGGCGGGATCAGATCGATGCCCACTTAACTCTGCATCCCAACCATAAGCACACATATACGCTATACCTAATAAAGATGCTCTAATGCAGTACGAAATTCAAACACACTAGCATGCTCCTAGTTCATAATAATGTGCAGAATACTGTAAAGGGCCCAAGACAATGCCAAGTGGCATATCCCTCTCCTACCTCCACCCCTTCCGACAGGCGGAGACTGGCCAGCTCGTGAATGCATTCATTCATAATAGGGCGGCACGCATGCCTAACCCGCTCCACAATAAAGCCCGCAGGCATATCATAATATAAGGAAGTACTCGATTGACTCAGGGTACCCGATGAGGCTGGGCTACCCTATGACCCTAGCAAAGACTCTAGTTACTTCACAGATAACGGCCGTTCTGTTTACATACACATAGAGAAATAGAATGCTCAACGATCAATGCAACCTAGCATGATACTACATGGCATGCTGATCATGAATGCAACACCTAGTATATCATGCACCTATAGCAGGGAATAGCTCTATTCAATCTGAGTAAGCTCCGAAGAGACTTACCTGGTATCGCAGAACAGCAAAAGGCAATCAACCAGGCAATATGAAATCCGACACGTCACAGATGATCACCTAACAAGTATAAGCACATCAATGAGTCTATCTCTAAGGCACACAAAGCATGGATTTATCACACACACAACTTCACCATTTAACATAATAACCGTCACATCATCATTCCATAATATCAACTTTATCTCATAATCTATCATCTCAACTTCTCACAACCATACTCAATATAATTCTCCAATTCACCAACTTAGGATAATTCCCATTTCATACTTAACCAATTTGCATGCCATCATTTCAAAATCTTACTTAGCATATAATTGCACATCTTCAACGTAATCATATAACATTTAACCACAATAATAAATCACCATAATATCATATATTAAATCTCAAAACAACATTTTATATTTTAAATCCCAATAACTTACATACTACTTCTAACATCATTTCCTTTTAACATCTTTATAAAATATTTTCTAATTCCTTAAAAACTCAACCATTTTCATTAATCAAAACATCACCTTTTAAATTACCAACCCAACCTTACTTTATTTTAATTTACCAAAACCAATCCCTTATTTGTAAAAATCCCCAAACCGGCCCTCATGTTTTATAAAACCCCAAACCGAGCCTATTGTTTTAAATCAGCCCAATACTTGGCTTGTGTTTTTAGAAGGAAAAAGGCCCATTATTCCCCCTTTTTAAATCTGAAAAATGGGCCCAAAAGATAGGCCCAAGCTACTCTTTCATAAAGCCCAAAAATCAGGCCCACAACCTCCATTCTAATTCTTCCATTTGAGACAACGTGGAAAGAAGGAAAAAAAAGGGGAGTGGGGCCAGGTGAGGTGGCGCTGAGGTGGCAAACAAAAAGAGGGGGGTCCATATGCTTCTTCTTCCCCAGATTTTCCAAAATGAAAGAACAAAGGGGAGGGCTTGTGCGTGTTCGGCAGAACAACGAAGGACGAGGGAAAAGGGAGGTCGTCGGCGGCGGCGGGGCTGGGCTCCGGCCACCAGGAACGACCACTCCGACACCCACACACACGAAAACGGAAAGGGAAGGGAGGAGGAGAAGAAAGAAGCTCACCGAGGTGTTCGACGCCGGAAAGCTCGGAGCTCCGGGGAGGTGCGTTTGGCTGCGTCGATGGTGATTCTTCGAGCGAGGAGGCCTGGGAGAGGTGCTATCAAAGTCCGACTTGGACCGATGACTGGGGGTCGTGTGCACGGGCACACATGCGCTAGTAGCCTAGCACACAAGTCGAATGGGGTTCCATTCTAAAACCAATTGGCAATAGAAGGAGTAGCTCACCGACTCATATACTAGGGCTTGATATGTTCAACTTTCCGATGTGGGACACTTTGGTCTCATTCACATCTCTAACACGCCCCCGCAAGTCCAACTAGGAATGACCATCTAGTTGAGACTTGGACAACTGGGTAACCCAGACCAGGATCGACACGGGCCGTTAGGCTAACCGCTCTGATACCATATCAAAGTCCGACTTGGACCGATGACTGGGGGTCGTGTGCACGGGCACACATGCGCTAGTAGCCTAGCACACAAGTCGAATGGGGTTCCATTCTAAAACCAATTGGCAATAGAAGGAGTAGCTCACCGACTCATATACTAGGGCTTGATATGTTCAACTTTCCGATGTGGGACACTTTGGTCTCATTCACATCTCTAACAGTGCGGGGTGTTAAAGGCGGAACCTTTGGCTGATAAAGGGTGAAAGAGGAGAGGTCGAGAGGAATCGAGACTTACCGAGTTGAACGGAAACAGGGGCGGTGCCTCTGCTGCTGCTGCTGGTGGCCGGCGATGGAGACTGGCGGGGAGGCGGTAGTCGACGGAGGTGTGGTGGTGGAGAGGCGAGGTGGTGGCAGAGGTGTGGTGGTGGAGAGGCGAGGTGGGAGCTCAGCTCTCGGCGATTCCTCAAGGGAGAAAGAAAGGGTTGTTTGGTTTGTGTTGGTGTGGGGTGTGGAAAGATGTGTTTGATTCAGATTTTATGGATAAATCTTGGGTTTACTTGAGACCTTGGTTGTACCCATTGGATAAAGCATGGCAACTTCACTCCCATTTTTGGTAAGTCAAGCAAGGTAAGAAAAAGGCTACATGTGGGTGTTGGGTTAATTAGGAAGAGATTGAAAGAGATGGGAAATTTTAAAATTAATCTCAATTTGCGGAAACCAATGTTGAATTGGATAAGGATGTGAGAAAAAAGGACAGAATTGAGGTCTCGAGTCGGAAATTTAAATTCCCGTTGATTGGTCGTTCAAAACCCGAAATGAAAGACGGAATTAATTTTTAAATCGGAAAATTTGGGTCGGAATTTATTTTAAATTCATTTTGATTTTCATATTTAGCCAAAAATTTATATTTTAAAAATCCGAGCCTTTACATCATCCACCTCTAAAAACAAGTCTCGTCCCCGAGACTAAAATCATTCTAAGGTGGGGATGAAGTTGGAATTGGTGAGTCCAAGGATCACGTCATCGATCCCGTAAGTACCTCATAAGTGCCCCCATGAGATCTCACAGTACCGTCGTCATGATCATAATACTCCCAATCGGTCGTAGTAAGGATGTGGCAGGGGCCCCTACCACACCCCACTCCGACTCCTCGGGCATACCATAACTCGAAACCATCATGACGTCTCCGCTAGGTCTTAGCAAGCGATCTACAGGTGCCCCCATACATGCTTGTATCCACTTCGTGGGGCGTCATAATGAAAGCTCGGGTTGGAAGAGTTTTCTCAAAATCTATGTTTCCTTTTAAATCACCCTTTGATATTCTTTAAATTCGACATTAAACAAGGCATTCCCAAATTTCCCAATTTCCCAATCATTCTACATCCACCTCTAAAGGCTAATCCCATATTCTCTTCCTAGGTTCCGAGTCAAATCATAATTCCACAATTCAATCTCTAGCATTCCTAATATTTGGCATCATGGATATAGAAGAATGATCATAATCTCAAGATAAACAGAAGATTATAGCACATCAAAGGCAGTCACATACCATAATATCTAGCACATCATCATATCATCGAGGCTCATCACATCATATCACCAAGGATCTGCACACAACTACCAAGCATAAGCACGCAATCAAAGAGACACCACTAACCAATCCCAACCAACTAGCTAGGCATACTCACCGCACTCGAGAGGTCAAGGTAATGTCTACGCTCGGCTCAACATAGGACGCAAGTAGCTCATCTAAGACATCTCCATAGCTAGCCCGAATGCTCTCCTCGGTCTCCCATGTGGCCTCCTCAGGGCTCCTCCTAGACCACTGAACCAGAAGCAAAGGAACCTCCCTGTTCCTAAGCTTCTTGACACGACGATCAAGGACCCTCACCGGACGCTCTACAAAGGTATGGTCAGGCTCAATGTGAAGGTCTGAGTGGTCAAGGACATGACTAGGGTCGGGAATGTACTGACGGAGCTGGGAGACATGAAAGACGTCATGGACGCCGGCCAATGATGGAGGTAAGGCTAAACGGTAGGCTACCACACCGACTCTCTCTAGGATCTCAAATGGGCCAATGAACCTCGGACTCAACTTCCCTTTGATGCCGAACCGTCGAACTCCCCTGGTGGGCGAAACTCGAAGCCATACATGCGAGCCTACCTCGAACTCAAGCTCGGTCCTCCGTCTGTCCGCATACTTCTTCTGTCGATCCTGGGCTACCCTCATATGCTCTCGGATGCGACCAACCTTATCAACTGTCTCTCTGACCATCTCGGGCAACGACAGAACTGTATCTGCAGGCTCGTCCCAGCAAACCGGCGACTTGCATCGCCTCCCATACAAAGCCTCATATGGGGCCATCTCGATCGACGCGTGGTAGCTATTGTTGTAAGAAAACTCCACTAGCGGTAGGTGCTTGACCCAATGATCACCCCAATCCAAGACGCACGATCGCAACATGTCCTCCAACGTCTGAATCGTCCTCTACCTCCACGTCCGGAACCTCTACCTCCTCTACCCCCGCCTCGGCCTCTGCCGGAAGGGTCACCTCGTCCCTGGCCCTGACCCTGGCCCTGGGGATATGTCAGCAGTGGTGGCTGAGGAGCCGCAGGAAGTCTCGGTGGCTGTGTAATAGCGGGAGCTCCACGACTCTGAGGGCATGTAGCAGCTCGGTGCCCCATGGTACCACAGGTATAGCAGACAGTCGAACGGTCTGGGCAAGAAGCAATGAAGTGGCCCCTCCCGAAACACCCATGGCAAGTCCTCACTCTGGCGTCTCCTCCATAAGAAGTCTGAACTGGGGGTGCTCTCTGTGCAGCTCCGTGATACCCTCCTCTAAACGCTCCTCTCCTAGATCTGTCATCTCCATGGGGGTCAGCTGGATGCGCCCTCTTCGCCTCAGGGCGAGCAGTAGAGTAGGAAGTCTCACACAGAATCCTCTGCTGATCATACATAAGGATGACCTCCAGAAATCGGTCAAAGCTGACAGCTCCCAAGCTGGACGCATGCAGAAGTACAGGAGGCGGCAATCTCATAGACAGCAAACGGATCCGACTCTCGTCTGATGGACATAGGTGATCGCAGTATATCAGCTCGCTCTTGAACTGGCGAACGATAGCAGCTACAGAAGCCGACCGGTCACAGGTGCCGCGCATAAAAGATACCTCCCTAGCCATCTGTATCCCTGGTGGACGGTACTCCCTCAGCATCATGGATCTGAAGTCGTCATAGGTCCACTCGGTCCGCTCCTTCTTGCAGCCAAACCATCTGGCATTCGCGTCCTCCCGTAGAAGTCCAGCAGCAAGTCTCTGTCTCTCAGAGTCAGGTACAGCAACATGGTCAAATAACCCCTCCATATCACGCAGCCATCTCTCAACGTCATCTCCGACGCCTCCCGCGAAGGTCGGCGGGCTACACTGAGCAAACCTCTTGACCCAATCGATGCGCTTCTCAGGGCACGCATCGACCACAGGCTCGGCTGGCTGCTGAACTGGAACCTCTGGCGTCGGCGCCGTAGATCGAGCCCCTCCACGTAGCTCGCTCAGAATATCATGAAGCGCTGCCTCTAGCTGCCCAATCCTAGTCTCTGGGGAAGCTGGTACCCGGTCATCAACTCGCGGTGGCGAAACTCGCTCCTCAGCACCCTCAGCAACAACTCGACGAGGGCGTCCCCTGCCGCGACGCGCCCTACCCCCACGCCCATCTAAGCCACGTCTCGGATCAACCATGCTTGCTACATAACAATAATTATATCACTCAGCACAGAAGCACTCAACGATTCAATATGACCCCCTTCAAGGAGGATCGCCCTCAGGCCCAGTTGAATTGAAGACATACAAGCACAGAGACGATCTATGCCGCCCTTCGGGGGACGGCTAACCGGAGGGGCAAATACCTCACGGTCTCCTAACCCATTTTACTCCAACCCTTGAGTTCCTTGGAGTCTTCACAACCCATCTGTAAAAGAAGCTAGTATTTGCCTACCTTCCCCGAATTCTACATCCATAAGGGATGCCTATCGCATAGTCTCTACCCCACGAGATTGCCATTCATAATTGATTAATTTATGTTTATGTCCAATTAAATTCATTTTGCCCCTTGAAAACAATTTGAAAACCACTTGAAAACAATTTGAAAACCTTGGGCCATTTTCAAAACCACTTCAACCTATCATACTCGGATTGCAAAACCTCAGCTCTGATACCCCTTTGTAACGGCCCGGGATTATGATTCCCAGGTTACGTTTCGAGGGATAAAACCCCCCGTTAGGACCTTGCGCCCCGAGTACAGGTTGAAGGTTTCAAAACTTACTTTAATGTTTTCAAGGGGGATTTCATACCCAAAATCGAAGGGATCGTTGGAATCCCCGGGGAAGTCCCCTGTACCTGTCGTAATCTAAGCGTGGAAATCAGAAATCATGCGACTGGCGGAAACAAGTATAATACAAAAGTGTGCCACGGCAGAGCCGGGTCAAAAAGGAGTCTAAAGTGTAAATCCGAAAAAGTATAATCAGAGTCTGGTGAAGTCTATACTCCAGCGCTCACTCTCCGCCGACGAAATGACCCGCACAATAAGCAAACAACACCGATAGGATGAACATAAATAATACCTAAAAAAAAATTGATATGGGGCGGGATCAGATCGATGCCCACTTAACTCTGCATCCCAACCATAAGCACACATATACGCTATACCTAATAAAGATGCTCTAATGCAGTACGAAATTCAAACACACTAGCATGCTCCTAGTTCATAATAATGTGCAGAATACTGTAAAGGGCCCAAGACAATGCCAAGTGGCATATCCCTCTCCTACCTCCACCCCTTCCGACAGGCGGAGACTGGCCAGCTCGTGAATGCATTCATTCATAATAGGGCGGCACGCATGCCTAACCCGCTCCACAATAAAGCCCGCAGGCATATCATAATATAAGGAAGTACTCGATTGACTCAGGGTACCCGATGAGGCTGGGCTACCCTATGACCCTAGCAAAGACTCTAGTTACTTCACAGATAACGGCCGTTCTGTTTACATACACATAGAGAAATAGAATGCTCAACGATCAATGCAACCTAGCATGATACTACATGGCATGCTGATCATGAATGCAACACCTAGTATATCATGCACCTATAGCAGGGAATAGCTCTATTCAATCTGAGTAAGCTCCGAAGAGACTTACCTGGTATCGCAGAACAGCAAAAGGCAATCAACCAGGCAATATGAAATCCGACACGTCACAGATGATCACCTAACAAGTATAAGCACATCAATGAGTCTATCTCTAAGGCACACAAAGCATGGATTTATCACACACACAACTTCACCATTTAACATAATAACCGTCACATCATCATTCCATAATATCAACTTTATCTCATAATCTATCATCTCAACTTCTCACAACCATACTCAATATAATTCTCCAATTCACCAACTTAGGATAATTCCCATTTCATACTTAACCAATTTGCATGCCATCATTTCAAAATCTTACTTAGCATATAATTGCACATCTTCAACGTAATCATATAACATTTAACCACAATAATAAATCACCATAATATCATATATTAAATCTCAAAACAACATTTTATATTTTAAATCCCAATAACTTACATACTACTTCTAACATCATTTCCTTTTAACATCTTTATAAAATATTTTCTAATTCCTTAAAAACTCAACCATTTTCATTAATCAAAACATCACCTTTTAAATTACCAACCCAACCTTACTTTATTTTAATTTACCAAAACCAATCCCTTATTTGTAAAAATCCCCAAACCGGCCCTCATGTTTTATAAAACCCCAAACCGAGCCTATTGTTTTAAATCAGCCCAATACTTGGCTTGTGTTTTTAGAAGGAAAAAGGCCCATTATTCCCCCTTTTTAAATCTGAAAAATGGGCCCAAAAGATAGGCCCAAGCTACTCTTTCATAAAGCCCAAAAATCAGGCCCACAACCTCCATTCTAATTCTTCCATTTGAGACAACGTGGAAAGAAGGAAAAAAAAGGGGAGTGGGGCCAGGTGAGGTGGCGCTGAGGTGGCAAACAAAAAGAGGGGGGTCCATATGCTTCTTCTTCCCCAGATTTTCCAAAATGAAAGAACAAAGGGGAGGGCTTGTGCGTGTTCGGCAGAACAACGAAGGACGAGGGAAAAGGGAGGTCGTCGGCGGCGGCGGGGCTGGGCTCCGGCCACCAGGAACGACCACTCCGACACCCACACACACGAAAACGGAAAGGGAAGGGAGGAGGAGAAGAAAGAAGCTCACCGAGGTGTTCGACGCCGGAAAGCTCGGAGCTCCGGGGAGGTGCGTTTGGCTGCGTCGATGGTGATTCTTCGAGCGAGGAGGCCTGGGAGAGGTGCGGGGTGTTAAAGGCGGAACCTTTGGCTGATAAAGGGTGAAAGAGGAGAGGTCGAGAGGAATCGAGACTTACCGAGTTGAACGGAAACAGGGGCGGTGCCTCTGCTGCTGCTGCTGGTGGCCGGCGATGGAGACTGGCGGGGAGGCGGTAGTCGACGGAGGTGTGGTGGTGGAGAGGCGAGGTGGTGGCAGAGGTGTGGTGGTGGAGAGGCGAGGTGGGAGCTCAGCTCTCGGCGATTCCTCAAGGGAGAAAGAAAGGGTTGTTTGGTTTGTGTTGGTGTGGGGTGTGGAAAGATGTGTTTGATTCAGATTTTATGGATAAATCTTGGGTTTACTTGAGACCTTGGTTGTACCCATTGGATAAAGCATGGCAACTTCACTCCCATTTTTGGTAAGTCAAGCAAGGTAAGAAAAAGGCTACATGTGGGTGTTGGGTTAATTAGGAAGAGATTGAAAGAGATGGGAAATTTTAAAATTAATCTCAATTTGCGGAAACCAATGTTGAATTGGATAAGGATGTGAGAAAAAAGGACAGAATTGAGGTCTCGAGTCGGAAATTTAAATTCCCGTTGATTGGTCGTTCAAAACCCGAAATGAAAGACGGAATTAATTTTTAAATCGGAAAATTTGGGTCGGAATTTATTTTAAATTCATTTTGATTTTCATATTTAGCCAAAAATTTATATTTTAAAAATCCGAGCCTTTACAAGCAAAATGCTAGCAGAATTAGTAATACATGCTAGCAGAATTAGTAATATTAATAGATTAATAGATAGATATATAGATATATTGCAATCGGGAAAAAATGGAAACATGTCTCAATATTTACGACAATATAACCGAAAAGAAAAAAAAGGAATGGATTCAAATCATATTTAAAATAGGAAACAAATATTTTAAAGTTTTCATAATAATATTGATCAATAATAAAAGCTCATTTGAATAAAAAATTCAATTTTAATTGTGAGCGTGACACGTCGGCAAAATGCTAGCAAAATTAGTAATATATATTGCAATCGGGAAAAAAATGGAAACATGTCTCAATATTTACGACAATATAACCGAAAATAAAAAAAGAGGGAAAGGATTCAAATCATATTTAAAATAGGAAACAAATATTTTAAAGTTTCCATAATAATATTGACCAATAAGAAAAGCTCGATCATTTGAATAAAAAAAAATTAACTTTAATTGTGAGCGTGACACGTCAGCAAAATGCTAGCAGAATTAGTAATATTAATAGATAATAGATAGATAGATAGATAGATAGATAGATAGATATTGCAATCGGAAAAAAAAAATGGAAACATGTCTCAATATTTACGACAATATATCCGAAAATAAAAAAGAGGGAAATGATTCAAATCATATTTAAAATAGGAAACAAATATTTTAAAGTTTCCATAATAATATTTATCAATAAGAAAAGCTCATTTGAATAAAAAATTCAACTTTAATTGTGAGCGTGAGACGTCAGCAAAATGCTAGCAGAATTAGTAATATTAATAGATAGATAGATTTGAAAATGAAATACTTGCATGGTTGGTGAGAAAATATGAATATATGTGAAAGTTAATTTATACTCCGTAGCATTTTATAAACTGATAATTGGATATGGGTCTATGTAAAGTATAAATTTCCAAAATTAAAATATACCAAGATTCAAATTTAAGTTCAATGTATGTAGACGAATTATGAGAATATTGCAATCGGAAAAAAAATGGAAGCATGTCTCAATATTTACGGCAATATAACCGAAAATTAAAAAAAAGGGAATGGATTCAAATCATATTTAAAATAGGAAACAAATATTTTAAAGTTTCAATAATAATATTGACCAATAAGAAAAGCTCATTTGAATAAAAAAAATTCAACTTTAATTGTGGGCGTGACACGTCAGCAAAATGCTAGCAGAATTAGTAATATATGCTAGCAGAATTAGTAATATTAATAGATTAATAGATAGATATATAGATATATTGCAATCGGGAAAAAAATGGAAACATGTCTCAATATTTACGACAATATAACCGAAAAGAAAAAAAAGGAATGGATTCAAATCATATTTAAAATAGGAAACAAATATTTTAAAGTTTTCATAATAATATTGATCAATAATAAAAGCTCATTTGAATAAAAAATTCAATTTTAATTTTGAGCGTGACACGTCGGCAAAATGCTAGCAAAATTAGTAATATATATATTGCAATCGGAAAAAAAAATGGAAACATGTCTCAATATTTACGACAATATAACCGAAAATAAAAAAGAGGGAAAGGATTCAAATCATATTTAAAATAGGAAACAAATATTTTAAAGTTTCCATAATAATATTGACCAATAAGAAAAGCTCGATCATTTGAATAAAAAAAAATTAACTTTAATTGTGAGCGTGACACGTCAGCAAAATGCTAGCAGAATTAGTAATATTAATAGATAATAGATAGATAGATAGATAGATAGATAGATATTGCAATCGGAAAAAAAAAATGGAAACATGTCTCAATATTTACGACAATATATCCGAAAATAAAAAAGAGGGAAATGATTCAAATCATATTTAAAATAGGAAACAAATATTTTAAAGTTTCCATAATAATATTTATCAATAAGAAAAGCTCATTTGAATAAAAAATTCAACTTTAATTGTGAGCGTGACACGTCAGCAAAATGATAGCAGAATTAGTAATATTAATAGATAGATAGATTTGAAAATGAAATACTTGCATGGTTGGTGAGAAAATATGAATATATGTGAAAGTTAATTTATACTCCGTAGCATTTTATAAACTGATAATTGGATATGGGTCTATGTAAAATATAAATTCCCAAAATTAAAATATACCAAGATTCAAATTTAAGTTCAATGTTTGTAGACGAATTATGAGAATATTGCAATCGGAAAAAAAATGGAAGCATGTCTCAATATTTACGGCAATATAACCGAAAATTAAAAAAAAAGGAATGGATTCAAATCATATTTAAAATAGTAAACAAATATTTTAAAGTTTCAATAATAATATTGACCAATAAGAAAAGCTCATTTGAATAAAAAAATTCAACTTTAATTGTGGGCGTGACACGTCAGCAAAATGCTAGCAGAATTAGTAATATATGCTAGCAGAATTAGTAATATTAATAGATTAATAGATAGATATATAGATATATTGCAATCGGGAAAAAATGGAAACATGTCTCAATATTTACGACAATATAACCGAAAAGAAAAAAAAGGAATGGATTCAAATCATATTTAAAATAGGAAACAAATATTTTAAAGTTTTCATAATAATATTGATCAATAATAAAAGCTCATTTGAATAAAAAATTCAATTTTAATTGTGAGCGTGACACGTCGGCAAAATGCTAGCAAAATTAGTAATATATATATTGCAATCGGAAAAAAAAATGGAAACATGTCTCAATATTTACGACAATATAACCGAAAATAAAAAAGAGGGAAAGGATTCAAATCATATTTAAAATAGGAAACAAATATTTTAAAGTTTCCATAATAATATTGACCAATAAGAAAAGCTCGATCATTTGAATAAAAAAAAATTAACTTTAATTGTGAGCGTGACACGTCAGCAAAATGCTAGCAGAATTAGTAATATTAATAGATAATAGATACATAGATAGATAGATAGATAGATATTGCAATCGGAAAAAAAAAAATGGAAACATGTCTCAATATTTACGACAATATATCCGAAAATAAAAAAGAGGGAAATGATTCAAATCATATATCCTTCAACTATGTATGTCTGTATATTCAAAATAAAAACAAGAAAAAAAAAAAGAAATAAAGAAAAGAAGCATTCCTATCTAAAACACTATTTGGATATGATATTGACCAATAAGAAAAGCTCGAGTCCTCCTTCGTTGCTGAGCGGATTCCTGCTGAGTTTGACGACCTCGTCCGGATGGACGCTCTTGGGCGATGGTTTAACCGCGGTTAGCCATCCCCAAATTCTCGCCTTGTATCAAAAAAAAAAAAAAAAAAAAAAAAAACTATTTGGATATGATAGAATTAGCTGGTTATTGGAATTTCAAATATTCTCACGGGATCTTAGTAGACCACTAATGCACAACATTGTTGATAAAAATTATAAATTACGTTCAAACCGCATATTCTGTCCCCGGCATAAAAGTTCCAATATTCAGTCACTGAGACAAAAATAGACGCTTTATATGATACATTTGGTTGATCAAGTTTCAAGTTTCAACCCACGATCCAGAAACTAACTATTTGACTCAAAACTTCAGCCTCATGCATCAAAATTTATGTTCTTCAAACTTCCACTTTTATCTCGAGAGGCAATAAACTAAATACCAAAGTCACATAAATCCTAGAAGCTATAGTACATATCTTTAACTGTTTGACTCCCACAGGTCATTCCTTGGGTTACGTACGCATAAAATTCTTCTTAAATATCTTGGTAATAACCAATGTTGTTCACAATATATTTGTCTGTACAAAGCTTATCTTTTTATCCAGAGTTAAACTTTGAGATGGTTTTGTAAATATGGTGTATAAAGAAATTTTTTTGCACAACTATAAGCGGTTGGGATAAGAGTTAAACTTTGAGATGGTTTTGTAAATATGGTGATTATTTACACTTGGAAGTTAGCTTACACTTGTACTGTCATTGCTGTTACTGCAGTCTGATTATGACTGTTGCAACTCCTGTGAAGATGTTCATGAAGCTTATAGAAAGAAGGGATGGGCATGTACAAATCCAGATTTAGTTGATCAGGTATATGAGACACTCAATATTATACATTATAAATTTGCCTAGACTTTTGAAACCAGAGTATTTCTTCCTGTTCTAACGTCATATCAAGCTCCTCACGGATCTATTTGTGAACTAAGTACCATTCACTTCCGGTTAAGATTATGGAAAAATGACGAGGTTTATAGCTTGCGGCTCGCATCGAGTTGTTAGACAATTGGTTCACCATATCATAGCAGTTTGGAATGCATTTAAAACGTAGCAAAGGATGCAATTATGGCCCTCCATATGAGTGGCAAGTGTACAAGTAAGTTCTATAATTTTACCTTTTAGTTTTATATGCTGGACATTAAATTTTTTAATGCTGTAGTTTTGTACACATATCTTATGTGCTAATACTTGTATGTTGTTTTGTTTACAAAGCAATTTGAATGGATGCTACGGTATTCCATCTCTTCACCACAAAGGCCGCCAAGGAGATTACTATATCCTCGTAAGTTTGCTTTGATATTCGTACAACAAATTGGGAAAGAAAATTTTAGCGATTCTTCATGATTTATCAATACTTGATTTATGTGCAGATTATGGACATGCTGGGTCCTAGATCATGAATTGGCTCATCCTAAGGTGACTGCCAATCGAGTGGCAAAAGTTATAGCTAATGAATGGAAAGATCCCAATCCCAATGACAAAGTGATGCCTGTCAAACAGTGGCTAGAAGAACGAATGTTCTTGCAGGTAACCTCTTCCTTTCCTTTATTCACCTTTCTCTACTATTCTCCCCCTCTCCCTCACTCTCTTTTTATCTCAATTGGTTATCCCCGTTTTCTCAAATTTTTTGTTTTTACATAACCTGTCATTACAGGGAGAGACCCCGCCTTGCCTGCAGCCACATGTTCTTCCGATTACCTCCATGGTTTGTCAGGTCAGCCTGCCTCTCAAGTTTCTTCGACTTAACCCGCTTTAATTTGAGCTATTTGCTGCAAAATTGTCGATGTTGATTTGCAAAATTAAAAGTTGTTTATGGTGGTTGACAGGTAGCGGGGACACATCAAGAGGTGGTAGAATCAGAGGCGGATGGCTCGTCGGAGAGAGAGCGGGAGGGAGGGCGGATGTCGCGGATGTTAAGAAAAAGGGGCTCAAAAAGGCCGGTGCTTCTGGTGTTAGGGCAGGTAGGTAGCTAATCAGTGTGTTTTTTGCAAGCTATTGTTCAATCGGGTGCTCTTTCCGTGCTGGTCCTGCTTGATCAGCTGCGAAATTGCAGTTTTGTAATTTTCTATCTGATAGTGATAGCCTTGGTCAATCTATCCGAAACTCTTACTTGCTGTTCTTTTGGCAGGAGTGGGAGGCTACTCTTATTTGTATGAGCCACTATGGTGGATAGGAATGATTACGAGTGAGTAGTTTGTAATTTTAACATCAGGTGCAGTTTCCGTTATGCTCGTATATTGTACTGTTTTCGTTTTGTCGTTCTAAATGTTTTCAACCTCAGTAAGATTTTGGAAGAAACAAAAAGAAGGAAGATGTCAATAAAATGTTTTGTGGTCTTGTCAACTGTTAAGGCTGCTACATTATACTCCTTAATGCCAATTTAACTTTTGTATACCGATAGCCCTGCCAGTATAATATTCTGAAACACACTTGCATTATTTCAGTGATTGTTGGAGAAATTGCTAATTTTGCCGCATATGCATTTGCACCTGCTATTTTGGTCACACTTCTCTTGGTGCTCTCAGCATCATCATCAGGTATGGCAGCATTATTTATTTTTGTTTCTCCTTTCTTTTACACTTTAGCTGTTTGCATCAGTTGCATGTAATGAGTTTGTTTGGTACACCGACGGCTGACACGTCTTAATTTTTTTAATAGCGCTGTGCTTGCACAGATTATTCTGAAGGGGAGAGACTGCATATATTTGGAGTCGTTGGTTGTTTGTTGTGTGTTGTTGGCTCAACAACAAGTGTTCTACATGCTCCTCCTGAACGTGAGATTGAATCCGTTATTGAAGTGTGGAACCTTGCTACTGATCCTGGTAATTTATCTTGTTAATTGTGTATGTTTATGTTGTTACCATACTAAATCATTGGTTCATTTCAATTTATCCCGGTAATCTTTGGTTGTTTCTGCAAGATTCTTTTCTTTGCTGCTGTGGTCATGACAACTGTGTTCATTCTCATATTCCAATTTACTCCTCAATATGGGCAGGAGATGGAAAATCATATCCGCAACCTTGAGGATGAATTGGAAAAACAGGCTCAGGGATTCAATGTTGAACTGGAAGCTGATACTCATGCCAAAGTGGAACAGGAGAAACACACTATCCGAGCAGAGGAAGCTCATGGATTGGCTAAAATTGAGCTCAAGAACAGACCGAGAAGCTGGAAAGACATGCTTAAGTAAAGAATTTTCTGATGCCTTGGCCACCATAAGAGAGCTAGAAGATGATATCCGTATCCTGGAGGAAGAACTAGATAAACAGGCTCATGGATTTGAGTCTGATCTGGAAGCTCTTATGCGCGCCAAAGTGGACAAGAGCAGCGAGCAATCCGAGCCGAATTCCAACACTGCTGGGAGGCTTCAAGCCGAATTCAAAAGGCCTTCTATGCAAATGCAGTCAACATTTGAGGCAAACGAGAGGTTGGCTGCCAAGGCAAAGACAGAAGCCAGTGACCTTCGACTGATTAATAAACACCTTGAAGATTTGCTGCAGCAGGCTAAGGAAGAGCTTGAGTCAGTCAAAGATGATTATGAAGCACAAGTGCTTGATCTTCACAATCAGCTAAGCTTGAAGGCAAAGCAAATAGATCAGTTGTTGTTGGACATCGAAGAGAAATCCAACCTATTCAATTACGAGGATGAAGTTTTCCAGAGTTTCTCAGTGGAGCTGTTAACACTTAGAGGCAGAGCTGAGTTAGATAGGCTTACGTCAGATATTGCTTCATTCGTTCCACAGATGGAACAAGGGACCGATTTGAAAGCTGAGCTTGAGCAACTGAAGATGTTGGTGAAGGAGCGAGAGTTTCTTGCCCAGAGAGAGAAAAGTCAAAGAGAGAATCTAGAAAATCACTTGATTCGGCAAAGAGAGATGCACAGAAGTTGTTGAATATATAACTATGAAAACAGATAGCAAGTTGTTGCAGGAGTTAATTCTTCTATTAGTTTATTAGATAAAATAGAAACCGGCTTGTATAAAAAAAAGAAAGGGAAAACCGGTTCAATAAAAGGGAATTAGATTTGTTTGATTCAAAACCCTTTTTTTTTACAAAATATACCAAATTAGTGTCTTGATACGATTTTTTATGCCTATTTGTCGCCTTAGTTTTTTCTTTATACCAATATGTCATTCGGAGTGTACTTTTTATACCAATTTGGCAATTCGACCCTCTCAAAACCCCTAGTCTTAGACATGTAAGTGATGTAACCAAAGTCTTTTCTTAATTCGTTCAGAATTAACGAGGGATTCTTTAATGGTAAAAGTTTATTTGGTGTTATGTTTTTCCCATTTATATTTGCTTTTCTATTAGAAAATGGTTTTTTTATGCTTTAAAATGTTTTATAACCTTGTTGCTTGTAATCGTTTTATGTTTTAAAGAACCAAAATTTAGTATAGAACTCGAATAATAGTTTTGTGGTAAATTTTAGATAACTAGAGTTAAGTGACATTGGCTGGTTGTAGTTTAGTTAAAGTTTTACGATAAATTTAAAAACTTTCAGCATGCAGGATAAAATTTACTTAATGTGATTGTGTTTCGGGTCTAAAATTCCATGAGGTTGGATTGAACTTTCAATTTTTTTTTAGAAAATAAAGATACTTAATGCAACATGTTTGGAACACTTCAGGAAGACTAAGGTGTTCTTGCTTGCATAGTGTTTCAAGAAGATCTAGATCTATAGTTTATTATCATGTGAGATGCTTTAGGATGGACAACTAATCGGGACTGATAGGTGTAACTCTAATTTCTTTTCTTGTTTAAAAAACTATTTGGAACACTTCGCCACAAGGGAAAATTGAGCTTCGAGAAAAAGGGGTCACATTCCATAAATCCATCCTATAAATATACCATTTTGCATAAAATAACTTTTTAAATTGAAAATTCCAGGAAACCAGCTTTTAAAAGGTAGATGCTTGCAAAAGATTACTCATCTCATCTTTTTCTATTAAGATTATTGTTAAATGTGTTAAATTACCACTTTGCTCTAATTACTTTTAATGTATTTGAAGGATAAAAGGGGGACCAACCTTCAACATCTTTCATTTTCTATTTGAGAAGAAGAACTGAGAGGTGTATGTAGGATGGACATGGGAGAACTTCAAACCAACTAAATCAAGGACGAAACACTTAATAATTGCCAAGTGATAAACTAGAATATCGTTGATAAAGGGTCAAAATAGTAATTCTGTATTTTTAACATCAAACTTAACTTAAAAGGTGGGATGAGTTGTCTTTTGAAAACATCTAACTTTTAAAAGGCGGTTTCTAAAATATTTAATCTAAAGATGATTTTCTGTAAAATAATGTATTTAAGGGGTGACTTTCTGAAATTTGCTAAAAAAAATTAAAAAAAAAACTCAAGGCAGTGTTTGGGGCTTTTCTATTGGGCCGATGTGTTCCATACAAATTGTGCTTTTATAACTTGTGCTTCAGAAGGGGCAAATATTGCAATCTAGGGTTTGAGCTTTCATCCTCACTCTCAAACGGCAAACCCTACCATCTCTCTCCACTCCCTCCGCCTCTTCCCATAGCATTCCTGATTTCCTCCGGCCTTCAGTCATGGCGACTCAGATGAGCAAGAAGAGAAAGGTGCGTGCTTTTTTTCGTCTGCATGTTCTATTAAATATTAATGGCACTTCGTATCTTATCTTCGAATGGCTATTGAGATTTAAAACGTGGAAATGACCGATAGTTTCTGTTGATCCTTGATTTTTATTTTGTGTTTCTGTTGGATGTAGTCTTCCTAGTTTGGTCTATCGAAAGTTTCTGATTGCGTTCTTCCCGATCGTATATTTATTTTTTCCCGTGGCTGTCATTTTGCGATTCACAGTGCTGTTGATTTAAGGATACCAGTTTATCTCGAACTAGATGCGATTTAAATGGTAAATTTTTGTCGTTTGAAATTGATTTTGGGACGATGTTTGTGTTCGGCGGCAGTTTGTGGCCGATGGAGTTTTCTTTGCCGAGCTCAATGAGGTGCTGACCAGGGAGCTCGCCGAAGATGGTTATTCCGGTGTTGAAGTACGTGTTACCCCCATGCGCACTGAAATCATCATTCGTGCTACACGCACTCAGAATGTCCTTGGTATCTCTCCTTCCCCTTTTCCCATATAAGTTCAGTGTCATTAATTTATTGTCTCGGTTTTTTGGTTGCGTTGATTTTCTTGTGCAAGCTGATTGGTCATATGAATGTGGTTTTGAAAACTTAACATATTGGAGCATACGAGTGTACTTTACTGTTTGAATTATTGTAACTGTTTGAATTAAGGATTTATGTAAAGATTTATAATATGATCATCAGGGAGCGTGTATTTTAAAAGCATTTGCTTGGTAGTCATTTTTTTTGACTCGAAGATATTTTACTTTGCTTATTTAGGTGAGAAAGGACGCAGGATTAGGGAGCTGACCTCAGTTGTGCAGAAGAGGTTCAAGTTTCCGGAGAACAGTGTTGAGCTCTATGCTGAGAAGGTTAACAACAGGGGTCTTTGTGCCATTGCCCAGGCAGAATCTCTACGTTACAAGCTTCTTGGAGGTCTTGCCGTGAGGAGGTATTGTTGTATATTTCAATGGCTTGTCTAAATTTCTGCCTAGACTGTTTGATTGTTTCAAGTCATAGTTTGTTCCCTTCTTAAATGACATTGTTTGCTCCTTGATTCCATTGTTTTGTTTGAATGTTGGCATATTTAGTCATCTTTATAGTGAGTTGGTTACATTGTTACATACCTCTCTCATGCCGGAGGATGACAATATTTGCTTTAACCGATAAATCTTCTTATAGATCAAGGAATGTATCTATTTCGACTTGGTATTCAGATTTGACCGTAAAATCTGCTTATTGATATTATTATTGTTGTATTTTAATGTTACTCTGTTGCATTTAGTCATCTTTATAGCGAGCTGGTCAAACTATTGTATACCTTTCTCGTGTCGGATGATGACTATACTTGATTTAACCGTTAATCTTCTTGATATGCCAATGGACATAACAATGTCCACTGGTATGACAGATTTGGCTGGTAAATTTTATTTTCATCCTCACATAATTTGTTGCCTACCTTGGATGGTATCATTTAGTCATCTTTATAGCGAGCTGGTCAACTAATACATACCTCTCTCGTGTCGGATGATGACTATATTTACTTGGCCATCAAAATTTTCTTGATATACCATTGCGCGTAATAGCTTTCATTGGTATAGAAATTTCTACTGGTAAATTTTATTAAAATGATCCAAGTTGAATTTTTGCCTTTGTTTTGTATTTAAGGAGTGATTGGTTTGTCATTTTGGGGGATATAAACAGAGTGATAGGTTCAGTTCTTTTGGGATTCTAAATCTGGCATTCATGTTGTTATGCAGGGCATGTTATGGTGTTCTGCGATTTGTTATGGAAAGCGGAGCCAAGGGTTGTGAGGTTATAGTAAGTGGAAAGCTTAGAGCCCAGCGTGCCAAGTCAATGAAGTTCAAGGACGGGTACATGATCTCTTCTGGTCAACCCTGCAAAGACTACATCGACTCAGCTGTGAGGCATGTTCTCCTTAGACAGGTCAGCTTCTTCTGAACACAAATATCCCAAGATATCTATTCGCTGCTAACTCACCGGTAGTATGAAACTCCTGGTCACTCACATTCCTGTTTTGATGGGGCAATAATACAGGGGGTTCTTGGCATCAAGGTGAAGATCATGCTGGACTGGGATCCCAAGGGCAAGCAAGGTCCTACAACTCCATTGCCCGATGTGGTCATTATTCACACCCCGAAGGAAGAGGAGACATTGACGACGTATGTGGCACCAGCCTTGCCTGTGGATGTGATGCCAGCCAATGTGGAGGTCGCAGTTGCATAAGAATCGATGCTGTTAAAGTACAATAGTTGCATGATTAAGAACTGTTTTGAATTAAGATCTGTTTTGGAAATACTTATCTGGCTTTTCTTTTCTCATTCTCTCTTCACTCATTTGACAGTTCTGGTTTACGTTGTACTTGCATTTGTGTCGTGCCTCCACACTGGATCTTGTGGTTTTTGGTTTTGCATAATGATTTTGTAGGTCGGACTCTCACAATTTATACGGTTCATCGGATTATTACACGCAAATCTTCAAAGTAATGAGAACTCTATCTCACTTGTTCGGGTCATTGATAAATTTTTTTTGTATTACATATCTCAATTTTCACTTTTAATGAAAAAAATTTGCATAATTCATAAGTGTGCTGTGTGCCATAGCAGATAAACAGACTCTTTGTCTGAATTTTGTCAAGTCATTCCGAGGGTCACATATGAACACAACAAACTAAAACTTTCTGAAGAAGGCCAAAAAGACACTATTGGCCTACCCATTAACTAAAAAATTACAATAGGAAAAATAAAACACATCCAGTAATCCATATTGTTCACAGAATTCCTATTATTCAAGGTGAGAACTGAGAACTTATACTTGTATGGCCCTCTTCACACTGCTTCGAATGAGTATTCTATTTCTTCTTCAGTTCCTCCAGCCGAATTCTCGGCTAGCGTGGGATTATATGCTGGCGTCATGGCAGTCTGCATTGGAGCTGAGACTGTTGAAGGAGTGCATGGATAGGGCAGTTTCATTGCTTGTGGAGTTGTGTTCTCTTCATCTGCAGCTGCTGTTATCGCCCTTGCAGGAGTGGCCAGAAGAGGATTGGCACTCGCAACAGATTTCCCGGGCATCTCGTTCTTGGGCTGTGTCATTTGGGAGGTGTTACTTGGCATTCTATTCGGGTCTTCAAAGATGCTTGCCGTGTTCCCTCTTGAAGATGCAGTGGGTGGATGATATGGGAGAGAAAGGCCTTCGGATCGTTTGAGTCTCAACCTCGCGGCTGTTGAAGGAGAAGTTCTTCACAGGAAGGTTGCCGATCTCCAAACCTCTCCTCACTACAAACAAAAGACAAGAGACAAAATGCATAAAAACTCAAAGTAACTAGGTGATATGTCTTCTCCAGAAGCAGGTAGAGGAAGAACTGAGAACTAACCATTGGCATTTGTCAGTCCTAAGTCATCTTCTGCCCGTTGGCCAGCCTTTTTTCCGTGTGTCGTGAGTGTGGTGTACGTGGCTCTGTTTGAGTGAACTGAATCAGGCCTAGGAGTTTGATGAACTGACGCCCCTCCAAGTGATAGTCTCCTCCTGTTGCCTCCACATCCCACGGATGACGGTCTGGATGACTTTTGGAGCTTCATTGGGCTTGGTTTTGACCCGAAAAGTACCTCTTGCTCTGCAATGAGCTGTCCTTGAAGCTTCTTTTGCTCCTCCTGAAACCACCGATAATCATAATAGAAATATTTTAATATTTGGATTTCATCCATCTCCAAAACAAAATAACTGAGATTTTCTTTAAGTGAACAATAGAGAGGAGAGATGTGGAGATGACATACTCTTTGCCTCCTCTTATCTTCTTCCTTTTCCCTCCTCAGTATGTTGTACTCGATCTTCAAGCAGGGAAAGAAGGTGGGATAAGAGAGGACAAAAACAAAACTAATCAGAGAATCATTTACAAGTAGTAAATTTAAAGCATTTTAGGAGGGTTTACATACACCGTCATATGTGAAATCAATGCCTCTTTCAAGTTCCCACGCTCTAGCCTTACTAGCCAACGTATCAACCATTCCTATTTCGGATATATTAACGTACGTTATAATGAAAAAAGAGTACAAGTAAGAACTTGTGGAACCATGCAAGACTTGGATGAAATATGGCTTAAGGATTTTAAAATTTTAAAGAAACTGAGAAAACAACATTTACCTGGAAGTTTATTCACCAAGGTCCGGGCTTTCTCAGCACGCTTGAGTATTAGATGAGCACCTCTGCCAGCATTGTAGCGATTTTCATCCTAAAGAAAGAAGCAATCAGATCAGACTTCAGAGAGGTGTCTATATATCTAGGTTCAGCCAGTTTATGTACAGAAGAAAGTCAATGAATATATATACCCTATTATACTCTTCAAGCCAAGCCGCCTCCTCACATGCTGACAACCATTTCTCAACTTTATCAAGTAAGTCTTTAAGGCTAAGAGCTTCTTCTTTAACTTTGCCAATCTCAAGCTCAATTTGCTCAAGGACAATAGCTGGATCCAGTGCTCCTATATATGAAAACAGCAGATAGTTAAGAAATATGTATGGAACAACTTGGACATAAAAATAGAACACTAAGGTGCAAGTTGAAGGTACCAGACTCTATTGCCTCAATAACGGATTCCATTTCAACATTGGTTTGTGGTACCAAGTGTGTGTGTCTTTCTACAAATATCTTCAAGTTCAGATCTCTTTTTCACCACAAGTTCCTTCATTTTGCTTGACTTCAGCGCTTCCAATCGAGAAACTTCTGCCTCAACCTGCAATTTATTCGTTTAAGATTGTTTCTGGGCAAGTTCCGAAAGACTTGCATACATAGGCAGTGCTAACTCACATAATTTATGAAGTCTGATGAAAGCATGTTGGCGTCAATTATCTCACTTTCTGAAGCAGCTATGTTACATGTAACATTTTGAAACGCTTGTTGCTCCTCAATAGGAGTATCCATTAAATTCCATAACTCCAACATGGTTGTTGCAAGGTCTTGGAGCTGCATTCAACAAGATCAGCAAGGTAACAAAAAATAACACACATTATTTTGTAACTGAAAAGGGTAAACAGTTTTGTTCCCATTTGCTCACCCTTTGCATCCTCAGGACTTTAGTTCCCGCAATTTTATGATTGCAGACTCTAGAGCCTGGAGTGTATCATTGCTCAAGCTGAATGTTTCCTCAGACCCAGATAAACTAGGATGCACCTCATTCAGTGTTTGCTGGAAGTCCAATCCAAGAACAGAGCAAAGCATATTTAAGCAACTAAGGTGATGCATGACTTGATTCAGGCGATCAGTCTGCATGATACAAGGAGATTTGCAAATAGCAGAGATAAATAAGGCACATCAGGAAATATATCAAGATTATTGGAATACAACTGCGATGTAAATAATGGAAAGGTATTTTAAAAGCTTTTCGATATTGACCTTCTCCTTCTGGAGTGTCTGCAACTGGGTTTGCAATTCTTCTAGCCTTCTGATTGAAAGGTCGGTATCATCTATGTCTGCTGTAGTGAGGCATCCAGTGACTCCATAAATTTGTTTTGAAACTTTCTGAATTTGCTCGATGATTTCAATAAATTGCTTCTTCCTCTCTACTTTCCTTTTACGCATCTCTTCTAGTTGTGGATGAATGGTAGAGAGCTCTTCCTTCAAGCTTCCAGCCTTTTGTTCAGACTTTATGCATAAAAGAAACCCAATTATTATTCAAAAAAACTTAAAATTATAAGAAAATTCAATGTGAAGAAAGTCATTCCTTTCCTGCTATTGGAAAAATCATTTGGGTGATAAGAAAATAACAATTTCAGTTGTATATGAATCTGATAGATGTATTCACCGGAAAAGAACAATCATCAGCAGGCTTTTAGTCACAATTGCATTACTGCACCTTATGCTACACAAATCTAATCACAGATTCTGACCTAGTTCAATTACTTCCGGAAAACTAAATGTGATGCCAAGTTAATCATTATGTGCTTCCTACCTGTCTAATATGTACTGGTCGCTCCCCCATTGCAGAACAGATGGAAGCAAGTTCTGCCTCAGCATCAGCAATAGCCTGCCGTAGTTGGGCTCTACAACGATTTGCCAGATCCACCTTTCTTCTATATACTTCCATGCACTCCCGCTCAAGCTCTAGTAACATCTTGTCTCTATCAGTTTCAGTTTCGCCGACTTCATCCCATATAACCTAATTGGCGAACAAAATTGGAACCCAAATTATATGATAAAGACTAGCAGTAGTTAGAGAAGCCATTCATTGATCAAATTATTAAGTAATTTGTAATATACCTGCACGCTTGAGTATTAGATGAGCACCTCTGCCAGCATTGTAGTGATTTTCATCCTAAAGAAAGAAGCAATCAGATCAGACTTCAGAGAGGTGATTATACATCTAGGTTCAGTCAGTTTATGTACAGAAAGTGAATGAATATCCCTACAATATAAGAGCAAAAGCAACCTTTGTGTAAAGGATTTCGCCACGTGTCGGGCCAGTAATTTTTTAAGAGTTTTTATTTATTTTTCGTTGGAAAAAAGTTTCACTGGTTTTTTTTTCCGCCTTTCTTGAAGCGGTTTCCGCGCTTTGCTCCACGTTCTCTCCCACAAACTCTCCAACTCCCTCTCAATCAGAAGCGGCAGGAGGAGAAGATCGAGGAACAACGATCGACGATCTGTGAGGAACAACTATGAGGGTCGGAGTTTGTGGCCAAGAAAGGCTCAAGCCGCAGGAGCAAATTTTGGGAGATTTTTAATTATTTTTTTTCCGTCTTGCTGAAGGGTTTGGCTGGATGCCTGGATCCGCTTTCTTCCCCCACTTGAAAATGAGAGTGAAAGGGAACCCCGACCAGTGCGCCGCCAACAACAGTAAATAAAAGCCAAACCCTAGCCACCGCCGACATGCCAATTCCGCCCACAACCCTGCCGAAGCTGTCACCAGCAACAACAATCGAGCCAAAAACCGCCCTAAATTGAAAGCTAGACCCACCAAATCTGAAAGAAAAGCTAAAACCCTCGCCATAGTTTTCATCCAGAAAAGATACCCAACCCCAAGCATCTATAAGAAGAAGAAGCAGATCAGTCGGATGAAAGAGATACAAACACAGGTTGAGGGATGGGGCAAGAAAAGGAGAAGATGGTGGTGATTCAGAAAAAGAAAAAGAAAGAGAGATACGCGAAAATGCTGGTGGTCGGCGGCGGTCGGGAGGCTTCTGTTGACCTGCGATGTTTCCTCTCCGGGCGGTGTTCCCAGGTACCATCGATCCTCTTCTACCAATACCGTGTCTCCCTTAATTTGTCTGTTTGAGTGTATTTCCCTTCGCCAGTTGGGAATGAATATCAATGCTGAAGCTGTGATGTCTTCTTTGTTGTTGAGAAAGGAATGGAAAGCTTTGATATTCTATCTGACTTTTCAGAATCATACATGTCCGGTTCTGGTTTGCTTTCTATGTGTTCAGTTGGGAAAAAAACAGTAAAGTAGTTCAAACTAGGGGCAAAAGAGATGAAGTGATTCTAGTGAACTCAAGCCTTATAATTGGCTTATGATCAATCTTAACTTTTGGAAATGGAAAGAAAAAATAAAAGAATAGATGAAATCAAGAATCCATGCTGTAATTGCAACTCAAAAGCAAGCAACATATGACAATTACATACTTGTAATGGAATTACTACGCATTTATTTGATCTTGACCAGGTACCTCAAAGCTGGAAGCCTAAAGTAATAGACAAACAAAAAGAATTGGAGGACCAAAGACGCGAAAAAATACCCACAGAACAAGGACTCGGAATCAGGTTGAAAGCAAGAAAAAAAAAAGACAATTGAACAACGATGAAGAAATAACAACAAAGAACCAAAAGAAAACTGAGAAAAGACTTCAGTGATCTTCTGGTGTGGCAAGGAAGAATAAGGTGATCAAAAACAGATGCCAAATCCAGATATATAGAGTCAAGAAAACTTGGCAAGGTAAAAGTTATACACTTCTCATCTTTCTTTTGTTGCATTCCTATTGGCTTTCGATCATACGGTCTGAACTGAAACAAGATAGTATAAAACCTAAACCAAAAGATGATTTATATATCCCGAAAGAAACCCATAATCTGGAACTACGTAGCTTCACTTTGATATTTTGCTGGTCCAATGATAAGAGACTTGCTAGAAGAAAAAAGAAACGAAAAATGTGTGCAATACTTCAAACATCCAGTTGTCTCTTGTCTTTTCTTCGTTATTGCTTTGTGCTCGACAACCTAATATTATGAGCTTGAACTTATTGTCTCCGATCCTGTGCAACCTGAAAAACCTAATCTTGGGCGCCCTATACCCAAGTCGACTCCAGTTGAACCCATTCAACTATATCTTGAACAAAGGAACATTGAAAAGGAGACTAGCACCAAACTCAGGAACTTTAAGATAGCCCAAAAGATGGGACTAGCACCACTTCTATTGCAAATGATCTTTTCACTTTACTTCGCTTTGTCTACTTCTAACTTTTGCTCCTGAGAGATAAATTGGTGCAATAAAAATTAGTTCTTTCTCTTTGTTTGCTTCGATGGGTAAAATAATTTACAGCCAACTATTCCATTGATTTTTAGGGTAAAAATAACTTACTTTCAGAAGTTTTACTTGCAGTTGGCTTATATTGTCTGTAATATACTTCATATCTTCAAATTAATTTGATGTATGTAGTTGCAATGCCCTTCTCTTGATATGTATTTCATTTGTTAATATTCTTGCTACATGCCAAATCAGATACAGTTGAACATGTTTGTGCGATAGTGAAGAATCAATTGGCTTAAAGAGGGTACATTTGTAACTTAGGAGTCAAGTTTGCATCACTAGAAGCCGATCCTCAATCTTAAAATAGTAAGGAACTTTTATAATACGATCTCTTTGCAGGATGACTAATTTGATAATCTTGTCATTGTTGTGTCTTGGTTCACATTGATTACTTCCCCGTCCATAATTTATCAGATGCAAATATTGCATGATGAACTGCTTAATTATAACTCTGAATGTGTTTCCTTTGCCTCATCGGGTTTAATAGACACAGATCATTCAAGTGTATTTGGTTCCATATGTTACTCCTTATTAAAGTTTGCAATTGGATGTGGATTTGGCAAGCTGCAATGAAAACAGTTTAACATTTAATTAACAAAAATTGGGTGATGAGTGTGACTTTGTAAGGAAAACAGTTTTAAAGGGTGGTTTTCTGCAATTTTCGTTTTAAGGGGTGGTTTCACGCAAAACAGCCTATTTAAAGGGTGATTTTATGCAATTTGGCCTTTATAGTAGTAAAGTAACTAGTAAGTATAGTATATATATATATATATATATATATATATATATATATATATATATATAGGCAAGGGTTCTAGTGAAACGTTTTATAGGGTGCAACGTATAACGGAATTATAAGCGTCAGATTAAGACAAAATGAACGGTTAAGATCTAGGTTTAGATGAACCGTACCACACTAGATCATATGTGGGATTAATTATGATTAAATGAAATCATCAATTGAAAAGGCGAATTGGCGTGATTTCCTTTATAAGGTCAATGGAGAGATAAATCAACAATTACACTTTAATTCCATTAATTTAGCATAGTACGTACGCAATATTAGGAGGTAATTCTCTTCTTCAAGCCATATTTAATTGGATGAACAAGGAAAAATTTTTTTCTAGTGATTGAAGACGGTCAAATATTGATGGTGGGAGAGGCACGCATGGAGCTGGATCAAAATTTCAATCATCCCGTTACGGTATACTTTAAAATTTTATATTTTAAATCTATTGTATATATTATTTTTAAAGGTAACAACCTGGTATATATTACCGAATATATGTTTTAAATAAATTGAATAATTATCACACATCTGATGAATATATAAAATTAAAAACATAAATTTGTGTAATTTCAACTGATGCCATCTCTCGATTACCTTCTTTAATTTGTTGTGGAATCATCTTCATATAGGCGAACAACATCATCAACCATATTCATCGATCCGACGTCCGTTGGGATTAGATCGCTCCTTATTTAATTTGCATCACTGAGTCCTGACAGAAGATCCTTCACCAATCACCATAATGTCTTACAGTGGCTTGTATTGGGCTCCAATTGAGAGAATCATGGCTTTATGAGTCAAATAGATGGACAATTGGACAATCTTTTTCTAATTATTTCAATTAATTAATTGCACATCAGAAAGGCATTATCTATTCTATGGATGGACTCCCAAACTTCAAGATTTTGCCAAAAAGGATCTTATATGTCTGCATCAACACATCTTCGAACTCTGATCGAACATCAGGTTCGTAATATGATTCAGGTTGATCCCCAAGGCCGGCCATTGCTAGTGCATCCCTCAAATAGGACTCATTAATGTCCTTCATTCATGAGTTCTGGTGTTGTCCTTCTCGCCATATCCACGAGTCTGATTATTGTTTTTGCTAATTTATCCGTCTCATTCGCCCAATCCCTTGTATATGGTTAACTGGGCGTTTTCCAACTCGGTATACAATTAATGTGTTTCCGTAGTTAATTAATTGTCATTTTCTGTTAGTGAAGTGCCTAATTTTTCTCTACTACCCTTCGGCAAATGTAAGTTATAGTTATCCTCAATTTAACTACATGATACTTATCATATGAATATTCCTTTCAAATACATTAGATATTCATCACATCCAAGAAAAATATTCACTTTATTTCATATTATATATGTCACCAATGCAAGAATTTATTCTGAATTGTAGTTAATATTCCTTTCAAATACATTAGATATTCATTACATGCAAGAAAAATATTCACTTAATTTCATATTATATATGTCACCAATGCAAGAATTTATTCTAAATTGTAGTTAACATTCCTTTCAAATACATTAGATATTCATCACATGCAAGAAAAATATTCACTTAATTTCATATGTGACCAATGCAAGAATTTATTCTAAATTGTAGTTAATATTCCTTTCAAATACATTAGATATTCATCACATCCAAGAACAATATTCACTGTATTTCATATTATATATGTCACCAATGCAAGAATTTGTGTCTTTGAGATTTGGTTAGTTGTTCAATTATTTCAAAAATTAAACTTTTTTTATTTTTACCAAATATTCATTATGGATTATCTCTTGAAGATAAGATTTGGAGCCGAAATATCCTACATCCAATTTTCTTTGTAATCGTCAATATTCTCACATTCGAAAACGTTTTCTTCCTTTCGTACTAATTATTCACTAAATCCATCACTTACTATTCATGAATTTTATAACACTCCCTAATCACTAGATTTTAGAGTGAGTATATAAAATAAACGGTCAATTGATCAAAAAAAATAAAAGAAACGGACGATAACCTCAATATATTTAATTAGATACTTCTATATTGTATCCTTCCTAATTTAAATTAATACCCTATATGCTAAGCGTAACTTTAGCTATTAGTGCCTTCTTTCTCTCTAATCCTATACACCTCAACCACAATCCCTATTATGAGGGGAATTTCAAAGGAATCTAGTCCATTGATTAATTTATGATCCAACGTCTATAATTCTGTTACACGTTGCACCCTATAAAACGTTTCACCAGAACCCTGGACAACTATATATATATATATATATATATATATATATATATATATATATATATATATATATATATATATATATATATATATATATGATAAAGTTTATTTTACTACTAAATCAAACAATGGACAACTATAAAGTTTACTAGTTAATTTGTATTAGTGAATGATTTTTTTGTATTTTCAAATCAAATTTTATAATAATATAAATAGTTGTCCACGACATTTAAAAAATCATTTCGTTAGTGGAGGTTAAGGAAGCTGTCTGTAGGACGAAGAACAGTAGAGCTCCGGGCCCAGATGATATTCCGGGTGAGGTTTGGAAATGGTTAGGGCCCAAAGGTTTGGTTTGGCTTACTTCACTTTTCAATGCTATCCCATCGTCAGCTAAGATGCTTTCGGAGTGGAGACTTAGTAAACTGGTCCCGGTCTACAAGAATAAAGGGGATGTTCAATGTTGCAGTAACTACAGAGGAATCAAACTGTTGAGTCACACTATGAAGGTATGAGAGAGAGTGATCGGGATGAGACTTTAGAGACCGGTTCAGGTGTCGGAGAATCAGTTTGGATTTTTGCCTGGCAGATCCGTGGTTGAGGCTATTCACTTGTTAAGGCGACTGATCGAGATGCACAGAGATAGAAAGACGAATCTGCACATGGCCTTTATTGATATAGAAAAGACCTACGACAGGGTTTCGAGAGAGCTTCTTTGGAGATGTTTGTCAGAAAAGGGAGTGCCTGGGTCGTATATCAGAGTTATCAGGGATATGTATGATGATTCGCTGACAAGTGTTAGAACGTCGTGTGGGGCTTCACCAGGGCTCTGCGCTTAGTCCGCTTCTATTCACTTTAGTTATGGACACGCTGTCTGCTTCTCTCCAAGAGGAGTTACCATGGTGCATGCTGTTTGCCGACGATATTGTTCTGGTGGACGTCTCTAGTTCGGGGTTGGCTCGCAGACTAGAAAATTGGAAAGAAGTGTTGGAGTCTAAGGGTTTCAGAATGAGTAGGACCAAGACCGAGTAAATGCAGTTCAGCTTTGGAGAGGCCAGATTTCCTGAGACATCCGTTCGATTGGGGGAGGAGCTTGTACCAAGGAAGGAGCATTTCAAGTACCTTGGTTCGTACCTCTAGAGCGATGGGGTATCGACACGGATATTGAGCATAGAGTCCAGGCAGGGTGGATGAGATGGAGGAGAGCTTCTGGGGTCCTCTGTGACAGGAAAGTACCGGCTAAGCTGAAAGTGAAATTCTATAAGGTGGTTGTCAGACCGACATTGTTGTATGGCGTAGAGTGTTGGCCTAGTACTAAAGCTCAAGAACAGAAGTTGGCGGTGGCTGAGATGAGAATGCCGAGATGGATGAGTGGGCATACGAGGCTGGACAGAATCAGAAATGTGGACATTAGAAGCAAGGTTGGGGTTGTGAGTATCGTTGATAAACTACGGGAGTCCAGATTGCGGTGGTTTGGGCATGTTTGTAGGAGGCAAATATCAGCGCATGTTCGAAGGTGTGAGAGCTTGGAGCTTTGTGCCGAGGGAGAGGTAGACCGAAGAAGAGCTAGATGGAGGTTATTCGACGGGATCTCAATGCGCTGAATCTCTCGGAGGATATGACTTCGGATAGGGACCACTAGAGGAGATGCATTCGGGCTTCGGATGTTTAGAACCCCGAGGATGGGTGTTGGGTCATTCCCTTTTGCTTCCGTCCTACCTTTCTTTATGCTTTTATCTGCTTTCTGTCGGTTATCTACATGTCTGCTTTCTATCTTTCTACTGTATATTACCTATCTCACACTAGGTGCCCTAGGACGTGTGTTCCCTTTGCTCTATTGTTTTGGGTCTTCCGGAAACACTCTCTCGACTAGTTCGGAGAAAGAGTGCGTACATCCCGACCCTCCAGACCCCGCTTCGTTGCGGGATATACTGGGTTGTTGTTGTTGTTAATGTAAATTTATTAGTGGGGTCATAAATGAAACTTTAATTATTAAATACTAATATAATAATAAGATAGATTTTTTTAATTAAGTTTTATACAATTTCATTATTTGCAACACAATTCTGTTTATTTTCATCTTTAAATTCGTTAACAATGTTATTTATTTAATTAAGATATTTTAATGGGTTGTATATTGATTTCCTAGAAAGTTTTCAATCAAGTTAATTTTCATCTTCATAATTTAATAAAATAATATTTATTAAAATACCGCGTATCACGCCGCATGATTCACGCGGATAATAAGATTAATACCTCGTAAAGAGGATGATGAAACCATTCAACAAAAGGCTGATGATTTAAGGGCTTGTTTGGCGTACTAAATATTAATTTTGATGAAATTTTAGATATATATATATATATATATAAATTTAAACTTTGTGGATATTCTTGTTTGACATGACAAATTTTATTTTGTTTTGTAAAGTTGTTTTTTTTTAAATCACAAAAAAAAAAAAACTTTGCTACACCGCTTTTTAAAAAATCTCTCTAATAAGCTTGTGCCAAACAGATCCTTATAGTTAGGGGGTGTTTGGTATCCAACTATCCATTACTGGGAATCAAAAAGTGGGAATGACAATGACAGATTCCGAAATTTCTTGTTTGCTACGCCGAAAGTCGGAATGGAAATCATTCCTGGGAATCCTCCCATTCCCAATTTTGGGCTGAATTCATCCCCTCCAAAAAGCAGAGAAATCATTCCATCCCCAATTTCCCAACCCAAAACGTCCCCCTATTTCCTAATTTTCATCATCTTCTAGTCTCCATCCTCTTCCCTCTTCTTCCCAGCCTACGGATTTGTCGACATCTCCACGACCACCGCCACAGCCTCACCGTCGCTCAGATTCGTCGAGGTTGCCACCGCCGCCCCATCCTCTATCGCTCAGATACGACGAGGTTGTCGCTGTCACCCCATCCTTTGTCGCTCAGATCCGGATCTCGTACCTCCGCTGATGTCCTCCATCGCCAGCGTCCTCCAAATCTTCCTCCCACGCGTCCTTCGTAATCTCTTCATGTTGCAGTCCCCTCTCTCCGCACGACCGCCCTCCATCCTCATTGCAACAGTCGACCATCGCCCTCCGCCTGCCTAGCATCACCACTGCCCAGCCCTCCTTAGTTACGATCACCGCCACTTTTTTTTATTCCGATTTTTTATTTTTGAATTGGGTTTCTACGATTTGGGTGATTTTTAGGGCTAATTTTAGATATTGATTTTTTTTTGGTGGGGTTAGATATTGATTTTTAATTGCTCATTTCGACATAATATCAAACAACATGCCTTAGTAATGGCTGATGCCAATTTTTTTTTTTCGATTTCGATTTTCATTCTCATTCCAATTACTACCTTCATACCAAACGGGGCCTTAGTGTTTAAGGCAGAATACCATGTCACCCAATTTATCTATACAGTTTCCAAACTCCACTGGAATCCAAGTATCAAACCACTGCATTTCAATTGGTAAATGGTGAACCGAACAAATGAGAGTTCTCTCTTAATTTAAAGACTTGCGTGCGAATTTGAGCATGACCTACAAACACTTATATACGGCGAACCGAACTGGAATTAAAGTGTTCTCATTTAATTTGAAGATTTGCGTGCGAATTTTCAAACGTGCTAAATCCACGAACCATGCAACCAACCCATTTGAAGACTCAAAGATGCAAACCAAGAGATCAATTGTGGAATCACAGACGACAAAAATGCAATTACATCATAACCCACAACTGTAAAATGAATGAAGAAAAGCATGGGAAAAGAAAGGCCGAAAAATGTATTTCCAAGAGCCAGGCTCAAAGCTACTATTTCAAAACAGTTCTTAATTCAAAACTGGAATTTTTAAGTCTCAAAAGTTCATACTCATAGCAACTAGTCAACTTTAACTGCAGCGATTCTTATGCAATAGCGACATCCACATTTGTTGGCATCACATCCACAAGCAAGGAAGGTGCAAACATACGTTGTCAACGTATCCTCCTCCTTCGGAGTTTGAATAATGACCACATCGGGCAATGGAGTTGTAGGACCTTGTTTGCCCTTGGGATCCCAGTCCAGCATGATCTTCACCTTGATGCCAAGAACCCCCTCTATCGGTCCCCGAAATAACAGGACCGTTAGTGAGCAGTGGTTTGTACTACCAGTAAGTTAGCAGAGAATATATATCTTAAGATATCTGTGTTCAGAAGAAACTTACTTGTCTAAGGAGAATGTGCCTCACAGCTGAGTCGATATAGTCTTTGTAAGGTTGACCAGAAGAGATCATGTATCCATCCTTGAACTTCATTGACTTGGCACGCTGGGCTCTAAGCTTTCCACTTACTATAACCTCACAACCCTTGGCTCCGCTTTCCATAACAAATCACATTAGGAAGAAAGGGAGTAATAGGCTTGCGAGAAATTTCAGTTCACTGATTTATAATAGTTTGGAATGGGTTAACTTGGGGAGTAAATAGTTGGGAAAAATCGTACATGGTTACCAAAGCTTAAGCTTCGAGAACCGAACATTTCACTTTGTTTAAATCCCCCCAAAATGACGAACCAATTACTCCTTAAAGGCAAAAATTCAACTTGGGTCTTTAAGAAAATTTACCCGTCCAAACTTCTATACTAGTGAAAGCAATTATGTGCAATGGCATATAAAGAAATTTCGATGGCTGAGTAAACATAGTCATCATCCGTCACGAGAGAGGTATGTATTAGTTGACCGACTTGCTATAAAGATGACTCTAAATGACAACATTCAAGCAAGGCAACAAATTATGCGAGGATGAATTTACTAGTCAAATCTTTAATACTAGATGAAACTAGTATGTACCGTCTATCAAGAAGATGGACTGCTAAAGCAAATTTAGTTGTCCTCCAACATTCATGAATGGCTAAATGATACAATTAGCAAAAAATATATAAAATCAAATTTCATATTCAAATCTTTCATACCAATGGACACTTTTATGTCCATTGGTATATCAAGAAGATTTAACGGTTAAATCAAGTATAGTCATCATCCGACACGAGAAAGGTACACAATAGTTTGACCAGCTCGCTATAAAGATGACTAAATGCTTAAAACACAACAATAATAATATCAATAAGTAGATTTAACGGTCAAATCTGAATACCAAGTTGAAATAGATGTGTTCCTTGATCTGTAAGAAGATTTAATGGTTAAAGCAAATATTGTCATCCTCCGACACGAGAGAGATATGTAACAATGTAACCAACTCGCTATAAAGATGACTAAATATGCCAACATTCAAACAAAACAATGGAATCAAGCAGCAAACAATTGACCACTAAGCAGGAAAAAATTACGGCTTGAAACAATAAAACAGTCAAAGCATAAATTTAGACAAGCCATTGAAATATACAACAATACCTCCTCACAACAAGACCTCCAAGAAGCTTGTAATGTAGAGACTCTGCCTGGGCAATGGCACAAAGATCCCTGTTGTTAACCTTCCCAGCATAAAGCTCAACACTGTTCTCAGGAAACTTGAACCTCTTCTGCACAACCGATGTCAACTCCCTAATCCCGCGCCCTTTCTCACCTACATGCATAAATAAGCAAAGTAAAATATCTTCAGCTCAAAAAAAGTGACTACAAAGCAAATGTTTTTAAAATACACACTTCCTGGTGATCATATTCCAAAGCTTTACATAAATCCATAATTCAAACATTTACCATAATCTGCATTTTAATAACAAATTCTAAATCTGGTAAACTCGTATGCTCCAATATGTTAAGTTTTCAAAACCACAGTAATATGACAAATCAACATTCACATGAAAATCAACGCAGCCAAAGAACCGGGAAAATAAATTCATCACACTGAACCTAAATGGGGAAAGGGAAGGAAAGATACCAAGGACATTCTGAGTACGGGTAGCACGGATGATGATTTCAGTGCGCATGGGGGTAACACGGACTTCAACACCGAAATAACCATCTTCGGCGTAGGGATGACAATGGGGCAGGGACTCCCCGATCCCCGCGGGGAATCCCCGTCGCGGGGACGGGTATAGGGAAATTAAATGGGGACGGGGACGGGGATGGGGGCCAAAGTAATTTCCCGCACGGGGACGGGGATGGGGACGGGGATAGTAGTCCCCACCCCGTTCCCCGCCTCCGTTGGGGAAACCCGTGGGAATCCCCGATGGGGGTATGAAATCCCCATTTGTGTTTAGATTTTACATATGTTTAAATAATTTTTCTTTTATTTATAAACTTTTACCTTATAATTTATGTTTGTGAGATATTATATGTAATATTCATATCATATTTTTTACATAACTTTAATAATATCTTATAGTTTTCTATTAAATTGGGGAAACTATGACTTTTAAATGGGGAATCCGACGGGGAAACCCGCGGGGAATGAAAACGGGAAAAATTAAGCGGGGACGGGGATTCCCCGATGAGGATGGGGACCCGACGGGGATGGGGACCCGACGGGGATGGGGACCCGACGGGGATGGGGACGGGGGACATTTTTCATCCCTGCACGGGGACGGGGACGGGGACGGGGGGACTTTTTAAAAACGGGGACGGGGACGGGGAGGGTACTCCCCGCCCCGAACCCACCCCGTTACCATCCCTACTTCGGCAAGCTCCCTGGTCGGCACCTCATTGAGCTCGGCAAAGAAAACTCCATCGGCCACAAACTGTTCGCCGAAAACAAACATCACCCCAAAATCAATGTAAAACGACAAAAAAATTTTTATTTACTCGCATCTAGTTGGAGATAAACTGGTATTCTTAAATCAACAGCACTGTGAATCACAAAATGACGGCTAAGGAAAGAAAAAAAATATACTATCGGGAAGAACACAATCAGAAACTTTCGATAGGCCAAACTAGCAACTCTACATCCAACAGAAACACAAAATAAAAATCAAGGATCAACAGAAACTATCGTTCATTTCCACGTTTGAAATCCGATAACAATTCGAAGATAAGATACGAGGTGCAATTAATAGAACATGTGGAAGAAAAAAGAATGGACCTTTCTCTTCTTGCTCATCTGAGTCGCCATGATTAAAGGCTGAAGGGAATCAGGAATGCAATGGGGAAAGGCGGAGGGAATGGAGAGAGATGGTAGGGTTTCCCGTCTTGAGAGTGAGGATGAAAGCTTGAAACCCTAGATTGCAGTATTTGGTCCTCTTGACGCACAAGTTATAAAGCACACTTCATGACTTGGTCTTCTCTTATAGCTCCGTCATCACCTCCTTCATGATGCACTCGGTTGATGTCACCGTTGATAACCTCGTTGGCCTTCTCCTTCAAGAAGAGAACAAGATGGCACGAGATCTTGCTCATTAGGCTGCTTCCTAGCCCATACCGTCCCTTACCATCCCTGAGTTACCATCATCCAATGTCACATCTCGCAACTTTACCTACTCCACCTCAGGACATGAATCCTCATGGATTTTAAATCCTAGTTCTGTGCGTGATTGTACGGTGTTGGTATCTAGGTGATGGATTGGGAGGGTCATGCGGAGGGGACAACTGTGTGGCATGGAAGGGCTGATATTAGGTGATGACAATGTGGGTGGGGAACTCAAGATCGCATCCGGGGGAGGGGGGTGCAAGGTCAAGGAGGGTGGGTGTGGTAGGTATAGGGGTGACGATGGTGGAGGGCACGAGTAAGTGAGAGTGGACACTGCATAGGGAAATAGGTCCTCATTAAATATAATATAATGAGATATATAAATGTGAGAAGTTTCTTTGTGAAAGCAAATGTAGCCTTTGTGAGTGGAATTATACTCGATGAAAGTGCAAATTAAATTACGGAAATCCATTTTGGTTGAATTGTATGGCCGGAGGAAGGGGAAGTAAAGGCAACCGAAAGTTTTTAAGAATCCGAAACCAGGTTCTTTATTGTAGAGGTTTTGGTACGAGGAGGTGAAATTTAGGATTGAAGATAAGATTGTGGAGGTAAGTTTTGGTTTTGAAAGCATGTTCAAAAAATTTCGAGAAGGGAAGATTGAGCTAAGAGGGTTAGCCCTTTTCTACGATAGTTCTTTTTCATCTTTCAACTGCACCGTTTTGTTCTTGTGTGTAAGGGTAAGGGACATGATGAGTAATCCTAAAAGAATGTAGAAGGGATGAGACATTGCAAAATTCGCCACCCTAATCGGTTTGAAGGTTTTTTTTATCACACATTGAAATTGATTTTTGACAAATGTGCGGAATTGGACAAAAGTTTGGAGAACATGCGATTTGTGAGATAGAAAATATATCCAAATAAATTTAGTACAGTCATCAATGAATACAACAAAGTAACGATTGTCATTCATAGAAAATCTAGGGGTGGACCCCAAACATCGGAATACACCAAATCAAAAGGGTTTTGGGAAGCAACATGCAAGGAAGGAAGATGCAAACGATGGCTCTTGCCTAATTGACAAGAGTCATAAATGTTCTAAAACTTATTATTAGTGATAGGAAGTGTAATGGGTAAAATCTGCACCATAGATCTTGAGGAGGATTGGCGAGATACAATCCTGCAAGATCAACCAAGAACGAGGTCGGGGCGGGGCTTGTCCCCCAGAGCAGCCTCCGACGCTCAAGTCAGAATGTGTTGGCTGATTGAAGCCTCTGTAACCCTAGTAGAAAACTCGAATATATAGCGAGGATTAGGGTTTACCTGATAAAAGACGATTATGCCCCTGTACATTATATGTAATTACTTTCGCCCTGTCAGGAAGCTTAAACTAAGAAACTAATCGATGCAAGATCGATTCGTGAGGATGCCCTAATATGTAGTACCATTAGTGGAGAGATGTTCGTGTGTTGGAGATGACGGTGGGTGTGTTTGTGGTGTTTAAGGTGGAGGACAGCCTATAAAGGTCATTCTCAATGGTTCCTTGGAGTAGTAGTCGACCCTGAAATGTCTTAACACGTAAAAAGTAAGGTCAAAATTTCATCATGACATTATTATCCCGACAAAGTTTAAGGACACTAATCAAATGTTTGGTAAGTTGAGGGACAACAAGAACATTAGATAAATTTAGATTATGAAGAGAACATGATCCAATATGAGTAATAGACAAATGGTTATCGTTCCCGACTTGACGCTTGTCGAGGCCTGAATAGTCATCCGTTATGGCGAGCTTGCTGAGGTCCGAGGAGTCATGATCCGTAGTGCCGGTGTCAAAGTACCAAGTGGGATCCATGGCAAAGTGAACGTTGACCTACTTCATCATGTCCCTAGGGTTAAGGCGTTGGAGTTTCATGGTCATCCTGCGGGCCTTGGATTGATCCTAAAAAATTCTATCGAGGGTCGTCAATGCCAAGTAGGACGAGGTTGAACGAGCCACGAGGGCAAGAGCCCGTTCAAATAAAGTGGATGTTCCATATAAATCGAGACCAGTTCTCAAAGAGCACTGAGGAATCGAGAGCTTCCTGCACCATAGACGTATTAGGAAAATTCCTAATAATTGACTAATGATTAACGGAGCTAATCGGCAAAAATGCATTGCAGACACTACTTACTTCTGCAAATCGATCAATTATATTGACTCATCTGGGGCAGAGATTCTCTGCATAGTAGTGGCCGAGTCGCCATCACCCTAGGGAGGAACTCGAAGATCACTCGTTCTAACACTCAATGCGACATACTTCGAGACAAGGGGAAATTGAGCTTACAACAAAGAAAAGAAACTAAATGGAGTGTTTGGGCCTCTTCTAAAGGCCCATTACACTTTTTTTTATTATTGGGTCGATGTTCCATATGAAGTGTGCTTTACAACTTGTGCGTCAAGAGGACCAAATACTGCAATATAGGGTTTCAAGCTTTCATCCTCACTCTCAAGATGGGAAACCCTACCATCTCTCTCCATTCCCTCCGCCTCTCCCCATTGCATTCCTGATTCCCTTCAGCCTTCAATCATGGTGACTCAGATGAGCAAGAAGAGAAAGGTCCATTCTTTTTTCTTCAACATGTTCTATTAATTGCACCTCGTATTCCTATCTTATCTTCGAATTGTTATCGGATTTCAAACGTAGAAATGACCGATAGTTTCTGTCAATCCTTGATTTTTATTTTGTGTTTCTGTTGGATGTAGAGTTGCTAGTTTGGTCTATTGAAAGGTTCTGATTGTGTTCTTCCCGATAGTATATTTTTTTCTTTCCGTAGCCGTCATTTTGTGATTCACAGTGCTGTTGAATTAAGAATACCAGTTTATCTCCAACTAGATGCGAGTAAATAAGAAATTTTTTGTCGTTTGACATTGATTTTGGGGTGATGTTTGTTTTCGACAAACAGTTTGTGGCCGATGGAGTTTTCTTTGCCGAGCTCAATGAGGTACTGACTAGGGAGCTCGCCGAAGATGGTTATTCGAGTGTTGAAGTCCGTGTTACCCCCATGCGCACTGAAATCATCATCCGTGCTACCCGTACTCAGAATGTCCTTGGTATTTTTCCTTCCCTTTCCCCATTTAGGTTCAGTGTGATGAATTTATTTTCCCGGTTTTTTGGCTGCGTTGATTTTCATGTGAACGCTGATTTGTCATATGAATGTGGTTTTGAAAACTTAACATATTGGAGCTTTTGGTTTTAATAATTTATAGTTTTAAATAAGTTAAATATAAGATTTTAATTTAATTAGCTTTTGAAATTGGATTTTCAACAGCTACTAACCACAAGTTTTTCAGAATTTTATTCATTTTCTCCTATTTGATCAGCTAGTTTGTATCAGCTACTCTATCAGCTCGGTTACCAAACACCTTACTAGCTTATGAAAACTCCAATTTAACATATATTTAACACACTTAATCCATCAGCTTCAGCTACCCTATCAACTTCAGCTACCCCATCAGCTCTGTGTTACCAAACTGACCCTAAGATAATTAGATAAATAGAAAATAGAAAATAATCCTTAACAATAGGATTTATTGTTTAACATGCCCCTTCAAGTTGGACGCCATTGCAAGGCCAAGCTTGGAAGACAGATCATGGAACCATTGACGATTGAGTGGCTTTGTGAGAACATCTGCAAGTTGATCTTGAGTTGGAACATATATAGGAGACTCGAAGAGTGTTGGACTGAACCTGCTCCCTGACAAAATGAAAAGTCAAAGCGACATGCTTCATTCTCGAGTGAAACATCGGGTTCGAACTAAGGCTTTTTGCACCGAGGTTGTCACAATATATGACCGGTTGTGTGCAGTTTCGAACCCCAGTTCAGACATAAGCAATTGAATCCAGACCAATTCAGAGCAAGAATCCGCCAGTGCTTGATATTTCGATTCGGTTGAAGATCGAGCAATAGTTTTCTGCTTGCGAGAACTCCAGGAAATTGGAGTTCGGCCTAGAAAGAACACATAGCCTATAGTTGATGTGTAATCATCCTTATTTTCGGCCCAATCTGCATCCGAGAAGCCATGAAGAACGGATGAGCCATTGTTGTGAAAGATAACGCCTCGATCCATGGTACCGCGAAGGTATCGAAGGACCCTCTTGACTGCAATCCAGTGCTCGCTGGTGGGAGCTTGCATGAATTGGGAAAGCTTGTTCACGACGAAGCTCACATTAGGCCGAGTTAGGGATAGGTATTGGAGACTACCGACAACCATCCTATATACTCCGAAACATTCCCCAAGGCAGTGCCTGACTACCGAGTGAGGGAGGAGGAAGACTCCATGGGTGTGGGTGCAGGACGATAATCAAGCATATTAGTCTTGCCAAGGAGATCAAATATATACTTACGTTGATGGAGGAACAAGCCCGTTTGGTGATGTTGAACCTCAACGCCCAAGAAGTATGAGAGGGAGCCCAATTCTTTCAACGAGAATCGAGCAGAGAGAGAGAGTTGATGAAGGCCAGGACGTGGTGCATCGCACCACGTCAACCAACCAGGGCTGATTTGGTTGAGGGCGAATTAATGGTAGTCACGTTGGCCTAAGGAGGAGCATGAGGAAGGTGATATGGAGATGAAGGGCGGAGAGACGGTGCCGGTTGACGGAACAAAGGACAATAAGCTACAACATGACCCTTTTCACGACACCACTGCATTTACCTAAGAAAGGCTTCACATGAGGTTTTGGTGTTTGCCAAGAAGGAGCCGATGGAGCCCATGAACGGGGAGGAGCTTGTGGTTGTGGCAACAACGGCGGCGCAGGCTGCTTCAACTTGGGTTTTGAGGGCCTCACTTGCATAGTCATCGCTGATGCAGGAGCTAGACTCGGGATGGCATCTTGGCGGAGCGACGTCTCCTTGATTAGGAGCTTTTCATGGAGCTCTCGAAGGGGAGCTGTTGTGTCCCTTGCGGGGATCCCGTCAATGACCGATCGATAGGAGGAATCCAGGCCATTGAGGATCGCATCGATCACATCCTCGGGATCTTGGGGTTTGCCTAAGGAGGCCAAAAGATCCACAACACCGTTAACCTATTGAATGTAGTCCGACACTGATTGTGTGCCCATGGTGACTGATTTTAGACGTTCTTTGAGAAGGTTAACATGAGCCCGTGACGGGTTTGCATATGTGTCCTCAAGCGTGCTCCAAGCTTGTTGCGAGGTCTCTGCTCGAGCCACCAAGGAGGCCACCGTCGATGATAATGTGCCAACAAGAGCTCCTAGAAGAAGTTGATCTTGACGATGCCAGGTCGCATAGACTGGGTTCGGTGTTTCCACTTCAGCAATCAAAATGGTTTGTAGAGGGGTCGGTGTGGAGCCATCCACGAGATGAAATAAGCCATACCCAATAAGGGTAGACTTAATCTGATTTCGCCATGAAACGTATGTGTTTGGGGTTAACTTCAATGCATTGGCAAAGTGCACAATGATGAAGGGTTTGGTGGGTTCAAGTAGGTTGGGGAGAGTGTGAGAAGGAGTGGCCAGGGGGGGGGGGGGGGGGGGGGGTAGGGAATGATAGAATTTGTTAATGAATTTCCTTACTATTTCAAATATTTCCTTACTATTTCAAATCCCTTCAATAGGTTTATAAAGATACAACTAACCAATGCTAACTAATTAAGATAAATAGAAAATAATCCTTAACAATAAGATTTATTGTTTAACAGGATTATTTGATCTAAAAAGTAAGTTTTCTGACTAAGTTTGATATAAGATTGAATATTTATAAAAATAAGTGAGACCATTAATTGAGATGATAAATATAGTTGCCATAAAAAATAATATTAGAAAATATAGTTGCCATAATTAATGATATTATGTAAATAATATTTTCAAAAATAACTTTGAACATGGAGAGGACATGTGGCATAAATGCTTCTCTTTTAATATAGTATATATAGATGGTTAAAAAATGTAACATTAAATAATATTGGGTAATTAATATTATAAAATTTTCCACAAAAAAATAATATTAGAAAATATAGTTGTCATAATAAATGATATTATGTAAATAATATTTCCAAAAATAACTTTGAATATTTACATGACATGTGACATAAATGCTTCTCTTTTAATATAGTATATATAGATAGATAGATATAGATATAGATATATAGATAGATATAGATTGATATATACCAATTGTAGAAACTGTCATTAATAAACTCTTACAAACTTGATGAACAAAGCTAAAATATATATAGAGAGAGGGAACATCTAGAACAATATATCAATATTGTCATCTATTGTACCACTCAAAACTCGATCTCAAGTCTCAACTTGAGCCTTCCGCTTTCGATTCCTTCTCCGAGGCATTCTTTGGTATTTGTGTCACCTTTTCATTGTCGATATCGTACCAATACAACGTTCCATACTTCTTACATACCACCAACATTAATTTTTTGCCATCTTAATTGGTACTTAATTATATAGCAATATAGCATCATTGGTTCTATCATATACCACCTAAAGGAGTATCTTCTTAGCCTATTAAGAGGTCAATGCTTAAAGGCTCGTCCACGACTCATCGACCCCGTACTCTCTCATCGTCCACACACAAAGACTACTACCTCCCGGACGAGCCCAACAACATGGCGTCCGCCCAATTCGGCTACCACGTACTGGCTCTGTTTCATAAAGACAACGTTGTGCTATAAATTGAAAATGAGCAACAATTGAAGTGTAACTATCCAATAAACTATTAGGGCTAATATCAGAACAATCAACAAAACTTAATTCCCGAACAAACAAAAAAACAAAATTAAAGAGATTTTCTAGAACAATATAAATATCAAAATATATATGATCATCATAAATTGTAACTTAATTAGCTTCAGCTAATGTTTGATTGATTTACCCTCTAGCTTGTATCTTCCACCTTCGAATATTCATGGACCTCTCCCAAGCATTCTTTTGTATGCGCGTCACTTTGTCATTGTCGATATCGTACCAATACAGCGTTCCATAGTGCTTACATATAAACAACATTACTTTTCTGCTGCTATCTTGGCATTCATATAGAATCCCGATGGGTTCTATCTCGTCCCTAAAGGGGACGCGGCTTAGCTTTATAAGGTCGATGCATAAAATTTCCGTCCAAGACTCACTAACCCCGTACTCTCTCATCGTCCACACGGTAACAAACTGACCCTTATAACTACGAGAACAATAACATAGGTGTAATGCATAAAATCTGTCTCATAGCTGTTGAAGGAGATCGATCTTGATCACCCTCTCAATCCGAACCCTAGCCTGCAAAATAAGAACGAACGAGGTCGGGGCGGGGCTTGTCTCCCCGGAGAACCCTCCGACGCTCAAGTCCGTTCTCTCCTCCTGGAAAGAGATTTCTTCTCGTATTTATATTAATCGAGGATAAATGAAACGGTAAATGCATTTAATTCAAGGAATTCAAACGGTTTTGATATATTTAATAAAGAAACCGTTACCGTATTGATGTCGACCGAGGCATTAAGTATGAGAAACGGTCGAGGCATTTATGTGGGTCATCACAATAGAATAAGCGGTAATTGATAAAAGACGAAACCGCCCCTGCATCGTGATCTCGGGATTTTCCCTCTTACAATTGCCCCTCGGGTTTCCTCATCATGTCTCAATGATGAAGGAGGCCCGAAAAATCGGTGATTCATTGGCCATAAATGGGGACTTATTGGCCTTGAGCGGTTGTTTTGGCCTTGAGTGGCTGTCGTTGATCGTAAGTGGCTATTGGCCGTAAATAACGATTAATTGGCCGTAAGTTGCGATTTCCGGTGGCCGTAAATGGCGATTTCTGGTGGCCGTAAGTGGCGAATTCTGGGGGCCGTAAGTGGCGATTTCCGGTGGCCGTAAGTGGCGATTTCTATTTCCGGTGGTCGTAAGTGGCGATTTCCGGTGGCCGTAAGTGGCGATTTCTATTTCCGGTGGCCGTAAGTGGCGATTTCCGGTGGCCGTAAGTGGCGATTTCTATTTCCGGTGGCCGTAAGTGGCGATTTCCGATGGCCGTAAGTGGCGATTTCCGGTGGCCGTAAGTGGCGATTTCTATTTCCGGTGGCCGTAAGTGGCGATTTCCGGTGGCCGTAAGTGGCGATTTCTATCTCATTTGCGCAACTTGAAAGCACCAACCTTATACAAAAGTTAGTCATTGACGAAGAATAATATGTGTGAAACTAATTAAGAAAATATAGGAATCATAAAACATTGTGTATTAAGAATCATATTATTAAGAGGGAGAAAAAGGGTTTTGAGCACTTCCCGATCTCGACTTGGGGTTTTAATGCTACTTGGTCTTGCCCCTTGCCATCTTCTTTTTTAATCCCTCGGAAATAGGAGGCTGCCGGGACAAAAATCTACAACTTTGAAAGTCTGGACCGCTCGTGTAATTACTTGAAAAGATAAAGCCAATTTCGAAATTTGTAAGAGTTCCGGGCCGGATTTGTAATTAACAAAATAAAAACCTGCAACAATTGAGTGCTTCGTCTTCCTCATGCGAAGCGGCGCCGGGGCATCCCATTCGTCGCCTTCCTCCGTCGATCTCCGATCCCCACCTCCTCCCCTCAAAGACTACCACCACCACCGTCATTCTGTTTTGCGGGTGCGTCAGATTGATGATCCCAATCTCACAAAGAAATAACACATGAAAATCAGATCCAATTAGAGCCTTCATGAATCAAAGGAAATTAATAAATAAATAAAGTAGTAGTAGGCTCCGGCCATCGAGATTAGTATGCGCTTGAGAGGGCTCATCCTCCACTTGAAATCTCTGTCCCGTCCTCGCGGTGGAGGTGGAGGCGGAGATTGGTTCCGATCGTAGAGATCGTCACCGCCGCCGCGACGGTTTGGAGGAAGATCGAAGTCGATCCTTGTCGTCCCTCCGCTCTATGGAATCCTCGACTCCGAATCCGATAATCGACGCAGTCTTCGCGAAAGAAGTGCGAGCAGGGATTGACAAACCGACTCTGGAAATAAACACCGGGGTTGTGGTCACCGACTCGCCGGCGCGGCGAAAGGCGCACCGCCCCACACCGGTTGATGCAGGAGGGATCCGGCATGCCCCTGACACCGGTAAGCAATTGACGAGCACCCTGATTGTGCCCTTGACAGCCGGTGACGGTGGTAGGACCCTCCATCTTGTTCATGGGGGCTCCGATCTTAGGGCTTTTTGATCGGGTTCCCACAGACGGCGCCAAATGTAATGCATAAAATCTGTCTCATAGCTGTTGAAGGAGATCGATCTTGATCACCCTCTCAATCCGAACCCTAGCCTGCAAAATAAGAACGAACGAGGTCGGGGCGGGGCTTGTCTCCCCGGAGAACCCTCCGACGCTCAAGTCCGTTCTCTCCTCCTGGAAAGAGATTTCTTCTCGTATTTATATTAATCGAGGATAAATGAAACGGTAAATGCATTTAATTCAAGGAATTCAAACGGTTTTGATATATTTAATAAAGAAACCGTTACCGTATTGATGTCGACCGAGGCATTAAGTATGAGAAACGGTCGAGGCATTTATGTGGGTCATCACAATAGAATAAGCGGTAATTGATAAAAGACGAAACCGCCCCTGCATCGTGATCTCGGGATTTTCCCTCTTACAATAGGCATCCGCCTAGTTCAATTACCTTTGAACAATAACCAAAAACATAAGCAGTCGGAACCAATATTTCCCCGAACCTACAAGTATGAAGATCATAGGTAAGGATGGCTGTGTATTGGTCGATATCAACCTTTTTTAAAATACTCCAATGAAGGACACCATTCAAAGAGCAAGATCGAGATTGAAACAACGACCACTGATTTGCAGCATAAGGGAAGCCTTCGAATCGCGATTTCTCAAGCTATAAACCCAAAACAAACAAGCGTCGTTCTTCCGAAACAACATCATCTTACAATCGTCGGCATAAGGATCGTAGCCGAAGCCATAAATTGACCAGCCCCAATATTCATCCACTGGTATAAATCCGTTGTGGGGTAGGAACCTCCGGTGAGCAAGTTGTAGAATAGGAGGCCACGGTTACCGATGACGACACAAGCAATCCCCTTGGAGGGCTCCGAAAGGATATCTTTGATGTGCTCGTTATCGTGTTTCAAATCGATTGGAATGCGGTTCACCACCAAGGGGGGATTGCAGCCGCTACTGACGGTGGTGTTGATCTTTGTTGATACAAAAAAGTAGACGACATTGTCAAAGCAGAAGAAGGCAAGAGATATGTGGTTGAAGAGGATGGGATCATTGGCGAGATTGTTGAATTCCTTTGACACGAGTTTGCATACCGTAATCGATTCGAATGGGAGGAGTATCAAGATTTGTATCAGTATCTCTCGAGGGAGAACCAAAATTGATTGTTGATTTGTGGGCATGCTTAATTCACACGATTTCTACTTCTGATTGGAAACCCTAATTGTAACGAGTGAAGCGGGAGCTTATCTATATATATAACTAGTATATGTTACCCGCCCGTTGTGCGGTTTTTTATAATTATATTATATATTTTTATATTAAATTTTTTTATTAAAGTTTGAAGGTTAAAATATATAAGTTTTAATGACTAAAAAAAATAACACCATATGATAAGTAAATAAAACCAAATATAAATATATTTCCTTTTTAATCATATATAAATATATTATATTCAATTTGATCTAAAAGATTGAATAATTGACCAAATATTCCTTTTTCATCTTTTAGAATCTTGACAACACGATATATATTAATTGGCACAACTCAAATAAATAAAACCAAATTGACATGGCTCACAAAAATAAAATCATATATAAATATATTATATTCAATTTGATCTAAAAGATAGAATAATTGACCAAATATTCATTTGTCATCTTTTTAGAATCTTGATGACATGATACATATTCATATATAGATATATTGCACGTTTTGTTAATGAATCATAGTTTATTATATTAATTTGTTTGAAATATTTTTTTATTAAATTTGATGCTTGAAATATTTGAATAAAACTTGCAGTCCATCATAAAAGAAATTAAAGCAAAATCGTGTTCGGTGAAATTTATAATACCATTTTAATCCTAAATATGACATGCATGAAAAAATAACACCAATTCCATTAAAAAAATATCATGTATACGAATCGCACCACCAGGCACCAGAGCCCGTTTTAGGCCTATGTTTTTGTATAGTATATAGAATATATAGATAGCTAGATAGATATATTGATTCTTGACAACATGAAAATTTGACAAAAAGACTGATAGTTTTCATAATAAACATTATTGACACGTGTTTAAGATTTTGTTTTAATAAGTTACGATTGAAATAGTTTGATATGATATGAATAGATGTACGTCCCGCGCGCAGATAATAATTTTTACATATGATATAGATCAAGTATAAATGAAGGCAGGCTTAGGCAGATAATAAATTATGTTCTTATATCAACAATTATGTTAATTTTTTTAAAAAATAATTATGAAGACCAGTGAGATTTAAAATATAACTATCTTAAATTAAGAATCATTTTTTTATTTGTGATTTGCGAGTGATAAATCCATGTTTTGTTTAATGTGTCATATGCTGTATAGATATTCTCCTACGTGTTATTAAACTTTAAAGATTAAGAAATCATATTCTGTGTTTGCGAGTGATATCAATCAATGAATTATAGTTAGGTAAAAACCGCACAGCAAATAATTAAGATTTTAGGGATATATATACCTTTTGAATAGGCAAATCTACATATGAGAGACCTTATTTTAGGAATATAAAGTTATTGCATACACGGAGTAGGATCTATTGTAAAACTATACCTTTTGGAGCGGCAAATCTTGATTTGCAACTATTGAAACCTGTTGAACCGGCTAATGATATCGAATGTTTCGTGTTCGGTGATGATTCGTAGATTAGACTATATATATAACAACTACAATATTCTATCTTAAACCGTTGATTAATTATCTATTCAACATAAAATTTTATGAGATATATATCCATGCAAATATATTCAATTTCATCTAAAAAGGATAAAATTTCCAACTAATTAAGTAAGATATAAGGCTGAATATTTATACAAATATATTAAATTTCATCTAAAAAGGATAAATTTTCTACCTAATTAAAATATAAGGATGAATATTTATACAAATATATTCAATTTCATCTAAAAAGATAAAATGTCTGACAAAGATTGGTTATATTGATTAGATTATTTGATCTAGAAAGATAAGTTTTTTTTACCTAATTATATTAGCTTATTTATTGATATGAGCCAAAAATATAATACCAATTTCATTCAGAATATGACTCGTATGCAAAAACAATCCCGTTTTAATCCTGAAAATTCCATGGATGCGAAATCGCACCAGAGACCGCTCATCATACAATAATCCCATTTATTAATCCTGTTTGACTCGAATAACAACTCTAAAAAATTCTAACCGGGTGGCTGATACACATTTTTTTTATTTTTTTTGTTAATACCGATAATTTCATTATGTTAAAAAAAAAGATAATTTCATTAGGATAGCCACTGATTCAAGACCAACGAAGTGAGAAAAAGAAATATTTTCTATTCAAATCTTTTTCTTTTTTATCATTATAGTGTATATATTTTATATATTAGATAGTCCACTAAGGGTTTATTAACTGATAAGTTTTTTACCTTGTTAATCACATACTCTAATTATAATATAATATAAGCTATAAGGTTATATTGAATAGATTATGTAAAAAGATAAGTTTTTAGCTAACTATATTCGTTTATTAATTGATGTGGCCCAGAAATATAATACCAATTTAATCCATAATATTATAGATTATGTAAAAAGATAAGTTTTTAGCTAACTATATTCGTTTATTAATTGATGTGGGACAGAAATATAATACCACTTTAATCCAGAAAATGTCACGCATGCAAAAATAATCCCGTTTAATCCAGAAAATTCCGTGGCAGCGAGGTCGCGCCAGCGGTCTCTGTTTTAGTATTTTACTAGTTTTACTACCCACGATTTTCGCGGTTTTTTTGTACGACTTTTATTATTTAAGTACAAATTGTGTAAGATAATAGTTTTTTTTTATATAAAATACTGCATTGTTTTTTTTTTTGACTTTTTAATTTCCTAATTATTACTACCTCTGATAAAAAAAATAAGTGTCATTTTAGACTTTTGAATTTAATTCAAAATAAGTGTCATTTTATGTTTTCTAGATCATTTATATAATAGATTGATTAATTAAAATTGTTATTGAAAATTGTATTTGTTGACTACTTTTTATTTCAAACTCTCCATGTATTGTTTGAAAAAGTTGGTAAACATTTAATGAATGATAAGATTTAGAAAAACATGTATAAAACCAATAATAATTATTAATTTTATTAAAAATTGTGTTAAGAGCTAAAACGACACTTAATTGGGTGATTTTGGTAGAGGGCTTTTTTTTTAATATTCAATTAGTCCCCTAGCCCATAAATCAATTTTATTAGTTTTGACCTAGCTCCCTCCCAATAGGGTGGGTTGGTCAATGGTCAACCGTTTGACCATTGACCGTTCAACGGTCATCCATATTTTTATTCCAACTTTTTTTGATGCCAACTTTTTTTTTTTTTGATGCCAACTTTTTTTTTTTTTTAGTGATGCCATATTTTTACCGTTTTTGATGCCAAAATTTTACTATATTTTATTTTCACTTTGATGCCACTTTTTTATGTCAATTTTTTGATAATATTTTTTTTTTACCGTGATGCCATATTTTTGATGATATTTTTTCAAAGTAGTATTTTTGATGACATTTTTTTCTTTAATGTGATACAAATTTTTCAAAATGGCATCAATGGTCAACGTGACATTAGAGTAAACAAAAAATGTCATCAAAGTTTTAAAAAAGTGTCATCCAATAATTTAATTAGAAAAGTGGCATCAGAGTGAAAATAAAATGTAATAAAATTTTGGCATCAAAACGGTAAAATATGACATCACAAAAAATGTCATCAATGTTTTAAAAAAGTAGCATTAAAAAAAAAGTCATCCAATCATTTCATTAGAAAAGTGACAATATTTTGATTCCACGTTTTAAGCTCTTATGCCATCAATTATATAAAATTGTCACCAAAAAATGTTGGCATCAAAACGGTAAAATATGGCATCACTAAAAAAAAAAAAAGTTGGCATCAAAAAAAAAAAAGTTGGCATCAAAATGGGTTGTTTGCACGGTCAAGAGGGCTAAGCAAGCTAAAAAAACAATTAATGAGCTAAGCATGTTAAAAAAACAATTAATGGGTCTATCTAGCTAACCAACTATGCTTAAACAATCTAATCAATGGAGAACCTTTAACATTCAAGGGACCAAACTAAAATGTGATAATTGACTTCTCGTTAAACATACAATCTTTTAACCTAAGATTAGTGCTATTTTTGTTAATTAATAACGTTATTAATAAAAGATTAATGGATACAAGCAATCCTAAGATGTGCGCATGATAATGATTTTAAGGTATAAAAGCAATCTAACTAAATAATATATTAATAGAGACATATGTTAAAAGATTTGATATAAATTTTTCAGATAAATATTACTTAATCTAATGTAGATTTTTTTTATAGATAAAACATTTTTAAAATAACTTAAAGTAAAATGATAAGATTTGTAACTACTCAAGATATGAGGTTGAATATTTATACTAAAAATTAATTTAATCATTAATTGAAATAGACACATAGGATGACACATATATAAATAGATGAGGTTATCGTCTAACGTGGCTTAAATATATTGGATCGTCATTAATTGACGTGGCAAGAAACCCGACCAGACTGCACCAGAAAATGACACGTAAGCGAATTGCTCCAGAGTCCGCCACATGAGATTTCCACGCCTCTGTTTTAGTATTATACTAGTATTTGGTACCCGCGCTCTTGCGCGTTGTGTTAATAAATTATATTTTTATTCTTTTAATTTGTTTGAAATATTTTTACTAAACTTTATGCTTAAATAATTTTTAATAAGACTTTAAGTTAGTCATAAAATAAATCAAAGTCATGTAAAATATTTCCCTAATTTAAAAAAACTTTTTTATGGTGTTTGCATTATATTTTAAGTTAATTAGTAATGATATTTTGTATTTTTTTTTGTATTATTAAAAAGACTTTAAGTTAGTATTATATTTTAAATATTTTAGTAATGATATTGTATGTTTAGTAAAAAAGAAGTAGTGTTTGATTTCTACTTGATTTTACCAAACGTGTGATTTCTACTTGATATTGTACATTGTTTAAATGTTTATATCATATTTTTACGATTTAACAAATATGCATTTTTACTTAAACTAAATCTTTCAAATTAAGATGTAGATAAAATTATAAAAATTTAATTTATTATATTGAAAAGATTATTTCTTAGATATGAAGTATAAAAAGATAAGTTTTCTAACTAATTAAGATATAAGGTTGAATATTTATAAGAATAAATGAGACTATTATATTGGCTTACTAATTGATGTTATTTTATCATATATTTTATTATTATAGTTATTTATAAAAAGCATAAAATTATAAAAAAAATATATATATTTTTTTAAAAAAAATTAAAAAACCAAAATGACATATTTTTTTATTAAGGGGTGGAATATTAGACCATTCGAAATTGTTGCCCCACAATATTATATATTAACATGTTAAAAATAATTTAAAATATTCATAAAGAATATTTTTTTTTAATAATTTTGACATAAAAGCTAGGGTGATTATTCATATACATGTATTTAAATTTTAAATCCTCATTTATTTTTAAGATTAATCACTTTGATATTATATCTTGATTAATAAAATTATTTTATAGATGCTACAAAACAACGTTGTAAATGCTTTGATGGTATTTAAGATGATTTTCAAACATGAAAAATATTTTACAGAATATATTTAATGTAAGCAAACAGTAAATGAAAATAATTCAAAATTTTTTTTATATAAAAAAATATTGCACCCACAACTCTTATTCAGGGTGGCTGTCTTTATAAAAAAATCAAAATTTAAAATCTATATTTATAAATCTATATTTAAAATCTATATTAAGATAAGATGAATTAAGTTATGATAGATTTAATAGAAAGGTTGTTGTTTGCTAATGAATATTTATATACTTAATTAAGATATAAGGTTATATTAAATAGATTAGTTGATCTAAAAAGAAAAAAAAATTATCTAACTATATTGGCTTATTAATTGATGTGGCTAAAAAAAATATCATTTAAATCCAGAATATGACACGCATGTAAAAATAACACCATTTTAATTAATTCAGAAAATGCCACGTATTTTAGTATTTTAAATTAATGTATAGATAGATATATAGATGTTTATAGATATTGAATGATTATGCTATACTTTTAAGAATTTTTTTTCAAGAAATCTTAACATATGCCTCGGATAAAAATTAGACAATAAGTACGTATTACTATATGCTATGTTGATAAATGAGTTTAATTTTTTTAACTATTGTTTTTATTATTTTGGGGATTTGGTAACTTTGGTTAAATACTTTCAAGTTTTATTTAATGTAACATTACAAAAAGAAGATAACGTCCAAAACTAATTGACTAATTAAAAAGTGGATCTACATGATAGAATTTGTGTGTATACTGTAGAGCGTCGGCTCCTAGTTTGTGCGTAGACTGCAAGCAAACTATACTCGGCAGGCTCCTAATTAAATCCATCATCCACCTCAAATATGTGTGTAGACTGTAGAGCTAATGATCCGGCTAATGATATTGAAGGTTTCGTGTTTGGTGATGACTCAAAGATTAGAATATATATAGCAACTAAAATACTCTATCTTAAACCGTTAATTATTTATCTATTCAACACAAAATCTGATGAGATATACATCCATACAAATATATTCAATTTCATATAAAAAGATAAAATTTTCAACTAAGTATGATATAAGGTTGAATATTTTTTTATACACATATATTCAATTTTATCTAAAAAGATAGAATATTTGACAAAGAATGGTTATATTGAATATATTATTGATCTTTTTACTATTTATATTGGCTTATTAATTGGTGGGCCTAGAAATATAATACAAATTTAATTCAGAAAATGCCACGTAAGCAAAAATAATCCCGTTTAATCCAGAAAATTCTGTGACAGCGAGGTCGCTCCAGCGGTTTCTGTTTTAGTATTTTATATAGATAGATATAGAAGAGGGAGGCTATTGGCAACATCCTGAAACGACTATTGACAAGACGATTTTTTGCTAAATTGCACAAAGAACTCGTTTTCCATTTTAGAAAACATTTACGAATCGGACTAAGAGCAAAAGGAAAAAACCTAATTGTGCGATCAAAATACTCAATCCATCCAACGAATTGCTATGAAATCATTTGAAAATGAAAACACGCTAAATCGTTTAAAGTTATTTAGCAATGAATTGATTCGATTACTCTAGTATTTCGATAGTTTTTGATGATTTTCGAATGGTTTAATTTTCGACAACTAAAATGAGGTTTTCGACTGAAAATTCTGTCAAAACTAGGATTGAATTATCGCATTGAGTCAAATCAATAACAGCTAAATTTAATGCAGTAAATTGTTGTGCCCGGAAGCAGAGGACGTCAGACACACCCCTTTTAACACATACGAATCGGGATGGACAAGAGCTGTAAACCAGAGAGTCAAACTCAAGCAACCCAAACCAACAATCAGACACAAACAGAAGATAAATTAACCAAGCACAAAGAACACCAGATTTACGTGGAAAACCCCAAAACGGGGAAAAAACCACGGGAGCCAGAAACTTCCACTATCAACAATAACAAGTGAGTACAATCTTCCCTAGACAAAGGTAGAGGCATACAACATCATCAAGCATCAACAACTTGGCCAAATCTCCAAATTTCATCACCCAATTGGTGGAAATCAACAAAACCCAAAAGAGGACACTAGCAAAGGGGATATGAGATTGGAGGCTCAAAACGACGATCCAACCGTACAAAATGAAGTCTATGATGAGGTGAACAACATACCAGAAAATCGTCTCAATCGGAGGTCCTTTGGTCGTCGATCGAGGCACTTCAAATTGGGCTGAACAAGGGCATACGAAAATTCCTCTCCAAGATCTCTCTTTTCTCCCTTTCTCACTCTTTGTTTTCTCTCTCTTACTTTCCCAGAAAGACATCCCCTTTTATAAAGGAGGTAGAGTAAAACTTCACATGGTAAAAACCATATGGTAAATAGTCCATTGGACTCTTCCCCCATATAGGAGGGAAACACAACATAGCTCCCCCTCAATCCTATATGGGGGGCTCGAGCAAGCCCGCCTTTGAGCGGCATTTGATGAGCTTCTCCTTTGACAGAGTCTTCGTCAGCATATCTGATCCGTTGTCATTTGTGTGGATCTTCATGAGCTCAAAATCATCGTCTTCTACTCTTTCTCGAAGCCAATGATACCTTCTTCGGATGTGCTTGGTTCGAGAATGGTAGGCGGCATTCTTGGCAAGGTGGATGGCACTCTGATTGTCACAATAGAGTGGGTAGCTAGCTTGCTCCACTCCCAACTCCTCTAGGAAGTCTCTCATTCATATCAACTCCTTACCAGCTTCAACTGCAGCCATATACTCTGCTTCTGTCGTTGACAAAGCAACACACTTCTGCAGTCTCGATTGCCACGAGACTGCTCCCCCTGCGAATGTAATCATATATCTAGATGTGGATCGGCTCGTGTCAATATCACCTGACATGTCTGCATCTGTAAAACCATCAAGCATAGGTTTTCCAGGACCAAAGCACAAACACACTCTCGAAGTGCCTCTGAGATACTTGAGAATCCATTTCACTGCAGCCCAATGCTCCTTTCCAGGATTACTCATGAACCTGCTGATAACCCCAACTCCATAGGCGATGTCTGGCCTAGTGCAAACCATGGCATACATCAGACTACCAACGGCTGAAGCATAAGGCACCTTCTTCATCTCCTGTTTCTCTTTCTCACTTGTAGGACACTGATCAGAACTCAGCTTCATGTTCACTGCAAGTGGAGAACTCACAGGTTTATCCTTGTCCATGTTGAATCTTTGCAGCACCTTCTCAATGTATCTTTCTTGTGATATCCACAACTTCCGATTCTTTCTGTCATGGGTAATCTGCATACCCAAAATCTGTCTTGCAGGGCCAAGGTCCTCCATAGCAAAGGACTTCTTCAACGCAGTTTTCAAACTAGCAATCTTGTTGGTATCCCGACCAACAATAAGCATATCATCCACATAAAGCAAGAGAATCAGAAAGTCACCTTCGGCGTAATTCTTCACAAACACGCAGTGGTCGGCATGTGTCTTGTGGAATTTGTGGTCGATCATAAAAGACTTGAACTTCTTGTACCATTGCCGAGGCGCTTGTTTCAAACCATACAAGCTCTTTCTGAGACGACCAACCATCTTCTCTTTTCCCTTGACTTCAAAACCTTCAGGTTGCTCCATGTAGATTTCTTCTTCCAAATCACCATGAAGGAAGGCGGTTTTAACATCAAGCTGCTCGACCTCTAGGTCCATGCTAGCAGCCATGCCTAGAACAACCCGGATGGATGACATCTTCACAACTGGAGAGAAAATCTCATCGAAATCTACACCCTTTTTCTGCTCAAAACCCTTCACCACAACTCTGGCTTTGAACCTGGGAGGTGTACCATCTTCTCCAGACTTCAAACGAAAAACCCATTTGTTCTTGAGAGCTTTCTTGCCCTTAGGCAATTTCACCAAGTCATAGGTGTGGTTCTCATGCAAGGAACTCATCTCATCTTGCATGGCATTGTACCACTCCTTCTGATGCACATCTGACATAGCTTCCTCATAGCATTCAGGCTCTCCTGAATCAGTCAATAACACATAATTCCTGGTTGAGTATCGTGAGGAAGTCTGTCTCTCTCTGACAGATCTTCTCAACTCAACTTCAGGTTGGATAGGGGGCTCCTCTTGTTGAGGTTGTGGAACTTCTGGTGGATCAACATCACCATCAGCATGCTCATCTTCTTGCTGATTCTGAACTGAACTTCTCTGCACAACTTGAGGAAAAACGGGATCAAATGTGACTGGAGCAGGAGAGGAAGACGACGGTCGTTGGAGCTTCCAGTCATCAATAGTCTTGTCTTCCATGAACACAACATCTCTGCTTCTAACCACTTTCTTGTCTGTAAGATCCCACAATCTGTACCCAAATTCATCCTCTGAGTACCCTAGGAAGATGCATGGCTTTGTCTTGCTATCGAGCTTGGATCTCTGATCTCTAGCAACATGAACATATGCTAGGCATCCAAAAACTCTCAAATACTGGAAGGAAACATCTCTCCTAGTCCAAACCCTCTGTGGAACATCACCATCAAGAGGAACTGAAGGCGAGCGATTGATGAGATACACAACAGTCAACATTGCCTCCGCCCAATAGGACTTTGGCAGCTTTGCAGTCGACAACATACTTCTGACTCTTTCTGCTATGGTTCTGTTCATCCTCTCTACAAGCCCATTCAGCTGGGCGTCTTCGGAACTGTTTTCTCAAGCCTGATGCCCTGACTCTTGCAATACTGCTCAAATGGACCCCTGTTGACAGGCCTAAAGTCGTTATGCCTAATCAAAGTAAATTCCTAAGATGCAAACTATAACAAGTATAGTAGGTAAGTTAGGGTCGAACCCACAGGGAAACAGAATCAATTGTAAGAGCAAGTGTTATTACCCAAAAGTAACCAATTCAAAGGGGGGTTTTGTGTGTAAGTAATAATGACAGAACAAATTGCAAGTAAAGGTTGCGAATATATGACGGAAAGGTATCACACCAGGTAATTATCCGCACAACAATTAAGATGGTTCATCATCGCATTCTATGAATCTCAAGTTCTAATGTCCAATAATTGTTCTCAATTCAGATCGTGTAATAGCTTTTAGTCCTACCAGTCCTAAAAGCACTTATCACCAAATTACAAGGGAAAACCTTCACCAAATAATAAAGCAATAGCATTCAAGCATGAATTATAATGAGATACAAGCGATTCTAACAACCCGTTAAAATAGCTTGCAATCGAATCTCCTTCACAATCTACCACAAGCAACCGCGTATGGAGATTGTGTTTGCTACAATGAATCTACAACCCCAAACCTGGAATTGGAAACCCTAGCAATATGACTAGTATCGATAAACATAGGTGATCAATCCAGATTAACCAATAATAAGCAATCAAGCAATCAAGCAATAAGCTCAGGAGATCGAAACAATTAACAAAGGACGAACAAGAGTAGAATACTCACAACCAAATCAATTGAAGGCTTCAAAGAACCAAGTGCAACAAAGGAGAGTTAGTTCTCCATAGGGTTTGTGAGATGAACAAAAAGGGAAAATACGTCTCTCGAAAATAACATAACCAATTCTCTACTGCCTTCTCGGCCTATATAACCTAATAAAATCGGGTTTAACATCCCGTACAATTATAATAATAAAATATTAAAACTAATAGGATAGGGGAAATCGGATAAGAATCCGTCTTCAGGACCGACGCGGGCGCGCCAGCTTCGTCTTTGCTTCTTCCATCTGGTGTATCAGCGCGGCCGCTTCCTCCTAGCAGCGTGGGCGCGCCAGTAGCAGCGCGGCCGCGTCACTTTGCAGCGCGGGCGCGTCATTGGTTTTTCCCGAAAATTCCGTCTCGAATTAGCTTTCGACGTCAACATGAAAGTTGTAGCTCTCTGAAAGAGCTTTCCAACGCATGGTCATAATAGTCGATCGGACAACCGAGGCCTCCAGAAAGTGCAAAACAAGTTCAGCATGTCTGGCGACAATTTCTGCAGACTTGTTCTTCGTTTAGGTTCGCTTCTTCTTCTCAGGACCTCTTGAGATCTTCATGTAAGCTTCTTCGATCAACTAGACATTCTCATCAAATGCGTTATCAACTCATGTCTTCTCCTCGGATCTACCATTACCTGAAATAATCAATAAAAGCGTGTAGATTCCGACTCCGACAACATAGAGAACTAATATGCAAATCATGCTTAATCCATCCATGAAATGCATCTTAACTAAGCTAAATGCAACCTATTATGCCTACCTAAATGCATGCTATCACATGTACTCTCCACCATTATCTGATCTGACACACTTCAACTTCAAATCAGTCTCTCGTTCAACTCTGGCTTGGAACTCCTTAAAAACTATCAGAACCTGATCTTTGCTTTTCAACACAAAAGCCCACAATTTTCTAGAATAGTCATCAATAAAAGTGACAAAATATTGTGCACCACCATGTGACTTGCAATCCATAGAGCACACATCAGTATGAACAAGATCTAATGCATGCTTTCTTGGCAATCAACACAAGGTTTGAGAGAAATACCTTGCATATCCTGGAGAATGTCCTTCTTGGCAAGCATTTGCAAACCTCTCTCGCTCATGTGTCCAAGCCGCTTGTGCCATAGCTCTCCGGCACCATCATCAATCACATTTGCTTCTTCTCTGCAAATCTTGGCTTGCATCACATACATGGTATTTTGCTTCTTTGGCCGGGCTACAATCAAGTTTCCCATTGGAGCACTTCCAAACACCGCCTTGTGCATTTTGAGCATACCCATCATCATCAAGTATCCCAGAAGATATCAAATTCAATCTGATATCAGGAACATGGCGAACATTTCTCAAAATCAAACTGCAACCAGTGGATGTCAACAAACAAATTGTGCCCATGCCAACAACATTGGACACGCCATCATTTCCCATCCTCACACAGCCAAAATCTCCACAAGTGTAAGATGAGAAGTACTCCTTGTGTGGAGTAATGTGATATGAAGCAGCTGAATCAACGATCCAAGTGCACTCATCACTTGCAAGATTCAAGGAACCTTCATCAGCCGCCACAAACAACTCCATTATGTCATCACTGATTGTAAGAGCAGCGGTGTCTTTATCTTCTTGATTTCTCGACGTCTCCGACTTCTCAGGTTCTTTGCCTTTGTCCCTCTTGAACTTTCGGCAATACTTTTGAATGTGACCCGGCTTCTCACAATAATAGGAAATGTACTTGCTTCGAGACTTCGATCTCCCTTTGGACTTGTCTCTGTTCTGCTGCTGTCGTTGCTTACTCCTTCCTCTGTTGTTACCAGAACCCTGCATCACATTAGCCTCTGACTGTGAGGAGACACCCATCTCCTTCCTTCTAGTCTCTTCGTTCAAAAGACTAGCTTTCACACATTCCATAGTCGACTTGCCTTCCGGAGCGGAATTACTAAGTGACACGACAAGTGTATCCCAACTATCCGGCAATGAGGAGAGTAGTAGTAGAGCCTGCAACTCATCATCTAACGACATCTTTGCAGAAGCCAACTGATTCACAATGCCCTGAAATGTGCTCAAATGCACAACAATGCTCTCACCATCTTTGTACTCCAATTTCACAAGCTTTCTCATCAATGACGTCTTGTTGAGAGCGTTCTTCCTCTCATACATCCCCTCAAGCTTATACCATAACTCATAAGCATTCGTGTCACTGGCAATATGCTGGAGCACACTCACATCAACAAATTGTCTGATCGTAGCTACCGCTTTTCGATTCAGAATCTTCCATTCGACATCAACGACACCCGTTGGAATCTCTTTGTGCACAATCGGCTCATACAGATCTTTCACATATAAAAGATCTTCCATCTTTATCTTCCAATCTGAGTAGTTGCCTGAATTCAACACAATCATTCCCTGAAAACTGTTCTTTTCCATTGTTTTTTTCTGGCGATCGACGATTTGTGCCCTAACCGGTTTTCTGCTGACTTTCGAAAGTTATGGACGGCGGCTCGTCGTCGGAGGGGGCCCCCATACCCCCAGCGACGCAGGAGGTAAGGCAGGAGAGACAGGTCGATGTGGTCATGAGCGAGAATGCCCTGTCGGGGGGAGGTCTGCCCGCGGATACGCCGCTGACTTTCGCGCTAGGGAAAGGAGATTCTGAGCCCGGGATTGAGTCTCAGCAGCAAGGATCGGCTGCCCGAGCGCAGATTCATGTGAATGAGACTCAGCCGCATGGATCGAGCGCTCAAACACCGAAACTCTCTTGGAGGGATATAGCGAGTGGAGAGAGAACTGGGATGCACACAAGTCCTCGGATGGACAAGGCGGCGCTGGAAGGCAAAATTTCCACGGAGTTCCCCGATGGCCCCGATGGAGATCCGGTCATAACGGTCGCGGACGATGTTACTAAGAGGCTCGAGGAGGCATGGAGGAACGCCATTATCTTCAAGGTGTTGGGGTTTCCCATTGCGTTTCCAGTCATGGAAAGAAAGGTGAGAGAACTTTGGAGACTTGGAAATAGTATGCAAATCATTGATCTTCCGAATGGTTTTTTCATGACAAGATTTGAGAATGAGAACGATCTCACTAACGTGCTTACGGGAGGTCCTTGGTCTATCTTCGGAAGATGCCTCATTTTGAGGAGATGGACCCCGGAATTCTCACCATCCGAACCGATCCAATCTGCTCCAATCTGGCTGAGGATCACGGAGGTTCCCATTCAGTGGTACGAGGAGACAATACTATGGAATATGGCTGCGGGGGTCGGAAAACCCATACTTGTGGACCCGAAAACGCTTTTCTTAAATAGAGGGAGATTCGCCCGAGTTTGTGTGGAGATAAACCTTGCCCAACCTCTCAAGAGAGCTGTTGTTATAAACGGTAGGAGATGTCCTATCGAGTATGAAGGGCTGCAAACCTTGTGCTACAGTTGTGGTAGGTATGGCCATTACGCGGGCAAATGTCAATTCACTCCTAGAAAAGTTAATCAGGTTGAGCTAAAGGAGGTTCCCATGCCCAACGGGCATGTTGGAGCCGGCAATGGAGAAGTTGTGGGAGAGGGGCAGGAGAAAAGAGAGGGGGATAAACTGAATGCCAATAATGCGGAGGGGAAAGGGGTTGAACCAAGCAAATATGGCCCTTGGATGCAAGCCACGAAGAGGGTTGGAGCTCAGAAGAATAAACCCCAAGGAAGGGGATATGAACAGAACAGGACAGGAAATGGGAGAGCGGAGCAAGGGTATGGGAAGAATAAAAACAGCATGAGCTACTCCGCAGCCACAACCAGACAGGAAAGGAAGATTGTGCAAGGGAAGAACCCTTTCGATGCTCTTGCATCGAGCAGCAAAGGCAAGGGTGAAATAGAGGCTGAGAAGATGAATAATAAACTCAATAGCCCGCATGGGGAAGAGGAGCAGAGAAGAGCTGCGGCGATCAGAAGACAAGGTAAAGCACCAGAGACCCAAGTGATCACAGTGTTCAATAGCAAAAGGGAGGAGGCGAAGGATGCGGAGATCAAGGCAGCAAAGATGAAAAGAAACAAGAATAGAAGTTTAGCTAGAAAGAAAGCTCTTAAAGCGGGTGAAGTGTGAGATAAGGAGAGTAGCCAGCCGACAGGCAAGAGGAGACGTTACCATGATGGCGAAGTGGAGATGCAGACCGAACGGATAGTGACAAGCTGCTCAGAGGGCTGCGCCAAGGGGGAACATGGCTCTCATGGTGCCCGTTTGAATTCCGAACAACCTGCGTCGGAGGCTTCGTCTGATCCCGGCAGGCCTATCAAGCCTAGGTCTGGTGAGCCAGTTCAATCTCATAGCATTAGCGAACCCGGAGAGGGTTCTGATCCCAACGGAGGTATAATGGGTAGAGAAACCGGGGTATCGGGCGATACTTCAGGCAGCAGTGATATGCAGGTATGACTTTTGTCCTTTTACTCTCGTTATTGTTTCCTTATGAATTGTTTATTATGGAACTGTTACGGAGCCGGAAAAGATGGTTTCCGTCGAGCGATGAGATACATCAGCAGACACAACAGGGTGCAACTTGCTGCTATTTTTGAAACCAAGATTTCGGGGGATAGAGCGGACAAAGTCCGCGCTAGACTCAATTTTGATAACATTGTGCGTGTTGAGGCTATTGGCAAAGCGGGTGGGATTTGGCTCTTGTGGAAGGGGGAGGAGATAAAAGTTTCGGTCATCGAGACGGACAAGAGCTTCATCCACGCTGAAGTTAAATCTGGTATGTCTTCTTTAAATCTTATTGCGGTTTATGCCCCGGCCACTCTGGAGGACAGGAAAAACTTCTGGCCAAGGTTGGATACGGTGATCAGCAATAGCAAAGGCCCATGCTTGATTGGAGGCGATTTCAATTGCATCCTTCGCCTCGAGGAGAGGGAGGGAGGCTCTGGTGGCCTCCACAAGGACTCGGAAATTTTCAGACATTTGGTGAACAGTAGAGAGCTCATTGACATGGGTTACTCCGGGTCGGATTTCACCTGGTCGAGAGGTAAGGATATTAATTCTCGTTTGTCTAAAAGACTCGACCGCGTTTTTATGAACAGGGATGCAAGATTAAGATGGCCAGAGGCAAGGGTGAGGCACCTTGCTCGGTACTCGTCTGATCATAATCCTCTTCTGATCTCTCTCAAACCCAATCGCTCCTTGAACCCGGCTAAGCATCCATTCCGTTTCGAAGCGGCGTGGGTTTCTCATCCGGATTTCAAGGCGGTGGTGAAGACCTACTGGCAGGATGATCATAAGGTCAGTCAATCCCTCATCTTTCTTAAGGAAGCTCTGATTAACCGGAATCGCAAAGTGTTTGGGAATATATTTCACAGGAAGCAGCAGTTAGTTAAGGAGATCGATAGGATTCAGTGTAATCCGGATATGGGGTACTCCAATGACCTTCTTGAGCAGGAAAGAAGACTTCAAAATGATCTTGAGTTGGTGTTGGAACAAGAAGAGATGCTTTGGTTGCAAAAATCTAGAGAAGACTGGCTTTGTCAGGGGGATCGTAACACTGCTTTTTATCATTTATCAACGATCATAAAGAGAAGAAGGAACACTGTTGAAGGGCTTTTAGACAACAAGGGTAAGTGGATTGAGGATAATAATATTATGAGAGGTATGGCTAGACATTTCTTTAAGGAGTTATATAGCATCGACGACATCCAACCGACGCCGGAGTGTGAGCTGAGGATGGATGGCTTCCCGGAGATTGACCCGCAGATGTGGGGGAAGCTCTCGGAACCTTTCACTAGAGGAGATATATGGAAAGCTATTAAAGATATGGGGCCTCTCAAAGCCCCGGGGCCTGACGGTTTCCAACCGATATTTTTTCAGAAATGTTGGGACGTTGTTGGTGACTCGGTGGTTGAGGAGGTTCTGAATTTCTTCAAAGATTGCAAAATGCCGAGAGGGCTAAATAACACTCTCATTGCGCTGCTGGCCAAAGTCGGGAAACCTGTGAATATCAGTCAGTTCCGCCCTATTGCCCTTTGCAATGTTCGCTACAAGATCATAACCAAAGCCATGGTGACGAGGATGCAAGAGATTATGAGGATGCTCATTGGGCCGACCCAAGGCAGCTTTTTGCCGGGAAGAAGTCGGGCAGAGGTTGGATGGTGTTGAAGCTGGATCTTGAGAAGGCCTATGATCGTCTGAGATGGGACTTCGTGGAGGGGACTCTTGAGAAGGCGGGTTTCCCTCCTAGTTGGATCCAATGGATAAGAGAGTGTATCCGTACTACCTCTATGCAGGTTCTTTGGAATGGGGAGGCGTCCGCTGAGTTCAAACCAGAAAGGGGGGTTAGGCAGGGCGACCCGATCTCCCCCTATCTTTTTCTGTTGTGCATTGAGAGACTCAGCCACTTGATTCAGCATTCGGTTGAGGAAGGCCAATGGCAGCCGATTCATCTATCCAGAAATGGGCCTCCTATATCTCACGTGCTCTTCGCCGACGACATCATTCTTTGTGCGGAAGCTTCTGAGAGGCAGATGAAAGCGATTATGGAAGTGCTCGATGTGTTCTGCAAAGCGTCTGGCCAGAGAATCAGCAAAACGAAATCGAAGATCTTTGTCTCCGCCAATGTCTCTGTGGATTTGAGAGGTAAACTTGAACGGATCAGCGGCATTGGGGTCACCAAGAATCTTGGCAACTATCTTGGGATGCCTATGCTGCATGAGCGGGTCTCAAAGGAGCAGTTCAGACCCCTTCTTGACAAGATGAATGGTCGGCTGGCTGGTTGGAAAAGCAAGAGTCTCAGTCTAGCGGGTAGGATTACGCTTACGAAGTCTGTGCTCTCTGCGATTCCGAACTATGCTATGTCGGCTATGCTTCTCCCTAACTCAGTCATCAGTGATATTGAGAAAATTTGTAGAAAATTCATTTGGGGCGATTATGGCGGGACTCGCAAGATGCATATGATTGCCTGGAAGGACTTATGCAAGCCTAAGGAGAATGGAGGGCTTGGCATCCGGAATCTTACGAGCATGAACTTGGCGCTGGTGGGGAAGTTGGCTTGGCGAACTCTCACCGAGGACAAATCGCTTTGGGTTGAGGCGCTCCGTTCGAAATACGTCCGTGATGATAGGGTTATCATGAATGGTGCCTCCCATGTTTGGAGAAGCATTCGTACGGCTGCTGCTGAGGTGCTCAGGAAAGGGCTCAAATGGTCTATTGGGGATGGCGAAAGTGTGCGATTCTGGACGGATAGGTGGGCTGCTAATACCCCTCTTTTGTGGGAAGCCGGGGCTGTTGTGCAGCAGGAGGAGATGAACTGGGTGGTGGCTGAGTATTGGGATAAGGATGGGCACTGGAATTGGAATCTCCTTGAGGGCAAGCTGTCCGACTGCACTCGGCTGCAGCTTGATAGTATCGACGTCCGAGAGGGTGAAGGTGCTGACGAGGTGTGCTGGGCTGCGTCGGACACAGGGGAGTATAGCGTGAGCTCTGCGTACAACATGCTGCAAGGGCATGGGGAGGGTGCGAATGTGGATGCGGGCATCTTCGGAATCATTTGGAGGCTGTTGGTTCATGAAAGAGTTAGGGTATTCATATGGAGGTGTATTCTGGGGGCCATCCTCACTAATGCCGAACGGTGCAGACGCCATCTGGCCACCTGTGCGGACTGCAGCAGCTGTAGTGGGCAGGAAGAGAGCCTCATCCACCTGTTTAGAGACTGTAGTAAGGCCAAGGAGGTGTGGGTGAAGCTTGCGGCCCACCGTTTCGATTCAGATTTTTACAGAGGTTCTTTCGCCACGTGGATAAGAGGTAATATCTCCAATACGGCTAAATTCAATAATATGTGTTTGTGGAGAGATATCTTTGCAGGTACTTTGTGGTGGTTATGGAAGTGGCGAAACGAAAGAGTCTTCAACGGGAAAGAGAATCCTGCGCCCAAGGACAAGCGTATCATCAACCTGGTCACGGACTACAAGCTGAGTTGGACGAAGTGCAGAAAGAAGGAGGAGACGAGGGAGAGGAAGGTTGTCAAAATAGCTTGGGAAAAGCCGCAGGAAGGATGGGTCAAGGTGAACACAGACGGAGCGGTGCGAAGAGATGACGATCGGTGCTTGTACGGTCCCTAAAGCGGAATTGTGGGGAGTGTACCAATGTAACACCCCTTCTTAGAACACTGAAGAGATGTTGCAGCGCCAGCAATTACTCGGACTTTAATGTCCTTGTAACCGCCTTAGGCTTATAGGGACATGCAACCATGCTCCCATAAACAAGATGATATAAAGTAAATTATAATAGATATGAAATTAGCGGAAGACTTAAATAAAAATCAATCATCTAAAATAAAGTAACCCAAAGTAACGGGTCCAATCTTAATATTTAAGTAGTTTAAATAATAGCAGCGGAAATATCGTTAAAAGAGTTACAGCGGAAATAATAAACTTTAATACAATAAATTTTAGGAATTTATACCTTAAAACAAAACTTGAACAAAATATTAGACTTCTTTATTCTTCGGCGCCTCAAGACCGTTTACCTAAACCTGCGGATTAGTGGCTGAGGTATAGTATGCAAACCAGGGACCCCAACCGTCCAAGGGAAGAAAAATAGGACGGTTAGTCTTTTTACGACTAGCAAATGGCAGAAAGTAAAATGTCCAAGACTCCGTCTATCACCCATTGACCATAAAAGGGTATTGGTGATTGTAGACTAAAATATAAATTAGGAGTAAATATTTATGTGGAACCTGACTCGTTTGACTAAATTAAAGTAGAATAAAATAACAGGATGATCCAAAAGGACCGAGTGTTTGAATGGGATGCGGATCCGAAGATCCTAAGGAATCATATTCCGAGTACGGAAAGAATATGATATGACGTCACTGAAAATGGGTCACCTATTTATAAAATAATGTACAGCACGCTAATAATAATACAACTATACACAAAGTTATCATTTAGTTAGGACAAGTGATACCGGTCTCGGCCGCATATAACGGGCAGACGACCTACTACCCTTAGGTAGTGTACCCATTCGAGAGATTTGCAATTTCGAAGGGCCATCTCATGAGACGTTTATAGAGCAAGGTATACTCAACCTTGACCTGACTTTACCATTTTCCATTTATTTAATACAACTCAACAATAATAATACTGCAATAGTAATACACAATAACATTAATTCACAATTTCATCCTAGGTGACCACAAAAGGCATGTTGTGCACTTTAAAACTATATAAGGTGCACGAAATAATATCACTGACAAGCATGGATATTCAAAACCAATAATATTCCATACTTAACTAGCATGAAGGAAACAAAATGAACAAATCATGCTTTGAGGAAGTTCGGGCATTTAATATAATTTTCTCAAATAACGGGATCAAATTATAGTTACCCGAGTTGTCATGCTATGTGAGATTAAGGTGTTGATAAATATCAACAAACTGATCTAACTTGCATATTTATCATGAACTAATAGCATGGAATTTATAAATAACACAAAGAACAATAATTGCAAAAGGCACGAAATTGCAGAAATGCACTAATTGGACCAAACCACTTGCCTTAACTCGATGAAATGGTTCAACGAGGCTGAGTATAATAATTTGATATGCTACCTGAGATTTTACAGATTTATGCAAGGGTGTTAGTAACTTTTCATAAATTACGGAAACGGCCCCATAACTTTTAAAAAGTGAAAACTTACCCTTGATTTCTTCCGAAAGAAACCTAAATCTGAAACCAAGCAATCTCAGGAGCCTAAATGAATTCCAACTGATTCAAGATGACATAAAGATTAGTGTAAGGTCGTCGGCTCAATCAAAACTCGAGAAAACGCGAGGAACGGAGCGGATCTTACCCAATCGGGACTCGAAAACGTCCAAGTTTCGAGTTGACAATCCCTTGGTATGGTATGGATCTGTAAAGGAAGGATTTTTATGAGTCAACAGCCCTTGGATTGAAGGAAATAAAGAAAAACGTACATGAACCACGTTTTTTTCTGCACAGAGACAAAACTGCTCACCAGTCAACTTTGGGGCTGTAGTGTGAGCGCCTTGAAATGTTTCTGAGCAAGGGAAAAGTTGGGGTCGATAGTCAGTGATGCAGCGAGCACGGAAATGTTGAATTCGGAGGCGTCGGAGCACTATGTTGGCGGTGGAAAGGCCTGACAGGGGGACTGTCGAACACAATTCTGCAGAAAGTCCCGACGGCGATTTCGGCCACTTCCCGACGAGCTGCTGTCTCGGGACGTTCAAGGTCGTCTCCTGAGTGTTGGAGGAGACCAGTGGTTGTGGTCGTGGGCTCTGGTGTCGCCGGAATCGTGATCGAGCACGATCGGAACGAACGGAGATCGTGTGTGTCGATGGGTTCTTTGGGCTGATGAAGAGGATGACTGAGAGAGCATTAGGATGAGCTTAAGAGGTCTAAGGGAAGGTTGCAGCGTGACCTTCATATCTTACAAAATCAAATCCCGTGATTGTCGGATTGTGTGCTTGCAAATAAGGCAAGAAGATCACTTGTGTATACGTTTCCGAAAGGAAATGATTTTTGAAAAAATGAATCTGGGCGCCTGTAGCTTGCGGGAGAAGGAGAGATTGAGGTGGGCTGCGGTTGATGTGGGCCAGCTTGCTTCGGGTTTGGTCACAAAGACAGGTAATAGTGTATACAATTATATTAATGTGTTTGTGTCGTATAGTTATTCTAAAACTTTATATTAGGTATTTTATGTACATTAATAAAATTTAAATTTAATTTATTTTACCAAATTTAATATAAAGATGATTTATTTATTTTTCATTAAAACTGAAATACTCAGAAATATTTTGGGGTATTTCAACCAAGGGCTCAAGTTGGCCTGGGAGAGTGGCTACAGACATGTGAGTTTGGAAACGGACTCACAAGTCATCACCACTCTCCTTCGGAAACATGTACCCCGAGGGCATCCGCTTGCCAGCCTTGTCATGAAGTGTCAAGGCTTAATTAGGAGAGACTGGGACGTCCAGTTTCGTCATGTGTTCCGTGAAGCCAATGGTGTAGCGGACAAGCTTGCTAGTTTAGCTTTCTTTAATAACATTGGTTTTTATGTATTGTTTGACCCGCCTGAGGGTGTTTTAACTCTTCTGCATCATGATGTTAGGGGTCGGGCTATCCCCCGCTTGCTGACTACTTAGCCCTTTTCAAGTTTTAATAAAAGCGCGTCTAGATGCGCGGAGGGCTCCGTCTCTCCTTTTCACCAAAAAAAAGAAAACTGTTCTTTTCCTCCATCCTAAACCAAATGCTCTGATACCAGTCTGTTGTGTCGGGATGGACAAGAACTGTAAACCAGAGAGCCAAACTCAAGCAACCCAAACCAACAATCAGACACAAACAGAAGATAAATTAACCAAGCACAAAGAACACCAGATTTATGTGGAAAACCCCAAAACGGGGAAAAAACCACGGAAGCCAGAAACTTCCCCTATCAACAATAACAAGTGGGTACAATCTTCCCTAGACAAAGCTAGAGGCATACAACATCATCAAGCATCAACAACTTGGCCAAATCTCCAAATTTCATCACCCAATTGGTGGAAATCAACAAAACCCAAAAGAGGACACTAGCAAAGGGGATATGAGATTGGAGGCTCAAAACGACGATCCAACCATACAAAATCAAGTCTATGATGAGGTGAACAACATACCAGAAAATCGTCCCAATCGGAGGTTCTTTGGTCGTCGATCGAGGCACTTCAAATTGGGCTGAACAAGGGCATACGAAAATTCTTCTCCAAGATCTCTCTTTTCTCCCTTTCTCACTTTTTGTTTTCTCTCTTACTTTCCCAAATGGAAAGACATCCCCTTTTATAAAGGAGGTAGAGTAAAACTTCACATGGTAAAAACCATATGGTAAATAGTCCATTGAACTCTTCTCCCGTATAGGAGGGAAACACAACATAAATGAATAAGCTTGACCAAGACTATTGAGGTGAAGTTGTATATATGCTCGGCTAAGACTATTGAGGTTAAATCATATGCTCAGCCAAAACTACCGAGGTTAATTAATTAATTAATTGTAAGCAATGATCGAAAAAGAAAGAAATACCTGAAATCAGAATTAGCTAGGTCTTCTTAAGAGGAAGTGTTTTTGGGATTTGGCTCCCCTCAGTACTGTAGGGTGAAGTTCAAAGAATCCTAACCATCAAAAAATGGATGGGTGGTAAAGATTGTCCCCTCCTTTGGGGCCCACCCCAGGCTAATTAATTTTTTCTTTTCTTAAAATTAAAATTTGTGAGGGAAAAACAAACTTTATGGTGCAGTACTGCACCGAAATCAAACCCGTGTTTTTGAGTGTGTATACCTAAGAGGAGGCGCGAGAAGATCTTGCGCGCTGCATCTGGATGTAATCTACAAAACAAGGAGAATTGATGAGGCCACGAGAAGTTCTTCAAGAGCCTCTCCACAGAGGAGAAGACTCTGTATACTCATGAATTGCTACTGCAATGTGAAATAGGCGGACGAAACATTTAAGCTTGTCGAATAAATGGAGAAGATGAACTACATGCCATCTTTGACCTTCAGGAACCTCATAACCTAGGTCTAAAAAATGGAGAGCCATAATAATTAAGTGTACGAATTAGTCGAGGAGATGAGGAAGATATATAACCTTTGGGTTTGGTTCATATTTTTTTATAAAACGGAGCGGTTTACAATTGACATGTCTAGTGCATATGTTTTAACCCAGATCTATCTGAGACCCATTTTGTCCAAATCCGACTTGAATCACTCGATTGACAGGTCTAGTGCCTATGTTTTAAATTTTAACATAATTGCAGTTAATATTCTCCCGTAAAAAAATGACGCTGATAAAATAATTTGATAATTATAATTTATATTAAATTAAATTAGATAGAAGTAATAATTTTATCTTATTGCATGTAATTAGATGTATGCAATATCCTATAAAAAAAATATTAAATATTATATAAGGAAATGCTATATAAATGTAATATCTAATTGGTATTTTTATCTATTATTCACATTGGAATTCATAAAAAGATGCAGTATCTAATTGAAATACTTATCTAGTTGCCATATACTCCTATATAGAAAGATACAATCTATATACCTTCTTAATTTCATATACCTTGTGCTGAGGTGGCATCGTATCCGCACTTTCCGGCCTCTCGGCCAATCAAATTTTTTTTTTTATTCTTATTTTTTTATTGGTTAACTCTGGCAGGAGGGTGAATGTTAGGGTTCCAACTTCGCCCCCTTCGTTCTCGCCGCTCCGTATTTTCGCGAGGAGACAACATTCCGTTCCCACTTGCCTCTTCCTCCTCCGCCTCTCCCTATTCCGACGGCCAATGTTATACCGCGCTTCAGTCGTTCTTCTTCCTCTTATTCTTCTCCGTCGTTCTCGCTGATCTTCAATTTCATTAAAATTAGTTTCCCCCTTTTGTTTCCAGGTTTGGCTATGGAGATCCACTGGTTCGCCGATGCTCATACCTCTAAATTCGACTTCAAGCTGGAGAGAAGACGTTGCCTACCGTTTCCAAAGGGCGCGGCTGCTCCGTCGTTTCCTCATCTCGAGGTTCTACCGCCTCCCCTTCTCCATTTTCTCCGTTTTTTTGGCTCAATTTAATCGATTCTTGCCTTTTTGTTTCAGGTTTCCAAATCGCCTACCGCTGATTTGACGTTTTGAGGTTCGTCTACGCTTGATTGGGTTGAGTTTGGCTTGCATCTCTTCCCCGCTGATCGATTTCTGATGTTTTTAGGGCTTCGATTGGATGACGATGGCGATGGAGATGGTGGCTTCCTTCTCCTCCTTCCCCTCGCTGATCGATTTCAGATTCTCTATGGCTTCCCTTCGATTGGGCGATGGAGATGGGAGATGGACGATTCCGGTCTGTTTGATCTCCAGGTAACCCTTATATCCCTTCCCAGAAAGAAGTAGCATTCCCTTGATTTGGGTACATTTTTTCCCCTTATATCTCTTATATGTCTACTCCTATGCCTCACAATGTTGAATCTTTATACAATTCCGCTCTTAATTGCACCGCTCTGCAATTGCTTTGCACACGAATTGTCAAGGTTTCTTTCACTCTCCCTCTAACTCCCACTCTCTTTCAATGTTTTTCTCTACGGAATTTTTGGGTTTCTTATCAGATCTGACTGATATCAATAAGCCAAATTGATGAAAGTTCCATAGAACTTCTGTAGATGGTATCTTCATATGTCCTTCTCTGCGGATTTTTGGGTTTCGTGAGTTGCTTTGGGGATTTGATTGGATTAAAATTTTGAATTCAGGGTTAGAGATTAAAATTTTAGATTTAGGATTTAATGTCTTATTTTTGTTGATTACAATTTCGGATTTAGGGTTACAAATTGGAAATAGAAGCAATGATTTCTGATTTAGGGTTACATACTATAAATAATAGATGGATACAACAGTAAGGTAACATCATTTCACAAATGAATGTGAGCTTGAAGATATACATTCTTCATATGACATGATGTATTAAGTTCGGTGCTTAGCTCTTGGAAGAATGCTTCAGGGTTGTGATTTGCTCTCTTCATAGACGTTTGATTCTTGATTCTTTTAGACTTCATTTAGACTTCGTGGTTGGGTTTTTGTTCAGTTCATTGAATGGTTGCTTCCTTCATGTCTCAGAGCACTGTTGATTGGGAATTTCCATGGAAGAGTAACCATTTGGACTCAGCCCTCTCAGGTCAGCTGGTTGTGTTTAGATCTGTCAGTCACTTGCATTTATTTTTTGAACTGTTTTTACTATCACTTCTTTCTTTCTTTTTTTAGTTTCTTAGGTTCTGTATCACTTGGTCTGTCAGGATTACCAGCAATTGTATGATTGTTCTTATTGCGATCTGTTGAGAGCTTTTAACTTTGAACTTCTTCAGGGACTTGCTAATGTTGTACGAGACGTCGAGACATTTTTCTTTTCCAAAAGGAACATGAATGGCGCCAGGATACTACATTCATTACAAACGAGCTATCCGGTGTGTCGCCGGTATTGATTTCTTTTGTTGCTTTGTGTCATTGCCTCCCATTTATCATTTTCCATATAAATGAGTTTATCATTTGGCTACCTTATTTGTGTAGCTCTTCCCAAATGTTGCTCCATGGACCACTGAGAATTTCCTTGCTCTGTGTACTGATATGTTTTCCATCGAACTTGCAATCTGTAGTTTGCTTTTGTTATTCCCTTATAGACACCCTTATCTTACTCAGACAGAGATGAGGATCCGAGAAAGATCTGCGTTTTCTTTCATCTACATGATAATGTCCTCTTTAATAATCTGTATGAACTTGAAAATATGCTTCTGGTTATCCTTTTATGGTGATATCTTTGAAACTTTCAGGCTGTTTCTGCCATTGTTGTTCATAGGCATTTTCATTCATTGTAGACTTCTATATAGCATATATTGATGAGTAACCAAATACTTAATTATGTTGTGTTCTATAAATAGAAATTTAAATTTAAACTCTATTAGCAAGGTAATCTGTTCTTTACTTGTATGTAATGCAGCGCATAATTTGTGCAATCGTAGAGCTTGAAAGTGTTAGACAACCCTTTGCTACCACCGCTCCTAAGAATGGTAAGGATATGGACTAAATGCCCATTCCCTTAGTAGGATGTTTATGTTTATGTGAGTGTCTGAGCTATAACATGTTGAATGATTTATTCAGAGACGATGGATTCCAAGATCATGAAATTGAAGGTGATAGGCCGATTCTGTACAAGCCTTTTTTAAATATATATATCTTGGAGCTGTCTATCTCAAGTTGCTTTTATAGAATAGGATAGACCATTTCATTTTATTTCCTTTATGCAGAAACAGAGACGAAGAGTTGGTTGTTAGAGCTTTCAAAGGCGGAGCAAAGAAGGCTGCACACAAGTCCACTTTGCCATACTGGAAACGCTATGTATCTGTTAAAGAAAGCCTCCCATCAAGGTTTTTATCTTTCTTGCTGTCCTCCACATCATATATTTGAGTTCTTTGTGGATCACACTTATCCTTATGCTTAAAAACATAAGAAGGTCAAAACACTAAAAGAAAATTTTGATATGATCAGGTCACGCCTTATTTATTTTTAAACTCTCTGCGCCAGTTGTATTTTGCAATATTGATGATCAATTCTTTCATAAGCCTATCATTTTATTAATGGACCATATTAGCATACTAATATCCAGAATGATTCAATAGAAACAACGCTGGAGATGCTCCTTTGAGGAATGAAAAGTTTTGTAACATATCAAGCACATGAGGCTTGACAGTTTTTAATCTTCTATTGCTTTCAATAAAGGTTCCACCTTAAGACAGTTGGGCTTTATTTACATTTTGCAGGTAGTTTTGGCAGCAAATGACATGCATTCAATTAATGATATAATATATCATGAATTGATTGAGATAATAGCAAAGGTGATGGAAACTTGCTCAAGGTCTCTCTGCATTTTTCTTCTTCTCAATTTGAAAAGGTACCGTTCTGAATTCCATCTTTTTCCATTTTCCAGTTGAAGGATGAGCATGGGCAGCTCCTTGGTGTTGATTCTTCTGAACTTTTGATTGCTAATTCAGGCAATGACCATCTTTTTCCATTTTCCAGTTGAAGGATGAGCATGGGCAGCTCCTTGGTGTTGATTCTTCTGAACTTTTGATTGCTAATTCAGGCAATGATTTACCGGTGTGTTTGATTGCCGTTCTCAACTTATTTGTTGATCTATGATTTAACTTTCAACTTTTAAAGTGATACTCACACCTCTGATGGTCACTTCATTGACGTGCAATATTTGTAGGTAATTGATCTGTTCAATAACAATGTTTTTTTTTTCATCCCTTTGTAGTCCTTCATCAACAAATTCATCCCTTTGTATTCATCAATAATTTTTTTCTCCAGGATTTGCATGGACGAAGCCTACATCACCTCGATATGTGCCTTTTCAAAACACATATGTCGTTCAATAACAATGTTTTTTTTAGACTTTCCAAACATTTGTTTATATTGTATTTGGTCATTCCTTATAATAAAAATTTTATATTCTCATTTATTTATTTTTTCCATCGCATAGTATCTATTTATATATATTGTTATTTATTAACTTTGGGCACAAGGAGTCCCGACGACGTCGCTTTGCGTGCCTTGTAGCAGAAAAACCTAAAAAGTTGGCATCTGAATTCTGAACCTTCTTTAGGCGGGATTGAATTAGCCGGATCGGTTTCCCAATTGACATATCTTGCTCTAATTTCCCAATTCTGAAATACACCCGGCGCCGGCCTCTCTCTCTCTCTCTCCCCTTGGCAATTGACATGGCTTGCTCTGTCACCCACACGGTGGTTGGTCTCTCCGGCGGCCTTGCATCCGTTGACGCCTCCTTCCTCCAGCCTTTCCAGGCCTCGGTGGCGAGAATGTTTACCCGCCGGCGGAATTATTCGTTATCGGCCTCTGCTGATAAGAATCTCTTGGATGCGATTCAGTCGACGATTGATCGCATATCAACTAATTAATAATCATTTGTTAGAGGTACGGACTGACATAATTATAATTTCGATCAGATCGATGCGGCGAATTGAAGCCAAATATGTATATATGTTGTAGAATTTATGTATCGATAGGTTTGATGCATATATGTTTTGCAGGCAAGAGATGAGTACAACGGCGAAACTATTAACGTCATTGTCAATAAGGATGGATTCAATGTGAAGGTAGCCAATTAAGAAGAATGGAGCTCTGTTGAGCTTTACGTGCACTTCTTCGATCCCCTCCCGATATCGATGGATTCACAGTTAAATGGGTCAGTATGGAGTATCCTGAAGAGGACATTAGTGTGGGTGCCTATTATGCATTAGATCTCGTATGCTTCTCTTCTCCTATAACTTACCTTTTGGGTCAAAATTACCAATCAGATGATCGACGATGATGATGATCATGATTAATTGGTTTTCTTAATTTTGCTTCTAGGGAGTTGAGTGAGAACCTGCAAAAGGGATTGTGCGAGTACCTTGACAAGAGGGGGATCAACCTCACCAATGCCAACTTGTTTTACAACTACGTACTTCGCCAGTATGAGCCACGTGTCCAAGAGATTTACAGCGAGTTGGCTCAAGGCATTGAACAAGCTAGTACTTTCTACTTTAAGTCCCAATTAACCTACTTTGGAATAGCTTAATTAGCTTTGTTCGCAGTTGATACACTTTGCTCTTCATGATTCCCAACATCGATCCATCTTTTAGTTGATCTTATAACTTATAATTAAACCCATCTTTTAAAATGGCATAAAATGATAATGGTGTAGTTTTGAATCCATTTATTTTCATAGGACATTAATTAGGACTATAATTATAGGAAAAATTGCATAAAACCACCCACTATTCATTGTTGTTTGCAAATAACCACCCCTTATTCAAAAATTGTCAAATAACCACCCATTATTCATTGTTGTTTGCAAATAACCACCCTTTATTCAAAAATTGTCAAATAACCACCCATTAAATATATGTTGTTTGCAACTAACCACCCAATCCTATTTTCTTGTTAAACCTCACTTTATTTATTATGAAAAGACAATTATACCCCTATTCTTTAATGTTTCATTTTTAGTAAAAAGACATACTTCTCTTTGTTGCTTGATTTTTCAAGTATTACAATTAGACCTATCAAATGGGTCATTCGGGTCGGGTCACTTCGGGTCCTGAGTAAAACGGGTTCCGGGTACATCCAGATTGTCTCGAACCCGGGTTTGACTGAGTTTCGGGTCATTTTGAGTCGATTTTGGGTTTGTCAATTTTTTCTTTTTTAAATTAAAAAAAAATCATTTTGGGTCGATTTTGGGTTTGTCAATATCTGATCTAAAATATTTTATTTTTATTATTTCTCGTAATTTTTAATAAAATGTAATAATATATAAATATCAAAATTTTAAACAATTTTTAAATTTTTTTGATATTTTATATATTATTACATCTTATTAAAAATATTTGATTTTTTATTATTTCACGTAATTTTTAATAAAATGTAATAATATATAAAATATCAAAAAATTTCTTTTTAATTAAATGTAATAATATATGATTAATTTTTGGTCGGAATTTTTTTTATTTAAATGTCCCGAAACCCATATTAAAAATTTATTTAAAAATTGACAAACCCAAAATGACCCGAAACTCGGTCAAACCCGGGTTCAAGACAACCTGGATGTACCCGGAACCCGTTTTACTCGGGACCCGAAGTGACCCGGCCCGAATAACCCATTTGATATGTCTAATTGTAATACCTGAAAAATCAAGCAACAAAGAGAAGTATAATTGTCTTTTTACTAAAAATGAAACATTAAAGAATAGGGGTATAATTGTCTTTTCATATTAAATTAAGTGAGATTTAAGAAGAAAATGGGTATGGGTGGTTAGTTGCAAACAACCTATATTTAATGGGTGGTTATTTGACAATTTTTTAATAAGGGGTGGTTATTTGCAAACAACAATAAATAGCGGGTGGTTATTTGACAATTTTTAAATAAGGGGTGGTTATTTGCAAACAACAATGAATAGTGGGTGGTTTTATGCATTTTTGCCATAATTATAAGTTGGATGTTTGAATTCAGCAAAGGATGAAATTTTACCAAAGCGTTTGAATTCAGCAAAGGATTTTCGCCTGCAGTGCTTTCAATTTACCAACACAAAATTTCGCGTCTTTGGACACCTTTCTTTGGGCTCTCATCCTGGACTTGTTGTTCTCTTCCTTAAGGACCCAATATCTTGGATGATAAATATTTTGATCGAGACGGAAGGAGTATCATTTTTCTATTCACCTTATAATTATCAGGAATTGTGTCTCACAATAAACGTACGTAAAGAAAGAAATTGAACAAAATAAGATTGATACAATACTCTTTTTATTTTTAATTGATTTTCATATGAAAACAGTTGAATTTATATATTGGACTTCTAATGCATATATGTCGGTACTTAATGTGGAGATTGAACCCGACCAATTGAATTAAACTAAACTTCTTACATGAGATATATGCCCTTCCAGGATATTACATATAAACACTTGGAAAAAAAAACTAGAAAACTAATTACAAGGGTGGAAACCAATTACAAGGATATTACATATAAACTAAACTTTTTTTCAAGTTTCACCCTTATATGTCATCCAAACTAATATAAAAGATAGAGAAAACACAATTGGGAAATCTCTGTTGACCTAATCAACCATAGAGGTATATTGAATATATAGATGGGTAGATTACAAGATATGTCTTAGAGGGCAAGGATAGAATAACAACTAACCATATATAAAAATATATACAAATATAGAAGATAGATTTAATCGACATCTTCTATCTAATATAATATAAGGGTGAAACTTGAAAAAAAATGGGAGATGGGTTGTAGATAGTAAGGGAGTGAGGGACATCCAATCTATTTACCCATCTGTTTAATAAGAAAATCCTAGTATAGTCGAAATCAGTACAATCTTAAATCTGTAGAGTCTGTACAATCTGAAATCTGATTTTTCTAGTCGAAATCAGATTTGATATCTAATATCCTGCAATATACCAAACAAGGATATCGATATCAATATCAATATATCGATATCAGCTGATATCTCGAGTGGTTGGATGTACTCCTCATAGGCGTGGCCACGGGTCACGGGTCGACCCGTGACCCACCGGGTCGACCCGTGACCCACCGGGTCGTATGGATCGGTAACCCGGCGGGTGCGGGTTCTCGGGTCAAAGGGTCAAGGTGGGTTGCGGGTTATGGTTAGGGTTGTGCATTGGCCTAAAACCAAACTGAACCGGGCCAAACCGATTTTAACATAATTGAACCGAATCCATAGTTACATATGGATTATAAATCAAACTAATCCATAATTTTATTAATTTATGTTGTAGACATAATTATATGTGATAAAACATTAAAAAATCAATAAGTTTTATATGGATTATAAATCTATAAGTTTTATAAATTAATAAAATTATAAGCCTTTGATATTAAAAAAAACCCGGTTTAACACAAATCGATCGAATCGAAACCGAACACAAACCGAACCGAAACCGAAAATTGAAAATTCTCAGACCGAAAGCCGCATAATCGAAGAATTCCATAGTCAAAGGACTCAGCAGCCATTTCAATTGCAAAGCAACGGTTCAGTTAGGTTCGGTTTGATTTGTGTTGGTTCGGCCCAAAAATTCGGTTTAGGCCGAATCATGCACATCCCTAGTTATGGTTAGAGTTAGGGTAAAGGTTTGAAAACCCGCTGACCCGATGGGTATTTTTTTTTTAAATATTTAGTCGTTGATGTAGTGGACCCCAACGGGAAATTTTATTTTAAAAAAATGTAGCTGTTGTGCAATGGCTAGCTCAACCCGAAATGCCTATACAATCTCGTCTCCTTGATTCATTTCATTTCATTACAATCATACATTTCATTTCCGTACTAACGTTATCATGTCCGATCAATCCTTGACTTTGTTCCAAAACCATTTCGACAAGGTCGAGCTAGGCCTGGGGAAGGTTGAAGCAGTTTGTCGTCATTGCGGTCACAAGTGCAAGGCTACAAGAGGCGCCGATTACGGAAATTTGAAGCTTCATATAATGAGGAACCATCCCGACAAGATGCAGATCGACAGAGGTTCGGGCTCAGCTTCGGGTGATGACTATGTGTGTCTAGGTCTAGGCTCTAGCCGTGCAGGTGTGTGAGTGTGTCATACTGTTAGTGTCATGTACTCATATACTGATTAACTGATGAACTCATGTGTGTGTGTGGTGTCGAATGTCGATGTACACGAAATCACGGTTTCGAACCATAGCACACGTGACGTAATGCCATAAAATAAACCGAATATTTGTAAAACCTAGTAAAAAACCAGCCGCCAATGAAGCTCAAGGGCGAAACCATCCGTAAAATAAAAAAAAATATATAGGGGCAACGTTCGAAATTCCAACGGCTGACCCGACAGGTCGAACGTTGCCCAATGATCGGTTTGCTCCTTTTCCCTCCCGAATTTTGGCTATAAATAAGCCTCACCTCCCTCCCATTTCACTCACCCCTCAACAAGACAACAACCATCTTTCTCTAATTTCTAATCTCATCTCAATCTCTGTAACCGCTCTGTATTAAGGCCCGCGACATGATGAGGAGGAGAAGAGAATACAGTGTCCAAGGCCCGCGAAGCGATGAGGAGGGCGAATCCAGTGTCCAAGGCCCGCGACGTGAGGAGGAAGAAACACACACGCTATTGAGTGTGGGCTATTGAGTGTGGCCAAATTTTGGGCCGCTACATTCACATGCTGGTTCACAAAGCACCCAAGGGATGAAAACAGTTGCGACACCAGTTGTAACTTTTGCGGGATGGTCTTCAGGCATCCGAAGGGAAGAGGATATGAGAACTTCAAACGTCATATCCAATTAAAGCATCCAGAGAAACTAGCCTTGACCAAAGATTTATAAATTTATTATTTAGTGTTGTTTCTCATTAAATTATCGACATTAGTAAGTTAACACTTGATTTTGATGTTTTTTTTTTCTGTGTTTATTTACGTTACATGAAAATAATACCCGACGGGTCGAAACCCGTGGCCACGCCTAACTCCCCACCACGGTTCAACGACAAGTTGAGTAGATCGAACATGATACCGATAACTACAAATCTACAATGAATGGTATCGAGGAGTACTAAACAACCTCTTGGAAATCCAGCATTTTGTGTTGCGGGAATGGTGTATCCGTACTTATTTTAGCGATAGATAGCATAAAAAGCAAAATAAGAGAGAGAGAGAACAAAACAGTTCTGCCTGGCATCGATAGAACTGACCTGTTCTAACACCATCTGAGGAAATGGTATATATCCCAACCATTAACTACAATATCGATGTTGGCAATGATGAAGAGCAAAGTGTATCAACTGCGAAGCAACATAAGCTATTTCAAAGTAGGATGGGACTTGATGTAGGAAGAACGTACTCCTTGAATGCCTTGAGCCAACTCACAGCATCCCTGTCTTCCTGCTTGGTCGTCATAAGGTAGGTGTCCAAGTAGTTGCAAAACAAGTTGGCAGTGGTGAGGTTGATTCCCCTCTTCTCAAGGTACTCGATCAATCCCTTTTGCATCTTCTCATTGAACCCCCTAGAACCAAAATTAAGAATCCAATTAATCATGTCTGATTGGTAATTTTGACCGATAAGTGCTACTAAGTTGCGTTAAAAGGTAAACTAAGGGAGTCGAGAAGCATACGAGATCCTATAACAGTTTAAATACATATCAAAGTTCTCTTCAGGGAATTCCATGGAGATCATATCGACTGTGAATCCATCGGGAGGGGAAGCAGTGCACCCAAACTCCAATAGAGCTCTATTCTTCTTCTCTACAATGACAATGACGTTAATTAGCTTTGACTCTGAGGAATCCGATCTCGCCCACCATTTCCTCTCTACAACTTTAACTTCAATAGTTTCACTGCTCTCCTACGAAGGTCAAGTAATCCCTACAAATGTCCTCTATTTTAAAAGGGAAATCCTTTGGAGTCTCTGCCACTAGAGCCTGCAAAACATATATGCATCAAAACTATCGATACATAAATTCTACAACATTAATTTTTGGCTTCAATTCGCATCGATCTGATCGAAATTATGTCTGTCTGTACCTCTTCTAACAAATGCTTATTAGTTGATTTGCAATCAATCTCCGACTGAATCGCATCCAAGAGTTTCTTATCAGCAGAGGCCGATAACGAATAATTCCGCCTGCTGGTAAACATTCTCGCCACCGAGGCCTTTCCAGGCTGGAGGAAGGAGGCGTCAGCGGATGCAAGGCCGCCGGAGAGACTAACCACCGAGCGGGTGACAGAGCAAGCCATGTCGATTGCTAAGGAGATGGAGAGAGAGGCCTGGTGTATTTCAGAATTGGGAAATTAGAGCGGAGGCTGCGAAATAAACAGAAATCACAATATATAGCATTGAAATAGAAAGTACAGATCACTCAATTTTGCCCTAATTTCTTCAATCTCTCCCTAACCTGCCTTAATTTTATAAACCCTGGTTCTCACTACTTTCAATTTGACCATTAGCAAGTCAATTAAATTCGAAGCACAACCCACTCTAATTGGAAATAGCAAGTACAGATCTCAAATTTTATAGTGCTACACCACGAATTGAGATGAACATTAACAACAACAACAAAACTCAACAGGAGGATTTCTTGCTCAATTCCCGCTGGAGACTTTGCAGAGAGAGAACCGATCCGGCTAATTCCTGAAACTGTAAATATATAGATGTGATGGGTAACCAAAATACAAAAGGTAAGACCATACGGTGGGTCTTACATAAAATGGGGTGTAACTATACCAAAATCCCCACTATCCCTCTAACAGTTCGAATTGCTCTAACTCCCTATGTACTCAAAAGACCCCCCAATATCAATCTATCTAGCTACCCCTTCAGTCCCGAATCCCCGCGAAAGCTTTGCACTTCCACTTCGTGGCGAATCGGGACCGACAACTATTAATAATAATCGATACATATACCGAAGGAACAAAAGTCTCGCTACAAAATATGACCTTGTTCCTAGCTTGCCAAGTAAAATAAATTAGAGCTTGAAACACAAGAAGCTTGGCTTGGAACATTTGCGATCTCTGTATGTTAGAGGAGGCACTTGCGAACCACATTAACCACTCCTCCATGGTCCCAAATCTGCTTGAGATGCCCATCCATGTGAACACTTCATGTTGAACTTCCTTCACTGCTGCACACGCAAACCATAAATGGTCTTCTGTTTCTACCCCATTATGACACAAGACGCATTCTGCAGCTGCATCCCCCTTCCAGTGCCTCACCTTGTTGCCCGTTTGTAGTCTTTTATGGATGGCAAGCCATGTGATAAAAGCCCACCTTCTGCACTGTAATCTGCCCCAAATCATTCCTCCCCAATCGACCTCAGGACCTCTGCTTCTGATCATATGGTAGAGCTTACTACATGAGAGGGTCCCTTCTTCATTCAGGAGCTGCTGCAGATTCGGTTGGGCAGTGGTATCATCATAGGATATAGTACTCAACTGGTCTCTAACAGCCAGCACTCCGCCAAAGCCAAGAGTCATCATACCTCGAAGCCAAATTCCATATATTTTCGCCCCGAATGTGGTTGTGATTGCACCACCGGTGCCAAATGGACGGTCTTTGCAGGATGAGGTCTCCCAGCAGCTTTGAGAACATGCTCTTATTCTAAGCACTCATCTCCTTAATTCCCAAACCCCCTTCGCTATATGGCTTAGTAACCACACTCCAAGCCACAAGATATTTCTTTCCTTCATTGTTACCACTCCATAGAAAGCGCTTCATCATGCCCTCTATGTGGTCAATCACACCTTGAGGCAGCAGCTGTGTTTGACCCCAGAAGGAGTGGATTCCCCCACAAACAGATTTTAGTAATTGCAATCTACCAGCAAAGGATAGATGCCTTGACGCCCATGTCTGAATTCGATTGCCAATTTTCTCATAGAGCGCCCCATACTCTACAATCTTGATTCTCCTCGAGTGTAGAGGTATACCCAAGTACTTAACAGGTAACGTACCAGCTACAAATCCCAGCTGAGAAATAATCTCGTTCTGCATTGCTGTACTGCAGCCGGCCATGTACACATTGCTTTTTTCAACATTGATCCTCATTCCAGACATAACAAAGAAATCCCCAAGGCAATCATTAATAATCTTGATGGACAATTTGTCACCGTGGCAGAATATTAATAAATCGTCAGCAAAGGCGAGGTGAACCAGCTTTAGTTCTCCACATCGGGGATGATATTTAAAGCCTTGAGTTTCAGCAGCCCTATGCAACATTCGACTGAGCATTTCCATGCATAGCACAAATATATATGGAGAGAGCGGGTCCCCCTGTCGGATACCCCGTTTACCCGGGAAAAAACCTTCCGGAGCACCATTGATGTTGATGGAGAAGCTGGCAGTGGATATACATTCCATAATCAAGCTAATCAACTTTTCTGGAAATTTTAGTGTGCACAAGGTGAATCGTATGAAATCCCATTTGATGAAGTCAGATGCCAACTTTTAGGTTCAGAATTCAGATGAATCGTATGATCCGGCTAATTCAATCCCGCCTAAAGAAGGTTCAGAATTCAGATGCCAACTTTTAGGTTTTTTTTGCTAAAGGGCACGCAAAGCGACGTCGTCGGGACTCCTTGACCCCAAAGTAAAAATATATATATATATAATTTTTTTTTTACTTTGGGCACAAGCACAATGGTTGACTCATATATCTCCTTAGGTAAGACTAACTCCAATGGTTGTGTACAAATATCTAAATGTGCATTTTTTTTGACATTTTTGAGCTCAATTGGTTGCTTTTGGGGTGTGCAAATGTGCACATTTGAGCATGTAATGTGCAAATTTGAACACATCACCTCCCCTATGTGCAAAAACTTTTTGTAAAAACAAGACAACTTTATTGGTGTGTTTTTTATGATTTTTGTTTTTTTTTTGTTTTAAATTAATTGTATTTGAATGGTGTATAAAAAAAATACACATTTGATCATTGGAGCAAAATACCAAAAAGTAAGGTGTATTTTTACATACCTTGTGCAAATGTATACATTATAGACAAAACCACCATGGATAGTCTAATTTTGATCGACGTGGCTATTGGGTAATTATTTCAATGCTATATTGTGATTTCTGATTATTTCCCAATTCTGAAATACACCCGGCGCCGGCCCCTCTCTCTCTCTCCTTGGCAATTGACATGGCTTGCTCTGTAATCCGCACGGTGGTTAGTCTCTCCGGCGGCCTTGCATCCGCTGACGAGTGACGCCTCTTTCCTCCAGCCTGGAAATGCCTCGGTGGCGAGAATGGTTACCCGGAGGCGGAATTATTCGTTATCGGCCTCTGCTGATAAGAAACTCTTGGATGCGATTCAGTCGGAGATTGATTGCAAATCAACTAGTAATCATTTGTTAGAAGAGGTACGGACAGACGTAATTTCGATCAGATCGAAGCCAAATATGTTGTAGAATTTATGTATCGACAGTTTTGATGCATGTTTTGCAGGATTTCCCTTTTATTATTATAGAGGTCGAGGATACGGAGTACTATAAACTTGTTTAGAGATCACAACGGCGAAACTATTAAGGTGATTGTCCATAAGAGATCGGAGTCGTCAGAGCTAATTAAGTTCAATGTGAATGTAACCACGAAGATTAATGAAGCTCTGGTGCGTTTTGGGTGCACTTCTTCCCCTCCCGATGGATTCACAGTTGATACGGTCTATATGAATTTCCCTGAGGAGGAGTATAATTATGGTGCCTCTTATGTGATCTTGTATGCTTCTCGACTCCCTAATTTCAGTCAAAATTACCAATCAGATCTAGACATGATTAATTGGTTTCTTAATTATAGGAGCTTCAATGAGAAGCTGCAAAAGGAATTGTACGAGTACCTTGAGAAGAGGGGGATCAACCTCCTGATTCCACACTTAGCACTTATCTCCCTCCTGACGCTGCTCTTCGCAGCAGCATCCTACGGGATGCTCTTGGCTAGTTGCCAAGGCAACTACCAAAATCTTTTTGGTTAAAAAAAAAAGAGGGTGAAGGGGACGACAAAGATTGAAGATGAAGAGGGCGGCCAGTTTGAGGGCGACAAATGGGGAAAGAGAGGGTGAAGGAGGCGACAAAGATTGTAATAGATCTACCTTAACCTTCCATCTTTCTAAATGTCATATGATAATGGTCGAGGTTTGAATCCATTTATTTCCAATTCCTCAAAATCTGATGAAGGGCAAGGAACTTTAATTTCTAGAATTTTTCAATTTCGAGCCTTTGTACCTCTCATGAGTCACTCAACAGAGATGGTACCATCATCTTTTGGGGAGTATCATGCGGCGAAAGCATCCACCTCATGCCCAGTGTAAAGATCCAGGCAATAGCACTTTGAAGTGTACAACAAACCATGGTGAGCTAATTGAGAAAAAGTACTAGAGACCAAGGCTTAAACTGTAACAGTGCAATATTCAACTGATCCTATCATTTGCAAAATGTTAAACTGAGCCTCGACGATACTAACAGAAGCATTGTGACACTCATAAAATAATCTTTACGGCCTACAAATATCCAAACTTAGTTCAATTATATTACAAACTTATAATATGGTTGAGAACATAGTCCATTGTATTGACCATAGGTCAAGTGTTAGATGGATCATGTTGTGGTTAGCATTATAAGGGTGTGTTAGTTAAGAATCTTGCTTTCCAAGATGTATAAATAGCAGCTGCTTTGTAAACCAGAAAAAATCAATCAAACAGTGAAATCAAAACTCCATTTTCTCCTCCCAAGTTATTACATGGTATCAGGCTTGGTTCCATGGAGAATCCGGAAATCACCAATCCTTTTGCTTCTCTAGATCCAAATGACGAGCTCTTCCTCCACCATTCGGATCATCCAAAATTCATGCTCTCTACTTGCCTCCTCAATGACCGCAACTATGGTCCTTGGCGTAGATCTGCAGAGGTTTCTCTCTATGCTAAGAACAAGTTTGGTTTTGTTACTGGTTCCTGCAAGCGTCCTTCGTCGACTCTTGCTACTCAATGGGATCGGTGTAATAACATGGTTATTGCTTGGCTATTGCACTCCCTGGAGAAAGATATTGCCGAATCTGTCATTTATTTTCGATCTGCAGCTGCGATCTGGCAAAATTTGGCTACTCGCTTCAATCGAACAAATCGAACTCGTGTTTTCCAGATCCATCGCGATCTCAATTCGATTTCTCAAGGATCTCTTTCTGTTTCAGCTTATTTCACCAAATTAAAGAAACTTTGGGATGAATATGCTCTTACTCTTGAAGATCGCGCTTGCGAATGTGGATCTGCGAGCTTGTTGCAGAAGCTCCTTGAAGATCAGCAAATCATCCAGTTCCTCGTCGGCCTCAATGAGTCATACGCTGCTGCCAGGGCTCAGATCCTCATGATTCAGCCTCCTCCTCCGTTGGCTGAGGTTTATCAACTGGTTGTTCAAGATGAGGAGCAGCGAGAAATTGGCGCTAAATCGTCTTCTTCAACCTCTGATGCTAGTACTGCTCTTGCGTCCCAAAGGTTTTCTCCTCCTTCAGATCCAGGCAAAGGTGCTGGTCGTGGTCAATCTCCAGCTCCAAGGGGGCGTGGAGCTCCTACTGGTGGACGAGGATCCTCCACAGGCGGACGCGGTACCTTATTCTGTGATCATTGCAAAATTGGTGGTCATGTGATGGATACTTGCTGGAAACTGCACGGCCATACTTTATTTTGTGACTTCTGCAAGCTTGGTGGTCATTTGGTGGAGAAATGTTGGAAGAAGCATGGTTATCCTCCTGGTAAGGGCCCGTCACAACACACTGCTGCTACCGCTGCTGATACTTCACTCAATTCCCTGACCTCGGAGCAGTATAGTCAGCTTCTCGCCCTCCTTAGCAAGCCTAATGTTCCTCAATCTGAGACTGCAGCTTTCCTAGCAGGTACGAATTTCAGTTTTCTAAGTTCTAGCACAAATCCGGCTTGGATCATTGATAGCGGTGCCACTGATCACCTTACTCCCAATCGCTCTTTGTTTCAGTCATTACTTCCCCTTTCTAAACCTATTCTGATCACCATGCCGAATGGCAGATCTACTTCTGTTACTCACTTTGGCACTGTTATCCTTTCTCCCTCTCTTACACTTACTAATGTTCTTCATGTTCCCGATTTCTGTTTCAATCTTTTGTCTGTTAACAAGCTCATTTCTGATTCTAATTCTCATATCCTCTTTACTGAGAAGTTTTGTTTCCTTCAGGCCCCTTTGACGAAGACATCCCTTTTGATTGGTAGTGAGGTTAAAGGTCTATATGTTGTTCACATGAATGCTTCTTGTAAGCAAGGTGTTAGCCCCTCAGAAGATGTGTCCTATACTGTTTTGCATAAACCTTTTGCTTGTTCTGTTACACTTTCATCTCATTTACTTGAATTGTGGCATTGTCGCATGGGACATGTTCCTTTTTCTCAATTAAAGCACATTCATGTTGTTGGTGATGCTGTCAAACCATCTTATTTGTGCAAAATTTGTCCTAAGGCTAAACAGCAACGCAATTCTTTCCCTGACTCTATGTCCAGAGCTCAGGCCCCCTTTGATCTTATACATATAGACACTTGGGGTCCCTTCCATACCCCTACTCACAATGGTCATAAGTATTTTTTGACTATTGTGGATGACCACACAAAGGCTACCTGGACATTTCTCATGCCTACTAAGAGCAGTGCTCTTCCACTTCTCTCTTCATTCATTGAAATGGTTGCTACACAATTTAGCTCAAAAATTAAAATCATCAGGTCTGACAATGCAGCTGAGTTTTGTGGCCATCAAGCCTCTCACCTTTTCACAACCAAAGGCATTTTGCATCAAACAAGTTGTCCCTATACACCACAACAAAACGGAATTGTTGAAAGGAAACACAAGCACCTCCTCGAGGTTGCCCGTGCTCTCCTTTTTCAATCCAATGTGCCTCTCATATATTGGGGAGAGTGTGTATTGACAGCCACATATCTCATTAACCGCACACCTCTTCCCTCTCTCAAGAATGTTTCCCCATACTTTCTGCTATTCAATAAACAGCCAGACTACAGCCTCATAAAAGCCTTTGGTTGTCTTTGTTTTGTGTCAAATTATCCCCATACTGCTGGCAAATTTCATCCTCGAGCCACTCCCTGTGTGTTTCTTGGATATTGCTTTGGCAAGAAAGGTTACAAGGCCCTTGATCTTGCCACTAAACACATTCATGTCACTAGAAATATCATCTTCCATGAGTCACATTTCCCTCTTCATCTTAAACCTCTTCAAACTGATGCTCCTCTACCTGCTGCATTGTCTTCTGATCATGATTTTGATTTTATTTTTACACCAATTGCAACCTCTCCCAATCTTTCCCACACCTCTTCTTTGTTTGTTGAACCCCAAACCCCATCACCATCACCATCACCATCACCACCCCCTCCTTTGATTTCCAGTCCCATTGCTGACAGTACATCATCTTCTGTTACCCCTACACCATCACCACCACCACCACTCAGACAATCTACTAGAACTCGACATCCACCTGCCTATTTGAAGGATTTTGTGTGCAACTTTGGACCTTCCTCTACTGCCTTGATTAATGTGGTTGATTCTTCTTGTTTTCCAGCTTCTCATTTTGCTTTTCTCACACATATATCCTCTTATACAGAACCTTCTTCTTACAAAATTGCTTCTTGTGATCCAAATTGGGTTTGTGCTATGAATAAAGAAATTGATGCTCTAACTGCTAATGAGACTTGGGATGTAGTTCCCTTACCTCCAGGTAAGTCTCCTATAGGTTGCAGGTGGGTCTTCAAGGTGAAGCTTAAGTCGGATGGTTCCCTTGAGAGGTATAAAGCCCGACTGGTGGCTAAGGGATTCACTCAAAAGGAAGGAATAGACTTCCATGAGACTTTTTCTCCAGTGGTTAAGATGACTACCATCCGCACTTTGATTGCTGTTGCTGCCTCCAAACAGTGGCCGATTCATCAGTTAGACGTCAATAATGCCTTCCTTCATGGCGATTTACATGAAGAGGTGTTCATGGTGATGCCCGAGGGAGTTCCCAATCCTCTCCATCATGTTTGTCGCCTAAGGAAGAGCTTGTATGGTCTCAAGCAAGCTTCCAGACAGTGGTTTCACAAGCTTACAACTACTCTGCAGGGATTGAACTTTGTTCAATCGAAGAATGACTATTCTGTCTTCATCAAGCATCAATCTCACCACATCACCATTCTAGCTGTGTATGTTGATGACGTCCTTATCACTGGTAATGATTTGGATGCAATTCAGGCTCTCAAGTCTTTCCTTCATTCTGCCTTCAGTATTAAAGACCTTGGGGAACTTCATTACTTCTTAGGAATGGAGATCACATCTCTTCCTACTGGGTTTGCTGTTACCCAATCAAAGTTTACAAAAGAACTTCTTCTAGATGCTGGCATCTTGGATTCCAGCAAACCAGCCGTCACACCCTTACCTCTTCATCTAAAGCTTACTGCTACTGATGGAGTGCCTCTTTCAGATCCTTCTGTTTATCGAGCCTTGGTTGGGAAGCTAAATTTCTTAACAAACACTCGACCTGATCTGAGCTATTCAGTTCAGACTTTGAGCCAGTTCATGCAAAGTCCTCATTCCCATCATTTTGATGCCCTGATGCACACCCTTCGTTATGTCAAAGGCACTGCAGGTCAAGGAATTTTACTCAATGGTTGCGCATCTCCAGTTCTTAAGGCATTCTCCGATTCTGACTGGGCTTCTTGTCCCATGACCCGTCGCTCTGTCACTGGCTACATAGTCTTCCTTGGATCATCTCCAATCAGTTGGAAATCCAAGAAGCAATCGGTGGTCTCTCGCAGCTCTTCCGAATCCGAGTACAGGGCCATGGCCAATGCCGCTACTGAAATCACTTGGTTGGTGCATTTGCTTCAAGATTTCTCGATTAATCCGATCAAGCCAGTTCAATTGTTTTGTGATAACCGATCAGCAATCCAGATTGCAACCAACCCTGTCTTCCACGAGCGCACCAAACACATAGAAGTGGACTGCCACTTCACCCGTGACAAGGTTCTTGATGGTCTCCTACAGCTCTCCTTTGTCACTTCCTCGGACCAGCTAGCGGATGTTCTCACCAAAGTTTTGCCTTCCCATCAACAGAACTTCATTCTCTCCAAGCTGGGGTTGTACCACCCTCCATCTTGAGGGGGCGTATTGACCATAGGTCAAGTGTTAGATGGATCATGTTGTGGTTAGCATTATAAGGGTGTGTTAGTTAAGAATCTTGCTTTCCAAGATGTATAAATAGCAGCTGCTTTGTAAACCAGAAAAAATCAATCAAACAGTGAAATCAAAACTCCATTTTCTCCTCCCAAGTTATTACACATTGGACCATCTCCATCGGATCTTGGCTAGTGTGGAATGACAAGATCAACTCTCTCTATGATTGGCTCTGCCGGTATTCGTGCAATTCTAATAACATTCCTAGATTGAAACATACAAAGTACTGCACCTGATCCTAAAGAAAGAATACCTGCTACCAAGCTTCAGAACTTGCTCACATCTGTCTTAAAATAGGAGACTTTTCTTTGATATGATATTGCATATTCTATATGGACAGATTCTGAACTTGGACAGCTCTAGTTTTATTGATATTTTAAAGTTGTGACTCTCAAATGCACAGATACTGTCATGGGCTAAAAATCCAGTAAACTCATAAGCTTTTCTCCAAAACCAATCTACAGCTGAATTGATTATCACTCAAAGGAACCTAGAAATTACCCTAAAACTCTCAATGCGAAAAATTGGTGAAAGTTACAAACCAATGAAGAAACAAAGGCTGTGAAGACAACAAAATAGATGGGGGGAAAAGTACTACGGAGTATATCTCAAATCTCAGCCTGCCTCAAGTTCGACGATCAATCAGCATGACAGCAAGCTTAAGAGTATGACAGATGGGGGAAAAACAAATGACAATAAATAGTTCTACTGACAACCAATTAATAAATAGCAATTGTAGAAATTGTCATTAATAAACTCTTAGAAACTTCATGAACAAAGCTAAAATATAGAGAGAGAACATCTAGAACAATATATCAATATCATCATCTATTGTAACACTCAAAACTCTCAACTTGAGCTACCAATACCATTAGTTGATTTCTTGTGCCTTCCGCTTTTGAATCCTTTTCTTCTCCCAAGCATTCTTGTGTATTTTTGTCACCTTTCCATTGTCGATATCGTACCAAAACAACGTTCCATACATCTCACATAACAGCAACATTAACTTTCTGCCATATATCTTGGCACTTATATAGCATCATTGGTTCTATCCTATCCCACCTACCTGAGTCTCTGCTTAGCCTATAAAGGTCAATGCTTAAAAGCCTCGTCCACGACTCACTGACCCCGTACTCTCCCATCGTCCACACACTGAGAGTACTATAATTTCCCCGAACCGAACAACATAGGCGTCCGCCAAATTCAGCTACAAATGAATCATAATGATCCCGATGCGGCGGCAACTGCATTTCCCCGAACCGACGAGTATGCAGATCGTAAGTAATTAAGGATCACCTTTTTTGGGGGCGTGCATCAAAGTTGTTTGATTCAACAAACCAATGAAGAACACCATTAAAGGAGCAAGCTTGTCAGCGGATGTTGAAGTAGTCCGACCAGTGATATGCAGCGGAAGGGAAGCCTTCAAATGACCTCCAAGCATCGTCTCTGAAGCTGTAAACCTGCCGTCCCTCTCCCAAAACACCATCAGCTTATAATCGTCACTGTAACGATCATAACCAAAGCCATAACATATGCAGGAGGAGACGGACTTTACCTGTTCCGCTGCTTTAGTTACGGCTCCGGTGATCGAGTTGTAGAGAAATAGGCGACCGCTTTCGGCGACGAAACAAGCTGTTCCGCTGCAAGATTCCGAAAGCAAGTGAGGGATGAAGTCGTCGTCTTGCAGATCGATTGCAATGCGGTTCACGTCGAAGGGAGGATTGCGGCCAGCGATCTCTCTGTTACACTCCTTTCTCGTAACACCGTAGGCGGTGCTTCCAAAATAGAAGAAGGCACGAGATGTGAAACGGTTTAAGAATTTGGGATCGTCGGTGAGATCCTTCCATTCCTTGGACACGAGCTTGCATACCGGAATCGATTCGAATGGGAGGAGTAGGAAGATTTGTATGAGTATGTCTCCAGGGAGAAGCAAAATAATTGATTGATTTGTAGGCATCCTTACTGGCTACTGCAGAGGATTTGTACTTCTCGGATTGGAAACCCTAATGTGACAAGTTGGAGTTTATATGTATTTATATTTGTAATTTGAATATGGAAGAGGGAATAAATTACTAAATATTAAGTGCAGCCTACACAACTTACCTGCAGATCGACTAAAGGGATGAACACGGTCCTTATTCCACTGTTTTGTGCATTCAGTTTTCTCGATGTCCTGGTGCCAATCTTCCACTGGACATGCGATAAACAATGGTTTCTTGGGAGCCCTTTAATTACACTGTGGAGTGAGTTATCAGACATCTTGAAATTAACCTCTCTGAAACAATATGTTTTCTTGTTCTGTCACTTTAATTAATTTGGTTGCAGTCCCCCATTTGCATTGAGTAAATTTCTTCTGAATTCATCCAATTAATTGGCATGTTGCACCCTAGGGTTTTATTCTGTCCCTTGTCTAATTTTCGATTATTCAACAACGAAATTGTTACAGGCGAAAGTTGCAAAGCGTACGTGTTGGAGCACTATATATATGTTTCTTGTCAGCTCTTGAAAATATACTTTAAGAAGTGTTGACATGGCCTTTGTTTCCCTCTGTCGATAATTTAATACTTTTTTTCCCTCCGTTCCACAATGGTTGTCTCAAGTGTGATACTTCCTCCGTCCCACAATGATTGTCTTTAACATACCTTGCACGCAAGTTTAATATGTATATATATATTCGATTTTTTTTTGTAGATATATCATGACTTTTACATACCTTGCACGCAAGTTTATATGTATGTATATATTCTCATGAAATCCACAAAGAAAGCAAGATTTGCATTTCACAATTTCTACAGCGACCATCCTCAAATATATGTTAAAAAAAAATAAGGTTAAAAACTCCAAAAATGATCAATGCTCCAAGAAATGAGCATCACCAGCCAAAGAGTCAGAAGTTGCAACTGATCAAGCTAAGGCCGGTTTGAAGTTACCTAAAGATGATTTACTTGACTACTGTAACATATACTACTAAACTATATATATGATATATAAACAGCTGTGGTGTTAATCATGTATAACTCATCCGAACTTCCGATTTTGAGAACCTTTAACTCACTTAATTACAATCTAGAATATGGACCAGTACGTACTCTGTAATGAAGCTGAAGACAATTGAACTGTAATTAATTACTCCAATAAACTATATTAGGGCTAATATTAACTTGAACAACTTAAGCAAAATAAAATTAAAGAGAATTTCTACAACAATCTATCAAAATATAATCATAAATTGTAACTTAGCTTCAGCTAATGTTGATTGATTTACCCTCTTGTATCTTCTATACTTTCGATTCATGCTTCTCCCAAGCATTCAATGTGTACCGCACGTCACTTTGTTATTGTCGATATCGTACCAATACAAGTACACTGTTCCGGAGTGCTGACATACAAACAGCATTACTTTTCTGCCGTTTTGGCATTCATATAGAATCCTGCTCGCATCGATAAAGGGGTAAAGGCTAATTAGCTTTGTAAGGTCGATGCATAAAAATCTCGTCCAAGACTCACTAACCCCGTACTCTCTCATCGTCCACATGTTAAGAAAGTGACGCGTATAACAATGCGTACGAGAACAATAACATAGGCGTCCGCCTACTTCTACTACCTCTGAAAAGTAGCCAACGTCATAAGCAGCCGGAAACGATATTTCCCCGAACCTACAAGTATGAAGATCATAAGTAAGGATGGTTTCGTATTCGATATCACCTGATCTTCTTCCAATAGCCCAATGAAAGACATCATTCATAGAGCAACAAGCTATAAACCCAAAACAAACACCCGTCCCCCTTCCGAAACAACATCATCTTACAATCGTCAGCATGAGGATCGTAGCCGAAGCCGTAAACCAACAATTGCCAGTTGTATGTAGGCGCCACTGGTAAATCCGTTGGGGGTAGTAACCTCCGGTGAGCAAGTTGTAGAATAGGAGGCAGCGATTGGTGATGACACAAGCAATCCCCTTCGAATATTCCGAAAGCAATTGAAACGTGGGATTATCGTGTTTCAAACCGATTGGAATGCGGTTCACCGCCAAGGGGGGGGTCGATTGCAGCCGCTAGTGACGGCGGTGTTGATACAAAGTAGACGCGAAATTGAAAAGAGAAGAAGGCAAGAGATATGTGGTTGAAGAGGATGGGATCGGTGGCGAGATTGTTGAATACCTTTGACACGACACTACGCCAGACAGACACTGAGGCGACGAACAGGCCAAATCTCGTCGCTCCAATGTGTTTATAGCGACGGACTATATCATCCCGTCGCCTGAGTTTGGTCAACCCACAGGTCAAATGGGGATAGCTCTGGAGCGACGGAGGAGGACTTTGTCCGTCCCTTGAAGACATATCTGGCGACGAACCAAAGTGCTCCCGTTGCCTGAGTTTGGTCAACCCAGAAGTCAAATGTGGATAGCTATGGAGCGACGGATGGGGACTATGCCCGTCGCTTGAGTGATTTGTACCATTGCCTGAATTTAATGTCGTGACCTACCTCATTGAATGTTGTTAAGGTTACAACAATAACCTTAAACCACACAATTTGTCCGGCCGTCTTCTTGTTCTTCATCTCCTTTATTTTCCCCCATTTTCCATTTTCAAATTTCAAATAATTTACATAAGCTAGGTTTGTAAAAGTTGAAGAAGACTAACAATATATTTTGAGTTGTGGTAAGATTTGTTATGCTTTATTTTTTTTACTTGTTATTTTAAATATTGATGCATTTGTGAAATATTGGTTAGATTTGTAATTTGGAATTTTTGTTGTAGATCTAAACAAGTTATGGGGTGATTGAAGAAGTCACTTGAGTTTGTAGCAAGGTTAGTGTTATTTTTTAAAAAAAAAAATTTTATACATATTTTGTTAAATAGAGGGAAGAATTGTGAAATAATGGTTAGATTTGTAGAAAGGAATTTGTTTGAGATTTTGAACCTTGTGATAGAGACTTGGGAAATGTTGATTGAATTATTTTACAATTACTTTTAGAAATGATATTTGTTGTTATTGAAATTTGGAATGTGTGATGATTTAGGTTAGAATTTGTGGGAAATATAAATTGTTTGTTTGTATTGGATTGGGATTTGTTGTGTTTAAATGAAATGTGTGATGGATTTAATTTAAGATGTGTGACATGTTTAACTTAGATTTCGTATTATATATTTCTAAAGTGATGTTGAATTTGGAAATGAATTTGTGTGATGGATTTATATTTTTTAAAATGATAGTGAATTTAGAAAATGGATAAGAGATGGATGCAGTTTCCTCGTACGTCAAATGTATATATTCATGGGATTACTAGTTTCGTGAACAATGTGGCTGCAAATGCAAATGGGAGGACCTATTTTCCTTGTCCGTGCGACCATTGCCATAACGCTCGAGCATCTGTGAACATCCCAACGATGTTGCACCACTTATCTTATTATGGTATGTGGCCGGATTATACAGTATGGGACAGTCATGGAGAAGATCCAGTTGAGCCGATAGTTTCCTTGCGTAGAACGCAATACATAGAGCAAAGGGCTTCCTCTTCCTCCGGTCATGATCCCACCATGGACATCATCCATGACAGCTTTCCTTATCATGCTGGGTACGAGGCGGGCAATGACCATGATTTTTGTGATATGATCGATGATGATTACCAAAAATACGAGAGGCTTTTAGCGGAAGCTCAAGCTCCGTTGTATCCTGGTAGTACAAGGACTGTTTTGACTGCTATTTTATGTTCTATGAAGTTGAAGGTGGAAAATCGCTGGTCAGATAAGAGTATGGATGGCCATTGTCGTGAAGTTTGCAACAATCTTCAACCCGGACATAGATTTCCTACTGATTGGAAAAGCATTCGAAAGGTGTGCAAAGATCTCAGATTGAGCTATGAAAACATTCACGCATGTGAGTATAACTGCGTGTTGTTTTATAAGAGGTATGCAAATGAGGAAGTTTGTCCCATATGTCATACTTCAAGATGGAAGTCACGTCGAGGTAGTGACAGACGCAAAATCCCTAGAAAAGTGGTTAAATACTTCCCTTTAACTCCCAGACTGAAACGCTTGTACATGTCTCCGCACATCGCAAAGCAAATGCGATGGCATGGCGAAAGGGTGAGGAATGATGACCGTCTGACACACCTTGCAGATGGGGAGGCATGGGTAGAGTTTGATAGAACGTTCACTCATTTTTCTAGGGATGTGAGGAATGTTCGGCTCGGATTGGCAACTGATGGATTCAATCCATTTGGGAAGCTATCAACTCTCTATAGCACATGGCCTGTCATTTTGATGCCATATAATTTGCCTCCTTCGATGTGTATGAAAGAGGAATTCAACATGTTGACTTTATTGATCCCATGTCCTAAGTCACCTGGGAAGTGTTTGAGTTTGTTTATGGAGTCATTGATCGATGAGCTTCTGCAGTTATGGCATACTGGAGTGCCCACATTTGATCGGTATTCACAGTCTATGTTCACAATGAAAGCAGCAGTTTTATGGACTATTAATGACTTTCCCGGTTTAGGGATGCTAGCAGGATCAACGACGAAGGGGTACAAAGCATGTCCTCATTGTTTGGATGATATTTCTGCAACATATGAGTGTGGGAGGATGGTATACGAAAGTCACCGTAGATGGCTTGCAAGTGACCATCCTTGGCGATCCGCTGGTCGTGCTTTCAATGGGAAGAGCGAATTCAGGTCAAGACCTCGTTCGTTGTCCGGGGAGGAGATCTTATCGAGGATTGATAGGTATGAACACCAAAATCTCCTCTTTTTTTTTGTGTGTGTATGTGTATTTGTATTTACGTATTTTTCTTTCAACCACGACCAGATGCATGTTCCCCACCCTTAGCTTGCATCCACAGTTCAAGACTCCATCCAGTTCGAAGAATCGATTATGCTGGACTAACAAGTCCATGTTTTGGAGATTACCGTATTGGCCATCTATGAGAGTGAGATATTGACTTGATGTCATGCACATTGAAAAGAATGTTTTTGACAACATTATTGGGACTACTCTCTCGATTGAAGGAAAGTCCAAAGATGGTGCCCAAGCTGGGTGATGGGTGGAAAGTTGTGAATGTGATGACACGTAGAAATGTTTACAATCTCACCACTTTGGAAACACATGCAGATGGAGCTCAACCACAAGAAGAAGCATATCAAGAACTCGACCCAGTTTATACTGGAGATTTTGAACTCACCATCGATCTGCATCCGTTCCAAAATGAATTAGAGAGTGAAGAAGAAGAACAACAACAAAACGAGGAAGACGAGGAGTACGAAGAAGAAGAAGATGAAGACGAAGACGAACATGACGAAGGTGAAGCCGAGGAGGAAGATGAAGACGAGGAGTACGATGATCGTGATTGATATTATGAATGTCCTTTTGTAATAATCTAAACACACTCTATTTCTATTTTCATGTATGAATGATCGTGATTGATATTACGAGGTGTATTAGGGGCTGAATGAATTCATATTACGAATGTTTTTTAATGATGCAATTCAAAATCTGTTAATTGATCTCAACAATAGGTATCAAAGTATATAAAAGATTAACTTTTTCTTGAGAGAAAGAAAGATTCAGGTGGCATAGATACTAAGTTTGTCGCTTGGATTATTTCAACAATGGCGACAATAGTTCGTCGCTTCGATGTAACTGAAGCGACGAACTTCGTCATTCCGTCGCCCACTGACTGAAGGGACGGCGTCCATGCGACAAACCTTCAGGTGACGGACGTCCGTCTCTTCAATGCTCAGGCGACGGTTTATGCTCTCAGGCGACGACTTTTGTCCGTCTCTTGAGTGTCTGTTTGGCGTAGTGCGAGTCTGCATACCGCAATCGATTGGAACGGGAGGAGTAGCAAGATTTGTGTGAGTATCTCTCGAGGGAGAACCCAAATTGATCGTTGATTTGTGGGCATGCTTAATTCACACGATTTTTGCTTCCGATTGGAAACCCTAATTGTACCGAGCTAGTGAATTAAAGCTGGAGCTTATATCTATATATATATACTAGGGGGCATGCCCGTGCATACGCACGGGACATAATTTAATCAGATCGAATCATATGGTATTAAAGTTTATCAAATCATATGGTATTAAAGTTTTATATGATTGGTTCTTATTAGCGGAAATTATATAAAAGAAATAATTATATATAGTTAATTAAACTACGTGGAATTGAATTTATTATGAATATATTTGGTTTATATAGATTTGAGAAGAAAGCTCAGTATGATTTATAGTCATCCATAATATATTTATAAATAAGCTTAACATTTTGAGCTCTTCTCTTCCAATCATGAAGTGAAGGATTTTACAAGTATGCATCTCTATGCAAGTATATAGGAGGAAAAATGTAAATAAATAAGGTACATAACTACTCCATGTATTTTTTATTTTTATTTTTTACTTTATATATACCTCTGTGCTTATACATATATTTCAACGCACTACAACTACAACCACACTCATTAAACTAAAGGTGACATATTAATATAAATTGAATAGAGTGAGAGAGAGAGAGATCGGTCCATTAATATATTTATTTCTCGTTAAGATCCCGCCATGGTGAATATGATTCTTCTTTCAACAATGGTGCATGGTTGTAAGTTTTTCCATATATCAACAACAAAAAAAAGAAATCAAAATAGAGAAAAATAATAATTAAAGATTATTTAAACAAATAAGAAATAATATATGATATAAAATAAAAAAAAAGGAAAATAAAATCATATATAATCTACTATATAAATAAGAAAGTGCAATAAAAAAATAAATTAATTATAGAAAAAAATAAACAAAAATAGGGGAAAACAAATAAATGATGAATAAAACCTCCAAATATGAGTCTTCTTGCAACAATGGTTCATAAAAACTTAATAGCAATTAAAGAAAACTAAAAACCCTATATTATTATAAAAAAATTAAGAAATGAAAAATAAAATATGATAGTATAAAGTAACAACATAAAAACTGAAAAATAAAATCATGCATAATATCATAATAGAAATAAGAAAGTACAATGAAACAATATATTAAAGCAATAAATAATAAAAAATGGTAAGAAAAAAAGGAATAGAAAATGACACCTAACAATATATGATTCATCTCTTATTTGTTTGCAAAAAAAATGAGTTTTAGAAGATAACATTGAAACAATTGACTATTTATAAGAAAAATCCAACATTTAACCAAAGAAAAACTCTCAACCTTTGGACTAACCCATTTTAATTTCCTATTTATCATCTCTAAAAAGTAAAATTAATGTGATGTATGTTTCATTTAATAAAAAAAAACTTCCACCCCTTTGACTACCCTATTGAAAGCATTGATTGGCAATTATAGTAATTTTTTATTTGAAATAAAAAATTTGGGTAAACATTAATATAAAAATATGAGAGAAATATAATAAAATTTTTATCATTATTATATTGTATTTTTGGTCAAAGAGAAAATAACTATTATAGAAAAATAATAATTAAAGAATATTTAATCAAATAAGAAATATGATATAAAGTAACAACAAAAACAGTTGAAAAATAAAATCATATATAATCTACTATATAAATAAGAAAGTGCAATAAATAATAAATTAATTAAAGGAAAAAAAAGTCAAAAATAGGAGAAAAATAAATAAATGATGAATAAAACCTCCAAATATGAGTCTTCTTGCAACAATGGTTCGTCAAAACCTGATAGGAATTAGAGAAAATTAAAAATCATATATAATTTCAACAAATAAGAAATGCAAAATAAAATATGATATAAAGTAACATCATAAAAAATGAAAAATAAAACCATGCCTAATATCATAATAGAAATAAGAAAGTGCATTGAACAATATATTAAAGCCATAAATAAATAAAAAATTGGAAGAAAAAAAAAGTGATGAACAAAAGTGTCATCTAACAATATATGATTTCTCTCTCATTTGTTTGACGAACATTGAAACAATTGACTATTTATAAGAAAAATCTAGCATTTAACCAAAGAAAAACTCCCAACCTTTGGACTAACCCACTTTAATTTCCTATTTATCATCTTTAAAAAGTAAAATTAATGTGATGCATTATTCATTTGACAAAAAAAACTTCCACCCATTTGACTAACCTATTTAAAGCATTGTTTGACCATTATAGTCATTTTTTATTTGACATAAAAAAAGTTGGGTGGCATTAATATAAAATTATGAGACAAATATAATCAAAACTTTGTCATTATTATATTTTATTTTCGGTCAAAAAGATAACAATTATTAGGGAAAAATAATAATTAAAGAATAATTAAAAATTAAGAAATAATAAAATGATATAAAGTAACGACAAAAACAATTGAAAAATATAATCATATATAAATAATTAAGAAATTACAATAAATTAATTAATTAATTAAACCAAACAAATAAACAAAAATAGGGGAAAGTTTAAGTGATAGGGAAAACATAGACAATATAGAATTTTTGTATATATAAAAATAGGAGTCTAAAACACCTTAACCACAACTCAAAACTAAAAAGAAGAGATTCCACGAAAAAAAAAATTAAAATAAAATAAATTCCAACAAAACTAAAAATAAAGAAAATAAAAGTTCAAGTAAAGGATTGTATTACAACCACTCACCTTAGATTTTATTTATCAATATGAGCTTCTTCTTTTTCACCAATGAAACTTCTCAATATGTACTTCTTCTTTTTCACCAATAACACTATAAAAAAATACAATAAACAAAAAGAAAATATTAGTATGAAAGTTGAAAACAATATCAATCAACAAACGATAGATTAAAATAATAGAAATTCAATATTATATCAAAAAATCTATTTTGACATAATATGAGAATGAAAGAAAAAGAAAGAGTTGATTTGATTGTAAAAAGATGAGGTGTGTCTTTATATAGCATAAGCATGCTTTAATTGAATTAGGAGTTTCAATTTTTTACTTATTATTTAAGGAAAATAAATTTCAAATTAAATAGGCTAAATGTGTTACATTTTTTGTATTCAATGTTTGTTGGAGTTACTTTTTTATGTTATTGGTTGTTTACTCTTTATAAACTATACATGTTACATATGAAAAATTATACCATTAATATATGAGAGAAAAGAAATTTAATCAAATTAAAATATAATATTTTGTATGATTAAGATCATAATATATTCTATAAAGAATGGGCACAAAGATAATATTTTGAAATTAGTTGAAAATAAATAGTAACAAAAAGATTATGATGATGGTATAATAAATTATCCCATCCACACATTCGTATAGTATAAAGTATATATGATAAATTTTTATTAAAAAAACTCAAAGTTTTTTTTTAAAACATTACATATAAACAAAAAACATATAATGTTCTCCACATTTTGAATGTGAGACAAAAATATTATAGCAAGGTAGCTAGTGATTACACAATATTTTATAGCAAGGTTGTGAGATTAAATTCAACATTTAATCCCACCGTGCGGATAACCGGTTAAGCGGATAACCGAGAACACAATTATAGCATTTATGGTGGGCTGAACACAACTTTTACTAGATATATTATAGATAAGGGAAATTTACATAAAATCAACCTTTAAATATGAGTGTTTTGATTTAACCACCCTTTAACTTCGAAATTATAGAAAATCACACATTAAATAGTTTCCATCAACCATATATTCATCTATTTTCTGTAATTAAACTGCCGTTAAATATAGGCTATTAGGTTCGTACTCACACTAACATCAATCAACAAGATGTTAATTGCACCCTAATTGTAACGCTATTTAGATTGCTTTAATTGATATAGAAAGTGCACAATTTCAAGGGTTTTTAGTTTTGATTCTTTCTCGCGGAATCTATCTATCTATTACTCCCTCCGTTCCAAAATAGATGGGCTTTTACTTTTTAGCACGCTTTTTAAGGAGCGGAAAACTCTATAAAATATTACTTTTTTAATTCAAATTTTTATACTATTTGATACTTATTACTAATAAGTACCTAATTATATAAAAAAAATTAATTAAAAAATAATATTTCATGGAGTTTTTCGCTCCTTAAAAAACGTGCTGAAAAGTAAAAGACCATCTATTTTGGAACGGAGGGAGTACTAGTTATAAAACCAGAAGTAGGGTAGTTCTAGGTGACTTCACGAGAGGGCTCGGATCTACATATTAGAACCCCACTAACATCCACTTGACACCACATGAAGTCATCGAATCATCTCTAATAATCTCCTCTTAATTACATTCCACTAACCCCACTTTCAAGCTATTTATTTAGTTAATAAAAAATAAAATGATATAATCAAGGAATAAAACTATATGATATATATTTTTCTATAATTTATTTCCAATTTATAATATTATAAACAAAAAATATTTTTGAAAATAAAAAACTATTTAGAATTTTATAAGTAAGTCTCATATATTTAGAATTTTATGATTAACCCTCCTATATTTATAATCAATGGAGTTTTTTTTTTTAATTAGGTGAGAATTTTCAAGTTTAGACATATCTTAAACTTGAATGTCGGCCAAGCCGATAGATTGGAGAACCATCAAAAAAACCATAAAACAATACATAATGGTACAAACTCAGGCAAACGCATTTTACAATAAAACGAGACCAAACAGACCTAAACCAAACCAGATGTGAACGAAGACAATGGACAAAGCCAAACCACACTCTGAAGCAGAGTCATAGGTCAGCGATGCATCAGGACCCGATCATCCTGTGGGTGGTAAGGACGAACTTCAAGGAAACAGTCAACCCAAGTAGTGGAGATGTCACAACACACACTACCATCCTCAATCTATCCCGACTCCGACAACCAAAACTAAATCCACAGAGAATATCGCCAAACCTAACAGATAAATGTTGAAGACAACTTCGTACTATATTGAAAATGAGAAACAATTGAACTGTAATTAATTACTCCAATAAACTATATATTAGGGCTAATATTAGAACAATCAAGAAAACTTCCTGAACAAAGCAAAACAAATTAAACAGAATTTCTAGAACAATATATCAATCATTATAACCTATAACTTAGCTTCAGCTAATGTTGATTGATATTTACCCTCTTGTATCTTCTACATTTGATTCCTGCCCTTCTCCCAAGCATTCTTTTGTATGCGCGTCACGTTGTCATTGTCGATATCGTATCAATACAAAGTTCCTTAGTTCTCACATACGAACAACATCAATCTTCTGCCGTCTTGGCATTCATGTAGAATCCCGCTGGGTTTTATCCTCTTCCTAAAGGGGCCACGGCTTAGCTTTGTAAGGTCGATGCATAAAAATCTCGCCCAAGACTCACTAACCTTGTACTCTGTCATCGTCGACATGGTAAGCAATGAACCATTAGAACTACGAGAACAATAACATAGGCATCCGCCTAGTTCAACTACCACTGAAGAATGACCATCATAAGCAGCCGGGAACAGCATTTCCCCGAACATACAAGTATGAAGATGATAAGTAAGGATTGTTTAATTTTGTTGTAATCACGGATATCGATTCTTCTTACAATACCCCAAGGAAGGACACCATTCAAAGAGCAAGATCGAAATGGAAGCAACGACCACTCATCTCGCGGAGGTCGAGAAGGAAACAACGACCACTCATCATCAGCGTAAGGGAAGCCTTTGATCGACTTCCAAGCGCGATTTCTCAAGCTATATACCCAAAACACACGATCGTCGTGCTTCCGAATCGTTGACGTAAGGATCGTAACCGAATCCATAAAGATTAATCAACCGGCGCATTTCCATATCCACTGGTGAATCTCCGTTGGGGGTAGGAACCTCCGGTGAGCAAGTTGTAGAATAGGAGGCGACGGCGACCGATGACGACACAAGCAATGCCCTTGGAGGGCTCCGAAAGCAATTGGGCGATGTTATCACAGTCTTTCAACACCAACGAAATGCGGTTCACCGCAAAGGGCGGATTGCAGCCGCTACTGACGGCGGTGTTGATCTTTGTTGATACAAAGTAGACGGCATTGTGTACAGAGAAGAAGGCAAGAGATGTGTGCTTGAAGAGTATGGGGTCGCTGGCGAGATTGTTGAATTACCTTGACACGAGTTTGCATACCGTAATCCATTTGAATGGGAGGAGTAGAAAGATTTGTATCAGGATCTCTCGAGGGAGAACCCAAATCGATTGTTGATTTCTGGGCATGCTTAATTCAAAGGATTGGAAACCCTAATTGTAACGAGTGAAGCGAGTTTATCTATATCATATGGGCTTTAGGCAAGATGTCGAAATGGCTACTGACAAGCTAATTTCACCTAAATTGTCACAAGTCCTTTTCATTTTTTCCGAACACGTTGCAAAAGGGCCAAAAACTCTCTTTTCCCGAATCGAAACCTAAATCTGTCGAATGAATTGTTTTCATCGAAAACAGCCTAAAATCGATGAAATTAATCAAAATATCAATTGATCGACACACGAATGGGTATATCACTCGCTTTACATGATTAACGAATTGCGATTTTTGATCTTCGTTCGAAAAAACCGTCGAAGGAAGAAGCTCGGTAGATAGGAACGAGGTACATGAATAAGCTCGGCAGGTTTAGACGAGGTGAATAAGTAACTTCGGCGCATAAAAACGAGGTTATGACAGAGCCTCGTCAATGTAAAGGCTCGAATTTTTAAAATCATAATTTCTCAGAAAAACATAATAAAAATGAATCTAAAGCGGAATTTAACGAAAAACTCCCTAAATCAGATTTTAAGACTCATAAAACGGATTTCCGACCTAAATAAAATTTTGATAACTGACGTAAAATTTTCGGATCTGAAAATTTAATTGCGCGAGAGAAAGCGGGAATTTGGAAACTAACCTCGATAAACTAATTCTTGGAAATGAATTTTCGAGTATTCTCTTTTTTTTTGACCAACATTGGAACCATAAATTGGTCCTCTTCTTTTACACAACTAAACAAAATCCCTGCAATTCTCTCCCTCCCATCTGTTTCCCTCTTCTTCCCTGTATCCTCCTTTTTCTTTTCTGAGCAGACACGCCACCCTACCTTCCTCCTTTGACCTATTGCCCCTGCAGCAAGAAAGAAGACAAACCTCACCTTCCTTATCCTTTCATCCCCTTGTGAGCTGAGCAACCCCTTTCAGTTTCCCAAACCCGAAATCCCCATGTTTGAGCCTCCTACTACCACCGCAACACCCCACCACGGACCCCTCGGTTTCAATCAGGCCCGAGCAAGCCTCCGAGCCGACGCTAAAGCCGCACCTCCGTCCTTCCTGTTTTCCACTGATCCCTGCAGCCTCCATTCCTCCTCCCGTCGAGCCCCGCAGCAGCTCCTACGACGCCCGACGAAGCCTGGCTGAGTAACCCGGGAACCCGGAGCCGCCGACGCCACCTTCTTCCCCTTCCATTCCTTTGTTTTTCCGATTTGGGGTCGGTAAGCCCTCCCTCCCTTCCGTTCGCTCAAAACTTCTCAAAGGTCAACCTTAATCCTCTTTTCTTCCTTCCCAGGCCGAGAGCGGTTCGTTTCCACCTCCGACGGGGCCGAATTGAGCTCCGAAGATGATTTCCGGCGAGTCGACGCCCTTGGTAAGCATCGAACCCCTTTCTTACCATGTTCCATCCCTTGTGTGCTTCTGTGTTCCTATTGCCTTGCCTGGTCGGAGAGAGTGAGTGAGTCCGTGTCGAGACCATGAGCGAGCTTGAAGATTCCGGCGAGATCGAGGCGACGAGAGCGGTACGAGAGAGCGAGTGAGAGAGGGTGTCGAGCGGCTGTGTGCGAGGACGAGAGAGGAGGGACGAGATGGCGACGCCCAGCTGAGGGCTTAGGACGCCGAGGAGGAGACGAGGAGGGCGGGGGAAAGCACCGCCGACGGGACCCTTTCGAACCGAGGCGGAAAATGGAGCTGAGGAAGAAGATGCACAGTGGCCGCGGGACCCTCCTCCACATCAGCAGCCATGTCAACGTGGGCCCATCTCTTTCATGTTACTTCTGGGTTCGGATTCAACATCAGCAAGAAGGGGTGGGTTTGGGCCTGGTATTGCTGGGCCGGACTTTTGGGTTTTAAATGAAAATGTGTTGTGAGCAAACTTACTTGCTAAACCTCAAAATTGTGAAGAGTTGGTTCGGTTTTGAGTTTACAAAATAAGAGGGGTCGGTTTATAATTTTTATTAAAATAAGGGGCTGACTTTATTAAATAAAAATGGTTGGGGTTTTAAAGGATTTGGAAATGTTTAATGGAAGAGGATAATTCAAATATTAAATATTAATACTTGAGTGTTAAGCATAAAATATTATTAGTAAGATTTAAGGATATAATATCATGGTAATTTAAGACAAATAAAATATTACGAGACTTTATCGGAAAAGGGATTTGACGAGCATTTTCCAAGGCAGAATTTCTAACTAGTGAACTCATTTTTCTTCGAAACGGTTTTCGGGACTAACTCGGGAAATTATGTGATCAATGACTAACTAGCATGTTGATATGATTGATTGACTAATAGCATGATTTTGTGTGAACTAATGGCATGATTGATTGACTAATGGCGTGATAAAGTGTTAGACTTATGTATAGTTCACTTATGCCTTCGATATATGATGAATATGATGAACTTGTTATATATGATATGCGGATTGGTATCGCGGATATACTGTTGCTAATATATGAATGTGGCGGAATGGAATGATGAGAACGATATGATATCGAGGAATGTGGCAATGTGATGAATGGTTGAACTTGAAGAAATGACGATTGCGATATGGTTGTTATTCTCGTTGAATGATGTATGCTTTGAGTGCTTGAAATGATTAGACGTAGACTTATATATGTGTTCATATATGTATCTAGGTGATACCTTATCCTATGATTGATGTGTGCCAGACTTCCTATTATGCTGTTCTGCATAGCCAGGTAAGTCTCTCCGGAGCTTACTCAGATTGAATAGAGCTATTCCCTGCTATAGGTGCATGATATACTAGGTGTTGCATTCATGATCAGCATGCCATGTAGTACCATGCTAGGTTGCATTGATCGTTGAGCATTCTATTTCTCTATGTGTATGAAAACAGAACGGCCGTTATCTGTGAAGTAACTAGAGTCTTTGCTAGGGTCATAGGGTAGCCCAGCCTCATCGGGTACCCTGAGTCAATCGAGTACTTCCTTATATTATGATATGCCTGCGGGCTTTATTGTGGAGCGGGTTAGGCATGCGTGCCGCCCTATTATGAATGAATGCATTCACGAGCTGGCCAGTCTCCGCCTGTCGGAAGGGGTGGAGGTAGGAGAGGGATATGCCACTTGGCATTGTCTTGGGCCCTTTACAGTATTCTGCACATTATTATGAACTAGGAGCATGCTAGTGTGTTTAAATTTCGTACTGCATTAGAGCATCTTTATTAGGTATAGCGTATATGTGTGCTTATGGTTGGGATGCAGAGTTAAGTGGGCATCGATCTGATCCCGCTCCATATCAATTTTTTTAGGTATTATTTATGTTCATCCTATCGGTGCTGTTTGCTTGTTGCGCGGGTCATTTTGTCGGCGGAGAGTGAGCGCTGGGGTATAGACTTCACCAGACTCTGATTATACTTTTTCGGATTTACACTTTAGACTCCGTTTTGACCCGGCTCTGCCGTGGTACACATTTGTATTATACTTGTTTCCGCTAGTCGCATGATTTCTGATTTCCACGCTTAGATTACGACAGGTACAGGGGACTTCCCCGGGGATTCCAACGATCCCTTCGATTTTGGGTACGAAATCCCCCTTGAAAACATTAAAGTAAGCTTTCAAACCTTCAACCTGTACTCGGGGCGCAAGGTCCTAACGGGGGGTTTAATCCCTCGAAACGTAACTCGGGAATCATAATCCCGGGCCGTTACAAAGGGGTATCAGAGCTCAGGTTATGCAAACCGAGTATGATAGGTTGAAGTGGTTTTGGAAATGGCCCAAGGTTTTCAAATGGTTTTTCAAAATGTTTTAGAAAGGGCAAAATGAATTTAATATGGCTAACTCAGATAGACTAAATATGAATTTGACTCAATAAATCTGGTAATCAAACAAAGGGAAACGGTGGGGTAGTAAATGCGCTAGACCATCCCTATTGGATGTAGTTGGGAATGGGTAGGCAAAATACTAGCTTTCTTTTACAGACGGGGTTTGAATACTCCAAGGAGCCCGAGGGTTGGAGTAGCTTGGGTTAGGAGGCTGTGAGGTATTTGCCCCTCCGGTCAGCCGTCCCTCGAAGGACGGCATAGATCGTCTTGGTGATTATAACCAACTGGGCCCGAGGGCGATTCTCCTCGAAGAGGATCATATTAATCTCGTTGATTGCTTATATGCTGAGTGCTATTGTGCTTAGGATAGAGGACTAATCCGTATGCCTTGACTTGAATCATATATTGAATAACTGTGCAAACGGGATAGTGGGAGAACACCTTGTTCTTATGTCATTGGAACTCCTGTCTTGTTGGAATAGCTCTTCCATAACTCAAACCAGTGATGATTCTGACTCCGTCAACAATCCCACCAAAACATTTAGGCATGTTATCAAGGGTCGAAGAGCATCCGCTCTCCCCGTTTCGAGTCCTGTTTTGTATCCCACCATCAATGCCTCTATCGAGTCTCGTACCTTAGGTCGGTGTCTTCCACGGGAAAATTTGGGTTGGTCGACTAATGCCTTCGGAAATCGTGTTGGACGTGATGGTTACCTGAGTATGTTAGTGTGGGTGATGATCGTAGCAGTTTCGAGTTAGAAGTGAGTTATCTCAAAGATTCATCTCATTCAATCTTCGTAATGGGCAATCACGTCTTCTTGCCGCAAGAGTCTAAGCACGAGTTCTATCATCACATATCGGAAACAGTGTGAACATCCTTGCGTCCTACCCAGTGAGTCATGCTAGCGTCCCACGGGGAAACGGGGTCATGAGTCAGTGAATGCCCTTGGAGAATTCTGTCGGTTATAGTAGTAGATGTTCTTGGGATTGTGTGGCATAGTATGTTGATGTATTTCAGCATGACTAGTTGCTTGATATTTTGCATGGTTGCTCTTATGAAAAGATGTATGTGCTATATGTATGGAACTTCCATGATTATTGCCTCCCATGAATTAGGTCCATGATAGTGTAATCAACCCTCGATGTATGATTATTATATGAGATGATTACTTTAGCATGCCGAATTAATCTAATTAGACCTTGTTGATTGTGTATATGTTTAATGTGCAATTCTAGTATCATGTAGGACATATGTCTCCCGATTAAAGGCCCTCGTATTATCATGTGTCGTCCGTGTCTTACTCTGTGAATATGGATGTATATGATGCGATAGGTACATCTTAGTGTGCTTGCCTTAACCCCATGATATTATGACCTGCTTATGTGTGCACCTAAATGAATGATAAGTTGTGTACATGATACCCTTGATGTTGATAGGACTAGCATCACTCATGCCCCACATGTCCCTTGTCAGTTCATACGTGAATATTCTTAGTCTGTCCAGCATGATTAGTGCATGAGTTGATGATTTTTAGCCTGTTCTGCGTGCATATAATGTTGATTATGTGAACATGTTATGGATGCATAAGACGCTATTCTTTTAATAGGTACATTCTAGTGTGGAATAATATGATTGAGAAATCTTGTGATTTTTGTGTGTTTGTTTGCCGCACATATAACATCATAGAATACCCTAAGGGCATTGTTGTAACTCTCGGGTTCGCGTCTTGTCTTGAGTCTCGTCGTCTCTAGCCCTGGTCCATGTCTGAACCCTTAAGGAAGTTGTGTCGCCCGCCCTTGTCTCTCCCCTATCTCCGTAACTTCTAATCCTTGCAATCCTTCAATGAGCGCCGACATGAACGAAAGAACCGACGACCAAGTGACACCGGAACGACGCAACAGAAGCGTGGTGGGTCCATGACCTATAGACTCCAAGGACGACGTCACCGATGGCAAAAGGAACGGATATACTTCAAGAATGGCAGTCGGGAGCAGGATCCTCCCAGCTAACTCGAGGAAGAGCACTCTTAATTCAAACTGCGGATTCTTCTATTAATCGGAATAGGTTTTGTGCGATAGGTCTAGAACTGACATGAGGGGATTGGTGGTGACGAATACACTAAACTAGTAGTGAATAATTGCCTGACTAACTTGTGCTTGCGATGATGTGCCTTGATGCTTGAGTTTACTGACTTGCTGGTAATTAGGTTATGGGCTATATATGTGGTGGTGTTTTCTTCTTGGGCATGAGTCGGGTGATTCCTCAGTGAGATGGGTCGGAAAGTGGCAGGTAGATTGAAGTCTTTGAGTTGGGTCATTGGTTGTGTAAGATGGAGTGCAGGAAAGATGTGTTAGCTTGGGTAGAGCCGAGTGAGTTAGGACTTGTCAGATATAGTTATTAGTGAGTATAATTGATCTCCAAGGTGGGTATTAGGTGAGGAGTAGAGTTAGCATGGCGAGATTTTGGGGGAGAGGTTCTAGTTAGAAGTGTCGGTAGGTAGTGGGTGCAAGTATATGTGATAGTTCTAGAGGTGGATGAGTGAGCTAGGAGTGGATTGGGTGAATGTGCCTAGGGGGGGGGGAAGTGTCTAGGTAGTCCAGGAGCGGATTGTGGGCAACACTATTGATGAGCGATTAGGGAATGTCTAAGGAATCATAGGATTCGGGACTAGGTTGTATGTGCGGTGATTGGGAGTAGTTTCGGTAAGAGATTGAGGTTGAGGAATCGCTAAGGAAGAGTAGTATGAGGTTGCTTGGGAAATTATCAATCTTGGATGTTAGTTTGTTCATGTCAGGACTGTACGTGTGATGAGTATTCGGGGGATTGTTGGATAGAATTGGTAGTGCTTGGAGAATACATGGGTGAAGGATTCTAGATGCATTTTATTGTAGGGAATGAACCGGGATTTATGAGTGGAGGTTCTTGTGGCTATTGAGGTATTTGAAGATGTGAGATGAGTCTTCGAGGAAAGGCTACTAGCTAGGAAAGAATGTCGTTGAGATTCTGGTAAGAATGTGGGCTTGAGGTTGAGATAGGGAGATTCTGAGCATGAAATTGGGGAATAGGCAAAGCGTAAGGTATTGAGAACGCTAGAGGATGAAAGATTTTAGGAGGTTGGTGAAGTTGAGGTACTTGGGAAGTTCGGGTGAGAATGTCATAGGAATTCTGTGAAGATGGTGATCGTACATAAGGGTTTAAGTGGTGGAGATTTCGAGGTTCGAGGAAGCATGATCTAAGGCAATTTGGGAATGTGCGGAAATGAGGAAATTCGGGAATATGCTGAGATAAGGATCTAGAATAGGTCACTTGAGGGATCGTGGATGTCAAGGTTTCGTGAGATTCAGAATGGGACAAGTAGGCAGAATCTGTTATTGGTCATTGAGGATAGACACGGGTAATGAGGAACTCGGTGATTCGTGGTTATGAGTTAGCATTAGACGGTTTTCTGCGTTAGAGTTAGTCGGGAGTGACAGGTGTGAGATGGTGAGCATGAGCTGGGTGCTTAGAGGTGGATGGTTAGTGAGAATGGCTAGTGGTACGGGAAGTGTGATCAGGCGGAGTCTTGAGAGCCTAGGAAGAGTCAGAGAGATTGTTGAGAAGCGTCTAGATCGATCGTGAGAGCAGTTCAGTCGAGGACTTGAGATTTCTCTTAGAAGGTGAAGATGGGACTAGTTGAGGACCCCTGGGGTGAGGATGTGTCTATAGGGAGTCTTGGTAGATGGTCGAAGCGTTGAGCTTGATCAGAATAGCGAATTGGGCAATCGTGAGCTCTAAGGTTTAGATTTCGATGGTTGAGTGGAAGATTAGGACTTGAGATTGGGGTATTGAAGCATATTGATCCTTAGATGGCCTGATGATGTAAGAGTTGAGATGCCTAGTAATTGGTTAGAGATGTAGGTTGTGAATCGCGGCTAGTTATGCGGCTAGAGAGATTGTATGCTAAGCTTAGTGCAATGGTGTTAGAGCTAGTATCGGATTTGAGTTGGTAGACCTAGGTGAGGTATGAATGCTAATATAGCTACTTCCTGCGCTTGATAGAATGCTGGTGTTTGACGATACTTTTATGACTCTGACGTGATAATTCTTGGTGGTTACTGCAAGTGTAGTGTGCTTATCTGGTTAGTGTTATGTGCAACTTCTGTGATATGGTATGATGAATCCTACTATGTGCGATATTATGCTAGATCTGCCATGGTACGTGATTATCCTTGACATGAGTATGAGCTGTTTTCGAATGCGTGATACGATTGTTATATTATATAATGCCTTTGACTGAAATTGCTAGGATGCTAGAACTGAATTGATGAAATTTGATTATGACTTGGAACCTATGAAGGAATTGTGGGGTTAGCCCTTAGAGGTGGATGATTCCACCTCCCGAGATTTAGAATTTGCTTGACTAACGTCGAATTTAAGGGATTTGAATGATGTTTAAGAAGAACTAACTTGGATTTCAACGCGATCAAGAATTTCAATGATTTTGAGACCAAACCTTTTCGAACTGAGGACCCCTCTTGAAGTTTTCTGACCGATCGAGCTTGCATTATGACGCCCCCACGAAGTGGATACATTCATTTTATAAGGGCCCTTATAGATTGCTTGCTAAGACCTAGTGGAGACGCTATGATGCTTTTCGAGTTATGATACTACCTCCGTTCCAAAATACATGGGCTTTTCCTTTTTGACACGTTTTTTAAGGAGTGGAAAACTCTATGAAATATTATTTTTTTAATCAAATTTTTTATATCATTTGATACTTATTAGTAATAAGTATCAAATTATATAAAAAATTTGATTAAAAAAATAATATTTCATAGAGTTTTTTGCTCCTTAAAAAGCGTGCCGAAAACTAAAAACCCATGTATTTTGGAACGGAGGGAGTATAACCGAGATGTCAGGGTAAGGATGTGATAGGGGCCCATATCACACTCTCGCTACGACCTATCGAGGATATTATGACCATGACGACGATACTGTGAGAATCTCATAGGGGCACTTATGAGGCACTTACGGAATCAATGGAATGGTCCTTGAACTCACCCACTTCCAACTTCATCCCCTACTTTGTTTTGATTTTAGTCTCGGGGACGAGACTTGTTTTCAGAGGTGGATGATGTAAAGGCTCGAATTTTTAAAATCATAATTTCTCAGAAAAACATAATAAAAATGAATCTAAAGCGGAATTTAACGAAAAACTCCCTAAATCAGATTTTAAGACTCATAAAACGGATTTCCGACCTAAATAAAATTTTGATAACTGACGTAAAATTTTCGGATCTGAAAATTTAATTGCGCGAGAGAAAGCGGGAATTTGGAAACTAACCTCGATAAACTAATTCTTGGAAATGAATTTTCGAGTATTCTCTTTTTTTTTGACCAACATTGGAACCATAAATTGGTCCTCTTCTTTTACACAACTAAACAAAATCCCTGCAATTCTCTCCCTCCCATCTGTTTCCCTCTTCTTCCCTGTATCCTCCTTTTTCTTTTCTGAGCAGACACGCCACCCTACCTTCCTCCTTTGACCTATTGCCCCTGCAGCAAGAAAGAAGACAAACCTCACCTTCCTTATCCTTTCATCCCCTTGTGAGCTGAGCAACCCCTTTCAGTTTCCCAAACCCGAAATCCCCATGTTTGAGCCTCCTACTACCACCGCAACACCCCACCACGGACCCCTCGGTTTCAATCAGGCCCGAGCAAGCCTCCGAGCCGACGCTAAAGCCGCACCTCCGTCCTTCCTGTTTTCCACTGATCCCTGCAGCCTCCATTCCTCCTCCCGTCGAGCCCCGCAGCAGCTCCTACGACGCCCGACGAAGCCTGGCTGAGTAACCCGGGAACCCGGAGCCGCCGACGCCACCTTCTTCCCCTTCCATTCCTTTGTTTTTCCGATTTGGGGTCGGTAAGCCCTCCCTCCCTTCCGTTCGCTCAAAACTTCACAAAGGTCAACCTTAATCCTCTTTTCTTCCTTCCCAGGCCGAGAGCGGTTCGTTTCCACCTCCGACGGGGCCGAATTGAGCTCCGAAGATGATTTCCGGCGAGTCGACGCCCTTGGTAAGCATCGAACCCCTTTCTTACCATGTTCCATCCCTTGTGTGCTTCTGTGTTCCTATTGCCTTGCCTGGTCGGAGAGAGTGAGTGAGTCCGTGTCGAGACCATGAGCGAGCTTGAAGATTCCGGCGAGATCGAGGCGACGAGAGCGGTACGAGAGAGCGAGTGAGAGAGGGTGTCGAGCGGCTGTGTGCGAGGACGAGAGAGGAGGGACGAGATGGCGACGCCCAGCTGAGGGCTTAGGACGCCGAGGAGGAGACGAGGAGGGCGGGGGAAAGCACCGCCGACGGGACCCTTTCGAACCGAGGCGGAAAATGGAGCTGAGGAAGAAGATGCACAGTGGCCGCGGGACCCTCCTCCACATCAGCAGCCATGTCAACGTGGGCCCATCTCTTTCATGTTACTTCTGGGTTCGGATTCAACATCAGCAAGAAGGGGTGGGTTTGGGCCTGGTATTGCTGGGCCGGACTTTTGGGTTTTAAATGAAAATGTGTTGTGAGCAAACTTACTTGCTAAACCTCAAAATTGTGAAGAGTTGGTTCGGTTTTGAGTTTACAAAATAAGAGGGGTCGGTTTATAATTTTTATTAAAATAAGGGGCTGACTTTATTAAATAAAAATGGTTGGGGTTTTAAAGGATTTGGAAATGTTTAATGGAAGAGGATAATTCAAATATTAAATATTAATACTTGAGTGTTAAGCATAAAATATTATTAGTAAGATTTAAGGATATAATATCATGGTAATTTAAGACAAATAAAATATTACGAGACTTTATCGGAAAAGGGATTTGACGAGCATTTTCCAAGGCAGAATTTCTAACTAGTGAACTCATTTTTCTTCGAAACGGTTTTCGGGACTAACTCGGGAAATTATGTGATCAATGACTAACTAGCATGTTGATATGATTGATTGACTAATAGCATGATTTTGTGTGAACTAATGGCATGATTGATTGACTAATGGCGTGATAAAGTGTTAGACTTATGTATAGTTCACTTATGCCTTCGATATATGATGAATATGATGAACTTGTTATATATGATATGCGGATTGGTATCGCGGATATACTGTTGCTAATATATGAATGTGGCGGAATGGAATGATGAGAACGATATGATATCGAGGAATGTGGCAATGTGATGAATGGTTGAACTTGAAGAAATGACGATTGCGATATGGTTGTTATTCTCGTTGAATGATGTATGCTTTGAGTGCTTGAAATGATTAGACGTAGACTTATATATGTGTTCATATATGTATCTAGGTGATACCTTATCCTATGATTGATGTGTGCCAGACTTCCTATTATGCTGTTCTGCATAGCCAGGTAAGTCTCTCCGGAGCTTACTCAGATTGAATAGAGCTATTCCCTGCTATAGGTGCATGATATACTAGGTGTTGCATTCATGATCAGCATGCCATGTAGTACCATGCTAGGTTGCATTGATCGTTGAGCATTCTATTTCTCTATGTGTATGAAAACAGAACGGCCGTTATCTGTGAAGTAACTAGAGTCTTTGCTAGGGTCATAGGGTAGCCCAGCCTCATCGGGTACCCTGAGTCAATCGAGTACTTCCTTATATTATGATATGCCTGCGGGCTTTATTGTGGAGCGGGTTAGGCATGCGTGCCGCCCTATTATGAATGAATGCATTCACGAGCTGGCCAGTCTCCGCCTGTCGGAAGGGGTGGAGGTAGGAGAGGGATATGCCACTTGGCATTGTCTTGGGCCCTTTACAGTATTCTGCACATTATTATGAACTAGGAGCATGCTAGTGTGTTTAAATTTCGTACTGCATTAGAGCATCTTTATTAGGTATAGCGTATATGTGTGCTTATGGTTGGGATGCAGAGTTAAGTGGGCATCGATCTGATCCCGCTCCATATCAATTTTTTTAGGTATTATTTATGTTCATCCTATCGGTGCTGTTTGCTTGTTGCGCGGGTCATTTTGTCGGCGGAGAGTGAGCGCTGGGGTATAGACTTCACCAGACTCTGATTATACTTTTTCGGATTTACACTTTAGACTCCGTTTTGACCCGGCTCTGCCGTGGTACACATTTGTATTATACTTGTTTCCGCTAGTCGCATGATTTCTGATTTCCACGCTTAGATTACGACAGGTACAGGGGACTTCCCCGGGGATTCCAACGATCCCTTCGATTTTGGGTACGAAATCCCCCTTGAAAACATTAAAGTAAGCTTTCAAACCTTCAACCTGTACTCGGGGCGCAAGGTCCTAACGGGGGGTTTAATCCCTCGAAACGTAACTCGGGAATCATAATCCCGGGCCGTTACAGTCAAGTTTTTGCGAGGTATATAATGACTCTTTTGAAGATCTTGTCTGAAGCCTCATTGACATAAGCCGGGCTCAATAAATAACCTCGGCTACTGTTGTTGAGGTTAAGGAAGAAGCTCGACTTCTGTTGTTGAGCTTAATGAGGAATCTCGGCTTCTGTTGTTGAGGTTAATGAAGGAGCTCGGCTTCATTGACACGTAATGCATAAATTCATTAAACTAGGGTGGCAGACCTGTGCTACGCCCGGGATATGATTTTATATCAAATATATGAGTGATATTATACTTTGTGAATAATGCAAAAATTAAGATGGCATAAATTTTATAACAGAGGAATTAAATATCATTATCTTATCTAGCGAAATTTAAGCATAATTTATTACTCATTTTTATTATCATTTACAATTTGATAAAATATTTAGATATATATGCACTCTCTTGAACCTATAATATTCTTTTTTTAAATTAAGCATATCAATTTGCTTCAATCGAGAAATTACTTAGGTGAAACTTTTATTGCAAGAATTTTCTCTTTTTTATTTAATTCTTATTATTTTTATAGAAAGATATTTAAAAAAAACTATTAATATTCTCTCAATTTTTAAAATAAAAAATATCACCTTAAATTAGAACCATTCAAAAAGATCAAAATGCACTCTTGTTTATACATCAATTAAGATTAAATATAACCTATCATTTAGATATGACGACCACCCATTATTTATATGAAAAATTATTATGTATAATTTATTTATTTTTCATTATTTTCTCATATTTTTAATTCAATTATTTTTTATAGTTCTGTATATTTTATCTTCATTTGAACTCCATTTTCAATCATCATTTTCCTTTTTATATAACTTATTGAATTTATTGATAAAATGCTACCTTTTGGATTTTATTGAAGGTTCGTATATAAAATCAGCTTCTATTTATAAATATATCTTTAGATGGAGAGAATTGTATACATATATTTTCTTATTGACAGGATATATAAAATAATCATTGTGCTAGCAATATAATGTTTTAATGAGATGATAACAATGTGAAATATTTTTTCTCGTAATATTTTTTTTGTATAAAAATCATTTAAATAAAGTTATTTCAAACCATGTATTTTTTTGTTAGGCTGTCATTGATGGTGAATGAATCTTTTGTTAAGAGGAAGGTGATAGGATTGTTCATATAACCCAATGTGAATTTAAAAAGAATAAATTAATAGTATGTATTTTAATTAGAAACAACAAAATTAAAATATTACTATAAAAACAAAAAATACTACGTACATACGTATAAATGCAAGAAACAAAAAAAAAATCTAGGACCATAAATAAAGGGCAAATTTGCTAAAATAGCCCATTTTGGTGAAACCCTTGCACACATAACCCCATCCGGAAAAAATTTGCTAAAATCCGGATATCCGGATTTTTGCCTCAACCGGTAGCAGGTAAGTGGGTGGGGGGGACTGGACAGTGTGGGTATTACAACTGGACAACTGAAAGAGGGAGAGAGAGAGAGAGAGAGAGAGAAGGAAAAGCGAGGAAAAGACAGAGAGAGAGAGAGAGAGAGAGTCTGTGAGAGAGAGAGAGAGAGAGAGGGTGAAATACCTGATCAATATTGAAAAGACAGGTAGAGAGAGGGAGAGGGATGAAGCAGCTGTGTACAGTAAATCGGAGGGAGGCAATTGTTCCCGCCCAGGGATGGCGCCAAAAAAAAAAGGTAAAAGGGAGGGAGGAGGGGGAGGGTATATAAGCTTTGAAGAATGTCTGAGGGAAATCATTACCTCCCATTAATGAATTGCAGGGGAAATGGAACTTGAAGAAGGGGAATGGCCGGCGTTTGATTAGAAGAAAGAGGGTAGGTGTCAAATGATGTGTGGTCTATATAAAGAGATGAGAGAATTCCTGGGCGTCACTTTTACTCACAAAATCTGAAGAAAGAGAGAGAATCCATTGAAGAAGAAGCAAGTGGGCCTGGTCCCCATCAAACGGTTTACTTGTACGAAGCCACTTTTCACTGGACGGTTATATCGTACTTACTGGACACGTGTTGGTATTAACTGGACAGTCCTCTGATCGGACATAAATGGGTAAGTGTTCTCTCTATGTTTGGTAAGTGTTGTTCATATGTAAATACCGTCGATACAAAATAATTTGTGCCTACCTATGAAATGCAACAGGGGAAAAATCATCAGTTTGTATCACTGTATTGTTTGGAGGATGGTGGGCGTGTGAAGGCGGCACTTGGGTCTTCACGGGAACAAGGAGCCAGAAAGCCATCGTGGTGGACGAAAGGATTGACTACGTAAAGCTGAAGAAACAGGTGATGGACAAGTTTAATGTCGATGGGAGGAATGATGTGGAGCTCACATATGTAAAGCCAAAAAAGGAAGGGTCCAGGCCGTTTGCTATCGGGGATGACGAAGACTTGGAGGCCTACAAGTTTGTAAACGGGTTGTCTGGAGAACGAAATTGGTCTATCGACCTCAATGTCTCCCTGCGACGCAAGGTTGGTGGAGACGTGCCCGAAGCACAAGGATCGACAACGGATGACTCAGACGGTGGTGGTTTGTCTCCTGCAGGCTTGGAGGATGTTGTTGTGCCGTTAACTGGTCCGCCCGTGACCCAAGAAGATCACCCAAATACAGATCTCCCCGTGGGGCTTGTCGGAGAAGACGAAGATTTGGGAGAAAAAATTATCGAGGTAAACCAAACGTATGTCCAGGTGGAATCATCGGATGTCCAGTTAACACAAACAGTTGTCCAGGTGGAATCATCTGATGTCCAGTTAACACAAACAGCTGTCCAGTTAAAGGAGACTTCTGACCAGTTAGGGATAAGTGAGGAGTTAGAGTTGGAGTTTGCGAAGAGGGAAAAGAATGCCGACGCAGTGAATAAAGGGAAGCAGATCATATATGTCAGCAGTGACATGGAAGATGGAGCCATTGACCTTGGTAGCTCCTCCGACGAGGATGATGCAATCCCAAAAGTGGTTAAAGTTGAACACGGTAGTTCTGGTCCGACGAAGTCTTGGTCATGGGATTATGAGGCGGAGCGAGCGGTGAGGGAAGTCGAGGAAGCATACGAAAGACGAAAATGGAAGTCGACCACTTCTCCGAAGCCTACTGAAAGTGAACCAATGGCCGCGGGGAACCCATTGGATACCAGCCACTGTGGTATTACGCTCCGGGAGGGACAAACGTTTCGGAGGAAGGAGGATGTGAAGGAACTCGTAGCGTGGGCGGGTCTGACTCGCTGCTTCACGACGAAGGTGAAGAAGTCAACGAAGACCTTGTATGTTGTAGGGTGCGCTGCTCGCAACTGCAAGTGGTCATGTCGGGCTTCGACTTACAAGGGAACGGGGTTGTGGAAGATCCGAAAGCTTGTGGACGAGCACACGTGCTCGCTGGACGAGGCGGTCACCCAAAAAAACAGTGCGTCATACACGCATCTGGGGCGTCGCATTGTCGAAAGGTATGTGCCCCAATACGCAAAACTTAACTGGACTCTTGCCTAAATTCCACTGGACATATAGATATACACACTGGACACACAACACTAGTAATTACTGGACACACAACTGCATTCACTGGACTTCAGTCACTGGACACACAACTTTCTTAACTGGACACACAACTAGTGTAACTGGACACAGTTATATTTTCACTGGACACACAACTAACTTCACTGGACACATGTGTGTGAATGGGCATGTTCAGTTTCGGACGGTCGAAGAAGCCCCTCGATCCCGATCAAGTGCAGAGGATGATGAAGTCGCAGCTGGGGGTCACATGCAACTACTGGAAGGCGCGCCGAGCCAAGTTGAGTGCGAGGGACATAGTGTACGGAACGGACGAGGAAAGTTATCGGAGCATGTACTCGTACATGTACATGCTGGAGCAGGCCAACCCTGGGACGTACACGAGGATAGAACGCGACGCGGAGGGGCGATTCAAGTATGCGTTTGTGAGTCTTGGAGCGTGGCGGAGGGCTATCCCCCACCTACGGAAGGTAAGTCCTTCCTTACATTTAACAGGACGCTCATTTACTAGAAACATGACGCCTCTACTAATATCACATGACCACTGTTTGCCTAGACATGACAGATCTAGCTCATCAACATGTTTATTCTCCAGGTTATATCGGTGGACGGGAGCTTCTTGAAGGGGAAATTTCGAGGGTGCTTGCTATTTGCTACTGCACAAGACGCTGACCACCACATTTACCCCGTAGGCTTCGCCATGGTTGACGGCGAGAATGATGGGTCTTAGGGGTTCTTCTTCAGGCAGATGTTGCGTGTCGTTGAAGACATGACTGATCTGGTGTGGGTATCTGACCGCCACATGAGCATCCTAAAGGGCATACGGGATAGCTACATCTTCGCGAAGCATGGCATATGCACATATCACTTATTTCAAAACGTCCGTTTCCGGTTCAAGTGCGGGGGCTTGCAAGACGAGTTCATGACGATGTGTAAAGCTTACACGTACGATGAGTTCCAGGTGTTGTACGCGGAGTTCTGTGCACGGGTTCCCGGAGCGGGCCCATATCTGAATGAGGCCGGGTTCAGCAACTGGGCAAGGGCTTTCTACACTGGGAACAGGTACAACATCACAACCACTAATAACTCCGAGTGCTTGAACTCGGTGTTCAAATATCCTAGAGATTTGCCGCTAACAGCCCTTGTAGATGCCATCCTTGAGACCGTCGGCACGTGGTTCGTCAATAATAGGAAGGCAAGCGGCGAGCAGGGGAAAGTCGTGAGTGACTGGGTTGGTAACGCCATCAGAGCAAACTTCGTGCAGTCCCTTTCCATGGGCGTCAGACAGCTGAGTGCACATGAGTACGAGGTACGCAAGGGAACCTCCACATGGCTTGTAAACCTAGTAGGACGTTTATGCAGATGTAGACGCTTCAACGTAGACCAGTACCCATGCGCGCACGCAATGGCAGCATCCCAAATGCACGGGATGAATGTGTACTCGCTCGTCAACAACTTGTACAAGGTAGACGCGTGGCGTGCGTGCTACAATGATGTGATCTACCCAGTCCCGTCGCGAGAGAATTGGAGGGTGCCCGAGGCAATCGCCAAGGAAACTTGCCTCCCCCCACTTATCAAGGTACGCTCTGGCAGGCCGAAGACATCTAGGTACCCGTCTCAGTGGGAAAGGAAGTTCCCGAAAAGGCGCCGCACATAGTGAAGAAAAAGGTGGTATGTTGGCATGACGGGTACATATTTTGGCATGACAGGTGTATTTCACGCGGTTTGTAGCCAGGGGTAACTTATTCGGAAACCTTATCGCTCCCCCTTTTACATTGAAGTATGGACGTCGCCCGTGTTTTGTTATTACGGCTTGTTGGGCCTGGGTGCAGCTATGTCATTTTGTACTTGACATGCAGTGATATAAACTTGGCAGGAGATATTTTGGACATGACATGTTTGAATTGTGCATTTTCAGTGGAAATGTGGACGACGTAAATATATAACTGTCAACCATCGTACGACCTACATAGTTTCAAAAACAACAAGACATCATAGTTTTAAAACCTGAGCCCTAGGTTTCCCAAAACGACCTATCGTCGATGCCAAAGTCAACCAAATGAAATCCTACGAAAGCATAACTGTTCAAGCCACCAACAACATGTGCAGACAACAGTACAAACAACAATGTTTTTGTAAAAAAAGGACGGAGCCAATGTCTACTGAGGATCGGGCCTGGGACAGAAGCCACGGGGGTAGATGTCGACACATAGGACTAGGTGGTAAGCATCGATAAAAGCGTCGTCCACCCCTTTGAATGCGCGGTCGCCTGATGCGAGCATCTGCAAGAAACGGATAGCGTAGGGGCCGGAGTCTCCTCTGTGTCACAAAAAGTATGTGTCAAACCTAATGCGCACTAATTACAATATAAATCAGAAGATGGACTACGACGACTTACGATTGCTTGTTCTGAGGGATCCCCTTCACACGGTTGTACTTGAACGGCTGGGGCAGTTTCCCTGCATGCTTGGCGTGCAGCTCTTGGTGGCCATCCATCAACGGGGGAAGGGTGTGCGTGATGGGCTTCAGAAGGCCTGGAAAATGTCGCTCAGGAGTGAGACGAGTGTCCGGATCATACACACGGAAGTCCACTCGGCCAGGTCGATCTCAACCGCTACCCAATGGTTGTCCTTCAGATTCCATGGGGCCAACACACGGTCGACGCTCGCCCAAGGCTTCGGACACCTCTCCGGCAACATACCGCTGAAGTAGTACTCCAACTCCTCGTCGACGGGCATACCGGTTTGTCTCTGCAGCAGGACCCCGAAGTAGGGGTCGACGAGTGCGACGCCTGCGTACTTCGACTCGCTGGCTACCTCCTTTCGGAGGATGCCGCATGCTTCGTCGATATGCTGCAAACAAGGAACACGTGTCCAGTCAACCAAAAAATGTCAAGTTATCGGAGAACGGGTGGCCGAAGATGGTTGACTTGTCTTTGGTGCTTCTGTCTCGGAGATGGTTGACTTGTCCCCAGGCCCTTTGGCCACAGTCTTAGACCCCTCAGCTAATTAAGACCTCATCCTCAGTAGCCGGGTCCTCCTACATGACAACAGATTTGTGACATGACGGCTAACAATCTTCACATGACACAAGGGTAAAATAACATGACACGTAACTGTTTTTGACATGACAGTTGCATTAACACGTCCTACCTCAGGGGTTGCCTTTGTCGTTGGTGCTTATGGCTCGGAGATGGTTGACTTTTCCCCAGGCCTTTTGGCCACAGTCTTAGACCCCTCAGCTAAGACCTCATCCTCAGTAGCCGGGTCCTCCTACATGACAACAACAGATTTTGACATGACAACTAACAATCTTCACATGACACTAGGCGGCAGATGGCTTACCTCAGCGGTTATGACATTGGTAGTGGCTGCTACTGCCTCAAGCCCGGCAGCCCCTACCATTTTAGTTGGCCCTATGCTACCAGTCTCACCCTGCGCAAATATGCGAAGGAACTTAGACTCGACACCATTATCAACAGTCACATCGCAGTACGACAGGGATAACTAACCTGTGTGGTGGGTGTTTCTTTGGGGGGTTCTTGTTGATCAGCATCCTTCTCCATTTGGGGCTCCCCATCAACTGGTCCCTTACTCTTACCCATCTCCTATAGATTATGAGTTAGTGTGACCGTCATTCAAAAAATTTACATCACGGTTTCAGTTAGGGTACTTACCTCAGAAGTTGTCTTGGTGGTTTCATCTTCACCTGCATCAGTACCCGATTTCTTACCCATTTCCTTTGGTTGCAACTCAACATCTTCGGTTTCCTCACTGTAAGTTTCATGCCTGTCCTGCGAGTGTGTCACCTCGTCCTCACCTCGCTTCTTCCCCCTCACCTCCCTTCTCAGCTCCTGCATCGATGCCTCAATCCTTTCCATCCTCTCGTTAAACGTTGCCAATAAGATCGTCCCCAGATCATCCATCTTTGACAAAATCCTTGAGACATCCACTTCGGAAGCCGTCGTACTTCCCTCACCCTTCGTGCCTGACCCAGATGCTTCCGTCGTGCTCGGTGGATGTTTGGCTTTATACTCCTCCACGAGGTCGTCGAAGAACTTATCCGGCTTCTCTGTCGCGTACATGGCGCCAACAATAACCCCCTTTCTGACCTCCTCCGCATCCGGGAGAAGGACTGTCCGAACAGCGTCCACCTCGTCGAACATGCCGAAGTCTTCCTTCGACTACTGGATGCGGGTGGCAACAGAATCGTACATCATGTTGTGGTCTATCGACTTATATCTCAGGCACCGAGGGTAGGTTGTGCATGCGCTTTTGCTGGTCTCAGCAAATTGTCTAGCAACTGGCCGCAGAGCCTCGTACACCCACAACTACAAACAAACAAAACAAACCAGGTGATGACATGTCGACACTTTGCATTTAATCGTGTCCAGTTACCAGGAGCAAGTGTCCAGTTTAAATCACTATTTGTCATGTGAGATTTATGTCCATACCTGGAATGCAAGGGGGAAGCCGGCTAACAAGTACGACGGCCGAGAGCCGATGACCCTGTGCTGGAGCTTGCGCTCAACACACCGGTAGAGGAAATCGTGGGTTCGTTCGTAGCACAGTCGCCCCCACGGGTAACGCAAGAACGCCTCGGTGTCAGACACCATGTTTACAACCCACCCGTGAATATAGTTACGGGGTTCCTTCGAAAACAGCACCGCCTCCACCAGCAATATGAGCGCGAACTTAAACCGCCTTGCAGCCGAACGCTCTGACTTCATCGCCACTGTGTACTCTGTCTCGAAGGCCTCCATCCTCATCTTTTCCTTGCCTAAGAACTCGAAGCAGGCAGCCTTGTCCGCCCACAGGGTCGTCTTCTACACGCTTCCTTTAATGGCTTTCAATGCGGCGCCGTCTTCTCCTCCGCACTCCCAGGTTCGCCTTCTTCCTTTGCCTTCTTCTCCTCTCTCGTTTTCGTTTTAAAAATGGCGGTTTCCTGCCTTCTCCACTCCCTCCTCTCTCTCTCTGTTTTCCACAGCAAAGATGTGACAGGTTTTTAAAACTGCCCTCTCTCTCCTCCTCCCTCCCTTCTTAATTGACTTCCAACAACCGGTTTCCACCCCCCTTTCCCAACCGGCTACCTTCCCATTTTTTTGAGGGGGGGGTCTAACCCTTGCAATTAGAACCGGTTAGTGGGTTAGGCTAGCAAACCAAACCGGGGCGGGGGTTACTTGCTTTAAATCCCTCTAAATAAAGAGATTTGAGAGAATTCAAAAAATTGGAAAAGAAATATATCTAGAATTTAGGGAATTTAAATTTACAAATCATATAAAAAAATACTATAACTATTGTGCTACTTACCCACCTATGTTGATCGATTCATCTCTTCATAAGCTTTTTTGTACCTACAAATTAAATAAATAGAATAAACATTAGAATACACAACAATAATAATAGTAATAAAGGGAAGATTATGAAAAAGAATGAAAAAAGTAGAAAACATATATTAAATATATAGTATTAAAATTAAAAAGTTTGAGAAATAAACAAAGGTTTCAACCATAATATAATGTGAAAGAATTAAACAAAATCATGAACTCTAAAATGCTAAAAAAATATGTGCTACAATGTTAAAATTAGAAGTCTAAATCTCCCAATATTCTTCACATCTTTCTTTTAAATATAAAAAGCACGGTTTGTGCACAAATGCATGACCTCCACCTTCTTATATATATGCCCTTCATTATTTGTATTCTCTTGATATTCCCTTTGATTAAAATTTTGAAAAGATAAAAGGTCACAACTACACAATAAATTGCAATTAATTTTATTTTGGTAAAGATGAAATAAATTGTAATTAATACTATTATTTAGAAGGTGGAAGGTCTTTCTTAGAAATTAGAATTACTATTTTTTAAGCATAATAATTTATTTTTTTACATGTTCTTTAATTAGAGGTTTTCGAAAATTAAATAAAGGGATACAATCACACAAAAAAATACTATTTATGATAAATTTGGATTAATTTTCTGATTTGGTGTGGATTATTTTTAAATTTTTTAAATAAAATACAAGTTCTGAAAGAGGAAAAAAAAACTATGGCAAAAAAAGATAAAGTTAAATTAGATTTTTATTGTATATGACATAAGTATATACATTTATGAAATGAAGACATTTAGGGTATAGATTTATGGGTAAGTTTGGGAAGGTGGAAGATCTCCACAATAAATTGAAATTAATATTTTTATTAGTAATTTTTTTTTGAAACGTAATATTGTTTTGGTCTCTTGATATTTCTTTTAATTAGGTTAGATGTTTTGGAAAACAAAAGGCTACAAAACCACACAATAAATTTTAGTAATAAATTGAAAATCAGAAATAATAAATTATTATTTTTGATAAATTTTAATATATAATATAATGCATTTAAAAAAAGAGTTAACAACTACTACCGTTTTGATATAGTTTAATATTTTAATAAATTATATTTTTGATAAATTTTAATATATATAATAAATTGATAAATTTTTAAGGTTTAGATGAAGAGGTTATTATTATTATTATTATTATAAATTAATTAGATTAGATTGTCATTAAGTAGAAAATGACAAAGTAGGAAAATAAAATAAAAGATGTAGCTATTAAGATTTGAACCTTGGTTGGAGGGATTCTCATCAACAACTACTACCATTGGGCTAAGGAAATTATATTGATGGATGTTGAGCATATAAGAAAAAATAGCAAATTTTTTGTGGAGTTAATAATAGCAATAAATTGCCCATGAACACAACTTTTTATGTTATTATTATGTTATTATATTATATATAGATTGTATAGAGGTATGTGTGATGGATCTTGTTATAATGCAAACTCATATGCTTCTAAGAATAAGACAGATTAAATGACTAAATCAGTTTAGAAAATGTTGTTTTCCCCACTTCTGATTGCAACTCTCAATGACTAAATCAATATCATAACTTTATCCAAATAGTAAATTAGTTGTTCTTAAGGAGACATGAAATAAATTAATGCATATTTTAATGTTTTATCTTACAGTAATTGTTTCAAGTGGCCACTTCCCACCTATCCTCAACCTAAGGATTAATGGTGAGTCTGTCAAGCCAAGCGGTTAATAACGAGGGTCACGTAGGTCTTCCTGATGTTAAACTAACATATGTCCAATCAAACATGAAATTTAGAAGTGATGATCTGATTAGTAATTTTTTCCTTATATGTTTAATGCTTATATGGTTATATCCTTGGTACAACTTGTATATGACAGTTGAAATTCATGAAAGTTTGAAAGTTAGATTTTCAAATTGAAGTGCAATTTGTAAATAGGATAGTTAGGGTTTGTGGAATTTGAGAACCAATTGGGTCTGATTTTTTAATAGAAGGTTAACTTTGAGGCTTTTGAATTGTTTAGTGTAGGAGAAAGATGGATTTTCAATTCAATCGGCAAATCAAAGTGCTACATTTAAACAAGAGAAAGTAGGAATCGACAATTCAATTGTTTAGTTCAAAGCTATTTTTTTTGAAAAAAAAAAAAGAAAAAGAAGAAGAGGTTGCCAATAAAATTGAGAGCACAAGTGGTTGTCCACTGTAACCAAAAAAAATCCTCAGCAACTCTCAAATTTGTGAAGTGGATTTCCTCCTCTTTCTGCCTACAGATTGCCTGAAAAGAGAAATACAAGCTGAAAGTGGGCATAAATGTGGATATTCTTCATAATACCAATTCACAAACCTCCAAAACGTTTCCAATTGGGAATACACACAATCGGATACATTTTAATAAGTGGGCTATGTCGTAACCAATCCATGGTTATCTGTAGCCTTAATAAAACTATTAATTACACTTCAACGGTAGTGCAAAGTAAGGAGATGATATACCCCGTAACTTCTTGAGTAACATGTGACAAATTCAATATTTTCTTTAACTCTAGGCCTTGGTTTCGGAGAGAGAACTTGTCCATGCATTGCTTGATCCTAATGCTATGATAGATACTGGACCAACTGCTCGTCGATTTTCAAGTACCACTGAAAGAGAATCAAGAAAGGCGGGAGCTGATCTCACATTTGTTTTAGATAAGATTTTTGAAGGAGTTTGTCGACCATTCAAAGTTAGAGTGGAACAAGCCTTACAATTGCAGCCCAGTCTTATTGTTTCATATAAACTTACTAACTAGCTGGAGTTCTACTGACATAATGTGAACTATATTTAGTTCAACAACATGGTCACTTTTCTTGACTAGCAATTTTCTCGTTTAGTTTTCTCATAAAACATGACAAGCAGTCACATCAAGAAAAAGAGCAGGTACTGACATTCCTCAGGTTAATAAATCATCAGTTGATGCACTTTTGACAAACAACAGCTTTGGCTCCGCATCCCAGGTTTGAATTTCTGTTTAGACACTTATGCATAACCTTATTTTTCACTTTATTGCAACATCTTTCCCTAGTATGTCACTATACATGGTTATCATACACTGCAATACAATTTTTTATAATGCTCATTGTGACTTGAGAGCACCCCCACAAATCTGCCTTGCCCCTATGGACGTAAATCATGGAATACGCAGAATTTCAAGAAGAGTACATGTTATGTAACTAGCTTATTTCTAGTTTCACTACTGATTAAGGACCCATTTTTCCGCACAAGTCAAGGCGCCTTTCCCAATTCTGTTATCATTCAAAGAACACAACACAACACAAAGTTTCTGGTTGGTAGATAAAGTATTGATATTTCTGTAAATTGTGTTTTTTTATATCAATTATCTGTATCATAATGTATATATGGCATCCACTTTTATTCATGTTCTACAACTTGGTGTCCAAGTCTGAACTTGCATTTCATGTTGCGTCATACTGGTTGAAACTGTTGCTGAAGCCTTGCATTATTCACAGAACCTCATAAAAATGAACCGAGCTTATTAAAGAGCGTCAACAGTAGCCAAGCTTACTACATAACCTCTGCAGATTCATTTGAGGCTCCTTTAAACCCTCGGCAGATTCAGTTGAGCATCCTTTATACCCTCTACCAGATTGGTTGAACGTACAATTTGTTACGGTACATCATAATTTTCATATATAAAAGTCCACATGGAGATTATATTTGAATTGAAACATACCAAAATGAAATCCATATAGATCAATATCAAGTAATCGATACTTAAATGTTAAAAAGAAAGAAACATGATGCTAACATCCTTTTGCTTTCTTAATCGCGGTAAGATCAGTTCCAAACATTCATGCATCAAATTATTCTGCATACATTGTGTCCAGTCCATCGAGACTCGGATCATGATTTATGTGCCACAGCGGGTGGAGAGGTGACAATACAGAACTGTCAAAAGATCTTCATCACTGGAAAAGTGGAAAAAAAAGAAAGAAAATAGTATCACATCGTGAAAGAAAGTGATCAATTTTCAACTGTCATATACAAGTTGTACGAAGGATATAACCATATAAGCATTAAACGTATAAGGAAAAAATTACTGAAGATCATCACTTCTAAATCTCATGTTTGATTGGACATATGTTAGTTTAACATCAGGCATACCTATGTGACCCTCGTTATTAACCGCTTGGCTTGACGGACTCGCCATTAATTCTTAGGTTGAGGATAGGTGGGAAGTGGCCACTTGAAACAATTACTGTAAGATAAAACATTAAAATATGCATTAATTTGTTTCATGTCTGCTTAAGAACAACTAATTTACTATTTGGATAAAGTTATGATAGTGATTTAGTCATTGAGAGTTGCAATCAGAAGTGGGGAAAACAACATTTTCTAAACTGATTTAGTCATTTAGTCTGTCTCATTCTTAGAAGCATATGAGTTTGCATTATAACAAGATCCATCACACATACCTCTACACAATTTAATGAATTTATGCATTACGTGTCAATGAAGCCGAGCTCCCTCATTAACCTCAACAACAGAAGCCGATCATTCTCATTAAGCTCAACAACAGAAACCGAGCTTCTTCCTTAACCTCAACGTACAACAGTAGCCGAGGTTATTTATTGAGCTCGGCTTATGTCAATGAGGCTTCAGACAAGTCTTCAAAAGGGTCATTATATACCTCGCAAAAACTTGACGAGGCTCCGTCATAACCTCGTTTTTATGCGCTGAGGTTACTTATTCACCTCGTCTAAATCTGTCGAGCTTATTCATGTACCTCGTTTTTATCTGTCGAGCTCCTTCCTTCGACGGTTTTTTTGAACAAAGACCAAAAATCGCAATTCGATAATCATGTAAAGCGAGCGATATACCCATTCGTGTGTCGATCAATTGATATTTTGATTAATTTCATCAATTTTAGGTTGTTTTCGATCAAAACAATTCGTTCGACAGATTTTGGTTTCAATTCGGGAAATTAAAAGAGAGTTTTGAGCCTTTTTGCAACGTGTTCGGAAAAAATGAAAAGGACTTGTGACAATTTAGGTGAAATTATCTTGTCAATAGCCATTCCGACATCTTGCCTCTAGCCTCACTATATATATATATATATATATATATATATATATATATATATATATATATATATATATATATATATATATATATATATAGGGAATGGGTAACTTGTGCACACCCCTTAGGATGTACTTTGTGCACAACTATGGACCATTGATTTATTGTGATGGATGGGTGAGATTAAAAGAGGGTTTTATTTTCTTTTTTAATTAAAATCAAGTGGGACCCGCTCACTTTGTGGAGTAACCGGCTACAAAATGAGGCGCGTGCAGTGTGTGAAGTAAGTATGGGTATGTGGGCCCCGCTTCAATTTAAAAAAAAATGAGCCCCGCGCTTCAATGGGCAGTGTTTGTGTGTGTGGGTTGAATGTTGACCAATGAAACCTTTTTAATTTACTGTATTTATTTATATGATAGTTTTAGTGGGTAGATCAACACAATATGTCCAAATCTTTTTGTTTCAAATCTTAATCGTAAAAATTGCAAATCTGGAGATGTTTTTTTATTATTTAAATACATAGGTCATAACGTCATTTCCAAATCTTTTTGTTTTTCTTTTATAAAAAAAATGTTTAATGGATTAGAAAAAAAAGGGAAAATTGGTTAGTAGATAATTGTAAATGTGAAGTACCGGTTTGTGGATTTCTTTTTTAAAAAAAATGGTTAGTTGATCCAAAAAATCAATAATGGTACATATCCACTCAAATAATTGTAAATCAATTTTTTTGATACAAAGATCCGGCAATTATAAATAATGTTATAAAGATTTGACAATTTTTTGTTATTACCTATCTAAATCAATTTTAAAATTTTGAAAATTTCACCGAATAATGTTTTGCATTCCACCGAATAATGTTATATTATCTTTTTTCATTCAGTTTAGATTAAAAACTATCAATTCCAATGAATAATTTGTCTCATACTACCGAATAATGTTTTATTTTTTCCCATCAATTTCATATAAAAGAAACCCAAAATCCTCAAACAATACTTACGATTTATACGAATAATGCTTCGTATTTCAACGACTAATTCTTTTCATTTCATCGAATAATTACATGACTGTTATGAATAAGTAAATTTTTAAAATTATTCGGTTGAATCGATCGATTTAATGCGTAAATTGAACGATATTTGATAGATTATTCAGTGGAATTCTTATTTTTATGAGGTATACAGAAGTGATGAATAATTGCATTATCATTAAATGTTTACAATTATTCGGTTGAATCGGTCGATTTAAAACATACATTGAACGATAATTGAGAGATTATTCAGTAGAATTCTTATTTTTATGAGGTATACAGAAGCGTGCATGATCATTAAATATTTAGAATTATTCGGTTGAATAAGTCGATTTAATGCGTATATTGAACGATAATTGGTGGATCATAGGATGCTATGTACACAAAACAACAGCAGCGTTTGCGGCAAAACCTGCAGTATGCCACAGAGCAGTTGATTATCATTTAGAATTGTGTCCGGTTGATTTGAAGTCACTTAGCTAAACATGAATGCCATTAGGTCCTACTTTCAGTCCAAGTTTTGCAAGGGAATACAGTATATATAAGCACAGCTATCACACACACGGGGAACAAACATCAAATTCCAATTTCAGATTCACCATAGAAGAACTCGATGTCAGATTCAACTAATTATTCAAAATTTCCTAAATATCAAATTCCAATTTCAGAATTAACCTATTTTCTTGAATAACGATTCATAATTTAAGTGATTAATCATCAATTTCCAATTACAAATTTCTACGAAGTTGCGGAGGACGAACGAATTTCCTAAACGAATAGACCGATGAACTAGGAACCTGAGAAGGAGAGCAACAGGCGCGGGCTAAAGGCGGGCGTCCTGGTCGACGCGCGACTGTGCGAGGGCGGCTCCGTGAGACGGGGTCGAGAAGGTCGGCGCTGCTGTTTATAGGAGCCGGCTCCGGGAGACGGGGTCGAGAAGGCAGGCGAGGGCTAAAGGCAGGCGACTGGTCGACGTGTGGCTGTGCGAGGGCGGCTCCGGGAGACGGGGAAACGGTCGGCGCGACGGCAACTGCTACGAAGTAAGAGGATGAAGACGACTAGAGTTTTTAAGATGGATTAATACACGCGCTTCTTGCAGGGAGTAGGACTTTTTTTATTCCTTTTTTAAAAACCTTCCCCTAATTACGTGGAATAATCATGGCCATCAATTTCTTTTAAATCAATGGTCCGGATTTGTGCATAAGGTACATCTTAAGGGAGTGTGCACAAGAGAACCACTCCATATATATATATATATATATATATATATATATATATAAGGGAAATTTGCATAAAACCAACCCTTAAATATGAGGGTTTTTATTTAACCACCATTGAAATTCAAAATTATAGAAAATTACCCCTTAAATGGTTTCCATCAACAAATGCTAGTATTTATCTTGTTAATAGATGAGTTTTTATCTTACTAGTAGAGTTTATGATAAATGTATACTACCTCCCTTCGATAAGAGATGGTCGAAGCATTGACTTTTGACACATTTTTTAAGGGGCTAAAACGGAATATAAAATACGTTAAATTTTTTAAAAAAAATTACATAATTTTATACTTATTACTAAAAGGTCAATGACAATCTATTGACGAACAAAGTATAAGAGACCGGTGCCCTTTTTTCCCTTGAGTTGTTTTAATATTTTTTTTTAGATTCTGATTTTTTTTTTATTTTGCCAACGATTTTTGCAACACCGTACGCTTGTTGTCACTACAGGAAAAGCGGGTCATTCTCGACGCGTTTAATAGCCATTCTCGATGCCATAAAGCGTCAAAAAAATGAAGTTCGACGCATTAAGGAAGCGTCAATATATCTTCCATTACAAATGGCAACCTACGTGAAATCCTGTTGGAACCCATTTCAATGCCCTAAGGTGTAAAAAATGTCTCATTTCCCTGCTTTACCATGTCAGCCAATCTTCACACCCTGATGTGTCAAGAGTAAACAAGGACCCTGATAATTCAAGCCATAAGGACAGTCACACTCATGAAGAATTGATAATAAAGTCTAAAAAGAAAAAGAGTGACACCAGCTCTATGCACTAGATTCATCAAAATCTGATGAAGGGCAAGGAACTTTAATTTCTAGAATTTTTCAATTTCTAGCCTTTGTGCCTCTCATGAGTCACTCAACAGATGGTAACATCTTTTGGGGGTATAATGCGGTGAAAGCATCCACCTCATGCCCAGTGTAAAGATCGATCCAGGCAAAAGCAATTTGGAGCTCCGTAACCAACATACCATGATGAGCTAATCTTAAAAAGTACCAGAGACCAAGGCTTAAACTGTAACTGTGCAATATTCAACTGATCCTATCATTTGCAAAATGTTAAACTGAGCCTCGACGATACTAACAGAAGCATTTTGATACTCATAACATAATCTTTACGGCCTACAAATATCCAAACTTTCAATTACAAACTTAATATGGTTGAGAACATAGGCCATTGGACCATCTCCATCGGATCTTGGCTAGTGTGGAATGACAAGATCAACTCTATCTATGATTGGCTATGCCGGTATTCGTGCAATTCTAATAACATTCCTAGATTGAAGCATAAAAAGTACTGCACCTGATCCTAAAGAATACCTGCTACCAAGCTCAAGAACTTCCTCACATCTGTCTTAAAATAGGAGACTTTTCTTTGATATTACAGATTCTATATGGACAGATTCTGAACTTGAAGAGCTCTGGTTTTTTAGATATTTTAAAGTTGTAACTCTCAAATGCGCAGATACTGTCATGGGCCAAAAATCCAGTAAACTCGTAAGCTTTTCTCCAAAACTAATCTATATCTAAATTGATTATCACTCAAAGGACCTAGAAATTACCCTAAAACTCTCAATGCGAAAAATAGGTGAAAGTTACAAATCAAGGAAGAAACAAAGGCTGCGAAGACAACAAAACAGAGAGGTGAAAAAGTACTGTATCTCAAGTCTCAGCCTGCCTAAAGTTCGACGATCAATCAGCATGACAGCAAGCTTAAGAGTATGACAGATAGGGGAAAACAAATGACAATAAATAGTTCTACTGAGAAACAATTGATATATTCCAATTGTAGAAACTGTCATTAATAAACTCTTAGAAACTTCATGAACAAATCTAAAATATAGAGAGAGAACATCTAGAACAATATATCAATATCATCATCTATTGTAACACTCGAAACTCTCAACTTAGCTTGAGGCTTGAGCTACCTTTAGTTGATTTCTTGTGCCTTCTGCTTTCGATTCCTTCTCTTCTTCCAGGCATTCTTTTGTATTTGCGTCACCTTTTCATTATCGATATCGTATCAATACAACGTTCCATACTTCTTACATACCAGCAACATTAATTTTCTGCCATCTTGGCACTTATATAGCATCATTGGTTCTATAATTTCTATTGTATACGGCCTAAAGGAGTTTTTGCCTAGCCTATCAAAGTTAATGCTTAAAAGCCTCGTCCATGACTCACTGACCCCGTACTCTCTCATCGTCCACACACTAAGACTACTATTAGTTGGACGTTCCCAACAACACAAGCATCCGCCAAATTCGGAAACTAGGCCATGGCAGTGGCGGCAACTGCATTTCCCCGAACCTTAGAGTATGCAGATCGTAAGTAACGATCACATCTTGGGGACGTGTATTCCTTGGTTTAACAATCCAATGAAGAACACCATTAAAGGAGCAAGCTTTTCGGATTTTGTAGAAGTTCGGCCAGAAATATGCAGCGGAAGGAAGCCTTCAAATGACCTCCAAGCGTCGTCTCTGAAGCTGTAAACCCTTAAAAGGCTGCCGTCCCTCTCCCAAAACACCATCAGGTTATAATCGTCACTGTAACGATCATAACCAAAGCCATAACATTTGCAGGAGGAGACGGACTTACCTGTTCCGCTGCATTAGTTACGGCTCCGGTGATCGAGTTGTAGAGAAACAGGCGACCGCTTTCGGTGACCAAACAAGCTGTTCCGCTGCAAGATTCCGAAAGCAAGTGATGGATGCAGTCGTCGCCTTGCAGATCGATTGCAATGCTGTTCACGTCGAAGGGAGGATTACGGCCAGCAATCTCTCTGTTACACTCCTTTCTGGTAACACAGTAGGCGGTGTTTTGAAAATAGAAGAAGGTAAGAGATGTGAAATGGTCGGTGAGATTCTTCCATTCCTTGGACACGAGCTTGCATACCCGAATCGATTCGAATGGGAGGAGTAGGAGGATTTTTAAGAGTATGTCTCGAGGGAGAAGCAAAATGGATTGATTTGTAGGCATGCTTACTGCAGAGGATTTGTACTTCAGATTGGAAATCCTAATGTGAGAAATGGGATTTGTACTTCGGATTGGAAAGTCGAACGAACAACGATTTCAATTTTCAGATCTGATTTCAGATTGAGATTGAGATTTGAGAGAGTTTGAGAGAACCAGAAAGAAACTGCGAACCAATTCGAAGAAGAAACTGAGAGTAGATGAGCGTGAGAAGAGGGCGGGCGAGCGAGAATGAGGCTCGAGAGAGGATTTGAAAGTTGAGACTGATGAGAGGAGAGGAGAGGAGAGCCCGAGCCGCGAGACTGCGAAAACGAAGAAGGCAACCCTAGATGATACACAATTAGACAGTAGGAAATAAATGGAAAAAAAAATAAAGACGAAAAAAAAAAAAATAATCTGGATTCGAACTCAAAACCCTCTTGCAGATCTACAGGCGAGTACAAACGCTACCAACCACTAGACCAACTGAGCTTTCTTGGTAGATGAAGACATTTATTCTATTTTGACTATTCTAAAATACTAATATTAAAAAAATAAAAAAAATACCGTGTGGTGTCGGATACTCGATAAGGGAAATATGTCGATCCGAATACGACACGATTATTGTCATATTTTACCGTTTCATGTCATAATCGTGTTGTATATTTATCATTTCATATTTTTCTGCACAGCCCTAGTTGAGAGCGTCAGGAACCGAACTATGGATGATTGAGCTAGAGACACGCTTAGGGACTGGGCTTATCACCTTCAATCCCAACTGGGCTAGCGAAGTTTACTAGTAATATTTTGATGATTGAAGATATGCTAGTACCATACTATCATACCTAAAAATAAAAATAAAAACTTTAAAACAGTTCGTGTCGGGTATCCGATAAGGAGATATGCCCGACACGAACACGAACAATTTAATATCGTGTTTTAGCGGTGCGTGTCATTTTCGTGTCGTGTTATTTCGGTTTGTAAAGCTGAAAAAGGAATTAGGGTGCAATTTATCTCGATTTCGACTCGTCAATAGTCGTTTTTGTCAATAGCCTCACTCGTCATTTTTTCTTATCTCATGTAATTGGATGTATTCAATATCCTATAAAAAAAGATTAAATATTCTATAAGGAAATGCTATATAAATGACTAGGTGTAATTTTATCTTATCTCATGTAATTGGATGTATGCAATATCTCATAATTTTATCTTATCTCATGTTTATTTATTTTTTTTGATTTTTTTTGAGCAATTATCTCATGTAATTGGATGTTTTTTAGTGTTCTAGGTGTAGCTCTCTCGGGTAGATTATGGATGCGTTCACCCACGGGACTTCACTGGGTTGATGTTGTACAGAATTATACGGTATAGTTTAATGATGTAGAGTTTCTAGAATTTATAAATCATATGCCATATTCCAAAAGAGAATATTGAAATCCTTTAGTTGAACTGTTACATATGTTGATGGATATCATGGAAAGAGCCTTTCTACCAAGGACAAGGTTAACTTCAAAAGGGCCTTTTTGCCAGCAAGAGTGCAATGAGTTGTGCCACCTAAACAAAACTTGCTTTCTTCATGTCGAACCATAACATATGTGATATGTTAATGGATATCATGGACTGCAACAGCTCCTACCAAGGAAAAGGTTATTTCAGGTTCACAAGATGAAAACTTTCAAGCATGACTTACCAAGAAAAATAAATAAATTAATAAATAATGCAACCCATTAGGCAAGATACCATCAGGAAACGACCCTACTGCATCATGATTCATGAGCCTTTCTGTTACACTTCTGGACGTTTGTTTTGTGAATACTACAGACAGTGATTTGAGGCAGTCTATAAACCTCTAACAAAAAATTTATGTTTAAAAGGAAAACTAAAGAACTGCTTCAAAAAATTCAACAATGATTTTGAGAATGACATTGTTAAATCTAAACCTGAAACAGAGCCACTGCCAACCCAGCCCTTAAATGAAATGTGACTGTCATTATCATCTCCTATCTCAAGATTCTCAACAGAAACAAAAGCAGATAATCCTTTCAAGATGTGATTTTCACAAGTTTATTTACCCCCACAATAGACAAAATCACTCTCTGTGGGGTTTTCCGCTAAAATAGAATATGAACAGCTCGAGTCAGCAGATATGGAATTTTTCCTCTCCATATGATGTAGTCTTTCAGAAGAGTTGTCCTGTTCATTGTGATGTATTCTTTTTCATTGTCAACAACACATTTACCTGGAGGATTTGAGAATGGATTTTCAGCTGAGATATACTAAATGAAAATCTCCTTCCCTTTTTGGGCCTAAGATTGAAGCAAAAATCAACAATCCATATAATTTCCTGGACTCCATCTGCATAAAGCAAAAGTTTGAATGCTTCACTATTTTGAAGTAAAAAAGAAAGGAGACAGAGAACAGGAAAGTGAGAGAGAGCAAATGATGTACAATTGTACATTACCTGATTCACAAGTCGACAGGAATATAGACGGGAATGGAGACAAGTTTGTGGGTAAATCCTCCCCATCTTTCCAGCTGAAAGGATTGTCTGCTTTTGAGCTATTTTATGGTGTTCCTTCAATGTGATGAATGTTTATAACTTCAGATGGTTCGGTATTTTTTATTTTATTCCATGAGGCAATCCAAACAAAATTTTAAAGAGATACTGATGCATTGGATGTATGATTCTAAACAATAAACGAATGTTGCCAAAGCTGTTGAACCAATGCAAATAATATCATACTGCCTAGCAACATCAGGAGTTACTGCCTAGCAACATAGTCCATTGGACCATCTCCAACGGATCTTGGCTAGTGTGGAATGACAAGATCAACTCTATCTATGATTGGCTCTGCCGGTATTCGTGCAATTCTAATAACATTCCTAGACTGAAGCATAAAAAGTACTGCATCTGACCCTAAAGAATACCTGCTACCAAGCTTCAGAACTTGGTCACATCTGCCTTAAAATAGGAGACTTTTCTTTGATATTGCAGATTCTATATGGATAGATTCTGAACTTGGACAGCTCTGGATTTATTGATATTTTAAATTTGTAACTCTCAAATGCACAGATACTGTCATGGGCCAAAAATCCAGTAAACTCATAAGCTTTTCTCCAAAGCTAATCTACATCTGAATGGATTATCACTTAAAGGACCCTAGAAATTACCCTAAAACTCTGAATGCAAAAAATGGGTGAAAGTTGCAAACCAATGAAGAAACAAATTAGGCTATGAAGACAACAAAACAGATGGGGAAAAAGTACTATATCTCAAATCTAAGCCTGCCTCAAGTTCGACGATCAATCAGCATGACAGCAAGCTTAAGAGTATGACAGATAGGGGGAAAACAAATGACAATAAATAATTATACTGGGAAACAATCATAGCAATTGTAGAAATTGTCATTAATAAACTCTTAGAAACTTCATGAACAAAGCCAAAATATATAGAGAGAACATCTAGAACAATATATCAATATCATCATCTATTTTTTTTTTGTAACACTCAAAAACTCTCAACCTGAGCTACCAATACCATTAGTTGATTTCTTGAGCCTTCCGCTTTTGATTCCTTCTCTTCTCCCAAGCACTCTTTTGTATTTGTGTCACCTTTTCATTGTCGATATTGTACCAATACAACGTTCCGTTCTTCTTACATACCAGCAACATTAATTTTCTGTCATCTTGGCACTTGTATAGCATCATCGGTTCTATCATATACCGCCTAAAGACGTTTCTGCTTAGCCTATAAATGTCAATGCTTAAAAGCCTCGTCCATGACTCACTGACCCCGTACTCTCCCATCGTCCACACACTAAGACTACTACGTTCCGGATGAGTCCAACAACACAGGCGTCCGCCAAATTCGGCTACCACTAGTGAATCAAGATAAGCAGGCCATGTCAGTGGCGGCAACTGCATTTCCCCGAACCTTCGAGTATGTAGATCGTAGTAACGATCACATCTGGGGGGACCTTTATACCTTGGTCTAACAACCCAATGAAGAACACCATTAAAGGAGCAAGCTTGTCGGCGGATGTTGAAGTAGTCCGACCAGTGATATGCAGCGGAAGGGAAGCCTTCAAATGACCTCTAAGCATCGTCTCTGAAGCTGTAAACCCAAAAAAGGCTGCCGTCCCTCTCCCAAAACACCATCAGCTTATAATCGTCACTATAACGATCATAACCAAAGCATAACATACGCAGGAGGAGACGGACTTTACCTGTTCTGCTGCTTTGGTTACGGCTCCGGTGATCGAGTTGTAGAGAAATAGGCGACCGCTTTCGGCGACGAAACAAGCTGTTCCGCTGCAAGATTCCGAAAGCAAGTGAGGGATGAAGTCGTCGTCTTGCAGATCTATTGCAATGCTGTTCACCGCGAAGGGAGGATTGCGGCCGGCGATCTCTCTGTTACACTCCTTTCTCGTAACATAGTAGGCGGTGTTTTCAATAATCAATATAGAAGAAGGTGTTGGTAATAATGCTTAATAAAGGTTTTATAAAAGAGTTTTATTTTCTCCATTCCTATCGAAGTTAAAAAGAAAAGGGGAAAAGTATTTTTAACCTGTTTGAGAATTTTCCTAAAAAAAACTGGGTTTTGGTGGGAGAGTGGGGTTGTTCCAACCCACGTTCTCTTCCTCTTAAAAGGCTTTTAGGTTTTAGAAGAAGCAGTGGGGTTTTCCACCTTCTTCGTTCTCTGAGTAACGTTCTGAGTTCCTGTTTTCAATGAGTTTGATTAATTTTAGAAATCGGTTGATGGTTTTTACTAACAATTTAGAAGCGATTTTTGTGTTAGTATTAACCGGTTGAATTAATAGTTTGATTTCCTACCGATTTGAGGAGTCAGAAGGTTCCTTTTTTGCATCAAATGCTACGACGCTGCTCAATTAATTGGATCTGATGGATGACTTCTTCAAGTCCTCGCCGGCACAGTGGAGGAAACGCACATCGTTCGCTGTTCAGTCCTGTTGAGGAGATCCTGCTGCACAGGGGAGGCGAGGATGAACGGATGGGCGAAGGAGTCGGCGGTAATCGTGGACAAGATGCAACCGGCGTCGTCAATCAGCGACCCGAGAATGTCGGAGACACGAAGAACCGGCGCGAATCGAACAGATCGACTGGCGTCAGATCCGGAGTCTCGAACGATATCTCTCGGAGGTGTACAATGTCGCTGGCGTTTCCAGCTCTTTGTCTTCATTTTCCTTGCCGTCGGAATTGTTGTTGTTACAGTACAGGATGTCCTCCGCGTCGCCTCCGCTGTCTTGTTCCTCCGGTGAATCTTAAGTGTGACGGAGATGTCATTCCCGACGAGTGCTTTGACGACGAACTGATATATCGGGTTAGACGGTTAGTGATGGTTAATTAATTGAACTTTTATTTTTAATTAATTAATCCATGTGGGGAATTTAGAGTAGCATATCTATTCTGACTTGGTGATCAATTGGAGAACACTCCTGCTTCGATTCCATTCCAATGTGATTTATTAATTCCAACCATATTAAATAAAAAGATTTTGAGGGTGATGGTCGATTTGATATTGGTTGGTTAATTAATTGATTGGGTGACCCACTTAATTTGATGTTTTAACTGTGCATATATATGTATGTACAGTCATATACATTGAGCTTAGAACCTTAGCTGTTCAATTGGATGAATCTATGAGAATGAGATGATACTTGCTCAAATTTGCGCACGATTAGCATGATTCTATATACAAACTAATGTTTTGTTTGTGTGATTCATTTTATTTTGACGTTGATGCGTAATTTTGGATTTGTGTTTGTGCTTGAGGTACTGGTACAAGAGAAGCTTGAGAACTTGTCGCAGTTGTTGCAGTTGTTGCATGTTGGGACATTTGAACTGAGTCGAGTCGGGCTGCTAGTGTTCTTATGATGGAGCTTTGCTAAAAGAGGCTTTTGTGTGTGTGTGTATATATATATATATATATTTTGCTTAATTGGGTCGCTAAGCCGCACGTGAAGCTATGAGGTTGCCAAAGAGTCCAAGGGTTGATGTTATGGACATAAATGACTCTATTCTTTCGGGGATTAAACGACGAAAAATTGAGTAATTGGATAAGCAAGTGTTCCTGTATTGAGCCGGTGAGTTTGCAATGAGCCAAGTAAGTACACCCCTTACTAAAGTGATGGCACATATATATAAATATATATACACACACATATGTCGAGCTCAGTGTAATTACTAATCAGTATATCTTGCTTAGTACTAATGAAAGTACCAAAGTATGTAGTGATCTACTTGATTTGATTGATTTACTGAGGGCGAGGGCGATTGTTTGAGTAGAATTTCTTAATTGAAGGCCTAGTAGGTACCTATATTAATTGCATATATATGTAATTTGTCTTCAATGGAAAGAATATATTTATATATATAACCATCATCGATTTGTCTTGTGAATTCAATCACAGTTGAAGCATGAAACTCATTTGAATTTATGCAAAGTGACAAAAACATAGTCATGTATGTGTCATATGTTGCAGTATTCTATCTAAGTGGGTTTCCTTTGTTATAGTGGGTTAATCCCAGCATAACTTGTGACATTTTGTGATGGTACGAGGGCCAAATACACGAGTTGAATGTGGATGGAGTTGTGTTGGCACATCAACGACAAAACTTGGTTGATAGGGGTTGAGGAAAGGGACGACAATCCATAATGGTGGTGATGACTCTACAACGGAGTTCAGGTAAGAGACACTCTGGTGTCTCTAGCTAGTTCTAGGCCAAGCAGCACGTGATGAAATGACCTTACATTAAACCGATTCAAGCTATGAATAAGTAAGCCTACTTATATGCCAATGCAGATAAGGTAAGCGCAACCAAATTTTCATTGATATATATCATATCATTCTTTAACTTGGTTTTGCTGATCAAAATATATGTGATATGTGCATAAACTTGCTAAATACCTTTTTAATCTGTTATCGAGAGGACCACTAGATTGTTTGAGTTACTTTATTGTTAAACTCTAAAAGCAAGTGTGGTAAAGGTGTTATATATATCACATTAGATGATCTTTAGATATACCAAGTTACATGCGTTGGCTAAGATCAAAGATGTAGTAGGAAGAATTGTTCTTGATATATGCATATGAGACATAAAACCAACTCGATTAGAACCAAACTATTTAGATCCTTCTCTTGTAGGAAATAAGATACCACATGAGAGACATTAGACAAACCCTCTTAAGGTTTGGAAATGACTTAAGAGTCTATCTAGTCATGTATATGAGAAATGTGGGGGTGTTTAACTAAAGTGGTTGTACTTTCCTTTAAGTGAGATGGTGTTGGATCTAATATGGTTCATTATATATATACTTGTTGGTTGTGATGAGAACAATTGCATTGCTTATGTGCTTGGATGATATAAATACGTGTGAATATCATGGTGCTGAGTTTTTAGCGATGTTTAATTTTAAGTAAAATCATAATAGTATTCTTGTATGTGTGCTCATGTCTATATCTTTGTCTTTACTTGATTCAAATGATGAGAATGAATCTAATGAGCTTAGAGGAGTAATAGACATATAATTGAAACTAGATATGAGTTTAAGTTTGAGACAACTCTGTTGGATGAACTCGTATATGTGAATTAAAGTGAGATACCTCTTATTTATGTTCTTAAGTTAGAAGATGAACTTAGAACACTTAAAGAGGTTATGAGTTCAACCTATACTAGTTTCTTCCAAAAGATGTTATAGTCAAGGAATCTATTATGTGTATCCCTTCTTGGGAACTAGTTGACTTGCCTAGAGGTATCAAAACCATTTAGTGTAAATGGATCTCTAAAAGAAATTTTAGAACAGATGGTTCTATTATAAGGTTTAAGGCAAGACTAGTGGTTAAAGGATTCATACAAAATATGAAATTGATTTCTTTAATGCATATTCTCTAATGATTAAGATTGCCATTTATATTTATTATTTGCTTTAGCATCTAATTATAAATTGGCAGTGCATCAATGGATGTTAAACTGTATTCTAAATGATGATCTAGAGAAAGAGATATGTGGAACAGCCTACGGGCATGTGGTTCCAAGAAAAGAGAATCTTGTGTTCACTTAAGAAATCAATATATGACTTTAACCAAGCATATTTGAAATGTTATGAGGATTTTACCAAACTGTGTTGAAGTTTTGGTTTTGAGTATATAATGCATGTTTTATACCAAGATGTATTACATTGGTTACATGCCTTTATATGTAAATGAGATGAAGATATTTGGCACTAACATGCATATGATAAATGAAACTAAACATTTGTTTCCTCTCGCTTTGAGATGAAAAATATGGGTGAAGTTGATGTGTTTCTAAGTGTTAAAGAAACTAGAAAAAAATGAAATTGTTTCATTCCATTATGTAGAGAAATGTTGAAAAGGTGTGATAATTTTATCGTTGTGTCAGTATGATCGAACATTCTAATTATGATGATGTTATAGCTCCACTAGTGATTTTGTTTTGACATTATGTGGTGGTGCTATATTGTGAAAATCATCAAAATTGTCATGTTTGCTAGATCGACTATGAAATGTATATGAGATCATAGTTTTAGATTTAGCTGGACAAGAGAAAGAGGTTGAGAATGTTATAACTGGCTTATTTACCTTGTGGGGGCATGAAGCTCTATGTAATTCTCTACATTGTGACTCACATTTGTTTTTGTGTAGCTAGTAGCAATACAGAAACTAGCAAGAAGAGACACACGCAGATTCGACATAAAGTTATGAGATAGCTGATTACAAATGGTGTCATCTATTTGGAGAGTGTGAAGTCCGAGAGGAACTTGATGGTCTATTGACAAAAGGGCTTAATAAGAGACTAGCCTTTGAGTTGTCTAAGGGAATGAGATTCAAACCCATATGACACCCGATTGAGATCACCTATTACCTGCAATGTAACTTTTCCTGTTACATGATTTTTATTGGTCCAACTTTTAATCATTTATCTAATTAAAAATAATAAATATTAAGCAAATCTTAATTAAAAAGATAAATCTGATTTACAGAATTATTAAAAAAAATGCCTAATTTATCTCATCATCTTCCCAGTTTAGTTCAAATTCTTCCCTGTAATTTTTTTTTTTCGATTGGGTTGCCGTTCATCTAATTTCCTGGTTGCAGTAAATCAGAGGTACCAATATGTCTAAGTCAAGTTTGCATCTTGATCTTCAAGAGGAAAATTCATGCTTTTGGTGCTTTCTTTTACCCCTAAAATCTCTCAATGTTGTGAACTCTCGTTTTAATTTCAACATACACTAGAAAATATTGCACCACAAACACAATTGCGTCATTGATTAGAATTCGAGCATGATGAAGATATGGAAAATTCTTGTCGAGATGATGAAATAACAGAACCATTTCGTTTTAAGGTATTTGAACAAGTCCATTCCAATAATCTGTATGGAGGTTGCATCCGAGGATGAAATCGTGGAGCCACTTCATTCTAATTTATCAAGCGAGATTGTTCCAAGAATTGGTATGGAGTTTGTATCCGAGAATGCGTCTTACGAGTTCTACAATGCTTATGCGTTGAGAATAACACTTCGTTGTTTTCGAAGGTTTGGATTAATCCATGGGAGATGTGTTGAACTCGGATTTGGATGTGAGAGCAATCGGGGTTCGGGTGGGATTAGGGTTTGGATTTGAAGGCTCGTATGAAATTGGGCGATGACATGGCTAATGAGTGGATTTTCAAAGGATCGATCGGTGAAAACATTTGGAGACATGGACGACCTTTGGAGGTAATTCTCAAAGCATAAGCAATAGTAGTGCAGTACAGTCCCAAATTGAGAAGAAGAGGGGTGGTGTGGGTGTACATCCATATCTACAAGTCTACAACACAGAAGGCAATTATTATTATTTTTTTAATTTTGAAAATCAGATTTAACATTTTAATTAAGATTTGCTGAATATTTATTATTTCTAATTAGATAAATGATTAATAGGTGGACCAATAGAAATCATGTAACGGGAAAAGTTACATTGTAGGTAATAGGTGATCCAAATCCTATGACACCACATCTCATTCCCATGACAGGTGTATTGAGAAAGGTTGAGTCATGTACCCTTAATGAGTCCATAGCCCAGAGTTGGGTGGTCCTATTGAGAAGGACTTGATGGATTCACCGAATATGGAAGAGGATGAGCATAATGCTCTTAATGGTTCCATAGCCCTAATAAGGGTGGTCTATGTGAGATAGACTTGATGGAACTACCTACGAGAGTGTGAAGGGGTTGGTCACCTTCTATGGAAGACTAGGGTGGTCTTTCTAGAGCACTCTTCAGCACCCAAGGTATGAGATGACCACATACATATTTGAGGATCTTATCGCGGAATCACCAGGATCGTGGTGAAGGTATGTGCTGTTGAGGTCAACTCGCGAGTCTGGAAGTTCAAGATTCGTTCACTTCTATGACAAGCGAGGCACTCAGCTTCACTATGTGTTGGTTCAAGACTTGTTCACCAGCATTTAAGTATCTTCTCCATAAAACCAGCTCAGAACGTTGTTTTCAAAGTTGTTTTAAAAAACTTATTTCCTCGCATTTGTGGGGGATTGTTGGGAATAATGCTTAATAAAGGTTTTATAAAAGAGTTTTATTTTCTCCATTCCTATCGAAGTTAAAAAGAAAAGGGGAAAAGTATTTTTAACCTGTTTGAGAATTTTCCTTAAAAAAACTGGGTTTTGGTGGGAGAGTGGGGTTGTTCCAACCCACGTTCTCTTCCTCTTAAAAGGCTTTTAGGTTTTAGAAGAAGCAGTGGGGTTTTTCCACCTTCTTCGTTCTCTGAGAAACGTTCTGAGTTCCTGGAAAGATTCCAAATCTCCTTTGGCGAGTGCACGCGATCGGAGGTGCTGTGTAACCTTGGGGGTGATGCCTGAAGCCGACTTGCACCATGGTCGGGGCGAAATCGCTTCTAAGGCAGTGGGTTCGGATATACACCACGCCACAACAATTTGTGCATTTTGAGATAAGTTTTCTACTTTGATTTTCAATGAGTTTGATCAATTTTAGAAATCGGTACGTTGATGGTTTTTACTAACAGAAGGCAAGAGATGTGAAACGGTTTAAGAATTTGGGATCGTCGGTGAGATTCTTCCATTCCTTTGACACGAGCTTGCATACCGGAATCGATTCAAATGGAAGGAGTAGGAGGATTTTTACGAGTATGTCTCGAGGGAGAAGCAAAATTGATTGATTTGTTTTATTTAATGATTTTAGGGAGTAATAACTACACAACTTACCAGATTAATTAATGACACTTTAAATAATACTCCGTACTAACCTATCTAACAACATTCTATTACAATATTAAAAGGGGCATTCTAGGAAAAGATGGATATCGTCCTCCTGACCATAGGCAATTGACACACTTATATCCCAAAACAGAGATATGGACCAAATCATGCACTTTCTTAGTACCAATCTCTCTAAGGAAAACAAGCAAAATCTAGCTTTCCGGTGGTGGACCATATGGCATACGAGAAATCAAGCAATCTTCAGAAATGTTCCAATTCCGTCCGCGGAAAGTATTAAAAAACCCATCTTAGGAAACGTAGAAAATTGGAAGAGAGCTGACAAACTATATCCACCCAAAAAGAATACAAACATGAAACAGGAACAAAAACAGTTGAGATCCCAGGGAAAAAGGAACTTATGGAAAAAACCACCCATTGGCTGGCTTAAGTTAAACTTTGATGGTTCATCTATATCGTCCACAAAAATGATGGGCGGTCATACGCCACTAATGGCAGAAGCAATTGCGCTAAGGCAAGGGATCGAAAAGGCAAAAGAACTCAACTTAAACAACTTAATAATTGAGGGTGACTCTAAGATAATTACGGATGCCTTACGAACAAACACCAAATGTCCCTGGGAAATTGAGCTTATATTGGCTGACATTCGAACCCTTCTTATCGAGTTAGAGAACGTACGAATTTCTCACATTCCCCGCATTGGTAACCGAGTGGCAGATAAGGTTGCACACCTTAGCTACTCTACCAGGGGAACCAATTTCTATACTGATACAGGTCTCCTTGACCTCATCCGACAGGATGCTTTCGGGTAGAGGGTCCCGTGTCCCATCCGAATTCTTACCTAATCAAAAAAAAAAAAAAAAAAAAATTACAATATTAAAAGGAATCTGTAATTACAATTTGTCCAATGGTCTAAATCGTCAATTTTGTATAAACTTGGTGAGATGTACAGTCGATCATTACTACTCCCTCCGATCGGAAATATTTGATGTTTGACTTTTGTGCACGTAATTTTAGGAGCTAAAAACTATATAAAATCTTATTTATTTTAATTATTTTTTTCCATAGTTTAATATTTATTAGTAATAAGTATTAAATTGTAAAAAAAAAAGGTATTAAAAGATTAATATTTTATATAGTTTTTAGCTCCTTAAAATACGTGCAAAAAGTCAAAACATCAAATATTTCCGATCGGAGGGAGTATTAAAGTGCCCATTAGAGCGGTCAAATTCCTAATTAACCATCGCAAAGTTTTTGTTGTAGCGGTTGTTGGCAAGGTTATTAGGATCGGGATTCTAGGATCGAATCACACTAGGGTACGTGGATCGGATCGTAAGATCCCATTAGGGATCGTAAGATTTTCGAAATATAATTAAATAAAAAAATAAAAAAATATATATAACAAAGTTGTTTAATTTAAAGTTCTAGAATGAGGGAAAAAAATGTTAGTTACACAATATATTTTGATTTTAAGATATAAAAATCTACATTTACGACCTTAGGCATTGTTATATTGGTTAATTGACTCGAAAACAATTGTCTTTAAGCTATTTTTCACGTTCCTTACATGAATTTGTACATTTAAACACCCTAAAATCAACCAAGGAAACAAAACAAATGTTTAAAAAATACATATTGTTAATAAAAATAGAATCTTTAGGATCGTGTGGGATCGTAAGATCCTATCGATCCATTAAGATTCTAACGATCCCATTGTAGATCCTACACAAAAAAGATCCTATGCATAGATCCGGATCGGGCCACTAGGTAGGATCGTAGGATCTTAAGATTCTAAAGATCCGGATCGGGATTCTAATAACAATGGTTGTGGGGCTATTTCAGGTTAAGAAGTTCGAAATTTGAAGTTCAAAGTTCGAATCAACGCGGAGTCGCTTGTGAGTAGGACATTCAACTCTTTTGAGCCACACAACACCCGATAAAGATGTAACCCGAACGCCTGGAAAATTTATTATCAAGAATTGAAAATTTTAAACCGGGCTTTTTTTTTTCTAACCCAAGCCCAAAATACTACTCCATCCGTTCGGCAAAACTTGACGTTTTACTATTCACGCACGCTTTTTTAGGAGCTAAAAACTATATAAAATATCTAGTTTTTTAAATAATTTTTTTAACAATTTCGTAGTTATTATTAACAAGTACAAACTTGTTAAAAAATTTTTTTAAAAAAATGAATATTTTATATAGTTTTTATCATTCTAAAAAAGCGTGCGTGAATAGTAAACGACAAGTTTTGCCGAACGGAGGGAGTAGCATTTTTCTAGGTCAATTGAGTTTCAATCCGGTGACCCAACTGACCCACTTTGTTAAAATAAAACTTTAACCAATTAAAAATCAAGAAAATCTCAAAATCATATTAGAATAAGTTCAATAATTGATATATTATTAAAATTATTCATGGAGACTTCAATTTCTTATGTTTTATAATTACAAGCACCTAGACCTGTCAAACGGGTCATTCGGGTCGGGTTCGGGTAGGGTCACTTCGGGTTTCGGGTAAAACGAGTCCCGGGTAAAACGGGTTGAGTCAAACTCGGGTTTGACCGGGTTTCGGGTCGATTTCGGGTTCATTAATTTTAACTTTTTTGCAATAAAATTTTAACTTTTTTGCAATATGAAAACAATACCGACTATCATCGGTGAACCAAAAATAATACGAACTTTAAAAATTACAAATGCATACACAAACTATAATATGTTAAACCAAAATTAATACAACAGCTAGAATTTGAAAACAAAAAATTAATTTAGACTCAAAATCTAATAATTATTTCGTAAGAAAGTTTGATAAAATTTTGTAAAATTAAGAAGAATTATTGACTGTTCATTATCTTCCAAATTGAAGAAATCTAATCCCTAAAACCTTATCACCACATTAGCAGAGAACTTATTTTGTAAAATCTAATCCCTAAAACCATACTCCAATAGTCATAAGAACTGAAATGAAGAAATTTCACTTTCAACTAAAAAAATAACATACCATGAGCAGAGAACTTCTTATATATAAAGCTCATCATTAAATTCATAACAAGTGACATACCATGAGCACAAATAAATATCTTATTTGAGCAACTAAGCACCTTATCACCACTGTATCAACCGATCACATCGTTTCAAACCAACTCTGTGTCTGAAATGAACTGTAAAGCCAAAAGGAAATAAGTCCTACCAAATTATCTTGCAAGCGAATGTGCTTCTCAACCTCTTATTTCTATTCTATCTTCTGTTTTCTCTCTGCAACTACAGTTTTCTTCTTATTAAAAATTAGGTCAGTTTCTTCTTCAGCTACTGCTTTTTGTACTTTCAAATCCTCATAGTCTCTCTTGTGCTCCTCAGAGCCTGATATTTTCTCAAAGAGCACAGGTAGCTCTTTTGGGTTTTTGGATGCAATTGACTCCAAGTCACGCTGCATCAAAATCGTAATTACTTCCTGAGAACAACTTCTAGAAACAATTAACAATTGTTAACAATAGTCTTGCTATTCATACAAGGAAGAAATTTTTGAAGCATTCCATGAATAATAAAATCAGCAAGACAACAACAAGGATCAAAGCTTTAAGAGTATGCACAAACCAAACCCTTGTATTTCAATAGTTCTCAATTTTTGTTTTTTTTTTTGGCAGTGAATTCAATATTTCAATGTTCTCAGTAGAGCAAAAATTTATGGAATTTGAAATTCAAGAGGAGATCTTAAACAATAATAAATAACATATTTGGGTGAGATGATCAATGAAGACAAAGATTCGAATGAATTGATTTTTTTTCTTAATCACCATGAGAGACTACGTGGCTTATCTTATCCTGCATACTCACCAACACATTATGCCAATTGTTAACTCTTGAAAGCACTGGCAGTCTCACATTTGTGCTTGTTAAATGATTTTCTTTGGCCTTTAAATTTAGGGAAAAACAAAAACCCTGCAATAACAAAAGATCGATGTTTCAACTCAATCCACATACTATCCTCAAATTAGGCATTTCTGTCTAAACACTTTGCAATAAATCCAGAAGAAACAATAACAAAATTAATAGGCTCCCTGGCCCCCTCCCATTCCATTCCATCAACAAATTAAAGCATAAATTTGTTAAGGTTGATTGAACTAATATGGAGACTATAGCAACAGCTTGGCCGCGCGAACGAACTGATATGGAGACTGGAGCAACAACTTGTCATCTCCAATTTCTAAAAATCAGTTAGGTATAGAATATTACAGACAACCATTCAACCTTATATGCGCTCTCATACAAGCCAATCAACAAATATATTGAACAGACAACCTATAGGGAGAGAATGGAGCATTGCTTCGTGAAATTGAAATCAACAAATATATTGAACAGACAACCTATAGGGAGAGAATGGAGCATTGCTTCGTGAAATTGAAATGGAGGAGGTGCAAAGTAGCAACCAAATCTTCGAAATTGCAGTTTTAAATAAGATCAGGGAGAAAGAAAAACAGTTCAAAATGGAAAAAAGATTCGATATTAGATCAGGGAGAGAGAAACGCACCTGAACAGGAGGAACGATGGCGAGCGAAGGCGACGATGGTGAAGCCTGGAGGCAGTGGTCGCGCGAGGTGAGCGAAGGTGAAGAGGGACGAACGATGAAGTCTGGAGGCGGTCACGACGAATAGTAGGAGTGAGATGCCACATGCCAGGCGAGCTCGAGTCCATAAAGGTGTCGTCCACCCTTTGAATACGCGGTCGCCTGATGCAAGCATCTGTATGAAACGAATATCGTAGGGGCCGGAGTCTCATCTGCGTCCCAAAAAGTATACGTGTCAAACCCAATTCGCAGCAATTACACTATAAATCAGAAGATGGACAACAACGACTTACGATTGCTTGTTCTGAGGGATCCCCTTCACACGGTTGTACTTGAACGGCTGGGGCAGTTTCCCTGCATGCTTGGCGTGCAGCTCTTGGTGGCCATCCATCAGTGGGTGCAGGGTGTGCGTGATGGGCTTCAGAAGGCCGGGCAAATGTCGCTCAGGAGTCAGACGAGTGTCCGGATCATACACACGGACAGTCCACTTGGCCAGGTCGATCTCCAGCGCAACCCAGTAGTTGTCTTTCAGATTCCAGGAGGCCAACACGCGGTCGACGCTGGCCCAAGGCTTCGGACACCTCTCAGCCAACATACCGCTGAAGTAGTACTCCAACTCCTCGTCGACGTTCATGCCGGTATGTCTCTATAGCAGTACCCCGAAGTAGGGGTCAACGAATGCGATGCCTGCGTACTTCGACTCGCTGGCTACCTCCTTTCGGAAGATGCCGCATGCTTGGTCGATATGCTGCAAACAAGGAACACGTGTTCAGTCAACAACAAAATTGTAATGTTATCGGAGCACGGGTGAGCGGACTTTACCTCTGAGCCCACCATTTTCGTTGGCGTTTTCAGGTCCCCGAAGAAATCCCTCTAGAGGAGGGTGCCCATCATTGTACGTGCGGGGTCAGTCCCTTCGGCGTCGTCGGTGGTCAACCACACGGAGAAGGCGTCCACGTCGGCCCTGGTCATCAGGCCCAAGGCCACGACGTCAACCCCCACAATGACCTTCTTCCCCTTGGCGGCCCGCTGCTTATTCAGCCCATTCGTCACGTCGTCAACCACCTCCTTTTCCTTGTTCCCCTTCTCGACACGCGACTTCTTCACCGGCTGAGTGACTTCGTGGCCATCTAATGTCGCAGGCGCTCGCCTCACCCTTCCCCCCTTACGCTGAAGGGGAACGACGGTCTCATCATGCGCCTTCCGTAAATGGTGGTAGACATGACACAAACTTAAATTAACATGACACATACTTGATATCACATGACAGTACCATTAACACGACCTACCTCAGCGGTTGTCTGTGTCGTGGGTGCTTCTAGCTCGGAGATGGTTGACTTGGCCCCAGGCCCTTTTGCCATAGTCTTAGAGCCCTCAGCTAACACCTCATTCACATTAGCCCGGTCCTGCTACATGACAGCAAAATATTTTTGACATGACAACCAACGTAATTCACATGACACTCGACGGCAGATGGCTTACCTCAGTGGTTGTGACGGTCGTGGCTTCCTCTTGCCCTGTGCTATCAGTCTGACCCTTTTCCTTCAACACATCACCCTACGCAAATATGCGAATGAAATTAGTGTCGACACCATTGTCAACACTCACATCGCAGTACGACAGGGATGACTTACCTGTGTGGTGGGTGTTTCTTTGGGGGGTTCTTGTGGATCAGCATCCTTCTCCATTTCGGTGTCCTCATGGACTGGTCCCTTATTCTTACCCATCTCCTTCAAATTATGAGTTTGTGTCACCATCATTCACAAAACTGACATCACGGTTTCAGTTAGAGTACTTACCTCAGAGGTTGTCTTGGTGGTTTCATCTCCATCTGCATCGGTACCCGATTTCTGGCCCATTTCCTTAACAGTTTCCTCACCCTACGCAAATATGGGAAATGTATGTTACCATGACGCCTATATTGTTATACAGGACGGTTATTGATACTGACATGACAAATTCAACATCTTACCTCCTTCGACTGCAACTCAACATCTTCGGTTTCCTCCCCATAAGTTCCATGCCTGTCCTACGAGTGTGTCACCTCGTCCTCGCCTCGCTTCTTCCCCCTCACCTCCCTTCTCAGCTCCTGCATCGCCGTCTCAACCCTTTGCATCCTCTCGTTAAACGTTGTCAATATGCTCGTCCCCAGATCATCTATCTTAGACAATATCCTTGACACATCCACTTGGGTAGCCGTCGTACTTCCCTCACTCTGCGTGCCTGACCCGGATGCTTCCGTCGTGCTTGGCACATGTTTCGCTTTATACTCCACCAAGAGGTCGTCGAAGAACTTATCCGGCTTCTCTGTCGTGAACATGGCGCCAAGGATAACCCCCTTCCTCACCTCCTCCGCATCCGGGAGGAGGGCTATCCGAACAACGTCCTCCTCGTAGAACATGCCCAGCTCGTCCTTCGACTGCTGGATAAGGGAGGCAAGAGAATCGTACATGATATTGTGCTCTTTCGACTTATACCGCAGGCACCGAGGGTAGATTATGCCGTCGTTGGTGGCAGCAAATTGTCTTGCAACTGGGCGCAGAGCCTCGTACACCCACAACTACAAACAAAAAAAAAAAAACCAGGTGATGACATGTCGACACTTTGCATTTAATCCTGTTCAGTTTGCATTTTACAATGCACAGTGCCTATGTCCAGTTACCATGAGTCAGTGTCCAGTTTAAATCATTATTTGTCATGTGAGCTTTATGTACATACCTGGAATGCAAGGGGGAAGCCGGCTAACAAGTACGATGGGCGAGAGCTGCTGACCTCGTGATGGAGCTTGCGATCAACAGCCCGGTAGAGGAACTCGTGGGTTCGTTCATAGCACAGTCGCCCCCACGGGTAACGCAAGAACGCCTCAGTGTCAGACACCATGTTAACAACCCACCCTTGAATAAAGTTGTGGGGTTCCTTCGCAAAGAGCACCGCCTCCACCAGCATTATGAGCGCGAACTTAAAGCGCTTGGCGACGGAACGCTCGGACTTCATCGCCACTTTGTACTCCGTCTCGAAGTCCTCCATCCTCATCTTCTCCGCCCCTAAGAACTCTAAGCAGGCAGCCTTGTCCGCCTCAGTGTCCACGGTCCACAGCACGTTTGACGAGCACTTCAGTCCGGTCACTAGCGCGAACTTCGCGATGGAGAACCGGACTATGGACCCCTGGATCATGTACCAGGTTTCATGCTCCTTTTTCGACCGCAGCTGCCGCTGCAGGACATAGTGGACTAGCTGTGCTGAGAACTCAACTTTGGCACCGAGCCTCGCAATGCCGCCAAACTGGCTTTCACACAGACGCTTCCAGTCTGAGGCGCTCAGGTACCGGTCTAGCTGTGAAAGGACCTGGGGCCTGGCGTATTGGTTGCACCTACACTTGAAATGCCGGTCCTCGGGGACGGCATATATCGCCTGCACGGTGGGGTGGAATGTTAGAGCGACTCATCTTTAAAACACTCTACCCTTGATCGACACTACCCAAACCATACCTCGCTTGTTGTCGGTGTCTGTGTTATCCTTCTTTCTCCTGAACCCCCCATGTTCTTGTTTGATACCCTGCAGATTGGGGAGCAATACTTTAGCATTCTTCAAACATTTGCACATTTTCATCACACCAGTCACAATGCACATGACGGTAAGTTCATTTAACATGTCATGTGACCATTTTAACATGACAGACACCATATCTTACCCTATACTTATCACACTCCAAGTAAATTTCCAGCCTCACCATATCTTACCCTATAATTATCACCTGAGCATTGTAACCATTTTATAGCTTTTACAAAAAATACGTCGAGCAATTTTGCATTTAAACATGACATGAAACCTATTAAACATGCCAACTAAATATTCAAAACATGACATGTTACATTGTAACAGCATTTACATTCAATAACTTGTTCCTGAAATTTTTTTACCCACATAAAGGTTCCCCGATTTCCCTCTATCTATAAAAATCTATCCAATTTTCCCAATCTCAACAATTTCCCCCATTCTCACATTTTCCTCAATTTCACCAATTTCCCAAAATTCACACAATACATGTATCGATTTCCCTTAATTTGCTTCCCCATTCAAGGCCGTTACCATATCATCACGGCAATGGTACTTCCCTTCTCTCCCCGACTCGAGCACCCCATGTTCTCACATTTCCACCCATTGTTTTCATACTAGACGCCGGTTACATCCCACATGACAGGGGCGGATATTCCACCCGTTCTTTCATCCAATTGCAAACCATGGCAAACAAATTAGGTTCTTCAATTGGTCCCTCATCCTTTCAATTTCTGCAATCAGTACTAAATCGGTAGAGTTAGGGTTTACTTACTTGAAAACTGTCGGTCCCTCTCTTCTAAACGCTGTCAGGGTCGTCTTCTACACGTTGTTGGGTTTACTGGCTTGCAATCCGCCGGCTTCTTCTCCTCCTTACTCCCAGGTTCGTCTTCTTCCTTGGCCTTCTTCTTCTCCTTTCTCGTATCTAGAATGGCAGTTTCGTGCCTTCTGCCCTCCCTCCTCTCTGTTTTACACAGTTGGAAGTTACAAGTTTTTAAAAACGGCCCTCTCTCTCCTCCTCCCTCCCACGCTCTCTCCCTTCTTTAATTACCCCAACCACCGGTTTCAACACCCTTATTTCAACCGGCTACCTTGCCATTTTTAGGGGGGTCTAACCCTTGAAATTACCAACGGTTAGTGGGTTAGGCGTGCAAACCAAACCGGGGCAAAGGTCATTTCCTTTAATTCCATCTTATTTAAATTCAGACCGAAAAAACTCAATTATTTAACTGGGGACATGCTTGATTATCAATATTCATTATTCATAGGTTTTTTAATTTAAGGAATAATATATAATATATGTATTGATAAAATTTACGCAAAATTTATCATTAAAGTATGATAACAAAGGTTTTATTCGATGCCACTATAACAGTATAACCTAAGTAAATGTTTTACTAAATATTCAATTTCTCTAGCCATTTCCATGCATGAATTATTTTATTTCATATGACAACATTTAACATAATGATCATTTCAATATTTGGCATTATTAAAAATAAGATATCGCTGATATTCAATCATAGCAACAATCTGTTTTTAATTTTTAATTTTTTATTGCCTAATAGAATTTAGAAAACTTACGACTTTATGATCGACTTCTATTAGAAATGTGTGATGGACGGTGCTTGGTGGTGTGGAGGTGACGGTGGTTGTCGGTTGTAACAGATAGAAAGGGGGAGGGAAAGTTAGTTGAGAGAGAGAGGGGAAGGAGGAAGATAGAAGAAGAGAGGTAAGAGGATTTGGATTATCAATTGGTTGCCCCATCAATACACATGTTCTCCTACTTATACCTCTTACACAATGGTATTTCAATACCAATACATGACATTGCTCTCCCTCTCAAAAAGCCTTGACTCAAGGCTTAAGGTGAAAATCTGGGAAGAGGTGAAGGATGTGCCCAGCTGGTTCCCAAGTGGCCTCGTTGGCATCCAGATTAGTCCATTTCACTAGCCATTCCGTCACTGGTTCCCCATTGCTCAAGAACGTCACTCTGCTATCCAGGATTGCTTCAGGAGCTGCCACCAATTCACCATCGTCATCTGTACTTGGTGGGGTTGAAGTTGATGATTGCTGTCTCAACACCCTGTGCTTGAGCTGGGACACATGGAAGACTAGATGGATTGCTGCTCCAGGTGGTAACTCTAGTTTATATGCCACTGCTCCTACTCGAGTTAAGACCTTGAAGGGTCCAAAATACTTGGAGCACATCTTGAGGTTGCGACGAACATCCATTGATGATTGCCTATAAGGCTGTAGCTTCAAGTAGACCATGTCTCCAACCTTAAATTCCCGATCTGAGCGGTGCCTATCAGCAAATTGTTTCATACGCACCTGTGCTTGTTGAAGATGGAATTTGACCTGAGAGAGCATGTGATTCCTCTGCTGGAACCAAGATGAAGCACCCAAACTCCTACCCACAAACATCTTAGTGCCTAACAAGGGAGGGGGGTGTCCATACAGAGCTTCAAAAGGTGTGGTTTGGAGGGAGGTATGGAAGTTGGTATTATACCAAAATTCAGCTAAAAAGAGCCAAGCATACCATTGCTGAGGGTGGTCAGAACACATGCATCTCAAAAATGTTTCCAGGCATCTATTAACCCTTTCTGTTTGTCCATCTGACTGAGGGTGATAAGCTAAACTCATGTGCAAGGCAGTCCCCAGTCCCTTGAATAATTGTTGCCAGAAGTTGCTGAAAAATATCTTGTCTCGGTCAGACACAATGCTCTCTGGCAAGCCATGGTATTTGTAAATGTTTTCCATGAAAATATAAGCCACTTTTTGTGTTGAGAATGGATGAGTTAGCCCAATGAAGTGAGCATACTTAGTAAGTCTGTCCACCACCACTAGAATACAGTTTTTTCCCAGGCTCTTAGGTAGCCCTTCAATGAAGTCCATGGAAACATGTGACCAGGGGGTGCTTGGGATTGGTAGAGGTTGCAGAAGTCCTGGTGAAGCTACATTCTCAGCTTTGTTCTTCTGGCAAACCTCACAAGACAGCACATACTCAGTTACATCTTTCTTTAAGGCTGGCCAAAAGAAAAGTTGTTTCACCCTCTAATAGGTCCCTTGGATACCTGAGTGACCCCCAAGAGGTTCCTCATGCAGAGCCTTAAGCAATTTCTGTTTCAATCCAGTGGCACACCCAATATAAAGTTTGTTATCCACTCTCAAGACACCTTTGCAAACTGAGAATTTGCCAGAATTGTCAGCAACAGCTTCCACCAAGAGTTGCTGTACTTGGGAATCATATTCATAACTGGCAATGACTTCAGACATCCAAGTAGGTTGGACCACACTCACAGCTAAGCATTCCCCTTGGTGATCCTCAAACCTCCTTGATAGAGCATCAGCCACCCTATTTTCTGAGCCCTTCTTGTAGGCAATGCAGTACTGTAACCCAAGCAACTTCCTCATTGCTTTCCTCTGCAGTTGAGTTGTAAGTTTCTGATCAAGCAGGTGCTTTAACGGATGATGGTCAATCTTGATGACGAAAGGTGCTGGCTCTAAGTAATGGCACCATTTATCCACAGTTAAGAGGATGGCCAACAATTCTTTCTCAAAGTAGACAGCAGTAAAGATTTCCCTTTCAAGGCTTGGCTAATAAATTCCAATGGTCTCCCATCCTGCAATAGTACAACACCTATACCTGAATCACAAGCATCTGTCTCTAGTGTAAATTGCTTAGAGAAGTTGGGCATTCCCAAAACAGGAGGTGATGTAAGCAAGGATTTTAGCTGTAAGAAGGCCTGCTCAGCCTCTGTTGACCAAATAAAGGCATCTTTTTTTAGTAACTCAGTCAATGGTTTTGCAATCCCTCCACGGCCTTTAATAAATCTTCTGTAATAGCCTGATAGTCCCAAGAAACCTCTTAGTGCCTTCAAAGATTTAGGGATAGGCCAACTAGAGATGGCTTCAAGTTTCTTTGGATCTGTGGCTACACCTTTCTCAGAAATTATATGGCCTAAGTATTCTACCTGAAGCTGGCCAAATTCACATTTAGATTTCTTTGCATACAGCTTGTGTGTTCTCAACATGCCCAAAACTGAATGCAGATGCAGCAAATGTTGCTCAAGACTCTGGTTGTAAACTAAGATATCATCAAAGAACACCAGGACATACTTCCCTAATACCTCATTAAACACATCATTCATGAGGGATTGGAAGGTTGCAGGAGCATTTGTGAGGCCAAAGGGCATGACTTTGAACTCATAGTGGCCATGGTGAGTTCTAAAGGTTGTCTTCTCAACATCTTTGTCCACCATCCTTACTTGATGATAACCAGATCTCAAATCAAGCTTAGAAAAAATGACAGCACCCCTGAGTTCATCTAATAAATCCTCAATGTGGGGAATAGGAAACTTATCCTTAATTGTAGCATCATTAAGGCGCCTGTAGTCAATACACATTCTCCATGTGTTATCCTTTTTCTTGACTAAGAGGACAGGAGAGGAAAAGGGACTGTGACTAGGCTGTACAACACCACTCTTCAGCATTTCTTTGACCTGTCTTTCAATCTCCAATTTCTGAAAATGTGCATACCTGTAGGGCCTGTTGGCAATGGGCATAGTGCCCTCCTTGAGAGAAATGACATGCTCATGCCCTCTCACAGGTGGTAGGTCCTTAGGTTCCTCAAAAACATCTGGAAACAAGGCTAACACTTCTTCAATGCCTTTCATAGCACTTGCCATAGTTGAGGAGATCCTGCAAGTCTGAGTAATCCATGCAACCCACAACTGATCATTGCTATGGATCCATTTCCCCAACTCTTTCCCAGATAACATTCTAATGTTGGCTTCTGGTGTCTCAGTGCTATCCTTAATGCCCTTGATCACAGTCTTCTTCCCATTTCTCAGGAAGGAAATCTGAACTTCCAAAAAATCAAACAAGACCGGATTAAATCCAGCTAACCAGTCAGCTCCTAGGATCATTTCACTGTCAGGCATCTCTAATAAACGGATATCAAACACATATCTACTCCCTTGCATTTCCCATTCACAACCTTTGCATACACTGTTGCTCATCATTTTGCCTGCCAAGGTGTTCACCATCATCATTCCTGTACTGCCAATCTCAAATCCTGCCCCTTGAGCAATGTCTATGTCCATGAAACTATGGGTGGCACCACTGTCGATTAAGATGGTCACTTCCCTATCTTTAATTGTTCATTTGACTCTGATTGTAGTCCCCAATTTACCTCCTGATAAGGCATGAACAAAGACTTCAGGAACTTCTTCATCATTCTCATTCCAATCTGCAGGTAGGAGGTCATCAGGTGTCTCATCACCCATCTCCTGAGTCACCAAACTGTGCAATGTGCTTGGCTTGCACCTATGACCAAAAGAATACTTATCCCCGCATCTGAAGCACAAGCCCTTCTTCAAGTCTTGAGCCTTCTTGAGACTCATGTCTGACATCTGGTTGGTGATGTTCTTCGGTGGTGGCACCTGCTCTTTATGATCCCCTTTCACCATCCCCTCGCGCTGCCAAGGAGGGCGGAAAGATGTTGTATGATTCATGTTGTTCTTGCCAGGGAATCTCAATATCCTCATCAATGCTTGAACCGCTTTGTAATGCAATCTTGATTGTTCAAATACCAATCTCGTCGACGATGGACATCCCAGTTGCACTAGAGAACGAACTTCATCCCGCAATCCACTAATGAAACTGGAAATGAAATAAGATTCCGTTAAGTGTGGGTTGAATGACAACATACAGGCGCGGAGATCTTCAAATTTCTCAATGTAAGCTTCCAGGTCGTCTCCTTGACTCAGCTTATTGAATTCCGCCACAATTTCAGTTTCTCTGCGTTCTCCAAACCTTGCGCACAGGTCATCGCAAAATTCAACCCATCTTGCCCGTGGTTTGTGGATCATGTAACCTTGCAGCCAGATGTCCGCTCTCTCCGTTAAGTACATCGCTGCGATCTCCACTTTCTGGTGCTCAGGGATTGTAAAGATTGAAAAGAATTTGTCCGCCTTACGGATCCAGCTTCGTGGATTCTTGCCTTCAAAGCTTGGAAAATCCAACTTTGGGAGGCGATTGCTCCTCATATTGTCATTCGACCAACTCGAATTGGAGCTTGATCCTTGGAAACTCCATCCCGCCGATTGAGTGCGACGCCCAGAGATTTCCATTTCTGGTGGCCCCGATCCCATCACTGAGTTTTCTCTTCCCACGGAGTTGTTCGGGTTGCCTGGACCTCTACTCCCTACATCTGGCGATTCTTGAACTCTATCTCTGATCGGTGGATTTCGTATTAGCTCGGTCATTTGAGCGAATTGCTGTTTCGTGAATTCCTTGAATTCCTCCAATTGTTTCGCTTGTTGTTTGATCAATCTCATCTGTTCTTCTCGCCTTGACTGCGAATCCGACATTGATTGCTGTGTCGAATCGGCGAATGCCTTCATATCTTCCCTGAGTTCCACGAACTGCGCCTCTAGACTCTTGGATCTTGTACCCTCTGTCATGGCGGTTCTGCGTGCCCGGAAAGTCGCTCTGATACCAATGTGATGGACGGTGCTTGGTGGTGTGGAGGTGACGGTGGTTGTCGGTTGTAACAGATAGAAAGGGGGAGGGAAAGTTAGTTGAGGGAGAGAGGGGAAGGAGGAAGATAGAAGAAGACAGAAGAGGAGAGGTAAGAGGATTTGGATTATCAATTGGTTGCCCCATCAATACACATGTTCACCTACTTATACCTCTTACACAATGGTATTTCAATACCAATACATGACAAAATGCACGTATTGATTATTTCTACAATCCAACTAATAAGATTTTGTCATGTGAACTATCATTAATTTTACATACAAATACTAACTATGAGTGAATGGCTTTTTTTTTTTAATGATTGGGTTATCCTATTTTGAATTTTTGTATAAATACAAGGGTTGATATCGATATTTATTTCTCTATCTAAAGCTGCTCCTTTATCCTATTTTTTTGAGGTGAAACTTATCTATATGTGAAAATTTATTTATAAATAATCCCAAAGTATGTAATACCCTTTATTATTTGATTTAATTCACATTATTTATTTTTTCCAACATTGTTATCCTCCATAAATTATGTTCTTAAATTATTAAATACTAGTATTTGTTACCCACACGGTTGCGCATTTTGATAATAAATTATATTTTATTACATTAATTATATTAAACTTTTTTTATTAAATTTTATGTCATTATGTGAAGATTAAAATAGCTTATTTAAAAATTTTAAATTATAAAAATAATAGGCTTTCTAACGACTTAAGATATAGGGTTGAGAATTACTATAAATATTTTGATAATAAGATTTTATTGTTCAATAAATAATTAATTAATAATAAAATTTTATCATTAGATATAATGAATTAAAATAATCAATCTTAATAGGCGAATAGGGGACTCAAGTCTTTGTTTTAGTATATTACTAGTATATGTTACCCGCCCGTTGTGCGTTTTTTTTATAATTATATCATGTATTTTTATATTAAGTTTTTTTATTAAAGTTTGAAGGTTAAAATAGATAAGTTTTAATGACTCAAAAAAATAACACCATATGATAAGTAAATAAAACCAAATATGAATATATTCCTTTTTAATCATATATAAATATATCATATTCAATTTGATCTAAAAAATAGAATAATTGACCAAATATTCCTTGTTCATCTTTTAAAATCTTGACAACACGATACATATTCATATATAGATATACTAGTGTAGGCCCCGTCCCGTGTACGGAGAATGCGTTAATCTAAATATAAATTATTTTTTATTTCAAAAAATAATATAAATAAAATTAGTTCGACAGGTTATATATAATCTAAATATCTTTTAATTAGATTCTCTCAAAATATAAATAAAATTCACATTTATGAGGTACTACGTAAAAGTTTTTTTTCTAATCTATGGTTAATTAACAACACGATACATATTCATATATAGATATATTATATCCAATTTGATCTAAAACATATATTATTAATTGATGCGGCTCAAAAACAATAAAACCAAATTGACATGGCTTTCAAAAATAAAATCATATATAAATATATTATATTTAATTTGATCTAAAAGATAGAATAATTGACCAAATATTCATTTGTCATCTTTTTAGAATCTTGACGACACGATACATATTCATATATAGATATATTGCGCGTTTTGTTAATAAATCATAGTTTATTATATTAATTTGTTTGAAATATTTTTTATTAAATTTGATGCTTGAAATATTTGAATAAAACTTGCAGTCCATCATATAAGAATTTAAAGCAAAATCGTGTTCGGTGAAATTTATAATACCATTTTAATCCAGAATATGACACGTATGAAAAAATAACACCAATTTAATTCAAAAATACCATGTATACGAATTGCACCGGAGCCCGTTTCAAATGTTTTTGTATAGTATATAGAATATATAGATAGATAGGTAGATAGATATATTGATTCTTGACAACATGAAAATTTGACAAAATGACCACTACTAAAAAACTGTCAAATAGCAACGGAATTTAGCAACGAAAATTTATTGTTGCCAAAGTTGTAGCTAGCAGCCATGACAATAGCGACGAAAATATGGCGTCGAAGCTAAACATGCATCGAAGAATGACGTTCGTGGCTGAGGTCGTGGCCATTTTACAATGACATGAATTCGTGACTGAGTTCGTTGTTAATAGCGATGAATTATATTAATGTCGCTAGAATCGTGGCAATTTAGCAACGACTTGGAGCACGTGCTCTCTACGTGCGGATATTTGTCGATGAAGCTAGCCAAGAATCATTATTCCATGGCCAATGTAAGCGACAACCATAGTGTTTGTGGCTACCGTCGAAGCAAGGGCGCCTCAACAATTATTCGATGGTCTATCCGTAGCTAATAGCTACGATTTTAGCGACGACAAAGGTCTTCGTTGCCTGCTGAAAAGGGAGTATACGAATAGCCACGTACTTGTCCGTTGCAGAGCTCGTGGCTAAAACAGTTGGGTCATTAATGACCGAATTGAAGTTTTACACCTTTATGGATGAGATATAGGTGGACTGTACTTGTCTTCCTCTTCATTTTCCCCCAAATCTCATACCAGAGGAGCCCCATTCTAAAAAATCCCAGGCCACACACGTACATGTAGCTCTCTCGATCGATCGAATTGATCGAAGGCAAACAAGTAATAAGGTACGTATATGTTTATGAGATATCATTTTCTAGCTTTCACGCACTCAAATTCATCGATATATATATCGATCAATATATATTATATATGTACAGATCTAGCTAGATTCAAACTCAAATATGCTATATATCAAATATTTATGGATTTTCGATCGATCGATCGAAATTTATATATATATATATACAGATCTATAGCTATATAGATTCAAAAATATATATATATGCTAGCTACAATTTTATATATATGCGCAGATTTGTTGATCGATCGGCGATATATATATGGACAATCGAGCGTGGATGTATGATATGTACTTGTCAGGCGGTAGAGGATTGAAACCCGAATACTACGCCGGGGTAGAAAAGTTTATACAGTTTGCATATTCTCAACCGAATTACATGGATGAGGGCAAGATAAAATGTCCATGTACATCATGTGTTAACTGCAAATTTGAGCCGGTAGATGATGTGAAGGGACATTTATATAAACGTGGTTTTATGCCATATTATTATCGGTGGACAGCACATGGTGAATCAGTGCAGACATTCGTTCCTCCATCTAATAACTATCCCGAAGAAAGGGTAGGAGATCAGTTGTATGGTGAATTAACTGCAGAGCAGAGGATGGTGTTTGATGTAGCAGGCCCGAATTTTGTTCCTCCATCGTGGTTTAGTGTTCGCAATGATCATGGTCGTACGAACACTACTACTCATAGTGAAGGTGGATTCCAAGCGGAAGACATAGAGGTTGATGAAATGAGAGAAGATCCTGTAGATCATGAATATGGTAGTGATATCGATATTGATAATGGGGTCTCCATGCTATTTGCAGATGTGTTGAAAGCGGCCGATGAACCGGTGTTCCCAGGGTGTAGTACTCATACACAATTGTCCTTTGTGAGTAGGCTCATGAGTTTAAAGTGTGAGTATAATGTTCCTCAAAACCTCTTCAATGGGTTCGTGCAGTTGTATGATGAAGTGTTGCCTGGAGGACACAAGATTCCGACCAGTTACTATGAAACGGAGAAAGTCGTTCGTAGTTTAGGTTTGCCTGTGGAAAGAATATCCATGTGTCCAAATGGTTGTATGTTGTACTGGAAGGATGATGCAAATGAAGAATCATGCAAGTTTTGTGGTCATGCAAGATATGAGGAGGTGGGAAGTAGTGCAAGACGCACACCACTTAAAGTCCTATTCTACCTACCTTTGATTCCGCGACTGCAGCGATTATATGCGTCTGAGGTGACTGCGATGCATATGACGTGGCACGCATGTCATGAACCGGATGACGAGGGGGTGATGTCTCATCCTTCAGATGGAGAAGCATGGAAACGGTTAGACACCAAACATCCTGATTTCGCTTTTGAGGCTCGCAATGTCCGTTTGGGTTTGTGCACCGACGGGTTTGCACCCTTTAACAAATCTGGACAGAATTATTCTTGTTGGCCTGTTATTGTGACGCCTTACAATCTCCCCCCTAGCATGTGTATGAGAACCGAGTACATGTTCTTGTCGCTGATAGTGCCAGGTCCTCGAAACCCGAAGAGATTAATTGATGTTTGCCTCCAACCACTTATTGATGAGCTGATGCAGTTGTGGTCCGATGGCGTGACCACTTATGATGCCTCGGCGAAAGAGCACTTCACCATGCGCGCAGCTTTACTCTGGACGATTAGTGACTTTCCAGCATATGCAATGCTGTCAGGATGGAGTACTGCACGGGAGTTAGAGTGTCCCATTTGCATGGAAAGAGGAGTGGATGCTTTCCGGTTACAAAATGGTAGAAAGCCTTGTTGGTTTGATTGCCATAGGAAATTTTTAGAAGTCAACCATCCATGGCGCCGAAATAGGACTGACTTCTACAAAGGCCATGTGGAAACATCATTGCCACCCCCATTGCTAACAGGGGAACAGATATGGGAACAGATTCGCCATTTTCCAACGGCTGTAGAGGATCCTCTGCACAAGCCCCAAGACTACGGCGTTTCGCATAAGTGGACGAAGCAGAGTATTTTTTGGAGACTACCTTATTGGAAAGATCTTCTAGTTCGACATAACTTAGACGTTATGCACATTGAGAAGAATGTGTTTGACAATGTGTTTAACACTGTGATGGATATCCCTGGGAAGACGAAGGACAACTTAAATGCACGGAGGGATATCGCCTTGTACTGTAGTCGTCCTGAGCTTGAGGTGGATGACAATCATAGTGGTTCAAAACCAAAAGCAATATACACCTTATCAAGAGATGAGAAGAAAAAAGTGGGTCAATGGCTGAGGTCTGTGAAGTTTCCTGATGGTTGCGCTTCAAATGTGGGTAGATGTGTCCAAAGTGATGATTGTAGTCTCCTAGGGATGAAGAGCCATGACTGCCATGTGTTTATGGAAAGACTTCTTCCTATTGCCTTCAAGGAGTTGCTTGACCCAACAGTTTGGGGTCCTCTGACGGAGCTGAGTATCTTATTTCAGACCATTTGTTCGTCGACGCTGTCAGTTGACCACATGTTGCAACTGCAATCCATGACCCCTATACTTGTTTGTAAGTTGGAGCGTATCTTTCCTCCTTCATTTTTTGATTCCATGGAGCATCTCCTCGTCCATTTGCCATATGAGGCACAAGTAGGTGGTCCTGTCCAATATCGATGGATGTACCCCTTCGAGAGATTCTTGTTTCATTTGAAGCGCATGATTGTCCAAAAGAGTCATGTGGAAGGATCAATATGTATGGCTTACTTGAGGGAGGAAGTTGCTACCTTTTCAGCACACTATTTTCCATCACATGTTCCGTCAAAGTTGAGGAGACCAGGAAGGAATGATGTGTCCGGATGCGGTGGTGAACCTATTTCCGTTTTCAACTACCCTGGCCGAAGTAGTGGCAAAGGGAAAGTAAGGTGGATGACTGAAGATAAAGAGTGGAATGCAGCACACACTTACATTTTGATCAACTGTCCGGAAGTCCAGCCGTTCATCAGGTAACCACTTACTTCATTATATATAGTAGTTATACTAGCAAGTGCATATATGCATGAAACCGATGTTTACTTTTTTCATATATATCTCCTGATTTTGAATACAATCAGGCTGTTTGAGGATATGCGGGGCATTGACGCCGGAGATGATATAATTGAACAAGAATTCGCAACATGGTTTAAGACCTATGTATGTGACCTTAATTTTTCGATCTCTTTGACCAGCTTAATTTGCTCGATCGGTGATATATGTTGACCAACCTCATCTGGATCAATCTTACTTGCAGGCCTTAACCGAAGGAAATGGAATTCAGACATATGATCTGTTGTGGTGTTTAGCTTGGGGTCCCAATGTGAAAGCCACAACTTGTCCTGCGTACTTTGTTAACGGCTATAAGTTCCACACCGAGGAGCATGGCCTAGGAAAAGCCACAATGAACATTGGTGTTTGTGTCAAAGGATCCAACTACGCAAATTCAGAATCAGATTTTTTTTGGGTACTTGAAGAAATCATTGAGCTTGAGTACCCGAGTGTACCGGAGAATCCTCTGCAGATTGTGTTATTTAAGTGTCGATGGTTTGATCCAACTCCACGTGGATCAAGAGTCCATCCAGTCTATCATTTTGTTGAAGTTAATCAGAAGAAACTGTATCGGAAGTATGAGCCGTTCGTGCTCGCTCAGCAGGCAGTACAAGTCTACTATGTTCCATACCCAGGTGCAAGACGGGATCGAGTGGATTGGAGGCATGTCTGCAGGACAATGCCTTGAAATAGAATAGAGCAGAGATGGGGATCGAATGAGCCACATATATCTCTTGATGCCTATCAAAATGATGAAATCGTTACTCCTGACATAGCTGTCCACATCACCGCTGATGAAGTGCCACTGCAATTACATGATCCGACAAGAACCGTCGACATATGCGACGACGAGGGTGGTAGCGAAGATGAATATGGAAATGAGGGTGGTAGCGAAGATGGGTTCGAGGTTCCTAGTGATGACGAATTTGGATTCGACGTGGAGGATCCGAACGACGACGATTAATCACCGCTGATGTTGTGCTAAATATATATATATATATATATATATATATATATATATATATATATATATATATATATATATATATATATGTACATTATATACATTAATTACTATTATATTTTGTGACTAGCTAGCTAGTTGATCGATCAAATAGTACTGCAACTCGATCTGTTGGCATGCAATTCAACTTAATTGATGGTTCATTACATTACACACTAGCTAGCTAGCTAGCTAGATACCTACAAGTTCTCATCGATCCATACAAAAGTGGTCGGCCTGCCTTCATTCATACATAACAAATTAAGTTCGATCTCATCGATCCATAACACTTAAGGTACAAAAATTGGTCGGCCTGGCATCACAATTCATGTTACATGCAGTACTTCATCCAATTGCAAGCAACAACTTACCGACTAAGACAAGGATGATAGTTGTGAGACTCGCCTGCCTACCCACTAGCTCGTCATTGACAGCTCGAACTCTGGCCAGCTCGACCTCACGACTATCACCTCTATCCTCACTGAGTCGAAGGCGAGCACTTAGGTAACGTATCATTGCTTCGAGTTCAAGGATGCAGGTGTTTCCATCATTCGATGTAGCGTTCTCCGCCACATTATGAGGATGCTCAACTGGAGGATCAGCAATTGGAGGTGCATTTTGTTCCAGAATGTTGTCCACACTGTGAGGATGCTCAATTGGAGGATGCTCAACTAGAGGATCATGAACTGGAGGCGCATTTCGATCCGGAGGTATTTGCGTACACTCCGCCTACAACCACACATGCATCAATATACGCTGGTATGTAGTAGGATATATAATTAAATAAGGGTGAATACGAATCTTGTTACCTCCTGCGCCCAAGGATCGTAGTCATCGACATCCCCGTGGATCCACGGGTATTTACGTGAATCACCGCTCAGCCAACTAGTGTCGGAGTCGTAGCCCGCCATTCTTTCGAACTGCACAGAGTGGAACAGATCGAGTCTGATTTTGTTAAATGCAACAATGCAGCTCAATCCCTCTTCAAAACACACAGATCGACCAGCATATCGCTGCTCACCCAATTTCGCCCCAAAACCCGATCAGGACATCATCTGCAACCCAATTTTGCCCCTACCCCGACCTGAATCTGGCATGGATTCATGTTACCCCTAACTCGATATCAATACAGGACTTCATCTGCAACCCACTTTTGCCTCCAACCATAGGCCTTATGATCAAATTGAATCACACACTCCACAATCTCCGTTAACGTAACCCTAGGCCTTTAATTTGCTGAAATCGAAAGGATCTCTAAACCTAGGTGTCGACAAGTGAAAATGTTGTTTCCTACGACGATAGGAGAATTGGTGATAAGAGAAAATAGAGGAGGGTACGAACCTGGATCCGCTGATGGTCGCTGGTGATCCCCTGTTGCGAACAGCTTCCGAGTCGCCCAATGCAAGGACGCAGCGACGACAGTGATAAGAGATAGAAGACGAGGGTATGGAGTGGGCCTATTTGGTAATAAGAGAACAGCTTCTGGGTATGGAGTGGGCCTATTTTGGTGGGCTTCAATGTTTGGTGGGCTATCACATAAAATTGGGAGGGAAGTGAAATTTCGGGAGGGAAACACAAAATTTTCGTCTCTGTACTCTCACACAAATCTGTCTCACAATCTCTCTCTCCTCGCTCCTTTCACATCCAGAGACGATCAGGCTCCTCGCTCAAGCTCGCCCCAAATCTCCTCCTCCTCCTTCACATCCAAGTGCCCCGAATCGCCTCCTCGCTCAAGCTCGCCCCGAATCTCCCCCACTTTCGTTAATCTCATCACCGGTAATCGTCTTCTCTCTCTTTCACACTGAATCTCCCCCAATCTATCGACCTAGGGTTTACTCTCTCTCAATTTATACTGTCATAGTTCGACCTAGGGTTTCAATTTCACACTTGAAGTTCTTCTTTGAAACTGCCTAGCTACCTAGGGTTTAATATCTCTCATTAATATTTGATATATATATGCAGCTTGTCACACTGGCTCCTAAAATGCGTGGAGGGTTTTTAAACCGAGTATCAACCAGGAGATCTGGTCGGGTAGCCACAGGAGATCTGGTCGACGAACCTGGGACATCTCCACCTAATTCACCCTCTCAAAACTGTAATGCAGCCTCTAAACCACCCTCTAAACCACCCTCTACAGCACCTACAACACCCACTCAACCGTCTACCACTGCAGCCACTCTCCTCAAAGCACCCTCTACCAAAGCACCCAGTAATATCCCTAAAAAAGCACCCTCTACAGCACCTAAAGCACCCACTCCACCATCTAGGAATGCACCCATTGTCCACAGAGCACCCTCTACAGCACCTAAGGCACCCACTCCACCGACCACTAATGCAACCTCTCTCCCCAAAGCACCCTCTAAAGCACCTTTCCCATCATCCACAACTGCACCCTCTCTCCCCAAAGCACCCTCTAAAGCACCTTGCCCATCATCCACAGCTACACCCTCTCTCCCCAAAGCACCCTCTAAAGCACATTGCCCATCATCCACAGCTGCACCCTCTCTCCCCACAGCACCCTCTAAATCACCACGGCCAGCATCCACAGCTGCACCCTCTCTCCCCACAACTCCACAGGCTGCAGCATGCTCACAGCCTTCTGTTGATGATGAGTTGTCCCCCAAACCAACCCACAATGACCTCCAATTATATGGATGCCCATCAGTAGGTTCTGAACAGCCTGTACTGTCTCACAGTATCCATCAAGAGAATACTGTCACACCTACAGAATCATCTCAGGTGGATAGAAGAGTGCATATTGAGCTGATCAATGGAAGGTATATGTATGCATTTTCTAGCTCTTTTTGTTTTAGATCTCCATATATCTTGTAAAGTATCAACACTTGTTGTCAATTTCACTGAGCATAAACTTCACATAAGCTTGTTGATTATTCTGTAAAGGAAGCTGAGCTTGTGCATTTGCAAGCTTTTAAACCTTATAAATCTTGGTAACCATGAATTTATAATACTTATTCTTCTTCGATACATGTATATGTGTTCACCTGTTCGGACGTTTGTCCTGATCATGCATGTCTGATTTTGTAATTATTGTGCAAGGTTCGATGGATCAAGTACTGCATATGGAGTACTTACACAGATCATACACTCCCATTTTGATGGCCCTTACATTCGGTGGAGTAGTGTTCCTGAAACAACACTGGATTTATGGTGGGAAATGTTCAGGGTATGACTATATATATAACATTCAATCCATTATATATACTGTCTATATTATTGTTGTCAAACTATATACACTAACATTGATATATCCTCAATACACGCAGAGTCGATGTAAATGGGATGACAAATTCTCTGAAGAACATGTTCGTAAAGTGTTCAACACAAAAGGAGGTGACCACTTCAGGAACGTCTTCGGGAAGGTTCATGGGGGGAAAACGAGGAAGAGGCCTTGTTGGGTGAAAAAAGATTTATGGTTGAAGATGTTACATTTATGGGCAAACGAAGATAAGTTTCTACGCCAATCTGAAGTAAACAAGCAGAATCGAGCGATTGCAACAGATAAGGGCACACCCATTTATAGTGGCGGATCAGTTTCAACGACCGTAGTTAGAGATCGACTGGTAAGTGTTATGAACTTGTTATTATGTTGTTAACAACAGTAGCTATTTAGTTCAAAAAGACTGACACTATTGTAACTACTTACGTTGTTCGTATGTACAGAAGAAGGAACTTGGACAAGATCCAACACCAAAGCAGACATTTGAAAAGTGTCATAGGAAGAAGGATGGTTCTTGGGCTGGCTCTCAATGCCAAGAAACTGTGGTAAGTTCGAATCCTCCTCCCCCACTTGTTTCTTTAATCTTCTGGTATTGTTGTGGTCTGAAAGCATCACCATGTAACTACTTAAGTGGCATGGCTTGTTGAACCATGTGTTTCTGTCTTGCAAAAATGTGGTGCATGAATCCTGTGTTTCTGTATATATATGATGCAATCTCGCAGTTACTTCTCACTAGGTGCAAACAATGGTACCACGGTTTCTGGCTTCTTTCACTTATTCCAATATTCATTTCATTTAGTCAACTCTTTATTGCTTTCAGTTAAAGTACGAACTTTGGTTGGATATCTACTTCATTGAAGTGATTATATACTGTCTTCCTTAGGACAAGTTTGATCAACTGCTAGACGAAGCACTCCAGGATGGCGAGCTGTCCGATAGTGGTTCCCATGCGGTTGACAAGAATGCCTTGTGGATCCAAGCATCGGGAGGTGTCAAAAAAAGAAGGAGGATTGTTGGCATGGGATCGGAGTCCCTAGCTATCTTGCAATCAACCCCAGGTATGTCTTCAGCTGCTGTACAAGTTTCTGGTGGTCAAGATTATGAGAGCATAAGAGAGGAGATGCTCTCGCAAATGTCAACTTTCAAGGAAGATGTGAGGAAAGAAATGACAGAGTTAGGCGAGCAAGTTCAGGCCAATGTGACTGCAAACATTAGGGAGGAAATGACATCGTTCGGAGATAAGGTTCAGGAGCAAATGACTTCTAGCTTGAAGCATGAACTGAACTCCTTTGGGGAACAAGTCATGCATGAGACTAGTAAGCGTAACGATGAATGGCAGGAAAAGCTTATCGCCACCATGATGTAGTTTTATCAAGGCAAAAGTCCTCGCAAGAGTCCCCGCACCAACAAGTAACTTTCATGCAGCTTATATATACATTAGTACAATGCATTTTCTGTTTCCTACCTTATCTGCTTGACCTGGACTTTTCTGATCTGCTGGACTACATTAGGACAATGCATTTTAATTTCTGATCTGCTGTGCTATGGCCAACTACTTCATGTTTTGTATGTATGTTTGGAGTTGTTTGGACTGGTTGGGATGCAAACTATGGCATCATCTTTTGTATGTGCAGACAGTTATGTAATTTTGTCTAGGTGATTTGCAATGTACTACTAATGCAACAATGATGTAATATATATTTCTATGCTTTATTTATATTACCAACGAATTTACTAACAAACACAACCACAACTATTGGATGACATACGATGACTACCATATTGCCACGAAACAACCAATAACATTAGCCACGACTCTCTGTATTAGCTACATATTCATTTGCCAATGCAATTAGCAACGAATATTGTCACGATGATGTCCATCCAATAGTAATGATATCAGCCACGAATTCTGCCTCCAAGTCAGCAACTACCAACATAGCAACGACTTTACGCATGGAGCCGGCCACAAATTAGGGAACACCAGATCACCGACCGCTATAAACTTAGCAACGACATTGGCAATATACTTATCCACGACATAGGCCACCACAAATGTTTGCCCCTAGAGTCGTCGCTACAGCCACGACCATCCACTTCTCCAACTTGCCATGAACTTGGCTACGATAAATGTGGTCGTGGCCTTGGTCGTTGCAATAGCCACGACTAGTCATTCTGACGACCAGCCACGGAAATCCCAATGGCGACTATATTCGTGGCTGTTTCCATGGCTATTGGTCATTGCTATCAGCTTCGAGGTGAATTGCTACGGTCGTACTGTTCGTGGTTGAGTTCAATGCTATTCGGTTTAGCCACGGCAGTTCGTGGCTATTTCCATGGCTATAGGCCGTTGCTATTTGACAGTTTTTTAGTAGTGGACTTATAGTTTTTATAATAAACATTATTGACACGTTTAAGATTTTGTTTTAATAAGTTAAGATTGAAATAGTTTGATATGATATAAATAGATGTCCCGCAGATAATAACTTTTACATATGATATAGATCAAGCATACATGAAGGCAGATAATAAATTATTTTCTTATATCAACAATTATGTTAATTTTTTAAAAATAATAATTATGAAGACCAGTAAAATTTAAAAAAAAATTAAGAATTATTTATTTATTTGTGATTTGTGAGTGATAAATCCATGTGTTGTTTAATCTGTCAGATTCTGTATTTGCGAGTGATATCAATAAATTCTAGTTAGGTAAAACCGCACAGCAAATAATAAAGATAAAAATAAAACATAATAACTACACCAATTATATAAAAAAAATATTGAAAAGATATCAGATTTGCTAGTGATAACAAATATCAATTAATTATTATATTTGATTAGTTAGATTGGATACGTTTTCAACAATAAGTGGAGTACATATATATGATATATTTATCTAATTAAAATATAGGGTTATATTGAATATATAGATTATGTAAAAAGATAAGTTTTTAGCTAAATATATTCGTTTATTCATTGATGTGGGCCAGAAATACAATACTACTTTAATCCAGAAAATGTCACGCAAACAAAAATAATCCCGTTTAATCCAGAAAATTATGTGGATGCGAGGTCGCTCCAACGGCTTATGTTTTAGTATTTTACTAGCGCAATACTCGTGCGTAACGCACGGGATTTGTAAAGTATAGTATTATTTTTTTTAGATCTAGAAGATATTATCATAATTTATTTATATTATAATATTATAACAACGACATAGCCAAATAATATTAAATTTGAAAAAAAGAGTTATGCTTATAATATATCAGTATATAATATATGTGGGAAAACGTCAATGTCTCAACTTTTTATATAGAAATAGTTGGATGCATGAATGTAGAGTGTGTTTTAAAATAATTTTTGTCATCTTCTATGTTTTTTAGTATGTTGCATGATAATTTGCTTTGAACATTAAACAAATTCTTGTTGTCATGCATAATGGGCTAGAAGGTAGAATCAAATACTTTGTTAGGTGGACTACATAATCGACAGACACGCTGGGTGAATGGAATTTTAAGAATTTTGGGATGGAGAGCATAAAAAAATATCGGAGAAGTCATAATGTTGTAATTACACATCCATCCATGTAAGTGTATATAAGTTGTAAGTATAAGTGGTAGTCACATGTAAGTATGTTATTTAATAGAGGAAAAATATAAGTTGGAAAAAAATAACGCTGTGTAATTATTCGGAAATGAAATAACCTACTCATCCAGTAGGTACATGAAAATATAGCAGCCTTGAAAAATAGCGGTAACATGGCACAATTGAATAATACGAAATTTGATGTCATAAGCATATTTATATCAATTTTACTTCATATCGATTTTTTAAAATAAAATTTTGATATACTTTTCATTATATTTCGCAAATTTCATTCATATCAATCAAAATTTAAATACAACTAAATTTATTAAAGAAAAAAATAATATTATCTTTTCCCGAAAATTTCATATATTGTATTTGATCTATTCGTTTGTTTCATTTTCCCTTATTTTTTGTCGAATTTAATCATATTTTTTTGTCGAATTTAAAGTGGGATTGTATTTCTGGCCCACATCAATGAATAAACGAATATATTTAGTTAAAAACTTATCTTTTTACATAATCTATATATTCAATATAACCCTATATTTTAATTAGATAAATATATCATATATATGTACTCCACTTATTGTTGAAAACATATCCAATCTAACTAATTAAATATAATAATTGATATTTGTTATCACTAGCAAATCTGATATCTTTTCAATAATTTTTTTATATAATTGGTGTAGTTATTATGTTTTATTTTTATCTTTATTATTTGCTGTGCGGTTTTACCTAACTAGAATTTATTGATATCACTCGCAAATACAGAATATGATTTCTTAATCTTTAAACCAATAACCAATCAAATACAAAATATTTTCATGTACACTATTACCCTAAAAAACAACTAAAATAATTTATAAATTTAATTTCAACAATTAAAGTTCAAACCTATGATATGATATAAATCCTTTTTTGAGATAAGATAAGAATTCGAAGGTCATACAGATCGACATGATATAAATCATCTATGGTTATGTGTAGGTTATAGTTTACAGATAGTGGAAGATGTTATAAACAGTTGTGCGGACGGGATCCGCTGTCCCAAATGGGACAACCCCTTGAATTGGCCTCCCCCATTCCCATAATTAAAAAAATGATTAAAATTTAAATAAAAAATGTTAAAGGTTGGGTTTTTTTTATGAGGAAGGATAGGGTGGGAATCGAGATTTTGACACACACATCTAAATGAAAAAAAATCTAATTTCTACCTCATTCTCGTCTTCTCCTCCTAAACTATACAATAACATTTAATCTCTGATTTTCTTGATTTCACCTTCCGAAATCTAATTAAACACAAACCATGGAGATAGGACACAAGATATTGATTTCGTTAAAGGTTCACATTTTTTAAACTCCATCATATTGAAATCCAACGTGGCATTATATTGTGGATCTCAATTAGTAAAGGATTAATATTACAATAAATACATGTCCATTTAATTAGCCATTAAATTAAATAATATTTAAAAACCAATACTGCTATTATACAATACGTAGTAATTGATTGAAAGGGCTATGATACATAACTAATTAAAAGTTTATAGTAATTAATACTCCATTTTTTACGGCTAGGCAAGTTTTGACTGTACTACTACAATGAGTTGAAAACAAATATGTATATATAATAAATAAGATATACTATACATAAAGAAGTAATTTGGTCCAAAGTCCGTAATTTGGTCCAAAGGCCGAAAGCCTTTGGACCAATTACTAAATGACCTAAAGGCTTTTCTTTGCTAGTAAATGGCCAAAAAAATTTCATAATACCCCTTTTACCCCTGTTTTAATTTTACCCCAACCCCCCTCCTTCTTCCCTTTCCCAGATCTGAGATCAGATCTCGTTGTTTCATTCTTCCCTTTCCCAGTTCCCTCCCGTCGCCGCCTTCGCCCGACTCCCTCCATCGTCGTCGATGGGCCGCGCCGCCCCGCTCCCTCCCTCGTCGGAGTCGTAAGCCGCTCAAGTTGATGGCCCCAAAGCTCACACCCGTCACCGCCCTCACCCAGTCGCGCTCGATGGCTCCCGTCATCGCCGCACCGCATCGCGTCGCTCCCACTCTCTCCGGAGTCGCAAGCCCACTCCCACCCGGTCGCGCTCTTCGTCGTCGTCGATCGAGCGAGAATCGTGCATTTCACCATTGAAATTGGTGGATGACCAGGAAATGAAGGAAACGAGGACGCCATTGATGAATTGCTGAGGTCTCATGACGTTTCAAGCTCTTGAAATTTATGAATCTTATCATCTGAATGTTTAATTTCTCATCATCATCATCATTTATGTAATTTTGGCTTAAAATATTTGTAAAGTGCAAGTTCAATTTCACATGTTTATCCATATCATTTTCATGCTATACTCACGGCAGATAGTGGGAAATTAAACCATGTTATTCGGTCTTTGTTATTTGACTTTTGTTTGTGACCCTTTTTCCTTTTGATGACAGCGTCTTTGACTCTTTTTTCATATTGGTGACAGAGTCTATAAAGCTCTTTTTATTTTGGTTACATTTTCTATAGAGTTTTCCTTTTGATTACAGTGTCTATGACCCTGTTTTTATAGTGGTGACAGTGTCTATGACCCTATTTTTATTTTGCTTACAGCGTCTATGACTCTCTTACCGATTCATATATTAGAGTAGAATTGTCACCACATTTATTTTGGTTTCTCATTAGCCCCTATAGGGTTTGTATTTCTCTTATCATATAATTTCCCTTTGATTACAGTGTCTTTGATCATGTTTTTATAGTAGTGACAATATATATGACTTTATTTTTATTATGGTGACAACAGTAGTTAAATTTTTATTTTTTTTTATTGTGATGACACTACTTTAAAAAAATCTAGAAAACTAGAAATTAGAAATTAGAGAAGAACTGTCATCACATCTATTTAGCCTCTCATTAGCCTCTTTATTGTTTGAGCTCCCCTTCTCCTAGCGTTTTTCCTTTGGTTACAATGTCTATAATCCTGTTTTTATTTTGATTATAGTGTCTATGACCCTATTTTTATAGTGGTGACAGTGTTCATAACCTTGTTTTTATTTTGATTACAGCGTCTATGTTCCCCTTACTCATTCATTTATTAGAGGAGAACTGTCAAACCATGTATTTTGGCTTCTCTTTAGCCCCTATAGGGTTTGTGTCTCCCTTCTCGTAGAGTTTTCCTTTGATTACAGTGTCTTTGACCCTTTTTTCATTGTGGTGACAGTGTTTATAACCCTGTTTTTATTTTTGTTACAACGTCTAAAGGGTTTCCTTTGATTACAGTGTCTATTACCTTTTTTTCATAATGGTGACAGTATCAAAGGCCCGGTTTTTATAGTGGTGACAGTGTATATTATCCTGTTTTCATAGTGGTGACAATGTCTATGACTCTCCTATCCATTCATATATTGAAGGAGAACTGTCCACCTAATGTCTTTTGGCTTCTCATTAGCCCATTTAGGGTTTGTGCTTACCTTGTCCTAGGGTTTTCCATTTGGTGACAACAATCATCTCTTAACGATGTACTGTACTAAACATTTTAGGGTTTAGGGTTTAGGATTTAGGGTTTAGGGCCTTGGCCCTAAACCCTAAAGACTTAACCCTAAACCCTAAACCATACTGTACATCACATGTTCTTTTGGCTTCTCATTAGCCCCTTTAGGGTTTATGCTTCCATTTTCCTAGGATTTTTCTTTGATTACAGTGTCTATGAACCTTTTTTCATAGTGGTGACAATGTCTATAAAAAATTTTTTATTTTGGTTACAGCGTCTATAGGGTTTTCCTTTTGATTACAATGTCTATGACTTTGTTTTTATAGTGGTGACAGTGGCTATGACACTGTTTTTATTTTGATTACACTGTCTATGACCCTCTTACCCATTCATGTATTAGAGGAGAATTGTCATCACATTTATTTTGGCTTCTCATTAGTCCCTATAGGGCTTGTTCTTCCTTTATGATATGATTTCCCTTTAATTACAGTGTCTATGACCATGTTTTTATAGTGGTGACAGTATCTATGACTTTATTTTTTTATAGTGGTTACAATAGTAGTTACATTTTTAATTTTTTTTATTGTGGTGACATAATTTAAAAAAAATTTAAAAACTAGAAATTAGAAATTAGAGAACAACTCTCACTAGATGAATTTTGGCTTCTCATTAACCCCTTTAGTGTTTATGCTTCCCTTTTCCTTGGGTTTTCCTTTGATTACAGTGTCTATGAACCTTTTTTCATAGTGGTGATAGTGTCTATAAAGCTGTTTTTATTTTAGTTACATCGTCTATAGGGTTTTCCTTTTGATTACAGTGTATTTGACCGTGTTTTTATAGTGGTTACAGTGTCTATGATCCTATTTTTATTTTGCTTACAGCATCTATGACCCTCTTAACCATTCATATGTTATAGGAGAACTGTCACCACATGTATTTTGGTTTCTCATTAGCCCCTATAGGGTTTGTGCCTCCCGTGTCGTAGGGTTTTCCTTTGATTACAGTGTCTTTGACCATTTTTTCATAGTGGTGACAGTGTCTATAGCCATGTTTTTATTTTGGTTACAACGTCTATAGGGTTTCCTTTGATTACAGTGTATATGATCTTTATTTCATAGTGGTGACAGTGCTTACGTCCCTTTTTTCATAGTGGTGACAATGTCTATAACCTTGAAACCACATGTATTTTGAGTGAAAGTGTCTATGACCTTTGATTACAGTGTCTATGACCTTATTTTTATAGTGATGACAGTGTCTATGACTCTCTTACCCATTCATATATTGAAGGAGAACTGTCCTCCTAATGTCTTTTGGCTTCTCATTAGCCCTTTTAGGGTTTGTGCTTACCTTGTCCTAGGGTTTTCCATTTGGTGACAACAATCATCTCTTAACGACGTACTGTACTTAACATTTTAGGGTTTAGGATTTAGGGTTTAGGGCCTTGGCCCTAAACCCTAAAGACTTAACCCTAAACCCTAAACCACACTGTACATCGCATGTTCTTTTGGCTTCTCATTAGCCTTTATAGGGTTTGTGCTTCCCTTTTCCTAGGGGTTTCCTTTGATTACAGTGTCTATGAACCTTTTTTCATAGTGGTGACTGAAATACCCCAAATTATTTTTGGGCTATTTCTTATTTTTATTTAATCAAATAAATCTATATTATATTCAAACTATAGTATATATCTTGTGAATTTGGTCATTTAATAAATTCACATAAGATATACGGTATGAATTAGAATAATTAAATTATTCTAAAGAGAAATAATATATGATGGATTTAATTAAATAAATCCTCTAAATATTCCTATTATTTAATTTATAAAATTAAATTAAATAATATTATTTGGAAAACCCATCTCTATCCGCTCCTTTTTTATCGAAAATTTATCTTTTATATAACCTAATTCAGTATTATAATACTCCCTCCGTTTAAAATTATTTGTCTTTTGTCTTGTAGTGCACGCTTTTTAAGGAGAAAAAAACTATATAAAATATATTTTTTTAATTAATTTTTTTATATAATTTCATACATATATGTAGTAAGTATAAGATTATGGAAAAAAATTAATTAGAAAAATTATATTTTATAGAGTTTTTAGCTCCTTAAAACACGTGTCGAAAAGTCAAACGACAAATATTTTCAAACGGAGGGAGTACACGGTTAAATCTTAGGGTTTCCCAAGCCAAAACGCCGAAACCAATTCAACATCACAAACATCACCGTCTCCACATCCCCTTGCTCCCGTGAACCGCCAAGCCAACCACCGCCGGCGGCCCGAGCCACGAGCCACCACTGCCGGACCACCGCAGCGCAGCCTTGCCCGGAGACGCGCCACGAACTAAGCCGTAGCCTCTGATTATCGCCGCTGCACATCGCCGCCTCCGTCTTCGATTGCTTTGTCACCGCCTCCGATTGCTGGCGCCCAAATCCACCGGAACCACAGCCTTGGCCGGAGAACGCCAAGGCCGAGCCATCGCTGCATTCGTAGCCTGAGCCGCCTGACCATCGCCCAACACCGATCGTCGCTGACTCGCTGCAATCCGCCTTCGTTTGCCGTCGCCACCACTGCTCGAGCGCCGCCTCCCATCACTGCCCAAGCCGCCGCCGAGGCTCGCCTTCGCCGCTAGCCCATCGACGCCGGAGAAAGAGCCGCGCCGAGCCGACCCTGCACCCTGTTTCCTTCTTCTTCGGTACGAACAACGCCATTGGAGCGTATGAGTTTTCAATCTCTTTATATAAAATTACAGAAACTCCCTTATTTTTATATTATTCTCATTTCTGGCCCTAACTTAATTATTTATTAAGTTAGGCGGCCAATATTTCTAAACTATTCAGTTCTTGCCCGTTCCAGCGACACCAAGCAATCTCGAAGCACCTACGCCGGATCCCGCTCCCCGAGGAATTCATATTGGTATAGATTCTTAACTTTATAGAATTAATTCAATTTTAAATTGAGTTAAGTAAAGTTAATTGTATGAAATATCAATATTAAATATTCATTTTTCCGTTGGATTCAATAGGTGCTAAAATCTCGTCTGGTTGTCGTCAACCAATCGTCTAAGGTTAAGGCAAGTGATTTCGTTCAACGCCCTTTGCGTGTTTCGTGATTATTTTTGACGTGCCTTTTAAATTCTTCCGTGTCGAATGCGGCCCTGTGGCCAATTTCCTTGCCAGTTTCGATAAATTGCATATCCGTCTGCTTGATGTAATTTATCTCCTTATTCATAAATTGGCATGAGTATAAATTAATGGGCAATTATTAATTATAGTGATATGCGTATTAAATATGATTGTTTGTTTATAACTCGAGATAAGTGAAAGTTGCCCATTTTCTTCTTCCTAAATTGCATGATATCTTGCTTGTTTCCTTCATGCAAATTAATAGCATGCGATATTAAGATCCTTTGAAATATCCGTGCTTGTACGTCCTTGTTCATTTAATGTCGTTAGTATGATCACCTAGTATAAACTAGTTATGTATGACAAACTAAGATAGGCACCATGTGATGCTTATGTATGATATGTTAAGATCTGCATCTCACGTGGTGCGAATTGACTTAAAGTCAGTGCGAGGGCTATCTCGCAGGTTGGGAAGAGTGTAAAGCCCAATCTAAAAGGTTCCATGGAATATCTAGACTTCAAATAGTCTCAGGTCGCAGGCCTAGTTGAGTCTGGACCCGTGTCCTTATTAGACTTCAAAGTCTCAGGTCGCAGTCCTAGTTGAGTCTGGACCCGTGTCCCTATTAGACTTCAAAGTCTCAGGTCGCAGTCGTAGTTGAGTCTGGACCCGTGTCACTACATTTTTATATTGTGTTATATTTACATATATACATTATTGTTATTATTAATAGGTGATCAATTCAGTTATATTATACTTCACTCTTACTCGAGGTATAATTCCTTATCTTATCGTATCATCGATCCTCACGATCATCTGAGTCTTGTTTAAAAGTTTGCCTTTTTACCAGTTTCCACTGTAAATATTCGTGTCATTCCCTTAACCTGAGACATACCGTTTTATGGTCACTGTAAGGTTAAAGTCTGAACATTTTCCTTATCATTTGCTAGTCTTAATTGTACTAACCATCCTATTTATTGGATGGCTGGTGTCCTTCGTTCTCACGAAACACCCGACCATATTCCACAGGTCTAGTGCAAACAGTGGAGCAGGAGAGAGTTGAAGAGCGGGCTATCAGTTATTGAAGATTTTATTACAAGTTTTGAACCTCTAAAGTTTTCGCACCACTACTTTAATTTCATTTATTTTGGAATTATGCATACTTTATGGTTTTGGCATTTTTATCTTATTATGATCAGATATTTAAACTAATGAATTTAATTCACTTCCGCATATTCTATCGTATTTAAATTATCATCTTGTTTATGGGAGCATGGTTGCATGTCCCTATAAGCCTCAGGTGAATTCAAAGACATTAAAGTCTGCGGATTCACTGGCGCTGCAACACTCCTTTTGGGTTCTAAAAAGGGGTGTTACAGTGACAGTGTCTATAAAGCTGTTTTTATTTTGGTTACATCGTCTATAGGGTTTTCCTTTTGATTACAGTGTATTTGATCGTGTTTTTATAGTGGTTACAGTGTCTATGATCCTATTTTTATTTTGCTTACAGCATCTATGACCCTCTTAACCATTCATATGTTATAGGAGAACTGTCACCACATTTATTTTGGCTTCTCATTAGCCCCTATAAGATTTCCTTTTGATTACAGTGTTTATGACCACGTTTTTATAGTGGTGACAGTATCTATGACTTTATTTTTTATCATGGTGACAATAATAGTTACATTTTTAATTTTTTAACGGAGATTATGCGAGTTAGAACAACTTCTATAATTGCGGGATAATTTCTGAAATTTTAGAAATTAACACAGGGGCATATTTTATAAAAAACAGAAAGTCTGGGAGGTTTGGCGTAATTCTTCTTCTTCTTCCCCCATTTCGAGCAGTCCTTCAACAGTGATTTTCGCCGATCTTCCGACGGCTCGTTCTCCTTACACAGAGCTCCGTTTGACGCGTATGACCTATCAAACTGACGAGTGCAATCTCTACTTCAGTGTCGTTGTGTTTATTTTGTCGAAGGATGATCTTACAAAACGCGACGAATGCTTGAACAGGGGCTGCTAAGCGGGTGTTTCACGAAGCTCCAAGGTGTCCAACAATGGCGGTTAGCGATTTTGTATAAATTTGAGAGGGGTTTTTGCACGAAAACCATCCTTGAGAGATGTAGAACGTGATTGAGCGGGTAGAAGGCTTCGATTTAGGGTCGAACGTGATTTAGGGTGCACGAGAGCTTCGATTCGGCCTTCAATGGAGGAGGGCTCAGTTGTGAGGCTTGGGAGGGTGCAACAGCAGCAGGCGATGGTGCGGTGGTGGCGGCGCTGGCGACGGTGGTGGCGGCGTCGACGATCGGTGGTGGTGCGGTGGTGGCTCGAGATCCCCGCGCTCCCTCTGCCTCCAGATTTTAGATCTACGTGAAGCACTGCTTGTTTTAATTTGGGGAGAAGGGGGTGAAATAAAGGCAGGGGCAAAATTGGAAATTATGGCCTATTACCTAATATTGCCACCCTTGTGGCCTATGTCTTAAAAATTGGACCCAAAATGGCCACTTAACAAAAAATCCCATACATAAATGTAGATATATAATATCCTAAATAGGTAAATCTATATATAGGCCATTCGGATGGTTTTTTTCAAGTGAATAATTATTTACCATAAATAACAATTATTTTCTAAATTAATTATGAAAAGAAATAAAGAAAAAATAGGTGGACAAAATTTCACACGTGGCGCACCATTTTAGGAGTAAAAAAAAGGCGGGAAAATTTTGAAGGAGAGTGCGACATGTAGCATAACCAGCTTCTGCTTTAGTATTGTTTAGGATTACCACACACCACATACACTTTTGGGCCCAAATTCACCCGGCCCAAACACACCAATTTGCAATGAATTTGCAATTTTTTTATTTTTTATTTTGATTAGGTAAACATTCGAATGGAGAACCCGATCCGATAGTATCCAACAGAACAATTCGGATAGGGTTCCCCTATCCGAAAGCATCTTGCCTGATGAGGTCTAGAAGACCTGAATGATGATATAAATCTGGCCCCTTGGTAGAGTAGCTAAGGTGTGCAACCTTATCCGCTACCCGGTTACCAATGCGGGGAATATGTGATGTACTAACGTTCGGTACTCCCTTGAGAAGAGCTTGTATGTCGGACATAACCATTTCTATTTCCCATGGACACCCAGCCTTTTTACTTAGATAATCCGTGGTGGTTTTAGAGTCCCCTTCTATTATTAAATCCGTGATCTTTAGTTCCTTGGCTTTTTCTACCCCTAGTCGTAGTGCTCGGGCTTCCGCCATGAGAGGGGAATGTCCGTCAATAGTATCACCTCCAAAGCTAATAGGATTTCCCAGCCACTCTCTAATGATGTATCCAATGGAGCTATTTGAGCTCGATATAAATGATCCGTCAAAATTTAGTTTGTACTTGCCCATAGGGGGTTTCCTCCAACGGTAAGCTTTTTTGATGTTTTTAGCGAGGCATTTTCCTCCTTTCTGTTTTGGTAGATCTTCTATGTCAGATGAGTTCCAACTGCTAGCTCTTTTCCAATTTTCAATATTATCTCCTATCATTTTCTTAATCCCCTCAGCAGAGGGGGTGTTGCATTTCTAAAGATAGTCTGGTTTCTGATAAACCAGATAGTCCACCATCTGATTGCTATATATTGTTTCATCTCCATCTCAATTCTCCAATAGGAGAGAATCAACTCGTAAAGATAGGTCTCTGGGAAATTGTTGTTGGAAATTGTTGATTGGGCATTCTATGAAGAGATGGATATCATCTTCCTCACTCTGATTACAGAAAGTGCATGTATTTGGCACCGCAACCCCCTTCTGAGATAAGCGGCTGACCGTGGCCAGGCTAGGCCTTTTTGTTTAATCTTCCATAAAAAGTTTTTGACCTTTGGGGCAACGTCAATTTTCCAAATCCATGAAAACTCGTCTGTTGTTCTTTGTGTTGTGGATGTGATTAAGTTGTATGCACTTGTTGTGGTGAACCAGCCCTTTTTAGCGGGCCACCAATACAATCTGTCTTCAAAAGGGTTGATCGGCAGAGGGATTTTCATAATTTCTTCTGCTAAAGAGAGTGGGAGAACAGATAGTAGCTTTTCCCTCCACCATTGTTTTCCTATGATGAATTCACTAACAGAGTCATTTATATTTATATTATGATGAGAGTCAATTCTATCGATAAGAGATGTCGTTGTTACCCAATTATCTTTCCAAAACTTGATTGATTTCCCATCCCCCACCAACCAGATGAGTCCTGATTTAAACTTCGGAACCAGTGAGCTGAGTTTTGACCATTGCCAAGATGCATTGCCTTTCCTAGCGTAGGAAAGGATGTGGCATTCTTTTAAATATTTGTACTGTATAATTTTGACCCAATTATTTTCTGGTTCTGCCAGGATTTTCCATAGGAGTTTTAGTTGGAGTGCTAGTCCGCCTGCCGCTTTTGATTTACAAATTTTCTCCCAACTGATGAGTGGACTATGTTGTGCGTCTTTGTTCCAGAAGAAAGTTCTGTTGATTTGATCTAATTGTTTATGAACCGCCACTGGGAGCATGAAGCTCTGCATTGCATATAGAGGTTTTGCTGACATGTTAGATGCTATTAGTGTTGCTCTGCCCTGTTGTGATAGGGCATTTGCACGCCATTTGCTCAGCTGATCTTTTGATTTGCATATAATTTCTCCGAATGTTTCCTTGGTAACCCTCCCATTTATGATCGGGCATCCCAAGTACTTTTCCAAGTTTCGCTCTAAGGGTATATTAAGAATACCTTCTAGGTCTCTTGCTCTTAGTCTTATAATTCCAGGTGTAGTTTGAAAAGACGATTTATGATAGTTTACTTTTTGCCCAGAAAATTTGCAGCAGTCTTCAATTATTTCCTTAACTTTTTTACATGCTGCATTGCTTCCTTTGGAGAATATTATTATGTCGTCCGCAAAAGCTATGAAAGGGATGCAGGGTCCCGAGTGGCCAAATCTAAATCCGACGCTTTTGTGATTAGACTCTGCCTCCGCCGTTAGTTTTCGAGCTAGAACTTCTGCACCGAGGAGAAAGAGGAAAGCGGAGAGGGGGTCCCTTGTCTCAAACCCCTCAAGTGTTACTTTTACGTCAGTGTCCAGAGAATTAATGGTGTGAAAAAAAAATAAAAAGGGAGAGTCGCTCCCACACATTTTTTTTTAATTGTTTTTCAATTTAATGATTTAAAAAAAAATACAAAGTCGTTGTTTGAAACGACGACTTTGTTATTTTAGTATTTTTTTTATAAAATTGGACTAAAGTCGCTGTTTCAAACAGCGACTTAGCCAATAGCGACTTTAGTCCAACTTTTGCTAAATCCCAAAATACTTTCGATTCGTGGCCATTTTCCTAATTTTTTTCGTTTTTTTGACCATTTTAAAAAAAAAATCAAAAACAGAAAAGAAAAGAAAAGAAAAGGAGAAAGAGGAGGGATGGGAACGTGGGCTGGACTGACGTATTGGGTGTTGTATAAGCAAACAAATGAAGAAAAGAAAACGACGAAAGATTCTACCCCAAAAGAAAAAACGACGAAAGAAGGCAAAGTTAGCGATCAAGATTCATCCAGGCCCGGCCCGGCCCGGCCCGGCCATGGGCATGAATGTTGTTGTTATTGTTATGTACTAACGCTGGCATTGGCATTTGGCAGGCACGCAGCAGCTGCGCCCTACAGCACTACTTACTGGCTGCACCCTGCAGTCGAGGCGAGAGTCTCTCTCTCCCCGTCTCCCGTCCATTCTCAGGAGGCGCTCCAAATTCCCCCTCAAGCGTCAAGCCCCCATTTTCAGCTTCAGTTTACACGTACCACCATCTTCTTCTTCTTCCCAAACGCGCACATAATTCGCTATTTGGAGCGGAGCGGAGCGGAGCGGATTGGATTTGGCCGGGGTACCGTACCGATCTATTTGTATCAGGGGAGGGGAGGCGCGTCTAGAGGAGACGGCACTGCCGGAGAGGAGAATTACTTCTGGTAAGTGGTAATCCATTCCATTCCTTTGATAATTGTGTATGCGCCACTGCACTTCTCCTCCCTCCTCCCCATTTTTATTCATCATCCATCCATCTTACGAATACGATGCCACCGCTCTCCCGCTTCTTTTCTTCTCTTCGACTTTCAGGATTCGGGAGGTGTGTTTGATCATCTAATCACAAAACATACCTCTGTTTTCGTGAGTTTTCATGCGCCTGCACTCCAAGATTGTTGATTTCGGGTTTCTTGTGCTCTCCTCTTTTTCGCTTTCTTCACCTTCCTAGGGTTTTTATCCCACTCACATTTGGGGTTGGCGGATGTGATTAGCGGATCTAGGCCGCCTCCATCTGAATTCTTCTTCTCTCGTTATTTTGCATGTTCAGACTTCAGATAATCCCCGGTGCCTTCGTCTCTTCCATTAAGATTTCCCTTCAGGATTTATATCTTGACTTCCATCATCTGAATGTTGATTGTTTTTACGGCCAATTTTTGGGAGGTGATGAACCCTGTTTTGCCAATTCAACAGGAAATGCCTCGTCAAACAAAAAATGTACCAACAATAATTTTCAGTTTGTTACTCTTGGATTGTGAGATATTGGACTTACTCATTTTTGGAGTTTTGCCGCTTTTATTCCCCTTTTTCTCTCCATATTTCGGTGCTCATCCATTTTTGTCCTTTTAATATCATATTTCAGTATCTACAAGTAAAAACAGTCCTCTTCCTTACAATGTCAAGCCTCACTGATGAGAACAAAAGACCTGCTGCTGCTGCTGCTTCATCCACTGTAGAAGAACTGGACGAGTTTGACTTATCAAAATTGTCAGACAGGCCACGACCATTGAATATGGAAAGACAAAGATCATTTGATGAAAGGTCACTCACTGAGTTCTCTCTGGGCTTATTACCGCGGCCACCTTCTAGGCTTGATAATTTGTCGCTCTTAGGTGATCATCTTGATACCATGTCTCCTGGGGCTGGCCGAAGGTCCGGTTTTACTACCCCGAGATCCATTATAAATACACCAAGATCTTTACTTGGCATTGAGGCTCATCCATTAGTTGCTGAAGCCTGGGAGGCATTGAGGCAGTCTTTGGTTTATTTTCGAGGTCAGCCTGTTGGGACCATTGCAGCATTGGATAATTCTGATGAAAACCTTAATTATGATCAGGTGAATATCTGTTTGGCTGTTGCTAACTTTTATCAGCAAATTGTATTGGTTGTTGGTATACATTGTGCACTGATCCTAGTGCTTTAGTTAAAACGCCTGGAATGCTAAGATCTTTTTATAGGGGAATGAATAATCAAATGACTGCATATTTCCTGATTTTTTTTTTGGCCTCTAAGCAGTTTGAGTAATGTCAATATTTATGATCTACAATTGGTACTAGGTGTCCTTGACTAATATTAGTAAGTTTACATTGTTATTAGAAAATTATTTTGGAATCCAGTTCAGGGCTCGTTTGTTTAGATAACTAGGGAAAGGAAAGGTAAGGTATTAAATTTGACACACAAAATGTATATGATCACCAATTTTTGTGAGCTTGGAGGAGAGGATGGGAGGGAATATTAGCCCATCCTAGAGGTATTAGTTACCCCCTCAAAATTAGGGAATAGAAGGTTAACACATTTGTATGGAAAATGGGAGAAGGAGGGGAATGGTTAGAATAGTGATCAATGAATCTTAACTTAAATATGGACTATATTCATGAGGGTAATTATTACTTTTCCCCACCAAAAAACAAACGGGGGCTCAATGTGTGAGTTGCATTGTGCATCCGGTTTAACTTTATATTTCTTCTTAGAAGTCAAGTATGTAGATAGTAGATACTAAGCTAAATCACGTTGCCTTTCTAGGTGTTCGTCAGAGATTTTGTCCCAAGTGCTTTTGCTTTTTTGATGAATGGCGAGCCTGAAATTGTGAGAAACTTCCTGCTGAAGACTCTTCGCCTGCAATCATGGGAGAAAAAGATAGACCGCTTTCAGCTAGGAGAAGGAGTGATGCCTGCAAGCTTCAAGGTTTTTCACGATCCTGTTAGAAACCATGAAACTTTAATTGCCGATTTTGGTGAAAGTGCAATAGGGAGAGTTGCCCCAGTTGACTCAGGGTTCTGGTGGATCATGTTGCTTCGCGCGTATACAAAAAGTACTGGAGATTATTCCCTAGCTGAAATGCCTGAGTGCCAGAAGGGCATGCGCCTGATACTCAGCTTGTGTCTGTCTGAAGGGTTTGACACATTTCCTACACTGCTTTGTGCAGATGGTTGTTGTATGATTGATCGTCGAATGGTAAGTTCAATTTCTATTTCCTTTTCCCAATGAAATTTGAAAAGTAAAATGTTCTCTATAATCCTCCTACACAACATATACTACAAAACCAGTGTCTTTCAATAGTAATTTCCAGTAGAAATTTCACATTATGATTACAAAATGGTAGTGCTCTATATATCCAATGAAGTGTGTAATTTTAATACAGAAAGGTAAGGAAGGGATACAAAAATGTTCATAGTGTTTGCATGCACGTCTAACCCTGTTCAAAATTTTATGTACAGGGTGTTTATGGATACCCAATTGAGATCCAAGCCCTTTTCTTCATGGCGTTAAGGTGTGCCTTGATTTTGTTGAAGCAAGATGATGAGGGAAAAGAATTTGTCGAGAGAATAGTGAAGCGTCTTCATGCTCTGAGCTTCCACATGAGAAGTTACTATTGGCTAGACTTTAAACAGCTTAATGATATATACCGCTACAAAACAGAGGAGTACTCTCACACTGCAGTGAACAAGTTTAATGTCATGCCAGATTCTCTCCCAGATTGGGTTTTCGACTTCATGCCAAATCGCGGTGGTTATTTCATTGGCAATGTTAGCCCTGCAAAGATGGATGTTCGTTGGTTTTGCCTGGGCAACTGTATTGCAATCCTCTCTTCCCTAGCAACCGCTGAGCAGTCCACTGCTATCATGGATCTCATTGAGTCTAGGTGGGAAGAACTTGTTGGTGAGATGCCGCTGAAGGTTTGCTATCCAGCCTTAGAAAGTCATGAATGGAGAATTGTGACAGGATGTGACCCGAAAAATACCAGATGGAGTTATCATAATGGTGGATCTTGGCCAGGTATGCCTATTATTGTTTTCTGGGCATTTGATTATTTTTAAATGAGTTACCATGTTGTCATTTTGTCTGAGACCTGCTTGGTTCATGCCTTTTTGAACAATTAATGTGCTGTTGGGCACAAAATTGAGCTAAGTTCGATCAATTTGGGGCAACCGTGGATTTGCTGTGTCTTTCTGGTTTCTTGACTTCGAACTTCTGATTGTGATTCTCACCATATTTAGCGATCGCTTTTCTTGTGGAGCTATCAACTTCCAAAACTTTTTTTTTCAAGGGTATTTGTATAGTCGTATATGTTTGTAGTAGTGTTTCAAATATACTTTGTAGATAGAGAAAATCAAATAATTCTCCAAAAGACGTCAACAGTAAATTTCTGCTATTATAGTTTGTGCACTGATTATACAACCTCAATTCCTCATCTATTTGCTTTTGGTATGCTTCTACATTGTCATATTCATTACACATGCTTTTCTAAACGGTTATTTCACATAGATTGTGTATTTTTGTGTGTGAAAACAGTGTTGTTGTGGCTGCTGACAGCGGCTTGCATAAAAACAGGACGACCCCAGATTGCAAGACATGCCATAGAACTTGCAGAGGCTAGATTGCTGAATGACAACTGGCCAGAATACTATGATGGGAAGCTGGGCCGATATGTTGGGAAGCAAGCAAGAAAGAACCAAACCTGGTCAATTGCCGGGTACTTGGTTGCGAAGATGATGCTAGATGACCCTTCCCATGTGGGGATGGTGGCCATTGAGGAAGACAAGCAGATGAAACCTCTCCTTAAAAGATCAGCTTCTTGGACCACCTAGTTCTATTGCAGCTTCTTTTTTTCTTTCGTTTTTTTTGTTTCAACTTTTATTGAAGTTTTATTAAGCAAATAAACCAAGCAACAGATAAACCCTGCGGTGTTTTTTAGTATTTGTAGGTTGGAAATGGAATTTTAGTTGTCGTATGTGCTTGGTTATATAGTGTGAACTGGTGATGTTCCAATAATAATAGTGGCAGGCAGCATGACACATTTTTTGTTCTTTGGTGTACCGTGTACATAATGCATATATTCATGAGAATATGAGATATGAAAGTATTTTATTTATTAAAAAAAATGGTTTATTCAGTGTGAAGATTTTCATAATCCATGAAATATAGGTGGGTGCATTGCGAATTATATCAAATATACATATCCACAATGGTTATGTGTAAATGTGTATTTTTAAACATTTTTTTAGCTACATTGGTTGTTTTGGGTATGTGCAAACATTTGAACGTGTAATGTGCAAATTTGAGCACACCAGTTCCCTATGAGTATTTACTGTTATAAAAAAACAAGACGATTTCATTGAATTTTTTTAATGATTTTATTTTCCTTTTTTGTTTTAAATTGATTGTATTTGAGTGGTGGATAAAAAATACACATTTCACTAATTGAACAAATTATTATAAAGTTTCGGGGAGCCGTTTCTCCCTGTTTCCCACCAAAAAAAAACAAATTATTATAAAGTGATGTATATTTTTCACATCTTGTGCAAATGTTCAAATTTTAACCAAAATCATTGTGAATGCAAGATGTTTTTATTGAAAGGTACATGTCTCATGAGTCAAAACGTGCCTAATATGAACAAAATGATTCAAAACTCTACTTACCCCAAGCATTATTGAAATTCATGATTTGATCCGATTCAAGTTGACTCAATATTCAAAATGACTTGAACTTGAACAACTCGAACTCAAATTTGAAGTGACTCAAACAAGACAAACATAAACTCAAAATGACTTAAACAGTTAAGCTTGAACAACTCGAACTCAAATCTAAAGTGATTCAAACAAGACAAACATAAACTCACAATAAAACTCTATTGTATTGTATCGTTTTGTACTAAATTGATTCAAAATTATAATTGTTAACTCGACTTGACAATAACTAAAATTTGAAACTAACCTGACTCGATAAGGACTTAACCCGAGCTCAGTTGACTTTGGTCAAATCTCAAACCAAACTTAACTTGAAAAATTGAACAAAACCTGAATTAACCTGACTTGAGTGACCTGGTAGCTAGCTCTAGTCATGTGGGTAACCAAGTGATTCGAGTGGTGAGATTGTGGCCCGTAGCTCGTTGGTCTATAAGAATATGGCATATTAATATTGAGAGAGTAGCTATTTTGTGTCAATTGCCTCTACTTGTGGTACTTGTATTTAGAACTCACAACTAAATTAATGAGGCATACATAGACCCAAAATCCCAAATGGTCAAATAAATGGCCCCAAAATCAAGTTGCGATTGGAGACCTCATTTGTTTACTGGAAATCTGGAATAGGTGGTATTTGAAACCAGTCGTCATAAATCTCCTTCGGTCTCCTTGTCCCTTCTCACAAATGGTAATGTGAAATCCATTTGCTGTTGATGGGAATATAACATATATACAGCAATAGGCACGAAATCATCGTTAAACACTTGATTGTTGCGGCGCCGGTGGGTGCCCTTGTGTTGGGTTTGCTCGTTAATCACTTGATTTGTTGCGTGATTGATTGCTATCAGTATCAACTCTGCTTCACCAGAAATGAGGCCACAACGGAGGCTAATCCACACAGTCATCTCATGGATACGTCGTCAGCCGCCAAAGGTCAAGGCTTTCCTCGCCGTCGTTTCTGCTATGGCCGCACTGGTGTTGCTCAGGTTCATAGTTCACGATCACGATAACCTCTTCGTCGCCGCCGAGGCTGTCCACTCCATTGGCATCTCCGTCCTCATGTATAAGCTCATCAAGGAGAAAACTTGCACTGGTCTCTCCCTTTCTCCTTGTTTACCCTTTCTAGGGTTGTAGTCTTTTAGAGTTCGTTCATCCCTCTTTTAAGTTTTAACGACACTCTCACATTTAGGCAGAAGAATAGGTCATACATTCAATTAGTTGTTATATTAGTTTCCTACTTTTCTGTACACGTTGTAAATTAGGTGCTTATCATTATCTCATGTATCTCCTTAGTTATAGGATAGATTAGTTATTTTACTGGATTATAAAAATCTTTGTAAATGGTTGAGCAATTCAATCAAGGGAAAATTCCACCAAACTTAGTGTTAATTCACATGGTATCAGAGCACTAACTTTTTTTTTCCCTTAAACACAAAACTCTGCCTACTCTTCCATGGCAAACACTAATCCACATTTGCTTGTTGCAGCCAATATGGCTTCCCCCAACCTTCAATTCAAATCCCCTCTATCAGTATCAAGCTTGATAGAGAGAATTACTCTCTCTGGCGAACTACGATTATCTCCGCCCTCGAGACGTTTGATCTCGACAGTTTCATCTTGGCTCCCAACCCTCCTCCAGAAACCATTGCAACCGCTGAACCTACTGTTGCACCTACCCCCAACCCAGATTATGCTGCGTGGAAAAAGCGCGACAGATTTGTCCTTCTCTGGATTAAATCGACGCTTTCAGAAAGGGCCCTTGCCCTTGTTGCTCGTTCCTCTTCCTCGCTCATGGCGTGGACTGCTATTGAGTCTAACTATCAGGCTCAAACAACAGCACATCACCTCACCATGAAGCATCAACTCCAAACCATCACAAAAGGTTCTTCCAAGATGGTTGATTACATTCAAAGAAAGCGGTCCATTGCCGACTCCTTGGAGGAAAATCTCCGGCCAGTGTCCGATGAAGACCTCATCGGGCATATTTTGAATGGCCTCGATGCGTCTTACAATCCATTCATCACCTCCTTCATGATGCACGCAGACAACATGACAGTTGATAAGCTCATTGGTCACATATTCCAAGAGGAAGACAGAATTGAGCGCGATCTCGCTCGCCAAGCCGCTGCACCAGCCCCAACACCTCTCTCTCTCGACCCACCGCCGTCGTCTGCTCCTTCAGCCAACACTATGGCTCGCTCAGGAGGAAGGTATAACTCATCTACCTCCCATGGTTCTTCTACAGGCAACCGTGTGCAAGAGTCCCGTTCCCAGGATTCCCGTCGTCGACGTCCTCACTGTCAACTCTGCAACAAACCAGGCCACGAGGCAATCGATTGCTGGCAGCGAACCAATCTGACGGACTACCCTTCTCGCCGCCCGAACCCAAGGGACACGCAGAAGCAAGTCCATGCCACGGAGTTTAACAGCCCCTCTTCGATTGACCCATCCTGGTACTTCGACACCGGAGCAACGGACCATGTCTCCCCCGATCTCCGCAAATTAGCAATCTCCGATGAGTACACTGACACCGACAAACTTCAAGTCGGGAACTGTAACCAATTATTAATTTCGCACATTGGATCATGTTCTTTCGGTAGTCTCAAGTTGCCTAATATTCTCATTGTTCCCAGACTAACCATGCACCTTATTAGTGTCTCCAAACTCTATCAAGATAACAATGTGATGTTGGAATTTTGGCCTAATTTTTGCCGTATTAAGAATTTTCAGGGTCAAACAATCCTCCAAGGGGACGTCAGTAATGGCTTATATCGGCTGCCCACACCCGCAACCTCCACCCCATCCGCCATGGCTCTCTCAACCATCCATACCTCCCTCCATCGGTGGCATTAACGGCTTGGGCATCCTCACGAGTCTATTCTCCGACGTTTGGTTTCCAGTTTCCATCTTCCCATTACCTCAAATAAATTGCATGCGGTTTGTGATTCTTGTCAATTAGGCAAGAGTCATCGGTTCCATCTTCCCATTTCGCATGTTGCTTCTCAGAGATCTTTTGATTTAATTTATTCTGACGTTTGGGGCCCCTCCCCCATGTTTTCGATGAATGGCAACCGTTACTTTGTTTTGTTTGTTGATGATTGTACTAAATTCGTTTGGGTATATTTTCTTTCACAAAAATCTCAGGTTCTTCCCACATTCATCCAATTTCGCGCCATGATCAAAAATCAGTTTGGTTGTGATATTAAGAGCCTACAAACAGACGGAGGGGGTGAATTTCGAAACGTTGCCACCCTCCTCAACACCCATGGAATTAAACATCGAGTTTCTTGCCCCTATACACAAGAACAAAATGGTGCTGTTGAACGTCAGAATAGAATTATAGTCGAAAAAGGTTTAACTCTCTTGGCACAATCCTCTCTACCAAAAGAGTTTTGGGAACATGCTTTCAAAACCGCCACATATCTCCACAACCGAACCATCACCCCAACTCTCAATTATGCCTCTCCTTATCAAAAACTCTACACCAAAACGCCCGATTTTGGGTTTTTAAAAACATTTGGTTGCTTGTGTTTTCCGTTTCTTCGCCCATATAACAACCACAAAATGGATTTCCGATCCCTTCCTTGTGTGTTCATTGGGTATAGTTCCACACACAAGGGTTACCTTTGTTTTCACAAACCCACCTCTAGAATCTACATCTCCCGCCGTGTAGTATTTAATGAGGAAGTATTTCCTTTTGCTGATGGAAATCATGTTTGCAGGTGCCCCTTGCCAATAACGCCACCACTACCCACTACCCCTTGTCTCTTAGACTTGACAACAGCTCCTTGCCACATCCCTCACCCATCACCCACGCCTACAGCCCCAACTACCCCTATTCCACCTGACCTCCCGTCATCGCCGGAACTCCCTACATCCTCCCCTCCCTGTTACCAACAACATACTTATAGTTCCCAAGCCAAACTTCCTTCTCCTGATCACATCCCTAGTTATTACCGCCCCGTCGAAAATAATCGTCACCCCATGTCCACACGGGCCAGCACCAATTCCCTCAAACCCAAGGCGTTGACAGCCTCTCCCTCTTCCACATTTGAGCCAAAAACAGTCTCTCAAGCCCTCAAACATGAGTGTTGGCAGCTTGCGATGAAACAAGAATATGATGCTTTGATTCGAAATAATACTTGGTCTATTGTTCCTCGTCCTCGACACACTAACCTTGTCGGGTGTAAGTGGATTTTCCGGATCAAACGGCATTCGGATGGCTCGGTGGACAGGTACAAAGCCCGGCTAGTGGCCAAGGGGTTCATCCAAGAAAAGGGGGTTGACTTCTTCGAGACATTTAGCCCTGTAATCAAACCGACCACCATTCGGCTAGTGTTATCCATTGCTCTCTCCAAAGGATGGTCCATTAAGCAACTTGACATCAACAATGCCTTCCTCAATGGTGACTTGACCGAGGAGGTATACATGGAACAACTGAAGGGCTTCGAAGATGTGACTCGCCCCTCCCATGTGTTTCGGCTACACAAAGCTCTCTACGGTCTCAAACAAGCACCCCGAGCTTGGTTTAATAAACTCAAGACCTACCTTGTCACTCATGGCTTCCGAGCTTGTCAATCGGACACCTCCCTTTTTGTGCACTCCTCCAAATCGGCAACCATTTATCTCCTTGTATATGTCGATGATCTGATCGTTACCGGTGACAATCCAAAGCTCATCAAATGATTCATCTCCACCCTCAACACTACATTTGCCCTCAAAGAACTTGGTGACCTCCATTACTTCCTTGGCCTTCAAATATCCCAAACGTCAAACACCATCCACCTTTCCCAAAGTAGGTACATCGAGGAAGTGCTCACAAGGTGCAACATGATAGACTCCAAACCGGTTGCTACACCTGCCGACCCCTCCACCAAACTCAGCAGCACAGGTGAACTCTTCTCCGATCCAACTCTTTATCGCCGCACCGTGGGCTCGCTCCAATATGCAACCATCACTCGCCCCGATATTGCGTTCGCTGTGAATAGGGTCTGCCAATACATGCATCGGCCAACTCTCCACCATTGGCAAGCGGTTAAGCGCATCCTCCGGTATCTTAATGGCACCTTGAGTCACTGCCTCACTTTTCGACCGACCAATGCACAGTTCCTTCTTGCTTACCCCGACGCTGGATGGATATCAGACATAGAGGATTGTCGCTCGCAGTACGGCTTCGCCATATTTCATGGCACCAACCTGATTAGCTGGACGTCTCGTAAGCAAAAGGTCGTTGCCCGGTTGAGTACCGAAGCTGAATACAGGGCCTTAGCCTACACCGCTGCTGAACTCTTGTGGCTCAAACAACTAATGCGTGATCTTGGTGTTCCCCTCCAGCTTCCTCCTAGGCTGTTATGCGACAACTTGGGGGCAAATTTCATGTGCAAAAATCCAGTTATTAGCACCCGTTCCAAGCACATTCAGTTGGACTTCCACTTTGTTCGTGAACAAGTCGAATCGGGGACTCTTTGAGTCCATCATGTCTCCACCTATGATCAGCTTGCGGATATATTCACCAAACCACTTAGCAAGGACCGGATATCCTTTATTCGCTCCAAGCTCCAAGTTCGTCCCGCTCTTGGTCTTGCCGGGGGGTAACGACACTCTCACATTTAGGCAGAAGAATAGGTCATACATTCAATTAGTTGTTATATTAGTTTCCTACTTTTCTGTACACGTTGTAAATTAGGTGCTTATCATTATCTCGTGTATCTCCTTAGTTATAGGATAGATTAGTTGTTTTACTGCATTATAAAAATCTTTGTAAATGGCTGGGCAATTCAATCAAGGGAAAATTCTACCAAGCTTAGTGTTAATTCACACTTTTCAACACGTCTTCACTTTTGCTCATTTCCTTCTTCTTTTGTTTTAATTGTTAAAACCTTTTCACGATTACAGCGATGGTTAATACTACTGTGCCCCTTCAAAATTGTTTCTTGATAAGTTTATCTTTTCAATCCTTTGCTATGTTGAGGACTTGAGGTGTCTATCGACTATATAGTCTGTAACCTGATATTATCTTTCATATGAGATGCCCAATTTGAGTGGATTTTGTAGGCTTTTCCTTTTAATTTGACTTATTTTATGGATCGTGATGCATATGATTAAAGTGGCATGAACATTCTGATTGATGATTTTGTAGTCTGTAGCAAGATACGACCTAAAGGCTAAATCAGTACTAAGACTATCACCTTTCTAGCTAGAAAGGTTTATGTCCTAATTTTATCCTAGAAACAAACCACTCTGACAATGCTTGCTTAAATTGTTGATTGATGTTTCTTTTTTGTTTATGTCTGTTATTTTCAATTTCTTTATATCTCCTTCTCAAGGGGATTGAATCCCTCAGTTGGATTTGTGCCTTTCACTTGCAAAGGCAATGTGGAAAGAGAGGTCTGGAGTTCATTTCTAATAAATTGTGTGCACTGCTGCGTTTTTCAATGTTTTACTACTTTCCTGGATGTCCTCAATCAGTGTATCATATTTGTTTTCTGGGTGGATTTGTTCATGTGTCTTTTCATATTATTTTTACTAATGAAGTAATGAGTAATATGGCAGTTTTCACAGCTGAATCAAGTCCATACTCTATACTGTTTGAATATATTGCAGGTCTCTCACTGAAGTCGCAGGACCTTACATCTATCTTTTTAGCAGTTAGACTCTACTGCAGCTTGGTGATGGAATATGTCATACATACTCTCCTTGATTCAGCTACCTTGGTTTCAACCTTGTGGGTTATTTACATGATTCGTTTTAAACTAAGGTCAACATACATGGAGGAAAAAGACAACTTTGCTATTTATTATGTGGTATACCTTCATTTTTCCTGTTCTTTTTGCCTTTTTCTCATGCATTTCATGACCATTTTTTCCTGCTGAATGGAAAAGAAAATGTATTGATGTGGTTCAACTTTCTTCCAAATGTGATGGATTTGAATTTCATCGCTTTTGTAACTCTGAATATAGTGTATAATTGGTGTGAGATTATTATGATTTAGTTGTTGTTATTGCTGAAGAAACATATGGTATGGCAGTGTGATGATGAAGTGCATAGTTTTCGATTCTTTGACTGTCTGCTCTGATTTAGTTGTTGTAATTCTAGGGGTCGGCTCTGATTGAAAGACCTATTGCATTCTTCCACTGGTTAGGATATGCATATTTCTGCCTTATATCATAAGTTCTTAATTCTTCTTAAAAAGACGTGGCTCGTCTTTTTAAGAAGAATTAAGAACTTATGAAACAAGACCTTGGTTACTTTGAGAAGTATCTCATGAGTGGCTTTACTTGACATCCTGTCTCTACATAACGTTTCCCAGGTTCTTGATACCCGTGGGCACTTGTTAACAACTCTTGGGTATGGATTATGGCCTTCCTTTGTTCCTTTCTCTGAAATAGTGCAAACTTTCATCCTGGCCGACTTCTGTTACTATTACGTCAAAAGGTTGACCCCCCCCCCCCCCCCACACACACACCTTTTTTTTTGTGCTTTGATTTTTAACTGCTAATCACCTCATCTGTTATTTATTTTCCCTTAACAGTATTGTTGGAGGACAGCTTGTGCTTCGACTTCCCGCTGGTGTGGTGTGAGGTGGAGGTGGGTTCCCAGAGGGGATGCTTTCGTTTTTCTAAAGAATATATCTGTTTACTTTTGACTTGAATTGGCTTAGTTACTGTAATATATACAAATCATGACAATGTATATGGCGGGGTATGCAGACATTTAGTTTTGATTTACTGTAATTTGTTGATGAATAAGTGGCTTTGTGATTATCTTAGCTTCTGATTTTCATTCTTCAAATCACTTTTAGAGTTGGGAAAATTGTTGTACATTTCGATCTCCTTATTTCAAAAGATGGCATGGTATAAATGGGAATATGCAAAATGTGATCTGTGAAAGAATGGGTGCAGGAGCATGCTTAGATTTTAGATCTCTCTGTACTGGTTGGTTTTGGATTGCTGAGTTGATTTGATTCTCTTACAAGACGAAACTTGAGTAACTGGGAGAGATTGCTTCCTATTGGAACTCATTCAATTTGTCCTTCTAATTGCAGTGGAAGCTTTTAGTCTTTTCTTATGTCAGCTTGTCTTCCTAATTGTAGGGCAAGTCATAATCGCTCAAGATGATATTATTTAACTGTCAATACATACAAATGGAACTCCATTTGTCAGAAGATGATCAAACTAAGGAATCAGCAAAGGAAGGGAACCCCATAAATGCCATACATGAGATCAGACAGTAAGGTTCCTGGCAAGAATGCCTTCGAAGGTAACCCCAGGGCCGAAAGCCAACACCAATCCCCAATCACTCTTCTCCTCTCCCGGGCCTTCACTGTTCTCTTTCTTCTTCTTTAGGATCTCTTCCATCATATACTCCATCACATACACAATCGTGTTACTACTAGCATTTCCATAATCCGCCAACGCTCTCCGGCTAGCAGCAAGCTTCTCGGGCCCCAACCCAAGCTTCTGCTCTATTCTATTCAATATGGCCGGGCCACCCGGATGAACTGCCCAGAAGATTTTGTCGTAATCCCCCTTGGACAACCCAATTCTGGCCAGGATGTTTTCGCAGAAACCCTCAATGTTGTCTTCTATTATCTGTGGCAACTCCCGTGATAGTTTGAAGCTGATGCCTTCCTCTGTCAGCCTCCCATCTATGATCTTCTCTGTCCCGGGCAAAAAGTGTTGGATGGCCGTGTGGAGCTCAAAGAGGGGCCTTTCCATGCTCCAATCAGGGTCAGAGCCTATGACCATGGCCCCTGCCCCATCCCCAAACAACGCCACACCTACAAGATCATATGGCCTTTCAATGCTTGGGGGCCTGAATCCAATTATGGTTGTCTCTGAGGTGGCTAGGAGGACTCGGCTCCCAGGGTTATTCTCGGCTAGGTCCTTGGCCACGCGTAGCCCAGCGACGCCACCAGAACAACCGTTGAAGTAGAGCATGACTCGCTGCGTCTCAGGCCTTAACCCGAGCCCACTGGCCAAGTAGAGGTCCCCACCGGGCAAACGGGCCTCACTGGAGGAGACGTAGACCAGGTGAGTGATGTCTGTGTTGGGCCTACCCCACGACTTGATGGCTTCTTGGGACGCTTCGATTGCCATCTTGGTGACTGCATTGTTGCAAATGTCCAGCCTTTGTTTCACAGTTGGGAGACCTTCCATTGCTAGCTCCGGATACTCCTTGAGGATCTCCTCAGTCATGACAACGTACCTTGTTTTCACTGTTGTCATCTTGCCTGCCAAACGTTGTATATATGTATAGATTCTCCAGATAGTTATAACAGTTTGGTAAATGAAAGTGCAAGAATAATGTATAACAGCAACAAAACGATAGAAGAATACACAGTCGGGTAAGCTTCTCCTTGAGATCGGGATTGTCGCAGTGGGTATTCTTGAAATAGCCATCGACGAGAAACTCTTGCATCACCAGCTGGTGGGGAAAGGCTTTGCCTAGGGAGAGAATGGTAGCTTTGCATGTGCTTGCTTCTTTTGCCATGGTCGTTTACACTGAGAGGCAAGCTACAACAATACCCTGTGGTGTGCGTAGTAGCTAGGTGTTGAACTATAGCTCGCAGGGAGGAGACAAATATTATGGCTCTCAGATGACAGTTTAATATAACATATATATTTTTGTCACTCAAAGGTAGGTGGGTTTTAGTTAAGAAGCGAAAAGATCATGTTAGCTAATTGCTTCATACAACATATGTGCTCAATCAAACTCCACTCTTTATAGTTATGAAACTGGTGTGGTGGTAAAACCAAAGATTTCCAATCTTGGATCTCTTTGTTGATAATTAATATTGAATTACGGTAGGTACAAGCTCTTTTATTAGTTTATACTCTAGGAGTAGGAGGCATGAGGCATCCCCGTCCGTTCTTACTTCTTAATACCGTCCTCAGCAGTCCCTGTCAACCGAATTTAAGGAATGCATCGGTTGCCTTGGACGAATAAATTAAAAGTCAGGTCTTGAATTGGCTACAACAGTTCAAATCATGCTCACTCATTGTCTCACACATATCATGTTTCATGACTTAAAATCTCTAGCTAGTAGACTCTTGCAGAAATGCAGTCTTCAACTAACTCAAAATTAACTTGTTACTATCCAAAAAAATTAAGGATCTTCCATTCTTTGAAATAGAGAATAAATTATTAAATTTATGCTGGTGTCACCAACGTACTATATATATATGTATATCAAATATGCAAGGAATACACACGCACACACACACAAATGTAACGTGTGCACATCCATCTTAATTTATATCTATACGGTTTTCTAATCTTCAGTTGAATTATCATGTTTTAAAATTTTGAGGCCTACTGGCCTAACCTCCACTATATATCATTAGGGGATGAGCCCAAGCAAATTTGGAGATTAAGGCTAACAAAAAACCTAAATATAAATTGTTAGGACACTTGTTAAATCTCACATCGGAAGTTAGGTAATTCTGAACCCAACATACAAGTGGATGAGCTATTTCACCTAATGTTAATTGGTTTTGGGATGGTACCCCAGTCTGGCTTATCTGTTTGACTTTCTGGTCGGGCCCAACAAGACTTCCCCTAACAAACGGGTATCAGAGTTGGGTTCGGCGGGTGAGCCGATTGCACTGAAGATTGAGATGGACTCCACATCGGTATCGATGACGGGTTAGTCGAACCCGTTGCGTGGGAGTCTCAATTCCAACCGGGCTAGACTTGTGATGGATTCGTAAGTGAGAGGATAATTTGTTGGGACACTTGTGAAATCCCACGTCGGAAGTAGGGTAATTCTGAACCCAACATATAAATGGATGAGCTACTCCATCTAATGTCAATCGAACCCGTTGCGTGGGGGTCTCAATTCCAACCGGGCTAAACTTGTGATGGATTCACAAGTGAGATGGGGATTTGTTGGGACACTTTTGAAATCCCACATCGGAAGTGGGTAATTCTGAAGCCGACATATAAGTGGATGTGCTACTCAACCTAATGTCAATCGAACCCGTTGCGTGAGAGTCTCAATTCCAACCGGGCTAGATTTGTGATGGATTCACAAGATAGAGGGGAATTTGTTGAGACACTTGTGAAATCTCACATCGGAAGTGGGGTAATTTTGAACCCAACATATAAGTGGATGAGCTACTCCACCTAATGTTAATTTGTTTTGGGATAGTGTCCCAATCTTGCTTACATGTTGGGCGTTCTAGTCAGGCCCAACAAGACTTCCCCCTAACAAACTGGTATCAGAGTCGGGTTCAGGGGTTGGGTCGGTTGCACCGAAGATTTGTTGGGTACACTTGTGAAATCCACATCGGAAGTGGGGTAATTCTAAACCCAACATACAAATGAATGGGCTACTCGACCTAATGTCAATCGAGCCCGTTACATGGGGTTCTCAATTCCGACCGGGCTAGACTTGTGATGGATTTACAAGTCAGAAGGGGATTTGTTGGGACACTTGTGAAATCCCACATTGAAAGTGGGGTAATTTTGAACCAAACATACAAATGAACAAGCTACTCCACCTAAAGTCAATCGAACCCGTTGCGTGGGGGTCTCAATTCCAACCGGACTAGACTTGTGATGGATTAACAAGTGAGAGGGGGATTTGTTGGGACACTTGTGAAATCCCACATAGGAAGTGGGGTAATTTTGAACCCAGCATATAAGTAGATGGACTACTCCATCTAATGTCAATCAAACCCGTTGCTTGAGGGTCTCAATTCCAACCAGGCTAGACTTGTGATGACGGGTTAGTCAAACTCGTTGCGTGGGGGTCTCAATTCTAACCGGGATAGACCTGTGATGGATTCACAAGTGAGAGGGGGATTTGTTGGGGCACTTGTGAAATCCCACATCGGAAGTGGGGTAATTATGTGAACCCAACATAGAAGTGGATGTGCTACTCCACCTAATGTGAATCGAACCCGTTGCGTGGGGGTCTCAATTCCAACCGTGAGAGATTTGTTGGGACACTTGTGAAATCCCAAATCGGAAGTGTGGTAATTATGAACCCAACATGTAAGTGGATGGGCTATTCCACCTAATATCAATTGGTTTTCCTGCTGAATGGAAAAGAGAATGTATTGATGTGGTTCAACTTTCTTATTTTTGTGCTATTATATTGTTCTTGAATGATGCCTCTCAATCAGTATAGGTGGTGCCATGCGCTGTTTTGGCATTGCTAGTGCATCCATCAACTTCACACCATGTCTTGAACAGAATTTTGTGGGCATTCTGCGTGTATCTGGAAGTTGTTTCAGTTTTGCCTCAGTTGCGTGTCATGCAAAATACAAGTGTACTGGCTTTTGAAGAGAGAATCTAAAGACCCTTCATGCTACTACAGGCTTGTGTTCTAATTTTCTAGGATTTGCATATTGTTGAACCATTTACTGCTCACTATGTGTTTGCTCTTGGAGTAGCAAGTTTCTTGAGCTGTGCACATTGGGTCCTTCAGGTTTGAATGTTTGATTCTTTTTTCCCTTGAGATGATTCAAGTCATGAGGTCGATCTGTTATCCAATCTTCTCCATGCTAAAATTGAAACAGAACATTTTCTTATACAGGCTCTTATGACCAAGCAATTCACATTTGCAACACAAACTGCTTTTGTGTCTGAAACTAGTCATTATGCTTTCCAAATGTGATGGATTTGAATTTCATCGCTTTTGTAACTCTGAATATAGTGTATAATTGGCGTGAGATTATTGTGATTTAGTTGTTGTTATTGCTGAAGAAACATATGGTATGGCAGTGTGATGATGAAGTGCATAGTTTTCGGTTCTTTGACTGTCTGCTCTGATTTAGTTGTTGTAATTCTAGGGGTCGGCTCTGATTGAAAGAACTATTGCATTCTTCCACTGGTTAGGATATGCATATTTCTGCCTTATGTCATAAGTTCTTAATTCTTCTTAAAAAGACGTGGCTCATCTTTAGCATTTTTCCCCTTTAAATTGCCTGCCTATATATCAAACAAGACTTTGGTTACTTTGAGAAGTATCTCACGAGTGGCTTTACTTGACATCCTGTCTCTACATAACGTTTCCCGGGTTCTTGATACCCGTGGGCACTTGTTAGCAACTCTTGGGTATGGATTATGGCCTTCCTTTGTTCTTTTCTTTGAAATAGTGCAAACTTTCATCCCGGCCGACTTCTGTTACTATTACGTCAAAAGGTTGAACCCCCCCCCCCCCCCCCCCCACACACACACACACCTTTTTTTTGTGCTTTGATTTTTAACTGCTAATCACCTCATCTGTTATTTATTTTCCCTTAACAGTGTTGTTGGAGGACAGCTTGTGCTTCGACTTCCCGCTGGTGTGGTGTGAGGTGGAGGTGGGTTCCCAGAGGGGATGCTTTCGTTTTTCTAAAGAATATATCTGTTTACTTTTTACTTAACTTGGCTTAGTTACTGTAATATATACAGATCATGACAATGTATATGGCGGGGATATGCAGACATTTAGTTTTGATTTACTGTAATTTGTTGCTGAATAAGTGGCTTTGTGATTATCTTAGCTTCTGATTTTCATTCTTCAAATCACTTTTAGAGTTGGGAAAGTTGTTGTACATTTCGATCTCCTTATTTCAAAAGATGGCATGGTATAAATGGGAATATGCAAAATGTGATATGTGAAAGAATGGAAGCAGGAGCCTGCTTAGGAGCCTGCTTAGATTTTAGATCTCTCTGTACTGGTTGGTTTCGGATTGCTGAGTTGATTTGATTCGCTTACATGTTCACCTAATGTCAATTGGTTTTGGGATAGTGTCCCAGTCTGGCTTACATGTTGGGCGTTCTAGTCAGGCCCAACAAGACTTCCCCCTTACAAACTGGTATCAGAGTCGGGTTCAGGGGTTGGGTCGGTTGCACCGAAGATTTGTTGGGTACACTTGTGAAATCCACATCGGAAGTGGGGTAATGCTGAACCCAACATACAAATGAATGTGCTACTCCACCTAATGTCAATCGAGCCCGTTACATGGGGTTCTCAATTCCGTCCGGGCTAGACTTGTGATGGATTTACATGTCAGAGGGGGATTTGTTGGGACACTTGTGAAATCCCACATCGAAAGTGGGGTAATTTTGAACCAAACATACAAATGAATGAGCTACTCCACCTAAAGTCAATCGAACCCGTTGCGTGGGGGTCTCAATTCCAACCGGACTAGACTTGTGATGGATTAACAAGTGAGAGGGGGATTTGTGGGGACACTTGTGAAATCCCACATAGGAAGTGGGGTAATTTTGAACCCAGCATATAAGTGGATGGACTACTCCATCTAATGTCAATCGAACATGTTGCATTAAGGTCTCAATTCCAACCAGGCTAGACTTGTGATGACGGGTTAGTCGAACTCGTTGCGTGGGGGTCTCAATTCCAAGCGGGATAGACTTGTGATGGATTCACAAGTGAGAGGGGGATTTGTTGGGACACTTGTGAAATCCCACATCGGAAGTGAGGTAATTCTGTGAACCCAACATATAAGTGGATGTGCTACTCCACCTAATGTCAATCGAACCCGTTGCGTGAGGGTCTCAATTCCAACCATTAGAGATTTGTTGGGACACTTGTGAAATCCCACATCGAAAGTGTGGTAATTATGAACCCAACATGTAAGTGGATGGGCTACTCCACCTAATATTAATTGGTTTTGGATTGTGCCCCAGTCTAGCTTATATGTTGGGGTTTCTGGTCGGGCCCAACAAGACTTCCACCTAACAAACTGGTATCAAAGTCGGGTTCGGCGGTTGGGCTAGTTGCACTTAAGATTGAGATGGACTTCACATCTGTATCGATGACGGGTTAGTCGATCCTGTTGCGTGGGGGTCTCAATTCCAACCGGGCTAGACTTGTGATGGATTCACGAGTGAGAGGGAGATTTGTTGGGACACTTGTGAAATTGCACATCGGAAGTGGGGTAATTCTGAACACAACATATAATTGGATGTGCTACTCCAAATAATGTCAATTTGTTTTGGGATGATGTCCAGTATGGCTTATATGTTGGACTTTCTGGTCGGGGGCCCAACAAGACTTTCCCTTTACAAACTCGTATCAGAGCCGGGTTCGGCCGGTGGGCCGGTTACACCGAAGATTGAGATGGACTCCACATCTGTATCGATGACGGGTTAGTCGAACCCATTGCGTGGGGGTCTCAATTCCAAACGGGCTAGACTTGTGATGGATTCACAAGTGAGAGGGGGATTTGTTGGGACACTTGTGAAATTCACATCGAAAGTGGGGTAATTCTGAAACTAACATATAAATGGATGAGCTACTCCACCTAATGTCAATCGAACCCGTTGCGTGGGGGTCTCAATTCCAACCGGGGGCTAGACTTGTGATGGATTCACAAGTGAGAGAGGAATTTGTTGGAAAACTTGTGAAATCACACATCGGAAGTGGGATAATTCTGAACTCAACATAAAAGTGGATGGGCTACTCCACCTTAAGCCAATTTGTTTTGGGATGATGCCCCAATCTAGCTTATATGTTGGGCTTTCTGGTCGGGCCCAACAAGACTTTGCCCTAACAAACTAGACTAAAGAAGATTTGTTGGGACACTTGTGAAATCCCAAATCGGAGTAGTCCAACAAGACTTCCCTCTAACAACTTGTTAGGAGAAGTCTTGTTGGGCCCGACCAGAAAGCCCAACATATAAGCCAGACCGTGGCACTATCCCAAAACTAATTGACATTAGGTTGAGTAGCCTATCCACTTATATCTTGGGTTCAGAATTACCTCAATTTCGATGTGGGATTTCACAAGTGTCCCAACATAAATATATACGGTCGGGAGTTTTCATTAATTTATACAATCTTCTATAGTCTAGTTTATCAATATTAAGGCTTTTTTTTTATCTAGATACTGAGAGATCAAGTTTTGACATGCTTTTAATTAAGAAAGTGCATTCCGTCGCCGACTTCGCTCGCTCCGAAACAGCATGACCATCTTTTCTTGGAGTGCTCCTTCACAATCAATGTATGAGATAGAATCCGAAGGAGATTTCGATTGCCGCAGACCGTGGTCTCACTACACCAGGGGGCGGAGTGGATTAGAGCCTCGACAAAGGGTAGGAGTGCCCTACTGTCATGGCCAAGGCTCGTGTGTCTGCTATAGGCACGAAACTCTTGGTTGTTTGACGAGAATCTGATACCCGAGAAGGTGGTGCTAGACTCACGATGACGCATGTCTTTAGACTCCTGCTTGACTTTCCCGGTGGAGATGGTTCACTCTATTTGACGCACTCTCGGATCCATTGACTGTTTTGTTAGTGATTTTTGATGCGTATGTCATGGGGTCTTGCATGACTCCATGAGTACGTTTTATGTTGTATAGTTTGATATTTTAGCTAGCCGTCTGGAAAGTAGCTAGGTCGGCTTTCATTTTATATATATATATATATATACTCTTCATCGAAAAAAAGAAAGAATTGACAACAATAACCTTCGAAAAACCCTTCTCTCAAGCAATATGGAAGGCGATGCTGATCTAATTAATTAAAGCATATATGTGAAGATTTGGTTCCCTCGACTTGCAATTACTATAGTCTGAAATCTAAACACCTTAATTCGATCAATTCGGCCATACCTACAAAGACTTGAACATACTCTTATAACATGCATAGTATATATTAATTATTCGTATATTAAAAAAAAGAACAAGCATTTTAATTTACATGATGAACATCCCATCAATCAACTTACATTTCATTCTCGTCAATCGTCGTAATGGTCGACTGTAGTGGATCCTCATTGTTCAATCATTTCAACAAGGTTATCTAAGCCCCGGGGAAGATCGAAGCTAAGTATCGTGAAAAGGTCGATGAAGCATCGGGATCGTCGGGTAATTAGTAATTTAGTATTGTGTTGTGTGAAGTTTATGATGTTATGAAAATATGAACTTATGAAGTACTAAATAAAGTAGAAACTATGAAGTAAGTTAGTTTTCGTTGTAATGGCATGCATGAAGCGCCGAGCGCGTTCCAGACAAAAGCAATGAATCCGGTACGGGTTCAAGAAGGGCCTACCTGCTCCGGGATGGGGTGACAACTTTTACTTTGTCAAGTGTAACTTCTTCCCGACGATCTACAAGCACAAGAAGGGGAACAGATATGGCAACTACGGACGCCATATAGAATCGAAGCATAAGGAGAAACTCGGCTTGGCGAAAGGTCAAACTCAACTTTCCGGGTACGCAACTACTTTCTCTCAACCCCCTGGTTTATGGAGTTATATATGACTATGTTAGTTGCAGTGATAACTTTGCTGAAATGATAGTGGCGGAAGGTTTAGCTTATAACTTTGCACAATGTTTATGTTTCAACGAATTTATTACGAAAAATGTTCAACCCGCCTGACAATCTATGAGTCGAAACAAGGTTAAGAGGAAGATGATAAAAAGGTATATATAACACCCGTAAAGCTGAATTAATTGACTATTTTAAAAAATTTAGGGATTTACATGTTTCGATTTGTAGTGATATTTGGACCGACCATTGGCAACACCACTCTTATATGGTTGTCACATGTCTCGTAACATACGGCCCGTAAAATGAACGATTCATTTTACACAAACGAGTTTTGGGTTTTCGAGTTTTTGACGACGCACACACGGCCCGTAACATAGCTTCGGTCCTTTTAAAAGTTTTACAAGACTATAGATTGTCTCAAAGAGTTTTTTTCAATTGGTTTTGACAACTCATATGCCAACACCGCCTCTATCCCAGAGTTAACCCAATATTGTTAGCCCGGGATAGGGGGAAGATTTTTCCATATTCGTTGCGCACCTCATATTTTAAACTTATCTATTCAAGATGGTTATGATTATTTACAAACGGTTATTGGACCTATTCGATATGTTTTGTGGGCACTTTGGTGAAGCAAAACCATTGACACCAATTTTGCCGAGCAAACAATGTGTGCCCGAAGAACTTCCCCCGAGATGTTAGCACTCGGTGGAACTCGACATACGTACAGAATGATTTATGATTCTTATCAATACAGAGAACTTCGATCTTTCCGCTTTTTCCACCCCAAACATCGAAGGTTCAAACATGTTTGGGATGTGTGGGTGGTTCCAACAAACGTGGCCCAACCCGTAGATCCATTGGCCCAACCCGACCCGTCAACCCGGCAGGTCGGACCCGTGACTTCGGGGAGGAAAAAAAATGAAAATTAGTGGTATTTTCCGTAAATTTGCCCAATATCAATTCAAACATGACAGAGTGGAAAGAAATAGAAGGCGGAGACAGAAGATGATAAGGGTTTAGCCAACAAAAGGAAAAGCCCCTATCTTCCCTTCCTTCCTATCACTTCTCGTATTGCTTCAACGTTGCGACGTAATAGCCCTTATCCTTTCTTATCGAGTCTACTTTGTATGATCAGAACAATGTTTTAGGGCGTCTTCCGCTCTGATTTTGACATATGTTTTCTGTTATTAAAGCTTCGAGCTTGGATATGGCCGAGCAGTCGATTCGGGAATGGACCGGCATTCAGCAGTTCCCCGCCGCTACGCAGACTAAGTTGCTCGAATTATTGGGGAAATTGAAGCTTGAGGTTTAATATTTCCCTCCCTTTCCCTTTCATTGTTCGTCCTGGTCATACAAATTTAGGTTCTGATTGAATTGTTCATTTGATATGTCTTTTGTAACACTTTTGATTCAGAATGTTGGCTCTTTGACCATTCTCGTTATGGGAAAAGGAGGTGTTGGGAAATCATCCACTGTTAATTCTATTATTGGTGAGAGAGTGGTGCCTGTCAGTGCTTTTCAGGTAAATAAATTCTCTTTGGTCTCCGATATTAAGATGTCCAACTACTGTCCGAGGGAGTTGTTCATTTGTCCATTCCAATTTCCTTATTTTAGTTTAGGGTCTTGTTTGCAATCGGATTTCATCTTCTTGCAATCGGATTTCATCTTCTTATGCAGCATGCTCAATCATCTAGTGCAGTTTTAATGTTTTACATATTTTTAGTAGTATCAAGAGCTATTTTCTTTTCATGCTTCTGCATTGCTGTTTCTTGCTCTGTTGAATTTGCAAATGCAGGATTGTTTAGTATGCATCAGGTATCAAATTGGAATCCGTATGGCTATTAACCAACCCAATATCCATGGAAGGGCGCTTATGGGGAATGGATTTCATACCCATACTTTATACCCAACCAGGAGGGGATATGACCCATTCCAAGTAGTAGAAAGAAGAGAAGAGGGAGAAGTGGGGTGGGATGGTGGTGTGGGAAGGCATGGAACAAGAAATTAAAATTCGGGTAGGCCAGATAGGCTAAATTTTTCTCATATGGATAATTTTATTAACAAAACCCTTAATTTAATAAATAAATAAATTTTTATTAATTTTCCTTGATATTTTTACCTATTATTTTATTTTTGTAAAAATGGGGCGGGCTGAAGCGGACCCCAGCCCACCCCTGGGTCCATCCCTAGGTGTGGGTGCAGGGTGAAAGTGTAAAATTTCTAATTTTACTCCATAGCTCTATCCAAACATCCAATACTAGTACTCCATACCAGCACCCCATATGACTATGCAGATAACCATATCAACTTTAACTAAACACCCTTTTCATGCCTTCTTGGGTTTTCCTTGGCTTATCAGTGAATGAGTGAGTGTGTGTGTTTGTTTTGATCTGACATGATTCTTTTTAAATGATACTGATACATCTGTACACTAGTCTGAAGGGTCCAGGCCTGTGATGGTTTCACGTGCAAGGGCAGGATTTGCATTGAATATCATTGACACTCCAGGTCTGGTGGAAGAAGGATATATTAATGACCGAGCACTTGAAATGATCAAAAGGTTTGTATTGCGGTGGTGCATTGTTATTTTGGGGGTATTCTCACCTGCATTTCCCCCCTATCAAGAATGTATTGTGTTAAATTTCAGTTTAAATTTTTGCATTATTTTCATTTTTCCATCCATTTTCTTTTCTTTTTAGAGTAGTCATCTTGGCTGCTCCAAAACATACAACTAGTTAAACTTTGGTAGTGGACATACCAAGGGAAACCCGCGAAACAATTCTGCTCTGTAAATAAAAAAGCGACACTTAAGCACTCGTTTCGTGCTTTAAGCGTAGCGCCACCCAAAATGCTTTAATATGCTTGAAGCGAGCAATGTCCATGAAGCGCCTTAAGCGATGAAGTGACAAAGCAAGCACTTCATGGAAAAAAAGCGTATTTTTCAAATTTATTGATAGTTTTTAGAAGTAAGCTCATGTTTTTGAAAGAATAGAGTTATTTTAAAGAACTAACGAGAGTAATAGTAGTATGGAGTTAATGAGGGAAGAGGTTGATGATGGAGTTGATATGGATTTACAAAATGATATTTGTGATGGTGCTTTGCATGATGAAAGGGAGGATAGTAGTTCAGAATCTAAATAAGTTTACTACCTTGTATTTTGGTTTCACTAGTTTTCCTTTTGCTATGATCATAGAAATATATTTATATATAGAATGACCTATTTTGCAATTATTCTTTAATATTCTTTGACATCTATTACATACATATTTGAAAGAATCCTAAAGGATACTAATGAGCTGGAGGTTGAATTTGCAGCTCTGTCTTTATCATCAAAATCTATTTGACTAAGAGTAGCATAATGTATTTTGAAAACATATATGTATAATGATATGCATTAGTTTTGTGTTTTAAATCATTACTAGTCCATGAAGTGGGCACTTTGCGTCGCTCGCTTCATGCTTAGGCGATAGGCATCCCATCGCCTTCTTGCGCTTCACACATTTCTTTTCACTTCTGTTTCATTTGTAATATCTCTGATGCATATGTCCTGCATTTCAATGGAAATTACAGTCACAGAGTCTGACTACTAATCTGACTTTAATGATATGTTAGATACTGTGGCTTCCATTGTCAATAATTCTCAAAGAAACCTGCTGCATTCAATCCTAACTGTGTAAGATATGTTTTTAGTCATCAGTACCTCCTCAGCAACTTTATGCTAGTTCCCTTAAGAACATGATTACTGCACCTGGTTACATTACTAAACTAAGCAGATTAAGGGAGAGAAATGATTCATCTTGAAGTCATAGCCTCGTAGGTGTAGGAAATTTTCCATTTCTCTGGATTTAGAAGGTATGGCCTTTATTAGACATTGTAATGTTCCAACTGTTGATCTTAATACAATTTAGTGGTTATATCTATCCGTGATCTGAAAGAGAGAGCTGTGGTTGGATTATGTTGGGTGAAATTTAATGCTCAGCTCGGTATTTTCTAGAATGATGAATGTTGGTTTTGATACAAGGTTATTTCTGGGGTTTTGTGGTGCAGGTTCCTTCTTAACAAGACAATAGATGTGTTGTTATATGTGGATCGTCTAGATGCCTATAGAGTGGATAACCTTGATAAACAGATTATCAAGGTCATAACTGACAGTTTTGGAAAAGGAATATGGCAAAGATCTGCAGTTGTTCTTACACATGCTCAGCTCTCTCCACCTGATGCATTGAGTTATGAAGATTTTTTCACAAAACGGTCTGCGGCTATCTTAAATGTTATTTGGGAAGGTTCAGGAATGAAGAAGTGGGAATCTTTTGTAAGTGTCTCTACCTAACTATATGATTTATCAACTCGTTAGGCTATGTAGTTTCCTTTGCATAGCTCCAAAACAATTTATGTATGATGAAAAGCAGGTTAGTAGCAAGAACACACGACGTTTATTCACAATTAGGTCAACATCTTGCCCCTAGCATTTATCAAACCAAAGTTTAGACTTCTGCTAAAACTATGATAAATAGTGCATGTTAGAAATATGTCAACGGATTTCAGCCTGTTCTAGTAATTGTTTGATGGCAGCTACTTCTATTATGGAATTTATGGATATGTTTGGTGCAATTCTAAAAACCAAGAGGGATTGGCATTCTTATGGTTTGATATGAATTTGGACCTTAATTTTATTGCACGAGCATGTTGGATAAGGGAAAGGGTTCTTTACTTGATGTCTGTGAATATGCTCTACACGTCTTAGATCAATGAAGCTAAAAGTTTCTTGTATTATTAATTCTTATACTAATATTGAAGCTAATGAAAAATCATCTTCAGGAATCCGCCATCCCTGTAGTTTTGGTTGAGAACAGTGGAAGATGCAACAAGAATGACAATGCTGAAAAGGTTGATAAACAGATTCTTTTGTAATCTGTATTCTGAATTTGCCATCCATGGATTGTATAGTACATTTTTTCGTTCCTTTAAAAAATAAAATTATTTGAAGCTCACTTGTTTAGCTTTTTACCAGATTCTTCCAAACGGGGTTGCATGGATTCCTAATCTAGTAGAAGTAATAAAAAATATAGTCTCTAATGGAAGCAAGGCTATTTTGGTTGACCAAAAGTTGATTGAAGGGCCAAATCCCAATCAAAGAGGCAAGATGTGGATCCCGTTAATTTTGGCATTTCAAGTAAGTTAATGAAATAATCTGTTTGTCAATTGACTTGACCACATAATGTTTAGATGACATGTAATAAGTTGAGCGTTGGCACCAAGATGCTTGAAAGCCTTTAACATAGAAGGTGAACAATTACAATGTGTATAATCGACCTTGTTTCATTTCTGCTTTCTTGGGCAGTATCTGTTTGTCATCAAGGGAATTCAAAGAGCAATCAAGCGGGATATTGCCACAGAACCTAGACAAATGTGGGAGGTCCGTGATCCAGGCCGCCGTTGAATTTGACTGCTATGCGTATTTCATCCTTGTTCTGTAGAAGAGCTAAGAAAGTACTTGTGTGCTGCCCCTTCTCCCATCATCTTCTGCAAGTGACTGATAGTCTGATTTTGTAAGCAGTTTAGACAACCACTTGAGTTGCAGTGTTTCCTTTGGAAAAAGAAGGCACTGATCTTCAACAACCCCCCCCCCCCCCCCCCCCCCCTCCCTTTGGTTTGTTGTTTAGACTAGATGAATGGTCTTTGTTGTATTTTACTGCTCTTGAGTTTCGATTGTTTTAATTAAGTTGAAATCTGGGTATACATAAAATGTTATACTCTGCCACCATTCACATTAGCTAATAATAATTGTAATAAAAAAAGAAGATAATGACAGTATCAAATTTGACAATATGGTATGTAATGTAGGTAAAGTATGATAGTAATGTGTTTTCTGAAAATGCGGTTAGATTATACTGTATTATCAAGTAATGAAGGAAACTGGAAATATAGGTAAAAAGGGAGGGGAGGTAAAAGGAAAAGTAAAGGGCAAAGGGTGGATCTGTTGGCCATCTGCCGAGGGATGAGGACTGTTTTGACACAACAAGTATTCAAGGAATGCAACATCCCTCTACTATCTGATCAGATTTTCAGCTTCGTTGGCCGGAAACATAGCTCAACTCTTAATATTATCAGGGACTTTGTGGGTAGCTCCCGGATGAGGGATATTATTGCCTTCTTCTGGTGGGGGATTTGGTACTACAGAAATCAGCTTCCATTCGGAAACGTGCCTGTGGTAACAACTAAAGACATCAGAATGTTTCTCTCCTCAGTGACACATACGTGGGATGCAGCCAAGAGTCTTTGACTCGGATGAGGAGGGCTCGTCAGAGTCTCGGTCGTTCGACCGGGGTGCATGGTGTTTTTCTCCATCGAGGTCGGACTCAACAGCCACACAGAATGGTCAAATGGGATAAACCTCCACTTTGTTTCCACAAATTAAACTTTGATGGTTCGTTTCGTACTTTCGTGGTGATGGCTCGGCCTTGTATGGTTTCACTATCAGGGATGGTTCGGCCGCGATTCTTGATCAAGGGTGGGGGAAGTGTAATTCCTCCTCTACAATTTTTCCGGAGGCTTTGGGTCTCCGACAGTGGGTGTTTCGAGCAAAGGAGTTGGCACTGGACAAGCTGCCTATTGAGGGGGGGTCAAGTTACTCTTCTGATAATATTGAGTTGCTTATGTCAGACACAAAACTGGATCTCACTCCATTCTTTAACATTGTTACTCGTCATATTTTTAGGAAAGCGAATGCTGTTGCAAATATTGGCTCAATATTCCTACCAACGGAAGTTTGGAGGATGACACGGAACTGCGGGTTCTCGTTTCGTTCACAAGGACGCTCTAGGATATACTTCTTCCTGATGGCAATAGTTTTATTCTAATTTCTTTCCTCGTTTCGAAAAAAAAAAATAGGCAAAGGGTGCAATAAAAGCATATACAGTACATTATGCATTGGACGATCTGGCTAGTTCGTAACTAATTTGTGTTCAGACAGGAGAAATTGCCAACGGTTGACAGATTCCAGCTAAGAGTGAACCAAAATCAGAAAAACTGATATGCACTGGCTTGAATCAAACAATGGGAATTCTCACAAAATTAAATGGGGGAAAATAATAATAAATTTGTGAGGGAAAATACGAAATGGACAAAACCGTCACTTGGATGGAATAAACTAAAATTTGATGGATCATCCCTGTTGCATGGGGATAGCTCGATGGGTTTTGTTATCCGGGATTAGGAAGGCCAGCAGGTTTCTGCGGGGTCAGGATTGCATTTCTGAGTCGCAGTTCTGATAACCCTAACTTACTAAGTGATCAATGTCTGTTTGGCCTCATCCAAAAGGATGCTCTCGTACAGCGTCTTCGACGCACCCGAATTCTTACCTAATCAAAAAAAAAAAAGTGCATTATGCATTGGATGTACTGTATACATTACAGTCGGACCCGCCCGATTTGATTGAGGCATTGGCCCCATGGGCATGAGGGCAGTTGCAGTGTTGCAGACAAGTGAGTGGTTGGTAGTTGGTACATTGTTATTGTTATTGTTAGGGTTGGCAGTGGCAGAGGGTTATTTGGGCACCTGTAACTGTGACCAGCTAGCGAAACCTCCACCTCTTGTTTCTTTATTTGTTTCAGGCATCTATCTGCTTAGCTTAGCTACTGAATTACTGGTATTGTATCTATCTATCGGTCTATCCTATCCATGTATTTTGATTGATTTATTACGGAGTGGAGTACAATTTACAAACCTGCTACTGCTACTAGCAGTGCCTGCAAGTGCCAGTAGTAAATTTAAATGTTACTGTTGGGTAATATTTTAAGGTTTGGATTAGATGTAGCAACTAGCACGCTACAAACAACATCTACAGCTTACAAGTTACAAGGAAGGGGCAAGTCTGAAGAAGAAGCCCTAGCTTTGCGCAGCAGCCTCTTCTTAACAGCTACAGAGTATTCTCTGTCCTATGCCCTATTCAAATCTCTCCCTTTGACCTCCCATTACCAATTTGACTACCTAATTCAAATCAAATCTCTGTTTTTCTTCACTCTTTTTGGTTTTGGTACCACCTCCATCGAGTGTTAATTAAAATTCAAATAGATAGGTAGAGATGGGCGAGGGTCGGAAGAAAAAGAAGAGAGGCGGTGCTAAGAGGAAACTAACCCCTGAGCAGGCACTCGCTCTCAAATCTGTCAATGAATGGGTTTCGCTACACTCTTCTAATTCTCTTGTTGGTGTTGGTGTTGATTTTGATGATTTTCTTCCTCATTCTCCTCCTCCTCCTCCTCCCAAAGTCATCTTTGAACTGCATTCCCATTCCACCTGCAGCGATGGCTTTTTGTCCCCCACTGCCGTTGTTGAGAAAGCCCATCTAAACGGGGTTTGTCTTCCTCCTCCTCCTCCTCAGTTTCCTTCTTTTGTATTATTTCATTAACTTGTGCAGAGCAAGGTTTATCTTCCATTTGTGATTTGCGATTTTTGATTTGTGATTTGTGATTTGTGATTTGTGATTTGTGATTTGTGATTTGTGATTTGTGATTTGTGATTTGTGTTTTGTGATTTGTGATTTGTGATTTGTGATTTGTGTCTCTGTGACTGTGAGATCGGCAAATTCTAATCTCCCCTTATTTTGTGTAACTTGTGTTCACCTTAATTTGAATTTGGACCTTTATTATGTTATGTTGCTTAGACAATAGACACTCTTTGTCGAATCATTATCATATCTGAATCCTCCTCGAGAAGGATAAGCTTGTGAATCGAAGGAACAAGGCCATTCATTACTTGTTCTTTCACACCTAACATCCCTCATTTATGTTTCAGTCCACTATCTTGTTTTCAAGTGAAATAGAATATAGTCCCCATTGAATCTTTCTGTACGTGTAACTATCTCTTCCTTTTTTAGTACGGTGTTCTAATGCCATGACTTCATTACAAGGGGCTGTTTCATCCAGTTTCAGAGTGGCTGATCATTTAGCTTCCTTAGCCTTTTCTTTTCTTTCTTTTATTTTTTCAACCTCCGGGGTTGTGTTTCTTGTTTTATTTCTCATGATGTTAGGAGTTTAACTATCATTGCTTGATTGTATGTAGCCACTTTTTATCCTTAATAAACCTGTAAGTGAGAATACTGGCTCTCCTTTTGACCCCAAAAATCAAACCAAAACAAAAACTATATCTACTAACTGTATCTAATACGAATTACGTTTTTGTCCAACTTGTATCCGAAGAGTTAACCAATATTGGAAAATGTTTCTCATTTTTCCAGATCTTCAAGAGTTTACTGCTTGATATTCGTTTGTGTGCATGTGGATGCATTTTCAGATCTATTCTAGACACACTGCTCTTTACTGCAAGTGTATAGATGAGTGATTTGCTTGTTACCTACCCTCAAAACAGGTGAAGGTACTTGCTCTTACTGACCATGATACAATGTCTGGTATACCTGAAGCCCTAGAGGCTGCTCGGAGGTTCGGCATCAAGATCATTCCAGGTGTGGAGATCAGTACAATTTTTCCTTTGAGGTTAGTGTTTAATGCTTACCTTTATATATTCTTTTGAACCAGTTTACCTACTATAGATTGATTGATACATAATAATAGATCATGTAAAAAATGCCGTCAGTTGAGCTGCATTTTTAAAACTTGGTCTTGTTTGGTTTGCAACTTTGCATTCTCAACATGTTGTGACCAGCTTATGTTAGCATTTTGTTTAGTTGCCTTTTCTGTAGAAGCAAAAAGGAAACTTAAGAAAGAGGTGCTTCTGTTTGATGAATAAAAAGAGAAGAGAACCTATGATACCAATTTCATTTTTGAAGAGCAAATAGCAGTTGAAGTCATAAAATAATGTATTTATGCCTTCTAGACTTGCCAGACATCAAGATTTGGTTCTCCAATTTAGCGATATCCTATTTGTCAACTTGTGCAGGATTTGATTATATTTATTTTGGTATCTGTTGGAACATTTGAATTATCTGAGCCATGTCTTAAGAAGTAAAATCACTTCTTTTCCTTTGAACAACCCACCTGAAAATTAGCTTCTTTTGGATGATAGTAATTGTGATGAATGAAATGTCCACATAGATTCATATTGACTTATCAATGAAGTGATTGATTCCGATGAAATTGAATGGATGGACAGTGAGGATCCTGCATCTGAAGAGCCAGTTCACCTTCTTGCATATTATAGTAGCTGTGGACCAACCAGACTTGATGATTTTGAGAAATTCTTGGCCAACATAAGAGATGGACGATACCTCCGTGCCAAAAACATTGTTTCCAAATTAAATAGGCTGAAAGTGCCTCTCAAGTGGGAGCATGTTACAAGAATCGCAGGCAGTGGAGTTGCACCTGGTAGGCTGCATGTTGCTAGGGCACTGGTTGAGGCTGGTTATGTGGAGAATCTGAAGCACGCATTTTCCAGATACCTCTATGACGGTGGACCTGCTTATAGCAAGTGAGTACTTTTTGATATGGCAAGGATTTGAATGAAGACATGACTTTCAGTGACATTTTGGTTGTTCCATAGGTAGTGTTGGAATCCACTTGGGCTTAACTCAGTCTGGCAAAAGCTCCTTTCTAGAAAGTATTAAAGATGTGTTATAAGAAAGGATATTGAAGAGAATTGCACTTCTTTTACAAGTATGCTCAGTTCGTCTTTTGTTACTGATGTAGGGGAGCTGAGCCTTCCGCTGAAGCAGCAGTTCAATTCATATGTGAAACTGGAGGTCTAGCAGTACTAGCCCATCCGTGGGCATTGAAGAATCCAATTCCAATCGTCAAGAGTTTGAAAGAGGCAGGGCTTCATGGGATTGAAGTTTACAGGAGCGATGGTAAACTAGCAGGTACCTGATTCTTCAAACCTTTGATAAATAAATAAATAAACAAATAGTGCTTTATTGAGGTGCTCAGATGCGAATAATAGGGCATTTGATATTTTGAGAGGTATATATGATGTGGTAGCAAATGATACAACTACAAGCTACAAGTGTAAAATATGAGCTCATTGCTCGGGGTAATCTCTCATCATTGTCAAGTTAGCAACCACGCCTTTATGCCTAACTGTACCTCTGCTATCCAGCATTAGAATCATAGGACTAATTAATATATAGCTTGATTGGAGAATCTGTCCCCTGTCAGCCTCTTATGCTTTGCTAGACGAGATATACAATACACAAAGCTGTGTTGTGTTGTGTTATGCTTTGTAGCAAGTGTATCCATCCTTGAGCAAGTATGAGTTGTTACTTTAGTGAGAAAGTGCATCCATCCTTGATAAGAGTGTGGGTATAAGGGATTGTTGATTACCAAGGTGCTACTTAGTAGTGTAGCAGTAGCACAACTTATGTTATGACGACTTGTTTTCCTCTATCCAAGGCAACCCGAGTTGATGATTTTGTTTTTCTTGGCATGGCTTCATGTCTAACAGTATACAGTGAGCTAGCAGAGAAGCATGGCCTGGTGAAGGTGGGAGGATCAGATTATCATGGGAGGGGGGGACAGAATGAGAGTGCACTTGGGAGTGTGAGCCTTCCAGCGGTGGCTGTGCACGAGTTTCTCAAGGTAGCTCGGCCTATCTGGTGCAAAGCTATAAGACAAGTTGTAGAGAGATATGGTGAGGATCCATCAGAGTCAAATCTGCAGCAGATCACCAGGTACGAGAAGTCGAGAATTAGTCGCGATGCAGGTGGTGGTGGTGGCAAGGAGATGATAGAGGTGTGTTTATCATCTTGGATGACCCAACAAGAAATCAAGGACACGGGCTTTGAAACCACAATGTTAAAGCTACGGCCGCACTGAACATTAACTTAGGCTTTCCCTAGGCCTAGGGAGGATATTGTATTTGGAATTGGAGGGACTGGTTTTTAGCCTCTTACTCTTTTATTTTCAAGTTTCCACAAGCTTAGTTTATTTTTTCATCCAACAATAAGTGCGCCCTTCGAGTTCAATAGGACGAGTGGCCTTGTATCCAAAAAAAAAAAAAAAAAGGACGAGTCCAATAAATAACATATAATCTTTACCTATAGGAGATGGAGATTAAATCTTAATTGTAGAAAACTTAAACAATGATTCATTTTTATTTATTTTAGTTACTTTATTAAATTACTCAAACAAGTTTTAACTTAATATATATTCTTTTTACCCATGTATTCTTTTTTAACCCTATCACATACTACGTATTATTTTATCGCAATATTGTTTTTATGTTTTCTTCTTATCGATCTAAAATAATCTAGTTAAATGTAAGATTTGCTATGTTAATTTTGTTGTTTTACTTTTTACTTTTTTTAGTTTAATTCGAATGGGTTCATTCACTATATATTTTAATTATGTATTATATATATATAACTCATTTAAAGGGTTGTTCATCCAACATTTTTACTTTCTATAATCATATTATTATATATATTAATTTTGAGGGAATAGAATCCTACATTTAAAAAAAAAAATTATGTTACTCCTTTAATCTAACAAATATTCATACATAATTGTTAAATTTATTTTTATTATTACCTTATTTTACTTTGTTCAAAACTATACAGAGTTTTTAATAAAATATTTCTATTTTTGTTAATAATTCTTTTATTTTGATCACATTGAGGAAAAAAACAAAGAGATGTTGATAATCAAAACATAAATAATTCAATTTCATTTTCTACTAATAATTTTTAATAATAAAATAAAACTATTGCGAGTTTAATTATATATGTTTTCAAATATTTGCAACATTTGTTCCAAGATTTACTATAGTGTTTGCTTACAACTCAAGGTGGAACTCTATAATGGAGTTAGGCCGTGTTTTCTCATCCCCACTTTCCACCTTCATTTAGATCCTCTATCTCCTTCATCTCTCCTACCTTCTCTCACAAGATAGGAGATTTTCTCCTATCTCCACCCCATTTTCACCCACCTCCATCCCTTAAAAAGAGTGTGTAGAAAACACAACCTTAGTTTTAAACTAGATTAATATATAGTTAGAATAGACAAAGGTTTGACATAAATAAATCCAAGGATGCTTGCATTAGAGGTTTTGATAGGAGGGTGGTAATTCAATCATTTTTTTTCCATGTAATTTCAATTAATAAAATTGCTCATTTCAAATAGCTACACACTCCATTTTCAACTAAGCATATATAATAGCACTTCTTTGTTAATCTTAAACTTTAATCTCAAAGTTATTACTTTATATTAAGGTATATATGAAGGTCTTGAATACAATTAATTATTTGAATAAATGCGAATGATTTCCTTGAATAAACTTGGTCTCTTTAGGCCTCTTTATAACTCTAAACATATCGACATTGAAATATATAACAAATTAAGTGTTAGAAAACCATATACTGTGTATGCTTTTATTGCTTAAGTTACGGTAGAGTTATGAAAAAATTATGGGTATAGAGTTTTTTTTTGTAAACAAACTAACAGCTCAATTTTTTGTAAATGGCTTAAATTTTAATAAAGTCATTTTATTCTAACTCTTTCTATATGGTCTGTTATTTTCTATTATAGTAGATAAACTATATCTAGATTGTCTCAATAGAACAAGATTAGCTCTATATAGTATCTTTTTCAATTAAAAGTCTTCATTATATCGATCAATATATACCTTTATTGTTGACGTGAGTACATTTGAAATAGTAAGCCCGATACTACACTAGTATAGTACTAAAGGAGAAGTTGTGTGTCCCGTCTTCATGTGGTGACTTCTCATTTAATATGTGAGTTTTAATTTTAAATTATTAATTAATTAAGTCTAATAAGATATAAATCCAATCAAAATATATGCAATTATTTATGCTAACAATTAATAACAAGCATTTGAACAAATATTCTTCTAGTAAAACTTCAAAAAGTTCAAAAATAATCGCTCTGCGGATACCCAATTAAAAAAATTAAATAATAAGTCAATGTTGTTTATTTCAATATTATTTAGTGGTGTATAATGATAGTTATGTAGTATAAAATAAGGTTCAATTATAAATAATTTTATACAATTTTAATGCCAAATATATACTAATATTTTTAAAAAACCATATAACGTAAGGTGTTACACTAGTATATCTAGGTTGTCGAGAGACTGAAGGACAAAAAAAAAAACCCAAACTTTGTGTCGTATACTCTTGTTTGTATTTGTGAAACAACTATAAATAAAATTTCCCGAAAGGGTTAGACCAAAATCCCGAAAGGGTTTGTACAAAATCCCGAAAGGGATTAGAAAATAATCTCAATATTATTATTATTATTATTATAATTTCTCCTCGGACCCTCTAGTTTGGTTCCGGGTTAATACACAAATTTCCGTGTGGTGGTTGATTTCCTCCTTGGTTTGGCCCGTAGTAGTCCGCTCTGCTGGTGTCGGTTCGTTGCTTTGGCGTTGTTGCGTTTAGTTCCGAGTTGGGTTGCAGCATCGGGCTTCCTGTATGATCTAGAGGATCGTGGTTGAGTTCGTGGTCTTCTAAGATCCCTCATCTAGGTGGGGGCAACGTCGGTTATCCGCTCTTCCACAAGATTCGCCCTTTCCGAATGTGGGTTGCTGTCCTCCGCCTTCCCGGCGTCGAGGCACCGTGAGAGTCGTCACGCTCTCCCATGTTCTCGGCATTCGTGGCTCGCCTTGGATCTTCTTCGTCTCCTCCGCTCGCAGTTGGATTTGTATGGGTTCGTTGGGGGTTCTTTCACTTGGTTGATTTGTGTTATCTAGTATGATGTATGTTGACGGCCTGTCCGTCTGCCGATCCGTCGGCCTCTTGAGTTATCTGTCTGAATCTCAAATTCTTACTTTATCAAAAAAAAAAAAAAAAAAAAGGACAAAATCCAAATTCAACCCCAAAGGCCCAAACCCTAAAAAACCAATACTTCTGTAGTCGGGATTTGGCCTGTGAAGAGCTCAGTTTTCCATCAGGGGGGAGTGGGGAGGGAACGAACGAGCGAACATAGAAGATGAGCTTGACACTTCTCCAGGGCTATTCTTCCGCCGAAGAAGAACCAACGTCATACCACTCTGATCAACTCTCATCCTCTTCCGATGATGATACTGATCGGCGCTTACCCTCCTTCAACCCTGTGCTCGCTCCGGCCCATGGCGGATCTGAGCTTCCGTCCGCCTTCGAGGCCTTTTCCCAAGTACTACATCCTACTTTTTGCTACCGAAAATTGATTTGGGCGTGAGATTGATTTTTGGTTTTTGTAGTCATTACTCGTTTTTTTTTTTTCTTTTGGAGATTTCAGGCCCCCCTCAATTTCTCAACAAGTCTGTAGAAGAAGAGCAGAGTTCCGTCGATGTCAGAGACAGTGCTGCTTTTCGGGGCCGGCGAAAAAGCAAAGACAAGAAGGATCTGCCTTCTGGTATGGTAGCCCCCCACCCCGTAGTTGTTCAACTCCGCTCACTGTGTTTCTTGCTGATTGAAATGATGATGACTCTGCAAATTTTGAGTGCAAATCATTTGTTTTATTTATTTATATATTTTGATTTTGTTGTGCTTTAGATTTGAGATAAGCAGCTAGATCATACTGTATTCCTCCTGGTTCACCTGTTTCTTTTAAGTAGCTGAGCCTCAGCCTGGGTTCATCATATTCAGCTTCCTAAATTACTTGTGAATCAACCCTCAATTTCAATCAACTTGATTTCTCTAAACCACTACACTTGTGTTTGTACGGGCTTCGTTACCCACCCAATTGAATTTGTAATGTATTTTGGAGACAGTGTATCAAATAGAAATTTGATGGGGCAAATTCCAGTTCTTATTGTTGATCCTGTGTGTGGCATGCTTGTTGACATTTTCTGTAGAAACTCCTCTCTCTATTTATAGTATATTTACAGCTAGTCTAAAGACCAGGTTCTATCATTGATCATGTATATATAGGTGCTGTGGTTGAAGCCAAAGCTCAATTGGTTGGCATACGTGAGCGAGTGAGAAGTGATATGGAGGGCAATGCTCCTCCGCCATCCTCCTCTGATCAGACTAAGCCTGAAGGTGGTAAGCGAGTCCTAACTGCTACCAACCCAGATGCAAAAGATGCCTCTGAGCTGTTGAGGTGCCCTCTCTACGTCTCTTTTTCCATTGTTGTCTATCTGTTTATTTTCTTGAACATAACAGATGTCTTCTTTTTCTTTATTATTTATCTATTGGTTGATTGTCGTCTTTGTTGGGGTAGGATGTGCTTGCAATGTGGGATACCAAAAACCTATTCGAATGCACATGGAATAGTTTGTCCGGAATGCAACGATCGTCCTCCTTCAGAGGAAGCTGTAAAGAAGAAGGGATCAACCGTTAAAGACAAAGAGAAAAACAAGAGAATGAAGGGTCAATCGTCTCACTCTACTTGGAAGAGTGAGACTGAGATGCAACTGAGACAGCAATTTGATTAGCAGATTCATTGTTGGAGAGCAGCAAAAGTTGTGTATTTGAGCGAGGAGGGTGAATGCTACAAAATGTAACTTTGTTTTTGGCTTGTTTGAAATGGATTGCTTGCATTGTCATGATGCCATTTTGATCTTCTGGATTTAATTGGTGGCTTCTCCTTCTTCAGTTCTTCCCCTTTAGGATAAATACTTAATAATGTCCTCTTAAAAGAGTTAGAAATAAACTATTTTCTCAATACCCTAATTTTTGGGTTTGAAATCTCTAAATACATCACAATTATCCATTGCGCGCGGACATAACTCTTTGAGTTTGAGTGGGGAAAAAGAAATGCCCCTCCATGAATATGTCATATGGTGACAGAATAAGACCATCAAGAATTAAGCGTAAGTAAGTCGAAACATTCAATATAGGAATTAAGGAATTGAACGAGATTCAGAAACTTACAACTCAACAGAAATAAAGCTTAATTCAAATCATAGATAGAACAAATGGAGTTTAGTTGCTAATGGCAAACATTGCTCTCAATCTCTAATTGTTTGTTGAACGGTATAGAATAGTAGATAGATAAACTAGGGGTAATCCCTCTTCTTCCAATACTAAGAGTCGACAAAAAATAATCAAATTAGATTTAGATAAAAACAAGTCTGCATCGAATCTTCATAATAGCTGTTGATGTCACATGTTGTGGCCGCTGCACAGATGTCACGACCGCTTCTTGACTTTCTCCTTGCTTTCTTGCCAAATGCATGACGCGGCTGCTGCATCTGTCTTTCAGGGGAAATCCAAATCGAATTTGCTCTTCTCGTTGGCATGAAAGTTATAGTTCTCTGAAAGAGCTTTCCAACGCATGGTCATAATAGTCAATCGGACAACAAAAGCCTCCAGAAAGTGCAAAACAAGTTCAGCTTGTCGGACGACAACTTCTGCAAGCTTGTTCTTCGTTTAGACTCCTTTCTTCTTCTCATGACCTCTTTAAATCTTTATTTAAGTTTCCTCGATCAAATCTACTTCCTCAATCAATGCGTTATCAACCCATGTCTATTCCTCAGATTCACATTATCTTAAATAACCAATAAAAGCTTGTAGATTCCGACTCCACCAACATAGAGAGTAAATATGCAAATTTTACTTAAATCATGCATGTTATGCATCTTAACTAAGCTAAATGCAACCTATTATGCCTACCTAAATGCGTGCTATCATTTATAATAGTCAACATTGAATTTCTTTGGTCTATTGGAAGACTGTTTTTCCTTTTAATTAACCGCCATGTGTTTGACTTTCAACTATAATATATTTTTAGAGGGTTATTTTTCCATATAAAAATTCTACAAGCCCCATATTCAATGAATTTACACATTTTAATTTGTTTATTTAAGGGAGTTGCTATTTCCACCTATATATATTTTACTATAAACATCACACTATATAAAATAATTCGAGCCTCTTGAGTCAGACATATGAGACTCGAGAGGGGCATAATCTTTTTTTTTGAAAAAAAAAAGGAATATGTGGTGTATGCAGTAAAAAAAAATGGGTGCAAATATCACTCCCATTATTTAATGATTCATTTTTTCTTATTCTCTTTCCCTTTTGAAAAAGTTACACAAAACTATCACTTAGAGAAATTAGTATAAAAAATTAGTGAACTTATTCTGAATTTCATACAACACTTAAAAAAACATATTTATGGTTTAAATTTTAAAACAACCATTCATGATCTTTTTATGCTTAAAAGAATGTTTGACTTGAAGTTTTCTTTTATTTTCTAATGCAATATTACTTAGAGCACCCACATTGGTAGTTTTTAGTGGATTTTTAAAGATAAGAAAATATTATAATATTAAAAAAGTGTCAAAACCCCAATTTTGAGTTGCTTGGGTAGCAACTCATCTAAGAGCATCAACAACCAAGGGTTTTGGTTATCTTAAGGTCACTAAAAGGTAACCCCTTGGTTGTGGCTTATACCTTAAGGTAAGGGAATGGACGAGATTACCTTGGTAGAGAGAGGTAACATCTTCCTTTTGTAATTTTGTTTTTTTTTTTGAATAAAAAAATAAAGAAAATATATGATGTTACACATGATAAATGGAAAGAAAAGGTGGAAATAAATTTGAAAAGGGGTAAGAGATTTCTCCATGGTTGTAGAACAAACCTTTTAAGATAAGGTAGAAAAAGTGAAAAAAATATTTAAACAAAAAAATAAATGAGGTGTAAAATTAGAATAGGATGAGAGAAAATAAAATGGGTAAGACCATGTTTATCAATGGATACTAGAGATACTAGGAATACTAATATTTTATTTTTCTCTTTCCGCCACATCATCCTAGTATCTCATTCTCACTTTTCCCACTTTATCAATAATATCACTAGGATCCCAAAACTCATTTTTTTCTATCAATTCAATTTACAATTATACCCTTCTTCCATAATTATTTCCATCATTTCCTACCAAATTAATTTACAATTATACCACTCTCGCCTCATTTTCTCTAATCTAGATTAATTTATAATATTAAATTTTCGTTAAAAATATTAATCAAAAATTAATATTATTTATAATAAATTAGTACTAATATTCAAAGTTAATGAATATAATTAAAAATAAATTTTTAGGTATTATTATATATAATTTTATTTGAACAAAAATATTTTTTTTCAAACTTTAATCAAATATATTCAAAGTTGATGTCTATTTGTAGAGAAAAATGAATCTAGTATTTTGGGTATTTTTAATATATTTTTTTTTAACATTTTGAATGTCAAAAATTGCATTTTCTACTTGTAAAAAATCAGCCCAGCCGTTTAAATCACAACCGTCCAAGCCTGAAAATCACAGCCATCCATTGGCCCTCCTCTCTCGCGCCGACACGTGTCCCAGCTGCTGCAATTGGCTGACGCATGCACAGTAGATGAAACACAACACTCCATGTGTACCCCTCTCCATACGGCGTCGTTTTTTTGGATGGGGTTTCCAGAAAATTAAATGCCACTGATATATGGGGATACTTGTGAGAATACCAGGAGTAGTATCGCTATGCCCGAATCTTGCACCCCAATTAATTTTTTATTAATAAAATCTCCTAGTATCCCCTCAAGATCCCCCCCGTTAAACATGCCCTAAGAGGTTTCCCATGGTTGTTGAATGTTGATGGTCTAAAAACCCAAGAAATCCAAATTGAAGACATATATAGAGAGGAGGGGGAGAGAGAGTGGGTGGGACAAAAGAAAATGTGGGACCACATGATTATTATTTATAGTATATAAATAAGAAATATGGGTTTTAGGAATGTGGGTAAAAAAATAAGTTGGGTTTTTTAAGGAGAGAAAGTGTGATAAAAGAGGTTAGGAAACCCAAGAAACCCGAACTAATGCAGATGCTCTTAGGTTTTTTGATACGTCAATTAATGATGATCCAAAATATTCAAGTCACGTTAGAGAATAACCTCATCTATTTTATTCACATGTCATCATAGGCGTCTTCTCATATCTTATGTAGTTACAAAACCTATCATTTTATTACTAGTGTTTTTTTTATAAATATTGTACATTGAATTATTTTATCTCGAGTCATTAAGATATAATGATAATATTTTATTATTATTAATTATCTATTGAATAATAAAATCTTATCATCAAAATATTTATATTAATTCTTAACCTTATATCTTAAGTTGTTATAAAACATATTATTTTTTAGCACAATTAAAATTATTTTACATGATCTTTTTAAATTTTAAGTTATTTAATAATTCCTTGAAAATCTTGATTGAAAAAATTCAAATAAGTTATTTTAATATTCACATGAATTTCAATAATAAATACTTTTAATATAATATAATAAAATCTATATATATACATATACTAAAATCGATACATAGCGTCCTACGTGGCACGTTGTAGTTTACCATAGGAAAAAAATCACATGTGGCGCGTTGTGGTTGATCCTATAGGAAAAATTAATAAAAATAATAAGGTGTCATAATTTATAGAAAGTTATATAAGTCAACTTCTATTTATCTATCTATCTATATATTTTAGTTAATTGATAAAATTATAAATAAAAAATATTTCACAGTGATACTTACTAAAAATATTAATAGATAAATATATAGTATTTGACAGGTGCTATTTTATTTATATATAGATTATTTTTTGGCGGAGAACGTTATTTATATCCAAATTAATAATTTAATTATTGTTATTTTATTTATATCTATATTTTTTTTAGGCCAAAATCTTCTTTTCGATTATAAACGATGGAATCATCTATAAATTATTAAAATATTATGTAGGTATAATATATAGCCACAATTCATCTGTGGATATATATTTTAGTAAATTAACGCAATAAATATAAATTGTATTTAGAAAAAAATTATTTATATATAATAAGTCAAACTAATTTTATTTATATCTTTATTATGTTTTGGTATGAAAAACTATTTATATTTAGATTATTATTTTTTATTTATTAGAATCTACATAGATTATTTATAGTATTATATTGATATATTTTCCGTATATATATGGGACGGTACTTACACTAGTTTATTAATAAAATGCGTAAAATTAAAGGTAACAAATACTAGTACAGTAATAAAATGTAGACGAATATTTAAAAATAACCTGCGGGGAGAAGGATGTGAGCGGTGAGCCGGCCCCGGAAGAATACGATGGGTAAAACCGTAAGGGCGATAGGATGAACGCTCTTGAAAGAACAAAAACAGAGACAAATGAAATGAAATGAAATGGGAAATACCGCTCACACTCTCTCGGCCTCTCCAGTCTCCGATCCTCCTCTTCCCTTTTCTCTCTCCCGATTCCCTCAAATATCTCTTTAAACAATCTCACTTTTCTCTTGCAAGTGTCAGCCAAAAATAAACCTTCTCTCCATTTTTTTAGGGTTTCTTTCTACCATCATGATTGCAAGCCTTCGCCATTGTCAATAATTCGAGATCTGTGCAGTGGCAGAGTCGATAGCCCGACAGATATGGGGGAGGATGGTGAGGAGAGGGAGAGGATGGAGGGTTTGGTCAAAACTGATTCCATGGAATCTCGCTGGGTTTATCAGGATGACAACGACGAATCTGACTTCGAAGACGAAGAGCCCATCGGAGGTGGATCGCCTGATGTTGCAGATATGGATTCCGAGGACGAGGATAATGTCGAGCAGAGGTTGATTCGTACCGGTCCCAGAGTTGATTCTTTCGATGTCGAGGCTCTTGAGGTCCCCGGCGCCCATCGCAATGACTTTGAGGTCTCTCTCCTTTCATCCCACCCTTTTTTTTTTCTTTATTCGTTTTCTTTTCTCTCATCGTTAATTTCCCATTTCACATCAACTTTCACCTAAATGAAATGACAATCAAAGGGAACCAAATGTTGAGCTTCAATCATGAATTCTTTCCCTTCTGATCGAGATGGACTCTTTTGGCATGCTGAATCAATACTTCTGATGAATATGATGATTCCTTGGTTGCCTTTGCAGGAGTTTGGCCCATGGAGGCGAGTTGTACTTGTCTTTCAAACGCTTGGGGTTGTATTTGGCGATGTAGGAACTAGTCCATTGTATGCTTTTAGCGTTATGTTCAATAAGGCTCCTATCAATGGAAAGGAGGATGTGCTTGGAGCATTGTCCCTTGTTCTTTATACCTTAATCCTTTTCCCTCTGCTCAAGTACGTGCTTGTTGTTTTATGGGCCAATGATGATGGAGAAGGTATGTTACTTGTCAGACACATTTCATTTTCTTTACCGTGCTTTACGTTTTTGGCTCCAGTGAAATCATAGGTAGTTAATTGTTCTGATATTCGGGTTTCCTGCTTTTTTTTTGGGTTTCATTATTAATAAAATATGTCTGTTTCTGTTCTGCTGCAGGTGGTACATTCGCTCTTTACTCATTGATATGTAGGCATGCCAAGGTTAGTCTAATCCCAAATCAGCTACCTTCTGATGCTCGCATATCAAGCTTCAGACTGAAAGTTCCATCTGCAGAACTTGAGAGGTCACTTAAGATTAAAGAACGGCTTGAGAGTTCCTTAGCTCTGAAAAAGCTTCTTCTGGTTTTAGTTTTGGCTGGTACCTCCATGGTTATAGCAGATGGTGTTGTAACCCCAGCAATGTCAGGTTACTATGTTACTTTATTGTCTTTTATTCCTTTGTTTTTGTTTGTCAATGTAATATAGAATGGACTATGTATGTGATAGTTTTTTCCCTCATTTATCCTTTCTGACATAACTTTTTGCTTTGGTGAATAGATTTGAAAATTGTATTAGCATGGACCATTAGGTGAATAACTTTTGTATCATTTGTTTTCTTCTTTGATGCAGTGGTTTCTGCTGTTGGTGGTCTTAAAGTCGGCATATCGGGGATAGAGGAAGGTGAGATATGACTAATATGTCAGCCAGAGCTTCAATTGTATCTTCACCATATAGTCTGATCTTTCCTTTCAGCGATTGATGTTTATTCATGATTTTGGGCCATTTAGTAGAACCCTTTTAGATTTCCACCACACATTAAACTAGATGCATGTTTGGTTTAGGACTACTGGCTAGGGGGTTGTATCAAGCCCGCCAAACCCAAGGCTCACGCATTAAGAGGAAAACAATACATTTGTTCCTTGTTTTGTTCATATCTACTACTGGCTAGGGGGTTGTATCAAGCCCGCCAAACCCAAGGCTCACACATTAAGAGGAAAACAATACTTTTGTTCCTTGTTTTGTTCATATCTAGTTTCAAGTTTGTGACTCTGGTAGTTTAGAAGTTAACTCAAGCAATCTTTTCTTACACATGGTGATGACTGCTTAAGAGTTTTAATTCCTCTACATGAAAGGTTTGGACTGCCTAATGGGTTCTAAGTTCTGTCTCCTCTTGTTCCATCTTTCTTTATTTTTAAACTTCAGGCAGATGCTGGGATGCTGATATAGTGATATATATCATTTTTCCCAATCTGTTGATTTGTGACATGACCCTCTAGTTCCAATAATAGAAGTGAAGAAAGTCTGCTATGTCTGAGGCTGAGCATACCTTTTTAGTTTATATTTTTAGTAAGTGAGGTTATCTAGCAGCATTGACATTGTATCTTCTGCATTTTTTTTACAGAGGCAGTGGTGATGATTGCAGTGGCATTTCTTATTATCCTCTTCAGTTTGCAGAAATATGGGACAAGCAAAATGGGATTTGTTGTTGGCCCAGCTTTATTTATCTGGTTTTGCTCACTTGCTGGTATAGGGATTTACAACCTGATGAAATATGATAGTAATGTTTGGAGCGCATTTAACCCTGTTCACATATACTACTTTTTCAAGAGGAATACAATCAAGGCTTGGTATGCTCTAGGAGGTTGCCTTCTAGCTGTGACAGGTAAGCATATGAGCTGAGTTGTTTTATTTCCATGATGCCTACTTTTGGACTTGGGTTTTTTTCTAACAGTTTAGTTCTACAGATTAATTAATATTTACTCTTCTCCACTACTGAATTATGAATGGTGTTTCTGTGTACTTGTTTATGATTACTTCTATTCTTTGTGGAGAACTATAGGCACTAGCAATGATATGGTCAGCTCTAGCCCCTCTCAATGATTTCTGAAGATCCTAACAAATGTTTCCTGACATTCAGAACTGGGACTCCATAGACTCTTTTTTTTCCCCTATTCAAACTGTATATCTATCTCCAAGATCTGATTAATAGCATCACATTGAGAGTTTATCAGATTCACAGACGGATACATGGAAGTCTTTAAATTTCATTTTTCTTTTTTAATATGATAGAAGTTTTGTATAGCTTTGTGGTCCATGCTCATTTTAAGATCTGTTGTCAATGGGGTTAATGATTTAGGGAGTTGCAGGTTGAGAGACGTGGGTTTAAGTTATATGTTGACATAACAGTTGTCTAAATGGCCTTGGCCCTTGGATAGGAAGGGCATTGGCTTAAGATGAACCAGTTGATTAGGTTTGTTTTACTAATATTACTTCTCGGTCTTGATTAATAGTAATTCTATAGATTTGTTTATTCCTTCCAGAGGTTTAGGGAGTTCTGTTTGTGTTGGTCATGGTTATTCTTAGTAGGATGATTTCTAAGAGTGCTAGTAGTCAATGAATAAAAAAGCGACACTTAAGTTTGTAGTTTGTACTTGGACTGTTCACTGACGTTAGGGTCACTTCATGAACCAAAGCGAGTTTCACTAATTTTTTTTGTTGTTGTAGAAATATATTAGTAACTACTCCCTCCGATTTTAAATATAAGGCATTTGACTTTTGTGCACAATAAGTATTATAATGTAAAAACATTTAATTAAAAAAATCAATATTTTATATAGTTTTTAGCTCATTAAACTATGTGCACAAAAGTCAAATGTCTTATATTTACAATCGGAGGGAGTATTGTTTTGCGTTCACATTAATCATCCTTTTGTTGTCATTTTATGTTTTTATCGTAGTCATAGAATGATCTATTTTTTGTTCATATTATCCTAGAGTTTCTTTAATCTAGAACACTTCATTGCTGAATTTTATGTGCCAGCCTGATAGGCTGAATTGACATACTATGCTCTGTCATCCACTTGTATTTTGCTATATAGCCTTTAGGAAATCTATGAGAAGGAAATTACTTGCGTACCTTCTAGTTTGACACTCTCTCGACTTGTTCGGGGTATGAGTGCGTACATACTGACCCCCGGACCCCGCTTTATAGCGGGATTAACTGGGTTGTTGTTGTTGTTGTTGTTTTACCCGCTAGTTTGACAATTTTGCAGTAAACTACGTTTCAATATCAATTTTTCATTGCACTTTGAATGCGTTTTCACATTCATTTCATCATTTGCATTTCAAAAATCAATACTAATCAAGGATACTCATGGTAAGTATGTATCAGAAAAACACACACACACACATTTTGTAGAAGTATGTGCATCGAGTCTGTGGAGCGTGCACTTCTCATAGGTCACGTCTCGCTTAGAAACAGAAAATACATTATAGTTTAAGAAACTTGCAGTTTCTTCTGTCTTTCTTTTGGCGCAACAGGTTTACTGGGTATAGGCCTATGATATACCTGATGTGATGACATTGAAGTTTATTTTCAGTTCGACAGTTCCTAACCTTTATTTGTGGAATTACCTTTCGTTTTTCCCTGAGTCTTAATTTTTTGTCCTAATATAGCCCATTTGAGCTCTTGATTTGTATTTTTCGTCTAATAAGGTTCCCAGCTTCTTTAACAGTATCTAATATAGTAATATTGGTCCCTGACTGACATCTTCTCATTTGACCATAAATTTGATAAGGGGGTAAATTTTTGGACACTCTAAGCATTTATGTGCATCTTTTTCATCTCTTTTCTTATTTTTTTATTTTTTTTTTAAATTAAAGTTTCTAGAGTGTGTTATCCTTTTTCTTAATACCCCTGATGTCCTGTCATGGGTGACTAGGAAACACCCTCTCGACCTAGTCGGGGCAAGGGTGCGTACAACTCGACCCCCAAACCCTGTTCTGAGCGGGATATACTGGCTTCTTGTTGTTGTTGTTGTTGTTGTTTGTCTAAGCATTTAGGGATTCTGTTGAGGCAAATTATAACTTATAGAGTCAGATAAAAACAAAACTAATAAGATTGGGAACTAGTTTATGATTACCAATGAAGTTTATGGACTGATAATGCACTTTACTTTGAAGTTCGTCTTTTTGCGTTCTTAATTTCATTGGTGAAGCCGCTCTTATTTTTTTAAAATTTGGTGATTCAGGTTCTGAGGCCATGTTTGCTGATCTTTGCTACTTTTCAGTTAGATCAGTTCAGGTGAAGTTGCTTGCAAAGGGAAATTTATCTTTACAGTTATAATATTTTGACCTAGCAGTTAATTCGCTTTTTTGATGATCATGTAGATTTATTTTGTTTTTTGCAGCTGACTTTTGTGTGCCTTGTATTTCCGTGCCTTCTTCTGGGTTATCTTGGTCAGGCTGCATATCTTATGCAGAATCCTGATGATAGTTCTCAAGCATTCTATTCTTCTATCCCAGGTGAGCTCCTATGTTTTACGGCATATCAATCTTTCTACTTGGAGCTTGATTTCATCTCTTTATCTTCTATGTAGAAACTCTTCCTGGAAGAGTTATCACTTACAGTTGTAAAATTTCACTACAGGTGGAGCGTTTTGGCCAGTTTTTGTAATTGCTAATGTTGCTGCTTTGATTGCTAGCAGAGCAATGACAACAGCTACCTTTTCATGCATAAAGCAGTCAACAGCCCTTGGCTGTTTCCCTCGGCTCAAAATCATTCACACGTCAAGGAAATTTATGGGTCAGATCTATATTCCAGTTTTGAACTGGTTTCTGCTCGCAGCGTGTGTTGTGTTAGTCTGTGCAGTTTCAAGCATTACAGAGATTGGGAACGCCTATGGTAATTAGATTTTACCTACTCTCTGAATGGTTATTTAATTATTGCCTCTTCTCCGAAGTGTCAGTCATCTGTCACTTGGGATGTTTATTGTTATTACAATTTGCATGCATTGTTTTCTGCCTGTTTCATCTACGTTACTGTGTCTCTATACTTTACCGGGAACACCTTTTCTAATCCTGATTCTATTTCACAGGCATTGCTGAGCTGGGAGTAATGATGATGACAACAGTTTTAGTAACCCTTGTTATGCTTCTTATATGGCAGATAAATATCATAATTGTTCTGGCTTTTCTTGTTATCTTCATGGGGATTGAGTTAACTTTCTTTTCGTCAGTGTTGTGGAGCGTGGGCGATGGTAGTTGGATTATACTAGTATTTGCAATTGTCATGTTTCTTGTAATGTATGTATGGAATTATGGGAGTAAGCTCAAATATGAAACTGAAGTCAAGCAAAAGATGTCAGTGAATGTGCTCCGTGACTTGGGTTGCAATCTTGGGACAGTCCGTGCTCCTGGAATCGGCTTGGTTTACAATGAGCTTGTGAAAGGAATACCTGCAATATTTGGTCATTTTCTAACTAATCTCCCTGCCGTTCACTCCATGATCATATTTGTCTGCATAAAGTATGTTCCCGTGCCTATGGTCCCACAAAACGAAAGGTTCTTATTCCGACGTGTCTGCCCTAAGAGTTATCACATGTTTCGCTGCATCGCCAGGTAACGAGCTTTATACTCAAATATAAAATGTTCTTGCTCTTATATGGATCACTTTTCTGCCAAAAGATGGGTGAACAAAGAAAAAATTGACCTTTCATTCCTTTTTATTGAACACTTGGGTTTAAAACTATGTCTCAAAAGTCTGGTGATTGTGGTCCCACAAAACGAGAGAGAGAGAGAGAGAGAGAGAGAGGGGGGGGGGGGATTATCCTCTCAAGCTTGTAGCATAACTGTGTAGTGATTGTTTGGAATCTTGCCTCTACTTTTGCAAAATTTTAGTGTTTCTCACCTTTTATTTTTATCTAACAATTCCAATTTGAAGACTTCCTGCTTTTGTTGAACTAAAAGATTCCTGGAGTTCGTCTTCTATGACCTTGTAGTTCAATTAGTGACCTGTTGGTGGAGCCATCCTCCCAATATCTCAAGTTCCTTAACTGAGTTAATTGGAATTCATCAGATGGAGAATACTCCCTCCATTTCTCAAAAGTTGTGATTTTACCCTTCGGATTAAAATAAGTGTCATTTTATACTTTCATAGCAGTTTTCGACAGTTGGCTTGGTTTTATTAATAGTAATACACAAATAAGGTACTGCTGTTAACAACATTCCACTTCATTCAAGTTATTATAAGTTGGACATGGTGTAGAAGAATAACAGGCATGTTCTTTTCTGAATGGTCGAAGTTGTTATAATTTGTAATGAGGGTGTTTATGATTCCTCTGATTAACAGATACGGTTACAAAGATGTCCGCAAAGAGAATCACCAGACTTTTGAGCAGCTGCTGATTGAAAGCTTGGAGAAATTTATACGCCGGGAAGCCCAAGAGCGCTCATTAGAAAGTGATGGTGATGGTGATGATAGTGATATGGATTCAGATAATGAGTCTTTATCAAGGGTACTTATTGCACCCAATGGTAGTGTGTACTCACTCGGTACACCACTCCTTGCCGAGTACAAGGATGCAGGCAAGCAGATCTCTGAAGCAAGCACCTCAGGGGAGGTAAAGCTTGGGTCTTCAGCTGACATACTAGATGCTGAACAAAGTCTGGAGAGGGAGCTTTCCTTTATAAGGAAAGCAAAAGAATCTGGTGTTGTGTATCTTCTTGGCCACGGAGATATTAGGGCAAGGAAGGATTCCTGGTTCATAAAGAAGCTAGTTGTGAATTATTTCTATGCGTTCTTGCGCAAGAATAGCAGAAGGGGTACTGCCAACTTAAGTGTTCCACATTCACATTTGATACAGGTAGCAATGACATATATGGTCTGAATTTTATCTGTCAAGGAGACACTGGGAGTTAATTTTTTCTGAGAAAGTTAGATTTTTGTTTCAAATGTTTGAGGGACTTTAAGCAAATGTGTTCTTCCGTTGAAGGTTATTTTGAGATCAAGTTACTGAAAGGTATTGGTTATCAACTTATCATGGGTTGGTTTAGAGGTTGGTTTGGTTCACACTATCTGTGGAGAAAGGTTTGCAGTGCATAGCTACTCCAAGGTTCATTTACATGTATGGATCATAATGCGTATGAGTGAGACATTCATCAAGTGGATATTTTGTAACAGGCATATTTTTCTTGCAGTTCTCCGTTTGGGATGCCACTTCAAAACGAATTTGATATATAGTTCTGACACATTAGACAATGTTGTGTCAATCTTTTATTGGGACTGTTTTTTCAGGAACGACCTATGTATAACGTTGCTTTGAACATCTGAAAATGGATACCGTGGAAGTGTAGTTAAGGTGAGGTCATTTTATGGAAGTGTATTAATGGCAATAATCCTTTTTTTTTTTTTTTTTTTTGAGCAAACAATCCTTTTGAATTGGGAAGCGATTGTGAAAAAGCATTCAATTTTTTTTATCAAGGGCTTACTGTAAAACTAGTGACTTGAAGGCACGGGATGTTGTTATATACTCCCTCCGTCCTAAAATACATTACCTTTTAGCATTTTGCACAAGTTTTAATAAAACACCTTAATTTTAAAAAAACATCATCATTGCACTAACTTTTTCATGAATTTTATTATTTTTTACCACCCACTACACATTTTAACCAATCAAATTATTTTAAAAAGTCAACAACACAAACCAATACAAATCATTACAACTTTTTACCTAGAAAACCTAAAAGCTCATCTATTATTGGACAAAAATTTACATTTAAAAACTCATGTATTGTTGGACGGAGGGAGTAACAAATAATATGATGTTGTGTGTCAAATAAGGGGTAATCCTTTTGAACTGGGAAATGCTTATATAAATCTTGTTGTCAATATGTAGATATTGTTAAAGATATTGATATTAAAAACCAAATACGGAATTGCTATTTGTACGGTTGATTTATAGCAAATTGCACGGAAAGCAACCGCAACCGCGTAAGTCGAGTGTGCGCTTCTCCCTCTCTCCCCTTCTCGCTCTCCTGCCCGTAGTCCCCGTCTCCTCCTTTCGCCGGCCACCATCTCCGACCGTCTGGGATCGAGCCACACCGGTTCACCTCTGTTTTCAACCCCGATTCCTTTCACTACCCATCCTCCTATCTTGTTCTCCGTTCATTCACCAATCACCATCGATGAACCCTAAACCTCGCCGGCGCTATCTTCAATTCCGCCGGATCCATCCTCTTCTCCCTAGTTCCGGTCTACCACCATCGTCGTCGTCGTCGGCCATCACTGCTGCTCATCTAATTTGGTGTCTTGTTCTTCCTTTTCGCAACAACGAATCTGCCTCCTGGGTGGCTTGTTTGCTCAGATCCAGGGCTCATCGGAGCTTCTCTAGTGGCGCCACCACCCGATTTGGCTTACCCATTGCCGGATCTTTCAGATCCCTAACATTCCGCGCCAGATCCACTTACCCTCGTGGCTGCACTCACCGACGGGAAGAAAGGGATGATAGAGGAAGAAGATGAAGATTACAACAAAAAAAAAAAAAAAAAAAAAAAAATCTGCAACCGCGCATTGCGAGTGCGCGGTTGCAACCGTGTAAAACGCGAAATATTAACCGTGTAAATAGTAAGCCCCTAAAAATATAAGGGAAAGAATATCAAAATATATCCTTGCCAATCAAAACAGTAGCTCAAGCTGCTCAACCAAAACAAGACTGGGGTAAAAACGAGTAATCCGATGAATAAACAACACATCTATTTATAAGGTGTATTCACACGCTAACTTCATACGAACGATCGGACAAATTACAAATGATATTTCTTCTCATCTAAATAAAACACAAAAATTGAACCTGACTATTCTTTTGTGGGTTATTTGGACAATCAAGAAAAAAATAACTTTCCACAATGATAATTTTGCAAACAAGATGAAAAAGAAATGTATATGCAACAACTAAACAATTCCAAAACTGAGTATGGAAAATGGATAGTGTAGGGGGATTGACATCTTGATTGCAGGTGTATCTTAGTGGAAGCGGTAGTTGGAGATGAGAACCAGGTGATAAGCCAACGAGACGGGAGTATCCAATCAAGATGCCGTTGCATTCTGGGACCTAGTGCTTCTCGCCCCCTGCGAGATATTAGAGAGTTAGGTGGTGTTATCGGCAGGTTCGACCTACCTCAACTCTGAGTATAAATCGGAACCGGAATAATGAGAAGAAGCCGAAGGATCGGGAGACCAACCATGTTGCGATGAGTGAGTGAAGCTATCACCTCATCTGTCATTGCTCTTTATAAATGTTTAGTTACTTTGATTGCATCTCAACCATCACATTACTTTACTTTATTTCCTGCATTGATGTCTAAGTTGTTAGCATTGAAACACATTAAACACGGGTTATATGTGAAATCGACCCCTTGCTTAACCATTAAACCAGTGATTGAGTTAGGGTATTTGTTTGGTGAGAATCAACGATTTGTTTCCCCGCTAGTGATGGATTATGATGCTTATATGTAGATAGGGGAGCCCACTTCTCTAGAGTTTGGAGGGGCAATTACCTCACATGGTGGATCACATGACACTTACATAGATTTTGGAGCAGGCTCCTCCTATGGAGGATCATGCATTTGCATAAAATATGTCTTTATCTAAACAACCATCTAGCCTAGTTAGTTCTCAAATTATTTTGAAATATGACCATATACGTTCCTTGACATATTTGGATTGTTTAGCCTTATCCTATATTTGGTTTTTACGTGGAACTGTCCTAGTGAGATTTTTGGTCTTATAGGGATTACTTCTATATTCTCTCTGCTTTGTTGTGGGATTTACTCTTCTTATGTAATTATCTCTTAGTATTAACATGGTTATCTATTTTTGAGGCCAATTATATGTGTGTTCATTGTTTATAAGTTTCATATGATAGGGACAATTATTTTCTTAGCCCATATTTACCCATATCTACCCTATATTATACAAGCCAAATGTGAGCCTTTATCATTTCCATTTTGAAGATCCACAAATCCATATCTACCCTATATTTTGGGCAAATAATCCATAACATATAACCCATAATCCATAGCATATAACCCGGACGTGCCATACCTAGTATAAAAAGCGGCGAAACCGAAAAAATAATTTAGAAGACCTTTATATACCGAATAGTGTGCCCGGTGTATAAAATAGCATTTTTTAATCAAATAACCCTAAGGATAACGGCCCAGGTTATATTTTAAAAAACACAAAATTCGGGTTATTTGACTCTATTTCTTTATTTCTTTCTTTTTTCTTTTTTTTTTTCCTAATTTGAAGATAGAACTTACATACAGATCGAAAAATAAGGAAGAGGATCCTCTAAAGCACATATTGTGACACTAGATGTAACACAAAAATATTTGGGGTATTTTTTAATGATAAAAAAGTTATAAAAATTATATTTACATTGTATATGTCAAGGAATATATATTTATATATTTTTTAATATAAAATGATATTTTTAATAAGTATTATAATTTTTTTTTTTTACAGTGGGCAAACAGTCGGAGCTATTACAAAGAATGTAAACGCGCTCCGGGATCATCCTTACGGATGATGGTACAAAGTTCCCTATTAAAAGGGATAGTAGATCTATCACTAATAATACCCCTAGTAGCTATAAAATCTGCAACTTTGTTCGCCTCTCTGTAGATGTGGTTGTACTCAACCTTTTCAAAGTTTGCCTCCATGATCTTGATTTGTTCAATTTGGCGCAAAATTTCCCATCTGCTATCTCTTCCTTTCGAGAGAATCCTCATTAGCTCTTGGTTGTCACCTTCTACGATTATGCGTCTTATCCCTAGTCTTGTGGCTACTCTCATTCCTTCTAGTACTGCTGCTGCCTCCGTTTGAATAACCGTACCATGATCAATTTCCTGGTAGAAAATCTCAGTAACATGGCCCCGTGAATCACAAATGATTCCTCCCACCTGGCAAGCGCCCGTGGGTTTGACAGAACCATCTACGTTAATTTTGTAGATGGCTCCTACTGGTCTATTCCAACTAGTTCTAGACCTTTTCTTCCCTTTGTTGGCATCGTTTTTTGTACTTGTAGGATTTGTTGTTCTCCAATCCTGTATATCTTTAATAATGCGGTTAATTAGGTTACAGTACGTGTCAGGGTTGGTATGTTTGAAGATTAAATTATTTCTAGTTTCCCATATTTTTTCCCAAATAACGACTAATTCTTCAAAAAGTTGGTTTCCTTGCTTGATTTGGGTAATATTATCACATAGAGATCCTTGTAAGGAGAGGTTGTGAAAGAGCTTACCTGTTGTTTGTTCGAACCGGGCTATTAGTTCCTTTGTAAAGGAGCACTTTGTAAATAGATGAGTGGCGTCCTCATTTTCTTGATTACACAGGGAGCAGGCGTGAGGGACTCTATTGATGTACCTATTAAGCCTGCTAGTCGTGGGGAGAGCATCTATTTTAATTTTCCAGACTAGGTTTTTAAGCCGAGGAGGAAGATTAAGATTCCAGATCCAGTTATGGTTTTCAATGTTGTGGTTATGAGTGTTGGTAATCTTTTTTGCCGATTTGGTTGAGAAGTTTCCTGTGGGATTAGGCATCCAGATTAGTTTATCATGAGCTTGCCATGAGGGAATATTGAGGGATAAAATGCAGTTGGTTATATCTTGGGGAAAGAGACTCTGGATAAGGGGCTTATTCCAGAATTTTTGAGGGGTCAGGAGGTGACTGACTTTCATGTTTGGGTTATTGTTACCCATAAAGGATTTGAGGCATTTTTCAGGAACCCAAGGATCTTTCCAGATATTTATTTGGTTACCGTCTCCTATAATCCAAAGCAGGCCTTTCTCAAATTTGTCTCTAAGGGATAGGAGTCTGCCAAATTGCCAAGAGGTGGTTTGATTTGGTTTGTCTCTGATGTTGATATCTTGGAAGTATTTTTCTTTGATGACTCTTACCCAAATGTTATTTTCATCTGTGTAAAGTTTCCAAAGAAGTTTAAACTGAAGGTTTATATTTAGATCTTCAGCTTTTCTAATACCCAATCCTCCTTGGGTTTTACTCTTGCAGATGTTATCCCAGCTAATTAGAGGGGTATATCTTTCAGATTGAAGTTTATTCCAAAAGAAATTTTTGTTTATTTGGTCAATTTGGTTGAGAGTTCCTTTAGGGAGCATAAAATTTTGCATCAGATAGTTGGTTTTGGAACTTAGATTGGCTTGAATTAAGATGGCTCTGCCTGCTTGAGACAGGTTCGAGGCTTTCCACTTTGACAATTGTTTTTTAAGGTTTTGGATAGCTTCCTCAAAGACCGAGTTACGAATTCGGCCATTGATCATTGGGATACCTAAATACTTTTCAAGAGTACTTGAGATAGGAATTCCCATGCTCTGAGCTAGTTCTCTAGCTAAATTTTGATTCACATTCTTAGAGTATTGTATAGAGCTTTTGCTATAGTTTATGGTGAGCCCTGAGAGATTTGAAAAGTTGTTTATCATATTTTGAATGGTATTTAGACTAGTATGAGCAACTTTAGCAAAAATAATTGTGTCATCTGCAAAGGTAAGGAAAGGTATAGGATTACCGTTTTTAGTGAGCTTGATTCCAATTAGCGCATCCTCTTGTAGGGCTTCCTTGTGCATTTCTCTTGCTAGACCTTCCATAATTAATATAAATATGTACGGCACAAGTGGGTCTCCTTGTCGGATTCCCCTGTTGGGCTTGAACTGTTTACCTGGACAATTGTTGACTAGAACTGAGAAGGATGATGTTGTGAGACACGTCATGACCCAGTTGATCCATAGTGGATGGAAACCAAAGTTTTGTAGAACCGCTTTGATATAATTCCAGTTTATTTTGTCATAGGCCTTTTCCATATCTAGTTTTAGTGCCATCCAACCCGTTTTACCCTTTTTCTTATGAAAGCTATGGAAGATTTCATGTGCTATTAGGGTATTATCTTGAATAGATCTCCCTTCTACGAAGGCTCCTTGAAATGGATTGATGAGTTTGGGGAGAATAGGTTTCAAACTGTTGGCCAAAATTTTTGTGATTACTTTGTATATGGTGTTACATAAGCTGATTGGCCTATAGTGGTTGATTGTGGTAGGGTTATCAGTTTTGGGGATTAGAGCGATAAAAGTTTTGTTTATTTCTGACAGCAGTTGTCCTGAGTGGAAAAAAGCTTTGATTGTTTTACAACAAGAGGGGCCTACTATGTGCCAGTATTTCTTATAATAAGTATTATAATTAATATTCTAAAATAATGTCTCTTTTAATTTTAATATTTTTTAAAATATCATTTTATATTAAAAATTATATAAATATATGTTATTTTACATGTACAATATAAATATAATTTTGATAATTTTTATTATTATTTAAAAATACCCTAAATATTTTTGTGTTACAAATAGTATCACACCATGTGTTGTTTTGTAGGTGATCCATTCTCGAAAAATAATGTTGTAGGTGATCCATTCTCGAAAAATAACGCAGTAAAAAATATGGCGAATCTGAGTAGTAGAAAAATAACGCAGAGAGAGAAAAACGTCCGAAATCCAGGGGATTAGGGCTGGAAATTACCCACGGGTAACCGCTCCACCCGCATTAATTTTGTGGGCAAAAACCCGCAAAAAAATGGGTAACGGATGGAGTGGGTGTGGGTGAAGCGGGTGATGGATGGATTATGGGTGAAGATTTTTCACCCATTACCCGCCCCAGTAATCCACCCATTAACCCGTCCCATTCACCCGCCCCGCATACCCGCATAAAACCCTAAAAGTTTATCTATATATATGTGTTTGAATTGACTATTTTACCCTTTCCAATTGAAAATGTAACTTATTTTTCTCTAATTGTAATTGTCTATCTTTTTTTACATGTTTAATAGAGAACATATAGTTTTATTTGTTAATGTGCATGCTAGGATCGATAATGTGGTGGATCCGCTCAAATATTAAAAATGGAAAACATCATGCGATTCTACTACTATCTACTCTTCAAGTTCTATTCTCATCTATTTTGGTTTCATTTTGTAATTTTAAGTAACACGTTATTGTGATGTATGAGTGTATAACGCGTATTTGAAATCCACGAACTTATATTTGTAGTATTTATAAATTAAATTTTAACTTTTTATTCATCTTTTAAAGTAACTCGAAAAATCATCACTACACCCATTGGGTACCCGCTCCACCCGTATCACCCGCGCGGGGCGGGTGAGGGTGAAGGAGTTTGCGGGTGATGGGTGGAGCAGGTGAGATTATTTACTCGCGGGGCGGGTGATGGAGTGACTTCATCCACCCATAAACCGCCCCATTTCCACCCCTACAGTGGATTGAAATGCTAACGGGAGTGACGGCCTTAGAGCAACCCCAAGAGCTTCCCTAATTTTTTTTCTAAAACGGGGAATCAATAGCAACTTTCTCCAAATTATTTTAGCCTCAAATCCAAGAGTTTCCCTATTAGGAAGAATTTCATATTCATTTTATTTTTAAAAAAATCATTCATTAATGATGATTCTTCTTGCTGTGTTATTTTTTCACTATTAATTTGATTATTATTGTGTTTCTATTATTTATGAACCACAGTTAATTGATCAGAAAGAACATGGAAAATACGCATGCTGCGTCTTGAGCAAAATTTTGAGCAACAGTCTATCATTGCTGAAATAAGGTCAATTGTCGAAGGGTTCAATATTGTTGCATCACTCTTGAGCAATATTATTTAGTTTCTATTATTTATGAGATATGGTCAATTGTTGTGTCTTGAGCAATAGCAGTTCATTGTTGGTTTTTTAAACTTGAAAACGGGAAAATGATGCTGCAAATTTTTTAGAGTTTGCTCTAAATTTGGGGAAGATACCCTATTTTTTTTCATGCTATCTCTATTTTGGGGAATGCGATAGGGAAACTGTTGGACCAAAAAATGGCCCAAAATTCCCTAAAAGCCTAATATTATCTAAAATAGGGAAGCTATTGGGAGATTTTGGAGAATTTTAAGGTCTTTTTTTATCCAACATATTCCCTATCACCTTCTCAAAAATGGAGAAGGTGTTGAAAAAATGGAGAGGATTATCAAATTTGCAGCATTAAACTAAATGATTCTCCAAATATTGGAAACGGAGAAGCGGTAGGATTTAAAGCAAAAATAATTTGAAGAATATATATTTTATTTCCCCATTTAAAAAAAATTTTAGGGAAGCCGTTGGAGATAGTCATTAGAGCACCCACAATGGGGGTTCTTTAACCCCAATTTAAGAAATCTAATGTTTTTTTATTTGAGATTATACAAAATGAGATTAAAAACGATTTGACATGTCCCTTACCAAGGAACTCTTAAATGCCCATTAAAAAGTTGAAATTGGGGACCACACCTAAAGAATTTGGAAGGGAATTCTTGGAGCAAAATTGGGAAGAGGAGGGAGTGACACATGGCATATGTGGGATTGAATTGAGGTGGGTCATTACAACTATATCTTAATTCTAGGCTAATTTCGGACATAATTTTTTTTTTTCAATTTCTTAATACTTTAGAAATTCATAAAAAAAAATATCTATCAATAGACACCAATATTGTATATATATATTAATGTAGAAAAAATCAATAATTAATATATAATATGTGTACATTTGGGTTTAAATAAAAACTTAATGTAATATATAGTAAATAAAATAAAAAATTCCTCTAATTTTCCTCTATAAAAAGGATCTCAACTAGCCCATTTCCTCACAATTAATTTATTGTACATATAAATTAGATAATTAAATTCACCTATACAAATATTTATGAATTTTTTTTTCAAAATATTCACAAAAAATTAAAAATTTACAAAAAAAATTCACACTTTGAAAATATTTACAAAAATATTCAAAATTTGCAGAGATGTCAGAGAAATGCGGTATGAGACCGCGTTTCATTAACGAGATGTAAAATCTGAAAGTGAGGAAAAAATAAACAAAAGAAACGCGGTTTCAAACCGCGTTTTATAATTAATTTTGGGTAAAACGCGGTTTCAAACCGCGTTTATTTCCATTTGTATTTTTAAACTAAAAAATATATTTAAAAAAAAAAAAGTGAACCGCGGAATCAACCCGCGTTTTATTTGGAGTGTGCTCCTCCTCCCCCGTTCCTGATCCATGGCGCCCTACCTCCTCTCCTCTTGTTCCTCTTCTTTCATCTTCTCCGCTCCCTCATTCATGGAACCCACGACTTTCGTCATCGATGGGAGACCGAGACGAGAGAGAGGCGGTTGTGGAAGGGATTCCGGGTGGAGTGCGCTCAAGGTTGATCGGCGAACGTGGTGGCTTAGTAGCACCCGGGCGGCTATCGGCGTAGGCTCTTGCTTCAACGGTGGGAAGGGCGGCATCTTCGATTGTCAAGGGAGCCAAGAGGGATATGTGAAGAGGCTCCATGGATGAGGGAGCAGAGGAGATCGAAGGAGGCAAGGAGTTGGTGAAGAGGCAAGGAGCAGATTGCATAGGGACAAATGAAACACGGATTGATTCCGCGTTTCACTCAGTTTTCTTTTTTTTTTTTATAATATTTTTTAGTTTAAAAATAAAAATGAGAATAAACGCGGTTTGAAACCGCGTTTTACCCATAATTAATTATAATTTCTTTTGTTTGTTTTTTCCTAACTTTCAGATTTTACATCTCATTAATGAAACGCGGTCTCAGACCGCGTTTCTCTGACCTCTCTGCAAATTTTGAATATTTTTGTAAATATTTTCAAAGTGTGAATTTTTTTGTAAATTTTTATTTTTTTATGAATATTTTGAAAAAAAATTCAATATTTATATTGTATAATATAAATATTATTATTATAACATATTATTATAATTTTGGTAAATGAATAAAAAAAAAGTTGAAAGAAGAGATAAAAGATAAAAAGGGGAGTTAAGAAACTCGCATAGGTTCAAAGAATGTGAGTGGAAATGTATAATGAGTTGTTTAAAGAGAGAAAGATAAAAATGAGAGTTAAGGAACCTAATGGGTTCGACGAATGCGGATGCTCTTACGCGCCTCGACCTCAACTTCTCATATCTTTTTTTTTTTTTGAAATAACTTCTCATATCTTTTTTTTTTTTTGAAATAACTTCTCATATCTTTCTGACGTCCAAGTCTTGCTAACGATTGTGAGAGAAGTAGAGTTCTCTCATGTTCCTCGTATGGGCAAGAGAGTGGCGGATAAGGTTGCACACCTTTGTCGCTCTGCCCGAGGAATCGATATCGAAAATGACCCAGGTCTCCTTGACCTCATCCGTAAGTAGGGTTGGCACGGTACGATACCATGGTAATTTTTTCATTACCACGTACCGTACCGATACCCCTCGGTATGGGATTTTTTGTACCACGTACCAACCGAATAGTTTCGGTACCGAAACTCTTGGTACCGAAAGTATCGGTTACCGAATGTCGGTACCGTGGTAACCGAAGCCACTATTTTCATTCTTCGATTTTCGTTTTATACACTGTGGTACCATCGGTACCGATGGTACCGATGATACCAATGACAGATTATGCTTGAAAATGAACCGACTATCCTTGGTACCAACGGTACCATGGTATTTTATTTTTTTTTAAAATAAAATATATATTTTATTTTTTAAAAAAAAATTAAATATATATTTTATTTTTTTTTAAAAAAATAAATATATATTCGGTACCAACGGTACCACGGTATTTGGGTTGCCCATACCGTTACCGTACCGACTATCCTTGGTACCGAGACTTCGGTTACCGATTCAGTCGGTTACCGACTTCTTGGTACCAAGGACCTGTTGGTACAGTTGGTAATTACCATACCAACCCTATCCGTAAGGATGCTGCCGGGTAGGGCCATCCCACCCGAATTCTTTCCTACTCAAAAAAAAAAAAAAAAAAACAAAAAAACTTCTCATATCTTTGTATCCCGGGCGACTCCGAAATCTCTTGCTGCCTCTCTCTCTGTGTCAAATTTCCGCCTGCTCTTCTCTCTCGTCAATCTACCCTCTCGCAAACCGCCGGTCGCCGTTGTCTTCCTCTCCCGGCGCTCGGCGCTGGCTTCCTCTTTGGGCTCTTTCCGCCGCTCGTCGTTCGCAACTTCGACCCGGTCTCGCCGTTGGCTTCCTCTTCCCAACGCTCGCCGTTCAGTTCCTCTTCTCGCCCTCGCCGTTCGCAACATCATCCTAATCTTTCTCGAACTTCCGATCGACTGGTCTGTTGCGACCTCTATTGCTCATCCCGTGCTGTTGCTGCCTCTATTGCTACTTAACAGCGAGCCCCCCATTGTTGCTCATCCCGTTCTGTTGCTTCTCTCTGTTGATACCACGAAAAACTGCAGTGCGCCCCCCATTGTTTCTGCCTCAATTGATATTTGCGCTTTTGCATCTCGAAATTTAACATTAGGGGTTTGAAATTAGGGCTATCCCCGGCATCGCCCAGAACTAGGTACATCAGTCATTAGCTGCCTACTACTTTTATGGACTTGTCTTCTTGAATCTTGATTTCAGGATTTGTAATTGTAACCTTCCTCAATTTTGCTCAGATTTTAATAACACACAGTAAATATTACTCCGTATCTATCTCTCTTTCTCTGTACAATCCCCACAGTAATTTCCCTGCCACCGTCACCCCAACTTCACCAACGCCCGCTGCAGCTGTTGGTGGTGCTATAGGTGGCGCCGGTCATAATAGTGGAAATTGTATGTGACTAATTGCTATGTTATCTAATTTGAGCAGAAATTCAGGAATCTTCAACATAGGCTTTTGCGATTGAAATTCAAATGATAAAGACTTCCGGAATTCATCCCTGCCAAGTATTTATACCTTAACTAGGTTGCATTCATCATTTTATCTGCAATAACTAATTCCCCTACTTTTTTGAAATTGTTTAATAGATACTCGGATTCTTTTTCATTTTGTACTGGTTGCTTAGGTTGCAGCTTTTTGAATAAGATGTTGGGTGCTGGGTTTTGTATTTATGAATAATGAATTTCTTTGCTCTGAAAGTAAGGTTCAAGAATTATATTTCATCTTTTGTGGCCTTGGTTCTATCTTTACTAGTTACCTGCATGAGCTGGACTTCCCTTGTTTTTAGAACCTTATTATTGATATTCAGTATATGTTAGGACTTAGGCATTTCGATTTAGCTAGCTAGCTGGCTAGCTTAGTTCATTAATTTAGCATGTGTACATGTGTTGGTTAGGTATACATTTATCTTTTAGTTTGGTTTAATTTTACCCTTGTAATGCTTGTTGACTTTGTTTTTTGGGTAACTAAATTCTCTAGACAGTTAAGTAAAACTTTTTCACCCTCAACCTATCTGTTTCCTTCTTCTGAATAGATTCTTCTTCATTAAGCTAAAGATTTTCATGGTTATGCTCGATTATGTGGTTGATTAGTTTGTGATACATCAGATTACCTTACTAATGTTAATTCTTGTGTGAGAATATTTGTTTTGGCAGTTTGACGTCTTGAAACTTAGATCGCAAGTTCTGGAAAATAAGAGCAAAAAGAATGTGTGATTAGCTGATAAAAAAAGAATGTATGATTAAGCACGAGTGAGACTTAAATCATAAACTTCTACAAGTGTCGGTATGATTCATTTAGTTATAGTTAATGCTCTTGACTCTTGAGTACATTAAGCATGTGATTCATATTTGAAAGCTTAGGAGTTCAAACCTAAGTTGTGTAGGCTGTGCAGTTTGTGCCAACTCCTGATCAGTACCAGTTACTTCACTTCCCTGGCAAGTTCCAATTAAAAAAATATCTTCATTTGCTCAAGCAAGCTGCTAATTAATTTTCTCCCCACACTACGTGTTTTTATTTTGGTGTATGAAGAAGCACTCAGTTGCTTGCCTGGTTTTGATTTATTGACTCTACTTGATGTAAACTTCTTTTTTTCCCCTCTCTTGGAAAAAGTTGATGCCTATGATTTTCAATGTCAATCCTGCTATCTTCTAGTCTCATTGCTTTCTGTCCTTTCTAATATGTTCTATGTTGTAGGCTTCCAGATTGCCTGTGGGAAAAATTGAAGCAGCTAACATGGTTCAATTCAAAGGAGCAAGGACGCAGCTTTCTATAACACAGCCCGATGATTGGCATCTTCATCTACGTGATGGGGACCTTCTTCATGCAGTTGCTCCTCATAGGTATTATATATATTAACTAAATGAAGATCCTTGGATACTCGGGGTGCATTTTATCTGTTGAACAGTATTTTTGTTTTGGATTCATCTAGCTTTATTTAAGTATTTGACTGTATATACCTCATCTATGCTCTATGTTTCTCCACTCAGTGCTATGCTTTTTGGAAGAGCAATTGTGATGCCCAATCTGAGACCGCCAATCACAACCACGGCAGCAGCCCTTGCTTACAAAGATTCAATATTGAAAGCATTGCCAGAAAACTGTGATTTTACTCCCCTTATGACACTTTATTTAACAGATAATACAAGTCCCGAAGAGATCAAACTCGCGAGTAAGTAAATTGCATTAGTCCTGAAGAGATCAAGCCACCAATCACAACCATGGCAGCAACCCTTCTTTAGGCTTTCCATTTCCGTATTCCCAGTAGCAGTCATTTTTTGCTTGTTATGAGATAGTGAAATTGTCTTTTCCTTGTTTTTGTTGCACCAAACAGAAAAAAGTGGAGCAGTGTATGCGGTTAAACTTTACCCTGCTGGTGCTACAACCAATTCTCAGGATGGTGTGACTGACCTAGGGAAGTGTTTCCCTGTTCTGCGGGAGATGGTTGAGCAAGATATGCCTCTTCTGGTAATTTTTCACTTTACTATTTCTTGTAACCCTTTGATTTATTTAGTTTCTGTTATAAATAGAAAACTGGGCTGCTGTTGTTATAACACTTTTACGACTTCGGAAACACTCTCTCAACCTGGTCGGGGTAAGAGTGCGTACATCCTGACCCAGACCCCGCTTAATCGCGGGATTAACTGGGCTGTTGTTGTTATAAATAGAAAACTTCCAAGTTTATTTGTTAATTGCCCTATATTTTGGAGCTTTGACAACAACAAAAAAAAAAGTCAGCTAGTCGTCCACAAGTTTAAACCAATGATGACAAAAAGAGTCTACATGATGACACAGTTGAACAATGAACAGATTTGTTAGTGAGGATGTTTAGATATTGTCACATGTTTTTTCTTTGTCAAGAAAGCGCCAATAAAATCATTGATTTGATTTATTTCTCTTGTAAGGTTGTAGTATCTTCTCCTCCTTGCTAATGGGTTAAGGGAAATCATCTCATTGTTTACCATTGCTAAATCCTGAAATATTGTACATGGACTTTGTTAGCATCAATTAATGTATATTCTCTCTGTTTGGTGCCTAGAAGGCTAATATTCTTGAGGCCTAGTTTGGATTTCTTTATGTTGTTTATAATCCCCAGTAGGAAACATTGAGAAACCTATTAAAGAGGTGAACATAAGGGGTCTTTTTTGTGGCGTGCATGGTGATTTAGGTTTCAGTCCAACTTCATTGTAGGGAGAGTTCAATATTATCAATACTGCCAAAAAATAATTGAAATCACTATCCTTGGCTTGCATTCACGTCCTTCATAACACGAAAAGCACCTATGTAACAATTTCATCTTTTCTGTTTACCTCTTGCAGAAATTGTTTTTTTAGTAGCATGTAATGTGTTATTTTTGGACACAGGTGCATGGGGAAGTCACAGATCCTAATGTTGATGTATTTGATCGTGAAAAAGTTTTTACCGAGAAGGTTTTGAGACCGTTAATAGAGAAGATTCCACAACTTAAGATTGTGATGGAGCATATTACTACTGCAGATGCTGTTACGTTTGTTGAGTCTTGCAATTCAGGTCAGCTAACTACAGATCATATCACAAGTTCTATCTTTCACTCTTTTATGCTTCTTAGCCTAGTCATTGGAATGAAGTTCACCAACATACGTCTTTATCATTTTTAGGCACTGTTGCAGCTACTGTGACACCACAACATCTTATTCTTAACAGGAACTCCCTCTTTCAAGGAGGTTTGCAGCCGCATAATTATTGCCTCCCCGTGCTAAAAAGAGAAGTCCATAGTATGTTCCATATCTTTCTTCTTATACTCGATAATTTCATGAGCATTCCATAACTTGTGTTTGTCTTTATCTTGATGAGAATTGTCAGTCCATGACCACAGAAATAAATTCATAAAATGAGTAGTCTCGTCTTGCTATGATTACATGATGTAGCAGTTGAATAATACCCGACTTCAGCTTCATTTCTGTCCTAACTTATTGATTGTGTTATGTTGGTTTTTTTTCCTTCCCATTTTCTCGAAGCAAGGCACTGTAAAGAGAAGGATTCAATTTAATACTGCTTGAGATAATCCTAAGATCACTGTGGTAGTGAGACAATGAGATTATATTGGATGTCATCACATTATGCAGTAAACATGTGCTTATGAACACTCTAGTACATTCAATGTGATAAATGCCTAGCATTTTGGTTTTGGTGCGATATTATGATGAGTTTTCAAACATGTTATAAATGTATTTGAAGAGGTATTTGTGTTATATAGTACGGATTATAATTGAGTGGTCGGAGGCTTTTTTGCTAATGGAATTGTGAAGTGGGAGATAAATGTACTCTTAACTGGATATCATTGGGATGCATGACTAAAGCTGGGAAATCTGATAATTTTTTTAATAGTTTCTAGGGGTAATTCATATCCATTTTTCATTTAATATGAATCATGCGCTTGCTCGTATGTTTGTCATGCAGGACAGGCTATTGTGTCCGCTGTAACTAGTGGAAGTGCGAAGTATTTTCTTGGAACTGATAGCGCTCCTCATGAGAAAATGCGAAAAGAATGTTCATGTGGATGTGCTGGCATATTCAATTCCCCAGTGGCCCTGTCGCTTTATGCCAAGGTTTTTGAAGAGGTAACTTCTTGGTCATCTAAGTTTTGCTCTTTTCTTCCAAATCTTATATTGATATTGATTGGTGCACATGTATTGCATATTAGTGTGTCCATACTATACAAATAAACAAGACCCTTTTCAAATCTGCACTTGATAGTTATTGGGTGATGTAATGCGTGTATTATTTGGGTGTATAGGTTGAACTGTGAACCATTTGTATTATACAGGCTGGTGCCCTTGACAAATTAGAGGCATTCACAAGCTTCAACGGACCTGATTTTTACGGTCTGCCCAGAAACACATCAAAGATCAAACTCACTAAGAGCCCATGGAAAGTCCTGGACAAAATCTCATTTGCATCAGGTGACATTATCCCAATGTTTGCAGGTCAAATGCTTGAATGGCTGCCTTCTACATGACCTGTTGAGTGCATTTCAAAGGACTAGCCATGGCCAAATATGTTGTTTAATCTGGTATTTACTGACTGGGAAAACACCTGCTCTGTGTGGTTCCTCAGTTGTTGACCGACCCATGTTGACTGTCACGAGTCGCAGTCAAGGAAAGGAAACCTGTATTTCTCTTCAATGACGATTCAATAATCTGATTTAGGTTGTTGTATCATCTCTCTAACAGAGAAGTTAGATGCTGAAGCTTTAACTCTCTAGCAATAAAACGTTTCCAAGTTAATGTTTTTGGTTCATCATTCACGACACTAGGTGGCCTATGCTCCCGATCTTGTGTTACCTAAATAAAGTCTGCGCCAACTGTTCTGAATCCATAGTCTTGAAATATAGTGGAACATATGTTTAGCATTTTATTGTATGTGGTGAACTACTCTAGTCAAATACCTCAGTGTCTTGGTTGACGTATAAACACTCGCCCCATACAAGCTTTGGATGGAGTTTGAATGGTGTTTTTTCTGGGATTTTTTTTTAACAATATTAATTTTATAATAAGGGTTTATTGGATAAATTAAGTCGCTCCTTTCTCAATTTCTGTGAATAGTTGCTGGAATTGAAGAATCTATATTTGAATTTGTTGTCCTGAATCTCAAATCTGAACTCGCAAGGTTTTTCATTTTTGAATAGATTTTGCTTTTGGGGATAGCAATGTAGCTAGCATGATCACGTTATTGAAATGAAATCGAAACAATGAAACTTATATCTGCAAACAGGTTCAATTCATGTGCTTGTGGTTCAACCAAGTGATGTGGTTCACCTTCACCTCCCAGATCAATTGCAATTGAGTTTTCCTTATGTTCTATGACGACTGAAGATGCTCAAGGGATATGAATATGTTCTCGGGACCAGTTGAGTTTTACTTGACGACTATCTGTTTATCATTTTATACGGTCCCTCGATTTATCAACCACGTTTTGCATGATATTTCGAATTATTATTACTTAGAAAAGTTGTATCTATGAACAATGGGCATGTAAAATGGTACACACGTAGGAAGTAGGAACCCAAAAAAAAAAAGTCCTTTGAAGGAAATAAAATAAAATAATGAAAGATAAAAAAAGGGGTCGAGAGAAGCACCTGAATAATGTATTCAGTATTCCTCCCGCAGCTAGCTTTCTTCCTCTATTTCCCCAAAATATGTTTCGCTGAAAGTGGCAATTCAATTCTATTTTCTATTTTCTATTAATAATAATTGAAAATTGAAAATAATACGGAGTAAGAGAGAGGGGGAGAGAGGATTGAACGTCAAAGAGAAGCAGAAGCATTGATCCTGGATAGAGAAAATTAGAGAAAAAGCGAGAATGGGGGCAGCGGGTTCCAAGCTGGAGAAAGCATTGGGGGATCAGTTCCCTGAAGGCGAGCGATATTTCGGCCTCGAGAATTTTGGCAACACTTGCTATTGCAACAGCGTCTTGCAGGTTTCTTAATTCCACCCTCTTCGTATTCGATTCTTTCCTTTAATTATTTTGCTATTCCCTCTTCTTCCCTTTTGATTTTAGGGTTTAGCTGAATTACAAGGGAGGGGTTCGTAATGGCTTTCAAGTTTGATCCGAAAAAACTTTCCTTGCGTATTATCTCTCTCGATTGATTAATTGGGACTTTTTATCGATATTAACCCCTAATAAGTTTGACTATATCTTCCTGAACTCGGTTTCAATTTTCTGAAGAAAATTGGTTTGGGCGGTAACCCTAAAATCAAAACCACGTTTTGAGCAATCTTAGTTTCCGTGGGAAACCCCGCTTCTGTGCCTTGTCCATTTTATTCCTTTGATGGATAATCTTTCCGTCACTCCCTTCTCAATTGACTAATGAGTCTGTGCAAGCTTCTGCTGTACTGTGGTCACGCTGCTTTGTGCAAGTTTCTGACTAATCAGTCCGTGCAAGTTTCTGCTTTCCGTTTCATGTAGTAGAGCTGGATGTCAATATCTCGGGAAAGCCTATTTGACTCCTTCACGTGTTGCTGTGTTGGTATGAACATATGTAGATCAACACCTTGTGTTTGAAACAGAATGATGGAATTAAGTAGGGTTGCTTTGCCTTTTGGCGGTGCAAGGAAAGGCTGTTGCAAGAGTGTTCCCAATTGACAATTAAATTTTTAAGTTTTTGAGACATCTACATGGATGAGATTTTTTGTTCTCGTGCTGTACATATTCTGAACAGGAGCCCAAAATGGAACTTGTGTAATTTATCATTTAAGGGTATAAGGAATTTTGCCAAATTCAAGGTACAAGGAATTTTGCACTTTGGCTTTTGTTTGATAGAGGCTCTGAAACTCCGACCCTATTGTTTCCTTCAGCTTTTGTATACTGTTAGAGACTTTAAAACTTTGTCCTTGTTGTTTCCTTCTAGCATTATATTGTGGACTCATATTAGTCTGGTAGTATGAGGAATTAATGATTGGTGATAAATTCATTTCATGCATTGGAAGTAATGTAGTTACTAGTTGGGCATAACACAGGATATGGGCAGCGCAGGGGTAGGGCAGTGTTATGACGGATAACACATGTAAGCTTAGGGAAGGGGTGCATGGGAGCATCTAGTTAGTATAGCCCAAGAAGATTAGTTCCTTTGTTAGATGGAAGTTTTTCTTATAGTCATTTTGTTATAAAATCTGAATTTTAGCCAAAGGCAGTTTGTGCTACTTTGGACCCACAACTGGTTCCCTATATGTTCTGCTAATTTGGTTTATGTTTCTAGGCTTTGTATTTCTGTGTTCCATTTCGTGAAAAATTACTGGAGTATTATGAGAAGAACAAGAATCCTGCTGATGTTGAAGAGAATCTTCTTACATGTCTTGCTGATTTATTCACTCAGGTAAGTTATCTTTTTTTTTTTTGGAGACCTAGCAACTTTGAGTTGTGTAAAAGCAGTTGTTTGAACGCGGTGCTCTTGTTAGTCTTATCATTCTCTATTGTCAAAAACACAAATATTGCAATTAAAGTAGGCTTTAAGTTTAGATTTCTAAATAGGGAAAGAAAAGATCGTTCTTTTCCATTTGAATCCTTTGTGTCATGGTGCCGGATGAAACATATTCCGAACTCCTTGTGAAATAGTGATGTGATATTCTGTATCTGAATGCCAACTTTTGTTTGACTTGTAGTTTGAACTTTTATGTATTTTTTTGGCTAAGTGACAATGTGCCTTTATTCTTTTCCCTCTTATCTACTTTATCATGATGATTGGTTGTCTTACCACAAGTTCATCAAAACAGAAATTACGGACAAAGGAATAGTACATTAGAAGGCTATATAAGAGCTTCTTTTGTGTGTGACCGTGTGCACACTATGGAAATAATAATTCCTTTGAAATAACTTTTGTAATTTAGTACCACTGAACATTGATGCTTTCTTTTAAAAATGTCCCTATACATTCTTCTTATCACATTCAAGGATGGAATTTGAAGTTGAAGAAGGAAATGCTTGGAGATGGTTAAATGATTGTGTATTTCTTTTGCTTTTTGGACCACTGGTATTTACAAAACAGCCTAACTCAGGGCATACACCTACATAAATTGCAAGCTGCCCTCCCAAATCTCAGTTAGATGAAGGTAATTCGCCATGACCTTGCTCTCCTGGCCCTCACGGAAGAAATGGCCATGGACAGCACTGTTGTTTAGCCTTCTATGTTAATTTGCTTATGTTTCTGTCCTTGCCTCTGTTTGATTTATTGCTCTTCCTGCTTTGCCCCTGTTTGTTCTCCGTCACTTAGTTTTTCCTTCTCTTGATTTGCCTACTTTGTCTATGGGTCTCTCGGGAAAAGCCTCTCGATTGGTTCAGAGAAAGGGTGCATACATACTGTCCCCAAACCATGTTAATTGCGGTAAATACTGGGTTGTATGACTATGCTATAATAGGGATGTAATTGAAGAGTTGCATATTGTTTTGAGAGGGAATTGTAGTAATAGCACACCTATCCAAGTTATATAGGGTAGAAATTTCGTTTTGTGTGGTATTATGCATGTAAACCATATGGACAGTGGATGAGTAGCAATTGCAGTAGGATAATATCTTAAGGTTGTTTATTTGATTGCAGGCGCATTATGATCTAATTGTTCTTCCCCACTAGATTTTCACCTAACAATGTGAAAGTTAAAATAAGAAATATAGTATAAAATAATCAGTCTACGTGGCTTAATATTACCAGTTGGTGTCATTCTAATTTTTAAAGCAGGTCCCTTCTTGAGATTCATAAAAATTAAGGCAGACACTTTATCTACCCATGGAACCATTATATTTTTTAAATCTTGAAGAATGATTAATAAAAGGGTGAAAGACACTCCACTTAGGACGTATCATCTTTGTGCTCTGTATGAAGTAAATTTTATTTTTTCCCATTAGTTTATACAAAGTATTAGTTAAAACTGCTTGATGTCATAAATCTGGTGGCATTCACATGACTTTACCTTTTTTCCGTGCCACCAATGTAATGATTTGGGTATCTTTATAGATAAGTTCCCAGAAGAAGAAAACAGGTGTTATTGCTCCAAAACGTTTTGTTCAGAGAGTCAGGAAAGAAAATGAACTTTTCCGAGGTTACATGCATCAGGTATGTAAGAATAGTGTCAATAATTAATGAATAAATTTCTGTGCAAAGGTGTGTATTTATCTTCTTTTTCTTTTTGTGTAGGATGCACATGAATTCTTGAATTTCTTACTGAATGAGCTCGTTGATATTCTCGAGAAAGAAAGTTCAGATGCAAAGACTAACTCAGATAGTTCATCCTCTGAAAAGACTGCAAATGGACCAAAGAATGGTCTAACAAACGGTGCGCAAAGGGAACCCCTGGTTACCTGGGTTCACAAAAATTTTCAGGTGAATTCAGCTAGTATTATTTAAATAATGCAGCTAGGCTAATACACATGCTTTCTTGTTTCTTTCCTCCCCTTTTCATTGAACCATTGTACTAGTGTTTCAGTTACCATGAATTAGTTTAGGGATATTCCTGTTGCTGTGTGTAGCAGTGAACTCATTATAACTGCATGATAAACTTTTGTGGTCTCCCTGTGCTTTCAAGTATGGGTAAATTACCTTTTTAGTCCCTAACCTTTAGCACTTGTTTCATTTTGGTCCCTAACCTTTGAAACGTTAAAAAATAGTCCTCAACCTTTTCATCTCGTTTCATTTTAGTCCTTAACCTTTCAAACATTGCAAATAGTCCCCAAGCTTACATTTTTTATTTGTTTTAGCCCCTGATTTTAAAACACTATTATAAAAAACCACCCAAAATTTATCATAATGTATATAAAATCATTTAAACAAAGAAAAAGTACATAAAATCATACAACTCTATTATTTTAATTTTAAAAAAACACCCAGACTCTTTTAGTGTTCAAACGACATCTATCTCTAAAAAGAGGTAGTAATAAAAGTAAAATTACACAAATCAATAAAAATACTACTACATGTAAAATTATACTAAATTAAATAAAAATGTGAGCTTGGGGACTGCTTTGCAATGTTTGAAAGGTTAAAGACTAAAATGAAACGAGATGAAAAGGTTGAGGACTACTTTCGAACCTTTCAAAGGTTAGGAACCAAAATGAAACAAGTGCTAAAGGTTAGGGACTAAAAAGGTAAATTACCCTTCAATTATTAATGTGTGCAAGAACATTAAAGAATTTGACGCATATTCATAAGTTATTCTATTGGAGGATGTTAAATCAATTTTCTTACTTTTAGGTGATGTAATGTTGAAGGTTCTGATGACTGTCGATTTAATGATTTCTATGCAGGGTATACTGACAAATGAAACAAAGTGCCTGAGGTGTGAGACTGTTACAGCACGAGACGAGACTTTCTTTGACTTGAGCTTGGATATTGAGCAGAACAGTTCAATCACAAGCTGCCTCAAAAACTTCAGCTCCACAGAGACACTAAATGCTGAAGATAAATTCTTTTGTGACAAATGCTGCAGGTTAGTATTTTCTTCTGAAATCCTTGTAATGTGGCTTCCTGGTGGTTCCGATATCAACTTTACACTTCTTTCAAGTTTAGGTACTTTCATCTGTAATAATACCAAGTGATTATTGAAAGGTGAAAATCATGGTCACAGCTATAGGTAATTAATTATTAGATTATGACTGGTTCAGTTTTACCGTGAAAAGTTCATCAAATGATTCAGATTGCATGGTAAATTAAGACTTGAAAGAATCACAAACTGGATCGGAAATTATAAGATCCTATTGATCCTAGAATTATATGACCCCATTACTACCAGCAGCCTAAATTGAATGATATTGTGCCGTTCTGTGTCACTTATCAAATACTAGATCGTCTTTGAAGGAGAAGAGTAAACTATGGAGTAAAAAAGAATGTCTTGGCACAGCTCTCAAATAATTGTCATTGTGCCTTCTCTTCTGACAGTTAATAAAGCAAGTGGCCAATGTTATAGGAGTTTTTATATATTGCACAAGTGGTTCTTTGCAAGAGAGATTCCCTGATTCGGCTTGAATGGCATGCCCCATTTCTTTCTATGGAGCACTAAACTGTTTTCATTTCTTGTATTAGAAGAAGTTGATGATAATAAATTTGAATTATCACTTTACGTATTGGAGCGGATGACACCCCCTTCTCTTGGTACAGTCTACAAGAAGCTCAGAAGAGGATGAAGATAAAAAAACCCCCTCATGTCCTTGTAATCCATCTCAAACGTTTCAAGTACATTGAGCAACTTGGCAGGTACAAGAAGCTATCCTACAGAGTTGTCTTTCCATTGGAGCTCAAACTGACCAACACCATGGAAGATGTGGACTCGGAGTACTCGTTGTTTGCTGTTGTAGTGCATGTGGGTACTGGACCAAATCATGGGCACTATGTGTGCCTTGTGAAAAGCCACAATCACTGGCTGTTCTTTGACGATGAGAATGTAGAGATGATTGATGAGTCTGCGGTGCAAACTTTCTTTGGATCAGCTCAGGAGTACTCCAGCAACACAGAACATGGGTACATACTCTTCTATGAGCGGACGGATGGAGAGTGCAGGACATAATGGGAGTGTCGGCGTTTCTTTTCTTTTCTCTTTTTTTTTTTTAAAAAAACTTTTTAACATACACCTGGCTCGTTTTTCTTGTGCATCTGCTGTGCGTGTGAGATAACAGAGGCTGGGAAGGCCTTGCGGAATATTGTGTTTCATTGTACAGCGCTCTGGACTGTATGCAGCTTTATCATTGCAGTTGCAGGACATATATGGTTGTAAATGATGACTATGATTATGATAGAAACTGTACACCCTAAAGAAAGTAATAGATTTTGCATGTCAATTTTGATCTTTTACACCGAACGGAGCTCCAAACAAGAAAGAAAGCAGGAAGAAGAGAGACAATGTTCTTGCCAGTTGCTATTCGGGCGACCGGATTGGGGCGACCCGGATTATTCGGGAGTTGTACATACCGGATGGGCACGAAAAGAAAGACAAAAAATTCCGATCAAATATACAAACAATTAAGTTAGAGGATGATGAGAATTGAGAGCCCGAGAAAAGGTCGGCTACGGAAGATTTCTAAGCCAAATCTTATTCAAGTATTTTGTTTGAAGCTCATGAATTTTTGATAATTTTGGTTGACGTTTTTTTTTTTTGGGTGGTACCTTTGAGTTTTGTCAATTTTCTTATTTTAAGTGAATAAAACAACCCCATATTTTTTATTTTTCCATAAAAAAGCTCATTTATTTTTAACATTGAACAAAACTATCTACTCTCTCCGTCCAAAAATACATGGACTTTTACTATTCATGCACGCTTTTTTAGGAGCTAAAAACTATATAAAATATTAACTTTTTTATTAATTTTTTTTTAATAATTACAAACTTATTATCAATAAGTTTGTAATTATTAAAAAAAATTAATATTTTATATAGTTTTTACCTTCTTAAAAAAGCGTGCGTGAATAGTAAAAGCAATGTATTTTTGGACGGAGGTAGTATTATTTAACTAAATTCAACATAAAAGTGACAAAATCAACTTTATTTTAAATCACACCAAAGCTATCAACAAAGTTTCAGCTCTTTTAGAACACCAAAGATGACACCTGCTTCATTAACTGAAATCCGCCCTAATTACAAGACGTGGCCAAATGGTAAAAAAAAAATGAAATATTTCAAAATCCGAATTTTTTGTGTCAGATCAACCTCAAATACCATATAAAACATACACATCGAATACTAGACCATTTGGAGCCCCCGAAGTCAGGGTTTAGGGGTCAGTTACGTTAGGACCTAATGCAAATCCCACGGGAAAGGTGAAGCGTTGTGGCCTCCAAATTCCCTCCTTTTAACACTTCCCCGCCTCATTAGTTATACCAAATCTACCCACCATATTTGAGCCCTTTTGGAGAACTGAATATGACACTTCCTTCATTAACAGAAATCGCCTTAAATACAAGTCGGGGCCAAATGGTCAAAAAATAAAATGTTCCGAAATCCAAATTTCTTCTACCAAATCAACCTCAAATACCATATAAAACATACACAATGAATACTAGACCATTTGGAGCCCCCGAAGTCAGGTTTTAGGGATCCGGTACGTTAGGACCTAATGCAAATCTAACAGGGTAAGTGGGGCGTCGTTGTAACATCCCGTCCCACATCGGATATCATAAGGATGTTGAGAGTGATTTATAAGTGATTCAAGCCCTACCTATGTCACAAGAGCTCTTCCTTTTCAGGCTCCAAGTGAGAACAACGGACTTGAGAGGACTAGGTGGCATGGGCTGGCGCCTCGTAGATCAGGCCCAATATTCAATGTTTTAACTCTGTCGCATATTACGACATTTTCTTATAGGGTACTATACACGAAAATATATCGACATTTTAAACAATCCAAAATGGAAGATCCTCAACTCTAATTACTCTGTAACTTGGTAGATACAGGTTTTATATTGTATTTATTGACTCGGAGCCCAATACTCCATGTTTTAAGTCCGTCGCATATTTCGACATTTTCTTATAGGCTACTGTACAAGAAAATATATCGACCGTCGCATATTTCGACATTTTCTTATAGGCTACTGTACAAGAAAATATATCGAAATATTAAACAATCCAAAATGGAAGATCCTCAACTCTAATGATTGTGTAACTTAGTAGATACATGTTTTATTCTGTATTTGTTGAATTGGAGCCCAATATTCCAAGTTTTAACTCCGTCGCATATTTCGACCTTTTCTTATAGGGTACTGTACACGAAAATATATCGAAATCTTAAACAATCCAAAATGGAAGATCCTCAACTCTAATAACTCTTTAACTTGGTAGATACATGTTTTATACTGTATTTGTTGAATTGGAGCCCAATATTCCATGTTTTAACTCCGTCGCATATTTCGACATTTTCTTATAGGGTACTGTACACGAAAATATATCGAAATCTTAAACAATCCAAAATGGAAGATCCTCAACTCTAATGACTGTGTAACTTGGTAGATACATGTTTTATACTGTATTTGTTGAATTGGAGCCCCATATTCCATGTTTTAATTCCGTAGCATATTTCGACATTTTCTTATAGGGTACTGTACACGAAAATATATCGAAATCTTATACAATCCAAAATGGAAGATTATCAACTCTAATGACTGTGTAACTTGGTAGATACATGTTTTATACTGTATTTGTTGAATTGGAGCCCAATATTCCATGTGTTAACTCCGTCGCATATTTCGACATTTTCTTATAGGGTACTGTACACGAAAATATATCGAAATCTTAAACAATCCAAAATGGAAGATCCTCAACTCTAATGACTGTGTAACTTGGTAGATACATGTTTTATACTGTATTTGTTGAATTGGAGCCCAATATTCCATGTTTTCACTCCGTCGCATATTTCGACATTTTCTTATAGAGTTTAATTTTTATTTATTGTGGTGACAATACTAAACTTTCCCTTGTCCTAAGTTTTTTTTCTTTTGGTGACAATAGTTGTTACTTTTTTTTTAATTGTGGTGACACTACTAATAACACTTTTCCTTGTCCTAGGGTTTTTCCTTTGTGGACAACTATGACACTATTTTTTCTTGGTTACACTACTAATAACAATTAACTATTCTTTTCCTTGCTACATTGGTGGTGACACCACTTTGTACATTTGTGGTGACACTACTAATAACAATTTGTCCTAGGGTTTTTCCTTTAGTGACAGCAGTGATGACACTATTTTTCCTTGGTTACACCACTAATAACAATTGACTATTCTTTTCCCTTGCTACATTGGTGGTGACACCACTTTGTACATTTGTGGTGACATCACCAAATTTTCTTTTGGCTAGCATTAGCCTCTATATGGTTTTTCCCCTTTATCCTGTGATTTTCCTTTGGTGACAACAGTTTTTTCACGGTTTTTCCCCAGATCTAGCTTATATTTGACCAAAACCGCCAGCTTTATATATCACCGGTACAGTTGAAAGCACGAGCGCATCTTTAGATCTTCTACTCCAATCAATCCCTTAATTAATAATTTTGTAAACAATTTTGGACGATAAACGTACGAAAGCAAATACTACCCCTTCACACCTTCTTGCTAACAATACTGGTTCACAAACCTAGCTAGCTAGTAATGAGAAACGTTGTTCATTTGAGGCATTTTCATGCTCCAAGCACTCAACTTGTCAATCCTCACAGACTCGGTCCCATTGTTGAATACATAGAGGTGAGCCTCATCGAGTCTTGCAATTTTTGGATAAACCCTTGACGTTATTACCGTCTTCCCTTCGGCCCCAAAGCTTTCAACAACTGAATGATCAATCTACAGTACACAATACAGTATTATTTACACGTTAGAAAATTGGACGAAAGAGTACGTTAATTATAAAGTTAGAAATTGAAAGTCAAGCTTGGAGAATATATTTACCAAGCTCCTAAGGGAGAGCGATCTCTCTGTGAGATCGACGTCCACAAATCCAGCAAATGATGGCGTGTAATTATGTTTATCTAAAGAAGAACTGTTGTACGTCTCCAAAGAAGCCAACATAAAAGAAATTAAATAAGTTGAAGGTTAATTAATTATATATGATTTTGTTGAAATATATATAGGAGAGGAAAGTCAGAATCCAGACCTTCTTCCATCTGCACAAAGGAGCACTATATACTTGTATGAAGCTTTGAAGACTCTGAAGAAGACCGGTGTGTATTCCTCAAGGCCCTTTGAAGCCAATGTCAACTTTATAGAATGAATATAAGAATATGAAAAATATATTGAACAGTCATATAAAAGAAACACGTACAATATATCTAATTTTCTAATGGCGCGCCCCTTATCAACTAAAATATCATAGATATCCAACCGACTGTTAATATAAAAGCATACTCATTTGTGAGTCCGAAATATCCCAACTCTTAACTTACTTTTTCTTGACTAGGACGGATCACAGGTTCAAGTCAGAGTCAAAGGTTTTGAACTAATTACCTGTCAGGTTGACAAATTTTTTATTTAAAAGAGCCTATATATTAGCACGATTTTTTCTTTTAAAAAAAGACTCGGCGGAAGCAGAGGTTGGCAGGAAAAGCAATGTTCTGTTGTAGTCGGGGATTGATAATGGGGTTGTAGTCGGGCTTGATCCACTTGCGAAGATAAGGGTCGGAGAGGTTGGCAGGAAAAGCAATGTTCTGTTGTTGACGCTCGTTCTTATCAAGACCGGTGTAGAGGATGACGGGCTTGTTACCGGGGAGGATGGTGGCAGAGCCGGACCAGGTGCCTTTGATGTCAAAAGGCTTGGAGGGCCAGATTGCAGGTTCAAGTGATTCCCAGTTGATGAGATCCTTTGAAACAGAATGGGCCCATACTATGTTCCCCCAGATGGCTCCATAATTTTTGACGTGCGACTGACGGACTTTTCACAACCGTACCTCTGCTTTGTTTGTATTTATGATGCAGTACACTATATTTCCAAAATTGTTACATCTCTATTGAAAAAATATAGACTATTAAAATCCCTACAAACTTTATGGTACAACTCCAATAATTTTTCTATTTTTATTCATATGCTATAAATACTTTCTATTTAAAACAAATACTATGCCCAATCAATAATATAAGAAATTTGACTTTTTGACACACGTTTTAGTGAACTTAAAATATATAAAATCTTAATTTTTTTTATAATTTAATACTTATTAGTAATAAGTATTAAATTTTAAAAACATTAATATCTTATGTAGTTTTTATCTTATTAAAATACATGTTAAAAAGTCTAATGTTTTATATATATTTTAGATTGTAGGAAGTATAATTTTGGTTTTTTAAACTCTTATCTAATTATGAATCGATTTTAATAACTAATTAAATATACACAAATTAAATGTTCAACAACTAATTGAATGCCAAAATCAAATTAATAAACAAATGAGAAATTTTGAAACAATGGATGGACATTGATAGATTATTCAAATTACAAGCAAAATCTAGTAGTCGATAGAACTAATATATATATATATATATATATATATATATATATATATATATATATATATATATATATATATATAGTACTAATTTTGACTCAATTTTTACTTTCATTTATTAACTTATAAAAAATATTATCAACAATATTCTACTGACCATATACTCCATCCTTCTCAAAATATAGGTGGTTGTTTTTTAACATGTTTTTAAAGAAATTAGTACACTTTGCACCAAAAAAAAAAATTAAAATTAGTACACTATAAAATATTAATTTTTAAAAATATACTCAGTATTTACTTTTTATTTATAAGTATGAAATTATTTTAAGAAATTAATAATTTTTTTTATATTTAATAGAGTTTTAAACTATTAAAAACGTACTAAAAAATCAAATCAAATGATATATATACTCCCTCTTTCTCAAAATTAGTTTGAAAAAGAAAGATTATTAATTAAGCCCCTTTTTCATCTTAAGTCCCTTTTTCACTTTAACCTCACCCTATATATATATATATATATATATATATATATATATATATATATATATATATATATATATATATATATATATATATATATATATATATATATATAGGGTGAGGTTAAAGTGAAAAAGGGACTTAAGATGAAAAAGGGGCTTAAGAGGAAAAATTTGCTTAAAGTGAAAATGGAATACAAGACACGCGCGCCGGTTTAGTTATAAAAAAAAATCGAACCGGTCCAACTGAACCCTAACCTTCCCTCTTTCCTTCCCATCAGATGCGGGCTCTTCACTCTTCCCTCGTCGTTCTTCGCTCTGTTCTCCCATCGTCGGTTGTTCATGGCCGCCTGGTTACCGGCCTCTCTCCTCCTCGATCTGTTCGGGCCTCTCTCCTCCTCGATCTGTTGGCGAGGATTCGTTGCCACGCTGGTCATCCCCATCACCGGTTGTCCATGGCTGCCGCCTCTGCTCACCGCTGTCGGGGGACCGCCTCTGCTCATCGCTATCATCCTCGTTCAAGGACTTCTTGTTGCCGCTTCAGGTTTTCCCTCTCCCAATTCATTCTAATTTGTTGCTCGTTTTCAATTAGCTTGATTCATCCTAATCAATCGATGAATTTAGGGTTTTCGAACATAGTAATTAGTTAGGGGGTTTAGGGATTTAGATTACCTCGTACTGCTTCCAGATTTCTCAATTGTACGCCTAGAGTTTACAATTTGTGAATATCTCTTCCTCTCTGTCTCCGTTTGCATTGCTTCCAGATTTCGCAGTTCAATTAGAACAACTCATTGTGTATGTGTTGTTTGTTGACTTAGGTTGATGTGGTACAGGTGGTGTATGTGGTGGTTTTTTCAATTCTGCACTGGTATGATATCCTTTAGCATTCTATTTTCCTTATTGCGCAAATATAGAATTGTTGTAGATGATTTTATTCTTGATCCGTGAATTGTAATTTGAGTTTCAGTTCAACAGATGTGCATCACTTATCCTGATTAGATTTTTTAGGCAAAATTTAGTTACATGTTTCTTTGAACGAGTTGCTTTAGCTTAACTAGTTTATACAAACATCCAACTGCTAAGAGTCAAAGGATTGCTTACCTTCACCCTATTTTAGCCCTGAGATTTCAGTCAGCTTTGTTTGGTTTACTGCTAAGAGGCAAAACCAGTTAGCTTTGTTTCATTCCGCCATGTGATGTATGATAGGATTATGATGCATATAAATGCAATTAATGATTATAGGTTACTATAGGAAAAAGATTATGATTCTAGATGCAATTGAAGGTTGATTACCTATCTGTTAGATTTTGAGATTGTGATATGTAAGGACCTAGACTCCTAGTCCAGGTTCGATTTTGATTTCGCTGGTTCTTAGTTCTAACATTCACAATATTTTTTATCTTCTTTTGATAGATATTGCAGTCCAGGTTCGATTTCGATTTCGCTGGTTCTTAGTCCGGGCACGAGATCCTCCCACATCTCCTCTCACCTGACGAGAAGCTTCAAATCCGTGACAGTCCCTTTCTTCGTCCTCCATGGAACCGATGACCGAGTCACAGATCCTCTTGCTTCTCAAGATCTGTACAATTAAGTAGCCTCCTACTTCAAGGACATCCAGCTGTATGACGGATTCCTGCATGACCTCTTATTCGAGACGGAGCGAGAAGAGATTGGGCGAGACATAATCAACTGGATGGAGAAGAGACTTGCTGCATTTCCTTGATTCTCCCAACTTAAGGAGTCGGCAAGTTTTGGCATAAAAAAATAATGAAGTGAGATGTTATGTTGTACTTTAAGTCTGTAATACGTAGTATATGTTAATAAATGGTTTCTAGGGAGTTTAGTTGATATAATAAAGGTTACATTTATAATATAATGTATTGCACTTGAATGTTATATTATATGGTAGAAATATTTGATTTTTATCTCTATTTTTTTACTTAATCACCTTTAAAAGCCTATTATCTCAATGGTAGAGCAATGTGCTAATGCGCAGAGACATGGGTTCCACTCCTACATAGGCTAAATTGCTTAATTTTAATAGTTTGTATTATTTTCCGATAAAAGTGCAATTCATAGTCTTAATTGTGCATTTCATGATCTTATTCTTGCACTTTATCATTTTATTAATGCACTTTATAATCTTAATTGTGTACTTCATATCCTTATTCATACACTTCATCATTTTGTTCTTCCACTTTATCATTTTATTTATCCATTTTATAATCTTAATTGTGTACTTCATATCCTTATTCATACACTTCATATTATTATTAATACACCATCATTTTATTCTTGCACTTTGTCATTTTATTTGCACAACATAATATTATATTTGCACAACTTAAAGTTATATTTGCACAATATAATGGTATATTCGCACAACATAATATTATATGTGCATAACGTAACATTATATTTGCACAATATAATGAGCGAAATTGCACCCAGTTTCAATGATTTTTCAATTGCCATCCCGCCGATTAGCCCTATCGATGCCGGTTCCACGGGTACTGGTAAGATTGCTTACTCCTTGTTACCATTTTTCATTTCTATTTTTTTAGCCTTGACAACTCATAAAAAGCGGTCGATAAGTAGTGCGGTGATGGGTGAAATGAGTGTTGGAGGTTCATCTTCACTGTTCACGGGTATGTCCTGATGTATCGCTGATCAGGGATGCTACTTGACGGTGGCGTTTGACTCTGTTCTCAGTCTACGTCCCTAACTTGCTAGTTTTAGGTTACTTAGATTCATCATGTAGTTGAGTGCATGAGGCATGTTCATACATCATTTGCTGTTTTTTGTTGTATGTTTGATGGGTTACCGTCTGTTGCTTGTCGAAAAGATCATTCCAACGCATTTAGTACCACTTAAATGCGTACATACACTGCATACTTATCAACTGCCTCTGCAGGTACAATCTTGCTCATCGTGGTATTCAGAATCGCAATAACACTAGGCTACTGCAAGACCATTAGTTGTCTCCGGAGCATGTGTTTGCAGATGCAATCCCATTTCCCTGACCCGGACACAGTCGTCGAAGACGGGACCATCGACCGCTTTCTAAACGACATGGCAAAGGACAACCCTCGTCGATACACCTCCAAACAGCTGACCTCGTGCACCCGAAACTACTGCCACAAGCTCGGCTCCGGAGGGTTCGGGGTCGTCTACAGGGGCCTGCTCCCCGAAGGAATCCCCATCGCCGTCAAGGTGCTTAACAACAACATCACCAAGCAGGTGGAGGAGCAGTTCATGGCCGAGGTCACCTCCATCGGCCGCACCTACCACCTCAACCTCGTCAAGCTCTACGGCTACTGCTTCGAGCCCAAGCTCAAGGCTCTCATCTACGAGTTCATGTCAAATGGCTCCCTTGACCGCCTCCTCTTCTTCGGGGAGGCTCAGCCCCTCGACTGGGGTCGGCTGCATAGCATAGCGGTTGGCACTGCAAAGGGGATAGCCTACCTGCACGAGTGCTGTGAGCAAAAGATAATCCACCACGACATCAAGCCCGGGAATGTGTTGTTAGACTCGCGACTGAACCCAAAGGTGGCGGATTTCGGGCTGGCTCGGCTAAGCAACAGGGATAGCACTCATGTGGTAATGTCGGGGTTCAAGGGCACACCGGGGTACGCTGCATCGGAGGTGTGGACGTCGTACGTGACGCACAAGTGCGATGTGTACAGCTACGGGATGATGTTGTTCGAAATGGTGGGGAGGAGGAAGAACCATGTGAGGGAGCTAAGTGGCACGAGCAAGGAGTGGCTGCCAAGGTGGACTTACGAAAAGGTAAGGGGCGGCCAGCTGGGAGAGCTGCTGGCGGAGTGCAGGGTGGTGGTGGTGGAGGTTGATCGGGAGAAGGCTGAGAGGGCAGTGAAGGTCGCGTTGTGGTGCGTGCAGTACTCCCCAAGAGCGAGGCCGGAGATGAGCACCGTAGTCAAGATGTTGGAGGGTGGCATGGAGGTGCCTCCGCCTCCTAACCCATTTGCTTACTTGGAGGAGTCCTTTGAATTTGGCGTCGATAGCAGTAATGTTGTCACTGCCAGTACAACTTGGTCGTCATCCGAACAAGAAGCTGAGATTCAAAAGTGTGTGTAGGTACTAATGTCTCTTGTATAATTCCTACTCCTATAAACCCCATTCGTTTTCGGACTCAGGAGTCAGACGAGACGACACTCCTATAAACCCAATTTGTCGCGTCTTCTCGTCTGATTTATCTCTTGACGCCATCTCCTTTGTGATTTCCAGGGTTTTCTCCCTTGTATGAATGCCTTGACAGATCTAATATAGAGCTCCCATTGATCCAAAGGGAATAAAGATTGAGATTCCAAGGGTGTAAGAGATCATCTCTCACTCTCCTTACAGTTACAGTTTCATAGATTCTATTTGAGTACTTGAATATTGACTTGAGTTCTATGGTGTGAAGCTTACCCTCGGCTTGAAGGAGCAGTGACATCCAGCTTAAGAGCCGTTGAGCTATCATTCTTTCCGACATTGAGTGCAGAAGCTGCGCACAATGCAAAGCTCACCAAAGTACCAAACTACCACTTGATTGTCAACAATTTCTATAAAGCTCACAAAAGCTTACTAGTGTCAACAAATGAAGGCATTGAACGTCTCTTGGATTACAAGAGCTAAATCTTGATAAATGAACTACTGAGAATAAAATAGTAGAAATTAAGTATAAAACCACGAAGTAATTGATTACCGGATCTTCGAAGAACAGTTGGTGCCTCTGCTCGTTGATAGTGCCAGGATCATCCCATTGATTAAACCCTGTTGCCTTATCCTTCAATGCTCCACTACTCTGAGCATGATCACAGCCCCAGGGATCATCACTGTTACCAAGCCTCCAATCAGGGTCTTTTAAGCTGCCAAAAGAGGGAACATTCGTTTCGTAAACAATATCTTCGCCTCTGCTCTCCTTATCATCAGGTACAAAGAATGTCCGGTCCAAGTCTAACATCAACTCAGGATCAATATAAGGGTTCCAATCAATTTCCTCAATATACGCATCTGGACCTGGTATATGAGTCTCACATTTTCCACCATTAAGCTTTGCCCAATAACATTCTTTAGCATTGTCAAATGCCTCTTTGCCGGCTGTATCATCCCATTCAAGAATATCGCTCTGGCAATGCATAAACTTCTTACTGCTCTGTACTTTCTCCCATGGAACTCCAGCCAAAAAGCAGAACTTCTTCTCCCACATAGGCACATTGTCTTGCCATTCACCTGATAATATTGAGCTACTAGTCAGATAACATCCCCGTCGACCCAAATTTATGAACATATGAAACTTAAATTAACTCAAAAGATGCACCATCCAGAAATGATAGATACATTACATACATATACTAGATAAATATAGAGGTAACAGATTTTTCCTTGGCAGTCAGCACTGTTGATAAATTTCATCTCTAGTCTCTACATAACAACTTCTATGATAGATTTTGACAACAATAATCAGAAAACCTTATCTTCATGTACCCAATTATCATGTAATTTAATATGTAGTAAGAGTCTACAACAGTATCTCCCACAAGAGACTAAATCAACAGGAATTATATACATCAACAAGAAAGCACAATCACTTCATATGTGAGCACAATCTTTACTTTTCAATATAATTCATCCCTTGCAAATTCGTCCAGCTTCTAGTCACATTCATTCATATCAGAACACTCTTGAACATCATTAAGTTTTTTTTTTTAAAGAGGCATTGCAAACAAGGGCACCCACTATCCTAGCAAATTAAAGACAGCTATACTCACTGGCTGCAACTAATAATATAACTATTCACCCAAATCATTACACTTCTAATAGCACATGGGTTGAAGAGTATATGCTAAAAAATAGTCAAAATTATTTCAGCCAAGACCAATAGTGACAAGCAATATCCGTTCATTGTTTACAAAATGCTATACTGTGGTAAAAAAATCAGATGGACACTTAACTTCTCTTGAATGGAACATAAAAATATGTCAGCATTTGCTACAGATAAAAAGTAACAAAAAAGGAACAGAATATACATCCTCACCAAGTGTTGAAGACTGAAATAAAATAAAAATGTCTAGAACTTCACAGTATCAACATCAAATTTTTATCTGTTTCATTGGTTCAAGGTCTGAAATTTCAGCAACCAACCTACAACTGCTCTTTAATTCATAACGAAAAAAAAGGCATATAGGAAATCAAAGGGAGCAGAAACTAAAGAACAACCTAAGAAAATTTTAAAGAAAAAGAAGATCTAAAAAACATGTCCAAACCAGAGGGAAGCCAGAGATTAGGGCTTAAAAATGCATGAAAAATACTGCATCTGCTTCTAGGAAGGAAACTTAAATAGGGAAAAGACGGCATTTTCTAATTTTCTATTCGAGTTAGAACTTCCTTCTCAAATTCACAGTCAATCTGAGTATAGAAAGGGCGACTGCCATTCTAAATGGAAAGAGGCATGGAAATACAAAGGTTGGCATCTTATGAGTAATGGAAATCTACCCAAATTAGTATAAAAAAGAACTCAAAGCAAATTACGAGCCCTTATGATCAACTCCAATGATTTTTTCAACTAACATTGACACCACCAATGTGCCTTATAGGTAAGTTTGTTTCTCTATAATACAAGGATCTACTGATCTAGTCCTGGACCATACAGGGCCAATTTTTTTTTTTTTGGTAGAGCCATACAGGGCCAATTGCATCTCTTCTTATTTAAATAGCATACCAACTATCTTTAGAAATCATAACAGAAAACAGCGGTAAGCATGAAAAGCTAAAGAAGTAAACCTAATTACATTATTAATATAAAACAGTAACCTCAACTTCTGCCTCAGATGAATGACAGTGTTCAGGAAAAATTGAAATCAATTTCTGACCTAATCATCTCATCCAAAAATTGAAATCCAGCAGATAAAGGACTTGTCATTTCTCCTTTTTCAAGGAAAATAACAATCAGGAATTTGGATAACCTGTCATGTAGTCCAAGAAACACTGTTCACAAGAAGAAGAAAATAGGGCAGAATTCTACTTTATACACGTATCGCATTTAATTATAAGGCCTTGGAATTTTAGTTAACTTCTACAACCTAATAAGTGTTTAGAAGCAAAACCGTCCAATCTAAAAGAGAACTCTCATTTAGTGCAATAACTCTTGGGAAGATTCCACAGCCCAGATTTTTTGACATTAAACTACTTTGTTAATCTTTGCACTATATTGTCTGCCTCTTTATATAGTATAATTTCTGTTATATCACCAACTGGAACAATGCTCCTTTCAACTAAAGAAAACTGTCACATTGGCATAATACAAAAAATCAAAGACATTGAAGCGAAGCTGTCAAAATGAAGAGTTGTAGTAGTTCAAATAAGAATTATGAAGTGCCTGATATCTTTTCTGATAAGACAGAATTTAGTAAATTAAAAAAAAAAAGGAAAACAGGAACAAACATAGCACTAAAGAAAGCTTAGCAACAAAAAAAAAAAAACTAGTTAAATTATATTATACTCATACAGTAAGAGAGGATGAACACTGAACGGATTCAAGCAAGACTAAGCTATGCAATGAATACCTGCACTTTTGTTCAACCTGACAGCAATGTGCAACCTTTCGATTGCAGCTTCCGCTCCAAACCGAAAAACTTCAATCCTGACATTACCAAGTTCGCTGTTTTCCTTCTCAAGTGATCAATAAGTCGTTCATCATATACAATCACGTCAGCTTCAGTGAGCCACTTCTGATCCTCCATATAACGGAAAACTTTCCTTGCCTCTTCTATAGTCCCATGCTGGCACATGCCAGATATAACAGAACAACATACAATATCATCAGGCAGACAACCCTGTTTTACCATATCATCAATTACTTCAACAACTTTAACTGAATTGTTGGACTTGCATGCATGAAGAATGGTAAGAGAGCCCATGAACTCCATCGGTCCACTGCTAACATTCGCTAAGCAATCACGGACTATCAAAAGGGCTGCATCGATCTCCCCAATTTTGCAAAGGCCCTTGGCCAGAGAACAATATGCTGTCACTGAAGGGCAAGAAGACATCTCCTTGATTTTATTATAATAAGCGCATGCCTCTTCGATATCTTCAAGTTCAACAAGACATGATACTACATGGCTGTAAGTTGACGAATCAGGCTCAACGTTGGAACCCTTCAATTCATTAAACATCGATAATGCCTTCCTTGCCTCCCCGTTTTTGTAAAGAACACCAATAAGGATATTACAGATGGAAATGCAGCAATATCCTCTCGCCTTCAAGTCATCAAACAACTTTAGAGCAAGGGTCAAATTCTCCTCAACCAAGAACAAAAAAAGTTTGGAGAGATCATCCATGATACAGAATCCCAAATTCTGCATTTGTACAAGCACGTTGCAAAATTCATCCATTTTCCCCGAGTCTGCGAAAGAGACCAATATAGGCTTCACGGTTGTAAAATCCGGTTGAAGAGACTCCTGAACAGTAACCTTGAACAGATTATAAGCTTTCTCAATCTGTTTTACTCGACATAAACCTTCTATCAATGAATTGTATATTGCCAAATCAGCTCGGTAGCCAGAATCCATCAAATCCTTTAACAAATCACAAGCTCGACCAACCTTCCCATCAACAACAAATGCCTCCACCAATGAACCATATATGGCTCTATCTATTAACAATCCTCTCTTCTTCATTTCATTGAATAAAACATAAGCTTTCTCAGCCCGTCTGCCATTACACAAAGCCATGATCACAGTTTTATAAGCCATAGCATCCGGCTCAACATGATCCCTCCTCATCTCATCCCAAACCTTTAAGCAGCCATCCAAATTCCCTTCCGTAACCAACACCCTTATCATAGCAGTGTATGCAAAAACATCCGGCTTGCACAAATTAGACCTCATTCGATCCAAAACCTCAAACATTTCACCCATCCTCCCCTCCTTACACAAACCCTTGGCTAGAATCATATAAGTTATACTCTCCTCCACCAACCCATCTCCCTTAAAGTCATCATAAACCGACATTGCCAAATTCAAATGACCCGTCTTAACCAATGCATCCATGATCCTATTATACAAGAAAACGCGAGGCTTCACCCCAAATTTCTTCATCTTCTCATATATAAAATAAACCCTAAGCCCTCTATTGTTATCAGCATGAGTTCTAATCAAAATCTCAAACTGCTTTTCACTGGGCGGGCGCCCCTGCATATGCATTAGCTCCGGCAGCTGATCAGCCGCCCGGAACCTATTCAACCGATTCAAACAATAAGCAAAGGCATTATAGGAAATGTAAGTGTGCTTGAAACCCTTCTGCTTACCAGCCCAGTGGAAGAACCTCGAAGCAGTCACCGGGTCCGATTCAACCTTTAGCACCTCCGCCACCATATCTGGCGTGACCCGCCGGAGTTTATTGAGATCGGAGATGACGGGCGGACCCCAGCGTCCATTTTTTCTAAAGGAATCGCAAATATAGCGTCCAATTGGGGACAATTTCTGGGCAATGTGGAAGAAATTACGAGATGGAGTGGGGTTATTGGAGGGATTGGGATTGTGGGTGTTGTTGATTGAATCTGAATCCCAGCTTTTGAGGTTGAAAGATGGGAAATTGGATGATGGGGGGTTTGATTTTCGAACTTTGAGGTCACGAGGGTTTAAGGAGTGAGAAGGGTTTAGAGGGTCTAGGGTTTGGCGGTTGGAGAAGAGGCCGCCGTGGACGGTGGGTCTGTTCTGAGAGGGTTTCCGGTGGCCGTAAAAGAAGTAGGGATTGTTGGGCTTGAGAGATGGGGATTGGGGAGGCATGATTCCAGGCGATTTCCAAGTCCGAGGAATCGCTCGTTCGTTGGCTGAAATGAGCACTGGGTTTAGAGGCTGGATTTTTGCGGGGACTCTTTGATCCGAATTTCTCGTTGCTCTTGAGTTGGAAGCTGCTAGTTGATTGATGGATTTGCTTTATTTCATCATCTCATGAACATGCTGTGAGTTCTGGACTTCTGGGTTGCAATGGTTTTCGATTCATCACATTCCGATTTCAAGTTACAGTTATCGGGCCAATTTTGTCGAGCTAGGTGTACAAAACTATTTTGGGGCAAATTATAGAAAATCGCCCTTATTTTAATTTTTGAATAACCAGCCATATCTATATCTACTAGGTGGAAAGGCCGTGCGTTGCACGGCGGTGTTTATGGCATAATTTGGATTAGGGAATCCGATCTCCAATTCTTGCTCGTTGTTTGGACTTGAATTTGTGGTGGAGGTGTGTTTTGATTCAGATTGCTGATTAATCTGCTCTTCCTCGCTCCGATCAGTAAAATCAGGTTTCAATAACGATCATAAGGTTGATGCCCGAAATGTTTATGCTGATTATGAGACGTTTGGTGCCATTTTGGACTCCATTAATGGTCCTGAGATGTTAGAATTGGGAAAGAAGGTGGATTTGTTGATGAGGAAATCCAATTTGAATGTTAGGGATGTGGAATTGGGGAACAGGGTGATTCAAATGTATGCAAGGTGTGGGAGCATGGGGCACGTCTGGAAGGTGTTCGATGAAATGCCTGAGAGGAGTTTAGATTCTTGGTGTTCGATGAAATGCCTGAGAGGAGTTTAGATTCTTGGAATTTGATGATAAAGGGGTATGTTGCAAATGGGCAGGGGATGATGAGTTGATGCTGTTTGAGAGAATGAGACGGGTGAAAGTGCAGCCTTGTGCGGACACTTTTGTGGCACTCTTTTCAGCCTGTGCTGCTAGGGATCGGTGGAAGAATGCATGCTCTACTTTGAATATATGGAGGATGAATATGGTATTATAGGATCAAGTTGAGGAGATTTTGGCCACTTTGGACGCTTCTCAAGTCGATTCAAGAAAAGAACAAATACGCGCTCCCCTTTCTAAGAAACAAGCTGCAACCAATATGCTTGATGGGAAGAGCAACTGGGTGGACGATTATGTAGCTGTGAATCTGTATGAGGAGGAAGGTAAGGAGAAGCTAAAGGGAATAACTGGACAGATGAGGGATGCAGGGTATGTCCCGGATACAAGATATGTGCTCTATGATATTGATCAGGAGGCAAAAGTGCAGGCTCTGATGCACCACAGCGAACGGCTAGCCATTGCTTATGATTTTGATCAACACCCTGCCTAGGACCACTCTCCGTGTCATTAAGAACTTGAGGATTTGCGGTGATTGTCACAATTCAATCAAGATCATGTTCAAGATTGTCTCTGCGTATTCATCACAGATTCGATCAAATAACCGCTCGAACTCAGGTGGAGCACGGAAGGGAGCTCATCGTTCGTGATAATAAGCGGTTTTACCATTTCAAGGATGGAAAGTGCTCTTGCAGAGATTACTGGTGATCTGAAGAAGAACCTGCAATGGAAGGGTATATAGTTCTTTCCGTCGTTTCATGTTAAGGTATGTTGCACATTTATTTGTATGTCCAAAATGGTGATCATTTGTTTTGATAAGATATTAGTCATATGTTACATGTGAATTTGATGTTACCAGAAGTGTTGAGGTGCCTGCATTTTTACCGTTGAAATCATATAGATTATTACGAAAATATCACAAAGCCACCCATCAAAACAACTTTACAATGAACCGCCCATTGAATATATAAATGGCTAACAAAATGTTGATGAATATTTATACGAACTTGAATTACCATTTTCCTGCATTTTCTAGCTACTTAAAACTCACCAATTCCTGTTTTTTTAGGAACTATCTAATTTTCTCCATGTTCTGTTCCATTATTGCGAATTTTATTTGGGCATAGGTTAAGAAACTTATTTAGAAAGATTTCCTACTGAAAAAATGGGTAGACCCTAGAAAATTAATTAAAAGAAAAACTAAAATAATTAAAATTGGAGAAATCCTTAGGACATAGGTTAGAAAACCCGTATTTAGTATTAAGAGTTAGTTATTTTGTTTCTCCAATATAAAAGAGGAGCTGCAGTTAGTACTGTCAGCAAAATGGAATATATATGCTCATAGGTACTTTTGAAATGCTTTATGAGGTGATAACATAGGTTGATGTTGTCTTGATTTACAGTCTGTAACTTACATTTTTATTAATATATATATGCTCAATGTACGTTCAGGGCTTCACTCTTGAAGATGCAACAGGTTTAGCAGTTAAGAATTCCAAGCAACAGAAATCTGGAATTTGTTGGATGTTCCATTATGTAGGATGAATTTGATTAAATCTATTGTCAGATGTGTCATTTAACCTACTCGTTTTAACAATTTAACAAATGTGATATCTATTGAAGACTTGAGTGCTGTTTTGATCTGACATTTGCCCTGCCCATACAGGTTCAGCAGACAGGACTGTTAAATTTTGGGATCTTTAAGGCCCTGTGGGATTTGAGCTTATTGGAGTCGTGGGACTTGAGCTTATGTATTATGATTTGTTTCTTTAGCTGGAAACAAGCCCGTTTCTTCTTCCGGTTTCGACATTTTGGTTAGTTTTACATGTTTTTTCTGCCTTCTAAATGAGTTTAAATCTATGCTGACTTTGTTGGAGGTGGATATGAAAACCAAATAGACTTGGCTTGCTTTGCTTTCAGTTATGGTTTTGTATTATTATAGATTTTATTTCATGGAAACGTGACAATTGACTCAAATCTGTAGTCCCTGGTATATATAGATATATATATTTCATTGTGGAACCCAAGTTTATTCGAAAGAGAATCCAATTCACGCTGCATAGAATTGTTTGATCTCTCCAACATATGATACTGTTGTTCCTTTCCCTTCAACTGTGCTGTTTCCTGATTTATCTCGGCCATGAGCCTTGCTGCTTCTTCAAGTGAACGAGCAATTGCACTCTCGAGAGTCGGTATCTTCTCAAGACATTGCTGGTGCTCCACGGCAACAGCTTGTTTTTGTTTAGTTGCTCTGTATAAAGATTCCTTTAAAGTAGCAACATCCTTTTCAGCATTATAGGCTCTTTCAAATGCCAAACTGGCTTTACCTTCCGCGAGCAATAATCTATTCTCCAGGCTTGCTGTCTTCTTCTCAAGTGCTTCCATGTTTTTAGCAAGGTCAGCTTCTTTATCTGCTTTTAACTGAACAAGCTCGTTCCTTGAAACCTGGGACTCCTTTTCAGCTAGAGAGTTACGTTTTTCAGCATCTTCTTTGATAGAGGTTGTGGTGGAATTGTTTGACAGATGAAGATTCAGAAAGGAAGGGCAAGTACACCGGCCGCTGAACAGGGGTAGAGATGGCGACGGCAATGTGGGTGGATCAACAAAGCACAAACGGGAAACAGTAGACGCGGGCGGAAGAAGGAGGTAAGACATCACCTGATGCTGGCTGCGAAAAACGGAGGAGGAGGTGGAACTATGGAAGAGCAGACGACAGGAGATGGTGACACGAGGAGCAAACCTTACTCGAAGACGGTGTAGAAGGATGCTAGTGATTACGAGGGAGGAAGAAATTGGGAAGGAGGCAATGGTTGCGTAATGGTGCTGCAGGCAGCAAAGACACGGGGAGAAATATAGAGGTGAGCTAATCGATGTCGGATTCATATCATCTTTTATAAAGGCTATCAACGCTTTATATTTTACAGAGGAAATTGGGATCAGATGGAATGGTGCTGAACTGTATGCGCACTTCTTCAGCACCATTACAGAGGCTATCAAACTGCAGTCAACAGTAAACAGGAGACCCAAGTTGATGATATATATCATCTTCAGAAAAATGAGATTAAAATGAGATCATAATACATGGATAATTGATGATATATATCATCTTCAGAAAAATGAGCTTAAAATGAGATCATAATACATGGATAAAAGTCGAAAATGATTTATCAGGAAAGTAAAAGTAGATTTGAAAAATAAGCATTTAGAAGATTGCAACAGATAGTGTCAACATCTTCTTAACATGATAAAAAGAGAAGTGGCAGCATAAAGTTTAGTAGGCAGTAAACTGGGTTTATGATTTGGTCTAAATAGGAACTCTCCCAGAAACAGAATCCAAGAATCAGTACAGATATAGGAATCTTATGATGTCACAATCAGTACAGATAAAGGTTTTCTGTCACAAGTAAGTGCAGGACTTATGAACATCCTTTTACTGAGTGAAACTTTGCTATTTCCAGAAGCACTGCCATATCTTAAATTATTTCCATTACAGACAGTAGGTTCATAGCAAACTGTAGAAGACAGTTTGATCTCCTAGTTTGTGCAATCAATATGTTAGAGAAAGTAGCACCGGAAATACCTGCAGCCAAGATCTTTGCAGTCTCTATTGTGGTGAGGTTGAAGCGCACATAGACCCCTGGACTTATTAACACCCTTTTACGGAGTGAAAGTTTGATAGTTTGATTGCAAACTCGGGGCCCATGACGAGTGATAAACTCATAATCTGAAGGAAAAAAGGAGCAATTGCGAATACACAATACTCAAAAGTGATCAACTTACATCATATTGTGCATGAACTCTCCTTTAGGTAAAGTGAATTTCTTGGTGTTGTCTGCTGAAGCAGATGCAAACATATGCCTACAACACCAAAAGGAAGTACTACCTGTTAATTGAAACCAGTACAACAGGAAACATGCGAAAGTAATAAGATTTCAATTTCATAACAGGATATGAATATGAAAGCGAGATTTGAGAGACAAGGAAAGCAATGGTAGCTACGTACTCTTTTGGATGCAAAGCCATTGCTCTAACAGATTTAAAAAGGAACCATAAAAGGACCCTACTGAAGACACAAAAAAAGCAAAACCATAAAAGGAGCCATTAGCATGGTAAGACCGGATTTTATGAATAAGAAAAAGAACTCCAATATGCATAAACATTAAGGCCATCATTAAATGAGCAAACATGCCATCATCAACATGGTCAAAATATTCTAACCTTATTTTGTTCAAGGTCCCAACATTTAACCATCTTATCATCACCAGCAGAAAACATGTAGGTATGCTTGTTGCTAACAGCAAGGCCTGCAACAATGTCAAGTGTCAATGTGTCTGATTCACAGAAGATATCAATCCTTCAAGCGATATTTATACATCAAGACATGAGTGTAACCTCGTATTTGTTCAATATGCCCAGTGGGTGTGAGCTTTAACCGTCCAGTATCTACATCCCATATCTGCAAATAGCAATGGAGTCTTGGATCAGATTAAAAAATTTAAAAGTAATAACTTTGAGCTTCATAGAGACATTAATATATTAGAACCTTAATGGTTCGATCTGCTGAGCCAGTACAAAACCATTCATTGCTCGGGTCAAATGCAACAGACCTCACCCAGCCCAAATGACCACTGATAACCTGCAAAATATATGGTTAAGTGTTGTTAAATAACAACTAAGAAACAAATTATCACTCTATTTTGATGCGCAAGCTGGATAGGAAGGGAAGAAAGGATAAGGTTATGCCAATAGGCATCCTGATAGTTTATTGATCAGTCCTCCTTAACATTTTCTTCTTTTATCCAAGCAACAGATTATGAGGGGGATATTAAACCTTCCCGATAGCAGCAGTGATGTTTCCAGCAGCATCAAGAGTGTCGGTCCTCTCTCTGATCCTGTGGCTCATGGCAGCCATCTCAGCAATGCCGCCAGCATTGTCACTGATGGAGCTGTAAGTGGCAATAGCCAAGCCAGTGGTGATGGTGATGAGCATTCCAACAGCTAAAAGTAAATAGGATAAAAAGGAAAGGAGTGTGAAGGCGGCGTTTCTGAGAAAGGATAATGTCAGACCATATATATATACCTTATGGTCATTTGGAGGCCAAGGCCAACAACCTTTGTCAAGTCTTGAACATACGCAGCACATTGGACTGGGGATAATGGGGCCAAATGGGATGATCTTGTTTATTCCATCCCAACCATGCTTAACTTCAGACTGTTTGGGATTCCATTGGTTGGAGCTCACATATGTGGGTTCCTTTACGACACTTATGAAGAGCTCTGCCGGAGGTGGATACAGGTGAGTAAACACTGCAAGTTGTGCATAAATGATAATAACAGATGTGCTTGTTTTGTATACAAAGCAGTAACACTTTGGTCCGTTGTTTTCGAATGCTGGTTGGGGCATTCTATCCATTCAGTAGAGACCATTCCAATTTCGGAACAAGGCCTCAGGAGCTCTATGTATGGGAATCAGTGGCTGAAAGTGGGAAGAAAGCCCTTGGCCTCAGATACTGGCTACTGCCTTACTACTACACACTGATGTATGATGCACACATCAATGGAACCCCAATAGCTCGCCCTCTCTTCTTTTCATTCCCTGAAGACCACAACACTTATGGTATCAGCACTCAGTTTCTCATCGGAAGAGGTGTGCTGGTGTCTCCGGTTCTAAGGGATGGAGCGACAATTATGGTATCAGCACTCAGTTTCTCACCGACTACTGCCTCACTACTACACACTGATGTATGATGCACACATCAATGGAACCCCAATAGCTCACCCTCTCTTCTTCTCATTCCCTGAAGACCACAACACTTATGGTATCAGCTCTCAGTTTAGAGATTTCCTTCATCTTGCTTTAGAGATTTTATTATAGGCAATCCAAATTGCTTTCTTCATGGTTTTGTTATCATGTATTTGACCATTTCTGTTATGCTTGCTTTGTTTTCAGTTCTGGATTGGTATGCTTAGATGTAATCAGCCAAACTTGGAGTCCTATGTTTTGTGATTCATTTCATTATTTGTTTCTCAAACATATGTTCTACAAACTCACATCATTTCAGATAAAAATGCACCACCAAAATGTCAACTTGATGGAGATAATTACTAATTTACTACTACTAATAATGAATTTTATCAAAACTATTTGGTCTGAACTCATAATTGTACTTAGTGCTGGATATAGAGTATTAAAGTTGTTCTATGGGTTTCAAGAACAATTACTTTTATTAAGATACATTATATTTCAGGGGGATTGCAATCATTCTTATGTGATTTGAATTGTTGCTGCCTGTATTCTTATCACATCATGTTCTTTTCTTGTACCTTTTTTGGTACCAGGAGTTGGAGCTAAAAAAGAAAGCTGAAGAGGAAGTGAAGGAGAAGGAAGCAACTGCTGCTAGGGAGATCAGTCTGTCTCGGAGCTGTTAGATGTCGAGGAAAAACTACAGTCACTAGAGAAGACCGTGAACGAGATTGTGGTTGAGACGAGAAAATCTAAACCTGCAGACCGCAGCTCAGGCAAGACTCATCCTAGCAAGGTTGCTGATGAAGACCTCCCCTCTTAAGATTCCAGCCCAAACCAAATCAGTGAGTCGGTTAGTGATGGCGTGGAAAAGTCACAAGATGGAGGATCTTAGGTTGTGAAGTAGTTCCTTAATAATCAATCAAAGTACCTTCCACAGCAGCAGCGGGGAGGCTTATTACATTGCGTAAGGAAACTGGAAGTTCTAAAAATTCAGAAAAGGAGGCCGAACTATTTAAAGATAAGTTAGCTAGAGCGTCGACTGCGATAGAGTTTGCTTGACGACGGATATTATTAGGGAATTACCCAACTTTTACTGTACGTCTATATTTAGATCTGGACCAAATCTGAGTTTTGAAGGGTAGAAGCAGCACAACTTTTACTGTACGTCTATATTTATTTCAATCATCCATCCAAAAGTCAATGTTGCAGATATTGTGATTAGGTGTTCCGGTAGGTATATTTGAAAATGAGGAAACAGGTTGGTGTCAGCTCTGTGACACAACAACCACCAACTTAGAGATGGAAGAAATTAAGAAACCCTCAGTTGACTGTATGATATAGTTTCACTCAGCTAGCTGCTTCAATCCCCAACTCTCCAATCCAAAAAATTGACATGGCTGCCTTCCAATGGGTGAAGCACCAAACCCCTCTTTCTGAGGTCTCCCCTTCCTTCATTCTCCCTGAGGAGTTGAGACCCAAACTCTCTCAAGTGTCCGCTCTCACCTCCATCCCAGTCATCGACTTGACGGAAGTCCAAGGCAAAGGCCTATTCGCGCCTTCTCTTGTAGAGAAGGTGTCGAGAGCATGCGAGGAGTACAGTTTCTTTCAGATCATCAACCACGGAGTGTCCGACGAGGTGTGTGCGAGGATGTTTGATGCCATGAAGCAGTTGTTCGAGATGCCACCCCATGTTAAGGCCGAGCTATTCTCCGAAGACCCTAGGAAGGAGGTTAGGTTCTTCAGCCGCCACCTCAACTCTCCTGCTGCTGCAGGCTCCTCCCCACAACCACAACATCATAAGGTGTCTATGTGGAGTGAAGCCTTCTATCACCCTTGGAGCCCCATTCTGGATTTCATTCCCCTCTTGCAAAGTACACCCTCTCAGTATAGGTACTCAAAAACCAACTATGTTCCCTTCTAATTAAACTGTTTAATTTATATATAGCATTTGTTAACGACTCTGCACCCAAGTTGGAAGTGTTCTAAGCGTATATACAGAGGCGGGGCCAAGGGATGCATGGGGAGCACGTGCCCCTCCCTGACAAATTACCTAGTTGTATTCTCTTCGTCGATAGCTCCGTTTTGATATATAATACACCCTAATCCGACATTTGAGTAAAAAATTATGAATGTTTGAAAATTGTAGCTGAGGATATTAATCACTTTAATTTTATAATTCTTTTATATTTTACTTAAATTGATATTCGCATGTTATAATTCATCTCCAGAGCTTCTCGAAACCATATGTTATATTACTTATTTTGAGAATTTAGTAAGAAGTTAACGCAAGTTTAAATTTTTTATATCTAGTTATACACTATTACATGTTAAAAATACACAAGTTAATTAAATAATGACTCAATATTTATTTATTGTGTTTTATATCCTAATTTTGTTAGTTTTCTTTTCTTCAACTATATATTTCATTTATTTATTTTTATTTTTTTATTTAGTAGTATATAAATCTCTAATTAGAAATTATTAACTCTTTAATTAGTTTGTATTTATAATATTGAACACGTTGTGTGTTTTATGAATTTGATCTGACTCGATCATTTTACCCAACACCACAGAGAAGTAATTGGTGAATATGTGGAGGAGATAAGCAAGCTATTGAGCCGGCTCCTGAGTTTGATATCACACTACTAGAATACTGCAATTAGACATCATATAATTTAAGTCTGTCAAAAAAGTAACCGATGTTAAATTAGCCTATTACATCAAATAATAAATTTGTGATGCTAAAAAAACATAAGACAACAGTTGAATTATTTGACAGATGTTAAATAGTTAATTTTAAAAAAAATGAAAACGTGCGCCCAATGAAATTTTCTAAGTGTTTAAATGCCCGCCTGCACTTAGAATTTTTTTTAAACCCCCGCCTACCCTTAATAGTGAAAACAGGAGCTATTCCCAACTCTTGTCTCAGACCTCTCCTTTCTCCCAACTCAAGTCTCAGACCTCGCCTGGATGTCACCACCGCCCCTACCCCCGCCGCCATCACCACCGCCCTTACACCAGCCGCCACCACCACCGCCGCCGCCCATAGATCTGAGATCTCTTTCCTCCGAAACCACAAACCTCACCACTCTCCCTCTCTCTCTCTCTCTCAAACATCCAGGTGAACAAAGATAAAAAAAAAAAGATGAGCCCAACTCTTGACCTCTCTATCTCCTTCTTATTGACGCCGATGTTGGAGCTCGTCCCTTCCCCTTCCTCAGATCTGAGTTGATTTGTCGGTGTTCTCCTCACCAGTCGCCACTTCCATCGTTCTTCGCGATACCTCTCGATGAAATTCAGGTAACCCATGTGAATCCCTCTCCTTTCAATTTGCGAGCCATGTAACTTGATTTGAACTTCGATTAGGGTTTCATATGAGGGCTTACTGTTAGGGTTCAAATTGGGATGTTTCTAATTTTCTATTGGAGTTCGAATTGGGATGTTTCATCTAGGGATTTACTGTTGTAGTTCGATTAGGGTTTGAGCACAATGTCATGCACATTACACTGATTTTTTAAATGTTGACCCTTCGATCAGCTTGAAGATAATAAGCACACAAATCAAGTGTCTGGGTCGAGATGGACCAAAGGTGTTGTTTAGACATCATAGTTATAATTTATTCCTTGTTTTGTTTCCCTTTAATTTCTTGTTCTCAAGAGTGTACATTAATGCAAAGTATCAGTTTATGGGCTAATGCAAAGTATTAGTTTTTTCAAAACTAAAGGTAAATGAATGCTCATATGAGTATGGGATTGTCTTGGGCAGAGCCAAATGATCAATTAATTTGAATGTATTCTTGTGGTCTTTGATCAGTTCACTGTCTTCTTAAACATTTTTGTACTTTACATAATTTGGAGTGCTAGTGCTTGATGATCTCTTCATTCTTCCCTTTTACTTAAATCATGTTGTAGAGTCGGGAGTTCATAATTTGGAGTGCTAGTCCTTGATGATTTGCCTTGTGGTCTCTGATGTGCCTTTCTTTTTACAAGAGTATGGTTTCAAGGTATGCCTTCTTTTTTTGACATACTCATGGCTCTTGATGAAGAACCCCACTTACAACTGCAATTTTGAATGATTATTTGATAAGTTCTACATCTTTACTTGCAACTCTCATCCATGTTTTGTGTTTCTAAACTGATGTTTAGATGTCCTCTGACGAATGTAAAAGTAGTTCTTCTGGTAAAGATTCAGCAATTGACCATCTAACCAATCTTAAGTCACGGTTAAATGTGTAGGTAATTTTTATCAGCCTAGCTTTATGTCTGGTTAGGAGAGCATTGTGCCTTTCAGCTTAACAAGCTCAACAATTGTTTGGTATTCTAGTGGCTGAGACATAATTTTCCTTTTCACCTTTTTAGGAGGATTTCAGCGAGTTTTCAAACATCTACGAATTTGTTTTCCTCATATGCCGTGAAAATGGTCAGAAGAATTATTTTAAGTGTTACTGCTCTACATTATTTTTCTGACAAGAAAGTTTCCAACTGAGAATGATCAACTCGTTCTGATGGTAACTATTAATACTATGCCTCAGCTGTAAGCATGGATATTGCTACAAGGAGACTAATCCTATCTTGGAGGTTTTGTTTATTGTTATTTCCGATGGCGAATTACATTCTGCAAATTCTTTAAATCAAAATCATGGCTAGTTCTTAATAAAATAAAATAATATGGCTATTTATGAGGTTCCTGTGAGTAGTTGAACTTGCCTTGCTAATTATATCATCAATTGTGCTTAAATTAATACAACATATTCCTTGTTTCTCTATAAATAATAAACTATAAAGAACTGCCTTTGATAATAGTTTATTCTTTCTTACTCGGATGAATATTCCTTCTAGAAGAATCAAAAGATACTTGGGGTCAAGTTTTATCCTTCAGTTGTTGTGTACATGAAGATCTACAAGGGTATATATGATCCTCCAGGTAGGTGGTTTTCTGTTCAAGTTTCTACTTTGGCTGGTGCAGATTTTCCGGTTTGTTCCTTTTTTTTTTCTTTTTTTCTGTTTTGGAGAAATCATGGAGAGATTGCTTTGCTTGCAGGTCCTTGGCCGGTATTAGTTGATGAATTCGGGGAGCATATCCACAGGTAGAATGTACCATATTTTTTCCCAAGTTTGTGTTTAGGGTTATTTTTTTTGCTTTTCATATGTAACTTGGCTAATCCTCAAATTGTCAATAAATAGATAATGGTGTAAAAGAAGATATTCAATCTTCTAACCATTTTTGTTGCTGTGTTTTCTTCCCCTAGATGTATTGGATCAAGTCGCTGCAATACTCATGGCATGGTATGTAGGTAATGTAGTTGTTCGGATTCAGAGAGCCAACTATTCACATGGATGTCTTACAAGGCAAATCAACCATTCTTCCCTTTTACTTAAACCATTCTTCCCTTGTACTTATATGGCATGTTAAGGTAACTGATAGGGTGATGATATGATAACATGGATGTCTTACAAGGCTAATCAACCATTTGCCAAATAAATACAAATCCAGTTGAAGATTATAAGTAATTTCAACATTTGCAAGGGGTCATGACGTTAGGAAAACATTATTTTAGTGAAATTAGTTGTTCATGGCACATTTTTAGAGAATCTTTTCCCTTTTTCTATTTTTTATTCTGAGATTCCATGTGTTTTTGTTTATATACCATAAAGTTGCTGCGGTGAGATTGATGCAAATAGAGCTTGGAGGTGCTTATGCTGATCTTCTGAATGAAAAAGAGAAGAATTCCCTGGATTCTATGATGGCATATGTTGATAGAACACTTGACTTTCGTACCAAGGATTTGGAGAATAGGGATTTTAAGCTGGTCTGTTTCTCATCTCTTCCAAAAACATTTTTTTTACTTCATCAACGAGCCACCTTGTTGATATCCCTCATTTGAATTTTAGCCACTCATATTCACTTGGTATTTATTCTTCCTAATGTAGGTCACTGACATTTTAGGTGGCACAATTAGATGGAAAAGATATCTTGCTTATGGAATCCATTCATTATGCTGTGATGAGAGCACATTTAGAACCTTGGAGCCTCTTCTCTTACAGGTATTTTCTCCTTGATGCATCTCCTACTCCAACTTCAATATAAAGCACTAGTTTCAGATTTGTTTGGCTTTTTAACTTTGCTTTAACACAGCCAACTCTAATGTGAGGCATGAAATATAATCAAGGGCCAATTTTAAGGGAGTCTTGATTCACTTGAAATATCTCTTGGGAATTTATGTCACTGTGATTTGTAATTGTCATGGTAGAGCTTCTGTCATTTAATCCAAGAATTTCTAATGTACTGTGCATCAAATACATGTTCTCTTTATGCATTTAGATCCTCATGATAGACTGTTATGAGCCAATTAAGCTTGAAATGCCACCCCATGTTGCCGTGTATGAGGTAAGACTAAAATTATTCATCCACATTTTCAGTCCTGACTCTTCTGCAGATACAACCATCAAACTCCATGCATAGGAGTTCGCTGCCTAGACTTTGCAAGATATCAATCTTCAGTTTTTAAATTGACAGTTAAGATCCTCCTGCTCCCTCCTTTCCAGCCCATCTGTTGTTGCCAGTCTTTGTACGTAAGACTACAGGAAGGTAGTAAGCTTATGTGATCGGTGTATTTTTTTTTAAAAACTAATTCCAGGTGTTAAAGCAGGTATATGGCGATGTTGAGGCCGCAATTGATTATTTGTTAGCTGAGAGTGGATTTGAAGATGCTTTCTCAAAAGAGTGCTGATTGTATGGAAAATAAGATTAAATGCTTTTATCCTAGGCTATATCCATCATCCATGTGAATAGAGCGAGATTTTAGTACTTTTACTTTGTGGAATTCAAGTTGATGGAATTGATTTATAAACTCTAGTAGTATGAGGCCACTATATCTATTTAGGGTTGTTACGTTGTTCTTTTGATGACTTAAGCTTTCTAATTGGCCTTTGTAAGTTGTTAATTGTACGTATATTGTATGTTTATAGGTTAATCAAAGTACCGGTCCTTTCATTTCCATGAGAAAAATTGTCTTATATCGAGCAAATAGTGTTGCGTATCATACTAAAAAACATCGGATTATAAATGAAAAATAGAGTGATTTCATACATTTGAAATCAAATTATTATATAAAAACAGATGTCGATATCATTATAGACATCATCCTATTAACCTAAATCAATGTGTAACACATGTTTTTATATTAAATGCTAACAAAAACTGATATATATTAATAACAATAATATCGTTCTAAAAATAAAAAAATGATGTAGATATCATATTAATACATCAGTTATGTACTAATGTCATGCGATAGATTATTTTAAAACAATAAAAAATCACAAATTATATATATGAATTCATTACTATATACCCAATCAATATAATAAAAAAGATGTCTATTTGGTTTTAATATATTGATTATTTAAAAAATTGTGATGTAAATGTAAAATTTAGGCTTAGTGTCAACATCTTCAAAATCTTATAAATGAAAAATCATGGATATATATCAACAAGTGAATATGTCATAAACAAAATTGAGGGGTTGATTTATATCTATATTTAAAATAAAACAGATGTTTTAACTAAGAAAAGACATCAGCTTAAAACCGATGTGAAAAGTTTGGATCTTTTACTACACCCACAAAGAGATCGGAATTTTTTTTGAAAGACATCGGTTGATAACAGATGTCTAATTGCATTTTTCTAGTAGTGTCACTTGGTCTCGGACTAGAGAAGGATTACTTGGAAAGGAGGCACGGCAAAAGTCCAAGGTGCAGAGCTCAGGGAAACTACTACCCTCCATGCCCGGATCCTGAACTTGTACTTGGGCTTGCGACTCACACGGATCTCAACACCCTTACGATACTCCAGCAATGGGGTGATGTTTCGGGCCTCCAAGTGATCAAAGGCGATAAATGGGTGTGTGTTAATCCCGTCCCCAAATCGTTTGTCATCAATGTCGGGGACCAGTTGCAAGTTCTAAGCAATGGAAGGTACAAGAGCATCCATCACAGGGCGGTGGCTAACAAGCATCAGCTGCGGTTGTCAATGGCCATGTTCTTTGGGCCCGATGAGGAAGCCATGGTTGGCCCCATCGAAGAGCTGGTTGATGAGGAGCATCCTCCCTTGTACCGAAGCTATCGGTACAAGGATTTTGTGCAAGAGTTCCACAGCCAAGATGGAACTAGGAGGAGGGTCAAGGAAGCCTTTGAATTGCAGCGCTAAGCAAGCAGAGGTCTACAGTACGTACGGCTTTCTTTGATGGCCCAAGGCTCCGACCGTGGGCGTCTCTCTTGTTGAGCCTGAATGAATAAGCTTTGAATATAATTGGTACTGATGGCACACTAGGTTTGTGTTGGAAGTTTGGTTATATTTAAACAAATTACGTATTAATCTATGATTCTAATATCACATTATATATATATAGTCCTTGAATGTTTTGGTTTGGGAGCATATATATGAGCTTGTGTTTGGCATGTCATGACATCGTGATACATTTTTCAGCTAACAAGATTAGTGATAGGGGTATTGAAGAGTCTAATAGGTGATATAAAACAAAGTACGTAATAAACAATACTCTAAAAGGGGGAATGAACCGTCATTGGACTACCAGATTGTAGTTGGCATACACCGACATCTGATCGTCTTCCAAAGTGTTGCAGATGGTAACTGAGTCCAATTCGAGGACGAGCCTGAGGGGCGGATCCTGAACCATCATTCCGGGGATACTTAAAGGGTAAATTTTTAATCATTCAGAAAATGTTTAAAGGTATAAAAAAATTTCTTTTTTAATTTTTTTCCCGGGTTGGGATGCTTGACCTAAAATATTAGGAAATTAACACTAAATTTTTTATTATTATTTTTATTTGGGGATCCCAACCTACACACAAGCATCCGCCCCTGCCTGGTGATGCCCAGCCTTGTAGCAACCTGTAATCCCTTCAGCACTGCCCACATTTCAGTTGTAGTTGCCGAACATCTCCCACATGGGAAAGAATAGGCATGATTAATAAAATTACCCCCAGAGTCTCGAAGGATGCCGCCTCCTCCTGCCTTGTCCGGGTTCCCTTTGGACGCCGCATCTGAATTGAGTTTGATCTAACCCGAGGGGGGGGACCAAGTATAGATCGCATTGGCACCACTTGGTAGATTTGGTTTCAGCCTTACCTCCTTAGCCCGTACATGGGCATAGTCTGAGGCTTGCTTCCACACTTTCCAAATAATACCTAGCAGGTCTTACCTTCCTTCAAAGACAAGTTGGTTCCTGGACTTCCAAGAGTACCAAAGCATGCTCGCAAAGATCGCGCTCCACCTATCTTCCTTCTTCGATCACATTCATGGAAATCCATTGTTGAGAAAAAGGCGGAGGGGAGCGTGCTGTCTCCGAGTGACATCCAGACCGCCTTGATTGGAGGGCAATCCTTGAGTAGGTGTATGCCTGTTTGCTTCTCGGCGCATCTTGGACAAGCAGCATTATCCGTTTTGCAGCCGGGTAACATTGCTAAAAAATGCATCATGGGCCGCTAAGAAGGTGAAGGTTCTGGCACGTTGCTGTATATGCATCCTCCATGGTCGGAGGATAAAAACTATATAAAATATTTGGGCACGTTTTGGCACGTTGCTGTATATGCATCCTCCGTATCAAAATATTTGTTGTTTTAGTTTGGGCACGTTTTTTAAGAACGATAAAAACTATATAAAATATCAATGATTTTATTAATTTACAAAAATAATTTCATACTTAATATAATTATCTATAAAATTATGGAAAAAAATTTTGAAAAAAATTAATATTCTATAGATTTTTTCACTTCTTAAAAAACGTGTCAAAAAAGTAAAAAGACAAGTATTTTGATACGGAGGTAGTATTCATAAGGGTCAGGACACCTAAAAAGATATTTAATGGACCTAACTAATTAATCAAACATGCTAAAAAGGTCTAAATTAGCAAATTCCCTTAAAAAAAAAAAGGAGAGCTTTGCTGTTTTTTTTTTAAAAAAAAAAAGGGTGAGGCATAAAAGAATCGAATATTCCCGTATCTATACCACTGAGCCAAGTTGTTTTGTGTAATTTATACTACTTTACTTGTATATATTACAAACCCTTTTCAGGATAGGGGGCTTCAACCACCCGAGCCTTGTGGATCCGCCACTGATTCCAGACGATTTTCGAGTCCGTTGCTCGGAATCGCTCATTCGTTGGCTTAATTGAGCGCTGGGTTTAGAAGCTGGATTTTCGCGGGGACTCCTTGATCCGAATTTCTCGTTGCTCTTGAGTCTTGAGTTGGAAGCTGGTAATTGATTGATGGATTTGGTTTATTTCATCTTCTCAGATTCTCATGTGAGTTCTGGACTTCTGGGTTGCACTGATTTTCGATTCATCACATTAGTTACAGTTATCGGGTGAATTTTGTCGAGCTCATGTGTACAAAACTATTTTGGGGCAAATTATACAAAATCTCCCTTATTTTAATTTTTGCAAAACCCCCATTTAGTTAGAAGATGTTTTTTTTTTCAAAAAAGAGCACGGACTTTCTTTCTTTTAAATAACCAACCATATCTCTTAGCTAGTTAAAGAAATGTTAAAGCCTTAAAGGTGTGAACTTATTTTTCGTTCACACCTTAAGATAGTTAAAGAAGTTCATGCATTTTTCTTTTAAAAATTAGTTAGAAAATTAAGTTCAATATATTTCTTAAATTTCACCTTATTATAAAATATATTTTAAAATTAAGTTTGTGTATTTTTGTTAAAAAATAAGTTAAATAACCAGTCATATCTCTTAAGATGGTTCAAGAAATGTGTGAACTTATTTCCCTTTCTTTTAACGTCTTCTTAACCTTTTTAAGTTTTTAACACATGATAGAGTTATGGGAAATTCCTTTAAAATTGTGTAATTTATTAAAAAATTTATCAAATATTCCAACATTTTTTGTCATTGCACTTTCTTACCGACGCCTTCGCACGAAATAATAAAATAGAGTGAATTCTAAGAAATTAAAATGGATCTCTTTACAACAACAAACACAGTATATCCCGCTCAGAAGTCAGACTAGGGTCTAGGAGATCTCGTTGTACGCTCTCTTTACACCATATTTTATTGGCATATAAAATATGTAAATGTCCACAAGCGAAATGCAAACATCTCAAGATTCTCAACCCTATAAAAACAACTTTACTTTTTTTTTTCATTTAAAAAATCCAAATCAACATTTGTTTCACAAACTAAATGTAGATAGCTTCACATTTTATTTATGGAAAAAAATGTCACATTAGAGGACGCGCAAGACATTTGATTTGACACAATTTAAATTTAAACATTTATGCAAACAAACATGCACATAAATTCAATATTGTACAGATAACATCTACCTATGTATACCATATTTTAAACACTTAGGGTGTGTATGGTTGCACAAATAAATAGGTAAAAAAATAAGTTGAAGTAGAAGTTTTTTTTTAAACAAGTTAAAAGAGTGTATGGATGGAGAAAAATAGGTAAAAGTAGTTAAATTTTTGAGTTAAAAAAAAAGCTTGTTTTTGAAGGTTATTTTGGGTTTGGGGGTTTATTTGGTTTGAAAGTACCACAATACCCCTAATAACAATCAAATAAACTCTACTTTTTACAAATAAACTGTTTTTCACCCCATACGGAGATTATCTTGTTGTTTAAATTTTTAACTACTTTTACCAACAGTTTATAAATTTTACCCTGTTTATAATTTTAGTCAGTTTATTAACCCCGTCCCATACGAACCCATAATGTTGACGTTTACTATAAATGAATTATTCCTTAATGCAGTGGAGGTGAATGCATTGAGGTGGCTGAGCTATTGAATGTATGTTGGTTAGAGATTGATGGCCACCTAGAAACTCACTTCCTTACACCCTGCACTGAATATGAAGTGTTGTTTGACAACCAAATCACACCTGGACCACCTGGTGCTTACGAATTCCGGGCCCGGGTCCGGGTAAACCGGGTCCGAGTCGACCCGGTCGTTTCTACTAATCTATGCGACTCTTGCTCTTTCGATCTATCGATTCCCTTCTCAGTTGTCACAGCGTTCAACTTCTTCAACCGCGCAACCGTCATCCCTCTGACCAGCAATCGTCGTCGTCATCGAGAGGCGTCGCCGGTGTCCATCATAGCAGTGACTGATGTCGGCCGGCTACTGTTGTCGATTGACCTTTCTCTCGCTCCTCGCTACTCAAAGTCATCGAGGTCGTGCTGCCCAGATCGGGGATATTTGGTATGTGTTAATTCATTGTTATTCGTTGAGATTTGTTGTCGGTTTTCCATTTCATTCAGATCCGTTCAAATTTTACTTTTCCATTTGGTAAGTGTAAAACCCTAGGCCGGCTCTGCGAATTCGTGCTCTGCAAGTTCTGAACAATTCGATTCTAGTAGAAATCAAGAAGGGTAGACTCTTTGACTTTACTGCAAATTCTGAATAATCCATTCAATTTTTTACTTTTTCATTTGCTATGAGCTGATTTGGATGGAAGGGTGGCTCTTTGACTGTATTGTATTACATTTTTAGGTTAATTATGATTGATTGGTGGATCACTATTGTGATTTGTTTGCAAGAGGTGTAGAGATTCTTCTGTATCTTGATACAGATTTGAGAAAGATATCTGAGAGAGTTAGCGAAAAGGCCAAGGAGTCCTGCATCTCAAAATCGGTAAAATTAAATAACTTCTACTTGTTTCTGTGCCTTTCAGATGCAAAGATTAGTGATTCTCAAATTCGGTAAAATAAAATAACTTCTACCTTCATTAACAACTAGTTACTATGTGCTCACATGATGATTGACGTGATCAGCTCTTGTATATGAATCAAGATTCAATGCTTTATGTTATCCGAAGCTCTCACTTCGAGTACAAGGAACTAGCTTTGTTCTGTTTGTGTATCCTTCTGCAGATACTTAGGCTAGCTTGTGTATATATATGTTTTTAGCTCAATTGCAAACATACATGAGGTTTCATGAGGAGAGCATAGTAATGAATGAAGGATTATGATGAGCGAGAGCCACAACAGAACAAGTCATCGGTCCTGCAGCCTTAACAGCGACGGGATGCCCTTGCCCGTGGACTCATCTGAGGTATCTGGAGCGCCCTAAGCAGTTGTGTCGTCGACTTGCCTCGTCTAGGATCTGTTGTTTTTGGTGTACATTAGTCTTGGTGAGATGCTGATTTTGTATAGGATTAGTTGATCATTTGATTCGTGTTATTTGGTCTAGTGAGGTTTAGGGGCCCTTTGGCTTATGAATCAAGTTTTAATTGGATTCATGAACGAAGGATATCAATTATTTATATAATTATACTCCCTCCGTCCAAAAATACATGGACTTTTACTATTCATGCACGCTTTTTTAGAAGCTAAAAACTATATAAAATATTAAATTTTTTATTAAATTTTTTTAATAATTACAAACTTATTATCAATAAGTTGGTAATTATTAAAAAAAATTAATAAAAAAAGCTAATATTTTATATAGTTTTTACCTTCTTAAAAAGGTGTGCGTGAATAGTAAAGACAATGTATTTTTGGACGGAGGTAGTATTTATCTTGCTGTCATGTTTTTAGCACTCAGGTCTTCTTTGTTGCTACATCCCACCTTTTGTTTGTTGAACCGGTTTCCCTTTAGCACTCAAGCTCATTACAACAGTATACGAAGTATTGACTTATTATTATGCTTAATTGAATACTCCCTTAAATCCAAAATACATGTTTTAAAAAAGTTGATATTTTTTTACAATTTAATACTTATTACCAACAAATATTAAGTTGTAAAAAAATTATTTTAAAAATTTTGATATTTTATACGTAGTATAGTTTTTAGCTTCTTAAAATACGTGTTGAAAAGTCAAACGACATATATTTTAGATCGAATGGAGTATTATTTTTTATACTTTCAAAAATAAGGCATTCTTATAATGCGTAAGTGAGTATTGTGCCTTTTCTAGTCAATATTCTATTTTGGCGAAACTGCAGAAAACCACCCGTTAAATAGGCCATTTTGCATAAAACCACCCCTTAAAATCGAAATTGTAGAAAATCACCTTTAAACCTATTCCGTTAGCAAAGAGCCACCCATCCCACTATTCCGTTTGAGTCCGTAAAAATCTGAACGGAAAAAGACAAATTTACTCTCTTTTATTTATTACTACGTATTTGTTTTGATTTGTAATTAAAATAACATAAAATAAAAAAAGAAATTAAATCCATTTAAAAAAATTGAAAATGGTTGAAATCCCCCAGAACTCCATTGTCGTCGATCTACACCATTGTTGCCCTCGGACCTCCATCGTCGCCTGCAATCACCATCTACCTTCCTAAGATGCAAATCCCATTACCTATTTCTACTCCACCTATTCCCATCTCTCTCCTCCAACCCCGGCCACACAGTTCACTCAACCTGAAACCCCGTCTTGCCCAACCTCTTATCGCAGACACTACCAAAAGCTCGTATAAGGATCCGAACTCCAGGCTCTTCCCAAAGGCTCACTTGTTGTCGGCCATATTGAGTCCAAACTTCCAGCGCGTTCAACAACTCCAATCCAAGGAAGAAGAGTAGGAGGAAACCCTAAGTTTTAAATTAGTCAAATTGATCGAAATCTTATTGAATTGGATGAATTTTATGTTTCTATTGGATTTTGAATGCGTGAAGTTTGATGTATGCAACCATTTATTTCAATTTCATATGGAATTTGAGAATTTGTGAACATCTTGGAAGAGGAAGAGGAAAGACTGACATGGGAGAGTATACTTTCAACTGGTTTGATGAAAGGAGGGTAAATTGGTATTTTCGTTTATGTTTTGACATATCTCAAACGGAATAGTGGGACGGGTGGCTCTTTGCGAACGGAATAGGTTTAAAGGGTGGTTTTCTGCAATTTCGATTTTAAGGGGTGGTTTTGTGCAAAATGATCTATTTAAGGGGTGGTTTTCTGCAATTTCACCTTCTATTTTTAATAGGGCTGGGCAAAATATGGATTGGACCGGAATTTACGGTCTTTGGGTCGGACCGAAACATTACGGTCTGGTCCACGGTTCAATATATTTTCAAAACCGGGTTTCGGTCCAAACCCGGGACCATACCGGAATTTCCGGTCCGGACCGGAATTGGACCGTAACCTATGTTATGTTAAAAAAGAAAGAAAAAGAAAACAAAGACAAAGGAGAAACAAAAACAAAAACAAAAATGTCATAGAGCTTAGAAGAAACAAAAACAAAGGAGAGGAAGAAGAAGTAAAGAAGCAGAGAAAAACGAGGGAAAGAAGGTTGCAAGGACACGACAAAGGAGAGGGAGAAGAAGAGAAAAACTAGTGACCGAAGGTTGCAGGGAGAACAAAGTAAAATAGGCGGCGACATTAGTATTGATAAAGAATTAGGGAGAAGAAGTGAAGCAGTAGAATGAGTGAACCAAGGTTGCAGGAAGAACAAAGCAAAACAACGGTGGAAGTAGTAATGACTAATGAGAAATAATTAGGGTATACTGCTTACTAAAGGTTTCAAGCTTGAAGTATAATTGGGCCAAAAAATTTATATATGAGGCTGCCCATACCAGCCCATAGATATAGATCTGTTTTACTGGGTAATATAATGGCTTTATTTAAAGTATATATAGGATGTATAGGTATATGGTAGTGATATATCTACTAATTAGACATAGAGCTTTAAAATAAGGTATTATTTATAAACGTATCCCCGTATCCTATATTTTTTTTAGAATGGTGTATCCCCGTGTCCGCGTGTCGTATCGTGTTCCCGTATCCGTATCCGTGTAACATAGCTCCTGTCTCAGTAAGTAATCCTGGCCCCTTTGAATTTCAATTATAGATCTAGTTTTTTTTTTGTATATTTTGACCTATTAATGTTGATTTTAGTATAGATTTTGAGAAATTATACATATTCTAGCCTAATATTGAAGAGTTCTCAAAAAAAAAAAAAGCCTAATATTGAAGAATCTTCTTCTAATTTTAAATCTAGGGTTAAGAAATTTCAATTTGTATTTTGTAATATTTAGATCTAGATGCGATTTTAAAGGTAAGGGTTAGAGAAATGAGATTAAAGCACTTGTTTTGAATGTATGAGATTCAATCACTTGTTTTGAATCTATCAATTATACAGCTACTATAGCCTTTGCTGTCATGTTGTTCAGACTGTTCGAGGGAGAAAAAAGTTTTTTTTTTAAAAAAAGTTGTGGTACAAACGGTCCAAACGGTCTTTACGGTCCGCGGATCGGAAAACCCGGGACCATATTTATCGGTCCCAGTCCGATCCGCGGTCCAAGTTTCTAAAAATTCCGGTCCATCGGATCGGACCGGGACCGGAATGTCCGGTCCGGTCCGGTTCAGACCGGTTGATCAGCCCTAATTTTTAATATTTTTTATTTTATCGCGCTTATTGTAAATTTTGATTGCAAAAAACTAAAATTGTCGAACCCGAAACCCGGTCAAACCCGTATTATTCGGGACCCGAAATCCGTATTACTCAGGATCCAAAGTGACCCGACTCGAATAATCCGTTTGACAGGTCTAGTTGGCATGCATGTGATCTGCAGTATATCACTAGTTACCTACATAGGCTGCATACATATATTATTCAAGAAAACTTTAGTACTCCGCAAATTAAATATATATAATGGAAAACCCATTAAATTTGATATTTAAAAGTCATTTAAAATAGAACTAAAAATAATTTATTTAAAAAAAAATCCCAAAGACTTTAAGAGAATAAGAGTTGAGTGTCAAAAACTAAGAGTGTATTTGACGATGGTAGCTGAATAAAATAGTTGAATCTGAATGATTTATTGTGTAAAATATGTTTTAAAAAAGTAATGTGTTTGGCAATTAATCTTAGCTGAATGGGTAGCTAATAAAATTAGCGGGTAAAAAGGAAGATTTTTGTATATAAAAGGAAAAGCATTGAAAAGCTTGGAGTGGATAGCTGGTCGAAATTGATTCAAAAACGCTAATTAAAGAATAATACCAACTTAATCTCATCTAAAGGGAAAGACTTGTATAGATCACGAGATCAATTTCAACAGAGATGTCTAGGTGCAACATGAAGTAGCTATAGCAGTTCTTGAGACACGTTGTTGGTACTAGGCTCAACATCTTCCTTCTTTAGGACCCTGATAACATTAAAAGACAAGACTCTGGTAGAATTGTAGAAAGAAAGAGAGAAAAAAAGCATGTGAAAACCATAGCTACTGAATAACAAGTGCTGATATAATTTTCATACACACGACTGGTTTGTGTATCCTTCACCAAATCCAAAAGTTAGTTTAACTAACAACCCATTTCTATTCTTAACAAAATGTATGATGAGATCCTTCAACACATGCCTAAGTTTCAATCGTTCTAAACACTACACCGTAAGAGTCCGGAAGCGCACCGAAGATTCTGCAATGACCAATATTAGCAAGTTGAAAAGAGGCAGTTCATGGCATCACTGGATGGAAAGACTCTTTACTAAAGAGTGGATCAAGATTATTGATGTAGATCTCAAACAACTCCAATTCATGATCCCAGGAAATGAGTCTACAATCTTCTAGTCCACGTGGGTCTGCCTGTTCAAACTCGGCTAACGACATTTTTAGCTTGCCTTCTGGATCCCCGCTTGTAAGAAGCTCCCCCAAAGCCATGCCCCTGAAAGCACAAGCAATGAAACATTGCCACTGAGTTTACACAAGTGTACTCCATATTAGACACTAAGATGGCAATTGAAAGTATGGAATGAAGATAGCAAATGCGAGGAATCCACACGGCCAAGAAAAGCATGAAGTCGACTGTTTATGAAGGAATCCACATTGCCAAGAAAAAGCACTGTCATAACATAGTGTCACAAGAATAGTGTATAATTTGATGAAAAGAATCATTTGGATTTGAAAACTATTTGTTTCACCGAGCTGGGTTACAAGTATCCGAGCTGGGTTACAAGTATGAAAAGGTTTGAAAGCTCAAGTCCAACTCATTTTATTGAAAATAAACTAACTTTAGATGCTCCAAAGATTGCAAAGCAACTAGACTAAGCATCTCAATCAATCATGTGAACTTGTGCCATATACTTTCCATAAGCTCAGTTAACAGTGGGAATGAGACATAACCATAACAAATGAGACATACCCATAAGCACAATAGCCATTGGTTTCAAAAACTTCATCACAAGGAGACTTTCAGCCACACAATAGAACTATGGTCAATCTCACTTCAGATGAGACATTTCCAAAACATTTCACTTCCGATGCAAGTTCACAACTCTAGATTCCAGTGGCTTGTGCTCAGATTATGTAACCAAATTACTGACTTGTTGTCAACAGCTTAAATTCCCAGGGCAAATGATGTTTCATTTTAAATGAAATGTGACAAAAGCTAATAGTTACCAGCTGCACTATGGCAAGCCAAATTCAATATGTAATAGTATAAACTATCTGATTCGGATAGTATGAGAATTTAGTCAAAAGATAAAGATCTCCCCCTTTTTTAATTATATATATATATATATCCTAAAGTTAGCAATCTATTTCATAACTATGTAACAGCTTGATTCCTCATTATACAAGACTAATTTCAAACTACACAGTGATGAGCAACAAAAATCAACGTAATCATCAATTGATTCAGATCACCCTAAAACATATGTGACATTTCCAAAACATTTCACTTCAGGTGCAAGTTTACAACTCTACTCTAATGGCTAGTCGCTCGTCTAATCAATTATCAGGCCAAATACATCTCTATGTAGTAATCATAGATTCATAATGGTAGCAAAAAATTGCCCACTACGAAATACAACTCTGTTGCAATGTTGCTAATTACTCCAGAAGGTTATTTTATAGAATACCAAAGAAATCACTTATAAATGTTATGATTCTCCTTAATAAACCAAAATTTTGACCTTTTCCTTTCAGTTTCAAAGCAAAATATAAAGTCTTGAAGATTGGTTGTCAAAAACTAGAACATATAGGGAGTAGTCATACCTTGTTTTGTAAGGTTGTATGAATCCTCCGTTATTAGAAGATATCAAACGATTCTTCCACTCTCCCAGAGACTTATATTTCCTATAGAGAGCACAAACTGACCTCATACAGAGTTCATCATTAACGATGAAAGCATTAAACATGTCGTCCAATTTGCGACGTTTGGTTCCATCCAGGTTTGCTGCGAAACTGCCTAATCTAAGTAATCTTGCTAATTTTTGGTGTTGTATTTCTGACCCTAACAGCTCTCTCTGCAGCAAACCACCATTGGAACGTTCATTTGACTCAGGGACCAATACATCAACAAATTTGGGGCCTACAAACAAAAGGGTAAGAATTAGGACAAGACTCTTCCAAATAACATCATGTTCCAGGCTTCCTTTTGTGTTCATTAGAATGGGGCCAGCCAGCAAATTTTTTCCTTATGACAAGCATATGCTAAATTTACCATGTTACAGAAAAATGCAACACTAGCGAAATTTGCAATAGTGGTAGAAGAACTTGACTTGGTTAGATTGGGCCGATTCGCAAGCATCCACAGAAAGCCATTTAAAAGACACTTAGGGCTCGTTTGTTTAGATAACTAGGGAATGGAAAGGTAAGGTATTAAATTTTAGATATAAAATGTATGTGATCATCATTTTTTGTGTGAGCTTGGAGGAGAGGATGAGGGGATTATTAACTCATCCTAGAGGTATTAGTTACCCTCCTTCAAATTAGGCAATAGAAGGGTAACACATTTGTATGAAAAATGGGAAAAAATGGGAAAAGAAGGGGAATGATTATAATAGTGATCAATGTATCCTAACTTAAATATGGACTACATTCATGAGGGTAATCATTACTTTTCCTACCAAAAAACAAACGGGGGTTAATGTTTTTTCCTTTTGGGATGGAGTTTACTGGTAATTGACCAACATACCGGTATGAAAAATCCCTGAAGGAATAACGGCAAGTGAAATGCAAAACAAAACTACAACTCAGTCTCCAATTTCTTTTCTTACCAACCACGCGCTCTTTATCCTGCATTAACACCTTGATCCTTTCATCCTTCTCCCTGGTTTCAGCCTCTAGCATGTGTTTCTCCCTCTCTAGAACGCTAGTTCTCGAAACAAGATTTGAAATCTCCTGGAGGCGTTTCTCCTTCAATGCACTCTTCTCATTCAAAATGGTATTGATCTCCTCACTCTTTTCAGTCTTTGCCCGACAAACCTCGGCCTCCAATTCCCGCTTCTCCCCCTCCAAAACCTGGATCTTATGAGTAAGCACTAAAACTTTCTCCTCCTCCATTTTAAGCTTCTCGGCATCCATGGCCATCTTGATATCAAAATCCATCTTGATATGCCGCTCCAAAGACTCATTTTTCCTCAATAAGGTTGTAATCGTATCATCTTGCTCCTCAAACAATCTCTTCAAAGCCTCAGCCTCGGCCTCAGCCACCTTCAATTTCTCTGCCACGACATCACTACCATCTATTCTACTCCTCATAGCTACCTTGAGATCGATCTCGAGCTTCTTCTTCTCCACCTCCAGCTGCCTGCATAACTCTGTAATCTTCTCCTCTTCCTCCCTCCACTTCCTCTCTTCTAAATAGAACTTCTTCTTCACTTTGGTATACTTGTCCTTCTTTTTCAGGTACTTCTCCTTCATCTCCTCCTCCTTGCCTTTCACCTCTATCACTTCTTCCTTTAAATTGGCATTCTCCTGCTGCAACTTGTTACATTTTACCTCTAATTGGAGAATCGTTTTGGCAGAATTCACAGCTCTTCTTTCAATCTCCATCACACCTTCCTTAATGCAAGCACTGAAACACACCAAAAGCACCCAGGGAGCTAATATTAAGGCAAGTCACACTTTATACTTAACAAGTCAAAAACTCAGTTTTTTTATGGTGTTGTTTTAGTTTCCTTGTCATGGCAACACCATAAAAATTCCAACAATGTAAAAGTCCTAAACTGTTCAAATAATAGCTTACCAGTGTGTCCACTGACCTGGTCTTGAGAGTTAGGGAACACCACAAAACGACTGAAGGAGTCTGGCACAGCACAGCACCAACACCAGCACCAACTATCCAGAACAAAAAATAAGATCAACTGCCCTAAAATGGCTTGAAAACGGTGAAATAAGGTGCGATTGGGGAAGAGTGATGAGGGACTTGGAGAAAGGAGAGATTTTTAGGGTTAGGGTTCTCTATAGTTCATCACATTTCCTACTATACAAAAATCTAACAAAGTGAAAGCCCAAAACTTTTAAAAATAATGAATGAAGGAGCGTAGACAGACCTGATCTCGGCTGAATTGGAGTCTCCTAAACTCTTCCGTTTGGCGGGAAACACCTCCAAAACCAAAGAAGATAAAATGCCCTAAAAAGTTGGTAAAAAAACAGAGAAATTGGGATGGGTTTGGTGAAAGGAAGGTTTTTGGGGGTTTAGGAATGAATGAATGATGCGGATCCTGTTGGGGAAAAACCGGGGTAGCTAATCACTCGATCACGTGTGCGACTCGGATGGACAAGCTCTTCTTACAAAAGAGGACTTGTATTAATGTACAAAAGTATTTTGTACAACTCTCACACTATACAAGACTCTCACCAACACTCACCACTCTTGACCAACTCACTCACACTTCACTTTGTGAGGATTCACTCGACTCACAACTCCACTCACTACACAACTTGAGAAGACTCGCTCTTCACTCACACATCACAAAATGCAACTACCCATGGCCTATTTATAGGAGCCAATGTTGGTTGCATCACCTCCATGCATCTTCTACAAAGGACTAGAGAAATCTAGGCACACTAGACTTCACCATTCTCCTAGATTATTCTAGACCTTGATTGCTCCTCTTTATTTCTAGACTTATCTACCATGTATTCATGGTTCCAGAATCTTCCATAAGGTTCCACACACTTCTGGAGTCTTCCATACTCTTCCATGTGCTTCTAGAATATTCCACCATGTTCCGGGGACTTCCGCTACATTCCACATTCTTCCGGAACGTTCCACATATCTGAAATATGAATTATTGTCCAACAATTCCTCCCTTAATTCATATTTCAAATATCTCCGCTTCATCCTTAAATCGCACTTTCTTCTGCACCTTGATCTCCTTGTCGTGATATCTTCTCTGCACGACTTGTCCTTCGAAGAAACAAATGTTCTTCCCATTCTTCCTCCCTTGCATGATCAAGCGTCTCCCCTTAAACACCTTGCACCAACTCTTCGTGCCAACATACTCATATCCCTCCGAAGTCATCCTACCCAATGACAATAAATTAACCTTACTTGATGGCACATACCTCACATTGTGAAGAGTCTGGCGTGTACCGTCATGGAGCCTCATCCTCACGCTCCCGATGCCTTCAACTCGCAACTTCTCTCCGCTCGCTGGGTTGCAATGACCAAACTCTCCATCGGTCTTCAAGGTGTCAAATAAAGCTTGATCCCTGCAAATATGCATCGACGCAGCATTATCCATCACCCACTCAGACTTAGCAACCTCTTCACTCGTTGCTAAGTACACCTCCTCATAACCACCAACTTCACCATCAATCGCACTGACCACATTCGTTTGGGAGCCATCATCATTCTTCCGCAAGGACGTCTTTCTCAACATCTTCACGTCCTCCCTGAATTGCGGACACCTCACTTGTATGTGACCCTTCTCCCCACAATAATAACACTCCACATCACTAAAATCCCGACGTTGATATGATTGTGGTCTCCATCTTGGGTCACCATTCCTCGACTCTACATTATCCGGGTCACGACGTGGACGTGATCCGGATCTCCACCTCTGGTGATCATTCCCCCTCGACTGGCTCCTCCCTCGCTCTCGCTTCTCCGTAACTAGTATGCTATCCCCTCTTGTGTTGAGAGCGTCATTCTTCGTCATCCTCTCACTCTCTCGTAACGCGGCCGTTACCTCCTCTAGAGTGAGAGTCGTCCTTCCTACAAGCAACGTCTGCACCAAAGGCTTGTAGGACCTTGGTAATGACGCTAACAACAATAATGCTTGCTCCTCATCCTTAATATTATCATCTGCATTCATCAATTGGCATACTAGTTGATTAAATGAGTTAATGTGGTCATGAAGGTTACCTCCTTCCTCCATCCTGAGCGAGTATAACTCCATCTTCAAGCACAACCGGTTCATCAACGACTTCGACGCGTAAATGCTCTCGAGCTTCTCCCACAACGCCTTTGGCGAGGTCTCCTTCATCACATTGGACTTGATCTCGGGAGCAAGCGCCAACCGGATGGTACTCACCGCCTTCTTTTGGAGTCTGCTCCACTCTCTCTCGCTCATGGATGTGGGCTTCTCCTCCTCAAGAGCTTGATCAAGACCTTGCTGCACCATTACGTCTTGAATCGTACTCTGCCGCATCGTGAAGTTGGTCTTACCATCAAAGAGTGGGATCTCGAATGTCTTCATCACACTCGACGCCATCGTGTCTACACGGAATCCTTCCACCAACAAATGCTACACCGATTTTCCGACTCCGACAACCTTCGCAACCTTCGGCTCTGATACCACTGTTGGGGAAAAACGGGTAGCAACTCACTCGATCACGTGTGCGACTCGGATGGACAAGCTCTTCTTACAAAAGAGGACTTGTATTAATGTACAAAAGTATTTTGTACAACTCTCACACTATACAAGACTCTCACCAACACTCACCACTCTTGACCAACTCACTCACACTTCACTTTGTGAGGATTCACTCGACTCACAACTCCACTCACTACACAACTTGAGAAGACTCGCTCTTCACTCACACATCACAAAATGCAACTACCCATGGCCTATTTATAGGAGCCAATGTTGGTTGCATCACCTCCATGCATCTTCTACAAAGGACTAGAGAAATCTAGGCACACTAGACTTCACCATTCTCCTAGATTATTCTAGACCTTGATTGCTCCTCTTTATTTCTAGACTTATCTACCATGTATTCATGGTTCCAGAATCTTCCATAAGGTTCCACACACTTCTGGAGTCTTCCATACTCTTCCATGTGCTTCTAGAATATTCCACCATGTTCCGGGGACTTCCGCTACATTCCACATTCTTCCGGAACGTTCCACATATCTGAAATATGAATTATTGTCCAACAGATCCAACTCGACTCATAGCGTGATGAATGATGATACCCATGGGAGTACAAAGAAACAAATGGCTTTGAGTCTTTGAAATGAAATTAAACTCTGCAGAGAGAAAACAAGATATGGAGAGGGAGAGCTCATTATTTAAGCGCCATTTTTGGAAAATCACATTTTTTTTTAAAAAAAGTCATGCTCTCAAGTGGTTAAAAATAGCATCTTTCTTCCACTTTACACCTTTTCTACTCCCCACCTATCCGCCCTACCAGTACCTTCCTCCCTCGCTCTCTGGAAAGCTTTTGAATGTTGGTTAACTGTGATGGGATGTTACTTGCACACTTCCACACTCCTTCAGAAACCAGCTATTTCTTTGCACCTCCATCACCTCTGAGTTGAGTCGAGGAAGATCCGGTCGGATAATCAAATTCTTAACCCTAAAAAACCTTCCCCAATTTCTCTGTTTCCACAGACGACGGAGTTTAGGAGACTCTTCAGCTAATTAAGATCAGGTCAGTCGGTACTCCTCCTCCTCCTCCTATCTTGAAAAGTTTAGGGCTTTCAATTTGGTAAGAGTTTTTAGGCTGGGAAAGCATTTGTGATGAATGAATCTCTCCATTTGTTGTGAGATAGATAGATCTCAATGTGTAGACCTATTTTAGAGTCAAGAAGAAATTAACTACAACTTTCCATAAAAAAAGGAAATTAGGCAACATATAGACTTAAAAAATTGCATTAACAATTTCAATGCTTTTGATGTGTTTGCAGTCTTTCCATTAAAAAGGTGTGATGGAGGCTCAAGAGAGTGTTATGAGTTTTGCCAAAAAGATTGCCGTATTGGAGGCACAATGTGACCAGTTGAAGGAGGATAAAATTAAGTTGAAGGAACAAGAGTTGGAGGTGAAAGGCAAGAAGGAGGAGATGATTGAGAAGTATGAGAAAATGAGAGGCAAGTATGCCAAAGTTCGAGAGGAGTTCGGTTCAGTAAAGATGAAGTGGCAGGAGTAGGAGCCAGGAGGAGATTCTTAGGGAGAATTGTAGGCAGGAGTGGGTGGCGAAGAGGAAGCTTGAGATCGATCTTAGGGCAGCAAAACGGAGACTGACAAATAGTAGTGTTGAGGTGGCACAAAAACTACTGGCCAAGGACAAGCATTTTCAGAGTTTGTTAGAGGAATCTAACGGCAGAATTACTACGTTATTGGCGAAAAATGAGGCATTGGAGAGGCGGAACTCTAGAGCCTGACCTTGAGCTTGGGAAAATGAGAGCACAGGAGCTCTACAAAACCATTTTGGATCTTAAGAGCTTCTGTGAGGAGGAAAAGAGGAAGATTAGGGAGGAAAGTAATTGCAGAATTGCTACCTTGTTGGCAAAGAATGAGGCCTTGATTAAGCATAACAGTATGTTAGAGATGTCATTTGAAGCCCGGATGGTAATGGAAGCAAAGGCGCAGGCAGCGAAGAATGAGGGTAAAATTTTAGAGCTCCTTAAAGTTTTAGAGAGGGAGAAGGTGGAGTTCAAGGCTGCGAATAAGAAGAAGGATGACCTGATCACCAAGCTTGAGGAAGAAGCTAAGGTGATCAAGGGCATGGAAACTATGTTGAGGGAGAAGTTTGAGGAGAGAAGCAAGCAAGTATCAAGTTTATCAGGGGAGATTGAGGCTTTGGAGAGGCGGAACTCTAAGTTAGAGTCTGACCTTGAGCTTGCAAGAATGAGAGCAAAGGAGCTAGAGAAAACCCTTTTGGATCTTAAGAGCTCCCGGGAGATAGAAAAGAGGAGGATTAGGGAGGAAAGTAACTGCACAATTGCTACCTTGTTGGCAAAGAATGAGGCCCTTGACAAGCGTAGCAGTATTTTAGAGACAGAGTTTGAGGCCCGAATGGCAATTGAAGCAAAGAAGCAGGAAACAGTGACTGAGGAGAAAATATTAGAGCTGCTTCAGAAGATTGAAGTTTTAGAGAGGGAAAAGGAAGCCGAGAAGAGAGCCATGGAGGTCGAAGGTAAGAAAAAGGTTTCGGAGCTGACTCTTAGAATTGAGGATTTGGAGGAGAAGAAGAGGGAAAATGAGGCCAAGTTTTGCTCGGTAAACAGGGAGAAAAGTGAAGCGGCCATGAAGGTTTTGAATGAGAAGACAGCTGTCGAAGCTGAGAAAAGGACATTGGAGGCTGAGACTAAGAAGAAGGATGAGTTGATCGTTAAGCTCAAGGAAGAAGTTAAGGCAATCAAGGGCATGGAAAAAATATTGAGGGAGAAGTTTGAGGCTGGAGAGAGGAAGTGGTCCAAGTGGAGCAGGGAGGCAAGAAAGGTTGAGGAGAAATGCAGGCGTTCAGAGGCCGACAAGAGGAGGCTAGATATGGATCTAGAGGCGGCCTTGAAAGATAAGATGACTGTTGAAGTTGACAAGGAAATAATGGAGGCCGAGAGTAAGACGAAGGTTTCGGAGCTGGTTTGGAGGATTGAAGTCTTGGAGCAGGAGAAGAGGGAATTGGAGGCCGAGGTTTGTGAGGCAAAGAGGGAAAAGAGTGAGGAGATAAAGTTGATCTTGAATGAGAAGATTAATTTGAAGGAGAAGCACACAAAGGAGACTATGGATCTTGTTTTGAAATCTGGCGTTTTGGATAGGGAGAATCAGAGACTTAAGGCGGAAATAAAGGAGAAGGATGAAATGATTAAGCTGCTAGTGCCGGAAAAAGAGGAATCAGTGGCTAAGAAAAAGAAAATGGTGATTAACATGAACAAGTGTGTTGTAAAGCAGGAGAAAGGTGTGAAGCTACAACAAGTGCATCCTGCAACCAATGTTAGCATCTCATGTCCTCCTACAAGGCTACAACACAACATCAAGGTATAAACGATTCTTATTTGATGCATCAGGACAAATTCTGCTGCTTTACTTGCTTCATTTTGTCCAACAAATCCGGGCTTAGGAGTTCTTCCTGGAAGCATCATTAAGTAGTGACAAATCAAATGACCATTTCATTGTTGCTATTCATTTTTGTATATTATGGACTGAAGAGTATTACTTATGTAGATCGCTGATAGTAACTTACAAAAATTTTAAACATGCATCTCACATTCTCTCCAACAATAAAACCAGGGTTATTTTCCTGTGATCTATAGGTTAGTACAAAAACTCTTCTGCTGTTTCTTCTATTGCTGTTGTTCCTTCTGTTTTATTGTGATCTATTACTGACTATTAACCTTAGATGATGAAATATCCAAAAAACAACTTAGATGCCTTTCTGTGGATGCTTGCAATGCTTGCATATCCAAACAAGTCAAGTTTACCACTTTTTTTTAGGCTGATTCATGTGTCTGCTTGGCAAATTTTGGTGCTGTTGCATTTCTTCTTTAACATGGTAAATTAGCAGCTTGGGCAGGGAAAATGTTGGTGGCATGACCCATTCTAGTGAACACTACAGGAAGCCTGAATCGTGATGTTATTTAAGAGATTCTGTCCTGAATCTTACCCCCTTTGTCTTGTAGGCCCAAAATCTATTGATGTATCTGTTGCTGAGCAAAAGGACAGTTCAGATGGTGGTATGCGGTTAAGTGTGAGGTTAGGCAAACACAAGGTAGAAGAACTAAGATGTTCAGTAGTGAACCAGGCTGGAATGAAAGGATGCAAGTTGGAAGGCCTTACTGAATGTAAACTAGTGTGGAAAAATGGTGAAGACATGTTGAATGATTTTACCGACAATGGTGAACTTTGCATGAGGGCGGTTTGTGCTCTCTATAGGAAATACAACTCTTTGGGTGTCTGGAAGGATCATACTAGATCAACTCGTTTCAGAGGATTCAGTCCACCTTATGAAACAAGGTATGGCTACTTCACAAGTGTTTATATTTGTTATTCTTTGACAACAAACACTCAAGACTTGCTACTTCGCTTTGAAACTGAACAGACAAGTCCCAAAGTCCCTATTCGTTAAGGAAAATCATAATATTTTCTAAGACGATCTCTTTGTTATGCTATCAAATAACCTTCTGTAGCAGTTAGCAGCACTGCAAGTCAACAGATATATAGTGAGTAATTTGTTGATGTCAAATTGCCAATGTGATATAGAGATAAGTTTGTCCTGATTAAGAAGAACCGAACAGTTAAGCATCATCCTAGTTTATGGCTTCCCAGTTAACTCAATAACCTTTTTTTTGTTAAAATAAAAAAATAAAAAAAAGGACATTTGAACACTTTAGGAAACTATTGTGAGCTGAGTGGTTGTGATTCATTGCTTATGTTTTCAGGGGCATGGCTTTGGGCAAGCTTCTTACCAGTGGGGATCCAGAAGGCAAGCTGAAAATGTCATTAGCCGAGTTTGAACAGTCAGACCCGCCTGGACTCGAGGATTGTAGGCTCATTGCCAAGCACCATCACAAGGTTTTGTTTGAGATCTACAAGAAAGAACTTGATCCACTCTTTATGTCTATTGATGATATGAACTGATCTTTTTCTATCTTCTTGGTCCGTTTCAGAATCTTCATTCTTCAGTATTCACACTAATGATATCTGCTGTAGGATTCTTAATTTTTAATCACATATATATACTAATTCCTTTTGTTTGTATCAAAATCTCTGTTTTTTTTTTTTAAATAATGACATGAATGTTTTGAGGTTATCATCTAATCATTTACAGTTCCGAACACTATCCTACAAAGCACTCAAATTGGGGAAAACTAAGTGGTAAGCCATCAGAGAAGCTCAATCTAAGTTAAGTCATGAGTACCCATCCTAACACAAATGTTATTCCTGAGATTTGAACCCTTAAGAGGTTATTGATACCGATATGAAATGACATGAGACTCTGTTGGGCTAAGTTCCCTCCTTAATGGGCTATAAGGTTTGGACCGGCCCATATAAAAAGAAGGCTCGATGGTCTACTTGACCAATATACAAAGATGGCAACCTAAGGATATTTCTAGAAAAATGTAGAAAGGCAAAGCTCTAGACCAATCATGAAGTTAGGGAGCCTAGATTATAAACAAAGTAGCTAGATAATTCTAGATACTTGAAAGAAGAGTAGGTCGGTGATGGAGGAATTGATCCACCGACATATGAGGGCTATAAATAGCCTAAGGAGTCTTGGTTTGGAGCACAAAAAAAAACACAAGCAAAGCAAATCCAAGCATATGGTGACTGTGAGAGATCAAGCCTAGTAAGAGTAAGTGTAGTGTGAGCCACAAAATTATATAGTGAGAGTGATATTCTTGTAAGTGTTTTCTACTATATAATAAGAGTGCCACTTTTATACAAAGTGAATCTTAATCACACGAAGAGGGAAAACCCGATTTTCCCCAACAGACTCATCCAAACAAAACAATTGGAGGTCGACTTACAATCACAGAAATTGTTATGGTTGGGGAATCCAAATAAAGCAATTCAATCATGTAGGTGTGGATTGTCGGTTTGCCACTATCATTATTCCATACACATGAAAAAATTATTCTTCTAACTTTTTTTTTAAAACCAAATGTATTCATCTGTGTAAATTCCTTTGAAATGCCTTAGCTATATATATCTTCGAAGTTCTGAAACAAGGAAAAGAACATCTTTGAAGATTGAGTAGCTTCATTTTTAAGCAAAAGATCACTCAAATTCAAGATGGCCAATGCTCAGTATAACCTGCTCAAGAGAGGAGTTCTCATCGATGGCAACAAGGTATATTAATCAATCTATCTATATATATTTTCATGTGTACAATATATTATATTTCGGATAATTATACCATGGTAGTATAATTTTAAAATTGATGATCATCCTGAGATTTTTATAACACAAAGATTGATCGATAGATGTATTGATATATACTCTTCATTTTTAATAAAGCCCATCATATTGGAATTGGCAGATGTTTAAGCTTGATGATGAACTTCGAATGACAGTTGAGCTCTTTGCTAGAGCTCTTACCATCACCTGGGACTCCAGTGACCAATACTGGAACTACTTTGTTGACCGATTGAGAGGTACTTCAATTTGATACTATATACTAGGGCCGGGTCAAGCTATTAGTAAGTCTCATATATGTATATTGTATATTGATAGTAGTTTGAAACCATTTTAATTTATAAGACCTGATTTCTCACGATCTGCTAACCAAGGCTATATATGTTTGATAAAAGTGTAGCGGACTGATGGGGTGCTTATAGGTGTGTGATTCCAAAAGCTAACTAAACTAAAATTTTATATTTATTTCATTTAAAACTATATAATATCAAAACCAAAAGATCTGAAAAGCTAGTTGATGGCCGGTGATAAACATAGCCATGAGTCTTCTTCATATTGTTTATCCTCACTTTAGACCTTGAAAATGAACCATTCTTCTTAAGATATGAGTTAGATTAAGGAATAAAAGTCCATAATCAAATTGTTCATATATTCTCCCTTTCTACCTACAAAATGCATGATTTTGTATTTATAAATAGAACATTAGGCTTGTTATTATTCATTTACATTGTGTTGCCAAAACATGTTAATTACTCTTTCATCCTCGACGATCTCACTCAGAAATTTCACAACAATAACAAGTAAATCGAGATCTATTTGATGTGCAGTGGAGGTGAATGCATTGAGGTGGCTGAGCTATTGAATGTATGTTGGTTAGAGATTGATGGCCACCTAGAAACTCACTTTCTTACACCCTGCACTGAATATGAAGTGTTTTTTGACATCCAAATCACACCTGGTGCTTACGGATTCAAGGCCCCTGTGAAATTCACCCTCATAGCTCCCTGTGGGCGCAAGCTTGAGTTCGAGAAGTCGTTGAATGAGTTGAAGGGGAGAGGATGGACTCAGGTCTCCATCAGCAAGTTCCTCACTCCTGCATCGAATCAATGCGATGACAAGAGCAAGGTTGGGTTCAGGCTCTACGAGTACGTTAATGGACAGTGGAAGTCTGGGCTTATTGTTCGCGGTGTCATTATCCGCCCTACGAAGGTCTCAATGTTAAGCGCCACAGACCTGGAGTTGGACTAAGGCCGTGTTTGGCGCGAAGTTCTTATTCTCAACCAGAATGATGTATAAGCTATTAAACTTGTAGATTTTTTTTACGTGACCTAATCGGCAAAAATCATGTATTAGTAAACCGGTTTGCGTTGACCGACTCGACCCACTGAAGGAGAAAATAAACTATTGTGATTTATAATATGAGTATTAACTCTGCCATACTTGAAATAAATATTGACCTCAATGCTATAAAATAATATTTGGGAGGGAAAAGAGAGAGACTCACAATTAATGTGTGTAAACTATGAGAGTAGCTTCTAACAACAATTCAAATGACATTGTCGAAGGTAAAGTCAATTGGAGTAACTCATTCCGACTATTGTCAGTGTTAGTTTCGATGGGCAAAGGAAACTTATAAACAATACCCCTATGTTCCACACGCTTTTTTAAAATGATAAAAACTATATAAAATATTCATTTTTAAAAAAAAATTTAACAAGTTTGGACTTCTTAATAATAACTACGAAATTGTTAAAAAAATTATTTAAAAAACTAGATATTTAATATAGTTTTTAGCTCTTAAAAAAAGCGTGTGTGAATAGTAAAATGGGTATATAGACTCCTTTCAATATGGTTAAGTAAATAGACCCATTGAGGGACGTTTGTGTAATTAATCTGGACGTACAGGGCTGGAAAAAAACTCCATGTTTCAATTTCCCCCAGTTCCGAGGGCGAGCGCTGCTTCGTCGGCGTCCCCCCCCCCCCCCCCCCCCCCCCTCCGACACATGCTAATGACCCTAATCAGATGCAAACCGATAACCAGAAGGAGCAACCACCACCAATAGTCCCCCCGTCAGAACCACCGGACCCCAAGAAGTCTTGGAAAGAGATGGTGGTTGGAGGGGGCGTCTCCCAACCCAGGACCTCAATTTGCAGCGAATTCCTGGAAGGTAAGATTACCATCTCCTTCCCATTTGGGAAAGACGGTGATCCGGAGGTCCATATCAACGAGGATGTCATCGAAGCCCTTGCCAGCGTTTGGAGCAACTCCCTGGTGATCAAGCTCTTAGGTACCCCTCTCCCGTTCTTGCTTATGGAAAGGAAGATTCGGGAATTATGGAACAAATTCGGGAGGATCCAAATCATCGACCTCCCCTATGGGAATTTCCTGGTGAGATTCGAATCGGAGAAGAGCTGTCAGGAAGCCCTTTCTGGAGGGCCGTGGGCAGTGTTTGGACGATGCCTAACTCTGCGCGCCTGGACTCCGGAATTCCATCCTAAGGACCCGATCAAGACCACGCCGGCCTGGGTCAGGATAGTCGACCTCCCACTCCACCTTTACCAGGAGGATGTGCTGCTACAAGCTGCGGCTGGCCTTGGTACTCCGATAAGGGTGGATAACAGGACAACATTCACGGGCAGAGGGCGTTTTGCTCGCGTGTGCGTGGAGGTTGATTTGGGAGAACCATTGAAGGGCACCATCGGCATCAATGGCCACCGTTACTTGGTCGAGTATGAAGGTATCCCGGCGATTTGTTTCCAGTGTGGCCGGGTGGGGCACGTGAAACAACTTTGTCCTACTGTGTCAAGCATAGGAACGCAAAATACGCCGCCCACGGACAGTGAGAGCACCGGTAAGCCAGGGGAAGAGGAACAACTCGGTCTCGCAGGTAAGCCCAAAAACAATCACAGTGGCAACCCCGGCCTCCGTGGGGAATGGATGGAGGTGAAGCGTCGTCAGAAACCCAGGTCCAACCAGCAAAGGAGACGAAACTCGAGCAACGCCCAGGGGGCGAATTTCAATCACAGTTTTCCCGCCAAGCAACCTGCAACAAAAGGGTCCGAGGAAGGAGAGACGACTAATAGGAACACCAACGATGACAGAAAGGAAGAGAAGGAGAAGAGCAATCCGCCCAACCCGGAGGAGCCATCGGAGATGGAGATTCAGGCACCGGAAGGGACAATCCAACCGTCTGCTGAGACGACCGTTGGAAAGGGAGAGACGTTGAGCCACCCTCGTGAAAGCAACTCATTCAATGCTCTTGAAATCCTAATGGAAGAGGAGGAAAAGGAAAAGGTAGAAGGGACAGAGGAATCGCCTATTGAAGACACCGACATTCGAGATGGAACGACTACCAACGTCAATGGGATCTCTGCCTCTGCTAAGCCGCAATTCACTAATGATGATGTGGGAACCCCAAGTGCCAGCAGAGTGGTGCTTGAGAACCCTATTCCTAACATAGGGGCCCAGTACTTGCTCTCGAATGTGGACCGGGCCCAAAGGAAAGAAGTTGACAGAAGGAAATCCAAGAGGAAAGGAAAGGCTAAGGAAAATGGGCCGGTTAGCGCTTTGGTGATAGCTACCAACATTAAAAAACACGCTAAAGGCCCAAAGAATAAAAGGAAGATTGTGACAGCTAATCTTCCCTTAGCTTTGGAGATACCAACACCGCAAAAACAAGAGGAGAGACAGGTTACTTTCATCTGTGATCCCAGAGCGATCAACGCGAGTCTACGGCCGATCAATGGGCGTTTCTGGGATGGGATGGAAAAGGATCACTCCACATCGATGTCGGAAAAGCCGGGTGAACGGGGGAAAGCAGTTCCGCCACAAGTGGATGGGGTTTTTAATTGAGGACTTTCTGCCCCTTTGCTCTTTCTGCTTGTTTTATCTTTCCTTTCTTTTGAATTTCCTTATGAAGATCTTAATGTGGAATTGCTTTGGTGCAGGTAAAAAATCCTTCCTCCGCACTATTAGATACATCTGTAGAACTTGCTTGATCGATGTCCTGGCTATCTCGGAACCTCGTATTTCCGGGGAAGCGGCTAGGGAAGTGTGTGATAAACTGGATTTTGACAAAGTGGAGAGGGTGGAGGCTAGTGGTTTTGCGGGTGGTATCTGGCTTCTATGGAAGGAAAGAAACTGCAATTTGAGCATTGAAACCATGAATCCAAATTTTATTCATGCTTCCTGGGTGAAGGGAGGCAAGAAAGGCAATCTGGTTGTTGTTTACGGCCCCCCCACTGTCGCTTGAAGAGTTCCTTTCTGGGATGATCTCGAAAGGGCGTTGAGCAACATCGCGGGGGACGTCTTTATAGGTGGCGATTTCAATTGCATAATATCTAGTGAAGAAACTGATGGAGGCACCGACGCTATCCACAGGGATGCTCAGCGCTTCAAGAACCTGTTTAACCGTTTCGACTTCATCGATCTCGGCTTTACGGGCCCAGCGTTTACTTGGAGCAAGAAGATCCTGGGAGGTATTGAGGTCTCTAAACGTCTGGACAGAGTGATCACTAACCTCACTGGGAGGATGAACTGGCCGGAAGCCAGAGTCAGGCACTTACCGAGGTACTCCTCCGACCATAATCCGTTACTTCTGGAGCTTGAACCTGACATTCGGAAGAACAAGAACAGACGTCCTTTCCGTTTTGAGGCTGCTTGGCTCACACACCCTGACTTCATTCGGTTCGTTGAGGTTAAGTGGGGCAGAGATAAACCGATTGGTGCTGCGTTGAAATGTCTGAGCAAGGACCTCCAATGTTGGAACAAGGAGGTGTTCGGCAACATCTTTACCAGAAAGAAAAGTCTGATGGAGGCCCTTGGGGAGGTTCAATCCCAAATCTCTGCTGGCGCAGGTGATGAGGTTAGGGCTCAGGAAGAAAGGATCAAGGGTAAACTTGACGAAGCGTTTGAACAGGAAGAAATCTTGTGGATGCAGAAATCGAGAGAAAACTGGCTTGCCCTCGGAGAACGCAATTCTAAGTTCTTTCACACTTCTACTATCATCAGGAGGAAGCATAATAGGGTGGAGGGGTTATTTGACGACGACAACAGATGGATCGAAGACAACATGGAGCTGGAAAACTTGGCCCTACAGTTCTTCAAAAATCTGTATAAGGAGGAGGAGAGGAATCAAACTGCGGTCCTTGAGGCTAATTTCCCGGAACTCGAGTCATCCATCTGGGAGGGCTTGAGTTGTGATATTACTAAGGATGAAGTTTGGAAAGCCTTCAAGAGCATGGGTGCCTATAAAGCCCCAGGTTTAGATGGCTTCCAACCCATCTTCTACCATAAATGTTGGAACCTTGTGGGATCGGCAGCGACTTCTCTTGTCCGGGAGTTCTTCAGTTCTTGCAGATTGCCTGCTGACATCAATGACACTCTTATCACCCTTTTACCAAAGGTTGGAAAACCGGAACGTGTTAGCCAGTTCAGGGGGATTAGTTTGTGTAACGTGAACTACAAAGCTATCACCAAGGTCCTCGCTAACAGACTGCAACCGCTCATGGGTAAACTGGTGGGTCCAACACAAAGCAGCTTTATCCCGGGGAGGTTGATTTCGGACAATGTGGTGATCGCTCAAGAGGTGGTGCATTCCATGAGGAGGAAGAAGGGGAAGAAGGGTTGGCTTTGCCTCAAGCTTGACCTGGAGAAAGCGTACGACAGGCTCAGCTGGGATTTCATAGAAGACACCCTCAGATGGGCGGGTTTTCCGAGCACCTGGATAGAGAGAATCATGGTATGCATCAGGAGCACCAGAATGCAACTCTTATGGAATGGAGAAGTCTCCGACCAATTCACCCCGACTAGAGGCATCCGGCAGGGCGACCCTCTTTCTCCATACATCTTCATTCTATGTATGGAACGACTTTCCCACATCATCGAGACCGCTGTCGGAGAAGAAACTTGGAAACCGATCAAGTTATCAAGGTATGGTCCGAAACTTTCACATTTGTTTTTCGCTGACGATATACTTCTTTTCGCGGAAGCATCTATAGCCCAGATGAAGATCATGAAGGGTTGCCTGGATAAGTTCTGCCTTTCCTTTGGTCAGAGAGTGTGCCTACAGAAGTCCAAATTCTTCGTCTCTAGCAATGTCAGTTCTATTCTAACCAAGAAGATCGCCGACTGCAACGGGATTATGTCAACAAAAAACCTTGGTCGGTACCTGGGGGTTCCTCTCCTCCACTCCAGGATCAAAGGCGCGGATTTCGACTTTATTTCGGATAAAATTGCTGCTAAACTCGCCGGCTGGAAGACTAGGACTTTGAGCTTTGCAGGACGAATTACCCTTACTAATTCGGTCCTCTCGGCCATCCCGTCCTACTGTATGGGGACGCTACGCACCCCGTCGATCGTTTGCAGGAAGATTGACAAGACTTGTAGAGGTTTCCTGTGGGGATCGACTTCATCCGAGAGGAAGGTTCATAAGGTCGCGTGGGACGAGGTCACTAGGCCCAAAAGCTGTGGTGGCCTAGGGATAAAATCCATGGGATATATGAATCTGGCTTTAATCGGTAAGTTGGGGTGGCGTTTTTTGATGGAGGAGAAAGGTATGTGGAGGGAGGTTCTGAGTGGCAAGTATATTGGGAAAGCTTTGGGCACTTCAGCGAGCGCCTCCCATGTGTGGAAGAGCATTCGAGCAGGACTTGGAGACATCATTAAGCCAGTTCTGAGATGGAATGTCAGGAACGGGGAAAGCACGGAGTTCTGGGGCGATTGCTGGATCCTCGAGGACCCGCTGGGCAGTTTCAGCATGACAGGAGACAGGGAGGAGCACACTGGTACTGTCGCCGATTACTGGATCGAAGGGAGAGGATGGGACTGGGATAAGCTCTCACACCGCCTTCCCACGGAGATCCTGATGTCGCTGGCCTCCATTTGCATAGGAGAAGGTGAGGACCTCCCAAGCTGGAAGCACTCAAAAGATGGGGATTACACGACGGGTACCGGCTATGCTGCGATCAGCGGATGGGACTCGTGGAGGAGCAATGACAGCCATTTTTTCAAGGCGATTTGGTCTCTCCAGGTGAACGAAAGGGTTAGAACTTTTATATGGCTCTTAAGCAAGGGAGGCGTCCTCACAAACAAAGAAAGGGTTCGAAGAGGACTAGGTAACTCCGCTCTTTGCTCTTTATGTAAACAAGCGGATGAAACGCTCGAACACCTCTTTAGAGATTGTGGTACTGCTGATCGTTTTTGGGTGCAGGTGACAAGGACTGCGCAGAGGAGCGAAGACTGGCGGATACCCATGGCGGCTTGGATGCGAACCAACATCCTGTCCCAGGAGAAGATAGAAGAAGATAGCAACTGGAATGCGCTGTTTGCGGTAGTCATTTGGAGGATATGGAAGCGACGGAATGAGATGATCTTCCAGGGGAAAGCAACCACAAAATTAACTAAGGAAATTTGCTCGGGAGACGTCAGAGACTATAACAAAGCCATGAGGAAACAGAACCATCTGCAGACCAAGAAGGAAAAACAGCAACGCGCCATTTGCTGGGAAAAACCTCCCTCTGGGTGGATCAAGGTGAACACGGACGGAGCTCGGAGTAAAGGTGGCCTGGCCGCTGCGGGAGGTGTTATTAGAGACGCCGACGCGAACTGGTGTGGCGGATTCACTTATAATCTAGGGGCTTGCTCGGTGCCGTTGGCGGAATGCTGGGGGGTCGTGAAGGGCCTCGAGCTCGCTTGGGAGCTGGGTCACAAGAATGTTATCATTGAGACCGACTCGGAGGTCATTGTTAATCTTATCGCGAAGAAGGTCAAGTCCTCGCACCCTCTTTTCAGCCTGGTTGATCGTTGCCATGGCTTCCTTAGTAGGGATTGGTCCGTCCAATTCCGCCATGTGTTTCGTGAGGCCAACGCGGTTGCGGATGCGATGGCTGGGCTCGCTCTCTCTTTTACTTTAGGTGTCCACAGGTTTTCGGAACCACCAGACATTGTTTTCCCTCATTTTTTGAACGATGCAAATGGGGTTTCTTTTCCCCGTTTGTGTACACTGTAATCTGCTTCTTTACTTAATCTAACTCCTCTTTGAGGAGGGGAGGTTTTCCTCCCAGTTTTCCCACCAAAAAAAAAAGTAAATAGACCCATCAATAAAAATTTTATTAAATAGAACTTGTAATATTTTAATAGCTAAATTGCTCTTTTGACCTTTATCCTTTTCCTTCCTATTTTGTATATAAAAAAATACAGTAAAAAATATTCATAAATTATCCATTCCTTTTTTTTTTACCTTCGTTCTTTTCTATTTTTTTAATATTTTTTTTTTTAAAAGATCTAGAATATATGTAGGATAACACAAACTCTTCCATTACAATAAAATACTATAATCATTACAATACATGAATAGTGAAATACAACAATCATTACAATGCAATAAGATTACATTAAACATTAAAATACTTAAATTTATTGTAATGTTTATTACGTAGTACAATATTTATGAATCATATTACGCTAAGTTATAATCGTGTAATATAATAAAGGTTAAAGAGAATTAGACGATTAGGACATCTTTTAGTAAAATATATAATCGGGTTAGGGAATACAATATTGTGATTCCGTAATAGAGTACAATAAGTAATTTCATGTAATAAAATTTGAAATCGGGTCCGGGAACATAAATAAGCGCGCTATTGTAATTAATTACGGAGTATTATAATTATGAAGTATAGTATCCTCTACAATAAAGAACCTATTGACTATTGTAATTCCATAATTGGGTACAATAAACTAATCTATTGTAATTCCTTAATGTAGTCCACCACCAAAATGACATTCTCGGTTACTATGGTTCGGTTCCCGACTTCCGTAAGGATAATTTATAAGTATGTTACAACTAGGACTACCGTCTCGTGTAATTTTGACCGGAGCTTCCGTAAGGCGGATTTGCGCAGCTGCGTAGCCATGGTGTTGCGAACCGCCGAAGCCGATCAGTAGTACTCTATTTGTTTGATCAGCTGCGTAGCCATGGTGTTCCGTAAGGCACCGCCGGAGGCAAAGCTAACGCCTTTGGAGAAGGAGTTGATGTTGCTACTCTTCAAGTAGAGATACGGTGGTGGACTCGGTAGTAGACCTAGTTTCTCGGCTTCCTCCATTCATAATTCCTAACAAATATAATATGTTAATTTATATGTGTTGATTGTAAGGATAATTTATAAGTATGTTACAACTAGGACTACCGTCTCGTGTAATTTTGACGAATTTTGCACGGGTCTTATTTGTTAGGGATCGGGACGGGACTGGCTTTAGCCATCGAATAAAAATATTATTAAAAAAAAATTAAAATTAAAAATTATTTTCATAAATAATTGATTGATTATCACTGTATTAGTGATTTGACGATACGTATAGATAGGTTGATTTTTTTTTAATGGAACTAGCCAGTGACCCATGCGCAGACGCACGAGATTTTTAAAAACTATATGAAAAACACAAATAATATTTATCGGGTGTTATAGTATTATGTCTGATGCATGAATTTTATACATTATTATTAAACTACATAAACCCATCTTTCCATATGAATAAACTCATCTTATTTTTCAGATGTTATTATATTAATCAATGTCTTTTAAATGATGTATAAAACATAGTACTCGTCAGAATATCTCCCGGACAATTATTAAAATCCGATAAACTTTTAGACAACATCAATAACAAAATCAAAGAAAAAGATGATCATACTATACATTTAAGAAAAATTCAAAAAATTTAAAACAACAATATGCTTAAATTGTGACACAATCCCGTGCGCTACGCATGCAATTTTTATTACGCATGAGATTTTTAAAATTAATCTAAGTAAACTCATTATTTTTCAGATTTATCATATTAATCAACAATAACCGTTTAGATCATTAGACATATATATAATGAAAGAAAATATGCAATAAAATTAATCTTCTTGTTCCTGCAAATCTTATAGCTGCTATTCAGCCACCTAACACTTAGTTAGAACTGCATAAACAAAAAAATCGCCCATACTTATGTCTTTCCGTCTGATAGGGGACATCAGTGTCAATTTCACGAGTGAGTAGCATGTGGATTATTCTTATGCCTAACCTTTTGCTTTTTAGAAATGTCAATATGATCAGATTTGGCATCAGATGACATACATGGTTGCACCTCTATAGCTATTAATGCAGTGATCGAATTGATTAATACGCTCTTGTACCGTTGTACTCGTTGTAGTGCACCCATAGGGTCACCTTACTGGAAATTAAATTAAGTTGGCAATATACGGAATTATATACTATCAAAAGAAAACTAAAAATATAGATTAATGTTTTACCTTTTTAGCTCTTCATGTTTGGCGAAATATATATTTTTTGTCTCATCTTCTCCATCCTCATACTACTCATCTTAAATTCCATCCTCATACTATTATCCTGCTCAAAAGAGAGTTATATTGAGATACATATTTTTTGAATGAGAATTTGGTGTGAAACAACATAGCTTATAGACTCACCTTATAGGGTACAAAATCTGCTATTTGAACTTTATAGTTAGTATCTTTCTTGAAGAGGTAAATGTATGATAAGTGTAACATGGTAACAAAAGTTGGCTTATTCGGCAAAGGGTCTAGTCCAGTTGCGTCATGTTTACCGGGAGGCTAATGTCGTCGCTGATGGCATCGTCGCCTTCGCTTTTTCTTTGCCGATTGGTTTCCACGAGATCTTCGAGCCTCCCGACTGCACCGAACAATATTTGCTGCAGTGTGATGCTCGTGGGGCTTCAAAAGCCAGACTTTGTATTGTGTAATTTTTGAGTTGTTTGTTTTGTGGGAGGTCCCCTCCCTGTTTTCCTCACCAAAAAAAAAATCGGCAAAGGGTCTAACACTCTAACTATTGTATGAGACATAAGACCAAGCAGGGTCCACTTACATACCCCTGACTTCTTTAAAAATCCACTTACACAAGATCATCCTACACTCTCCCAACACTGCAATCAGGTCCCTTAGGGCATTACCAGCCAACATGGTAACAACAAAAAAATAAGCCAAAAAACCTCCCAATGCTTTATGCCCCAATCAAATGCAAATAAAGTTTAAATACAAATGACACTATTCATAACACTTCCACTTCATTTTGGACTTATAATTCTAGTGGAGCATTTCCTCAAAGCCTCATTAACCAAGTTTTCTAGGGGATAAACCGTACAGTCCCTACTCTTCGCACTCGTTTCAGCCCCTCCACTTATAAGCAGACCACATGGGAAGTCCTCCTCTTGCTCGCTATTCAAGGTAAGGATTGCACAACGGGCTGCTAAGACAGCCTTCCTACTCGGCTTTCCCTGCTTATCACAATCACCATGAGCCAGCCCCCAACCATCATTTGCCAAGGATAGTGGAATCGATAGAGAGGCAAGAGACACACTAACATCAACGGTATCAGCCTCATTCACTTGTGGCTCTCAAAGCCAACATTCCTCCTCATTCTCCTCCTCATTTGTAGCAGATCCCAGTAGTAAACACTCCATGATCTTTTCTTTCACTCCTCGCCTGTGCCCAGGATCCAATCAGCTCGAATTATTCTTTCAATAGCTACCATCCATCGCCACCTTTCCTACCTTGTCTCTTCCTGGAGAGGACTTTGTAACAGCAACAGTACCCAACATCAAATCAGCAGCTCGATCAGCTCCATTGCTTCTGTCAGCGCACATGCGAACGGGGTGTACTACAAGTCCTTGGAGCACATTGAATTTGCTCGAGAGTATGTAGTTAGCACCTGAACTGCTGAAAATTATAGGCATTTGTATTCAGATGAACAACTTTTGATAATGAAGCAGCAACACTCTTGTATGTGAATTGAACTTTTTACAAAGGATGAATATCAAGATAATATGTATTTTTACATATCTGAATTTTACAGATTTGAACTTTTTACAGATTTAGAGTTTTACATATTTGGATGCTGAATTTTTACAGATCTGAATTGTCATTCTACAAAAAGGGGAATTTCATGATAATATGTTTTATAACAGATCTGAAATTTACAGATTTGAACCTTTTTCAGATTATGTGTTGATTTTTTACATATCTGAATGTTTACAAATTTACACTTTTATAGATTTGAACTTCATGCTATCTTATATTTGAATTGAACTTTTTACATTGTACAGATATCAAGATTTGAACTTTTTACAGATTTGGATGCTGAAATTTTACAGATCTGAAGGTCATTCTAAAAAAAGGTTTATTTCATGATAATATGTATTTTTACATATCTGAAATTTACAAATTTACACTTTCATAGATTTGAACTTTCATGCTACAAAGGGGCGAATTTCATGATAATATGTATTTTTACATATTTGAACCTTTTGCAGATTTATGTGCTGAATTTTTACAGATCTAAATGTTTACAAATTTACACTTTCACATATTTGAACTTTCATGCTACAAAGGGGAAATTTTCACGAGAATATGTATTTTTACATACCTGAAATCCTAATTTTGTGGTTAATTTTACTCCAGCACTTGTCAAAGGTGTTGTTCTTTATTATGAGAGTGTTCAGAAAGAAAAAAAAAAAAGACAACTAATAATCAATAACACACCACCCTATCATTTCATTTCATTGAGAAACCAACAAAATGTTTTCAATTCCAAATTTAAAAAATCAGATCTACTGGCTTACTTGGCTGATAACTCCAAACATGGTTTGACTGATTCAGCCCGACCCTCTTCTTTATCCAGCAAAAAAAAAAACTCAAATCAGATAGAACAACTTCTCCTCTTTGAATAAGAGGATTGGTTCATATTCGAATCTGAAATACCCAAATCAGCAAAAGCTTAAGCACTTGGCATCAAACTATCAATCAAAGGCAAAGCTTTCAAGGACCTAAAAAGTGAAAATCTGAAAAGAAGCAAGTGGTGGACTACATATGGTACTGTTCTTGATGGGTATTTTTTTCATTTATGCTTTATGCTTCTTGTACCGTGACATTATTTTCATCACATTATTTACATTTAAAACAGATTTGAAGATGTTGAACTGAACATTGCTAAAAAAGAATGATGGCAAAAGTTGGAAGCAGACAAAGAGAAGTAAACGATGAGAAAGAATGAGACTGTATGAGTTGTTTCTAATATTGTTTTTACTCTTGTGATTTCTAATTACCAAACTATACATAACAGAAAACCCCTTCAAAAGCACTTCCATGATTACCTGTGGAACTGGGGCTACAATAGGTCACATGGGCTGCAATCGGAGTAGAATATACTATGCAGCCTTTAATTCTGCTCGTCAACAAAGGATCCTGCTTCTAAATATTCTCTAGAATAACTCCGTATCTGCATAATGAGATAACGAATCCAAATTATACAATCATTACCTGTGTAGGCTTGGTGCAGCCACCAAGGAGTAAAAAGCTTCTGTTTTTTTATATAGATATCAAACTACTAAAATATAATTTTTCTCTCCACCTATGACATACCGACAATAAAAACTCATAAGTTACAAACGAAATAATATTCAAACACATCATGATACTCCTATAACAATATATTAAGCCATTCAACGGAAGACTAATACTCCGTAGTGAGTTAATTTTAATCAACTTTGTGTAGTCTTGCCTGGTTGAGGATTACAAAAACTACTAAGGAAATGCCCCTTTTAGATATAGTCAAAATTTGAAGCTAAACATTTTCCTTTGCCTTTATTAATGTAGTGCACTGAAATTTCAGAGGTAAGCAGCTCAAAACTGAAATTGAAGGAGCTACTTTTCAGTAAGCAGCTCAAAACTGAAATTGAAGGAGCTACAAAAAAGTCATGACACTATCATGGTCTGGGGTGAAATTGAACTACTTTTCCTGAATCCACTTGTCATACTTGCTTGGCATCTTGACATCGTCTTGGTCATTCTACCAGGCTTGTCCACCGCGTCATTGCCCGCCCTGCATTGAAAGAAATTGTCTAAACCCGCAAATCGATTGGGTAGTTGAACATTGAAGCAACAAACTGATTAATTAAGCAAGTATAAAGCCAGCTAGTTCATCGTCGTCATCGGAGACCAGTCCCCTTTAGTCGTGGTCATCTTGTAGTTGCTGGGTCGTGGTAGCTCCTCATTATGTTCTTGAAGATTGAAATAAATCATATAGACTAAAACTTTACCTTTTTGGCACTCTGATGTTAAAGGTGCAGCTTGATACCCAGAAAAGCTTTGCCTTTTGGCACTCTGCAATTCAAAAAACACACACAAATATAAGATTCAGTTCAGTTCCCTCGTCTCAAAAGAGATAGCTAGGCGTTATACGAAAGTCGCGCTCTTCCCAAGAGTCGTGTACTCGTGTATTCAACATCCTGAGATTGGACTTCATATCACGGAGGACATGGGAATTTAAAATTTCATTCATCTGGTGTTCCTCAATTTGATAGAATGGAAATAAAAATGGCATTTACCGCTAAGTTTATCAAGATTTTAACTTACAATTTGTCTTGATGTGAGGAGGAAGAACAAAAAGTCAAACCCCATGAGAATGTTTTCCATGACCAGTGTTACATCAACCAAATCAAGGGGAAACGATCAAAATATATCCGGTTGGTGCTCAAAACAGCGAGTTTTTATGGGGCAAAAGATTACATTTTAGGTTACCTCTTCCTTGTGCTTCATAACAGAGGACAAAACAGGGATTATCTGCATCTTGTTGGTGAAATGAACCATCCCAAGCAACCCTTTCAACTGCTGTAGTGAGACAATAACTGCTGCACCAGCCATAAATCCTATCAGTGTCGCTTTCGATAGGAAATCGATGATGAAACCCAACCTGCCAAGGAAGTTTCACCTTGTTTAGTTTGAGAAATTTGTGTTTATTTGCTCGTGAAAGAATTAATGAGAATCATAGATACCACAAGCTCTATTATGAAATTACAAAACGTGATTTCACATCTATAACAAAAGCCCAGGAGCATAGATACCACAAGCTCTATTTTGTATGGTATACTTTGGGGATAAAATCCTATGTGAGTGTACTTACACCAAAACAGATGGTTTCATAATAGGTAAAGTTACGAGCAGAACTTCTTGTCTCCGCTAGAATTAAAGGAATAGCTTCATTCTTACCACACTAGTAGAGAGGGTGCTCGAGTTTTCGTTGCCAAGAAATTCACGAGCAGAACTTCTTGTCTTCAAGAGAAAAATGAAGCACTATAAGGAAAAAAATATTAAAGAAAACCTAAAAGAATGCAGAGAAAAACATATATCTTCCAACAGAAAGGATGGTCTGGAAAGGAAGCATATCAATTTAAGAATCTGATGTGATCTTGAACTTGTTTCATTCAACGATGTCTCTCCTATCTTCCTTTGAGCTGGAAGAAAAAACCTTATCTTATGTAAAGACACTACAGATCTACTAAAATTGCATAATTCAATCCTTAAACTACTCCGTTACCATCACAAATGGAAAGAAGCTTCTTTAGGTGGTTTCAGTCCGGCAGAGAACCACATAGGCACATCCACTGCAGTTTGAGATACACACAATTATTGTGAAGCACAATCTTGCGAAGTGTACACAAAGGAGATCGAATTGCAAACAGAAATCAACATCTTGAAAAAAATCAGCAAATAAGACATATATGTGGCACTTTCCCATCACTACCTTAAAATTCTAAAAAAATAAAAATAAAATAAGAGATGTATATAAAAAGTGATAAATTAATAATGCTTCTGAGTTCTAACTTACCACCAAATATGATAATGTCCTAAAATGGAAAAGGCATTCACTTCTTTTCAAATCCTTCAAACACCATGCAGTTTGAGCACAATTTCAATTCCAGTACAATTTCACCTGCCAACACTCAAACAGCGAAACCAAAAAAAAAAACTTAATTTAGAATCGGAAGAAACAAAAGCAAAAGATTGAACCTTCAAATTCCGAATTCAGACTCTAGCAGCGAAGAAGGAAAAAACCTAATTCGGAATCGGCAGAAACAAAAGAAAAAGATTGAACCTTCAAATTCCATCATCAACATCATGGTGAGAAAAATTTCATACCTTGCAAATCATGGTGAGAAAGAGAAGCCCTTTTCATCCCAAATCTGGATGGCCATGGCAGAACGACCCTCGATCGTCGCTGCCGCGCCATCGCCTCGTCTCCGTACACAACCTCCTCTCCGTCCACCGCCTCCACTCGCAGTAGATCGGTCAGACTTCGAACTCCCTAAAGCACAACTATATCAATAAATTTTTGTGCTAAAGTTGGATCTCAATCCCCCAAATTGAATCCATAAACCTTAATTTTCGGAAAAAATGACATCTTCAAATCAAACACGTACCTGTGGATGGATTTGTTGTGGCACACTCAGAGATCGTCGACCTTGAATCATTTTGCCTCGTAGTAGAGCAGTTTGTCTGAACAGGAGAGCAGTTTGTGGGAACGTGGGTGTGACTTGTGAGCAGGGAAGGAGAGAAAAGAAACCGCTTCAAGTTCAAGCGCATTCTTTTCAAAAATAAAAAAATATTGAAAACTCTCCTAAAATCTCTTGGCCTAACACGTGGCAAATTCTTTTGCATAAACAATGCTTTTGCTCTTATATTGTAGGGATTCCATCAAAATCTGAACGAGATCGAAACATGAGCAGAATTTACGGGATTTGTACCACTCTAGTAAATTGTAGGGTAAACTGCAGAAAACCACCCTTTAAATAGGGCATATTGACCAAAACCACCCCTTAAAATAAAAATTGCCCAAAACCACCCTTTAAAATATTTTTTCTTGCCAAACACCACCCCTACTTCAATTCTGTCATGGTCCGTTATAGCACTGTCAAACATGGGCCCCCCATTCCTTTTTTTATTATTTTCTTTCTATGTTTAAACATGAAAAAAAATATGTTTAAACATGAAAAAAATACAGTGTTAAAAAAAATTAAATACTCCGTACAACGAAGAAAGCACCAAACCCAACCACTCTACCAGGAACTCTGCCGCCAGCCCGCCACCAACGCAGCAACCAAGACGGCCAGACCTCGGCCACCATCAACCGAGCCACCCAAATCTCGGCCACCACCAACGCAGCCACCCGGAAAACCGAAAGCATTTTCCGTCGTCGGACCCCATACGAAAACCCCAAAAATCCAGATCTAAATTCAAGATCGAAACACCTAAACCAAATCAATATCCAGAACCTTCACAAATCGCCCAGACCCTTCAAACACAACCTTTAGACTCCGAAAATTAAGAAAGAAAGGGCGAAATGAAAGGGGAAAGCAAGAGATCATCCCGACTCAAATATTCATCGAAGGGGGAAAGAGAACGACTAGATCTGATAAAGCACACATCTTCAGCATTTGATTAGAACAAATTTCTTGTTTCACCATGGTTGCGGCATCGGATCTGAGCTTGACTTGTATCAATGGTGCTCGATTTGAATCGATTGCTTGCATCAATTTGGTGGTGGTGTCGGATCTTGAGATTGGATCATGAGATCATGACTGCTTCTGGCTTCGGGAGTTAGGCGGCAGATCTTTAGTTCTATTTTTATTTTTTGTCTCTCTTGGGAAAAACCCAATTCCAAATAAAAAAGAAGGTTGTAATTTTTTTTCTAATTTTTTTAATTCTAAAATGGCATGTAATATTAATAAAAGAGCAAGGGTATAATAGTAATTGCGTCAATTTAACATCTTACTAACGGAATTAGGGATGAGGGTGGTTAAATGCTAACAGACTTATTTTAAGGGGTGGTTTTCTGCAATTTTTATTTTAAGGGGTGGTTTTGGACAATATACCTTATTTAAAGTGTGGTTTTCTGCAGTTTACCCTAAATTGTATCTGTTTTATGTATGTTTTATTTTGGCCTTTACGTAATTGTCAATGGGCTTAAGGCCCAATTCAATCAGTACTGTACAAAAGCCAGGCTCTCCCTTTTTACACACAAGAACAATCGTGCTTTGCAAATTATCACATCTAAAATTGATTATTTTCTTATATTTCAATATATATTTCTTCCGTTTATTAATAAGTGTCGTTTGACTTTTTGACATATTTTTTAAGAAGCGAAAAACTATATAAAATATCACAATTTTATTGATTTTTTATATATAATTTAATATATAAACGATACTTATTAATGAACGGATGTAGTATGTTGTAATAATAATCTTAAATATCACTCATACACCTAAATTTGATAGACTTAACTAACACTAAAATAAATAAACATAAAATTATGCATCTGACTAATGACTCTAAACATTCTAAAATTATAAACCATAGGTTCAACTAAAAAGCAAATGCATCCCGACTTGGGGATAAAACAACCATAAACTGACTAATCCCCCCCCCCCCCCCCCGCTCATATAAACTAAATTTAAATAATCACCTATATAGACGGAACTATATAGACGGAACTAGACGGTGCCTAAGCGGAGATTAAGCGGTGCTTGGACGGGATTAGATGACGCCTAAACGAAAATCAGCCTAGAGACCTGTTTATGCATAAAAATTCCTAGGTCGTTGTCGCCTAAAAGAGGGGCTTGTAATAACTCAAGTAATCATACTAGCTAGCTCAGTATTGAACAGACTCAATAATCTATTAATATTACTAATTCTGCTAGCATTTTGCTGACGTGTCGCTCTGTAAATTAAAGTTGAATTTTTTAATCAAAAGTTTCATTTCTTATTAATCGATGTTATTAAGGGAAGTTTAAATATTTGTTTCCTATATTATATTCATCACAATCGTATTAAAAATATCTATCTATTAAGTTGAATTTTTTATTCAACTGAGCTTTTCTTATTGGTCAATATTATTATGGAAACTTTAAAATATTTGTTTCCTATTTTAAATATGATTTGAATCCGTTCCTTTTTATTTTATTTTCGGTTATATTGTCGTAAATATTGAGACATGTTTCCATTTTTTTTTTTCCGATTGCAATATATCTATCTATCTATTAATATATTAATATTACTAATTCTGTTAGCATTTTGCTGACGTGTCGCTCTGTAAATTAAAGTTGAATTTTTCAATCAAAAGTTTCATTTCTTATTAATCGATGTTATTAAGGGAAGTTTAAATATTTGTTTCCTATATTATATTCATCACAATCGTATTAAAAATATCTAGACAATTAATTCAAATGTCAAAATAAAAATCTATTAATTAATAATCTATCTATTAATATTACTAATTCTGCTAGCATTTTGCTGACGTGTCACGCTCACAATTAAAGTTGAATTTTTTATTCAAATGAGCTTTTCTTATTGGTCAATATTATTATGGAAACTTTAAAATATTTGTTTCCTATTTTAAATATGATTTGAATCTGTTCTTTTTTTTTATTTTCGGTTATATTGTCGTAAATATTGAGACATGTTTGCATTTTTTTTTCCGATTGCAATATATCTATCTATCTATCTATTATCTATCTATTAATCTATCTATTAATATTACTAATTCTGCTAGCATTTTGCTGACGTGTCGCTCTATAAATTAAAGTTGAATTTTTTAATCAAAAGTTTCATTTCTTATTAACCGATGTTATTAAGGGAAGTTTAAATATTTGTTTCCTATATTATATTGATCACAATCGTATTAAAAATATCTATCTATTAATCTATCTATTAATCTATCTATTAATATTACTAATTCTGCTAGCATTTTGCTGACGTGTCACGCTCACAATTAAAGTTGAATTTTTTTATTCAAATGAGCTTTTCTATAGGTCAATATTATTATGGAAACTTTAAAATATTTGTTTCCTATTTTAAATATGATTTGAATCCGTTCCTTTTTTTTTTATTTTCGGTTATATTGTCGTAAATATTGAGACATGTTTCCATTTTTTTCCGATTGCAATATATCTATCTATCTATTATCTATTAATATTACTAATTCTGTTAGCATTTTGCTGACGTGTCGGTCTGTAAATTAAAGTTGAATTTTTCAATCAAAAGTTTCATTTCTTATTAATCGATGTTATTAAGGGAAGTTTAAATATTTGTTTCCTATATTATATTCATCACAATCGTATTAAAAATATCTAGACAATTAATTCAAATGTCAAAATAAAAATCTATTAATTAATAATAATAATAATACTAATTCTGCTAGCATTTTGCTGACATGTCACGCCCACAATTAAACTTAATTTTTTTTATTCAAATGTTATTTTCTTATTGGTCAATATTATTGCTGAAATTTTAAAATACACGTTTCATATTTTGAACATATTTGTTTCCTATTTTTATACTAATCAAAAGTTTCATTTCTTATTAATCGATGTTATTAAGGAAAGTTTAAATATTTATTTCCTATATTATATTCATCACAATCGTATTAAAAATATCTAGACAATTAATTCAAATGTCAAAATAAAAATCTATTAATTAATAATAATAATACTAATTCTGCTAGCATTTTGCTGACATGTCACGCCCACAATTAAAATTAATTTTTTTATTCAAATGGTATTTTCTTATTGGTCAATATTATTGCTGAAATTTTAAAATACACGTTTCATATTTTGAACATATTTGTTTCCTATTTTTATACTAATCAAAAGTTTCTTTTCTTATTAATCGATATTAATAAGGGATGTTTTTTTCTTACAATTTACTTATTTTACTTATTTTTGAAAAGTTTTTTCTTACAATTTACTTATTTTAGACATCTTAAATGACTATCGAAAAATAAATAATATTTTAAAACTTACAAGCATTACTAATGATTATTTTACATCTTAGATGAGGCTTCTTAGATTACTCTTCTACCTTTTAGGATCTTTTTATTTTTACCATCTTACCTTTATTTTCACTATTAATTTCCCTCTCTTTCTAGCCATCTTTCTAATGAAAATAATGAATAAGTTATGTATATCTACATAACTTCAAAAGTATTCGCACAATCATGTGCTTATGACAATAATTATATACATAGTATTTATTTCAATTATATTAGGTGATGTGTTTGAGTATTATTACTACTTTACCTTATTAAATCATTTTAAAATTTTGTATTGTATCTCTTTCCAACTAATTTATAAATTACAAAAAAAAAACTTTATACGTACATATTTTTGTTATAAACAAGTATATATTAATATAATACTATTATAGATATAGATATATAAAATGATGTTCAAATTAAAATGAATCAAACTCCCGTGCCTTCAAGGCACGGGTATTACACTAGTTAAAAGACTAAAATAAGTACATTATTGTTTGAATATAAAAAAAACTGACACTTGGAATTCGCGGGCTAAATTAGGCCAATTAGGCAATTATTCACATATATGCAAAGAATCTGATGATTAGTTCATATAATATTAGGGATGACCAATGGGTCGGGTGATGGGGGATGATCTACTTCCGTCACCCGACCCACCATCCAAAATCCTTCACCCTACCCGACCCATCATCCACCAAATATTTCACCCACCCCGTCTACCCATCACCCACCGGGTGATCGGATGGATCGGGTAATAATTCGGGTGAAATACAAGACATCAAATTCATCAAGAAAAATTATTGAAAAATGTACGTCGAACACATCGACGGATGAACAAGTACCAAATATAGTCAAATTCGGTCAAATACGTGTAAACATCCACAACTTTCAACACTTCAAGCTAGAGAAAACATTACAACAATTATGAATAAAAAGAAGAGAAAATATAATCTTCAACGACCAAAACCTTCAAGCTCGAAATCATTTATAGGTATCTTGAATTGGGGTTTATGGGGGTATATTAGTAATTTCACATATAAAATATAATTATATAATATAAGTCGGGTGATGGGTCGGGTGACGGGTGGAGAATGTCTTCACCCGAATCCGACCCGACCCATCACCCGTTCACCCATTTAATATCCGTTTTATTTTGGATTTTCATCCACTTTTTCGGGTCGGGTGAGACGGAAATCCGTCCGATGCGGGTGAAATTGTCATCCCTAAATAATATATAACACCGGTTGGCCAATGCATCGATCACGACAATTAAAAACAGTATAAATGTTAATTAGACATATGATAAATTTGACTAGAAAACATCAGTTGGCACTTGGCATGCATGTGACCTGCAATATATCACTAGTTACCTACCTAGGCTGCATACAGGCCTGATATTTGCACGGTAAAAAATTCGCAATCGGTACGGTGTCGGTACCGGACTCCCAATTTGGTAAAAGCTTCTGCTGGTGCCGGACTCCCAGATCGGCAGAAACTGAAAAAGCTGCAGGGAATCTTGCAGGCACGCCATGTCACCTCACTGACGAGTGTCACTTCATGTCGAGTCCTGACAGCCGATGCCGAGCTCCGAAACCGGCATGGTCAAATCAATCGAATCGTCTGAAAAGCTGCAGGGAATCTGCAGCTTTACGTCATCGGTTGCAGTGCCACACTGGGAGTCCGGCATCGACATGGACTATGCCACACTGGGAGTCCGGCATCGGCAGAAGCGTTTGCCGAGTTGGGAGTCCGGCACCGACACTGTGCCGGTTGCGATATAGCGCCGTGCAGATAACAAAAAGGTACATATATTATTCAAGAAAACTTTAGTACTCCGCAAATGAGTTTTTTTTTAATATTATTTTTTAAAAATCAATTTTATTGTATGTATATATATAATAAAAAAATTAAATATATATAATGGAAAACCCATTAAATTTGTTATTTAAAAGTCATTTAAAACAGAACTGAAAATAATTTTTTTTTAAAAAAAAACCCAAAGACATTATGAGAATAAGAGTTGAGTGTCAAAAACTAAGGGTGTATTTGACGATGGTAGATGAATGGGTAACTGAATAAAATAGTTGAATCTGAATGATTTATTGTGTAAAATATATTTTTTAAAAAAGTTAGTAATGTGTTTGGTAATTAATCTTAGCTGAATGGGTAGTTAATAAAACTGGCGGGTAAAATAAAATATTTGTGTATATAAAAAGAAAAACATTGAAAAGTTTGGAGTGGGTAGCTGGTCGAAATTGATTCAAAAACGCTACTTAAAGAATAATACTAGCTTAATCTCATCTAAAACTATATAGTATTAAAAACAAAAAGTTTTAACACGCTACTTCCGTTGCAAACCCACGAGATTTGAATTAATGTTTTTTTGGTTTAATCCCTCTCTTCTTACTAAATAAGCTAAACTAGTATTATCCCCGCGCCATGGTGCGTTTTTTTTTTAAATAAAATATTATATAATATTGATCAATGTTAAGATAAAAATCATAAAAAACTTTATGATAAATGTATCTTATAATTATCTCAGATTTTTTGAAAAAAAATATTATGTAAAGTATAATACATAAATATAGATATTTGAAATTACTCGGTAATAATAATATCAATATTATTATAACATTGTTTAAATGTGATGTGTCATAATCAATAGTTATATTCAATGTTTTGAATTAAGCCCAAAAGTTGGTAAATAAATTTGATTAAGCTCAATATTTATATTATATTGAAATCAATGTTTTAAATTAAGCCGACGAGCTGATGGGCCGCCCTCGTCGGCTTCACCGGGACTCCGACGATGATCGCCGCCACCGTAAACACTAGTGCTCTAAGATTGTTGATGCACATACACAATTGGACTTCTCTCTCGTTTTCCATTCTTTATCGATATCGCTCAATTTCGCTACTTGTATTTGGTATATGTATGGGTGTAGGTGGCAATTGGGCTATTTGGGTCAGGTTATATTTCAGGTCGGGTCAAATGGATTTTGAGTTCGGATTGGATTTGGATTCGGTCAAGTCGGTTCAAATGGATTTTGAGTTCGGATTGGGTTCGGGTTTGGTCAAGTCGGTCATATTTAGTTTTATAATAAAATAATGATTTTTTTTATTTATCTTAATTATTGGCTATTAAATTTTATTTATTTAGTTATATTGGGTCTCATTGCATGTAATTCATGTTACTGGGTGTTTAATAAGGAGAACATTAAAGTAATTATAAGAATGAGTAGAGTCTTGTTCGGGTCGTGTCGGATTTGTCTATGTTTATGTCCATTCGGATATCGGGTTCGGGTTGTGCTTGACACTATATTTTTTAGTTCGGTCGGATTCAGGTTTGAGCAAGATTCAGGGTCCAAGTGAAATTCGGAATTTATACGAGTAGAGTGTATATATTTGAATTTTGAAGCAATGGGATTCTCATATTTTAATAGAGTTGTTCAAAATAAGGTAAATTTTAAATAAAGTATCTTATAAAATGGGTCAATCAAACACATGATATTGCGTTATTGTGTAACGTTTATAATTACATTAAGTTATTTTATTTAAAATTTACATTATTCTAAACACATTGTAAACAACGATAACCAAACAAACCCTTAATCTATGTCAATTTCATAATGTTTTTGCTATATATATTGATATTTTTTTATTTCAACCATTCAGCATAGGGTGTGTTTTGATGCAAATCGATAAAAGGATGTTTGGTTAACTTTAGTATTTCATGAGGGGATTTTCAAACAAAATTCAAAATGTCAATGGAATAGTACAATGTGTGTATTTATACTCGAGCTTATCAAGCTTAATTCAATTTTTGTACTTCTAACAACTTTTTCTAAGGGCTGTTTTGACGCACAAAAAATCAATCAAGCTTAAAATTTTAGAGATTATATCAAAATTTTAGTTTTTGTGAATATATATTTAAAAAATAAATTCGTGACAAATTGCGGTGCTTTGGAAAACTGATTTTTTTAAAACCACGATTAACAAACCCACCACCAGAAAGCCGCTGGAGGAAGCCTGGATTCGACAAAATGTTTTTTCAACCGTCAATTGGCCTTTCCGGAGGTCTATGCCTTCTCTGGAAGGAATCACAATTCCAAAATGAAACCCTCACTATTAGAAACTCCACGGACCGAATTATCCAAGTAGATTACACCAATACGAAACTTAACATTGCAATAGAAATCCTCTTTATTTACACAACACCTTATGAAAATGAAAAAAATGAATTTTGGGGTTCTATAGAAGACTACATTCGCAAATCAAAGGACTCTCTCATTATCATGGGGGATTTAAATGAAATTCTAGATCCAAGCGACAAGCAAGGTGGCAGGACGCCAACTACTCACAGATTTACAAGACTAAAAAATATAATAAGCACCCATAACCCGGAGAAAACGTGAAAAGGGTGCAGATAATATATATGAAAAATTGGACCGTGCGATTGTAAGTCATTCTATCCTAAAAGAATTTCCCAACCTCTGCACTAAAAACCACGCTTTCTTGAAATCTGACCATGCTCAAATAACTCTAGATCTTATGGATAACCAAAAGCCAAAATTGCAACCCTTTAAATTTGAAATGGCTTGGACCACAAGAGCGGACTACGTTAACGTTGTGCGCTCGGCTTGGAGACTTGACTTGCCGGGTTCCCAAATGTTTAAATTAACAAAGAAACTACAAGAAGTGAAAAGAAAGAGTAAGATCTGGAGCAAAGTAACCTTTGGAAACGTTTTCCGACAAATAAAACAAGTTGAAACACAACTTTTAGAGCTGCAGAACACGCTTTCTAAAGGTTATAACTACGATCTAGACAATAAAATCAAAAGACTCACGACAAAACACGCTACACTCTTAACCTATCAACAGAAATACTGGGGACAACGAGCTAAGAGGACACATGTAAAATCCATTGATGCAAACACCAAATACTTTCACAAAATAGCAACTGGAAGACGCAATAGAAATATAATAAAACATATCCAAACCACAGCAGGTATAACAATCAACAGCGAAGATGAAATAAGAAAACTAATCAAACATGATTTCAGTCAAAGATACTCACTTCAAAGAAGACAGCAGATGCCCAGCAACCTACTAAACCATATAGAAAATGAAATTACAAATGACGATAATAACTGGCTAATTAGACCAGTCACAAATGCAGAAATTAAAAAAGCAGTCTTCAGTCTAGCAAACGACAAATCTCCAGGACCCGATGGGTTCCCGGCTGGGTTCTTTAAAAAATATTGGCACATTGTAGAACCTTCTGTAATCAAAGCAGTAAAGAGTTTCTTCCTTAGTGGACGGATTCTAAAACAAACAAACCATACGTTCATTGCTCTTATACCGAAGATAGAAAACCCAACCACAACATCGCACTATAGGCCTATAAGCCTTTGTTCAACAACGTACAAGATAATATCCAAAGTACTAGCATCAAGGTTAAAAAAAATCATTCCCAAAATAACCAATCCCCCACAAAGCGCTTTCTCCTCGGGTAGATCAATACAGGATAACATCTTAATTGCAAATGAAATCTTCCACTCTTTCTCTAAGAAAAAAGGTAAAACGGGATGGATGGCGGTAAAGCTAGACATGGAAAAAGCTTTCGACATGGTGGAGTGGGGCTTCCTTCTTTCCACTATGCTCAAATTAGGTTTCTCAAACAGATTCACAGAGTGGATTAAGGAATGTATCACCACTGTTACTTACTCAGTACTAGTAAATAATGAACCCACGGATATCTTCTTCCCCGAAAAGGGCCTTCGTCAAGGCGACCCTTTATCCCCTTATCTATTCTTAATAGTATCTGAAATCCTTGCTCGAGGTCTTTACAATGAATCGATTAAACCACAGAGCCATCTGGGTATAAAATTGACAAGAGACGGAACAAGAATTCCTTTTCTAGCCTTCGCGGATGATATTGTCATCTTTGCTTCAGCTAGTAAAATTGGTTGTGATCAAATCAACAAAATCTTAAGGGACTACACCGCTCTGTCAGGGCAACGTGTAAACCGACATAAATCCCAATTCCAAACATCTACAAACATTTTACCATCACAAAAAAATATGATCCGAAATGAATTAGAAATCGCTCACACACCGAATTTGGGATGCTACCTTGGTTGCCCAATCATTGAAGGACGAGTAACGAAAGATGACTTCAAGGATCTAATAATAAATACGAAATCTCAACTACACAAATGGAAGGCAAATTGTCTCTCAGAGGCTAGAAGATGTACACTGATCAAAACAACGCTTTCAGCAAAACCTTTACATATAATGCAATGCTTCATGTTACCAAAAGCAGTACACACAGACCTGGACAGAATCAATAGACAATTTCTTTGGAACAAGGGTACAAACCATAAACCACTAATCAACTGGTTCGATGTATGTAAAACAAAGGAAAATGGAGGGCTAGGGCTTCGTAGCTCAGAAGACATGAACAAGGCACTGCAAATGAAACTACTTTGGAAAATACTAGCAGAACCAAACAACCCTTGGGTTAAACTAATAAAAGAAAAATACCTAAAAACAACTGAAATACTAAATTATCGAAAACGTGGGGGCACCTCATGGCAATGGGCACAACTAATAAAATTAATTCCTTTGTTCAAAAATGGCCTCCAGTGGTCTATTGGGGACGGCTCAGCGATAAATTTCTGGAATGATCTCTGGTTGGGCCAGTCCCCACTAAAAACATTTATCCCATTAACTCAGGAGATTGATGAATCACTAAACATAAAACACTTCATTAACGAAAACAAAATATGGGACAGGAACAAATTATTTAGAAACCTACAAGGACTTCTACCAAACGATGAAATAGAAAGAATCACAACAGTACCACTACCTAAGAATATACAAGTTGATAGACTATATTGGAAATGGAGCAAGAACGGATGGTACACGACCTCTTCTGCTATGGACATGATACATAAATACAAAAACCACACAAACTCGGATATATGCTGGGTTTGGGACCTAAATACACCACCAAAAATAAAATCATTCATGTGGAAAATCTTAAAAAACGCAGTACCAACAACGGCCAGATTAGCTTCTCGTCATCTGGGAATCCCAACAGACTGTCCCCACTGCGACTCTTGCTACGAGGATTTATATCACCTACTATGGGACTGTCCCATTACAAGGAGCACTTTGATGGCAAATGATCCAGGAACCTTCATGAAAATACATGGTTGCTTTGACAAGGGAGACTCGATCAATAACACCATATGGAATATTAAAAACACGATTGGAAAAACCAAATTTGAAGATCTAACGTTTGTCTGGTGGGGTATCTGGTTCTCTAGAAACAAAACGCACTTTGACAATTTAACCCCGGACATAAGAAAGATCATAGCTTTCAAAAAAGACCAGAAATTCATCTGGACAACCTCCCAAATAGGTGAAAATATAAAGGATAATACTACAGATACAATAATCACTTCTAAACCAAAATCAAGTTCTAAAAGGAAACGAACCAAATGGGAAGCCCCGCCAAAAGACACCCATAAACTAAATTTTGATGGGTCTCTCTCTTCAGACAATAAGGGCACTTTTGGGTTTATCATTCGTGATTCCAAGGGTTCTCTTATTTCTTGCGGGTGGGGTCCATCACCAATAGACTCGGTATGCGGTTGCGAAAGCCTAGGGCTCTGGAATGGCATCCTAGCTGCGAAAAACCTGAATATCCAAAAACTAATAGTAGAAGGCGACAACCTTACAATTATAAAAAGTTTAAAAGGTTTGGGGAAGCCTACCGGAGACTCGGATATGATTGTCTCAGACAGTCTAGTCTCGTTGGGCTTCTTTGGTTCTGTCGAGATTCGTCATGTTTTCCGAGAAGCTAATCTAGTGGCTGATCGTTTGTCACGACTAGTATCCGCTTCACTTGGTTCTATGACACCTGATGATTCTCTTCTGCGTAGTCTCATCCGAAAGGATGCTCTTGGCTGATAGGGTTTAGCCCTATGGCCAAATTTTTTCCGTTTCAAAAAAAAAAAAAAAACAAACAAAAAAAATAAAATAAAAAAATAAAAAAAAAACCACGAAAAGGCTTTGTGAAATAGTTTTGAAGAACTCCTAACTTGTGTAATTGGTGTAGAATTGGGCCTGATCGAGGAGTCCACTCGGCCCATGAACAAATTTCACACTTCTTCCTCTTGTTTCCTTGTTCTGACTACCTCCTTCGAGCTTCAATTGATCCTGCTTAGCATTTTAGCAAGAACACCATCATCCTCGTGGGTACCTATATTAACACAATTTTAAACATATTTAAATTAAGGGTGTGTTTGGATTTAACAGTATTAGTTATAATTGATGGAGGGAAAACATGTAGTTGATCCGTCAAAGAAAAATCAAACCTATAGCAAGTATAACAATAAGCAAGAGGTCGATCCCACATGGAAATTATTATTCAAGTGTGATTTAAATGTCAATCAAGTAACCAAAAGGGGGGTTTTATGTGTGAAAGTTCTGCCTTTTATCGAAGCGAATTGAAGCAAACAAAAGTAAATAATTGTAATTCAGACAATTAGGAGAAGCAATTCTACCTACAATTTTCCACTTTATTTGATTGAAGCGATCCTTGTAACTTCTTCTCGTCCTATTAAGTTTTCTATGAATGCCCTTGTCCCGACCTAATATAGTTACTAGTCCAACCAGTCCTAGCAACTCTTATCAATCGAACAGTCCCTAAAGAAGTATTTAACCCAATTGATAGCTTTAAATTCAGAGATTAGCCAAGGTATTTGCAGTCTCTAAAGAGTGATTTAACAACACATTCAACTTCCTACTCATTCAATTAGTTCAACCAGCCCTAAAGGAACAAGTTTGCCACTTAGGTTAAGGTTCACAACCAGGAATCTACAAAATCTTAGCAATTGAATTGATCTAACAAGTTGGCCAGACAAGATAGAACAAATCAATAAACAATCAAGCACAAAGAAGTTGAAGCATTCAAATATAGGAAACAATGAACGAGAATTAGAAACTCACAATCAATCCAAATAAAGCTTCAAATTGCAGGCAGAATAGATGAGTTTAGTTCCTCGTGGAAGACATCGCTCAAAATCTCTAAAGTGTATGATGAATGAATAAAATAGAAGTGATGAAAATAACATAAAACTTGGCCTTTTAAATCATCCAAAGTCGGCCATGAAAGAAATCAATAGGATCTAGGGTTTTTATTAATCAAAACCACGCACACTGTTTCTTCGTACCCTGCTGCAGCCGCGACATGTTGTTTGCCGGTTCTTCTTGCCTTACTTGAGTTACTTCGCGGGTATCTCCACTTGTCTTGCATCTTTCCTTCCTTGCTTCCTTCCAATGTTTCTTGTGTTCCTCTTCGAGATATTGCATCTCCCAAATGTGTTTCGATTCAATCTGCAAGATTAACACAAATTTGCGCAGAATTCGAACTCTTCTAAAATAATTACAAGATGCAATTTAACAACAAAATATGAAAGAAATGCAACCTAACTAAACTAAAAATGCCTATAATGCCTATCTAAGATATGCATTATCAAATTCCCACACACTTAACCTTTGCTTGTCCTCAAGCAATGATAGAATGAACATGAATCAATGTATCCCACAGGAAATTCCTTCAAGTTTCAACTTTATAAAAAAGCAACATCATAGCAGGTGAAAACATAAACCAACCAAACAAACGGCATAACATGTATTACAGTGATCAAAGCTTAGAACTAAACATTATCCAACCTCACTAGAAATATGTGTTTCACTCATGTGTTTAAGCTTTAAGATACAACTCTCAACTCAAACCAATCATGCACTAAGCTCGTAGACATTGACCACCATATCACCAATTCTCTACCGAAATGTCATTACTTGCGGGACACAATAAAGACAATAAAATGTGACACTTTTTTTTTCTTTTGTTTTCCTTTCTCTTTTTTTTTTCTTGTCTTGGTGCTTTCCTTACGCGAGGCGCAAACATGGGTGTCATGAATGATCCTGGTCTATCAACACCTTAACCTACTAATATGAAGTCCACTTGAACACCTTTTGACGCAAGTTGCAAACATGGGTGTCATGAATGAACCTAGTTACTCAATGATCAAGCTTTCTTTCCTAGTGGGTAGTTTTCAACACCTTTTTGCGCGAATCATACCCATGTGTGTCATGCATAGATCCGGTTACTAAGTGCATCAACCATTGCTACCTTATTCACTAAATATGTACGAATTCAAACAAAATATAACATAAACTCCGCAAGCAATCAAACATGTGCATCGGTCTTTAAAAATAGATATTGCAGTCAATGCCAAGAGGTAGCAACACTAGGAGAGTAATTCACACAATTGAGCAACATAATTCAAATAAGGCCAAACATTCTCACATGGTCATGTTTTTAGGACTTCAATCCTACTTTAGGTCAATCATACATGCTCAATTATATTTGCTAGCTCATGTTCCACAAAAATCAAATATAGACAATAATCAAAACATCCAGAACTCCGTGAGATTTTTATGAATCATGCTTGAAATTTAAAATAGATGACAAACTAAGCCAGATGGGTATTTGAATAACACATATGTATGCAATGCATGCTCTATTTTTTTATTTTATTTTATTTTTAATTCCGAAAAATGCAGAAAAATAAATAAATATTAGTCAAAAAATAAACTTAACAGAAATTAAATAAACTAACTATTACAGAACTTAACATGTTGTGCAGAAATTTAAATATGGTCCTAGAAATGACAGAATTGACATATTATACATATAATTCTCCTCCCCCACACTTAAAGTTTTCAGTGTCCTCACTGAAACAGTACAGACAACCAAAATAAGACATAAAAATTCAGGGTGAAGGGAGTAGAATTATATGTATATTATGTCAGGTTCGGTTGCTATTGGTTCGCTTTGGAAAGTTGTGTGTGTTTTATTCTTCGATTATTCTTGTTTGTTTTGTGAACTTGGAGTTGGAACTTTGGTTTGAGAGTGGTGATTTGAAAGACTTGGGGTGTGATTGTGGATAATTGTTTGGAGTTCTTGAATTTGGGATTTGTTTGAAGGATTTAGTTTTGGTGGTTGATTTGAGATATATTTGTGTTGGTGAGTTGATTTGGTTTCGGTGGATTGCTTGAGTTTGTTGAGCTTAAGGTCGAATTTTAGATCTATTTGGGGTGTTGATATTCCTGCTGAGATTTGATAAAAAATGGTGCGCCGATTGAGGAATGCGTCTGACGAACAGAGGAAGATATTTAAGAGCTTCGATTCAAAACGATTCGTACAGACGAAGTTTTTCCATATCCCAGCCTTACAGACATTGGGCATGTTAGATGTTACAAGGCGGATGCTTAGCCATGGCGGTTTGGGGGGGATTTACAGACTACGGTGCCCCCACGTATCCTGAGTTGGCATGGGAGTTTCTGGCCACGTTTCAGCAGGTGGATAACTCGAGGATTAGGTTCAACTTATTGGATCAGCCTCACGTTTGCTCATATGACGAGCTGAGACAGATTTTTGGGATCTCTCAGGCACCCACCCCAAATTGGTATTTCATGGCGACAGAGCAGCAATGTCATGATGTCTGGTTCGCGGCGACTAGAACCAGATTTGACGGCCATAAGGGAGAGTACAACTACAATTTCGTCCACCCTTGCCTCCGTCTAGTTCACAGGGTCTTGGCCATGTCTTTCAGCGGCCAAGGCGACATGAACAAAGTGCCTGCTGGAGATCTATCCTGGTTGTGGAGCTTTGCTCCCCAGTCCCGTGGTACGCCGGACTGGGTTGAGATCTTTGTGGAGAGCTGCCTGAAGATTCAAGGGAAGAAGTCAGGGAGGTTTGGCTTGGGAGGCACCTTTAGCCTCATAGCCTACCTTTATCTGGATCCTGCACAATGCGGTGCACCCATGACTGGTGGGTACACCTATACGACAGAGCAGCTCCGGAGGGCTTTCGTGCTTGAGGGCTCTGATGACTCGAGCTGGATTTGGAAGTCAGGGAAGCGTGGAGAGCACCGACTGAGCCTTCCTAGGCCTTTACCTTATGGCCCTTCCAACGACACCCTATACATTGCAGCTGATCCGGTCCACGTAGAGGATGATGATGAGGATGATGATGACGAGGTTGAGGAGGATGCCCCTACGCAGACAGACTTTCATATAGGGGATGCACAACACGCTGCTGGCTCTTCTGCGGGGCCTCGCTTTTCTTCTGCTGAGGATGACCCCTGGCGGGACCACATGCTCACCGAGTTCTTGTTTGAAATTTAAAATAGAGGACAAACTAAGCCGGATGGGTTGCTATGCAAGATCAGGAGCAGAAAGCTCCTTAAGAGTGCGGTTCGCGTCGACATCCATCTCTATTGTAGGTTCTTCTTGATCAAAAGGAAGTTCGCGAAAGCGATCACGAGTTTCTCGCCTTAGAGCGGCAAGGGTCCTTTCAATCTCTGAATCAAACGACAACAAAAAAGATCTAGTATTAGTAGCACGGGTATGGACCATATAAGACGGTCCACACCAAGATCAACACTAAAAACACACAAGAATTAAATAAAAATTCCCCGGCAACGGCGCCAAATTTGACGAAGGGAAAACCTGTCGTTGATCCGCCAAAGAAAACTCAAACCTATAGCAAGTATAACAATAAGCAAGAGGTCGATCCCACATGGAAATTATTATTCAAGTGTGATTTAAATGTCAATCAAGTAACCAAAATGGGGGTTTTATGTGTGAAAGTTCCGCCTTTTATCGAAGCGAATTGAAGCAAACAAAAGTAAATAATTGTAATTCAGACAATTAGGAGAAGCAATTCTACCTAGCTACAATTTTCCACTTTATTGGATTGAAGCGATCCTTGTAACTTCTTCTCGTCCTATTAAGTTTCCTATGAATGCCCTTGTTCCGACCTAATATAGTTACTAGTCCAACCAGTCCTAGCAACCCTTATCAATCGAACAGTCCCTAAAGAAGTATTTAACCCAATTGATAGCTTTAAGTTCAGAGATTAGCCAAAGTATTTGCAGTCCCTAAAGAGTGATTTAACAGCACATTCAACTTCCTACTCATTCAATTAGTTCAACCAGCCCTAAAGGAACAAGTTTGCCACTTAGATTAAGGTTCACAACCAGAAATCTACAAAACCTTAGCAATTGAATTGATCTAACAAGTTGGCCAGACAAGATAGAACAAATCAATAAACAATCAAGCACAAAGAAGTTGAAGCATTCAAATATAGGAAACAAGGAATGAGAATTAGAAACTCACAATCAATCCAAATAAAGCTTCAAATTGCAAGCAGAATAGATGAGTTTAGTTCCTCATGGAAGACATCGCTCAAAATCTCTAAAGTGTCTGATGAATGAATAAAATAGAAGTGATGAAAATAACATAAAACTTGGCCTTTTAAATCATCCAAAGTCGGTCATGAAAGAAATCAATAGGCTCTAGGGTTTTTATTAATCAAAACGACGCGCACATGCGCTGACGACCAATGCTGCGGCCGCAACACACTGTTTCTTCGTACCCCACTGCAGCGGCCTCTGTTGCGGCCGCGACATGCATGTTGCAGTCGCGACATGCTGTTTTCCGGTTCTTCTTGCCTTACTTCGCGGGTATCTCCACTTGTCTTGCATCTTTCCTTCCTTGCTTCCTTCCAATGTTTCTGAAATAATTACAAGATGCAATTTAACAACAAAATATGAAAGAAATGCAACCTAACTAAACTAAAAATGCCTATAATGCTTATCTAAGATATGCATTATCAATAATATAATTATTTTTTCTAAATTTATATGATTATTTGATTAAATTACTAATTTATCTCTATTTTTATGAGATTTTTAAATGTACAATTAAACGCTCCCATAAAAAAAAAGTAAAATAATTACATTATATTTAAAATACAATATAATCCAAATATGTCATTTAAACTTTCAACATATCCATATTGAAAAAAAAAACACTTTCAAGCTCATTTTAACTTTTTTATTTATTCAATAAAACTCTTTTCAACTTAATTACTACCAATGGGAAAAAGAGTTATATCAACAAAAGATTCAATTCAATATACATCATTTTCAATATATATGAAAATTGAGTATATTTTAATTGGAAGGAGTAATAAACTAAGTTAATTGTAGGGTAAATTACAAAAAAATTGTAACTTTGTATAAAACCACATGTAAAATAATTTTTTTTAAGAAACCCACTCATAAACTTGCTTTTCTTATAAAAAAAACACGACCAATTACCATAAAAATGTATAAATAATATTAAAATTCGACATTTTTTTACTCTGTCGGTTCTTTGAAATAAAATCAAATTTATGGGCGGGTTTTCTTAATTTTAAGGGTGATTTTCTGTAATTTACCCTTAATAAAATAAGAAGCTAATCGAATATGAACGATATCTCAATGGAGAAGTGAAAAACGTGTACAGCTACCACGAGCTCTCCCTTCCGAATCATTTCTGTAACCTCCAATCTCGATTTTTGTTTCCTTCTCCGAATCATTTCGATCGCCGATGTCAAATTTTCAGCTTCTGTAACTTGCAATCTCGTTAGATCATCAGCAACTCGGATTACGGGAATTCAATCGAAGATCCGATCGTCGACGCCCGTAAGTCCACATTCCAAATCTACTTGTGGATTTCTCTAGTGTATCTCTCTGAGCCTGTTCCCTGTCTTGGATCGCTGGTTTCTGCCGAGTTTTGGTTGAATTGCTAAATTGTGTTGGTGTTTGGTTCGAATTTGGTTTCAGTGTGAAACTAGGAATTGGATTGGAGCTGTAATTGCATAAATTGTAAGTTGCTGGAAATTTGGAACTGGATTGGAATCCGATTGTTGTGCATTTCAATATTTGCTTTGGAATCTGATTGTTGCGCATTCTTAATTATGCAGGACTTCGTATTCTAAAGTTCGATCATTCTAGATTTTTGCTTTCAATTATAAAGTCCAGTGGCTAAATTGTGTTGGTGTCTGGTTCGAATTTGGTCTCAGTGTGAAACTGGAATTGGATTGGAGCTGTAGTTGCATAGATAGGAAGTAGCTGGAAAATTGGGATTGGATTGGAATCGGATTGTTGTGCATTTCAATTTCTGCTTTGCAATCTGATTGTTGCGCATTCTGATTGGAACTGACCTTTTTTCTGAAGTGTTAGATTTCAAATTTCAATTTGTGAACTCACTTTTTTTTGTTGCTTTGGGGTCTGTTTGCTGGTGGATGAGCAGGATTTGAATAATTATAACCAGAAACTTGCTTGGACGTGGATGAATTGAGAGGGACTAGTAGATTCGAGTCCTCAGAATGTTGGTGGTGAATCACGGTGGAATCAAAGTCATAAGCTGTTTTCTTCCCCTGGCCCAATGGCACCCCTTGGAATAACAAATCAATAAGGGGCTTGAAACTTGAAAGCCCATCCTGTCATTGCCCTTCTTCATTTGTTCAACAAAATCAGGTACGAAAGGCAAAATCTCTGAATGCTATTTCCAAAAGAATTCATTTCGCTATTCAAGAGGGGCTATCTCAGTGTAAATAAATGTTTATAAAGTAAATGTGGTCCTACATTTATATATGTTTACTATGTTAGATCAGAAGTTCAAATGAGACTTTTTGGTTAATGGTTACTAGATGATCTTCACTAATGGAAAAACCTTTTAATGCTATGGATGTTGTTTTCAAAAGAATACATTTTTCTATTCAAAAGGGGCTATCTCAGTGTAAATAATTGTTTATAAAGTAAATATAATCCTACATTGATGTATGTTTACTATGTTAGATCAAAAGTTTATATGTCATGTTAGTGATGAAAGAGAATCTGAAAATGAGACCTTTTGGTTCCTAGATGATCTTCACCAATGACAAAACCTTTTAATGCTATGGATGCTGTTTTGAAAAGAATTCCTTTTGCTATTCAAAAGGGGTTATCTCAATGTAAACAATTTTCTATGAATTAAATGTGATCCTACATTGATGTATGTTTACTATGTTACATCAGAAGTGTTTAAATGTCGTGTTAGTGGTGAAAAGGAATCTGAAAATGTCGTGTTAGGGGGCTCATTAGTGAATTCTCAACAATGCTATGCAGTGTTGAGAACAAGCTGCTATGCTGGTCTACTCGAAAGCTTTCATATGCAGGGAGATTGCAACTCATTAAAGCAGTTGTAGGGGGAATAACTAGCTTTTGAAGCCACGTATATCTTCTGCCAAAAGGAGTTATGGAGAAGATAGATAGTATGTGTAAGAGCTACTTATGGAATGGGAATTTTGAAGGGAAAAAAATACTTGGTGGCTTGGGATAGGGTCACTCGACCTTTTGAGGAAGGAGGTCTTTTATCAAGGAGACTTTGTCTTGGAATAAAGCTATATTCATCAAGCTGGCATTGGATATAATTACCAACAGAAAATGTGTTTGGGTGGGATGGGCAAGGGAGAACATTCTCAAAGGGAGGAACATTGAGGATCTTGAGGTGAAGCCATGAATCTGGACATGGAAGGCAATTGTAGCGGTGATAGTTGAATTCAAGGCTAAGATTGATAGTAATACGGATAATGCCAGCTGGAAACAGGAGCTGATCAGGATAGCAAACAGAAAAGGTGGACTTTACTCTTGCTTTCGAGGAGAGGGAGTAGTTCAACCTTGGGGGCAGCTTATCTGGAAAGGGCTTCAATGCAGAAGGTGGAGCTTTATTACATGGCTTGCACTTCAGAACAAACTTTATACAAGAGATAAACTCGTTAAATGGGGAATAATTAGTACCAGTGACTGTATGTTATTTGGTCATGGAGTGGAAAGCTCTGAGCACTTATGTTTTGAGTGCCCTTATGTTAGATGTGTGGCACTGAGAATCTGGCAATGGCTAGGAGTTCAGCAAAGTACAAATAATCTGCAGAATTGGCTTCAGCACATTGCTGCGTGGGGCAGGAAGAACTCCCTGGTTACCCAGACAGTCATACTGGCGCTCAAGGAACCCACGCACCTAGCTATTGTTGAAGGCACCTTCTGGACAGTTGAGCCTTGAGGAGTGCGCACAGAAGATATTAGAGAAATGTAAATTCAGAATCAAGCACAGAGGCAAAGCCAGGACTATAGTGGATAGGAGATGGAAAGCTTCCTTAAAAGTGTGAGAGTTTAGAGATTCTGTAATTTTGCAACAAGCTGTTTTGGCTTGTCTGTTTTCATCTGGCCTTGAACTTTGTAGTTCTTGTTTTGCCCCTCTTGAATAAAGATACAGCTTTTACCGTTTTCAAAAAAAAAAAAAACAATCCGAATTTTATCAACACGTCAAGGGTTCTTGTACATGCTGATCCTACTAGGTCTCTCAAAACAGTCATTTATGGTCATTTGCTTCTGATCATTATTTGCAGGTCTTTCACAAGTCTCATTTGTTAAGACAACGCGTTGCGCCTTCAGAAACAGCTATGACTGACGTCCTTAGGGAGGTACGTTGAACGGAATCTGGTATAGCGAACTATTCTTCATTTACATGTATGCTTTTATCTCTTGAGTCCCTTCATTTCTTGTTGAGAACAGAAAAATAAATGGCTTTTATCTTTTAATGGTGTTCGAATTTTGCTCTATGTGATTAGTACCTCACTCTTGAGAACAGAAAAGAAATGCCTTTTACTGATGTTGCTTTTTATGTGTAGATAATTTTTGGTCTTTTGGAAGAAACATAGAGAAGTTATGGAAATCAGTTTGATTTCATGTTCTCACTTTGTTGATACATTATGCCTCTATACCTTTGCCTTTCTCACTAATAAGTTGTGGTAAACTCTTGATTTATCTGTTTATTCATTAGTAACTCTGGCCAATGGCCTTGTAGGTACTAATTATGAAAATGCTGAACCATCCTAATATCGTGAATCTCGTAGAGGTGATTGACGATCCAAACAACGACAACTTCTATATGGGTATCTACTCTGCCTCTTATCTTATGTTGAAGTTGTGAGTATGACGAGTGCCAAAGAACTTTTGATAAATTATGATAATATACATCTTTTTTCCTTTTCTTTTTCTTTTATTAGTACTTGAATATGTGGAGGGGAAATGGGACTGTGAAGGCTCTGGTCCACCAGGTGGCCTCGGAGAAGATACTGCTAGAAAGTATTTACGAGATATCGTTTCAGGGCTGATGTATCTTCATGCTCATGTAAGGCTCCCTTAACTTCTTCAGGGATTCATCATAATAAAGATTATTCTTATGTGTATTCAGTATGCATTCCTTTTCACCTGGCTACACTCTTTGCTTCGTCTTCATCTCTAGACAATTGTAGACTTGTAGTCTTCTAGATGAGACATGAAGCACTCCAAAATATATCAGAATCGTTCAGCTTTCATTGCCCATCTTGGCTTGCCATTTATGTTTTTCATACTTGTCTCAATCTGATGTCACAACTTCTCTTATGCCTTTATAAATAGAGTTATCTGATGTTGCACTTTCATATCCTTTTATGAAGCTAAATCATTTTGTTTTCCTTTTGCACAACAGAATATTGTGCATATGGATATAAAACCACAAAACCTTCTAGTTTCAAGTAATGGAACTTGCAAGATATCTGATTTTGGTGTCAGCCAAGTTTTTGAGGTAGTTTAGTCATTTCTGTTACATTAGTGTTTTTATTATTAATCACATCTTCAGCCTTATGGTATGGGGGAAAAGTTGTTTCAATGGAGCTATTAATGCCACATACATATAACCTGCAAGGCTGATAGAGCTATCTTAACCTGCACATGAGTTTCATTCCCATTTCTCCTGCTAAAGGCAAGTGCAAGAAAGAGGAAATGATGCATTTCTATAGTAATCTGGCAAAGCTATCTTAATCTGAAACACCCCCTCACATTTAGCCGCATGAAGATCAATTTTTCTACGCACCTTTCTTTAGAACATAGAACAACAGTTGACTGTTGCTCATTTCTTTTCAATTTTTCTTCAAATGCAGGATGATAATGATGAGCTACGCCGCTCTCCTGGGATCCCTATAATCACAGCACCCGAGTGTTGTTTAGGTTAGAAATTCTCTCAAAAGAAACAGTTTTACGAACGGGCAATGGCTTTAGAAAACGATAGTCATGTAGTGCATTTGATCAACAGGTGTCACCTATCGTGGAAAAGCAGCCGACACCTGGGCTGTGGGAGTAACCTTTTACTGTATGGTGACGGGAATCTTCCCCTTTATAGGAGAATCTCTGCAAAACACTTATGACAAGGTTAGAAAGATGTATATTTTCCTCCTGTTATCTTTTTAGCATTCTCTTTTGGCTTTAGATCTATCTACCCTTTTCAATTTTTTTTTTTGAAAATGTAAATATATAGCTAAGTGATCTAAGAAAGATCTAGATACAAAAGGTTGGACCATATCCTGGTCCAAATGGCCATATCGGCCGTATACCAGCCCAGACTTTCAACAAACTACCATTCCCCAATACTACTCTAACCTCCAATCTCCTACCATCTCACTAATCAACCACTAACGTGCTTGTCGTTCTATCCATTCCCTCCCCCTTAATGTTTTGCCTTTACATTTAAGGGAGAGTCTTGTCTTACATAACTCAATCACATGGGTTCCCCACTCATTTGGTTTACACACTACCCGTTTAAAGACGACCCCATTCCGTTCAATCCAGGTTACATAAATAAAGGCAAGAAAAGCATCGAGTCTCGTTTGGAATATTGCCCTCTTCCTGATGTTGCTACCCTTTTCAATTTGTTTCAACTTCTTATGCCTTACTTTTGGATTTTCTTTTTTTAGAATGTTGTGTTTTATACTTTGTTTCGTCAGGCAGGTATGTGTTAGGTGGTTTAAGTCTTTTACACCTAAGTTAGATTCTCAAGGGAAATTCACTTGATTGAACATTTCAAGAAAGATGGAGATTCACTAATTGTTGTAATTGTTCACTCACACGACAGATTGTCAACAACCCATTATGTCTCCCGGATACCATTAATCCACAGCTGAGCAATGTACTTGAAGGACTTCTATGCAAAGGTAAGTGTAGTCCTCACTCAGTGATGCCAAACTAAACCTACATTTCCTTGATCCCACGCTATCGTGTACGCCTTTTGCAGATCCAGAGAAGAGAATGACACTGAAAGCGGTTGCAGAGCTTCCGTGGGTGATGGGGGAAGACGGACCACTCCCCGAGTTTTCGAGTTGGTGTAAGCGGCATAAGTTCAGCGCAGACAAATCCACAGAGAGCAAAGAGGGAGGGAATGGCACATTCGGTATCCAAACTCTTTCAAACACATCTCGAGAATAGTGAGATGGGCATGTATGGAGGCGCCTTTGTTCAACTTCACTGCAAACTCTAATAAAGGGATATGAGAGAGACTTGTTTTTAAAAAACCTTCATTTCTTTTATTTGATGTTGTTCTTTCAACTTCAGCCGGCATGAGGGCCTTAAGCTTGGTAGAGAGGTCCAAGGAGATTATTTTCGAGCAATTGATCAAAAGGATGAGAACCTTTTATATGTAATGAGGCAGACTCGTTACTGTCATGTTGCAGGACATTGCAAACTAATACTCCATACAATAGCAATGTAGCCACCAAACTGCATAGCTAATACTAAGGAATAGAGCAGGAGTTAAGTTCTTTCAACATCTTCACCGGAATCACCGCGGCTACATACTGGGTACAATCAGTCCTGACCGAATACTGGCCTTACACGCTGGACACGATGGACAGTTCTTGAAGCAGAATCTGACATGGAAAATAAACTAGATGACATTCATATTGACACAATGACACTTTTGCAAAGTGCTAATTCACAATGTTATAACAAAGAAACATGGAAATAAAGTCACCTGCAAAGGACCCAGTGCCCGCAAGGAAGCGCCACAACATCAATCTCCATCTCCTTGCAAATTTTGCAGATAACCTTATCCTGAATTTTGTTTGCAACAGCCATAATTGGATACCTTTTGATACAGGTAAGAATACGATCAAGAACATGAATCAACCGGGAAAGCTTACCTTTCGAAGCAGCAGATAGTTCCCTTTACTAGACTTGGTGGCCTTAATCTGCTTACGTAATGCCACTTGCAATGTCCACACCTAAAGCAGAAGAGCGAGTAATCAATATAATAAAGTAATTACCCGCATGAGTAGTCATTCTATTCAGCAACCAGCATAAACTGGGAGAAGAGATTGATTTTAAAAGAAAAAGAGGAACAACAAATGTACCCACATCCTCAACAAGATCTCTCTTTGACATTTTCTCCAGTACATCGGGATGAATTCTGCTAAAAATAAGCAAATATGAGAATTATAACGGGACTGAATTGGGAGATGCCATATAATATAATGCAACAGAATACCTTTTCAGGGTGATAAAAATGATCCTTCTGCCAATCCTTTTGAAGTTAAGAGGAGTACAAATTTCATCCTTACATAAGAACCAATTTACCGAGTAGTGCTAAAGACTTTTGCTCTATAAACTAGAATGATCATCAGAATCAGCTAGTTATTTCTTTTCATTTTTCATTCCCGTAATGTTCTGTACAGTTGTTTGATTTTCATCAGAAATTTCCATTACCATGATCTGTAGCAACATATATGCCTATGTGAGATATTAAGCAAACTATGAGGAGGGCACTGACCCTGATCTATAGTTATGTAGCCGTTCTTCTTCTTCTTGTCCTTCATCAATTGACCACCACCCTAGAAACCTGAAATGAAGAAGGCAAAAATATGTATTGTAAGTTGTAACTATTATGCAAATCTGTGCATATTAATTGATCACTTTCCATGAAGACAAATAATCTTGAGAATTGTTCCATAAAAAATTCAGTACATATATACCTTGAACCGTGGAGAATAAACTCAAGAAAGTCATAAACTCTTGAAATCATGAAATATGGCTCACTACCAGCTTCAATGATTAGGTGCATAATACCAATGCTTTCCAACAGTTGTAATGTAGAAAATAGAGCTCCGGCTGCTTGCAAAAGGAGTAGAGGGGAGAAAATGATTTGAAATGGAATTTCTCTAGCTCTGGCAGGAGTTCCCTACAGGGTTTTATATACACAAATTTTTTTTTTTAGTTAATCCTTCAACTTGTGCAGTCGTGATTGAAAAATTAAAAACAAGTCATACCTGCAAGTGCATACAAAGAAGAACCTGGAAGACAATCAACAAAACTTTCATAAAATGCCCACCAATGTTTTGCAAAGACGACATTTTATCCAGCTTTTGATCTTCTTCTACTTTGATAAGTAAGCAAGTAGTCTCGTTGAGATGATCAGTTGTTCCAGATGATAAACTGCCCCCTCGGATTTGAGAAGATCTATCCATCACAGGATATTTCCACCTTGTACAGACAAGAAAAGCAAAGCATTGTCCAACACTGCAAAAAAATAACCATAAAACCCTATCAGGAGAAGAGAACCAAAATTTCATACGGCCATAATCCTTTGAACAAAATAAAAAATTAGCTAAAAGGATACCCATATTGAGAAATCTGACATCAAGAAAATATAGTGCAAAAAGGTAATTAATACCTAAAAGGCAAATATGCCCCCCACCAATTCCCTGTAGCCGCATCACCTGCAAGAATTGGTTGCCGGTATTTAAAAGACATGCGTAATATATCCATATGTATGTGTGAGAAAAAAGGTATTCACTACTCTTGAAATACACACATAACCGAAGCAGTTTCATGCGTTGGTAACAAGAATATCTAATCCAAATCCCATATACTAGAAGTCAAGAGAGTGAAAAATGTCATGCCTTGGTAACAAACTGCCATATATAAAAGGTGCATGTGATTTTCTGTATTAGGCTATAGTTGTAATTCTTGCAGAGAATTTCTAATAAAAACAATGTACATCTCCAACACGATGATCTCAAAATCATCTAAGCACCCAACTACGTGGAGTTAAGTGGTCACCTATAAATAAAAGCATTAGGCCTCGGAATGAGGTGTGTAAATGTGTAACAACCAGGTGAGGCTGTGAGCCTTGTTGGAATTATTACTAAGTAGGCGACTTGAGCACTTAGCCACCTATAAATAAAGGCATTAGGCCTCAGAATTAGGCGTTGAGAGTGATCATTTGTAAAGGTTGTTGCCTTCTTGACATTGTGAGAGTTGAAGGAATCAACATTTACAAATGATCTCTCACAATACCAAAATCTGAGGCCTAATGCCTTTATTTATAGGGATCTTAATGCTCAAATCACCTAAAGTGACATTAGTAATTCCCTCACGGCCTCGCCTAATTATTAACCACCTCACATAGTCCCCCTAAAAATAACCACGCATTCTTCCTTTCTTATAAAATATAGTCCTAACAAATGATTGTTTGTTTGACCCATAATTAGTTAACTTAGAAACAATTATTAGTTTCAAAAGTGCTAAAAAACCAACTCAAGGCCTAAATAAGTATAGCCAAGAGGCTCGGGATACAAGAATGCTTTCATTGCAATGTAATGAAACATAGGATGTTGATGAGGGAAGAAGAGATTATACCGGCTATTATTAGTATCATGAAGAGTGTAGCACCAAGGATGAACGTCATGGAAAGAATGATCAAGCAATGCTGGGTAGAGAAAAGATTAGAGATTAAGTAAATCTTATTCCCGAATATACAACAAAAATTAAAGTAGTTATTTACTTCGGTAAGTTTTTCCTTTTTTGTGTTTTTGGTAGGGGTGACACAGATTTTTGTTATTTTGCATCTACACTCGAAGTAATAAAGGAAAGAAATATCAAGGATATTCTAGTAGTATTTTGGTTGCCATCTTAGTCATAGTTTCCTACCATGCTTTTCAAACAATAAAAATTAGTAACATGAGAATTGACTTTTAAGGAATCAGTACAAACACTACAACATCAATGTCACATTTACTAATAGATGGTTATCAAATCTGACAATGATACTTGGATAACTAAACTTACAGTAGTTTTCTCCTCTGTAACATTTATACTCGAGTCATCCCTTTCTTCTAGCATTAGTGAAAAGTACATTCTGTAATCACATAGTCACAAGTTAATGAGGAGCAACATACAAACAAATATGGTGTTAGAAATGATCCATGGGAAATGTTAAAGAACTAAGTATAAATAAATCAAGACGCTTAAAGACAGACTATACAAAGAAAACAATGTATTTTCATATCATCAAGTTTCAAACGTAGCCACAGGGTAAGACGAAAGAGTACAAAGGATGTACCTAACATTGTCCACTATGATAATTATTTCCAAGAGCACAACGGGTAAGAAAACAAGCTTCAAGTTCACAGCTGCAACAAGAAAGAAACAAACCCATATAAGATCAAAAGGAGTAATTATTGATGAGATTTCACTACCCATTAACAAGTGGTTATTATGTAATTTTGAATCTAATATGTTGTTCTCAGAAAAAACAAGGCGATTGACAGATACCAGAAGTCTCTAAATACATAGGATCAAGCAAGGTTTTACAGTATACCAGAAGTCTCTAAATAAATACAGAGGAGCACTTCAAAGGCAAAAAGCAGCTGCAGTGAGGCAAAAGCATGAGTTGGTGGCCGCTACAATGACAGAAAATGTAAGATCTCGTTATTTCTAATGTGAAGAAATTGTTAGAGCAATTAGAGAAAAAATAGAAGAAGCTTAAAAGTCATACACGACAGTCGTGTACATCTGTAGGAGCGGGTAGAGAGAATCTCCAGCGAGCAACAACCGCATGAAATAACCACAAAGGAATAAAGACACGCCTGCATAACAGAACCACAACTGTTCAGTTAAACTGCCAAAATCATTAATATAAGTGCTACACATCACTAGAAAAATTGAGAGAGTTTTTTCATCAGCTTGTTCCCAATTTTTAATTTATTTTGCTTAACAGCTGCTTTATGCATCAAATATGACCACAAGTTTACATTTTTATAGACCATAAGCCATAAACCCCCTCAAATAACTCTCAATTTACACCATTTCCAATCCTTATTCCCCCTCAATCACACTGATTGAGCGAGTACATTAAAATCACCAGAAATTGAGAAAGCTTTTTCATCATCAGTTCCCAATTTTCGATTTATTTTGCTTAAAAGCTGCTTTATGCATCAAATATGACCACAAGTTTCCATTTTTATAGACCATAGGCCATAAATCCCCAAAAATAACTCTCAATTTACACCATTTCTAATCTGTATTCCCTCAAGCACACTGCTTGGGCGCTTTCAATCACGAGTACATCAAAATCACTAGAAATTGAGAAAGTTTTTTCATCATCGTTTCCCAATTTCCAATTTATTTTGCTTAACAGCGGCTTTATGCATCAAATAAACCACAATTTCCCTTTTTCACATACCATAGGCCAAGCTCCCGACATAAATCCCTCAAACCAACTCTCAATTGACACAATATCAAATCTTTATACCACATACAGCTAATTTCTGAAAACTGAAAATTCGAACGAAAAAAAAAAGCGAAATTGGGGGAACGAACCACCAAGCGCCGACGAAGACATGATCGAGTTTGCGAGCGAGTAGAACCGTGAAAGCGAAGAGCAAAACGTGGGCTGCAGAAAGCTGCGTCGCCTGCAGCACTCCCCTCGGCTTCATGGCTTCAAATTATGCAGATTGTAGAACGAGAAGAGAGAGAATCCCTTTCAAATGTTAAAGTTCTGCTACTCCGTGCAATCCGTACTAGTACTAGATTAGATGATTAGTTAAAAAGATTCGGGAAATTTCATAAAATTACCTAAATTTAAAAGGGAAATCCGTTTGGTGCCCCTGGTTTTTGACAATTCCGATTGGTATCCCACACTTTTTTTTGTTTGGATGATACTTCTGAATTTTGTCAAAAGTCCGGCTCATCCCCAAAACTCATAGTTTATAAGTTTATTCCTTTTTAATGAATAAAACCCTTTATTTTTCTTTTCTTTTTTCATAAATATGTCCATTTACCTTTAACATTGAACAAAACTATTTATCTATATCTATCTATATATCTATCTATATATCTATCTATCTATATCTATATATCTATCTATATCTATATCTATATCTATATCTATATCTATCTATCTATATATAAAATACTAAAGCAGAGACCCCTGGAGCGACCTCACGGGCACGGAATTTTCTGGATTAAACGGGATTATTTTTTCCTGCGTGGCATTCTCTGGATTAAAGCGGTATTATATTTCTGGGCCACATCAATTAATAAACGAATATAGTTAGCTAAAAATTTATCTTTTTGCATAATATATTCAATATAACCTTATAACTTATATTTTAATTAGATTGTGTGATTGAGATAGTAAATGGGCGCTATTGAGTTGATCTAGTCCCATTTTTGGCAACTATGCAGAGTCAAGCTTAATGGCTATGAGAAAAGTCTATGACCATTTAACTACATAATATACTAAAACAGAGAAGCGGCCTCGCGGGCACGGAATTTTCTGGATTAAACGGGATTATTTTTGCTTACGTGTCATATTCTGGATTAAACGGGATTATATTTCTGTCCCACATCAATTAATAGGTCAATATAGTTGGGTAGAAAACTTATCTTTTTTATATATATACTTTTTTAATTTCATCGTTACATATATTATTTATAAATAACGCATTACCATTTTCAAAGAAGATTTAATGTACGTGTGACTTAATAAATATAGTAGTAAATTGTTATCTTATCTTGGTTTGTTAAGTTTGATAACATTTTATAACTTGAATGAAACTTTTTTTTTTTTTATCAAAATGGATTAAGATAGAATTAATTCTTAGCAACAATGAGAAAAGATCGATCTATATAATAATCATAGTTGATAAATTGGTTGAATCATCATACGCCAGTATATATCGGCCAAATCTATCTCATATAGTAAATATGAATTAATCGTTTAAAATGAGTGTTTAACATTTTCAACGTTAAGTATATATATCCATATCTTAGTTTGTTATATAATCTTATAAGACGTACATTTTTTTTTCAAATAAAATTTTAGAAAAGAAATATGTATAATCCTATAGTATAAAATATATATGTACCATACCGTAACATATTACGTTAACCTGCACCGTGTCGTTAACATTTTATTTATTGTAAATAAATTCATATGTAATTAAAAAAATAAATATTTTTTTGTAAATTATCTTTAACATGTTAAAATATAATATATATGCACACCATGCCGTTATGTTAGTTTACCTATATAATAGTCCTATATAATATATCTATATAAAAATATATACCATGCCGTAAAATTATATATGTTCAATTATTTTAATTTTTACCGTCAAGTTTTGGTCAATATATCAAGAAAACATGTGGACTACTTATAGATATATATTACTATAACGAAAATGTTGATAACATTGTCAATTCAAGATCAAACTTATATGAAATTATAGTGATAGAGATTTATCGGTCAAAAATAAAAATTTAATTAATAAAATAAGAATTTTACCTCACAAAATCTCTCGAACGACATATAAAGTTACCGATTGCTTTTTTTTTTTTTAGTTTATTATATATTTTATAATTGATTGAAATGTTTTTTTAAGAGAATTCAAAAAGACTGCTTTAATATTCATGTAAAATATAATAAAAAAATAATTTAAATATAATTGATATAAATTAATATAATTTATCTTTTTTGTTCAATGATCTATTCAATGTAATCTTAATTATCACCAATCTATACATCTATTACTCGCCCTAAATACATCATTATAATCGCACATTAAGAACATTTACCGATTAAATATTGTATAGAATTTAAACATAATAATAAACATAACTGGATAAAATTTTATATTGTGACCTTTAATCATAATCTTAATTGAATAATTAATCGATCCCAATAACCTAAATTAATAATTTTTGAAACATGGTATAATTTTTTTTTAAAATAAATGAATTTTAATTTTCATTTATAAAATAATATTTTTGTAAACAATAAATATATTTTTAAAATAAATATATCACAAGGTTATATTCGAATGATCTAATACTCCCTCCTTTAATAAAAAAACCTCATATTGGTTTTAACACGTTTTTAAAAAAGCTAAAAATTGTATAATATATTAGTTTTTAAATACTTTCATACTTATCAATAATAAGTGTGTGTGTGTGTAAAATACTAAAGTAGAGGTCTGAAATGGCCTATTATGCGATTTCACATCCATGGAATTTTTTGGATTAAAATGGGATTATTTTTTCATGTGTCAAATTCTGGATTAAAATGGTATTACCTTTTTTAGCCACATCATTTAATAAGTGTATATATATATAGTTAGGTAAAACACTTATATTTTTAGATCAAATAATCTATCAATTATAACCTTATATTTAGATTATATATAGTAGAGTCTTATTTTAAAATAAGACTTTGTTTACTTTCGCAATTTAATAATAAAAAAATAAACATGGATAATTAATATAATAAAATATAATTTATTGAACAACTTACTACGTATTTTGGAACTTATTAGGAGTTAATATGGGTACATACTACATAATTTATCATTGTATTAAACTATATATTAATATTTGTAAACAAGACCGTAGTTAGGCAATTGCAAGAATAAAGCATATATTCAAGATACCTTAGATAGTTTATCTATCATTAAAAAAAATTATATCTTTTTTAATTTAAAGAAAATAAATTGATCAATCACATTATGAAGAAATATGTGGTAGCAGGTTCAAATAACACATATAACTATTAGAGGAAATTGTAGCAACTAGCCCTTGATTCGAAAATCTTTGCTGAAATAGCAGTTTTTAATCAATATATATGCTATAAAATTCACGGTAAAAAATTAGACTGTAAAATTTTCACTTCAGAAAATATCACTTAAACTCATAACTCATATTAGAATGATTTTATTTTTATGAATTATAAAGTAAGCCTTATTAGTTAATTAATAAATTAATCATATATGATCAATCACCAATCTAATTTCTGATAAAAATATATATTATCCATTGAAAACAATAAGATTAAATTTGAATAATATTTTATCCAATTTTATGTTAACTTTTATAGTAACAATCTAAATTTAATATTAATATCGTTTAAAAAGAATAGTAAAAAAAATAACATACGAGAATATAATAGTAAAAAAAATTAACATGCCGTGCAAGAGCACGGGTAACCTATACTAGTAAAATACTAAAACAGAGACCGCTGGAGCGACCTCGCTGTCACGGAATTTTCTGGATTAAACGAGATTATTTTTGCTTAGGTGGCATTTTCTGGATTAAGTGGTATTATATTTCTGTGCCACATCAATTAATAATCCAATATAGTTAGGGAAAAAACTTATCTTTTTAGATCAATAATTCATTCAATATAACCTTATATTTTAATTAAATAAATATATATTACACGTAATATAGTTATGGTTGAAAACATATCTAATCTATCTAAACAAATATAATAATATATATAAAAAAACCGATCCAAGTTTTTGACCAATTTTTTCTTCCAATTAGTTTATAACCACGGGGAGTGGATCATTTTTGGCATAGTATTTTAATGTAGTATTGTTATATTAATTAATTAAAATATATCAAATAAGGTAATATAAATTTACGCTATATATCATATGATGAGATGTAAATTTACGCTATATATTTGCGCGGGTTGAAATATAAATTTACGCTATATAAATTTTTGTAGTTATAATTCATCTCATCGTAATTTGAATATATTTGTCAAATTAAATCTTTGTCAAATATTCTATCTTTTTAGATGAAATTGAATATATTTGTATAAATATTCAACCTTATATTTTAATTAGGTAGAAAATCTATCCTTTTTAGATGAAATTGAATATATATTTGTATAAAATTCAACCTTATATCTTACATAGTTGGAAAATTTTATCCTTTTTAGATGAAATTGAATATATTTGTATAGATATATATCTCATAAGATTTTATATTGAATAGATAATTAATTAATGGTTTAAGATAGAATATTATATTTCCTATATATATAGTTTAATCTACGAGTCATCACCAAACACGAAACCTTCTACATCATTAGTCGGTTCAACAACTTTCGATAGTTGCAAATCAAGATTTGCCGCTTCAAGAGGTTTAGTTTTGACTTTATTCGTCATATGTAGATCCTACTACGTGTATGCAATATCTTTATGTTCCTAAAATAAGGTTCTTAAAATAGCTTTATTCATAATATGTAGATTAATTTGTCGCTTTAAGAGGTATATATATATATATCCCTAAAATAGATTTATATTCATATATTTATCAATTTTCCGGTTGTAATGACGAATGTATACCATAAGGTTGATGAAATTAATACAGACAGAAGTGATTGGGTCATTAAAGTTCGTGTGATACGGTCATACGGTTGTGAACCGTGAAGAAGAAGAAAACGAAGAAAGAAGACATAGGAATGTTTCTCTGAGATGAGGAGGTAAGCTCTTATATTAATTACACCTTATTTTAATTTAAGATAATTGATGCGGTTTTGATTAAAGTATTAATTTTTCCTTCTCTGAATTATACATGCAGGATTAATCAAAGGTTGGTCTTTTAAATTGTATAATGTATTTGGTATATTTTTTTTTTTCTAACCAATGTGTTCGACATTATTTATGTATATATAATATTTTTTTTTATTAAACTAGCAACGTATTGGTTAATTACATAAAATTTTATCGTTAATATTTTATTATACTTACTATATAAATGTTTAACATGTTGCTTTGGGCATAAGTACGTGACAATCTATAATATTAGGTAAACATTTTATCTTTTTAGATGAAATTGAATATATTTGTATAAATATTTAACCTTATATTTTAATTAGTTAGAAAATTTATTCCTTTTAGATGAAATTGAATATGTTTGTATAAATATTCAACATTATATCTTAATTAGGTAGAAAACTTATTTTTTTAGATAAATCTATCTAATATTATTCCCACCCACGCAATATTAGTTCGCAACGTACATAATTAGAATGAATGTCTAAATAATAAAGACATTCAAGTTTACATCAATTTATTTTTTTTAGCCACGTTAATTGATAATCTAATAGAATATTTTAATATAATTAATATAATAAAATATAATTTAATAAAATATAATATAATATCTTTTTGGGCCACATCAATTAATAGTCAATATAGTTGGGTAAAAAATTTATCTTTCTAGATCAAATAATATATGCAATATAACATTTATATCTTAATTAGTTTTTTTTTTCAAATAAAATTTTCTGGATTAAACTGGATTAGTTTTTTTTTTTCAATTAATAGGTCAATATAGTTGGGTAAAATATATATGTACCAATTCTGATATTAATGACCTTATATTTTATTCTTTTTTTTATTCACAACTCTTCTTTTTCCCTCTTTTAATTTTACTAATTTTTCCAATTATGATATTAATGACCTTATATTTTATTCTTTTTTATTCACAACATAAGCTTTTTTTAACTAAAAAACCATAAGATTATGAAAGTAAAAAAAAAAAAGAACATGAAAAATGTACATTTCTATGATCAGTTGATCACCGCAATTCCATCTCAAATTCACACCACATTGGCTCCAATGCAAAAATATTGTTTTTTATATTGATTCGAAATGAAGACAAAAATATGATCACCGCAAAAATGTAATACGGAGTACTAATTTATTGAGACAAGGGCACAAACGAAAAAATAAAAGAAACGGAGTATATAAATCTATCTATTATTCTTGTAATCACTTTTTTTTTCTCCCAATAACCAATAAAACATGGCAATGTGTGGTAAAAGATAAGGTTTTACCATTTAATCAAGATAAACTAACACCAATAACTTTATCGTGATATTCTAAAAAAATGACTAATTTAAATATTCTATCTTGAAATCAATTAGTCCGTAGGATGACATGTAGAATTTGATATATATCTTCGATCAAATAGAGGTGATAATTTAGGCATAAATCTTATGATATATTAAATTCACCATAAAATCAATTAGTCCGTATCATCGTATGCAGGATTTGATATGAAGATAAAAAATTTAGGCGTATTTTAAACGTAATGTTTGTGTATCATAATAGAATATCAAACTAACATTACGCCTAAATCTATATAAAAAAATATTATGGTGGATTTTCTTAGAACTTGATATCTTGAATAAATAATGGAAAATATATTTATTGGAATAGATTAACATTTTATACACATACGTGATACGTAGAAAATATGTTGTATATTCATCTAAGCTAAACTTACTCTTAATTTAGTTTATTGTTATTAAAAGATCCAAAAATTTTAACAAAACTATTATAACCTTCAAATTTCAGAAAAAATATATTAATTAAACATCATTTTGTTTATTAAAGAAACCGCACAACGGGCGGGTACCGAATACTAGTAAAATACTAAAACAGAGGCCGCTGGAGCGACTGTAACGGCCCAGAATTATAATTTCTGGGTTACGTTTCAAGGGATAAAACCCCTTGTTCGGATCTTGCAATCCAGGTACGGGTCGAGGTTTCAAACTCATTTTAAGATTTGTAGAAAGAGGGATTTCAAACCCTAAACACCTCGAAGGGCCGTTGGGTACCCTTAACCTGTCCTGGGGACTAACTCGCAAAATTCATTTCACACGGAAGCAAGACGGAAGCAAAATAAGGATACAAGTGCCACGGCAGAGCCGGGTCAAAACAGAGTCAAAAGTATAAATCCAAAACAGTATAATCAGAGTCTAGTGAAGTCTATAACTCCAGCGCTCACTCTCCGCCGACAAAATGACCCGCGCAATAAGCAAACAGCACCGATAGGATGAACATAAATAATTCCTAAAAAAATTGATTTGGAGCGGGATCAGATCGATGCCCACTTAACTCTGCATCCCAACCATAAGCACACATATACGCTATACCTAATAAAGATGCTCTAATGCAGTACGAAATTCAAACACACTAGCATGCTCCTAGTTCATAATATTGTGCAGAAATACTGTAAAGGGCCCAAGACAATGCCAAGTGGCATATCCCTCTCCTACCTCCACCCCTTCCGACAGGCGGAGACTGGCCAGCTCGTGAATGCATTCATTCATAATTGGGGGGGGCACGCATGCCTAACCCGCTCCACAATAAAGCCCGCAGGCATATCATAATATAAGGAAGTACTCGATTGACTCAGGGTACCCGATGAGGCTGGGCTACCCTATGACCCTAGCAAAGACTCTAGGACTATCACAGATAACGGCCGTTCTGTTTACATACACATAGAGAAAGAGAATGCTCAACGATCAATGCAACCTAGCATGGTACTACATGGCATGCTGATCATGAATGCAACACCTAGTATATCATGCACCTATAGCAGGGAATAGCTCTATTCAATCTGAGTAAGCTCCGAAGAGACTTACCTGAAGATGCAGAACAGCAAGATAACACAAGCAAGGGCCCATATGCAAGTCCAAAGCAATCCAAAAGCAATACACACCTATCATCAAGCCATTTTCATAAGCTAACGGGCTAACGTTCATATACACAGAACCCAAGTTTCCAACATTCTCAAAACCAATCGATAGTAAAACCATTTTCCAAAACATTTCCGATACGATCAACATCAACCAAAATCATTCACTCCCGATCAACCTTATTGATAAAATCGTATCAACCATATTTTCCAAACTTCTAAATCTCAAATTAAGTCAACTCGTTTTCAAAACAATTTCTCAAATTCTCTCTGGTCAAAATCCATTAATAAAATATTATCCTTCAAATCCACTTACTATTATTATTTTATCAAACAACTCCGACAAGGTTAGATCATTTCCAAAAATCCTCTTCTTAATTTCTATTAAATTCTTTTCCAAATTCCCTTTTTAAAACTCAAGTCTAATATTATAGTTCAATTCTCCACAATAATAATATTTAATATAGAATATTTCATTTATTATTTATAGAACCCAACTCTCAATTAAAATTACCAAATCCCACCCTTTATTTATAACCTTCAAAATCGAATCCCCACTTGTAAAGACAGGCCTAATATCCCTTAAATTTTCGGATCCAATCAAGCCCAACCCATTTCTCTTTTAAAGTGAACCGGATTGTTCTTTAAAAAAAAAAGAAAACCGAACCGGAACAAAATAAAACAAACCCCGCTGAACCCGTCTCCTTCCCCAAATCCAGATCTGAATACAAAGGTGCCGAACGACGCCGACGGAGAACGGAAGGAAAAGAAGGAGGAGCTCGGCCTGCCGGCGACCTCGATTGCCCAGACCCGTCTATTCGACACTGAAGGAAAACACGCGCGGAAGGAGAGGAGAGGAGAGTGCTCACCAAGGGGGGGTCTTTGGCTCGCCGGGAATTGTCGTCGGGCTCGATTGAGCTTCGTTGGAGGCGGAATCCAAATCCTAGGGGCATGAAGAGAGTACAGGGGGGTTAAGGTTCAAGCTTTTCACGGTTTCGACTCGGAACAGAAGATCGAGAACTCACCGATCGAACTGAAGAAACAGAGGAGGAGACTCGGCGGCGGCGGCTTCGTCGGGGCTCCGGAGCTGCTCGGCTCGCCCGGAAGGTTGGGGAGCTTCTGGCTGCTGCTCGACGGAGGCTCCGGGGGGGGGGGGGTCCACTGCGCTCTTGCTTCTGCTCGTCGAGAGGAAGAGGGAAGAACAAGGTGAAAAGGGGAGGATTGGGTTTGGCTCGGCGCCGGCGGTTCCCTGGCGGTGGATCCCTTGGTTGCTGCCGACTGGTGCTCGGGAAACAGAGTGCAGAGCGGTGTGTGTTTGTCCAGATTCAAAGAAAGTGCAAGGAAGGGATAAGTTATGCAAGCTGTAGCCTGTGGATTTTGTAAAATCAAAATGAGGAGGGGGAAAGTCTGATTTCTGGACAGGCTGCAAGGTGCAAGCCTGCAAGATGAAAGCAACAAAGCAAAGGGGCGGGGATCTCCTGAATCCACAACAATAGCTGTGTTGCCCGAAATGGGGTAGGCAGGGCCTGGGAAAAAAAAGGGAGATGGAGTATAGGATAGAATTTTACCCAAATAAGAGGGATGAGTTGGAATGGATAAGAATGGGAGAAGGTGACGGAATTGGGGTCCCGAGTCGGGAATGTGAATTTCCGACAATTGATATTTTAAATCCCGCTCTCTCGATCTTATTCCGACTCGATCAAAATAACGCTTCAAAATTCCAAAGATGTCGACATCCCAAAGTTTATTTCAAATCCCAAGGTAAAATGACGGAATTGTCCCTCAAAGTTCAAAATTAGGCCGGAATCCGCTTAAAGGATTTCAATTTCGATTTAGGAAATTATGGACGAGTTTTTTTCTGGAAATATCCGAATTTTTGCTTTATTTTATCTTATTATTATTATTATTATTATTATTATTTTCGACTTAAATCCATTTATTATTATTTGTTGAAATTTATTATTAAAAAAAAAATCCGGGCCTTTACATCATCCACCTCTAAAAACAAGTCTCGTCCCCGAGACTAAAACCAAAATAAAGTAGGGGATGAAGTTTGAAATTGATGAGTTCTAGGACCATGTCCAAGAATCTTGTAATCATCTCGGTTGCGTCTTCCGGGATTCTCACAATATTCTAGTCACGGTCGTGACATCTCCAATTGGCCTTGACAAGTATGCGATAAGCGCCCCTATCACATACTCACTTCGACTTTTCGGAAGTACCACAACTCTCTACAATATCATCACTAGGTCTTAGCAAACACCCTACAAGCACCCTCATAAAATGCTTGTATCCACTTCGTGAAGTATCATAGAGTTGCCCGGGTTTGAAAAGTTTCTAAAGGGATTCCATAATTGAAAATAAAGATTAACCTCAAAATCGTTTGAAATTCTCGGTATCGTTCATTCTTTACAGTCAAAGTCGGTCCTTTTATCAAAATCGTTCAAAATCTTCAAATAAGACGCCTAATCAAGCACTTTGCACCAAAACAAGTCAAATCCCTTTAACTCAAGATTTCGTCAAAAATCTCCCAAAACAAAATCAGTTTCCCGCATATCAATCAATCACATTCAGAAATCAGGAGGTGGAATCATCCACGTCTAAGGGCTAATCCCATATCCTCTTCCTAGTTTCCAGAATCAAATCAATCTATCAGTCTCAATTCAAGCAAGCTTCACAAGCTATAAGAATGCATAACCAATAACCAATCGATCATCAACGAGTACATCATATAACAAGTCTCAAACATATGCCAGCACACTTCCACAAGATCACATCAACGTCTCTACCACTTACTAAAGATCATAATACACATCTCAACAATATGCCAAAATCATAACACATGGCTCGATATCACACCAAAAGTCATAAAGGATATCTCATTATCGCATATCATCATCGCAATCATAGTAGGGTCAGTCACATCAAGGGATATCATTTAACCCATAGATTCACATAGTCATCCTATCCAACTTCTATCCAGCATTAGCATAACATTCTTATCACGTCAATCATTGGTACTTGCAAGGTTAACCATAGCGAAATTCCATCATAAGTCAACGGAACAAAGCTTCTTATCAACACATCAATACAGTCAAGGTCATGCTATTAAGATTCTATAAAAAGGGAAGATCAAGAAGCATATCACTATCAAAATGTCAACATGCTCTCTAGAAATCATCTTAACTCATCACAATGTCATATACGATCATTTAGTAATCAGGCACCATTATCTCATATATATACAAATCATATTCACATTCCAAGTCATACCCATCATTTAACATATCAATAGTCATGCTTGTCAACCATATAATACAACATCATGTTTACTAACACATAATATAACATCATGTTTTCACCCCATAACATAACATCACACTTTCACATAATAACACATCATTATCTCGTATATCATATCACAACACATCCTAACATGCTTCTAAAACAACATAGCAGAGCATCGATATATCATGATAACTTTTTTTTTTTTTTTTTTTTTTCACTGCCAACTAGATTTCAATATTGCACAACAACGTGTAATATCATTCTGTATCAGATTCATCATGGTTGCTATCTAGCATCATGCCAGCAAATATAAATAAATCACATAATCAAGAAAATCCTCACGTCATGCCAGTCAAAACAAAACAGAATCCCCACTCGCCCATCTCCACTCTCAAGCCAAGACTAATCATCTTCTAGGCTCGCTAACGTCAACTCCAACAAAAATTCTCCGGAGAAATCCCAATTCATCTCGATGCTCAAATCTTACCCCTCCTTCCGTCAATCAATACCACACCATCCACCTCTAAGAACCCAACTCCTATCTCTAACTGCACACCCGAGTACCCTCTCGTTCTATGTTCTCAATGCTCTCAAAAGTCATTTCTTACACTTCTGTTACTACCCAAGACATCACAAGCATCACCCAAAAGCTCATCGGAAACCACCAAGTATTGTCTCGTGTACATCCCAAAACTCACTTACTCTTACCTTAGTCAACATCCCTCTCTCGCGACTTACCTCATAATATCATCGCTCATCCTAACCGCTTAAATTCTTTCACCACTCTACCAAATGACCTCACCCACAGGTTTAAAGAAAAAGGAATCATGGAAATCATCGAACATAAGGTCTACATCATATCAATTTGCATTTATAACATACATCATGGGTTCAACAAGCCTTAATTTTTACCATCATGCTCAAAATTATAGCAAAACACCATATATGAACCTAGTCAATTCAACTTAGCAATTTTCATCATAACCTTATCAGATCACAATTCAGGCTTATCAGCATTTACAGTTCACATTTTACAAGCAAATGAATTCATATCATGCTTAGCAACTTAGAGTAGCAACACGTCAAGACATCATGGTACATGAGATCTATAAGTCATCACATCATATCATCATAGACAACAGACAATCGGGCAATAGTCATCATCAAGTCAGCACGTCAACACGTAAATCTCATCACTAGGGCAATGCAATATCATCTTCAATAAATTCAAAAGGGTTAGCAATTCGAACGGAGAACACTCCCGCTTGCAATTCATATCGTACTTAGTATTCGCAATTCTCGATGCGTGCTCGTTCCGTCGACATCATTGATCCTGAGGCCCGTGGGTTATGGGCCCACGCTTCCGCCACACAGCTCTATCGTTATCCAACTTCCTTTCTCTTCCATGTGTGGTCGCTCGTTCAATGTATCGCGTAGGAGTTCAAGTTAGCGGAGATAGGGGAGTGACAAGATAAGACAACCCAAATTCCTTTCGGGTACAAACACGTACCACGACTAAAGACGACAATACTAGAGGCAAGACTCTGACCCGAGAATAGCAACGACGCCCTTATGAAAGTCTATTAGGTCATAATCGCGACAAGCAAACATGAATTCACCATGGAACACATCCGTCACATTAATCCACACTAACATGTACCTATCTAAGGAAGAACAGCGTGCGTATTCATTCCAGAGACACAATCAAGTCTTACACTAATACATGTGAGACGAGCTAGCAGTTTATTACTCCATGAAAGCAGATATGCCAAGTAATTTCAAGCAAATTATGCGGAGCTAGTAATGGGCATGCGGGGTTTAACGAGGATGGCAAGCATCATGTATATGAACAATGAACGAGCATGGTATACACGTCAACAGATGAGGTCAAATATAGCATGGCAAGGTACATCATTATAACCATCAAACCAATGTCATACGAGGATACATAAGGGCGGCATGGCAACTATCACATCTAACAACAATGATCATAGTCACGAGTCATTTACAAGAGTTTAACATAATATTCATAAAGCATGAGGCACCATTACAGAGAGTAACCAAGAGGACACTACCAGTGAAAGAGTATAGGCATGCTAGGAACAACTATCATAGTGCACATAAACGGTATAACGACTATCATCACATTATAGAACAAGTGCAACAAGTGATCCCTTTAGTTAGTTATATTGGAAATCATAAGCCCTACCAGACACTACTAGCACTTATCAAACATTAACACAATCAAGGTAACTCGACTACATCCATTCTAACATTCATGCATCATGCGTATGCGAAATCGTGATATAGCGTGGTGTGTGATCATGCGAGGTGTCCAGTCATACGTTCATGCAAGCACGAGAGAATATCATAGGGTAATAGGGAAATACCACCGAGCGATAACATATAAGCATGCTAGGATTTACCATCACGAAAAGCAAGTCGATCATCGAATTCAGCATCAGTCTAATCAGGATGAGTAAAACACTTTAAGAAGCGAGAAGAATCACACTATCAAGGACCTAGCCCGGGAGAGGATTAGCAATACTGTAGGCAAGATATAAGCTCACACCAGTCGCAACCAAGGGTCCTACATGACACTAATAGCTCAAGATAACACGCGATACATACATGCAACTAATCATGGCGACACATAAGAGATCACTTCAATCACATTCAAGCAATCTAGAAACATGAGGAAGGTTTTACGATGTATAACACGAGTTTAAGCAACAATAATTAACCCGATGTATACGTAACAAACAAGCATGCTATTGATTCTTGTCACAAAAGGGATAATAGGCATTGACACGTCATCATCCAACATGCTAAGATGATCATCTATCAACATTCATACAAAGAGGAATTGATCACACTATCATGGACCTAATCCAGGGAGAAAACAACTATCATGTAGGTTCATATCATATGGTCCATGCTTCAAATCAATCATACAGGCAATACAATAGGCCAAGTGGACATGCTATGACAACATATAATCATGATGGAAAACAAGGCATAACATGAGTAGCCTTATACTAATATGATCATTTGCGAGGCACACACGGAAGATTACAGAATCATGTCATGGAATTCAGAGAGAGTCACCATTACAACCGGACAGAGATCCCTAAGGGCAACCATTGACTTTTCCCAACCGACTTATCACCCCTCTTTCCCGTGTGACTCTGGTACGACTCTTGTGGTAGGAAAACACTGGTTAATCATCATAAAAATCAAGAAAGACAACCTCATAAACACCTTACTCTCGACTCAAAATGACATCAAGAACTACCTTCCAACACTCACTCAAACCACCTTTATTTCCATACTTGTTTCCGACACAACGTGTTTACCGACCCGATTCCCCGTGGGAGACACTGACATCTGGGAGGGAGACTCGATAGAACATGGTTGAAGAGGTTGTTTCACGCAAACTGGACTTGACCTTATAGAAATAATGGTACTCCCGCTATCCCGTTTTCACATATCAATCAATACACATTTAATTGTTAGGCATACCAATCAGATATCTAGCATAGCAAACACTCAACACAGAATTTGTTAGTGACACTCATAATGACCTCCTTGGAGTCTTCCAGACCCATCTGTAAAGAACAAACTAATATTTCGCCTACCCATTTCCAACTACATCCAATAGGGAAGGTCTAACGTCTTTCACTACCCACTCGCGTCCCCATTTGGTCGGTCTTCCTCTTTTATTACAAGTCAAGTTCATTACTTAGTCCAATTTAGGTTAGACATCTTAAATTCATTTTGCCCCTTTAAAACTCTTTCAAATCATTTGAAATTCATGGGCGGTTTTCCAAAACATACACTCGACCCTTTTGTACCCGAATTGCACAACCTCAGCTCTGATACCATCTTTGTAACGGCCCAGAATTATAATTTCTGGGTTACGTTTCAAGGGATAAAACCCCTTGTTCGGATCTTGCAATCCAGGTACGGGTCGAGGTTTCAAACTCATTTTAAGATTTGTAGAAAGAGGGATTTCAAACCCTAAACACCTCGAAGGGCCGTTGGGTACCCTTAACCTGTCCTGGGGACTAACTCGCAAAATTCATTTCACACGGAAGCAAGACGGAAGCAAAATAAGGATACAAGTGCCACGGCAGAGCCGGGTCAAAACAGAGTCAAAAGTATAAATCCAAAACAGTATAATCAGAGTCTAGTGAAGTCTATAACTCCAGCGCTCACTCTCCGCCGACAAAATGACCCGCGCAATAAGCAAACAGCACCGATAGGATGAACATAAATAATTCCTAAAAAAATTGATTTGGAGCGGGATCAGATCGATGCCCACTTAACTCTGCATCCCAACCATAAGCACACATATACGCTATACCTAATAAAGATGCTCTAATGCAGTACGAAATTCAAACACACTAGCATGCTCCTAGTTCATAATATTGTGCAGAAATACTGTAAAGGGCCCAAGACAATGCCAAGTGGCATATCCCTCTCCTACCTCCACCCCTTCCGACAGGCGGAGACTGGCCAGCTCGTGAATGCATTCATTCATAATTGGGGGGGGCACGCATGCCTAACCCGCTCCACAATAAAGCCCGCAGGCATATCATAATATAAGGAAGTACTCGATTGACTCAGGGTACCCGATGAGGCTGGGCTACCCTATGACCCTAGCAAAGACTCTAGGACTATCACAGATAACGGCCGTTCTGTTTACATACACATAGAGAAAGAGAATGCTCAACGATCAATGCAACCTAGCATGGTACTACATGGCATGCTGATCATGAATGCAACACCTAGTATATCATGCACCTATAGCAGGGAATAGCTCTATTCAATCTGAGTAAGCTCCGAAGAGACTTACCTGAAGATGCAGAACAGCAAGATAACACAAGCAAGGGCCCATATGCAAGTCCAAAGCAATCCAAAAGCAATACACACCTATCATCAAGCCATTTTCATAAGCTAACGGGCTAACGTTCATATACACAGAACCCAAGTTTCCAACATTCTCAAAACCAATCGATAGTAAAACCATTTTCCAAAACATTTCCGATACGATCAACATCAACCAAAATCATTCACTCCCGATCAACCTTATTGATAAAATCGTATCAACCATATTTTCCAAACTTCTAAATCTCAAATTAAGTCAACTCGTTTTCAAAACAATTTCTCAAATTCTCTCTGGTCAAAATCCATTAATAAAATATTATCCTTCAAATCCACTTACTATTATTATTTTATCAAACAACTCCGACAAGGTTAGATCATTTCCAAAAATCCTCTTCTTAATTTCTATTAAATTCTTTTCCAAATTCCCTTTTTAAAACTCAAGTCTAATATTATAGTTCAATTCTCCACAATAATAATATTTAATATAGAATATTTCATTTATTATTTATAGAACCCAACTCTCAATTAAAATTACCAAATCCCACCCTTTATTTATAACCTTCAAAATCGAATCCCCACTTGTAAAGACAGGCCTAATATCCCTTAAATTTTCGGATCCAATCAAGCCCAACCCATTTCTCTTTTAAAGTGAACCGGATTGTTCTTTAAAAAAAAAAGAAAACCGAACCGGAACAAAATAAAACAAACCCCGCTGAACCCGTCTCCTTCCCCAAATCCAGATCTGAATACAAAGGTGCCGAACGACGCCGACGGAGAACGGAAGGAAAAGAAGGAGGAGCTCGGCCTGCCGGCGACCTCGATTGCCCAGACCCGTCTATTCGACACTGAAGGAAAACACGCGCGGAAGGAGAGGAGAGGAGAGTGCTCACCAAGGGGGGGTCTTTGGCTCGCCGGGAATTGTCGTCGGGCTCGATTGAGCTTCGTTGGAGGCGGAATCCAAATCCTAGGGGCATGAAGAGAGTACAGGGGGGTTAAGGTTCAAGCTTTTCACGGTTTCGACTCGGAACAGAAGATCGAGAACTCACCGATCGAACTGAAGAAACAGAGGAGGAGACTCGGCGGCGGCGGCTTCGTCGGGGCTCCGGAGCTGCTCGGCTCGCCCGGAAGGTTGGGGAGCTTCTGGCTGCTGCTCGACGGAGGCTCCGGGGGGGGGGGGGTCCACTGCGCTCTTGCTTCTGCTCGTCGAGAGGAAGAGGGAAGAACAAGGTGAAAAGGGGAGGATTGGGTTTGGCTCGGCGCCGGCGGTTCCCTGGCGGTGGATCCCTTGGTTGCTGCCGACTGGTGCTCGGGAAACAGAGTGCAGAGCGGTGTGTGTTTGTCCAGATTCAAAGAAAGTGCAAGGAAGGGATAAGTTATGCAAGCTGTAGCTTGTGGATTTTGTAAAATCAAAATGAGGAGGGGGAAAGTCTGATTTCTGGACAGGCTGCAAGGTGCAAGCCTGCAAGATGAAAGCAACAAAGCAAAGGGGCGGGGATCTCCTGAATCCACAACAATAGCTGTGTTGCCCGAAATGGGGTAGGCAGGGCCTGGGAAAAAAAAGGGAGATGGAGTATAGGATAGAATTTTACCCAAATAAGAGGGATGAGTTGGAATGGATAAGAATGGGAGAAGGTGACGGAATTGGGGTCCCGAGTCGGGAATGTGAATTTCCGACAATTGATATTTTAAATCCCGCTCTCTCGATCTTATTCCGACTCGATCAAAATAACGCTTCAAAATTCCAAAGATGTCGACATCCCAAAGTTTATTTCAAATCCCAAGGTAAAATGACGGAATTGTCCCTCAAAGTTCAAAATTAGGCCGGAATCCGCTTAAAGGATTTCAATTTCGATTTAGGAAATTATGGACGAGTTTTTTTCTGGAAATATCCGAATTTTTGCTTTATTTTATCTTATTATTATTATTATTATTATTATTATTTTCGACTTAAATCCATTTATTATTATTTGTTGAAATTTATTATTAAAAAAAAAATCCGGGCCTTTACAGCGACCTCGCTGCCACGGAATTTTCTGGATTAAACGGGATTATTTTTGCCTGCGTGGCATTTTCTGGATTAAAGTTGTATTATTTTTCTGAGCCACATCAATAAATAAGCCAATATAGTTAGGTAAAAAACTCATCTTTTTAAATCAAATAATCTATCCAATATAGCTTTATATCTTAATACCATTTTAATCTTTCTAGATCAAATGGGTATCAATATAACCTTATGATTTTTATAAATATTGCCGGCAATTTTTTTTATTTTTTGTGTTACCATTGCCTAATCCTTGATTGATCCAAACAAACAAATTTGATTCTAATTTTTTTACCATCGGGATTATTGATCTTCATTAATTAGCTTGGAACTTGGATACTTCTTTGATTAATTTAAATTAAAATTGATATACTCCATACATCCCAGGGAGAAAATATAAAATTGAATTTTTGTTTCTCCGAAATTTTACATAATTTATATTTCTTTTCTTTATTAATATCTACTATCATTTATTGGAAATAGGTACTACATAAAATCTTATCAAATTACAAAATCCTATCAAATATTTTCTAATCATAAAAAGGTATAATATGATATAATAAAATAGGGAAAATTACATAAAACCACCCCTTAAATATGAGTGTTTTCACTTAACCACCCATTAAATTCAAAATTACAAAAAGTCACCCTTTAAATGGTGTTTACTTAATAAAATGGATCACTATCTGCATATTTAGTACACCGTTTAGAAAACTTACCTTAGTAGGTAAAATAATTTTAGTAATGAAGATTAATCTTTTCTTTATCAAGCTCGTGATAAACATATTTACATATAGAGTATATATATCAAATTAGATGGAAGATTTTTTTACGTCATTTTGTGAATGTTGATGGCTCCTTATTAGAAATAAAAAAGATAATTATGAAACTTCTAAAATAGAAATAAATATCTTTTGAAAGAAAAAAAATGAAGAAGATGGAAATATAATTTAAAATTAATGTTTTTTTTTGTAATATACATGCATATGATTAAAACATAATATAAATTATATATTTAATTTTTTTTACTACATAGATTTATCACTTTACCCTTTATCATACATGGTATTATAATGAATATTTATCTTCTTTTTTTAAAGTTGTCACGAAGTAATTTATTTATACTTGCTATTTGCTAACCATATATTGATTTTAAATGAAAAAGAAGGTTAGTTTAGTTTATGATTAATTGAAAACTTCTAGAATAAAGATTCATTGAAATAATGTTAATCTTTATAATTTAATAAAAATTAATAGTTTAAAAATAAATTAAGGAAGTAATAAAATATAATTTTTTAAGAAACCGCGCAAAGTCGCGGGCCACGATACTAGTAAAATACTAAAGCAGAGACCGCTGGAGCGACCTCGCTGCCGCGGAATTTTCTGGATTAAACGGGATTATTTTTGCATACGTGGAATTTTCTGGATTAAAGCGGTATTATATTTTTGGGACACATCAATAAATAAATCAATATAGTTGGGTGAAAAAATGATCTTTCTAGATCAAATAATCTATCCAATATAACCTTATATCTTAATTAGTTTTAGTACGTATTATATAAACAATCTTATCAAATCTACCTTTGCTAAAAAAAATTATTAAATAATAATTGCATATTTCTCTTTTTATTTTGATGGGTCATACTCATATTATATATAAGGACATTTGCCACAAATTATACTACCACTTATTTTAGTACGTTTTTTTTATAATAAAACTACATTATACTTTTGCTCAATTTTTCTAAATTATATTTTAAAAAAATCTGCGCACCAATTTTTTTTTAAAAAAATTCTTAAGTTTTATTTGATGACTCTAATTAAAAAAAAATCTTACTTCTTAATCACATAATGTTGCTCAATCTAAATGCAGATATGACATGTATGCAAAAAAAATTTATCGTTTTAGATCAAATAATCTATCCAATATTTGGTCAATTATTCTACTATGAAATTGAATATAATATTTGGCCAAATATTTTGTCACATAATGAACTAATATATAGACAATTATGAAATATACTATACTATGGCTCATCGGCAAAGATCCATTGAAGCCTTGAAGGAATTTAGAGTGATATATAGGTTAATTACGGTAACCTTATATCTTAATTAATTTTATTTTTTTCAAATAAAATTTTAGGAAAGAAATCTATGTATAATCCTATAGTATAAAAAAAAAATATATATATATGTACCATACGGTAATATATTACTTTAACTTGCACGTACCGTTAACATGTTATTTTTTGTAAATAAATTCATATGTAATTACAAAATAAATATTTTTTTTGTAAATTATCTTTAACATGTTAAAATCCTATATAATATATCTATATAAAATATATATACTATGTCCTAAAATTTTGTTCAATTATTTTATCTTTTACCGTTGAAATTTTGTTCAATTATTTTTTTGATATATATCAAGAAAACCCGTGGACTATAATTATAGATATATATTACTATTACAAATACGTTGATAACATTGTCAATTCAAGATCAAACTTATGAAATTATAGTGATAGAGATTTATCGGTCAACAATGAAAATCTAATTAATAAAATAAGAATTTTACCTCACGAAATCTCTTGCACGGCATATAAAGTTATGGATGACTTTTTTTTTTTTAGTTTATTATATATTTTATAATTGATTGAAAGGTTTTATTAAGAGAATTCAGACAAACTACTTTAATATTCATGTAAAATTTAATAAAAATAATTTAAATATAATTAAATATAATTTATTAATAAACCGCGCAAAGTCGCGGGCCACGATACTAGTAAAATACTAAAACAGAGACCGTTGAAGCGACCTCGCTGCCACGGAATTTTCTGGATTAAACGAGATTATTTTCGCTTACGTGGCATTTTCTGGATTAAATGGGATTATTTTCGCTTACGTGGCATTTTCTGGATTAAAGTTGTATTATTTTTCTGGGCCACATCAATAAATAAGCCAATATAGTTAGGTAAAAAACTCATCTTTTTAAATCAAATAATCTATCAAATATAGCTTTATATCTTAATACCATTTTAATCTTTCTAGATTAAATAATCTATCAATATAACCTTATGATTTTTTTAAATATTGCCGGCAATTTTTTTATTTTTTGTGTTACCATTGCCTAATCCTTGATTGATCCAAACAAACAAATTTGATTCTAATTAATTTTTTACTATTGGGATTGATCTTCATTAATTAGCTTGGAACTTGGATACTTCTTTGATCAATTTAAAATTGATATACTCCGTACATCCCAAGGAGAAAATATAAAATTGAATTTTTGTTTCTCCGAAATTTTACATAATTTATATTTTCTTTTCTTTATTAATACCTATCATTTATTGGAAATAGGTACTACATAAAATCTTATCAATTTACAAAATCCTATCAAATATTTTATAATCATAAAAAGGTAAAATATAATATAATAAAATAGGGAAAATTAAAAAAAAACCACCCCTTAAATATGGGTGTTTTCACTTAACCACCCATTAAATTCAAAATTACAAAAAGCCACCCTTTAAATGGTGTTTACTTAATAAAATGGATCAAACTCATATTTTAAGTCGAAAATTATTAACTATTTATTATTATTTTTTAAAAATAAATACAATAATCACTAAAATATCATTGAGACCTTAATTCAAAATTTGAATATAGTTATAACTTATAATCAAAATTTAGTTTCAAGATATTAAAATATTTAGACCTTCATCTTTTATTCTTCCACTAAACCAACATATATTTGACCAAATATTTATCACCACCACAGCATATATGCACCACCTATCTGAATATTTAGTACATCGTTTAGAAAACTTACCTTAGTAGGTAAAATATTTTTAGTAATGAAGATTAATCTTTTCTTTATCAAGCTAATGATAAACATATTTACATATAGAGTATATATATCAAATTAGAGTTAGACGGAAGAATTTTTTACGTCATTTTGTGAATTTTGTGAATGTTGATGGCTCCTTATTAGAAATAAAAGATAATTATGAAACTTCTAAGATAGAAATAAATATCTTTTGAAAGAAAAAAAATTGAAGAAGATGGAAATATAATTTAAAATTAATGTTTTTTTTGTAATATACATGCATATGATTAAAACATAATATAAATTATATATTTAATTATTTTTACTACATAGATTTATCACTTTACCCTTTATCATACATGGTATTATAATGAATATTTATCTTTTTTTTTTAAAGTTGTTACGAAGTAATTTATTTATACTTGCTAACCATATATTGATTTTAAATGAAAAAGAAGGTTAGTTTAGTTTATGATTAATTGAAAACTTCTAGAATAAAGATTTATTGAAATAATGTTAATCTTTATAATTTAATAAAAAATAATAGTTTAAAAATAAATTAAGGAAGTAATCAAATATAATTTTTTAAGAAACCGCGCAAACTCGCGGGCCACGATACTAGTTATTTAACTAAATTCAACACAAAATTGACAAAACCACCTTCATTTTTTAAAATGAACAAAATCACACATTATTGCCAAAAATTTAGCAAAAACTACCCATTCTTTCCAAAATTTTTTTGAAGAAAATCAACCATTGTTTTTAACATTAAGCAAAAGATCCGTTATATATTTTTCATATTTTGTAAAAAATAAATCTCATTATTTGTCAAACATTGCATGTAAATAATCACCCATTATTTACAAAATTTTGCACAAATCCACTATCTTATTATGTGACCAAAATAGTTAACCTATAAATTATAAAAAAATACTTCGTAAAACCATACTTTGTGTAAAACCACCCTTTATGCTTTAAAAAATGCACAAAACCACTTCTTGTGTAATAAAAGGTGTTATTCATTTCTTTTGGTTGGAATACATCAAGCCTAATAAGATAAGAAGGATTAATCTTTTATTATATTTTTCTATTACAAGAAGAGAATAAAATAAAATAAATTTTACTTTTCTTTTTCAAAAAAATTATAATCGAGCATTTGGTTAAATTTGATCAATCACATTTACAAATGTTTAAAGTTAGTGAGATATAAGTTAAATATTGTTTTGAAAAATAATATGTGTTAAGTTTTGTTTTTTGCAAATAATGAGTGTTTTTCGTTTTTGCAACGTATAGAAAAATAATAGATCTTTTGTCAATTTTGTGTTGAATTTAGTTAAATAATAAGTACTTTTGTTCAATGTTAAAAGTAAATGGACATATTTATGAAAAAATAAAAATAAAGGGTGGTTTTATTCATTAAAAAAGAAGAAACTATGAGTTTTGGACATGAGCCGAACTTTTGACAAAACTCAGGGGTACCATTCGGATAAAAAAAAAGTGTGAGAAACCAACCGAAATTGTCAAAAATTCAGGGGCACCAAACAGAATTTCCCAATTTAAAATTACATAAAATCATCCACTTTCCACTACTTTCGCGTTTCGCGTGTTACGTTCAATTTACTTTTTCCCTTTATGATCCGGTTCAAATTTAGGAATACACATAACAATCATAATAGATTCATGTGTTTCTACAGGCTCTGTAAAAAAAAAAAAGAATATTTGAATAGATATTTAGAAAGCGTGAACAAAATGGTAATTATTTATGAGAAATTTTGGTGAAATATCACTTTTTTGCTAATTTAATTAGATTATTAGCACTCTAACTTATTAAATTGGCCGTGCTAACCTCCCTTGAAAATTAATCAGCCCCTTGTTCCCCTTCCTCTTTCCCGTTCATTCTCTCCAATCTCCATCTCTCGCGGTCGCTCCTTTCTCCCTGATGGCCTCCGTCAATGGCGTTTTTTTTAGCTCTTTCAACCTCTGATGGCCTCTGTTCCCTTCTCCTCTATCGCCTTCATCGACCTCGCTCTTCCTCCCTCGCTACCGCTCCTTTTTCCCTCCCTCACGGTGAGACTCTCCTCCTCCAAACAATTATGAGTATATCGAACTTCAATTTCCTTCTTTTTTTTCAAAATTAGATCTTATTCTAGTTGATTTTACTGGATCCGGTTTCACACACAATTGATCCTCCGATTTTTTTTATTTGCTCTTGCTATCGGTTTTCCCTAAAATTGAATCAGATGACCTAGCGGTGCCGCATCCGAATTCGATCGCCCTGAGAAGCAGATGACCAAGCGGTGCTTATGCATTGACGCCAATCACCTTGAGAAGTCTGAACTGGAGGTGTACGCAGGGTGCAATTCTCTTGTAAAGAGATGTAAGGTTTAACAGTCTGATTATTCTTGACAAGTTCCTCTTTCGATATAGAAAATGCAGTTATAATTTGACTCAACTCTACAATTTCAGTTCATAAAATAGAAAATTCTATAGTGCCTTGAAGAAATTTGTTATGTAAATACTAACAGATTGTAAAGGCTCGAATATTTTTTAAATAATAAATTTCAATAAATAATATAAAATGGATTTAAGTCGGAAAAATTCACATATTTTAAGAATTCTCGTCCTCAATAAAAATTCGTATTTTAAAATTCTTAAAGCGAATTTCGGGGTTATTTTCCGCGTAAATTAAAATTGGTGTTGAAACCACTTTGATTCCCTTCTAATTGTCTTCTTCCCTTGTCTCATCCGAAAATTTAGAGTGAGCTGGCCCCATTTTACCATTTTGTGTTCAACATTCACACCTGCTCCCTACCTCCCAAATTTGCTAAGCAACAGGCATAACAACAAAAGCAATTAATATCCCCCTCCTCCCTTTTATCAGTTCAAACAACTCATCTCGCCTGCAGCTCCTCCCAATTCCTTTTATTTTCTTCAGAAGCACAGCTCACTTTCTCCCCTTCAAAAATCAGGAACTCAACCCATCTCCATCCCAATTTTCTTTTCACAAAAACAAACAACCCCTTATCTTTCCCCCCTCATCCTTTCGATTTCAAAAAAAAAGGGGAAGCAGACCCCCCTCTACTCCCTTTCATTTCAAAGAAATCCCCCACCCGCCACCTTACCTCCTCCTTGTCGCCGTCGCGTCTGTCCGGCCCCGTCCGAGCCACCAGGAGCAGCCCGGAAGCCCCGCCGCCGACGCCAAGCTCCCTTCCCGGTGGCCCTGTTCCAATCCAACAGCTCGGTAAGGTTCCTTTCCCTTTTCCGACCTAAAACCAAGTAAAGTTCCATCTTTTGACCTTCTCACTGCGACCCAGGCCGAGAATCCTTGATTCCGACTCCGGCGAGCCCCAATCGATCTCCGACGACGTTCCTCGGCGAGTCGAACAGCTCGGTGAGAATCCCTCTCTATTCCTCCTCTTTTCCTGTCTGATTCCGTGTCTCTGGGTCGAGTAGAGGGTTGGAGCCCAGTCTCGCCTCCGGCGAGTAGCTCCCCTCCCTTTCCCTTCCTCCATTTTCGAGCGGCTGTTTTGAACGAAGAAGATGAACAGTACAACCTGGGTTCGGTTTTGTTTTGTTTTAAAAAGAATGGGTTCGGTTCGATTTGTTTTATAAAATAAAAACCGGTTCAGTTTAGTTAAAAACAAAATCAGATCTTGTGAGGGAGGGAGTCCGGTTTTGTCTTAAGGGGAATTTGGGCCTAATTTACTAAGGGTGGTTTTTGGTAATACAAAATGAAAGGGGGTCGGTTTTAGTGATTTTAAAAAGGCTGATTTTATTAAATAAAAATAGTTGGGAATTTTAAGGGATTTAGAAATATTTATGAAACTGTTCAATAAAAGGGTATTTAAAATATTATATAATATTATGTAAGATTTAAAATAATAAAATATTATTATTGAGATTTAAAGGTATTATATCATGGTTATTTAAAAATATGATATTATGATACTTGGATTTTAGAAAAGGAAATTTGGCGAATATATTCCTAAGGTTGGAAATTCTAACTATTTGACTCGGATTTTGAAACGGTTTTCGGGACTAACTCGGGAATTATGTGCTCGATGACTAACTAGCATGATTGATGTGAATGATTGTCTAATATCATGATTTGTGTGGACTGATAGCATGAATGAATGACTAACGACATGATGAGACATTAGAATTTCGTATCATTTGACTTATGCCTTATGAGCTATGATTAATATGATGAACTTTGGAGATATATGATCATGCGGATATATGAATATTATTGCGAATATAAGAATGTGGAGGAACGGAATGATGATAATGATGTGGTCTTATGGAATGTGGCATCATGATGAGTGGTTGAACTTGATGTGATGATGATTGCGATATGATTGTTATTCTCGTTGAATGATGTGTGCTTGAATGCTTGTATGATTAGACGTAGACTTATATATGTGTTCTGATATGTATTTAGGTTATACTTGTGACTATGATTTATGTGTGCTGGACCCTTTATTCTGCTGTTCTGCAAAGCCAGGTAAGTCTCTTCGGAGCTTACTCAGATTGAATAGAGCTATTCCCTGCTTTAAGTGCATAATATACTAGGTGTTGCATTCATGATCAGCATGCCATGTAGTACCATGCTAGGTTGCATCTACGTTGAGCATCCTATTTCTTTATGCGTATGTAAACGGAACGGCCGTTATCTGTGAAGTAACTAGAGTCATTGCTAGGGTCATAGGGTAGCCCAGCCTTATCGGGTACCCTGAGTCAATCGAGTCATGCACTTCCTTATATTATGAGATGCATGCGGGCTTTATTGTGGAGCGGGTTAGGCATGCGTGCCGCCCTATTATGAATGAATGCATTCACGAGCTGGCCAGTCTCCACCTATCGGAAGGGGTGGAGGTAGGAGAGGGATATACCACTTGGTATTCTGTGCTAAGGCCTTATTATTACTATGTACTTGATCTTAGGAGCATGTTAGTGTGTTAATATTCCGCCATACATCTAGAAGCATCTTTATTAGGCATAGCGTATATGTGTGCTTATGGTTGGGATGCAGAGTTAAGTGGACATCGATCTGATCCCGCCCCATATCAATTTTTTTAGGTATTATTTATGTTCATCCTATTGGTGATGTTTGCTTATTGCGCGGGTCATTTTGTCGGCGGAGAGTGAGCGCTGGAGTATAGACTTCACCAGACTCTGATTATATTTTGGATTTACACTTTAGACTCCGTTTTGACCCGGCTCTGCCGTGGCACACTCTTGTATTACACTTGTTTTCGTTAGTCGCATGATTTCTGATTTCCACGCTTAGACTTACGACAGGTACAGGGGACTTCTCCGGGGATTCCAACGATCCCTTCGATCTTGGGCATGAAATCCCCCTTTGAAAACATTAAAGTAAGTTTTGAAACCTTCAACCTGTACTCGGGGCGCAAGGTCCTAACGAGGGGTTTAATCCCTCGAAACGTAACTCGGGAATCATAATCCCGGGCCGTTACACAGATACTAATTGTGATCAACTTCATTCCTTTTTTAAGGTTGTCCCCATCTTTGATGAAGAAATTAGACGTTGAATTGTAGCCATATGCCAGAACTTGGACACTCAATTGCAGGTCCGTTTGCAATTATCTATCAATTATGTTTAGTTAAAATAATTGTATCCCACATACAGGTCTTTGACAAAAAAAATATAGACTATAGAACATCGAAGTTGTTTGGCACTAAGCAATATGGTGCTACAGTTTATGTTTGGTCTTTAATTTGTTTATGTTTTTATTGCACTCCAAGTGTTTGACAAAATGCCTATGCCAAAAAATTATCCAGTAATTGTAAATGAAATATGAATAGAGTCCTTCTCCACCAAATTTGATCTCTCGAACTCCTAGTAATTGTAAATGAAATATGAATGGAGTTCTTGAACTGATTTTGGTTGCTTTTGGAGGGATTTATATAGGAGTCAGCCGAGTAACCTACCTAATCGACTAGTATCTCTTTGCTTCTATTTTGTAATTAGTTTTAGATGTAATTGCATAACACATTCAATTAAATATCAACACGATTGTGTGTTTTCGGGTGCTCAAACCAATTTTTTCATACTGCATGTAGTTCAGGTAAGTGTGGGTTCTTGATATCGGCGGATTTTTTTTTGCGATGGTGGTGCTTGGCCGTGAATGGCAGCAGTGGACTTGTGGATATATACTCCTTCGGAATGTGTATGCTTGAGATGGTTACATGTGAATTGCCCTATGTAGACTTCAAAAACCAAGCTCAGATTTTCAAGAAAGTTACTTCAGGCATAAAACCGGCTTCCCTTGGCAAAGTGTCCGATCCGCAAGTGAAGTAGTTCATCGAGAAGTGCCCAGCTCTGACACCTATGAGACCGTCTGCTGTTGAGCTGTTAAAGGATCCTTTCTTTGACTCTTCTGTCGATCTGTCAAGGCTGGAGTCTCACTTGATGAAGGATATGGGCAATGTCTGCAACAAGTCTGGTGCATTTTCGAAATGCGGTTACGAATCACCTCAAGCTCCTACGACTGTAGAAGTGTCCCAAGTCCAATGGCCTCAATTCATTCACTTTAATGGGGAAGGTGGAGGATCACAGTTCAATCTCTATGACCTTGCGAATTGCGGACAAGTTTGGTGGTACTAAGGATGTCAATTTTGTGTTCTATTCATTAACTGACACCGCTCTCTCTGTCGCTAATGAGATGGCGGATGTGCTCAACTTGCTCAATGAGGACGCAGTTCTAATAGCTAGGTTGATGGATGACTTGATCAAGATACTTGCCGGTGATCGCAAATGCTCTGATTCCAGTATGTGAGGCTGAGGCAGAATCCCTGGTTGTTTCTCAGTGCCCAAAAGATGACCTTGGTGCTCGAGAATCATTCACTTCAGAGATTACAACTGGACATGCTTGCTCTAATTCCTTTAGCTTGTTGAGCACTTGTCCAACTCCAACTTTACCAGGGAACGACAACTGTGATGATGAGCTGAAGACAGAGCTCGCTGCCATTGATTCCCATTACCAGAAGCTTTTTGGCGAGCTCCTAAAGATGAAGGCATCTGCAGTTGAAGATGCAAAAAGAAAGTGGATTTCAAGGAAGATCCCAAATGGTGCTTGACGGGTACTCGGGTAGCTCATGAAGAGGAATCAAGTTCTCTATGTCTTAATTTTTTCCGCAAAAATATAGCATTTTTTTTACTAGTTAGTTCCCTTTTTGGTACTGAAAGGTTAGTGATATTCATTGAAATGTGCATACTAATGGACACAATCTATCAATTTGGCATGTATACATGTAGCTACAAAAATACCTTTTTTACTAGTTAGTTCCCTTTTTACTAATGTTGAATAACATTATATGAATCATCGAATAGTAAGTAACTGAATTGAGTGGGCATCTCTACTGATGTTCGACTCTTCAGGAGATGTAAGCTGTCTTCTAATGAATTTGATGTTTACAACACTATTTGTGGTGTTATTTTTTACGTATACCACCAATATAAATGTTGTAGTTCAAAAAACCTTGTGTTTTTATATGTGCAATGAGGTGACAATATTTCATTATTTTGTTTGCACGTTTTAAGCTCCTATGTCATCAATTATATAAAATTGTCTCCATAAACAGTTGCGACTAATGAAGTGTAATCACAACTATCATCAATGAATAAAAATGTAATAAACATGTCATCACAAGTGATTGCATCAATGAAGTGTAATCACAAACTTGTCATCGGTGAATAAAAGTAGAATCGATGAAAATATATCGATATACAATTGATTAAATTATTTAAAAAAGTGGCATCAAACGATTTGATTAAAAAAGTGGCATCTGACATCAAAACACTACTTTGAAAAAGTTGCATCACATTGAAGAAAAAAAATGTCATCAAAACACTACTTTGAAAAAATATGGCATCACAGTAAAAAAAAATATCATAAAAAAGGTGTCATCAGTAGCCGACCGTAACAAAAAAATGGCATCAATAGTCAACGTGAACAAAAAATGTCATCACAATAAAAATATCATCAATGGTCAACGTGACATCACTATTTTGAAAAAATATGGCATCACGGTAAAAAAAAATATCATCAAACATTTGACATAAAAAATGTCATCAATAGTCAACAGTAAAAAAAAAGGCATCAATGGTCAACGTGACATCACATTAAACAAAAAATGTCATCAAAGTTTGAAAAAGTGGCATTTAAAAAGTGTTATCAAACCATTTCATTATAAAAGTGGCATTAAAGCGAAAATAAAATGTAATAAAAAAAGTGGCATCAAAACGGCAAAATATGGCATCACAAAATATGTCACCACTAAATTAAAAAAAAAAACTGAAGGAGTTGGTCAACGTTGACCGGTCCAGTCAATGGTCAAATAGTTGACCATTGACCATTACTACTCCATTTGGAAAGGGTGCTAGCTTACCTAATTAAATTAGTTTTGGTGCTAATCACCTAATGAAAGGTTCAAAATATACTAGTTAGCAAAAACACCCATTATTTATTAAATGGTGAACATTTAGAAAAAAGATTTTTTTTTAATTAAAACTGTCATGATAAATAAATTATTAATAGAAGATATTTGATTTAGATAATCAATTTCTTCTAGCAATTATAAATTCTAATTAAAATATAATTTCATTTGGTATATCTATATATATTAGGTTAAATCAATAATATTGTAGATAGATTATGATGCAGATAAAATATATGACAACATTAATTGACATGGCTAAAATATTCATGTGTCTTAAATATATTGGATCATCATTTATTGATGTGACAAATAATTCAGATGATATTGCACACGAGAATGACACATAAGCGAATTCAGGCATAACTCATTTAGGATCTATTTTAGTGTTTTCAACCATCTGTTTTACTATTTTTCAACGAGAGCCCATTTAATGCCTTTTTTTTTTGTCATGGGCCAATGCCACGCATTTCAATATTTTTTGGCCCCATTTTGATATTTTAACATATTTTGAGGAATTTTTTTGGCCCCGTTTTGGATATTTTAACATATGTGGGCGACTTTTTTTTTTTTTAAATGGAAAGTTATTAGGACGACCTATGACCAATCAATAGTCCTTGAATAGGTAAATAAAGAGCGGTTATTCCGAGGTTCGAACCGAGGACCTATGGGTACTACCCACAAGTCCTTTTCGGTGAGCCATTCCGGAATGGTTGACCGATCAATAGTCCATCTTAAGTTGTCTCTAGGTCTTCCAGGTAGCTCATGGTCCCTCTTCAATGACAGTCTTCCTCCCTTGTGGTCGCTTATCTTAAGTTGTCTCTGTCACGTCTTCTTTCTCTTTGATTCGTTCACGGATTTGACTGAGTAAGTTCCCCCCCCTCTTCGTTGTTGTTGTTGGTTTAGTTTTGTTGTCGGGTTGGTGTCAGGAATAGTCGTGTTGTGTTGATTTGAGACAATTTTGGCCGGATTAGTTGCTTTATTGAATCAATTTTCTTTTTCGGGTTTAATTTTGTTGTCGGTTTATTTTTTTCCTAAGAAAACCGTTCATGAAAACTCAGTTTTAGTGCTATATAATTTGTAAAAAAGCTTCCACACAGGCGACCTTGTTAAAAAAAATCCGAGTAGGTTGTCTTGTCGGTATTTTTGACCCATGAGAAAACTAGTGGTAATATATTACCACTACCCTTAAAGATCGGGATATTTTTATTACATTTAAAAGTTGGGGATATATTTTTACCATACCCCCAAAGGTGGGGGTATTTTAATTAGTTTTCCCTTCTAAATATGTGATATAGGGTTGAGGATAGTGGTTGTATGACCCAAGTTGGTCAATCTGTCCGCTACATTGGTGAATATGTACTGTCTCAAAACGACTGAGATCAATCAGGACCATAAATGATCATTTCGACTTCCCACATGCATTTTCAAATAGTCGTGCATTAATAATGTAGAGATTATCCCCTTCTATTTGATGTTTTTGATATTAAATTCTAATGATTTACAGACGGATAAGTATTTTAAAATTGAATTTATGTACTGTATCCAACTTCTACTACTTCTTTTCCCAACTTTCATACCACATTCTTTTTTTTTTCTTTGATTTTCTTCTAACTTCTACTACTTTTTTCCCTCACATTCACTCTTTTCACTCTTTGCTGTTTTTCACTAATTGTGTTTACCTCTCTAACCTCAGCAACATCTTCACGCGAGTCGCAATCAATTGCGTTGACTCGTCCCGGATACTTCAGTGCTTTGGACTCCTCACTTTTCGTGTCCCATCTTGCTCAAACTACTATCTCAAGCAAGCAGGGTTGATCACTTTTACCTTGTGATCAGATTTTCCATATTTTCTTCTTCCTCCTTATTTCTCCAATTTCATACCAAATTTTCTTTATTTGATTTTAGCTATTTGAAATACCATACTCTTTTTTTTTCACTCCTTAAATTTTTCACATTTTCTTCTTCCTCCTTATTTCTCCAATTTCATATCAAATACCACAATCTTCTTTCTCCATAACATAACCATTCTCAATCCAAATCCCCGGATAGGTAAAGGGTAAAAATGGGTCAAGGTGGTATTGAGGAATTCATCATTTTATATTTGTTGAGCCAAGTTATGCAATTACCTTGTTTTTCCTTGCCTTAGTCTAAAACCTTTCTTTGCAAATAAGTCCCTGTGAGGACATTTAAATAGATTTGTAAATCTGTTTTTTCGGACAGTGTGTGAGTGAATGAGGGTTTGATGAATATAGAAGGGGGCGGCAGAACCCTATTCCAGACACCTCATTGATTGCCTCATCCTTTCCATTTCCATCTCGATTTGCAGCTGATCCAACAGTGATCAGGTTGTTCTGTAGCTGAAGGCTAAGAACTTTACATGATATCAGAGCGAATGGACGAATCTGGGTCTCATGAGAAGTTGTAGCTGCTTAGTACTTGACACTCGTCGTCGTTGATCAAATGGCCAACCCGGGAGACAATGTCGCAGTGGATGGACAAGGTAATTTCGGAGATCCTTTGTTTTAGCTAACTCGAACCATCTTGGATCCCAACTTGTGACTATTGTGTTTGATGGGTTAAACTACTTGCCTTGGATGAGAGGAGTCATGATGGCTCTTGGGGCAAAGAGCAAGTTAGGATTCATAGATGGTACCTATGTTAGAGTAGGAGCTCATGGTTCCATGGAGTCTCAGAAGTGGGTAAGGGCCGATTTTATGGTAAGATGATGGCTACTGAATTCGATGTCGGCCTCAATCAAAGAAAGCTTTGTGTATGTGGATTCGGCAAAGCAGTTGTGGAATGAAATTAAGGAGAGATATGGACAGTCAAATGGACCTCTTATCTTTCAGTTAAAGAAGAAATTGAGTGGCATAACACAGGAGAATCTGTCTTAAGCAGATTATTTCAACAAGCTGAAGAAGATTTGGGATCAACTTCAGGTGCTTGAAGGAACCCCGGTGTGCACCTGTGGAGGAATTGCCAACTGCAAGTGTGATCTGCACAAGAGATTGAATGAGGAAGATGCAAGGAACAAGTTAATGCAGTTCCTCATGGGACTGAATGATGTATATGAAGGGGTGAGAAGCCAGGTGCTATCAACAGATCCCATGCCTACCATCAATAGAGCATACTACCTGGTAACCCAGGCAGAAGCTCAGAGAAATGATCCCAACCAGACCACACATGATTCGAGTGCTCTTGCAGCAGGAAGGCAGGGGTACAAAGGGTATCAGAAAGGCTCTTCATAGAGTGGTGCTCCTCCAGAAAGGAGAGATGGGAGAAAGGAGTACCAAGGGAAGGCTGAAAGAAGGGAGAAAACGAGCAAAAAATGTCACTTCTGCCACCAGCAGGGACACTTCATGGATCAGTGTTACAAGCTTCATGGGTATCCGAACGGGCAACAGGAGCAGAGAGACCAAGTGAGGTCATCAGTGAACTCTGTAGGACAATGTGACCAAGAGAGTCCATTGGAAGAAGAGAAATCTCAGAAGGGAAGTGGTGAGCAGGGAGTTGACAAAGCTCTTATCAATGTTGTGTGTCATGAGGTCTTCAAAATGATGAAAGGAAAGGCTCCAATTGAGAACACTTCATCTGTCAATTTTGCAGGTAAATTTTGTTTCATTACAACTAATCCTGTAGATAGATCAGAACGTAGAAAGGAGTGGATTGTGGACACTGGTGCAAGTGATCACATGGTGAATGATGAGCATGTTCTCCATGATATAAGAAGAGCTTGAAGCAACCTGTGTATGTGGGACTGACAGATGGTCATATAGTGGTTGTTACAAAGTCTGGAAATACTAGAATTTCAAAACAGATAGTGTTGAATGATGTGCTTTTTGTTCCAGGTTTTAAGCACAATTTGATGTATGTAGGAAGACTTGTTGAAAGATCAGGGATGAGAGCCATTTTTTATCTTCATGGTTGTACATTGCAGGGCCCTGGATGTGAAGGAATCTTGTTGACAGGAGTAAGGATGGATGGTCTATACAAGGTGTTGTAGTCCTTACCTGAAGGTTATGAAGAGAAGCTGGTAAATGGTCACAAAGTTTTCGTTCCATCGGTTTTTGCTACAACTAAACTTGACCTTAGTGTGCATCATGCAAGACTAGGACACACTTCAGTTTCTAAGTTGAAGCATTTAAGGTTCCTTGATGACTATGATGTAGATGATATGTTTTGTGAGACATGTCACTTAGCAAAACATCACAGACTGCCTTTTCAGTTGAGCAACTCAGTGGAAAATGGTTTGTTTGATTTGGTTCATAATGATCTGTGGGGACCATATAGGGTCCCAAGTGTGACAGGAGCAAGATACTTCCTGGCAATTGTGGATGACCACATTCGAGCTACTTGGACCTTCTTGTTAAGGGACAAAGTAGAGGTTTTCAAAATCATTAAGAATTTTGTTAGCTATGCTAACACACAATTCAAGAGAATGGTGAAGGTGATCAGGAGTGACAATGGTACTGAGATTGTCCAGAGGAATTGTATGGATTTCTTTGGTGAAGAAGGAATCATACATCAAAGAAGTGCTCCCTATACTCCTCAGCAAAATGGAAGAGTGGAGAGGAAGCATAGGCACTTGGTAGAGACAGCAAGAGCAATGAGGATACATGGAAACTTACCTTTGAAATACTGGGGAGAATGTGTGTTGTATGCAAAACATATTATCAACAAATTGCCAACACCTGTGTTGGGATGGAAGAGCCCATATGAGGTTCTGTTCAAGAAAGAACCAACATATGATGAGCTGAGAGTAGTCGGGAGCCTATGCTATGCTCCAGTGAAGCATTCAGAGAGAGATAAATTGAATGTTAGAGGAAGGAAGTGTGTCTTCCTTGGCTATCCACATGGGCCACATGGCCAAAAGGCATACAAGGTGTTAGATTGGGAGACTATAGAGATATTCATCAGTAGAGATGTGATATTCTATGAGAGTAAGTTTCCTTTCAAAGATGAGAAAGTGGAAGGGAAAGAAGAGCAAGAGAAAGAAAGTACACTACCTCTTGTGAATCCAGCAGCAGATTTTGAGGAATGGCCTATACAACAGCAACAATCTAGCAGTCATCCTATGAATATGAAGATAGCAGAGGACACAAAAGCCTCATCATCATCGAGCAATCCAATGCCAGCATCTCCATGGAGGGTTCCTGATGCTGCACAAGGACAACCAAGTGTTGTCTTGAACCAGGAAAGGTTTCCCACCTCTTAGAAGGTCCACTAGACAGGCAAGAAGGCCATCCAGATATCAGGACTTTGTGTATGGAAGGACACAAGCAGGTTCATCATCACAGTCAAGTGCATTATTGGCAAAGGCTCTAGGTGATCTCAGCCACTACACGCATGAGTTTGTGAAATCCTTTGCCAACATGGGAGCTGTCACAGAACCTACTACTTTCAAGCAAGCAATGAGAGATAGTTTGTGGCAAGAAGCAATGAGCAAGGAGCTCAATGCCTTAGAGCAAAACATAACCTGGACAATGACTGAGCTGCCTCAGGACATAAACCCATAGGGTGCAAGTGGGGTTATAAGGTCAAGTATAGGCCAGATGGTACAATTCAAAGGTACAAAGCGAGGCTTGTGGCCAAGGGTTATACACAAGTGGAAGGAAAGGATTACAAGCACACTTTCTCACCAGTAGCTAAGCTAGCAACAATGAGGTTGTTGTTCTCCATAACAGCAAAGAGGAATTGGGGTGTGTACCAGTTGGATGCGAACAATGCATTTTTGCATGGGAACTTGGAAGAAGAAGTCTACATGCTACCACCAGAAGGGTATGATGTGATGCCAGAGAAGATATGCAGACTTGAGAAGTCCTTGTATGGACTCAAACAGGCTTCAAGACAATGGAATACTGAGCTATCTCAATTCCTTGTCAACAATGGATATGAACAATCCAAGAGTGATTATTCACTTTTTGTGAAGAAAGTGCCAAAAGGGCAAGTGGTTGCCCTTGTGTATGTAGACGACCTGCACGGCTGCACGACTGCACCAAGCCTACACTATAAAGAACATTGGAAATGCAAGGTACTTTCTAGGTGTGGAAGTCACAAGATCCACTGCTGGCATCTCTCTACATCAAATGAAGTATGCTATAGACATCATAGAGGACTGTGGAATGCAAGATTGCAAGCCTAGTCCAGTACCAATGCAGAAAGGCCTCAAATTGACACCAGATGAGGGTGCATTGTTGGAGGATCCAGAGAAGTACAGAAGATTGATTGGGAGATTGATATATCTGAACTTTACAAGGCTACATTTATCATATGCTATACAACACATAAGCCAGTTCATGAGCAGCCCAGAGATACACACATGATGGCAGCTTTACATGTTGTGAAATACTTGGTAGGAACTGTAGGTTATGGTTTGTTCTATGCCAAAGATGATAGCTATGAGTTAAAGGGCTACAATGATGCAGATTGGGGGACCTGTGCCTTTAGTGCAAGGTCATTGACAGGATACTGTGTCTTCATTGGAAAATCATTGATTTCGTGGAAGACAAAGAAGCAGCAGACAACATCTAAATCATCAGCAGAATCATAGTATCGTAGCATGTCCAAAACTGCAAGTGAATTGGTGTGGTCAGAAGGATTACTCAATGAGCTGCACATTCATCCTTCATTGTCAATACCTTTGTATTGTGACAACAAAGCTGCCATCCACATTGCAGTAAATCCAGTGTTCCATGAGAAAACGAAGCACATTCGTATTGATTGTCATTTCATTAGAGAGAAGGTGATAAAAGGGTTCATCTCCACGCCATTTATCTGGACAAATATGCAGGTGGCAGACATGATGACCAAACCACTCAGTGAGGAGCAATGCAGATCATTTTTCTACAAGTTGGGACTCATCAACACCTCTCCTAGTCACTCTTGAGGAGGGGGTATTGAGGAATGCATCATTTTATATTTGTTGAGCCAAGTTATGCAATTACCTTGTTTTTCCTTGCCTTAGTCTAAAACCTTTCTTTGCAAATAAGTCTCTGTGAGGACATTTAAATAGATTTGTAAATCTATTTTTTCGGACAATGTGTGAGTGAATGAGGGTTTGATGAATACAGAAGGGGGCGGCAGAACCCTATTCCAGACACCTCATTGATTGCCTCATCCTTTCCATTTCCATCTCGATTTGCAGCTGATCCAACAGTGATCAAGTTGTTCTGTAGCTGAAGGTTAAGAACTTTACAATTTTTGTGGAGCTAATAGTATCAATAAGGCTCAAGGTAAATTTGCATGAATTTCAATGATAGGTAGGAAGGCATATGAACATGCTCAAGTAAGAAAAATAAGTCATCAATCCTCTTATATATCATTGCAAAAAGAGTGAGGCTTTAGGCAAGATTTCAAAACGACTATTGTCAAGACAATTTCAACTAAGTTACGCACATGTCCTTCTCATTTTTTCCAAACAAGTTGCAAATGAACCCAAACCTCTCATCTATAATGAGAATCAATTTACCCTAAATTCATACACTACTAAATTTGTCAGTAAATTGAATCGTCAATCAATTCGATCGTTAACAAATTGAATCCTTCAAGCAATTTGTTGTTGATCGAACCCTTCAATTAATTTACCCTAATGGAACCTTCAATTAATCTATTAATATTACTAATTCTGCTAGCATTTTGCTGACGTGTCACGCTCACAATTAAAGTTGAATTTTTTATTCAAATGATCTTTTCTTATTGGTCAATATTATTATGGAAACTTTAAAATATTTGTTTCCTATTTTAAGTATGATTTGAATCCGTTCCTTTTTTTTTTATTTTCGGTTATATTGTCGTAAATATTGAGACATGTTTCCATTTTTTTCCGATTGCAATATATCTATCTACCTATTAATATTACTAATTCTGCTAGCATTTTGCTGACGTGTCGCTCTGTAAATTAAAGTTGATTTTTTTAATCAAAAGGTTCATTTCTTATTAATCGATGTTATTAAGGGAAGTTTAAATATTTGTTTCCTATATTATATTCATCACAATCGTATTAAAAATATCTAGACAATTAAGTCAAATGTCAAAATAAAAATCTATTAATTAATAATAATCTATCTATATATTAATCTATTATAATATTACTGATTCTGCTAGCATTTTGCTGACGTGTCACGCTCACAATTAAAATTGAATTTTTTTATTCAAATGATCTTTTCTTATTGGTCAATATTATTATGGAAACTTTAAAATATTTGTTTCCTATTTTAAATATGATTTGAATCCGTTCCTTTTTTTTATTTTCGGTTATATTGTCGTAAATATTGAGACATGTTTCCGTTTTTTTTTCCGATTGCAATATATCTATCTATCTATTATCTATCTATCTATCTATCTATTAATATTACTAATTCTGCTAGCATTTTGTTGACGTGTCGCTCTGTAAATTAAAGTTGAATTTTTTAATCAAAAGTTTCATTTCTTATTAATCGATGTTATTAAGGGAAGTTTAAATATTTGTTTCCTATATTATATTCATCACAATCGTATTAAAAATATCTAGACAATTAATTCAAATGTTAAAATAAAAATCTATTAATTAATAATAATAATACTAATTCTGCTAGTATTTTGCTGACATGTCACGCCCACAATTAAACTTAATTTTTTTATTCAAATGGTATTTTCTTATTGGTCAATATTATTGCTGAAATTTTAAAATACACGTTTCATATTTTGAACATATTTGTTTCCTATTTTCATACTAATCAAAAGTTTCTTTTCTTATTAATCGATATTAATAAGGGTTGTTTTTTTCTTACAACTTACTTATTTTACTTATTTTTGAAAAGTTTTTTTCTTACAATTTACTTATTTTTAGACATCTTAAATGACTATCGGAAAATAAATAATATTTTAAGACTTACAAGCATTACTAATGATTATTTTACATCTTAGATGAGGCTTCTTAGATCACTTTTCTACCTTTTAGGATCTTTTTATTTTTACCATCTTATCTTTATTTTCACTATTAATTTCCCTCTCTTTCTAGCCATCTTTCTAATGAAAATAATGAATATGTTATGTATATCTACATAACTTCAAAAGTATTCGCACAATCATGTGCTTATGACAATAATTATATACGGAGTATTTATTTCAATTATATTAGGTGGTGTGTTTGAGTATTATTACTACTTTACCTTATTAAATCATTTTAAAATTTTGTATTGTATCTCTTTCCAACTAATTTATAAATTACAAAAAAAAACTTTATACGTACATATTTTTGTTATAAACAAGTATATATTAATATATATAGTACTATTATAGATATAGATATAGATATATAAAATGATGTTCAAATTAAAATGGATCAAATGCCCGTGCCTTCAAGGCACGGGTATTACACTAGTTTACCCTAAATTAATACACTACCGAATTTATCAATGGACTTCTTGACTGCGTCGAAATCCCTAGCCGGTGGTGAGGCGGATGGCCTCACTGGCCTCCTCGAGCTTGGACTCTCTGCGAATGAAGTTGGAGACTCTGGGTGCGGTGGGCGAGGGTGATGCCGCTGGATCCGCAACACCGAAGACTGCAATGTCAACGCTTGATGGAATGCATGAATATCTTTAAATTGTCGAAGGACGTCGGTCGGGCCATTCTCAAACATGAATTGATTCAACTCAAGTCAATTCAAAGTAATAGTTAAATTTATGATTACAATCGGCAATTCAAAACTCACAAATTAATCAATGAAAATTAATTGGAGTTTGCCAGTTGAATCGGGCCGATTATACACAATTAGAGCAATTGCATTTGCACTAATTGATTAGAAAGCGTAATTAGGGGAAAGCGTTTTGAATTGAGATTGAATAAGGGTGGAACTGGGGAAGTCGCCAAGGAAGGGTGTCTCGAGAGGGGTGTACCAAGGTGGAGGACATGGGAGATGTCGGTGGCGAGGTCGAGAGCGGCGTAGTGAGATTTGTGAATCCGGTTGAACTCCGTCAAAACCCTAATCCGTTTCCCGTCTCTCACTTAGAGAATTTTGTCTTGTTTGGAAAAAATGAAAAGGACTTAAGTGTAATTTAGTTGAAATTGTCTTGACAATAGCCGTTTTTAAATCTTGTCTAAAGCAGCTATGTTGTAACATAAGGGCTTTAGGCAAGACGTCTGAATGGCTATTGACAAGATAATTTCACCTAAATTACCCCAAGTCCTTTTCATTTTTTCTAAACACGTTGCAAAAAGCTCAAAACTCTCTCTTCTGAATCGAAACCTAAATCTGACGAACGAATTGTTTTGATTGAAAACAGCCTAAAATCGATGAAATTAATCAAAAGATCAATCAATCAACACACGAGAACGGGTATATCGGTCGCTTTAAGTGATTATCGAATGACAATTTTAAGTCTTCGTTCGAAAAAACCGTCGAAGGAAGAGCTCAGCATACAGAAATGAGGTTAATGCATAAGCTCATCATATTTATGTGAGGTGAATAAATAAGCTCAGCAAGTTTTTGTGAGGTGAATACGTAACCTCAGTGCATAAAAAAGAGGTTATGAAGGAGCCTCATCTACTTTTTAGGAGGTATATAATGACCCATTTGAAGATCTTATCTAAATCCTCATTGATATAAGCCGAGCTAAATAAACAACCTCGGCCTCTGTTGTTGAGGTGAAGGAGGTAGCTCGGCTTCTGTTGTTGAGGTTAAAGAGAGAGCTCAACTTCTGTTGTTGAGCTTAGTGAGTGAGCTCAACCAATGTTGTTGAGGCTATAAAATATCCTCAACAATGAGACATACTAAATGACTAAATCAATTTAGAAAATGTTGTTTTCTCCACTTCTGATTGCAACTCTAAATGAAATAGTAAATTAGTTATTCTTAAGCAGACATGAAACAAATTAATGCATATTTTAATGTTTTATCTTACGGTAAATGTTTCAAGTGCCCACTTCCCACTTATCCTTAACCTAAGGATTAATGGCGAGTCAAACCCTAAATTTATTGGCGGCCAAACCCTAAATTTATTGGCGGCCAAACCCTAAATTTTCCCTCCCAATCCATTTATTTTTCCTCCAAAACCATCCCGGGCTTTTGTAGGCGCCGTTGTGGTAAATTCAACCTTATTATGAGGTGACGTGTTAAGCTCATCAAACTTTGCCGAGCTCACAACATCACCTCACCAAATAAAGTTGAGGCTATTTCATAAGCTCAGTAGATTTTTGTTGTTGCAGGAGGTAATCGAGTATTGAAATAGATATCAAATAAAGAGCAGACTGACTCCCCTGTCTCAGCAAATAAATACAAGACTCCTCCCGTTATAGTAAGAGTAAAGTCAGGATCGAATCCACGAGGAAGCACGTCAGCGTTTCTAAGGTAGCTGTAAATCTCACGAAGGCAGCAGAAAGACAGAAACACAAACAGAAGCAGAAATAAAACCCGGCATGGGCAACTAAAATAAAAGCAAAGAAACAAATAAAGACAGAAATAAAAGCAAAGTAAAGTAGAAACTAAAGCAAAACAGAAAATAAAGCAAAGACAGAAGCTCGTCGATCTCGACAACAGCAACTCGAGATCGACAAAGACAGTGAACAACCAAGACTCAGAATCGAAAACAAAGCAACTCGACGAAGACAGGCCAACTCGATCTCGACCACCTCTCGTCGAGATCGACAAGAAAATGCAAAGACAGAGAGTGAAAACAGAAAAGACAACTCGACACAGACAACCCCTACTCGAGATCGACTACAGCCACTCGATCTCGACCAAACAGTACTCTATGTCGACAAGAATTTAAAAGGCAGAAACTTAAATTTGCAGAATTAAAGACAAACACAGAAATTCGATGGAATAAATCAATATATAAAAAGACTTCCAAGGCTAGGGTTTCAACACCACAACGATAACCATGCAAAACAACACATAAAGGCATAAAAGATCATGCTTTCCATCAAATAACTTTCGTCATTAACAAATAGGCAAATAGAGGCTTTCGCATAAACCCTAATTGTTACTAACCCTTTTCACATAATTAATCCAAGTTGCATTAAGATCACTTTCGCTTCAATAATACAAACAAGGATCACCTTCAACTCTCGCAAAAGAATTATGCTTTTAGGGATAAAAGACAAATCACACAAAAATCTGACCTTTATCGCATCGCCTCACATGGCCACCGTCGGCCTCACCCCAGCCCCAGAAGTGGGTGGACTACTCACGCCTCATTGCAATCGCAGACATTGAATTGAAAGAAGAAACTTGCATTAAAAACTAAATTCAAGACCTTTACAATTCTGGCAATCAACTTTCGCTGTAAGCCAAAACCTTAAAAACCTCAAACTCCTAAAACTGTATCTCTGAATGGAACTAACTACTTGTGTGTCTTGAATGAAAAACCAGCCCCTAGGGCTTTATTTATAGCCTTCTAACCCTTGCTAATCAAGGATAGAATCTTCTATCTCTATCTAAAATTATATCTAATGTTTAAAAGATAAATAAAATGATAAAGGGAAATAAATCCAAAAAAGGAAAAGATAAACTAATTTAGGAAATATGTCTTCATCTTGATAGATTTTGTCTCCTTGGATAGAACTTGATCAAATTGGATAGAATCTTCCTGCCTTCGCGACCAAGCAACTCCAACTCTACTCGGACAGGGCTACGTCGAGAAGATTCTGGACACGGCCTTACTCGACCTCGAGTAGGTCTACTCGACCTCGAGTAGGGTGGCTCGGCTTGGCTGACTTCTGCTCGATGTGGCTCGGACTGGGTCACTGGTGCTCGTCGATCTCGAGTTGGCGTCGTCGATCTCGACTAGGGTGGCTCGGTCGACTGGGCTTCCTCGGGTTGGTCTACTCGGCTGGCTCGGACAAGGACTCAGGCGCTTGTCGATTTCGACAAGATCTCGTCGACCTCGACAAGAGTTGCTCGAGTTGGCTCTCTCCGCTGGCAGCGAGTGGCTTGATCCGCGGCAGCGAGTGGCTTGATCCGCGGCAGCGAGTGGATCCGCTGGCAGCGAGTCTCGCCTAGTCGTCCTCGGCTCCCCTCCTTGTCGACTCCGGACATGGTGTCTGAGCTTCGTCGACCTCGACCAGGGCTTTGTCGAGGTCGAGTAGGGTCCGGAGCTCGGGTTGTCTGGCTCTCGATCAGGCTCTGCTCGACCAAGCTGTGCTCGGACATGGTGGTCTATGTCGACCAGACCCACTCGAGATCGAATAGACCTGATTCTTTGACTGGTTCCGCTGCTTTGACCTTGGACTTCTGTAGTGATTTTCCGAGCTTTTCCGACCTTCTGTAGAATTGCTGTAAAATGCCTCGATTTCTGCGATTTAAACAGAAACTAGTGTAGATTCCATAATTTTGGCAAATAAACACAAACTACATAGATTCTGTACTATTCTAGCCCATATGAATGCAATGTATACAGAAATCGATATGAAAGTTGTTGTAAAACATGGCAGATTCCGCTCACAACAAACACCCCATACTTAAGCTTGCTTGTCCTCAAGCAATACTTTTATTTGTCATTCAGGGGAAGAATTCAAAACTCTCAACATATTAGATTCATTCTCATATAACCCTGCAATCAATTACCATCCTCGAAAAGGTACTAGTGTCACAGATTCATGCATGTGCAAAATATGTAAAAGCAACATCTACTCACAAAAGGAGGGTTATGCACAAACAATTCATTCGTGACAAAGCATTGATAATCAAGAAGACTTTAATTTAAGCTCATGAGGGAGTAGATTGGTAAAAGGCTAAAGGTGGGCAATTTTTGGCAATGTGGTGCTTTTGATCCGGGGAAATGGAGTACTTTCCAAACTTGAGTTTCATTCCACATTCCTTCTCCATATCATTCATCACCTTTCATATTGCTTTTCTCAATAATAATGCTTTTCTCAATCATAATGCTTTTACCTCTCTGACCTTAGCACTGCCTTCTCGCGAGTCACAAACATGGGTGTCATGAATGGCCCCGGATACTTAGTGCTTTGGACTCCTCACAATGTGTCCCATCTCTCCAAACTATTATCTTAGAGAGCAAGGTCAATCTACCTTTTTCTCCTGAGGTGATTGGATTTTCTTTCACTCATTAAATTTTCCATATATTTCAAGTAATTTCCTTCCAAACTCCAATAATGATAATAATCACAACAACCATATAACATTTCCACAATGTAACATCATTCTCAACATAATCCCCGGATAGGGTAAAGAATGGCAATTTTTTAGATCATGTGGAGCAATATATGAAATAAGGCATATTATGGCTTTTGTGATGCATAAGCATAGGTAAGGCTAGGAATATAAACAATGAGCATTATATGGAAATATAAAGTCCTCCATCATCTTATCATGCAACATGTCAAAAGCAATTTCAAATTTTACCTCCTTTCATGGTTTTCAAGAAAATGATGCACTTCATTGTGACTTCCCTTTACTAGGCAATTTCATGCTATATCTCTAATGAATCCAATTTTGCATCGTCGAGTCCAATATAAGCTTCCATGACATTATTCAAAAATTTCAATGGGGGTCATTTTTCTCAAATTTTGGAAATTATGCATATAAGCACATAATTCAATAATGCATTCCAAAATAGCCATGTAGCAATTCAAATAAATAATGCACATATATCAAATATGATCAAATATGCACAAAGTAAGCCCTTCCCCCACCCCATACTTAAAATTTACAGTGTCCTCACTGTATATAAAAAACAAGGGTAAAGAAAGAAACTCACAAGACATGTGTGCAGAGCTGCATAATTTCGAATGGAGCACCTCCTAGTCCGAGTAAGCTTTGGTTCTATCCATGTACCTGAAAATGTAGAAGACATATACTAACAAAAGAAAAACAAAAACCAAAAACAATGTCCAAAACCAAAAACAAAAACAGAGTCTTCAAAATGTCCTAAAAAGTCTATGTACATGCTCTAGATTTTATAGTCGCTAGGCCGACTTTTCATTAATGCTCAAGGTGGCATCTGCAGGGCCCATGTAGCTTGGGCCTCAAATAAGACTCCATTCTTGTCCATCAGCTGCAGTCCTCCAGAATGGATCTTGTTCACCACGAACGGTCCCATCCGCTTCTTGTTGAACTTATTTGGAAACCAATGATCCTTAGATTTAGAGACATAGAGCTTGTCGCCAACTTCATACTCCTTAGGCTCATCATTGGAAATCCTGCACAATCGCACATACCAAGGCAGGCCAAAACACTAGTGGATAGATGTATTCGTCATAAATGTAACATCAATAGAGGTAATTTAAGATTTCAATATTACTTGTCGAACTGACATATATAAATATTTTTTGTTCATGAAACCATCGTGAATGCAACGTGGATGTAATTCCTAGTTGTTTTTCTATTGCTAATACATTAGATTTCCATAGCATAACAACAACCACTACCAATGGCTTGTTATTTAGATTAGTACAGGTAACGTAGCTCCAAATAATTACATTTTTCTTATTTACTAGATCAGGACAGAAAGGAATTGAGACGCCATTAATCCTTAGGTTGAGGATAAGTGGGAAGTGGGCACTTGAAACAATTACCGTAAGATAGAACATTAAAATATGCATTAATTTGTTTCATGTCTGCTTAAGAATAACTATTTTACTATTTCATTTAGAGTTGCAATCAAAAGTGGAGAAAACAACAGTTTCTAAACTGATTTAGTCATTTAGTATGTCTCATTATTAGAAGCATATGAGTTTGCATTATAACAATATTCATCACACATATACTTTTAATGAATTTATGCAATACGTGTCAAGGAGGATATTTTATAGCCTCAACAACCTTGGTTGAGCTCACTCACTAAGCTCAACAATAGAAGTTGAGCTCTCTCTTTAACCTCAACAATAGAAGCCGAGCTACCTCCTTCACCTCAACAACAGAGGCTGAGGTTGTTTATTTAGCTTAGCTTATATCAATGAGGATTTAGATAAGATCTTCAAATGAGTCATTATATACCTCCTAAAAAGTAGATGAGGCTCCTTCATAACCTCTTTTTTATGCACTGAGGTTACGTATTCACCTCACAAAAACTTGCTGAGCTTATTTATTCACCTCACATAAATATGCTGAGCTTATGCATTAACCTCATTTCTGTATGCTGAGCTCTTCCTTCGACGGTTTTTTCGAACGAAGACTTAAAATTGTCATTCGATAATCACTTAAAGCGACCGATATACCCGTTCGTGTGTTGATTGATTGATCTTTTGATTAATTTCATCGATTTTAGGCTGTTTTCAATCAAAACAATTCGTTCGTCAGATTTAGGTTTCGATTCGGAAGAGAGAGTTTTGAGCTTTTTGCAACGTGTTCAGAAAAAATGAAAAGGACTTGGGGTAATTTAGGTGAAATTATCTTGTCAATAGCCATTCCGACGTCTTGCCTCTAGCCTCACTCATGTTGTAAAAATGAAAAGCAATTTCAATTTTACCTCCAATTGCAGATTTCTCACCAAAATTCCACTAACCAATTTGGTATTTCTTGTAATAGGCAATTTAGTTATAATATCTCTAACAAGGTTCAATTTTGCATCATAAAGTGTTTTTTATACTCACATGACAGATTTCAACATCAAAGGATTCAAAGCCAAGGGTACTTCAAATAGCTAAAATCATCCGGGGGTATAGCTTTGCGGATGGGGTTGAACTTTCCCGAGTGAACCCTCCATGTCTCCACCCATTCATCTTTTCGGACACCAGCTAGTCCGTGTATGGGAAAGCACTCAGCAAATGTGCCTTCGTCAACCTTGGCTCTCTTTCTATTTGGAGATCGGCTTGTTTGAACATCTCCACCAATGTACACAAGTAGGTGTGGTAAATCGGTGTACAATGGCGGAGTTGGAAGAGATACCTCCACCTCATCTGGCGGCACTTTATCCTCAATATGTCACTTTGCGAGGACCCCATACTTGAACGTGAACGTCAGTTGATCCGAATGGCAACTGAGAAAGTGAGAAGACGGAAATGCCCAGGTAAACAAAAAAATAAATCATTTTAAATTGAAAGTTTATATGATAAAATAGGCAATACACATCCCAATCAATCTCGCCCGTACAGAATTTTATAAAAACCCAATCGAACGACGTCCGCCCTCAGGATTCAGTAAACGTGGGCCCATCTGAGAGCAATTTTCAGTCGTTGATGATTATAAGTTGAATGGTACGTCCAGATTAATTTGCCCACACCTTTATAGTAGTAGAGATATAGAGAGTTTGGATCAAATGAGAACAATCCTTAAAATGAGAACTGAGAACACTCATAAGTATGGCCAATATATTCACCACGCATGATGAATATATTCATATGTATGGCCAAAATAAGGGGTGTGACCCCGAACCATACATATGAATATATTAGCGATACGTACGTATGAATATATTAAAAAATGCATACCTTATAAAAGAGATCCCAAGGAAGACCGGCCATAAGATCCACCAGAAGGATTAAGCAGCAACAAACCCTACAATTATATAAATTAATAATTAGGTAATTAATGAATGCATTCAAATAGTGAGATCGAACCGAAAAGAAGGAGGACTTGAAAATATATTAACTCACCGATTTCCACCATAGCAACGGCACACCGCCGTGATGAGATGGATGACGAATATTTTATGTGTTAGGATGAGTAGTTTGGCACCCCCACTTACCCTCACTAGCTAAGAGTTGGAGACCATGTGGTGCTACAACCCCAGGAGCAAGAAGTTGGAGCCCAGGTCAATGTGCCCTCCTACCATTTAGTGGCATGTGCCCTCTACGTTCTACCATGGATGGGCAGTTTGAGGTTGCCGGAGTGAATTTCAACAAAATTATTTTTTGGAAGCAATATATATATGATTTCTCTCTATTTTACCATCCTACAAGCTATAGGGTTACGTATCCCGTGTCAAATCAACTAAATTAAATTAAATTAATGAAGTTACATAGAGCAATACAAGATCTACAAGTCTACTAAATTCAATTAATGAAGTTACATAGAGCAATACAAGATCTACAAGTTTAATCAATAAGTTAACACTATATGAAAGTAAAATAACTTTCGTGCACTGAATTCCATAGGAACTCAGATCTCAATCATCGCCATAGGAATCATAGATCGAGTAAGAATACATTGTAAAGATTGATTTGATCCAATGTTTCAAGTTGTTAATCTAGTTGCGACAAACAACCAGGGGCGGATCTACGTACCGGGGGCTCGAGGTGGCTGAAGCCCCCTTATCCGGAAAAATAAGCATGTATATTTTCCATATACCTGTTCGTTTTGTAATATATATATATATATATATATATATATATATATATATATATATATATATATATATATATATATATATATATATATATATATATATATATATATATATATATATATATATATATAACTAAAGTAGCATAGTATCACAAAGGCGATTTGGCTCAGTGGTAAGTAAGGACGCGGAAGGAATTCTTTCTGAAGTTGATTAATCCCGGTTCGAAGCCCAATCCAATCCTTTCTCCCGCACTCCGCAGAGCTTAAGGGTTTAATCTACATTTTAATTTGATTGTTTATAAGTTCAATTGGTTGAGTTCGGAATCTATTTAGATTGGAATTTGTGGATTTGAGAATCAATTCGGGGAAAATATCAATTAGGGTTTGTGATTTGCGAGGAATAAATTTGTGGTTTATGATTTGAAATTGTTGTTTGGTGAGAAATAAATTAGTGAATTTGTTGTTTGTGAATTGGAAGGGTAGTTTTGAGATTGTGGTTGTGAGAAATGAATTTGTGGTTTGTGATTTAGAATCGTGGTTTGTGGATTTGTTCTTCATAGGAGTATAAAATTTGGACAAGGATTAATTTAAGTGAAGTTTTAATTATATTGTTTTTTTAAGTTCAATTAGTTGAGATGAGAATCAATTTATATCAAAATTTGTGAATTTGAAAATCAATTTTGGTAAATTTCGATTAGGGTTTGTAATTTTGCTAATAAATTTGTGGATTAAGTAGCAATTTGGAGTAAATTTGTGGATTTGAGAATCAAATTGTAGATTGGAAGTAGGGAGTGTTAAGTTGAATTTTATATATTGAGTTTGGTTTGAATGATTTGTTGGATTTGGGAAATGACATTAGTTATAATCACTTATTTGATTCCTAACTAGGGACAAAAATCTTGTTTAACGAGGAGCATTGATCCTATCGTCATTTGTATTTTTCAGCCCCTCGACAAAAATCCTAAATCCGCCACTGCAAACAACATTATGTATGAAAATTGCCATGAAGCCGAAGAATGCGAATATGAAAACCATATTCAAGACATTGTGAAAAGATTCCAAGGCATAAAATGAAGTTCCTCGATCTTTACACATCACGTACAAGCAACGGTATAAGCAGTTGTACACTCTGGTACGGAAAAAAAGATTGAGCCAAAATATAAAAAGAAACAAAAAAGGATATGATATCCCCTTATTTATTTGTGCTGTGCTTGGAAAGGCTCACACACTTGATCAATCAAGCTGTGGAAGACGGGTCCTGGAAGCCGATAAAACTCGCTAGGAAGGCTCCGCCGATATCGCATCTGTTCTTTGCGGATGATATCTTGCTGTTCGCCGAAGCGTCTATTGGGAAAATCAAAGTGATCAAGGATATCCTCGAGAAGTTCTGTGTCACGGCTGGTCAAAAGGTTAGTCTTGAGAAATCCAAAATCTTTCTGACTGGTAATATCAAAGAGGACCTTAAGAGTAGGATAAAAGAGAAGAGCGGTATTGATGTTACCACTGATTTGGGGATGTACCTGGGTGTCCCGCTTCTGCATAAGAGAATTAAAAGTGCTGATTTCGACTTCATTATCGATAAATTTTCGGCTAAGTTCGCGGGTTGGAAGTCAGGCCTGCTGAGTTTCGTCGGCCGTGTCACACTCACAAAGTCTGTCCTTTCTTCTCTCCCGGTCTATTGTATGGGGGTTCTGAGCTTGCCGGCGGGGACGTGTAATAAAATCGACTGTCTCTGCAGAAAATTCCTATGGGGTTACTGACGCTAAGAGGAAGGTGCACAAAGTCGCTTGGGAGGAGGTCATAAAACCGAAAGAGATCGGAGGGCTGGGCATTAAGGCTATGGAGGAGCTGAATTTAGCTCTCGTGGCTAAGCTGGGGTGGAGATTTATAATGGGGAATAATGGTTTGTGGAGGGACATACTTTCCGGTAAATACATTGGCACATCTCTTGGCAAATCGTCCCGTGTTTCGCATGTCTGGAGGGGTATCCGAAGGAGTCTGAATGTTATCGTGAACCCTGGTTTGAAGTGGAACATCCGAGATGGCGAAAGTGTGGATTTTTGGGAAGACTCGTGGCTAGGAGATGAACCGTTGTGTAATCTGAAGAGAGGGGAGGCTGATCATTTGCAAGGCGTGAAGGTGGCGGACGTTTGGGACCCAGGGAGTGGGTGGCGATGGAATGATCTTCAACAAAACCTTCCAGCGGGGGTGTTGATGTCAATGGCTGCTATTGCAGTAACCGACGGCGAGGACCTACCTGCTTGGAAATTTACAAAGGATGGGGACTACTCGGTGCAATCAGGGTATACGGTCTTATGGAAGTGGGACGATTGGAAAGACAATGATAGGTTGTTTTTTAAAGCTATCTGGAAACTGGAGGTGAATGAAAGAGTCCGACATTTCATCTGGCTTATGAGTAAAGGCGGTGTTCTCAACAACACATAACGAGTTCGGAGAGGATTCGGTACGTCGCCTGCTTGCCCATGATAGATTACATAGGTCTCCTATTGTATAGTGGGCTGAAAGCCCGTTAAGGCCCAATACCTTGTAACCTATATATATGTTATATCAATGAATGGAAACCCTCAAGGAGGACTTTACATCAATTCCGCTATTCTACATGGTATCACAACCTAAGATCCAAAGACCCTAAATTCTTTTTCTCTAAACCTAGCCGCCACCTCCTTCTCTCTCCTCGCCGCCGCCCTCTTGCCGTCGGCCAACCCCTAGCGCGCCTGCGCCAACCCCTAGCGCCCCCGCGTCATTCCCAGCGCGCCCGCGTCAATCCCAGCGCGGTCGCGTCAGCTCTCGCGTCTCTCGCTCGCTAGCACTTCCGCTCCCGCGTCGCGTCTCTCCTCGCCGCAGCCCTCCCGCCGTCGGCCTTCCCCTTGCCGCCGCACCACCCCTCGCCTCTCTCTCTCTCCCGCCCTCGCTCTCGCGCCCGGCCCTCTCCCTCTCGCCGGTCTTCCCTTGCTGCTCGCCTCTCGCTCTCGTCTCGTCCTAAACATCAAAAAAAAAAAAAAAAAAAAAAAAATGTCGTTCAACCCTCATTGCATACACTCCGGCTCTCCTGCCATGAGCCATGCCGGTCCTCAAGCCTATCTAACTTCGTCTGATCAAGGATATGTTCCGCCAGCTCTGCATCACGCCTTCTCCTCTACGCAGCAGACATCTTCAGATTCTTCTTGGTACATGGACACTGGTGCCACCTCTCACATGACGAACTCCTCAGGTAACCTCTCCTCTATTTCTTTTAAGGGCCCTGCCCCCTCTATTATCGTCGGAAATGGTGGTCGTCTTGCTACTTCGGGTATTGGCCACGCCAATTTACAGACCCCAACCCACTCACTACATCTCAACAATGTCCTTATTGCCCCAAAGATTGTCAAAAACCTTATCTCTGTCCGTCGGTTCACTACTGACAACAACGTTTCCCTTACGTTTGATCCCTATGGTTTCTCTGTGAACGATCTTACTACGGGGGTTACTCGCATGAGATGTAACAGCACCGGGGAGCTCTACCCTGTCACACCACCTCCTGCGTCCCGCCAATCGTGTCCGGTCGCCCTCTCGGCATCGTCGTCCAGCCTCTGGCATGCACGCCTGGGCCATCCCAGCGCTGCCGTTCTAGATGTCCTCCGTTCCCAGAACCTTGTCACATGTACTAAAGACCCACGCTCTGGTTTATGCTCTTCCTGCCAACTAGGCAAACATGCCAGACTGCCGTTTCAACGGTCTTTGACCTCTACCCTTGCTCCATTTGATATCATTCACAGCGACATTTGGACCTCTCCCGTGCCTAGCAAGGAGGGTCACAAGTACTACCTCTTGTTTCTGGATGATTACACTCATTACTTATGGGTCTTCCCGTTGCATTTCAAGTCCCAAGTGTTTCCTATTTTTGCCAGATTCCATACCTACATCAAAACACAATTCCACATGTCCATCAAAAGTTTCCAATGTGACAATGGTCGTGAATTTGACAACAGAGACTTTCACTTCTTCTTTGCCGCAAATGGGATCTCATATCGCTTGTCTTGCCCCTATACTTCTCAGCAGAATGGCAAGGCAGAAAGAATCATCAGAACCATTACCAACATGATGCGCTCTCTCCTCTTCCACTCATCTATTCCCCTTCCCTATTGGCCTCACGCCTTATCCACCACATGTTATCTCCTAAACATTCTCCCTTCCACTACCCTACAAAATCGCTCGCCAGCTCAGACTCTTTATTACGCCGAGCCTAGGTATGATCACCTTCGTACCTTTGGTTGCTTATGCTTCCCTAATCAGTCATCCACTGCCCCCCACAAGCTTCACCCTCGTTCCACCCCTTGTGTCTTTCTTGGCTACCCGTCTGATCATCGCGGTTACATTTGCCTCGATATCAAGACTCACAAGATCATTCTCTCTCGTCATGTCACCTTTGATGAGTCGCGATTTCCCTTCGCGTCTCCCACACCCCCTGTGTCGTCCACAGAGTCTGAGTCGCCTTTCCCTCACTTCATTCTTCCCCAGAGCTCTCCCGGTGCTCCTGCGTCTCCCCCTCCCCCCCTCCCCCGCCACCATCCATCACCAGACCACACACCCGCAGCGTCTCCGGTGTCTTTAAACCCCGACAGATCGTCTCCATGACCGCCGACCATCACCCCGCAACCCTCTTTGCGGCGCCCGCCGCAAGAAACTCGCCCCTCCCTCCACCAACATCCACGCCTCCCCTACGCGCGCCCGCGTCCCGTGCTGGTGCGCCCGCGCCCCAAGCTGGCGCGCCCGCGCCCCAAGCTGGCGCGCCCGCGCCCCAAGCTGGCGCGCCCGCGTCCTCCGCTGGCGTGCCCGCGTCCTTAGCCTCTCCTGCCCCCATCTTTCCCGCCTCCCTTTCACCCTCTGCCTCCACCCAGACCTCCCTCTCCCCCGTTCCCACCTCCCACAAAACAGCCCTCCTAGACCCGAATTGGCAGGCGGCTATGCTCGACGAATACAGGGCCCTTACGAAGAATGGCACTTGGGTTCTTGTGCCTCGCCCTCCTGAGGCGAACGTCATTCGCTGTATGTGGCTCTTCCGTCACAAGTTCCGCTCTGATGGGACATTGGAGCGCTACAAGGCCCGTCTGGTGGTTAACTGTAGATCTCAACAGGCCGGTATTGATTGTGATGAGACCTTCAGCCCTGTGGTCAAGCCTGCCACTATCCGAGTGGTCCTGAGTCTGGCTCTGTCGCGCAACTGGGGCATCCATCAGTTGGATGTCAAGAACGCCTTTCTGCATGGTCATCTGAATGAGACGGTTTACATGTTTCAGCCTCCGGGGTTTGCTGATGCTGAGCGTCCACAACATGTCTGTCTCCTCAAGCGCTCTCTGTATGGTCTGAAACAGGCTCCACGGGCATGGTTCTAGCCGATCGGATACGTCTCTGTTTATCTATCGCAGAGGCTCGGACTTGGCTTTCCTGCTGCTCTATGTAGACGACATCATTCTCACAGCCTCTTCTGATGCTCTTCGAACGTCCATCATCTCGAGGTTGAGTGCGGAATTCGCCATGTCTGATCTGGGTCCGCTGTCTTACTTCTTGGGAGTTGCCGTTCAGCGGCATGCGTCTGGTCTGTTTCTCTCACAGAGTAAGTATGCTGCTGAGATTGTTGCTCGTGCTAAGATGGTCAACTGCAATCCCGTCGCAACCCCAGTCGATACATCCAACAAGCTCAGTGCTCATTCTGGTCCTTTGGTTGATGATCCAACACTGTACAGGAGCCTCGCTGGTGCTCTTCAGTATCTCACTTTCACTAGGCCTGATATCAGTTACGCCGTCCAGCAGATCTGCTTGTTCATGCATGCCCCTAGGGAACCTCATTTTCAGGCTTTGAAGCGGATCATTCGGTACATCAGCGGCACCCTCGAGCTCGGCACCACCATCACTCATTCCTCTAAGCTTGATCTTGTGGCGTACACTGATGCAGATTGGGGTGGTTGTCCTGACACACGTCGCTCCACGTCTGGTTACTGTGTCTTCCTCAATGACACTCTTGTGTCTTGGTCAGCCAAGCGTCAGTCCGTCGTGTCTCGCTCCAGCGCTGAAGCCGAATACAGGGGTGTTGCCAACGTTGTCTCTGAGTGCTCTTGGCTCCGCAATCTCCTGCTTGAGCTACGATGCCCCTTACAGAAGGCCACTCTGGTCTACACTGACAACGTCTCCGCCGTCTACCTGGCTAGCAACCCAGTCCAACGTCAACGCACGAAGCACATTGAGCTTGATCTCCACTTCGTCAGGGACAAGGTTGCCATTGGACATGTCCGCGTTCTACATGTCCCGTCCTCTTATCAGTACGCTGATATATTCACCAAGGGTTTACCTAGACAGTTATTCATTGATTTTCGTTCCAGTCTCACTGTACGGACCCCTCCCGTTTCGACTGCGGGGGTTTGATAGATTACATAGGTCTCCTATTGTATAGTGGGCTGAAAGCCCGTTAAGGCCCAATACCTTGTAACCTATATATATGTTATATCAATGAATGGAAACCCTCAAGGAGGACTTTACATCAATTCCGCTATTCTACAGCCCAATTTGTTTGTTGTATGATGAAACATTAGAACATTTGTTTAGAGATTGTGGTGCTGCTAATTCTTTGTGGATGCAGGTCACGGATGCGGAGCGATGGGAGCAGAACTGGAGCTTACCGTTTGTTGCGTGGATAAGAGCAAACTTGCTGGACTCTAGGAGGTGCGACGACAAAGGAAATTGGAACGCTCTGTTTGCGGTCGCGATATGGAAGCTATGGAAGAGACGGAATGATATGGTCTTTCGGAAGGAGGCAGGAAAGTTGATCTCTGCCGACTCTTGCGCCGAAGAAGTCCGGGACTACAAGAAATCGGTGGCGAGAAGGGGGAACAAGAAGAACCCAAGAGAGAAAGTGGTGCGTGAGGTTGGCTAGAAGAAACCCCATAGGGAGTGGGTGAAGGTGAACACTGATGGTGGCCGCCGTATAGATGGGAGTGCGGCAGCAGGAGGAGCTATAAGGGATTCAAACGCGGTGTGGGTTAGAGGTTTTGCTCAAAACCTGGGCTCGTGCTCGGTGCCGATGTCGGAATGCTGGGCCGTGTTGAAAGGGTTGGAGATGGCCTGGAATTTGGGATTCAAGAAGGTAGTGGTGGAGACGGATTCGACGGTGGTGGTGAATCTGTTGTCCAAGAAAGTCAAGACGACCCACCCGTTGTTCAGCCTCGTTGACGCTTGCCATGGCTTCATTAGTAGGAATTGGCTTGTCCAAGTCCGTCATGTTTACCGAGAGGCCAACACTGTCGCCGATAGCTTAGTCTCTCTCGCTTTGTCCTTGAGTATTGGTTATTTTGAGCTCCTCGAACCGCCTGAATGCACACAACAGTTTCTGTTGGGGGATGCGAAGGGGGTTTCGAGAGCGAGACACTGTATTGCTTAATTTCTTATGTTATCTTAGGGAGGTCTCTCCCATTTTTCTTCACCAAAAAAACTAATTTAATAAAATAATTAAAAAATTTAATTTAGTCAATGGTATAATTTGGAATAAGAAAGGGACTATAAAGTTGCATTAGAGGATCCTTGTTAATGTTTCTTACTCCCTTCGATCATAAACATAAGACTTCTGAATTTTTTATCACGTACTTAAAAACTACCGTATATAAAATAATTTTTTTTTGTAATTTAATACTTATAAGTTATGGCATTAAAATTATTACAAAAAAATTAGTATCGCATTGAAAAGTCAAAATATTATATTTAGAATCGGTGGGAGTATGTTGAAATATACGGAGTAATTTATATTTCCAAATGGGCAGCTAAAGTGGAAGAATTTATTTTGGGCTGAATGGGTTTATAATTTTTGGGCTAAGAGAATGATGGAATTTGGCAGCCCATGATACTCCCTTAGTCCCAAATTAATTATCTTTTTATTTTTTGACACGCTTTTTAAAGAGCAGAAAAGTCTATAAAATATTATTTTTATTATAAACTAGGGTAAGAAAGAGGAGAGAATATAAGATTGTATTCAATTGATCTCTCTTGGTGTTACACCGGTACAATATATAGAGATAAACTCCTTAGGCTCCAAGCAATAGTCAATCTATCTATAGACAAAAATCTATATAAGTAAAGTGTATATTTTGTACATCCACATAATAATAATAATAATAATAATAATAATAATAATAATAATAATAATAATAATAATAATAATAATAATAAAGTGTATATTTTCTCCCCCTCAAATTAGCATATAAATCACCAATTTTATAAAGATATGGTACTTCTGGACTTAATATCCTTTTATAATTTAATCAAAGATGAAAAAATCATTTGTCTGATATTGTAGTATATCTTTCTTTGTACACTCAAACTACAAGTCGAGATATTTTTAGAAGCTCTAATTATTCTTATCAAGCACTTCAAGTGCAAACTTAGATATGTGCCATCAATGATAATCAAGGATCTGGTCAATTCAAGACAACTCATAATCAATTCTAACACTGTCAACGTTAATGAAATCTCTTCAGGAGTTTTATACCAGTTGACATCTCACCATTGTTTGAAGTTACTACTAGAACCTCGATCTGAATCATGCTAGTGCATTATTTGTTGTAAATGTGACTTTTGTCACCATCTTTTGCATTTACTAATGCCTTTACTTCGTGATATCCTTTTCCTCTCCCCCTAAATACCGAGTATTTTATCATCCGTGATAAACTCTAGGTATTTGATCATCTACGGGGACTCAATCCTCCATATACATCAACTTTCTTGATTTACAACAACTTAGTGTAATATGGGGAGATTTCGGGGCCTGAATCGAACATTTAAAAACTTGTAAATATAAAGCTCTCTTCTGGAGATAAATTACAATGGAGAATTTATTTTATCATTGACCGAAATCGAATCAATCTCTTGATATTCATGCCTGCTTGTTAGCTATTATTGACGGCTCTGCTGGGTCATTTTATGCGTCAGCATTATCATAAATGATAATCTCATAAGCAACGACTTCACTTGATCGATTTAATCGTCACCTTCTCAATGCTCATTTATCCAACATATCAATTTCATTGATAACATTTCCATATCACATCCATATTACCAACATGGGTAATATATTTATTATGTTGGATCCCTCTTTTGACATCCTCAACTAGGGAAAAATCACTGCTTCTGGCAATTATTAGTCCTCCATTGGCTTTTATGATCCCAATTTATCTATCATCACTCCTTCACTTAGAGTGTTTTGATGCTCTTCTAGAGCCATTTTCTCATATGAGTTTATTGCTTGATTATATCGATAGGCCTTCGAGTACTAATTTTGATGCTCTTCTAGAGATATGTATAAGGTTTAATTATGTCAAAGATAGACTTTATACAAGCACTCATTAGATATTTCATCATGAAAACTTCAGGTTTTCCATATCATCAGATGCCACGCTCTAAAGCATTCTAACATTTTCATGTGATGATTCATTCACAGTTTAGGAGATTACAAATCCAATAGGTAAACCATCATCTTTGACTTGTTCTTCCACATTCTCTTTGATGTGGAAGTCGACTCATACATGATTATCTATAATCATTCTCAAAATTATGACCAGTATCTTAACAACGGTCGCGCGCACCGTATCCTCTTTATGTCCTCTACTAGAGGTAACAATATATATTGCATCTGGCAATAAAAGAGGTTGTTATGAACCATATGTCATTTAGCTAGCTATTTATTTGAGTTCTAAAATACCCAAGTAGATTAAGAACAAGATCCCAAAATAAAGAGTCTTCGGGCTCTCAAGAATAAATTTATCGATTTCACACAATTTAACAAGGATTTGCTTCAAACTCTTCTCCCAAATCATCATTAGTTGAATAAAATTGGCATCATCCACCCATAATGGTTTCTTCAAGAAACATTTCCATTGCATATACATATACATAAAATGCAAAACAAATCAAATAGATAAATAAAACATAGATTCCGTGTAGCTTCATATAGCCAAATTATACTAATAACAAACCAAATACGACCAAGTTTGCAGAATCAAAGGTGCTGGATCATCTAGGCTCTTTTGTTGATAATCTTTCATGTGTAGAGATAAGTTTATCTACTTAAAGAGATAACTTTTATTAACACAAACAATATATATAATATAAAACCACATATGTTTACGACGTACCAACTCTTAACAAGTTGTTTCTTCTGGAAACACGTTGAGTTTTGTGGTAAATAATAAAAGCGATCTCAACAAATTAAAATAAATGCACTTCACATAATTAAAATTTATTCAGCCACTTCAGGCGGATATATCAATTCAGATATTTATCACTTGTCTCAATAAACACTATCATTCACAAATACTGTAGGTTCAATAACTATCTCAAATTTCAATTTCAATAATTTCATCATCGTCTATGAGACAAAATGTCTTTTCTTATTTGCATGCAATTACATTTGGGGGATATAATACAAATCAACTTCATGATACATAAATAATGTCAACTTCTGGTGACCAGGGATCAAACAAGTTCAACCACTTCAGGAGTTTGTATTTAACCTTCTATGGAACAAATCATATATGAAACAATTTACAAGTACAAGGTGGAATCAACAATATCATCTTAGCTCATCAACTTATCAATGTATCAATTCATTTAGATATCATTTATCATGTATCCGCTCAATATATGGTCAATTTACCCAATAGCCATATCTATATCATATATGCACCATCAACCCCAAATCGCACATAATTTATCAATTCTCTAAATTCTTATATATCAAAGTATATTAGCACCATGGGATGATTTATGATATAAAATCTATATGTGCAATCAATAACGTCATATTGCAATTAGCAACTAAATGGTAATCCATATTTAATGTACGAGATGAACTCATAACACACAGATATAATCATTCACGATCAAGAGGCACAAAAATCATAATTCAAATATATGATGTTTAGGCTTACCTGACCGTAAGCTCGATCGCATATACAAGTATTGAAAAATCAGTTCAGCTCCATCACGAGCCTTAAAGTCGGGTCTAACCCATATAGACTCACTACCAAGTAGGGTTCAATCTTCTAGGATTCGCCTCCTTTTACCATGATATCCTAGTGTGGATCCGTGGGCAAACCACTCACATGACACCATCCATCACCAAATCAAAATATTAATAAATAATAATCATGGTTTATTTAAAACACATATCATATAACATAATTTTATCCATCCTTATGTATAAGACCTTAAAACTTTTGAAATTCTAATTAATCAAGCAAGGAAAGTCAACGTACCTCTTATGTGAGCAATACGTAGATAATCACACTCCGAAACAGATTTACAATATTATCATAATGCCTTATTTTTTATTAACTTTCCAGTTGGCGATAATCTATCTTTATTCATTATCTACTTCGAGAGATATGTCTTTTCATCTACTTCAGGAGATGATGATAAAAATATAATATACAAATAAAACAAAACAAAACAATAATCGTTACTCATCGCTACATGGATGATACTTAATGTTAAGTCACTACGGGGATGAAATTTATCAATCATATCAAGTGATTCATCATATCAATTTCTTTACGTTTATCCACTTCGGAGAATACGTGGGATTTGTAATTAATTTATTCGCTTCAGGGATATAGACCTCTTTATCCGCTTCAAGGGATAGATTCTTGAGATTAGTTTATCCGCTTCGGGGATATTACAAATTCGATTGATTCAACCGCTTCGGGGATTGAGAGATTCTTTTATCAACTTCAGGGGATTATTATGTATATAAAATAATGGATATCATACGTTAAAGCATATATATGTATAATATTCATGTCATCCTAACATGTACATAGAACATGTATAATATTCATGTCATCCTAACATGTACATAGAACATGAATGAATTAAACAAGATGAATTCGATGGATTTCGTATGCAAGAATTAATTATAGTGGAGGACCATGATGAGCGCAATTCATGAAAGAATTTTGTATGCAAAATTACGATGATATACAGTATGAGTTTTGTGTGATAGGCGTCTTGATTCATATTAAAAACACAAGCACTTCCAATCGGTAATAATCGATCATTAATTACAACATGCTAATCAATACAACGGTGGGGGAGAACAACATTGCCAAAATTAATTATGGATCAACCGAAGCAATGGATGGATTTACATACAAAAACTATGTAAAGATAAAAAATTTATTGGAATCGATGAAAGAATACATAATCTATGAGTGCAATGTTAAATACGGTGATATATAATATGTAGGACAAAGACTGATTTATTAGGATGATATATAATATAATATGGATGACATATATACGATGATTACAATGATATACAAGAGTGGTACATGTATCACAGAGAGTCGGAGAAGAAGATCGAAGATTATGATGATATACTACGATATGCGGTATGAATTTATTTCATATATGCCAAGATTAATTATAGACGCACAATTTCGAATGCACAATTAATATAACGTCCTCCATCAAATATATACAGTAGGATGATATGAATAATTAGAATGCAAAATTAATTGAGAACGTACCGTATCGATCATCGATCATAGTAAATTAAAAAGCAAACCGGATGAATAGATCGGATCAAAGAGCAAACCTCGTGTTGATAACGTATTATAAACTAGGCTCCAAGCAATAGTCAATCTATCTATAGACAAAAATCTATATAAGTAAAGTGTATATTTTGTACATCCACATAATAATAATAATAATAATAATAATAATAATAATAATAATAATAATAATAATAATAATAATAATATAACAATTTTTTAGTTAAATTTTTTTATATAATTTGATACTTATTACTAATAAGTATCAAATTATATTAAAAAAATAATATTTTGTAGACTTTTCACTCCTTATAAAATGTGCATAAATCTCTTAACTAAGGAGATGTATAGTCAAATGGAGAAGATAAAGGTCTAGACTAATTATCAATTAGAAATGGGGTGTTTTATGAGCCGAGAAGCTCGAGCTCGATTCGATAAAAGTTCTGCTTGAGATTGTTCATTTTTTAAATGAGTCGAGTATTAACATATTTTTTAAGCTTGCTTAAAAGCTCGACTTGCTCGTTTTAAGATCGAATAGTTCAAAATTTGTGAAATTTCTTTTCAACTTACTATGTTATGAGCTGCTTAAAGTTAGGAAAAATCGTGATTCGAGTTCGTTTATTTCCTTAACGAGTTGAGTATGATCACATTTTGAAACTCGAGTTCGTTCATTTTTAAATGAGCTGAGTGTGAGCCGAAGAATAAGTGAAGAAGTATCAAGTATGTTGAACTAGTTTGTTAGAGTGATTGCTAGTTGTAACTTGGAAGCAATCCTTTATAACTCAATAAATAGTTGGACCAGATAATGGGATGAAGTCCCCATGTGTAAAGGATTTGATGGGGGCCTCATCTTTTATTTAAAGGGCCAAGCCCATTATTTGGCCCAACGATTTATTCAGTTACAATTTACAAAGAAACATCGTAAGAGTTGTGCACATAATATATTCAATAACCTAGATTTGATAGAATTGCTTTTGTTTGCTTATAAGTTATAACTGGCCTCAGACCCTAGTCAGAGGCCTTCCAGGGTTCAAGTTTCATCAACACCTCAAAACAACACAAGATTAGGCATATTACTTCTTGCCTGAACCAATTCCATGACAAAACTAAAAATAGGAAATGTTTAGTGGTTTCTGGCAAAACCAATTGTTGTTGAGTAGAGTAGCCACCTACTTATATGCTATATTTGGAACTATGGGTGGGCGTGGGACGGGATGGGACGAGATGGCGTCGTCTTGTGTCCCGTCCCGCGTATTTTTTGCGAGACGGAATCGGGATGGGATTCACTTTTTTTTCGAATCCCACACGGACCTTATCCTACACGGGACGGGACCGGGACAGGCATTGTCTCGCGATTAAAAATATTATTGTATAAAAATAAATTTTGATAAATAAATTCAGAAATTTTACAAATTCATACTTTATATACATAGATTTCTTTTTTTTTTAAATAAATAAATGACATGATTACAAGGCTAATACTGAACAAAGCTTCATCTTAACCTACATTGTGAGTTCTTTTTACACCTTTGTTTACATTGCAAAATTTTAAGAATGGGGTGAAGAAACTTGCACGTGTGCTTAAAATTTTACATGTTTTCATGCATAGTTTTTAACTGTTTGTTTTTGCCTTTCATAAAAAGTTTAGAAAATCACAAAAAAAAAATGTCAAAAAAAGAGAGAGTCTGGTTTAGATAACTTAACACGCTTAGATGTTCGATCGGCAAATCTGGTTTCTAAATGCTGTGATAGTATCTGTTAGGCAATTCTCAGCAAAACCATGTTGGCATTCCAAGAAATATGCACTTCATCTTCTTCAGAAGTGTTATAGAAAGCACAATAAGTCGGGATTGGTAATTTGGTATATGTCTACTTGCCAGACGAGATTTTGTTGGGAGACCATTTTGGCACATCTTTCAAAGGAAGTTTTTAATCTTCGGTGGAATGTTTAGCTTCCAAATCTATTTATAATCCACCTCTGAACATCTGCCGTTATTTGTCAGCATATTATATGCTATATGTACTACTTGTTGTATATCATAATTCATAAAGGTAAGCGAGCGAAAAAATATTAATGTCTATATATAAAATTAAAAGAATTTTCAAATCAAAATACAATTCTTATATAGTATTTCAAGAAAAATCTAAAAGTGGTTTAAAATATGACAATTAAAACAATTACTTGATATTGATAAATTAGTTTTGTCTATTTATAATAATAAATATTTCCATTACAAATAGAATATACTATATCGAAATTGTGCTATGCGATCTCCAAATGGCCCAAAACGATCAATGGCTTGCAAATTTGCAATTGAGTCCACCTAATTAGCCCAAGCAAAACAAAGATCAATTTTTTTTTTTGTAATATATGCTCTAGTTTAAAGGAAAGTCATGAAGAAGCTAAGGATGGTGCAGCTGGAGAAAACGTCATTTTTCACCATTCATCGTTCTGAATAAAGCTTTGCTGTCTTCATGAAAGTTGTAGCCCTCGAAAAGAGCTTTCCAACGCATGCTCATATGCGTCAATCGGACGAACGAGGACTCGGGAAAGTGTGTTTCAAGAACGGAGCAGAATGCTGAAAGCGCACAGAACTAGTCGACGTCGACCAGTGGTCGACGTCGAGTAACTTTTTGGTCGACTTGCCTCCCAGAAGTCGAGAACGAACACCAGACCACTCGAGAGAACAATCCTACTCGACGCCGAGTACACCTGACGAGTCCAGAACCTGCTCGAGCTCGAAAATCCTACTCGACGTAGAGGAGTTTGGTCGACGTCGAGGACAATCCAGAAGCATGTCGAGTCCGAGATCAAGTTGTGTCCAAGAAGATAGAGTTACTTGCAAGCCAAGAGATGTGGAATTCTATACAACCACATCGAGATCTATCAAGTCAAAGAGAATTTATCTACAAATAGCTTTCTTTCCTTAGGGATTAATTGTTTTATTTCCAAATTTAATCATTAAGCTTTAGATAGATAAATTTAGATATAGATAGATAGTTCCTTCCTAGAATAGCTTGGATTGGAGCCTATAAATAATGCCCTAAGGGGCTGATTTTCAAACATTCAAGCAAAGCCGTCTTCGGGCGCAAGGAGAGAGGAGAGAGAGAAGGAGGAGGAAGGAGACGAACGGTCGTATGTTTTAGTTTATTTTATGTTAAAGTTATTTTCTTTCATCATGTTTACTTTTTAATTTCCTTCTTCTAGGGTCGGGGTGAGCCCGACGATAGTCATGCACGCTTGAGGTAAAGTTTTAATATTTATTATGTTTTGATCATCCACTGTCTTTTATATGTTTATTGCCTACTCGAAAGAATAGAGATTCATGTTAACAACTTGAATTATAAACATAAAATTGGTAGATACAATTAGGGTTACTTGAAAGGGTTATATAATTGTTGGAAAAGGCGAAAGCTTGCTCCTTTGATGTGATTACATAACTATTCTATCTTGTCTTTTGTGTGTTTGATTATCGTTGCGATGATCCCTTACCTTGGAAGTTTGCACCTTTATTACTTTATTTCATTATTTACATTATGCACAAATTTTACCCGACACCAACCACCATTCCCTATCCATCCCTCGACATCGACCCATCCTTATCCGACGTCGACAACAACCCTCATCACCTTTTCCCGCTATTCCCGAACCCCTAAACCAACTAAACCTAGAACCGCTGACTTCTCTCCTGAGGACGAACCTGACTCCACTATCCTATAGTGGGGTCTTGACTATAAATTTATATGGTCGAGAAACCCTCTCGTCAAATAGACATATATAAGTTGAGATGCATATATAGATTGAAATACATATATATTTCTCATTTTTCAAAATACGTAACACTTACCAATAGAATGAGACCACGTGTTCTAATTTAATTAAGATGAGACGATTTTGTGAAATTTTTTATGAAACAAATGAAAGAATTAATTATATAAAGTATTTGAGTCGGTTAATTTAATAAAATTGATTAGATAAGAAGGTTGAATTTTATCTTTTATTTTTAAAAAGTGGTTTATTAAGAAAAACGCTTATTTTATAAGATGATTTAAAAAGTGGTTTATTAAGAAAAACACTTATCAATAGAATGAGACCACGTGTTCTAATTTAATTAAGATGAGGCGATTTTGTGAAATTTCCGATGAAATAAATGAGAGAATTGATTATATAAAGTTTTTGAGTCGGTCCATTTAATAAAATTGATTAGATAAGAAGGTTGAATTTTATCTTTTATTTTAAAAAAGTGGTTTATTAAGAAAAATACTTATCTTATAAGAAATATTAAATGAGAAATATTTATGCTTAGATATCATAATCATTTTAATTTTATAATTTCTTTTATTTGTGAGATAACCATATTTATACATATTCCAACTGTTTGCATATTGTAAAAAAAAACATATTTATACATATTAATTAAGATATACACACACACATACACATATAAGCTCAAATGCATATATAATAGTATATATATTCAAATACACATTTCACATTTATCAAAATACACAACACTTATCAATAGACCAGCTTGGGTAGTCCCTTTTCATTTCTGCCTAGTATTTCCATATTTGTCCCCTTTATCTGCAGGTGCTGAGCTTGATTTGCAAAAGTTGAGATGAACTCTTGCAGGATACCCACCACTCCATGTCCATGAGTCTCTTGCAGTAAGCTATACTTCCTGAATTGCATTCCCTCTCAAAAGGTTTGCATTTAACCATCTAGCCACACGCATTCTCTCTGCTGCACCACATCTGCTAGCTTAACAAAAATAGCTTTGTTCCACGCCAAATTTTGTTTTATTCCAAGTCCTCCCTCCTCTCGCGGGAGAGTAACTGTATTCCAATCAACCAAGAACCTCCTTCCTTCCATATTTCCATTCCACAGAAGTTTCCTACACATCGCCTCAATTTTCGAGTCACCCACCCATCATCATCATAATACATAGCAAAACATCTGACATTTCTGAGTTTCTTGCCTATAATAAGTAAGCAACTCAATAATCATAACCAATATCTTTCTTGAATTAAGTACATTCGCAATAGTTAAAATCGATTTATTTACACCACGCAGAGCAATTGAATGAAGTGAGAAATAAAGGACAGTTAGACAAAACTGAAGTCTGAGTAAAAAAAGAACAAATGTGTATTTAGTATAAACTAACTAGCATCTGTAGTGAGCTAATATAGAAGGAATTTGAAATATGTAATAATATGGAGAAAAAAAATGACATGACAAATTCATTGTCAAAGCAAAAATAAGAGTTCTAAAGTATTAAAAAACTTGAAATTCTACTCAAAGACTTAAGATAGAGCATTAATAATCATGGACGAGTGGTCCACCAATCCATATGACTTGTTCCATGGGACGATTCCTACATATAAAGTTGAAAATATGGCAAATTATTATTACTCGACCTTCACGAGTTTTAGAAAATATTAGTAAACATGTAAAAATTGCTAACCTGTCAATCAATTATATTTATGGAGAAGGGATCTACATGAACACGAGGATATGGCACACCAATTCCCTTTACGATACGAGCTATTGAAAATAGCTTCAACGAGCCATGGATGGACGATGATCATGCTCAGAAAGATCAAGAATTAGTTAGACATAGCAAACAAAAACTAGAAGGAAGAACAATTTGTTATGAATCAATTATACTTTGTTTATTTTTCTCAATCTGATTTCTCTACGTACAAGCTCTGTATTTATACTACAATTGCCATCTCAATCAAGTACCATATTGCCCCTCCTTATATGCCATATCTTCCTTAGCTATTTAACAAGAAAACATGTACTTACTCCCTTTATAACACACACACAAAAAAAAACAGACTTTCTGTCATACGAAGGACCAAATTTTTCTTTCAAGAAATTTTAGTTTTGCCACAAAATTCTCATGTATGAAAGATTAAATTATACAATTTTGACCAAAACTTTTGTTACATTGTTAACATTCATTTTTATACCTCCAACAGAGCCTAAAATACCAAGTTTAAGAGTATGTTGTGACATAAAACCCATATAGGCATTTCATCAAATATGTAGCATGCAATCACACTATCAAATTGAAATGACATGTAGATTCAATTCATTAGAAAGCAATTGATAAGAAAGATATGCAAATATGAATTGCATTTTATAAGGAGGATGGACAGAGTAGTAGAGTACCTGGTAGGCTGTCGAGCAAGCCTTTTCGTTCGGTTGCCGAAGAACAACTATAGAGGTCGATGGTCGATGGGGAATTTGAGTTCCTTGTCGGTTTGATCTGTTGGATGGGTTATGATTATGAATATGTTGCCATCAAGCACCATTCTCCTGGAGTTGCAAATTGCAGCAACCGTTGCCGCTCGAGAAATGGTTGAACGGGAGAGAAGAAAGACATAATTATTTTTACTTGGACAGGTGTTTTAATCCCATTGGTAGTGTATAATGAGAGGCATACACCGGGTGTGTAATTAGGGTCCCATACTTTATCCTTTTCGTTTCTTTCTTTCTTCTTTTTAAAAAATAAAAAATAAAATAAAATTCAATAAACATTAAAAAAAGGAAAAATAACTCAAAATAATACGAAGTATCAACTTTTAACCGAAAATAATACGAACTTTTGATTTAACTAATCCATATACGAACTATACCCATATTAACCCAAAACAATATGGTTCAACATTCCGACTAATTTTCCGGCAAAAATTGCAAACTGTACGCCGGAGTACACGTGGAAAAAAAATTTATTTGCCACGTCGGATGTCTTTCTCCCATGTCATTTCGAATTAAAAAAATGAGAAAAAAAATCAAAAAAGAAATCGAACAGAGCTGTGGAGATATCATCCGTAGAACCGCTACAGTGAATTCAAAACAATCCTCACGAAGAGGAAAAAGACTACATCAGACATGTTGGCGGGCTAAATCGATTGAAGTCTACAGACAAGCCAATTCGTTTTGGGAGACTTAAAGGTATGTTGCCGACAAAATTTCGTTTTAGGGTTTATTTTTTCCCTGCTTATACCTATTGAATTAGGGTTCTAAGATTTAGGGTTTTTGATCGAAGTTCTGGTTTTAATTTGAATCTTAATAGGTTTTAACAATGAATGAACCCGATCTTGATGATTTATATTGTGAAAATGACCCTGTGGACAACCCATAGAATTGTTTTCCCTGATTCTGAGTGTATTTGCAAGTTTAATTTGGTGGCAGGAAGGTTATGGAAGCACTTTCGGACCGGAGAAATCCCTCTTCTGTGTGAGCTTGAGAACCTTGTGTCGACATTTTCCTTTTTCCGAGACCTTCGTTGTCGTCTTCTTCCTCTTTGCGATTACGGGCACCTTTTTTAGAGCATCTTCACCTTCTTCCTTTGCCAGACACACGGCTCTTCCCTTCTCTCTGCAATTTCCCAATCTCTCGTCTCTCTGGTTGATTGTTCCATTGATATCTCTCTCTTCAATTTCTCTATTAATTTATTTTTTCATTTTTTTATATCGAAAATGAGATGGACGATGGCAACAAATTTTTTTCCACGTGTACGCTAATGTACAGCTGGCAATTTTCGCCGGAAACTTAGTCGGAATATGGAACCATGTTATTTTGGGTTAATATGAGTATAATTTGTACATAGATTGGTTAAATCTAAAATTCGTATTATTTTCGTTTAAAGATTGATACTTCATATTATTTTGAGTTATTTTTCCTTAAAAAAAAGGTAAATTACAGAAAACCACCCTTAAAATGGGTGAGTTTTCACAAAATTACCCTTAAAATAATTTTTTTCCAGAAAACCACCCATAAAACTATTTTTCTTTCAAAGAACCACCCTTAACCCTTATTTTTATGTGTAAAAAGTGTTTTAAAAATGTTAAATTCTCATTTTTTGTATTCAAAGTAGCCCAATTATATAATAAAATAACAAAAAAATTTAAGAAAATAAAAGAACTTTTAAAATTTTTATAGCTTTTTACACATAAAGATGGTCATGGGTGGTTCTTTGAAAGAAAAGTAAATTTATTGGTGGTTTTCTGCAAACTTTTATTTTAATGGTGGTTTTGTGAAAACCCATCTATTTTAAGGGTGATTTTATGTAATTTACCCTAAAAAAATCAATACAAAACACGCGGCGTATTCTTGCTAACTAACTACTCACGCCCCGACTGAGAAGAGAAGAGAAGAGAGGAAGACGATCGGCGATTGGTGAGAACCCGACGAAGGCGGCGACTGGTAACGACCGGAGACGGAAGGCGGTGATCTTGACCCTGGTGTTTAGAGGTATGTCACATGTGTTTCAGCTTTCAATTTAGTGATTGTGGTTCCCCAAATCTGAGAATTCGCGTTCGGTTTTCCCAGAAATCCCAAATTAAGTCTGAATTTGTGTTTGATTTTGCTAGTCCAATCTGAATTTGTGCTCTGTTCTTTGTGGAATTGCGGTGGAGTTAACTTTTAGGAGTCTCAATTTATTTGGAAAATGGAAGCCATGAGAGGGAAGGAGGTGTGGAAGGCGGCAAGGGCGACTGCAGCACATGCTCTGCTCTTAACTTTCACCATTGTTCTAGTTCTGAAGCTTCATCCCGGCTCCTCCTCCTTGTCTTGGTGGTTCGTCTTTTTCCCCTTTTAATTTTATTATTAATCAATTAAATTTTGATGATATCTCCATTACTGAAGTAAATAGCTTGGTCATAAGTTGAACATTGTTTCATAAAATTGATTTAAGGACTGAGTTATGTATTCACATGAAAGTTGACTACTGCTTTTATTTTTTATTTATTATTATTATTATTGCTATGCTCTCTATCAAAATGACCAATTGTGTTTACATTCGCATACATAGCAAGCAGCTGATGTGCAAAAGAAATTGACCAGTTTTAGGGACATTTTTATAAACATGATTTCTGTTTTGCAGGTTTATCTTTTCCCCTCTATGGTTATTTCATGCAGTTATGTACCGATCGAGATTCTCCATACCCGCCCCTTCAAATCTTGATATTATTCCTGTATGTCACTACCTGCTTCTTAAGGAATCATATTCTCCTTTAGATGTGAAATAGACAATTTATTTGAAAAAGGAATTAACCATATTTTGTATTTGATTTCATTGTAGTGGGACCCAATTCATTCTGTTCTGGCTATGCCACTGCTTATTGCCTTTGAACTGCTCCTTTGTGTTTATTTGGAGAGCTCTCATGGTAATGTTTCGTGCTGTATAATCTCCTTATATATGTTTACTTCAAAACCGTAGGAAATTTGAACTTGAAAGGATATTTAAATTATCGTTTTCCCCAATTTCATTTCATTTGCAAGAGAATTGGTTATTGAACCTTTTGTCAGTGATATCTTCTATGGGCTTTCTCATTTACAGTTAATCACGTCTCAGCTGTGAACTTGGAGATTGTTTTCCTCCCTATTTTCCTCTTGGAAACAATTATTTTACTAGAAAATTTAAGGTGCGTCCTTTGTACACTTCTTGTTATTCCATACTATATTTATGTCTTTGCTATGCCTCATCATCTACAAGATGGACCATTTCTATCCTAAACATTTTCCATGATTCTCAATTCTCACTATCCTTTCATAATGCAATTACAGAATGCTTGGTCCGCATTTTCTAGAAGATTTTAAAACATGCTGCCTGGGTGAAGAGCTGTGAGTCTGTCTCCAATGTTGATTTCTTTTCAGTTTTTCTGTCAATCATTTTCCTTCCTCTACATATTATGTGATGCTCCTCCCTAATCTTTACGACAATCTAACTACAGAACACCTGATCAGCAGGAGTGGCGTGACAGTGTTTCTTTTCAAATTCTTATTGTAAGTCTCATATTGTTAGAGATTTGGCGCTCCCAACTGATAGTTTGAACAGCCTGTGCTGTGGGTACTTGAAAAGCTGACTCCATTATATGGAATCTACCTGGACAAGTTTACTTCATTAGATGGAATCTACCAAAAACAAAAATAATTTCTTTGATTTAAATAAAAATCATACCTTCAATTCATTTGGGTCTTTTTAAAAATATATATATAATATATTCTTTATGGCGACAAGGTGGACCTAATCACTCTTTACTATGATGTCTGCAGACTTTGTTGGCTACTTTTTCCATGGCTATCGCCCTGGGTATCACAGTGCTTCTAGTTCAAACGATAATTGGTATTTCCCTATTCAGTCATTATTGTGTTACATTTAATTAGACTGCAACAATTGTTGCCCTGCATAAAGATAGACTTTGGATTTTATTTTTTATACGCTTTTCTTATAGTATATTCACTGATGGTATATGGAACATGTTCCCTGATCATTAGTATTCATTTCATGAGAAATGGGGAGAAATTAAGTTGACTCTGTCAATCAATACTTGCAGGAAATGGGGAGAACATAAGCTTTTGGAGTCCATGTTTGTTTTTTAGGTATTTATTATATCTATTAGATATCATCATATATCAATATGAGAATGATTTTAGCTATATTTAATCCATAAGAGGATTATGGCTATTCCAAATTCCGGGTAATCTTTTCCTCATGTGTTTTATGTTTCGTTTTGTACAGCTACGCACTAGTTCCATGGGGTGTGCATGTATTTTTGGAGGGTATGGGTTACCGTGATCAAGTTCAGAAACTTACAGAGGCTAGCTCATCGACTAGTGCTTTAGTTGCCAAATTTGTTATTGGTGGTCAATATTTTATATTAGTTCTGATAATTGGGTTTCCGGTTCTTCTATGTATGTACGTGGAGGTATGACATGTTTATGAAAACTGAAGGACTTATTTGAGAAGTTAAGTTTTGCTTGACAACTCTCTTATTGACATTTGCAATGCAGGGAACCCCTATTCGAATTCCAATTCCACTTTCTTTCTCCCCTCTATTCCTCTGGCAAGGGGTTGGAGTTCTGTTTTCTACATTACATCTCGTGGAAAGAATTGTTTTTCTTTCTGTACACCGTGAATTTGGTAATGGTCGATATTTAACACCGTGCTCAAGAGCTTGTGACTTACTAGTGTCTATTGGTCATGGTTTAAGGTATTCATCTTATAAAATGGTTTGGGGACCCTCTTTCAAGAGTTTTTTTCATTCTAGAAAATTAAATGCTTAAGATGCGCAGTTGTTGCCGACTCAACCCATTCTTGTGTTGTTCATGTCAGGTTTCTAGGTTGGGGGTCAATTGATGATGGAAGTAGAGAAGTAGAGGCACGGAGATTTCATGAATGCGAATTGAGGTCAGATTTCTATCCTTTCTTTTTTCACGGCAAAGTGTTACTTTGTGGCAGTTTTAGTGCTTGTATTAGGATGGTGTGGGGAGTTAAAGATGAGCCCTTTCTTTTGCTATTTCCATAAAATTGATTTTGTATTGCTAAATACGGGAACATGTACTTATGATATTATTTTTTTAATGTTTAGATGCAATACATTTTGTGGCAGTCCCCCTGATACAGTGAAGAAAATGCGAAAGAAAGATCTTGTTGAGGAGGTGATCGTATTTGACAAGATTTTAGCATCTTCTTACCTGCATTACATGCATTATTGACTCCAATTTGCCCAACGGTTATAGGTGTGTACTCTGCAAGCTGCAATTAATGAGCAGATTCAGTTCACTGAATCTAGTCTACAAGAGTACAAGGGACTTCGAAGTGTAAGCTTTTTTTTGTCTCTTTTTTTTACCCCTCTAAATTTATATTATTAACTGCACCCTGTCTAATAAAATGCACCATAAATTGCATAATTGGTTTACCTAAGCACTAAGGCACTTCTCTGATTTTTTTTACCATTGAAAACCTTTAGGAAAAAGTTGTTTGTAGAGTTTGCTTTCAGAGGGATATTGGTGTCGTTTTCCTTCCCTGCAGACATCGGATCTCTTGCAGGTGATGACATGAATTTTCGTTCCTTGCATTTTTTTGTGTAATTTCAAGAATGATGTTATGATTTTCGTGCTTGTTAATGCGTGCAAATACAAATTTCATCTTTATTTTTACTCCGCATTTCTACAGAATGTGTGGCGACAAGTGCTCCAACTGTCCAATTTGTAGTGTCTCCATTGCGAAATTGGTGTGTGTATATTATGCGTAGCCTTGGTAATGAAGCTGGAACTTGTTCATTGTGGATAGTTGTCAATGCCGAGAAAACCGAACTGCGGATGGTGCTACAATGTTTCACTAACTACTGTTTGCTTTGTAATTTACTAGTGCAATCTACTTGTTGTGTAAATGATGTCTTTTATATGTTGGATTGTTTTCTGATTGAGTAGGTTTGTTTTTACGTTTTCAAGTGTTTATACATCTATTAGTGTTTGAATGATTGGAATTGCAGTATGATTTGAGATACAACTCGGGCATTATCTTTCAAGTTGGGTCTTGTCGAGTCTCCTCCAACTCCGAGTTGAGGGGAGGTATCAATCTTCCTGGAAAAACATATACAATACCCGACAGCGGGGTATCTTGATACCATCGGGAAGGGGACAAACAAATTCCATGGAATCGGAAATTTCTTAAAAAATGGATCTATGTCCAACACATCACATTTAATAAGAAAAAGGCCTTTTGTTTTGGTTCTATCCGTAGTCACACGTGAAATATATAAGTTTATTAGCACTTTTCCTAGAGATCTATTTCAGGAAAGGAATAAGGTGCCTAAGTTTGTTCAAGTTTAGCCGGATCCAAGAGCAAGCTTATTGCCTAAGTTTGTTCTTCACCCTGCTTAGATTAGTTAGATATAACTAACATGGACATGTGTAGTACCAAAATAACTACACTTTTGTGTTTTAACTTTTAAGAGTTAAGTGCTAACGATAGGAATTAAGGGAATACTTTGAGTTGGTATATAAGTGGTCCTCTAGGCCTAATATCTAAATGGGTCAATAAACAATACTCCGTATATGGTCTCATAGGTAAATGACCCTTTTTTTTTTTTATTAGAACCCTTTGGAATTTAGAACATGCCTTTACGAGCGGAGTTTGTAACCCTTTCGGTAAATGACCCATTTGATTCTTTTGAGAAAATCAAAGCAATATTTGTTTTTTTTTGGTGTTAAATCATAGAGAGTATGAATATATGATGTACATCAAAGTAGATAATAAATGATACGCTTTCTAAAAAAGACAATAGATGATGAGGACATCATACTTGGTGTATCTTATTAAGAATTATAGAACATTCAATTAAGAAGATCAATGAGTGAGATTAGAGCTTTAGAAATAACTTATGATTATTTGGTAATATTGAGTTATTATTCGTTAGAATAAAATTATTCATCAATATTGAGCGATGGTAGACAATAGATGACACATTGACACCGGAGAACTCTCACAAGATGCCTTGTGAAGAGTGTAAAAAATGAGAGGTGAGTGCTAAGAGCTTAGGGGTTTACAAAGAGGCAATATAATACGGAGTATATAATGCTACTATGAAAAGTCGAGGTAGGGTTTATGAGGAGTCAAGCTTCATGTATATGGAATTTGGGACGATGCAATTAATTAATTAATTACTCCATTCAATCCATGTAGGTCATTTTCGATCCAAGTAAAGGTTTTGACCCTAAGTAAAAAAAATTGCAACTTGTTTTTTTCTTACTTAAAGTAAATATTTACAATTTAAGTTGACATGGTAAAACATAAACATTTATTATGGTATATAACATAAACATTTATACGAAGAGATGAGATATCCAATTGATTCAGATTCAATGAAAGAAGGCAAAATTTGACTTTTTTTTAATAAGGTAATAATTCGTTAATTCGAGGTCAGATAAGCCTGAACCTCGATGGCCGACGTCTATACAAAAAAAAAAGACAATGAAAAAACAAAACGGTGCAAAACACAGGCACAAGCACTCAACAACAACAAGACTGCGCCAACCAAACCAAACAAAATGAGGACGAAAATGGCGGACGAAGCCAAGCACCGCCAAAAGAAGCACCGCAGACCAGCAACACATCAGAACCCGGTCATCTTGAGTATGGTGAGGACGAAACCAGGGAAAACTTTTATCATATGTGCAAATTGCAAACCGATCTCTGGGACTTCGAATTATTTTCGGTAAAAAAAAAACGATCTCATTCTATTATATCATATGAGGTAGTACTTATATATCTATATTTTATCTATACTATTAAGGGTGAACTCTCAAAATAACAGTATTTTAACGGTGTTAGTTAACTCCGTCACAAAGGAAGAAATCATTTGAAGTTTGTCCTATCTACATAGAATATTGCCATTTGTAATTGATTGCCGGTTGTAAATTTGTGCTTATGTCTCTTTGATTATTGAACATCTCAATTGTTGAATACTTAATAAAAAAATCTCAACCGGTGAATAATCAACCCCAACACTTTTATGTAAAAGTGTACCACATAACCAATTGAAGTAATTATTGTTGCTACCTCTCTCCATATCTTTAGTTTTTTTTGGAGGTGTTGGGGACACAAAGAGAGCAACAAACACCCTAAACAAAGAGCTTAAGGAGAATGATAATGACTGAAGGGCTGGGACAAAAGTCATTGACAAAGCCAAAGCACTAAACTCTTAAATAATTCATTTCTCCACTATTTTTATTGGTCTCAACTCTCAATTCTCAATGCATGTTTCATTCTCTTCCTTCTCTCATCTACTTTTTGCTCCACTTTTTTTTTTTTAACTTGAATGAATTTCATTTTAGTTTGTCTACTTTGATGTTGCTGTTTGTGTTTCTTAAATAATGTTTCCGTTGGTTTCATCACATCTGAGATGCTGCATTTGGATTGTAGGTGAATTAATGTTGTTTATTGGTGATTGCTACAAAAAGGGATGGGCTGCCTCACTCTCAATTGTTGCTAATGATTTGAGTCATGATTCATTTCTGAGAGGTGTTATTCTTATAACAACAACAAATTGAGGAGCTGTTTGGTATATTTCTTGGGTGTGTTTATTACTGTTTTTTCTAGTCATTTTGAGAAGAATAAGTGTTGTCTAATATAGAAAGCCCAATAGGAGGGGTCTTTCAATTGGTTTGCTGGTTTTCTGCTCTTTTGTTTTTTTTTAAGAATTCAAACCCCAAAAGGAAATGATGGGTAAATTCAAAGAAAAAATATAAAGCCAAAAAGGCTAGTACAAACAAGCAAATACCATGAAATAGATCAACGTATCCCAAGAGATAGCGCATACCCCTACGACAATACATGAAGCATAACTAGTATACCGAACACACAAGGCATCCGGTAGGGTATAACTAAGATAATCAAGCACAAAACAACCAAGTGCCTACAATGTCTCAACAATATGTAAAGGGAATACATCAAACAACAAACGAAAAACATGGATTAGGACTAAGCGAGCGAGCACATCAACCGGAATCATGTTATCATCAAAAACCTTGGCGTTCCTAGCATGCCACAAAGTAGTAAACCAGAGAAGAGATAGAAAATCGATGCGCCATAGCACGCGGAGCCGACCCCTTGGAGTATCTCCGCAACCATCTTAAGCATCGATCCAAAGAAGAAGCGATCAGGGGAATCCCAAATCTCCGAAAAACAATTCTCCAAACATCCCTGGCATAAGGACATTGGAAGAATATATGATCATGGGTCTCAAGATCATGGGTCTCCGAAAAATCTTCCTCCGACTTCTCCTCCTTCTGCCAACAGTCCCCGGTGCCCTGAATTGAGTCGTTTGCGTGTCTTAGGGCCGGATCAGATTTCACCTCCTTTGCCCCTTCTCCTTCATCTCTCTCCTCCCCCGCCTCTCTTTCTTCCTCCGACTTGATTTCCTCCTGCCTTCAGTTCCCGACGCCCCCTGAATCGCACCCTGACCCCCCTTGAATGGCGCCGTTTGCGTGCCTTAGGGCTTGCTTCGGTGAGCCCTCAATGAGGCGCTTAAGCACTACCGTTGGGAATCTGCTCTCCAGGTTTGATTTTTTTTGTTTGAATTGGTCATTTGGTTTAAAAATGGTATTAATACTGGTATATGGTTTCTGTTTCGGTTTCAATTTCAATTTTGGTGCATCAGTACAGAATTTTGATAGGGTTGGAGGGAAGGTATCAAGTTTCGGATATTTCACTGCTATAGAGAATGTAATCAAGTAGTGGACTACTTAGCCAGTAGAGATCTCGATCTACATATGCTTATAGGTAACTCTGTTTGTAGAGATTTTCATACGAAAGTTCGTAAGGATGATACTGGGCTATTCCAAGCTCCAAGCATTGGACTGATTGATTTGATATCAATTCCCCTACAAAACGCCCCTGGGTGGGTTTGATATCGTTTTGGATTTGAGCTTCTCTTGATTATTTATTAGGTTTTTCTACTTGCAGATTTTCGGTCTTCTTCGCAAGCAACACTGGTATGAACCAAGATACCAAACATACACAAAGCTTTTGGTGATGCTTGGAAAATGCAGGAAGCCAGAGGAGGCTGGGAATCTCTTTGAAGTTCTTCGGTCAGATGGGCTTCAACCAACGGTTGATGTTTGCACTACTCTTGTGAATGCTTATGGACTTAGTAAACTCTTTGACCTGGCATTTCTCACTCTTGAGGATATGAAATCTGCCTATGATTGCAAACCGGATGTGCATACATATTCAGTTCTGATAAACTGTTGCCTTAAAAATCGGTGTGTGGATTCGATTGATAAGATCATTGAAGAGATGTCATATCTTGGCATTCTATGCAGTGGAGTCTCTTGTAACACAATAGTTGATGGGTATGGCAAGGCTGAAATGTTTGAATTGATGGAGAAGTCATTGCCTGAAATGTTTGACAGCGAAACATGCCTGTAGACTCTATGTATAGTGGTTGTGCTTTTGCCTAATCATGAATTGGATTAGTCTTTTAGAAAATGCTGTACTTTTGGTTTCTGAAAATGTCCGGATAAAGGTCAGCGTTGTAGTTACTTCACTATTTGTCTTTGATGAAATTCACCAGCGGTATGGAATTACAAGATAGTGGTAGAATGAATGTTGGATGATGATGATGTAATAGGATATAAGGATATTAATTGCTCAGTGGCTGGTGTAGGAAAATAACTTTATAATATCTGGTTAGCTCCTTGTGAGTTGACAATGAAGAGTTATTTGTCGCGATGGTTGATTGCGATTTTCTTCATCTAGGCACTACCTCTTGTGGATTATTGGATATTTCATCTAATATGGAATGCTTCATTGTTTTTTTTTTCCTGATTAGTCCAGCAGATAAGAGCCCATTGCTGTAGTGTTTCTGTCTATAGAAAAATTTCATCTGGACATATCTCCTCTCTCATCCATGTGGCAGTTCCCTCTTGTGTGCCTGAGAATCATGGTTTATTGTTCTGGGGCTTGCTTGAGGAAGGAATATGCAGACTATGAGTTGCAGTTTAGATTAATATCAAATTGCTTGCTTTAAACCATTTTTACTGGCTTGAACATGGGAGTTTTTTTCAAGGCTCTTAAAAATCAGTAGGCAATGCTTTAAAGAGTTATAGTTGTGTCTAAGAAATTCAATCATTGGTCAGTCAATTTTAAACTTGAATGGTTTGTATGCTTTAAAAAGTTACAGTAAGTACAGTCTCCGACTCCGACTTGATTGACGGCCTTCAACAATGCCAACCCCTACAAATATACGGAGTATAACACTAGCTGAACCATCATGGGCTCGATGCACAAATCATCTGTGTCTGTGATCATGTATTTTGCCACCCCATTCACATACCCCGGGAGGGGTTCCGATGCCTCGGTATTTTTATGTTTTGACAAATGATCATAGAAGCTGAAGCTGTAGAATGCTGTGAAAATGACAATATATGCTGATACTAGCAATATTTTCAAACAGTTTAAAAGAGTGGATAACAAGAAGTTCAAGTTTAGATACACAAAATTAGTTTTGATCGGATAATCAGATGACAAAAGGGAGCTTCTTCTTCTTCTTCTACTTCAATCTTCATCTTCTCATCTTCAGTCAGAGGGTCCCAGCTAAACTCGATCCATCGAAGCTCCTAGAAATATATATCTCAAATCAGTATCAGGACAAGCAAATTAGGTTGAAAAGGAGGGTACAATTGTAACTAGGGAGTCCAAGTTTGCATCACTCAGAGGGCTGATTCAATTCTCTTGCACACCATTTGTGTTGTCTTTCTTTCCTCAATTTCTCATTGATCATAGATGATAGTGTTGTTCACTTGATAGTTTTATACAGTACAAGGCTACAAAGCATATTCCATTGCAGTGATATACATTTGCAATTGTGAGTGCACTCAATCACTATATATCAATGATAACATAGCAAACAAATAAGCTGTTTGACTAAACTAAAATACCATTCAAGATACATTAATCCAACCCAACATTTTAACTTGAGAGGGGTAATTTTCTCTATATATTTTTTTGAGCGAAAGCACACAAATATTGCTACAAATTGAGTCAGAAGAAGGCAAATTAAGCATACCTTGGGCAACCATTCAAGATACATCAAACCGCCGGGTGCTGCCCTGGTGGCGGCTCGATCTCTGTCGTCTCTGGCTCGCTCGGGATATCCTTGGGCAACCAGCCCAGGATGCGAGAAACTATAACCCCTAGCTTTGCGTGGAACTTCGCTAAAAGCAACACGTTCATCACGGTCATCTCACGCACGTTGTAGGGATGAATATCCCCGTATCCTGAATTAAAATTCGATTTGACAATAATGATTATAATATTGTATAATTAAAAACAAAATTGAGAAAAATAAAAAATGAAAATGATTAAATGTAAAGTTATAGTAATTACCAGTGCTAGTGAAGGTCACGACGGTGAAGTAGAGAGCAATCTGATACAGCTTCCAGAAACCAGAATTCTTGAAGCCCTCCCCGGCAATAGGTACCTTCCCCATCCATGTTTCAGCAGGATTGCTCGAGCTGAAACATGCCATCATGTATAGGCCGCAACCCACTAGATGGTGTGCGTAAATGTCGATGATGAAGCGATAGATCGAGGTCATCCAATGACCCTCGTCAACCTCATCAAGACGATCAACACGACGGGGCATCAACCTCTGGAGGTGTACATCTAACCTCCAAAGGTGATAGACTCGAGCCAAGAGAAGGAATCTCAATGGCTCCCAGAGAGACTATTGAGAAAAAAAAACAAATAAATAAAATAAGATAAAAACTATGAGATTTTTACAGAGATAGAATTGAATTATGTAAGTAAAATGTTGATCATAATCGAAATTGTCAAATAATAACATCACAAATGAAAACAAGTCACATACCTCCTTGTAGATAACGTCCAAGGGAAATGCACTAATGAAATCCAATGTAAGGATCAAAGCAAGGCACCACCTACAATCAGGATCAAACATGTTAGAGACTAATGAGACAAAAATAAAATAAAACATGAACACATAACATAGCCAAACTGCAAATTGATCGATCATCAACAGATTCAATATTAGAAATGAACCCCCAAAAAAAAAGATTCAATATTAGAAAGCAAAAATTGTGAATCTGAGAGAAATTGCGTGTCCACAGAACAGAACATTTAAAGTTTGCATCTTTATGTCATCTTATTGCTAATGCTTGACGGTTGCTTCTGATGTCCCGAGAATTGGGAGGTGTAGATAAAAGGTGCTGCTATGTCTTTCATCGTTCGTTAAAATCAAGACATTTATTACTCAATTCGGAGATCTATCCCTACGTTCATTTTCTGTCTGTTGGATTCTAGCTATATGAATGAGCTGTGTTGGTGAATGCCATGGTTGCTTCTTGACTTAAACTGGAGATTTTTACATTTGAATATTCAAAACTGGGAATTGGGAGGTGTAGATAAAAGCCCTTTTTTCTACTAGTGTAAAAATCTCCCAGTTTATCTACACCTCCCAATTCTCGACATGGCATTCACCAACACAGCTGACTTAAACAGACATTTATTCTCAGATGACCAATGGCGGAATATCCCCATTAACATTCAAAACTGTTTCTGCATTCTTTTTTCGTCTGTTTACTGTGGATGCTTGATTCTTTTTGTGTTGTAAATTTGCCTTGCTTTTTTGCTTGCGTTTGCGAAAGTTCACGACTTTGTAATAAACTAGCTAGAGAGTTAGAGAGGAGGATTTAGTTACCGGTTTTTGCAGCGGCGAAGGGCGGTTCGAATCTGCAACAAGAAGTAACCAAGCAGAACAATGCCAACCAGACAATCTAAGACCACCATAGGTAGTGAAGGCAGTCCGTCGGGGAAGAAGGCGAGCTCCGCAGGCCCGACGACGAGGTAGTAGGCGCGGAACAGCAGCGCAAGCCTCGCACATTTCCTCAGCCAAACTCTCTCCGCTGCAGCCGCCACCCTCTCCCTCTCCGCTGCAGCCGCCCTCTCCCTCTCTGCATCAGCTTCCTGGGCGTTGGTTTCAAGTAAGTGCTGGTTCTCATCATTAGTTGCCATGGTGGATGCCAAGGGGTGGCTCTCAGTTGACGTGGTGGATGTGGATGGAAAGAGGAGGATGTGGATGGAGAGAGGAGGAGGAGGGGGAGAGGACTGAGACTGAGGAGAGCAAGAGGAGGGGGAGAGGACTGAGCCTGAGGAGAGCAAGAGGACTGAGGACCCAAATTGTATCAAAAAGTTTTGGCCTTTTGGGGATTGGGTTTTCAGTACAACAACAAAAAAAAAAAACATTTTAACTTTTAGGGTGTGTTTGGACTTTGTAGTACGGAATGGAGTATATAACATGTGTTTACAATAACATAAATTTAATAAAAAATATCTTATAAATTATGTTAATCAATTATATTAAATTTATAATTATTGATATTTTTTTTTTTTTTTGAATCGGAAATAATTTGGCATTAAGGATCCTTAAATACCAAGTGCGTCCAGGCGGACGAAATTACGCAGAACTGAGTCGTCAGGTATGGAATTGTCAGAGAAGACGAAATTGAGGTGCGAAAGACGGTCAGCAACTCGATTAGCTTCTCTAAAAACATGACGAATCTCTACAGATTGAAAGAAACCTAGGGAGACTAGACTGTCCGAGACAATCATTTCAGAGTCTCCTGAAGGTTTCCCGCAGCCCTTAAGGCTATTAATAATAGTCTGGTTGTCCCCCTCTATTATCAAATTTGTTATGTTAAGTTCTCTAGCAGCATTGAGGCCATTCCAGAGTCCCAAGGCTTCAGCACCAGAAACCGAGAAAAAACTCGAAGGCCCAGAGCCGCAGAAAATGGGCGAGCCCAAATGGTTTCTGATGACGAAGCCATAGGTGCCCATAGAGGAATTGGAAAGGGCTCCGTCAAAGTTTAGTTTGTGGTATCCAATTCTCGGGGCCTTCCATTTACAGGTTTTCCTTGATTTGGTAGTTGGAGTATGTGTCATTTGGTTTTTGGTTTCCCGGCACAGGCCATCACTGCTTTCATCTGATCGAGACGAGGCAATCCAGCTTACTTGTTGATTTCTTGCGAACGATAGTATGGTTCTTGTATCTGGTTTGTTGCCGCCAAAGAGAGCCATGTTCCTAGAGTACCAGATGCTCCACCAACAGAACGAGAGAGTATTGAATTTTTGGTTCCCAGCTTTGTCTTTAATGCAGCAAAGGCAGCTATTTATGTCTAATGCTTGCGTGAAGCAGGTATGTAGAATATTTGCCAAGGTAGGGTATGCTTTTGCTATTGTTGCTTTTGTTATCGGGCAGTCCCAAAGAAGATGGGCCAGATCCTCATAGTTAGAATCACAGTGAGGGCATGATGTAGGCACCCCAATTCCGCGAGAGGCAAGTTTAACCGAAGTGGGCACGCCATTCTTCGTTATTTTCCAGAGTAGTGTTTTCACTTTTGATGGTAGATCTAGATTCCAAATCCATCTTAGGTCTGATTTCTGATGTTGTTTGTGGTAGTTAATCATTTGAATTGCTGAACTAGTGTTAAACCATCCATTTTTGCTCCATTTCCAGTATAATCTGTCTGTGTTTATGTTTTTGGGTATTGGATATGTGGCTATTAGGTCTATTAATTCTGTTGGTAGGATCTGTTGAAGGTTAGATCTAAGTAGTTCCAAGCTCCACCGTTTATCATCTGTCAGAAAATTTTGAATGGTGAGTTCCGTGTCAACCTGCATGTCAGCCGTTATCATTTTTATTAGTGGTGAGCTGCCAAACCAGTGATCAAGCCAAAAGTTTATGCTTGCTCCATTACCAATTGACCATCGTAGTCCATCCTTGAAAAGCGGTATGAGTTTAGTGAGTTGTGTCCATTGCCAAGAGGTCGTTCCCTTTTTGCGATAGTTTAGTATGTGTTGTTGCCGTAGGTATTTTTCTGTGATTAGTGTTACCCATGGATTCCTGGGCTCAGCCAATATTTTCCATAGTAGTTTAAGTTGCAAGGCCTTGTTCATATCCTCTGAGTTACGTAGTCCTAATCCGCCACTGTCTTTGTCCTTGCAAACTTCATACCAACTAATAAGTGGCTTATGTCTTGGCCCCTTATTCCAAAGGAAATTCCGATTGATTCTGTCCAGTTCCATGTGTATAGATTTTGGTAGTAAAAAACACTGCATGAGATGTAGGGGTTTAGCCGATAGAGTAGTTTTAATTAAGGTACATCGACCTGCCTGAGATAGACAATTGGCTTTCCATTTGTGCATTTGTGCTTTGGTGGTGAGTAGTAGGTCGTTAAAAGTGTCCTTGGTAGCTTTACCGCAAATGATTGGGCAACCAAGGTAAGGGCCTAGGTTGGTCGTGCAGGGGATCTCCAATTCGTTGTGTATTGCATTTTTTTGAGTCGTCGTCATGTTAGGAGTCGTTTGGAAGTGCGATTTATGTCTGTTTACCCTCTGCCCAGAGAGGGAAGAGAATTCCCGGAGGATTTTGTTTATTTGGTCGCAACTAGCTTTAGTTGCCGACGCAAAAATGACTATGTCGTCCGCGAAAGCCAAGAATGGAATTCTTGTCCCATTTCGCGTGATCGTTATGCCCAGGTGACTACCGGGGACTGAGGATTCCTTTAGTAGTCCACGCGCTAAGACTTCTGATAGTACGAGGAAGAGGTATGGGGATAGGGGGTCGCCTTGTCGAAGCCCTTGTTGGGGAACAAATAGGTCAGTGGGTTCATTGTTTACTAGAACAGAATAGGAGACCGTCGTTATGCATTCCCGAATCCATCCTGTGAATCGTTCTGAGAATCCGAAATTGGCTAATACTGAAAGCAAGAAATTCCAATCGACAAGGTCGAATGCTTTTTCCATGTCAAGTTTAACTGCCATCCAGCCAGTTTTTCCCTTCTTCTTTGAGAATGAATGAAAAATCTCATTTGCTATTAGTATATTGTCTTGTATGGCCCTCCCTGCAGTGAATGCACTCTGCAAGGGGTTAATAATTTTGGGGATTATTTTCTTTAGTCTTGTTGCTAGTATTTTAGAAATTATCTTATATGTTGTTGAGCATAAGCTGATGGGTCTATAATGTGATGTAGTTGTTGGATCATCACGCTTAGGGATTAGTGCAATGAAAGTGTGGTTGACCTGCCTGAGTAATCTCCCGCTACTGAAGAAGCTTTTGACAGCTTTAGTCACAGAAGGGCCAACAATAGGCCAGTATTTCTTAAAAAACCCCGCAGGGAAACCATCGGGTCCCGGTGATTTGTCATTGGCTAAGCTGAAGACCGCGTTTTTAATTTCAGCATTCGAGATCGGTTTAGTGAGCCACTCATTGTCTTCTGGCGTTATCTCTGTGTGTATGTTATTGAGTAGAGTACTTGGGGTAATTTGTCTTCGGGTAGCTTTGAATCGTTGCATAAACTCATGCTTAATGGACTCTCTTATTTCTTTATCAGTTGTGACCGTAATTTCGGCGTTTGTGTGAATGGTTTTTATTATGTTTCTATTTCTCCTTCCTGTTGCAATTCTGTGGAAATATCTTGTGTTAGCGTCTGTCAGTCTTATATGTTGTTTTTTAGCTCGTTGGCCCCAGTATGTAGTTTGGTATCTAAGGAGCGCGGCATGCTTGACTGTAAGCCTTTTGATTTTGTCATCAGTTTTGCTATCGTAGGCGTTGCAGAGCCGTAGTTGTAGGTCCTGTAATTTGTCTTCCACGGCTGAAAGTTGCCGGAAAATATTTCCGAAGGTGTTCTTACTCCAAATCTTGCTCTTTTTTTTCACTTCTACAAGTTTTTTAGTCAATTTGTAGAGGTGCGATCCCGGTACGTCAGCTCGCCAAGCATTTTTGACAAGGGTCTCAAATTCTGGCCTTGTTGTCCAAGCCATTTCGAACTTAAAAGGTTGTAGCCTTGGCTTACTCTTGTCCATTAGATCTAGTGTGATTTGAGTATGGTCTGATTTGATGAATGCATGGTTCTTCGTATTTAAGTCAGGGAAAAGTTGTAGTAGAGTGTGGCTTACCAAAGCTCTGTCTAATTTCTCAAAGGTATTGTCCTCACCATAAGATCTTCTTCTCCAAGTGAATTTGTTCCCAGTCGTCGGGTTGTTTATAAGATTATGTGTAGTGATGAATTCAGAAAGTCTGTGGAATCTACGCGTACTCGGAGGAAGACCTCCTAGTTTATCTGTAGGATCAAGGATTTCATTGAGATCCCCCATGACGATTAATGGTTCATTAATGTTCTTAGTTGTATCCGATAGGTATCCCCAGAATGCTTCCTTATCTTTTTCATGTGGGGGAGCATATACAAATATTATCATGATTGTAACCGGTAAGGTGTGGTTGGTGTACTTTGCCTGGATGGTTCTGTTGTCGGAGTTAACGACTTCAAAGAGTTCATTGTTGAAATGCGATGCCTTCCAGAGAAGACAGAGGCCACCAGAAAGACCAGTTGAAGGACAGAAAAACATGTTATCAAATCCAGGTTTCTTCCAAAAGTTGTCGGGTGGTGGGCGTTGTATCTTCGTTTCAGCTAAGGCTAGTATTTTAATACGGTCACTTCTACAAGTGGATTCTATATGAGTCCAGACATTTTTCCTATTAAGGCCACGGACATTCCAGAAGCTAAATTTCATTATTCCGATTTTCTACTGGACGAGGTAGTAGTTTGTGGGTGACCACAAAATGATCCATGGAGGTTGGTATTATTTCAGTTTGGTGATAATAGATCCAACGAATCCCTATAGGGGTGATAGGTATTCCATAAATACTATAAGCTTTTGTATGCATTAGATCATTGCTGATGGATGGAGTTATTCTAATAATCTTATAAGTAGGTCTAGTACAGTATGGTATGTCACAACATGATCTATGCGGTGGGATCAATTTTGTTGTAGTAGGTAAAGACTTGTGCTCCCTTGGGTTCGGGTATATCGAAACTGATCGTGTAAATATAGAGTATACAACATCATTACAAGAGGGATTGATAAATAGAGTGAAGTTTGATTCGAAGGATTCAAGGAACCATTTGTTGTCTAAATATTGCAGTAGCTTCAAGTGTTTAAGCATGCAGTTCTTGGGTTTGATAGTGCAAAGCGTAGAGCACAACGGACTCCCACCAAAGCAAGAAAGGAGAAACTTTAATGCCATGGAAAAGCACCCTGCAATAGATACAAATTCATGATTAGAGACATGTGTTATATATTGCTTAAGTTTGTATGCTATGTAATTTCCATTGGTTAGCATGATTAGTCGATTGGTCTGAGAGGAGAATGGACAGCAGTTGAAGTCACCCTTCAAGTTGTACTTAATAAAAGTCCTACAAGCTTTTAGTTGTATGGGTGTTTTAGGAATGCCTAATATAAGTTTATTTGCCATCAGATGATTTATCGTAAGGTGATGTATGGGTTCAAAGTATGCATAAGTATTGGTCAAGCTTACAATGATATAGGAACAGGGCAAATTAAATTGGGATAATTCCAAGATAATCCTAGAGTAATGAGGTAGATATGTGATTAGGTTGGTTGTATACTCTATATTATTGATATTCGATTGACATAATTTACAAGGTGTTTTTTTTTTTTATAAATATTTTATTTAAAATAAAAAAATAAATATATTAAATAAATATTTTCATAGTGATTATATTTATAATGTATACGCGACGACTTCCTTCCTCTCGATGTTGTGTCCGCTGGTTTGCTTAGGTCTTGGGTTTTTCCCGGGTTTATTTTGGGTGCGCTTTTTATGTATTTTATATTATATTTTCTTTTTCGTTGTTGTTTGTTTAGACGGCTTACCGTCTGCCGACTTTGTAGGCATCTCGAGGTCCGGGCCTGTCCGGTCTCGAATTATTTCCTTATAAAAAAAATATATTTATAATGTATAACTAGGTTTATTTTACCTGCAAATTTATGCGGTTTCTTATAAATTTTGTTGATTCTTACTTTTAAAATTTTCTCATACAGGATGGAATTCTTTGCTTCATAATAGTTGCCATTCAGACACATAAGTATCTGCATGCATCAATCTATTTCTAGCTTGAATATCATTCATTTTTTCTTCCAATCACAAGTATAATCTGGTGTACCTTCTATTCTAGCACCTGTAATTCATCCCAATGCATTTTCATGGTATTATAAACATCAGCCAAACTTATGTTACCTTGTGTAACATTATCTAACTTCTTACTAACTTGGAAAATAAGAGGTGCACACCCGTACATTGTCCAAATTTGACTTATTTACAACTAACAACTACGATCGAAAAAGGAAAAAAAAAAGGCAAGAAGGTAAAGGGTGTGCAGAGGTAATTAATTCTATCAAGTCGTAAGGCTCTTCAAAATGGTCACAATGCATCACATAGAGTTGATCATATGATATCTTCATAGCTACGAACATTGACTAGCTATTACCAAAATTTGAGGGTGAAATAGCCTTCTAAATGATTTGTACGGCTAGTTAATTTTGTGTTTAGCTTTAGCAAAGTCTTCTATATATAAAACAAATACTATTAACCTAAAGATAATGTTGCATACTAACCTATCAAACAACATTAGTTATGAGTTATGACGGATATGTTCCACCACTAAAAATAGCTGCTAGGTAAGGGTGGGGCCCCAAGTGCCCAAACCCACCATTGATTTAAGGCAAAAAATGCATAAAATCACCTACTATTCATTGTTGTTTGCAAATAACCACCCCTTATTCAAAAATTGTCAAATAACCACCCATTAAATATAGGTTGTTTGCAACTAACCACCCATACCCCTTTTCTTGTTAAATCTCACTTAATTTAATATGAAAAGACAATTATACCCCTATTCTTTAATGTTTCATTTTTAGTAAAAAGACAATTATACTTCTCTTTGTTGCTTGATTTTTCAGGTATTATAATTAGACCTGTCAAATGGGTCATTCGCGTAGGGTCACTTCGGGTCCCGAGTAAACGGGTTCTGGGTACATCCAGGTTGTCTCGAACCCGGGTTTGACCGAGTTTCGGGTCATTTTGGGTCGATTTTGGGTTTGTCAATTTTTAAATAAATTTTTAATATGGGTTTCAGGAACTTTCAGGACATTTGATTTACCCGATTACTCGAAAAACATTTTTAATAAATTAAAAAAATGAAAGATCAAATGTTTTTAAATAAAAAAATTTCCCACCCAAAATTAATCATATATTATTACATTTTATTAAAAAGAAAAAATTTGATATTTTATATATTATTACATTTTATTAAAAATTACGTGAAATAATAAAAATCAAATGTTTTAGATCAGATATAGTATATAATTACAAGCACTATGATTTATGAACAACGTCTTTAATTGTAGAATTTTAAAATTATCCAAAATTGTCAAATCGTGATTTTTTTTTAATTTAAAAAAGAAAAAAATTGACAAACCCAAAATCGACCCAAAATGATCCGAAACTCGGTCAAACCTGGGTTCGAGACAACCTGAATGTACCCGGAACCCGTTTTACTCGGGACCCGAAGTGACCCGAACCAAATGACCCATTTGACATGTCTAATTGTAATACCTGAAAAATCAAGCAACAAAGAGAAGTATGTCTTTTTACTAAAAATGAAACATTAAAGAATAAGGGTATAATTGTCTTTTCATATTAAATTAAGTGGGGTTTAACAAGAAAAGGGGTATGGGTGGTTAGTTGCAAACAACATATATTTAATGGGTGGTTATTTGACAATTTTTGAATAAGGGGTGATTATTTGCAAACAACAATGAATAGTGGGTGGTTATTTGACAATTTTTTAATAAGGGGTGGTTATTTACAAATAACAATGAATAGTGGGTGGTTTTATGCAATTTTTGGCTTGATTTAATAAAGTATGTGCAAAGGATAGGGGATGATACACGGTGGATGATTTATCCACAGGACCACAAGGGTCAGAAGAGTATCTTTTTTTTGTCCGGTAGAAAATGCCTGGGATGTAGGTGGGGCCCACTAAATCAGTTACCCCCCGGAAGGGCACCCAGGTGCCCAAAACCCACCACGCTGCAACTCCCTCAAAACCTGATTCTGTGAAAAGGAAATTAAGGAAAGAATACGGCAACGAAATAAATGCAAAAGTGTGTAAAGTCATGTGATCCCACCCCATGACCCCACCCTTCCTTCCTGCCTCCCTTTTCTTTATCCTTCCATACCACAACACAAGCAAACGTGTTGTTTTCTTTATCCTTCCTAAACACGATTTTAAGTTAGGTTGAAACCTCGGCTCGTTCGATTAAAGCTCGAATTTTATAGAACTTCTAAAATCTCCTTTAAGCTAATACTCCGTATATTATATAACCAAATAGAATTACTTAAAGCTCGGATCGAACTCGTTCATTTCCTAAACAAACCAAGATTGCACAAATATAAAAGCTCGTTTTTATAAACGAATAGTGCTAGAAATCCAAAGCTCGGCTCGTTCAGCTCGATAGTCAGTCCAAATTCACACACGTCGGATGCTAAAATCATACTGTATCATTCTTTCCATTTACCCAATTTTGATTCTTTCTTTGCAAACACATTTTTACTTTCAAAATTATATTATCAAACGCATGATCGATTCCCCCCTCGAGCACGGCGTTGCTCTTCATTATGCTCCGAAGATCATATCCCCGAAGCCAAGTTTATAGCACTACTCGCCACCTTCTTCATCTTTGATGCCATTCTCGATAGATATACAAGTTGAAAATATGGATTTTTTTTTTTTTTGATAAGATGAAAATTTGGAAATTTCTTCTAATCCTTCCGATCACTTATATTTGATTTTTGCCCTTTTTTGACACGTATTTGAATATGTTAAAAACTATATAAAATATTATTATTTTTAAAACAAAAAAATGTACAACTTAATACTTATTAATATTAAATATTAATTTGTGAAAAAAAAATTGCAGTAATATTTTATACGTAGTATGATTTTTAACACATTTAAATACGCATTGAATAGTTTTGCAAATCTGAAATACTTATCGATCTCCTTATATAGGATTTCTCTACCGTTAATATATATGAACTCTCTATAGATACCGGCCCCATTCATAATTTCATATATTGGATTGGTTTGGAAAATAAAATCTGATAGTATTTGGAATGATTGGTTTTGCAAATCTGAAATATGGATCTCGTCAGTAGCTACCATTTTGATGGAATTGCAGGGAGGGAACCTCGGAAGGGTTGAGTTGTGTGTTGGTGTTGGTGTTGGTGCAGCAGTAGCCTTTAATTAATTTGCAGCATCGAGCTGTCACCTTTGCCCAGCTTCAGCCTTCAGGCCACGCCTCTCTGCCCCACTACCTCACCTCTGCAGATCGTCTGCAGCAACAAGTCAACACAATCTCCAACTCTACTCTAAGGCCAAATTACCGTTAATTATAAAAAAAAAATAAAAAAAATGCAGGCAAATACGACTAGTTTATATAGGAGCATTTATTTTGAACTTTTGATCAATAAATACTCCGGCTACTTCATTCACCTCATCATTCATGATTGAGTGATATAAATGTAATACCTATAAAATTCCTTCAATAAATACGGAATTCTAAATTAAATGATTGAGTGGATATATAAATGTAATATCTATATAATTCCTTCAATACATATATATGTATGGAGTACTAATTTAGAAATTGAATTAAATGAGTGTATAATTTATTTATATGATAGAATTTGAGGGGATAAACGGATTACCTCGAATAGCAGAAGCGAAATTAAGATCGAATCGTTTTTGAATTTGATCACCGACCGATCCTTGTTAGACCTTGAGGTCCAGCAATGGCTGCCGTAGAGGAGAGAGATGAAAAGGGAATTATGTATTGTATTTATTTATATCACCCGGTTATATCAAGAACACACTCGGTCCCTAATCGAGTCCCCTAACCAAGTGCCTAACACTACTCTCCTGGCAAGATTGGACTTGTACGTCCTCAACTCCTATTCACATAAGCTAGGCTAGAAATCGATGGATAATGTGTCCTGCTAGTTCCCAAGTTGCCTCTTCCGTAGACAAATTGACCCATTTGATGAGCCATTCAGAGACCGGATCACCTCCTGCTGTCGTGATGACTCTAGAATCCAAGATCTCTTCAGGATAGGCGACGATGACTCCCGCGTCATCAGTGGAAGCAAGGCAGCGAGGGGTTGACTGGTGTCGAAGGATTGATGCAACACTTCAGTTGAGAGACGTGAAATACGGGTGGATCCTGGAGTCCCCGGGAAGTTGAAGGCGATACACGGCTTCACCGATCCTGACAATGATTCCAAACGGCCCATAGAGCTTGGAAGCCGGCTTGAGACACCGCCTTACTCCCCCTGAACTATGCCTGTAGGGCTGGAGTTTCAAATAAACTCTATCTCCAATCGCAAATGACCTCTCTGGTCTGTATGTATCCGCGAAAAACTGTATACGACCTTGTGCTTGGAGTAGAGACTCAAGTAACACATTCAACATCTGTGTTCGCTGCTGAAGCCAATCATCTACTGAAGCAGCTGTCACACCACACACTTTGTTGTCCAGCTAGGGAGAAGAGTAACCATAAAGGGCCTGAAAAGGGGGACATTTGCAGGGTAGTGTGGTGTGAAGTGTTGTACCACCACTCTGCCATTGGAAGCCATTTAGCCCATTCAGTGGACTTAGCTACAAACATACATCTCAGATAACTCTCTACACACTTGCTCACCCGCTCAGTTTGCTCATCAGTCTATGGATGGTATGCCGTTGAGAGCTTCAGCTGTGTCCCTAGTGAACCAAACAACACCTTCCAAAAATGGGAACTGAAAATTTCATCCCTGTTGAAATATAATGTGTTTCAATCTCCTAAGCTAAGCTAAGCTAGAGTTAGTTTGTTTAAATGTTGTTTAAGGTTACTGTTTTATGCAATTATGTTTTGTTGTAAGGTAGCTAATGTCATAGCAGTTTAAGTTCAGTTTCTAGCCCAAGTAAGTGGTGTTAGTGGGTTGTTATCTAGCTTAGCAGTTTCACAATATGTTGTGTGTTTGTAAGGAGGTGTGCGTGATCAATCAAGGTGTAAGGCGGTTAAGAAAATTTGTCTGTGTTCTTCCTTGGTTCTTGAGTAGCAGAAAGCTCAAGTCTTTCTCTAAGTGTGCTGTGTGTGTATGTTCTGCAAGTCCAACAAAGTGGTATCAGAGCAAACATCTGTTTGCCAGGTTACAGTCCAGGGATTCGAGTGAAAAGTGAGACCAAACACAGGGAAACACAAGAGAGGTTAGGTGAAAATGCAGAACAATGGTTCAGGCAATTTGAGCAACTCACAGTTGCCAATATTCAAGGGTGTGAATTACCATTTCTGGAGTCTTAAAATGATGAATCTTTTCATGTCTCAAGAGGTATGGGGACCGGTGGAAAATGGTTTTGAGGACACTCAAGATGGTGAGCCTGATCAACAACTGAGAGAAAAAAAGGAAAAAGGACTCAAAGGCTTTGTTCTTGATCCAGACTGCCTTGGATGATGAGGTGTTTCCAAGGATTTCAGCATCAACAACTGCACATGAGGCGTGGGAAACTTTAAAGCAGGAGTATATGGGTGATAAGAAGGTCATTACAGTCAAGCTACAAGCACTTAGAAGAGAGTTTGAGACTCTAAACATGCTTGAGAAGGAGACTGTGCAGGTATTTCTTTCTAGAGTATCTGCAATTGGAAACCATATGAAGTCATATGGAGAGAAGATGACTGATGAGACAATTGTGAGCAAGGTCTTGAGAAGCTTAACCAAGAAATATGACCATGTTGTAGCTGCAATAGAAGAGTCTAAGGATCTGTCAACATACAGGTTTGAAGAGTTGACAAGTTCTCTTCAAGCACATGAGGAGAGGTTGAACATATCAGGTGACCAGAAGGAGGAGAAGGTCTTTCAAACCAAAGAAGAGCCCTCAAAGGAGAAGTCTGAAAACTCAGGAAATAAAGGCCGAGGAAGAGGAAATTTCAGAGGTAGAGGGCGTGGTAGAGGCCAAGGAAGAGGTCACAACAATGGCTCAGGAAGAGGTCAAAGCAGTGACTCAGAGAAGAGCTCATGGAGAGGCTCTAGCAGAGGTAGTTACAGTGGCTCAAGGTCTTACAAGGGAGGCATTCAGTGCTATCATTATAAGAAATATGGTCATAAGGAGGCTCAGTGTTGGGACAAGCTTGAGAGTGAACAAAAGGCAGCAAACTACTCAGAAAATGCTGAGCAGGAAGGAAGGTTGTTCATGACTTTATCTTCATATACAGAGAATGCCAATGGTATTTGGTATTTAGATAGTGGTTGTTCAAACCACATGTCAAGCTCAAGGAAAATGTTCAAAGAGCTTGATGAATCAAAGAAAAGCAAGGTGAGACTTGGAGATGATAAGATGCTGCAAGTAGAGGGAAAATGCACCATTGCCATTCAGAGTTTGCAAGGAGGAGTGAGAACTCTAAGTGAGGTTCAGTATGTGCCAGGGTTAGCACATAACTTGCTCAGTGTGGGACAGTTGCAAGGGAGTGGTTACCCTCTACTGTTTGATGAAGATGCTTGTGAGATCAGAGACAAGAGATCAAAGCAAGTGGTTATGAAGGTGCTTAGGACCAAGAACAGGATGTTCCCACTTGATTTGTCAACAAGTGTGAATAGAGTTATGACAGCTAAAGGAGATGAGGAATCAAAGCTGTGGCATATGAGGTTTGGACATTTAAATGTTCAAAGTTTGAAGCTGTTGAGTTCAAGAGAACTGGTCACTGGTTTGCCAAGGATTGCAGAGATTGAATTTTGTGAAGGGTGTGTATTTGGTAAAGAGTTCAAAGGTGCTTTTCCAAGTGGCAAAGCATGGAGAGCTGGTGAGTGCCTGGAGCTTCTACATGCAGACTTGTGTGGACCTATGCAGACCATGTCCTTTGGTGGAAGCAAGTATTTTCTGCTCATCACAAATGATCATAGCAGGATGAGTTGGGTGTTCTTTTTGAAACTCAAGTCAGAAGCTTTTGAAAACTTCAAGAAGTTTAAAGCTTTAGCAGAAAATAAATCAGGGAAGAGGATAAAGGCTTTGAGAACAGATAGAGGTGGTGAGTTTTTATCTCAAGAGTTCACTGTGTTTTGTGAGGAGCATGGGATAAAAAGGGAACTCACTACACCTTATACTCCTGAACAGAATGGAGTGGCTGAGAGAAAGAATAGAACTGTGGTTGAAATGGCTAGAAGTATGCTTAAAGCCAAGGAAATGCCAAATGAGTTTTGGTGTGAAGCTGTAGCAACAGTTGTATATGTGTTGAATATGTCACCTACAAAAGTTGCCATGGACAAGACACCACTTGAAGTGTGGAGAGGAAGAAAGCCTTGTGTGAATCATCTAAGAGTGTTCGGGTGTTTAGCCTATTCTCTTGTAAATTTGAGAGCCAAACTAGATGATAAAGCAGTGAAGTGTATTTTTGTTGGGTATGCTACACAGTCAAAGGCTTACAGATTGTACAACCCTCAGAATGGAAGGATCATAGTGAGCAGGAGTGTGATCTTTAATGAAGATGCTCAATGGGAGTGGTAAGAGAAGAAAAAATGTGTGAATGCTCCAAGAGGTGTTGTTATTGATGGTGCTATGGAGGAGTCAGTGACACCAGAAGTGCCTCCTCTTCAACCTAGTCCTCCATCTACACCATCAAGCCAGCAAAGCATGTCAAGTGGTGAATCATCCCCATCAGGCTCATCCAGTGAATCTCCACCCAGAAGATTCAGATCTTTGGCTGACATTTATCAAAGCTGTGGAATTGCTTTGATTGTAACTGAACCTGTAAGCTATGATGAAGCAAAGGAGAAGCATCAGTGGAAATTAGCTATGGAGGAGGAAATGAAGTCCATCAGAAAAAATGACACATGGGAATTGATAGAACTTCCTAAAGAGAAGAATGTAGTTGGTCTAAAGTGGGTGTGTAGGACCAAGTACAATACTGATGGCAGTATACAGAAGCATAAAGCAAGATTAGTTGCAAAGGGTTATGCTCAACAAGAAGGCATAGATTTTGAAGAAACATTCTCACCAGTTGCAAGGTTAGAGACTGTGAGAGTAGTGTTAGCTTTGGCTGCACAATGGAGGTTTCCTGTATTTCAGTTGGATGTGAAGTCTGCATTCTTAAATGGAGAGCTTGAAGAAGAGGTGTTTGTTGAACAGCCTCTAGGCTTTGTCAAGAAAGGTGAAGAGGGCAAGGTCTACAAATTGAAGAAAGCTCTCTATGGTTTAAAGCAGGCTCCAAGAGCATGGTATAGCAGGATTGATGCATTCTTCTTAGAGAATGAATTTCAGAGAAGTGAGAATGAGCCCACTGTTTATGTTAGAAGGAAGAGCAAGGAGGAATTTATAGTGGCGTGTCTATACGTAGATGACATCATATATTTCAGTTCATCACAAGAAATGCTAAGTGAGTTCAAGGTGGCAATGATGAGTGGGTTTGAGATGACAGACTTGAACCAACTTCAATACTTTCTAGGCTTGGAAGTTAAGCAAGGAAAGGAAGGAGTTTTCTTGTGTCAAGAGAAGTATGCTCGTGATTTGGTGAAGAAGTATCAACTTGAAGATTGTGATATAGCTCAGACTCCTATGAATGCAAATGAAAGACTGCAGAAAGATGATGGCACCAGAAAAGCAGATGAGAAGGTGTTCAGAAGTCTTGTTGGAGGCCTTAATTACCTCACACATACAAGGCCAGATATAGCCTATAGTGTGAGTGTAGTCTCAAGGTATATGCACAATCCAACAATGCAACATTTAGGAGCTGCTAAGAGGATCCTAAAGTATGTTGCTGGAACCTTGAAGAAAGGTATGTGGTATACAAGTGTAAAAGATTTCAAAGTGCAGGGTTATACAGACAGTGATTGGGCTGGTTGTGTGGATGATAGAAAGAGCACATCAGGGTATGTGTTCAGTCTTGGCTCAGGGGCAATTACTTGGAGTTCAAAGAAGTAAGAAACCATTGCTTTGTCTTCGTCTGAAGCTGAGTATGTTGCTGCAGGAGCAGCAGAAAGGCAAGCATTGTGGCTCAGGAAATTGCTAAGTGATTTGGGGTGTGTCCAGTGCAGTGCAACTGAGATATGGTGTGACAACCGATCAGCTATAGCCATGACAAAGAACCCTGCATTTCATGCTAGAACAAAGCACATAGATGTGCAGCACCACTTCATTCGTGAGTTGGTGGCTAAGGAGAAAGTTGTGTTAAGGTTTTGTGGCACAAGTGAACAAAATGCAGATTTGTTCACAAAGGCATTGAACTCAGTGAAGCATCAGTTCTTTGTTGAAAGAATTGGCACGAAGGAGTTTGAATCAAGGGGAGGTGTTGAAATATAATGTGTTTCAATCTCCTAAGCTCAGCTAAGCTAGAGTTAGTTTGTTTAAATGTTGTTTAAGGTTACTGTTTTATGCAATTATGTTTTGTTGTAAGGTAGCTAATGTCATAGCAGTTTAAGTTCAGTTTCTAGCCCAAGTAAGTGGTGTTAGTGGGTAGTTATCTAGCTTAGCAGTTACACAATATGTTGTGTGTTTGTAAGGAGGTGTGCGTGATCAATCAAGGTGTAAGGCAGTTAAGAAAATTTGTCTGTGTTCTTCCTTGGTTCTTGAGTAGCAGAAAGCTCAAGTCTTTTTCTAAGTGTGCTGTGTGTATGTTCTGCAAGTCCAACAATTCCTTCAATAAATACGGAATTCTAAATTAAATGATTGAGTGGATATATAAATGTAATATCTATAAAATTCCTTCAATAAATATGTATGGAGTACTAATTTAGAAATTGAATTAAATGAGTGTATAATTTATTTATATGATAGAATTTGAGGGGATAAACGGATTGCCTCGAATAGCGGAAGCGGAATTAAGATCGAATCGTTTTTTAATTTGATCACCGACCGATCCTTGTTAGACCTTGAGGTCCAGCAATGGCTGCCGTAGAGGAGAGAGATGAAAAGGGAATTATGTATTGTATTTATTTATATCACCCGGTTATATCAAGAACACACTCGGTCCCTAACCGAGTCCCCTAACCAAGTGCCAAACACTACTCTCCTGGCAAGATTGGACTTGTCCTCAACTCCTATTCACATAAGCTAGGCTAGAAATGGATGGATAATGCGTCCTGCTAGTTCCCAAGTTGCCTCTTCCGTAGACAAATTGACCCATTTGATGAGCCATTCAGAGACTGGATCACCTCTTGCTGTCATGATGACTCTAGAATCCAAGATCTCTTCAAGATAGGCGACGATGACTCCCGCATCATCAGTGGAAGCAAGGCAGCGAGGGGTTGACTGGTGTCGAAGGATTGATGCAACACTTCAGTTGAGAGACGTGAAATACGGGTGGATCCTGGAGTCCTTGGGAAGTTGAAGGCGATACACGGCTTCACCGATCCTGACAATGATTCCAAATGGCCCATAGAGCTTGGAAGCCAGCTTGAGACACCGTCTTACTACCACTGAACTATGCCTGTAGGGCTGGAGTTTCAAATAAACTCTATCTCCAATCGCAAATGACCTCTCTTGTCTGTGTGTATCCGCGAAAAACTTTATACGACCTTGTGCTTGGAGTAGAGACTCATGTAACACATTCAACATCTGTGTTCGCTGCTGAAGCCAATCATCTACTGAAGCAGCTGTCACACCACACACTTTGCTGTCCAGCTAGGGAGGAGAGTAACCATAAAGGGCCTGAAAAGGGGGACATTTGCAGGGTAGTGTGGTGTGAAGTGTTGTACCACCACTCTGCCATTGGAAGCCATTTAGCCCATTCAGTGGACTTAGCTACAGACATACATCTCAGATACCTCTCTACACACTTGCTCACCCGCTCAGTTTGCTCATCAATCTATGGATGGTACGCCGTTGAGAGTTTCAACTGTGTCCCTAGTGAACCAAACAACACCTTCCAAAAATGGGAAGTGAAAATTTTATCCCTGTATGAAATGAAGTTGTCAGGAAGCCCGTGAAGTTTATGGATATGATCCATAAAAGCGGAGCAACCATGTTTGCAATGTAAGGATGGGAAAGGGGAAAGAAGTGAGCATAGTTTGTCATTCGATCAACAACCACAAAAATGACTTCACTGCCTTTAGACTTTGGAAGACCTTCCACAAAATCCATACAGATGGATTTCCAGGGAAGGTGAGGCACTGGTAATGGATGTATAAGACACGGAGAAGCTATGCATTCATTTTTGTTTCCTTGGCACACATCACAGCCTCTCACCCAATCTTCTACAAATTTCTGCATCCCTGGCCAGCAGAATAATTATTTCAAACAAATGTAGGTGGCTTTTGAACCATAATGGCCTCCCACTGGGTCATCATGCATTGCCTTAGTTAACTGCTGCTTCGAATCATGTGCATTGCCAATATAAATTCGACCCTTGTATCTCAAAATCCCCTCTAGCCATTTAAACTTTGATTGCTAATCCAGAGTGGCTTCAACAATATGCTTCTGCATAGACTGATCATTTCCATAAGAAGCAAAGACATGTTGCATCCACATAGGCTTTACAACAGACAGAGCCAACTAGCAAGCTAAGCCCTCAGATGAGTCTGAGCTGAAATTCCTGAATAAAGCATCAACAACTACATTTTATTTTTCCTTTCCTGTACTGAATACTGTAAGATAAACTAGTAGCTTCCTCACAACCTTCTTTTGAAATCTTTTGATCAAGCAGATATTTCAGACTTTGATGATATGTTTTGATTACAAAATGAGCAGGTTCTAGATAATGGCGCCATTTATCTATTGCCAATAAAATAGTCAATAGCTCTTTTTCATATGTTGACAAATTAAAAGCAACTGCAGTCCATGTAAGGCTTTGCTTAAGAAAACAATGGGTTTCCCTAATTGCATTAGTACAGCTCCAATACCCATGTTTGATGCATCTGTTTCTACCTCAAATTGCAAGGAAAAATAAGGAAGAGATAGAATATGAGGGTTAGACAGTAAAGTCTTTAACTGGTTAAAGGCCTGCTCCATAGGTGGTCCCCGAGAAAATTTGTCCTCCTTTAGTAAATCGGTCAAGGGTCTACAAATAGAGCCATAACCCTTAATAAATCTCATGTAGTAGCATGTCAGACCTAAAAATCTCATGATCTCCTTAAGAGATTTAGGCACTGGCCAATTAACCATGCACTTGATCTTAGCGAGATCTGTTGCAACTCCCTCCACAGAAATCAAATGGCCTAAATACTCAATCTGAGCTACAACAAAGGCACATTTGGATAATTTGGCAAACAATTGATTGGCTCGTAGTAACTCTAACACAGTTTGTAGGTGGCTAACATGAGACTCAAGAGATTTTTTGTAAATCAAAATGTCATCAAAAAAAAAAACTAAGACAAACTTCCTCAACTAAGCAGCAAACACTGAATTCATCATTGCCTGAAAAGTGGTAGGTGCATTGCTGAGGCCAAAAGGCATTACTCTAAATTCAAAATGCCCTTGATGAGTTCTGAATGCAGTCTTACACACATCTTCCTCAGCCACTCTGATTTGATGATATCCAGCCCTGAAATCAAGTTTAGAAAACCAAGCTGGTCCTTCGAGTTCATCCAAAAGGTCCTCAATGTGTGGTATAGGAAATCTGTCCTTTATAGTAATATCATTAAGTTTCCTATAATCCACACAAAACCTCCAACTGTCATCTTTCTTTTTCACCAAAAGTGTGGGGCTGGCAAATGGTGACTTACTTGGTCTGATAGTGGAAGCAACCAACGTACATTTCCTGCACTTGCCTCTCAATTTCAGCTTTCTGTGTATGAGGAAATCTGCAGGGCCTCGAACAAACTGGTTCAACTCCTAGTAATAGGGGAATGCAGTGTTCATTACCCATGACTAGAGGAAGGGAATATGGAATTGAGAAGACATCCTCATACTTAGAAAGTAAAAGCTTGTCATCAGTGGCTACAGAAGGATTTTCTTTAGTCAATTGGAAGCAACCAACAATTCCTGCACGTGCTTCTCAATTTCAGCTTTCTGTGTATGAGGAAATCTGTAGGGCCTTGAACAAACTGGTTCAGCTCCTGGTAATAGGGGAATGCAGTGTTCATTACCCCTGACTAGAGGAAGGGAATTTGGAATTGAGAAGACATCCTCATACTCAGAAAGTAAAAGCTTAACATCAGTGGCTACAAAAGGATTTTCTTCGGTCAATTGGAGAACCTGAGCAACTTCTGCTACACAAATGCAGTCCTCTGAGAGTAGTAGATGGTTGAATTCTTTAGCAGTGATTCTCCTAACCACAACATCCTTTCTTTCATCCATTTTCCCTGTAATACCACCTTTTGACCATTTTTCAAACATGATATTTGTATCTTTTTTAAATCAAATTGAACAAGGCTATTAGCTTTCATCCATTTAACCCCCAACACAATGTCAGAATCACACACCTTTAGGGACCTAACATCAAAAGAGTACTTACCTCCTTGCATAGTCCACTGGAATTCCTTGCATTCCAAGTGGCACAACATTTTACCTTTATTCATGCCTTCAACAATCATGGGACAAGATTTTTGCAGTTTAAATCCCTGCTCTTGGGCAATCACTGGGTCCACAAAGGAGTGTGTGCTGCCACTATTAATGAGCACATTCACCCTTCTACTGCGTATCCACCCATTCACAAGGATTGAATTTTCTTCCCCATGCCCAGGCAATGCTCTCACACACCCTTCTAATTCACTTCCAGTGTCATCCTCATTGGATTGCAGTTCCTTAGTTAGCATATCCACCTGCTCAGAATCTTGATCAGCCCCAATAAAACAACTAACTGCGGCAGTCTTGCACTTGTGACCCACAAAGTACATGTCGCCACATTTGAAGCACCACCCTGGGACCTTCTTCTGCTCTTGTAAGGTACCAATCACCAATCCCCAATCTTAGGGCGTAATTTGATCTGCCTGCTGGAATATGAGGTTTGGAGATGGAATTCAACTAGTGCCCTCCTAAATTCTTGGCTGCAGAGCCCCCAACTTGCTCACTTTAACTATCTCTTTTACAACATCACTATGTAACCGAGCAAGCTCCATGGCTTCAGACATTTATTGTGGCATTCTTAGCTTCACTAATGACTTGATTTCTGGCTTCAGGCCTCTAATGTAGCTAGTTACAACGTAATTCTCGGGCAAATAAGGATTGTAAGACAACATACCTAATAGTAATTCTTCGAATATCTCGTTGTAATTCTCAAGCTCATCTTCTTGTTCCAGCTTGTTGAAATCTTCCAAGATTTCAACCCCTTGCTTTTCCCCAAACCTTGCACAGACAACCTCACTCATCTCCTTCCATTTGGCCCCCTTTTTTTGCATCAAGAAGCCCTGGATCCACACATTCGCACGATCGAACATATACATTGCCGCGAGTTCCACCTTCTGTGCTTCCTGAACATTGAAGATTGTGAAATATCTTTCGCATTTGCGTACCCATCTTTTAGGTTTCTTCCCTTCGAAACTGGGAAAGTCCACCTTCGGAAATCTTTGTGCCCCGAATCCCGAATTCTCGAATCTTGGATTGGAATTCCTGTGCAATTGAGCTTCTGCACCCATTTCTTGACTCTGATTTTCCTCCCTAGTCATTGTCGGTGTAGGATTTGTATTTGCCGAGTCTATAACAATGTTGCCATTCGAATCGATCACGAATGGAAGTGTTGTGCTTCATTGAGTCAGATTCTTGACCGGCTCCATTAGCTTCTCGATGATCTGGTTCATTGTTGCATGCATCTTCTTGATACTTGCTTGACTGGTCTTCAATTCACTGATGGATTTCTGGTGTTACGTTCTTCTTGTGTTCATCTCGTCTCCGTCAGCAGTCGGTGCGTCGCCGTCGTGAACTGTTGCACCTAATGTAGTTGCACCTCCACTTTTTCCGTTGTTTAGAGTCGTGTACCATCCGCCATTGATCGGAGCTCTGATAACAATTTGTTAGACCTTGAGGTCCAACAATGGCTGTCGTAGAAGATAGAAATGGAAAGGGAATTTTGTATTGTATTGATTCATAGATGCACTGCTACATTTGGGGGGGGGGGGGGGGGGGGGGGGGTTATTTATATCACCTGTTTATATCAAGAACACACTCGGTCCCTAACCGAGTGCCTAACAATATCCATAGTTTTAAATTTCGTTAGAGATTTGGAAACTTGAGAGAACCTACGATTCACAACCTATACACACCATGAAGAGTATTGGAGAGGAATAAGACTCTCTACACGGAGGAGAAGGAGATGCTCTACACGAAGGAGGGTTCTCTGTTTCAGAGAGAACGTCTGACGAAGACTCTCCAGGATTTAGGTTATGGATTAGGAGAGAGGTTCCTATTTATCACTTTATTTATTAGATAAATTAGTATATAAAGAATATATATTTATTTATCCTAATCATAAACAATACTAAAGCAGAAACTGCACTGCCAAGTGTCAGCTTCTGGTTAAAAAAATTTCCGCCATTTTTAATCAATCACATTATGCCAGATGTATATTGTTTTCCACATACTTTTAATTTATTTAATTTAATATTCATTTTCTTATTTATGGTAATCATATCCTTAATTGTATACTATTATATATATATATAGTAACCAAATAATTTGTGTACTGTTATATATATTGTTGATTTTGTTTGGACCTTAATTAAAGAAGTATATTTTATATTATACGGTAAGTTTGTTAAGCATATATCTATATATCTTATTTTATTTTTGCCGTTAATAATATATCTATATGAAACATATTAACTTCATTTTTTTTAAAATTCATCATGCGGTGGGATCTTACGATTCTACGAATCGATTCTTATATCCAAGTGTTTATGTTGCATTCTTGTGCTCTATTGTAAATTACTTCCATTTTTCATGCCCATTGTATCTTTTTTTTTAATATTATTCGATCACTTTAATAATATAACCTACTAATAAATATTTTCCCCTCTTCACAGGTAGTTAATTGCTTAACTTATTGCACAAGCGAAGCTTATAATTTGGGATGAAGTGCCAATAATTAGTAACTATGCCCATGAAGCACTTGATACCACCTTCAAATATATTCATAATGATCAAAGTCTGGACCAACCATTTCGTGGAAAGGTAGTTGTATTTGGTGTGATTTCTACCAAATTTTGCCTGTAATATTTGGAGCGCGTAGAGAAGATATTGTCTCTTCATCAATAATTCTTCTAATTTGTAGAATTGTTGCAAAATCTTGACATTGACCAGAAACATGAGACTTCATCATTGTTGTTCATCTATTGCACACGAGCAACTGATAAATTTGATGGACGGTTTTTAGTCGCATAAACCGTATCAAAATAAAACTCAACCTACAAACTAGTATAGCAAGCAAGTAAGAGGTCGATCCCACAGAGAATCAAGTATTTCTCAGCAATGTGTATTTACCAATTAGTAGAAAGGGGGGGTTTTGGTTGATTGAGATTGAAAAGAAAACAAAATAAAATAAAAACAAATAATGCAAAACAAATTAGAGAAGATCGCTCTACCTACAACTATCCACTTTATTTGTTTGAATTGATATTGTAACTTCCTCTTGTCCTTTTAGTCTTCCTATGAATGCCCTTGTCCCGACCTAATATAGTTACTAGTCCAACCAGTCCTAGCAACCCTTATCAATCGAACAGTCCCTAAAGAAGGATTTAACCCAATTGATAGCTTTAAGTTCAGAGATTAGCCAAGGTATTTGCAGTCCCTAAAGAGGGATTTAACAACACATTCAACTTCCTACTCATTCAAATAGTTCAACCAACCCTAAAGGAACAAGTTTGCTACTTGGGTTAAGGTTCGCAACCAGGAATCTACAAAACCCTAGCAATTGAATTGATCTAACTAGTTGGCCAGAGTAGATAGAACAAATCAATAAACAATCAAGCACAAAGAAGTTGAAGCATTCAATATAGGAAAGAAGGAACAAGATTCAGAAACTCACAATCAATCCAAATAAAGCTTCAAATTGCAAGTAGAACGAAGAGAGTTTAGTCGCCCATGGCGAACATCGCTCTCTCTACAATTGTCTAATAGAACGTAAGAATAGAATGGAAGTACCCAAAATAACATAAAAATCGGCCTTTTAAAACATCAAAGTCGGCCCCCAAAATAAACAAATAGATCTAGGGTTTTTTTAATAGTCAAAACAACGCGCATCCGCGCTGACGGCAGCTGCGGCGGACGCCGCAAAGTTGCGGCGGGCGCAGCATGAATACCGCCCCTGGCGGCGGGCGCAGCAACTGTGCGGCGGGCGCAGCAAACTATGCGGCGGCCGCTGCATTGGGTTTTCCCGAAAATTCCGTCTCGAATTAGCTCTCGACGTCAACATGAAAGTTGTAGCTCTCTGAAAGAGCTTTCCAACGCATGGTCATAATAGTCGATCGGACAATCGAGGCCTCCAGAAAGTGCAAAACAAGTTCAGCATGTCTGGCGACAACTTCTGCAGACTTGTTCTTCGTTTAGGTTCGCTTCTTTTTCTCGGGACCTCTTGAGATCTTCATGTAAGCTTCTTCGATCAACTAGACATTCTCATCCAATGCGTTATCAACTCATGTCTTCTCCTCGGATCTACCATTACCTGGAATAATCAATAAAAGCATGTAGATTCCGACTCCACCAACATAGAGAACTAATATGCAAATCATGCTTAATCCATCCATGAACTGCCTCTTAACTAAGCTAAATGCAACCTATTATGCCTACCTAAATGCATGCTATCAGCAACTCTCAAGAGATTTACAGAATGAATATTGAGAGTTGGAGATCGATGGTACCGTAGGTATTTCTAAAGACAAACAAGTATCTATTGAAATTTCACTTAATCTACTTATATCAAATGTCACTCATCCTATTGTATCGATTGTGGAATTTACTTACCCATCACTCATGTTGAATTTGTCAAGTGATGAATACTTCCAATAACATGGTATTCTTGTCCCCACTCATGATTGTTGACAAGGTGAATGATTATTTATTAGCTATTGTGTTGGGTCATCAAAATGGGTATTTGAGCTCAGATTCTATTTGCATATAGCAGATGCAATTCAACTTGGTGATGATTACACCCCCCTCCCCCGCTTCCCGATTAGTTGAATAGTACTAAATGTTATATATGATCTCTTAAATTATAGCTTGAAACTTAAGGTCGGTGTTCCCATCATGTTACTTAGTTAGCTGGTTTGTGCAGTGGTACTAGGCTTACAACCACCCACCTTGGAAAGCCCATTATCCAAGCAAAGATCATCTGAGGTTGCAATATTGGTCGATTGGTTTTTATCCCTCGTATATGGTGCTTACTCCTTCAAATACTCATTTGCCTTTCAAGCTTAAAAGAAGGCAATTTTCTGTGCTTGTGTGCTTTGTCATGACAATCAAAGAGTCATGGACAATCACTCTCATATGTCGGTGCAATAGCTAGAGTGACATCAAGGAAGGGGTTGAAGATTTTAATTTGTGACAAAGATGGCCAATTCACAAACACAACAACTAGTGTTGTCAATAAAGAAGTTTTTCATAATTTACACTGATATGGTATTTCTTTTATTCCTTTATGCTTATCTTTCTCTATTAATTGCTATTTATTTGTTATATTTTCTCATCTTATTCGTAGTTATTTTTTCCTTTTTAGTAGGGTTTTTCATATTTATATTTTTTTATGGATTGACTCATATCATTGCATTCAAGACTCTTTCTAAAAGTTTTTCCTTTTTTTTTGATTCTAGATTTTACATAATCATGTAACTTTATGAATTTATTTATGTTGGATTTTAGTACAATAATTTTTTAATATTAACATTTGGTTTTGTTTTTATTTTATAATTACACATAATGTTTTATTTAATAGTTAATTCAAATCTTTTAGTATATCCGTGCAATGCACGGGTGATGATTAATCTTTTACCTATAAGATTTGTTTTGATTTTATTTGAAATTATGATGGTTAATCAATTTGGGGTCATTAAAAACAACTTCCTTTGTTGCTATTCAAATAATTTTTTTTTAATATTAAATTATATAAAAATTATTATAATATCTAGATTATCAATTTTTTTGTAGATAAATATATATTATTTATTTTTTAAGGTTAATATTTTTTAATACTAAATTTGAAAATAAGTATCATAATTTTATTATATTTTGACATTAAATCCGTGCATAGCACGGGGAATGGACTAGTATTTACTATAGGAATTCTTAACGAATAAGAATTATATCCCTAATTACGTAAATTAGGTTTGTATCTTTTAGGCGTATATATAAAATTATGTCTGAATTATATACAATAATTCTAACAATTTATTTTTATTTTGTTAAGGAAAAAGTTTGGTTGGACACGTCTAACTGATGTCATTCTTTCGAATGAGACCCATGAGGTCTGAATTAGAAACCGACACAGTTGTACTAGCGGAACTAGAGAGGCTCGGTTATGCAACCTTGTTAGCCACTTTAAAATGGCTAACAAATTTGTTTCCTTCCAATGTGTAAAATTTTTGTTTTCTTTGCGGGGCACAAGTGAAAATTTTACACATTGGAAGGAGTTACAAATCCATTTGATATCACCTTGCAGTTAGGGGTGGTCACGGATCGGACCCGGCGGGTCAAGGGTCGGAATCCGCCGACTCTATGCCGGACCCGCAAATATGGCGGGTCAGAGGGTCAGGGTGACTCGGCGGGTCGATATTTTTATAAAAAAATATATATATAAATTGGGTTTTCAAAAAAAAAAATTACACTAAAATGTTCGACCCGCCGGGTCGAAATCCCAAACCCTCGACCCTAACCCTAACCCTCTGACCCTCCCGACCCTCCAACCCTTGACCTTCCGGGTCGCCGACCCGTGACCTGTGGCCACCCCTTCTTTCAAGAAAGAAGAACATAATTGTCTCCTAATAATCCCAGTTCTCAGATTTGCTTAAAGTTTCTTGTTTGCCTTAACATTGGTTCAACAATCTCCTGTATTTTATCTCGTAGTTGTTGCAGTATTCTCCCAATACTAAACTCCATGAAGATATATACCTTGTCTTCTATCGGCATATCGCAGAAAAGGCACCCGTTTGGGATTAGCACACATTTGCGACAACGTCTATCTTTTGTTGGCTTTCATAAGAAGTTTTTAACATTTGACAAGATATTGAGTTTCCAACTTTAGACTGACGGATCGTCTACAGTTATGTCTGTGTTGGTGATTAATTTCATAGCACTTGAGGTAGTAAACATGTAGGCTGGCGAGTTGAACCCTGTTTTTAATTTTATTATTAATAAATTTTCGCAAAATTCCAAAATCACGATTTTTTTTTAGAAAAAAATTTACAAATCCAATTTAACCCGAAAACCGAGTTTGAATCATTTTTAATCTACCAAAAATCCGTTTTACTTAGAACCCGAAGTGATCCAACCCCAACTCAAATAACCTGATTGACCGGTCTAATTTTTTTGTCATTAATTTGACCAATAAATAGTGCATTAATCATTATGTGATACGGAGGGAGTATCCTAAAAAATTCCTTCACCACGTGATTGAGAAGTTTCTACTATATAGTATTATATGAATATGCTTTAATTTACTCCACTTTATATATGTACAGTAGCATATTGTGAAATATTCCACCGCACGTGTTTGATCACATATATTGTTCCTTATATTTTCATGCATCGTTTGTTGTACGTCTTAATAAAACAATAACTTAAGAAATTTTGTAACTCTTTTGATTGATTATTACTACGTACAAATGATAGCGAGAATTTAAAAATTAATAGTAGTGAGACTTGGGAAATACCTAAGAGCATGATCGATTATCAAAATTAATGTTTTGATTGAATTTTTTTTAATCATTTTAATCTCTTATAAAAAGTCATCTTAGGTTTATACTGACCTGACCCGACCAGATCGCCCAAATTTTTTTGGGTCAAGAGCTCAAAATTTCAACTCATGATCCGAAAACGACCTGAACCCGGGAAGTTTAGGGTCAAGACCCGGTGGATCAAAATTGACCAGGTAAGTCAGCACTATGTAGACGCCACATAAGTGCCACATAATGATGTATCATGGATTTGTATTTGTTAATGTCACCAATAAGTTTAAGGAAAATTTTGGTCAAATATCCATCTAGAATACTTAATTAGGTAAATATCCATATTTAAATGATAATTAAGTAAATATCCATATATTTTATTTAATCCCAAACTACCCTTGTTATAATTTATGGAATTAGGTCAAAAGAAACCCCCAAATTGGCGCTGGTGGAATTGTGAGATCTCGAGGGCGGGGCTTCAGGGCACTGTGACTGCGAGCGACCGGAAGGAAAGAGATTCGATAGCTCGGCAACAACGGAAAAGAGGAGCAACTGCGTCGATACGGGGTCGGTGATTCAAGCCACTGCGAGCGACCGGAAGGAAGTGGAATCAACATTTCGGCAACAACGGGAAAGAGGAGCAGCGGCGTCAGTACGATATCGGCGATTTAGACCACTGCGATTGCGAGCGACCGGAAAGAAGTGGAATTGATCAACTCGACAACGATAGAAAAGAGGAGTAGAGAGGTGGGAGATGTGGAATTGGCTTCGTTGGTTGAGTTTCGGAGCACTCGACGGAGAGGGGCGATGGCTTTGAAGCAGGTCTTGAAGGTTTGTTTTGATTGTTCCAGTATCTTGAAAGGTGTTGGAAGTTGCTAATTTTTTTTTATCAATTAGATAAAGCAAGCTCAGGCACATGGAAATGAAGGATATGTTGCTCACTTTATGTTAATATAGTGTTAAAATTTATCAAATGTGTTTGGATTTTGGCGATAATAGTTGATAACAATGTTTAAGAATTCAATTAATAACAATTGTGTTTGTAGATTCAATTGAGAGTACTAATGTTTGGTGACAATAGTTGATTTTGTGGATTCAATTGACAAAAATTGTGTTTGGTGACAATAGTTGCTAACAGTTCGTTGTAATCTCTATCATTTTTTATTTGGTGACAATTTATTTATACATGTAATGCGGGTTGGTGACAATGTCTTGGTGATAATCAATTTTTTTTTATTGGTGACACTATCTTGGTGATATTTAGTATGGTGACAATATCTCCGTTCTTTTATTGGTGACACTATCTTGGTGATATTTAGTATGGTGATGACAATTTTTTTGTGATTAAATGGTCTTGGTGATAAATATTTGTTGAAATAATATTTTGATGACAATAGGTTGATGACACTATTTTATTGTTCATGACAACAAATTACTAAAGTAGGTTGGTGACAATAGGGGGTGGTGATAATGTTCTTTGTTTATGGATAATAGATTGGTGACAATGTTTAATTTTAGTTGGTGACAATTGGTTTGTAACAATGTTTGGTGACAGTGTTCAGTTGTTGGTGAAAATAATTTGATGACAGTGTTTCGTAGTTGTTGACAATAGGTTGGTGACAATATTTTGTAGTTTGACATTGAATTATATTATTATTGTAACAAAAATGCGTTAATATTAGATGAGAAATGTGATGTCATTATAGTATTGTACATCGAATTATTCATTTGCTCAAGTTTAGCCCCTCTAGGGTCTATGCTCCCCTAGTTCTAGGGTTTCAGTTTCGTAACAAAAATGCGTTAATTTTAGATGACAAATTTGATAACATTGGTACTGTACACACATTTTAGGGTTTAGAATTTAGGGTTTAGGGCCTTGGCCCTAAACCCTAAAGACTAAACCCTAAACCCTAAACTATATTGTACATCAAATTTTCGTATGCTCGGGTTTAGCCTCTCTTGGGTCTATGATCCCTTTGTTCTAGGGTTTCAGTTTTGTAACAAAAATGTGTTAATATTAGATGACAAATGTGATAACATTAGCATTGTAAACTTTTTAGTTTGATGAAAGTGCTTTGTAGTTGGTGACAATTGGTTGGTGACACTGTTTTGTCGTTGGTGACGATTAGTTTCTAAAAATAGGCGGTTGACACTAGATTGGTGACAACGTTTTGTAATTTTTGATAGTAGATTATTGACCAAAGCTTGATAAAAATAGGTTGGTTACACTGTTTTATTGTTGATGTCAATGGATTGTTGAAAAGAGGTTGGTGACAATGTTTTTTATAAGTTGGTGACAAAACGGTTGATTAAACAATATGAAAACAGTGTTCTGTAGTTGGTGACAATGTCTTGATGATGTATAATGTTATGGTGACATTTTTTAAGGTTACAATATCATGGTGACAATATATTAATTGTCATCAACCATGTCATTAATAGTTGTCACCAACAATTGCCACCAGGAAAACATCTATTAGCAGAAAAACCTCATTTGTCACTGAGGAAAAGTGTTACTGACAACTGTCACTGGAAGAAAATCAACTGTCACCCAAATTTTTTTGTCACCAACAATTATCACAAGAAAAAAAGAAAATCAATTTTCACTAGAAAAGATTTTCCCCTAACTGTCACCGGAAAAAATAAAATGTCACAAAAAATCAATTGTCACCAAAATAATTGTCATAATTAACTGTCATCAGAAAAATATACTCAACTGTCACCAAAAAATTGTCATCAAATGCAAGCGTTGACCGTAATGGTCAATGTTGACTAGTCAATGTTAAAATTAAAAATGGTTAAAGGGGAAGGAGGAAGGGTTAGGGATGGGGAAGGAGGGGTATTTTTGGAAAAAATGGACATTTATTTAATTTTGTAAAAAAGTGGACATTTACTTAATTTTGACATGAAAATGGATATTCACCAAATTAAACCTAAGTTTAATAACACATCCGGAGTATATTTTATAATTATAGTATATTTGAAACACTTATTTACATAAATATATTGTTTTTTTATGTTTAAAATATTCATATAATAATAGTATTTATTTATTTATTTAATCATGGTATTATTATTTTTTAGTCAGATTAATTATGATATTATCATTTAATTTAATTAAAAATATTTATGTTATAATTTAATTTTAATATACTTAATTACAAGTTACAATGTCTTTACAAAGTTTAATTTTTTGACTTGTTGGGTCAAAACTAATCCGGGACAAATCCGATTTAGTTTGACTCGAAACGACCCGTGACCCGAAACACAGAACCCAAATGATTTGAATCCGAAACCGACCCGAATGATTCGATTGACCGATCTAGTTTATAGGTATATAAATCCTAAGAAACTAAAAAAAAAAAAAAAAAAAAAAGTCCCTGTGATTTTTTGGTCTGCTAGGAAAGGGGATACCGGTGGAGCCCCCAAGTGCCCAAACCCACCATTCCCCATTACCCTGATTCATCAACAGGAGGAGGAAGGAGTACAGGAGGACCACAAGGAAAATAAATATAGTACGGGCGTATCTTTTTTCTGTTTGTAGGGTAGGAAAGGAGGGCCCACAAGTCAATTGCACCCCGAAGGCACCAAGTGTCCAAAACCCATCAATCTGCACTCCCCTACAAATTCTTTGATTATGTGAAAAGGAAAGGCCAAATAAAATAATGAAATATATGCAATTGATGATCCCCACCCTTCCCTTCTCTTCCCTTCCTGCCTCCCTTTTGTCTATCCTTCCATTTTGTTGCACACTTGCACCTTACCCCACAAACAAACTATTTTCACCAATCACATCATGTAGTATATTTTAATATTTTTCTAATGAAAAATCATATTTTAAAAAAATCAAATAGAGAGAAAATTTTATATTATATATATATATAATTGGTTATCTACAACCCAAATAGTTTTTTTTTAAAAAAAAAATTAAATCATAAATATTTACCCTAAAGGGGTGTCTTTTTTTTTGGATCAATCTAAAGGGGTGTCTTTGCCTCTTTAGTTGTTGTCGTATATTGATTACATAGGACATCTCATCTCAGTTGTGTATGGTGTAGGGTTGTTCAAAATCAACGAGGATCGTCTAGTCCGCAATTGTAGTCCATACCGTAGTCCAAATTTCTCTCATTGGCTAAATTGAAATTTCTAATGATTTTCTTATTTAAGTGTTTGTACCTTATAATTTATTTTAATACTTATCGGCCAATGAAATTAAAGGGACCATAAAAATGGACTACGGTGTTGGACTAGACGATTTTCACCGGTTCAAAAGTGGTTCTAGACCGAATTAGGCCTAATTAAAAAATTTAAGTCTAATTTTCGGTTCACATTTTTTTAAATCTCGGTTTTAGTTCGACCCGGATTGGTTTAGGTTTGGCTCGGTTCAAGCCTAACATTTACATTACTAAATTCCATAAAAAAAAATATTACGGAGTACACAACACCAATTTAGGTTGAAACAACATACTCATAATATATTTTGTAAAGTCGTTCTTGAACTTGATTATTGTACTTTGTAAACTATCATAAAATAATTAAACCCAATTTTTTTGTTTGTAAAAACGATCTTTTTTTAGGATTTTCAAAACATTACTTTGTTTATAAGGAAATACTCCCTCTGTTCCAAAATACATGGGTTTTTAGTTTTCGACACGCTTTTTAAGGAGTGAAAAACTATATAAAATATTATTTTTTTAATTAATTTTTTTATATAATTTGATACTTATTAGTAATAAGTATCAAATGATATAAAAAATTTGATTAAAAAAATAATATTTCATAGAGTTTTTCGCTCCTTAAAAAACGTGTCAAAATGGAAAAGCCCATGTATTATGAAACGGAGGTAGTATATATCTATTTTACAACTCAAAATTTACATATCGTTTATGTTGTTGGAAATAGTTGATCATACTAAAGTGGAAGCAAAGAAAATCAAAACGATTGAACGTACTCAAGCAAATTGAAGACACCAAAACAAGACACAACAATTGTTTATGCGGTTCGATACGAGATCTACATTATAAGTTACATAGATCAATAATATTGACAACTATAAAGCAATAACCTAAACACTATGAAAGTGTTAGGATATAAACATATCTTTTGTATATCTTTTTGTGAATATCCTATATTAGGAGGTTCTTGATCTCCAAGCATTGTAACGTACCCTATATATTTTCCCTTTGTCAATGAATACAATCAAGCTTTCTCACAAACATTAAATCTCTATATGGTATCAGTCTAACCTTCGATCCTATACCTAGCCCCCTTCCCGCCGCCGCCTACCCCTCGCCCTTCCTCTCGAGTCACCATGTCCACCGATTCTTCCTCCTCCTCCACTACAATCCCCGCCAAATCCGACAACCTTAATCCCCTCCACGCTGCTGCCGGCCTCTCTTCCTCCACCATCAGCCTTCCCCAACTTCACCATCAAACTTGAGAGAACCAATTACACCGTATGGCGTCAAACCGTCAAATCTGCCCTCGAAGCCTACGAGCTTGAATCCTTCCTCACCTCTAACACTGCTCCGTCAACCCACCTCCCATCATCGCCTCCCACTGATGGTCAACCCGCTGCTCCTCCGGCCGTCAATCCTGACTTTGCCGTTTGGAAGCGCAAGGATCGTCTTGTCTTACTATGGATTCGATCCACCCTATCCGCTCCTCTCCTTTCTCATGTGGCTAGAGCCGCTACTGCCTCTGCTGCCTAGGCCACCCTAGAGCGGATGTTCCATGCCCAGACTAAGGCTCGAGAGATGCATTTGAAGCAACATATGCAGTCCTTTGTCAAAGGAAATCTATCGATCATGGAGTACTATGAGAAAAAACGCTCCTTTGTTGATTCTCTTACCGAGTGCAATCACATTGTACCCGATGATGACTTTGTTGCGTGTGTTCTTCATGGTTTGGATGCCTCTTTTAACGCCTTCCGGACCTCTTTTCATATGCAGCCTGGACCCATTACCTCCGATGATCTATTCGGCCTCCTACTTCAGGAAGAAGATCGTGAAAACCAAGCCTTACAAACCATTCAAGACCAACAGCCCTCGGCTAACGCAGCCAGCAGGGGCGGTTCTCGCACCCAGCGTCCCTCTACTCGCTCTCGCGAGCCCTCTGCACCAACTGATTCCCCATCTACCGAGCGTGAGCGTACTCGCACTCCCTGCCAGATTTGCAAACGTACCAATCACGAGGCTCTAAATTTCTTTCAGCGTCTCAATGTCACGGAATTCCCTCCCACCCACCGTCGTCCGACTTCGCAGTCCCACGGCTCAGGGGGCCCTCGCGACGGGTCTTCCTCCAGCAGGTTCGGCCCTCCCCAGCGCCACGCCTACAACACCATGACTCCACCATCAGCCATCGTTAATCCAGCTTGGTACGTCGACTCAGGCGCCACCAATCACATCACCAACGACCTTGGAAACATGTCTGTAAGTGCTGACTACTTCGGCAATGATGGTCTTCGGGTTGGCAACGGTATGTCTCTTCCTATTGCGAAACTGGGAAAGTCTATTTTACCTGCCCCAACTCGCATTCTGCAACTCCATAACGTTCTTTTTGTCCCTCAAATTACCAAAAATTTACTCAGTGTCTCTCAATTAACTCGTGACAATGATGTCTACATGCTATTTTATGGCTCCTCTTGCTTTGTGAAGGATTTGTAGGGTCGGGCGCTCCTAAAAGGAACCGTTGAGAATGAGCTTTACCGGCTTGGTGCTCCTCCACCGTCATCTTTACCCTCTCCTCCTCGTGTCTTCCTTGGTGAAATAACCAGTCTTCAGACTTGGCATCATCGCCTTGGCCACCCTCACGAGTCCTCTCTTCGTCGTTTAGTCTCTCGCTTTAAATTACCTGTTTCCATAAACAATTTACATTCTATTTGTGAGTCTTGTTAGTTAGGAAAGAGTCATCGTTTACCATTGCAAAACACTCATCAGTCTAGTTCATTTCCCTTTGAATTAGTTTATTCGGATGTTTGGGGTCCTGCCCCCGTTGCTTCTATCAATTCAAATCGTTATTTCTTGGTTTTTGTTGATGATTGCACCAAATTTGTCTGGATATACTTCTTATCTCAAAAATCACAAGTCCTACATACATTTCAAATGTTTGAAAAGATGGTTGAGACCCAATTCTCCACAAAAATAAAAAATCTCCAAACTGACTGGGGTGGGGAATATCGCACAGTCTCCACCTATCTACAAACACAAGGCATTCTGCATTGTGTCTCTTGTCCACACACTCAATCTCAAAACGGCGCAACCGAACTGCGTCATCGCACCATTGTCGAGAAAGGCCTTGCTCTTCTCGCTCATGCCAAGATGCCAACTTGTCATTGGGAGCACGCATTTCAGACTTCTGTCTATCTCCATAACCGCACACTCACTCAAATTCTCCACAATAAATCTCCTTACGAGTGTCTCTATGGGAATAGTCCTGACTATGGGTTTCTTAAATCCTTCGGATGCTTATGCTACCCATTCCTGCGCCCCTACAACGCCAACAAACCTGAGTTCCGCTCTCTTCCTTATGTGTTTGTCGGTTATAGCTCCAAACATAAAGGGTATATGTGCTTCCATGTTCCAACCCATCGTCTCTACATTGCTCGTCGTGTAATCTTTGATGAGACGGTGTTTCCCTACCCATCCCATGCGTCACCAACTCCTATCGAGCAAATCCCCATGGTCTCCAACCCTCCCTTGTCAATCCTCCAACAAGTCGCCTCCATGTTTCCGGCTTCTCAGCCCGCTACCCTCACCTCTATTCCGTTTAACCTTGAACCCGAGGACACCCCACAACCGTCTCCAGCCCCATTCTCGGCATCTCCTGGAGCAACCGACTCTGCGACGTCCTCCTCTGACACTTCAGATGATGACACTTCACCACCTCCACCTTCCCCTTCACCGCCACCACCTCCCCCACCACCTCTACAACCCACTTGGCAAAGCACTCGACAGCGCCAACAGTCCGTCCTTCTCAAGGACTATGTCTGCGCAAAACCAAAATCCCTAAACACCACCAAACACCCACTCCCACCCTCTCCTGATAACTATCCTGAACCCAAAACCTTCATTCATGCATCCAAACTCCCTGAATGGCAAAATGCGATGCGGGTTGAATATGATGCTCTCGTTCGTAATGGGACTTGGGACATTGTCCCACGTCCTCCTAAGACTAACATTGTTGGTTGTAAGTGGGTGTACAGGGTCAAACGCCATGCGGATGGTTCCATTGAGCGTCACAAAGCTCGATTAGTTGCTAAGGGCTTCAATCAAGAGGAGGGTGTTGACTACTTCGACACTTTTAGCCCCGTCATCAAACCAACAACCATCCGTGTCATTATTTCCCTCGCTATCACCCACAAGTGGTCCCTTCCCAGGTAGACATCAATAACGCCTTTTTGAATGGTGACCTCTCTGAACAGGTTTACATGGATCAACCTCCTGGCTTTATTGATCACTCTCGACCTCAGCATGTCTGCCGCCTCAAGAAGGCTCTATATGGCCTGAAACAGGCGCCCCGAGCTTGGTTCACCAAGCTCAAGTTCTTCCTTCTACATCATCAATTTGCGGCCTGCAAGTCTGACTCATCTCTGTTTATCTGTCGAGCTCGCGGGTCCACTATTTTGGTTCCAGTCTATGTCGACAATCTGATTATCACAGGCTCTTCTCAATCAGCGATCGATCAGTTTGTTCACCGTCTGAATAGCGCATTTCCTCTGCGTGACATGGGCACTCTGCACTACTTTCTCGGCATTGAGCTACTTCCACAAGATGGAGCCATTCTGTTGACTCAGCAGAAGTGCATTCGCGACTTGCTCGTTTAGAACTATTCGAACTTAAAGCGAACGATACTTGGCTCGTATAGAAAATGAACGAGCCCTAACCGAGCACGAGCTAGTCAAACTTGAGCTACGACATATCTATATACATATACTAAAACCGATGCATTGGTGCCTGCGTGGCGGCCTGTCAGTGAATCTGCCTACGTGGCGGCGCATGAGTGCGTCTCGCAAAGCTTTCTCCCGTCAAAAAGGAAATCTAATAAAAAATAATTAGATAGTTCTAATCTATATAATTAAAAAAGATTAAATAATTATTTTATTTTCATATTTATAATAAGATTTTTTATAGATAATAAATGTAATTTTATAATATTGTGTTAACACATTCCCGTGTAGGGGACGGGGCATACATAAATACATTCCCGTGCAGGAGATCCTAAATTATTGTCGGAAAACTCTCGCAAGATGCCTTGAGAAGAGTGCCGAAAATGTGAGCTAAGCTCAGCTTAGGGTTTTAGCAAGAGGCAATATATAGAAGGCCTCGAATGACACTCACCTTGCGGCCTATATATTCAGACTCTAGCCGGGCCTCTGATCCAACGGATTTTTCACTGCCAGCATGGTGTTGCCGTGTATTATATATGGTGGTAACCTATTCAGTTTCCCATCCAAATAACATCGTGTCTGTCATCGCTCGTTCTATTACGGAAGATGAGTTTCGAGCCATTGCTTACTTTCACTACTGCTGAGGTTGTGTGGATGCAGCAGCTTCTGTGCGTGCTTGGATAGCCATCTTGTCACACTCCTGTGTTCTTTTGTGATAATCTGTCCACCACCTTCATGACCCGTAACCCTATCATCACGTCCCACTCAAAACACATTCATTTGGACTACTACTTCGTTGGAGAGAAGGTGGAAGCGCAGGAACTTGAGGTTCGTCATATTTCTACTGTCGGCCACCAAATCCCATGGCCCATTTGCTGACGGGGCGTAAACGGATAGATTTGAGAGTAGATATATTTCTATCTTCAAGTTGTAGATAAAACTTATGTACAACTTAGTAACTTACAGAAATGAATGAGCTCGGGCTGTGCTTTAAACAATGTCACTCGCTCGTAATATATTAATATAAAGAAAATTTAAGAAATTACATAAAATTTGAGCTATTCGAACTTAAATCGAACTATACTTGGCTCATTTCGAAAATGAACGAGCCCGAATCGAACACGAGCTAGTCAAACTTGAGCTACGGCATATATAGTTATCATTTTCCATCATGCCTGTCAGAAGAACAGATCCTAGTACGTGTATGCAATGTATGATCATCTACCAATAAGAAACAGGAAAATCAGAACCTTAGCCTATAATCAAATTCAAGAGATTAAGGTGTATTGGTGAAGACCGATTTACAGGGTTGAAGATCACCCAAAATTCTGAATCGGCTTGAAAACTAAGAATTTGGCCACGAATCTATGGATTCAAGTAACAAAGAGTCTAAATTGAGTCCGTAACCAAATTTTGCTTTTAGATAAGCGTCAAATTAGAGTCAAATTTAGACTGTTCTTCCGGTCAAGGTCACCACTCTAAAGTCAAAGTTACGGTTCTTGTCACAATCGAATTTGAGTTGAGACTAGAAGCCTATGGAATCTGAAGATTCAGGGGTCGTTGAACCCAATTCGAGAGTCAAATTCAATCGAAAAAGCGTTTTATGAGTGCCAAAATGAAGATTTTGGATCGAGAATACTCCCTTCTCCCTTGCCAAATTCTATAGCTCCTGGGGGTCGCAAATGGATGAATTCCGGATTGATTCTATGGATTTAGGTAGCTGGGGTTGTGTGGATGAAGAATCGAAACCCAAATTTAGCAGCCCTTGGCCGGAGGTGGCCGGAAAAACCAGATGAAGTTGTCGGAGTTCTCTTGGAGTCACTTTGTCAGATTGACAGTGTAGAGATATCGCCTGAAAGTGTTCAAGGAAGAAGAAGATCCACTACGACGTCGTTTCGTGCGGTTTCATTAACTTTTAAATGAAGTGGTTGAACGACGCCGTTTTGTCTTAAAAGGGACGGATTACTTCAAACTGATCCGGTGTCGTTTTGGAGCTTCTTCTTCCTCAATTCCTCTTCCTCATCCACAGAGGTTCTCGCTCTTTCCGAATTCACGCTTGCGATCAATCAAATCAGTTTGTTAGATTCCCGCCAATTGTAACTGATTGGAAGTCTCTAGAATCTATTCTGTTTTAGCTGTGTATATAAATAGAGGATTGTTCCTCATTTTCATGTAACAGATTCTACCATTTTTCTCTTCAATAAAATTTTCGGATTCTTCAATTTCTGGATCTCGTTTTCCACACAGAGGTCTTCAACAGTCAAACATTTGACCATTGCCCTCTTCAACGGCTACTTAAATAGTTAAATTTCCTTTGCTCAGGGCACTCAGGGCACCCTCCGCCTCCGATAACCCTTGGACAGTTCTCCGGCGCCTTCACTTCAGTCTTCTCCTCCATCGGGACTCCGGTGATGGCACGGTCACTAGAGCCGGTGTTTCTTTTTGTGTCTCCTCTCGATGTTAATTAATGATCAAAGATGCTTCTATTTTGTGTATCCGGTAATGATCGATTTCAATGGAATCAATACAATCCAAAGTTGGATATATACAAGCAAGCAGGTGAATAATCAATGCAATTTGTTTAGTTTTTGTGATTAATTCATGCTTTCCGATTACAAGATTGAGCACTATCACCTCCACTTCCTATGAATTTCTCCATTCAAAGGTGCTTGTTTGTGACTTGTGATCACCATTTTGATACTCACAGCCTTGTTGTCGCAGTGGAGGTTGGCTTGTTGTAGATGATGAACTCCGAGATCATACAGTAGGGCTCATAGCAAAGTGATCGAGTTCGTAACAAGGAGATGCCATTGATCGATATTCGGCTTCCGCGCTTGAACGGAACACAATTGCTTGTTTCTTTGTTTTCCATGAAATCGGGGCGCCTCCAAAAAAAGATATAATGCCGGTGGTGGATCTTCAATTCCAAGGAAGAACCGAAGACAACCCATATCTTTGAGCTTGAATCGATTTGCGAGTAGATGTTTTGTAGCCTCGATCTCCTGAAAGTTAGTGCCGTCAAGTATAATATCATCAACATCTCCTGATATTATTTGATCAATGGAGAAGTATCAACCATTCCTCGTAGTCGTACTACACAAAGGACTACATAGTAAATAAAAGTACAAATAGGGACTAAATGGAAAGTAAAAAGGTACCGAATTGAAAATAAAATTTTTCATCCTTTAGATTTGAGAGGCCAAAAAGAAATCCAAAATGTTTCCTACTCTTCGATGTGAAGGAGCGCTCCTGACGAAGTGAGAGACGCCATAGCCAACATCTGCTCAAGCTCTCTCTTAAATCGGTGCCGAGGAGGAAGAAGGCGACTAAAGGAGAGGACGATTTCGGACCTCGACAGGCAAATAGAGCAGCTGAAAAGGCGCGAGGCATTGAAGGAGTCGGAGGCTAAAGCTTTATGCCTCAAAGCCATGGAGATCCTCGTCGAAGAGAGCAACGTTAAACGAGACGACTCTCCCGTCACTGTAAGCTCTTTCAATGTCCAACTGTCAGCGTTCGACGCCTGATTTTCAGTTTTTTCTTTCGTCTTCGAGCCTTGATTTGGCCTTGTGAGAGAGGTGAGTAGTTATCGGTCTCGAAAATCATGCTTAATTTTTCGCATTTTTGGATTCTGCTTTAGTGGCTGCGATCCATGTCCGGAATTTTGGCTGTTCTCTTATCTCCTTCTCTGAAAAAAGTTTGTTTTAGGATTCAATTTCTTATAAGAGTGCAAATGGCTAGTTTTATTAATGGTGTGAAATCTGACTTATGGTTTGGAGTGGGGAAATTTTAGGATGAATGGAGTATACTTTCTGAAAGTTATGATGTCCTGATCTATGATATATGGAAATATTTGTCGACACTTTGTGTTAGTTTGGTTGTTTAAACATATTTGAAGGATTTGTGAGCTGCATTTGTTTGTCATTTGTAATTGTAAAGAAGTATTGGTTTTTATCAAGAGATGTTTATTTTAGGATAAGATTTCTTATAGGAAACAAGTAAGACGAAAGTGGATTGCATTTCATTTTTATATCTTAGCTAATGGAAGTACTATTGTTTCCAGGTTATTAGCAGTTTGTAATATTTGTTGTATCTTGTATGCCCATTCCAATATATGTTTGTTGCATTATAAACATTCCAATAAATTTCTTATAAGAATTTTTTGTTGTATGCTGATGGAAGTTACAAAGTACTCTTGTTTCCAGGTTATTAGTTTCACTGTGGTGCTGATTTTCTACTTGTTGATTTAGTCAATCTGGTAAAATTATCTGGAAAGTTGGTCTACTGACTGTAAGGTTGGGGATAACTGCCAAGAATGATGATGTGAAATATGCTGAAATCCTTTGTACTCAATGGAACCACGTGGATTACGTGTCGTTTATGTTAGCTCTACATTTTTCTTTGTTTTAGGATGTGCTTTCGTTGAGGGAAATATCTAATAATCTTGGAATGTCTGTCTTCTTAATATTTTGATTTGATGATTTTCATATGATATGATTCTGGGGGTTAGCTGTTCTTTACTCTCATGTCATGTATGTGGGGTAGTCATATGAGTTTTGGTCATGCATGTCCAAGAAAACTTTTATGTAAATGTTCAGGTAGACCAGTTGTAAAAAATGAGTGAAGAAATATTCTTAGATTAGCTACAATTCATGCGAAATCAGGTTAATTCAAAACTGTGGTTATCTAACTAAGATATGGGTTAAATCCTCACTATAGTTAAGTTCAAATCATGGTTATCTTTTCTATAAATAACTGTATGATCTTTATAGGAAATCACTTAGAAATTGGGGAATTCTCTTTTTGACTGTAAGCTTGGACGATAGGGAATGGACCTAATTGTTAGTCGTCACTTAGTCCACCTAGTTATTCGACCAGATTTTGTTCCTTCTTTTTTCTTCCAACCTCTCTCTTTTATCGTAATGGCACTGTGAATATTAACGGGTTGTGATTTACCACTATTGCTGATTTACTCAATTAATGTAAATCTAGGTCAAATTTCACTCACCCTTTTTGTCTTATACTTTTTCTCTTCTTTTTGTTCCTTGTAGATGTGTGGTGACATTCATGGGCAGTTTTATGATATGAAAGAGCGCCTCAAAGTGGGAGGTGATTGTCCAAAGACAAACTACTTGTTCCTTGGAGATTTTGTGGACAGAGGATATTATTCTGTTGAAACTTTCCTTCATATGCTCGCCCTTAAGGTACTATTCAATGTTATATTGCTTCCACTTTTGTGATGAATGGTTTGGAAATTCTGCTGATGTATAGTGTACTTTATTTTAGTCCAAGGAGACTTTTTATATTGGATATTGCTCTATGTGTTCTTTATACTTCATTCCACGCTAGGTTGTTTAGTATTTATCATGTGAGTCAGGAAGCAAGAAACATACACAAGCATATTTACTTTTTTTGAATTTGGATTCTTGGGGTGAGCCTACTTTACCCGTGGTTTATACCCACTTAGGACTTAATGCTATATATCTATGTTTTCTTATGGGATACTAGCTGAAATCATGAAACTCTAATAACCTACTGCTCTCGGCTTGGTAAGTGGGTAACGCTGAGGTGTATTATGCGATTTTCCCTATTAGTTGTTTTAGCAACCTACTTCTGTTGCTAGTCAAAATGATATATCATATTATGGCTCTTTTAGCTGCTTCTTATTGAGTGGTCTTCTGGTTCCAGATTACTCTCATTATTTATCTGCAATGCAACTAAATGCTGCTTTGGTCTCCTTTGCCCACAAAGTGTTTCCATTTTGTCAGCTCCAATCACTGGTTAACATTCTAACATGCAGTGTAAATCTAGGTCAGATATCTGGATCGAATTACACTGATTAGAGGGAATCATGAGAGCCGCCAAATCACACAGGTTGGCCATCATCTAACACCATTGTGGGTTCAATTATTCTTTCTTCTCGTCTGATAATTATCAATTGTATACCAGGTTTATGCTTTTTATGATGAGTGCCTTCGTAAATATGGCTCGGTTAATGTTTGGAGATATTGCACTGATATATTTGATTACTTACGGTATGTTTTCTTTTTAAATAGTATATCCGGGGTATGCTTCAGAAGATTGTGCTGATGTATTGCATAATACGATACAAGTGTTATGAAATTAGAAAGGAGAAACTCATGGGTGTTAATGTTACACAGATTGTATAAGTTATAGTGATCTTAGTTACATTATCCTCTAATTCTGTAAAACCTTAAAAGGTCATTTGATATAATGATATCTGAAAAGTTGGAAGGATTGATCTCAACAGTTCACTGTAGTTGTATAATAATGAGTGAATTTCTATGTGATGCAGTGAGGGTCTTATCCGAAAACTTTGTTAGGGACACAATCTGAACACGAGTTTTAGAATGATTTCAGACAAATATCAATGATAGGGAAAGCATCCATGACCTTGGTATTAGCCTGAGCAGATCATCTTTTCACAATCTAACTCTCTACTAAATCATGCCTATTCGTATCTTCTTTCATCAACTGTTAGGTTATTGAGCTTGGCTTTTTTCTTGTATAGTTTATCAGCCCTGATTGAGAACAAAGTATTTAGTGTTCATGGTGGCCTTTCTCCTTCGATATCTACATTAGACCAGGTCAGACCACTTCTACCCCTTCTTTTTTTATACAAAAAAAGGTATTGGGATGGTTAGTTACAAGCTTGTATTGGGATCTAACATGATGTGTGTGTCAGATTCGAGTAATTGATCGGAAGCAAGAGGTACCTCATGAAGGTGCCATGTGTGACCTCATGTGGTCAGATCCTGAACACAATGTGGATGGTTGGGGATTGAGTCCTCGTGGTGCTGGATTCCTTTTTGGATGCGGTGTGGTTTCCACACTTAATCATGCAAACAACATTGATTACATATGTCGTGCCCATCAGTTGGTTATGGAGGGCTACAAGTGGATGTTCAATAACCAGATTGTTAGTGTGGTCAGCTCCAAATTATTGTTATAGGGACCGTTGCTAATCCAAATATACCACATGTTGGACAAATTGAAGCAGTAACTTTCTCAATGTTGTTTTGAATCTTTGATGCAGATGTGGTAACGTTGCTGCAATACTCGAGTTGGATGTGAATCTCAATAAATAGTTCCATGTTTTTGAAGCAGCTCCACAGGTTTGTATTCTTAACCTTCTGGTTATTGAAGCTTTACTGCTACAAGTGTCGCCACTTGGACCACATTTTGCTCTCCAACTTCTTCAACCATCTCATCAAGCACTTGAAACAACAAGTTTGCATCTTTCACGACTTCAGAAACATCCATGGATTTTATGAAAACAGAGCCCTTTGGAGAGTTGGCAAGAAAATTGACAATATCTTTTTGAGAAGCTGAATCACGCCATCCATCGGACATAATTGAAAAACCTTTTTGTGCCCATTCCTTTTTGTGATCCTCCATTTCCTTTTGAGTGTCATCTACTTCCTTCTTAAGGAGAGGAACTCTAAGCTGATGCATACTTGGTGGTTTCTAGCCAGGACCATATTGTCCAATTGCTTCACACATTTCCGCAAAGCTATGATAAGTGGCTGCATTGAAGGCTATTCCAGCATCAAAGAACCTAGCAATTGCCCTACAAGTTTTTTCCGTCAGCTCTTTATCAACCACTGCATGAATACCTCCTTCTTTCATTGGATTAGCTTTAGGAGTGACATACATGTCCAATGGACCCTTAACCCTTGGTCTTTTTGGTCGAGATTTCACCTTCCTTTGGCTAGAAGAAGCACTAGACATCCCACTCTTAACCCCAGCCTCAGGATCACCATCCTCCTCCTCATCATCATAATCATCAACCTCTTGAGGTAATAATTGATCTACAAGCTTTGCCTTTGCCTTTGCCTCTGCCTTTCTAATCATAAATGCCTTCACTTCCTCGCTTACATGCTCAGGAACATTCAGGCATTTTGTCGCACTCCTAAATCCTCCAACCAAGTGCTGTTTCATTCTACAGGCCCCTCCCCTCAATATTCTATTACAAAAGTTGCACACCAAATTGTTGGCATTATCTTGTTCCTGCTTTCCATACTTTCTTGCAGGGTCTAAATTTTGGGAATCCATTCAAGCCTCATACAATACAAGCTATAAACATAGAAGTAAAAAACAAAAAGATCACTATCTGCTGACTGCTGCAGCAATGAATAAAAAAGAAAAACAGGCCAGACAGAAGACTAGAGGAGAAAAAAACCAAGTCTGGACAACCGAATAAATAAGATAACAAAAGAGGAGAATTGATGGGAATTAGGGGAAGAAATGCATACCTCTTTGAGTCTCAAGAGTCAAGATAACCAAAGGAAGGGAGGAGAAAAAGAGCTGCAGCAGCAGAAGAGAAGACTAAAGAAGAACGTGTGTATGTGAGACGTGAGTTGGGAAAATTGTTGACTTATAGGCGGCAGAACTCAGAAGAGACAAATTAGGGATTAGTGAAAACAACTTTTTGGATTAAAAAGCCCAAAAGTGGGCTCATTAAGTTAATATTATAAATTAGAGTTAAAAAAACAAAGCAAAACAGAAGGCGTTAAAAGCCCAGCGCCCTGAGCCTGGGAAAAAGCTCACCAAGGCGCCAGAGGCGCGAGCCTGTCAGCCTGGCGTAATGAGCTTCGCCTGGGGTACAAAAGGCCCCAAGGGCTGAGCCTTGCTGCGCCCTGAGCCCAGGCGCGCTTTTTAAAACTAAGGCTACAACCTTATATAAATTGAATGTGAGTAGAAATAAACTGGTTCCTTGCAATATCTGCTCAATGTGAGCATGAAGAACTCGCAATATCCGCTCAATGTGAGCATGAAGACCTTGTAATATCTGCTACAACCTTATATAAAAAGTTCCTTGTTTATGAAGGAACTTGGAAAGCTTGAGGAATAATCTATCTTATACGAAACTAGTTAAGATAAAAATGGACTGCATTTCATTTTTATATCTTAGCTGATGGAAGTACATTTGTTTCCAGGTTATTAGCTGTATCCTCATTTCAATAAATGTTTGTTGCATTTCAAAGAGTTTCACTGTGGTGCTGATTTTCTACTTGTTGATTTTATCAATCTGGTAAACTACTTTGGAAAGTTGGTTAGCTGACTGTGAGGTTGGGGATAACTGCCAAGAATGATGATCTGATTATGTGGAATATTCTGAAATCCATCATACTCAACAGAATTACGTGCCTAATGTGTTGTTTCTGTTAGCTCTACATTTTTCTGTGAAGTCCCAAGGCTTCTGCGAAAACTGCAGAGCTATTATTACAAGGGCCAGAACCAAAGGAGACAACCGCCCCTTCGCAATCCCGGATTGCAAACCCGTAAGTTCCTTTTTGGTTTTGTCTGAAAGAACCGTCAAAATTAAGTTTGAAAAAACCGTCAGGTGGTTTCTCCCAGAAAGAGTGTTGTTTATCCTTTAACTTGTTCGTAGTTGCATTAGCTTGATGACAGGTCCACTTGTCTTTTGCCTGGTCTGGATGGGAGCCATTCTCCTCGTCTAGGCGGCCACGCCAAGTCTGCCGTGCGGACATGCAGAACAAGGCAATAGTTTGCGTAGAAGCAATCGGATTCTGTTGAAAAACCATTTGATTTCGGAAGAACCAAATCCCCCACCAAGCAAAGGCGAAATTGGTGAAGGCGTTTTTGCCCACTAATTTATATATATGGTTTAGAATAAGGCCAGGTTTGGATCCTACGTCAATTCCAGTGAAATTTGGGATTGTAATATTTAGATTTAGTAGAAGATCTCGTCTGGTAGGGCACTTCAGCAGCATGTGAAAAACCGACTCTGTGGAAGCGTCACAGAAGTGGCATCCCGAAGGAATAGCCGCATGGCAACGCTGTAAACGTTCAGAGGTCGGAAGGCCATCTTGGGCAATTTTCCAAAGGAAATGCTTGATCTTGTTGGGAACGTTTAGATTCCAGACCCAGTGACAAAGGAAATTTGTACTGCCTTCATGGTTTCGCATGAAACCTGTTGCTGACTTAGTCGAGAACCAACCGTTCCTACTAGGCCCCCAATAGAGCCTGTCAGAAAAGGTGTTTGTTGGTAGTCTAATGTTTGTGATTTCTGCAATGGTATCCGTGCTTAGCAAATTTCGCAAGTCATTTTCCAAGAGTGTCGTATCCCATTTATTATCGTTTGTAATAAAACGATGTACATGCCAATTGGCCATATCTTCGTCAATTGGGGTCGTGGCCGAGTTAATTAGCGGTGTTGTAAGCACCCAATTGTCTTTCCAGAACTTGACCGAAAGACCGTTTCCAATAGACCATCGCAAGCCCGGTTTGAATAGGTGTCTGATGGATGTTAGTTTTGACCATTGCCAAGAAGAGTTACCCTTTTTGACGTAATCCATCAAGGGGGTTCCTTTAAGATATTTCGCAGATATGACTCTAACCCAGATATTATCTGGTTCTGCCATTATTTTCCATAGCAACTTCATCTGAAGTGCTATATTCATAGTTTCTGCTTTGTAGATGCCTAAACCCCCTGCCAAGGTGTCAGAACAAATCTTGTCCCAACTGATTAACGTAGTAGATTTATGATCTTTATTCCAGAAGAATTGTCTGTAGACCTTATCTAATTCATGCAGAATTGATGAAGGGAGCATAAATGCTTGCATTATGAATAATGGTTGCGCACTCAGGTTTGATTTGATTAGGACCTTTCGACCCTCAGCTGAAAGAGTATTAGCTTTCCATTTGGAGAGTTGCTGCTGGGCTTTAAGGACAACATCTGAGAAAGTATCCCGGTTAACACGACCATTTATGATCGGGCAACCAAGATACTTTTCCAGGTTGTTTGTATGCGGGATGCCCAAGGTTGTTGCAATGGTTTGGATGGCCGCATCCGTAGTTCTAGCGGAGACCTGGAAGCTTGACTTGTGTAGGTTAACTTTCTGTCCCGATACTAAGCAGAATCGTTGGATTGTAGTAGATAAGGTTTCGCAAGTGGCTTTTGTCGACTTCCCAAACAAAAGGATGTCGTCAGCGAAAGCCAAAAAGGGGATCTTTACTCCCCCTCTGCCAAGCGAGAAGCCAAGGTTACTAGACAGTGATACTTGTCGCTGAAGAGATCGTGCTAAAACCTCTGCTGTGAGGATGAAAAGGAAAGGGGAAAGAGGATCGCCCTGCCTGAGACCCCTATTTGGCGGGAAAGGTGCCGAAGGTTCGTCATTAATTAGGATTGAATAAGAAACCGTTTGGACGCATTCTTTGATCCAATGAATGAAATTGGTATGAAAACCGAATTTTTGCAGAACTGCAACCAGAAAGGGCCATTCAATCCTATCATAGGCTTTTTCCATATCCAGTTTTAATGCCATGTAACCACATTTGGCTTTGTTAATTCTATAAGAGTGAAAAATTTCGTGGGCGATAAGGATATTATCCTGTATGGCTCTTCCTTTGGTGAAAGCGCTTTGTAGAGGGTGGATTAGCTTATCAAAAACTTTGGACAGTCGGGTTGTCAGAATTTTAGAGATGATTTTGTAAATTGTCGAGCAGAGGCTGATTGGTCTGTAGTGGTTTACCGTTTCCGGATTTTCTCGTTTTTGTATGAGGGTGATAAAAGTGTGATTTATCTGCCTTAGCATTCTCCCGGAGAGGAAAAAAGATTTAACAACTTTGATGATGGATGGGCCGACGATATCCCAATACTTTTGGTAGAAACCAGCAGGCATGCCATCGGGCCCAGGAGTTTTATCCGCTTTAATAGAGAACAAAGCAGTTTTAATTTCTTCGTTGGTGACATTACTGGTAAGTAAATCGTTATCTGAAGCAGAAATTTCATTTCCAATTACTTCCAGGTCCAGTTCGAAATTCATCTCGTGGTTAAAGGATGACCTAAATCGGCGAGAGAAATCAGAGACAAACTCATCACGAATCAAGTTGTTGGTCGATAGTTGTAGTCCCGATTCTGTTTGAAGAGATTTGATTAGTTTTTTGCCTCGTTTGGCCGAAGCAATACGGTGGAAATAAGATGAATTTGTATCATTCAGTTTAGCGTGCTTCAGTTTGGCTCGTTGACTCCAGTATCTCCTCTGGAAATCTAGCATTCTCTCTCTTTTATTTAGTAACCTCCTGTGATGATGGAGATCAGCAACGTTGAAATTTGAAATTAAATTATGTTGTAAGCGCAGGATCTCTTCATCTGTGTCAAAGATTTGTTTGTGTATATTATTAAAAGTTCGTTTATGCCATCGTTTAGCTAAAGTTTTTAGTAGGGCAGTTTTCTTTGTAAGTTTGAAGAAATTTGACCCAGTCGGATTGACACGCCAAGCTTGAGTTACGATATTTTTAAATTCTGGTTTAGTCGTCCAGGCTAGCTCGAAACGGAAAGGCCTCTTATGTAGGTGAGTCTGGGCACACAGATCTACTGAGATCGGAGCATGGTTCGATGTAGTGAAAGGGTGGATCTTAATCCGTAAACCATCAAAGTCAGATATGACCTCATCTTGTGCAAGAAGGCGATCTAATTTAGCGTAGCTGTTATCTGGTGAACCAGTTTTTTTCCTTTGCCAGGTGTAGTTGCCCCCAATAGTGGGAACATCATGTAGTAGGAGGTTGTTTTTTAGTTGTTGTATTCTAATGAATCGCCTTGGATTGGGGTAGCAGCCCCCCAGTTTGTCGTTTGGTATAGCAATCTCATTTAGGTCGCCCATGATACAGAATGGGACAACCAGAGTAGCAGAGTAGAGGGCTACCCGGTCCCAGAATTGATCCTTTGATCCGTAGTTTGGTGGAGCATACACCACTAGGAAAGCGACAGTTTTGTTCAAAATACAATCGTGATACTCAATATGGATTAGTCTCTGCTGTACAGAAATGAGTTTTATTTCCCCCTCGGCCGGAGAGATATCTTTCCAAAGCAGACAGATCCCCCCCGAAAAACCAGAGGCCGGGTCGAAAGCGATGTTTGTGAAACCACATTTCTTCCAGAAGCTATCCTTTGGAGGGTGTTTTGATTTTGTTTCTAGCAGGGCCAGTGCATTGATCTGATTATTCCTACAGAAAATTTCTGTATTTGTCCAAAAATTACGACGTTTTAGACCTCGACAATTCCAAGTTGCTATATTCATTTGAAACAAATTTTTGGTGGTGATTGTTTGAAATAGGCTTGACAAGAAGCTTTTGATGTATTTGTATACCGGTGTGATTTCATAATAGGTGAGCTATTATAAGTATAGGTGAAGGTAAGTCTTGAAGTAACAAACTCCTTAAGTGTTGCTTGCACACTATAATGCTGTAGCTTATCCTTGTATTGGATATGTTGCCCATGAAAAGCCAATTGACTTCGTAATAAGAGAATTATGACCCAAAAAAGGAGATACAAGTAAGTGTATCGTCTGAATATGAGGCAATAATAATCTCGATTCAAGAATAAGTTAACATCCCGAACGAAGATCTCGCACAGAAGTATAATAATATCCTTCAATTGAGGTATCAAATTACTATGTAGGTAGCAGTTTAGGTGTGGACCCTTGTAGGGGTTTATCGATCCCTTAGGATCATGAAGATTGGCTTGTGAGCCTATATGGATCAAGATACAATAGGGTAGGCCAGTTAAGCCATAAACAAGATAATGCTGACAGCAGCATCGGAGCCCCCAATAGCAGCAGCCGAAACTCCCAACGCAGCAGCAAACACAAACATCCGAGGAGGATGACAGCAGCTCACAACCCAGGGCGCTGGGGAAGCACGGAAGGACTGCAATCCGCCTTAAAACCAAGTACAAAAACTTGCAGGGCCAGCAGCAGAGTAGAAACAAGTAGAAGCATAAAAGCAGTGCTCTAGTAGGAGCTACAGGATGGTGAGTGAGCCAGATAAGCAAAGACAAAAACATAATAAACATAAATTGTGCATTGAGGAAAACATAAGAGCATAGAGATGCGTATGGAAGGAACTCCCATAACGCATAAAAAGACTTTAAAAGGTTAAAAAACACCTGTAAAAGCTTGTCATTATAGAGATAATGGAGTAAAACAAAGTTGTAAGTGAGGAGTGCCCAAACAACATGAGAGTCGAAAGTAGAGCTACCAAAGATGGCAATTCCATGAATACACGTACTACTCGTAAGCTTGTAACTAGTAGTAATGATGGAGGCAGAACTAATAAACCCATTGTGAAGTAATTGCATTATATATTTAAGTCTCTTTTTTTGAATTTGGGCACGTTGGCCATGAAAACAAGTAAGAGTTTTTGAGTAATTGGTAGTAAAACTAGCATATAGAGTGAAGTAAACCTTGCCCCTACAACTGAAGCAACAATAAGCAGTGCTTTGTTTCGAGAAAATCCTCCGAACAAAGATCCCATTCAAAGTGTTATGAATACACACAATGTGATTGCTAATCTCATGTTGGTTATAACAATGTGATTTTGCACCCCTGTAAGAGTTAATCGATCCCTTAGGATCATGAAGATGGGCTTGTGAGCCTGTTTGAATTGAAATAGAAGGTCGGAAGGCGGATATGCCACTACCAAGAGCCCGCAGATGGCACCACTGGAGCTCCCAACAGAAGCGGCAGCAGCACCACGAGCAACAGCCTAAGGCACCCGAAAGAGGCAACAACACACCGAAATCCAGCGCACCATGACAACATTGATGAGGGGTGAGACGTCTGCAAAACCAACACCACAAGAGAGAGGAGGAGAAGCAATAACTAGCGGGATGGATTTCCCAATTGCACTCCATAGAGATGCTTAAATAGAATCGGAGCTGGTTAGCAAGGGATTCATAGTTTGGTGGAATGATGGAGAGAGAAAGACTTACAGTGCACACATGCGAGCCACAGATCGGAAAGTAAGACGGCAGGCAAGACACCCGAGAGGACAACCAAGCACGCCACAACCGGAGGTGACCCGCGCCGTCTGGCCACCACACACTCCCCTCAAACCTCATAAATGCCCGGTAAGAGGTCGATAAGTCACTGCAAGTGGCAACAAAAGTGACCGGCGGAGTCCAATCGGAGGACAGAGCCTCCCGATTGTAAGTCCTGCTAGGGTTTTCTCCATAAGGAGGGATTTGGTGTTGTACATCACAATCACTTCGGGAAGCCACAAGCAGAGCGATAGAAAGACCCAGGGCTGATGGGTAGTCAGAGAGAGGGGCAGGGAGCTGGTGCAATTTGGCGGGAACGGAGGGCAAGCGTAGGCCGTGGCGGCGATTGAAACTCTCGGGTACGAGGAATTGGGGGCGCGTACAGGCGCGTACGTTTGGGAAGAAAGGGGTTTCCATTACTTATACAATTGTCATTCTAATTACTATCAATTTCCCTCAATAAGAGTATGTAACAGAATGCTTCCATGGAAAAAAAATAAAATTGTTTTTTATTACTTAATAAAAAAAAAATATTGATATATTAGAGCTTAAAAATAATACGGATAAGATAGAACCATATGTCAATCCTATAAAAAAGCAAGTGAGCTAAATTTTGCAACTCTCAAGATCCAATTAGACGTGAACAATGCATTCCTTGGTATCTTATCCGTATTATTTTTAGATCCAATTAGATCTCCATCAATTTCCCTCAAGTAAGTAATTTTTATATATGCCAATCCTTCCATACTTATTAGAAATAGCACCAGCACAATTTGTAGAGTTTGCAACTCATTAAATCCATAATAAAACGTAAGTGAAAATTGAAATAAGGAAGCAATACGATTTATCAATTACCTTAGTATCGTATGCTCTCCATTGCAGCTAATAACCCCTCCAACCTCACATCATAAGCCCATCGCTTCTACAAGAGCAAGACGGTACAATGTGTCCAAAAACAATGTAAATTAAAGCATTTTTGAGCTAATAAAACTATTGCAATCATGAAGGGCATCAAACTACTAAATAATGAATTCAGCAAAGGTAAAATAATCTAAGAATTATAACCATTGATAATGTAATCATACAAGCATATTTGTTTGCACCAATAAGAACTAGGTTAAAAAAATATATCCAAATTCATACTTACAGTTCAAGTTTGTAATGGATAAGACAACCAAAGTGAGTAGATAGCTTACAAACCATTGAGATGCCCTAATACGTTCCTGTGATTATTCTTCTAAAGTTGTTGGTCGGTAGTAGCATGTGTGAACAAATAATATTTAGCAGCCAAAAAAAGTTCATTACTTTTTAGTATTGAATATAAACTACAAACACAAAATCTTTTCTAGATATAAAGATTAACAAGTAATCATAAAGTAATGATAAAAGAAGGTATCGGTTCCTACTTTGATTTGTAAGGGTACAAGAAATCAAGTTGTACAATATTAGTTATAGTCTCTCACATTCACTATGAACTTGAGTATGAACCTATTGTGGATTTACCCAAAACTTCAATTCCAAGGCTAGAGCAATTAGATCAAAGTGCACCTAAAAATAAAACATCAAAGATAAATTTACCTTGATATGCCCAATGTTAATTTTCAACAGATGTTGGTTGCATCACCTCTACATTAGAAATAGAGTCATAGGAGACTATCAATTTTAGAAAATGAAATCCTAACTAAGGTGTTAAAGTGGTAGAGGACTAAGAAACCCTAGACAACTAGGATTGAACCAAATGATAAAAGTTATTAAGTGGTGGAAAGAAAAATCAATCGATCAAACCTTTTATCGAGGTAGGGCGTGCACGTGATTTGATTGAAGCTTGACGAAACGGAAAATTACCTGCAAGCACATAGTAGCGAATCCCAAAATAGATTATCCTATGCAAAAGAGCAACCATGGAGCCTTGGAAAAAAGAAGAAGACGAAGTGTGAAGGAGATTCAACGACGCCAATAAAAGGAAGATGTGTGAAGGAGACAAAGGAGAAGTGAATAGATGAGCAGAGCATCTTACCTTGTAGTGGAGAGCATTACCTGTAAACTATCACAATGAAGGGGAAATCGAATCATTCACACAAGCTGAGACACCATTCTCTTTAGTCCATCTCTTACCTATGTTCGCATTGCTACATTGATCCCCCTAAAAATACCTCAGAGAGCTAGTAGAGATTCAGAAAAGAGAGAGCAAGCCACTTATCCACTTATCATCAGTCCAACATCCAATTTAGTTATATAACCTACTATGACAATTAATATTTTTACCCTTGAATTGTAACTACAGTAAATAAAAGGGTCCAAGATGAAAGGAAAATTTTCCATATTTGAAGGGGAGTGTTTTCCCAATTTAGTTGCAAAAATTAGTGTATTCAAATTACACAACACTAGCCTATCAATTTCAATAGGAGAATTTTTTCTAATACCACCTTGAATTGGTAAATAAAGAGCGGCCATTCCGGGGTTCGAACCGGGGACCTATGACTAATACCACCAGTAACATAAGAATGACATCAAACATCAATCTGATCAAAAAACCATTTACTTGGATTTTTTAATCCCACTAGGTATCATCGGCGCCAATCATTCTCACCCGAGCATTCCAACCTAGGGCAATAAAGCCTGAAAATTTCTTGTACTCTAATTTCATGCCCAAAAGAGAAGTTCAAAGAAAATCTATGACAGTAAACTCAATTCTAATTTAAGGATTTGTCTTATTTAGATGGCAGCTCTAATGTACTTGGCTCCCTTATTCTTCCATAGCAATTCCCAATTTTGGTATTGTTTGAATTTAGGGTTTGTTCCAAGGAAGCCAGAAACGAAAATTGCATGGAGTAGCACAAGGTAGCAAACTAAAAGAGCTCAAAAAAAGAACAAAGAAGCACAGGGATGTAAGTACCCGAACAACGCGCGAGAGACAAGGTTTTTAGGATCGGGATCCTAGTGTGGGATCGAGACAAGGGTGTAGGATCGTATCGTAGGATCGGATCGTAGGATAGTAAGATCCTAGACAAAAATTAAAAATAAAATAAAAAAAAGAGGGAATTTGTTGAAAAGACCCTTTAAGCATAGTTGGTTAGCTAGATAGGCCCATTAATTGTTTTTTTAGCATGCTTAGCCCATTAATTGTTTTTTTAGCATGTTAGCCCTCTTAGGTCAATGATCAACCGTTGACCGGTCAATGGTCAACCGTTGACCGGTCAACCCATTTTGATGCCAACTTTTTTTTTTTGATGCCAACTTTTTTTTTTAGTGATGCCATATTTTACCGTTTTGATGCCAAAATTTTATGATGACAATTTTATATAATTGATGGCATAAGAGTTTAAAACGTAGAATCAAAATATTGTCACCTTATTGTCACTTTTCTAATGAAATGATTGGATGACTTTTTTTTAATGTCACTTTTTTAAAACATTGATGACATTTTTTTTGATGTCATATTTTACCGTTTTGATGCCAAAATTTTATTACATTTTATTTTCACTTTGATGCCACTTTTCTAATTAAATTATTGGATGACACTTTTTTTAAACCTTGATGACATTTTTTGTTTACTCTAATGTCACGTTGACCATTGATGCCATTTTGAAAAATTTGTATCACATTAAAGAAAAAAATGTCATCAAAAATACTACTTTGAAAAAATATCATCAAAAATATGGCATCACGGTAAAGAAAATATTATCAAAAATTTGACATAAAAAAGTGGCATCAAAGTGAAAATAAAAATATAATAAAATTTTGGCATCAAAACGGTAAAATATGACATCACTAAAAAAAAAAAAAAGTCGGCATCAAAATGGGTTGGTCAACGTTGACCGGTCAACGGTCAACGTTGACTGGTCAATGGTCAACCGTTGACCGGTCAATGGTCAAACGGTTGACCATTGACCAACCTACCATATTGGGAAGGGGCTAGGGCAAAACTAATTAAATAGATTTATGGGCTAGGTGGCTAATTGAATATTCAAAATAGGCCCTCTACCAAAATCACCCTAAAAACAAACCATTCTAAACAAATACCTTAATTTTAAAATAAAACTAAGTTTTTTCCTCCATTAAACACATTATGTAACTAAAATAGTTCAATAATAAGCATTTAACATTCATAATTTGTCAAGAATAATGTCTGAAAATGTGACAAACAGACAAGGATAATGTCTTAAAATATGACAAACATACAAAAGATAAATCACACATCCAAATATCCAATAACATATCTAGTTTCAAATGTCATCATCGTAATTAACCACATCATGAACAATTTTCAGGCGCTCAGACGTGGATTTGTCGAGTTGAGTAACGAAACAAAGGGCTTAGGGTTTCAATTCAACGTCTTCACTCTTCTACCTTCAATTTATAAGGAGATGGGCTACTAAAAAAATAAAAAATAAAAAGGTTCTTTGTATCTAGAAGGCTCAATATTCAAACAAAACAAACACAATTACACAAATATGATTTTTACTAGGATCGGATATTTTTTCTAGGATCGATAGATCCTAGGTGGATCCTACCGATCCCACACAATCCCATAGGATCCTAGCACAAAGGAGTCTATATGTCCGATCGGGATCAAAACCTTGCCTAGAATCGTAGGATCGTAGGATCCGGATCGAGATCCTAATAACCATGGCGAGAGAGCTTAGTTGAGAACACAAGATGAAGCTTGCAAAGAACCTCTGCGAATAAAAACAAGTGTACATCACAAGATTCACAACACAAGTATGCTTTTTAGGACTTTAGAACGCCCAAGCAAGTGCGATTGCAAACAATAGGAAGCGAGATTGAAGTTTGGGGACTCACTAACTCAAAATTCGTATGGCATGTAGAACGTTTTACCGATTACAACCTATAGAGAGAGAGTGAGACACTTATCGCGAAGGGGGATGAGATCGACCGAATAGGGAAGCGAAGGCTTCGGAGTCGTCGGGCGAGGGTGTAGGAGACGATTTGCTTTCAAATTGGGAGAGGGGAGGTCGAGACTCGAAAGACAGCGTCGGCGTCTGGGATTGAGAGTGGGTGAGATCTCCAATTTTGTGATATTGTGGGCGTATGGAATTGGCAGAGAAGATGCAGTAGTGAATCTATGAAAAGGGATTTAGGTTTTTTTTTTATTTTATCAATTGGCGCTTTAAAATTTGACCCAAAAATTGTATTGAAAATATTCCCTCTATATTCATGGCGTTTTATAAAACGTCGTTGATTTTATGGCGTTTTGAAAACGCCATAAAATTTGTTCATGTTATTATAGTTTAATAACATGACATTTTACAAACGCCCTAAATTTTATGGCGTTTTGTGTTTACAAAACGCCATAAATAATTTACATTCTAAAAATATATAGCGTTTTTATATTTAAACGCCATAGAAGTTATTTTTAATGACATTTTAAGAAAAACGCCATATTATATATGTCATTAATAACCATATATCTAGTTTGCAGCCTATGAGCAGTTGACTCAGAAGAATGCTCCTATGTTACCCTTGGTAAATACTAATATTCTTGATTTTATCAACCCTAATGAAGATAGGAAGAAAATTGAAGAACTCTGCTTTATCTGGCAGAGAATTTGGGAAGCCATAAATGATGTCATATTTAGGAATAGAAAATCAAACCAACATCACCAATTAGCCATCAGGATCTATGGCGATTTCAAAGAATGGTTAAACCTCAACCCGGTTAAAGCTAAGTGTAACAAAAATATCTCAAAACGAAATCGAAACTCAAGATGGATCCAGCCTCCTCAAGAGATCTATAAAATTAATGTAGACGGTTCTTTTAAAATAACGGGCGAAAGCCAGGTGGGAGGGTTGATTAGGGACCACCATGGTGTTGTGGTGGATATTTTCCAATTGGAAACGACGGCAAAATCTCCCATTCAAACGGAGATCTCAGCTTTCTGTGCAGGTGTAGAATTAGCACGATCTAAGGGACTAAGAAGAGTCATTATCGAAGGTGATTGTTTCGATGTTGTCAAAGCAATCAACGATAGCTCTTATGTCAGATGGGAAATAACAAGAGAAGTGGAATTCATCAGGAAACTTAAGTCCAGCTTCATTAGCATAGACTTTCGACACTGCTATAGGGAAGCGAACAAAGCGGCTGATTTCATCTCTAGATCTAGGGATACTTGCTTATACTCGAATCTCCCCACGAATGGGGAATTATGTAACATCATCCGTTGGGATGATCATGGTTGCTCCTTACCTTAGTAAGGACGGCCTACTTTTTGCCTACCGTAAAAAAAACCAAAAAAAAAACCATATCGTTACTCCTATAAAAGGAGCAACTCTTGAAATTACTGTTCATAAAATCTTGCTAAAATAACCGTTGGATGTAGGTAGGGAGATTTAATCAATGACTCGCATCATCCCAAGGGTATAATGTCTTATTTAACCCTCAAACCTTGAATTTAAAATTATTTATTTTTTTCTTTCAATATCCTTTTGTGTCTGAAAGGCTCTCTGTGATCACCGTACAATGCTATTTCTCCGAATCGGAGATCGACGGTGAATGGTTGCATCCTTCCCGACTCCACCTCCACCTCGCTGCCTGTTGTACACCTCCTGCTCTTCTCCACCTCCTTCTTCCTTGTAGCCGCCTGCCTTCTCCTTCTTCCTTCGTGGCCGCTGGTTTATGTTTCTGGCTCCTATCCTATTCGATGATATGCCACCTTTCCTTTCGTTTTCCTTTTGTATGCCTTCCATCACCTTGATTTCTTGTTCATCCATGGCCGTTCTTCCATCAAGGCTCCGAATTTGGATGCACAACACAGGTATATCCTTCCCTCTTCTAATTAAGATCCCCAATTTCAATTCCTTGGTGTTTTTGCTCTGAATTCTTCCCCGTTTGCAAGTCCGGGTTTTGAGTTCTCTGTTCTTAGTCGGTTGTGCATCGACCTACCAAATTGCTGCCTGCTTGACTGCTGTTTACTTTTTTACTTGTCTGTTTGTTTCTTCCATTCAATTTCGTTGATTGTGATTTCAACCTTAACTGCCTTTCTTTTGCGTCGTGCCCTCTGGTGAGGTTCTACTCATTCTCCCCCTCCTGATTTGAGTATTAATTTGAATGTTGAATTCTGTTTTCTATCTTTTCTTTGAATTAGTCCAAAACAAACCCTAAATTTCGGTGGTAGCTTTGTTCTGTTCTCAATTGAAAATTTTCAATGTTCTTAACTTTGCTTGATTTTTTTTAATTTGTTAGGGTTTAACATCTTTATCAGTTTTTTTTTGTTTTTTTTCCTGACCTGATATTGAATTATGCCCCTAATTTAAGGCAAGTGTCTCCTTTTGGGTTTGGTGTTTGTTTACCCATAAAATTCTTATATGTATGGGTTTGTAACAAAATAGTTCATTGAGGGCAAAACTTTTATGTGGAATATGGGATTTGTAAGCCCCTTTGTGATCAAATGTTTCATAAAGGTCAACTGAAGAGATGTTTTGTTGCCTTAAATTAGTTTCGTATGAATAAACCATATGATTCAAGTAATAAAGCATATGACAAAATAAACTCAAAGAACCAAACAAGACAGATTCCTTTATTCCATAAAAGTGAAATGATTATATACTTTTTAGGTTTAGAACAAACATCTTTAAAACGTATCTTGGAAGCCTCAATTATCTTAGGTGGATGCCCATTCAATGAAGCAAAGCTGTGAAATGTGAGTCAATGAAGAATGCCATGGTTTATCTAGGCAGATTTACATTACATTCAACTCTTCTACTTCACCCTTTAATGATTCAATTTTCTCAGTTTCAATAGTTGGAACTGCAGTTTTTTTTGACATCACCTTCTTCTTCTTCTTCTTCTTCTTCTAATACTTGATTCTTTATCCTGTAAACATCTTTTTTGCCACTCATCAGCCCGTGCTCTTTCTGATCCCAACAACGCCTATGAGGCAAAGGAAAGAACACATGATGAACAATGTAAGTGATCAGAAGCGATTGTGATCACACATCTAAGAGTTATATTTACATTACCTTCATGTTATCTAATTCAGAAGTTGAAGACTCAATTTTGTTAGTGCCACATATTTTCAATACCTTCAATTTATCTATTTCAGCAGTTAAAGACTCAATATTTTGGGTGTCATTTGGAGTTGGAGTTTCAATGACAGCCGCACCTGCCGCTTCTATTGATTTCTTTGCATTGTCACGCTCCAGAGCAAGTAAAGAATTTGCTTCATCAACTTTCATCTTCATCTCATTCAATGACTGTTGTTGCAAGAGGATGGTCAAGTAAATATGGAATCGAGTTCAGATTGACTTCCCTGGCTCAGCAAATGAATACAAGACTTCCTCCCGTTGTAGTAAGAGAAAGTCAGGATCGAATCCACGAGGAAGCACGTCAGCAGTTCTCAAGTAGCTATAAATTCTCACAGGCAAAGCAGCAGAAAAGACAGAAACAAAAGCAGAAAATAAAAGCAAAGGCAAAGGGCTCGTCGATCTCGACCACAGTCTCCTCGAGATCGACAAAGGCAGTCGACAACAGAAAGTGAAAATCACAGCAGACAGGCAAACCCGGCAAGGGCAACTCGATCTCGACAACCTCTACTCGAGATCGACAAGAAACAGTAAAGGCAGAAACTGAAATCGATGACAACAGAGAAAAGTTCAACTCGACCAAGACAAGTCCTACTCGAGATCGACTAGGATCAACTCGATATCGACAAGCCTTCCTCTATGTCGACTAGAATGCAGAAACTTAAAATTGCAAATTTCGAACCAAAACTCAGATTTTGACAGAAATAAATTCAATATGCTAAAAGACTTCCAAAGCCAGGGTTTCAACACCACAACGATAACCATGCAAAGTAACACATAAAGGCATAAAAGATCATGCTTTCCATCAAATAACTTTCGTCATTAACAAATAGGCATATAGAGGCTTTCGCATAAACCCTAATTGTTACTAACCCTTTTTTCACATAATTAATCCAAGTTGCATTAAGATCACTTTCGCTTCAATAACACAAACAAGTATCACCTTCAACTCTCGCAAAAGAATCATGCTAATAGGGATAGAAGATGAATTGCACAAAAAGATCTGACCTTTACCGCATCACCTCACATGGCCGCTGTCGGGCTCACCCCAGCCCCAGAAGTGGGTGGACTACTCACGCCTCATTGCAATCGAAGACATTGATTGATAAAAAGAAACTTGCATTAAAACTAAATTCAAAGCCTTTTACAATCCTGGCAATCAACTTTCGCAGAAAGCCAAAACCCTAAAAACCTTAGAACTCCTAAACTTCTCTGTGGAACTAACTAATTGTGTGTAACTTGGAATTGTGATATCGAATGAATAAAACTGAGCCCCCTAGGGCCTTATTTATAGTCTTCTTTCCCTAGCTAATCTAGGAAAGAAATATCTATCTCTATCTAAAATTATATCTAAAACTTGAAAGGATAAATAAATTGCTTTAAGGAAATAAATCTAAAAGTAAAAGATAAAACTAAATAGGGTAAGTCTTCATGTTGTTGATAGATCTTGTCTCCCATGGATAGACTTGATGGATTTGGATAGAATCTTCCTCCTTCGGCACCAAGGAATCCCAAGTCTACTCGGACAGGTCTTCGTCGACGCGTTTCTGGACACTGGGCTACTCGACCTCGACAAGGCTTCGTCGACCTCGAGTAGGGTTGATCGTCGACTGGACTTCCCGGCTAGCTCTGCTCGATGTGGCTCAAATCTGGGTTCCTGGTGCTCGTCGACCTCGACAAGACGTAGTCGACCTCGAGTAGGAAAGTGTTGCTGACTAGGTCTCCTCGGGTAGGTTTACTCGACTGGCTCGGATCTGGACTCAGGCGCTCGTCGATCTCGACCAACTCTTGTCGAGATCGAGTAGGGTTGCTCGGCGTCCTCGGCCTCGGCTTCTCGGGCAGCTTCTCTCCTCGTCGACTCCGGGTGTGGTGTCTGGGCTTCGTCGATCTCGACTAGGGCTTGTCGAGATCGAGTTGGGTCCGGAGCCGGGTTGGTCTGGCTTTCTCGATCAGGCTCTGTCGACAAGGCCGTGCTCGGACATGCTCGTCTAGGTCGAGTAAGGTCTACTCGAGATCGAGTAGTCTGGTTCCTCGGCTCGATTCGACTGGTTCCGCTGCTTTGACCTTGGACTTCTGTAGTGGTTTTCCGAGCTTTTCCGACCTTCTGTAGAATTGCTGTAAAACGCCTCGATTTCTGCGAATTAAACAGAAACTGGTGTAGATTCCATAATTTGGCAAATAAACATAAACTACATAGGTTCTGTACTATCTTAGCCCAAATGAATGCAATTTATACAGAAATCGATATAAAAGTTACTGTAAAACATGGCAGATTCAGCTCACAACAATGACTTCTGTAGCTTTGACATCTCCTGCTCTTTTGCCTCTTCAACTTCATTTTGCAAATTGTACAAGTTAAGACTTTGTAAGTGGCATGAATCTCAATTAGATCTTCTATCAAACTGAAACAACATTTACTTGAATCAACAAATTAGAGAGAATTTAAAGATTATAGCATATTACCCTTCGCTGTCTCTCAAACTGCAGACGAGATGTCAGTTCTTCTACCTTCTTCTCAAGCTTGTTCTTGGCTTGTTTGAGAGCGCCTCTTTCCTTAGTGGCCTGAATTTGTTTAGAGAATTCAGCAGTCATCAATTTACATTTTTAATTGTTGGGAGAGAGAGAACACTATAATGTTATCTCCAAGGAATAATCATGTTGCATGAATGAACAAACCCATACTTTCTTCAGCCAGAAAATTATTGCATAAAATCATTAAATGACATAAAATTCCATATTAAGATGTAGTTGAAGTTCTTATTTCGATCGCGATAATTTGCTTTCGAAGTCGTTTTGTTTCCATCTCGGGTTTGCTTGTCATTCTGACTAGAGAACCAAATTGTAACTAGCCGTCGTCATAACTCGTCTTCAATCTTTGATTTTGTCTCAGATAACCTTCCCCGACTCGTTCTTAGTTAAATTTATGAAGTGTTCTTTGATTTCGGGTTTTGCAGGATTGGATGGTAAGACTTCAAACTGTCTGATTTTGGGCTGGCCAAGCTTTTGGATTCGGGAGAGAGTCGCATAAGCACCAGAGTCATAGGTACTTTTGGGTATGGATTTCTGTGTTACCTGGGCTGCTGTAAATTTCATATCTATCGGGCATTTCTCTTGTGAAATCTCATTTCTTTTATTTTCCGTCTTCCTGTTGACTGTACGATCAGTTATGTGGCACCATAGTATGCTAACAGTTACTCAATGAAAAGAGTGACATATATAGTTTGGGTATTTTACTGCTGGAAGCTGTAACAGGGAGGGATCGAGTGGATTGTAGTCGGCCTGCTAATAAAATAGGGGCGTTGGGTGGGTAAATGTAATTTTGTTAATATTGCAGGGTTTTGTACTAAATATTAGGCGTGATCATCTTTCTCTGATGCTTGTTTCTCCCTCAAATCTGATTTCAGTTCCAGTTTTTTCATCTCAGCCATCTCCGGCTTCCAGAGGTAGTGTAGACGAAGGCATGCTATCCTTCACCTTCAGGGTGATTGTCCATGTCCATTCCACATCTGCTGTTGTGGCCCTCCTTTCATACTCCCCTCTTTCCTCTTCTCCTCTCATCTGGTAATTTTTCCTTTCCGTTTCGATTCATCATTTTGTGTTTCTGTTGTTGCTGATTTGCTCTTTAGTGTTACAAATTTTGGCCTTTCAATTTTAGACACTGGATTCTGATTGAGAGAATAGCAGCTGCTTGCTTCCCCTTTTGATTCAAGTAAGATCGCTCATCTCCCGTTTTTTCTTCGTTTAATTGTTGATTTATGGATTTCCTTTACTAAATATGCATTCAATCTGGTGCTTTCGGAATTGATATCATTTACGGTATGTTACTACTTTTGTATTTCTATTTCAGTCATGAATTATTTTTAAATGTTACCGCTTCAATAGGTGTATGTATACCAGGGTTTCTTTTGTCCAGTTTTGGGTTTTCTTTGTGAAATTTTGATGTATGGTTAGGGTTCTTTTGTTCAATGGTCATTTGTGCATATTCAACCTCATTGCTCGCTGCCTTTTTCCTTCACTCTATCTGCTTTGCTATCAGTACATCGTCTTTGTTTGTTTCTTCTCTATTTGTGTGTCACTAATCGCCTATATTCAGTTCTCTCCCAATGACTTTTGTGGCTTTGGTTGTTTCAACACGAACATGAGTTGGTGGGAAATAATTTTCCAACCAAACTCGGGCCTTTGTCTCAATTCGGTGAATTAACAAATCATTCATTATACTAGGAAATAGGCTAATTTGTCATCTCAAGATTTGAATGATTTTAATTTATCCCGAATTCGAAATAATATGCATTTGCTTTCAGATTTTCAACGCTGAAGCTGCTTTATATCTCCTGATTGTCGGAACTATGTCCCCCATAGGCTAAGGCCTTACCTGGCTTTTGGTTAATGCTATTCATTCCTTTTCATTTTCAGGAGTCATCGCTCCTATGAGAAATTTGGTACATTCTTGACTAACGTAAATGAGCTAAACTCCCATAAGGAAACAAAAGAAATAACGATCACCTTCCTTATCATGTACTCGCCCTATTCTCATTGTACTATGTTTTAATCACGTGTGTTTTTTTGGTTTTACAGGATACTAAGGAAAGCTTGAACAGATTTTTGGTCTCGAGAACAAGGATTTGTATAGAGTATTTAAAGAAGGGAAGGCACCTTTGTAAGATAGACTTGAGATTACCCTTAGTGAGCTTCCAATTAACTAGGACTACCATCCATAACTAGATCTCCAAATTGCAATGAAATTAGGTGTTTCTTCTCACTTATTCTGAGGTGGGTTATGTATTTACATATTTGATATGTCCTTTTCTTGCTACAGTTGAAAGGTTTGTTTGGTGACTTTGGTAGATGTAAATTACAGCCGTTAACATAATATTTCGAAACTTAGTAATTCCAAACATTTTCCCCTTTTCTGGTTTTATGCGAAAACTGATAGACTATATAGATTATGGCAATCTGAGGAGATTCTATATAAAAAAAATATTGACACCAGGAACTTTAGTGATATCTTAAACAAATGATGTTGTTCTCATTAGGGAAATCTGACCGGGATATGATTTTGTTTATCATCTTTTGTTTTTTATAATGTCATTAAAGTTAAACTGAGTTGGTGGTTGACTGTTCAAGATGATCCATATTTTGTTTTTATCCTTCTAAATTTCTAAGTCAATTATGTCTATCATATAATGCACGTGTTGATGTGTACTTCCATTTCTTGATCATATTAGATTTGTAGTTTGTGTACTAAACAAATTGTAATTTTTAGGTACTGTGTATGGGACTTACAAAGCAGTGAGATTCAAGGTATGTTTTGGTCCCCTCCCCATTCCAATCCCTAATGTACTGATGTTTAATAAACTATAATTTCTTGTTTTCATGAAGTGGAGAGTTTGGTTAGTCTAGAACTTTACTTTATTATTTGGTGTTTTAGATCTGCCAATTTTGAAGTTGAATAAACTTCATTCACATATTTCTTCATTTAATATTGACTGAGATTACCACCCCCTTTTTTGGTAAAAACTGGAAATGTATTTGTGTTCAGGAAAAAAAAAAGACAAATCATACAATTTATACTTTTACAGACAGTTTAGGTGCAAAAAGCTTCATGAATTAATAAATTGGAGAGTTAGCAGATTGAGAATTTAAGAGCACCTCCATTGTGAGGTTGTACTATTCAATTTTTAATTTTTTTTTTGTACAAGGATGAATATACAAGGAGGATTACAGTAATCGGCAACCTTCCTATGCTGAGATGGTGTAACCACTATTTGAAGATTGTGGATTTGTGGCTTGGTAAAGGGGTTTTTGGATTTTTCCATGATGCGGGGTTGTCTGATCGTTCCAACAAAGGCTCCCGAAAAGAAACACAAACATAAGGTTAGACGTCGGTTTTATCATTAAAATTCGAACTGATGACAGAAGACTCAAAGACATCAGTTTTCGGACAAAAACAGATGTTAAAAATACGACAGATTCAGCGAAAGTAAAGATATGGGGTTCAAAGGCAATCAGTTGGCCGGAATACTTATACCTAAGAGATTAAACCACTCGTCGGCACAAGTCCCTGAGCAAAAGACCTCCTTCTACAACTTGATTCAAGCCCGTCTTGGATCAAGAGGACGTGGACTTTCTCCTTGGATCACTACTCCGCGAGACAGATAACCAGAGAGACAAATCAGCACAAACGGATTGAAATCGCAATCGTACGAGCAAGAACGCAAGAGGAACTTGTCTTAGGGTTTGAGCAAAAGCTTCTGAATAATATTGAACGTGCTTTCAATGACAAAGAGTTCTCCTTTAAATAACCCTCTAGATTCTACCTAAAATAAAAGATATATCTATTTTCCTAAAATAATAGAATATCAACTAAAATATTAAAACACTAAATAATAGATATAAATAGAGTTTCCTTAACATCCTTCCGCTTCACAAACAAGTATGGCCTTCGGCCTTGGTCCTAGGTCTCCGACACTCGGCGTGTTGGCTCGTCTCCCCATGTAGCATACCAAGCTGGCGAGTTTGTCAGTGATCAGTTTAGCTTGACTCCGAGTCACTGGTCTGGCTGGTAAGGCGGGTGCTTCAGGTGCTCCTGCATCATCCTCCCCTTCTTGGGAAGGATTCGACCTCGAATCCGCTTCGTCTTCTCCCGTCGGATAGGGGCTTAAGTCAGCGACATTGAATGTCGAGCTGACTCCGTAGTCGTCGGAAAGTTCAAGCTGATAAGCATTGTCGCCCACCTTCTTCAAAACCTTGAAAGGTCCATCACCACGAGGCGACAACTTAGGCTTCTGTTGATCTGGGAAGTGGTCCTTCCTTAGGTGCACCCATACGAGGTCTCCTTCCTCAAAGGTCACCTTCTTACGCCCTTTGTTCTTGGTAGCCGCCGTACTGGTGGCCTTTCCCTCGAGGCGTTGCTTGGTCCTCTCGTGGAGCTCCTTAATGAACTCAATCTGCTTACCTGCTTCAAAGCTTTCTTTTTCTCTCATAGGATATGGAGTAAGATCAAAAGGGGTTAGCGGATTAAGACCATAAACACATTCAAAAGGAGTATACCCAGTTGAGGAATGCAAAGTCCTATTATATGCAAATTCTACATGTGGCAATGCATCTTCCCAAGACTTCAAATTCTTCTTAATGACATCTCTAAGAATGGTGCCTAGGGTACGATTAGTAACCTCCGTTTGACCATCTGTTTGGGGATGACTAGAAGTAGAAAATAGCAACTTAGTATCTAGCTTAGCCCAAAGAGTCCTCCAAAAGTGGCTTAAAAACATAGTATCCCTATCACTCACAATAGTCTTTGGCAAACCATGCAACCTAACGACTTCACGAAAGAAAAGACTAGCAACATTAGAAGCGTCATCGGTTTTATGGCAAGCAATAAAATGAGCCATCTTAGAGAATCTATCTACAACCACAAATATCGAATCTCTCCCCTTCTTAGTCCTTGGCAAACCTACTATAAAATCCATGCTAATATCTTTCCAAGGAGCACTATAGGAACCGGCAAAGGGGTATATAAACCATGTGGCTTCAACTTAGACTTGGCCCTCAAACAATCTAAGCACTTTTTTACAAAATTTTTGACATCCTTAAGCATGTGAGGCCAATAGAAATGACTATGTAATGTATGATAGGTTTTATCCCTCCTAAAATATCCCATTAAACCACCTCTATGACTTTCCTCCACAAGAAGTAACCTCAAAGAACATCTAGGAATGCAAACCTTATCAACCCGAAATAAAAATCCATCAAACAAATAAAATTTATCTAATGAACCTTTCGATTTACAAGTCCTATAGGTCTCCCCAAAATCAATGTCATTGACATATAGATCCTTAATATAGACAAAGCCTAAAACCCGAGAATCTAATGTAGTCAACAAGCTATGGCGCCTAGATAAAGCATCGGCCACTACATTGTCCTTTCCCTTCTTATATTGAATCACATATGGGAAGGTTTCTATAAATTCCATCCACCTACCATGCCTGCGATCCAACTTATCTTGACTCCTAAAGTACCTCAAGGACTCATGATCAGTTCTAAGCACAAGTTCTCTAGGCCAAAGGTAGTGAGACCATGTCTTAAGAACTCTAAACAAAGCATACAACTCCTTATCATAAGTAGAGTAATTAAGACAAGCACCCTTCAATTTTTCAGAAAAGAAGGCAATAGGCTTACCTTCTTGCATGAGAACTCATCCAATTCCAATTCTGCTTGCATCGCACTCAACTTCAAAAGGTCGGTTGAAATCCGGCAAGACCAACAGTGGAGCATGCGTCAGCTTGGCCTTAAGGGTGGTAAAGGCCTTCTCTTGGGGCGCTCCCCAAATGAAGTGTTGACCCTTCTTGGTCAACTCCGTCAATGGCGCGGCGATGGTGCTGAAATCCTTGACGAACCGCCGATAGAACGTCACCAAGCCATGAAAACTCCACACCTCGCCAACACTTGTAGGTGTCGGCCACTCCTGGATGGCCTTAATCTTCCCTTGGTCGACTTGAAGCCCTCTGGAACTACAAAACCAAGGAAAGTGACACTATCAGAACAAAACTCACATTTCTTCAAATTAATAAACAAGTGCTCAACACGAAGAGTTGAGAGAACTTCCCTCAAGTGAGTTTCATGATCTTCTAGAGATCTGCTGTAAATAAGAATATCATCAAAATATACAACAACAAATTTCCCAATTAGCTTTCTAAGAACATGGTTCATCAATCTCATAAAAGTACTAGGTGCATTAGTCAAACCAAAAGGCATAACTAACCATTCATATAAACCACGTTTAGTCTTAAAAGCTGTTTTCCACTCATCCCCCTCTCTCATCCGAATTTGATGGTAACCACTTCTCAAATCAATTTTAGAAAATAAAGTAGCACCATATAATTCATCAAGCATATCATCTAGCCTAGGGATGGGGTGCCTATACTTCACAGTGATATTGTTAATAGCCTTACAATCAACACACATTCTCCAAGATCCATCTTTCTTAGGGACTAATAACACAGGTACCGAACATGGACTCAAGCTCTCCTTAATATATCCCTTATCCAACAGTTCCTGAACTTGGGATTCTATTTCCTTATCTTCTTGAGGATTGGTCCTATAGGCAGGGCGGTTAGGCAAAGAGGAACCAGGCATAAAATCAATTTGATGCTGGATACTCCTAAGAGGTGGTAATCCTACACGCATCTCATCGGGAGTGATATCCTTGAATTCCTCTAACAAATCCTTAACTCTTGGAGGTAATTGTTCCTTAACATCATCAGAAAGCAAGCATAGATCTTTACACAAAAGCATAAGAGTGTAATCGGAACTTATTAACTCGGAGTGCAGTTCAGTTTTTGACATCAGTAAACTTACTGCAGTCGTCTCAGGACCTTTTGACATCCGTTTTTCTGCAGCAACCGATGTTGTAGCCTTCTCAGACATCAGTTTTCTTGATGCCTCCGCCTCCCTTTTCTTCCTAGCTTTCTCCAGCTCATCTGCAACTTGCGAAGGCGTCATGGGTCTAAAGATGATTTTCTTTCCCTTAAAATCAAAAGAGTAATGATTAGTAAACCCATCATGAATAACCTTGTGATCATATTGCCAAGGGCGGCCTAGCAGAATATGGCTAGCCGTCATAGGAACTACATCACAAAGAATGGTATCATCGTATAAGCCCAAGGAAACATGCACATTAACTTGTCTATCAACCCTAACTTCACCACTCTCATTCATCCATTGCAATTTATAAGGTCTAGGGTGACACAAGGTAGTCAGTTTCAATTTAGACACCATTTCAGTACTAGCAAGATTGCAACAACTACCACCATCAATAATAACCCGACAAACCTTGCCTTGAACACGAAATTGAGTATGGAAAAGAGTTTCACGCTGATTATCATCATAAACAATAGGCTTAGAATGTAAAACTCTCCTAACAAGCAAACAATCTCCTTGTTCATAATCAAACTCAGCTAGATCAGATTCAGGCAAGTTATCAGTTTCAGCTTCAGGTTCATCATTATCAGATTCAGATTCATATTGACCTAAGTGATTTATAACCAAAACACGTTGATTATGACAATCCCTAGCCATATGACCCCTACCATGACATTTAAAACAAACAATATCCAAAGTTCTAGCATTAGGGTTAGGAGTACTGCCCTTTGAAGAACCAGGTTTACCCAATGGAGTTGCTGGAAACGATGGAATCGGCGGTACTGGGCCCCTGGAGCCCGTTGCAGGCGCGATTGGTGGCTTTTGGCCACGTTTCGTCGTCGCTTGCTGCTCCTTGCCGGAGTTTCGCCAATTTTGGCCTTGGCCTGTCCGGCTGGATGTCGATTGGAATCGCATCTTCCTTTCCACCTTTACTGCTAGGTGAAGCAACTGCATCATTGTTTCGCAGGAATAGCAGTCTATCTCGCGAGCCAAGGGAGGGTTGAGAATTCCCAAGTATCGCGACATGGTGTCCTCCTCTGCCTCCCGAATGTCACACTTGACCATGGCTGCCTGCATGGTAGTGTAGACCTCTTCTGCGCTCATGGAACCTTGACGGAGAGTATTTAGGCGATGTTTCAGATCCCGGATGTAGTGCGGGGGCACAAACCGGGCTCTCAGTAGAACCTTCATGTGTGCCCAAGTGGACACAGGCACCTCCAAAGTCCTCCTCTTGTCTCTTACTAAATTGTTCCACCAAGTTAGCGCAAAACCAGAAAATTCTAAAACAGCTAATTGAACCTTTTTCTCCTCAACAAAGTTATGGCAGTCCCAAATGTGTTCAATCTTAGCTTCCCGTTCTAAATATGCATCAGCATCACTAGCACCAGTAAAAGAAGGAATCTTTACCTTTACCCGACCGATACCGTCTTGTTCGGGTTCCCTAGCACGCCTATGTGGGTAATTGTCCTCTCTCCCGACATCCTCAAACTCATTGTTGATGATGAGTTGTTGCTGCCGACCTTCCCTTTGGTCCAGATTACCCCCGTTGGGTGGAGGGTTAATCACCTCTTGATCATTCGGAGGGGGCTGAATTCGCGGTCCTGTCGCCAAGTGGGCTTCAATCCGCTGATTAGTTTGTAGCAACTGGGTCATGGTAGCATTTATAGCTGCCAGAGTTGCAGCGAGACCCTCCTGGGGTATCTCTTGCTCATTAGACATCACAACAGAAAACAAAAAAGCAAACACATTAAAGTTAGTGAAAAACTGAAAAACTCCTCGCAAGTGTTTCGCTCTTCACTCAATTTGTGACGTTTGCGATCTAAATCTGTCTCGTGAGAATCTGTTCTTCTAGCAGAGATTAGCAAAACCCAAGAGAATTCAGAGAAAGACTCAAAAGCAAAGAAAAGGTTGGGACTTTAGGGTAGGTAAGACTCAGAGTGGTAGCCTGAGACAATCCCACCAACGCTAACGTACCAATGCCTATGATCTGCAGATGGTTGCAAATTCTGAACTTTTAGCTTTCTAGTGCGGGCCTTTATTTCAGGACTGTTTTTTCCAACGCACTTTTAATCGCGGGCCTTTATAATAGGACTAATTTTTCCGATGCGATTTCTTTTTTTTTTTTTCTACAGCAATGCTGAAAAGAATTTTTTTTTTTTTTTTTGCAAAAGAAAAGAACAAGCTTTTAGGGTTCCGCGGGCATAATTGCGAAAACAGTTCAACAGGCGCAACCAAAAGCAGACACAAACACAGCACAGAAGCACTAGCGAGAATTGTTCAGAACGTACCGGAAAGGTTGACACGAGCCAAAGTCGGACCTTAGCTCTGATGCCACTTGATGCGGGGTTGTCTGATCGTTCCAACAAAGGCTCCCGAAAAGAAAAACAAACAGAAGGTTAGACGTCGGTTTTATAATTCGAACTGATGACAGAAGACTCAAAGACATCAGTTTTCGGACAAAAACAGATGTTAGAAATACGACAGATTCAGCGAAAGTAAAGATATGGGGTTCAAAGGCAATCAGTTGGCCGGAATACTTATACCTAAGAGATTAAACCACTCGTCGGCACAAGTCCCTGAGCAAAAGACCTCCTTCTACAACTTGATTCAAGCCCGTCTTGGATCAAGAGGACGTGGACTTTCTCCTTGGATCACTACTCCGCGAGACAGATAACCAGAGAGACAAATCGGCACAAACGGATTGAAATCGCAATCGTACGAGCAAGAACGCAAGAGGAACTTGTCTTAGGGTTTGGGCAAAAGCTTCTGAATAATATTGAACGTGCTTTCAATGACAAAGAGTTCTTCTTTAAATAACCCTCTAGATTCTACCTAAAATAAAAGATATATCTATTTTCCTAAAATAATAGAATATCAACTAAAATATTAAAACACTAAATAATAGATATAAATAGAGTTTCCTTAACATCCTTCCGCTTCACAAACAAGTATGGCCTTTGGCCTTGGTCCTAGGTCTCCGACACTCGGCGTGTTGGCTCGTCTCCCCATGTAGCATACCAAGCTGGCGAGTTTGTCAGTGATCAGTTTAGCTTGACTCCGAGTCACTGGTCCGGCTGGTAAGGCGGGTGCTTCAGGTGCTCCTGCATCATTCCACATGCTTTAAACTTTTTTTAGATCATTTTGATTTCTCTCATTAGAGGTTCTGATATCCAGTTTATTTGTGTATACATTTCAAACTGACACTAATTTAATTGTACTGTTTCTGAATCTGTTGCTGAAGAATTCTTCATCTCCCTCTATTATCAATTTTTTCCTGCAAAAACATGTCTGAACTCAAGCTAAAATTCCTTGTAGCATTACTTTCCTGGTATAATTGTTTGAATAAGTACCTCTTCTCACTAACTTTAGTGATATATTGTGAATGCATAAACCTGGAGGCACTATTGCACTATTGGATGACACTTGGTTCGTGTCTTCTCTTTCTCTTTCTTCCCTGTTTGTCTTTTAAAATTTTTGAGCCACATAATGCAGTGTGCTTCCTCCCTATAATGAAGGGACATGGAAAGCATCAGTTGACTCCTTATGTGTAATTGTTCACAATTGAATGTAGTTTAACCTACTCTACAACTTCGGGGTGCTTATTGCAGCTATAACGGGTGGTTTGGATTCAAAGCGTGTATTTTGGGATTTCTCTAAAACACGTCCTTTCCAAGATGTTGATTTTGGTATTTAGCCTCAGGGGCCCTCCTAGATGTTATTTAAGTCACTTTTACAATAATAACCAAGTGATATACTTTTTTACTCCTAGATGGTATTTGTCTGGTTAGTGAATTGGTGGTGTCTTTATGCATTTGGTTGATTCATTTTAAAATGAACAAACCTACAGCCTACTAATGCTGCGAGCAAGTTTCTTTCGTTATGTGGGAAGTTCATTTCAAACCTCTAAGTTGAATTTTGTTTATCGGTCAAAACATAAATTCAAGGATTTTTTACAGTAAATTGAGGAATTAGTATAGAGGAGCTGCTGAATTCTTTCATATTGCATTGGTGGTGTCTTTATGCATTTGGTTGATTCATTTTAAAATGAACAAACCTACAGCCTACTAATGCTGCGAGCAAGTTTCTTTCGTTATGTGGGAAGTTCATTTCAAACCTCTAAGTTGAATTTTGTTTATCGGTCAAAACATAAATTCAAGGATTTTTTACAGTAAATTGAGGAATTAGTATAGAGGAGCTGCTGAATTCTTTCATATTGCATCTCATTCAGGTTTATGCAGATTTTGCATTACTGGTAGGAATGTGTAAGCCATGTATCTTGGCAGTTATGTTATTGAGGTCACTTGCTACTCTCCAAAAGCAATAGATAAATTCCTCTCACATTGTGGCACAATAGAGCCTCTTCAGATTATAAAGGTAACATGTTTATGAAATCATCCTTTCTCTTGTCAATTACATATAAAATGATTGTCATATTCCATGGCTTCAAATTTTTTGGGGGTTGCTGCCTCGAATAAAACCAGCATCTACTGCAAACACTAGTACAAAAAAGGTCTTACACAACGGTTATTTATTAACATAGACAACGGTTATTGCACTGTTGTCTATGTCAGTGCGCTTTTAGATGAAAAAACGGTTGGACCTATGACAACGGTTCTTATAAACAACGATTATAACCATTGTCTAAGATACTCTATAACCATTGTCTATGAGACTCCGAAATTTTCAACAATCAATATTACACAGTTATAACCGTTTTTTATGTGTCATATAACCGTTGTTTATGTGTCATATAACCGTTGTTTATGTGTCATTAAACCGTTGATTATGTATTATATAACCATTGTTTATGTACAATCTAATTGTTGTCTTTGTGGATTATAACCGTTGTCTATGTGCTATATAACCGTTGTTTATATCCCATATCCCCGTTGTCTAAATTCCGTTTAACCGTTGGGTAAATACAATTGAACCGTTGTCTATATACAATCTAACCGTTGTATATGTATATTTCAACCATTGTGTATGTACCAAATAACCGTTGTCTAAACTCCATTTAGCCGTTGTCTAAATATAAATGAAGTGTTGTCTATATACAATATAACTGTTGTAAATGTATATTTCAACCGTTGTGAATAACATATTTTAAAATTTGAACGAACTAATGACAACGGTTAAACTAGCCGTTGTCTATCCCTGTTTTTTGCATATTGTTAATTTTAGCATATTTACACATAATAGTGCAAGCACATGTAATAGATACGCTCCAAATTATCTTTGAAAAATACCACAAGACAATAAAATGGATCTGAAAGTTTACCCCTCTCTGAAAATTGAAACAAGTTCAAAAAGACATTTGAGAATTTATTACAGACGCCAGTTGAAACATTGACATACTCAACAAATCTAAACTGATGATTTCACCACCTACCATCGTCAGCAGGAAATTCCATTGTTTCTGCATCTTCGACATCATTCTCCTCCACCTTCCGCCTAGCACCACTCATAATAACATACTCGCAATTCTTTGGATCAGTATGTATGACGATCAGATGTTTGCAGCAAGCAGATTTCATTGAGAAGATCCATATCTGAAAGCACACCGACAAGAATTCATGTAAGGCATCAACTCAAGAGGTGTAAGACAGACAACAAACGAGTAACTCCTCCGTTATCTCATGAGCAGTACAGAAGCAGTCATGATGCCAACACAGAGAGCAAGCCTTAGGAAGGATGTGGAAGGACAAGACATGTAGAGGAGAAAGCAGACAGGTGTGGTGGCGGCGATGAAGATGAAAATAAAGATCAAAAGATCAAGTGGGAATCTAGTAGTGAGTTTAGGAGGAAGATGAAGGGAACAAAATTATAGCAATCAGTCAAATATAGTTCGAATTTCATTTACATTACAATGCTTAATTTCTTCAGAAACAACAACACAAATTATAACTCCAAATGTAAGGATATAGCTCTAAAGCAGACTGAAGTACCTTTGTACAATAATAATTTCCAACTTGCTTTTTCTCTGCATTGAATCTAACACCCTTGGCGATCATAGATTCGCATCCTTCACACCAGATATTGTAAGGCATTTCAAACCCGAACATCATAAGCATAAGTGAGATACAACTGCAGAAAACTATTTCTTTCACTTATTTGGTTCAAAATACAAAACTCAATTGAATCAACCAGTCTTTGCACTTATTTCATCTGCAACCAGAAATTACCTCTCACCATACTCTGTATATGTAGATATTTCCACCTCTGCAACCATACTCTGTATACTTTGAACAAAATGAAGATTTCTTTATCAGCTGCACAAGTCCAAAAATCTGAAATTAGAAACACGTGATAAAAATTGATGAGCAAGAGAGAAAGACAAGCCTGGAGGCAAGATCAGAAATTAGTTAAATCTTTCAAAACAAGGAAAAAAAATTAATTCAAGACATATATAGTAATAAGCTCCAAAAACTTGACTATGTTCCAGCACCAGAAATTTCATGAAGATGAAGTATATTCATTTTTTTCCTGAATCAATTACATCCAGATGATATGAGTAGCAATAAAACTAAACGAGAATTTCCTCCTGTAACCTTCTTGCTGCGTCATCACTCTTTTGTTTCTGTCAAAGAAGCTGAGCCTATGCTTCTTGTTTTTCTTTAATTCTGTAACCTGCATACCATGATACAGCTCATCAGTCAACTTTAGAATACTGGATTTTCAGATTAGGTTGCTAAAGCATGGAGACCAAACCAGACCTTTGCTTCAAGAACATTCAATTTTTGAAGGTACTCTTCCTTTGGCTTCTGAGCTCCAGCCCTAGGTGTCGATAAAATGCTAAAAAGATTAACCCTTAGCATCTCAATTTCACTCTGTAAGTATACAAGTAAGGCCACATTTGTTTACAAAGAATCATCAAGAATATAAGGAAACCCATTTTTGGTTACTAAGTAATCTAGTAATAAGAAATATAAATGAAATCATTTTCTATGTAAGGTTCCTGCTGACCTGCAATGATTTCTTTTTATGTTTTAACTCTAGAAGCTTATTTTCATAATGCTGATTAAGAAGAGATGTATCACCATTTGCAATATGCTTCATCTCATCCTATGAGAAAGACACCAAGAAAAGAAGAGTTACAGGAGGAAAATTGAGTTGTGACGGGCAAAACAAGCTGCTATGAACAACTCAATTTCACATGATATGAAACATCTAGTGTACTACACATCAATTTAGGTCAAATTAGCAAAGTTCCTACTTTTGGCCATTCAAATATGATAACTCGCTGTACGTGCAATTCAAAAAAAATAGTACCAAAACAAATACCTTCCAATTCAATTTAATCTTTCATGTCCAACCATCTCATCCTGAATAAGCCTTTCTGGTTCACCAAGGGTGGATAACCTTTTTTATTCTTTTTAATATTTATATATAAAAAAAACGTTTAATATTACAAGTAATCAGTCATGAATACTTGATATACAAGCATTCACACAGGCATCTGGGTGATTTCCATTCAAGTCCTCACATCAGTTTTGGAACTTGTATTTGGAAAAATCCAAGTTGTTACCAGAGAAAAAAAATTGAGTTGTCTTTTCATAAATGAGTCAAGTAAAAGAAATTAATATAAATGTTATAAGTTAAGGGTATTCCTTGAAGAAAATTGCACATATATTGCGAAAAATGTAAACACATTTCAGGCTCAAGAAATCAGATTTACCCTTCATAACAAGAAACAAAAGCAAGACAGCAAAATCCATTGCGAAAAATCGGATTTACCCTTCAAAATCCCAGCAAGATCGATCAAATGCTTAAAAAGTCAGTATTCCCAAATTTCATTTTCCTTCAAAATAACAAGCAAAGCAATAATCCAAGCCAAATTTCTCAGTCAATCTTATTCCAATCACAAATTTCTCACAATTAAATCCCAAAATCATGTAGACATTCCCAAATTTCTCAACTTTAACAAATTCGGAAAATCCTAGAAATTGGGTTTTTTTTAGAACATTAAAGATCAATTCTAAATAACTACGAAAGAAAGATCTAATAGGTACCCATTGATCCAAATGTGATTTTCTGAGATGGGTTGGCAATGGATCATTAATACTATAAGTTTGTTGTGGAATAAATTTAAAATTGATCAAAACCTATACTAATTTCACATGAATTCACAAGTCGTATGGCACCAGTAGAGTAAAATGTAGGAGGTACCCATTAATCCAAATTTGTTTTTATGTAATGGGTAATAAATAAATTACAGAGTTTCTTTTCACAATTGGTTAAATCACTATAACAATAAGCCTGCATTTGATTTCTCATCCTCACATCATGTATCTATCTATCTAAGTCTATTTCTGAAAATAAATCTTGCGGAAAAAAAGTTGGGGGCTTTTTTGTATTACCTGGTTGTCGTAACTCGTAAGCATCACCGCAAGAGAGACTAACGAGATCTCTGGTATAGGAAGGGGCGAGCAACTGGTTGTGATCGCCACTGTGTAGGTGCAACTCGACGCCATATACACACAATTGACAACAAAAATTGAAACAATTAGAAGCTGAAATCCCTTTTCTGTGAAATCAAATTAGGGTTTGTGAGCGCGATTGAAGGGGGTTTAGGGAGAAGAGAGTGATTAAAGAGAGTGCATACCTGGTATCTCTGAGCCCCAAGGAGAAATGCCGGCAATTCTGGGGCTCACCAGTCGCTACCCCCAATCACCGCCAAGGCAAACCCTAGAACACCGAGAGGCTCTTATTGCTTCCTCTTCGTTGTAATCGATGGACAAGTATGAAATGACGAGTTTTTCAGAAGGAGGAAATAGATGAACATTGAAGGAGGGCAGTGAGACAGAGACGATAGGTCTTGCCGGAGCATTTGCAAAGGAGGCGAATCAGGCGGTGCAAAGGAAGAGAGTGGCAAGTTTGTACTAGTGAAATAAAGGTTTGCATGAGCACAATACACTTGCATCAATGGAAGACTTGTTTTGATTCATTAATCTCGGAGATATTTTTCATTATCAGATAACTGCCTTACATATCCCTCCCAATCTCCTTCTCCTATTCCTAAAAATGGGTATACGTATATGATCTAACTCTAAAATAAGTTGCAGTAAAAAAACAGTGTTAAGCAAGCTTTTTCTCATTATTTTGTGTGTGTTTTGATTTAAATCTGTTACCAAACACAAATGAAATTCACAGAATGAACAAGTCTGACTACAATTTAGGTAGGTTACATGGAAAAAAAATCATTTCAGAAGTTTTAATATGCTAAAAATTCATAATGACACACACCAAAGTTCAACATCCTTGAACTAAAATCCTTCTGTGTTCTTCTCTTCTTAGTCGTCTCCTCCTTGTTCATCAAGTCTAGGTAGGTCCAATTGGAATATTTCTGTTCATAATCGCATACAATTAATTGTCAATTACCACTGCAATCTCGTTACAGTTGTTCTGTTTTGTTGTTTTGTTCTGCTAGTAGGATTTCAAGAGTTAAGAAATCTCATGAATTCTTGTTTATAATTTTTGTTGACGTGAATTATTGTCACACTGGCTACCTTTTCTTTAGTAGTGTGCACAAGTGATTGACTTTTTCCTTGTTAAATCAGGATGGTAATGTATTTCATACCATGAATTGTGCTTTCAGTGGGCTTTGCTCTCAGAGTGCACATTAGAAATTTACCATTCTACTAGAACATTGAAATTGTTTTACTTAAAGCCTAGCTGCATTCAACTATAGTCCCATTCTAGAAAATTAAAATTTAAAATCTATTCCAAGTCTTGGGACCATTTTCCCATTCGAAAAGGAGTATAGAAAGTTGGTTGACTTGGAGAAATTGGTCTTTGTGAAAACGATTGACAAATCTTATGTGTTAGCTTACTTAGCTATATATGTTTGGTTAAATTTGGTGAATATCCATTTTTCATGTTAAAATTAAATAAATGTCCATTTTTTTACATAATTAAGTAAATGTCCATTTTTTCCAAAAATACCCCTCCTTTCCCCTCCCTAACCCTTCCCCCTTCCCCTTTGACCATTTTTAATTTTAACATTGACTAGTCAACATTGACCATTCCGGTCAACACTTGCATTTGGTGACAAATTTTTGGTGACAGTTGAGTATATTTTTCTGGTAACAGTTAATTTTGACAATTATTTTGGTGACAATTGAATTTTGTGACATTTTATTTTTTCCGGTGACAATTAGGGGAAAATCTTTTCTAGTGACAATTGATTTTCTTTTTTTTTTCTTGTGATAATTGTTGGTGACAAAAAAAAATTAGGTGACAATTGATTTTCTTCCAGTGACAGCTGCCAGTATCACTTTTGGGGTTTTTCTGCTAATAGATGATTTTCCTGATGACAATTGTTGGTGACAACTATTAATGACGAGGTTGATGACAATATATTGTCACCATGATATTGTAACCTTACAAAAATTGTCACCATAACATTATACATCACCAAGACATTGTCACCAACTACAGAACACTGTTTTCATATTGTTTAATCAACCGTCTTGTCACCAACTTATAAAAAACATTGTCACCAACCTCTTTTTAGTAATCTATTGACAACAACAATAAAATAGTGTAACCAACCTATTTTCATCAAGCTTTGGTCAATAATCTATTGTCACCAATTACAAAACTTTGTCACCAATCTAGTGTCAACCACCTATTTTTAGAAATTAATTGTCACCAACTACAAAACAGTGTCACCAACCAATTGTCACCAACTACAAAGCACTTTCATCAAACTAAAATGTTTACAATGCTAATGTTATCATATTTGTCATCTAATATTAATACATTTTCGTTACAAAACTGAAACCCTAGAACAAGGGGATCATAGACCCAAGAGGGGCTAAACCTGAGCAGACGAAAATTTGATGTACAGTATAGTTTAGGGTTTAGGGTTTAGTCTTTAGGGTTTAGGGCCAAGGCCCTAAACCCTAAATCCTAAACCCTAAACCCTAAAATGTGTGTACAGTACCAATGTTATCAGATTTGTCATCTAATATTAACGCATTTTTGTTACGAAACTGAAACCCTAGAACTAGAGGAGCATAGACCCTAGAGAGGCTAAACTTGAGCAAACGAATAATTCGATGTACAATACTATAATGGCATCACATTTGTGATCTAATATTAACGCATTTTTGTTATAATAATAACCCTAAGTAGATAAAATTTGATGTAAAGTTTAACTTTGTAATACTTAATTGTCAGACTACATCAACTTGCAAAAATATCAAAATAAAGGGGAACAGTTGAGACATTCATACTTAACATCCAAAATAGCAAGACCATCTATAGCCATCCTCTCTCTCTATACACATCCATATACTTGTCTGAAATAGTTTCAATACCACCATGAAATGCAATACCTCTACCAATTGTCACCAATCTAAAAATAACAACATAAATTCCATTTGTCACCAAAACAGGATATATAACTCTACCAATTGTCACCAATCTAAAAATAACAACATAAATTCCATTTGTCACCAAAACAGAATATATAACTCTACCAACTGTCACCAATCTAAAAATAACAACATAAATTTCATTTGTCACCAAAACAGAATATATAACTCTACCAATTGTCACCAATCTAAAGATAACAACATAAATTCCATTTGTCACCAAAACAGAATATATAACTCTACCAATTGTCACCAATCTAAAGATAACAACATAAATTCCATTTGTCATCAAAACAGAATATATAACTCTACCAATTGTCACCAATTTATAAAAAACAACAAAATAACAACATAAATTTCATTTGTCACCAAAACAGAATATATAACTCTACAAATTGTCACCAATCTAAAAATAACAACATAAATTCCATTTGTCACCAAAACAGAATATATAACTCTAGCAATTGTCACCAATCTAAAAAAACAACAAAATAACAACATAAATTACATTTGTCACCAAACAATGAAGCAAACCCCTAATAGTCTCATTTAAATTGATGATATAGAATCAAGCTAAATACTAATTGTCACCAAACAAGCAATTGTCACCAAAACAAATAAGCAATGATAAACACTTGAAATAGAACAACATATAAAGTAAGAACGAATTAGATTTATCAACAAGAACACTAACCTCAATCCAAAAAAAGGAAACCTTTTTTAACCAACTGATACAGACAATTTGAAAGGAAATCATCCACCAAATTGACCAAACAACAACAAAGGCCTCCCTAAAATTAATAAAATACAAACAACTAAAATAAACCAAACCAAGCTGTGAATTGTGAAGAACAACACATGACATAACTTAACATTTCGTTCAAACCCTAGAAGTAAACGCTTTTATGCAGCGAACAAACATCCACACTCCAGCGAACAAACATCCATACTCCAATTCCAAAACGCATCAAATTGATCGACGAAAATCCTAGGCACACCCACGCAAGGAGAAATCCCACACAAAATCAAAGCAACGAAATCCGCCCTGGCCGCCTCTCCCTCTCGCTCTCATCTTACCTGTCGGAGCCAACTGATAGCATGCATTTAGGTAGGCATAATAGGTTGCATTTAGCTTAGTTAAGATGCATATCATGCATGATTTAAGTAGAATTTGCATATTTGCTTTCTATGTTGGTGGAGTCGGAATCTACACGTTTTTATTGATTATTTCAGGTAATGGTAGATCCGGGGAGAAGACATGAGTTGATAGCGCATTTGATGAGAATGTCTAGTTGATCGAAGAAGCTTACATGAAGATCTCAAGAGGTCCTGAGAAGAAGAAGCAAACCTAAACGAAGAACAAGTCTGCAGAAGTTGTCGCCAGACATGCTGAACTTGTTTTGCACTTTCTGGAGGCCTCAGTTGTCCGATCGACTATTATGACCATGCGTTGGAAAGCTCTTTCAGAGAGCTACAACTTTCATGTTGACGTCGAGAGCTGATTCAAGACGGAATTTCCGTGAAAGACCAATGCAGCGCCCGCCGCATGGTTTGCCGCGCCCGCCGCATGGTCTGCCGCGCCCGCCGCCAGGGGCGGTATTCATGCTGCGCCCGCCGCATGGTTTGCCGCGCCCGCCGCAACTTTGCGGCGCCCGCCGCACGGACAGTCAGCGCGCCGTTTTGAGGGAAAAAACCCTAGTTTCTATTATGTTGTTTTGAGGCCGACTTGGATGTTTTATTAGGCCACTTTTATGTTATTTTTCATTAACTTCTATTCTATTCTTACGTTCTATCAGACAATTGGAGAGAGAGCGATGTTCGCCATGGACGACTAAACCCTCTTCGTTCTACTTGCAATTGAAGCTTTATTTGGATTGATTGTGAGTTTCTAAATCTTGTTCCTTGTTTCCTATATTGAATGTTTCGACTTCTTTGTGCTTGAATGTTTGATTGTTTTATTCTATCTCGACTGATCAACTTGGTAGAATCAATTCAATTGCTAGGGTTTTGTAGATTCCTGATTGTGAACCTTAACCCAAGTGACAAACTTATCTCTTTAGGGCTGATTGAACTAATTGGATGGGTAGGAAGTTGAATGTGTTGTTAAATCCTTCTTTAGGGACTGCAAATACCTTGGTTAATCTCTGGTCTTAAAGCTATCAATTGGGTTAAATCCTTCTTTAGGGACTGTTCGATTGATAAGGGTTACTAGGACTGATTGGACTAGTAACTATATTAGGTCGGGACAAGGGCATTCATAGGAGATCTAAAAGGACAAGAGGAAGTTACAATATCAATTCACCCAAATAAAGTGGATAGTTGTAGGTAGAGCGATCTTCTCTAAATTATTTTGCATTATTTGTTTTTATTTTATTTTGTTTTCTTTTCAATCTCAATCAACCAAAACCCCCCTTTCTACTAACTGGTAAATACACATTGTTGAGAAATACTTGATTCTCTGTGGGATCGACCTCTTACTTGCTTGCTATACTAGTTTGTAGGTTTGAGTTTTATTTTGATACGGTTTATGCGACTAAAAACCGCTCATCACCAACCCTTGAAACAACCGGAGCAGCCCCTACCTGAGATCAAAGTCGTCTCCTCCTTGCCTAGTATCGCTCAAGCTGGCGAGGTCTGGAGTCGATATCGGCGGTGGAATCAAAGCCCACACGCAACTGGTGCCCCTTTCCTCCTCCCACCTTAACCATGTGAGATTGAAATCGGAATCCATAGAAAAGGGTTTGGAATCGGAAGTGCAGCTATCTATCGGTAGAATCACGACGGAGATTTAAATTTGGGGGTATGTAATCGGAAGTGTAGTGGATTATCGGTGGCGATGCGGGAGAGAGAGTCGTGAGGATGCGGTGGATACCTAGTTGTGAGGAGCCCGGAGGTTCAATTAGATCTGATTCATCTGAAACAGAGGAAGACCTAAAAATTAAAAGAGGGGTGTTTTGGGTATTATGGAAATATTGTGGACATTTACTTAATTGTCAAATAAAAATGGACATTTACTTAATTACAAATCCTAAATGGATATTCTACCAAATTTTTCCTATATGTTTTATCTTATTATTTATATTCAAGTCACATGTTTATCTGATTATTGTATTCCCTTATATGACATTATAATGCAATATGACACTTTGATTATCTTATGCATATCTCCTTTTAAGTTAATTGAGAAATCTGCATGGTTTTATAGGCGTTTGGCCCTTGTCAATTATTGTTGTGCCTCAGGCTGCCCTTTACTATCAAAGTAATTGACACTAAAATTTATTTCTCTCTGTATTTCATTCCTTCCCTTTTTTCCTAAAAGGCAAGTGGCTAGAGGGAAAAAGGTATGGATGAAAGGCTAGACCGATAGACAAGAGAAAAGTTAAAAGTTGAAGTTAAAAGTTGAAGGAATGTTTGTTACCAAAATGTCAGCTCTGTTCATTGAGAATGCGAACTGCATATTGACTCAGTGAATTATATAAAAGGAGTAGTTTCACCTTAAGATTTGCATGAATGCCTCCTTTTAAAACAAATTCAAAGACCATTTCCTTTCCTTTTTAACGGACTATATATGTAAAGACCTGACTGAAATTTGTAAAGCTCTTTTTCACGGTTGGGACTTGGGAGGAATGGACAGGGTACTTGATGAATGCTTAACAGGACAATAAGTACCTGATCATCCACTAAACCACTTTGGGAAATGCATAATAAAGGTATTCTCTAATGATAAGATGAGATTCCACATCGGGCCTTGACAAACAAAACCAGCATTATGTTAACTTACAGTTTCATTGTATCACTCTTAGTTTTGCAGAAAAGAGCTCAAGATGTACAAAAAAACGGAAGGAACATAAATGCAGATGGAAACATATTCAAATGCTAGATATATATAGAATACCATCATCACCAGCAAGCCTGCGAACACGAGGCGGTGCGCATCGCGCACCCCTACCTACCTAGTATCTAGTAACAAGGCAACCGCGGTACGTACTAGTGAAGGTGACAACCGAAAAGTAGAGATCGAGAAATCAAGTAGTTGTCTCTAAAAGGCTTTCCCTCCCTGAAATCGGCACCAAACTCCAATTTACGAAGCCAGGTAAATGCATCATTCGTCGGCGTAAGCGTCGACCTATATATGGAGGTATACAGCAAGCCTCCATGCGCATATCAGTGGGTCGATCAATAGCTTCCAGCAGCAGAATGGAACTCACAAGTGTGTCGATGATGACAAGGGGAAGCTCCGGTGTCGGAGTGAAGCTCGCGAATTGAACAACAGTGGGTCGATCGCCAGTGAGATGAGTCGAGCCATGTCGGCCCAGGGAATAGCCAGGTGGGCACATCCTCCAACAGGGCTCATCATATGGCTCACGGAAAAGGCATCTTGGCTCAGATGGGTCACGGAAAAAAGCCACCTCGGAACATATATCCTCCAACGATGGCTCATGTGGCTCACGGAAAAGCCACCTCCATCAGCACGCTATCAATCCATATTGGCTACCCACCATCATCCATGACTCTCCCTGGGAAGGGAAATAGGGATGGATTCTCAGCTAGGAAAACAAAGGAATTTGGTGATCCTCCATCCCGGAGTATATAATATAAGTAGTTGTGTTAATTTGAGACAATTTTGAACGGATTAGTTGTTTGGTTGAATCAATTTCGTTTTTCGGATTTAATTTTGTTATCGATTTATTTTTTTCCTAAGGAAACCGTTCAAGAAAACTCAATTTTAGTGCTATATAATTTGTAAAGAACCTTCCACGCAGGTCGTCTTGTTAAAAAAAAAATCCATGTAGGCCGTCTAGCTTGTTAGCATTTTTGACCCATGAGAAAACTCGTGCTAATATATTACCACTTCCCTCAAAGCTCAGAATATTTTTATATATTACATTTGAAAGTTGGAGATATATTTTTACCAGAGTATGGATCATATGTACTCAGCCCTTAACGTGTATCATGTACACAAATCTGGGCTATTGAATTAAGAAGATCAACGGATGAGATTAAAAGTAACTTCTGATTATTCGATGGTATTGAGAGATTATTCGGTAGAATGAAATTATGCAGTGGTATTGGGAGATTATTCAGTAGAATAAAATTTACATTTTTTACAGATGAATAATTACGTGAAAACAAATGAATAATCATGAACAAATAGATGAATAATTTCTGAGTACATGATACACGTTAAGGGTTGAGTACACCGGAACTAACCCCATTTTTACCATACTCCCAAAGGTGGGGTATTTTAATTAGTTTTCCCTTATAATTATATGTACATATAACATATTCAAGGTTTTGTTTACTATATACCCTATAATTATTCGTAAATAATCAAAGAATGTTCATAAATACGCTATAATTATTCGTACATACTCAAGGTTTTATTTACTATATATGCTATATATAATTAATTATTCGTACATAATTAAAGAATGTTCATATATACGCTATAATTAAATATCCGTAATTAATCAAAGAATGTTCATGTATACGCTCTAATTATTCGTACATAATCAAGGTTTTGTTCACTATATACGCTATAATTATTCGTACATAATCGGAAAATGTTCATATATACGCTATAATTGTTATTACATACTTAAAGTTTTATTCACTATCTACGATTTTTTTTTGAAATATTCATAAAATAATAAATATTTACGTAAATATTCAAAGGTTGAAACAAATTACAAAAATATTCATTTTTTGCAGGTCAATCAGAAAAACGTATACTGGGACCGACCGCGTTTTATTAACAAACCTGAAAAGAGATTTAGGCGCCGGGAGGGAAATTGAAATTTACAAAAGAAACGTGGTCTGAGACCGCATTTCTAATTAAAAATAAAATGAATTTTTGTTCAAAGAGAGAATTGAGGCCGCGTTTCTAATCTAAAGATGAGACCCACAACAACTGATGTTGCTGACTGGATGGGACGCAAAGAAAAACGTGGCCCTAGGCCGCGTTTCTCTGTATCTTCAAAAAAAAAAAAAAGTGGCAAAGGATAATAAATGGGGTGGGTGGGGGTTACACATAAAACGCGGACTAGGCCGCGTTTTCCGCTAATATAACTCATAACAAAGTAGCTCTCAGGCAGGTGTAGGTTGTAGGGAAGCATACCTGCCCTCAAATCTTCGAATTTCTCATTGTACTCTTCAAGATCGGAGGATTAGCTCAGCTTGTTGAACTCCTCAACGATATCCACTCCTCGTTTCTCCCCGAACCTACAACACAAGGCCTCACTCATTTCCTTCCAACGAATTCCTTGTTTCTGCATCAAGTATCCCTGGATCCACGTGTCAGCTCGATCTTGCATATACATCGCTGCCAATTCAACCTTTTGATGTTCTTGAATTCCAAAAGGTGAAAAATATTTTTCACATTTCCGGACCCAGCTCCTGGGTTTCTTTCCGTCGAATTGAGGGAAATCAACCTTGGGGAATCGGCTTTGGCCGGTAAGAAATCCTTCATTTCTCATCGAAGGTGGCCTGTAAGCAGTCGTATCTTCTGGAATTTCCCGATTGATCAATGGTGACGTCTTTTCTTGATTCTCACTATTGAATTTCCGATCTGCCTTTAGTGACAGCGATCACATCCATTCCCCAATCTGAGCAAGTGATTGCTCCATCCGAGTCTGGTACTCCTCGGTTTATTTCTTCAGATCTATGATCTTCTGTTGCTGCTCGTACGTCGTTGTCGAAAGCTCCTGGAGAAGTTTGCATTGCGTATCCTGCTTCTGAATCATGTCATGTAGCCGCTCGTGTGTTGATGTTGAAAGCTGTTGAAGTTGATGAAGATGGGAATCCACCTTCTCTATCACCTTGAACCGTGTACCATCCGTCATTGTTGAAGCGTGCCGAAGATCTCAAGCAACTGTAGCAATTGGCAGGCTCCTAAGTTATTGGTTGTTCTAACAGATTAGAGAGATAGTCTAGAGAGAGTTTAGGAGGGAAACACATTTGATTGATCATATATGAATGAACCCCAAAATGTATATAGGACCTCTTAGACTAACTCCAATGGTGGTGTGTAAATGTCTAAATGTGCATTTTTTGACATTTTTTTGCTCCATTGGTTGCTTTTGGGGTGTGCAAATGTGCACATTTGAGCATGTAATGTGCAAATTTGAGCACATCACCTCCCCCATGTGCAAAAACTTTTTCAAAAAGCAAGACAATTTTATTGGTATGTTTTTTATGATTTTTCTTTTCTTTTTTGTTTTAAATTAATTGTATTTGAATGGTGTGTAAAAAATACACATTTGACTATTGAAGCAAAATACCAAAAAGTAAGGTGCATTTTTACACACCTTGTGCAAATGTATACATTATAGACAAAACCATTGTGAATAGTCTTATACACGCCCGTAGGCCTAGCCATAGCCAATAGCAATCAAACAAAGCAATAGTCAACTTTCATGTGAATACATAACTCAAACCTTAAATCGAATGGAGGCCCAGGACTGTAGCTTGTATTGGGCTGGCCCTATAAATAGAAGGCCTAGGACTGTAGCTTCTCAGTTGATTGAATAACAAACTCAGTTTCCCTCTTTCATCTCTGCTTGCTTCCATGGGAGCTCCTCTCGAGCTCTCCATTACACACTTGATTCCTTAGTTCCATTCGATGTTCAACACTCGTATCATATTTTCCTATACCTTGTGGGTGGATCAAAGTTTGCATTGACTAAACCATATATGTGGACTATAAAGTTATTTGACTACTGTATTTATATATTTGGTCCTACGTTTGGAACTTGCTATATTTTTTCATTCTTTCCTTCCTTTATTACTTGGAGTGTAGATGCAAAATAAGCACAACAAAAATCTATGGTCACCCCTACCAAAAACACAACAAGGGGAAAACTTACCTAAGTAAATAACTAATTTAAACTTTGCTTTATCTTTGGAAATAAGATTTACCTAATCATCATTTCATTACTTTACTAAAACCTAAAGCAGAACTATTTTTGCTTAGGTGGCGGCCTCACAATTATTCTGGATTTTTTTATTATAAATATTTTATCATTATATTTAATATAATAATTAATTTTATGGAATAGATATATATAGGGAAGCTTTAAAATGTAAAAACTCCTTAACGTGTAAAATACGCTTAACGTGTAAAATTTTGTTTTTTTATTGCAAAACCGGGCACGCTGGCTGATTTAAAAAAAATGAACCGGGCCCGTTTCATAAAAAAAAGGCTAAACCGGAAAAATAGAAACAGCTCTGATTGCTCGCTGATTGAAGGCGGAGGTAGGGCAGGAGCGGCGAGTGATTCTTCATCATCGTCTCAGATCTCCGTCGATCCCTCTCTACTCGCAATCTCTCTCGCTCGCTTGTTCTCGCACTCTCCCTCACGCGCGCTCGCCAATCCGCATGGTTGCTGCCGCCAATTCTCTCTGATTGCTCGTTGATTGAAGGCGGAGGTAGGACAGGTAGCGGCGAGTGATTCTTCTTCATCATCTCAGATCTCTCTCGCTCCCACTCTGCTCGCAATATCCCTCCTGAAGGTCGGCTCGTATCGAGCCGGCGACATACTTGAGGTGCGTATTCATGACTTTGCCTTCGATTCAGAACCTGATTTTATGTCCTCAAATTTGTATCTTTTTGGTTGATTTTGATAATGTGAGTGTCAGTGGTTAATGTGACCAATCCATGTCTTTGAATTTTTGGATTATGTAGTTACTTGCATTCACTACATCTCTAGATTAAGATCATTTGGAACTGTAGATGTTCAGTTGAAACATATGAGCAAATTGGTTACATGATTGTGTTCCTCAATTAGTGCCAGTGGTATAATCCTAAAAGGGAAGGAAAATGTGAATGTTTTGGCTGCTAAATTAAGCATGACTTCTTTTTTCAGCTATCAACCTCATGTTGTTTTAGTGACTGTTTTTCGACTGGTGCCTAAATTAAACTTAGGGTTTATGAATTTGCGTAGATTCAACTGGTTTCCGAATCTCCCTGAATCTGTTTAATATCCTTTCAGTTGCTCTTTCGTGCTTGAAGTTTGTATAGTTTTAGCATCTGATTGATGAGTGTTCTAGTGATGCCGAAATTTCTGCAGATTCGGAAAGCAAGCTAATAATCTTATTTTTTTCTCGCTCTGCAAATTCGACTAAGTTCTACTCATGCTTAATTGTTCAATTGTTGCATAACTTTGAGCCTGAAGATCCTTACTTGATCGTTTAGGAAGTTACTTAGCCTTGAAAGCATGGATCATTTCTTTGTTCTTTTATGTTGTCAAGAGTGCTTTCTAGGCCTTGATATCTTCCTTGCAGTATTAGATAGACAATGTGCATATAAAAGGTGAAATAGTGCATACTTGATATAAAAAAGTTGGCCTTGCTACCTTGTTAAACTATTAAAAGTTTAATCTTGCTCTTAAATTTGTCTTGGGTGCTACTGCTGGAAGATGCAAGGCAGGAATGTGATGATGCTAGTAAGGCAGGAATCATTCTTTTAAGGATTAGTAGGCATACCCCTGAGCCATACAAGCTTTCCTTGGTGAGTTGATGGTCAGCTTAGGGTCTGTTTGGCGGAATGTGGGTACTGTTAAAGGAGGTTACGGGGTGGCCCAGATGAGCTATAAGTTATTTTAATTTGGGTCTGGATTTGCTTGGCTTGACTTGCATATATACATCAAGAAACACAAATAGTTTTCTAAACTGAATTGAAGTTTAATTAATAATCTCTTGTTAAACTTTGTCTATTTCTGTTGCTTTGATATCTACTGTCATTTTAAGGCTGGACTAGATGGGTTTTGGATCAACAGTTAATGTTTCTGCAGGTAACAAGAGATGTATCAGATGTATATAAATTTGCAAGGACAGAAAAAGGTAATGGCCTACTTACATAAGCAAGATCCTTCCAAACATCAACTGTGCAACAAGGTGATTGAATGAGAATCGCTCCCACTCTTGTCTGCCAAATACAAAAGAGGATCAAATTACACAAAACATATCATATAATAACAATTACTAATTTTCAAACTTAGTGGAGCTCCCGTTTTTGCAATTTATACACGCAGATTGCAATTTGGAAGGCTTCCACTTTTGCCGACTGTTTGTATTTTTTTGTGGCCTCTGATTGTCTGACATGCTGACCAATTGCAGCCAAGAGGACTAGCTTGCACCAATTATCTCGTACAATATTCGTTAACTTCGGTATGGAAACTATCCTAGTGTGTAACAGTTTTTCTAATGCTACTGCCTAAGTAATTTTCCTGAACTACATTTAATATACACATTGTTCATGTAGGTTCTGAAAGAGAGTTTTAAGGTATATTGTGCCATCACTGATGGGATAATCAATCTTGTTGATGTGGTAAGACGTCTTTGTGCTGTAGATAATCTTTGGCTTAGCATTCTAAAGAACTACCTTGGATCTTTTTAATGAACCATATTAAGCTTATTATTTCTGGTACAATTGCATGCTTTGAATGTATTTTGGGATGGTTAGACACGATGCGATTAAACCACAAGAAGTGATTACAATTGATCATGAACTAGGATGAAAGAAACCAAACCTAGAAGACAATCACACTTCACCTATAAAGGACCACACCCTTCAAATTTGACACCATTAAGCAAATCCCAACTATGATAGAATATTTTTGGCCTATTAGCTCAATTGGTAGAGCGATGTGCGTATGCACAAAGATGTGGGTTCGAATCCCACATAGGTTATATTATAAACAAGAACATACCTGTGATAGGGAAAATCTCGTCCTCATCGAACAAGGACATTCTAGTCTTTTACCAAGTAAGTTGATCATTTTTATCATACGAAATTATCCTAGATAACGGTTAAAAACGACATCAATATTTATGCGGTATCATACTCAATAAATTATCCCAATATTCAATACGTAATTAATGTGAAAACCGTTTCGCCTATTAAATACGGTAACGGTTTCGTGCATTAAGAGCCTCGACCGACTTAAATAGGGTAATGATTTCTTATAGAATAAATATCGGTAAAGTCGTATTCATAAGACGAACTCTGACTAGAGCGTCAGAGGCTTCCCCCGGGGAAGCAGCCCCGCCTCTTCTCCTTCCCTCTTTCTTTTATGCAGGAGGACAACCATGGGAGGGGATCCGGTACTTTGATCAATGGAGGTGACGGATTTTCCCCATAACATTTGGCGCCGTCCGTGGGAATCCGATCAAAAAGCCCTAAGATCGGAGCCCTCGTGAACAAGATGAAAGGTCCTACCACCGTCACCGGCTGTCAAGGGCACAATCAGGGTGCTCGTCAATTGCTTACCGGTGTCAGGGGCATGCCGGACCACCACAAGTCCCAGCCTGGTTCATAATCCGAGCCTCCATCTCGAGATCGTTGTCTCGCTACATGGAGGTTGACTCGGCGTCGCCGAGGACGGGTTCTTTGCCTACATCAGCGCATACGCAACGCTGAGCTCTTCAACGGGTGATCAACCCTTCGCCGTGCCGGCCACATCGCCATCGCTGCGACTCGCAAGGACCCTTGGTCGGGTTCGATTCGTCCCTGCCTTCAAAATCTCTTTCCATCCCTGTCCCAGTACCGCCACCGGACTCGGAACATATGGCAGGGGCGCATCGACGGCTGACTAAGCGATCGACCAAGGGAGATCAGCATGCCGATCCGCATACGCGGCTCGCGACGGGTGCTGCCTCCAATCGGCCTTGTACGTCTGTCGGCGGTCGGACGACGACGGTGTTCGTCGGTGTTCGGATCTCTAGCCCAGCCACGCTACCGCGGCAGATCGGCCTTGGTGTCTTCGTGGGTCTAAACCCGGGAACACGACGACATCGTTGGGCGAAGCCGGGGTCAACGACATTGTTCGAGGTCCAGCGCCGCCGCTCCTCTCCACGAACCCTACGAAGATGACGATGAATTTGCAAAATCTGGATTAATTACAAAATCAGCCCCGAGTTCATGGAAATCACAAGGTCAGCCCAAACTTTCCAAATAATTATTGAAAAAGGACCAAGCTTCTGGAATGTCAGGTATTGTTACTTTGGATTTGACTTATCATTTCTGCTAGGTAAGGGGAACGAGTGCTAGATTTGAAATGATAATAATTATTTGCTTTAAAATAGATACAAATTGTCATTTTGTTGCTAGTTGTCTTTGAGTAGGCAGGATGCAAATACAAATTTCAAGAACAGCTCAAGGCTACAAAAATTATTCGATAAAGTCACGGATAGTCAATCACGACCAACGATAGCCAATCACGGCCAATAGTCAATTATGACCAACATTAGCCGCTCAATGCCACATTAGCCGATCAAGGTCAACTTAGCCGCTCAAGGCCACAATAGCCAATTACGGCCAAAAAGTAGCCAATCAACGCCAACGGTTAGCCAATCAAGGCAAAAAAGTAGCCAATCAAGGCCAAAAGTAGCCAATCAAGGCCAACGGTTAGCCAATCAAGGCCAAAAAGTAGCCAATCAAGGCCAAAAGTAGCCAATCAAGGTCAACGGTTAGCCAATCAAGGCCAAAAAGTAGCCAATCAAGGCCAACGGTTAGCCAATCAAGGCCAAAAAGTAGACAACCAAGGCCAAAGGTAGCCAATCAAGGCCAACAGTTAGCCAATCAAGGCCAAAAAGTAGCCAATCAAGGCCAACGGTTAACCAATCAAGGCCAATAGTTAGCCAATCAAGGCCGACATTTAGCCAATTACGGTTACGATAGCCATTTATGACCAGTAGCCGACTACAGGTCAACGATTGGCATCTACGGCGAAATTGTCGCTCACTCGACAAACTCTGCCATGCACTTTTTTCGGCTTCCTTCATCATCGAGACATGAAGAAGAAACCCGAGGGGCAATTGTGATAGGGAAAATCTCGTCCTCATCGAACAAGGACATTCTAGTCTTTTACCAAGTAAGTTGATCATTTTTATCATACGAAATTATCCTAGATAACGGTTAAAAACGACATCAATATTTATGCGGTATCATACTCAATAAATTATCCCAATATTCAATACGTAATTAATGTGAAAACCATTTCGCCTATTAAATACGGTAACGGTTTCGTGCATTAAGAGCCTCGACCGACTTAAATAGGGTAATGATTTCTTATAGAATAAATATCGGTAAAGTCGTATTCATAAGACGAACTCTGACTAGAGCGTCGGAGGCTTCCCCCGGGGAAGCAGCCCCGCCTCTTCTCCTTCCCTCTTTCTTTTATGCAGGAGGACAACCATGGGAGGGGATCCGGTACTTTGATCAATGGAGGTGACGGATTTTCCCCATAACAATACCAATCCCAAATTGTTAATCATGCACATTATAATTTTAGTTATTCACTTTTTAACCTTAATTATGCACTTTTTAACCTTAAGTATGCACTTTAATTTGAAATTGTTATACGTAAAAAAATCGATTTCAAACTCACATCTATGAGCCTAAATTGTGTGAGAGGTGAACCCAAACTCTCATAAGTAAAAAAAAAACAAAATTAAAACATCGATTTCAAAAGCCCATATTTTGTCTTATTCATGCACATTATGATCTTACTTTTGCACAATTTTATTCTAAATCTGCACAATTGTATCTTACATTTGCACAATTGTAGTTTAAATTTGCACAATTGTATCCTACTTTTGCACACTTGTATTCTAAATGTGCACATTACAATTTTATTTTCACACTTTATGTTCTTATATTTGCACTTGAAAGTTGCACAAATGCACTTCACAGTTGCACAAATGCACTTCACAGTTGCACAAATGCACTTCACAGTTGCACAAATTTACTTCACAGTTGCACAAATGCACTTCATAGTTTCACAAATGCACTACACAGTTTCACTTTATGTTCTTATATTTGCACATTACGATTTTATTTTTGCACTTTATACTCTCATTCATGAAGAGAAACATCGAACTTCTAAGCGATAAACATATATAGTTGCACAAATGCACTTCACAGTTGCACAAATGCACTTCACAGTTGCACTTTATGTTCTTATATTTGCACATTACGATTTTATTTTTGCACTTTATACTCTTATTCATGAAGAGAAACATCGTACTTCTAAGCGATAAACATATATAGCCTATGCGGGGTTTGAACCCGCATCTTTGTGCATAGGCACAATGCTCTACCATTTTGAGCTAATAGGCTTTAGTGCAAAAACCTCCATTTAGAGGCAAATATAAGAAGGATGTTGTTAATGGCTTAATGCATCATTGACAGCAGCATGTCAGCAGCTTAGTAAAAGATGCATGCAGAAGCCTATCAAATGGTTTATCATCCTTTTATGCAAGGGGAGTGCTATTAACAAATTACTGGCAACAACAATGAAATATTGTTTGTCAAGTCTAGCTTAGGCATCCATAAAAGGTTATACGAAATCATTTTGGTTTGAATTGCAGTACCCTAAACCTTTTCAAATGGAGTGCAACAATAATCCATATTTTTGTTCCATGGAGAAGGATGGCATAGAACCATTCCAAGTCTAATATAAGTTCCAATGTCCCATATAAATCACAAACCCTGCACAATATGCAACAATTTTTATGTGATTAAACCAAGGGGTCATTAACTGCATCCAAATTCTATTCACGGAAGATGTACTGCCTACCATTCCAAGAAGGTTGCCAACTATAATTGAACCAATGGGGTCATAAATTGCATTTCCAGTGGCATTCACAACAACCAATGATGCGCCAAGAATTGCGAGACCAGTGACAGCAGCACCATCCTGCAAAATTAATTGCACCTAGTTCTTTGCTTGTTTTACAGATAAATATAGAATGTGCACATAGAATGTGATGGGGAAGTAAGAGCACAACACAAACACACGCAGAAAACATAATCAGACACAAGAAAGATACCAAACTTAGGGAGCCAAGGGCACTAAAGGTAATCCAAGGCCAAATCCACTAACTCACGGGTTTTCTAGGAAAAGGGAAAAAACTTACAACAAAAATAATGGATACGAAGAGAGGAGGTCAGTTCAAGGTTACACGGAGGTATGGGAACGAAAGCGCAGTTCGCAACCTCAACTGAATTCGGTATGATGGGTAATTGGGTACAGTGGGCTATTTTCTTTATTTAAATTAACATTTTATATAAATAGTATACATATGCTAAAGATGTTAGTGGTGTTGATTTGGATCAATGATACTCAGATGGGAGTAAATAAGCTTGTTTTATAGGAGTAAATAATTCACACGCCTATTAGCTCAATCAAATTAACTACATGAAGCAAAATTACAGAACAATCAATCAACTTAACTACATGAAGCAAAATTACAGAAGCACAAATACCTCCATTTAGAGGCAACAATTCACACGCCTGATTTTCATTGCTGAGAAATGTAGCATTCTCCGTGATCTTTAAGCATTCCAAAAGGCGAGAGCATCCTATCCAGATTTGAACAGATGCAGCAGCAGCAATAGGAGCACAAATACCTCACCATCACGCACCAGGACGAGCATTGTATGCAGCTTAGGTTTTCCCTCACGAACCATATAAGTTGAAGGACGAGATCGACCAAGATCAAAGTAATACCACCTCGACATTTCATCAAACATCTTGAAGGCACCACTTTCAAACCAGCAAGTCACACAATTTAGATCGACTTTCAACCCGAAAATGTGTGAATAAGCTCCATGAGGAGAGATAGAAGGTTGAGGAGAACAAGTTTAGATCGACTTTCAAGCCGACAATATAGCAAATCTGAGCAGAAACTAGGCGGAGGAAGTGAAAAACGAAAACAAACCTGAAGCCTTTAAGAAACCGGTGATTGAGGACGAAAGCAGGTAGATTGAGGAGGAGAAGACCCGAAATTGACTCTCAAACCAACGATGGAGTAGATCTGAGCAATCCCTATGTCGCTCTCTCTCCCTCGGCGGAATCTCTCGGAAGCCATCCTCTGCAATCATCCATGGAGATCTCAATCAGCGATAAGAGTTTTTTTTTCCTCTTTGATGTTTTTTAATTGAAGCGCGTGTGTGATATGATTAAAATACTAAATTTTACACGATAAGCAAATTTTACACGTTAAGGAGTTTTTACATTTGAAGCAAACCATATATATATATATATATATTAAATAATATATCTTTATGGAATTTATTTTTATGGAATATACATCGGAATATATATCTTGATATATGGAAATTATGAAATAGATAAATAGATATTTATTTATTTATTTAATAATATATGTTTATATTTGGAAGTTACTTTATGGAAATGATGAAACAGATAAATAGATATTTATTTATTTATTTAATAATATATGTTTATATATGGAAGTTCCTTTATGGAAATTATGAAATAGATAAATAGATATTTATGAAATAGATAAATACGACCCGCTGCACGGGTGTGGACACTATAAATAGTTTTTACTATTTTTTTTTGAAAAAATTTACAAAATAGGCAATTTATTTGGACGTATTTGCAAAATGGTCGCGTTTTTTGACAATTTAGCAAAATGACCACTATATATTCTTATTCTCGAATTGTACAGACATTTTTTTCTGTCTCCCAAACCCTCTCGCCCTCTCGATCTGTTCTCTCTCTCGACGCCGGATCCGGCTCCGATGGCGGCGAGTCTCCTCCTTTTCGCCGGACCTCCATCTTCCTCCCCTCCTCCTGTCCGCCGCCGCCGCACGCTCCTCCTCTCCTGTACTCGACAAGGACGACGTCGTCGCTCATCTCTTCCCTCCCTCTCGCCGCCTCTTCCTTGTCGTCTATCTTCGTTCGCTGCCTCTAAACTCTCCCTCGCTCACTGCCTCCGGTTCTCCTCGATCTCTCATGGTAGTCACCCTCGCTCGTATGCTGCTTCCAGTCCTCGTCACCCTCGCTCGTAGCCTCTAGTCCTTGTCGCTCTCGCACGTTGCCTCCAGCCAGCACTTTCAGGTATTCCTCTCGCCGCTGAGGTATTCCGTCTATCCAAATTTTTTCTGTTCTTGTTGATTGGAATCCATGATAACTGGAATTCAGTGCTTTTGGGGGGATTTTAGGAATTGCTTGATTTGCTTCTAGAGTTAGGGATTTGGGGTGGATAAAAATGAATGTTTTTGTTGTTGTATGTTCTTGTTGATTAGAGGTTGTCGTTGAAGGTTGCTCGGGTTGTATAGTTGAATGAGAATTTGAGGATTTTATGTTTTTGTGAGATGTTGCTCCTGTTATTTTTACCTGGATTTTTTAGTTTGCTAAAATTGAGATTGTACTGATAGAATTGGAATTTGATGATTGTGATTTGTGAGAATTTGGTGATTATGATTTGTGAGAATTCATTGATTGATGAAGAATCTGCCATCCCTTTGATGTTGAATTCGTATTGTCGGTCTTCATTTCATCATCTGTCGTGTACAATATGGCATAAATACTGTAGCTTAGCTTGGTCAGGATTCAGTATGTTTTATAGCAGAACTGTTATGGACATTTTGATGTTAAATTGGTATAGGCCTGAAGCAAATACAAGCCAGGTTTCATGATCTCAATAAGAAATTCTCCTATACAAACATGGTTTAGGCCACAACTGGAATGTGAATTCATTAGAGGAATCTCTTTTTGAATGATGCTTGCTAGTCTTATTTGACTATTGTTGCTGAAAATAGATTGCTCGAGATGTGGTGGAATGTGAATTCATTAGAGGAATCTCTTTTTGAATGATGCTTGCTAGCCAGCTTGTTTCCATGGTTGTTTAGGTTTTGATGTCTGTCATGGTTTGATTTTGGAGTTGTCAGCATTCATGGTATATGCAAACTTCTCTGACGAGTTTTAATGAAGTACTGCACTAAACTCCGTGTGCATTGGTGCCAGGGTGCAGTTGCAGCTCTCCAAATGGTTCATTGCTTCCACTTAGCTGGTTTCCCCAAGGGGCTTATCAGCTCTCCACATGGTTCATTGTTGTCGAACTGATCGTCAGGCTGAACAAATGTGGAGTTATCAGCCCCCACTTTGATGTCAGTGTCAAAGAAATCGAATCCTGGACTGCTAGGTTGCTTTCTTCTAGACAGGTGAGCATTCAATTGTTATACATTTATGTTTCTTACTCTTGTGAAGGAATTGAATTTGTGTTTAGCTGTGATGATTCGTTGTGTGTGGATGTGTTTTCATTCACTGGATGTCATGCATTATGTGTTGCATTTTACAATTTATTCATTAAGCTTCATTATCTTCCTACTACATTTTGATGTTGCTGGTTTTACCTTCAAATGGACCAAGTGGTCTCACAGGAGTTTTGCCTTTTCTAGAGATTTTGATACAATAGGAAATAAAATTTTGTGTTTATGTTTTAAGTTTCTGACTGGTTATGGGTTACTGAAGGAAATGATATTGTTTTCAGCCTGGTTATCGAAAGTCTATCGCCAATCCAAGTGTGAACATTTATGGTTACTGAAATGTTATGAGTTGCTAGCTAGTGTAATGGTTGTTTAACTTGTTTTGTACTCTTATCCTTCTTGATTTCAGTTTACAGTTTTAAATGGTGATACCTTTTACTGGTAGATTTCTAGTTGTTGGGCAATGTTTTTCAGTCATTATCTACTTGGGAATTTCATGCGCATGTGATCTTCATGGAACATAAAGATAAATGTAGTGTCAGTTTCACTCGTCAGGAAAATGTATTGAAACTAGTAGTCTAGTAGCCCAGGTGAGAATCTACGAAGTTCCTGCTGATGCCTTTGAAAATGACTACATGGAGGAACCCTTGCCGGAGGATGAGCAAGCTCAACCACCTAAAGAGGATGCCAATGGCATTACTGCAGAGATTAGTGTAGCCGCTACTGATGTGGAGGACAAGGAGATTGATGTTGTGCCTTAGATTGGTATGCCCTCATTTTTCTTTGCCTAGTACCACAATATGTTTGTTGCTTTTATCTTTTCTTGTGAGGGGGTTCTGACATGTTTTAGCTGCTTTGAATTGGTTGCATCTGTTATCAAATGAATTGCACCACTTTTGAACTATTTTGATAGGAGGATTTATTATTGAAAGCAGCTTAGTCTTTAGTGACACTGGTATGCTTCTAGTTCAGCAGATTTGCAAATTTCCTTGCTCTAATTAAGGTATTCTCTTATCCAGTTACATTTATTTAGCTTGATCCTGGAGGCAAACTTATCACAGGTTCTCGTAAGGCATCAAATTCTTTTGAAACACGGGTTATTTTCTTTCCAGTTTTACACTTCCTTTACCAAATTTGTATGCTATTTACATTTTAGATACTCACGTAAGACCGAGTTGTGCAACTCTAAGACCGAGTTGTGCAACTTCTAAGACCGAGTTGTGCAACTTCTAAGGCTGAGTTGTGATGCACTTCATTTTTCAATTTATCTTTTTCAAACAAAAAGAGTAGGAAAATAAAATCAGTTAGTCATGAATTGCTGAGAGAGATGTATAAGCTAATGATCACTTGCTATCCTATATACATTTGAGAGCTTATAGGTTTCACCCTTGCTGACCTTTTTATCTGCCATTGCTTATGTCTCTTCTGTTTGTCTCCTAATAGGAACTTGGAGGAATTAACACTTCCTTGGAAAGACAAAAGGCTGTTCTGCAAGAGTTGATGACCATGGTGAAAGACATGTTGTGGAACACTGACAGTTCGTTCCTTTGATGGTTATGTGCGCCTACATGGGTCAACTTCCTATGGTTTCGTTATTCGGGACTACCAGGGCACTGCAATTTCCTCTGGCGCTGGCATGTGCAACAGTACCTCGGTACTATTTGCTGAAACGATGGGTCTCAAGAGGGGAATTCTTAGTGCTAAGCATCTTCGTCTTACAAATTTAATAATTGAGGGGGATAACCTCACGGTTGTTAGAGCTCTTCTAGGGGATTGGAAATGCCCCTGGAACATCGAGCTCTTGCGATCTGATATTCTGATTGATCTTTCATCATTTTTTAATGTTGCGATTCGTCATATTTTCAGAGAATCTAATGTTGTTGTAGATCTACTCGCTCATCTTGCTTACAGTCTCCCTGCCGACGGATGCTTTGAAAATGATTGATAGCATGCATTTAGGTAGGCATATTAGGATACATTTATCATGATTTAGATGTATATAATGCATGGTTTAGGCTAGAATTGCATTTATACTTGTTTTGTTGGTGGAGTCGGAATCTACACACTTTTATGGTTTATTTCAGGTATATGTGGATCCGACGAAGAATGGGGAAGCTCATGAATGAAAGAAGAGTGAAGAGGAGGAGGAAAAGTGAAGAGCCCGGGAGCGGAATCGAAGTTAGAGAGCCTAAGTGAATAACAAGTCAGCAGAAGTTGTCGCATACATGCTGAACTTGTTTTGCACTTTCTGGAGGCCTCGGTTGTCCGATTGACTATTATAACCATGCGTTGGAAAGCTCTCTCCGAGATCTACAACTTTCGTGTTGACATCGGGACCAAATTCGAAGAGGAAAAATTACTGTGAACAGTAAAAGCCGCCCCGCGGCTAAGCTAGCCGCCCCGCGGCCCGAAGCTCTGACGAAGGATTTCGCTGATCGCCGGCCGCCCCGCGGCCTATGCAGAAACGCCGAATCTGTTGATGGACGTTTTATCTCTTTAATTAGGTTTTTAGAATTATTATTTGGCCGACTCTTTTGAGGCTATTTAAGGACTATTAGGTTTATTTTCTTATACATCTAACTCATCATCTAATTCATTACTTTATACACTTGGAGATTATCAATTGAGAGAACTCTAGAGGAGAGCCTCCATGGCCATGGAGTGCTAAACTCTTCCGTTTCGTCTATGGATTGAAGCTTTGGTTTGATAAAGTTGTGAGATTTCTATTCTTGTTCTATTCCTATTGATTCGTATTGATTCTTTTGCGAATATTGTTGATTTCTTCTAGTCCGTACAACTGGTTGAGATTATTGCTAGGATTTTGTAGATTCCTCGTAGCGAACCTTAATCCATAGTAGCAATCATGCCTTTTTAGGACTCGTAGGACTAAACTGGTGTGTAGAGAATCAATTATATGTTAAATGCTGACTCGTAGCTTGGTGTTGCATGTATCCTGGTTAATCCTTAATCTTAATGCTACTATTAGGTTAAATCTTGACCGTGTTAGGGTTATCTAATTAGTAAGGGTTACTAGGACTCGTAGGACTAGTAATTTACACAAGATCAGGACAGGAACAATAATAGGATGAAAAGAGAACTTGAAGAAGAATCGATGATCAATCACTCAAACTGAAGTGGATATTTGTAGATGAAACTATTTTCTCAATTGTTATCTCTACTAACTTGTTAACTTGTTTATAGTTTATTTTCTCATCTTCAATCACCAAAACCCCTCTTTTCTACTAATTGGTAAATATACATTGCTTAGGAATACTTTATTCTCTGTGGGATCGACCTCTTACTTGCTTACTATACTAGTGTGTAGGTTTGAGTTATACTTTGATAGGAACAACGACAGTTTCCTCCTGTCAATGATCCAGAATTTCGGGTTCTCATTCAAAAGGATGCGCTAGAAAGAACGGTCTTGCGAAATCGTCGGTCTAATCTTTATCTGCTTCAAAAAAAAAAACAAATATAGTACATATAGATCTCGTAAAAGATATGTATCTTACACATTCATTCACGAAGACTTGTTTCAAGTCAAGAAGAAATAAAATTGGCACTAATTAGTTGTATGAAGTTGAAAGGAGAGGACGGTGGCTAGCTAGTACTAGTAGTAGGTATAGGAGGTTCCACTTGACTATAATATTAAATTCTCTAAAATATAAAAATATGGAGGTATATATGTCAATATCTCTTGCAAAATTCAAATCTCTTGCAAAAATCTAGAGCGAGTGTAGTGCACCTAGAGGAGAGATTCTAATAGCCAACCTCCTAGCTTGCCGCCGCCTTGGCCACTACCCCACCAACACCCCACCGGCTCCGACAGCCAACCTCCTAGCTAGCTTGCCGCCGCCTTGGCCACTACCCCACCAACACCCCCACCGGCTCCCACTGCCAACCTCCACGGCCCACCGTCTCCCTCCATCGCTTGCCACCTTCACTCGCCTGCGGCTTCTCGCCGATCGTCCTCTCCAGCACCTTGGTTTGCCGCCTCCTTGGCCACCACCACACCGGCATCCCGCTGTCAAACCCACAGCCCGTCGTCTCTCACCGTCTCTTTCCTCCATCCCTCACCTGCTGCGTCTCCACACACACCGCCTCGCCGACTCGGCGCCTCCCCACCTTGTCGCCACTCCATTTCCATGGTTCATCACACGTAGCGGTGGTCGTCGACCACCCGCTACCGCCGGCCTAGGGGATTCACTCCCTGTCGGCCTTGCTCAGCCCTCAAGCGCCGCCGGTTGCCCTGTTTGTGCTTGTTGGTGTAACGCACTGAAGCGTCAAGCGTTGTTTCAACGCAATGGTTTTTTGTCCTCGCTTTCATTCGCCTTGCCAGTTCACTATTGTTCGTGTTAGCTTCCTTGTCTCATTTTTATCGCCTCTATTTTGGCTTATCCTTGTGATAGCCTATTCACGATCTAGTTATCGTCCTTGAGGGTTGGGATGAGTCCGCGGGTGGTTTGTATGGGCAATGGTTTGGTTTTGGGATTGGGTTTGTGGACTTGTGTATTGTGCTGTTCTTGTTGTGTTGCAGGCTTCTTGTGAGCGGTGGTTGATTTGACATGTTCGGTGACGTCGTAGATTTGCGATCGACATCTGATGGCTAGTTTGAGTCCACAATCTGAGATGTCCGCTTGTGTCTCCAGAGTTCTCTGTGTGCGCTGCCCCTTTGTCCGATCGATTCGTTCGTCTTTTGGCTTGTTTCAATGTAGGATGGCTTGTACTTTCTTTGTGTTTGTTTATTTCTGTCATTTGCTTCTGCAATTTCATTTTTGTCATTTGCTTCAGTTATTTGCTTCTGTAATTGTTTTCAGTTGTACATGATGGTTAGTCCATCTACCGGCTCTCGGTTTCGCTAGGCTTGTCTAGCGGACCGAATTCTTATCTTGCTTCAAAAAAAAAAAAAAGGAGAGATTCTAATACATCTCTAGGAATATACCCTTCTTATCTTTATTATTATTATTATTATTATTATTATTATTATTATTATTATTATTATTTTATTTTTTATTTTTTTATCCAAAACAACCTCTATTATTAAAGATGTTACATGAAATTAGATCGAAGCCGGCTAACAAGCTGGACTCCGCATCCTTTTTTAATACTACTCCAGACCCCCTTGAAATACCATCTTACAAACCACGTACGAGACTGAAGCCTCGAAGTGAGAAAAGCATAATGAAATGTGTCGGTCGCGGCGTAAACTCCCAACCCACCACAATCGATAGGCATAGTAAGGACAAAATCCTGATCCTCCAAGCGTAACTATATGTTCAAGGGAAAGTCTCAAATAAGCATCAAAAACTCCCTGAGCATCAACAAAACATGAAGGTGGGGTTGTACGCATTGCGAAGTAGAGGCAAGAGACTCCCAAGCAGGCTCGTAGAAGAAATAACTCACACTAGGGATCTTCTAGCCTCTTGATAGCCTCCATCAGATCATTAGTTTTCAAAACCCTTCTCAACATCACCTCATTGCTAAAAGAAGGATCCAAGCTAACAACCTCACCGAGGAGCTTAACTCCCCCCACGGGGCGTGAAATATGCTCAGGAAAAACCCCAACCTTCCTACAACGTGGGTCCTCACTCGGCCAGAATATTTCTGTTTTATCAATATTCAAATGAAGTCCTACGGTCGGGCCATCCTCTTGGATAATGGAAAGTGCTCTGCTAACAACTAATAATAAAAACAAATTACAAGAAATTAGTGGACAACCGATATACTATCTGGGCACCCACTCCATATCTTTATTATTATTATTATTATTATTATTATATTTTGATTAGGTAATAACTTTGAGGGACAAATCTACCCTAATGCATCCTTAGGAATGGTACGGTGCTTGGAACCATGTATGTGCCGGGCCCTACCAGAGCGACAAAGGTATGTAACCTTGTCTGTCACTCTAGGATCTGTTGCCATTTCAGTCTATATGGGAAAATGAAACTGTTCTCACTCCCGACAGAAGTAGTCTAATATCCATCGTTAAAAGTTCAATTTCTCAATGACACCTTTTGCTGTAACACCCCCGTCCCAAATCGGATATTATAAGGATGTTGGAAGTGGTTTATAAGCTATTCAAGTCCTACATATGTCACAAGAGCTATTCTTTTTCAGGCTCCAAGTGAGGACAACGGACCTGAGAGGACTAGGCGGTATGGGCCGGCGCCTCTTAAGACCCCGAGTCTTACATTTTTCAGTTAGTGCTCTTACATTTGCTAGTTAGTGCTTCCACCTTTAACAAGGATTGAACCCCAAGTTGTCGAAACTTGATGTGTATCGATCGTCCTTCTCAGTCTTGTATAACTACTCCTATTGAGTTGTTGTCGTCTACAACCATTAACCCATCGAAATTAAGTTTATACATTCCCTATCTTGGTAAATTTCCTCCATTTCGCCGCTCTTGGCCGACCCTAGCTTGATGGCCGTCCTCCTCACTTATCCTTTAATCTCCCCCTCTACCTCACTATCATCCTCTAACCAAGTTTTTATCTTCCAGTTATCCATGTACAATGATATAATATGATTCATTTGACCAGTCTTTGGTGGTACTTATACACCCTTCTTATCAACTAAAACTAAGCAGAGTTTTGTGTATGTTTATTTTATGATTCTAAAAATTAGTAAAAAATATATTAAAAATGCACAATTCTTTTTTCTTTCTAATTTTCTTTCTAGCCTCTCCGATCCCCCAAATCCGCCGCGATTGTGCTTGGTTCAATTTTTGTAAAACTATCTTGTCACTCAGAATCACCTTCTCGAAATTAACCCAAAAAAAAATCATCTTCTCGTTGGAGAAAATAATCACCTTCTCAATATGTTCGGAGAAAGAAAGCATACACCTCAACCTTTCGAGCTCTAATCGAGTATGATAAATTGTTTTATTTGTTGATTGGCAATGGGATTAATTTCACCCTTTCCAAGCATATATTGGACTTCCACTAATTAGGTAGGTGTGAAAATCTGATTTGCAGTCAAATTAATAAAATAAGTCAAATTGTGTTTATGGGCAGATCAAACTCAAATTAGTCTTAATGAATCTTTAAAGGTCATATCCATATTTCAATGTTATGAATCAAATATAGCAATGAATTAGTGTAATGGTTGTTTAACTTGTTTTGTACTCTTATCCTTCTTGATTTCAGTTTACAGTTTTAAATGGTGATACCTTTTACTGGTAGATTTCTAGTTGTTGGGCAATGTTTTTCAGTCATTGTCTACTTGGGAATTTCATGCGCATGTGATCTTCATGGAACATAAAGATAAATGTAGTGTCAGTTTCACTCGTAAGGAAAATGTATTGAAACTAGTAGTCTAGTAGCCCAGGTGAGAATCTACGAAGTTCCTGCTGATGCCTTTGAAAATGACTACATGGAGGAACCCTTGCCGGAGGATGAGCAAGCTCAACCACCTAAAGAGGATGCCAATGGCATTACTGCAGAGATTAGTGTAGCCGCTACTGATGTGGAGGACAAGGAGATTGATGTTGTGCCTTAGATTGGTATGCCCTCATTTTTCTTTGCCTAGTACCACAATATGTTTGTTGCTTTTATCTTTTCTTGTGAGGGGGTTCTGACATGTTTTAGCTACTTTGAATTGGCTGCATCTGTTATCAAATGAATTGCACCACTTTTGAACTATTTTGATAGGAGGATTTATTATTGAAAGCAGCTTAGTTTTTAGTGACACTGGTATGCTTCTAGTTCAGCAGATTTGCAAATTTCCTTGCTCTAATTAAGGTATTCTCTTATCCAGTTACATTTATTTAGCTTGATCCCGGAGGCAAACTTATCACAGGTTCTCGTAAGGCATCAAATTCTTTTGAAACACGGGTTATTTTCTTTCCAGTTTTACACTTCCTTTACCAAATTTGTATGCTATTTACATTTTAGATACTCACGTAAGACCGAGTTGTGCAACTCTAAGACCGAGTTGTGCAACTTCTAAGACCGAGTTGTGCAACTTCTAAGGCTGAGTTGTGCTGCACTTCATTTTTCAATTTATCTTTTTCAAACAAAAAGAGTAGGAAAATAAAATCAGTTAGTCATGAATTGCTGAGAGAGATGTATAAGCTAATGATCACTTGCTATCCTATATACATTTGAGAGCTTATAGGTTTCACCCTTGCGGACCTTTTTATCTGCCATTGCTTATGTCTCTTCTGTTTGTCTCCTAATAGGAACTTGGAGGAATTAACACTTCCTTGGAAAGACAAAAGGTTGTTCTGCAAGAGTTGATGACCATGGTGAAAGACATGTTGTGGAACACTGACAGTTCGTTCCTTTATGATGCTTCGGCCAAGGTTTCTCCACCCAAAAACCGGCGGTGTCTCAAATACCAGTGTCGGATCTCAAGCTCCTGGAGCAACAACTACTCACAGTGCTATTACTCAACCAGCAACTCACTCGTTGGGACCTGTTGTTGATTTCTACAGCGGGCTGCCAACAAAATCATCTGTATTTATGCAGAAAACAGTTGCTAGATTTGATAAGTTTCTTGGTGAATGTAGGCAGTGGATTAAAGAATTGGAGTAGCTTGTTTTCTTAGATTCTGAACAGAATTTTTCAATTTCCAACTCACTGTTGCAGTCGCTTCCCAAAGTTATATCAAATGTGCATGTCTTTTTTATACATGTTGTGCAGGAATGAATGTGTTAAGAGGCAGAAAAGTTAGGTTGGTGACAAGAACAACCAGATGATGCCATTCCTTGAATCAGTTTTGAGTAGGGAGTAGAGAGAATGCAGGTTAATTTGAAGCTATCAATGTTAGCTGTAGAAATGCTGCAACTTTAACAATACAAGCATGTGTTTCTGTTGTATTGCTAGGGATTGTTGTTTTAATCGCTCATGATGTGGTTTTTGCTGTTGATTTACCTTATACCATTTGGTGATTTTGTTTAGTCATGTGTAGCTTTTGGTGATACTTTATAAAATCTGAAAGTTTGTTTCTACTGTCTTGTGCATATTCACTCTAGTTTGCTTCTCGGAAATTCAGCTCACCCAAAGTCTTTTTAATTTGCACAATCTGAAAATTGTGCAAATTTTCAAATTTGTGATGTGATGGAAAAAGGAAAAAAAAACTTTAAAAAAGTGCTGACGTGAAAAAAAATTATTTGAAAAAAGTGCTGACACAAATAGAATAAAAAGTGCACAAATTAGAATAAAATGCGCACGAATAATATTATAAAGTAAAAAAAAAATTGTTATCCATGTAGAAAAAAACAAAAAAAAAACTAGATTTGGATCGTATTTGTGAAATTGTTATCCAGGCTTGATGGAATTGTTCGACATCATCTGATCGGCTTATGATTCATTTGTCCTGTGCTTCTTCGATTCTTTGTGACATTGTTATCCATGCTTGTGCAACTCTAAAAAAAGTGCTGACACGGAAAAAAGTGCAACTCTAAACTAGACTTGGATCATATTTGCACAATTTATGGTTATATTTGCACAAAGTACTCTTATATTTGCACGATAAAAAGTAAAATAAATAAAATAAATAAATACTAGACTAGGGTCATATTTGCACAACTTATGATTAAATTTGCACAACTTCCTCTTATATTTGCACGACAAAATGTTAAAAAAAAATAAAATAAAATAGAATGGGGTCATATTTGCACAACTTACGGTTAAATTTGCACAACGTACTCTTATATTTGCATGACAAAATGTTTAAAAAATAAATAAATAAAACTAGACTTGGGTCATATTTGCACAACTTACAGTTATATTTGCATAGCGTACTCTTATATTTGCACAACATACTCTCTTATATTTGCACGACAAAATGTTTAGGAAAAAAAACTAGACTTGGGTCATATTTGCACAACATACGGTTATATTTGCTCAACATGATCTTATATTTGCACAACTTATGGTTAAATTTGCACAACGTACTCTTATATTTGCACGACAAAATGTTTAAAAAAAACAAAAAAAAACTAGACTTGGGTCATATTTGCACAACTTACTCTTATTTTTGCTCAACAATAGGTTATTTTTTGCAAAACAACCGAGATTTGTGAAATTGGTCTCAACATGATTTTATTTTCTCTCAATATTATTTTAAGAATTGCACGACTCTGTTGTAAGAGTTGCACGACTATGTTGCAAGAGTTGCACGACTCTGTTTTAAGAGTTGTACGACCATGTTTTAAGAGTTGCACGACTATGTTTTAATAGTTGCACGACTCTGTTGTAAGAGTTGCACAACTCTTGTTTTAAGAGTTGCACGACTCTCTTGTAAGAGTTGCACGCCTTTGTTTTAAGAGTTGCACAACTCTGTTTTAAGAGTTGCACGACTCGGTTTTAGGAGTTGTATGACTCTTGTTTTAAGAGTTGCACGACTCTGTTGTAAGAGTTGCACGACTCTCTTGTAAGAGTTGCACGCCTCTGTTGTAAGAGTTGCACAACTCTGTTTTAAGAGTTGCACGACTCGGTTTTAAGAGTTGTACGACTCTTGTTTTAAGAGTTGCACGGCTCTGTTGTAAGAATTGCACGACTCTGTTTTAAGAGTTGCACGACAATCGAGACTTGTGAATTTATTCTCAACATGATCTTATTTTATCTCAATATAATTTCATACTTTCTCAATAAACTGTAAACGATTCATAATAAATTGAAGCAAGTCTAGTTTTATTTTTTATTTTATTTAACATTTTGCCGTGCAAATATAACCGTAAATTGTGCAAATATAATCGTATGTTGTGCAAATATAACATTTTGTTGTGCAAAAATAAAAATAAAAATATAGATTATGGATCACATAATAAAATATAGATAGTTTTTTTTAATTTCTCATATTTGTAGGGTGATTTTTGTAATTTCATCAAAACTCTTTCTTCTTCCTCCGATTTCTGCGAAGAGGAACCCGTCCCGCTCCGCGCTCCACGCCACCGCCGCCGGCTCGATCCGGTCTCCTTCGCTCCGGTGCCGCTCACTCCCTCCCTCGCTCCGACGCTCGCTCACCACCGTCCACCGCCTTCCTCCCTCGCTCGCTTGCTAAGTCCTTCTTCAACCTTCGTCTCTCCAGATCCAGCGTTCGCAGGCCTCCGGCTCGCTCGACCTCGCTCGGCCGTTGCTCGACTTCGCTCCGGCATTCTCGCTCCCCGGCGCTCTCGAGCACTCTCGGTCGCCGACGCTCCCGTCAATCCTCTAGATCTCCGTCAAGCAACTGCAACTAGAATTCGACTAGAATTCAATTTCAGAATCAATTAGTCGAATTCGACTGGAATTCAGATCTGGAATTCGACTAGAATCAATTCGGCTCACAATCGTCGTTGAGTAGTTCGGGATTGAGAAAGAGAGAGCGCGCGGAGAGAGAGAGGTCGGAGGAGAGAGAAAGGCACGTGAAACAAAGGGAAGGGAGTTTATATTTAGGTCATTTCACAAAAATGTCCCAAAACGTGTCTATTTCGCAAAATAAGCCTATTTTCGTGGCTATTTTGCAAAATTCCCTTTTTTTTTAATTATATTACTCTTAAAGATGCGGTAACTATCCTATTACAATATTTTATAATAATTAATTTATAATTTATTTTTAAAACCACATCATGCAAGACACGGGCACTGTACTAATCTTTTCTATACCCAACATTATATTGCTTGATTATCCTTTCCATGACGTTCATCGTGCATCGTTGGTGTACATTTTTCATGGTACTAATAATAACTGTTATAATCGATCTTCTTCGCTCATCAACGCGCTATGTTTCATATTGCAATGAAAGCATTCTTGTATGCCGAGCCTCTTGGCTACTTATCTAGGCCTTGAGCTGGTTTTTTAACACTTTTGAAACTAATAATTGTTTCGAAGTTACCAAACTTTGGTTCAAACAAACAAGCATTTGTTAAGACTATATTTTACAAAGTATAAGAAAGGGAAAATGTAGGGTTATTTTTAGGGGGACTATATATGGCTCTGTTTGGCAAAAAAGTAACTGATGAGGTAAATGAAGCTGATGGATTATTAGTGTTAAATATATGTTAAAAAACTGATATGATGTTTGATAAACGTAGCTTTTAGGGTAGCTGATGAAAATTTATAAAGAAAAAATCATAAGCTCTGAAAAGCTTCGGTGAATAGCTATTGAAAAACTCACATTCCACAAGTTAGTCGATGAGAAATCTTATATTTATGTCATTTATATCTACTCCATAAAATATCGAAGTTCTCCCACAAACCTTGGAATATTCCGTACACACCGTACAAATTAAATGCAAGTGTGTAGGAGGTACACACCGTACAATATCACGTGACCCCCCTTAATTTGCACTTAAGCACACAAAAATTATTAGGGAAAAGGTATTTATGATTGATAATGTTTTCAAAATACTACATTATATTTAAGTTATAAAAAGCAATACAAATGTTTTCAAAATAATCAGGGAAGGTATTTACGATTAAAAATGTTTTCAAAATATTATATTTAAGTTATAATTAGGGAGTAACATATACTCCGTGTGTAAAAAAAAATCATGAAAGCTTACATTTCGAAAAATACGGACAATTTGCGTAACTTTTGATCTAATTGTTAAAATGAGTAATGTAACATCTCGTTTCGAAGCTCTCGGAATGAATTATACTCCATTTGTTCAGAAAAACAGGTTGTTTAAAAATTTTGTTTTTTTTTTGTTCGAAAAAACATGTCATTTTAAATATTTTGTCCCTTTATTTCCCATTCTACCCTACTTATTTGCCATTTGATTTGGTGAATTTAAAATTTGGCTCCACTTAATATATTTTTTTTGGAAAATGAGCATATACTTTGTTTTGGGGATAATAAAGACAAAAGTTAATTAGGGCAAATTAGGTAGTTTAACATGTTCTTTAAAAATTGTGTCAAATGCTAAAACGACATGTTTTGCCAAACGGAGAGAGTAGTATTTGAATGTCAAACTAAATCAAATATTAAAGCATTATAATATTTTATTTGAATGGAATTAAAGTGATTAATATCTATCTACTCGGTTTTTAAATATTTATAACTTTTTATTTGGATATAAGATTAAAGCTTATAATATATCAAAATGAAGTTATCGACGAGAAGAATGCATGAATAACGTAGGCATACACTTGTGACCATATGCAAATGTTTATATAAGGAAAGATCTACTTTACCACTCAAAATTCACATATTTGAAGTAGTCGATACGTACTAAAGCAAGGCACGACAATTGTTTGTGCAATTCAAAGTGAGACCTACATTATTCGTGGAGCTTCCGGATTTAGGCCCTAAATCAACTAAATTAAACTAATGATGGAAGTTACATAGAGAAATACGAGATCTACAAGTTTAATCAATAAGTTAACACTACGAAAGTAAAATAACTTTCGTGCACTAAATTCCATAGGAACTCAGATCTCGATCATCGCCATAGGAATCATAGATCGAGTAAGAATTATGTTTAATACCGGCCACTTCGAGTGGAAGATACATTGTAAAGATTGATCCAATGATTAAGTTGTTATCTAGTTGCAACAAACAACATTATGTATGAAAAGCGCTTTGAAGTCGAAGAATGCGAATATGAAAACCATCAAGACTTTGTGAAAAGAGTCGAAGGTATAATTCGGAATAAGAAAGGGACTATAAAGTGGATTAGAGGATCCTCGTTAATGTTTTTTTACTCTTTTCGATCATAACCATAGGACTTTTTATTTTTTCGTCATGTAGTTTAAATAGTTAAAAACTATATAAAATAATTTTTTATTTTTTTTACAATTTAATACTAAGTTATAGTATAAAATTATATATAAAAAAATTATTATCGCATTGAAAAGTCAAAATATTATATTTAGAATCGATGGGAGTATGTTGAAATATAATATATATTTCCAATAGCTAAAGTGGAAGAATTTATTTTGGGCTGATTGGGTTTTATAATTTTTGGGCCAAGAGAATGATGGAATTTCGCAGCCCACATTAAAAATGAATATGGGCCGACCTCTACCAATGGAACAGGCAGCCCATTAATGGCTCAATTCAATCTACATTGGCCACCTGTCATTCGGGTTTGGTCCGGGTGATAATTTCAAGTAAAATGGGTTGATTTGAATTCGGATTTGACCGGGTTTCAGATCGATTTTGGGTTGATCAATTTTTCTGTTATTAAATTAAAAAATCATGATTTGATAATTTTTATGATTTCTCGTAATTTTTAATGAAATTTAAAAAAATATAGAGGAAAATGTCTAATATAGCCCAATAAGGCGTTCTAATTTGCGGACTCCCCCTAGAATCTTTTTTATACCTTGCGCCGACCTTGTTTCTAGGAAGCACCGAAACGGCTTTGAAATTTTCTAGACGTTTCTGAAACGGAGAAACGGCGAGGTTTGATTCTTCCAGTCTTCTTCGTCAATCCTCACTCCTCAATCCTCCGTTGACTTATTTTTTTGGTTTGATTTCATTTTTTTTAGGCCAAATTGCATAAAACCACCCCTTAAATACACCCATTTGCAACAAACCACCCTTTAAATCCATATTTCCAGGAAACCACCCATTAAAAGCTATTTGTTAGTAAAGTCACACCCACCCCTAGTTTCCATCCATAATATGTTAAATACTTGCAATTACCATTATGCCCCCTATACAAAATCACAACCTTCCACTTCCTGAGCGATTAGTCGGGTTGAAGCGCCTCCGGCGGCGCGACCTGGCTGCTTGTCGCCGTTGTCGGAATGGGAATGAAGAAGAGGACAACTCCTGGGCGAAGCATCGTGGTGGGGCGGAACTCGATGTATTCATCTCCGGTCAACTCGCGTTGGGTTGTCGACAAGGTTCTGTCATGGAGATTGATTCAAATTTGGGGCTTTCTGATTTGGGGAGCTATAATCTGCAACGTCCCTCCCTGAAATCAAAGGAGATCGTGAATGGCGAGGGAAGGGAAGAAGAAGGAAGAGTGGTGGTGAGAGGAGCCAACAATGGTGGCTTGACAACTCTGGCTGAACAAAGTGCGGACCGTCGAGAGGATGTTCTTGAATCTTGAGACGGCAAGCTGTAATCTCGGGGCTCCTTGGTGGCCCTAGATCTGATGGGCAATGACTCCAATGAGTGGTGTTGGAGGCACATATCGGTGAGATGCAGTAAGAAAGAAAGTTGGAGGGGGGGAGGGGGGGAACTGGGGAAGGAAGGTTGATATTTTGTATTTAATTAATGAAATTCTATTGGTAAAATACAATTCATATACTAGTAATTGCAAGAATCTAACGGAAAGTTGTGTGGGTGTGACTTTGCTAACAAATAGCTTTTAATGGGTGGTTTCCTAGAAATATGGATTTAAAGGGTGGTTTGTTGCAAATGGGTCTATTTAAGGGGTGGTTTTATGCAATTTGGCCTTTTTTTTATTCTTCTAGTCTTCTTCGTTAATCCTTTGTTTGACTTCATTTCATATTGTCATTTCCTCGTCGTTTCCTGATTTTTAGAATTGTCGCTTCCCCGTGTCCCGTGTCCGTGCAACCGCCTTGCTTGTTCGCTCGTTCTCACTCGTCCCCGATCCTCCCCTGCCAAGCCGACTACCTCCCTCTCGTACCTCTCGATTCCGGAGGAGGCGACGTCCAATTCCGGAGGAGGCGACGTTCGCTTCCAGTGAGAACGACGTCGTCGTGGCGGGATTCTTGCTGGTCTTCCCGAATTACTCGACGTTTCTGGCCAAGCCGGGGTTCTACATCAAGGATCTGTTCGTGCGGGAGTGCTACCGGAGGAACGGGATGGGGAAGATGTTGTTGTCGGCGATGGCGGAACCTTGTGGAAAGTTCCAGTTGCTTGAAGAGTCTGGATGTGTCTAGACTCGCGAGGAGTTCTCCGGGATGTTTAGAGAATGCCCCGGAAAGGCCTAGAAGCTTGCGGGAAGTTCTAGGTTAGGAAGTTCCTAGACTTATCTAGGTACGTAGGATAAGTTATAGAGTTTGGGATGTGATGTAATGGCCTATAAATAGGATTGGTAGGCATTTGTGTAAGGGTGAGCGGGCAAGGTGAGTGTGAGCTCCTCCGAGTGAGTATGAGGTGTTGTGTAGCCTAGTATGTAGTTGATTGAGCATGAGGGCATCTCGATCACATACTAGTGAGTAGGAGTGTCCTAGTGTGTGACTGATTGAGCATGTGAGCGTCTCGATCACACACTAGTGTGTGGGTTGGTCTGTAGGTGTGATCGATCGAGCATGAGGGTGTCTCGATCACACGAGTGAGGGGTCTATCAAAGAGTGAGGTTAGTGTCTCGAGTCGAGTGGTGTAAACGAGTCTTGTATTTGTGAGAGATGTACTTTTGTACATTAATACAAGTTCTAGTTTGTAAGTGGTGCCTGATCCATCCGAGTCACACATGATCAAGTTTCACCAACACCTCACAGGCTCAAAACGGTGCCTGATCCATCCGAGTCACACATGATCAAGTTTCACCAACACCTCAGAGGCTCAAAACAACAACACAAGATCAGGCATATTAATTCTTGCCGGAACCAATTCCATACCAAACTAAATAAAACAACAACAACAACAACCCAGTCCGTCTCGCGATAAAGCAGGGTCTGGGGGGGTCAAGATGTACGCACGATGAGAGCTTGGGTGCTAGACCAGAAAACAAGTAGATTGAAATTGGGGAAATGTATAATTAGGAATGAGGTACCATTCTCATTTGTTGAGAAGTATGACTTTAAGGACTTTGTAGCATCTGTATGCCCTGAATTTAAGATGCCTTCGCGTTCTACTATAACGCGTGATTGCTTTAAGATATATGATGATGAGAAGGAGAAATTGAGAGTTTATTTAATGAAGAATTGTCAGAGGGTTTGTTTCACTACTGATACATGGACCTCTATTCAGAATATTAGCTATATGACTTTGACGGCTCATTTTATTGATAATGATTAGAATCTGCAGAAAAGAATTCTGAATTTTTGTCCAATTAGTAGTCATAAGGGGGAAGATCTTGCTAGAGCAATTGAAGATTGTCTTAGACCTTGGGGTTTACTTGAGAAGATGTTTGTCATCACTTTGGATAATGCAAGTGCTAATGACGTTGCATGTAATACTTTGCAAGAGCTTCTGTTAGCTAATGATTGTGCCATTTATGGGGGCAAGTTTATGCGGATGAGATGCACTGCTCACATTGCCAATCTTATTGTCCAAGATGGTTTGAAGATTCATGACAAGTGCATTGATAAAGTCAGAAGAGTTGTTCGTTTTGTAAGGAGCTCTCCGGCTAGATTGCGCATGTTTAAAGAAGAAGGTGAGAAATTGGGAGTTCAGTGTAAGTCTTCTCTAATCTTGGATGTTTTTACTAGATGGAATTCAACATACATGATGTTGGATGTTGCTATGAAGTATAAGCAAGTGTTTCCTAGGTTGGATACCCCAAAAGATGCAAATGGTGATTTAATTGGCCGCATTACAGCAGAAGAGTGGGCTAAGATTGAGAAGATTAGGGATTTCTTGGAAGTGTTTTATGAATTCACAAACACTGTGTCTGGTACCTCTTATGTGACAGTGAGCAATGTGTTCTTTTTTATTGCTCAAATTGTGGTTATACTAAATGAAAGGATTGGAGGTGAAGATCCTTTTTTCAAAGCAATGGCACAAAAAATGAAAGAGAAGTGTGACAAGTATTGGGGTAAAGTAGAGGAGATGAATGGGTTCATGTTTGTTGGTATCATTCTGGATCCAAAGAGAAAGTTTGACGGATTGAGATTGCAGCTGCATGACATATATGGGCGAAAGACCGGAGAGGAGTTGGCCATCCATATGAAGAATGTTGCAAAAGAGTTATTTGATGAGTATCGGAACATCTACTCTCTTCCGTCTTCAGAAGTTGTCACTGGACAAGAGCAGAATAGCAGGGTGTGTTCAAGAAGTTCAGCACCAAGCATCTTGAAAAGCTTAGATTCTCGATTAGAACAACTTGATGAATCTGATGGGGCAATATACGCAACTGAGTTTGATCGATACTTTCATGAGCTACGAGTACGTCCTAGTGAATGTGAAGATGTCTTGAGATGGTGGAAGCTGAATGAACATAGATTTCCTATTATGGCACGACTAGAACGTGATGTATTATCCATTCCAGTCACTTCGGTTGCATCGGAATCAGCCTTTAGCACCGGCAGGCGTACTCTTGATCGGTTTCGAAGCTCATTAGGCCTTCAGGTGAAGTCTTTACCTTGAAAATTCAGTTTTGTTTACTTTACATATAAATTTGCTCTTATAGTTATATGCACCTGTTTGGGAGTAAAATTTCATATTTGATTAATGGTTATCGTGTGAGCTGATGAAACTATTTTCGATGAGGCTTCCGTATGATACTTTATATATCAAACACGAATACCAATTGGTTAACCATAATTATAAACAAGTGCGCGCGAAATCTGTTACGTATCCAATACATCATTTTAGCGTGCAACAAGCTCGTAAACTAAGGAATACAACAGTCGAGCACATAATTAAAAAATATATATATATAAATATATATAGTTAAGGCGCTGAGAGCGCAAATCCCGTCATTTGGGTGGCGAGTTTCTCAAAATCCCGACGCTAGCTCAGCAACTGTCCGATCAAATCTGCAAAAATAAAGCAATGTCAAGTTAGTGGGTTTTAACTAAATATCCCCATGGGCTTTTGAAGTTAGAGGGCAGCCCAAAATAGCTTAGAAAAGTCAATGCAATTTGCTGCTAGGTTTTTAATCGTAGCAGAGCCTTCAAAAGAGAAAAGATAAAAGAGATAAATGGAAAAGATCAATCCATATCTGAACTGAAATGGAAGAAAATCAGCCCGCTATCCATATCTGAAAGGAGGATAAGCAGTTAAGGAAAAAGATATTGAAAAGTAGGGCTTCATGACTCCATTCTTCTCCCTATAAAAAGGGCGTTGATTTCTCTAAGAAAAAAAAAAAAAAAGCACGCCCAGAGCAAAGAAAAAAAATTGCAGACACACCAATACGTCTGAAGAAAAGAAAGAAGAAGAAGGAAGACAACAAGGTAGTTCTCCATCCATGCGTGGGGATTTTTAGCGATTCTCGAAACCCCGCCCTTGCAAACCCTCAAGCTTTCGCTCGTGGCTTAGGCTCTAGCAAACCTTGCAGGCTTTCGCTTGTGGCCTGGGTTTCGGAATCATCAAATAGCCCTAAAACTGGGCGAGATGCTGCTGGAATTTTCCTAACCTAGCCAATCAATTCAAGCATACAAGCAAACCAAAGGAAAACAAATTCACAAGCAGTCAAATAATGGAGCTGGAGAGTGAATATATTTGCTGTTCAGTTTCAAGCAAAACAAATCCTCCTGAATTGCTCCTCGTTTAGCCCTAGGCAAGGAAGGAGACAAAAGAAAAACAAAAAAATAAAAACGGTGCCCCATCTAAAAAAAAAACGTATAGGGGATTTGGGCTGGGTTGGCATAATAAATTAAAAAAAAGAGGAAAAGGGCTCAATAGCCTACTGGCTAATTCGAAGTCAGGAAACGGGGCTAGTGTAAAATTGGGCTCAATTGGCCCTATTTCTAAACTAGTCATCACGTACATACGTAGTGCATTCGAAAAGAATTTTGCTTAATTGCAAAATTGACCCACTAAAATATAAAATTTGTATTTGGCAAATTAGAAATTGGGTTTGACAAAAATTATAAAGTTAAACTCGTAAAATTTCATCGCCAATTTATTCTAGTGGGTCGATCTCAAAACTGCCTTCTAAACGAGGAAAAAGAAAACGAAGTCAAAAACTCTAAATTAAAATTTCCTAAATTCAAACGGTTCTAAAAGAGAACTACGTAAAGACTTGACGCCTCATATCGGGTACAGTCGTCAACCTCTAAATTCACTTGTCAATGAATACGAGGTGAAAGTCCAACCAAATTAAATAATTGTTTCCTAAAAGAACTACGGGTGATTTGATCCCGTTCCAAACGGGTACGTAGGACACCCGACATAAAGCTTAAGCTTGTCGGGTTCAATCACCAAAACCCAAAAATTAAATCGATTCAAATACTCTGAACTACGTAAGGCTTGATTCTCTTCCAAGAGATACGTAGGCAACCCGTTAAAATTCGGGTGCAGCTCAAATCACCAAAACCACTTAAGTCTTGGTGTCGACACGACTTCGAATCAAGAGGATAACCAAAATGGGTCGATTATAATCAAGAGGATAACCAGGTGGTTTTGTCAATTTTGTGTTGAATCAATATCTATATAAAATACTAAAACAGAGACCGATGGCGCGACCTCATGACCACGGAATTTTCTGGATTAAACGGGATTATTTTTTCCTGCGTGGCATTTTCTGAATTAAAGTGGTATTATACTTCTGGCCCACATCTAGCCCACATCAATTAATAAATGAATATAGTTAGCTAAAAACTTATCCTTTTACATAATATATTCAATATAACCTTATAGCTTATATTTTAATTTTAATTTATTATAATTTGAAATTACCTTAAAGTGGATTATTTTGAAAATATTTTATCCACGGGTAAAACTCATCGTTTTAGATAAATCTCTATAATATATACGTGTTTATACAATTAAATCTCAAACCTGTTTTACTATTGTATAAACCATAATCCATGTTCCATGACGAGCTGCGATTAGAAGAGGAAAACTGGAAAAGTAATTGAGTTAGTTAATTAGTGGAAGGGTGCGATTTTAGATCTCCTTAATTTGAACAATTAATTGAGTTAGTAATTAGTGGAAGGGTGCAATTTTAGATCTCCTTAATTTGAACAATGATATATAACGAGTTAGATTATGGGATAAAATTTTACCCAATAAGATTATACTTATTATTTATTTAAGTTATGATTCATAAAATTTGTTTATGTACGGGATTTTCTTCTCCTCTCCTTCTCAAACTGGTCACTTTGGCCAGGATATTCAGTTATTCACACTTAAATTTTAATATAACTAGGAGGGCAGACCCGTGCTCCGCCCGGGACGTATTTTGTAACAAATATTAAGGTGGAAACAAAATTGATAAATAGTGTAGGAAATAACACATGAGGTTGATAGTAATGAAACCGAACATTCAAGTGAAAAAGAATCGTTGATGATCAAGAATCCACTAATCAAATATGAAATACTCCCGTTATAATTGCAATTGACTTTCAAAAAATATATTAAAGATACTCATAAAAATATTAAATTATAAAATTATAGAGACACGTTTAATTCTTACTTATAAGTAAAACTATAAACAGTGATCAGCTAGAATAAGATAAAATAGTTTAACAATACTTATAATTAGATAGATATTTTTTTCCTTCATATCACCGACTTTTGAAGTCGAGAGAAATTTTGTCAACATATAGCCATTTGAAAACGAAAGAAGTTTTTCTGAATGCTCGGAATGTCACTTGCTTGGATTGAAATTGTCAATGTGTGGTTGAATGTTTTTATCTTGAATCGAAATCTCCGTATGAGCATATGATGATTCTCTGCGAATTAACAAAATTCGAAGCAATTTATGCCCCATTAAAAGTACGGGTTAAAATATGAAATTTTAAAAACTGAAAAGGGCATAATTTGGAAAGAATATAAAGTAGGGGAGGTTTGGGTAATTAGTTCACCTTCTTCCACTCCCCGTTACTGTTCACCTTTCTCAGCCGCTCCAATGGTGGCTCGGCGATGGCAGCACGGTGGCGAAAGCTTGGCAACGGCACGGCGGTTGTGCTTCGTGGATAGCAATCGGTGTCTCTCCGGCGGCAATGGGCGGCGGTACTGGCGCACGGTAGTCCGACGAAGGTGAGTTTGAATTTGGGGTTTTTGAATCGGGATGTTTTTTCTCGAAAATTTCTGAATGGAATAGAAGATTAAGCCTTAAAGTGATTAGAAAGTGATGAGATGGTTAGGAGCTCGTCTATTGGCCTCCAATGGCGCAATGAAGCTCTCGCAGGTTGAAGCCCCTTTTATAGTCGATCTCAAATCGTGCACGAAATATCAAATTAACTATATCAATCTCTTCATCTCCTTCTGGTGATTTATTTCGTATACTCAATTGTAAGAAACGATTGCATAACCATCCCAAACGACACTGATTTTAATTTAGGCCAAAATGAATTCGGACGGGATTGAGGTTGAATCCTTTGATTAACATTCAAATCGAACACTTGATTGTGATGAGAGGATTGAAACGAACTTAATGGAAGCGTTTTGGAGCTGAAGCGAATGAACATTAAAACCACCATTGAAGGGGCTTGAACTGTACGTGTAAACGGGAAGAGGAAGGAGGAAGAAGGAAGCGGTTCAGATGAACCGGTTCTCTTCTTTTTTAATTTCGAGTCGGTTCACCCGGTTTACAAATTAAAATGCTTGCGTTTTAAACTTTTATGTAAGTATATTAAGAATACGAAAACATATGGATGAAGAAGTCCTTTATTATTTGATAAAAAAAAACGAATATTATATATTACATATATAAATTTAATGACCAAAAAAATAATAAAAGATGTAGCTATGAAGAAGTGAAAAATTAAAATAAAAAATGTAGCTATCAAGGTTTGAACCCTCAACTAAGAGGTAATCCCCAACACCTATAACCATTGAACTAATGAAAGGCAAGTTGATTCAAATTGAATAAGAAAACAAAAATAGTGTAGATTTTTCATGTATTTAATAGTAGCAATAAATGGCTCTTGAACACAACTTTTTATGTTATATAGATTAGCACATAAATTGTTATCATATTTTCTTTTGAATGTATCATACCGGTCACATTCTCTATAGGTGTAAACCAATTTCTGCCAAAAAGTTTTTTGTTAATTTAATACGGATTATTAGATAGATTATTGTATCTAAAAAGAGAAGTTTTCTACCTAATTAAAATATAAGGTTTAATATTTATAAAAATATATCCAATTTAATATATATTCAATATAATCCTAAAGTGGTTGTCCTTTTTAGATGAAATTGAATATATTTATCTTTTTAAAACAAATAATCTATCTAATATCTGGTTTATTATTAATATTCAACCTTATATCTAAATTAGGTAGAAAACATATCTATGATTGTATATAAAATATATATGTGTGTATGGATATGTATCTCATAAGATTTTATGTTGAATTGATAATTAATTAAGTGTGTAAGATAGAATATTCCAGTTCCTATATATATAGAGGTTATCAGGTATCCCAAACACCAAACCTCCATTATCCTACTTCGTAACCTCTTCATTCGTTGGAGTATTTGTCGCAAGCAACTTTCAATATCGATCATCATTAGCAAAGTTGCAATTTGCAATCAAGGTATAGTAGTTTTAAAATTTTATTAATCATATATAAATCCCTGAAATAGCTTAATATTCATATATTTATCGTTTTTTTCTTCCATTGTTACAATGACGAATGTATACAATAAGGTTAATGAAATTAACCCAGACGGAAGTGATTGGGTTATTAAAGTTCGTGTTATACGGTTGTGGACAATGAAGAAGAAGAAAACGGAGAAAGAAGATATATGAATGGTTCTCTTAGATGAAGAGGTAAGCCTTTATTTTAATTACGCCTTATTTTAGTTTGATATAATATTCATTAATAAACATATTCTTAAAATGAATTATGCAAAAAGATTTGTATTCATTACTTGTGCAGTGGAATTGCATAGACGGCCGGAGTTAGTTTATATTTTTGACATAGATCAATGTAAATATACATGAACATATGGTATTATCTAACGTATTATAAATATTCACTTTAAATATTTTGACATGTATTATAAATATTTTGTTAAATTGGCATTAATTATATTAGATAGATTTATCTAAAACGATAAGTTTTCTACCTAATTAAGATATAAGGTTGAATATTTATAAAAGGCCTAATTAAGATATAAGGTTATATTAGATAGATTATTGATCTAAAATGATAAGTTTTTTTACCTAACTATACTGGCTTATTAATTGATGTGCCCAAAAATAAATAAAAAGTATGTTAAAAGACAACACCATTTTAACTTATATTAGAAAGAAAATATAACCTTATAACTTATATTTTAATTAGAGTATAAACGATTTTGTTGAAAACATATCCAATCTAACTAATTAATCAAATATAATAATAACTTATTGTTGACATTATATAACAAGGATAAAACTATTTCATAAGTATGCCACGTATTTATATAGCTTTACTATTTGAATCTATCTTTAAACTATTCAATTTGATTAAATATAAAATCCTATATTGATCTCTCGATATTCTTCTAATTAACAAATTCGTTACTTTTTTTCTTTCTTTTCCACTCAAATTGATTCATGATTTGTAGGGTGAAAGGTTATTTTTCGGAATTGGATTTCTATTTTCTAGGATTTATAATGTTTATTAAAATAGGGTTGAAGACAATGGCGTTTTTTTAATCTCAATCCAAATAGTAAATATTCTGTAAAAATTAAAAAGGACCCAAGTGTATATTTTTATACGCCATCTTGCTAATAGACAAAAAGGAATTTGCTAATAGACTTTATATTGGATAAAACATAAAATTGAATTTTTATTTCTCCAATTTGCATAATTTATCTTTCCTTTTCTTTGCCAATACCTATCATTTATTGGAAATAGGTAGCACATAAAATCTTTTCAATTTATAAAATCTTCTCGAGAAATTAGTTTACATTTAAAAATGTTTTACAAATAAGTTCTTATTTTATACGACTGTAAAATAGTCAAATTTATGTTAAATATGTAAATTGTGATCTCCAAAAAAAATTATCAAAAAAAATATAAAGATGAAGAGAAAAGATACCTACCTTAGTTGTCTAACATTAGTATTTTTAATTTCATAAAATTATTCACCATCTCCATTTACAATATATAGACATTTAATATTTTTAAATGATGAAGCTTTTTAATAAATAAATAAGTTATAAAATAAATAGGGTATTAAATTTTTTTTTGACATGTGTACGATATATTTATAAAAATATACTTTAACCATTTTTAATAAGAGAACAAATATTTTTAATGTAGATTAAAAAATGTTTACATACTCAAAAACATAACACAACTGAAAACTGTATATTTACTTTATATGAAGTAATAATTTATATTAATTCAAATATGTTTTATATAATAAAAATTATTAAAAAAACCGCACAACGGGCGGGTACCGAATACTAGTATAATACTAAAACAGAGGCGTGGAAATTCAATGTGGCGGGTTCTGGTACGATTTGCTTGCGTGTCGTTCTCTGGTGCAATCTAGCCCGAGTTTTACTGACACGTCAATTAATGACGATCCAATAAATTTAAGCCACATCAGACGATAACTCCATCTATTTATACACGTGTCGTCCTATGTGTCCATTTTAATTGATGATTAAATTAATTTTTAATATAAATATTCAACATCATATCTCACAAATCTTATCATTTAGCTTAAGTTATTTTATAAATATTTTATCTACAAATCTTAGTTAGAAAACTTATCTTTTATACTCCACATCTAAGAAATAATCTCTTAAATATAGTTTTTTTTAAATAATTTCTATCTACATCTAAGTAACTATATACGGAGTATTATATTACAATAAAATAAGTTATAACAAAGAAAAGGTTACATATCTTAAACAATATATACTCCGGATACATTTGATTGACATTGATGTTTAAACAATATTTATTTTTTCAATTAAAATCTATCTTATTAATCAACCTTTTATCTCTTTCTTTTCAATTTTTAATTTCTCCTTATAATATATAAATTTGATAAAATTTTGAATAACCCTAATGAATTTTGACAAATTAAAAAAAAACTTATAAATATATATTAATTGGAAACTAAAAATAAAACCCCGCAAATCTTTAAGTAAGATATATATTAATCGAACACTGATCGGATAATTGATCGACATATATGAATGATGAAAGGAAGAAGCGGTTATCAAACTCATAAATAGTTTAGATATATATGTGCAAGCTATCCAGGGATTATATATTGATTTCATGGGTCATTTTGATTTATTAAGATCGATTTTTACAAGATATAAATATTGAAACGAAATTTTTTTTTTACAGTAGGCAATAAATTGGATGTACTAACGACATCCATGATCATCTCGCAAGATGATGTTCTGGAACTCACTCCAACAGAAACTCACATTAAAATTACAACTCAAAATAAAATTTAAAATATATTGTTTAACAGTCTTTTCTAGACTATACCACATATCAACCATTAAATATTTAAGTAAATTTCCTTAAAAATATAAGCAATTAGATTTATTCTATTTATTCACCTTAATTAATTATAAAATATATTATTTTTAATATAAATATTTAATCTCATATCTTAATTGGTTACAAACTTTATCATTTTAATATAAATATTCAACCTCAAATCTTAATTAGTTATAAAATCTATCTTTTTTAAGCACAAAATAATATTTTATATAATTTTTATAATCTTACACAATTTGTGCGTAAATAATAAAAGTCATATAAAAAAAGCCGCGGAGTTCGCGGGTAGTAAGACTAGTTTAGTTAAATAATAAGTACTTTTGTTCAATGTTAAAAGTAAATGGACATATTTATGAAAAAATAAAAATAAAGGGTGGTTTTATTCATTAAAAAAGAAGAAACTATGAGTTTTGGACATGAGCCGAACTTTTGACAAAACTCAGGGGTATCATTCGGACAAAAAAAAAGTGTGAGAAACCAACCGAAATTGTCAAAAACTCAGGGGCACCAAACGGAATTTCCCAATTTAAAATTACATAAAATCATCCACTTTCCACTACTTTCGCGTTTCGCGTGTTACGTTCAATTTACTTTTTCCCTTTATGATCCGATTCAAATTTAGGAATACACATAACAATCATAATAGATTCGTGTGTTTCTACAGAGTTTGTAAAAAAAAAGAAAGAATATTTGAATAGATATTTAGAAAGCGTGAACAAAATGGTAATTATTTATGAGAAATTTCTAGGGTTTTGGGATTTGCATAAAGGTCTCTTTCATTACTTTCTGGAGTCATCAAAAGTAATTTATACATGAAGAGCAAGCTTCCTAACAGGCCTAGTACATATACAGAAATGGGCCTTAACTTGGGCCATTAGATGTGTGTGTATCCAATTGTGGCTCACTACCCCCTCTCGCTCCTGGCGTCGTCAGCCGAAGGTAGGAGCGGTGCCGAAGAAACGCAGGAGCAGCTAAAGGCTTGGTCAGTGAGTCGGCAATTTGATCCTTGGAAGACACAAAGGCAACACGAAGTGATTTGTTGGTGACCCTCTCTCGGACGAAGTGATAGTCGAGCGATAGATGCTTGATGCGATGATGGAGCACTGGGTTCATGGCAAGGTATGTAGCACTGATGTTGTCGCACCACAGCGTCGGAGACTGAGGAAGATAGATACCCAGATCAGCGAGAAGGGTTTGCAGCCAGATTGCTTCACAAGTGGCATTGGCCAAAGCCCGGTATTCCGCTTCTGTAGACGATCGAGAGACGTGCTGTTGTTTCTTGGTTGACCAGGAAATCAAGTTTGAGCCATGGTAGATGCAATAGGCTGAGATGGATCGCCTATCCGACCGGTCACTACCCCAATCAGCATCGGAAAAGGCGGAAATTGAATAATTAAGGGAAGCGGAGATATGGAGTTGCAAGTCGACAGTCCCATTAAGATAGCGGAGGATTCTTTTGACGGCTTGCCAGTGAAGCTCAGACGGTTGCTGCATTGTTTGAGAAACTTTGTTGACTGCAAAAGAAACATCCGGTCTTGTAAATTGCAGGTACTGCAGGCTGCCCACAACACTTCGATATAGTTGGGGGTTATCGAAGGCAGGTGAAGGAGCAGTGATGTCAAAACCAGGAGCCATCGGCGTTGAGACCGGTTTGGAGTGGGTAAGACCAGCTCGGGTGATGAGGTCTTTGATATGTTTGGATTGAGAAAGGTAGAAGCCTGCAGAAGTGCGGCTGAGTTCAATGCCAAGGAAAAAGTGGGCTGGTCCAAGTTTCTTCACTGGAAACTGCTTAGACAAAGCATCAAAAAATCTTAAGGAGAGGTTAGGATTAGAGGCAATAACAAGCAAATCATCAACGTACACGAGTACAAACACATACACAGAGCCCTGGCGATGGACAAATAGAGAGGAATCGGCTCGAGAAGCAGTGAAACCCATTTGAATAAGAGCATCACTTAGGTGAGAAAACCAAGCTCTCGGAGCTTGTTTGAGACCATAAAGGGACTTGTGAAGTTTGCACACATGTGAAGGAAAAAGAGGATGAGTAAAACCTGGAGGTTGAGAGACGAAGACATCTTCACTCAGGGAGCCATGAAGGAAGGCATTTTGAATGTCGAACTGTTCGATTGTCCACCGGTGCATAGCAGCTAAGGACAAGAGGAGGCGAATGGTGGCTGGTTTAGCTACTGGTGAGAAGGTTTCATGGTAGTCGAGGCCCTCAATTTGATGAAAGCCCTTGGCAACTAATTGGGCCTTTCGCCTCTCAATAGTGCCATCAGCGCGGCGTTTCGTTTTATACACCCACTTAACGCCCAACACATTCTTATTCGGGGCTCGAGGGACAAGGGACCAAGTTCGAGTATCCAGCAGAGCTTGAAACTCATTGTGCATTGCTTGACGCCATTGGGGGTACTTGGATGCCTCGGTATAACAAGAGGGTTCCTCAGGGATAACAGAGGTGTTGGAACACCAGGGAACAGTGCCATCAGTGCGGAGTTTCGGTTTGGAGATGGAAGCTTTGGACCGAGTAACCATGGGGTGACAAGGTTCGGCCTGGGCAACCGAAGGTGATGGTGTGTGAGAGGAAGGGGAAGACTGATTTGGTGAAGGTGGGCTCAACGGGGAGTTAGACAAGTGTTGGGGGGGAGGGCTATTTTGTGGAGATGGGTCATGTGGAGGAGGTGGGCTAATAGGGGAAGGTGGGCTAGTAGATGGTGAAGGGCCAGCCCAAGAGTCAAAATTAAGGAGAGGTAATGCAATATGATTTGAGGTGCTGGGAAATGAACGTTGGGATTTTTGGGTAAAAGGAAATGTGGCCTCATGAAAAATAACATCACGGGAGATATAAATGCGGTTTGAAATCCAGTCAAGACATGTATATCCTCGATGATTAGGACTATATCCGAGAAAGATACAAGGGTTAGATCGAAACGAGAGTTTGTGTTTATTATATGGACGAAGGTTAGGAAAACATAGACACCCAAACACTTTGAGAATGTTGTAATCGGGTGGGTGATGAAAGAGCAGCTCGAAGGGAGACTTGTTGGATAAGGTGGGTGTGGGAAGACGGTTGATAAGGTATGTTGCGGTTTCGAAGGCAAAGTCCCAAAACCGAAGGGGTATGGAGGCATGTTTTAAGAGAGTGAGACCGGAATCAACAATGCGACGATGTCGACACTCAACGCTCCCATTTTGTTGATGAGAGTAGGGGCAAGTAAGCCGATGATTTATCCCCAAAGATGCAAAGACAGGTTTCAAGGGCAAGAACTCGGTCCCCTTATCAGTTTGTATGGAAATGATTTTTGTGGAGAAAAAATTGGTTACTAATTTAATGAAGGTAGTCATAAGATGGACGACTTGGGATTTTGATTGGAAGGCAAACAACCAAATAAAGTTGGAAAAATCATCCACAATAGAAAGATAGTATTTGTTGCCATTAAAAGATGCCTCATGAGAGGGTCCCCATACATCACAAAATAGCAGTTGCAAAACACAAGTGGACTTAGTAGGACTAGGTGGATGTGGAAGGGAGTGGGACTTAGCCCATGAACAAGATGTGCAAAAGGGGCTGAGAGAAGGCCTAAAGGATGGGGTCAGCCCAAATCTACTAATTACAGAACGAGTCACCTTCAGAGAAGGGTGCCCTAAGCGACTATGCCAAACATGGGAAAGGGGTGAAGGGTTGACAGCAGTTGTGTGTAGCAGTGGTGGTGGATCAGTCGATGATGGCGGCCAAACATACATACCCCCTTCAGCGGGTCCCCTGAGAAGAAGAGCCTGCGTCAAAGAATCCTTAACGAAGAAGTGGTTAGAATGGAACTCAAAAAAGACATTATTATCCTTACAAAACCGATTAACTGACAAAAGATTTCGTTTGAGATGAGGAGTATGAAGTAAATTTGATAAATGAAATGAACGGGAAGGAGTTGAGAGAGAGGTAGAACCATGATTTTGAATGGGGATTGAGGAGCCATCGCCAAGGGTCACTGAGTCAGCGCCATTGTACGGTGTGTTGTCGAGACGCAAGTTAGCCAAGTCAGGGGTGAAGTGGTGGGTGGCTGCTGAATCCGGGTACCAAGAGCCTGTCATAGTGTTGTGAGCTTGAAAGGATGGCGGTGGTGGAGCTTGATATGCACGGTCATACCGGTGCCAGCAAGAGACTGCCGAATGCCCAAGTTTGTTGCAAAGCTGACAGACAGGGCGCGGGTCCGGGGCACCAGAGAAATTGGTATTGGGGCTGGTGCGGCCACCACGAGAGAAGAAAGAGCGGCCACCTCTGTAATCGCCGCGGCCAGAACGACCTCCCCTGTAATCTCCACGAGAGGTCCGACCGCCCTTGTTGCCACGAGAGTCGCCGGTGGAGGTGTGGTTGGCTTCAGCACGGGTTTGGGTGGTGGTGGAGTTGACGGATAGCTGAGGGGCGGCCAGGAGAGGGCTGGTGTGGCGATTGATGCGGTGCTCTTGCGTCATCATGTAATGGAGAACAAGTTGTGGGGTGGGCAAAACCAGTTGGGTGGTAATGGAGGTGGCCATAGCATCAAATTCAGGGCCTAATCCAGCCAGAATATAAATGACAAACTCATCATCAGTGATGGGCTGACCTGCAGCTTGAAGGGAAAGGACGAGAGCTTTAGCACGGTTGTAGTACTCTGTCACCGTTTCAGAGCCCTTTTTGAGACTTGCAAGTTGAAGACGGGTCTGAACCACTTGAACGTGTGAGCGAGCCGAGTACAACTCATGAATACGATCCCAAACAACTTTAGATGTGGTGCATTCAAGGGTATGAACCATAACAGATTCAGTGAAGGAGGATGAGAGAAGGGCAATGACCAACTGATCTTTGGAGATCCAGTTTGTGTGGTCGGAAGGATTATCTGGGCTGAGAGGGGGACAGGGGCTGGAACCATCAACGAAGGAGAAGGGGTTCTGAGAACGGAGATAGGCTGAAACTTGACGAACCCATATAGGGAAGTTGTCAGAAGAGAGTTTGATTGTGTTAATAGTATGGAAACTGGGATTGTTAGGGGTTTGTTGAATGGCGGGAGTAGCCATGGAGTTTTGAAGTTGAGTTTCTAGCTGAGTATTATCCATGGAAGAGAAAAAAAGGAAGAGATAGATGGCGGAAAGGAAGAGATTGATGGCGGCAGCTTTGGATGTCAGCCTGGCTCGGATACCATTCTAGGGTTTTGGGATTTGCATAAAGGTCTCTTTCATTACTTTCTGGAGTCATCAAAAGTAATTTATACATGAAGAGCAAGCTTCCTAACAGGCCTAGTACATATACAGAAATGGGCCTTAACTTGGGCAATTAGATGTGTGTGTATCCAATTGTGGCTCACTAGAAATTTTGGTGAAATATCACTTTTTTTGCTAATTTAATTAGATTATTAGCACCCTAACTTATTAAATTGGCCGTGCTAACACTCCTTGAAAATTAATCAGCCCCCTGTTCCCCTTCCTCTTTCCCGTTCATTCTCTCCAATCTCCATCTCTCGCGGTCGCTCCTTTCTCCCTGATAGCCTCCGTCAATGGCGTTTTTTTGAGCTCTTTCAACCTCTGATGGCCTCTGTTCCCTTCTCCTCTATCGCCTTCATCGACCTCGCACTGCCTCCCTCGCTACCGCTCCTTTTTCCCTCCCTCACGGTGAGACTCTCCTCCTCCAAACAATTCTGAGTATATCGAACTTCAATTTCCTTCTTCTTTTTTCAAAATTAGATCTTATTCTAGTTGATTTTACTGGATCCGGTTTCACACACAATTGATCCTCCGATTTTTTTATTTGCTCTTGCTATCGGTTTTCCCTAAAATTGAATCAGATGACCTAGCGGTGCCGCGTCCGAATTCGATCGCCCTGAGAAGCAGATGACCAAGCGGTGCTTATGCATTGACGCCAATCACCTTGAGAAGTCTGAACTGGAGGTGTACGCAGGGTGCAATTCTCTTGTAAAGAGATGTAAGGTTTAACAGTCTGATTATTCTTGACAAGTTCCTCTTTCGATATAGAAAATGCAGTTATAATTTGACTCAACTCTACAATCTCAGTTCATAAAATAGAAAATTCTATATTGCCTTGAAGAAATTTGTTATGTAAATACTAACAGATACTAATTGTGCTCAACTTCATTCCTTTTTATAGGTTGTCCCCATCTTTGATGAAGAAATTAGATGCTGAATTGTAGCCATATGCCAGAACTTGGACACTCAATTGCAGGTCCGTTTGCAATTATCTATCAATTATGTTTAGTTAAAATAATTTTCTCCCACATACAGGTCTTTGACAAAAAAAATATAGACTATAGAACACCGAAGTTGTTTGGCACTAAGCAATATGGTGCTATAGTTTATGTTTGGTCTTTAATTTGTTTATGTTTTTATTGCACTCCAAGTGTTTGACAAAATGCCTATGCCAAAAAATTATCCAGTAATTGTAAATGAAATATGAATAGAGTCCTTCTCCACCAAATTTGATCTCTCGAACTCCTAGTAATTGTAAATGAAATATGAATGGAGTTCTTGAACTGATTTTGGTTGCTTTTGGAGGGATTTATATAGGAGTCAGCCGAGTAACCTACCTAATCGACTAGTATCTCTTTGCTTCTATTTTGTAATTAGTTTTAGATGTAATTGCATAACACATTCAATTAAATATCAACACGATTGTGTGTTTTCGGGTGCTCAAACCAATTTTTTCATACTGCATGTAGTTCAGGTAAGTGTGGGTTCTTGATATCGGCGGATTTTTTTTTGCGATGGTGGTGCTTGGCAGTGAATGGCAGCAGTGGACTTGTGGATATATACTCCTTCGGAATGTGTATGCTTGAGATGGTTACATGTGAATTGCCCTATGTAGACTTCAAAAACCAAGCTCAGATTTTCAAGAAAGTTACTTCAGGCATAAAACCGGCTTCCCTTGGCAAAGTGTCCGATCCGCAAGTGAAGTAGTTCATCGAGAAGTGCCCTGCTCTGACACCTATGAGACCGTCTGCTGTTGAGCTGTTAAAGGATCCTTTCTTTGACTCTTCTGTCGATCTGTCAAGGCTGGAGTCTCACTTGATGAAGGATATGGGCAATGTCTGCAACAAGTCTGGTGCATTTTCGAAATGCGGTTACGAATCACCTCAAGCTCCTACGACTGTAGAAGTGTCCCAAGTCCAATGGCCTCAATTCATTCACTTTAATGGGGAAGGTGGAGGATCACAGTTCAATCTCTATGACCTTGCGAATTGCGGACAAGTTTGGTGGTACTAAGGATGTCAATTTTGTGTTCTATTCATTAACTGACACCGCTCTCTCTGTCGCTAATGAGATGGCGGATGTGCTCAACTTGCTCAATGAGGACGCAGTTCTAATAGCTGGGTTGATGGATGACTTGATCAAGATACTTGCCGGTGATCGCAAATGCTCTGATTCCAGTATGTGAGGCTGAGGCAGAATCCCTGGTTGTTTCTCAGTGCCCAAAAGATGACCTTGGTGCTCGAGAATCATTCACTTCAGAGATTACAACTGGACATGCTTGCTCTAATTCCTTTAGCTTGTTGAGCACTTGTCCAACTCCAACTTTACCAGGGAACGACAACTGTGATGATGAGTTGAAGACAGAGCTCGCTGCCATTGATTCCCATTACCAGAAGCTTTTTGGCGAGCTCCTAAAGATGAAGGCATCTGCAGTTGAAGATGCAAAAAGAAAGTGGATTTCAAGGAAGATCCCAAATGGTGCTTGACGGGTACTCGGGTAGCTCATGAAGAGGAATCAAGTTCTCTATGTCTTAATTTTTTCCGCAAAAATATAGCATTTTTTTACTAGTTAGTTCCCTTTTTGGTACTGAAAGGTTAGTGATATTCATTGAAATGTGCATACTAATGGACACAATCTATCAATTTGGCATGTATACATGTAGCTACAAAAATACCTTTTTTACCAGTTAGTTCCCTTTTTACTAATGTTGAATAACATTATATGAATCATCGAATAGTAAGTAACTGAATTGAGTGGGCATCTCTACTGATGTTCGACTCTTCAGGAGATGTAAGCTGTCTTCTAATGAATTTGATGTTTACAACACTATTTGTGGTGTTATTTTTTACGTATACCACCAATATAAATGTTGTAGTTTAAAAAACCTTGTGTTTTTATATGTGCAATGAGGTGACAATATTTCATTATTTTGTTTGCACGTTTTAAGCTCCTATGTCATCAATTATATAAAATTGTCTCCATAAACAGTTGCGACTAATGAAGTGTAATCACAACTATCATCAATGAATAAAAATGTAATAAACATGTCATCACAAGTGATTGCATCAATGAAGTGTAATCACAAACTTGTCATCGGTGAATAAAAGTAGAATCGATGAAAATATATCGATATACAATTGATTAAATTATTTAAAAAAGTGGCATCAAACGATTTGATTAAAAAAGTGGCATCTGACATCAAAACTGTAACGGCCCAGAATTATGATTCCCGGGTTACGTTTCAAGGGATAAAACCCCTTGTTCGGATCTTGCAATCCAGGTACGGGTCGAGGTTTCAAACTCATTTTAAGATTAGTAGAAAGAGGGATTTCAAACCCTAAAAACCTCGAAGGGCCGTTGGGTACCCTTAACCTGTCCTAAGACTATGTCGCGGAATCCATTTCAAACGGAAGTAAAGCGGAAGCAAAGTAAAGATACAAGTGCCACGGCAGAGCCGGGTCAAACCAAATCATGAGTGGGTAGTTACCATTTTACTAAGTTAGAATGTTAGCCAGATTCTTCGATTCACCAAAAGGGAACCCCGTCATATAGACATCGAGCACTCAAAATCTGCAGATAATACCTTTAAAAGAAGAACGGGGAAAGGAATCAGATCGAGCCACTCATGCGGGACCGACAGTCCTCGCTGAGGCCACATAGTATGTGCTATACCTAATAAAGATGCTCTAATGCAGTACGAAAGTTAATCACACTAACATGCTCCTAGTTCATAATAATGTGCAGAAATACTGTAAAGGGCCCAAGACAATGCCAACTGGCATATCCCTCTCCTACCTCTGCACCCTTCCCGTTAGTGCAGAGCCTGGCCAGCCGGTGCTATAGCATAGCAATTTCATCGTGGTGGTGCACGGACCACGGAATCATCATATCATATTGATCTTGCCCGATGGTGCTGGGCAATCAGATCATGCTCATATAGACTCGATTGACACAGGGCACCCGATGAGGCTGGGCTACCCTAAGACCCTAGCAAAGACTCTAGGACTATCACAGATAACGGCCGTTCTGTTTCAATCGCATAAAGTAAACGGATGCTCAATCAATTAGTGCAACCTAAACATGATACTACATGGCATGCTTTGATGCATATGCAACACCTAACATAAAATGCAACAACAGGCATGAATGTCCAACCTGAGTAAGCCCCCTAGGGAACTTACCTGAAGATGCAGAACAGCAGGATAACACAAGCAAGGGCCCAAATGCAAGTCCAAAGCAATCCAGAAGCAATACACACCTATCATCAAGTCATTTCCATAAACTATCGGTCCATCATTCATACACACGAACTCCAAGTCCTCAACATACTCAAAATCAATCGATAGTAAAACCATTCTCCAAAACCTTTCCGCTACGATCAACATCAACCAAAATCATTTACTCCCAATCAACCCCATTGATAAAATCGTAACAACCATATTTTCCGAAATCAATTATTGAAGCGATCCCGACATGTTTATTTAGTTATTATTACTATTATTATTTTAATCATTATATAAATAAATCCTGATATTAATCACCAAACAATTCTATTTTCACAACCATGTTTATGTATCAATAACAATAAATCATATCATAGTTTTCAAAATCACAAAATAAAACACCACAAAATACATATTCCAAATACTATTACTTTTAAAATAATTCGATAGAAATAATAATTCTCAAAAATATAATTATCATAAAATTAGGATAATAATGTAATAATAATAATCTGTCAAAGTTACTACGAGTCATAACATATGCGTGTAAACACATACATTATAGAAATATTATGTATAAGCTAAGGTGAGCATAACAATAACAGCAATACCCCAACAACCCACCAGATGAAAGGCCCAATTCCAATTCCGGACCCAGCCCACCCGAGAGCCTAATCGGAATGGAAGAAAGAACCGGATTTCAACAAGTTACAAAATATAACCCGGATAAGAGGTATCCGGATCCGGCCCACAATTAGGCCCAAGGAAGTGACGCAGGTCATCTCCCTCCTCTGAACGAGCAGAGCTCGCCGGACGCTACGCAAGAGGAGAAGGGAGGAGCTCAGGCCACCGGTGTCCGTTCGGCCTGAGATTTTACCCAGTTGATCGGGATGAATTTCCGACCATGACCCAACTATTAGCGACAAAACGACGCAAGGGAGAAGAAGGAGAAGGGAGAAATTACCGAGCGAAAAAGAAGAATTCCGGCGAAGATGGTCCGGGCGGAATCTGACTGCGACGACGGGGAGGGAAGGCTGGAAACGGACCTAGGATGGAGAGAAAGATGTAAAGGCGTGCCTTTATACCGACGTACACCAAAAACCAAGGGAATCGAAGGTTACCGTCTCGGTTCCGAACATAGGCGAGAACAGGGCATCTCGTAGCTCCGACGGGGCTCCGTGGAAGTCTGAATGATTCGCTTCGGCCTAGGAAGGAAGGATAAAGGTGAATAACGAGCAGCTTCGATGATTTGAAGTGAAGGAAAGGAATCGAAAGCTTTACCGCTCTCTTGGACGAAAACAGAGGCGGCGAAGTTGAGAGAGCAGTCTCCGGCGATAATGGCGGCTCCGATGGACTCTGAGCTTCCTCTCTGGACACCTCGGACTGGTGAGATGCAGCGCCGGCTAACTGGTGGTGGGTGATGGAACAAGAGCGAGAGAAATGGGCGGATGAAGGAGGCAATGTAATTGGGATAAAAGGGGCAACTTTCAGGGTTCCTTGCAGAGCCAAAAAGGGGGCAGAAGGGAGTTCCTATGAGGGTTTTCTGTGGGTTTTTGGTAGGGAATTTTAGGGTTGTAATGTCCTTTATATATAGGGAGAGATGGAGGGGTGAGTCGAATGGTATGAGGGTGTTGGTGCGGCGTGTGCAGCCTGATTCCAACAAAAGGAGGCAGTGGGGTGTGAAGGTGGTGCTGTGGGGGACCAATCTAAATTGCAAAGTGTAGGGGGGGGGGGGGGGTGAAGGTGGTGAGCTACTGAGCTGTAGCAAACAATGTGGGGAAGAGGCAAGGGTAGCAGTCCACCCCAACGGCTCCAGCTTCTGCAGAGAGGAGAGAGGGGTGTGGAAAGAAAGAAAAGAAAAGAAAATAAGGGGAAGAGGTTGAATGACAAATTTAAATCCCGAAGCCCAAAACTCGAAACCCACTAATTCCGACGTTCCGAAATAATTAAATTCTAATCAAAGTTTACACTTATTTCAAATGGTCAAAATAAATTGAAGTCCTTAATTTCGAAGCTCAAAGGCGGAATAGGATCCGACAAAATCAAAGGTTTCGTACAACGCCGGAACGACTTTAAAATCGAAACTTGTGCTCGGGAACGAGTTTTCTACCATTTTTTTTTTAAAATAATAGTATATCTAAATAAAATAGTATTATAATATTTTCGGTCGTTACATTCATCCACCTCTAAAATCAAGTCTCGTCCCCGAGACTAAAATTGTTCCAAACCAAGGAGAGGAGGGAAAACCGGTGAGTCCAAGGATCACGCCATAGACCCCGTAAGAACCTCATAAGTGCACCTATGAGGCCCTCGCGATATCCTGGTCATGACCATGACATCCCCAATTGGTCGTAGTAAGCATGAGATATGGGCCCCTATCACATTTTTACCTCGACTTCTTGGTCATATCATACTCAAAAGCATAAAAAAAAAAGTCCAATTCTGGAAGGGCAACAAGGTGTTGTAATAAGAAGGCTGAGCTTGAAATCCTTGAAATTCTCAATAGTGCTCATTCCCTAAAAATCCAAGTTAACCCTTTTATAAAACCGTTCAATCTTTAAATCCAACATTAATCAACCAAAGCCAGATCTCGAGAGGTGGAATCATCCACCTCTAAGGGCTAATCCCATATTTCCTTCCTAGGTTCCAAGTTGTTCACTCATAATTCATAAATCAACAAGGATCATAACCAAAAGTCTCATCTACTCAAATATAAGCATAATACCATAAGCCATCTCCCACATGGCAAGTCTCAACACCTCATCATTGTCTCAAACTATCGTCATTTCATAACCGTCTAACATAAGCATAAACATAACATGCCAACAAGGCTCAAGTACCAAAAGGACAATAAGTCTCAACACGCTAAAAGTCATAAGTCATCGCAACATATATATACTACCAAAAGTATCAACGAACATCATCGATCACATCATCACACAAGTCGGGAGAACCGATCTCCAGCGTCACCTCAGCATAGAGTCTGCACACAAAATAAGCAATCATAAGCACATCGTCATAGAGGCACCCATCCACCCCAAAGTAAAAGACCACTAGACTCACCACTAAGCTCACGAGGTCAAGGTCAGGTCGACGCTCGGCTCGACGTAAGAGCTCAAAAGCTCATCTACAACACTCCCGTAACTCGCTCTCAAGCTATCCTCAGCCTCCCAAGTGGCCTCGTCAGGGCCCCTCCTAGACCACTGGATAAGAAGAAGAGGTACCTCCTTGGTCCTCAACTTCTTAACTCGACGGTCAAGTACTCGAATCGGGGTCTCTACGTACGTGTGGTCAGGCTCAATATGAAGGTCGGAATAATCTAGGACATGACTAGGGTCAGGGATATACTGCCGCAGCTGAGACACATGGAACACATCGTGCACGCCGGCCAACGATGGTGGTAGGGCTAACCGGTAAGCGACCTTGCCGACCTTCTCAAGGATCTCAAAAGGTCCCACAAACCTAGGGCTCAGCTTGCCCTTCATGCCAAATCGACGAACTCCCCTGGTCGGCGACACCCTAAGCCAAACGTGTGATCCCACCTCAAACTCGAGCTCTGTCCGATGACGATCTGCGTACTTCTTCTGTCTGTCCTGAGAGACCCTCATGTGCTCTCGGATGCGCCCAATCTGATCAACTGTCTCTCTGACCACCTCAGGTAGCGAAGCTGTGATGTCGGCCGGCTCGTCCCAACACACTGGCGACTTGCATCGCCGCCCGTAGAGAGCCTCATACGGGGCCATCCTAATCGATGAGTGATAGCTGTTGTTGTAGGAGAACTCCACCAGTGGCAGATATCTGACCCAACGATCGCCCCACTCTAGTACACAACATCTCAAGAGGTCCTCCAAGGTCTGGATCGTCCGCTCACTCTGACCGTCTGTCTGTGGGTGGTAAGCTGTACTGAAATGTAATCGACTCCCCAATGCCTCATGAACCTGTCGCCAAAACCTCGACGTGAACCGGCCATCTCGGTCTGAAACTATGCGCTCTGGAACTCCGTGGAGTCTCACAATGTGCATGATAAATGAATCTGCTAATCTCGCGACTGGCCAAGTCTCCTGAATGGCTATGAAGTGAGCCGACTTGGTCAATCTGTCGACCACCACACAGATGGCATCGAAACCTCGGATGTCTCTCCTCAGCCCAGTGACGAAGTCCATGGAGATGTCTGTCCACTTCCACTCAGGAACTGGAAGCGACCGCACAAGTCCACATGGCCTCTGATGCTCGATCCTGACCTGCTGACAAACCTGACATCTAGCGACGAAACCTGTGATGTCTGCTCGCATCCTCTGCCACCAATAGGACTTCCTCAAGTCCTGGTACATCTTATTCGTCCCTGGATGGACAGAATAAGGACTAGCGTGGGCCTCCTGCATAATCTTCTGCCTCAAATCTGCGGTAGACGGCACCACAATCCTCCTCTGAAAGGTCAGCAACCCGTCTGGTCTCTCTGCAAGCTCACCAGCCCGTCCCTGGACCATCCGCTCTCGCAAGGCTGCTACCTCGGGGCACTCTGCCTGCTCTCTACGAATCTCCTCTGTCAGATCTGACTGAATCTCTAAGAAGGATAGCTGGCCGCGCTCTCTCTGGATCCACACCTCTATGCCACATGACATCAGCTCTGCCTGCAAGCCCCGATGTGCTGTCAGTCGAGCCACAGCCACCTCCTGATGAGTCTTCCGGCTGAGTGCGTCGGCCACCACATTGGCCTTCCCTGGATGATAAACGATATCCAGATCGTAGTCCTTCAGGAGCTCCAACCAGCGCCTCTGTCTCATGTTGAGCTCCTTCTGTGTGAAGATATACTTCAGGCTCTTATGATCCGTCATCACCTTGCACGAGGTGCCATAAAGGTAATGTCTCCAGATCTTCAGAGCATGCATAATTGCAGCCAACTCCAAATCATGAGTCGGGTAGGTCTCCTCCCCGGGCTTCAGCTGGCGAGAAGCATAGGCGATAACCCGATCCCTCTGGTGCAAAACGCAACCCAATCCAGCTCTGGAAGCGTCGGTGTAGATCACGAAGTCCTCAGTCCCATCTGGTAATGCTAGTACTGGTGCGGTCGTCAGCCTCTCTTTCAGAAGCTCAAAACTAGCCTGACACTCCTCGCTCCAAACAAAGGGAACGTCCTTCCGAGTCAGCAGGGTCATCGGTCGGGCGATCCTCGAGAAATCCCGGACAAAGCGGCGGTAGTAGCTGGCTAGTCCCAAGAAGGAGCGAATATCTCGTACATTCTTGGGCACCTCCCAAGCAATGATAGCGTCAATCTTCGCCGGATCTACGGCGACTCCAGCGGCAGAAATCACATGACCTAAGAAGGTTACCTTAGGAATCCAGAAGTCACACTTGCTGTACTTCTCGTACAGCTGATGCCTCCTCAACGTCTCCAGAACAATCCTCAAGTGCCCCTCGTGCTCCTCTCGACTCCGCGAATAGATGAGGATGTCATCAATGAAGACGACCACGAACCGGTCAAGATGGTCTATGAACACCCTGTTCATAAGCTCCATAAAAGCGGCGGGGGCGTTGGTCAACCCAAACGGCATGACCACAAACTCGTAATGCCCATAGCGTGTCCGGAAGGCGGTCTTCGGAATATCCTCTGCACGAACTCGAAGCTGATGGTATCCAGACCTCAGGTCAATCTTCGAGAACACCACGGCACCATGTAGCTGATCCATCAAGTCGTCGATCCTCGGAAGCGGGTAACGGTTCCTCACCGTCGCCCGGTTCAGCTCGCGGTAATCGATGCACAGTCTCAGCGAACCGTCCTTCTTCTTCACGAACAGCACCGGAGCTCCCCATGGTGATGCACTCGGACGAATGTACCCCTTCCCTGTCAGGTCCTCTAACTGCGCCTTCAACTCTGCCATCTCAGTCGGCGCCATCCGATAGGGTACTCGGGAGATGGGCCTGGTGCCCGGCTCTAGCTCGATCACAAAGTCGACCTCCCTCGGCGGTGGCAGTCCCGGAAGATCATCTGGAAAGACATCGGCGAAGTCACGAACTATCGGTACGTCGGAGATGCTGGGTCGATCTCTATCCACCTCTAGGGCATAACACCAGAATCCCATGCAACCCTGATCGAGCAATCTCGCAGCTCTGACGGCGCTGATCATCGCCCCATTCCTCTTGGGGTCGCTACCCCAAACCTGGTGCTCCGAGCCATCCTCGGCCAAGATAGACACAGTCCTCGTCCGCAGATTGATGATCGCCCCGTAGTGGTCCGTGAAGTCCATCCCAAGAATCACATCATAGGTTTGCAGTCCCAAAACGATGAGGTCGGCGGGCCACTCACGCTCACCTATACGGACGGGGCATCCTAAGATCTCTCGACACGTCCTAGCCCTAACCCCGTCTGGCATACCCACAAGATAGGTCGGACCTCTCGTGCATCTCAGGCTCAGCCTAGCGACACACGACTCTGCTATAAAGCAGTGGGTAGCACCCGTATCGAACAAAATAGACAAGCAAGCACCATGAAAAAGTATAGTACCTGAGGCACTCGGAGCAGACCGATCGTCTCCCCTCAACTGGAACACGCGGGGCGGTGGGGGCAATGCAGAACCAGAACCTCCAGACGTCTGTCCTCCCCCATACCCTGACCCAGATGGCCCGACTGACGATGATCCTCTACCAGAATCAGATCCGGACGATCCACGACCTCTCCCAGCTGAACCTCGACCTCGACCTCCTGATCGACCTCCGGATGACACACCACCCCTCCCCTGCCCCTGGGGATAAGTCAGGGGTGGGGGCTGAGGAGCGGCGGGGAATCTCTGCGCTGACGGTGCCGGTGGGGTCCTACCACCCTGGGGACAACGGGCTGCTCTGTGTCCCATATCTCCGCACGAGTAGCATCTGATGGAGCGACTCGGACAGTCCCACTGGTAGTGACCTGGCTCAGAACATCCAAAGCAAGTGACGCTCCGGACGCTAACGTCTCTGCTGGCTGCTGGCGGTGCGGAAGACGTCGGAGCCCTCGGCAAGTCTCCTCTGAATCCTCCTCGGATCGCTCCATGTGATCTCCCATCTCCTCTAGGGTCAGCCGGTCTCGACCTCTTCGCCTCAGGGCGAGAGGGGGCATAAACAGTCTCTGTGAGGATCTTCTGCTGAGCGTACATCTGAACGACCTCCAAGAAGCGGTCAAAGGGCACAGGCCCCAGGCTCGACGCGTGTAGGAGAACGTCCGGCGGCAACCTCATAGACAACATGCGGATGCGGCTCTCGTCGGTGGGGCAGAGGCAAGCACAATGAACCAACTCCCTCTTGAACTGACAGATGATCTCAGAAACCGTGCGGGAGGGGTCGTAGGTAGCACGCATGAAGGTAACCTCTCTCATCGTCTGTGTCCCTGGCGGGCGAAACTCTCGAAGTAGCAGTGTATGAAACTCGTCATAAGTCCACTGTGTCCGCTCGTCCTTACAGGCGAGCCAGCGTAGGAGAGCGTCCTCTCTGAGAAGACCTGCAGAAAGCCGCTGACGCTCGGAGACGGGGGCGCCGATGAGGTCAAGTATGCTGTCAATCTGCTGTAACCAAGCCTCTATATCCTCTCCGGGTCCTCCCAAAAAGTGCGGCGGGTTGCAATGGCTCAATGCTCGAACCCAGTCGACGCGCTTCTCAGGGCGCGCGGCGACGACGTCTGGCCCTGCCGGCTGGCCGACGGGGATCTCTCTGACTGGCTCCACTGGCTGCTCAGCGGGAATGTGAGGCTCTGGTGGAGGGTCTCCGACCAATCCTCTCAACATCTCGATCAAGGTCGCTCGGTCCATCTGTCGCAGAGTCTCCTCCGGCTGGGGAGTCGGGATCTCAGTGTCTCCGGGGCCCTGGGCCCCACCATCTACAGCATCAGTCTCAACTCGTCGAGGTCGTCCCCGTCCTATACGCGCCGGGCCCCCACGCCCAACTGCCCCACGTCGTGCATCAACCATACTGCTGTATAATCGAGGTTCAATTAACACCCAACAAAGAAGCATGCAGAGACAAAAATTTCTTTGATGATCTCCTTCGGGGAAGATCGCCCTCAGGCCCAATTGATATATAGGAAAACACATCAAGCTACCTAATGCCGCCCTTCGAGGAGCGGCTGATCGGAGGGGCAAAACCTCACGATCCTACCTAACTTGCCACTCCAACCACCTTGATGCAATCCCATTGGAGTCTTCCGAACCCTCTGTAAGAGCAAGCTGTTATTTTGCCTACCCGCTCCCGACTATATCCAATAGGGATGGTATTAACGCCTTTCTACCCACTCGTTCCCCTTTGGTCGGTTTTCCTCTTTTAACAGGTCAAGTTCGTTACTTAGTCCGATTTGTGTTTAGGCATCTTAAGTTCATTTTGCCCCTTTAAATCCTTTTGAAAAGTCCTTGAAAGTTGTGGGCGATTTTCAAAACATACACTCGACCCTTGTGTACCTGAATTGCACAACCCGGCTCTGATACCAACTTTGTAACGGCCAAGAATTATGATTCCCGGGTTACGTTTCAAGGGATAAAACCCCTTGTTCGGATCTTGCAATCCAAGTACGGGTCGAGGTTTCAAACTCATTTTAAGATTAGTAGAAAGAGGGATTTCAAACCCTAAAAACCTCGAAGGGCCGTTGGGTACCCTTAACCTGTCCTAAGACTATGTCGCGGAATCCATTTCAAACGGAAGTAAAGCGGAAGCAAAGTAAAGATACAAGTGCCACGGCAGAGCCGGGTCAAACCAAATCATGAGTGGGTAGTTACCATTTTACTAAGTTAGAATGTTAGCCAGATTCTTCGATTCACCAAAAGGGAACCCCGTCATATAGACATCGAGCACTCAAAATCTGCAAATAATACCTTTAAAAGAAGAACGGGGAAAGGAATCAGATCGAGCCACTCATGCGGGACCGACAGTCCTCGCTGAGGCCACATAGTATGTGCTATACCTAATAAAGATGCTCTAATGCAGTACGAAAGTTAATCACACTAACATGCTCCTAGTTCATAATAATGTGCAGAAATACTGTAAAGGGCCCAAGACAATGCCAACTGGCATATCCCTCTCCTACCTCTGCACCCTTCCCGTTAGTGCAGAGCCTGGCCAGCCGGTGCTATAGCATAGCAATTTCATCGTGGTGGTGCACGGACCACGGAATCATCATATCATATTGATCTTGCCCGATGGTGCTGGGCAATCAGATCATGCTCATATAGACTCGATTGACACAGGGCACCCGATGAGGCTGGGCTACCCTAAGACCCTAGCAAAGACTCTAGGACTATCACAGATAACGGCCGTTCTGTTTCAATCGCATAAAGTAAACGGATGCTCAATCAATTAGTGCAACCTAAACATGATACTACATGACATGCTTTGATGCATATGCAACACCTAACATAAAATGCAACAACAGGCATGAATGTCCAACCTGAGTAAGCCCCCTAGGGAACTTACCTGAAGATGCAGAACAGCAGGATAACACAAGCAAGGGCCCAAATGCAAGTCCAAAGCAATCCAGAAGCAATACACACCTATCATCAAGTCATTTCCATAAACTATCGGTCCATCATTCATACACACGAACTCCAAGTCCTCAACATACTCAAAATCAATCGATAGTAAAACCATTCTCCAAAACCTTTCCGCTACGATCAACATCAACCAAAATCATTTACTCCCAATCAACCCCATTGATAAAATCGTAACAACCATATTTTCCGAAATCAATTATTGAAGCGATCCCGACATGTTTATTTAGTTATTATTACTATTATTATTTTAATCATTATATAAATAAATCCTGATATTAATCACCAAACAATTCTATTTTCACAACCATGTTTATGTATCAATAACAATAAATCATATCATAGTTTTCAAAATCACAAAATAAAACACCACAAAATACATATTCCAAATACTATTACTTTTAAAATAATTCGATAGAAATAATAATTCTCAAAAATATAATTATCATAAAATTAGGATAATAATGTAATAATAATAATCTGTCAAAGTTACTACGAGTCATAACATATGCGTGTAAACACATACATTATAGAAATATTATGTATAAGCTAAGGTGAGCATAACAATAACAGCAATACCCCAACAACCCACCAGATGAAAGGCCCAATTCCAATTCCGGACCCAGCCCACCCGAGAGCCTAATCGGAATGGAAGAAAGAACCGGATTTCAACAAGTTACAAAATATAACCCGGATAAGAGGTATCCGGATCCGGCCCACAATTAGGCCCAAGGAAGTGACGCAGGTCATCTCCCTCCTCTGAACGAGCAGAGCTCGCCGGACGCTACGCAAGAGGAGAAGGGAGGAGCTCAGGCCACCGGTGTCCGTTCGGCCTGAGATTTTACCCAGTTGATCGGGATGAATTTCCGACCACGACCCAACTATTAGCGACAAAACGACGCAAGGGAGAAGAAGGAGAAGGGAGAAATTACCGAGCGAAAAAGAAGAATTCCGGCGAAGATGGTCCGGGCGGAATCTGACTGCGACGACGGGGAGGGAAGGCTGGAAACGGACCTAGGATGGAGAGAAAGATGTAAAGGCGTGCCTTTATACCGACGTACACCAAAAACCAAGGGAATCGAAGGTTACCGTCTCGGTTCCGAACATAGGCGAGAACAGGGCATCTCGTAGCTCCGACGGGGCTCCGTGGAAGTCTGAATGATTCGCTTCGGCCTAGGAAGGAAGGATAAAGGTGAATAACGAGCAGCTTCGATGATTTGAAGTGAAGGAAAGGAATCGAAAGCTTTACCGCTCTCTTGGACGAAAACAGAGGCGGCGAAGTTGAGAGAGCAGTCTCCGGCGATAATGGCGGCTCCGATGGACTCTGAGCTTCCTCTCTGGACACCTCGGACTGGTGAGATGCAGCGCCGGCTAACTGGTGGTGGGTGATGGAACAAGAGCGAGAGAAATGGGCGGATGAAGGAGGCAATGTAATTGGGATAAAAGGGGCAACTTTCAGGGTTCCTTGCAGAGCCAAAAAGGGGGCAGAAGGGAGTTCCTATGAGGGTTTTCTGTGGGTTTTTGGTAGGGAATTTTAGGGTTGTAATGTCCTTTATATATAGGGAGAGATGGAGGGGTGAGTCGAATGGTATGAGGGTGTTGGTGCGGCGTGTGCAGCCTGATTCCAACAAAAGGAGGCAGTGGGGTGTGAAGGTGGTGCTGTGGGGGACCAATCTAAATTGCAAAGTGTAGGGGGGGGGGGTGAAGGTGGTGAGCTACTGAGCTGTAGCAAACAATGTGGGGAAGAGGCAAGGGTAGCAGTCCACCCCAACGACTCCAGCTTCTGCAGAGAGGAGAGAGGGGTGTGGAAAGAAAGAAAAGAAAAGAAAATAAGGGGAAGAGGTTGAATGACAAATTTAAATCCCGAAGCCCAAAACTCGAAACCCACTAATTCCGACGTTCCGAAATAATTAAATTCTAATCAAAGTTTACACTTATTTCAAATGGTCAAAATAAATTGAAGTCCTTAATTTCGAAGCTCAAAGGCGGAATAGGATCCGACAAAATCAAAGGTTTCGTACAACGCCGGAACGACTTTAAAATCGAAACTTGTGCTCGGGAACGAGTTTTCTACCATTTTTTTTTTAAATAATAGTATATCTAAATAAAATAGTATTATAATATTTTCGGTCGTTACAAAAACACTACTTTGAAAAAGTTGCATCACATTGAAGAAAAAAAATGTCATCAAAACACTACTTTGAAAAAATATGGCATCACAGTAAAAAAAAAATATCATAAAAATGGTGTCATCAGTAGCCGACCGTAACAAAAAAATGGCATCAATAGTAAACGTGAACAAAAAATGTCATCACAATAAAAATATCATCAATGGTCAACGTGACATCACTATTTTGAAAAAATATGGCATCACGGTAAAAAAAAATATCATCAAACATTTGACATAAAAAATGTCATCAATAGTCAACAGTAAAAAAAAAGGCATCAATGGTCAACGTGACATCACATTAAACAAAAAATGTCATCAAAGTTTGAAAAAGTGGCATTTAAAAAGTGTTATCAAACCATTTCATTATAAAAGTGGCATTAAAGCGAAAATAAAATGTAATAAAAAAAGTGGCATCAAAACGGCAAAATATGGCATCACAAAATATGTCACCACTAAATTAAAAAAAAAAACTGAAGGAGTTGGTCAACGTTGACCGGTCCAGACTACTCCATTTGGAAAGGGTGCTAGCTTACCTAATTAAATTAGTTTTGGTGCTAATCACCTAATGAAAGGTTCAAAATATACTAGTTAGCAAAAACACCCATTATTTATTAAATGGTGAACATTTAGAAAAAAGAATTTTTTTTAATTAAAACTGTCATGATAAATAAATTATTAATAGAAGATATTTGATTTAGATAATCAATTTCTTCTAGCAATTATAAATTCTAATTAAAATATAATTTCATTTGGTATATCTATATATATTAGGTTAAATCAATAATATTGTAGATAGATTATGATGCAGATAAAATATATGACAACATTAATTGACATAGCCAAAATATTCATGTGCCTTAAATATATTGGATCATCATTTATTAATGTGACAAATAATTCAGATGATATTGCACACGAGAATGACACATAAGCGAATTCAAGCATAACTCATTTCGGGTCTATTTTAGTGTTTTCAACCGGATTCCATTTCATCTGTTTTACTATTTTTCAACGAGAGCCCATTTAATGCCTTTTTTTTTTGTCATGGGCCAATGCCACGCATTTCAATATTTTTTGGCCCCATTTTGATATTTTAACATATTTTGAGGAATTTTTTTGGCCCCGTTTTGAATATTTTAACATATGTGGGCGACTTTTTTTTTTTTAAATGGAAAGTTATTAGGACGACCTATGACCGATCAATAGTCCTTGAATAGGTAAATAAAGAGCGGTCATTTTGGGGTTCGAACCGGGGACCTATAGGTACTACCCACAAGTCTTTTTCGGTGAGCCATTCCGGAATGGTTGACCGATCAATAGTCCATCTTATATATAGCATCCTTTCGGATGAGAATATGCAATTCTAAATAGGGAAAATTAATTAAAATACCTCCATCTTTGGAAGTATGGTAAAAATATATCACAAACTTTCAAATGTAATAAAAATATCCCGACCTTTGAGGGTATTGGTAATATATTACCACGAGTTTTTTCACGAGTAAAAAATGATGACATAAGTCAGCCTATGTGGAATTTTTTTTAACAAGGGGTTTTTTGAACGATTTTCTTAGAAAAAAAATATAAAAAATTGGACCGGGTTCATACACGACGCATTTTCCTCCCTCCTATTTTCTTCAGTGGTCGCTTCTTGAACTGTCTTCTAGGTCTTTCAGGTAGCTCATGGTCCCTCTTCAATGACAGTCTTCCTCCCTCGTGGTCGCTTATCTTAAGTTGTCTCTCTCACGTCTTCTTTCTCTTTGATTCGTTCACGGATTTGACTGAGTAAGTTTTCCCCCCTCTTCGTTGTTGTTGTTGGTTTAGTTTTGTTGTCGGGTTGGTGTCAGGAATAGTCGTGTTGTGTTGATTTGAGACAATTTTGGTCGGATTAGTTGCTTTGTTGAATCAATTTTGTTTTTCGGGTTTAATTTTGTTGTCGGTTTATTTTTTTCCTAAGAAAATCGTTCATGAAAACCCAGTTTTAGTGCTATATAATTTGTAAAAAAGCTTCCACGCAGGCTGCCTTGTTAAAAAAAAATCCGAGTAGGTTGTCTTGTCGGTATTTTTGACCCATGAGAAAACTAGTGGTAATATATTACCACTAACCTTAAAGGTCGGAGTATTTTTATTACATTTAAAAGTTGAGGATATATTTTTACCAAGGTGGGGGTATTTTAACTAGTTTTCCCTTCTAAATATGTGATATAGGGTTGAGGATAGTGGTTGTATGACCCAAGTTGGTCAATCTGTCCGCTACATTGGTGAATATGTACTGTCTCAAAACGACTGAGATCAATCAGGACCATAAATGATCATTTCGACTTCCCACATGCATTTTCAAATAGTCGTGCATTAATAATGTAGAGATTATCCCCTTCTATTTGATGTTTTTGATATTAAATTCTAATGATTTACAGATGGATAAGTATTTTAAAATTGAATTAATGTACTGTATCCAACTTCTACTACTTCTTTTCCCAACTTTCATACCACATTCTTTTTTTCTTTGATTTTCTTCTAACTTCTACTACTTTTTTCCCTCACATTCACTCTTTTCACTCTTTGCTGTTTTTCACTAATTGTGTTTACCTCTCTAACCTCAGCAACATCTTCACGCGAGTTGCAATCAATTGCGTTGACTCGTCCCGGATACTTCAGTGCTTTGGACTCCTCACTTTTCGTGTCCCGTCTTGCTCAAACTACTATCTCAAGCAAGTAGGGTTGATCACTTTTCCCTTGTGATCAGATTTTCCATATTTTCTTCTTCCTCCTTATTTCTCCAATTTCATACCAAATTTTCTTTATTTGATTTTAGCTATTTGAAATACCATACTTTTTTTTTTCACTCCTTAAATTTTTCATATTTTCTTCTTCCACCTTATTTCTCCAATTTCATATCAAATACCACACTCTTCTTTCTCCATAACATAACCATTCTCAATCCAAATCCCCGGATAGGTAAAGGGTAAAAATGGGTCAAGGTGGTATTGATGAATTCATCATTTTATATTTGTTGAGCCAAGTTATGCAATTACCTTGTTTTTCCTTGCCTTAGTCTAAAACTTTTCTTTGCAAATAAGTCCATGTGAGGACATTTAAATAGATTTGTAAATCTGTTTTTTCGGACAATGTGTGAGTGAATGAGGGTTTGATGAATACAGAAGAGGGCGACAGAACCCTATTCCAGACACCTCATTGATTGCCTCATCCTTTCCATTTCCATCTCGATTTGCAGCTGATCCAACAGTGATCAAGTTGTTCTGTAGCTGAAGGCTAAGAACTTTACATGATATCAGAGCGAATGGACGAATCTGGGTCTCATGAGAAGTTGTAGCTTCTTAGTACTTGACACTCGTCGTCGTTGATCAAATGGCCAACCCGGGAGACAATGTCGCAGTGGATGGACAAGGTAATTTCGGAGATCCTTTGTTTTAGCTAACTCGAACCATCCTGGATCCCAACTTGTGATCACTATTGTGTTTGATGGGTTAAACTACTTGCCTTGGATGAGAGGAGTCATGATGGCTCTTGGGGCAAAGAACAAGTTAGGATTCATAGATGGTACCTATGTTAGAGTAGGAGCTCATGGTTCCATGGAGTCTCAGAAGTGGGTAAGGGCCGATTTTATGGTAAGATGATGGCTACTGAATTCGATGTCGGCCTCAATCAAAGAAATCTTTGTGTATGTGGATTCGGCAAAGCAGCTGTGGGATGAAATTAAGGAGAGATATGGACAGTCAAATGGACCTCTTATCTTTCAGTTAAAGAAGAAATTGAGTGGCATAACACAGGAGAATCTGTCTTAAGCAGATTATTTCAACAAGCTGAAGAAGATTTGGGATCAACTTCAGGTGCTTGAAGGAACCCCGGTGTGCACCTGTGGAGGAATTGCCAACTGCAAGTGTGATCTGCACAAGAGATTGAATGAGGCAGATGCAAGGAACAAGTTAATGCAGTTCCTCATGGGACTGAATGATGTATATGAAGGGGTGAGAAGCCAGGTGCTATCAATAGACCTCATGCCTACCATCAATAGAGCATACTACCTGGTAACCCAGGCAGAAGCTCAGAGAAATGATCCTAACCAGACCACCCAGGATTCGAGTGCTCTTGCAGCAGGAAGGCAGGGGTACAAAGGGTATCAGAAAGGCTCTTCATAGAGTGGTGCTCCTCCAGAAAGGAGAGATAGGAGAAAGAAATACCAAGGGAAGGCTGAGAGAAGGGAGAAAACGAGCAAAAAATGTCACTTCTGCCACCAGCAGGGACACTTCATGGATCAGTGTTACAAGCTTCATGGGTATCCGGACTGGCAACAGGAGCAGAGAGACCAAGTGAGGTCATCAGTGAACTCTGTAGAACAATGTGACCAAGAGAGTCCATTGGAAGAAGAGAAATCTCAGAAGGGAAGTGGTGAGCATGGAGTTGACAAAGCTCTTATCAATGTTGTGTGTCATGAGGTCTTCAAAATGATGAAAGGAAAGGCTCCAGTTGAGAACACTTCATCTGTCAATTTTGCAGGTAAATTTTGTTTCATTACAACTAATCATGTAGATAGATCAGAACGTAGAAAGGAGTGGATTGTGGACACTGGTGCAAGTGATCACATGGTGAATGATGAGCATGTTCTCCATGATAAGAAGAGCTTGAAGCAACCTGTGTATGTGGGACTGACAGATGGTCATATAGTGGTTGTTACAAAGTCTGGAAATACTAGAATTTCAAAACAGATAGTGTTGAATGATGTGCTTTTTGTTCCAGGTTTTAAGCACAATTTTATGTATGTAGGAAGACTTGTTGAAAGATCAGGGATGAGAGCCATTTTTTATCTTCATGGTTGTACATTGCAGGGCCCTGGATGTGAAGGAATCTTGTTGACATGAGTAAGGATGGATGGTCTATACAAGGTGTTGTAGTCCTTACATGAAGGTTATGAAGAGAAGCTGGTAAATGGTCACAAAGTTTTCGTTCCATCGGTTTTTGCTACAACTAAACTTGACCTTAGTGTGCATCATGCAAGACTAGGACACACTTCAGTTTCTAAGTTGAAGCATTTAAGGTTCCTTGATGACTATGATGTAGATGATATGTTTTGTGAGACATGTCACTTAGCAAAACATCACAGACTGTCTTTTCAGTTGAGCAACTCAGTGGAAAATGGTTTGTTTGATTTGGTTCATAATGATTTGTGGGGACCATATAGGGTCCCAAGTGTGACAGGAGCAAGATACTTCCTGGCAATTATGGATGACCACATTCGAGCTACTTGGACCTTCTTGTTAAGGGACAAAGTAGAGGTTTTCAAAACCATTAAGAATTTTGTTAGCTATGCTAACACACAATTCAAGAGAAGGGTGAAGGTGATCAGGAGTGACAATGGCACTGAGATTGTGCAGAGGAATTGTATGGATTTCTTTGGTGAAGAAGGAATCATACATCAAAGAAGTGCTCCCTATACTCCTCAGCAAAATGGAAGAGTGGAGTGGAAGCATAGGCACTTGGTAGAGACAGCAAGAGCAATGAGGATACATGGAAACTTACCTTTGAAATACTGGGGAGAATGTGTGTTGTATGCAAAACACATTATCCACAAATTGCCAACACCTGTGTTGGGATGGAAGAGCCCATATGAGGTTCTGTTCAAGAAAGAACCAACATATGATGAGCTGAGAGTAGTCGGGAGCTTATGCTGTGCTCCAGTGAAGCATTCAGAGAGAGATAAATTGAATGTTAGAGGAAGGAAGTGTGTGTTCCTTGGCTATCCACATGGGCCACATGGCCAAAAGGCATACAAGGTGTTAGCTTGAGAGACTATAGAGATATTCATCAGTAGAGATGTGATATTCTATGAGAGTAAGTTTCCTTTCAAAGACGAGAAAGTGGAAGGGAAAGAAGAGCAAGAGAAAGAAAGTACACTACCTCTTGTGAATCCAGCAGCAGATTTTGAGGAATGGCCTATACAACAACAACAATCTAGCAGTCATCCTATGAATATGAAGATAACAGAGGACACAAAAGCCTCATCATCATCGAGCAATCCAATTTCAGCATCTCCATGGAGGGTTCCTGATGCTGCACAAGGACAACCAAGTGTTGTCTTGAACCAGGAAGATTTCCCACCTCTTAGAAGGTCCAATAGACAGGCAAGAAGGCTATCCAGATACCAGGACTTTGTGTATGGAAGGACACAAGCAGGTTCATCATCACAGTCAAGTGCATTTTTGGCAAAGGCTCTAGGTGATCTCAGCCACTACACGCCTGAGTTTGTGCAATCCTTTGCCAACATGGGAGTTGTCACAGAACCTACTACTTTCAAGCAAGCAATGAGAGATAGTTTGTGGCAAGAAGCAATAAACAAGGAGCTCAATGCCTTAGAGAAAAACATAACCTGGACAACGACTGAGCTGCCTCCAGGACATAAACCCATAGGGTGCAAGTGGGGTTATAAGGTCAAGTATAGGCCAGATGGTACAGTTCAAAGGTACAAAGCGAGGCTTGTGGCCAAGGGTTATACACAAGTGGAAGGAAAGGATTACAAGCACACTTTCTCACCAGTAGCTAAGCTAGCAACTGTGAGGCTGTTGTTCTCCATAGCAGCAAAGAGGAATTGGGGTGTGTACCAGTTGGATGCGAACAATGCATTTTTGCATGGGAACTTAGAAGAAGAAGTCTACATGCTACCACCAGAAGGGTATGATGTGATGCCAGAGAAGATATGTAGACTTGAGAAGTCCTTGTACGGACTCAAACAGGCTTCAAGACAATGGAATACTGAGCTATCTCAATTCCTTTTCAACAATGGATATGAACAATCCAAGAGTGATTATTCACTTTTTGTGAAGAAAGTGCCAAAAGGGCAAGTGGTTGCCCTTGTGTATGTAGACGACCTGCTACTGACAGGAGATGATATGGAAGAGATCAATGTGATAAAAGAAGAAGCTGCACGGCTGCACCAGGCCTACACTATAAAGGACATTGGAAATGCAAGGTACTTTCTAGGTGTGGAAGTCACAAGATCCACTGCTGGCATCTCTCTACATCAAAGGAAGTATGCTATAGACTTCATAGAGGACTGTGGAATGCAAGATTGCAAGCCTAGTCAAGTACCAATGCAGAAGGGCCTCAAATTGACACCAGATGAGGGTGCATTGTTGGAGGATCCAGCCAATGAAGCAAGGTGCTTCGTCTTCTTCACCGAGTTCAGATTTGGGGTCCGATGAGCGGATGCGCCCTAGATCTTGAAGCCTTCGTCGTCGAGGATGTCGCCGGAGACGGGAACCCTCTCTTCTCTCTCTTTCTTTCACCGTGGTGAGCTTACCAGTTGGAGCGGCTGAAGTGAGTAACCCTAAAGAGGTAAGGTCCTTTTATAGAGCGCTCAAAGCTGAAACCCTAGGAGCGAGTGGGCCTCAACAACTTCTGAAGCAACTGGGATATGGGCTTCGTTATGGGCTTTCAGCTAATGGGCCGGTAAGTGACAACATAGCAATAGGCAATATAACATGGCATACATAATATAAAGTCTATAGTTTAGTTGGGATATCTAGTGTAACACTTAGCATATATTTATATAGTATGAGTATATGACCCGGAACCCTATGTGCCCGGATTAATACTTCGAATACTTTAATATAAATATTACCAAAAGTGTTTCCTAAATATCGAATATATAATTGTATAGTATCTGCCTTCCGACTATATCTTATGCGGGATTATACTCAGATTAAGATTAGGCTTTACAATTTGCCCTCCTAATCTAAGTATTGATCCCTAGTAATCAAAACATAGTGAATTCGACTAGACCTGAGTGAACGACCGGACCGTCGTCGACTCATGTGTGTGAGGCTAAGGAGGCCTCTCTATATGCAGGAAGTCCCTGCAGAAACAGAATTTGTTAGAAGGCACAACTTTAGTGCCAAAGTCAGCAGGGTTTTCCTCACCTTTAATTTTCTTAGCATCTAGCTCAGAGGCTTCTATCCTATTCCTGATGAAGTGGAACCTAACATCAATATGCTTGGTTTTCTCGTGATACATAGGATCCTTACAAAGGTAAAGGGCACTCTGGCTATCAGTGTAAATCACAGGTTTGAATTTCCTTTTAAGAATCTCTCCTAAAATGCCTTTCAACCAAATAGCCTCTTTAGCTGCTTCAGTCGAGGATAACGCCACAACGGTTTATTGCTGCGATTTCCAAGATATACAGTTTCCTGCCCAAGTGAAGTAGTAGGCAGGGGTAGATTTTCGGTTATCTTTGTTACTAGCAAAGTCGGCATCTACGAAACCATACAGCTGGTCTAGGGGAGAGTACTGCTTATAAGCTAGACACAGATCTCTAGTGCCGGAGATGTACCTAAGGAGGTATTTCATAGCATTCCAGTGTTCCATCCCGGGATTTGACATGAATCGGCTAAGGACACTAATGGAGAAAGCTAAGTCTGGACGGGTGCAGAGCATGGCATACATGACAGAACCAGCAACTACGTCATAGGGGACTTTAGCCATATCCTGGATCTCAGAAGGCTTGGTCGGACAACTTTTCTTAGTCAACTCAAGGTGCCCTCCTAAAGGTATGTCTGTGGGTTTGGAGTCTACCATGTTAAACCTCTTAAGAACCTTTAAGACATAGTCATCCTGAGTTAGCCAAATGCTGTTATTAGAACGGTTTCTAAAGATGTTGACCCCTAGGATTTTCTTAGCTCTACCAAGATCCTTCATGTCGAAATACTTTTTGAGATCAGCTTTTACTCCAGAGATTAGAACCAAGGAGTTACTGATCAATTGTATATCATCAACATAAAGGAGAACATAGATGGCATTCTTAGAAGCTGGATACTTAAAATAAAGACAATTATAATAAGAACTTCTATGAAAACCTAGTTTCTTTATGACGGCATCGAACTTAAGATTCCATTGACGGGGTGATTGCTTAAGACCATAGATAGACCTTCTAAGGAGACAGACATGATTAGGGTATCTTTTATCTACGAAACCCTTAGGCTGACGCATGTAGATAGTCTCATCTAAATCCCCATGGAGGAATGCGGTCTTAACATCCCTCTGTTCTAGTTCCCAATTGAAAACGGCAACCATAGAAAGGAGTAATCTCATGGTTTTATATTTGACTACAGGGGCAAAAATATCGTTATAGTCTAAACCCTCTCGCTGAGTAAAGCCTTTGGCTACTAGACGGGCTTTAAACCTAGGAGGATCGGTTTGGTTTAAGCCTTCCTTAAGTTTAAAAATCCACTTAGAGTCTATAAGCCTAGCTTTTTCAGGTCTAGGAACAAGGGTCCAGGTTTTATTCTAATGCATAGAATCTATCTCTTCTTGCATGGATTTAAACCAATACTTAGAGTGGGGATTGGAGTTAACCTTTTCGAAGGAGCTAGGAGTAGTGGGATGCCTAATGGTTTCAGCTGTTATGAGGGCATACTCAACTAAGTAACTGGTATACTTTTTGTTAGGTATGCTAACCCTAGGCTCCCTATCTCTAACTAACTGATAATCATTCACATTAGCATGCAAAGGTAAATCAGAAGAAGGGGGAGAGGAGAAACCAGAGTTATTAGACAGGCCGGGTACAGAACCAGAAGAGAGGGGAGAAGAAGGTAAAGCAGGTATTAAAGCTGGTTCTTCTGCTTCAGGAGGTTCTTCATCAATGTTGTCAACCTCTTCTTCAGGTGTTTCTGTTTCTCCAGCTGTTTCCTTTGTTTCCTTTTCACCTTTGTGTTCCCCCCGTGATGTGGATGGTTGGGGAAGTGTAGGTGAAGCCCCTATGTCGAACTCCATATCCTCCAATTCAGCATCAGTGGCAGCAGGGCCAAACTGGACGGAGTTCCAGTTGTTGTGCTGAGTGGTACCTGTTTCTTGTGCAGTAGATGTTAGTGTGGTCTTAAAGTGGAAATCAAGCTCATTAAATTTTACATTTCTAGCAGATATCACTTTGTAACCCCCAGGTTGTATCAATAGAATTCTATAACCCTTAACCCCTTCTGGATAACCTAACAGTATTCCTTTCACAGCTCTAGGTTGTAACTTCCCTTGTGATATGTAGGCATAAACAGTACAACCAAAAGGCCGAAGGTATGTCAGATTAGGGGGTTTATTAGTCCATTTTTCTTGTGGAGTTTTAAATCCTATGGCACTAGAGGGTGATCTATTGATTAAGTAGGCAGCTGTGATAACAACTTCACCCCACAAACTGGGTTTCAGACCAACACTTATAAGCATACATCTTGTCTTTTCTAGAAGAGTTCTATTCATCCTTTCTGCTGTACCATTTTGTTGTGGTGTTCCAGGGACAGTTAAATGTCTTTTTATACCATTAGCATTACAGAAGTTATCAAACTCTTTGTTACAATATTCCAGGCCATTGTCAGTCTTTAAACATTTCAATTTAAATCCAGATTGAGACTCAACCATAATTTTCCAATCCTTGAAAGCAGTAAAAGCATGATCTTTAGATTTAAGCAAAGCCAGCCAAACCTTCCTAGAGAAATGATCTATGAAAGTAATAAAATATTTCATTTTACTGACAGAGTCAACCTGGGCAGGGCCCCAAAGATCAGAATGCACATACTTAAGAGGAGAGGAAGCAACATATGCAGATTTAGGAAATTGTAACTTAGCAGATTTGCCTAGCACACAATTCTCACAGAAATCCAAAGTTGCAGGTTTCTTATGAAGTAATCCAGATTTATACAATTGAAATAGACCTTTGTTACCAATGTGGCCCATTCTGTTATGCCAAGTTTTGGTTTCAGATTCAGTCATCACAGGCAAAGAAACAGTGTTTATTTCAGCAGTTTTAGCAATGATATAATAAAGCCCTTTAACTCTGTTTGCTTTTAAAATAGCTCTATTATTCATAAACACAGTTCTAATGCCATCAAAAGAGGATATATTACAACCAATTTCTTCAAGAGATGACTCAGACATTAAACTCCTTCTCAGACTAGGAACATACTTCACATTAGTAAAGGTTCTAACCACATCATCATGCATAATCAGAGAAACAGATCCAACACCTTTTATATCTAAAATGGTGTCATATCCTAACATAACATCACCAACAATAGACTCATCAAGAGTTTTAAACATGTTTTTATTAGGAGTAGCATGCATGGTACATCCATAATCAAGTATCCATGTATCAACATTAATAGGGAATTTATCACAACTATTAGCACACATGAATAATTCAGCAGGATAAGAACTCATAGACTCAAGCACAGAAGCAGATAATTCAGTCTTATTTTTCTGAGCCAACTGCTCAGCCCTTTTCTTTTTTCTGCAATCCTTAACCCAATGACCCAAATTCCCACAATAATTGCATTTAGAGTTGGGATCCTTATCAGGTTTTTCAGAAGAAGATGCTTGATCCTTTTTATCCTTTTTATTCTTTTTATACTTGTTACCCTTTTTATCTTTTCCTTTGGTAAAAAGAACCTCAGTTTTTTCAGATTTATCAGCTTTAGCAGGGTGTCCTTTTATCTTAAAAACCTTCATAAGTTCATTCTTTTCAATAATGGACTCAATGATTTTATCTTTAGATAACTCAGAACTACTGAACTGAATAACATCTTTGAAGTTGTCAAACTGAGCAGGTAAAGCATTCAGAATAAGGATATCTTGGTGAGTGTCTTTAATCACATCTTTGCATCTTTCCAGTTCTTGGGTCATTTTAAGGAACTTATCAAGATTGTCGTCTAAAGTAAGAGCAGTGTCCATTTTAAACGTAAACAATCTACAGAGCAAAGAGATCCTGGAGGGCAGAGATTTAGTTAAGAAAAGCTCTTCCAGGGCTTTCCAGAGAGAGGAGGCGGAAGAGAATCTTACCACCTGACGGGCTATGCCGTCAGTTAACCTCAACATTATCTCCGAATGAGCTTTGAGTTCCATCTCGAGCTCATCGTTTGTTGGGGCTACCTTCTTCCATTTGTCGTTGACCTCTTCCTTTGACGAGGATGACGCCGGGATCTCCACTGGGTGGGAGATAGCTTTCCAACAGCCTTCCTTTATTAAGATGGCGCGCATCTTGACTTGCCACATGGCGAAGTCGATGACGCCATCGAAGGGCTTGATGCGGTAGTTGTTGTCCATGTTTAGGTACCTGAGTTAAACACAGAAAACAAAATAGTCAGGGTACTTGGTCGAGTTTTTCGAAAGCAAGAAAGAAAACTGAAGAAAAACACCAAGGTTTTCAGAAGCGGAAGCGACGGTAAGAGCGGATCTGAGGCTCTGATACCAATCTGTAGATCTAGAACCTTAGAGTAGGATCTGAGATCTCGAAAAGTAGCTTATACAGAAACGTAAAATCGAGATAAAGAACAACAGGAAGTGGTGACGCGGTTCGGATCAAATCCTACTCCGCGGAGTCTCGGGTTCGGGGAGACTCAGGCCCAATTCACTATGCTCGTTTTTACGATTACAAGATACGGGTTGCAGTTTCTATACAAGAATACAAGCGATCCAACCAAAAATAGCCATGAACGAAAGTACAAGAGAAAAACTAGAAGCGGAAAGAAGAACTCCCTCGGATCTGGCTTTCGAAGCGCAGATCTTCGCCGGAAACCCTTGTACGAGACAGTAGCTCGCAGCCAAGGAAGCAAGGTGCTTCGTCTTCTTCATCGAGTTCAGATCTGGGGTCAGATGAGCGGATGCGTCCTAGATCTTGAAGCCTTCGTCATCGAGGATGTCGTCGGAGACGGGAACCCTCTCTTCTCTCTCTTTCTTTCACTGTGGTGAGCTTACCAGTTGGAGCGGCTGAAGTGAGTAACCCTAAAGAGGTAAGGTCCGTTTATAGAGCGCTCAAAGCTGAAACCCTAGGAGCGAGTGGGCCTCAACAGCTTCTGAAGCAACTGGGCTATGGGCTTCGTTATGGGCTTTCGGCTAATGGGACGGTAAGTGACAACATAGAAATAGGCAATATAACATGGCATACATAATATAAAGTCTATAGTTTAGTTGGGATATCTAGTGTAACACTTATCATATATTTATATAGTATGAGTATATGACCCGGAACCCTATGTGTCCGGATTAATACTTCGAATACTTTAATATAAATATTACCAAAAGTGTTTCCTAAATATCGAATATATAATTGTATAGTATCTGCCTTCCGACTATATCTTATGCGGGATTATACTCAGATTAAGATTAGGCTTCACAGCGGATGGCCTCACTGGCCTCCTCGAGCTTGGACTCTCTGCGAATGAAGTTGGAGACTCTGGGTGCGGTGGGCGAGGGTGATGCCGCTGGATCCGCAACACCGAAGACTGCAATGTCAACGCTTGATGGAATGCATGAATATCTTTAAATTGTCGAAGGACGTCGGCCGGGCCATTCTCAAACATGAATTGATTCAACTCAAGTCAATTCAAAGTAATAGTTAAATTTATGATTACAATCGGCAATTCAAAACTCACAAATTAATCAATGAAAATTAATTGGAGTTTGCCAGTTGAATCGGGCCGATTATACACAATTAGAGCAATTGCATTTGCACTAATTGATTAGAAAGCGTAATTAGGGGAAAGCGTTTTGAATTGAGATTGAATAAGGGTGGAACTGGGGAAGTCGCCAAGGAAGGGTGTCTCGAGAGGGGTGTACCAAGGTGGAGGACATGGGAGATGTCGGTGGCGAGGTCGAGAGCGGCGTAGTGAGATTTGTGAATCCGGTTGAACTCCGTCAAAACCCTAATCCGTTTCCCGTCTCTCACTTAGAGAATTTTGTCTTGTTTGGAAAAAATGAAAATGACTTAAGTGTAATTTAGTTGAAATTGTCTTGACAATAGCCAAAATAAGGGGTTTGACCCCGAACCATACATATGAATATATTAGCGATACGTACGTATGAATATATTAAAAAATGCATACCTTATAAAAGAGATCCCAAGGAAGACCGGCCATAAGATCCACCAGAAGGATTAAGCAGCAACAAACCCTACAATTATATAAATTAATAATTAGGTAATTAATGAATGCATTCAAATAGTGAGATCGAACCGAAAAGAAGGAGGACTTGAAAATATATTAACTCACCGATTTCCACCATAGCAACGGCACACCGCCGTGATGAGATGGATGACGAATATTTTATGTGTTAGGATGAGTAGTTTGGCACCCCCACTCACCCTCACTAGCTAAGAGTTGGAGACCATGTGGTGCTACAACCCCAGGAGCAAGAAGTTGGAGCCCAGGTCAATGTGCCCTCCTACCATTTAGTGGCATGTGCCCTCTACGTTCTACCATGGATGGGCAGTTTGAGGTTGCCGGAGTGAATTTCAACAAAATTATTTTTTGGAAGCAATATATATATGATTTCTCTCTATTTTACCATCCTACAAGCTATAGGGTTACGTATCCCGTGTCAAATCAACTAAATTAAATTAAATTAATGAAGTTACATAGAGCAATACAAGATCTACAAGTCTACTAAATTCAATTAATGAAGTTACATAGAGCAATACAAGATCTACAAGTTTAATCAATAAGTTAACACTATATATGAAAGTAAAATAACTTTCGTGCACTGAATTCCATAGGAACTCAGATCTCAATCATCGCCATAGGAATCATAGATCGAGTAAGAATACATTGTAAAGATTGATTTGATCCAATGTTTCAAGTTGTTAATCTAGTTGCGACAAACAACCAGGGGCGGATCTACGTACCGGGGGCTCGAGGTGGCTGAAGCCCCCTTATCCGGAAAAATAAGCATGTATATTTTCCATATACCTGTTCGTTTTGTAATATATATATATATATATATATATATATATATATATATATATATATATAACTAAAGTAGCATAGTATCACAAAGGCGATTTGGCTCAGTGGTAAGTAAGGACGCGGAAGGAATTCTTTCTGAAGTTGATTAATCCCGGTTCGAAGCCCAATCCAATCCTTTCTCCCGCACTCCGCAGAGCTTAAGGGTTTAATCTACATTTTAATTTGATTGTTTATAAGTTCAATTGGTTGAGTTCGGAATCTATTTAGATTGGAATTTGTGGATTTGAGAATCAATTCGGGGAAAATATCAATTAGGGTTTGTGATTTGCGAGGAATAAATTTGTGGTTTATGATTTGAAATTGTTGTTTGGTGAGAAATAAATTAGTGAATTTGTTGTTTGTGAATTGGAAGGGTAGTTTTGAGATTGTGGTTGTGAGAAATGAATTTGTGGTTTGTGATTTAGAATCGTGGTTTGTGGATTTGTTCTTCATAGGAGTATAAAATTTGGACAAGGATTAATTTAAGTAAAGTTTTAATTATATTGTTTTTTTAAGTTCAATTAGTTGAGATGAGAATCAATTTATATCAAAATTTGTGAATTTGGAAATCAATTTTGGTAAATTTCGATTAGGGTTTGTGATTTTGCTAATAAATTTGTGGATTAAGTAGCAATTTGGAGTAAATTTGTGGATTTGAGAATCAAATTGTAGATTGGAAGTAGGGAGTGTTAAGTTGAATTTTATATATTGAGTTTGGTTTGAATGATTTGTTGGATTTGGGAAATGACATTAGTTATAATCACTTATTTGATTCCTAACTAGGGACAAAAATCTTGTTTAATGAGGAGCATTGATCCTATCTTCCTTTGTATTTTTCAGCCCCTCGACAAAAATCCTGGATCCGCCACTGCAAACAACATTATGTATGAAACTTGCCATGAAGCCGAAGAATGCGAATATGAAAACCATATTCAAGACATTGTGAAAAGATTCCAAGGCATAAAATGAAGTTCCTCGATCTTTACACATCACGTACAAGCAACGGTATAAGCAGTTGTACACTCTGGTATGGAAAAAAAGATTGAGCCAAAATATAAAAAGAAACAAAAAAGGATATGATTTCCACTGATCCTCCTTTAAGCAGCATTAACTCATTTAATAAAATAATAAAAAAAATTAATTTAGTCAATGGTATAATTTGGAATAAGAAAGGGACATAACGTTGCATTAGAGGATCCTTGTTAATGTTTCTTACTCCCTTCGATCATAAACATAAGACTTCTGAATTTTTTATCACGTACTTAAAAACTACCGTATATAAAATAATTTTTTTTATAATTTAATACTTATAAGTTATGGCATTAAAATTATTACAAAAAAATTAGTATCGCATTGAAAAGTCAAAATATTATATTTAGAATCGGTGGGAGTATGTTGAAATATACGGAGTAATTTATATTTCCAAATGGGCAGCTAAAGTGGAAGAATTTATTTTGGGCTGAATGGGTTTATAATTTTTGGGCTAAGAGAATGATGGAATTTGGCAGCCCATGATACTCCTTCGTCCCAAATTAATTATCTTTTTATTTTTTGACACGCTTTTTAAAGAGCATAAAAGTCTATAAAATATTATTTTTTAGTTAAATTTTTTTATATAATTTGATACTTATTACTAATAAGTATCAAATTATATTAAAAAAATAATATTTTGTAGACTTTTCACTCCTTATAAAATGTGCATAAATCTCTTAACTAAGGAGATGTATAGTCAAATGGAGAAGATAAAGGTCTAGACTAATTATCAATTAGAAATGGGGTGTTTTATGAGCTGAGAAGCTCGAGCTCGATTCGATAAAAGTTCTGCTTGAGATTGTTCATTTTTTAAATGAGTCGAGTATTAACATATTTTTTAAGCTTGCTTAAAAGCTCGACTTGCTCGTTTTAAGATCGAATAGTTCAAAATTTGTGAAATTTCTTTTCAACTTACTATGTTATGAGCTGCTTAAAGTTAGGAAAAATCGTGATTCGAGTTCGTTCATTTCCTTAACGAGTTGAGTATGATCACATTTTGAAAATCTAGTTCGTTCATTTTTAAATGAGCTGAGTGTGAGCCGAAGAAGAAGTGAAGAAGTATCAAGTATGTTGAACTAGTTTGTTAGAGTGATTGTTAGTTGTAACTTGTAAGCAATCCTTTATAACTCAATAAATAGTTGGACCAGATAATGGGATGAAGTCCCCCTATGTAAAGGATTTGATGGGGGCCTCATCTTTTATTTAAAGGGCCAAGCCCATTATTTGGCCCAACGATTTATTGAGTTACAATTTACAAAGAAACATTGTAAGAGTTGCACATAATATATTCAATAACCTAGATTTGATAGAATTGCTTTTGTTTGCTTATAACTAGCCTCAGACCCTAGTCACAGGCCTTCCAGGGTTCAAGTTTCATCAACACCTCAAAACAACACAAGATTAGGCATATTACTTCTTGCCTGAACCAATTCCATGACAAAACTAAAAATAGGAAATGTTTAGTGGTTTCTGGCAAAACCAATTGTTGTTGAGTAGAGTAGCCACCTACTTATATGCTATACTTGGAACTATGGGTGGGCGTGGGACGGGATGGGACGAGATGGCGTCGTCTTGTGTCCCGTCCCGCGTATTTTTTGCGAGACGGAATCGGGATAGGATTCACTTTTTTTTCGAATCCCACACGGACCTTATCCTACACGGGACGGGACCAGGACGGGCATTGTCTCGCGATTAAAAATATTATTGTATAAAAATAAATTTTGATAAATAAATTCAGAAATTTTACAAATTCATACTTTATATACATAGATTTCTTTTTTTTTAAAAGGAAAAATGGACAAAAATAATACCAAGTATCAACTTTTGGCCAAAAATAATACGAACTTTGAAATTGACCGTTTCATATACGAACTATCGCCCTATTAACCGAAATAATACATATGTGTATTCCAGTGAACTTTCCGACCAAATACGCCACATGGACGACGAAAAACACACATTGCATAAATTTTTGTCATGTCACCAAACTTGTAAGTTATGTCATGTCATAAATTTATTTTTCATTTATTTTTTTTAAAAAAAAGAAAAATTAAACAAATAGGCAAATAGCTACAGTACCTTTCGAAACAATGGAATCGAGGGTGGGCGTCTTCACTTTCTTCTCAATGTTATCTGCTCGTTCTCTCCTTCATTGTTTCAAAAGGTACTATAGCCATTTGCTTATTTGTTTAATTTTTCTTCTTTTTTTTAAAAAAATGAAAAATAAATTTATGACATGACATAACTTACAAGTTTGGTGACGTGACAAAAATTTATGACATGTGTGTTTTCTGGCGTCCACATGGCGTATTTGGTCGGAAAGTTCATCGGAATACACATATGTATTATTTTCGGTTAATATGGCGATAGTTCATATATGAAACGGTCAATTTCAAAGTTCGTATTATTTTTGGCCAAAAGTTGATACTTGATATTATTTTTGTCCATTTTTCCTCTTTTAAATAAATAAATGACATGATTACAAGACTAATACTGAACAAAGCTTCATCTTAACCTACATTGTGAGTTCTTTTTACACCTTTGTTTACATTGCAAAATTTTAAGAATGGGGTGAAGAAACTTGCACGTGTGCTTAAAATTTTACATGTTTTCATGCATAGTTTCATGCATAGTTTCTAAATGCTGTGATAGTATCCGTTAGGCAATTCTCAGCAAAACCATGTTGGCATTCCAAGAAATATGCACTTCATCTTCTTCAGAAGTGTTATAGAATGCACAATAAGTCGGGATTGATAATTTGGTATATGTCTACTTACCAGACGAGATTTTGTTGGGAGACCATTTTGGCACATCTTCCAAAGGAAGTTTTTAATCTTCTGTGGAATGTTTAGCTTCCAAATCCATTTATAATCCACCTCTGAACATCTGCCGTTATTTGTCAGCATATTATATGCTATATGCACTACTTGTTGTATATCATAATTTATAAAGCTATGCGAGCGAAAAAATATTAATGTCTATATATAAAATTAAAAGAATTTTCAAATCAAAATACAATTCTAATATAGTATTTCAAGAAAAAACTAAAAGTGGTTTAAAATATGACAATTAAAACAATTACTTGATATTTATAAATTAGTTTTGTCTATTTATAATAATAAATATTTCCATTACAAATAGAATATACTATATCGAAATTGTGCTATGCGATCTCCAAATGGCCCAAAACGATCAATGGCTTGCAAATTTGCAATTGAGTCCACCTAATTAACCCAAGCAAAACAAAGATCTTTTTTTTTTTTTGGTAATATATGCTCTAGTTTAAAGGAAAGTCATGAAGAAGCTAAGGATGATGCAGCTGGATAAAACGTCATTTTTCATCATTCATCGTTCTGAATCAAGCTTTGTTGTCTTCATGAAAGTTGTAGCCCTCGAAAAGATCTTTCCAACGCATGCTCATATGCGTCAATCAGACGAACGAGGACTTGGGAAAATGCGTTTCAAGAACGGAGCAGAATGCTGAAAGCGCACAGAACTAGTCGACGTCGACCAAACTGGTCGACGTCGAGTAACTTTTTGTTCGACTTGCCTCCCAGAAGTCGAGAAAGAGCACCAAACCACTCGAGAGAACAATCCTACTCGACGTCGAGTACACCTGACGAGTCCAGAACCTGCTAGAGCTCGAAAATCCTACTCGACGTCGAGGAGTTTGGTCGACGTCGAGGACAATCCAGAAGCATGTCGAGTCCGAGATCGAGTTGTGTCCAAGAAGATAGAGTTACTTGCAAGCCAAGAGATGTGGAATTCTATCCAACCACATCAAGATCTATCAAGTCAAAGAGAATTTATCTACAAATAGCTTTATTTCCTTAGGGATTTATTTGTTTTATTTCTAAATTTAATCATTAAGCTTTAGATAGATAAAGTCAGATATAGATAGATAGTTCCTTCCTAGAATAGCTTGGATGGGAGCCTATAAATAAAGCCCTAAGGGGCTTATTTTCAAACATTCAAGCAAAGCCGTCTTCGGGTGCAAGGAGAGAGGAGAGAGAGAGAAGGAGGAGGAAGGAGACGAACGGTCGTATGTTTTAGTTTATTTTATGTTAAATTTATTTTCTTTCATCCTGTTTGCTTTTTAATTTCCTTCTTTTAGGGTCGGGGTGAGCCAGACGATAGTCATGCACGCTTGAGGTAAAGTTTTGATATTTATTATGTTTTGATCATCCACTGCCTTTTATATGTTTATTGCCTACTCGAAAGAATAGAGATTCATGTTAACAACTTGAATTATAAACATAAAATTGGTAGATACAATTAGGGTTACTTGAAAGGGTTATCTAATTGTTGGAAAAGACGAAAGCTTGATCCTTTGATGTGATTACATAACTATTATATCTTGTCTTTTGTGTGTTTGATTATCGTTGCGATGATCCCTTACATTGGAAGTTTGCACATTTATTACTCATTATTTACATTATGCACAAATTTTACCTGACACCAACCACCATTCCCTATCCATCCCTCGACATCGACCCATATATCCTTATCCGACGTCGACAACAACCCTCATCACCTTTTCCCGCTATTCCCGAACCCCTAAACCAACTAAACCTAGAACCGTTGACTTCTCTCCTGAGGACAAACCCGACTCCACTATCCTATAGCGGAGTCTTGACTATAAATTTATATGGTCGAGAAACTCTCTCGTCAAATAGACATATATAAGTTGAGATGCATATATAGATTGAAATACATATATATTTCTCATTTTTCAAAAATATGTAACACTTACCAATAGAATGAGACCACATGTTCTGATTTAATTAAGATGAGACGATTTTGTGAATTTTTTTATGAAACAAATGAAAGAATTAATTATATAAAGTATTTGAGTCGGTTAATTTAATAAAATTGATTAGATAAGAAGGTTGAATTTTATCTTTTATTTTTAAAAAGTGGTTTATTAAGAAAAACGCTTATCTTATAAGATGATTTAAAAAGTGGTTTATTAAGAAAAACACTTATCAATAGAATGAGACCACGTGTTCTAATTTAATTAAGATGAGGCGATTTTGTGAAATTTCCGATGAAATAAATGAGAGAATTGATTATATAAAGTTTTTGAGTCGGTCCATTTAATAAAATTGATTAGATAAGAAGGTTGAATTTTATCTTTTATTTTTAAAAAGTGGTTTATTAAGAAAAATACTTATCTTATAAGAAATATTAAATGAGAAATATTTTTGCTTAGATATCATAATCATTTTAATTTTATAATTTCTTTTATTTGTGAGATAACCATATTTATACATATTCCAACTGTTTGCATATTGTAAAAAAAAAACATATTTATACATATTAATTAAGATATATGCACACACACATATACCCATATAAGCTCAAATGCATATATAATAGTATATAGATTCAAATACACATTTCTTATTTATCAAAATACACAACACTTATCAATAGACCAGCTTGGGTAGTCCCTTTTCATTTATGCCTAGTATTTCCATATTTGTCCCCTTTATCTGCAGGTGCTGAGCTTGATTTGCAAAAGTTGAGATGAACTCTTGCAGGATACCCACCACTCTATGTCCATGAGTCTCTTGCAGTAAGCTATACTTCCTGAATTGCATTCCCTCTCAAAAGGTTTGTATTTAACCATCTAGCCACACGCATTCTCTCTACTGCACCACATCTGCTAGATTAACAAAAATAGCTTTGTTCCACGCCAAATTTTGTTTTATTCCAAGTCCTCCCTCCTCTCGCGGGAGAGTAACTGTATTCCAATCAACCAAGAACCTCCTTCCTTCCATATTTCCATTCCACAGAAGTTTCCTACACATCGCCTCAATTTTCGAGTCACCCACCCATCATCATCATAATACATAGCAAAACATCTGACATTTCTGAGTTTCTTGCCTATAATAAGTAAGCAACTCAATAATCATAACCAATATCCTTCTTGAATTAAGTACATTCGCAATAGTTAAAATCGATTTATTTACACCACGCAGAGCAACTGAATGAAGTGAGAAATAAAGGACAATTAGGCAAAACTGAAGTCTGAGTAAAAAAAGAACAAATGTGTATTTAGTATAAACTAACTAGCATCTGTAGTGAGCTAATATAGAAGGAATTTGAAATATGTAATAATATGGAAAAAAAAAATGACATGATAAATTCATTATCAAAGCAAAAATAAGAGTTCTAAAGTATTAAAAAACTTGAAATTCTACTCAAAGACTTAAGATAGAGCATTAATCATCATGGACGAGTGGTCCACCAATCCATATGACTTGTTCCATGGGACGATTCCTACATATAAAGTTGAAAATATGGCAAATTATTAATACTCGACCTTCATGAGTTTTAGAAAATATTAGTAAACATGTAAAAATTGCTAACCTGTCCATCGATTATATTTATGGAAAAGGGATCTACATGAACACGAGGATATGGCACACCAATTCCCTTTACGATACGAGCTATTGAAAATAGCTTCAACGAGCCATGGATGGACGATGATCACGCTCAGAAAGATCAAGAATTAGTTACACATAGCAAACAAAAACTAAAAGGAAGAACAGTTTGTTATGAATCAATTATACTTTGTTTATTTTTCTCAATCTGATTTCTCTACATACAAGCTCTGTATTTATACTACAATTGCCATCTCAATCAAGTACCATATTGCCCCTCCTTATATGTCATATCTTCCTTAGCTATTTAACAAGAAAACATGTACTTACTCCCTTTATAACACACACACAAAAAAAAAAAAAAAAACAGACTTTCTGTCATACGAAGGACCAAATTTTTCTTTCAAGAAATTTTAGTTTTGCTACAAAATTCTCATGTATGAAAGATTAAATTATACAATTCTGACCAAAACTTTTTTTACATTGTTAACATTCATTTTTATACCTCCAACAAAGCCTAAAATACCAAGTTTAAGGGTATGTTGTGACATAAAGTGATAAAACCCATATAGGCATTTCATCAAACATGTAGCATGCAATCACACTATCAAATTGAAATGACATGTAGATTCAATTCATTAGAAAGCAATTGATAAGAAAGACATGCAAATATGAATTGCATTCTATAAGGAGGATGGACAAAGTAGTAGAGTACCTGGATAGGCTGTCGAGCAAGGAGCAAGCCTTTTCGTTCGGTTGCCGAAGAACAACTATAGAGGTCGATGGTCGATGGGGAATTTGAGTTCCTTGTCGGTTTGATCTGTTGGATGGGTTATGATTATGAATCTGTTGCCGTCAAGCACCATTCTCATGGAGTTGCAAATTGCAGCAACCGTTGCTGCTCGAGAAATGGTTGAACGGGAGAGAAGAAAGACAGAATTATTTTTACTTGGATAGGTGTTTTAATCCCATTGGTAGTGTATAATGAGAGGCATACACCGAGTGTGTATCAGCGTCCCATACTTTATCCTTTTCGTTTCTTTCTTTTTTCTTTTTAAAAAATAAAAAATAAAATAAAATTCAATAAACATTAAAAAAAGGTAAATTATAGAAAACCACCCTTAAAATTGGTGGGTTTTCACAAAATTACCCTTAAAATAAATTTTTACAGAAAACCACCCATAAACCTATTTTTCTTTCAAAGAACCACCATTAACCCTTATTTTTATGTGTAACAAGTGTTTTAAAAATGTTAAATTCTCATTTTTTGTATTCAAAGTAGCCCAATTATATAATAAAATAACAAAAACATTTAAGAAAATAAAAGAACTTTAAAATTTTTTATAGCTTTTTACACATAAAGATGGTCATGGGTGGTTCTTTGAAAGAAAAGTAAATTTATGGGTGGTTTTCTGCAAACTTTTATTTTAATGGTGGTTTTGTGAAAACCCATCTATTTTAAGGGTGATTTTATGTAATTTACTTGTAAAAAAAACATATTTATACATATTAATTAAGATGTATATACACACACATACACATATAAACTCAAATGCATATATAATAGTATATAGATTCAAATACACATTTCTCATTTATCAAAATACACAACACTTATCAATAGACCAGCTTGGGTAGTCCCTTTTCATTTATGCCTAGTATTTCCATATTTGTCCCCGTTATCTGCAGACTGCAGGTGCTGAGCTTGATTTGCAAAAGTTGAGATGAACTCTTGCAGGACACCCACCACTCCATGTCCACGAGTCTCTTGCAGTAAGCTATACTTCCTGAATTGCATTCCAGCCCTCTCAAAAGGTTTGCATTTAACCATCTAGCCACACGCATTCTCTCTGTTGCACCACATCTGCTAGCTTAACAAAAATAGCTTTGTTCCACGCCAAATTTTGTTTTATTCCAAGTTCTCTCTCCTCTCGCGGGAGAGTAACTGTATTCCAATCAACCAAGAACCTCCTTCCTTCCATATTTCCATTCCACAGAAGTTTCCTACACATCGCCTAAATTTTCGAGTCACCCACCCATCATCATCATAATACATAGCAAAACATCTGACATTTATGACTTTCTTGCCTATAATAAGTAATCATAACCAATATCTTTCTTGAATTAAGTACATTCGCAATAGTTAAAACCCATATAGGCATTTCATCAAACATGTAGCATGCAATCACACTATCAAATTGAAATGACATGTAGATTCAATTCATTAGAAAGCAATTGATAAGAAAGATATGCAAACATGAATTGCATTCTATAAAGAGGATGGACAGAGTAGTAGAGTACCTGGCCACCTGGGTAGGCTGTCGAGCAAGCCTTTTCGTTCGGTTGCCGAAGAACAACTATAGAGGTCGATGGTCGATGGGGAATTTGAGTTCCTTGTCGGTTTGATCTGATGGATGGGTTATGATTATGAATCTGTTGGCGTCAAGCACCATTCTCCTGGATTGCAAATTGCATCAACCGTTGCCGCTCGAGAAATGGTTGAACGTGAGAGAAGAAAGACATAATTATTTTTACTTGGACATGTGTTTTAATCCCATTGGTAGTGTATAATGAGAGGCATATACCGGGTGTGTATCCGCGTCGGAATAGGCTACATATACACTTGGTGTATGTATACACCATTTTTTTCTTTTTAAAAAATAAAAAATAAAAAAAAATTCAATAAACATAAAAAAAAAGGTAAGTTACAGAAAACCACCCTTAAAATAGGTGAGTTTTCACAAAACTACCCTTAAAATAAATTTTTACAGAAAACCACCCTTAAACCTATTTTTCTTTCAAAGGACCACCCTTAACCCTTATTTTTATGTGTAAAAAGTGTTTTAAAAATGTTAAATCATCATTTTTTGTATTCAAAGTAGCTCAATTATATAATAAAATAACAAAAACATTTAAGAAAATAAAAGAACTTTAATTTTTTTTTATAGCTTTTTACATATAAAGATGGTCATGGGTGGTTCTTTGGAAGAAAAGTAAATTTATGGGTGGTTTTCTGCAAACTTTTATTTTAATGGTGGTTTTGTGAAAACCCATCTATTTTAAGGGTGATTTTATGTAATTTACCCTAAAAAAATCAATACAAAACACGCGGCGTATTCTTGCTAACTAACTACTCACGCCCCGACTGAGAAGAGAAGAGAAGAGAGGAAGACGATCGGCGATTGGTGAGAACCCGACGAAGGCGGCGACTGGTAACGACCGGAGACGGAAGGCGGTGATCTTGACCCTGGTGTTTAGAGGTATGTCACATGTGTTTCAGCTTTCAATTTAGTGATTGTGGTTCCCCAAATCTGAGAATTCGCGTTCGGTTTTCCCAGAAATCCCAAATTAAGTCTGAATTTGTGTTTGATTTTGCTAGTCCAATCTGAATTTGTGCTCTGTTCTTTGTGGAATTGCGGTGGAGTTAACTTTTAGGAGTCTCAATTTATTTGGAAAATGGAAGCCATGAGAGGGAAGGAGGTGTGGAAGGCGGCAAGGGCGACTGCAGCACATGCTCTGCTCTTAACTTTCACCATTGTTCTAGTTCTGAAGCTTCATCCCGGCTCCTCCTCCTTGTCTTGGTGGTTCGTCTTTTTCCCCTTTTAATTTTATTATTAATCAATTAAATTTTGATGATATCTCCATTACTGAAGTAAATAGCTTGGTCATAAGTTGAACATTGTTTCATAAAATTGATTTAAGGACTGAGTTATGTATTCACATGAAAGTTGACTACTGCTTTTATTTTTTATTTATTATTATTATTATTGCTATGCTCTCTATCAAAATGACCAATTGTGGTTACATTCGCATACATAGCAAGCAGCTGATGTGCAAAAGAAATTGACCAGTTTTAGGGACATTTTTATAAACATGATTTCTGTTTTGCAGGTTTATCTTTTCCCCTCTATGGTTATTTCATGCAGTTATGTACCGATCGAGATTCTCCATACCCGCCCCTTCAAATCTTGATATTATTCCTGTATGTCACTACCTGCTTCTTAAGGAATCATATTCTCCTTTAGATGTGAAATAGACAATTTATTTGAAAAAGGAATTAACCATATTTTGTATTTGATTTCATTGTAGTGGGACCCAATTCATTCTGTTCTGGCTATGCCACTGCTTATTGCCTTTGAACTGCTCCTTTGTGTTTATTTGGAGAGCTCTCATGGTAATGTTTCGTGCTGTATAATCTCCTTATATATGTTTACTTCAAAACCGTAGGAAATTTGAACTTGAAAGGATATTTAAATTATCGTTTTCCCCAATTTCATTTCATTTGCAAGAGAATTGGTTATTGAACCTTTTGTCAGTGATATCTTCTATGGGCTTTCTCATTTACAGTTAATCACGTCTCAGCTGTGAACTTGGAGATTGTTTTCCTCCCTATTTTCCTCTTGGAAACAATTATTTTACTAGAAAATTTAAGGTGCGTCCTTTGTACACTTCTTGTTATTCCATACTATATTTATGTCTTTGCTATGCCTCATCATCTACAAGATGGACCATTTCTATCCTAAACATTTTCCATGATTCTCAATTCTCACTATCCTTTCATAATGCAATTACAGAATGCTTGGTCCGCATTTTCTAGAAGATTTTAAAACATGCTGCCTGGGTGAAGAGCTGTGAGTCTGTCTCCAATGTTGATTTCTTTTCAGTTTTTCTGTCAATCATTTTCCTTCCTCTACATATTATGTGATGCTCCTCCCTAATCTATACGACAATCTAACTACAGGACACCTGATCAGCAGGAGTGGCGTGACAGTGTTTCTTTTCAAATTCTTATTGTAAGTCTCATATTGTTAGAGATTTGGCGCTCCCAACTGATAGTTTGAACAGCCTGTGCTGTGGGTACTTGAAAAGCTGACTCCATTATATGGAATCTACCTGGACAAGTTTACTTCATTAGATGGAATCTACCAAAAACAAAAATACTTTCTTTGATTTAAATAAAAATCATACCTTCAATTCATTTGGGTCTTTTTAAAAATATATATATAATATATTCTTTATGGCGACAAGGTGTACCTAATCACTCTGAACTATGATGTCTGCAGACTTTGTTGGCTACTTTTTCCATGGCTATCGCCCTGGGTATTACAGTGCTTCTAGTTCAAATGATAATTGGTACCGTATTTTCTTATTCACTCATTATTGTGTTACATTTAATTAGACTGCAACAATTGTTGCCCTGCATAAAGATAGAGTTTGGATTTTATTCTTTATACGCTTTTCCTATAGTATGTTCACTGATGGTATATGGAACATGTTCCCTGATCATTAGTATTCATTTCATGAGAAACGGGGAGAAAATAAGTTGTGACTCTGTCAATCAATACTTGCAGGAAATGGGGAGAACATAAGCTTTTGGTGTCCATGTTATTTTAGGTATTTATTATATCTATTAGATATCATCATATCAATATGAGAATGGTTTTAGCTATATTTAATCCATAGGAGGATTATGGCTATTCCAAATTCCGGGTAATCTTTTCCTCGTGTTTTATGTTTCGTTTTGTACAGCTATGCACTAGTTGCAGTTGGTGGGCATGTATTTTTGGAGGGTATGGGTTACCGTGAACTTGAAGAGGCTAGCTCATCGACGAGTGCTTTAGTTGCTCAATTTGTTATTGGTGGTCAATATTTTATGTTAGTTCTGATGCTTGGGTTCCCGACTCTTCTATGTATGTACGTGGAGGTATGACATGTTTATTAAAACTGAAGGATTATTTGAGAAGTTAATTTGTGCATAACAGTCCTCTTTTTGACATTTGCAATGCAGGGAACTCCTATTCGAATTCCAATCTCACTTGCTTTCTCCCCTCTATTCCTCTGGCAAGGGGTTGGGGTTCTGTTTTCTACATTACATCTCGTGGAAAGAATTGTTTTTCTTGCTTTACACCGTGAATTTGGTAATGTGCGATATTTAACACCGTGTTCAAGAGCTTGTGACTTACTAGTGTCTATTGGTCATGGTTTAAGGTATTCATCTTATAAAATTGTTTGGGGACCCTCTTTCAAGAGTTTTTTTCATTCTAGAAAATTAAATGTTTAAGATGCGCAGTTGTTGCCGGCTCAACCCATTCTTGTGTTGTTCATGTCAGGTTTCTAGGTTGGGGGTCAATTGATGATGGAAGTAGAGAAGTAGAGGCACGGAGATTCCATGAATGCGAATTGAGGTCAGATTTCTATCCTTTCTTTTTTCACGGCAAAGTGTTACTTTGTGGCAGTTTTAGTGCTTGTATTAGGATGGTGTGGGGAGTTAAAGATTGGCCCTTTCTTCTCCTGCTATTCCCATAAAATTGATTTTGTGTTGCTAAATACGGGAACATGTACTTATGATTGATTTTTTTTAATGTTTAGATGCAATACATTTTGTGGCAGTCCCCCTGATACAGTGCAGAAAATGCGAAAGAAAGATCTTGTTGAGGAGGTGATCGTATTTGACAAGATTTTAGCATCTTCTTACCTGCATTACATGCATTATTGACTCCAATTTGTCCAACGGTTATAAATAGGTGTGTACTCTGCAAGCTGCAATTAATGAGCAGATTCAGTTCACTGAATCTAGTCTACAAGAGTACAAGCGACTTCGAAGTGTAAGCTTTTTTTTGGGTGTAAATCGTCTGTCCCCAATCCCGTCCCCTTCTCCTGTCCCCTCTCACATCAATTCTTTATTTTTTAATTCTTTTAATCATTTTTTTAATTTATTTTATTTTTTGTTTTTTCTTTTAAATTGGGGTTGTGAGGGGAAGGGGGTTGGGGGATAGGAGGGGGGACATATTGAAGGACAGGGGATCTGAAACCCTTTTTTTTTTCTCTTTTTTTTACCCCTCTAAATTTATATTATTAACTGCACCCTGTCTAATAAAATGCACCATAAATTGCATAACTGGTTTACCTAAGCCCTAAGGCACTTCTCTGATTTTTTTTACCATTGAAAACCTTTAGGAAAAAGTTGTTTGTAGAGTTTGCTTTGAGAGGGATATTGGTGTCGTTTTGCTTCCCTGCAGACATCGGATCCTTTGCAGGTGATGGCATGAATTTTCGTTCCTTGCATTTTTTTGTGTAATTTCAAGAATGATGTTACGATTTTCGTGCTTCTTAATGCGTGCAAATACAAATTTCATCTTTATTTTACTCTGCATTTCTACAGAATGTGTGGCGACAAGTGCTCCAACTGTCCAATTTGCAGTGTCTCCATTGCGAAATTGGTGTGTGTATATTATGCGTAGCCTTGGTAATGAAGCTGGAACTTGTTCATTGTGGATAGTTGTCAATGCCGAGAAAACCAAACTGCGGATGGTGCTACAATGTTTCACTAACTACTGTTTGCTTTGTAATTTACTAGTGCAATCTACTTGGTGTGTAAATGATGTCTTTCATGTGTTGGATTGTTTTCTGATTGAGTAGGTTTGGTTTTACGTTTTCAAGTGTTTATACATCTATTAGTGTTTGAATGATTGGAATTGCAGTATGATTTGAGATACAACTCGGGCATTATCTTTCAAGTTGGGTCTTGTCGAATCTCCTCTAACTCCTAGTTGAGGGGAGGTATCAATCTTCCTGGAAAAACATATACAATACCCGACAGAGGGGTATCTTGATACCGCCGGGAAGGGGACAAACAAATTCCATGGAATCGGAAATTTCTTAAAAAATGGATCTATGTCCAACACATCACATCTAATAAGAAAAAGGCCTTTTGTTTTGGTTCTATCCGTAGTCACACATGAAATATCTAAATGGGTCATCGGCTTGACTTATCCCCCCCTTATACTTATTATTGAGCCACGTGTCCCCCTCTTCACAAAGATAAGAAACTGCCTTCCCAACCCACGTTCTCCCCGTTAATGCATCGATCGTCGACTTGAAGCTGCGATCTCCTCCGACAAAAAGAGAGAGAACGGGAGAAATCAAGGGATTTGACGGGAAGAGAAAAACTCCGTCTTCTTCTTCCCCATTCCGGATCTCCGGTTCCCCCATACCTCTCTTCGTCTCTCCCATCCTCCCTCCATCGCCGGATCAGGGAATCTAGGAGGTTCCGGCGGCTTCCTTCGATATATTTCCGATGGGGACGCCGGAATTTCCGAATTTGGGTAAACATTGCGCCGTCGATGATTGCAAGCAGATTGATTTTCTGCCCTTCACCTGCGACCGCTGCCACCCGATTTCTCCTTTCTTTCTTAGATCTATTATTTCCGTTTCTGCAATATCCTTCAATAATCAAGATGAATATTGTGTTTATTGTGTTTATTTTGCTATATGATATTATTATCATGAGCAATACTGTGAACCCCCGTCTTGTTTCTATAGAAATTTGTTATTTATTTGCTGAAGAGAGATCTGTTGCTTAGCTTTTTTAATCTCAGTATGCGAGTTAGGTTGAAATTAGTCGTTAGGGTTGCAGCTACAACTTACAAGCCATTAATTTTAAAGTGATCTAAACAATTTGTCGATTTTATTTATGTGATTCTGGAAATTTAGCTTACCTCTCGGATAATATGATAGCAAATGGAAACTGTAATTGCATACAATGAGGGGTGAACTGGTAGAGTTTGCATTGAATAGATGTTTGATATTTTTTAGGGGTTTTAAATTCTTAGTTTTATAATAGAATTAGATTATGCTATGTTTGTTCAGGAAACATGTTTATGATTTTGATAGGTATATGTGCAATTGATTCATAATTAATGATCCACGAGGAAAATGTTGTGAATCTCGATGCACACGCCCTTAACGATGTGTGTGCAAACTAAGTGTCAGAATGGACATTGTTGTTGCTTTGGCACTCAAAGTTAGATGCATCCCTTTGATTTTGTTTGTCGTCACTTAACTTGCACAGTCTCGAGTACTAAAGATAGTTATGCAAAGTTGAATGTTTTAATTACCAAACTCTTGAAATTGCATCATAGTTACGGGATTCACTATGATTTGCAATTTTTTTAATAAACTATATAGCTTCATGTTCCTCTGTACTATGAATTGTTTGATTCACTGTCCATGTGTGATGTGTGTGAATCTCACAAATTGGATCTTTTGGGACGTTTCCTATTTCCAGGCACATTGAAACGGCCTGCTGCAATTGCTTGGGATTATTAAGAAGGTTGAAAAGGGGTGCACGGTGTGGGCAGGTAGCTGACGGAGAAGACGACGAACTCAATACTCCTCCCATTGGCTCTTTTTATTTGGTTCCCTTAATAAACCTACTTGAATAACATTTGAATCGAAAGCTTGAAATCTGTAGGTGGTGTATTACGCCTGAAATCTTGAAATCCTCATCTATATTCGTACACATTCATATTAAGCTGCTTTGTGTTGATGATGCTATCTGTTAGATAAAAACAATCTACATGTCTAAATAGGATTACAATAGCATCTCAAAACTGTTCACATAAAAAAAATCTAGATATTCAGGAACTTCATATGTACCTATGTCTTTTTTAAAACCAACCCAAAAGTTTCAGCTTTGTGACCTCTTGATCAATGGTTGTCATGCCGCTTAAGAATGGGGTACTTTGCTGTCTGGTTTCATAAATGGAGTTGGGAAGGAATTGCAGTGATCTTGGTACAGTTGTCACTTGTTAGAACAGTCTCTAAATATTGGCAGACAGTCTCTAATATTGGCTTTATGCAATGGAAGTTTTTTTTTATGTTGCTTGATGGTCCAATAGTGGGATAAAATGATACTAACAGGCAGCCAGCCAGCTCAGTTGGTGATACATGTATAAGGGCGGCGCGCTATTTTTGAAGCTTAACGAATTGCTTTTCAGGAAAGAGGCAATCCAAATCAGAGTTTGTCTTGGACAAACTTTTGCATGATTTGTGATTGTCAACTGTTGTGAAGTATGTCTCGCAATGCATTGAAGTAGCAACTCCTAATGAAGGTAACACTCAGCACCAGCAAGAGGGATGCACAGATTCAGTTATGTTGAGACGATTTTTGCTTTGACCTTCTTTCACAATCTACATCATTTCTGCATAGATATTGTCATGTTATTGACCGTTATGGTGATGCATGCATGTGTGGAAAGCAGCTTCTACCAAGTGATATTATCCATGGATATCTTTGACGATCAATATGCTTCAAGAAAACATATCTACTGGATATGGTATTTGTCTGAGAGATGTCTTTGTTACTATGATAATATTACAAGAAAAAGAGGGTTGACCAGAACTTCACTGTATAATCCTTCATGGATATGGTCTCTATGGTTTTGTTGCAGAAAGTCACATTTGGAGTTGGCTATTTAATTCTGTAATCTGCAGTTGAGATGCAAGGTTGGGAATAAAATTCTACTATTGTGAACCAGCTTTGCAGTTGAGATTGGATGAAGCCCTGAATTTCCATAACATGCATTGAATTGGTTCTTAAAATTGATTGGATGATACTCTGAATATCCAAATTTGTATAGCAAAATTTTGAAATATTTGGAAATAGTTCTAGCATAGATCACCCTTTATGGAATCACAAATGTTGGAACTATGTTTGGTGTTTAAACCTTCATGTAAGAACCTTATATGTGACATTGTATATATTTATGCATGATAGGCTTAGATGTGTAATAAATAGATGATTTTGAGGGCTTGCAATGCGTAAATGGGGTGAAACCTAAGGAACTGTTGTACTTATAATTTGTTTGATTCCAATTTGATTTTGCTGTGATTTGAGCTGTTTCTAATAATTTGTTATGAGTAGCTTCAGTGTGTCCAAGATGCTGGCGGGTAAGAAACGAAGCTTATCAATTGATTCAGATGTTTCTGCCCTCCACAAGGAGTGGGATCAAGCATTGTGCCCTATCTGCATAGAGCACCCACATAATGCAGTTCTTCTTCTATGTAGCTCACATGGAAAGGGATGTAGACCTTATATATGTGACACCAGTTACAGGCATTCGAATTGTCTGGATCGATACAGGAAACTCCATTCTTCACCTGCTAGCCTTGAGATGACTGAGCAACAGGATCATGGCAATACTTCAGCACCTAGATCAGGAGCACATGGTGGAGATGGGGTTTTTGGAAGTGTGGAAACTTTGAATCCAAGGGGAGGAAGCACCAGAGATCGATTATATAGTAGTTCGCATAACGAAGACATGGAAATAGTTGAAACTGAGTTTTCTATGGATAAAACAGGTAAAATGAACTTAAAATGCCCATTGTGTAGGGGAGATGTGCAAGGTTGGAAGGTCATCGAAGACGCTCGGAACTACCTGAACATGAAGACCCGGAGTTGCACCAGGGAATCCTGTTCGTTTGTGGGAAATTACGGTGAACTGCGAAAGCATGCTAGGAGCCTTCACCCTTCAGTTCGCCCTGCTGAGGTGGACCCGTCAAGACAGCGAGCTTGGAGTCGCTTTGAGCACCAGAGGGAGTATGATGACATTGTCAGTGCCATTCAGTCTGCCATTCCTGGTTCTGTCATGTTTGGAGACTACGTAATCGAGGACGAAAACTTCGATAGGATTCCAATTGAGAGTGGGAGGACATCTACGGAGCTCAATGGATCGGTTTTGACACTCTATCTACTTCAAATGATTGGGTCCATGGATTCTAGGGGCCAGTCAAGGGGGAATTGCTCAAGGCAAAGGCGTTCATCTAGACGGCGTTCCTCTGGTCGGCAATCATCCGGACGGAGGTCATCTGGACGGCGTTATCTTTGGGAAGACAATCGTACTCGACATGGCAATGATATCGATGATGACGGAGATCTCAATCCAATCAGTACCACGAGTGATGGTTTTCCGGCTCGTAGAAGGCTTCGCCGTTTGACACGGACAAGATATAGCAGGGATGAGCACTGAGGAATGGTACTCACAAACACACTCGGTAAAATTTTAACCAAGGAGTTGTTTCTATATATTTAGGAATTGCTTTATATAATCTCTTTCGAAATTTATTGTGCTGAAATCGGATATACTTCGTGTTCCATTTTCGTAGAACTGCGCTATTGTAGGGATCATCATACAAAGGTGACCTCTGCAGTGAGCTCGACAGGCCGGTAGACTCCAAGGTCGCTATGGAGGAGCAAGTACTGGCTCGTGCAGAGGCTTAATCATCTCAAAATCCCCCAAATAATCTTTAGGTTTTTACTTCATTCAAGCAAGTTTCAATCCATTTCACTTCTGAATCTTAGTAGACAATCTGTTTTAGCATCTATCAGCGTTGTAGTGAACTCCTGTTACACTGTACAACAATCATGATGAATCAAACCCTCCATTTGCAAATCACTACATATGATATTGTCATTTGATATTTTAGTTGTTCCATTTTGTCCTCATATCCCATTGCTGTTTGCATCTGATATCCTCAAATGAATTGCAATCCCTGCCTGAATAATCTTCAAGAAGTACTTTTAAGCGAATTGATTATGGTTGTTTTCGCTCGATGTGTTGATCTTGCATAAATAGCTTGTGCGAACCTGCATCTGGTTCTCGTGAAGGAATACGAGTGATACGATAATATAAGGCGACTTTGCAACCAAACAAAGGCACCCGAGTTCCATTTAGTAGGACTGTTATGCAAGCCGAGTATTTTATACTCATGTTTAGTTCGTTTAGAAACAAATGTGCAGCTTTTTTCAAGAATTAAGGAGTCTTATAGCTCACAACATAGTAATTTAAAGGAAATTTTATAAATTTCTCAAAATTCGAGTTTAAACCGTAACGAGTCGAGCTTTGAACCAAACATCAAAATGTTGTGCTAATACTCGATTTAGAAAATGAACGAGTCTGAGCCGAGCTTGAGCTACTCGGCTCATATAACAACTTTACCAATTAGGGTTGACATTGGTAGAAACCTAGGCTGTTAGAATATGTCCAATTCAATTCCAAGACAGTCGGTGCAAGTTGGTTTACTTAACTCGTGACTCTTGCTGAATGAGTCATTTGCCAGATAAATCTAATAAAAGAGATATAGTGGATCGAATATTTGAAATCAAGTTGCAGAATATGATTTCAGATTTTCGGAAACACAACATTTTTGGCAATGTTGTTGCATGTAAGTTCCTCCTTTGCTAAGACTTTGGTTTTAACTTATGTGGCTTCCTGTATCAATAAAAGTCATTATTTGGTGTTAAACACCCGAATTGTTTTATGTCATGTGTATTTGTAATTTAATGTAGCTTACATCTTAAATAAGATATTTGGTAAGTGTTTATATAAAAGTGTTTATTTGATATTTTTCTTCCTTCTTGTGTGTGCATATATAGAATGTGCAGTATATATTACCATTTGAATACGCTTTGTGTTTGGCAGGACTTTCCGACTTCACTTGTGTGGGATATTGTTTTTGCAGTCATACTTAGTGTAGAATGGTCCATCTGGGTATCTCAAATGTCATTGTGATTTGTTACCATAACACCATGTTTGTAACTTAACATATATACTATGAGACTTTTGTTTATATATATGTGCATTACGTGTTATGAGATATTGGGTGTAATAAACCCATCGTTCTGTACGTTGAATGATATAATTTTCATTTGTCCTCTTATCAATTATGAGACTTTTGTTTGTGATTGTAACTGTTATTGTATTATAACAGGGGTTGTAATTGTATTTGTAAGAAAGACAACAATTCAAATCAAATGAAATATATTCATGGTATGTGAGAATACTAAAGCGGTAAATTTCAATACAAATACTCACCCGTACAAGGTACGGGAAAAGTACTAGTCAATTATTCATATTCTTAGGTCTACTTGACTAAAGTTGAGAGATACGTAGAGATTCACTCATCTTATTCAATATCACTAAAGAAGAGCATTAAGAATTCAAGTAATCAAGACCAATTGACACATTGACTCTATTCAATCATGGCTAATAGGCGCATACCGAACTTAATCTCAATCAAATATCCTCAACATAGATGAACTGAAATCATCCACTACAAAGATAAAGAGACATCACTGTCATCAATACCTTTGTTTGCTATCAAGAAAACAACAACGAATTTATAGCTAGAGATGCAATTCCTAACATGTTCATCAGGCATAGAAAGTAACACAAATATAAATTAAGCACAAGATGATAACTAAGAACATGAATAATCAAATAAACTCAAATCCTCACAATCAAAACAACCATGTCTTCGAATCACGGGCGAAAGTATGAGTTTAACAACTCATAAGCCAATTCTCTCTCTAATTGAGTTCATAGTTTCTCTCTAATATCGTACGTACCTCTAAAGAACTGAAAAACAACTAAATAAAATTATTCATCGTACTTGGTGTATCTTATTAAGAATTATAGAACATTCAATTAAGAAGATTAATAAGTGAGATTAGAACTTTAGAAGTAACTTATGATTATTTGATAATATTGAGTTATTATTCGTTAGAATAAAATTATTCATCAATATTGAGCGATGGTAGACAATAGATGACACATCGACACCGGAGAACTCTCACAAGATGCCTTGCGAAGAATGTAAAAAATTAATGAGAGGTGGCTGCTAAGAGCTTAGGGGTTTACAAAGAGGCAATATAATACAGAGTATATAATGCTACTATGAAAAGTCGAGGTAGGGTTTATGAGGAGTCAAGCTTCATGTATATGGAATTTGGGACGATGTAATTAATTAATTAATTACTCCATTCAATCTATGTAGGTCATTTCCCATCCAAGTAAAGGTTTTGACCCTAAGTAAAAAAAATTGCAACTTGTTTTTTTCTTACTTAAAGTAAATATTTACAATTTAAGTTGACATGTTAAAACATAAACATTTATTATGGTACTAGTGTAATACCTGTGCCTTCAAAGCACGAGATTTTGATTAATTTCAAACTGAACATAATACTATATATCTATATAATACTATATTAATATATACTTGTTTACAACAAAAATAATATGTATAAAGTATTTTTTTTAATTTATAAATTAGTTGGAAAGAGATACAATATAATAATTTTTAAATGATTTAATAAGGTAAAATAGTAATAAAACTCAAACACAACCTATTATAATTTGAAATACATTTATAATTATTATCATTAGGATAAAACCAAAAAGAAAAATATAAGCTATCATATAATGATTAAAAAAATCATAAGCACATGATTATGCGAATACTTTTGAAGTTATGTAGATATACATAAGTTATTCATTATTTTCATGAGAAAGATGGCTAGAAAGGGGGAGAAATAAATAGAGAAAATAAAGGTAAGATGGTAAAAAAAAACGATCTAAGACGCCTTATCTAAGATGTAAAATAAGTAATGCTCGTAAGTCTTAATTAGCTTTTCAAATAAGTAAATTGAAAAAAAAAACTTTTTGGCTCTAAGTGATTTTTATAATTAACTTTTGAAATCGAATATTCACAAATTAACTATTTTTACTAACTTTATAAAAAAATTGCAGCTCTTAAAATATTGAAATTATAATAAGGGACATCTAGGGTGTATAAAATAAATATAAATGTAAAATATTCATTTAGGGATAAATATTTCTTTCTTTGATATTTGAAGCCAAACACCAGGAGAGAGAAACTCTCTTTTTTGAGAATCCAAATTTTGGGATTTTTTTTTTGGGTCTATCTTCACCCATCTCAATTTGATTTCCTTGAGCAATCCTCCATTGTCTTCCTCCTTATTTGTTCAAATCTTCCCAGTCCTATCGATCTTTTGTGGATCCATCTTCTCCAAATCATTTTCCATGGTGCTTTGGAGCCGATTTCGACTTGTTTCGGGCCCTTGGTGTTGTCCTCCGACCTCCACATCCACCACCACTGTGCCTTTTCTGTCCATCGCCGGCCAATCGTCGGTGTTCGTGGATGCCGACGCTATCATCCTTGTTCATCAGTGGCGTATCTGGTGTTCTATATTTTCCCCCAATTTGATTTAGGTTTTTGTTGGGGTTGTTCACCCAAATCTGTCTCTTCTCGGCTCCCACCTCCGGTCATCGCCGACCTCTTGCGCCCCCTCCCTTTGGCTTTCCTTCTCCTCCTCTAGCGGCTCACCTGGTTTCCGGCCGCCTCTGGCTTGAAATTGTCGCCCGCGGCTGTGCACCGTCCTCTCTCTTGGTCCTTCGGGCCCAAGCTTTGGGTCCTTAGGGGCCAAGCTTCTTGTCCTACGGCCCCAAGCTTCGGGTCCTTCGGGCCCAAGGAAGAGATTATGGCTAGTTTTATATTACTATATTTAATTTTAGAGAAGCTTGCAATAACGTGTAAACTCACCCGAAAGGGTAGTCTAAATCTCGTTTGGGTTTGATCCCGAAAGGGTCTTCCCAAAAGGTTTTGAGAAAATCCCGCAAGGGCTTGTCGATATTTCTGCAGGTGAAAGCTTGTTGGCATTTTGTATCGAGCATTTTGCGGCTCTGCTTCCGATGTTTCTAGGAGATCTTCTGCTTGGTTGAGGGGGGTGTGGAGTCTGTAGTCGAGTTTGGCTAGGGTCGAGGTGGTGCGCTCAAGGCGACTCCGTATCCGGGATAGAGTTCCTTGGAGTTCGTCTGCACTACCCACATGAGATAGTGTCCTGCTGTACTACTGGCTCGCGGTGCTATTGTTCGGTGGTGATTGGCTGCGTTCTTCGGCGGCTTCCTCAGCTTATTGGGTGTTTGGTCTTCTTGAAACGTTTTGTTGTAGAGTTTATTTCTATTTGGTTCATTTCGCTTGTTATTTGTATTACTGTTTTTAGTTTGTTCTGTTAGACAGTTCGACGTCTGCCGACTTTGTCGGCCTCTCGAAGAGTCAGGCCTGTCTGACCTTCGAATTTTTACCTAATCAAAAAAAAAAATTGAAGCCAAACACCCAAAATTAATCATAAAAGAGTGTTTATTTATTTATTTTTAAATGATAATATATGCAAATTTCACATTTTATTTTCTCAAAATTCTTCAATTTTTGTTTGTAGATCTTAAAATGTTATTTTTTGTATTCCAAATAGTCATTTAAGATATTTAAAATAAATTTAATTTATCTCTAAAAATCATTTGTTAAAAATTGATATATATGTCATGTAGAATGTGCAATGTATAGATTTAAAATATTCATTTTGAATAATTATTTTCCTTAATTTTTTAAGGTTAACAGGTGCAAAAATAATTTCATTTTAAAATTAATGACGTTTTGCATATTTTTTTTTTCAAAATATTCACTAAAAAATAAATATTTACGCAAAATATTTAATTAAATATTTAAAATATTCTTCAATTAATGACGTTTTGCATCTATCTTGAAAAATATTTAAAAAAATTTCAATAAAAATTTAAGATGTCTATATTGTATAATAAATGCAATTTTTAAAAAGAAATATTATTTTTACAATCATTGTTTTTTTATAGTCAATTTTTACTTTGACATTTTAATTAAATATTCTTATTAATTCTTGAGTTATCACATTTCAATATATTAGTCAATTTATTTATATACATATATAAATATAAGATTATGTAAACATTTGATATTTCAAATATTTTTTTTTTTAGATATTCTAATTATTTTTTTTAAAAGATTACATAATAAATTATGGATAAGACTTGTATAAATATGCCGACCAAATAATATGTGGCTTCTGATCATCATGGTTAGAGCTGGCAATATTTGACCCGACCCGAGAAATCTAACTGACTTACTGAACCCAGACCCGACCGAAACCCGAAAATCCGGAATCATCTGTAACCCGAACTCGAGACCGAGCCCGACTCGAAATGGACCCGAACACAGACAAAACTGACCTGACCCAAACCCGATCCGACTCTCAACCAACCTGACATTCGGAATGATAGTATCCAAAATCGTGGTCCTAATAAATATATAATATTATTGATATGAATGTAATGTACAAAGAAAGTCATGATATTAATGAAATAATGATATAAAATACCACACGGAATGATAACAAAATTGTGGTCCAACGTATATCAATGTACATAATCTTTTCTATGAAAAAATGAAATAAATATATTTGAAATAGATCACAAATTGATATAAGCATATCAATTTAGATAATCTTCGTATGAAAAATAGGAAAAAATATATGTCAAATAGGAAACAAATAATTTCATCAATAATATTGACCAATAAGAAAATATCATTTGAATAAAAAAAATCAACTTTAATTGTGGATGTGACACGTCAACAAAATGCTAGCAGAATTAGTAATATTAATAGATATAACATAAACATTTATACGAAGAGATGAGATATCCAATTGATTCAGATTCAATGAAAGAAGGCTAAATTTGACCTTTTTTTTTTATAAGGTAATAATTTGTTAATTTGAGATCAGACATGCATGAACCTCGATGGTCGACGTCAATACAAAAAAAAAGACAATGAAAAAAACAAAACAGTGCAAAACACACGCACGAGCACTCAACAACAACAAGACTACGCCAACCAAACCAAACAAAATGAGGACGAAAATGGCGGACAAAGCCAAACACCGCCAAAAGAAGCACCGCGGGCCAGCAACACATCAGAAACCGATCATCTTATGTATGGTGAGGATGAAATCAGGAAAAACTTTTATCATATATGCAAATTGCAAACCGATCTCTGGGACTTCGAATTATTTCCGGTTAAAAAAACAAACGATCTCATTCTATTATATCATATGAGGTAGTACTTATACATCTATATTTTATCTATACTATTATAAAATGGTGAACTCTCAAAATAACAGTATTTTAACGGTGTTAGTTAACTCCGTCACAAAGGAAGAAATCATTTGAAGTTTGTCCTATCTACATAGAATGTTGCCATTTGTAATTGATTGCCGGTTGTAAATTTGTGCTTATGTCTCTTTGATTATTGAACATCTCAATTGTTGAATACTTAACAAAAAAACCTCGACTGGTGAATAATCAACAACCCCAACACTTCTTATATACTCCCTCCGTTCATTAATAAGTGTCGTTTGACTTTTTGACACGTTTTTTAAGGAGCTAAAAACTATATAAAATATTAACATTGTATAAAATTATATAAAAAATCAATTAAAAACTTTATATTTTCTATAGTTTTTAACCTTTTAAAAAGCGTGCCTAAATAAAAGGGAAACTTCAACTAGCAAGCAAGTCAAAAGTTGACTTACTGTTTTAGCCTTTTTTTTCCTATCTTATTACAACTTTTCCCTTATTTATTCAATGCAATTTAACCCTAATAATCTAGAGACTTCTTCTTCTGTATCGTCTATTTCCGTCGTCGGGATGTCAGATGTGATACCGCCTATGCTGGCTGCTGCTGGGTTGCGAAACCGACTAAGGCTGCCTCCTTTTTTTTTTTTAACTTCCGTCTCTTTCTCTAACCAAAATTATATCAATCACTCATCTTCTCTCCCTTGAATCTTCATCCTGTCGGATTGTTTTTTGAGAATTACTGCTATCGTGTTCTTCGGTCTTCTATCATTTTGGTTTTACCCTATATCAATCAAAGTTAGACTTTAAAGTTTGAATGTTTGAATTACTTAGTAATCCTTCTAATTTGATTTGATCTTAACCGATTTGTGTTTGCAATTTCTAGCAGAGTCACAGGTGCAATTTGGAGCTTTTCGATCGGCTTGGGTACTTTGAATTAGTAGTCAAGGAAAGAGGGATCACAACGCTCGAATCATTAATTCGGTATGCTCAATTTTCTCGAACCTTTATTTCAATGTTTGGTTTAGCTTTTAGGTGATTTACCAATCACAAGTTGGTGTAGTGGTTATGGGGCTACATCCCATGCCTCGAGGTTTGAAGTTCGAATCTCCGTGGAAACATGGAGACGCTTGTGAGTGGGAGGGTCAACCCCTTAATGGGCCTACAGTACCCGATCCAGATGTAGAGCGACTGAGTCGATCGAACTGGACTAAGATCAAAAAAAAGCTTTTAGGTGATTTATTCCATCTTGCATTATAATGAAATTGCTTAATTGCCCATCTTTTTTCAGATTATTTTTTGAGGAAATGGTAGTAAATACCACTTTTTGAAAAAAGTTTACAAAAATGCCACTGTTTTGGAAAAATTGGCCCTAAACCGGCTATAGGTTGTATTTATTGCCAAAAAAAAAAAGAAAAAGAAATTAGAGGCATCATTACCTACCTAGTATGAGAGAGGCAAGGCGGGAAGGAGTAAAGGCAATCCAATCAACATCTCTCTCCCGTTTCAAACCAATATAATAGCAAAGAGAGAGAGAGAGAGCCAGTTGCAGAGACGCTAGAAGATTGAGAGAGAGAGAGGGCGGTTGCAGTTTCTTCCTCGATAGTTGCATACACCAAAGGAGAGAGAGCGGGCAAGTCCAGCGTCGCCGGCAAGGACACAACAACCACGACCCGACGACATACAGAACAGGTACGCCCTTTTACTCTTCTCCGTTTGGTGGTATGGTGCGCGGGTGTGGGTCGGGGAAGCAGTGGGTGAAGGGGTTAGGGCAATGGCGGCCTGAATTGTGGGTCGGGGTGGTGGTTTTCTTGTTTGGATAATGGTGGGTGGTGGTGGCATGAGTGGTTTTCGGGTATGGAAAGGGGAAATCGGTGGTTAGGGTTTGCAATTGGGTGACAGTGGTTTTCGGAATGAGTTAGGGCAACGGTCGGGGAACTATGGATAGGGGAAATTGGCGGTTTGAGGTTCGAATAGGGTGACAAGGGTTTGGAATTAGGTGACAGGGGATTCCATTTTGGAGAGAATGGTTCCGAAATTTGTTGTGGTAGGCGAAATAGGGGAAATCACGAGGTGTGGAAATTGGGATATGTGGATGTCGTAGGTGGCCTATTGAAGGAGGTTTGAGGTATTGGTTGTAGGCTTCCGATTCATAGTGGGTGACATGGGTTTCACCTTGAGTGACAGGGGTACAGTGACATGGGTTAGTCTGTTAGGTGACAGAGGGGGATGAATATAATTTGTAAGATGGAAATTGCAGGAAAGAAATGGTGAGGACAAAGAATGTGAGGTCGAACAACAAAGAGCCTGAATACTTAGTCCCGGAAGAGAGGCACTTCCGGGCCCGGGTGAACCAGGGCTCGAGACTGTCGATGCTGAACAACATCGATGATTATCTTGACGCTAGAGACTGGCAGAAGCTTCTTGACTCCCAGCTGGGTGGGATTGTGCAGCTGGCGCACCGGGTGAAATTTTCTTCACAAATGGTGCATTATGCACTCCAGCGCCAGCTTGCGAGCGATAAGGAGTGGGAGACCTGGTACCGGATTAAGGGGAAGCTCCGGAGGTTCTCCCTAAAGGAGTTTGCCTTAGTTACCGGGCTGCGGTGCAGTCAAGCAAGAGCTAGTGACATGGAGGACGACGAGAAAGCTATAAAGGATTTTTTTGGAAACGAGAAGATGACGGTCGGTGACCTGGAGAGCGAGCTGAAGAATTCAATGTTGGTGGTGCGGAGCGCGCGAAGACGATTCAAGCTAGTGCTTCTGTACATTGTGGAAGGCGTGTTGTTAGGTGAGGAACAGAGGAAGGGGCTGCGGAGCTGGATCGTCCGGTTGGTTGAGAATGTGGATCGGTTTTTGGCTTTCCCATGGGGGCGGGTGATCTATGCTGCAACACACGTCTCGCTGGACGGCGCGGTAAAGCGACGGGAGGCTGAGTTGAAGCCACAAGATCGCAAGAAGCGCAATGGTTATGGCCTGATGGGTTATCCGCTATCCTTTCAGGTAACCTTCTGGACCACACCCATGATCATTTTGTAATTCATATGCTGAAAATCTAATAATTTGAGTGGGGATGCGGTGCAGATTTGGTTTTTCGAATCCATGCCAAATTGGGGGGGTGGTCCAGTTTGCGTCGAAGGTGTCGACGAAGACTTTCCCTCGTTGCTTGAGGTGGACCCTAAAGGACGAGAACCTAGCTTATTCTGAAATATCCAGCCGCAGCGAAGCTGAGGGAGAGGAGGGCATTGAGATTGACGATAACCCAATACTCATACCGGATGAGGGTGAGCTGGAGCTTATGGATGGCTGTGTCTACGATGATGAGAAGTCCGACCCCTTCTTCGACGACCTAGTTGCATCCTTCCTGACACAATTCGAAGGCCCTGGTGGGAGGTCCCCAAAGACTCGAAGAGGAGGCAATGACAAGGACGGCTGGGTGGGGGACGTGGCGAAGGGTTTGGAACAAGTTATGGACAAGCTTGAGACAATGTCAGCATCGATGGAGAAGATAGATGAAAAGGTACGCAATTAATTCCCAATTATTCGTTTTGTGGAAACTGTGGAGAACTGTGGTGACCAGGGTAAATGGACTCTTGACACGTGAAAATGGAAAAGTGACACGTAGTGTAGATAATGAACGAATCTGGTATGCAATAGATTGGCGCCTAGTCTGATATGTGTTTGTTTAGAACTGAATTAGGTGACCTTAGTCTGATAAGAAGTTTGAATTAGGAATTGTTTGGTGTTCATTACTCATGGTGATATGAAGTGTGAATTGTGTTGAAATTTGTCACCATATGGTGATATGATGTAATAATTTTATCAACTGCAGCTGAAATTATTAGAGGTGGCCGTGACTGTGCTGCGAGATGGTCAATGTAAGGGGACGGACAGGCAAGAAGCAACCGATAAAGAACAAGCTCGAGATGAGAAAAATCGGGATGAGTTTGTAAGTTTTTTTTTGCGTGACATGCGTTTCGATGTTTAGTCCTGCTTGAAATCGGGGATTCAATATCTGATGTTAATATGTATTTTACAGGTCGACCTAGATGACTTGATAAAGTCAATTGCGGCTGAAGGCGGTGTGGGTGGAGAAGGTGGTAAGGTAAGTGGTTGGTAAACATCACAAGATTTGTTTTGTTAAGCGACACTCGAAGAATGTGACAGGAAGATTGTAGCTGTGTGACATGATTTGTTATGTTAACTGACACTGGAACGTTTGAGGCATAATTGAATGTTGATTTCATTTGCAGTTAGGAGGTGCTGTGGAGAAGGGAAGTGAAGTGGATGTTGGCGGGGATAAGCCCACAGAGGCAAGGGATGAGATATCAGGAGACGACAAGCTAGCTGGTGATGATGTCGGGGACAAGCATGATGAAGCTGAATCTGTCAAGGCAGGGGATGGGGGGGGGGGGGGTGAAGGAAAGACCAAGGAGGTCAGGTTTATTTATGAAAAAAAAGCTTATTATATATGTGACTTGAAAGTATATGGCAAGTGACATGAAATTTTGTTAGACCAAGGCAAAGGACAAGCAATCAGATGTCGGGGACAAGGTAGCTGAAGGGGAATCCGTCAAGGCAGGGGATGGGACGGCAAGAGAGAGCAAGGATGTAAGTCTTTTCTATCAGTTATTGGTGATAGGGACATTGTAGTTGCCCGACATGAGTATATGAGTTATGTGACAAGGGATAGTGTCAATTTTAGCTGAAGTTTGATATGTTTGCAGTTGGGAGAGGTTGGTTTAAAGGGGTCTGGTCCTGAGGAAGGGGGGGGGGGGGGAGAAAATAGAAGGTGAACTGTCCGAGTGGAGAAGAAGAGGCAACGCCGGCGGCCACGAAAACCCGTTCGAAGAAGAAACGTCGGGAACTGTCCGAGTGGAGAAGAACGCAGCCGACCACAAGGTACCCCATTTCTCTGTTGCCGCCCACCAAAAGGTACCCCCTTTCTGTGATGTCCCTTTTCTTCGAATCTGGGGTTTGGGGTGGGAGGATCAAGAAACCTACTGTGGTGGTAACTGATTGTGGAGGGCTGCCAATGGTGGTTGCCGGAGAGAAGGGGTTTGATTGAAGAGAAGGATGGAGGATGGAGGTTCTACATGTGAGTTATCGAAATCTGGTGTGGTGAAGATAAAGGGGGTGACATGGGTGGGAAATCTGGGTGACAGAGGCTTAGAATCTGAAACTGAAATTGGGTGTTTCACATTGGGTGGGGAGTTCGATTGGTATTAGGTATGGTAAACACAATTCCATTAGTTTGAAATTGAGATATCGGGAGTTGATGTGGAATGTATGGCGTCATTGGAGTAGATACTGTCTCACATTGGTGACATGGGTTTAGAAATTGCTTGACATGGGTTGACAAACTGAGTGACATGGAATAAAAACTATCTGGTAAACTTATTGTTGTTGTTTATCTGCAGGAGACATAAAAATGGTTTGGACAAAAAATGAAAACACTGAGAAGCGGCGGGAGCCCCGTTACTGTGTCCTGGAAGAAAAGCACTTCCGGGCACGGGTAAACCAAGGGTCGAGGTTGGCGATGCTTGCCAACCTCGACAACTACGTCGACCCGTACGATTGGGATAAGCTGCTGGACAGCCAATTTTGCGGGATTATCCAGCTGGCGAACCGGTGCTAATTCTCGTCCCAATTAGTGCATTACGCACTACAACGGCAAGTGGTGACCAAGAAGAAGTGGGAGACCTGGTATATGATTCAGGGCAAGCTGCGACGTTTCTCGATGAAGGAGTTTGCCGTTGTCACGGGGCTCCAGTGTGGCCGAGTCAAGCGTACGGTAATAGAGGAGGACAACAAAGCTGTGAAGGACTTCTTTGAAACGGAGAGCGTGAAGGTTTGCCAGCTTGAGTTCGCCTTGAAGAGTTGTCTGCTGAAGGAGCCGAGTGCAAGGAAGAGATTGAAGCTCGTTCTCCTCTTCATCGTGGAGGCAGTGCTCTTGGGGGGGGGGGGGGGGGGGAAGAGGAAGCCTTTGCGGGGGTGGATAGTCAGGCTCGTGGAGAATGTCGAACGCTTCCTGGCTTTTCCATGGGGGAGGCTTGTTTACGAGACCACGCACAACTAGCTCTCCGGTGCCGTTGAGCGGCGGTTGGCCGACTTAAAGCCCGATCCTAAGAGCAAAGACCGCTTTGGATACGGGCTGATGGGCTATCCGATGGCCTTCCAGGTAACGTTATCCACCACCCTAATGCTACTTTACTCCATTATGCGGTGTAGGTTTATAAATGGATTGCGGTTGGCTTGCAGATTTGGCTATATGAATCCATTCCGGACTTCGGCGCCGTGTTTGCGAAGAACCTGTCCCAGAAGTCGATCCCTCGCTAAACGAGGTGGTTTGCCAACGAAGAAAACCTTTCCTATGACAGCATTGTCAAACGTATGGACCCGGACGACGAGGAAACCATTACGGTTACTGACAACCCATTGCTTCTGCCAGAGAAGGGCGAGCTGTCATTGTTGGGTGGGTGAAACCATGTGGATGAGGAGCCTGACCGTCTTTTTGACGAAATTGTGCGGCCGTTGGCACACCATTATGATGCTCCTGTTGACCCCCCCCCCTGCAAGAACCAGTGCACGAGCTGTGGAGACGGACGGTGCTAGGGATGGCGTGGTGAAGACACTGGAGAAGATTATGAATACCTTGGAGAAGATGGATGAGAAGGTACTTCATTCATTCGCATTATTCTCTGCATAATATTATTAAGTTCAGTGACTGGGGAAAATAGACTAATGACATGGGACAAACACCAGGTGACACGGGAAATAAAAGTGTTGGAGGAGATGGTGGTTTTGTGATCTGGTTTGTTGAACATAGTATGTAGGATTGATTGTAACAACTCATTGTGTGCAGATAAAAGTGTTGGAGGAGACCATCCATGAACTGCGGGATAGTAGAAGGATGGGAAGAGGCAAGGAAAAAAGAGTAAGGGATAGTGCAAACGAGGTTCGAGATTTCGATAAAGAGGAAGATGGATCTGGAGACGGACTTTTGGGTGAGACGTACGTGGAGGGCATCGTTGGTGATAAAGTTGGAAAAAGCGATGTTCAGGACAAAGTATCGGGACCACGAAAGGAGGAAGAGGAGGTAAATTTATTTTTGGATGACGCATGGTGCTTTGTTGTGTGACACTGGAATCAGGGGGCTCAGTTGCAAGAATGTTTTCGTTTTCCACGTTCAGGTGCATGACGTTACCCAAACTGAAGTGGAAGATGGTGGGAAGGCTGATAAAGAACAAGTTGCTAAGGTCAGGTCCAGTGGCATGCGTCACTTCATAGAAAGAAGGTAGTCATATTGGAATCCATTTAACTTGTAGATCGGTTTTACAGGTTGTTGATGTTGATGTACCACAAGGGACTGGTACTGAGCTCCAGAAAGAGCCGAGCCAGCAAGAAGGTGATAAGGTAAGGTCTTGTCTTATGTTGATGTCGATGTTGGCAATGTCGTTATGATATGATGATGACATGGATTAATATGTAGAGTGACATGGCGTTTGATGTTGTCTGACAAAATAGATGCGCATAAACTGAAAGGGTTGAATTTTTTTGTTAGGCCAAACTTGTCCAAGGGGTAATAGAGAGCTCAAAAGCATCCGGTGGGGAGCCTGATGAAGCAGAAATGGAAAAGGTAAGCAACTCTGACATTGAATTTGACTTATGAACTTGTATTCAGTTGATGCTACTTTATTGAAAACACTTATTGGACCCCTTTTTCTTTTCTGATGTTGTACCAAAGGGGACTCGTACTGAAGCTGTACAGAAGACCCGACAAGTTGCTAAGGTACGCACCTTGTGGGCCGTGCCATTCATCGTTTATGTTTTCAATTGTGGCATGGGGATGTTAGGAAGCCGACATAGGTTATTATGTTCGGTGACATGGGCAAAAATTTGGGAATTCAGAGGTTGTTCGTCGTCCAGGTATTTCAGAGAAAGGCGTCCAAGAAGACGAAGAAGGATGAAACAGTGGATGTGGGCCCACCGGCGAAGAAACCGCGGGCCTCTAAAGGGAAGGGTGACGTCGTTCCCGGTGACGCTGTTGCCATGGGACTAGTTTCTGCTGCCGACTTAGATGCCCTACAGGGGTGGCTCGCAAGGTAACCCAACGTGTCATTGCAGTCTTCATTTTACGGCAAGGTTACTCATTGATTAATTCCACTCCCTTGTACGGTTCAGTGCGCAAGCTGAGAACCGGTCAACGGGCTGCGGCAGGGACCTGTCAAAGGAGTTCTTTACCACCCTCCAGACGCCCCAGTATTGGATCCACTCAGAGGTACGAAGCTTGTATAATGTAGTTATCACATTTGATTATGATTCGCCTTACATACGCGTTTGGGTTGCACTTGGACTATGTTGTGGGTTGTAATGGGGGTTAACTTGTCACAGCACTTCGACCAGTCATGCTTCTTGCTACGTAAAGCAATCGCGGAGAAGGGTGACGACATTGGCCGTCGAGTCGTCGTCTTGGACTCCTACTTCTCCACCTATCTGGAGAGGGAGTGGAAGGAGTACAACTCAGACGTCGGGGGGTATAAGGCGAGTGAGAGAGTCCTCTCATACTTTGATGGGCGGTCCCCGAAGCCCATGGGCCGTCCGTGGCCAGGCGTGGACCTCGTCCTCCTACCAGTCAACCTGAGAGCAAAACATTGGGTTGCAGTGGCGCTTGATCTGAAGGAGTGGCAAGTGAAGTTGTATGACTGTGATGTACACTGCGTGACAGACCGCCAGCTCCCACCCCTACTGATGCATGTTACCCACCTCGTCCCCATCATCATGGATGCACACCCTGAGTTGAAGGCGATGTATGCATCGAAGGTGCCAACCCCGTTTGGCATACACCGCGACAAGCGCCTTCCGCAGAACAAGATTAGGTATGTTGGGTGCGACGCCTGTATTTCATTTAACTAGATGATATCTCGTCCTCTATTTTGACAAAAATTCCGTGATTACAGTGGTGATTGTGGCCCTTACACGATCAGATTCATGGAGCTCCTCATGGAGACCGATCCCACCTTCGATGGCCTGGACAACACGTTTATTGGGGCGTACAGACAGATGCTAGCGGCTGCCATCTTCCATGGCCGACTCGGCAGACGCTCCATCTGATTGTCGTTGGGGTGTAGTTATGGAAGTGAATTGTTGTCGTATTTTGTGAACAACGTTGCTCTTAAACATGTCGTGCTGTTAGAAGTTGTTTGGTAATCACCCGTGTCAGCAAACTAGGAATCCCGTGTCAACTTACTTAATTATCGTGTCACTGACGAGAATACGGTCACAAAATGTACACGAGTACCACAAACACTCTTGAATTGTCAGCGCATGGGTGATTTCATTATGGAAAACAAACACGAGTACCTCAAACTAGTGGCAGCGCATGAGTGATTTCATTATGAAAGTGTCACCTCCGGATTGATAAACATGAATTCCAAACCAGTGACATCATAACCCCTTCAAACGGGCAAGGTAATACAAAGAGGGTGACAGGGGTTGTTTACAGAATCCATCCCCAAAAGTTATGCGAAGTTCTTTACCAATTACGACTATAGTGTAACCCGTTGCCAAAAGTAAATGTATCCAAACAACCAAATGACAAGACTAAAACCAACGTTGTTTACAACAAAAGACAACAAATCGCTTCCATAACTACACCCAAACGACTATCAGATTATGCGTCCACCGAGCCGACCATTGAAGATGGCAGTCGCTAGCATCTGTCTGTACGACCCAATAAACGTGTCGTCCAACCCATCGAATGTGGGATCCGACTCCATGAGGAGCTCCATGAATCTGATCGTGTAAGGGCCACAGTCACCACTGCAATCACGGAGATTTTGTCAAAACAGAGGTGGAGATATCATCGAGTTAAATGAAATACAGGGGTCGGACCAATCATACCTGAGGTTGTTTTGCGGAACGCGCTTGTCGCGGATTATGCGAAACGGGCCTGGCAGCTTCAATGCATACTTCACCTTCAACTCAGCGTGTGCATCCATGATGATGGGGAGGAGGTGGGTGACGTGCATCAGCAGGGGTGGGAGTTCGGTGTCTATCACGCAGTTAACATCGCAGTCATACAGCTTCAACTGCCACTCATTCAGATCAAGAGCAACGGCAACCCAATGTCTTCCCCTCAGGTTGAGGGGTAGGAGGAGGAGGTCCACGCCTGCCCACGGACGGGCCATGGGCGTCGGGGCCCGCCCGTCCAAGTATGAGAGGAGTATGCCACTCGCCTCATACCCCCCGACGTCTGAGTTGTACTCCTTCCACTCCCTCTCCAGAAACCTGGAGAAGTAGGAGTCCAACACAATGACTCGACGCCCATTGTCGTAACCCCTCTCCGCGCTTTGTTTCCGTAGCAGGAAGCATGACTGCTCGAAGTGCTGCGACAAGTTAACCCCCATGACAACACACAACATAGTCCATCACCAACCCAATTGCGTATACAAGGCCAATCATAATATATTTTGAGAAATACAATATACCTACCTCTGAGTTGATCCAATACCAGGGCGTTTGGAGGGTGGTAAAAAACTCCTTCGACAGGTCCTTGCCGCAAGCTGTTGACCGGCTTTCACCGTCGGCACTGGACCGTACAATGGAGTGGAATCAATGAAAGGGTAAATGTGCCGTGTAATGAAGACTGAAATGAGACGATGGGTTACCTTGCGAGCCAGCCCTGTAGGGCCTCATAGTCGGACATAGTCCCATGGCAACGGCTTCACCGTGAACTACGACGTCCTTCCCTATAGACGCCCCTGGTTTCGTAATCTTCCTCGCCTTGCTCTCACATTCCTGGTCGACGAACAACCTCTGAATCAAAAATACATTTCCCATATCACATAACACAACTACCCCTGTCGCCAAGCTTACATCCCCGTGCCACTATTAAAAACATAAAGGATGAATGACATGGGCCATAAGGAGCGTACCTTAGCAACTTGTCGGGGCTTCTCGAAAGCTTCAGTACGACTCCCCTTTGGGACATCAACATCAACAACCTGCAAAATCGATCTACAACTTACATGGAATCCAACATGTACAAACTCGTTTTCACTATCCCTTACTCTTTGTTCCCTGCCTCTTCCAACCAAGTTTCCATCCCGCATTTCATGGACCTCCTCCTCTAACACTTTTATCTGTACACCAGAAGTTGTAACAATAAATCAACCATCTCCTCCAATAGTTTTATATACCGTGTCACATACTGTATGTCCTATGTCATTACTCTATTTACCCTAGTCACTGAACTTAAAAAGAATATGAGAGTGAATAATGCGAAAGACTGAAGTACCCTATCATCCATCTTCTCCAATGTATCCATAATCTTGTCGAGTCTCTTCACCACGATATCCCTAGCGGCGTCCGTCTCCTCGACGTAGTTCGCGAGGGTGGCGAGCATCGCCACCCTCGACCCTTCATTTACCCAGGCGCGGAAGCGATCGTTGTGTGGATGTGTAAATTTTGTCCGAGCCATTTGTTTCCTGCAGTGTAAGAGCAACAATACGTTATCGATAAATTTTATATTCAATGTCACTAGCTTTGTAAACCCATGTCACTCAATTTGTAAACACATGTCATAAATGTCAGAACGTTCCTAAACCACTGACGACATACATTTCACATCAACTCCCCAAATCTGATTTTCAAATTAATGGAACCCCAAATCTTGCCCATTCCCAATCAAAACCCTAATCTACCCCATTCCCTATTTCGACACACACCGTAGCCATCCTCTCCGGGCATACTAAACCCTAACAGCTAAACCCTAACCGCGGGTTTTCCCTATCCAATTCCCAAAACCCGGCGCCTTGTCCTTCATCCGCAACCACCTCCACAATCCCCAAAACCGAGCTCCTTAACGTTCAATCCCTTACCACCATAGTAGGTTCTTCCATCCACCCACCCCGAACCCCAATTTCGAAGATAACGGACAACAGAGAGAGGGGGCGTACCTTCTCAGTTTCCTCCCGGCGTTGTTCTCGTATCCGACAGTTCACGGCAGTCTCTTCTTCGACCCGTTGTTCCTCGTCTCCGGCGACTCTTCTTCCTCCCCCTTTCGAACGGTTTTGAGTTATGGAAATTTAGAGATGGAGTCCCGATGAATACAGAAAGAGAGTGTGGGGTCATATCCGGGACGCGTGTCAACTTTTTCTTTGTTGTTTTGTTTTTGTTTTGTTTTTGTTTTGAGTTAAGGGCAACTTTTTCGACATAAATGGGAAAGGGTCAATTTTTCCAAATTAACCCCCATTGTGCTATTTATCCAAGTTTGGCCAAAAGTGGGTCTATCTTTGACCACTGCTTGTCTAAGTTATTATTGTCGAAACTTCGGTAATAAGTTGTCAGGAAATCACCCGTGTCACCCAACTTACAATACCGTGTCACCTTACATAATAACCTCTTCAACATTGTCATGAAGGTGATTTCAATATGTTCACAAGGGTGAATTCCTAACACCACTACCACAACCACTGAGGAATGTAAATATGTTGTCAAATAAGTGCCAATGCATTGGTGAATTCATTATGATAGCTTCAACCACCGAAATGTCTACCATGAAATTGAAAGCTGTGACATGATAACCCCTTCTACCTGACAGTGAAATACAATTATGATGACACGGTTTGTTTATGAAACCATCCCCAAAAGTACTACGAAGTTCTTCACCACTTAACTGTAGTGTGGAAACCCTTCCCAAAAGTACAGCAGCCTACTTACAGTTTGTCATATGCACAAACAGCCTAATAATACGTAGCCCGTTCAAAAAATAACATACACGGAGAATGGTCCAACCACAGACCTGATACGGCAAATGCAAAAGACTACCCTGCTGCTGAGGTAAGGCGTTGGACCACAATTGGAGGAACACATCTAAGAACGACGGCGCTTGGAACGGCTAAATTCTCCCCGAGATGGGTATCGACAAGTCTTAGGGCGACCAGGGCATCGCTTCACGTCCGGGGGGAGACACACCGCGCTGGACATGGATGGGGGGATTCGCCAATCTTCTCTTGGAGGTACCGGATATAGCACATTCTCGTAACACGCCTTCCATGCTGCGACTTTGTAGAAGTCATTCACGAGAGAGAAGAAATTGCTACCTCGATACCTTGCAGCCGCTATGGCGTGCTGGCACGGAAACTGGTCAATGTCGAACCGCTTGCATGTGTAGGTTCGGGCAGACAGGTTCACAACCCAGGTGTCAGACCCTCTGCGGACAGTGTACTCGTGTGCGCTGAGGGCTCTGACATCCAAGAATGTTGCCAATGAATAGCTTGTTTGCAGCTCACCTTGAACGTAATCGCTGACCCCCGACTTCGATTTGGTGCTTTTTTCCCGTCGCTCGTAAAACCACTTGGATATTGTTTCGATGACAGCATCAATGAGGGTTGTGATGGGTAGGTCGCGGGGCTCCTTGAACACGGAATTCAGACACTCGGAGTTGTTTGTCGTCAATATGTTGTAGCGCATCCCCAAGAAGTATGCCCGGGCCCAATTCTGGAATCCAGCCTCTTTTAGGTATTGGCCCGCAGCGGGTGCCTGAGCGCAAAAATCAGCAAAGTGCTTCTCGAACTCTGCCCTCGTGTACGCCTTCGCCACCTTAAAGTACAATGTGTGCAGGGCCGTCACCCCCCTGTACTTAACCCTGGCATTCTGAAATAGATGCCATTGGCATGCCCCTTTCTTGGCAAACACATAGTTGTCCCTCAAACCTTTGACGATACTAAGATGCCGATCAGAGACAAACATTAAGTTCGGTGTATCCTCTACGACATGTAGCATGTTCTTGAAGAAGAAGCCCCATGACACGTGATTCTCACCATCGACAATCGCAAAAGCGATCGGGTATACACTGTGGTCTGCATCTTGGGTTGTGGCAAATAGAAGCGTGCCCCTGAACTTCCCTTTCAGGAAACTCCCATCAACTGAAATCACATGGACATGGATATCGACACCAGCTGGTTAGGTGACATGGTTATGTATGTTAGCTGACATTCAATATTATAGTACCGACATGGGGTATTACCTTTCGAAGGTAGGGAATCGCCTTGCGCCATACCCCGAAGCTAATAAAGGCGTACTTGAATCTTTGTGATGCGTCCAGCTCTAACTTAATATATGTCCCGGGATTAGTCTGCTCCAACATGTGCAGGTATGGAATAATATCTCGGTAGCTGTCTTCGTCTGTCCCTTGCTTCACCTCCCTCGCTGTCAGCTGTGCCCTTCGTGCCTTCTAGTTGCTACACGATACTCCATACTCCGACTTCGTCATTCTCTGGACTTGCTCGGGAACGAGGTCCTTTCGAGTCCCGGTGAACCTGCATAAATTGGTGTCATGGTGAGTTACGTGAAGTGACATGGGGAATAATGTTGTGTGACAAAATACCTGTTCGCAACTAAATTCACACTTACGTGGTCACGAGGTTGCGTCCAATCATTTTCGACGTAGCATGTCGGCTATGGTTGTGCATCATGCTCAGGTCACATGTATGCTCCTGGACATACTGTCGGATGGACCACATACTCGTGCGCCGGTAAGTCGACGCCCTTAATATCCACGTGCACTTGCTGTCCAAACAACCAACTAAATAGGTTTTGTTACACGACCTCTTGACTACAAACTCGAAGCACTTCTGCACTGCAATCCACTTCAGGCAAGTCTGCAATTCTACCTTCGAGCCAAACATTTGTCCCTCCGAAATTTCGGTCAGCTTCCCTCGTGGTTCCTGGGTACGAGGCGTTGCTTTGTCTAACATAGCTTCTACGTTCTCCATCGACGGTGGGGATGTGCTGGACCTAGGAACCCGATCTTCAAGTTCCCTATTCACCTCCTCCTCAACTTCGTCCTCCTCCGTCGACAATCTCAAACCCGGGTCTTCCTCATAATCCCCCCAGTCATAATAATATGAACAATCTTCTTCCCTCTTCACTCCGGAATCGAAGTCCTCCTCCTCCTCCTCACTGCTAATGGCTATGAGATCCACCCCCTTATACTTGTCACCCTCACATTTTTCCGTGTCATCTGGAGAGGAGTCCGTGTCACCCAAGTGGATAACATCTAGACCATCACACCTGTCACCCTCAAGAATATCCATGTCACCAGTTCCAGACCCTATGTCACCTACACTCTTAAGTTTTGCACCAGTTCCAAACCCGCTCTCGGTAGCGTCCTCTTGTGTCTTCCCTATCACCTCATCCATGTGGTTCGACTCTGGACATTTACCCGTGTCACCTGCAAAGATACGTCTGTCACCCTCACATATATCTTTGTCAACCCTACCAAACCCCGTTTCCACAATGTTTTTCACCTTAATATCGTTGCCCATCCCTATTGACTGGCTAACCCCTCCCCCACCATATAACCCCACATCTACAGCCATAGGGTTTGGTTGTGGCTTACCTTCTGCCTCCAACTCGTCCACCTTTTGAGAGTTACGAGGCCCACTCAAGCATTCTTCCCCGACGCCGGGTTGTGGTACTTGAAGCCTCTCTTTCACCACTAGACCAACATATATCGCCATGGGCCATGGATGTTCTCCAGACTTCGAGTTGAGAAACTTATAAGCCTCAAGGTCGTCATCATCGGCTATCGTTATAGGATGACCCGCTTCTTCCCCCTTTGGCATGTAACACAACCGCCAATCCTCACATGAACAATCACGGCCGACCTTGACCTTCAACAGTTGAGTCAGAGAGGCGAAGTCAATGCCCTCTTCAATTATCAGATTCTTCCGCTCTGTTTCACCATAATACACCCACCCCGCACCTTCGAACAACCAACCCCCGTTGAAGTTGAGAGTGACACAAACTTTGGCGTTTTGCCCTGCAATTGAAAACTTGGATCAACACCATTGTTAATGGGTATCTAGTCTTCACGAAACATGAGGAGAAATAGAAGAGAAGCCTACCCATTGCAACTGAGAATTAGGGTTTCTCAGATATCTCTGTGACACGGAAGTTTACAAACCCTGACACGAACGAAGATAGAGCCCGACACGTGCTCACCAATTCGGCCTTAATGCGGATGGATTCTTCTCCAATGGCGGCCTTCTTCTCCACTCTCTTTTCCACTGGAAGACCGAAAATGATGGCCTCTCCCCCCCCCCCCTCATTAGACTTTAAAAATGGAGGGAAAGTCTTTCCCATCACCTCACCTCCTCTCTCACCAATTTTGGCGCCAAAATCCCCCACCCAATCCGATGTCCCATCTCTCTCTCTCTCTCTCGCTCTCTCTCTCCCCCCCCCCCCCCCCCTTGGGACAACCTGCAACCGGCTAACCCAATTCCATATCCTATTTGCACTAATACCACATATGGTATTTTTGCAAATTGTCTAAAGAAGTGATATTTTTGCAAACCGGGCAAAAAAAGTGTATATTTGTGCAAATAGCCCTTATTTTTTTTCTCTGTAATTAGGAGAGTTTGGAATTGTGTACTTTGTGCTTTTGTACTTCTGTTTGATTTAGGTTTAGTCAATTTTTGTTTGCAATTTCTAGGATTATCACCTGTGCAGTTTGAAGCCTTTTAGCTTGGGTAGTTCAGATTAGGACTTAAGGAACGAATAAATGTATTTCTCGTATTGTGAATTTGATATGCTCAATTTTTTTGAACCTCTAATTCTATGTTTGACTTAGCTTTTAGGTAAATAAAAGTTCAATGTTTCTCTTAGCTTTGGTTTAGAATAGCCAAAGAAGTTAAATACCAATTCAATAATAATGAAATAAAAGAATATTGAGTTATAAGGAGTAAAGTTAATCATAGATCAAAAGAATATAGACTGGCCTTTTTTTTATACTAAAATAGGGAAATATTAAATAACTCTTTTATTTTGAAATATTTTAACGATCAAAATATTTTCATTATAAATATTACTACCTGTTAGTGAAAAAGATGAATTCAAGAAATATATATAAATAAAGTAGTGGCAAGGATGAAATAAATGACATTTATTAAAACATTCATTAATTTCTTTATGTATAACTTCTTTTTTTCTATTTCTAAATAATTTTTTTTTCTATGGTACAGTTGACTCAAGTTTATTGAGTAAACATGAGAAGTAATTATTTTGTTGGAGAAAGCTCCACAAGAAAAAGAGCTCGAAGATCTTTAGCAAATCCAACAAATAATGGCAAAGGTATTAAACGTGTTGAAAATACTTATTTAAGAACTCGTGGAAATTTAATTCCAACAAATGCTACATTATTACCACAAGGAAAGGATGGCAGTAAATGTGGAGCGAAAAAATTTGCATTTGAATCTTCAAAATTCTGTTGCCGTAACGGAGAGGTATATATTGATGATAATGAAATTCCTCCTGAGCTTATAAATCTATTAAATGGAAGAGAGGATTATGTTATCCATTTTAAAAATTATATTAGAATTTATAATAACTTGTTTGCTTTTACTCTCTTGGTGGAAACATTAAATCAGACTCAAAAAAGGGAATTTATGTTTTTAGATTACTTGGACAATTGTATCATTATATGCCCAATCTTTTGCCCACTAACGATAATCCAAAATATATGCAATTATATTTTTATGATACTGAACATGAAGTAGAAAGACGCATGTGTTCATTTCCAAATTTAATACCAGAAGTCATGTCTATTCTAATTAGTATGATGGAAAAAAATCCATATGCAGTGTTTTTTAGATCATTAAGAGAATTTGACATAGTCAGTGATACTAAAATCATTATTCCTCAAAATGCAACATTAGATCAACGAGTTTACAATGCTCCTACATCAAAAGAAGTTGCTGCTCCTCAAATGAAAAATAGCCCACATATCATAGTATTTGGAAAATATAATAAATCTCATAGAATCATGCACTATTATGGTTGTTATGATCCATTACAATACCCTCTTCTTTATCCTCGAGGTGAATGTGGATGGCATCAAGGACTTAAAAAAAGAATAAATGGAAAAAAACAAAAGTATTGTAATAGCACTTTTCCTATTTCATCGGCATTAATTCAAAATGAGGAAGACTTGATGTTATAAGAAAATAAAGGTAAGCTTTATTTTTTCTAAAGTACATTTTAATACATTTATTATTATTATTATTATTATTGATTTTTTGCTTTATTAATTTTAAATTAATGTAAGCTATTTATTTTATAATTTGTAACAATTGCCAACAAAAGACCACCAAAAGATGGAAAAGAAGTATCGTGTAGAGAGTATTATGCATACAAATTTCAAATATGTGCAGGTAATTATCTTTTAAGGGTTGAAAGTTTACTTCAACAATGTATAGTTGACATGTATGTTAAAATTGAAAATACACGACTTGATTATTTCAGAATAAATCAATCAATAATTAGAGAACTACATCAAGGAATACTCGATAGTCTAACAAAGGGACAAAAAAATGCAGCTGAAATTGGTCGTAAAATAATTTTGCCCCCATCTTTTGTAGGTGGTCCAAGAGATATAAAACGTAGATATCTTAATGCAATGACCCTTGTGCAAAAATACAGGAAGCCATATATTTTTCTAACAATTACTTGCAATCCGAATTGGCTAGAAATTAAAGCAAATTTAGATCCAGGAGAAAAAACAGAAAATCGACCTGAATTAATTGCACGTATATTTAAGGCAAAATTAACAATGCTTAGGTCAGAAATAGTGAAGAAAAAGATTTTTGGCCCTGTTGTTGCAAGAGTTGATGTTGTTGAATTTCCAAAAAGAGGTTTGCCACATGCACATTTCCTAATTATTTTACAACCTAATCATAAGATTGTAAGTCCTGAAGATTTTGATAAATTTGTATCTGCGGAAATCCCTTCCACTGAAAATTTACATCTACAATCTGCAGTTCTAAAACACATGATACATGGAACTTGCGGAAAAAAATATATTGATTGTCCATGTATGAAACTAAAAGGTTTGAAAAAAAAATGTAGATTCAGTTATCCAAAAAAGTTTACAGAATTTACGACATGTGGTGATGATTCTTATCCTATTTATAAAAGAAGAGATATTGGAGAAAAGTTTTTAATAAGAGGTGAAAAACTTGATAATAGATGGGTTATTCCCTGTAATCCTTAACTTTTAGCTATGTTTGATTGCCATATAAATGTTGAAATTTGTTCGACTATTAAAGCTGTCAAATATCTCTACAAATACATATATAAAGGATATGATCGAGTTAATTTTAGTATTGTTCAGGATACGTTAAATAAAAACGATGAAATTCAGAGCTATCAATCTGGTAGATGGATTTCTCCTCCTGAAGCTGCATGGAGAATTTTTGCTTTTGATTTATACGATATTAATCCACCCGTAATTCCTTTACAAATACATCTACCAAATTTGCAGTTTGTTAGTTTTGCAGCACCTGAAAATTTGCAAAATGTTGCTTATGATGATCAAAGATTGTCTACTATGTTAACACAGTTTTTTGAGACTAGTAAAAAAAATCAAGATGAAGAAAAATATTTATATTCTGAATTTCATGAACATTATGTATGGGATACATCATCTAAGACATGGAATAGAAGGAAACAACAAATTGCAATCGGTAGATTAGCTTATGTAGGACCTTCCGAATGAGAAAGATATTATCTAAGACTGTTGCTTTCACATGTTCGTGGTCTAACATCTTTAACAATTTTTTAACAGTTAACGGATATACATGTAATACACTTCAAGAAGCATCACAAAAATTGGGATTAATAGAAGATAATAACTATGTAGAATCATGTATAGAAGAAGCAATACAGATTCAAATGCCTTCTACATTACGCCGTTTATTTGCAACATTATTAATTTTTCTGTCAACCAATAAATCCTCCAGCTCTTTGGGAAAAATATTTTGCATCTCTTTCAGAAGATTTTAAACAACGTTATAAAGATGATGCTCTAAAAATTTTGGAGTTTACATATAGAGAAATTGAGAAACATTTAGAAGGTATGGGAAAATCAATGAAAGATTACAAACTTGAAAAGTTTTTGCCATTTCAAGATAATAGGCTAAAAATTACAAAGGATATAAGTGATGCATTAGCGGATCCTATTCCTTCGATCTATATAAATGCATCAAAATTATTGAATAACGATCAACGCATTGCTTATAAATGTATTATGAAACACATAAAAAATGAAAAACCTGGTGCATTCTTTATAGATGGACCTGGAGGAACTGGAAAAACATTTTTATACTGTGCTCTTTATGCAAAAGTAAGATCAATGGATAAAATAGTTCTTCCAACCGCTACATCTGGAATTGCTGCATCAAATATACCAACAGGGAGAACTGCACATTCTAGATTTAAAATACCATTCGATGATGATGCATCATTTACATGTAATATTTCCAAACAAAGTAGCTTAGCTGAGTTATTACGAAGAACTACATTTATTATTTGGGATGAAGCTTCAATGGCAAATAAAGCAAATATAGAAGCATTAGATTCACTTCTTCAAGATATATGTGCTAACAATGATTTGTTTGGTGGAAAGATTGTAGTGTTTGGTGGAGATTTTAGACAAGTCTTACCTGTATTACCACAAAAAACAGAACATGAGGCAGTAAACGCTAGCTTAGTAAGCTCTTATATATGGCCGCATTTAATTAAATTTAGACTTACTGAAAACATGAGAGCAAGAGAAGATCATAAATTTCCAGATTTTCTTCTTCAATTAGGAAATGGATCATTTCAAAATGAAGAAAGTAGTTTGATTTCACTTCGAAGTGATATTGTTATATCTTTCAGTAATCAGGTTTAGGGCTGGGCTTCCGGTCTGGATCGGACCGGACCGGTCCGGTCCAAGACCGACGGACCGAAATTTCTAGGAAATTGGACCGCGGATCGGACCGGGATATATAGTCCCGGGTTTTTCGATCCACGGACCGTTTAGACCATTAGGACCGGAATTTCTTGTAGCCCCTAGTTTGCACTTGAATGACAAAAAAAAAAAAAAAAAAATTGTGCCGTCGCACAAGCACAAACCTAATTCAATACATGGCCTGCATTCATCCATTAACCATGACCTTATACATGATATCAAATCCACAAAATAAAAATTACAATTTGAAATTCCCTAAAATTGAAACCTAGATATGAAAATTAAAGTACAAATTGAAATTTTTTCTCAAACCCTAGATCCAGATCTGAAATTGGGTTGAATACGAAAATATACATACAAATCTAAACAGAGAGGTGAGAGAGATGTGGATGCCTGCTGGCGACGGGCGGCGAAGGGTGAGGGTGGTGGCGAATTGTCGATAGGGAGCGATGACTGGGCGTGAGAGAGCGGAGAGACTGGCGGCGAGCACGAGATCTCAGGTAGAAGATCGAAGATCAATCTCGAAACTGAGTATTCTAGGCCTAGAAACCAACCACGAAAGGGAGAAGGGTCGATTCGAAGGATGCTAGAACAAGGGATAGATTGATTCAGAGAGTTTGAGAGATTGGAAAATTGGTTTGTATTTGATTAAACCTGCACTGCTGCACAAGACAGCTACATATATAGAAGACGATGGGTTTTCTTGGAAATAAAACAACTAATGAATCGGTTCACTTAAACCGGGACTCATAATACTAACAACGGGTGGACCTATTGTCCAACGATCCTAATGCCGAAGCCCCATTGAGGACTACAAGCTGGTATTCCTGTTACAATACTCCCTCCTTCAACAATCCTTGTCCTCAAGGATTAGCTGAAATATGATCTGCCAGCATGAGCAATCTATGATAAAATCCACCTGCAAGCTTTGGGCGTTGTCCACCGGGATCGAAAACAAAGCGAGTCGCATTGATAGCTAAGGTCAAGACCAAACCGAGAGCTTGAAGATACCAGAGATATCAATTTTCCCATTTCGACTTCAATTGTGTTGCTGAAGTGTACACACTTTGGAGAAACCTTTGACGAGTACAGCATAGAAGTTTGGTATAGGAGGCCAGCAATCATTTGCCAATGTCGCTTGACCTGGTTGCCGCCAGGATCAAATATATAAATTGTGGCTGAATTAGAGAATGACTTGCCCATAACACCCTTGTGATTTGCCTGTAGCAAAAGGACATTCGGGTACCCATCAATCTTTGCCTTACTTGTATGAAACTCAAGTACCCCTTGCTTCCTCCAAGGTAACTTCATTGATAAAACTAAAGCTCTGCCCATAACTTGTTGAGAAGTGTAAGCTAATAAAATATGACATGTCACCAACATATCAACAAAGAAGCTTCTCTCAACTTCAGTTTGCCGGCGCCATTCACCCCAATTGCTTTTCCACCTCCTGGAATTAAAAGCATAGAAGTCATAGGTGAACCAACCTTCTTGCACCTCTACAGGGGGCCTAAACTGAGCAAATTGATGAACATATCCATTCTCTATTTGCTCCATTAGTGATGTACCCAGCTAATGACAAACCTGCATCCGTTTAGTTACACTTTCTAGATCAACAACCACTAAGCCATTTCCTCCGGGATCGAAACTTATTAGTTCAACACACTCCCTCCTTCGACCTTGTTTATCAGCAAGCGATCTAACAGCTGTCCCGAACAACACTGAGTACTTGAAACCAGCAGTGAAGAGTTTTCCCATCCAATTCAAATGCTTCACAACATTAGACTTACTACCGTTGGACACATATGTCAATAAAACAAGGGGATCAACTGATGCACATGTAATGTCATTAGAGCTAGCCTGCACATGAATTGAACTCTTGGCTTCGGTTGAGGTAAGGCCCCTTGTCCTAGCAACGAGGAGAGGAATGCTAAAATCATGATGACTACCTCTCAATTTCATCAAATAGACAACATGATCAGCCACAGTAAGCATAAACAAATCACTTTCCAGATCAAGAATCAACACAACTTGATCAGATTCAGATTTAGAGGTATAAAGAATATCTTGATCAGCAAGGAGTTCTGTAGCATTTTCTGTGCCAAGGAAATCAAATCGAAGAGGTCCTGATCCCTTGTATCTAATCCCAGGGTCAAACATAAATCTTCTAACACAATCACTGAGCAGACCCACGTCAAATGCTCTGGGAACAACCGATTGACACACCAAAAGGAACAAGCTCTTTGGTAACAAACCCCCTCCAGGATCAAAACACAGCAGCTCAATACACTCAAATGTCACCACTCGAACATTATCTAAATCAAGATTAACAAACTTAGCTCGATCAATAAGAGAGTTACCTTCTCGGAATCTCTTCAATCGGATGCTCACTTTCTCGGTGACAAGAATGAACTCACCAACTCTCTTATCAGTAATTCCAGGATCAAAAACAGGTTGAGCACCATCTTCTATCGAGTTAAGAAATTTGCTCTCAACCTTTACTGTGCCTCCAGGGTCGAAATTCAAGACACTTTGCTCTTCATTTGGGCACATGACGTTCTCTGATAACATAATATCCTTAGAAAATGCAGCTGACAGCTCAATTCTCTTCTCTATCAACTCTGGCAGTTTGTCTAACATAGACAGCTGGATGCTCTTCGTAGCAGCCATTGGCTCCTCCTCTACCTCAGTTTGAGGTCCTTCTTCGCCTTGACTGAGTTCAATTGATGCCCTAAATTCATCCACTTCTTGTTTCTGATCTATCTCATCAGTTTGCTTCGAGGTTTCAACAACCTTAGATGAATCCTTATGTATAGTGCCATGACATTCATCTAGACTCAAGGACTCATCCATCTCATCTCGCTTCAAATCCTTGCTTACTTGAAAAACATCAAGCTCGAGCACTTCATTTAAATGAGCAGTACCCATGATTTCATTACTCTCACTTTGTGCAGTCATTTCATCGAGCACTTGGTGTGCAACCTAGCCCGGAGTTGCCTTTGCAACCATTTGATTATCATCAATCACCATGGGAATATAAACTACCCCATACTCCTTCAAATCATCAATCCTTTGCACATTCCAATCAGTTTCATCACTCAGAGTATTCGATCCTACCCATCCATTACAATCGACTATGTCTACATCCCAATTTCTACCAAAATGGGCTGAGATATCGATCATATACTCTGGCCAAGAAGGGTATCGTCCATACCTGTTTCGAATGTATTCATGGTGCCATTGGAGTGCCTTGCCCTCAAAGTACAGAGAGGCCTGACGAACCATCAACTCTGGAGGTGTTCTATTCAAAAAGAACAACTGCTCACATCGCCAGATCCAATCACGTATGAGAGTTCCGTTGAATTTCGGGAACTCGTACCTCGGCGCTTGGTTTCCTGGATAGATCTGACCTTCATGATTGATCGGCTGGAGATGAGGTGCACTCATCTGTCTCGTTCTGCGATCAGGCGGATCCGGCGTTGGCGGTAGCGGTGATCTTCCTTCCTGGAAAGAACGGTTGATCCCCTGTGATTTCTTCTCTGCTAGCAACTTGAGGAGCATCTCCTCGATTCTCTGCATACTTCGCTTGGCCTCCGAGATCTCGTTCTGCTCTGATACCATTGCGACGGGATTTCCGATCATCGACGCCATTGAAACAGCGAAAGCTCAAAAGTGACAAGTAACCGATAGATCTCAGGTAGAAGATCGAAGATCGATCTCGAAACTGAGTATTCTAGGCCTAGAAACCAACCACGAAAGGGAGAAGGGTCGATTCGAAGGATGCTAGAACAAGGGATAGATTGATTCAGAGAGTTTGAGAGATTAGAAAATTGGTTTGTATTTGATTAAACCTGCACTGCTGCACAAGACAACTACATATATAGAAGACGATGGGTTTTCTTGGAAATAAAACAACTAATGAATCGGTTCACTTAAACCGGGACTCATAATACTAACAACGGGTGGACCTATTGTCCAACGATCCTAATGCCGAAGCCCCATTGAGGACTACAAGCTGGTATTCCTGTTACAGAGCGGAGAGACTGGCGGCGAGCACGAGAGCGCCGGCGGTGGCTGGTGACTAGTGAGCACGAGGGAGGAGGGCCGAGTGGAGGCGCGAAGCCGCAAATAGAGAGACTCAGAGACTGAGTCACCGAGCCTTTGAGAGAGAGAGAGAGAGAGATACGAAAGTGGCCGGGTGAAGAGTCAACAGAAGAAGAAGCGTGTTTAGGTCCTTGGGAGGAGTAATTTATTAGGCACGTCTCTTTTTTTTTTTTTAATCAACCAAAACCGGTCCATTTCTGGTCCGATCCCAGATTTGGACCGGAACCCGGAATTCAGAAATTTTTGGACCGTGGACCAGACTGTAATATCCCGGTTCGATCCAAAGACCGTAATTTTCGGTCTGGTCCCGGTCCGATTCCGGTCCGATCCAACTTTTGTCCACCCCTAATCAGGTTCAATATTTTGAATACCTAACAACCAATTTTTTTTCCAGAACTAGAACGTTTTCCAATCAATCCAGAAATTTTTAATTCTAGAGCAATCTTAACACCAAAGAATGATGATGTGGATCGTATTAACGAAATATTAATTAATAAATTTTTTGGTAAACCTATTGTATATAAAAGTTTTGATTATGTGATTGATGATAATTGTAATACATATCCAATAGAATTTTTAAACACATTATGTCCAACTGGTATGAGTCCACATGAACTTGTTTTAAAGAAAAATTGTCCGGTTATATTACTTCGCACTTTAGATCCATCATCAGGATTATGTAATGGAACAAGATTATTTTGCAAAAACTTTTCAAAGAATCTTTTACATTGTGAAATAGCAACTGGATATTATAAAGGTGAACAAGTGTTTCTTCCAAGAATAACATTAAGACCTCCTCCATCGATAAAATATCCATTTAATTTTGAAAGAAGACAATTTCCTGTTAAACTTTGTTTTACAATGACTATAAATAAAGCACAAGGCCAAACATTAAAACAAGTAGCAATATTTTTACATGAACATTGTTTTTCACATGGACAATTATATGTAGCACTTTCAAGAGCCTCAAAACAAAGCCAAGTAAAAGTGCTAACAAGATCTTCAACACAAAAAACAAATGAACAAGTGCGAAATGTGGTTTCTTTTGAAATGTTAAAAAAAGCTCATATCATATAATACATATGAAATTGAAATAACCAACACTTTTGTAAATCTTCCTTCAATTTTCACTGTAGTCTCTATTTCTCCTAGCTTCTGGTTTTGATTCCCAGTGTTTGACGCATTTCAAATCTAACACCTCTCATATTCAAGTGTATAAAAAACCTTTTGTAAACCATTCCATCTGAGTACTAATAGTGGATATAAAGGGGTCAAAGTACCTTTGTTTAATGTAATCTTAAATATCTTCCGTAAAATGTATTGTAGGAACTTGACCTTGTTAAGATGAAGTACAGGTCAAAGAGGAGAAAAATTAATATAATAAGTCTAAGGTCAAAGCTGCCCTTTGCCATACATATACAATGGTACTCCCTCAATCTCAAAATTTAAATCATTTTAGAATTTTGCACAAGTTTTAATAAAACACTCACCCATCAGTCAAAATCATTATTCCACTAATTTTTTCATAAATTTTATTATTTTTTAACACCCACTAAATTTTTTAACCAATCAAAATCTTTAAAAAAAAAATCAACAACACACAAATCGATACAAATCATTACTATCTCTTACCTAGAAAACCTAAAACGACCTAAATTTTGATACAATATTTAAAGGCTAAAACGACCTAAATTTCGAGACGGATGGAGTAAGTGATTAATTTATTAATGACAATGTTTGTATTTTGGATTTACCTCCATTAATGACAATGTTTGTATTTTGAAAAGACTCTTGAATCTTGACAAAAATACTTGCCTCAAAATCAAAAAATTTAGATATGAAGGTTGAAGGCAATAGCCTGATAAAGTAAATGGTTGAAGCTTAAGAATTTATTGAAACATTTTACGTAAATGAAACCAAAAGCTTTTATCAACATGTACCCTTAGTCGTCTTACAATTTATTTTTACAAGGATTTGATTTGGGCTGGTTTACGTAAATAAATTGTTATATGTCCTATTTTTACAATTTATTTGATGAATTTGTTTTCTCCATTCCAATTTTACACAGGTACCCTAAATAGAAAAGAGTGAGAAAGAATAAGACCTGCTCAGAATTCTACATATTCTGCATATGCGTAGATTTTGAGGTTTTTTGAAGCTAAGAAGTGTTCAAAAACCTCTATTCAGTTTGTAATATATTTGGGGTTTACAACACAATTTTTTTTTTGGGGGTGTAAGTTTGTAATATATTTGGGGTTTACAACACAATTTTTTTATTTGGGTGTAATATATATAGTTTCAAAAATAACACTTAAGAATTTTAGTGCAATCTGTTAAGGATACATGTGTAATAGAAGATTCAACATAGCCACCGCGTGCGAAGCACACGGGTATATATAACTAGTTTATGTAAAAGTGTACCACATAACCAATTGAAGTAATTATTATTGCTGCCTCTCTCCGTATCTTTAGTTTTTTTTGGGGAGGTGTTGGAGACACAAAGAAAGCAACAAACACCCTAAACCAAGAGTTTAAGGAGAATGACAATGACTGGAGGGCAGGGACAAAAGTCATTGACAAAGCCAAAACACTAAACTCTTAAAGAATTCATTTCTCCCACTATTTTTATTGGTCTCAATGCATGTTTCATTCTCTTCCTCCTCACATCTACTTTTTGCTCTATTTTTTTTTTTTAACTTGAATGAATTTCATTTTAGTTTGTCTACTTTGATGTTGCTGTTTGTGTTTCTTAAATAATGTTTCCATTGGTTTCATCACATCTGAGCTGCTGCATTTGGATTGTAGGTGAATTAATGTTTTTTTTTTATCAGGTAATAATTCGGGTGGAGTAATCCTACCCGATAGCATCCTTGCGGATGAGGTCTTTGAGACCTGTATCAGTGTAGATGTCAAGGCCCCTAGCAGAGCGGCAAATGTGTGCAACCTTATCAGCCACTCTGTTGCCATTTCGGGGCACGTGAGAGAAGGAGACTTCTCTCACACTCGACAACATTGTTTTAATATCGGACATTACCAATTCAATTTCCCATGGGCATGTGAAGTTTGTTTTTAAATGATTTATGATGATAAGGGAGTCCCCTTCAATTTGTAATTCGTTTATTACCAACGCACGAGTTTGGATTATTCCATGTCTTAATGCCAAAGCCTCAGCTTTCAGCGGGGTGTGCTTACCAATTCTATCATAGCCAATGTGGATCGGCCTACCCTCCCAATCACGAATGATGTAGCCAATTGAGATGTCGTTGTTATCGAGTGTAGATCCATCGAAGTTTAATTTAAACATACCAACAGGTGGTTTTCTCCATTTAGCATCTTTTTGTCGTAGCTTTGGTTGTGTGTAATTGGTAGCATTATCCTTTGGAGTGTATTGAATATCATCCTCATTTCCATGCATGGAGGTTTTCTTCCAATTTTCCAGGTGAGTTGTGATGATGTGTTTAACAGATTCGTGATTCGGAATGGGTTCCAATTTTCCAATTTTCCATGCATGTAGGTGAATTAATGTTGTTTATTGGTGATTGCTACGAAAAAGGGATGGGCTGCCTCACTCTCAATTGTTGGTAATGATTTGTGTCATGATTCATTTCTGAGAGGCGTTATTCTTATCATTACTGTATAAAAACCTAAGTTCAATTTTACTGTTCACTAATGCTAATTATAGTTTTGCCCTTCCATCTACTTCATCTTTATAGAATAATAGAATGATTCAGGGGTAAATTCAGAATTTCCACACGGTTTCTCCATGATTATACAATCACATCGTCTTCTCCGTCTATGCCTCCCGTTTCCACCGTCCATCGCCCCTTCTTCTTCCTCTCTCCTCCCTCGTCGTTGTCTCTTCCTCCAACTTCTCCTCCTCTTGCCGTCCCAGATGCCCCCGATTCCTCTTCCTTTGACTTTTCCTCCTCTTGCCGTCCCCGATGCCCCGCACGCCGACGTCCCCTGAATTGAGCCGTTTGCGTGTCTTAGGGCTGGATTAGATTTCATTTCGCCTCTTCTTCTTCATCTCTCTCCTCCCTCGCCGCTCTTTCTTCCTCTGACTTCTCCTCCTCCTGTCATCTGTCCCGATGCCCCCTGAATCGCACCCTGACGCCCCTTGAATTGCAGCGTTTGCGTGTTTTAGGGCTTGATTCGGTGAGCATTTTTTGGCCTTCTATTTTAGTAATTCCTGCTACTTAATTATTATGTTTAGTGGAAACGCTCCAATTGTGATTCCTTTCTCATCCATCATATATCAGAATACAGGACTATTTATATATACACATATTGTTCTAGAAGGAGGTAAATGCTCTACAGCTGTAGCATCATCAACGTCTATAATCACAAGGGAGAATGGGCCAATTTCTTAGCTTGTCTTTGGGCTTGTATGTTTGGGCCTTTGTCTCTCTGTGTATGAGTTCTTGAATTTGGTTGCTCATCAAGTTCTTCAATGGTTACTGATGATGACTTGCTACTACCCCCCTGCGCTCCGATCTGGCGAACGCAGAGATGGGAGCGATTGGAGATGAATTTAGCAGAGGATAGAGGCTTGGTAAGTAAGTCAACCACTTGATCCTTGGCGGAGACAAAGGCCACCTTAAGAGAACGATTTGCAACTCGTTCTCGCAAAAAATGAAAGTCCATGGAGAGGTGCTTGATTCGATGATGTAGAACTGGGTTAACAGCTAGATATGTTGCCCCAAGGTTATCACACCAAAGTGTTGGTGCACGAGGAAGGGTGATGCCGATAGCTGCTAGAACTGATTGCAGCCATAGAGTCTCGCAAGTTGCTAGGGCCAGGGCACGATACTCGGCTTCGGTTGATGATCGAGCAACAATTTGTTGTTTCTTTGATATCCATGAGATCAGATTTGATCCATGGAAGATACAGTATGCACTCGTAGAGCGTCTGTCTTGGCGGTCACTGCCCCAGTCTGCATCGGAGAAGGCAGAGATGTGAAAGCTGTAAAATTTTGTATGATTGATGTAACGCAAGATGCGTTTAACTGCTTGCCAGTGGACCTCCTTTGGATTATGCATAAATTGGCTAACCCTGTTGACGGCATAGGCGATGTCGGGTCTGGTGAAACCCAAATACTGAAGACTGCCAACCGTGCTACGGTATAGTGCCAGATCTTCCATTGGAGGAGAGCTTTCGGATGGACGCCTTGGCATGAAACATTCCTGTTTTCTGGACAATCTCAGAGATGTGTTTAGCGTGACAGAGATCAAAACCTTCGGCAGTTCGGTTGATGTCAATACCCAAGAAGAAGGATGCAGGACCAAGATCCTTAACTGGGAACTGCGATGACAGAGAGATCACAAACTTCGTAGCTAAGGAATGATTAGACACAATAATCAAAAGGTCATCAACATATACCAATATAAAGACGCAGTGATTTCCATATCTATAGGAGAAGAGAGAGCTATCAGCAGGGCATTGTGAAAAACCCATAGACACTAATGCATCATTTAGACGAGCGAACCAGGCCCTAGGAGCTTGTTTAAGACCGTAGAGAGAACGATTAAGTTTGCACACATGAGATGGAAAGGAAGGATTGACAGACCCAGGAGGCTGCACACAATAGACCTCTTCGTCAAGAGAGCCGTGAAGAAAGGCGTTCTGAATGTCCAATTGAGTGGTTGTCCAGCAGTTCATGGCCGCAAGGGAGAGGAGAAGGCGGATTGTAGATGGTTTGGCAACAGGACTAAAGGTCTCCTCATAGTCAATTCCCGGCAATTGATGATAGCCTTTTACAACTAATCGAGCTTTCCGACGCTCAATTGAACCATCGCTCCTTCGCTTGGTTTTAAAAACCCATTTAACACCCAAGGTATTGTAAGAAGGGGATGCAGGGACAAGAGTCCAGGTGTTTGTATCAAGAAGAGCGCGAAACTCAGTGGCCATTGCCTTCCTTCATTCAGGGTATTTTGATGCCTCAGTGAAAGAGGTCGGCTCCTCTGGGATGACAGTGGTGTGGGATAGTTGTGGCCAAGGAACTGTTCCATCGGATCTAATAAGCGGTCTTGAGTCATTGGTCTTTGATCTTGTGAGCATGGGATGAGATGGAAGAGCAACTGCAGGAGCAGCGGCACTGCTTTCAGACGTAGAGGAGCCCTGGGGAGAGGATTCAGCGTCAGGTAAGGTTGAAGAAGATGGGCCTAAAGAAGATGATGACTGAGGTGGGTAAATTGGGCCTGTTTGAGGTGAAGGAGGATGGGCCGGTGGATCATGAAAAATAGGTAAGTGAGCTTCCGGAGAGGGCAACAGTGGTGGCTTATCTTGTGGTAAAGCAAACGGAAAAATTGTTTCGTGGAAAATTACATCTCGAGATGAATAAAATTTGTTGTTCACCCAATCGAAGCAAATATATCCTTTGTGATTTGAGCAATACCCCATGAAAAGAGAAAGTGTGGAACGGAAATCAAGTTTGTGTTTGAGGTATGGTCTAAGATTTGGGAAACACAAACAACCAAAAGTTTTGAGAAATGAATAATCGGGAGGTTTGTGAAATAGGATAGAAAAGGGAGATTGGTTATTTAATGTGGGAGTGGGGAGACGGTTTTGAAGATAAACCGCGGTTTGAAACGCAAAGTCCCAAAAACGAAGGGGTAACGAGGCATGCTTTAGGAGAGTAAGACCCATATCAACAATCCGCCGATGGCGAGATTCAATCATCCCATTTTGTTTGTGGGAATAAGGGCAAGAGAGGCGGTGAGAAATACCTCGGGTTTGAAAAAGATGTTGAAGGGGTTTGAATTCCGTCCCATTATCCGTTTGAACGGATATCACATTTTCATCAAAGAAATTGGTAACGACATTAATAAAATTCGTAATGAGAAAAGAGACTTGAGATTTAGCTTGAAAGGGGAACAACCACATGAATTTTGAGAAACCATCCACAATTGAAACAAAATACCGATTGCCATTGATAGATTGATGATGGGCTGGGCCCCAAACATCCATAAACAAAAGTTGGAGAACTTTACTAGATCTTGACATACTTGGTTTGTGAGGCAAAGCATGGGCTTTAGCCCAAGAACAAGAATCACAAGGAAATTTATTTGGGCCGAGATGGGCTAAACCATTTGTTTGAACCACAAGCTGAGTGACATCCTTAGAAGGGTGCCCTAACCGCTTGTGCCAGGAAGCCGACAAAACAGAAGAAGGACGAAGGCTGGTAAGGTGCAGGTTTGGCGTGGGGGATGATGGTGGGGAAGAACTGCTGGGCCACACATATAGACCACCATTAACGGCTCCCCTGAGAAGAGGTACCTGTGTACGAGCATCACAAACCAGAAAATAAGAATCATGAAATTGAAAATAAACCTGATTGTCTCTGCAGAATCGGTTAACAGAGATCAAATTTTTGTTGAGCAATGGAGAATGGAAAAGATTGGATAAATAAAAACGACGAGAAGGAGAGGATAGAAAAGTGGAACCATGGTGATGAATGGGGATGGAGGAGCCATCTCCAAGCGATATGGAGTCACTGCCTTCATATGGCAATCTGTCAAACCTTAGATTACTGACGTCCGACGTGTAATGGTGAGTAGTTGTGGTGTCCGGGAACCAAGACGAGGTGTGGTTGGCTTGGAAGTTGCGAGGTGGAGGCGCCTGGTAAGCCTGGTCAAATCGGCTCCAACACCTCAGCGCAGTGTGACCGCGCTTCTCACAAATTTGACAGACGGGTCGATTGTCTAGAGCTCCTGAAAACGACTGAGTCTGATAGGAGTTGTAACCACCACCATTCCGACCTCCCCTTGAGGAGGAGCGACCACCACGGTCGTGGCCACGGCCTCGGCTAGAGTCACCACGGCCTCCCCGAAAGGAGCCTCTGCCACGACCCTGTCCAGTGGCTGTGAAGTTCAGATCGGGATTGGGTTCATTGGAGGAGGTGGAGTTTAGGGATATTTGGGATGTGTTTAGGGTGATGGAATTGTTGCGATTTATACGCCCTTCTTGAAGAAGAAGAAACGAGAGGAGTTGATGAGGATCGGGAAGAACAGGTTGGGTAGAAACAGTGGTTACCATGGCTTCATAATCAGAGCCAAGGCCAGCAAGAACATAGGAGACAAATTCGGCATCAGAAACAGGATGACTAGCAGATTGGAGTTGTAGAATCAAACCTTTTGCCCGATTGAAGTAATCGGTGGCTGATTCATCGTCTTTCTTGAGACTCGCCAGCTGAAGTCGAGTCTGCACAGCCTGTGCATTTGATCGAGCAACGTACAATCGATGAAGTTTGTCCCAAACTTGGTGGGAGGTCTCGCATTCAAGGATTTGAACCATAACAGGTTCGGTGAGGGATGCAGAGAGGATAGCCAGCACTAATTGGTCCTTCGCTTGCCAGTCGGCTATGGCGCTGTTGTTGTCCCCGGTGGCGCTGGGCAGCGGGCATGGGAGAGACCCATCTGCAAACGGCATCAGGCGTTGCGAACGAAGATACGGACTGATTTGGCGGAGCCAAGTTGGAAAATTTGTGGGGCTTAACTTGATTGTGTTTAGATGGGAGAAACTTGGGAGAGGAGGGTTGGGAGACGAGATAGAGGCAGCCTCCATAGAAGCTTGAAGCTGCTGGGTAAGGGTTTCGATAAGGGTTTCGATAATATTTGGATTTGCCATGGTGGGAGCTCTAGTGGTGCGACGTTTGTCGTCTTACGGCTCTGAAACCATAGTGGAAACGCTCCAATTGTGATTCCTTTCTCATTCATCATATATCAGAATATAGGGCTATTTATATATACACATATTGTTCTAGAAGAAGGAGGTAAATGCTCTACAGCTGTAGCATCATCAACGTCTATAATCACAAGGGAGAATGGGCCAATTTCTTAGCTTGTCTTTGGGCTTGTATGTTTGGGCCTTTGTCTCTCTGTGTGTGAGTTCTTGAATTTGGTTGCTCGTCAAGTTCTTCAATGGTTATTGATGATGACTTGCTACTAATGTTCAATTTGATTTGTTTGGCTCGATTTGAGCAATTTGAGGTTTAGGGTTCTTCGTTATTGTGTTAAACCTGAAAGCATAGTCAAAAGACCTTAAAATCCGTTAATGTAATTCCTGCTATTGATGTTGTTTACTCCTGTAAATGAGCTATATTTCTCTTAAGGATCCGAAACACTTTCCTAGGATACCCGAGATGGCTGATAAGTAAGGATCTGAAACCCTAAACTCTATTTTTGTACGATGATATGTATTCTTGGTCTTGCCTGCCTTTTTCTTTTATCATACGAAGATTTGACATTACATGTAGATTTTGGGACTCCTATTATATTTCTTGATGATATATAGAATTTTTGCCTTTTAGCTTATGCTGTAATGCCCCATCAAGCAGCGAAGATAGAAATGCTTTAAAAATAAATAAATTGAATGCATCAGTAAGTAGGTACTAAGCTAAGGTTTATGATAAAATATGGATAGATTATTTTTTTGGGACTTTGTTGCTAATTAGTATGCTTTGTTTGAAATGCCTACCTTAAACAATTTTACGTTCTTTTTTACAGAGTTATACTTTGAATATAACTGCAGTGCAAGGCTTTGAAACATTTATGTCAAGTTTGAAAGATAACAAATTTCACTTATTATTGACTAACTAAAGAGTCCTTCGGTTACTTAATCAGGCAGTCTTCCCGGATGGAATCTGCAACGCACTCATCTCTCTCTTGCCGAAAGTGGACAGTCCTACATTTCCTTCTCAATTCAGGCCGATATCGCTACTCAATGTCGTCTTCAAAATAGCAACAAAGGCGTTAGTGAATCGGCTCAAACCTGTCCTTCCGAGCATCATCTCACCAGCGCAAGCAAGCTTCATACCGGGGAGGCAGATTATCGATAATGTTGTCATCGTGCAAGAAGTGCTACATTCTATGGGTAGAGGAGGAAGGAGAAAGAAATGGATGATTCTGAAAATCGATCTTGAGAAAGCATACGATAGGATCCGGTGGAGCTTTTTGGAAGAAATTCTTACCCAGGTAAGCATTCCACAACATCTTATTAATGTGATTATGAAGTGTCAAACTTCTGGCTCAATGGAGTTGTTGTGGAATGGAGGAAAGGCTGGCATATTCTCGCCCTCACGCGGGGTTAGACAGGGGGATCCGTTGTCGCCATATCTATTCGTTCTCTGTATGGAGCGTCTATCACATATTATCCAATCGGCTGTGATTGAGGGTAGTTGGGCGCCTATCACCATTGGCGATGTTACTCTCTCCCACCTCTTTTTTGCGGATGATCTCATCCTCTTTGCTGAAGCAACGGAAGAGCAAGGTCGTGTGATCAAGCAATGTCTTGATAGATTCTGTGATGCGTCTGGCGAGAGAGTAAATTATGCCAAGAGTAGTGTGTTATTCGCTCGTGATGTTGAGCAATCAATAAGGGTGAGGATTGCTTCTAATCTGAATGTTGAGGTGTCGACTGAATTTGGCTCCTATCTAGGAGTGCCGGTTTCTTGCAAGAGGTTAACCAGAGACAAATATAGCTTTCTGCTTGACAAGGTCTCATCTCGGCTCCGGGGTTGGCAGGCTCGCACGCTCTCTTTGGCAGGAAGGGTTACTTTGGCTAACTCAGTGCTTACTAGCTTGCCCATCTATGCAATGCAAACAACATATCTCCCCAAGGGAGTATGCAAAGATATTGACAGAATTGTCAGGGGGTTTATTTGGGGTTCTACATCGGAGAGGCGTCGTGCCCATCTCCTCAATTGGGAAACAGTGACCTCCCCGAAGGCGGAAGGTGGTTTGGGTGTTCGGTCAATGGAAGTGACGAATAAGGCGCTCATGGCGAAGCTTGGGTGACGACTAGTCCGAAACCCGACGTCGCTTTGGTCACGGGTGATCAGAGGGAAATACTGTAACAGTAGGAATGATATTTACATGTTCGGCCCGAAACGTCAATCGTCAAGAACTTGGAGAGGAATTGTCCATGGTAGCGCTGCACTTGTCAAAGGGATGCGCTCGTCAATTGGTAATGGCACTTCTACCTTCTTCTGGTCCCATCCGTGGTTGCTCGAGAATCCCCTCATGGATTTGATGCACCCAATACCGGAGAGTATGTTGGGTGATACTGTTGCTGAGCTTTGGTCAGTGTCGGGGTGGAGATGGGAGGTCTTGGATCCTTTGTTGCCTGCTGATATTCGGGAGAGACTGAAAGCCATTGTGGTGTCTCCTTTGGATTCGGATGGAGATAGGTTCTTCTGGGGGCCTTCGTCGTCGGGCCAATTCTCTACAAAATCATGCTTGCAGCTACTCCGTGGCCACTCCTCGCAGCCCAGCCCACCCATTTGGACTCATATTTGGAAGTTAAAAGTTCAGCAGAGGGTTCGCCACTTCGTGTTCATCGCAGCTCATGAAAGCTTCCTATGCAATGCCACTAGATTCTATAGACACATGGCTGACTCAGACGTATGCCCACGGTGTGACGCCCCTGAGACGTGTTTACATGTGCTCAGAGATTGTCCTTTGGTCAAGCGAGCTTGGCTAGAGCTTGGGGGTGCAACTCGAGCCAATTCTTTCTTTGGGACTACAATCATAGCAGATTGGATTTTCAATAACATTAAGAAGGGTGATAGATGGAGTATGGTGTTTGCAAACATGTTATGGTTATGCTGGAAAGACCGAAACATGTTTGTGTTTGAAGGCATAAGTGCAACAACGGAGATTGCTGCGTGTGCGGTGCAACACTGTCAATGGTACCTTGAGGCCTCGGACCATAGGCAAACACCCAAACGACAGCCTGCTGCGGAGGCGGGCCAGATTCCTTTAGTGTGGCAACCACCAGCCTTGGGGTGGATCAAGCTCAATTCTGACGGTGCGTCGAAGGGGAACCCAGGTCGGGCAGGAGGCGGGGGCATTCTTCGCAACCACCGCGGGGCTTTCATAAAGGCGTACACATTCTCCTGCGGGATCTGTTCGGCCCTTACTGCTGAGCTATGGGTTGTGTTTCATGGGTTGCATCTCGCGGCACGTATAGGCATCACAACGCTAGTGGTTGAGACTGATGCCACGGCTGTGTGTGAGTTACTTGATGCTGGCACGGTCACTGCCCATCCGGATGCTAATCTGATTGCAAGGTGCAGGCGCCTCTTGGACGAAGTGGGCTGGGAGGTTCGAATTCAACACGTCCGAAGACAAGCCAACGCTACCGCGGATAAATTAGCTAATCTGTCCTTTACTCTCATGCATTCTTATAAGGAATTTGATACTCCTCCTGTATCTGTATGTGAAACGGATGCTGTGAGGTGTACTGCTACCATGGAACCCTTTGATTTACATTAATAATTTTAACCCCTAGGCCAGCACTTTGATCAAAAAAAAAATTGACTGACTAAAGAGGAAGTGACGGAGGTAAAACCTATCGTTGATTCCGCCAAAGAAAACTCAAACCTAAAGCAAGTATAGCGATAAGCAAGAGGTCGATCCCTGACAAGAGGAAAACCTGTCGTTGTCCTTGCCAAAAGAATACTCAAACTCACAACTAGTATAGTGTGTAAGTAAGAGATCGATCCACAGGGAAATCTATTCAATTCAAGTGTGATTCTAATCGCTAGTAGGGAATATGGGGGTTTTTGGTGTGTAAAAGATCCGCCTTTTGTCAAAGCGGAAGCAAGCAAACAATGTAAAGTGATTTTAGAATGCAGTGGAAGGAAATAGGTTCACCTACAATTTATCACTTCGATTGATGAATTCGATCCTTGTTTCAGCCTCTAGTTCTTGTCTTTTCCTATCAATGTCCTTGTCCAGATCTTATGTAAATTACTAGTCCTACGAGTCCTAGCAACCCTTATCTCTAAATAACCCTAACACGGTTAAGATTCAACCTAGAGATAGCATTAAGATTATGAATTAACCAAGGTACACATAATATCAAGCTACGAGTCGATATTCAACATGTATTCAACTTCCTACACATCCAATTAGTCCTACGAGTCCTAAAGGGATATGATTGCCACTTGGGTTAAGGTTCGCTACGAGGAATCTACAAAACCCTAGCAATTGAATGAATCTACTCTAACTAGTCGGCCAGGCCAGAGAGAATAAAACACATTCAAGCAATTAAGCACAAGGAAGTCAAAACATTGCAATAGGAATAAGAACTAGATTAAGAAACTCACAATTGAACAATCAAAGATCCAAACTGTAGGCGAAACCTTGAGAGTTTAGTTGCTCATGCTCAACGGCGCTCTCAACAATGGTGTAAAGTGCATAAGGTCAATGAAACAATAAACTAGAAAAACCTTAAATAGTTTCTAAGAAATCGGCCTAAAATAACATAACAAAACCCTAATAAAATTCCGAACTAATGTTCCGCATCTGACAGGGCCGCGGGGCGGCAAGGCCAGGCCGCGGGGCGGCCGGCGATCAGCGAAATCCTGCGATTCTCCCTTCGAGCCGCGGGGCGGCCAGCAATGTCGCGGGGCGGCCTGCGATTTTTCCGAATTCCTCTTTCTCTGTTTCCAGCAGCTCCTAAGTGCTCTTTAGCTCGTTTTCGCTCTCCAATCTACTTTTCCTGAAATAAACAATAAACTCATGTAGATTCCGCCTCTTCTAACTCAGCAAGTGAAAATGCAAATTCAACTAAATAAATGCAATATTCACACCTAAATAATGCTAAATGCAATCTATTATGCAACACTAAATATGCTCTATCAAATTCCCCCACACTTGAACCTTTGCTTGTCCTCAAGCAATAGAAAAACTCAACTTTGTAGCCCCACAGAATAACAATTCATGTATCCACACCTCAATATTCTTTAAATGCATGAAAACTAGCAAACACAAAAGATTAATAACATCATAGCACATAATTGGAATAATCAATGAAATCAGGCAACCATATCCATTCTAGACCTCACAGGGAATGTGTTTCACTCATGTGTTTAGGCTTTAAGATACAACTCTCAACTCAAACCAATCATGCACTAGGCTCATAGACATTGACCACCATATCACCAATTCTTTACCGAAATGTCATTACTTGCGGGACACAATAAAGACGATAAAATGTGACATTCTTTTTTTTTCTTTTTTTTCTTTTTTTCTTGTCTTGGTGCTTTCCTTACGCGAGGCGCAAACATGGGTGTCATGAATGGCCCCGGTCTATCAACACCTCAACTCACTAAAATGAAGTCCACTTGAACATCTTTTGACGCAAGTTGCAAACATGGGTGTCATGAATGAACCTGGTTACTCAATGATCAAGCTTCTTTTCCTAGTGGATAGTTTTCAACGCCTTTTTGCGCGAATCATACCCATGGGTGTCATGCGTAGACCCAGTTACTAAGTGCATCAACCATTGCCACCTTATTCACTACATATTCACAAACTCAATCAAAAACTCAAACTATAAACATAAAGTCCGCAAGCAATCAAACATGTGCATCGGTCTTTCAAAAATAGATATTACAGTCAATGCGAAGAGGTAGCAACATTAGGCGAGTAAATCACACAACTGAGCAAAAGAATCCAAATAAGGCCAAATATCCTCACAGGGTCATGTCTAGAACTTCAAGATCACCCAAAAATCAAGACTTTACGTGCTCAATTATTAACCAATCATGCCCACCAAATAGTATAGAAAACATATATCGAAGGCTTCAACAATCCAAGCACATCATGGGGCATAAATCTCAACAGAAAATATAGAGGACAAAGGCATCCATATGAGGAAATAAGACCTATTCCTAATAATGCAAAACTAAAACTATTCTTTTTGTTTTTTTTTTTTTTTTTTTTTTTTAAGGTAAAAACTAAATATGCATACAACTAATAGAAATAAACATGCAACCTTAAAACATAAAATGCAGTGCAACTCAGAACCAAAATACAGAGAGTTTTCCAGTCTTCTCCCCCACACTTAAAACTAACATTGTCCTCAATGTAGAAAAAGGAACAAAAACATCAAAATAAAAATAAAAATAAAAGGGAAAAGAAAAGAAACAACTAACATGCTCACTGCTGAGGTGGTGGAGGCGGCGGATATGGTGGGAACTGTGGATAGGCGAATCGATAGAAGTCCTCTTGCCTCTGCCATATCTGCTCCTGCATCCGTCGGATCGCCGCATGGCTCTCAGAGACATCATCCAGGCGAGCGGTCAAGCCACGGACATCACGACGAATGTCGCCGACCTCCACGTACAACTGCTGGTTGTGGTCCCACATCGCGTCCTGGCGCTGGTGCATCTGCTGCTGGTTCTCCCACATTGCGTCTTGGCGACGCGACATCATCTGCTGATGCTCCCACATGGTGTTCTGCTGGAGAGACATATCAGCTATCTGCTGTGCCAGCGAGTAATAATCTGGACCAGCACCTCCAGCTGTGCCAGAAGGTCCAGCTCCTCCAAAATCTGTCTGCACTCTGGGAACATCCTCAGCATCCTCCTGCTCAGCATCAGGGACCTGCTCCTCCTCATCATCGTCATCCTCCTCCATCTCATCCCCCATAAAGAAATCAGCAGATGTAGGGCCAAATGGGAGATGACGGGGCAATCTCAATTGGATGCTCCCCTGATGACCTTCCCTCCAGATCCACATCGGCGCTCTGCCCTCCAGGTGGCCAGTTTTCCTCAACTGGGCCTCATCATAAAGAAATGATCCATGCTGAATGTCATGGACAGCGCTCATATCAATGCAGGTGCGTGCTATGAGGGTAATAAGACCCCCAAAGCTGATAGTGGCCTTGCTGCGCTTGTCCATTATGTCCTTGCAGTTCATCAAAAAGAGATCGACCCAACCCGGAACTACAGGGCTCTCCGGCGCCAGACACCATAGGAATGACATGTCCTTCAGCGAGATCTTGTTGACCTCAGCCTGTGCAAAGAAGGTATTCGCCAGCACCTTGTGAATCAGTCGGAGTGCAGGATGGCGAATACTGGAGTTGTACTGACCCTTCTTGGCCTCAAAAGGCACCCTAGTAGCTGCCATCCAGAAAGCAACAGGGCCCTCACCCTTGCAGACATCAAGCCAACCAGCAGTCGGCGCAGCAGTAACTCCCAAAATCTGTCCTAATCTCTCCTTGGAGAGTGTAAAATCTCGCCCAAGCAACCGAAATTCAATAGCAGTACGCCCTACACTCAAGGTCGCTAAAAATTCCTTACATAAACTAGGATAAGTGGGCGCATTCTTCTCTAAGAACTGGCCTAACCCCCCATGGTCTAACAGTTGCCTAGTACATGTATCCATCTGTAACAATCTAAGAGTAGGCTCATGAAAAAATTTCGTTACAAAGAAGTTTCTAGTGTTCAAAGCGGTCCACCTTTCCTTCTGATTTCGACTCATTCCATGAGGGCGAGACATTATGAATTGAAGCTAAGAATATGACCCAAACGAATGGAATCGAAGAAAAACTTACGGAGAAACAGCTTCTGCAGAGGCCGCGGGGCAGCCAAGGGAGGCGACGGGGCGGCCGGCGACGAGGGCGGCCGCGGGGCGGCGGAGCAGGTGACGGGGCGGCCGGCGATTTTCTGGATTTCTTCACTCCGACGTCGGATCTGCTCTCCGACGTCCCAAACTTCCTCCCTCCGTGGTGGATTTGAAGAAAAAGTTAGAGATCTCTTGGGAAACGGCCGGTTTTTGTGTAGATCTAGAGGGGAGAGGTGATTAGGTGGAGAATGTGGAGGAAGAATATGAGAAAGGAGATTTTATGTGGAGTTTGGGGAAAAGTGGAAAGCTTGGAGGTGATTTTAATGGAGGATTTGGAGTTTGAAGGAGGAAGGAGAAGAAAGCTTTTGAAGGGCGAAGGGGCGGCTAAGGAAGAAGATATGATAGAAGAAGATAGAAGATAGGGTTAAGTGGTGTGGCATGGGGGCCCACACGGGCCCCTAAAAAATTTCCAACCCGGCTTAGGCCGCGGGGCGGCCCGCTATGTTGCCGTCTTCTTCCTTTTCTCTTTTCTTCCTGCCATGTGAACTAACACCTAAAAATAATAAAAATAATAAAAATAATAACTAACCTATTACCTTGGGTTGCCTCCCAAGCAGCGCCTTCGGTTACCGTCGCTGGCTCGACGTTATGACCCCTTAATGATCGTCAGCAATTGGTTCAGTGAGAACCAACTCATCACCGTCATGTTTGACAAAGCTCTCATAATATGGTTTAACTCGATGGCCATTTACTTTGAATATGTCTCCATTTCTCTCGTTTAGTAACTCTACTGCACCATGAGAAAAGACATTAGTAATCACATATGGTCCTGTCCATCTAGAGCGAAGCTTACCTGGGAAGAGTTGTAGGCGTGATTGAAATAGAAGGACCTTTTCCCCAACTTTGAGGTCCTTTCGCAAGATATGTTTATCATGCCATGCCTTAGTCTTCTCTTTGTAGGTGACGGAGTTATCATAGGCATCCAGTCTCAACTCCTCCAACTCCTGCAGCTGTAGTTTCCTGAACTCCCCAACTTCGTCAATCTGCATGTTGCACTGCTTCACCGCCCAATATGCTTTATGTTCGAGCTCGACAGGAAGATGACAAGCCTTTCCATAGACCAATCGAAACGGAGACATCCCAATGGGAGTCTTGTAAGCCGTTCGATAAGCCCATAGAGCATCATCAAGTCTGACACTCCAGTCCTTCCTATTTGGGGCAACAGTCTTCTCCAAGATAGTCTTTATTTCGCGATTAGACACCTCAGCTTGCCCATTTGTCTGGGGGTGGTATGCAGTGGACACCCTCTGAGTAACATGATATTTCTTTAAAAGCGCACTCACAGTCTTGTTGCAGAAATGGGTCCCTTTATTACTGATTAGTGCTTTTGGAACTCCAAATCTAGAGAATAACTCCTTGAGGAAACCTGCAACTACTTTCGAATCATCAGTTCTGGTGGCCTTCGCCTCCACCCACTTAGAGACGTAGTCCACCGCAAGCAAAATATATAGGTTCCCAAAGGAGTTAGGGAATGGTCCCATGAAGTCAATGCCCCAAACATCAAAAATCTCACAGAATATCATGCGAGTTTGTGGCATCTCATTCCTCTTGGAAAGATTCCCAACTCTCTGACAGCGATCGCAGGATTTGCAAAAAGCATACGAATCACGAAATATATGTGGCCAAAAGAATCCTGCATCAAGTACCTTCCTGGTTGTCTTTTGTGGGCCAAAGTGTCCACCACATTCATGGGAATGACAAAAGTTTAGGACAGATTGTACCTCATCGTCGGGAAGACACCGACGTATCACCTGATCAGCACAATGCTTCCATAGGTAGGGGTCATCCCAGACGTAGAAGCGAGCATCGTGGCGTATCTTGTCCTTTTGAGCCTTAGAAAAGTTGGGTGGAAACTCTTCCGACACTAAAAAGCAAAAGTGACCTCCTTCTTCAGCAGCTCTCACAAGGGTGAGGTGATTTTTGAAAAGTCCTTAATGAACCTGCGGTAGAATCCTGCATGGCCTAAAAAGGAACGAACTTCACGCACATTAGTAGGATAAGGCAATGATTGAATGATGTCAATCTTTGCCTTATCAACCTCAATCCCTTTATGGGACACAATGTGACCCAAAACAATGCCTTCCTCAACCATAAAGTGACACTTTTCTGAATTGAGCACTAAGTTAGTGTCAACACATCTCCTAAGCACAAGCGCCAGATGGTTGAGGCAAGCATCAAAACTATCACCATGGACTGTGAAATCATCCATAAAAACCTCAATAAATTGCTCTATATATTCAGAGAAGATGCTTACCATACACCGTTGGAATGTCCCAGGAGCGTTGCACAAGCCAAAAGGCATTCTGCGATATGCAAAAGTGCCAAACGGACAAGTGAATGTTGTCTTTTCTTGATCCTCTGGTGCAATGGCTATCTGAAAGTACCCTGAATATCCATCTAAAAAGCAGTAATATGGACGACCAGCAAGTCTTTCAAGCATTTGATCAATGAAAGGTAAGGGAAAGTGATCTTTTCGAGTTACCGCATTCAACTTACGGTAATCGATGCAAACTCTCCAGCCTGATTGGACTCTGGTAGGGACCAACTCACCTTCTTGATTCTCAACTACTGTAATGCCTCCCTTCTTTGGTACTACCTGCGTTGGACTTACCCATTGACTATCAGAGATGGGATAGATCATACCTGCCTGAAGGAGTTTGAGAACCTCCTTCTTCACTACATCCATCATAGGTGGGTTGAGTCTCCGTTGAGGTTGCCTTGAAGGTTTGGCTCCCTCTTCTAATAAGATCCTGTGCATGCAAGTAGCTGGGCTGATTCCCTTGATATCCGCTATGGTCCATCCCAGAGCTGTTCTATGCTCTTTGAGCACTCCGACCAACCTATCTTCCTGTTCTTTGGTAAGCTTGTTAGAGATGATGACATGCAAGGTGTCACCTTCCCCAACAAATGCATATTTCAGATGCTCAGGAAGAGGCTTTAGCTCAACTTCAGGTGCCTGCACGATAGAAGGTAAGAGCTTGTCAGTCGGAATGGTTAATGCCATAAAGGTTTCTTCTTGTGATTTGGAGGGGAGGGAAGACAAGTCTCTTATGGTATCCTGCAGGTTAGCAGTCAAAGCATAATTCAATGAGAGCTCCTCAACAGGAGTTTCCAAAGCTACCTGCAGGTCATCTACACAGCTCATATCAAAGGTATCCTGCATACAAGCATCAATGGTATCCATAAAGCATAAGGAATGATCATCAGAAGGGAATTTCATAGCATCATATATATTGTATTCAACCTTCTCACCATCAAATTCCATAGTCAAAGAACCAGAATACACATCAATTTTTGTTCTAGCAGTCTTTAAAAAGGGCCTTCCTAGCAGAATAGGGGCCTCTTGATTACCATGCTCCATATCCAAGACAAAGAAATCAGCAGGAAAGATCAAATTGTCAACCATAACCAACACATCCTCAACTATGCCTCTAGGAAAAGCATTTGATCTATCCGCCAATTGAATCACCACTCTAGTCTCATGCAAAGGTCCTAAACCCAATGATTCATACAGAGAATAAGGTAAAACATTAATAGATGCACCCAAGTCTAACAAAGCTTTATCAAACTTAGTTTCACCTATCACACATGGAATTGTAAACATGCCAGGGTCGCTACATTTCTTAGGCATACGCTTTTGAAACACAGCAGACACATGTTCGCTTACCTTAACCTTCTGCTTCCCTTTCAACTTTTGATTCCTCTTTATTGTGCAAAGTTCCTTGAGAAATTTGGCATAACGAGGAATACTTTTAATCAGATTGAGTAAAGGGATGTTTACCTCGCACTTACTGAACGTTTCAAAGATCTCTTTATCATTGTCTGGTCTTTTTGTGTCTCTGAGTGCTTCAGGAAAGGGAGCAACGGGTTTAAAAGAATTAAGAGGAGGAAAATCAGGTCGAACATACCCGTCAGAAGCGGTACTGGAGGGGCCGCGGGGCGGCTCAGCTTGGCCGCAGGGCGGCGGGCGATTTTCCTCGTCGTCCAAATCGCCTTGGCCGCGGGGCGGCTCAGAGGTGCCGCGGGGCGGCTGGCGATTTTCCGTATCTCCAGAATCGCTTTGGCCGCGGGGCGGCGCAGGGGTGTCGCGGGGCGGCTGGCGATTGCGAACCTCCTCTTCTTTGTCGTTCGCACCTGTTTCAAAATATTCTATGTTAGTATCATTATGGGGAGTGGAGATCAGCTCCTTACCACTTCTTAGCGTCACAACGCTGACGTTCTCCTTGGGATTCACCACCGTCTGAGATGGTAGCTGATTTGAGTCCTTTGCCAGCAGTTCGCTCAGCGATTGAGCCATTTGGCTAAGTTGCTTCTCCATATTCTTTTGGTGCTCATCTTGTCTCTTTTGGTGCTCAGCTTGACCCAGGACAATCTTTGTGAGAGCTTTGAGAGGGTCCTCATTGGATTGATTATCAGTTGGTGGAGGTCCTCTCTGCCTTTGATCAAATTGTTGCTGAGGTCTGAAGTTGGATCCTCCTTGTGGATTGAAAGGGGCTTGGTTATTACCATAGCCATACCCCTGGTAACCTGCATTATAGTTGTTATTGTATTGATTGGGATTAGCATAGTTACCATACCTGGATCGCTGAGGAACAAAGTTCCCCATTGCATTCAACTCTACATTTGGCTCCTGCAGCATTGGACAAGTGTCCGTCGGGTGATAGAGATCAGCGCAAATGGCGCATGCCTTAAGTTGTTGTGGGGTTCCTTGTAGCAGGAACCTTTTCATCATATCTTTCAATTCAACCACATCGCTATGTAATGCGGTAGTTGAGGAGTCCACGGCGAGTACCCCTCTAGCATGAAGTCCCTTGCTGAATTGCCTAGAGCCATCAGCCAGCTCTGTAAACACCTCCCAAGCAGCATTGGGTGTTTTGTTCAAGATGCTGCCTCCACAGGCAGAGTTCACCGTCTTGCGCTCCTCGTCAAGCAATCCATTGAATAGAAAGAGCACTAAATCCTTCTTTGAAAAATCATGGTGGGGGCAACTAGAGCAAAGCTTCTTGAAGCGCTCAAAGTACTCGTAGAGTGTCTCTGTAGCTTTCTGGTCAATGCTGCTGATGTCCTTTTTCAGACTGTTCAATTTGGTTGCAGGAAAGTACTTTTCCAGAAAGAGACGCTTCAACTGTATCCATGTTGTTGCACTACCTGGTGGCAAGTAGTAGAACCACTCATTAGCATCGTCCTTAAGCGAAAAGGGGAATGCCCTCAACTTGATTTGCTCCTCTGTGATGTTGCCTGGTTTCATTCCTACCACGACAGTATGGAATTCAAATAAGTGCTTGTGGGGGTCCTCACCACTCAACCCATGGAATTTGGGTAAGAGATGAACCACCCCAGACTTCAGCTCAAAATTGTTGCCATCAGCAAGTTCAGGAAACTCGATAGCTAATGGTTGTTGGGCTAAGTTTGGTGTAGTGAGCTCCTTCAGCGTTCGATTATCCTCATTACCAGCCATCTCTATACTCTCTTCTTCTCCTTGATCGAAAGGTAACTCTCGAAAACGATCACGAGCTTCTCGCCTCAATCTAGAGAGAGTCCTCTCAATCTCCGAATCTAAAGACAATAGAGATGAGTTAGTAGCACGAGTGTGGACCATATAAGGGGTCCACACAAAAATTAGCAATTAAAACAACACAAGAATTCAATCAGAGCTTCCCCGGCAACAGCGCCAAATTTGACAAGAGGAAAACCTGTCGTTGTCCTTGCCAAAAGAATACTCAAACTCACAACTAGTATAGTGTCTAAGTAAGAGATCGATCCACAGGGAAATCTATTCAATTCAAGTGTGATTCTAATCGCTAATCGGAGACCAAGTTTTATATTGTATTTATTTACTCTGTAACTTGAGTTTTTCTATTGCTTGAGGACAAGCAAAGGTTCAAGTGTGGGGGAATTTGATAGAGCATATTTAGTGTTGCATAAGATTTTGATATATTTTCGTGTACAGTACCCTAGCTTAAGATTTCGATATATTTTCGTGTTTAAGATTTCAATATATTTTCGTGTACAGTACCCTATGAGAAAATGGCGAAATATGCGACGGACTTAAAACAGGGAATATTGGTCTCCGATTCAATAAATACAATATAAAACTTGTATCTACCAAGTTACAAAGTCATTAGAGTTGAGGCTCTGCCATTTTGGATAGTTTAAGATTTCGATATATTTTCGTGTTTAAGATTTCGATATATTTTCGTGTACAGTACCCTATGAGAAAATGGCGAAATATGCGACGGACTCAAAACATGGAATATTGGTCTCTGATTCAATAAATACAATATAAAACTTGTATCTACCAAGTTACAGAGTCATTAGAGTTGAGGCTCTGCCATTTTGGATAGCTTTGGATTTCGATATATTTTCGTGTACAGTACCCTATGAGAAAATGGCGAAATATGCGACGGACTTAAAACATTGAATATTGGTCTCCGATTAAATAAATACAATATAAAACTTGTATCTACCAAGTTACAGAGTCGTTAGAGTTGAGGCTCTGCCATTTTGGATAGCTTAAGATTTCGATATATTTTCGTGTACAGTACCCTATGAGAAAATGGCGAAATATGCGACGGACTTAAAACAGGGAATATTGGTCTCTGATTCAATAAATACAATATAAAACTTGTATCTACCAAGTTACAGAGTCATTTGAGTTGAGGCTCTGCCATTTTGGATAGCTTAAGATTTCGATATATTTTCGTGTACAGTACCCTATGAGAAAATTGCGAAATATGCGACGGAGTTAAAACATGGAATATTGGTCTCCGATTCGGTAAATACAATATAAAACTTGTATCTACCAAGTTATAGAGTCATTAGAGTTGAGGGTCTGCCATTTTGGATAGCTTAAGATTTCGATATATTTTCGTGTACAGTACCCTATGAGAAAATGGCGAAATATGCGACGGACTTAAAACAGGGAATATTGGTCTCCGATTCAATAAATACAATATAAAACTTGTATCTACCAAGTTACAGAGTCATTAGAGTTGAGGCTCTTCCATTTTGGATAGCTTAAGATTTCGATATATTTTCGTGTACAGTACCCTATGAGAAAATGGCGAAATATGCGACGGACTTAAAACAGGGAATATTGGTCTCCGATTCAATAAATACAATATAAAACTTGTATCTACCAAGTTACAGAGTCATTAGAGTTGAGGCTCTTCCATTTTGGATAGCTTAAGATTTCGATATATTTTCGTGTACAGTACCCTATGAGAAAATGGCGAAATATGCGATGGACTTAAAACATTGAATATTGGTCTCCGATTAAATAAATACAATATAAAACTTGTATCTACCAAGTTACAGAGTCGTTAGAGTTGAGGCTCTGCCATTTTGGATAGCTTAAGATTTCGATATATTTTCGTGTACAGTACCCTATGAGAAAATGGCGAAATATGCGACGGACTTAAAACATGGAATATTGGTCTCCGATTCAATAAATGCAATATAAAACTTGTATCTACCAAGTTACAGAGTCATTAGAGTTGAGGGTCTGCCATTTTGGATAGGTTAACATTTCGATATATTTTCGTGTACAGTACCCTATGAGAAAATGGAAAAATATGCGACGGACTCAAAACATGGAATATTGGTCTCTGATTCAATAAATACAATATAAAACTTGTATCTACCAAGTTACAGAGTCATTAGAGTTGAGGCTCTGCCATTTTGGATAGCTTAAGATTTCAATATATTTTCGTGTACAGTACCCTATGAGAAAATGGCGAAATATGCGACGGACTTAAAACAGGGAATATTGGTCTCCGATTCAATAAATACAATATAAAACTTGTATCTACCAAGTTACAGAGTCATTAGAGTTGAGGCTCTACTATTTTGGATAGTTTAAGATTTCGATATATTTTCGTGTACAGTACCCTATGAGAAAATGGCAAAATATGCGACGGACTCAAAACATAGAATATTGGTCTCTGATTCAATAAATACAATATAAAACTTGTATCTACCAAGTTACAGAGTCGTTAGAGTTGAGGCTCTGCCATTTTGGATAGCTTAAGATTTCGATATATTTTCGTGTACAGTACCCTATGAGAAAATGGCGAAATATGCGACGGACTTAAAACATGGAATATTGGTCTCCGATTCAATAAATACAATATAAAACTTGTATCTACCAAGTTACAGAGTCATTAGAGTTGAGGGTCTGCCATTTTGGATAGCTTAAGATTTCGATATATTTTCGTGTACAGTACCCTATGAGAAAATGGCGAAATATGCGACGGACTTTAAACAGGGAATATTGGTCACCGATTCAATAAATACAATATAAAACTTGTATCTACCAAGTTACAGAGTCATTAGAGTTGAGGCTCTTCCATTTTGGATAGCTTAAGATTTCGATATATTTTCGTGTACAGTACCCTATGAAAAAATGGCGAAATATGCGACGGACTTAAAACATTGAATATTGGTCTCCGATTAAATAAATACAATATAAAACTTGTATCTACCAAGTTACAGAGTCGTTAGAGTTGAGGCTCTGCCATTTTGGATAGGTTAAGATTTCGATATATTTTCGTGTACAGTACCCTATGAGAAAATGGCAAAATATGCGACGGACTCAAAACATGGAATATTGGTCTCCGATTCAATAAATACAATATAAAACTTGTATCTACCAAGTTACAGAGTCATTAGAGTTGAGGCTCTACTATTTTGGATAGTTTAAGATTTCGATATATTTTCGTGTACAGTACCCTATGAGAAAATGGCAAAATATGCGACGGACTCAAAACATGGAATATTGGTCTCTGATTCAATAAATACAATATAAAACTTGTATCTACCAAGTTACAGAGTCATTAGAGTTGAGGCTCTGCCATTTTGGATAGCTTAAGATTTCGATATATTTTCGTGTACAGTACCCTATGAGAAAATGGCGAAATATGCGACGGACTTAAAACAGGGAATATTGGTCTCCGATTCAATAAATACAATATAAAACTTGTATCTACCAAGTTACAGAGTCATTAGAGTTGAGGCTCTACTATTTTGGATAGTTTAAGATTTCGATATATTTTCGTGTACAGTACCCTATGAGAAAATGGCAAAATATGCGATGGACTCAAAACATGGAATATTGGTCTCTGATTCAATAAATACAATATAAAACTTGTATCTACCAAGTTACAGAGTCATTAGAGTTGAGGCTCTGCCATTTTGGATAGCTTAAGATTTCGATATATTTTCGTGTACAGTACCCTATGAGAAAATGGCGAAATATGCGACGTACTTAAAACATGGAATATTGGTCTCCGATTCAATAAATACAATATAAAACTTGTATCTACCAAGTTACAGAGTCATTAGAGTTGAGGGTCTGCCATTTTGGATAGCTTAAGATTTCGATATATTTTCGTGTACAGTACCCTATGAGAAAATGGCGAAATATGCGACGGACTTTAAACAGGGAATATTGGTCACCGATTCAATAAATACAATATAAAACTTGTATCTACCAAGTTACAGAGTCATTAGAGTTGAGGCTCTTCCATTTTGGATAGCTTAAGATTTCGATATATTTTCGTGTACAGTACCCTATGAAAAAATGGCGAAATATGCGACGGACTTAAAACATTGAATATTGGTCTCCGATTAAATAAATACAATATAAAACTTGTATCTACCAAGTTACAGAGTCGTTAGAGTTGAGGCTCTGCCATTTTGGATAGGTTAAGATTTCGATATATTTTCGTGTACAGTACCCTATGAGAAAATGGCAAAATATGCGACGGACTCAAAACATGGAATATTGGTCTCCGATTCAATAAATACAATATAAAACTTGTATCTACCAAGTTACAGAGTCATTAGAGTTGAGGCTCTACTATTTTGGATAGTTTAAGATTTCGATATATTTTCGTGTACAGTACCCTATGAGAAAATGGCAAAATATGCGACGGACTCAAAACATGGAATATTGGTCTCTGATTCAATAAATACAATATAAAACTTGTATCTACCAAGTTACAGAGTCATTAGAGTTGAGGCTCTGCCATTTTGGATAGCTTAAGATTTCGATATATTTTCGTGTACAGTACCCTATGAGAAAATGGCGAAATATGCGACGGACTTAAAACAGGGAATATTGGTCTCCGATTCAATAAATACAATATAAAACTTGTATCTACCAAGTTACAGAGTCATTAGAGTTGAGGCTCTACTATTTTGGATAGTTTAAGATTTCGATATATTTTCGTGTACAGTACCCTATGAGAAAATGGCAAAATATGCGATGGACTCAAAACATGGAATATTGGTCTCTGATTCAATAAATACAATATAAAACTTGTATCTACCAAGTTACAGAGTCATTAGAGTTGAGGCTCTGCCATTTTGGATAGCTTAAGATTTCGATATATTTTCGTGTACAGTACCCTATGAGAAAATGGCGAAATATGCGACGTACTTAAAACATGGAATATTGGTCTCAGATTCAATAAATACAATATAAAACCTGTATCTACCAAGTTACAGAGTCATTAGAGTTGAGGGTCTGCCATTTTGGATAGCTTAAGATTTCGATATATTTTCGTGTACAGTACCCTATGAGAAAATGGCGAAATATGCGACGGACTTTAAACAGGGAATATTGGTCACCGATTCAATAAATACAATATAAAACTTGTATCTACCAAGTTACAGAGTCATTAGAGTTGAGGCTCTTCCATTTTGGATAGCTTAAGATTTCGATATATTTTCGTGTACAGTACCCTATGAAAAAATGGCGAAATATGCGACGGACTTAAAACATTGAATATTGGTCTCCGATTAAATAAATACAATATAAAACTTGTATCTACCAAGTTACAGAGTCGTTAGAGTTGAGGCTCTGCCATTTTGGATAACTTAAGATTTCGATATATTTTCGTGTACAGTACCCTATGAGAAAATGGCGAAATATGCGACGGACTTAAAACAGGGAATATTGGTCTCCGATTCAATAAATACAATATAAAACTTGTATCTACCAAGTTACAGAGTCATTAGAGTTGAGGATCTACTATTTTGGATAGTTTAAGATTTCGATATATTTTCGTGTACAGTACCCTATGAGAAAATGGCAAAATATGCGACGGACTCAAAACATGGAATATTGGTCTCTGATTCAATAAATACAATATAAAACTTGTATCTACCAAGTTACAGAGTTATTAGAGTTGAGGCTCTGCCATTTTGGATAGCTTAAGATTTCGATATATTTTCGTGTACAGTACCCTATGAGAAAATGGCGAAATATGCGACGGACTTAAAACATGGAATATTGGTCTCCGATTCAATAAATACAATATAAAACTTGTATCTACCAAGTTACAGAGTCATTAGAGTTGAGGGTCTGCCATTTTGGATAGCTTAAGATTTCGATATATTTTCGTGTACAGTACCCTATGAGAAAATGGCGAAATATGCGACGGACTTAAAACAGGGAATATTGGTCACCGATTCAATAAATACAATATAAAACTTGTATCTACCAAGTTACAGAGTCATTAGAGTTGAGGCTCTTCCATTTTGGATAGCTTAAGATTTCGATATATTTTCGTGTACAGTACCCTATGAGAAAATGGCGAAATATGCGACGGACTTAAAACATTGAATATTGGTCTCCGATTAAATAAATACAATATAAAACTTGTATCTACCAAGTTACAGAGTCGTTAGAGTTGAGGCTCTGCCATTTTGGATAGCTTAAGATTTCGATATATTTTCGTGTACAATACCCTATGAGAAAATGGCGAAATATGCGACGGACTTTAAACAGGGAATATTGGTCTCTGATTCAATAAATACAATATAAAACTTGTATCTACCAAGTTACAGAGTCATTAGAGTTGAGGCTCTGCCATTTTGGATAGCTTAAGATTTCGATATATTTTCGTGTACAGTACCCTATGAGAAAATGGCGAAATATGCGACGGACTTAAAACAGGGAATATTGGTCTCCGATTAAATAAATACAATATAAAACTTGTATCTACCAAGTTACAGAGTCATTAGAGTTGAGGCTCTACTATTTTGGATAGTTTAAGATTTCGATATATTTTCGTGTACAGTACCCTATGAGAAAATGGCAAAATATGCGACGGACTCAAAACATGGAATATTGGTCTCTGATTCAATAAATACAGTATAAAACTTGTATCTACCAAGTTACAGAGTCATTAGAGTTGAGGCTCTGCCATTTTGGATAGCTTAAGATTTCGATATATTTTCGTGTACAGTACCCTATGAGAAAATGGCGAAATATGCGACGGACTTAAAACATTGAATATTGGTCTCCGATTAAATAAATACAATATAAAACTTGTATCTACCAAGTTACAGAGTCGTTAGAGTTGAGGCTCTGCCATTTTGGATAGCTTAAGATTTCGATATATTTTCGTGTACAGTACCCTATGAGAAAATGGCGAAATATGCGACGTAATTAAAACAGGGAATATTGGTCTTTGATTCAATAAATACAATATAAAACTTGTATCTACCAAGTTACAGAGTCATTAGAGTTGAGGCTCTTCCATTTTGGATAGCTTAAGATTTCGATATATTTTCGTGTACAGTACCCTATGAGAAAATGGCGAAATATGCGACGGACTTAAAACATTGAATATTGGTCTCCGATTAAATAAATACAATATAAAAATTGTATCTACCAAGTTACAGAGTCGTTAGAGTTGAGGCTCTGCCATTTTGGACAGCTTAAGATTTCGATATATTTTCGTGTACAGTACCCTATGAGAAAATGGCGAAATATGCGACGGACTTAAAACATTGAATATTGGTCTCCGATTAAATAAATACAATATAAAACTTGTATCTACCAAGTTACAGAGTCGTTAGAGTTGAGGCTCTGCCATTTTGGATAGCTTAAGATTTCGATATATTTTCGTGTACAGTACCCTATGAGAAAATGGCGAAATATGCGACAGACTTAAAACAGGGAATATTGGTCTCTGATTCAATAAATACAATATAAAACTTGTATCAACCAAGTTACAGAGTCATTTGAGTTGAGGCTCTGCCATTTTGGATAGCTTAAGATTTCGATATATTTTCGTGTACAGTACCCTATGAGAAAATGGCGAAATATGCGACGGACTTAAAACAGGGAATATTGGTCTCTGATTCAATAAATACAATATAAAACTTGTTCTACCAAGTTACAGAGTCATTAGAGTTGAGGCTGTACTATTTTGGATAGTTTAAGATTTCGATATATTTTCGTGTACAGTACCCTATGAGAAAATGGCGAAATATGCGACGGACTTAAAACAGGGAATATTGTTCTCCGATTCAATAAATACAATATAAAACTTGTATCTACCAAGTTACAGAGTCATTAGAGTTGAGGCTGTACTATTTTGGATAGTTTAAGATTTCAATATATTTTCGTGTACAGTACCCTATGAGAAAATGGCAAAATATGCGACGGACTCAAAACATGGAATATTGGTCTCTGATTCAATAAATACAATATAAAACTTGTATCTACCAAGTTACAGAGTCATTAGAGTTGAGGCTCTGCCATTTTGGATAGCTTAAGATTTCGATATATTTTCGTGTACAGTACCCTATGAGAAAATGGCGAAATATGCGACGGACTTAAAACATTGAATATTGGTCTCCGATTAAATAAATACAATATAAAACTTGTATCTACCAAGTTACAGAGTCGTTAGAGTTGAGGCTCTGCCATTTTGGATAGCTTAAGATTTCGATATATTTTCGTGTACAGTACCCTATGAGAAAATGGCGAAAAATGCGACGGACTTAAAACAGGGAATATTGGTCTTTGATTCAATAAATACAATATAAAACTTGTATCTACCAAGTTACAGAGTCATTAGAGTTGAGGCTCTTCCATTTTGGATAGCTTAAGATTTCGATATATTTTCGTGTCCAGTACCCTATGAGAAAATGGCGAAATATGCGACGGACTTAAAACATTGAATATTGGTCTCCGATTAAATAAATACAATATAAAACTTGTATCTACCAAGTTACAGAGTCGTTAGAGTTGAGGCTCTGCCATTTTGGATAGCTTAAGATTTCGATATATTTTCGTGTACAGTACCCTATGAGAAAATGGCGAAATATGCGACGGACTTAAAACATTGAATATTGGTCTCCGATTAAATAAATACAATATAAAACTTGTATCTACCAAGTTACAGAGTCGTTAGAGTTGAGGCTCTGCCATTTTGGATAGCTTAAGATTTCGATATATTTTCGTGTACAGTACCCTATGAGAAAATGGCGAAATATGCGACGGACTTAAAACAGGGAATATTGGTCTCTGATTCAATAAATACAATATAAAACTTGTATCTACCAAGTTACAGAGTCATTTGAGTTGAGGCTCTGCCATTTTGGATAGCTTAAGATTTCGATATATTTTCGTGTACAGTACCCTATGAGAAAATGGCGAAATATGCGACGGACTTAAAACATTGAATATTGGTCTCCGATTAAATAAATACAATATAAAACTTGTATCTACCAAGTTACAGAGTCGTTAGAGTTGAGGCTCTGCCATTTTGGATAGCTTAAGATTTCGATATATTTTCGTGTACAGTACCCTATGAGAAAATGGCGAAATATGCGACGGACTTAAAACAGGGAATATTGGTCTTTGATTCAATAAATACAATATAAAACTTGTATCTACCAAGTTACAGAGTCGTTAGAGTTGAGGCTCTGCCATTTTGGATAGCTTAAGATTTCGATATATTTTCGTGTACAGTACCCTATGAGAAAATGGCGAAATATGCGACGGACTTAAAACAGGGAATATTGGTCTCTGATTCAATAAATACAATATAAAACTTGTATCTACCAAGTTACAGAGTCATTTGAGTTGAGGCTCTGCCATTTTGGATAGCTTAAGATTTCGATATATTTTCGTGTACAGTACCCTATGAGAAAATGGCGAAATATGCGACGGACTTAAAACAGGGAATATTGGTCTCCGATTCAATAAATACAATATAAAACTTGTATCTACCAAGTTACAGAGTCATTAGAGTTGAGGCTGTACTATTTTGGATAGTTTAAGATTTCGATATATTTTCGTGTACAGTACCCTATGAGAAAATGGCAAAATATGCGACGGACTCAAAACATGGAATATTGGTCTCTGATTCAATAAATACAATATAAAACTTGTATCTACCAAGTTACAGAGTCATTAGAGTTGAGGCTCTGCCATTTTGGATAGCTTAAGATTTCGATATATTTTCGTGTACAGTACCCTATGAGAAAATGGCGAAATATGCGACGGACTTAAAACATTGAATATTGGTCTCCGATTAAATAAATACAATATAAAACTTGTATCTACCAAGTTACAGAGTCGTTAGAGTTGAGGCTCTGCCATTTTGGATAGCTTAAGATTTCGATATATTTTCGTGTACAGTACCCTATGAGAAAATGGCGAAATATGCGACGGACTTAAAACATTGAATATTGGTCTCCGATTAAATAAATACAATATAAAACTTGTATCTACCAAGTTACAGAGTCGTTAGAGTTGAGGCTCTGCCATTTTGGATAGCTTAAGATTTCGATATATTTTCGTGTACAGTACCCTATGAGAAAATGGCGAAATATGCGACGGACTTAAAACAGGGAATATTGGTCTCTGATTCAATAAATACAATATAAAACTTGTATCTACCAAGTTACAGAGTCATTTGAGTTGAGGCTCTGCCATTTTGGATAGCTTGAGATTTCGATATATTTTCGTGTACAGTACCCTATGAGAAAATGGCGAAATATGCGACGGACTTAAAACAGGGAATATTGGTCTCCGATTCAATAAATACAATATAAAACTTGTATCTACCAAGTTACAGAGTCATTAGAGTTGAGGCTGTACTATTTTGGATAGTTTAAGATTTCGATATATTTTCGTGTACAGTACCCTATGAGAAAATGGCAAAATATGCGACGGACTCAAAACATGGAATATTGGTCTCTGATTCAATAAATACAATATAAAACTTGTATCTACCAAGTTACAGAGTCATTAGAGTTGAGGCTCTGCCATTTTGGATAGCTTAAGATTTCGATATATTTTCGTGTACAGTACCCTATGAGAAAATGGCGAAATATGCGACGGACTTAAAACATTGAATATTGGTCTCCGATTAAATAAATACAATATAAAACTTGTATCTACCAAGTTACAGAGTCGTTAGAGTTGAGGCTCTGCCATTTTGGATAGCTTAAGATTTCGATATATTTTCGTGTACAGTACCCTATGAGAAAATGGCGAAATATGCGACGGACTTAAAACAGGGAATATTGGTCTTTGATTCAATAAATACAATATAAAACTTGTATCTACCAAGTTACAGAGTCGTTAGAGTTGAGGCTCTGTCATTTTGGATAGCTTAAGATTTCGATATATTTTCGTGTACAGTACCCTATGAGAAAATGGCGAAATATGCGACGGACTTAAAACAGGGAATATTGGTCTCTGATTCAATAAATACAATATAAAACTTGTATCTACCAAGTTACAGAGTCGTTAGAGTTGAGGCTCTTCCATTTTGGATAGTTTAAGATTTCGATATATTTTCGTGTACAGTACCCTATGAGAAAATGGCGAAATATGCGACGGACTTAAAACAGGGAATATTGGTCTCCGATTCAATAAATACAATATAAAACTTGTATCTACCAAGTTACAAAGTCGTTAGAGTTGAGGCTGTACTATTTTGGATAGCTTAAGATTTCGATATATTTTCGTGTACAGTACCGTATGAGAAAATGGCAAAATATGCGACGGACTGAAAACATGGAATATTGGTCTCTGATTCAATAAATACAATATAAAACTTGTATCTACCAAGTTACAGAGTCATTAGAGTTGAGGCTCTTCCATTTTGGATAGCTTAAGATTTCGATATATTTTCGTGTACAGTACCCTATGAGAAAATGGCGAAATATGCGACGGACTTAAAACATTGAATATTGGTCTCCGATTAAATAAATACAATATAAAAATTGTATCTACCAAGTTACAGAGTCGTTAGAGTTGAGGCTCTGCCATTTTGGACAGCTTAAGATTTCGATATATTTTCGTGTACAGTACCCTATGAGAAAATGGCGAAATATGCGACGGACTTAAAACATTGAATATTGGTCTCCGATTAAATAAATACAATATAAAACTTGTATCTACCAAGTTACAGAGTCGTTAGAATTGAGGCTCTGCCATTTTGGATAGCTTAAGATTTCGATATATTTTCGTGTACAGTACCCTATGAGAAAATGGCGAAATATGCGACAGACTTAAAACAGGGAATATTGGTCTCTGATTCAATAAATACAATATAAAACTTGTGTCAACCAAGTTACAGAGTCATTTGAGTTGAGGCTCTGCCATTTTGGATAGCTTAAGATTTCGATATATTTTCGTGTACAGTACCCTATGAGAAAATGGCGAAATATGCGACGGACTTAAAACAGGGAATATTGGTCTCCGATTCAATAAATACAATATAAAACTTGTATCTACAAAGTTACAGAGTCATTAGAGTTGAGGCTCTACTATTTTGGATAGTTTAAGATTTCGATATATTTTCGTGTACAGTACCCTATGAGAAAATGGCGAAATATGCGACGGACTTAAAACAGGGAATATTGGTCTCCGATTCAATAAATACAATATAAAACTTGTATCTACCAAGTTACAGAGTCATTAGAGTTGAGGCTCTACTATTTTGGATAGTTTAAGATTTCGATATATTTTCGTGTATATTACCCTATGAGAAAATGGCAAAATATGCGACGGACTCAAAACATGGTATATTGGTCTCTGATTCAATAAATACAATATAAAACTTGTATCTACCAAGTTACAGAGTCATTAGAGTTGAGGCTCTGCCATTTTGGATAGCTTAAGATTTCGATATATTTTCGTGTACAGTACCCTATGAGAAAATGGCGAAATATGCGACGGACTTAAAACATTGAATATTGGTCTCCGATTAAATAAATACAATATAAAACTTGTATCTACCAAGTTACAGAGTCGTTAGAGTTGAGGCTCTGCCATTTTGGATAGCTTAAGATTTCGATATATTTTTTTGTACAGTACCCTATGAGAAAATGGCGAAAAATGCGACGGACTTAAAACAGGGAATATTGGTCTTTGATTCAATAAATACAATATAAAACTTGTATCTACCAAGTTACAGAGTCATTAGAGTTGAGGCTCTTCCATTTTGGATAGCTTAAGATTTCGATATATTTTCGTGTCCAGTACCCTATGAGAAAATGGCGAAATATGCGACGGACTTAAAACATTGAATATTGGTCTCCGATTAAATAAATACAATATAAAACTTGTATCTACCAAGTTACAGAGTCGTTAGAGTTGAGGCTCTGCCATTTTGGATAGCTTAAGATTTCGATATATTTTCGTGTACAGTACCCTATGAGAAAATGGCGAAATATGCGACGGACTTAAAACAGGGAATATTGGTCTTTGATTCAATAAATACAATATAAAACTTGTATCTACCAAGTTACAGAGTCGTTAGAGATGAGGCTCTGCCATTTTGGATAGCTTAAGATTTCGATATATTTTCGTGTACAGTACCCTATGAGAAAATGGCGAAATATGCGACGGACTTAAAACAGGGAATATTGGTCTCTGATTCAATAAATACAATATAAAACATGTATCTACCAAGTTACAGAGTCATTTGAGTTGAGGCTCTGCCATTTTGGATAGCTTAAGATTTCGATATATTTTCGTGTACAGTACCCTATGAGAAAATGGCGAAATATGCGACGGACTTAAAACAGGGAATATTGGTCTCCGATTCAATAAATACAATATAAAACTTGTATCTACCAAGTTACAGAGTCATTAGAGTTGAGGCTGTACTATTTTGGATAGTTTAAGATTTCGATATATTTTCGTGTACAGTACCCTATGAGAAAATGGCAAAATATGCGACGGACTCAAAACATGGAATATTGGTCTCTGATTCAATAAATACAATATAAAACTTGTATCTACCAAGTTACAGAGTCATTAGAGTTGAGGCTCTGCCATTTTGGATAGCTTAAGATTTCGATATATTTTCGTGTACAGTACCCTATGAGAAAATGGCGAAATATGCGACGGACTTAAAACATTGAATATTGGTCTCCGATTAAATAAATACAATATAAAACTTGTATCTACCAAGTTACAGAGTCGTTAGAGTTGAGGCTCTGCCATTTTGGATAGTTTAAGATTTCGATATATTTTCGTGTACAGTACCCTATGAGAAAATGGCGAAATATGCGACGGACTTAAAACATTGAATATTGGTCTCCGATTAAATAAATACAATATAAAACTTGTATCTACCAAGTTACAGAGTCGTTAGAGTTGAGGCTCTGCCATTTTGGATAGCTTAAGATTTCGATATATTTTCGTGTACAGTACCCTATGAGAAAATGGCGAAATATGCGACGGACTTAAAACAGGGAATATTGGTCTCTGATTCAATAAATACAATATAAAACTTGTATCTACCAAGTTACAGAGTCATTTGAGTTGAGGCTCTGCCATTTTGGATAGCTTAAGATTTCGATATATTTTCGTGTACGGTACCCTATGAGAAAATGGCGAAATATGCGACGGACTTAAAACAGGGAATATTGGTCTCCGATTCAATAAATACAATATAAAACTTGTATCTACCAAGTTACAGAGTCATTAGAGTTGAGCCTCTACTATTTTGGATAGTTTAAGATTTCGATATATTTTCGTGTACAGTACCCTATGAGAAAATGGCGAAATATGCGACGGACTTAAAACAGGGAATATTGGTCTCCGATTCAATAAATACAATATAAAACTTGTATCTACCAAGTTACAGAGTCATTAGAGTTGAGGCTCTACTATTTTGGATAGTTTAAGATTTCGATATATTTTCGTGTACATTACCCTATGAGAAAATGGCAAAATATGCGACGGACTCAAAACATGGTATATTGGTCTCTGATTCAATAAATACAATATAAAACTTGTATCTACCAAGTTACAAAGTCATTAGAGTTGAGGCTCTGCCATTTTGGATAGCTTAAGATTTCGATATATTTTCGTGTACAGTACCCTATGAGAAAATGGCGAAATATGCGACGGACTTAAAACATTGAATATTGGTCTCCGATTAAATAAATACAATATAAAACTTGTATCTACCAAGTTACAGAGTCGTTAGAGTTGAGGCTCTGCCATTTTGGATAGCTTAAGATTTCGATATATTTTCGTGTACAGTACCCTATGAGAAAATGGCGAAAAATGCGACGGACTTAAAACAGGGAATATTGGTCTTTGATTCAATAAATACAATATAAAACTTGTATCTACCAAGTTACAGAGTCATTAGAGTTGAGGCTCTTCCATTTTGGATAGCTTAAGATTTCGATATATTTTCGTGTCCAGTACCCTATGAGAAAATGGCGAAATATGCGACGGACTTAAAACATTGAATATTGGTCTCCGATTAAATAAATACAATATAAAACTTGTATCTACCAAGTTACAGAGTCGTTAGAGTTGAGGCTCTGCCATTTTGGATAGCTTAAGATTTCGATATATTTTCGTGTACAGTACCCTATGAGAAAATGGCGAAATATGCGACGGACTTAAAACATTGAATATTGGTCTCCGATTAAATAAATACAATATAAAACTTGTATCTACCAAGTTACAGAGTCGTTAGAGTTGAGGCTCTGCCATTTTGGATAGCTTAAGATTTCGATATATTTTCGTGTACAGTACCCTATGAGAAAATGGCGAAATATGCGACGGACTTAAAACAGGGAATATTGGTCTCTGATTCAATAAATACAATATAAAACTTGTATCTACCAAGTTACAGAGTCATTTGAGTTGAGGCTCTGCCATTTTGGATAGCTTAAGATTTCGATATATTTTCGTGTACAGTACCCTATGAGAAAATGGCGAAATATGCGACGGACTTAAAACATTGAATATTGGTCTCCGATTAAATAAATACAATATAAAACTTGTATCTACCAAGTTACAGAGTCGTTAGAGTTGAGGCTCTGCCATTTTGGATAGCTTAAGATTTCGATATATTTTCGTGTACAGTACCCTATGAGAAAATGGCGAAATATGCGACGGACTTAAAACAGGGAATATTGGTCTTTGATTCAATAAATACAATATAAAACTTGTATCTACCAAGTTACAGAGTCGTTAGAGTTGAGGCTCTGCCATTTTGGATAGCTTAAGATTTCGATATATTTTCGTGTACAGTACCCTATGAGAAAATGGCGAAATATGCGACGGACTTAAAACAGGGAATATTGGTCTCTGATTCAATAAATACAATATAAAACTTGTATCTACCAAGTTACAGAGTCATTTGAGTTGAGGCTCTGCCATTTTGGATAGCTTAAGATTTCGATATATTTTCGTGTACAGTACCCTATGAGAAAATGGCGAAATATGCGACGGACTTAAAACAGGGAATATTGGTCTCCGATTCAATAAATACAATATAAAACTTGTATCTACCAAGTTACAGAGTCATTAGAGTTGAGGCTGTACTATTTTGGATAGTTTAAGATTTCGATATATTTTCGTGTACAGTACCCTATGAGAAAATGGCAAAATATGCGACGGACTCAAAACATGGAATATTGGTCTCTGATTCAATAAATACAATATAAAACTTGTATCTACCAAGTTACAGAGTCATTAGAGTTGAGGCTCTGCCATTTTGGATAGCTTAAGATTTCGATATATTTTCGTGTACAGTACCCTATGAGAAAATGGCGAAATATGCGACGGACTTAAAACATTGAATATTGGTCTCCGATTAAATAAATACAATATAAAACTTGTATCTACCAAGTTACAGAGTCGTTAGAGTTGAGGCTCTGCCATTTTGGATAGCTTAAGATTTCGATATATTTTCGTGTACAGTACCCTATGAGAAAATGGCGAAATATGCGACGGACTTAAAACAGGGAATATTGGTCTTTGATTCAATAAATACAATATAAAACTTGTATCTACCAAGTTACAGAGTCATTAGAGTTGAGGCTCTTCCATTTTGGATAGCTTAAGATTTCGATATATTTTCGTGTACAGTACCCTATGAGAAAATGGCGAAATATGCGACGGACTTAAAACATTGAATATTGGTCTCCGATTAAATAAATACAATATAAAACTTGTATCTACCAAGTTACAGAGTCGTTAGAGTTGAGGCTCTGCCATTTTGGATAGTTTAAGATTTCGATATATTTTCGTGTACAGTACCCTATGAGAAAATGGCGAAATATGCGACGGACTTAAAACATTGAATATTGGTCTCCGATTAAATAAATACAATATAAAACTTGTATCTACCAAGTTACAGAGTGGTTAGAGTTGAGGCTCTGCCATTTTGGATAGCTTAAGATTTCGATATATTTTCGTGTACAGTACCCTATGAGAAAATGGCAAAATATGCGACGGACTTAAAACAGGGAATATTGGTCTCTGATTCAATAAATACAATATAAAACTTGTATCTACCAAGTTACAGAGTCATTTGAGTTGAGGCTCTGCCATTTTGGATAGCTTAAGATTTCGATATATTTTCGTGTACGGTACCCTATGAGAAAATGGCGAAATATGCGACGGACTTAAAACAGGGAATATTGGTCTCCGATTCAATAAATACAATATAAAACTTGTATCTACCAAGTTACAGAGTCATTAGAGTTGAGGCTCTACTATTTTGGATAGTTTAAGATTTCGATATATTTTCGTGTACAGTACCCTATGAGAAAATGGCGAAATATGCGACGGACTTAAAACAGGGAATATTGGTCTCCGATTCAATAAATACAATATAAAACTTGTATCTACCAAGTTACAGAGTCATTAGAGTTGAGGCTCTACTATTTTGGATAGTTTAAGATTTCGATATATTTTCGTGTACATTACCCTATGAGAAAATGGCAAAATATGCGACGGACTCAAAACATGGAATATTGGTCTCTGATTCAATAAATACAATATAAAACCTGTATTTACCAAGTTACAGAGTCGTTAGAGTTGAGGCTCTGCCATTTTGGATAGCTTAAGATTTCGATATATTTTCGTGTACAGTACCCTATGAGAAAATGGCGAAATATGCGACGGACTTAAAACAGGGAATATTGGTCTTTGATTCAATAAATACAATATAAAACTTGTATCTACCAAGTTACAGAGTCGTTAGAGTTGAGGCTCTGCCATTTTGGATAGCTTAAGATTTCGATATATTTTCGTGTACAGTACCCTATGAGAAAATGGCGAAATATGCGACGGACTTAAAACAGGGAATATTGGTCTCTGATTCAATAAATACAATATAAAACTTGTATCTACCAAGTTACAGAGTCATTTGAGTTGAGGCTCTGCCATTTTGGATAGCTTAAGATTTCGATATATTTTCGTGTACAGTACCCTATGAGAAAATGGCGAAATATGCGACGGACTTAAAACAGGGAATATTGGTCTCCGATTCAATAAATACAATATAAAACTTGTATCTACCAAGTTACAGAGTCATTAGAGTTGAGGCTGTACTATTTTGGATAGTTTAAGATTTCGATATATTTTCGTGTACAGTACCCTATGAGAAAATGGCAAAATATGCGACGGACTCAAAACATGGAATATTGGTCTCTGATTCAATAAATACAATATAAAACTTGTATCTACCAAGTTACAGAGTCATTAGAGTTGAGGCTCTGCCATTTTGGATAGCTTAAGATTTCGATATATTTTCGTGTACAGTACCCTATGAGAAAATGGCGAAATATGCGACGGACTTAAAACATTGAATATTGGTCTCCGATTAAATAAATACAATATAAAACTTGTATCTACCAAGTTACAGAGTCGTTAGAGTTGAGGCTCTGCCATTTTGGATAGCTTAAGATTTCGATATATTTTCGTGTACAGTACCCTATGAGAAAATGGCGAAATATGCGACGGACTTAAAACAGGGAATATTGGTCTTTGATTCAATAAATACAATATAAAACTTGTATCTACCAAGTTACAGAGTCATTAGAGTTGAGGCTCTTCCATTTTGGATAGCTTAAGATTTCGATATATTTTCGTGTACAGTACCCTATGAGAAAATGGCGAAATATGCGACGGACTTAAAACATTGAATATTGGTCTCCGATTAAATAAATACAATATAAAACTTGTATCTACCAAGTTACAGAGTCGTTAGAGTTGAGGCTCTGCCATTTTGGATAGTTTAAGATTTCGATATATTTTCGTGTACAGTACCCTATGAGAAAATGGCGAAATATGCGACGGACTTAAAACATTGAATATTGGTCTCCGATTAAATAAATACAATATAAAACTTGTATCTACCAAGTTACAGAGTGGTTAGAGTTGAGGCTCTGCCATTTTGGATAGCTTAAGATTTCGATATATTTTCGTGTACAGTACCCTATGAGAAAATGGCAAAATATGCGACGGACTTAAAACAGGGAATATTGGTCTCTGATTCAATAAATACAATATAAAACTTGTATCTACCAAGTTACAGAGTCATTTGAGTTGAGGCTCTGCCATTTTGGATAGCTTAAGATTTCGATATATTTTCGTGTACGGTACCCTATGAGAAAATGGCGAAATATGCGACGGACTTAAAACAGGGAATATTGGTCTCCGATTCAATAAATACAATATAAAACTTGTATCTACCAAGTTACAGAGTCATTAGAGTTGAGGCTCTACTATTTTGGATAGTTTAAGATTTCGATATATTTTCGTGTACAGTACCCTATGAGAAAATGGCGAAATATGCGACGGACTTAAAACAGGGAATATTGGTCTCCGATTCAATAAATACAATATAAAACTTGTATCTACCAAGTTACAGAGTCATTAGAGTTGAGGCTCTACTATTTTGGATAGTTTAAGATTTCGATATATTTTCGTGTACATTACCCTATGAGAAAATGGCAAAATATGCGACGGACTCAAAACATGGAATATTGGTCTCTGATTCAATAAATACAATATAAAACCTGTATTTACCAAGTTACAGAGTCGTTAGAGTTGAGGCTCTGCCATTTTGGATAGCTTAAGATTTCGATATATTTTCGTGTACAGTACCCTATGAGAAAATGGCGAAATATGCGACCTACTTAAAACAGGGAATATTGGTCTCCGATTCAATAAATACAATATAAAACTTGTATCTACCAAGTTACAGAGTCGTTAGAGTTGAGGCTCTGCCATTTTGGATAGCTTAAGATTTCGATATATTTTCGTGTACAGTACCCTATGAGAAAATGGCGAAATATGCGACGGACTTAAAACATTGAATATTGGTCTCCGATTAAATAAATACAATATAAAACCTGTATTTACCAAGTTACAGAGTCGTTAGAGTTGAGGCTCTGCCATTTTGGATAGCTTAAGATTTCGATATATTTTCGTGTACAGTACCGTATGAGAAAATTGCGAAATATGCGACGGACTTAAAACATGGAATATTGGTCTCCGATTCAATAAATACAATATAAAACTTGTATCTACCAAGTTACAGAGTCATTAGAGTTGAGGGTCTGCCATTTTGGATAGCTTAAGATTTCGATATATTTTCGTGTACAGTACCCTATGAGAAAATGGCGAAATATGCGACGGACTTAAAACAGGGAATATTGGTCTCCGATTCAATAAATACAATATAAAACTTGTATCTACCAAGTTACAGAGTCATTAGAGTTGAGGCTCTCCTATTTTGGATAGTTTAAGATTTCGATATATTTTCGTGTACAGTACCCTATGAGAAAATGGCGAAATATGCGACGGACTTAAAACATTGAATATTGGTCTCCGATTAAATAAATACAATATAAAACTTGTATCTACCAAGTTACAGAGTCGTTAGAGTTGAGGCTCTGCCATTTTGGATAGCTTAAGATTTCGATATATTTTCGTGTACAGTACCCTATGAGAAAATGGCGAAATATGCGACGGACTTAAAACATTGAATATTGGTCTCCGATTAAATAAATACAATATAAAACTTGTATCTACCAAGTTACAGAGTCGTTAGAGTTGAGGCTCTGCCATTTTGGATAGCTTAAGATTTCGATATATTTTCGTGTACAGTACCCTATGAGAAAATGGCGAAATATGCGACGGACTTAAAACAGGGAATATTGGTCTCTGATTCAATAAATACAATATAAAACTTGTATCTACCAAGTTACAGAGTCATTTGAGTTGAGGCTCTGCCATTTTGGATAGCTTAAGATTTCGATATATTTTCGTGTACAGTACCCTATGAGAAAATGGCGAAATATGCGACGGACTTAAAACATTGAATATTGGTCTCCGATTAAATAAATACAATATAAAACTTGTATCTACCAAGTTACAGAGTCGTTAGAGTTGAGGCTCTGCCATTTTGGATAGCTTAAGATTTCGATATATTTTCGTGTACAGTACCCTATGAGAAAATGGCGAAATATGCGACGGACTTAAAACAGGGAATATTGGTCTTTGATTCAATAAATACAATATAAAACTTGTATCTACCAAGTTACAGAGTCGTTAGAGTTGAGGCTCTGCCATTTTGGATAGCTTAAGATTTCGATATATTTTCGTGTACAGTACCCTATGAGAAAATGGCGAAATATGCGACGGACTTAAAACAGGGAATATTGGTCTCTGATTCAATAAATACAATATAAAACTTGTATCTACCAAGTTACAGAGTCATTTGAGTTGAGGCTCTGCCATTTTGGATAGCTTAAGATTTCGATATATTTTCGTGTACAGTACCCTATGAGAAAATGGCGAAATATGCGACGGACTTAAAACAGGGAATATTGGTCTCCGATTCAATAAATACAATATAAAACTTGTATCTACCAAGTTACAGAGTCATTAGAGTTGAGGCTGTACTATTTTGGATAGTTTAAGATTTCGATATATTTTCGTGTACAGTACCCTATGAGAAAATGGCAAAATATGCGACGGACTCAAAACATGGAATATTGGTCTCTGATTCAATAAATACAATATAAAACTTGTATCTACCAAGTTACAGAGTCATTAGAGTTGAGGCTCTGCCATTTTGGATAGCTTAAGATTTCGATATATTTTCGTGTACAGTACCCTATGAGAAAATGGCGAAATATGCGACGGACTTAAAACATTGAATATTGGTCTCCGATTAAATAAATACAATATAAAACTTGTATCTACCAAGTTACAGAGTCGTTAGAGTTGAGGCTCTGCCATTTTGGATAGCTTAAGATTTCGATATATTTTCGTGTACAGTACCCTATGAGAAAATGGCGAAATATGCGACGGACTTAAAACAGGGAATATTGGTCTTTGATTCAATAAATACAATATAAAACTTGTATCTACCAAGTTACAGAGTCATTAGAGTTGAGGCTCTTCCATTTTGGATAGCTTAAGATTTCGATATATTTTCGTGTACAGTACCCTATGAGAAAATGGCGAAATATGCGACGGACTTAAAACATTGAATATTGGTCTCCGATTAAATAAATACAATATAAAACTTGTATCTACCAAGTTACAGAGTCGTTAGAGTTGAGGCTCTGCCATTTTGGATAGTTTAAGATTTCGATATATTTTCGTGTACAGTACCCTATGAGAAAATGGCGAAATATGCGACGGACTTAAAACATTGAATATTGGTCTCCGATTAAATAAATACAATATAAAACTTGTATCTACCAAGTTACAGAGTGGTTAGAGTTGAGGCTCTGCCATTTTGGATAGCTTAAGATTTCGATATATTTTCGTGTACAGTACCCTATGAGAAAATGGCAAAATATGCGACGGACTTAAAACAGGGAATATTGGTCTCTGATTCAATAAATACAATATAAAACTTGTATCTACCAAGTTACAGAGTCATTTGAGTTGAGGCTCTGCCATTTTGGATAGCTTAAGATTTCGATATATTTTCGTGTACGGTACCCTATGAGAAAATGGCGAAATATGCGACGGACTTAAAACAGGGAATATTGGTCTCCGATTCAATAAATACAATATAAAACTTGTATCTACCAAGTTACAGAGTCATTAGAGTTGAGGCTCTACTATTTTGGATAGTTTAAGATTTCGATATATTTTCGTGTACAGTACCCTATGAGAAAATGGCGAAATATGCGACGGACTTAAAACAGGGAATATTGGTCTCCGATTCAATAAATACAATATAAAACTTGTATCTACCAAGTTACAGAGTCATTAGAGTTGAGGCTCTACTATTTTGGATAGTTTAAGATTTCGATATATTTTCGTGTACATTACCCTATGAGAAAATGGCAAAATATGCGACGGACTCAAAACATGGAATATTGGTCTCTGATTCAATAAATACAATATAAAACCTGTATTTACCAAGTTACAGAGTCGTTAGAGTTGAGGCTCTGCCATTTTGGATAGCTTAAGATTTCGATATATTTTCGTGTACAGTACCCTATGAGAAAATGGCGAAATATGCGACCTACTTAAAACAGGGAATATTGGTCTCCGATTCAATAAATACAATATAAAACTTGTATCTACCAAGTTACAGAGTCGTTAGAGTTGAGGCTCTGCCATTTTGGATAGCTTAAGATTTCGATATATTTTCGTGTACAGTACCCTATGAGAAAATGGCGAAATATGCGACGGACTTAAAACATTGAATATTGGTCTCCGATTAAATAAATACAATATAAAACCTGTATTTACCAAGTTACAGAGTCGTTAGAGTTGAGGCTCTGCCATTTTGGATAGCTTAAGATTTCGATATATTTTCGTGTACAGTACCGTATGAGAAAATTGCGAAATATGCGACGGACTTAAAACATGGAATATTGGTCTCCGATTCAATAAATACAATATAAAACTTGTATCTACCAAGTTACAGAGTCATTAGAGTTGAGGGTCTGCCATTTTGGATAGCTTAAGATTTCGATATATTTTCGTGTACAGTACCCTATGAGAAAATGGCGAAATATGCGACGGACTTAAAACAGGGAATATTGGTCTCCGATTCAATAAATACAATATAAAACTTGTATCTACCAAGTTACAGAGTCATTAGAGTTGAGGCTCTCCTATTTTGGATAGTTTAAGATTTCGATATATTTTCGTGTACAGTACCCTATGAGAAAATGGCGAAATATGCGACGGACTTAAAACAGGGAATATTGGTCTCCGATTCAATAAATACAATATAAAACTTGTATCTACCAAGTTACAGAGTCATTAGAGTTGAGGCTCTACTATTTTGGATAGTTTAAGATTTCGATATATTTTCGTGTACAGTACCCTATGAGAAAATGGCGAAATATGTGACGGACTTAAAACAGAGAATATTGGTCTCCGATTAAATAAATACAATATAAAACTTGTATCTACCAAGTTACAGAGTCATTAGAGTTGAGGCTCTACTATTTTGGATAGTTTAAGATTTCGATATATTTTCGTGTACAGTACCCTATGAGAAAATGGCGAAATATGCGACGGACTTAAAACAGGGAATATTGGTCTCCGATTCAATAAATACAATATAAAATTTGTATCTACCAAGTTACAGAGTCATTAGAGTTGAGGCTCTACTATTTTGGATAGTTTAAGATTTCGATATATTTTCGTGTACATTACCCTATGAGAAAATGGGAAAATATGCGACGGACTCAAAACATGGAATATTGGTCTCTGATTCAATAAATACAATATAAAACCTGTATTTACCAAGTTACAGAGTCGTTAGAGTTGAGGCTCTGCCATTTTGGATAGCTTAAGATTTCGATATATTTTCGTGTACAGTACCCTATGAGAAAATGGCGAAATATGCGACGGACTTAAAACAGGGAATATTGGTCTCCGATTCAATAAATACAATATAAAACTTGTATCTACCAAGTTACAGAGTCGTTAGAGTTGAGGCTCTGCCATTTTGGATAGCTTAAGATTTCGATATATTTTCGTGTACAGTACCCTATGAGAAAATGGCGAAATATGCGACGGACTTAAAACATTGAATATTGGTCTCCGATTAAATAAATACAATATAAAACCTGTATTTACCAAGTTACAGAGTCGTTAGAGTTGAGGCTCTGCCATTTTGGATAGCTTAAGATTTCGATATATTTTCGTGTACAGTACCGTATGAGAAAATTGCGAAATATGCGACGGACTTAAAACATGGAATATTGGTCTCCGATTCAATAAATACAATATAAAACTTGTCTCTACCAAGTTACAGAGTCATTAGAGTTGAGGGTCTGCCATTTTGGATAGCTTAAGATTTCGATATATTTTCGTGTACAGTACCCTATGAGAAAATGGCGAAATATGCGACGGACTTAAAACAGGGAATATTGGTCTCCGATTCAATAAATACAATATAAAACTTGTATCTACCAAGTTACAGAGTCATTAGAGTTGAGGCTCTACCATTTTGGATAGCTTAAGATTTCGATATATTTTCGTGTACAGTACCCTATGAGAAAATGGCGAAATATGCGACGGACTTAAAACAGGGAATATTGGTCTCCGATTCAATAAATACAATATAAAACTTGTATCTACCAAGTTATAGAGTCGTTAGAGTTGAGGCTCTGCCATTTTGGATAGCTTAAGATTTCGATATATTTTCGTGTACAATACCCTATGAGAAAATGGCGAAATATGCGACGGACTTAAAACATTGAATATTGGTCTCCGATTAAATAAATACAATATAAAACCTGTATTTACCAAGTTACAGAGTCGTTAGAGTTGAGGCTCTGCCATTTTGGATAGCTTAATATTTCGATATATTTTCGTGTACAGTACCCTATGAGAAAATGGCGAAATATGCGACGGACTTAAAACAGGGAATATTGGTCTTTGATTCAATAAATACAATATAAAACTTGTATCTACCAAGTTACAGAGTCGTTAGAGTTGAGGCTCTGCCATTTTGGATAGCTTAAGATTTCGATATATTTTCGTGTACAGTACCCTATGAGAAAATGGCGAAATATGCGACGGACTTAAAACAGGGAATGCTGGTCTCTGATTCAATAAATACAATATAAAACTTGTATCTACCAAGTTACAGAGTCATTAGAGTTGAGGCTCTTCCATTTTGGATAGCTTAAGATTTCGATATATTTTCGTGTACAGTACCCTGTGAGAAAATGGCGAAATATGCGACGGACTTAAAACATTGAATATTGGTCTCCGATTAAATAAATACAATATAAAACTTGTATCTACCAAGTTACAGAGTCGTTATAGTGAGGCTCTGCCATTTTGGATAGCTTAAGATTTCGATATATTTTCGTGTACAGTACCCTATGAGAAAATGGCGAAATATGCGACGGACTTCAAACAGGGAATATTGGTCTCCGATTCAATAAATACAATATAAAACTTGTATCTACCAAGTTACAGAGTCATTAGAGTTGAGGCTCTACCATTTTGGATTGTTTAAGATTTCGATATATTTTCGTGTACAGTACCCTATGAGAAAATGGCAAAATATGCGACGGACTCAAAACATGGAATATTGGTCTCTGATTCAATAAATACAATATAAAACTTGTATCTACCAAGTTACAGAGTCATTAGAGTTGAGGCTCTCCCATTTTGGATAGCTTAAGATTTCGATATATTTTCGTGTACAGTACCCTATGAGAAAATGGCGAAATATGCGACGGACTTAAAACATGGAATATTGGTCTCCGATTCAATAAATAAAATATAAAACTTGTATATACCAAGTTACAGAGTCATTAGAGTTGAGGATCTGCCATTTTGGATAGCTTAAGATTTCGATATATTTTCGTGTACAGTACCCTATGAGAAAATGGCGAAATATGCGACGGACTTAAAACAGGGAATATTGGTCACCGATTCAATAAATACAATATAAAACTTGTATCTACCAAGTTACAGAGTCATTAGAGTTGAGGCTCTTCCATTTTGGATAGCTTAAGATTTCGATATATTTCCGTGTACAGTACCCTATGAGAAAATGGCGAAATATGCGACGGACTTAAAACATTGAATATTGGTCTCCGATTAAATAAATACAATATAAAACTTGTATCTACCAAGTTACAGAGTCGTTATAGTGAGGCTCTGCCATTTTGGATAGCTTAAGATTTCGATATATTTTCGTGTACAGTACCCTATGAGAAAATGGCGAAATATGCGACGGACTTAAAACAGGGAATATTGGTCTCTGATTCAATAAATACAATATAAAACTTGTATCTACCAAGTTACAGAGTCATTTGAGTTGAGGCTCTGCCATTTTGGATAGCTTAAGATTTCGATATATTTTCGTGTACAGTACCCTATGAGAAAATGGCGAAATATGCGACGGACTTAAAACAGGGAATATTGGTCTCCGATTCAATAAATACAATATAAAACTTGTATCTACCAAGTTACAGAGTCATTAGAGTTGAGGCTCTACTATTTTGGATAGTTTAAGATTTCGATATATTTTCGTGCCCTATGAGAAAATGGCGAAATATGCGACGGACTTAAAACAGGGAATATTGGTCTCCGATTCAATAAATACAATATAAAACTTGTATCTACCAAGTTACAGAGTCATTAGAGTTGAGGCTCTACTATTTTGGATAGTTTAAGATTTCGATATATTTTCGTGCCCTATGAGAAAATGGCGAAATATGCGACGGACTTAAAACAGGGAATATTGGTCTCCGATTCAATAAATACAATATAAAACTTGTATCTACCAAGTTACAGAGTCATTTGAGTTGAGGCTCTGCCATTTTGGATAGCTTAAGATTTCGATATATTTTCGTGTACAGTACCCTATGAGAAAATGGCGAAATATGCGACGGACTTAAAACATGGAATATTGGTCTCCGATTCAATAAATAAAATATAAAACTTGTATATACCAAGTTACAGAGTCATTAGAGTTGAGGATCTGCCATTTTGGATAGCTTAAGATTTCGATATATTTTCGTGTACAGTACCCTATGAGAAAATGGCGAAATATGCGACGGACTTAAAACAGGGAATATTGGTCACCGATTCAATAAATACAATATAAAACTTGTATCTACCAAGTTACAGAGTCATTAGAGTTGAGGCTCTTCCATTTTGGATAGCTTAAGATTTCGATATATTTCCGTGTACAGTACCCTATGAGAAAATGGCGAAATATGCGACGGACTTAAAACATTGAATATTGGTCTCCGATTAAATAAATACAATATAAAACTTGTATCTACCAAGTTACAGAGTCGTTATAGTGAGGCTCTGCCATTTTGGATAGCTTAAGATTTCGATATATTTTCGTGTACAGTACCCTATGAGAAAATGGCGAAATATGCGACGGACTTAAAACAGGGAATATTGGTCTCTGATTCAATAAATACAATATAAAACTTGTATCTACCAAGTTACAGAGTCATTTGAGTTGAGGCTCTGCCATTTTGGATAGCTTAAGATTTCGATATATTTTCGTGTACAGTACCCTATGAGAAAATGGCGAAATATGCGACGGACTTAAAACAGGGAATATTGGTCTCCGATTCAATAAATACAATATAAAACTTGTATCTACCAAGTTACAGAGTCATTAGAGTTGAGGCTCTACTATTTTGGATAGTTTAAGATTTCGATATATTTTCGTGCCCTATGAGAAAATGGCGAAATATGCGACGGACTTAAAACAGGGAATATTGGTCTCCGATTCAATAAATACAATATAAAACTTGTATCTACCAAGTTACAGAGTCATTAGAGTTGAGGCTCTACTATTTTGGATAGTTTAAGATTTCGATATATTTTCGTGCCCTATGAGAAAATGGCGAAATATGCGACGGACTTAAAACAGGGAATATTGGTCTCCGATTCAATAAATACAATATAAAACTTGTATCTACCAAGTTACAGAGTCATTTGAGTTGAGGCTCTGCCATTTTGGATAGCTTAAGATTTCGATATATTTTCGTGTACAGTACCCTATGAGAAAATGGCGAAATATGCGACGCACTTTAAACAGGGAATATTGGTCTCTGATTCAATAAATACAATATAAAACTTGTATCTACCAAGTTACAGAGTCATTTGAGTTGAGGCTCTGCCATTTTGGATAGCTTAAGATTTCGATATATTTTCGTGTACAGTACCCTATGAGAAAATGGCGAAATATGCGACGGACTTAAAACATTGAATATTGGTCTCCGATTAAATAAATACAATATAAAACTTGTATCTACCAAGTTACAGAGTCGTTAGAGTTGAGGCTCTGCCATTTTGGATAGCTTAAGATTTCGATATATTTTCGTGTACAGTACCCTATGAGAAAATGGCGAAATATGCGACGGACTTTAAACAGGGAATATTGGTCCCTGATTCAATAAATACAATATAAAACTTGTATCTACCAAGTTACAGAGTCATATGAGTTGAGGCTCTGCCATTTTGGATAGCTTAAGATTTCGATATATTTTCGTGTACAGTACCCTATGAGAAAATGGCGAAATATGCGACGGACATAAAACAGGGAATATTGGTCTCCGATTCAATAAATACAATATAAAACTTGTATCTACCAAGTTACAGAGTCATTAGAGTTGAGGCTCTTCCATTTTTGATAGCTTAAGATTTCGATATATTTCCGTGTACAGTACCCTATGAGAAAATGGCGAAATATGCGACGGACTTAAAACATTGAATATTGGTCTCCGATTAAATAAATACAATATAAAACTTGTATCTACCAAGTTACAGAGTCGTTAGAGTTGAGGCTCTGCCATTTTGGATAGCTTAAGATTTCGATATATTTTCGTGTACAGTACCCTATGCGAAAATGTCGAAATATGCGACGGACTTTAAACAGGGAATATTGGTCTCTAATTCAATAAATACAATATAAAACTTGTATCTACCAAGTTACAGAGTCATTTGAGTTGAGGCTCTGCCATTTTGGATAGCTTAAGATTTCGATATATTTTCGTGTACCGTACCCTATGAGAAAATGGCGAAATATGCGACGGACTTAAAACAGGGAATATTGGTCTCCGATTCAATAAATACAATATAAAACTTGTATCTACCAAGTTACAGAATCATTAGAGTTGAGGCTCTACTATTTTGGATAGTTTAAGATTTCGATATATTTTCGTGTACAGTACCCTATGAGAAAATGGCGAAATATGCGACGGACTCAAAACACGGAATATTGGTCTCTGATTCAATAAATACAATATAAAACTTGTATCTACCAAGTTACAGAGTCATTAGAGTTGAGGGTCTGCCATTTTGGATAGCTTAAGATTTCGATATATTTTCGTGTACAGTACCCTATGAGAAAATGGCGAAATATGCGACGGACTTAAAACAGGGAATATTGGTCACCGATTCAATAAATACAATATAAAACTTGTATCTACCAAGTTACAGAGTCATTAGAGTTGAGGCTCTTCCATTTTGGATAGCTTAAGATTTCGATATATTTTCGTGTACAGTACCCTATGAGAAAATGGCGAAATATGCGACGGACTTAAAACATTGAATATTGGTCTCCGATTAAATAAATACAATATAAAACTTGTATCTACCAAGTTACAGAGTCGTTAGAGTTGAGGCTCTGCCATTTTGGATAGCTTAAGATTTCGATATATTTTCGTGTACAGTACCCTATGAGAAAATGGCGAAATATGCGACGGACTTTAAACAGGGAATATTGGTCTCTGATTCAATAAATACAATATAAAACTTGTATCTACCAAGTTACAGAGTCATATGAGTTGAGGCTCTGCCATTTTGGATAGCTTAAGATTTCGATATATTTTCGTGTACAGTACCCTATGAGAAAATGGCGAAATATGCGACGGACATAAAACAGGGAATATTGGTCTCCGATTCAATAAATACAATATAAAACTTGTATCTACCAAGTTACAGAGTCATTAGAGTTGAGGCTCTTCCATTTTGGATAGCTTAAGATTTCGATATATTTCCGTGTACAGTACCCTATGAGAAAATGGCGAAATATGCGACGGACTTAAAACATTGAATATTGGTCTCCGATTAAATAAATACAATATAAAACTTGTATCTACCAAGTTACAGAGTCGTTAGAGTTGAGGCTCTGCCATTTTGGATAGCTTAAGATTTCGATATATTTTCGTATACAGTACCCTATGAGAAAATGGCGAAATATGCGACGGACTTTAAACAGGGAATATTGGTCTCTGATTCAATAAATACAATATAAAACTTGTATCTACCAAGTTACAGAGTCATTTGAGTTGAGGCTCTGCCATTTTGGATAGCTTAAGATTTCGATATATTTTCGTGTACAGTACCCTATGAGAAAATGGCGAAATATGCGACGGACTTAAAACAGGGAATATTGGTCTCCGATTCAATAAATACAATATAAAACTTGTATCTACCAAGTTACAGAATCATTAGAGTTGAGGCTCTACTATTTTGGATAGTTTAAGATTTCGATATATTTTCGTGTACAGTACCCTATGAGAAAATGGCGAAATATGCGACGGACTTAAAACAGGGAATATTGGTCTCCGATTCAATAAATACAATATAAAACTTGTATCTACCAAGTTACAGAATCATTAGAGTTGAGGCTCTGCCATTTTGGATAGCTTAAGATTTCGATATATTTTCGTGTACAGTACCCTATGAGAAAATGGCGAAATATGCGACGGACATAAAACAGGGAATATTGGTCTCCGATTCAATAAATACAATATAAAACTTGTATCTACCAAGTTACAGAGTCATTAGAGTTGAGGCTCTTCCATTTTGGATAGCTTAAGATTTCGATATATTTCCGTGTACAGTACCCTATGAGAAAATGGCGAAATATGCGACGGACTTAAAACATTGAATATTGGTCTCCGATTAAATAAATACAATATAAAACTTGTATCTACCAAGTTACAGAGTCGTTAGAGTTGAGGCTCTGCCATTTTGGATAGCTTAAGATTTCGATATATTTTCGTATACAGTACCCTATGAGAAAATGGCGAAATATGCGACGGACTTTAAACAGGGAATATTGGTCTCTGATTCAATAAATACAATACAAAACTTGTATCTACCAAGTTACAGAGTCATTTGAGTTGAGGCTCTGCCATTTTGGATAGCTTAAGATTTCGATATATTTTCGTGTACAGTACCCTATGAGAAAATGGCGAAATATGCGACGGACTTAAAACATTGAATATTGGTCTCCGATTAAATAAATACAATATAAAACTTGTATCTACCAAGTTACAGAGTCGTTAGAGTTGAGGCTCTGCCATTTTGGATAGCTTAAGATTTCGATATATTTTCGTGTACAGTACCCTATGAGAAAATGGCGAAATATGCGACGGACTTTAAACAGGGAATATTGGTCTCTGATTCAATAAATACAATATAAAACTTGTATCTACCAAGTTACAGAGTCATATGAGTTGAGGCTCTGCCATTTTGGATAGCTTAAGATTTCGATATATTTTCGTGTACAGTACCCTATGAGAAAATGGCGAAATATGCGACGGACATAAAACAGGGAATATTGGTCTCCGATTCAATAAATACAATATAAAACTTGTATCTACCAAGTTACAGAGTCATTAGAGTTGAGGCTCTTCCATTTTGGATAGCTTAAGATTTCGATATATTTCCGTGTACAGTACCCTATGAGATAATGACGAAATATGCGACGGACTTAAAACATTGAATATTGGTCTCCGATTAAATAAATACAATATAAAACTTGTATCTACCAAGTTACAGAGTCGTTAGAGTTGAGGCTCTGCCATTTTGGATAGCTTAAGATTTCGATATATTTTCGTATACAGTACCCTATGAGAAAATGGCGAAATATGCGACGGACTTTAAACAGGGAATATTGGTCTCTGATTCAATAAATACAATATAAAACTTGTATCTACCAAGTTACAGAGTCATTTGAGTTGAGGCTCTGCCATTTTGGATAGCTTAAGATTTCGATATATTTTCGTGTACAGTACCCTATGAGAAAATGGCGAAATATGCGACGGACTTAAAACAGGGAATATTGGTCTCCGATTCAATAAATACAATATAAAACTTGTATCTACCAAGTTACAGAATCATTAGAGTTGAGGCTCTACTATTTTGGATAGTTTAAGATTTCGATATATTTTCGTGTACAGTACCCTATGAGAAAATGGCGAAATATGCGACGGACTTAAAACAGGGAATATTGGTCTCCGATTCAATAAATACAATATAAAACTTGTATCTACCAAGTTACAGAATCATTAGAGTTGAGGCTCTACTATTTTGGATAGTTTAAGATTTCGATATATTTTCGTGTACAGTACCCTATGAGAAAATGGCAAAATATGCGACGGACTTAAAACAGGGAATATTGGTCTCCGATTCAATAAATACAATATAAAACTTGTATCTACCAAGTTACAGAATCATTAGAGTTGAGGCTCTACTATTTTGGATAGTTTAAGATTTCGATATATTTTCGTGTACAGTACCCTATGAGAAAATGGCAAAATATGCGACGGACTCAAAACATGGAATATTGGTCTCTGATTCAATAAATACAATATAAAACTTGTATCTACCAAGTTACAGAGTCATTAGAGTTGAGGGTCTGCCATTTTGGATAGCTTAAGATTTCGATATATTTTCGTGTACAGTACCCTATGAGAAAATGGCGAAATATGCGACGGACTTAAAACAGGGAATATTGGTCACCGATTCAATAAATACAATATAAAACTTGTATCTACCAAGTTACAGAGTCATTAGAGTTGAGGCTCTTCCATTTTGGATAGCTTAAGATTTCGATATATTTTCGTGTACAGTACCCTATGAGAAAATGGCGAAATATGCGACGGACTTAAAACATTGAATATTGGTCTCCGATTAAATAAATACAATATAAAACTTGTATCTACCAAGTTACAGAGTCGTTAGAGTTGAGGCTCTGCCATTTTGGATAGCTTAAGATTTCGATATATTTTCGTGTACAGTACCCTATGAGAAAATGGCGAAATATGCGACGGACTTTAAACAGGGAATATTGGTCTCTGATTCAATAAATACAATATAAAACTTGTATCTACCAAGTTACAGAGTCATATGAGTTGAGGCTCTGCCATTTTGGATAGCTTAAGATTTCGATATATTTTCGTGTACAGTACCCTATGAGAAAATGGCGAAATATGCGACGGACATAAAACAGGGAATATTGGTCTCCGATTCAATAAATACAATATAAAACTTGTATCTACCAAGTTACAGAGTCATTAGAGTTGAGGCTCTTCCATTTTGGATAGCTTAAGATTTCGATATATTTCCGTGTACAGTACCCTATGAGAAAATGGCGAAATATGCGACGGACTTAAAACATTGAATATTGGTCTCCGATTAAATAAATACAATATAAAACTTGTATCTACCAAGTTACAGAGTCGTTAGAGTTGAGGCTCTGCCATTTTGGATAGCTTAAGATTTCGATATATTTTCGTATACAGTACCCTATGAGAAAATGGCGAAATATGCGACGGACTTTAAACAGGGAATATTGGTCTCTGATTCAATAAATACAATATAAAACTTGTATCTACCAAGTTACAGAGTCATTTGAGTTGAGGCTCTGCCATTTTGGATAGCTTAAGATTTCGATATATTTTCGTGTACAGTACCCTATGAGAAAATGGCGAAATATGCGACGGACTTAAAACAGGGAATATTGGTCTCCGATTCAATAAATACAATATAAAACTTGTATCTACCAAGTTACAGAATCATTAGAGTTGAGGCTCTACTATTTTGGATAGTTTAAGATTTCGATATATTTTCGTGTACAGTACCCTATGAGAAAATGGCGAAATATGCGACGGACTTAAAACAGGGAATATTGGTCTCCGATTCAATAAATACAATATAAAACTTGTATCTACCAAGTTACAGAATCATTAGAGTTGAGGCTCTGCCATTTTGGATAGCTTAAGATTTCGATATATTTTCGTGTACAGTACCCTATGAGAAAATGGCGAAATATGCGACGGACATAAAACAGGGAATATTGGTCTCCGATTCAATAAATACAATATAAAACTTGTATCTACCAAGGTACAGAGTCATTAGAGTTGAGGCTCTTCCATTTTGGATAGCTTAAGATTTCGATATATTTCCGTGTACAGTACCCTATGAGAAAATGGCGAAATATGCGACGGACTTAAAACATTGAATATTGGTCTCCGATTAAATAAATACAATATAAAACTTGTATCTACCGAGTTACAGAGTCGTTAGAGTTGAGGCTCTGCCATTTTGGATAGCTTAAGATTTCGATATATTTTCGTATACAGTACCCTATGAGAAAATGGCGAAATATGCGACGGACTTTAAACAGGGAATATTGGTCTCTGATTCAATAAATACAATATAAAACTTGTATCTACCAAGTTACAGAGTCATTTGAGTTGAGGCTCTGCCATTTTGGATAGCTTAAGATTTCGATATATTTTCGTGTACAGTACCCTATGAGAAAATGGCGAAATATGCGACGGACTTAAAACAGGGAATATTGGTCTCCGATTCAATAAATACAATATAAAACTTGTATCTACCAAGTTACAGAATCATTAGAGTTGAGGCTCTACTATTTTGGATAGTTTAAGATTTCGATATATTTTCGTGTACAGTACCCTATGAGAAAATGGCAAAATATGCGACGGACTCAAAACATGGAATATTGGTCTCTGATTCAATAAATACAATATAAAACTTGTATCTACCAAGTTACAGAGTCATTAGAGTTGAGGGTCTGCCATTTTGGATAGCTTAAGATTTCGATATATTTTCGTGTACAGTACCCTATGAGAAAATGGCGAAATATGCGACGGACTTAAAACAGGGAATATTGGTCACCGATTCAATAAATACAATATAAAACTTGTATCTACCAAGTTACAGAGTCATTAGAGTTGAGGCTCTTCCATTTTGGATAGCTTAAGATTTCGATATATTTTCGTGTACAGTACCCTATGAGAAAATGGCGAAATATGCGACGGACTTAAAACATTGAATATTGGTCTCCGATTAAATAAATACAATATAAAACTTGTATCTACCAAGTTACAGAGTCGTTAGAGTTGAGGCTCTGCCATTTTGGATAGCTTAAGATTTCGATATATTTTCGTGTACAGTACCCTATGAGAAAATGGCGAAATATGCGACGGACTTTAAACAGGGAATATTGGTCTCTGATTCAATAAATACAATATAAAACTTGTATCTACCAAGTTACAGAGTCATATGAGTTGAGGCTCTGCCATTTTGGATAGCTTAAGATTTCGATATATTTTCGTGTACAGTACCCTATGAGAAAATGGCGAAATATGCGACGGACATAAAACAGGGAATATTGGTCTCCGATTCAATAAATACAATATAAAACTTGTATCTACCAAGTTACAGAGTCATTAGAGTTGAGGCTCTTCCATTTTGGATAGCTTAAGATTTCGATATATTTCCGTGTACAGTACCCTATGAGAAAATGGCGAAATATGCGACGGACTTAAAACATTGAATATTGGTCTCCGATTAAATAAATACAATATAAAACTTGTATCTACCAAGTTACAGAGTCGTTAGAGTTGAGGCTCTGCCATTTTGGATAGCTTAAGATTTCGATATATTTTCGTATACAGTACCCTATGAGAAAATGGCGAAATATGCGACGGACTTTAAACAGGGAATATTGGTCTCTGATTCAATAAATAAAATATAAAACTTGTATCTACCAAGTTACAGAGTCATTTGAGTTGAGGCTCTGCCATTTTGGATAGCTTAAGATTTCGATATATTTTCGTGTACAGTACCCTATGAGAAAATGGCGAAATATGCGACGGACTTAAAACAGGGAATATTGGTCTCCGATTCAATAAATACAATATAAAACTTGTATCTACCAAGGTACAGAATCATTAGAGTTGAGGCTCTACTATTTTGGATAGTTTAAGATTTCGATATATTTTCGTGTACAGTACCCTATGAGAAAATGGCGAAATATGCGACGGACTTAAAACAGGGAATATTGGTCTCCGATTCAATAAATACAATATAAAACTTGTATCTACCAAGTTACAGAATCGTTAGAGTTGAGGCTCTGCCATTTTGGATAGCTTAAGATTTCGATATATTTTCGTGTACAGTACCCTATGAGAAAATGGCGAAATATGCGACGGACTTTAAACAGGGAATATTGGTCTCTGATTCAATAAATACAATATAAAACTTGTATCTACCAAGTTACAGAGTCATATGAGTTGAGGCTCTGCCATTTTGGATAGCTTAAGATTTCGATATATTTTCGTGTACAGTACCCTATGAGAAAATGGCGAAATATGCGACGGACATAAAACAGGGAATATTGGTCTCCGATTCAATAAATACAATATAAAACTTGTATCTACCAAGTTACAGAGTCATTAGAGTTGAGGCTCTTCCATTTTGGATAGCTTAAGATTTCGATATATTTCCGTGTACAGTACCCTATGAGAAAATGGCGAAATATGCGACGGACTTAAAACATTGAATATTGGTCTCCGATTAAATAAATACAATATAAAACTTGTATCTACCAAGTTACAGAGTCGTTAGAGTTGAGGCTCTGCCATTTTGGATAGCTTAAGATTTCGATATATTTTCGTATACAGTACCCTATGAGAAAATGGCAAAATATGCGACGGACTTTAAACAGGGAATATTGGTCTCTGATTCAATAAATACAATATAAAACTTGTATCTACCAAGTTACAGAGTCATATGAGTTGAGGCTCTGCCATTTTGGATAGCTTAAGATTTCGATATATTTTCGTGTACAGTACCCTATGAGAAAATGGCGAAATATGCGACGGACATAAAACAGGGAATATTGGTCTCCGATTCAATAAATACAATATAAAACTTGTATCTACCAAGTTACAGAGTCATTAGAGTTGAGGCTCTTCCATTTTGGATAGCTTAAGATTTCGATATATTTCCGTGTACAGTACCCTATGAGAAAATGGCGAAATATGCGACGGACTTAAAACATTGAATATTGGTCTCCGATTAAATAAATACAATATAAAACTTGTATCTACCAAGTTACAGAGTCGTTAGAGTTGAGGCTCTGCCATTTTGGATAGCTTAAGATTTCGATATATTTTCGTATACAGTACCCTATGAGAAAATGGCGAAATATGCGACGGACTTTAAACAGGGAATATTGGTCTCTGATTCAATAAATACAATATAAAACTTGTATCTACCAAGTTACAGAGTCATTTGAGTTGAGGCTCTGCCATTTTGGATAGCTTAAGATTTCGATATATTTTCGTGTACAGTACCCTATGAGAAAATGGCGAAATATGCGACGGACTTAAAACAGGGAATATTGGTCTCCGATTCAATAAATACAATATAAAACTTGTATCTACCAAGTTACAGAATCATTAGAGTTGAGGCTCTGCCATTTTGGATAGCTTAAGATTTCGATATATTTTCGTGTACAGTACCCTATGAGAAAATGGCGAAATATGCGACGGACATAAAACAGGGAATATTGGTCTCCGATTCAATAAATACAATATAAAACTTGTATCTACCAAGTTACAGAATCATTAGAGTTGAGGCTCTACTATTTTGGATAGTTTAAGATTTCGATATATTTTCGTGTACAGTACCCTATGAGAAAATGGCGAAATATGCGACGGACTTAAAACAGGGAATATTGGTCTCCGATTCAATAAATACAATATAAAACTTGTATCTACCAAGTTACAGAATCATTAGAGTTGAGGCTCTGCCATTTTGGATAGCTTAAGATTTCGATATATTTTCGTGTACAGTACCCTATGAGAAAATGGCGAAATATGCGACGGACATAAAACAGGGAATATTGGTCTCCGATTCAATAAATACAATATAAAACTTGTATCTACCAAGGTACAGAGTCATTAGAGTTGAGGCTCTTCCATTTTGGATAGCTTAAGATTTCGATATATTTCCGTGTACAGTACCCTATGAGAAAATGGCGAAATATGCGACGGACTTAAAACATTGAATATTGGTCTCCGATTAAATAAATACAATATAAAACTTGTATCTACCAAGTTACAGAGTGGTTAGAGTTGAGGCTCTGCCATTTTGGATAGCTTAAGATTTCGATATATTTTCGTATACAGTACCCTATGAGAAAATGGCGAAATATGCGACGGACTTTAAACAGGGAATATTGGTCTCTGATTCAATAAATACAATATAAAACTTGTATCTACCAAGTTACAGAGTCGTTTGAGTTGAGGCTCTGCCATTTTGGATAGCTTAAGATTTCGATATGTTTTCGTGTACAGTACACTATAAGAAAATGGCGAAATATGCGACGGACTTAAAACAGGGAATATTGGTCTCCGATTCAATAAATACAATATAAAACTTGTATCTACCAAGTTACAGAGTCATTAGAGTTGAGGCTCTACGATTTTGGATAGTTTAAGATTTCGATATATTTTCGTGTACAGTACCCTTTGAGAAAATGGCAAAATATGCGACGGACTCAAAACATGGAATATTGGTCTCTGATTCAATAAATACAATATAAAACTTGTATCTACCAAGTTACAGAGTCATTAGAGTTGAGGGTCTGCCATTTTGGATAGCTTAAGATTTCGATATATTTTCGTGTACAGTACCCTATGAGAAAATGGCGAAATATGCGACGGACTTAAAACAAGGAATATTGGTCACCGATTCAATAAATACAATATAAAACTTGTATCTACCAAGTTACAGAGTCATTAGAGTTGAGGCTCTTCCATTTTGGATAGCTTAAGATTTCGATATATTTTCGTGTACAGTACCCTATGAGAAAATGGCGAAATATGCGACGGACTTAAAACATTGAATATTGGTCTCCGATTAAATAAATACAATATAAAACTTGTATCTACCAAGTTACAGAGTCGTTAGAGTTGAGGCTCTGCCATTTTGGATAGCTTAAGATTTCGATATATTTTCGTGTACAGTACCCTATGAGAAAATGGCGAAATATGCGACGGACTTAAAACAGGGAATATTGGTCTCCGATTCAATAAATACAATATAAAACTTGTATCTACCAAGTTACAGAGTCATTAGAGTTGAGGCTCTTCCATTTTGGATAGCTTAAGATTTCGATATATTTTCGTGTACAGTACCCTATGAGAAAATGGCGAAATATGCGACGGACTTAAAACATTGAATATTGGTCTCCGATTAAATAAATACAATATAAAACTTGTATCTACCAAGTTACAGAGTCGTTAGAGTTGAGGCTCTGCCATTTTGGATAGCTTAAGATTTCGATATATTTTCGTATACAGTACCCTATGAGAAAATGGCGAAATATGCGACGGACTTTAAACAGGGAATATTGGTCTCTGATTCAATAAATACAATATAAAACTTGTATCTACCAAGTTACAGAATCATTAGAGTTGAGGCTCTGCCATTTTGGATAGCTTAAGATTTCGATATATTTTCGTGTACAGTACCCTATGAGAAAATGGCGAAATATGTGACGGACTTAAAACAGGGAATATTGGTCTCTGATTCAATAAATACAATATAAAACTTGTATCTACCAAGTTACAGAATCATTAGAGTTGAGGCTCTACTATTTTGGATAGCTTAAGATTTCGATATATTTTCGTGTACAGTACCCTATGAGAAAATGGCGAAATATGCGACGGACTTAAAACAGGGAATATTGGTCACCGATTCAATAAATACAATATAAAACTTGTATCTACCAAGTTACAGAGTCATTAGAGTTGAGGCTCTTCCATTTTGGATAGCTTAAGATTTCGATATATTTTCGTGTACAGTACCCTATGAGAAAATGGCGAAATATGCGACGGACTTAAAACATTGAATATTGGTCTCCGATTCAATAAATACAATATAAAACTTGTATCTACCAAGTTACAGAGTCGTTAGAGTTGAGGCTCTGCCATTTTGGATAGCTTAAGATTTCGATATATTTTCGTGTACAGTACCCTATGAGAAAATGGCGAAATATGCGACGGACTTAAAACATTGAATATTGGTCTCTGATTCAATAAATACAATATAAAACTTGTATCTACCAAGTTACAGAGTCGTTAGAGTTGAGGCTCTGCCATTTTGGATAGCTTAAGATTTCGATATATTTTCGTGTACAGTACCCTATGAGAAAATGGCGAAATATGCGACGGACTTAAAACAGGGAATATTGGTCTCCGATTCAATAAATACAATATAAAACTTGTATCTACCAAGTTACAGAGTCATTAGAGTTGAGGCTCTTCCATTTTGGATAGCTTAAGATTTCGATATATTTTCGTGTACAGTACCCTATGAGAAAATGGCGAAATATGCGACGGACTTAAAACATTGAATATTGGTCTCCGATTCAATAAATACAATATAAAACTTGTATCTACCAAGTTACAGAGTCGTTAGAGTTGAGGCTCTGCCATTTTGGATAGCTTAAGATTTCGATATATTTTCGTATACAGTACCCTATGAGAAAATGGCGAAATATGCGACGGACTTTAAACAGGGAATATTGGTCTCCGATTCAATAAATACAATATAAAACTTGTATCTACCAAGTTACAGAGTCATTAGAGTTGAGGCTCTTCCATTTTGGATAGCTTAAGATTTCGATATATTTTCGTGTACAGTACCCTATGAGAAAATGGCGAAATATGCGACGGACTTAAAACATTGAATATTGGTCTCCGATTAAATAAATACAATATAAAACTTGTATCTACCAAGTTACAGAGTCGTTAGAGTTGAGGCTCTGCCATTTTGGATAGCTTAAGATTTCGATATATTTTCGTGTACAGTACCCTATGAGAAAATGGCGAAATATGCGACGGACTTAAAACAGGGAATATTGGTCTCCGATTCAATAAATACAATATAAAACTTGTATCTACCAAGTTACAGAGTCATTAGAGTTGAGGCTCTTCCATTTTGGATAGCTTAAGATTTCGATATATTTCCGTGTACAGTACCCTATGAGAAAATGGCGAAATATGCGACGGACTTAAAACATTGAATATTGGTCTCCGATTAAATAAATACAATATAAAACTTGTATCTACCAAGTTACAGAGTCGTTAGAGTTGAGGCTCTGCCATTTTGGATAGCTTAAGATTTCGATTTATTTTCGTGTACAGTACCCTATGAGAAAATGGCGAAATATGCGACGGACTTTAAACAGGGAATATTGGTCTCTGATTCAATAAATACAATATAAAACTTGTATCTACCAAGTTACAGAGTCATTAGAGTTGAGGCTCTGCCATTTTGGATAGCTTAAGATTTCGATATATTTTCGTGTACAGTACCCTATGAGAAAATGGCGAAATATGCGACGGACTTAAAACAGGGAATATTGGTCTCCGATTCAATAAATACAATATAAAACTTGTATCTACCAAGTTACAGAGTCATTAGAGTTGAGGCTCTTCCATTTTGGATAGCTTAAGATTTCGATATATTTCCGTGTACAGTACCCTATGAGAAAATGGCGAAATATGCGACGGACTTAAAACATTGAATATTGGTCTCCGATTAAATAAATACAATATAAAACTTGTATCTACCAAGTTACAGAGTCGTTAGAGTTGAGGCTCTGCCATTTTGGATAGCTTAAGATTTCGATTTATTTTCGTGTACAGTACCCTATGAGAAAATGGCGAAATATGCGACGGACTTTAAACAGGGAATATTGGTCTCTGATTCAATAAATACAATATAAAACTTGTATCTACCAAGTTACAGAGTCATTAGAGTTGAGGCTCTGCCATTTTGGATAGCTTAAGATTTCGATATATTTTCGTGTACAGTACCCTATGAGAAAATGGCGAAATATGCGACGGACATAAAACAGGGAATATTGGTCTCCGATTCAATAAATACAATATAAAACTTGTATCTACCAAGTTACAGAGTCATTAGAGTTGAGGCTCTTCCATTTTGGATAGCTTAAGATTTCGATATATTTCCGTGTACAGTACCCTATGAGAAAATGGCGAAATATGCGACGGACTTAAAACATTGAATATTGGTCTCCGATTAAATAAATACAATATAAAACTTGTATCTACCAAGTTACAGAGTCGTTAGAGTTGAGGCTCTACCATTTTGGATAGCTTAAGATTTCGATATATTTTCGTATACAGTACCCTATGAGAAAATGGCGAAATATGCGACGGACTTTAAACAGGGAATATTGGTCTCTGATTCAATAAATACAATATAAAACTTGTATCTACCAAGTTACAGAGTCATTTGAGTTGAGGCTCTGCCATTTTGGATAGCTTAAGATTTCGATATATTTTCGTGTACAGTACCCTATGAGAAAATGACGAAATATGCGACGGACTTAAAACATTGAATATTGGTCTCCGATTAAATAAATACAATATAAAACTTGTATCTACCAAGTTACAGAGTCGTTAGAGTTGAGGCTCTGCCATTTTGGATAGCTTAAGATTTCGATATATTTTCGTGTACAGTACCCTATGAGAAAATGGCGAAATATGCGACGGACTTAAAACAGGGAATATTGGTCTCCGATTCAATAAATACAATATAAAACTTGTATCTACCAAGTTACAGAGTCATTAGAGTTGAGGCTCTTCCATTTTGGATAGCTTAAGATTTCGATATATTTCCGTGTACAGTACCCTATGAGAAAATGGCGAAATATGCGACGGACTTAAAACATTGAATATTGGTCTCCGATTAAATAAATACAATATAAAACTTGTATCTACCAAGTTACAGAGTCGTTAGAGTTGAGGCTCTGCCATTTTGGATAGCTTAAGATTTCGATATATTTTCGTATACAGTACCCTATGAGAAAATGGCGAAATATGCGACGGACTTAAAACAGGGAATATTGGTCTCCGATTCAATAAATACAATATAAAACTTGTATCTACCAAGTTACAGAATCATTAGAGTTGAGGCTCTACTATTTTGGATAGTTTAAGATTTCGATATATTTTCGTGTACAGTACCCTATGAGAAAATGGCAAAATATGCGACGGACTCAAAACATGGAATATTGGTCTCTGATTCAATAAATACAATATAAAACTTGTATCTACCAAGTTACAGAGTCATTAGAGTTGAGGGTCTGCCATATTGGATAGCTTAAGATTTCGATATATTTTCGTGTACAGTACCCTATGAGAAAATGGCGAAATATGCGACGGACTTAAAACAGGGAATATTGGTCTCCGATTCAATAAATACAATATAAAACTTGTATCTACCAAGTTACAGAGTCATTAGAGTTGAGGCTCTTCCATTTTGGATAGCTTAAGATTTCGATATATTTCCGTGTACAGTACCCTATGAGAAAATGGCGAAATATGCGACGGACTTAAAACATTGAATATTGGTCTCCGATTAAATAAATACAATATAAAACTTGTATCTACCAAGTTACAGAGTCGTTAGAGTTGAGGCTCTGCCATTTTGGATAGCTTAAGATTTCGATATATTTTCGTATACAGTACCCTATGAGAAAATGGCGAAATATGCGACGGACTTAAAACATTGAATATTGGTCTCCGATTAAATAAATACAATATAAAACTTGTATCTACCAAGTTACAGAGTCGTTAGAGTTGAGGCTCTGCCATTTTGGATAGCTTAAGATTTCGATATATTTTCGTGTACAGTACCCTATGAGAAAATGGCGAAATATGCGACGGACTTAAAACAGGGAATATTGGTCTCCGATTCAATAAATACAATATAAAACTTGTATCTACCAAGTTACAGAATCATTAGAGTTGAGGCTCTACTATTTTGGATAGTTTAAGATTTCGATATATTTTCGTATACAGTACCCTATGAGAAAATGGCGAAATATGCGACGGACTTAAAACAGGGAATATTGGTCTCCGATTCAATAAATACAATATAAAACTTGTATCTACCAAGTTACAGAATCATTAGAGTTGAGGCTCTACTATTTTGGATAGTTTAAGATTTCGATATATTTTCGTGTACAGTACCCTATGAGAAAATGGCGAAATATGCGACGGACTTAAAACATTGAATATTGGTCTCCGATTAAATAAATACAATATAAAACTTGTATCTACCAAGTTACAGAGTCGTTAGAGTTGAGGCTCTGCCATTTTGGATAGCTTAAGATTTCGATATATTTTCGTGTACAGTACCCTATGAGAAAATGGCGAAATATGCGACGGACTTAAAACAGGGAATATTGGTCTCCGATTCAATAAATACAATATAAAACTTGTATCTACCAAGTTACAGAGTCATTAGAGTTGAGGCTCTTCCATTTTGGATAGCTTAAGATTTCGATATATTTCCGTGTACAGTACCCTATGAGAAAATGGCGAAATATGCGACGGACTTAAAACATTGAATATTGGTCTCCGATTAAATAAATACAATATTAAACTTGTATCTACCAAGTTACAGAGTCGTTAGAGTTGAGGCTCTGCCATTTTGGATAGCTTAAGATTTCGATATATTTTCGTATACAGTACCCTATGAGAAAATGGCGAAATATGCGACGGACTTTAAATAGGGAATATTGGTCTCTGATTCAATAAATACAATATAAAACTTGTATCTACCAAGTTACAGAGTCATTTGAGTTGAGGCTCTGCCATTTTGGATAGCTTAAGATTTCGATATATTTTCGTGTACAGTACCCTATGAGAAAATGGCGAAATATGCGACGGACTTAAAACAGGGAATATTGGTCTCCGATTCAATAAATACAATATAAAACTTGTATCTACCAAGTTACAGAATCATTAGAGTTGAGGCTCTACTATTTTGGATAGTTTAAGATTTCGATATATTTTCGTATACAGTACCCTATGAGAAAATGGCGAAATATGCGACGGACTTAAAACAGGGAATATTGGTCTCCGATTCAATAAATACAATATAAAACTTGTATCTACCAAGTTACAGAATCATTAGAGTTGAGGCTCTACTATTTTGGATAGTTTAAGATTTCGATATATTTTCGTGTACAGTACCCTATGAGAAAATGGCAAAATATGCGACGGACTCAAAACATGGAATATTGGTCTCTGATTCAATAAATACAATATGAAACTTGTATCTACCAAGTTACAGAGTCGTTAGAGTTGAGGCTCTGCCATTTTGGATAGCTTAAGATTTCGATATATTTTCGTGTATAGTACCCTATGAGAAAATGGCGAAATATGCGACGGACTTTAAACAGGGAATATTGGTCTCTGATTCAATAAATACAATATAAAACTTGTATCTACCAAGTTACAGAGTCATATGAGTTGAGGCTCTGCCATTTTGGATAGCTTAAGATTTCGATATATTTTCGTGTACAGTACCCTATGAGAAAATGGCGAAATATGCGACGGACATAAAACAGGGAATATTGGTCTCCGATTCAATAAATACAATATAAAACTTGTATCTACCAAGTTACAGAGTCATTAGAGTTGAGGCTCTTCCATTTTGGATAGCTTAAGATTTCGATATATTTCCGTGTACAGTACCCTATGAGAAAATGGCGAAATATGCGACGGACTTAAAACATTGAATATTGGTCTCCGATTAAATAAATACAATATAAAACTTGTATCTACCAAGTTACAGAGTCGTTAGAGTTGAGGCTCTACCATTTTGGATAGCTTAAGATTTCGATATATTTTCGTATACAGTACCCTATGAGAAAATGGCGAAATATGCGACGGACTTTAAACAGGGAATATTGGTCTCTGATTCAATAAATACAATATAAAACTTGTATCTACCAAGTTACAGAGTCATTTGAGTTGAGGCTCTGCCATTTTGGATAGCTTAAGATTTCGATATATTTTCGTGTACAGTACCCTATGAGAAAATGGCGAAATATGCGACGGACTTAAAACAGGGAATATTGGTCTCCGATTCAATAAATACAATATAAAACTTGTATCTACCAAGTTACAGAATCATTAGAGTTGAGGCTCTACTATTTTGGATAGTTTAAGATTTCGATATATTTTCGTATACAGTACCCTATGAGAAAATGGCGAAATATGCGACGGACTTAAAACAGGGAATATTGGTCTCCGATTCAATAAATACAATATAAAACTTGTATCTACCAAGTTACAGAATCATTAGAGTTGAGGCTCTACTATTTTGGATAGTTTAAGATTTCGATATATTTTCGTGTACAGTACCCTATGAGAAAATGGCAAAATATGCGACGGACTCAAAACATGGAATATTGGTCTCTGATTCAATAAATACAATATAAAACTTGTATCTACCAAGTTACAGAGTCGTTAGAGTTGAGGCTCTGCCATTTTGGATAGCTTAAGATTTCGATATATTTTCGTGTACAGTACCCTATGAGAAAATGGCGAAATATGCGACGGACTTTAAACAGGGAATATTGGTCTCTGATTCAATAAATACAATATAAAACTTGTATCTACCAAGTTACAGAGTCATATGAGTTGAGGCTCTGCCATTTTGGATAGCTTAAGATTTCGATATATTTTCGTGTACAGTACCCTATGAGAAAATGGCGAAATATGCGACGGACATAAAACAGGGAATATTGGTCTCCGATTCAATAAATACAATATAAAACTTGTATCTATCAAGTTACAGAGTCATTAGAGTTGAGGCTCTTCCATTTTGGATAGCTTAAGATTTCGATATATTTCCGTGTACAGTACCCTATGAGAAAATGGCGAAATATGCGACGGACTTAAAACATTGAATATTGGTCTCCGATTAAATAAATACAATATAAAACTTGTATCTACCAAGTTACAGAGTCGTTAGAGTTGAGGCTCTGCCATTTTGGATAGCTTAAGATTTCGATATATTTTCGTATACAGTACCCTATGAGAAAATGGCGAAATATGCGACGGACTTAAAACATTGAATATTGGTCTCCGATTAAATAAATACAATATAAAACTTGTATCTACCAAGTTACAGAGTCGTTAGAGTTGAGGCTCTGCCATTTTGGATAGCTTAAGATTTCGATATATTTTCGTGTACAGTACCCTATGAGAAAATGGCGAAATATGCGACGGACTTAAAACAGGGAATATTGGTCTCCGATTCAATAAATACAATATAAAACTTGTATCTACCAAGTTACAGAATCATTAGAGTTGAGGCTCTACTATTTTGGATAGTTTAAGATTTCGATATATTTTCGTATACAGTACCCTATGAGAAAATGGCGAAATATGCGACGGACTTAAAACAGGGAATATTGGTCTCCGATTCAATAAATACAATATAAAACTTGTATCTACCAAGTTACAGAATCATTAGAGTTGAGGCTCTACTATTTTGGATAGTTTAAGATTTCGATATATTTTCGTGTACAGTACCCTATGAGAAAATGGCGAAATATGCGACGGACTTAAAACATTGAATATTGGTCTCCGATTAAATAAATACAATATAAAACTTGTATCTACCAAGTTACAGAGTCGTTAGAGTTGAGGCTCTGCCATTTTGGATAGCTTAAGATTTCGATATATTTTCGTGTACAGTACCCTATGAGAAAATGGCGAAATATGCGACGGACTTAAAACAGGGAATATTGGTCTCCGATTCAATAAATACAATATAAAACTTGTATCTACCAAGTTACAGAGTCATTAGAGTTGAGGCTCTTCCATTTTGGATAGCTTAAGATTTCGATATATTTCCGTGTACAGTACCCTATGAGAAAATGGCGAAATATGCGACGGACTTAAAACATTGAATATTGGTCTCCGATTAAATAAATACAATATAAAACTTGTATCTACCAATTTACAGAGTCGTTAGAGTGAGGCTCTGCCATTTTGGATAGCTTAAGATTTCGATATATTTTCGTATACAGTACCCTATGAGAAAATGGCGAAATATGCGACGGACTTTAAACAGGGAATATTGGTCTCTGATTCAATAAATACAATATAAAACTTGTATCTACCAAGTTACAGAGTCATTTGAGTTGAGGCTCTGCCATTTTGGATAGCTTAAGATTTCGATATATTTTCGTGTACAGTACCCTATGAGAAAATGGCGAAATATGCGACGGACTTAAAACAGGGAATATTGGTCTCCGATTCAATAAATACAATATAAAACTTGTATCTACCAAGTTACAGAATCATTACAGTTGAGGCTCTACTATTTTGGATAGTTTAAGATTTCGATATATTTTCGTATACAGTACCCTATGAGAAAATGGCGAAATATGCGACGGACTTAAAACAGGGAATATTGGTCTCCGATTCAATAAATACAATATAAAACTTGTATCTACCAAGTTACAGAATCATTAGAGTTGAGGCTCTACTATTTTGGATAGTTTAAGATTTCGATATATTTTCGTGTACAGTACCCTATGAGAAAATGGCAAAATATGCGACGGACTCAAAACATGGAATATTGGTCTCTGATTCAATAAATACAATATAAAACTTGTATCTACCAAGTTACAGAGTCGTTAGAGTTGAGGCTCTGCCATTTTGGATAGCTTAAGATTTCGATATATTTTCGTGTACAGTACCCTATGAGAAAATGGCGAAATATGCGACGGACTTTAAACAGGGAATATTGGTCTCTGATTCAATAAATACAATATAAAACTTGTATCTACCAAGTTACAGAGTCATATGAGTTGAGGCTCTGCCATTTTGGATAGCTTAAGATTTCGATATATTTTCGTGTACAGTACCCTATGAGAAAATGGCGAAATATGCGACGGACATAAAACAGGGAATATTGGTCTCCGATTCAATAAATACAATATAAAACTTGTATCTACCAAGTTACAGAGTCATTAGAGTTGAGGCTCTTCCATTTTGGATAGCTTAAGATTTCGATATATTTCCGTGTACAGTACCCTATGAGAAAATGGCGAAATATGCGACGGACTTAAAACATTGAATATTGGTCTCCGATTAAATAAATACAATATAAAACTTGTATCTACCAAGTTACAGAGTCGTTAGAGTTGAGGCTCTACCATTTTGGATAGCTTAAGATTTCGATATATTTTCGTATACAGTACCCTATGAGAAAATGGCGAAATATGCGACGGACTTTAAACAGGGAATATTGGTCTCAAATTCAATAAATACAATATAAAACTTGTATCTACCAAGTTACAGAGTCATTTGAGTTGAGGCTCTGCCATTTTGGATAGCTTAAGATTTCGATATATTTTCGTGTACAGTACCCTATGAGAAAATGACGAAATATGCGACGGACTTAAAACATTGAATATTGGTCTCCGATTAAATAAATACAATATAAAACTTGTATCTACCAAGTTACAGAGTCGTTAGAGTTGAGGCTCTGCCATTTTGGATAGCTTAAGATTTCGATATATTTTCGTGTACAGTACCCTATGAGAAAATGGCGAAATATGCGACGGACTTAAAACAGGGAATATTGGTCTCCGATTCAATAAATACAATATAAAACTTGTATCTACCAAGTTACAGAGTCATTAGAGTTGAGGCTCTTCCATTTTGGATAGCTTAAGATTTCGATATATTTCCGTGTACAGTACCCTATGAGAAAATGGCGAAATATGCGACGGACTTAAAACATTGAATATTGGTCTCCGATTAAATAAATACAATATAAAACTTGTATCTACCAAGTTACAGAGTCGTTAGAGTTGAGGCTCTGCCATTTTGGATAGCTTAAGATTTCGATATATTTTCGTATACAGTACCCTATGAGTAAATGGCGAAATATGCGACAGACTTAAAACAGGGAATATTGGTCTCCGATTCAATAAATACAATATAAAACTTGTATCTACCAAGTTACAGAATCATTAGAGTTGAGGCTCTACTATTTTGGATAGTTTAAGATTTCGATATATTTTCGTGTACAGTACCCTATGAGAAAATGGCAAAATATGCGACGGACTCAAAACATGGAATATTGGTCTCTGATTCAATAAATACAATATAAAACTTGTATCTACCAAGTTACAGAGTCGTTAGAGTTGAGGCTCTGCCATTTTGGATAGCTTAAGATTTCGATATATTTTCGTGTACAGTACCCTATGAGAAAATGGCGAAATATGCGACGGACTTTAAACAGGGAATATTGGTCTCTGATTCAATAAATACAATATAAAACTTGTATCTACCAAGTTACAGAGTCATATGAGTTGAGGCTCTGCCATTTTGGATAGCTTAAGATTTCGATATATTTTCGTGTACAGTACCCTATGAGAAAATGGCGAAATATGCGACGGACATAAAACAGGGAATATTGGTCTCCGATTCAATAAATACAATATAAAACTTGTATCTACCAAGTTACAGAGTCATTAGAGTTGAGGCTCTTCCATTTTGGATAGCTTAAGATTTCGATATATTTCCGTGTACAGTACCCTATGAGAAAATGGCGAAATATGCGACGGACTTAAAACATTGAATATTGGTCTCCGATTAAATAAATACAATATAAAACTTGTATCTACCAAGTTACAGAGTCGTTAGAGTTGAGGCTCTACCATTTTGGATAGCTTAAGATTTCGATATATTTTCGTATACAGTACCCTATGAGAAAATGGCGAAATATGCGACGGACTTTAAACAGGGAATATTGGTCTCTGATTCAATAAATACAATATAAAACTTGTATCTACCAAGTTACAGAGTCATTTGAGTTGAGGCTCTGCCATTTTGGATAGCTTAAGATTTCGATATATTTTCGTGTACAGTACCCTATGAGAAAATGACGAAATATGCGACGGACTTAAAACATTGAATATTGGTCTCCGATTAAATAAATACAATATAAAACTTGTATCTACCAAGTTACAGAGTCGTTAGAGTTGAGGCTCTGCCATTTTGGATAGCTTAAGATTTCGATATATTTTCGTGTACAGTACCCTATGAGAAAATGGCGAAATATGCGACGGACTTAAAACAGGGAATATTGGTCTCCGATTCAATAAATACAATATAAAACTTGTATCTACCAAGTTACAGAGTCATTAGAGTTGAGGCTCTTCCATTTTGGATAGCTTAAGATTTCGATATATTTCCGTGTACAGTACCCTATGAGAAAATGGCGAAATATGGGACGGACTTAAAACATTGAATATTGGTCTCCGATTAAATAAATACAATATAAAACTTGTATCTACCAAGTTACAGAGTCGTTAGAGTTGAGGCTCTGCCATTTTGGATAGCTTAAGATTTCGATATATTTTCGTATACAGTACCCTATGAGTAAATGGCGAAATATGCGACAGACTTAAAACAGGGAATATTGGTCTCCGATTCAATAAATACAATATAAAACTTGTATCTACCAAGTTACAGAATCATTAGAGTTGAGGCTCTACTATTTTGGATAGTTTAAGATTTCGATATATTTTCGTGTACAGTACCCTATGAGAAAATGGCAAAATATGCGACGGACTCAAAACATGGAATATTGGTCTCTGATTCAATAAATACAATATAAAACTTGTATCTACCAAGTTACAGAGTCATTAGAGTTGAGGGTCTGCCATATTGGATAGCTTAAGATTTCGATATATTTTCGTGTACAGTACCCTATGAGAAAATGGCGAAATATGCGACGGACTTAAAACAGGGAATATTGGTCTCCGATTCAATAAATACAATATAAAACTTGTATCTACCAAGTTACAGAGTCATTAGAGTTGAGGCTCTTCCATTTTTGATAGCTTAAGATTTCGATATATTTCCGTGTACAGTACCCTATGAGAAAATGGCGAAATATGCGACGGACTTAAAACATTGAATATTGGTCTCCGATTAAATAAATACAATATAAAACTTGTATCTACCAAGTTACAGAGTCGTTAGAGTTGAGGCTCTGCCATTTTGGATAGCTTAAGATTTCGATATATTTTCGTATACAGTACCCTATGAGAAAATGGCGAAATATGCGACGGACTTAAAACATTGAATATTGGTCTCCGATTAAATAAATACAATATAAAACTTGTATCTACCAAGTTACAGAGTCGTTAGAGTTGAGGCTCTGCCATTTTGGATAGCTTAAGATTTCGATATATTTTCGTGTACAGTACCCTATGAGAAAATGGCGAAATATGCGACGGACTTAAAACAGGGAATATTGGTCTCCGATTCAATAAATACAATATAAAACTTGTATCTACCAAGTTACAGAATCATTAGAGTTGAGGCTCTACTATTTTGGATAGTTTAAGATTTCGATATATTTTCGTATACAGTACCCTATGAGAAAATGGCGAAATATGCGACGGACTTAAAACAGGGAATATTGGTCTCCGATTCAATAAATACAATATAAAACTTGTATCTACCAAGTTACAGAATCATTAGAGTTGAGGCTCTACTATTTTGGATAGTTTAAGATTTCGATATATTTTCGTGTACAGTACCCTATGAGAAAATGGCGAAATATGCGACGGACTTAAAACATTGAATATTGGTCTCCGATTAAATAAATACAATATAAAACTTGTATCTACCAAGTTACAGAGTCGTTAGAGTTGAGGCTCTGCCATTTTGGATAGCTTAAGATTTCGATATATTTTCGTGTACAGTACCCTATGAGAAAATGGCGAAATATGCGACGGACTTAAAACAGGGAATATTGGTCTCCGATTCAATAAATACAATATAAAACTTGTATCTACCAAGTTACAGAGTCATTAGAGTTGAGGCTCTTCCATTTTGGATAGCTTAAGATTTCGATATATTTCCGTGTACAGTACCCTATGAGAAAATGGCGAAATATGCGACGGACTTAAAACATTGAATATTGGTCTCCGATTAAATAAATACAATATAAAACTTGTATCTACCAATTTACAGAGTCGTTAGAGTGAGGCTCTGCCATTTTGGATAGCTTAAGATTTCGATATATTTTCGTGTACAGTACCCTATGAGAAAATGGCGAAATATGCGACGGACTTTAAACAGGGAATATTGGTCTCTGATTCAATAAATACAATATAAAACTTGTATCTACCAAGTTACAGAGTCATATGAGTTGAGGCTCTGCCATTTTGGATAGCTTAAGATTTCGATATATTTTCGTGTACAGTACCCTATGAGAAAATGGCGAAATATGCGACGGACATAAAACAGGGAATATTGGTCTCCGATTCAATAAATACAATATAAAACTTGTATCTACCAAGTTACAGAGTCATTAGAGTTGAGGCTCTTCCATTTTGGATAGCTTAAGATTTCGATATATTTCCGTGTACAGTACCCTATGAGAAAATGGCGAAATATGCGACGGACTTAAAACATTGAATATTGGTCTCCGATTAAATAAATACAATATAAAACTTGTATCTACCAAGTTACAGAGTCGTTAGAGTTGAGGCTCTACCATTTTGGATAGCTTAAGATTTCGATATATTTTCGTATACAGTACCCTATGAGAAAATGGCGAAATATGCGACGGACTTTAAACAGGGAATATTGGTCTCTGATTCAATAAATACAATATAAAACTTGTATCTACCAAGTTACAGAGTCATTTGAGTTGAGGCTCTGCCATTTTGGATAGCTTAAGATTTCGATATATTTTCGTGTACAGTACCCTATGAGAAAATGACGAAATATGCGACGGACTTAAAACATTGAATATTGGTCTCCGATTAAATAAATACAATATAAAACTTGTATCTACCAAGTTACAGAGCCGTTAGAGTTGAGGCTCTGCCATTTTGGATAGCTTAAGTTTTCGATATATTTTCGTGTACAGTACCCTATGAGAAAATGGCGAAATATGCGACGGACTTAAAACAGGGAATATTGGTCTCCGATTCAATAAATACAATATAAAACTTGTATCTACCAAGTTACAGAGTCATTAGAGTTGAGGCTCTTCCATTTTGGATAGCTTAAGATTTCGATATATTTCTGTGTACAGTACCCTATGAGAAAATGGCGAAATATGCGACGGACTTAAAACATTGAATATTGGTCTCCGATTAAATAAATACAATATAAAACTTGTATCTACCAAGTTACAGAGTCGTTAGAGTTGAGGCTCTGCCATTTTGGATAGCTTAAGATTTCGATATATTTTCGTATACAGTACCCTATGAGTAAATGGCGAAATATGCGACAGACTTAAAACAGGGAATATTGGTCTCCGATTCAATAAATACAATATAAAACTTGTATCTACCAAGTTACAGAATCATTAGAGTTGAGGCTCTACTATTTTGGATAGTTTAAGATTTCGATATATTTTCGTGTACAGTACCCTATGAGAAAATGGCAAAATATGCGACGGACTCAAAACATGGAATATTGGTCTCTGATTCAATAAATACAATATAAAACTTGTATCTACCAAGTTACAGTCGTTAGAGTTGAGGCTCTGCCATATTGGATAGCTTAAGATTTCGATATATTTTCGTGTACAGTACCCTATGAGAAAATGGCGAAATATGCGACGGACTTTAAACAGGGAATATTGGTCTCCGATTCAATAAATACAATATAAAACTTGTATCTACCAAGTTACAGAGTCATATGAGTTGAGGCTCTGCCATTTTGGATAGCTTAAGATTTCGATATATTTCCGTGTACAGTACCCTATGAGAAAATGGCGAAATATGCGACGGACTTAAAACATTGAATATTGGTCTCCGATTAAATAAATACAATATAAAACTTGTATCTACCAAGTTACAGAGTCGTTAGAGTTGAGGCTCTGCCATTTTGGATAGCTTAAGATTTCGATATATTTTCGTATACAGTACCCTATGAGAAAATGGCGAAATATGCGACGGACTTAAAACATTGAATATTGGTCTCCGATTAAATAAATACAATATAAAACTTGTATCTACCAAGTTACAGAGTCGTTAGAGTTGAGGCTCTGCCATTTTGGATAGCTTAAGATTTCGATATATTTTCGTGTACAGTACCCTATGAGAAAATGGCGAAATATGCGACGGACTTAAAACAGGGAATATTGGTCTCCGATTCAATAAATACAATATAAAACTTGTATCTACCAAGTTACAGAATCATTAGAGTTGAGGCTCTACTATTTTGGATAGTTTAAGATTTCGATATATTTTCGTATACAGTACCCTATGAGAAAATGGCGAAATATGCGACGGACTTAAAACAGGGAATATTGGTCTCCGATTCAATAAATACAATATAAAACTTGTATCTACCAAGTTACAGAATCATTAGAGTTGAGGCTCTACTATTTTGGATAGTTTAAGATTTCGATATATTTTCGTGTACAGTACCCTATGAGAAAATGGCGAAATATGCGACGGACTTAAAACATTGAATATTGGTCTCCGATTAAATAAATACAATATAAAACTTGTATCTACCAAGTTACAGAGTCGTTAGAGTTGAGGCTCTGCCATTTTGGATAGCTTAAGATTTCGATATATTTTCGTGTACAGTACCCTATGAGAAAATGGCGAAATATGCGACGGACTTAAAACAGGGAATATTGGTCTCCGATTCAATAAATACAATATAAAACTTGTATCTACCAAGTTACAGAGTCATTAGAGTTGAGGCTCTTCCATTTTGGATAGCTTAAGATTTCGATATATTTCCGTGTACAGTACCTTATGAGAAAATGGCGAAATATGCGACGGACTTAAAACATTGAATATTGGTCTCCGATTAAATAAATACAATATAAAACTTGTATCTACCAAGTTACAGAGTTGTTAGAGTTGAGGCTCTGCCATTTTGGATAGCTTAAGATTTCGATATATTTTCGTATACAGTACCCTAAGAGAAAATGGCGAAATATGCGACGGACTTTAAACAGGGAATATTGGTCTCTGATTCAATAAATACAATATAAAACTTGTATCTACCAAGTTACAGAGTCATTTGAGTTGAGGCTCTGCCATTTTGGATAGCTTAAGATTTCGATATATTTTCGTGTACAGTACCCTATGAGAAAATGGCGAAATATGCGACGGACTTAAAACAGGGAATATTGGTCTCCGATTCAATAAATACAATATAAAACTTGTATCTACCAAGTTACAGAATCATTAGAGTTGAGGCTCTACTATTTTGGATAGTTTAAGATTTCGATATATTTTCGTATACAGTACCCTATGAGAAAATGGCGAAATATGCGACGGACTTAAAACAGGGAATATTGGTCTCCGATTCAATAAATACAATATAAAACTTGTATCTACCAAGTTACAGAATCATTAGAGTTGAGGCTCTACTATTTTGGATAGTTTAAGATTTCGATATATTTTCGTGTACAGTACCCTATGAGAAAATGGCAAAATATGCGACGGACTCAAAACATGGAATATTGGTCTCTAATTCAATAAATACAATATAAAACTTGTATCTACCAATTTACAGAGTCGTTAGAGTTGAGGCTCTTCCATTTTGGATAGCTTAAGATTTCGATATATTTTCGTGTACAGTACCCTATGAGAAAATGGCGAAATATGCGACGGACTTTAAACAGGGAATATTGGTCTCTGATTCAATAAATACAATATAAAACTTGTATCTACCAAGTTACAGAGTCATATGAGTTGAGGCTCTGCCATTTTGGATAGCTTAAGATTTCGATATATTTTCGTGTACAGTACCCTATGAGAAAATGGCGAAATATGCGACGGACATAAAACAGGGAATATTGGTCTCCGATTCAATAAATACAATATAAAACTTGTATCTACCAAGTTACAGAGTCATTAGTGTTGAGGCTCTTCCATTTTGGATAGCTTAAGATTTCGATATATTTCCGTGTACAGTACCCTATGAGAAAATGGCGAAATATGCGACGGACTTAAAACATTGAATATTGGTCTCCGATTAAATAAATACAATATAAAACTTGTATCTACCAAGTTACAGAGTCGTTAGAGTTGAGGCTCTACCATTTTGGATAGCTTAAGATTTCGATATATTTTCGTATACAGTACCCTATGAGAAAATGGCGAAATATGCGACGGACTTTAAACAGGGAATATTGGTCTCTGATTCAATAAATACAATATAAAACTTGTATCTACCAAGTTACAGAGTCATTTGAGTTGAGGCTCTGCCATTTTGGATAGCTTAAGATTTCGATATATTTTCGTGTACAGTACCCTATGAGAAAATGACGAAATATGTGACGGACTTAAAACATTGAATATTGGTCTCCGATTAAATAAATACAATATAAAACTTGTATCTACCAAGTTACAGAGTCGTTAGAGTTGAGGCTCTGCCATTTTGGATAGCTTAAGATTTCGATATATTTTCGTGTACAGTACCCTATGAGAAAATGGCGAAATATGCGACGGACTTAAAACAGGGAATATTGGTCTCCGATTCAATAAATACAATATAAAACTTGTATCTACCAAGTTACAGAGTCATTAGAGTTGAGGCTCTTCCATTTTGGATAGCTTAAGATTTCGATATATTTCCGTGTACAGTACCCTATGAGAAAATGGCGAAATATGCGACGGACTTAAAACATTGAATATTGGTCTCCGATTAAATAAATACAATATAAAACTTGTATCTACCAAGTTACAGAGTCGTTAGAGTTGAGGCTCTGCCATTTTGGATAGCTTAAGATTTCGATATATTTTCGTATACAGTACCCTATGAGAAAATGGCGAAATATGCGACGGACTTAAAACAGGGAATATTGGTCTCCGATTCAATAAATACAATATAAAACTTGTATCTACCAAGTTACAGAATCATTAGAGTTGAGGCTCTACTATTTTGGATAGTTTAAGATTTCGATATATTTTCGTGTACAGTACCCTATGAGAAAATGGCAAAATATGCGACGGACTCAAAACATGGAATATTGGTCTCTGATTCAATAAATACAATATAAAACTTGTATCTACCAAGTTACAGAGTCATTAGAGTTGAGGGTCTGCCATATTGGATAGCTTAAGATTTCGATATATTTTCGTGTACAGTACCCTATGAGAAAATGGCGAAATATGCGACGGACTTAAAACAGGGAATATTGGTCTCCGATTCAATAAATACAATATAAAACTTGTATCTACCAAGTTACAGAGTCATTAGAGTTGAGGCTCTTCCATTTTGGATAGCTTAAGATTTCGATATATTTCCGTGTACAGTACCCTATGAGAAAATGGCGAAATATGCGACGGACTTAAAACATTGAATATTGGTCTCCAATTAAATAAATACAATATAAAACTTGTATCTACCAAGTTACAGAGTCGTTAGAGTTGAGGCTCTGCCATTTTGGATAGCTTAAGATTTCGATATATTTTCGTATACAGTACCCTATGAGAAAATGGCGAAATATGCGACGGACTTAAAACATTGAATATTGGTCTCCGATTAAATAAATACAATATAAAACTTGTATCTACCAAGTTACAGAGTCGTTAGAGTTGAGGCTCTACCATTTTGGATAGCTTAAGATTTCGATATATTTTCGTGTACAGTACCCTATGAGAAAATGGCGAAATATGCGACGGACTTAAAACAGGGAATATTGGTCTCCGATTCAATAAATACAATATAAAACTTGTATCTACCAAGTTACAGAATCATTAGAGTTGAGGCTCTACTATTTTGGATAGTTTAAGATTTCGATATATTTTCGTATACAGTACCCTATGAGAAAATGGCGAAATATGCGACGGACTTAAAACAGGGAATATTGGTCTCCGATTCAATAAATACAATATAAAACTTGTATCTACCAAGTTACAGAATCATTAGAGTTGAGGCTCTACTATTTTGGATAGTTTAAGATTTCGATATATTTTCGTGTACAGTACCCTATGAGAAAATGGCGAAATATGCGACGGACTTAAAACATTGAATATTGGTCTCCGATTAAATAAATACAATATAAAACTTGTATCTACCAAGTTACAGAGTCGTTAGAGTTGAGGCTCTGCCATTTTGGATAGCTTAAGATTTCGATATATTTTCGTGTACAGTACCCTATGAGAAAATGGCGAAATATGCGACGGACTTATAACAGGGAATATTGGTCTCCGATTCAATAAATACAATACAAAACTTGTATCTACCAAGTTACAGAGTCGTTAGAGTTGAGGCTCTTCCATTTTGGATAGCTTAAGATTTCGATATATTTCCGTGTACAGTACCCTATGAGAAAATGGCGAAATATGCGACGGACTTAAAACATTGAATATTGGTCTCCGATTAAATAAATACAATATAAAACTTGTATCTACCAAGTTACAGAGTCGTTAGAGTTGAGGCTCTGCCATTTTGGATAGCTTAAGATTTCGATATATTTTCGTATACAGTACCCTATGAGAAAATGGCGAAATATGCGACGGACTTTAAACAGGGAATATTGGTCTCTGATTCAATAAATACAATATAAAACTTGTATCTACCAAGTTACAGAGTCATTTGAGTTGAGGCTCTGCCATTTTGGATAGCTTAAGATTTCGATATATTTTCGTGTACAGTACCCTATGAGAAAATGGCGAAATATGCGACGGACTTAAAACAGGGAATATTGGTCTCCGATTCAATAAATACAATATAAAACTTGTATCTACCAAGTTACAGAATCATTAGAGTTGAGGCTCTACTATTTTGGATAGTTTAAGATTTCGATATATTTTCGTATACAGTACCCTATGAGAAAATGGCGAAATATGCGACGGACTTAAAACAGGGAATATTGGTCTCCGATTCAATAAATACAATATAAAACTTGTATCTACCAAGTTACAGAATCATTAGAGTTGAGGCTCTACTATTTTGGATAGTTTAAGATTTCGATATATTTTCGTGTACAGTACCCTATGAGAAAATGGCAAAATATGCGACGGACTCAAAACATGGAATATTGGTCTCTGATTCAATAAATACAATATAAAACTTGTATCTACCAAGTTACAGAGTCATTAGAGTTGAGGGTCTGCCATTTTGGATAGCTTAAGATTTCGATATATTTTCGTGTACAGTACCATATGAGAAAATGGCGAAATATGCGACGGACTTAAAACAGGGAATATTGGTCACCGATTCAATAAATACAATATAAAACTTGTATCTACCAAGTTACAGAGTCATTAGAGTTGAGGCTCTTCCATTTTGGATAGCTTAAGATTTCGATATATTTTCGTGTACAGTACCCTATGAGAAAATGGCGAAATATGCGACGGACTTAAAACATTGAATATTGGTCTCCGATTAAATAAATACAATATAAAACTTGTATCTACCAAGTTACAGAGTCGTTAGAGTTGAGGCTCTGCCATTTTGGATAGCTTAAGATTTCGATATATTTTCGTGTACAGTACCCTATGAGAAAATGGCGAAATATGCGACGGACTTTAAACAGGGAATATTGGTCTCTGATTCAATAAATACAATATAAAACTTGTATCTACCAAGTTACAGAGTCATATGAGTTGAGGCTCTGCCATTTTGGATAGCTTAAGATTTCGATATATTTTCGTGTACAGTACCCTATGAGAAAATGGCGAAATATGCGACGGACATAAAACAGGGAATATTGGTCTCCGATTCAATAAATACAATATAAAACTTGTATCTACCAAGTTACAGAGTCATTAGAGTTGAGGCTCTTCCATTTTGGATAGCTTAAGATTTCGATATATTTCCGTGTACAGTACCCTATGAGAAAATGGCGAAATATGCGACGGACTTAAAACATTGAATATTGGTCTCCGATTAAATAAATACAATATAAAACTTGTATCTACCAAGTTACAGAGTCGTTAGAGTTGAGGCTCTGCCATTTTGGATAGCTTAAGATTTCGATATATTTTCGTGTACAGTACCCTATGCGAAAATGGCGAAATATGCGACGGACTTTAAACAGGGAATATTGGTCTCTGATTCAATAAATACAATATAAAACTTGTATCTACCAAGTTACAGAGTCATTTGAGTTGAGGCTCTGCCATTTTGGATAGCTTAAGATTTCGATATATTTTCGTGTACAGTACCCTATGAGAAAATGGCGAAATATGCGACGGACATAAAACAGGGAATATTGGTCTCCGATTCAATAAATACAATATAAAACTTGTATCTACCAAGTTACAGAGTCATTAGAGTTGAGGCTCTTCCATTTTGGATAGCTTAAGATTTCGATATATTTCCGTGTACAGTACCCTATGAGAAAATGGCGAAATATGCGACGGACTTAAAACATTGAATATTGGTCTCCGATTAAATAAATACAATATAAAACTTGTATCTACCAAGTTACAGAGTCGTTAGAGTTGAGGCTCTGCCATTTTGGATAGCTTAAGATTTCGATATATTTTCGTATACAGTACCCTATGAGAAAATGGCGAAATATGCGACGGACTTTAAACAGGGAATATTGGTCTCTGATTCAATAAATACAATATAAAACTTGTATCTACCAAGTTACAGAGTCATTTGAGTTGAGGCTCTGCCATTTTGGATAGCTTAAGATTTCGATATATTTTCGTGTACAGTACCCTATGAGAAAATGGCGAAATATGCGACGGACTTAAAACAGGGAATATTGGTCTCCGATTCAATAAATACAATATAAAACTTGTATCTACCAAGTTACAGAATCATTAGAGTTGAGGCTCTACTATTTTGGATAGTTTAAGATTTCGATATATTTTCGTATACAGTACCCTATGAGAAAATGGCGAAATATGCGACGGACTTAAAACAGGGAATATTGGTCTCCGATTCAATAAATACAATATAAAACTTGTATCTACCAAGTTACAGAATCATTAGAGTTGAGGCTCTACTATTTTGGATAGTTTAAGATTTCGATATATTTTCGTGTACAGTACCCTATGAGAAAATGGCAAAATATGCGACGGACTCAAAACATGGAATATTGGTCTCTGATTCAATAAATACAATATAAAACTTGTATCTACCAAGTTACAGAGTCATTAGAGTTGAGGGTCTGCCATTTTGGATAGCTTAAGATTTCGATATATTTTCGTGTACAGTACCATATGAGAAAATGGCGAAATATGCGACGGACTTAAAACAGGGAATATTGGTCACCGATTCAATAAATACAATATAAAACTTGTATCTACCAAGTTACAGAGTCATTAGAGTTGAGGCTCTTCCATTTTGGATAGCTTAAGATTTCGATATATTTTCGTGTACAGTACCCTATGAGAAAATGGCGAAATATGCGACGGACTTAAAACATTGAATATTGGTCTCCGATTAAATAAATACAATATAAAACTTGTATCTACCAAGTTACAGAGTCGTTAGAGTTGAGGCTCTGCCATTTTGGATAGCTTAAGATTTCGATATATTTTCGTGTACAGTACCCTATGAGAAAATGGCGAAATATGCGACGGACTTTAAACAGGGAATATTGGTCTCTGATTCAATAAATACAATATAAAACTTGTATCTACCAAGTTACAGAGTCATATGAGTTGAGGCTCTGCCATTTTGGATAGCTTAAGATTTCGATATATTTTCGTGTACAGTACCCTATGAGAAAATGGCGAAATATGCGACGGACATAAAACAGGGAATATTGGTCTCCGATTCAATAAATACAATATAAAACTTGTATCTACCAAGTTACAGAGTCATTAGAGTTGAGGCTCTTCCATTTTGGATAGCTTAAGATTTCGATATATTTCCGTGTACAGTACCCTATGAGAAAATGGCGAAATATGCGACGGACTTAAAACATTGAATATTGGTCTCCGATTAAATAAATACAATATAAAACTTGTATCTACCAAGTTACAGAGTCGTTAGAGTTGAGGCTCTGCCATTTTGGATAGCTTAAGATTTCGATATATTTTCGTGTACAGTACCCTATGCGAAAATGGCGAAATATGCGACGGACTTTAAACAGGGAATATTGGTCTCTGATTCAATAAATACAATATAAAACTTGTATCTACCAAGTTACAGAGTCATTTGAGTTGAGGCTCTGCCATTTTGGATAGCTTAAGATTTCGATATATTTTCGTGTACAGTACCCTATGAGAAAATGGCGAAATATGCGACGGACTTAAAACAGGGAATATTGGTCTCCGATTCAATAAATACAATATAAAACTTGTATCTACCAAGTTACAGAGTCATTAGAGTTGAGGCTCTTCCATTTTGGATAGCTTAAGATTTTGATATATTTCCGTGTACAGTACCCTATGAGAAAATGGCGAAATATGCGACGGACTTAAAACAGGGAATATTGGTCTCCGATTCAATAAATACAATATAAAACTTGTATCTACCAAGGTACAGAGTCATTAGAGTTGAGGCTCTTCCATTTTGGATAGCTTAAGATTTCGATATATTTTCGTGTACAGTACCCTTTGAGAAAATGGCAAAATATGCGACGGACTCAAAACATGGAATATTGGTCTCTGATTCAATAAATACAATATAAAACTTGTATCTACCAAGTTACAGAGTCATTAGAGTTGAGGGTCTGCCATTTTGGATAGCTTAAGATTTCGATATATTTTCGTGTACAGTACCCTATGAGAAAATGGCGAAATATGCGACGGACATAAAACAGGGAATATTGGTCTCCGATTCAATAAATACAATATAAAACTTGTATCTACCAAGTTACAGAGTCATTAGAGTTGAGGCTCTTCCATTTTGGATAGCTTAAGATTTCGATATATTTCCGTGTACAGTACCCTATGAGAAAATGGCGAAATATGCGACGGACTTAAAACATTGAATATTGGTCTCCGATTAAATAAATACAATATAAAACTTGTATCTACCAAGTTACAGAGTCGTTAGAGTTGAGGCTCTGCCATTTTGGATAGCTTAAGATTTCGATATATTTTCGTGTACAGTACCCTATGCGAAAATGGCGAAATATGCGACGGACTTTAAACAGGGAATATTGGTCTCTGATTCAATAAATACAATATAAAACTTGTATCTACCAAGTTACAGAGTCATTTGAGTTGAGGCTCTGCCATTTTGGATAGCTTAAGATTTCGATATATTTTCGTGTACAGTACCCTATGAGAAAATGGCGAAATATGCGACGGACATAAAACAGGGAATATTGGTCTCCGATTCAATAAATACAATATAAAACTTGTATCTACCAAGTTACAGAGTCATTAGAGTTGAGGCTCTTCCATTTTGGATAGCTTAAGATTTCGATATATTTCCGTGTACAGTACCCTATGAGAAAATGGCGAAATATGCGACGGACTTAAAACATTGAATATTGGTCTCCGATTAAATAAATACAATATAAAACTTGTATCTACCAAGTTACAGAGTCGTTAGAGTTGAGGCTCTGCCATTTTGGATAGCTTAAGATTTCGATATATTTTCGTATACAGTACCCTATGAGAAAATGGCGAAATATGCGACGGACTTTAAACAGGGAATATTGGTCTCTGATTCAATAAATACAATATAAAACTTGTATCTACCAAGTTACAGAGTCATTTGAGTTGAGGCTCTGCCATTTTGGATAGCTTAAGATTTCGATATATTTTCGTGTACAGTACCCTATGAGAAAATGGCGAAATATGCGACGGACTTAAAACAGGGAATATTGGTCTCCGATTCAATAAATACAATATAAAACTTGTATCTACCAAGTTACAGAATCATTAGAGTTGAGGCTCTACTATTTTGGATAGTTTAAGATTTCGATATATTTTCGTATACAGTACCCTATGAGAAAATGGCGAAATATGCGACGGACTTAAAACAGGGAATATTGGTCTCCGATTCAATAAATACAATATAAAACTTGTATCTACCAAGTTACAGAATCATTAGAGTTGAGGCTCTACTATTTTGGATAGTTTAAGATTTCGATATATTTTCGTGTACAGTACCCTATGAGAAAATGGCAAAATATGCGACGGACTCAAAACATGGAATATTGGTCTCTGATTCAATAAATACAATATAAAACTTGTATCTACCAAGTTACAGAGTCATTAGAGTTGAGGGTCTGCCATTTTGGATAGCTTAAGATTTCGATATATTTTCGTGTACAGTACCATATGAGAAAATGGCGAAATATGCGACGGACTTAAAACAGGGAATATTGGTCACCGATTCAATAAATACAATATAAAACTTGTATCTACCAAGTTACAGAGTCATTAGAGTTGAGGCTCTTCCATTTTGGATAGCTTAAGATTTCGATATATTTTCGTGTACAGTACCCTATGAGAAAATGGCGAAATATGCGACGGACTTAAAACATTGAATATTGGTCTCCGATTAAATAAATACAATATAAAACTTGTATCTACCAAGTTACAGAGTCGTTAGAGTTGAGGCTCTGCCATTTTGGATAGCTTAAGATTTCGATATATTTTCGTGTACAGTACCCTATGAGAAAATGGCGAAATATGCGACGGACTTTAAACAGGGAATATTGGTCTCTGATTCAATAAATACAATATAAAACTTGTATCTACCAAGTTACAGAGTCATATGAGTTGAGGCTCTGCCATTTTGGATAGCTTAAGATTTCGATATATTTTCGTGTACAGTACCCTATGAGAAAATGGCGAAATATGCGACGGACATAAAACAGGGAATATTGGTCTCCGATTCAATAAATACAATATAAAACTTGTATCTACCAAGTTACAGAGTCATTAGAGTTGAGGCTCTTCCATTTTGGATAGCTTAAGATTTCGATATATTTCCGTGTACAGTACCCTATGAGAAAATGGCGAAATATGCGACGGACTTAAAACATTGAATATTGGTCTCCGATTAAATAAATACAATATAAAACTTGTATCTACCAAGTTACAGAGTCGTTAGAGTTGAGGCTCTGCCATTTTGGATAGCTTAAGATTTCGATATATTTTCGTGTACAGTACCCTATGCGAAAATGGCGAAATATGCGACGGACTTTAAACAGGGAATATTGGTCTCTGATTCAATAAATACAATATAAAACTTGTATCTACCAAGTTACAGAGTCATTTGAGTTGAGGCTCTGCCATTTTGGATAGCTTAAGATTTCGATATATTTTCGTGTACAGTACCCTATGAGAAAATGGCGAAATATGCGACGGACTTAAAACAGGGAATATTGGTCTCCGATTCAATAAATACAATATAAAACTTGTATCTACCAAGTTACAGAGTCATTAGAGTTGAGGCTCTTCCATTTTGGATAGCTTAAGATTTTGATATATTTCCGTGTACAGTACCCTATGAGAAAATGGCGAAATATGCGACGGACTTAAAACAGGGAATATTGGTCTCCGATTCAATAAATACAATATAAAACTTGTATCTACCAAGGTACAGAGTCATTAGAGTTGAGGCTCTTCCATTTTGGATAGCTTAAGATTTCGATATATTTTCGTGTACAGTACCCTTTGAGAAAATGGCAAAATATGCGACGGACTCAAAACATGGAATATTGGTCTCTGATTCAATAAATACAATATAAAACTTGTATCTACCAAGTTACAGAGTCATTAGAGTTGAGGGTCTGCCATTTTGGATAGCTTAAGATTTCGATATATTTTCGTGTACAGTACCCTATGAGAAAATGGCGAAATATGCGACGGACTTAAAACAGGGAATATTGGTCACCGATTCAATAAATACAATATAAAACTTGTATCTACCAAGTTACAGAGTCATTAGAGTTGAGGCTCTTCCATTTTGGATAGCTTAAGATTTCGATATATTTTCGTGTACAGTACCCTATGAGAAAATGGCGAAATATGCGACGGACTTAAAACATTGAATATTGGTCTCCGATTAAATAAATACAATATAAAACTTGTATCTACCAAGTTACAGAGTCGTTAGAGTTGAGGCTCTGCCATTTTGGATAGCTTAAGATTTCGATATATTTTCGTGTACAGTACCCTATGAGAAAATGGCGAAATATGCGACGGACTTAAAACAGGGAATATTGGTCTCCGATTCAATAAATACAATATAAAACTTGTATCTACCAAGTTACAGAGTCATTAGAGTTGAGGCTCTTCCATTTTGGATAGCTTAAGATTTCGATATATTTCCGTGTACAGTACCCTATGAGAAAATGGCGAAATATGCGACGGACTTAAAACATTGAATATTGGTCTCCGATTAAATAAATACAATATAAAACTTGTATCTACCAAGTTACAGAGTCGTTAGAGTTGAGGCTCTGCCATTTTGGATAGCTTAAGATTTCGATATATTTTCGTATACAGTACCCTATGAGAAAATGGCGAAATATGCGACGGACTTAAAACAGGGAATATTGGTCTCCGATTCAATAAATACAATATAAAACTTGTATCTACCAAGTTACAGAATCATTAGAGTTGAGGCTCTACTATTTTGGATAGTTTAAGATTTCGATATATTTTCGTGTACAGTACCCTATGAGAAAATGGCAAAATATGCGACGGACTCAAAACATGGAATATTGGTCTCTGATTCAATAAATACAATATAAAACTTGTATCTACCAAGTTACAGAGTCATTAGAGTTGAGGGTCTGCCATTTTGGATAGCTTAAGATTTCGATATATTTTCGTGTACAGTACCCTATGAGAAAATGGCGAAATATGCGACGGACTTAAAACAGGGAATATTGGTCACCGATTCAATAAATACAATATAAAACTTGTATCTACCAAGTTACAGAGTCATTAGAGTTGAGGCTCTTCCATTTTGGATAGCTTAATATTTCGATATATTTTCGTGTACAGTACCCTATGAGAAAATGGCGAAATATGCGACGGACTTAAAACATTGAATATTGGTCTCCGATTAAATAAATACAATATAAAACTTGTATCTACCAAGTTACAGAGTCGTTAGAGTTGAGGCTCTGCCATTTTGGATAGCTTAAGATTTCGATATATTTTCGTGTACAGTACCCTATGCGAAAATGGCGAAATATGCGACGGACTTTAAACAGGGAATATTGGTCTCTGATTCAATAAATACAATATAAAACTTGTATCTACCAAGTTACAGAGTCATTTGAGTTGAGGCTCTGCCATTTTGGATAGCTTAAGATTTCGATATATTTTCGTGTACAGTACCCTATGAGAAAATGGCGAAATATGCGACGGACTTAAAACAGGGAATATTGGTCTCCGATTCAATAAATACAATATAAAACTTGTATCTACCAAGTTACAGAGTCATTAGAGTTGAGGCTCTTCCATTTTGGATAGCTTAAGATTTCGATATATTTCCGTGTACAGTACCCTATGAGAAAATGGCGAAATATGCGACGGACTTAAAACAGGGAATATTGGTCTCCGATTCAATAAATACAATATAAAACTTGTATCTACCAAGGTACAGAGTCATTAGAGTTGAGGCTCTTCCATTTTGGATAGCTTAAGATTTCGATATATTTTCGTGTACAGTACCCTTTGAGAAAATGGCAAAATATGCGACGGACTCAAAACATGGAATATTGGTCTCTGATTCAATAAATACAATATAAAACTTGTATCTACCAAGTTACAGAGTCATTAGAGTTGAGGGTCTGCCATTTTGGATAGCTTAAGATTTCGATATATTTTCGTGTACAGTACCCTATGAGAAAATGGCGAAATATGCGACGGACTTAAAACAGGGAATATTGGTCACCGATTCAATAAATACAATATAAAACTTGTATCTACCAAGTTACAGAGTCATTAGAGTTGAGGCCCTTCCATTTTGGATAGCTTAAGATTTCGATATATTTTCGTGTACAGTACCCTATGAGAAAATGGCGAAATATGCGACGGACTTAAAACATTGAATATTGGTCTCCGATTAAATAAATACAATATAAAACTTGTATCTACCAAGTTACAGAGTCGTTAGAGTTGAGGCTCTGCCATTTTGGATAGCTTAAGATTTCGATATATTTTCGTGTACAGTACCCTATGAGAAAATGGCGAAATATGCGACGGACTTAAAACAGGGAATATTGGTCTCCGATTCAATAAATACAATATAAAACTTGTATCTACCAAGTTACAGAGTCATTAGAGTTGAGGCTCTTCCATTTTGGATAGCTTAAGATTTCGATATATTTCCGTGTACAGTACCCTATGAGAAAATGGCGAAATATGCGACGGACTTAAAACATTGAATATTGGTCTCCGATTAAATAAATACAATATAAAACTTGTATCTACCAAGTTACAGAGTCGTTAGAGTTGAGGCTCTGCCATTTTGGATAGCTTAAGATTTCGATATATTTTCGTATACAGTACCCTATGAGAAAATGGCGAAATATGCGACGGACTTAAAACAGGGAATATTGGTCTCCGATTCAATAAATACAATATAAAACTTGTATCTACCAAGTTACAGAATCATTAGAGTTGAGGCTCTACTATTTTGGATAGTTTAAGATTTCGATATATTTTCGTGTACAGTACCCTATGAGAAAATGGCAAAATATGCGACGGACTCAAAACATGGAATATTGGTCTCTGATTCAATAAATACAATATAAAACTTGTATCTACCAAGTTACAGAGTCATTAGAGTTGAGGGTCTGCCATTTTGGATAGCTTAAGATTTCGATATATTTTCGTGTACAGTACCCTATGAGAAAATGGCGAAATATGCGACGGACTTAAAACAGGGAATATTGGTCACCGATTCAATAAATACAATATAAAACTTGTATCTACCAAGTTACAGAGTCATTAGAGTTGAGGCTCTTCCATTTTGGATAGCTTAATATTTCGATATATTTTCGTGTACAGTACCCTATGAGAAAATGGCGAAATATGCGACGGACTTAAAACATTGAATATTGGTCTCCGATTAAATAAATACAATATAAAACTTGTATCTACCAAGTTACAGAGTCGTTAGAGTTGAGGCTCTGCCATTTCGGATAGCTTAAGATTTCGATATATTTTCGTGTACAGTACCCTATGAGAAAATGGCGAAATATGCGACGGACTTTAAACAGGGAATATTGGTCTCTGATTCAATAAATACAATATAAAACTTGTATCTACCAAGTTACAGAGTCATATGAGTTGAGGCTCTGCCATTTTGGATAGCTTAAGATTTCGATATATTTTCGTGTACAGTACCCTATGAGAAAATGGCGAAATATGCGACGGACATAAAACAGGGAATATTGGTCTCCGATTCAATAAATACAATATAAAACTTGTATCTACCAAGGTACAGAGTCATTAGAGTTGAGGCTCTTCCATTTTTGATAGCTTAAGATTTCGATATATTTCCGTGTACAGTACCCAATGAGAAAATGGCGAAATATGCGACGGACTTAAAACATTGAATATTGGTCTCCGATTAAATAAATACAATATAAAACTTGTATCTACCAAGTTACAGAGTCGTTAGAGTTGAGGCTCTGCCATTTTGGATAGCTTAAGATTTCGATATATTTTCGTATACAGTACCCTATGAGAAAATGGCGAAATATGCGACGGACTTTAAACAGGGAATATTGGTCTCTGATTCAATAAATACAATATAAAACTTGTATCTACCAAGTTACAGAGTCATTTGAGTTGAGGCTCTGCCATTTTGGATAGCTTAAGATTTCGATATATTTTCGTGTACAGTACCCTATGAGAAAATGGCGAAATATGCGACGGACTTAAAACAGGGAATATTGGTCTCCGATTCAATAAATACAATATAAAACTTGTATCTACCAAGTTACAGAATCATTAGAGTTGAGGCTCTACTATTTTGGATAGTTTAAGATTTCGATATATTTTCGTGTACAGTACCCTATGAGAAAATGGCAAAATATGCGACGGACTCAAAACATGGAATATTGGTCTCTGATTCAATAAATACAATATAAAACTTGTATCTACCAAGTTACAGAGTCATTAGAGTTGAGGGTCTGCCATTTTGGATAGCTTAAGATTTCGATATATTTTCGTGTACAGTACCCTATGAGAAAATGGCGAAATATGCGACGGACTTAAAACAGGGAATATTGGTCACCGATTCAATAAATACAATATAAAACTTGTATCTTCCAAGTTACAGAGTCATTAGAGTTGAGGCTCTTCCATTTTGGATAGCTTAAGATTTCGATATATTTTCGTGTACAGTACCCTATGAGAAAATGGCGAAATATGCGACGGACTTAAAACATTGAATATTGGTCTCCGATTAAATAAATACAATATAAAACTTGTATCTACCAAGTTACAGAGTCGTTAGAGTTGAGGCTCTGCCATTTTGGATAGCTTAAGATTTCGATATATTTTCGTGTACAGTACCCTATGAGAAAATGGCGAAATATGCGACGGACTTAAAACAGGGAATATTGGTCTCCGATTCAATAAATACAATATAAAACTTGTATCTACCAAGTTACAGAGTCATTAGAGTTGAGGCTCTTCCATTTTGGATAGCTTAAGATTTCGATATATTTCCGTGTACAGTACCCTATGAGAAAATGGCGAAATATGCGACGGACTTAAAACATTGAATATTGGTCTCCGATTAAATAAATACAATATAAAACTTGTATCTACCAAGTTACAGAGTCGTTAGAGTTGAGGCTCTGCCATTTTGGATAGCTTAAGATTTCGATATATTTTCGTATACAGTACCCTATGAGAAAATGGCGAAATATGCGACGGACTTAAAACAGGGAATATTGGTCTCCGATTCAATAAATACAATATAAAACTTGTATCTACCAAGTTACAGAATCATTAGAGTTGAGGCTCTACTATTTTGGATAGTTTAAGATTTCGATATATTTTCGTGTACAGTACCCTATGAGAAAATGGCAAAATATGCGACGGACTCAAAACATGGAATATTGGTCTCTGATTCAATAAATACAATATAAAACTTGTATCTACCAAGTTACAGAGTCATTAGAGTTGAGGGTCTGCCATTTTGGATAGCTTAAGATTTCGATATATTTTCGTGTACAGTACCCTATGAGAAAATGGCGAAATATGCGACGGACTTAAAACAGGGAATATTGGTCACCGATTCAATAAATACAATATAAAACTTGTATCTACCAAGTTACAGAGTCATTAGAGTTGAGGCTCTTCCATTTTGGATAGCTTAATATTTCGATATATTTTCGTGTACAGTACCCTATGAGAAAATGGCGAAATATGCGACGGACTTAAAACATTGAATATTGGTCTCCGATTAAATAAATACAATATAAAACTTGTATCTACCAAGTTACAGAGTCGTTAGAGTTGAGGCTCTGCCATTTCGGATAGCTTAAGATTTCGATATATTTTCGTGTACAGTACCCTATGAGAAAATGGCGAAATATGCGACGGACTTTAAACAGGGAATATTGGTCTCTGATTCAATAAATACAATATAAAACTTGTATCTACCAAGTTACAGAGTCATATGAGTTGAGGCTCTGCCATTTTGGATAGCTTAAGATTTCGATATATTTTCGTGTACAGTACCCTATGAGAAAATGGCGAAATATGCGACGGACATAAAACAGGGAATATTGGTCTCCGATTCAATAAATACAATATAAAACTTGTATCTACCAAGGTACAGAGTCATTAGAGTTGAGGCTCTTCCATTTTTGATAGCTTAAGATTTCGATATATTTCCGTGTACAGTACCCAATGAGAAAATGGCGAAATATGCGACGGACTTAAAACATTGAATATTGGTCTCCGATTAAATAAATACAATATAAAACTTGTATCTACCAAGTTACAGAGTCGTTAGAGTTGAGGCTCTGCCATTTTGGATAGCTTAAGATTTCGATATATTTTCGTATACAGTACCCTATGAGAAAATGGCGAAATATGCGACGGACTTTAAACAGGGAATATTGGTCTCTGATTCAATAAATACAATATAAAACTTGTATCTACCAAGTTACAGAGTCATTTGAGTTGAGGCTCTGCCATTTTGGATAGCTTAAGATTTCGATATATTTTCGTGTACAGTACCCTATGAGAAAATGGCGAAATATGCGACGGACTTAAAACAGGGAATATTGGTCTCCGATTCAATAAATACAATATAAAACTTGTATCTACCAAGTTACAGAATCATTAGAGTTGAGGCTCTACTATTTTGGATAGTTTAAGATTTCGATATATTTTCGTGTACAGTACCCTATGAGAAAATGGCAAAATATGCGACGGACTCAAAACATGGAATATTGGTCTCTGATTCAATAAATACAATATAAAACTTGTATCTACCAAGTTACAGAGTCATTAGAGTTGAGGGTCTGCCATTTTGGATAGCTTAAGATTTCGATATATTTTCGTGTACAGTACCCTATGAGAAAATGGCGAAATATGCGACGGACTTAAAACAGGGAATATTGGTCACCGATTCAATAAATACAATATAAAACTTGTATCTTCCAAGTTACAGAGTCATTAGAGTTGAGGCTCTTCCATTTTGGATAGCTTAAGATTTCGATATATTTTCGTGTACAGTACCCTATGAGAAAATGGCGAAATATGCGACGGACTTAAAACATTGAATATTGGTCTCCGATTAAATAAATACAATATAAAACTTGTATCTACCAAGTTACAGAGTCGTTAGAGTTGAGGCTCTGCCATTTTGGATAGCTTAAGATTTCGATATATTTTCGTGTACAGTACCCTATGCGAAAATGGCGAAATATGCGACGGACTTTAAACAGGGAATATTGGTCTCTGATTCAATAAATACAATATAAAACTTGTATCTACCAAGTTACAGAGTCATTTGAGTTGAGGCTCTGCCATTTTGGATAGCTTAAGATTTCGATATATTTTCGTGTACAGTACCCTATGAGAAAATGGCGAAATATGCGACGGACTTAAAACAGGGAATATTGGTCTCCGATTCAATAAATACAATATAAAACTTGTATCTACCAAGTTACAGAGTCATTAGAGTTGAGGCTCTTCCATTTTGGATAGCTTAAGATTTCGATATATTTCCGTGTACAGTACCCTATGAGAAAATGGCGAAATATGCGACGGACTTAAAACAGGGAATATTGGTCTCCGATTCAATAAATACAATATAAAACTTGTATCTACCAAGGTACAGAGTCATTAGAGTTGAGGCTCTTCCATTTTGGATAGCTTAAGATTTCGATATATTTTCGTGTACAGTACCCTTTGAGAAAATGGCAAAATATGCGACGGACTCAAAACATGGAATATTGGTCTCTGATTCAATAAATACAATATAAAACTTGTATCTACCAAGTTACAGAGTCATTAGAGTTGAGGGTCTGCCATTTTGGATAGCTTAAGATTTCGATATATTTTCGTGTACAGTACCCTATGAGAAAATGGCGAAATATGCGACGGACTTAAAACAGGGAATATTGGTCACCGATTCAATAAATACAATATAAAACTTGTATCTACCAAGTTACAGAGTCATTAGAGTTGAGGCTCTTCCATTTTGGATAGCTTAAGATTTCGATATATTTTCGTGTACAGTACCCTATGAGAAAATGGCGAAATATGCGACGGACTTAAAACATTGAATATTGGTCTCCGATTAAATAAATACAATATAAAACTTGTATCTACCAAGTTACAGAGTCGTTAGAGTTGAGGCTCTGCCATTTTGGATAGCTTAAGATTTCGATATATTTTCGTGTACAGTACCCTATGAGAAAATGGCGAAATATGCGACGGACTTAAAACAGGGAATATTGGTCTCCGATTCAATAAATACAATATAAAACTTGTATCTACCAAGTTACAGAGTCATTAGAGTTGAGGCTCTTCCATTTTGGATAGCTTAAGATTTCGATATATTTCCGTGTACAGTACCCTATGAGAAAATGGCGAAATATGCGACGGACTTAAAACATTGAATATTGGTCTGCGATTAAATAAATACAATATAAAACTTGTATCTACCAAGTTACAGAGTCGTTAGAGTTGAGGCTCTGCCATTTTGGATAGCTTAAGATTTCGATATATTTTCGTATACAGTACCCTATGAGAAAATGGCGAAATATGCGACGGACTTAAAACAGGGAATATTGGTCTCCGATTCAATAAATACAATATAAAACTTGTATCTACCAAGTTACAGAATCATTAGAGTTGAGGCTCTACTATTTTGGATAGTTTAAGATTTCGATATATTTTCGTGTACAGTACCCTATGAGAAAATGGCAAAATATGCGACGGACTCAAAACATGGAATATTGGTCTCTGATTCAATAAATACAATATAAAACTTGTATCTACCAAGTTACAGAGTCATTAGAGTTGAGGGTCTGCCATTTTGGATAGCTTAAGATTTCGATATATTTTCGTGTACAGTACCCTATGAGAAAATGGCGAAATATGCGACGGACTTAAAACAGGGAATATTGGTCACCGATTCAATAAATACAATATAAAACTTGTATCTACCAAGTTACAGAGTCATTAGAGTTGAGGCTCTTCCATTTTGGATAGCTTAAGATTTCGATATATTTTCGTGTACAGTACCCTATGAGAAAATGGCGAAATATGCGACGGACATAAAACATTGAATATTGGTCTCCGATTAAATAAATACAATATAAAACTTGTATCTACCAAGTTACAGAGTCGTTAGAGTTGAGGCTCTGCCATTTTGGATAGCTTAAGATTTCGATATATTTTCGTGTACAGTACCCTATGAGAAAATGGCGAAATATGCGACGGACTTTAAACAGGGAATATTGGTCTCTGATTCAATAAATACAATATAAAACTTGTATCTACCAAGTTACAGAGTCATATGAGTTGAGGCTCTGCCATTTTGGATAGCTTAAGATTTCGATATATTTTCGTGTACAGTACCCTATGAGAAAATGGCGAAATATGCGACGGACATAAAACAGGGAATATTGGTCTCCGATTCAATAAATACAATATAAAACTTGTATCTACCAAGGTACAGAGTCATTAGAGTTGAGGCTCTTCCATTTTGGATAGCTTAAGATTTCGATATATTTCCGTGTACAGTACCCAATGAGAAAATGGCGAAATATGCGACGGACTTAAAACATTGAATATTGGTCTCCGATTAAATAAATACAATATAAAACTTGTATCTACCAAGTTACAGAGTCGTTAGAGTTGAGGCTCTGCCATTTTGGATAGCTTAAGATTTCGATATATTTTCGTATACAGTACCCTATGAGAAAATGGCGAAATATGCGACGGACTTTAAACAGGGAATATTGGTCTCTGATTCAATAAATACAATATAAAACTTGTATCTACCAAGTTACAGAGTCATTTGAGTTGAGGCTCTGCCATTTTGGATAGCTTAAGATTTCGATATATTTTCGTGTACAGTACCCTATGAGAAAATGGCGAAATATGCGACGGACTTAAAACAGGGAATATTGGTCTCCGATTCAATAAATACAATATAAAACTTGTATCTACCAAGTTACAGAATCATTAGAGTTGAGGCTCTACTATTTTGGATAGTTTAAGATTTCGATATATTTTCGTGTACAGTACCCTTTGAGAAAATGGCAAAATATGCGACGGACTCAAAACATGGAATATTGGTCTCTGATTCAATAAATACAATATAAAACTTGTATCTACCAAGTTACAGAGTCATTAGAGTTGAGGGTCTGCCATTTTGGATAGCTTAAGATTTCGATATATTTTCGTGTACATTACCCTATGAGAAAATGGCGAAATATGCGACGGACTTAAAACAGGGAATATTGGTCACCGATTCAATAAATACAATATAAAACTTGTATCTACCAAGTTACAGAGTCATTAGAGTTGAGGCTCTTTCATTTTGGATAGCTTAAGATTTCGATATATTTTCGTGTACAGTACCCTATGAGAAAATGGCGAAATATGCGACGGACTTAAAACATTGAATATTGGTCTCCGATTAAATAAATACAATATAAAACTTGTATCTACCAAGTTACAGAGTCGTTAGAGTTGAGGCTCTGCCATTTTGGATAGCTTAAGATTTCGATATATTTTCGTGTACAGTACCCTATGAGAAAATGGCGAAATATGCGACGGACTTAAAACAGGGAATATTGGTCTCCGATTCAATAAATACAATATAAAACTTGTATCTACCAAGTTACAGAGGCATTAGAGTTGAGGCTCTTCCATTTTGGATAGCTTAAGATTTCGATATATTTTCGTGTACAGTACCCTATGAGAAAATGGCGAAATATGCGACGGACTTAAAACATTGAATATTGGTCTCCGATTAAATAAATACAATATAAAACTTGTATCTACCAAGTTACAGAGTCGTTAGAGTTGAGGCTCTGCCATTTTGGATAGCTTAAGTTTTCGGTATATTTTCGTATACAGTACCCTATGAGAAAATGGCGAAATATGCGACGGACTTAAAACAGGGAATATTGGTCTCCGATTCAATAAATACAATATAAAACTTGTATCTACCAAGTTACAGAATCATTAGAGTTGAGGCTCTACTATTTTGGATAGTTTAAGATTTCGATATATTTTCGTGTACAGTACCCTATGAGAAAATGGCAAAATATGCGACGGACTCAAAACATGGAATATTGGTCTCTGATTCAATAAATACAATATAAAACTTGTATCTACCAAGTTACAGAGTCATTAGAGTTGAGGGTCTGCCATTTTGGATAGCTTAAGATTTCGATATATTTTCGTGTACAGTACCCTATGAGAAAATGGCGAAATATGCGACGGACTTAAAACAGGGAATATTGGTCACCGATTCAATAAATACAATATAAAACTTGTATCTACCAAGTTACAGAGTCATTAGAGTTGAGGCTCTTCCATTTTGGATAGCTTAAGATTTCGATATATTTTCGTGTACAGTACCCTATGAGAAAATGGCGAAATATGCGACGGACTTAAAACATTGAATATTGGTCTCCGATTAAATAAATACAATATAAAACTTGTATCTACCAAGTTACAGAGTCGTTAGAGTTGAGGCTCTGCCATTTTGGATAGCTTAAGATTTCGATATATTTTCGTGTAGAGTACCCTATGAGAAAATGGCGAAATATGCGACGGACTTAAAACAGGGAATATTGGTCTCCGATTCAATAAATACAATATAAAACTTGTCTCTACCAAGTTACAGAATCATTAGAGTTGAGGCTCTACTATTTTGGATAGTTTAAGATTTCGATATATTTTCGTGTACAGTACCCTTTGAGAAAATGGCAAAATATGCGACGGACTCAAAACATGGAATATTGGTCTCTGATTCAATAAATACAATATAAAACTTGTATCTACCAAGTTACAGAGTCATTAGAGTTGAGGGTCTGCCATTTTGGATAGCTTAAGATTTCGATATATTTTCGTGTACATTACCCTATGAGAAAACGGCGAAATATGCGACGGACTTAAAACAGGGAATATTGGTCACCGATTCAATAAATACAATATAAAACTTGTATCTACCAAGTTACAGAGTCATTAGAGTTGAGGCTCTTCCATTTTGGATAGCTTAAGATTTCGATATATTTTCGTGTACAGTACCCTATGAGAAAATGGCGAAATATGCGACGGACTTAAAACATTGAATATTGGTCTCCGATTAAATAAATACAATATAAAACTTGTATCTACCAAGTTACAGAGTCGTTAGAGTTGAGGCTCTGCCATTTTGGATAGCTTAAGATTTCGATATATTTTCGTGTACAGTACCCTATGAGAAAATGGCGAAATATGCGACGGACTTAAAACAGGGAATATTGGTCTCCGATTCAATAAATACAATATAAAACTTGTATCTACCAAGTTACAGAGTCATTAGAGTTGAGTCTCTTCCATTTTGGATAGCTTAAGATTTCGATATATTTCCGTGTACAGTACCCTATGAGAAAATGGCGAAATATGCGACGGACTTAAAACATTGAATATTGGTCTCCGATTAAATAAATACAATATAAAACTTGTATCTACCAAGTTACAGAGTCGTTAGAGTTGAGGCTCTGCCATTTTGGATAGCTTAAGTTTTCGATATATTTTCGTATACAGTACCCTATGAGAAAATGGCGAAATATGCGACGGACTTAAAACAGGGAATATTGGTCTCCGATTCAATAAATACAATATAAAACTTGTATCTACCAAGTTACAGAATCATTAGAGTTGAGGCTCTACTATTTTGGATAGTTTAAGATTTCGATATATTTTCGTGTACAGTACCCTATGAGAAAATGGCAAAATATGCGACGGACTCAAAACATGGAATATTGGTCTCTGATTCAATAAATACAATATAAAACTTGTATCTACCAAGTTACAGAGTCATTAGAGTTGAGGGTCTGCCATTTTGGATAGCTTAAGATTTCGATATATTTTCGTGTACAGTACCCTATGAGAAAGTGGCGAAATATGCGACGGACTTAAAACAGGGAATATTGGTCACCGATTCAATAAATACAATATAAAACTTGTATCTACCAAGTTACAGAGTCATTAGAGTTGAGGCTCTTCCATTTTGGATAGCTTAAGATTTCGATATATTTTCGTGTACAGTACCCTATGAGAAAATGGCGAAATATGCGACGGACTTAAAACATTGAATATTGGTCTCCGATTAAATAAATACAATATAAAACTTGTATCTACCAAGTTACAGAGTCGTTAGAGTTGAGGCTCTGCCATTTTGGATAGCTTAAGATTTCGATATATTTTCGTGTAGAGTACCCTATGAGAAAATGGCGAAATATGCGACGGACTTAAAACAGGGAATATTGGTCTCCGATTCAATAAATACAATATAAAACTTGTATCTACCAAGTTACAGAATCATTAGAGTTGAGGCTCTACTATTTTGGATAGTTTAAGATTTCGATATATTTTCGTGTACAGTACCCTTTGAGAAAATGGCAAAATATGCGACGGACTCAAAACATGGAATATTGGTCTCTGATTCAATAAATACAATATAAAACTTGTATCTACCAAGTTACAGAGTCATTAGAGTTGAGGGTCTGCCATTTTGGATAGCTTAAGATTTCGATATATTTTCGTGTACAGTACCCTATGAGAAAATGGCGAAATATGCGACGGACTTAAAACAGGGAATATTGGTCACCGATTCAATAAATACAATATAAAACTTGTATCTACCAAGTTACAGAGTCATTAGAGTTGAGGCTCTTCCATTTTGGATAGCTTAAGATTTCGATATATTTTCGTGTACAGTACCCTATGAGAAAATGGCGAAATATGCGACGGACTTAAAACATTGAATATTGGTCTCCGATTAAATAAATACAATATAAAACTTGTATCTACCAAGTTACAGAGTCGTTAGAGTTGAGGCTCTGCCATTTTGGATAGCTTAAGATTTCGATATATTTTCGTGTACAGTACCCTATGAGAAAATGGCGAAATATGCGACGGACTTAAAACAGGGAATATTGGTCTCCGATTCAATAAATACAATATAAAACTTGTATCTACCAAGTTACAGAGTCATTAGAGTTGAGGCTCTTCCATTTTGGATAGCTTAAGATTTCGATATATTTCCGTGTACAGTACCCTATGAGAAAATGGCGAAATATGCGACGGACTTAAAACATTGAATATTGGTCTCCGATTAAATAAATACAATATAAAACTTGTATCTACCAAGTTACAGAGTCGTTAGAGTTGAGGCTCTGCCATTTTGGATAGCTTAAGATTTCGATATATTTTCGTATACAGTACCCTATGAGAAAATGGCGAAATATGCGACGGACTTTAAACAGGGAATATTGGTCTCTGATTCAATAAATACAATATAAAACTTGTATCTACCAAGTTATAGAGTCATTTGAGTTGAGGCTCTGCCATTTTGGATAGCTTAAGATTTCGATATATTTTCGTGTACAGTACCCTATGAGAAAATGGCGAAATATGCGACGGACTTAAAACAGGGAATATTGGTCTCCGATTCAATAAATACAATATAAAACTTGTATCTACCAAGTTACAGAGTCATATGAGTTGAGGCTCTGCCATTTTGGATAGCTTAAGATTTCGATATATTTTCGTGTACAGTACCCTATGAGAAAATGGCGAAATATGCGACGGACATAAAACAGGGAATATTGGTCTCCGATTCAATAAATACAATATAAAACTTGTATCAACCAAGGTACAGAGTCATTAGAGTTGAGGCTCTTCCATTTTGGATAGCTTAAGATTTCGATATATTTCCGTGTACAGTACCCTATGAGAAAATGGCGAAATATGCGACGGACTTAAAACATTGAATATTGGTCTCCGATTAAATAAATACAATATAAAACTTGTATCTACCAAGTTACAGAGTCGTTAGAGTTGAGGCTCTGCCATTTTGGATAGCTTAAGATTTCGATGTATTTTCGTGTACAGTACCCTATGAGAAAATGGCGAAATATGCGACGGACTTAAAACATTGAATATTGGTCTCCGATTAAATAAATACAATATAAAACTTGTATCTACCAAGTTACAGAGTCGTTAGAGTTGAGGTTCTGCCATTTTGGATAGCTTAAGATTTCGATATATTTTCGTGTACAGTACCCTATGAGAAAATGGCGAAATATGCGACGGACTTAAAACAGGGAATATTGGTCTCCGATTCAATAAATACAATATAAAACTTGTATCTACCAAGTTACAGAATCATTAGAGTTGAGGCTCTACTATTTTGGATAGCTTAAGATTTCGATATATTTTCGTGTACAGTACCCTATGAGAAAATGGCGAAATATGCGACGGACATAAAACAGGGAATATTGGTCTCCGATTCAATAAATACAATATAAAACTTGTATCAACCAAGGTACAGAGTCATTAGAGTTGAGGCTCTTCCATTTTGGATAGCTTAAGATTTCGATATATTTCCGTGTACAGTACCCTATGAGAAAATGGCGAAATATGCGACGGACTTAAAACATTGAATATTGGTCTCCGATTAAATAAATACAATATAAAACTTGTATCTACCAAGTTACAGAGTCATTAGAGTTGAGGCTCTTCCATTTTGGATAGCTTAAGATTTCGATATATTTTCGTGTACAATACCCTATGAGAAAATGGCGAAATATGCGACGGACTTAAAACATTGAATATTGGTCTCCGATTAAATAAATACAATATAAAACTTGTATCTACCAAGTTACAGAGTCGTTAGAGTTGAGGCTCTGCCATTTTGGATAGCTTAAGATTTCGATATATTTTCGTGTACAGTACCCTATGAGAAAATGGCGAAATATGCGACGGACTTAAAACAGGGAATATTGGTCTCCGATTCAATAAATACAATATAAAACTTGTATCTACCAAGTTACAGAATCATTAGAGTTGAGGCTCTCCTATTTTGGATAGTTTAAGATTTCGATATATTTTCGTGTACAGTACCCTTTGAGAAAATGGCAAAATATGCGACGGACTCAAAACATGGAATATTGGTCTCTGATTCAATAAATACAATATAAAACTTGTATCTACCAAGTTACAGAGTCATTAGAGTTGAGGGTCTGCCATTTTGGATAGCTTAAGATTTCGATATATTTTCGTGTACAGTACCCTATGAGAAAATGGCGAAATATGCGACGGACTTAAAACAGGGAATATTGGTCACCGATTCAATAAATACAATATAAAACTTGTATCTACCAAGTTACAGAGTCATTAGAGTTGAGGCTCTTCCATTTTGGATAGCTTAAGATTTCGATATATTTTCGTGTACAGTACCCTATGAGAAAATGGCGAAATATGCGACGGACTTAAAACATTGAATATTGGTCTCCGATTAAATAAATACAATATAAAACTTGTATCTACCAAGTTACAGAGTCGTTAGAGTTGAGGCTCTGCCATTTTGGATAGCTTAAGATTTCGATATATTTTCGTGTACAGTACCCTATGAGAAAATGGCGAAATATGCGACGGACTTAAAACAGGGAATATTGGTCTCCGATTCAATAAATACAATATAAAACTTGTATCTACCAAGTTACAGAGTCATTAGAGTTGAGGCTCTTCCATTTTGGATAGCTTAAGATTTCGATATATTTCCGTGTACAGTACCCTATGAGAAAATGGCGAAATATGCGACGGACTTAAAACATTGAATATTGGTCTCCGATTAAATAAATACAATATAAAACTTGTATCTACCAAGTTACAGAGTCGTTAGAGTTGAGGCTCTGCCATTTTGGATAGCTTAAGATTTCGATATATTTTCGTATACAGTACCCTATGAGAAAATGGCGAAATATGCGACGGACTTTAAACAGGGAATATTGGTCTCTGATTCAATAAATACAATATAAAACTTGTATCTACCAAGTTATAGAGTCATTTGAGTTGAGGCTCTGCCATTTTGGATAGCTTAAGATTTCGATATATTTTCGTGTACAGTACCCTATGAGAAAATGGCGAAATATGCGACGGACTTAAAACAGGGAATATTGGTCTCCGATTCAATAAATACAATATAAAACTTGTATCTACCAAGTTACAGAGTCATATGAGTTGAGGCTCTGCCATTTTGGATAGCTTAAGATTTCGATATATTTTCGTGTACAGTACCCTATGAGAAAATGGCGAAATATGCGACGGACATAAAACAGGGAATATTGGTCTCCGATTCAATAAATACAATATAAAACTTGTATCAACCAAGGTACAGAGTCATTAGAGTTGAGGCTCTTCCATTTTGGATAGCTTAAGATTTCGATATATTTCCGTGTACAGTACCCTATGAGAAAATGGCGAAATATGCGACGGACTTAAAACATTGAATATTGGTCTCCGATTAAATAAATACAATATAAAACTTGTATCTACCAAGTTACAGAGTCGTTAGAGTTGAGGCTCTGCCATTTTGGATAGCTTAAGATTTCGATGTATTTTCGTGTACAGTACCCTATGAGAAAATGGCGAAATATGCGACGGACTTAAAACATTGAATATTGGTCTCCGATTAAATAAATACAATATAAAACTTGTATCTACCAAGTTACAGAGTCGTTAGAGTTGAGGTTCTGCCATTTTGGATAGCTTAAGATTTCGATATATTTTCGTGTACAGTACCCTATGAGAAAATGGCGAAATATGCGACGGACTTAAAACAGGGAATATTGGTCTCCGATTCAATAAATACAATATAAAACTTGTATCTACCAAGTTACAGAATCATTAGAGTTGAGGCTCTACTATTTTGGATAGCTTAAGATTTCGATATATTTTCGTGTACAGTACCCTATGAGAAAATGGCGAAATATGCGACGGACATAAAACAGGGAATATTGGTCTCCGATTCAATAAATACAATATAAAACTTGTATCAACCAAGGTACAGAGTCATTAGAGTTGAGGCTCTTCCATTTTGGATAGCTTAAGATTTCGATATATTTCCGTGTACAGTACCCTATGAGAAAATGGCGAAATATGCGACGGACTTAAAACATTGAATATTGGTCTCCGATTAAATAAATACAATATAAAACTTGTATCTACCAAGTTACAGAGTCATTAGAGTTGAGGCTCTTCCATTTTGGATAGCTTAAGATTTCGATATATTTTCGTGTACAATACCCTATGAGAAAATGGCGAAATATGCGACGGACTTAAAACATTGAATATTGGTCTCCGATTAAATAAATACAATATAAAACTTGTATCTACCAAGTTACAGAGTCGTTAGAGTTGAGGCTCTGCCATTTTGGATAGCTTAAGATTTCGATATATTTTCGTGTACAGTACCCTATGAGAAAATGGCGAAATATGCGACGGACTTAAAACAGGGAATATTGGTCTCCGATTCAATAAATACAATATAAAACTTGTATCTACCAAGTTACAGAATCATTAGAGTTGAGGCTCTCCTATTTTGGATAGTTTAAGATTTCGATATATTTTCGTGTACAGTACCCTTTGAGAAAATGGCAAAATATGCGACGGACTCAAAACATGGAATATTGGTCTCTGATTCAATAAATACAATATAAAACTTGTATCTACCAAGTTACAGAGTCATTAGAGTTGAGGGTCTGCCATTTTGGATAGCTTAAGATTTCGATATATTTTCGTGTACAGTACCCTATGAGAAAATGGCGAAATATGCGACGGACTTAAAACAGGGAATATTGGTCACCGATTCAATAAATACAATATAAAACTTGTATCTACCAAGTTACAGAGTCATTAGAGTTGAGGCTCTTCCATTTTGGATAGCTTAAGATTTCGATATATTTTCGTGTACAGTACCCTATGAGAAAATGGCGAAATATGCGACGGACTTAAAACATTGAATATTGGTCTCCGATTAAATAAATACAATATAAAACTTGTATCTACCAAGTTACAGAGTCGTTAGAGTTGAGGCTCTGCCATTTTGGATAGCTTAAGATTTCGATATATTTTCGTGTACAGTACCCTATGAGAAAATGGCGAAATATGCGACGGACTTAAAACAGGGAATATTGGTCTCCGATTCAATAAATACAATATAAAACTTGTATCTACCAAGTTACAGAGTCATTAGAGTTGAGGCTCTTCCATTTTGGATAGCTTAAGATTTCGATATATTTCCGTGTACAGTACCCTATGAGAAAATGGCGAAATATGCGACGGACTTAAAACATTGAATATTGGTCTCCGATTAAATAAATACAATATAAAACTTGTATCTACCAAGTTACAGAGTCGTTAGAGTTGAGGCTCTGCCATTTTGGATAGCTTAAGATTTCGATATATTTTCGTATACAGTACCCTATGAGAAAATGGCGAAATATGCGACGGACTTTAAACAGGGAATATTGGTCTCTGATTCAATAAATACAATATAAAACTTGTATCTACCAAGTTATAGAGTCATTTGAGTTGAGGCTCTGCCATTTTGGATAGCTTAAGATTTCGATATATTTTCGTGTACAGTACCCTATGAGAAAATGGCGAAATATGCGACGGACTTAAAACAGGGAATATTGGTCTCCGATTCAATAAATACAATATAAAACTTGTATCTACCAAGTTACAGAGTCATATGAGTTGAGGCTCTGCCATTTTGGATAGCTTAAGATTTCGATATATTTTCGTGTACAGTACCCTATGAGAAAATGGCGAAATATGCGACGGACATAAAACAGGGAATATTGGTCTCCGATTCAATAAATACAATATAAAACTTGTATCAACCAAGGTACAGAGTCATTAGAGTTGAGGCTCTTCCATTTTGGATAGCTTAAGATTTCGATATATTTCCGTGTACAGTACCCTATGAGAAAATGGCGAAATATGCGACGGACTTAAAACATTGAATATTGGTCTCCGATTAAATAAATACAATATAAAACTTGTATCTACCAAGTTACAGAGTCGTTAGAGTTGAGGCTCTGCCATTTTGGATAGCTTAAGATTTCGATATATTTTCGTGTACAGTACCCTATGAGAAAATGGCGAAATATGCGACGGACTTAAAACAGGGAATATTGGTCTCCGATTCAATAAATACAATATAAAACTTGTATCTACCAAGTTACAGAGTCATTAGAGTTAAGGCTCTTCCATTTTGGATAGCTTAAGATTTCGATATATTTCCGTGTACAGTACCCTATGAGAAAATGGCGAAATATGCGACGGACTTAAAACATTGAATATTGGTCTCCGATTAAATAAATACAATATAAAACTTGTATCTACCAAGTTACAGAGTCGTTAGAGTTGAGGCTCTGCCATTTTGGATAGCTTAAGATTTCGATATATTTTCGTATACAGTACCCTATGAGAAAATGGCGAAATATGCGACGGACTTTAAACAGGGAATATTGGTCTCTGATTCAATAAATACAATATAAAACTTGTATCTACCAAGTTACAGAGTCATTTGAGTTGAGGCTCTTCCATTTTGGATAGCTTAAGATTTCGATATATTTTCGTGTACAGTACCCTATGAGAAAATGGCGAAATATGCGACGGACTTAAAACAGGGAATATTGGTCTCCGATTCAATAAATACAATATAAAACTTGTATCTAGCAAGTTACAGAGTCATTAGAGTTGAGGCTCTTCCATTTTGGATAGCTTAAGATTTCGATATATTTTCGTGTACAGTACCCTATGAGAAAATGGCGAAATATGCGACGGACTTAAATCATTGAATATTGGTCTCCGATTCAATAAATACAATATAAAACTTGTATCTACCAAGTTACAGAGTCATATGAGTTGAGGCTCTGCCATTTTGGATAGCTTAAGATTTCGATATATTTTCGTGTACAGTACCCTATGAGAAAATGGCGAAATATGCGACGGACATAAAACAGGGAATATTGGTCTCCGATTCAATAAATACAATATAAAACTTGTATCTACCAAGTTACAGAGTCATTAGAGTTGAGGCTCTTCCATTTTGGATAGCTTAAGATTTCGATATATTTCCGTGTACAGTACCCTATGAGAAAATGGCGAAATATGCGACGGACTTAAAACATTGAATATTGGTCTCCGATTAAATAAATACAATATAAAACTTGTATCTACCAAGTTACAGAGTCATTAGAGTTGAGGCTCTTCCATTTTGGATAGCTTAAGATTTCGATATATTTCCGTGTACAGTACCCTATGAGAAAATGGCGAAATATGCGACGGACTTAAAACATTGAATATTGGTCTCCGATTAAATAAATACAATATAAAACTTGTATCTACCAAGTTACAGAGTCGTTAGAGTTGAGGCTCTGCCATTTTGGATAGCTTAAGATTTCGATATATTTTCGTATACAGTACCCTATGAGAAAATGGCGAAATATGCGACGGACTTTAAACAGGGAATATTGGTCTCTGATTCAATAAATACAATATAAAACTTGTATCTACCAAGTTACAGAGTCATTTGAGTTGAGGCTCTGCCATTTTGGATAGCTTAAGATTTCGATATATTTTCGTGTACAGTACCCTATGAGAAAATGGCGAAATATGCGACGGACTTAAAACAGGGAATATTGGTCTCCGATTCAATAAATACAATATAAAACTTGTATCTACCAAGTTACAGAATCATTAGAGTTGAGGCTCTACTATTTTGGATAGTTTAAGATTTCGATAGATTCTCGTGTACAGTACCCTATGAGAAAATGGCGAAATATGCGACGGACTTAAAACATTGAATATTGGTCTCCGATTAAATAAATACAATATAAAACTTGTATCTACCAAGTTACAGAGTCATTAGAGTTGAGGCTCTTCCATTTTGGATAGCTTAAGATTTCGATATATTTTCGTGTACAGTACCCTATGAGAAAATGGCGAAATATGCGACGGACTTAAAACATTGAATATTGGTCTCCGATTAAATAAATACAATATAAAACTTGTATCTACCAAGTTACAGAGTCGTTAGAGTTGAGGCTCTGCCATTTTGGATAGCTTAAGATTTCGATATATTTTCGTGTACAGTGAAATATGCGACGGACTTAAAACAGGGAATATTGGTCTCCGATTCAATAAATACAATATAAAACTTGTATCTACCAAGTTACAGAGTCATTAGAGTTGAGGCTCTTCCATTTTGGATAGCTTAAGATTTCGATATATTTCCGTGTACAGTACCCTATGAGAAAATGGCGAAATATGCGACGGACTTAAAACATTGAATATTGGTCTCCGATTAAATAAATACAATATAAAACTTGTATCTACCAAGTTACAGAGTCGTTAGAGTTGAGGCTCTGCCATTTTGGATAGCTTAAGTTTTCGATATATTTTCGTATACAGTACCCTATGAGAAAATGGCGAAATATGCGACGGACTTAAAACAGGGAATATTGGTCTCCGATTCAATAAATACAATATAAAACTTGTATCTACCAAGTTACAGAGTCATTAGAGTTGAGGCTCTTCCATTTTGGATAGCTTAAGATTTCGATATATTTCCGTGTACAGTACCCTATGAGAAAATGGCGAAATATGCGACGGACTTAAAACATTGAATATTGGTCTCCGATTAAATAAATACAATATAAAACTTGTATCTACCAAGTTACAGAGTCGTTAGAGTTGAGGCTCTGCCATTTTGGATAGCTTAAGATTTCGATATATTTTCGTATACAGTACCCTATGAGAAAATGGCGAAATATGCGACGGACTTTAAACAGGGAATATTGGTCTCTGATTCAATAAATACAATATAAAACTTGTATCTACCAAGTTACAGAGTCATTTGAGTTGAGGCTCTGCCATTTTGGATAGCTTAAGAGTTCGATATATTTTCGTGTACAGTACCCTATGAGAAAATGGCGAAATATGCGACGGACTTAAAACAGGGAATATTGGTCTCCGATTCAATAAATACAATATAAAACTTGTATCTACCAAGTTACAGAATCATTAGAGTTGAGGCTCTACTATTTTGGATAGTTTAAGATTTCGATATATTTTCGTGTACAGTACCCTATGAGAAAATGGCGAAATATGCGACGGACTTAAAACAGGGAATATTGGTCTCCGATTCAATAAATACAATATAAAACTTGTATCTACCAAGTTACAGAATCATTAGAGTTGAGGCTCTGCCATTTTGGATAGCTTAAGATTTCGATATATTTTCGTGTACAGTACCCTATGAGAAAATGGCGAAATATGCGACGGACTTAAAACAGGGAATATTGGTCTCCGATTCAATAAATACAATATAAAACTTGTATCTAGCAAGTTACAGAGTCATTAGAGTTGAGGCTCTTCCATTTTGGATAGCTTAAGATTTCGATATATTTTCGTGTACAGTACCCTATGAGAAAATGGCGAAATATGCGACGGACTTAAAACATTGAATATTGGTCTCCGATTAAATAAATACAATATAAAACTTGTATCTACCAAGTTACAGAGTCGTTAGAGTTGAGGCTCTGCCATTTTGGATAGCTTAAGATTTCGATATATTTTCGTGTACAGTACCCTATGAGAAAATGGCGAAATATGCGACGGACTTAAAACAGGGAATATTGGTCTCCGATTCAATAAATACAATATAAAACTTGTATCTACCAAGTTACAGAGTCATTAGAGTTGAGGCTCTTCCATTTTGGATAGCTTAAGATTTCGATATATTTCCGTGTACAGTACCCTATGAGAAAATGGCGAAATATGCGACGGACTTAAAACATTGAATATTGGTCTCCGATTAAATAAATACAATATAAAACTTGTATCTACCAAGTTACAGAGTCGTTAGAGTTGAGGCTCTGCCATTTTGGATAGCTTAAGATTTCGATATATTTTCGTATACAGTACCCTATGAGAAAATGGCGAAATATGCGACGGACTTTAAACAGGGAATATTGGTCTCTGATTCAATAAATACAATATAAAACTTGTATCTACCAAGTTACAGAGTCATTTGAGTTGAGGCTCTGCCATTTTGGATAGCTTAAGATTTCGATATATTTTCGTGTACAGTACCCTATGAGAAAATGGCGAAATATGCGACGGACTTAAAACATTGAATATTGGTCTCCGATTAAATAAATACAATATAAAACTTGTATCTACCAAGTTACAGAGTCGTTAGAGTTGAGGCTCTGCCATTTTGGATAGCTTAAGATTTCGATATATTTTCGTGTACAGTACCCTATGAGAAAATGGCGAAATATGCGACGGACTTAAAACAGGGAATATTGGTCTCCGATTCAATAAATACAATATAAAACTTGTATCTACCAAGTTACAGAGTCATTAGAGTTGAGGCTCTTCCATTTTGGATAGCTTAAGATTTCGATATATTTCCGTGTACAGTACCCTATGAGAAAATGGCGAAATATGCGACGGACTTAAAACATTGAATATTGGTCTCCGATTAAATAAATACAATATAAAACTTGTATCTACCAAGTTACAGAGTCGTTAGAGTTGAGGCTCTGCCATTTTGGATAGCTTAAGTTTTCGATATATTTTCGTATACAGTACCCTATGAGAAAATGGCGAAATATGCGACGGACTTAAAACAGGGAATATTGGTCTCCGATTCAATAAATACAATATAAAACTTGTATCTACCAAGTTACAGAGTCATTAGAGTTGAGGCTCTTCCATTTTGGATAGCTTAAGATTTCGATATATTTCCGTGTACAGTACCCTATGAGAAAATGGCGAAATATGCGACGGACTTAAAACATTGAATATTGGTCTCCGATTAAATAAATACAATATAAAACTTGTATCTACCAAGTTACAGAGTCGTTAGAGTTGAGGCTCTGCCATTTTGGATAGCTTAAGATTTCGATATATTTTCGTATACAGTACCCTATGAGAAAATGGCGAAATATGCGACGGACTTTAAACAGGGAATATTGGTCTCTGATTCAATAAATACAATATAAAACTTGTATCTACCAAGTTACAAGGTCATTTGAGTTGAGGCTCTGCCATTTTGGATAGCTTAAGAGTTCGATATATTTTCGTGTACAGTACCCTATGAGAAAATGGCGAAATATGCGACGGACTTAAAACAGGGAATATTGGTCTCCGATTCAATAAATACAATATAAAACTTGTATCTACCAAGTTACAGAATCATTAGAGTTGAGGCTCTACTATTTTGGATAGTTTAAGATTTCGATATATTTTCGTGTACAGTACCCTATGAGAAAATGGCGAAATATGCGACGGACTTAAAACAGGGAATATTGGTCTCCGATTCAATAAATACAATATAAAACTTGTATCTACCAAGTTACAGAATCATTAGAGTTGAGGCTCTGCCATTTTGGATAGCTTAAGATTTCGATATATTTTCGTGTACAGTACCCTATGAGAAAATGGCGAAATATGCGACGGACTTAAAACAGGGAATATTGGTCTCCGATTCAATAAATACAATATAAAACTTGTATCTAGCAAGTTACAGAGTCATTAGAGTTGAGGCTCTTCCATTTTGGATAGCTTAAGATTTCGATATATTTTCGTGTACAGTACCCTATGAGAAAATGGCGAAATATGCGACGGACTTAAAACATTGAATATTGGTCTCCGATTAAATAAATACAATATAAAACTTGTATCTACCAAGTTACAGAGTCTTTAGAGTTGAGGCTCTGCCATTTTGGATAGCTTAAGATTTTGATATATTTTCGTGTACAGTACCCTATGAGAAAATGGCGAAATATGCGACGGACTTAAAACAGGGAATATTGGTCTCCGATTCAATAAATACAATATAAAACTTGTATCTAGCAAGTTACAGAGTCATTAGAGTTGAGGCTCTTCCATTTTGGATAGCTTAAGATTTCGATATATTTCCGTGTACAGTACCCTATGAGAAAATGGCGAAATATGCGACGGACTTAAAACATTGAATATTGGTCTCCGATTAAATAAATACAATATAAAACTTGTATCTACCAAGTTACAGAGTCGTTAGAGTTGAGGCTCTGCCATTTTGGATAGCTTAAGATTTCGATATATTTTCGTATACAGTACCCTATGAGAAAATGGCGAAATATGCGACGGACTTAAAACAGGGAATATTGGTCTCTGATTCAATAAATACAATATAAAACTTGTATCTACCAAGTTACAGAGTCATTTGAGTTGAGGCTCTGCCATTTTGGATAGCTTAAGATTTCGATATATTTTCGTGTACAGTACCCTATGAGAAAATGGCGAAATATGCGACGGACTTAAAACAGGGAATATTGGTCTCCGATTCAATAAATACAATATAAAACTTGTATCTACCAAGTTACAGAGTCATTAGAGTTGAGGCTCTTCCATTTTGGATAGCTTAAGATTTCGATATATTTCCGTGTACAGTACCCTATGAGAAAATGGCGAAATATGCGACGGACTTAAAACATTGAATATTGGTCTCCGATTAAATAAATACAATATAAAACTTGTATCTACCAAGTTACAGAGTCGTTAGAGTTGAGGCTCTGCCATTTTGGATAGCTTAAGATTTCGATATATTTTCGTGTACAGTACCCTATGAGAAAATGGCGAAATATGCGACGGACTTAAAACAGGGAATATTGGTCACCGATTCAATAAATACAATATAAAACTTGTATCTAGCAAGTTACAGAGTCATTAGAGTTGAGGCTCTTCCATTTTGGATAGCTTAAGATTTCGATATATTTTCGTGTACAGTACCCTATGAGAAAATGGCGAAATATGCGACGGACTTAAAAAATTGAATATTGGTCTCCGATTAAATAAATACAATATAAAACTTGTATCTACCAAGTTACAGAGTCGTTAGAGTTGAGGCTCTGCCATTTTGGATAGCTTAAGATTTCGATATATTTTCGTATACAGTACCCTATGAGAAAATGGCGAAATATGCGACGGACTTTAAATAGGGAATATTGGTCTCTGATTCAATAAATACAATATAAAACTTGTATCTACCAAGTTACAGAGTCATTTGAGTTGAGGCTCTGCCATTTTGGATAGCTTAAGATTTCGATATATTTTCGTGTACAGTACCCTATGAGAAAATGGCGAAATATGCGACGGACTTAAAACAGGGAATATTGGTCTCCGATTCAATAAATACAATATAAAACTTGTATCTACCAAGTTACAGAATCATTAGAGTTGAGGCTCTCCTATTTTGGATAGTTTAAGATTTCGATATATTTTCGTGTACAGTACCCTATGAGAAAATGGCGAAATATGCGACGGACTTAAAACAGGGAATATTGGTCTCCGATTCAATAAATACAATATAAAACTTGTATCTACCAAGTTACAGAATCATTAGAGTTGAGGCTCTGCCATTTTGGATAGCTTAAGATTTCGATATATTTTCGTATACAGTACCCTATGAGAAAATGGCGAAATATGCGACGGACTTAAAACAGGGAATATTGGTCACCGATTCAATAAATACAATATAAAACTTGTATCTAGCAAGTTACAGAGTCATTAGAGTTGAGGCTCTTCCATTTTGGATAGCTTAAGATTTCGATATATTTTCGTGTACAGTACCCTATGAGAAAATGGCGAAATATGCGACGGACTTAAAAAATTGAATATTGGTCTCCGATTAAATAAATCCAATATAAAACTTGTATCTACCAAGTTACAGAGTCGTTAGAGTTGAGGCTCTGCCATTTTGGATAGCTTAAGATTTCGATATATTTTCGTGTACAGTACCCTATGAGAAAATGGCGAAATATGCGACGGACTTAAAACATTGAATATTGGTCTCCGATTAAATAAATACAATATAAAACTTGTATCTACCAAGTTACAGAGTCGTTAGAGTTGAGGCTCTGCCATTTTGGATAGCTTAAGATTTCGATATATTTTCGTATACAGTACCCTATGAGAAAATGGCGAAATATGCGACGGACTTAAAACAGGGAATATTGGTCTCTGATTCAATAAATACAATATAAAACTTGTATCTACCAAGTTACAGAGTCATTTGAGTTGAGGCTCTGCCATTTTGGATAGCTTAAGATTTCGATATATTTTCGTGTACAGTACCCTATGAGAAAATGGCGAAATATGCGACGGACTTAAAACAGGGAATATTGGTCTCCGATTCAATAAATACAATATAAAACTTGTATCTACCAAGTTACAGAGTCATTAGAGTTGAGGCTCTTCCATTTTGGATAGCTTAAGATTTCGATATATTTCCGTGTACAGTACCCTATGAGAAAATGGCGAAATATGCGACGGACTTAAAACATTGAATATTGGTCTCCGATTAAATAAATACAATATAAAACTTGTATCTACCAAGTTACAGAGTCGTTAGAGTTGAGGCTCTGCCATTTTGGATAGCTTAAGATTTCGATATATTTTCGTATACAGTACCCTATGAGAAAATGGCGAAATATGCGACGGACTTAAAACAGGGAATATTGGTCTCTGATTCAATAAATACAATATAAAACTTGTATCTACCAAGTTACAGAGTCATTTGAGTTGAGGCTCTGCCATTTTGGATAGCTTAAGATTTCGATATATTTTCGTATACAGTACCCTATGAGAAAATGGCGAAATATGCGACGGACTTAAAACAGGGAATATTGGTCTCTGATTCAATAAATACAATATAAAACTTGTATCTACCAAGTTACAGAGTCATTTGAGTTGAGGCTCTGCCATTTTGGATAGCTTAAGATTTCGATATATTTTCGTGTACAGTACCCTATGAGAAAATGGCGAAATATGCGACGGACTTAAAACAGGGAATATTGGTCTCCGATTAAATAAATCCAATATAAAACTTGTATCTACCAAGTTACAGAGTCGTTAGAGTTGAGGCTCTGCCATTTTGGATAGCTTAAGATTTCGATATATTTTCGTGTACAGTACCCTATGAGAAAATGGCGAAATATGCGACGGACTTAAAACATTGAATATTGGTCTCCGATTAAATAAATACAATATAAAACTTGTATCTACCAAGTTACAGAGTCGTTAGAGTTGAGGCTCTGCCATTTTGGATAGCTTAAGATTTCGATATATTTTCGTATACAGTACCCTATGAGAAAATGGCGAAATATGCGACGGACTTAAAACAGGGAATATTGGTCTCTGATTCAATAAATACAATATAAAACTTGTATCTACCAAGTTACAGAGTCATTTGAGTTGAGGCTCTGCCATTTTGGATAGCTTAAGATTTCGATATATTTTCGTGTACAGTACCCTATGAGAAAATGGCGAAATATGCGACGGACTTAAAACAGGGAATATTGGTCTCCGATTCAATAAATACAATATAAAACTTGTATCTACCAAGTTACAGAGTCATTAGAGTTGAGGCTCTTCCATTTTGGATAGCTTAAGATTTCGATATATTTCCGTGTACAGTACCCTATGAGAAAATGGCGAAATATGCGACGGACTTAAAACATTGAATATTGGTCTCCGATTAAATAAATACAATATAAAACTTGTATCTACCAAGTTACAGAGTCGTTAGAGTTGAGGCTCTGCCATTTTGGATAGCTTAAGATTTCGATATATTTTCGTGTACAGTACCCTATGAGAAAATGGCGAAATATGCGACGGACTTAAAACAGGGAATATTGGTCACCGATTCAATAAATACAATATAAAACTTGTATCTAGCAAGTTACAGAGTCATTAGAGTTGAGGCTCTTCCATTTTGGATAGCTTAAGATTTCGATATATTTTCGTGTACAGTACCCTATGAGAAAATGGCGAAATATGCGACGGACTTAAAAAATTGAATATTGGTCTCCGATTAAATAAATACAATATAAAACTTGTATCTACCAAGTTACAGAGTCGTTAGAGTTGAGGCTCTGCCATTTTGGATAGCTTAAGATTTCGATATATTTTCGTATACAGTACCCTATGAGAAAATGGCGAAATATGCGACGGACTTTAAATAGGGAATATTGGTCTCTGATTCAATAAATACAATATAAAACTTGTATCTACCAAGTTACAGAGTCATTTGAGTTGAGGCTCTGCCATTTTGGATAGCTTAAGATTTCGATATATTTTCGTGTACAGTACCCTATGAGAAAATGGCGAAATATGCGACGGACTTAAAACAGGGAATATTGGTCTCCGATTCAATAAATACAATATAAAACTTGTATCTACCAAGTTACAGAATCATTAGAGTTGAGGCTCTCCTATTTTGGATAGTTTAAGATTTCGATATATTTTCGTGTACAGTACCCTATGAGAAAATGGCGAAATATGCGACGGACTTAAAACAGGGAATATTGGTCTCCGATTCAATAAATACAATATAAAACTTGTATCTACCAAGTTACAGAATCATTAGAGTTGAGGCTCTGCCATTTTGGATAGCTTAAGATTTCGATATATTTTCGTATACAGTACCCTATGAGAAAATGGCGAAATATGCGACGGACTTAAAACAGGGAATATTGGTCACCGATTCAATAAATACAATATAAAACTTGTATCTAGCAAGTTACAGAGTCATTAGAGTTGAGGCTCTTCCATTTTGGATAGCTTAAGATTTCGATATATTTTCGTGTACAGTACCCTATGAGAAAATGGCGAAATATGCGACGGACTTAAAAAATTGAATATTGGTCTCCGATTAAATAAATCCAATATAAAACTTGTATCTACCAAGTTACAGAGTCGTTAGAGTTGAGGCTCTGCCATTTTGGATAGCTTAAGATTTCGATATATTTTCGTGTACAGTACCCTATGAGAAAATGGCGAAATATGCGACGGACTTAAAACAGGGAATATTGGTCTCCGATTCAATAAATACAATATAAAACTTGTATCTACCAAGTTACAGAGTCATTAGAGTTGAGGCTCTTCCATTTTGGATAGCTTAAGATTTCGATATATTTCCGTGTACAGTACCCTATGAGAAAATGGCGAAATATGCGACGGACTTAAAACATTGAATATTGGTCTCCGATTAAATAAATACAATATAAAACTTGTATCTACCAAGTTACAGAGTCGTTAGAGTTGAGGCTCTGCCATTTTGGATAGCTTAAGATTTCGATATATTTTCGTATACAGTACCCTATGAGAAAATGGCGAAATATGCGACGGACTTTAAACAGGGAATATTGGTCTCTGATTCAATAAATACAATATAAAACTTGTATCTACCAAGTTACAGAGTCATTTGAGTTGAGGCTCTGCCATTTTGGATAGCTTCAGATTTCGATATATTTTCGTGTACAGTACCCTATGAGAAAATGGCGAAATATGCGACGGACTTTAAACAGGGAATATTGGTCTCTGATTCAATAAATACAATATAAAACTTGTATCTACCAAGTTACAGAGTCATTTGAGTTGAGGCTCTGCCATTTTGGATAGCTTAAGATTTCGATATATTTTCGTGTACAGTACCCTATGAGAAAATGGCGAAATATGCGACGGACTTAAAACAGGGAATATTGGTCTCCGATTCAATAAATATAATATAAAACTTGTATCTACCAAGTTACAGAATCATTAGAGTTGAGGCTCTACTATTTTGGATAGTTTAAGATTTCGATATATTCTCGTGTACAGTACCCTATGAGAAAATGGCGAAATATGCGACGGACTTAAAACATTGAATATTGGTCTCCGATTAAATAAATACAATATAAAACTTGTATCTACCAAGTTACAGAGTCGTTAGAGTTGAGGCTCTGCCATTTTGGATAGCTTAAGATTTCGATATATTTTCGTATACAGTACCCTATGAGAAAATGGCGAAATATGCGACGGACTTAAAACAGGGAATATTGGTCTCCGATTCAATAAATACAATATAAAACTTGTATCTACCAAGTTACAGAGTCATTTGAGTTGAGGCTCTGCCATTTTGGATAGCTTAAGATTTCGATATATTTTCGTGTACAGTACCCTATGAGAAAATGGCGAAATATGCGACGGACTTAAAACAGGGAATATTGGTCTCCGATTCAATAAATACAATATAAAACTTGTATCTACCAAGTTACAGAGTCATTAGAGTTGAGGCTCTTCCATTTTGGATAGCTTAAGATTTCGATATATTTCCGTGTACAGTACCCTATGAGAAAATGGCGAAATATGCGACGGACTTAAAACATTGAATATTGGTCTCCGATTAAATAAATACAATATAAAACTTGTATCTACCAAGTTACAGAGTCGTTAGAGTTGAGGCTCTGCCATTTTGGATAGCTTAAGATTTCGATATATTTTCGTGTACAGTACCCTATGAGAAAATGGCGAAATATGCGACGGACTTTAAACAGGGAATATTGGTCTCTGATTCAATAAATACAATATAAAACTTGTATCTACCAAGTTACAGAGTCATATGAGTTGAGGCTCTGCCATTTTGGATAGCTTAAGATTTCGATATATTTTCGTGTACAGTACCCTATGAGAAAATGGCGAAATATGCGACGGACTTTAAACAGGGAATATTGGTCTCTGATTCAATAAATACAATATAAAACTTGTATCTACCAAGTTACAGAGTCATATGAGTTGAGGCTCTGCCATTTTGGATAGCTTAAGATTTCGATATATTTTCGTGTACAGTACCCTATGAGAAAATGGCGAAATATGCGACGGACATAAAACAGGGAATATTGGTCTCCGATTCAATAAATACAATATAAAACTTGTATCTACCAAGTTACAGAGTCATTAGAGTTGAGGCTCTTCCATTTTGGATAGCTTAAGATTTCGATATATTTCCGTGTACAGTACCCTATGAGAAAATGGCGAAATATGCGACGGACTTAAAACATTGAATATTGGTCTCCGATTAAATAAATACAATATAAAACTTGTATCTACCAAGTTACAGAGTCGTTAGAGTTGAGGCTCTGCCCTTTTGGATAGCTTAAGATTTCGATATATTTTCGTATACAGTACCCTATGAGAAAATGGCGAAATATGCGACGGACTTTAAACAGGGAATATTGGTCTCTGATTCAATAAATACAATATAAAACTTGTATCTACCAAGTTACAGAGTCATTTGAGTTGAGGCTCTGCCATTTTGGATAGCTTAAGATTTCGATATATTTTCGTGTACAGTACCCTATGAGAAAATGGCGAAATATGCGACGGACTTAAAACAGGGAATATTGGTCTCCGATTCAATAAATACAATATAAAACTTGTATCTACCAAGTTACAGAGTCATTAGAGTTGAGGCTCTTCCATTTTGGATAGCTTAAGATTTCGATATATTTCCGTGTACAGTACCCTATGAGAAAATGGCGAAATATGCGACGGACTTAAAACATTGAATATTGGTCTCCGATTAAATAAATACAATATAAAACTTGTATCTACCAAGTTACAGAGTCGTTAGAGTTGAGGCTCTGCCATTTTGGATAGCTTAAGATTTCGATATATTTTCGTATACAGTACCCTATGAGAAAATGGCGAAATATGCGACGGACTTTAAACAGGGAATATTGGTCTCTGATTCAATAAATACAATATAAAACTTGTATCTACCAAGTTACAGAGTCATTTGAGTTGAGGCTCTGCCATTTTGGATAGCTTAAGATTTCGATATATTTTCGTGTACAGTACCCTATGAGAAAATGGCGAAATATGCGACGGACTTAAAACAGGGAATATTGGTCTCCGATTCAATAAATACAATATAAAACTTGTATCTACCAAGTTACAGAGTCATTAGAGTTGAGGCTCTTCCATTTTGGATAGCTTAAGATTTCGATATATTTCCGTGTACAGTACCCTATGAGAAAATGGCGAAATATGCGACGGACTTAAAACATTGAATATTGGTCTCCGATTAAATAAATACAATATAAAACTTGTATCTACCAAGTTACAGAGTCGTTAGAGTTGAGGCTCTGCCATTTTGGATAGCTTAAGATTTCGATATATTTTCGTATACAGTACCCTATGAGAAAATGGCGAAATATGCGACGGACTTTAAACAGGGAATATTGGTCTCTGATTCAATAAATACAATATAAAACTTGTATCTACCAAGTTACAGAGTCGTTAGAGTTGAGGCTCTGCCCTTTTGGATAGCTTAAGATTTCGATATATTTTCGTATACAGTACCCTATGAGAAAATGGCGAAATATGCGACGGACTTTAAACAGGGAATATTGGTCTCTGATTCAATAAATACAATATAAAACTTGTATCTACCAAGTTACAGAGTCATTAGAGTTGAGGCTCTTCCATTTTGGATAGCTTAAGATTTCGATATATTTCCGTGTACAGTACCCTATGAGAAAATGGCGAAATATGCGACGGACTTAAAACATTGAATATTGGTCTCCGATTAAATAAATACAATATAAAACTTGTATCTACCAAGTTACAGAGTCATATGAGTTGAGGCTCTGCCATTTTGGATAGCTTAAGATTTCGATATATTTTCGTGTACAGTACCCTATGAGAAAATGGCGAAATATGCGACGGACTTTAAACAGGGAATATTGGTCTCTGATTCAATAAATACAATATAAAACTTGTATCTACCAAGTTACAGAGTCATATGAGTTGAGGCTCTGCCATTTTGGATAGCTTAAGATTTCGATATATTTTCGTGTACAGTACCCTATGAGAAAATGGCGAAATATGCGACGGACATAAAACAGGGAATATTGGTCTCCGATTCAATAAATACAATATAAAACTTGTATCTACCAAGTTACAGAGTCATTAGAGTTGAGGCTCTTCCATTTTGGATAGCTTAAGATTTCGATATATTTCCGTGTACAGTACCCTATGAGAAAATGGCGAAATATGCGACGGACTTAAAACATTGAATATTGGTCTCCGATTAAATAAATACAATATAAAACTTGTATCTACCAAGTTACAGAGTCGTTAGAGTTGAGGCTCTGCCCTTTTGGATAGCTTAAGATTTCGATATATTTTCGTATACAGTACCCTATGAGAAAATGGCGAAATATGCGACGGACTTTAAACAGGGAATATTGGTCTCTGATTCAATAAATACAATATCAAACTTGTATCTACCAAGTTACAGAGTCATTTGAGTTGAGGCTCTGCCATTTTGGATAGCTTAAGATTTCGATATATTTTCGTGTACAGTACCCTATGAGAAAATGGCGAAATATGCGACGGACTTAAAACAGGGAATATTGGTCTCCGATTCAATAAATACAATATAAAACTTGTATCTACCAAGTTACAGAGTCATTAGAGTTGAGGCTCTTCCATTTTGGATAGCTTAAGATTTCGATATATTTCCGTGTACAGTACCCTATGAGAAAATGGCGAAATATGCGACGGACTTAAAACATTGAATATTGGTCTCCGATTAAATAAATACAATATAAAACTTGTATCTACCAAGTTACAGAGTCGTTAGAGTTGAGGCTCTGCCATTTTGGATAGCTTAAGATTTCGATATATTTTCGTATACAGTACCCTATGAGAAAATGGCGAAATATGCGACGGACTTTAAACAGGGAATATTGGTCTCTGATTCAATAAATACAATATAAAACTTGTATCTACCAAGTTACAGAGTCATTTGAGTTGAGGCTCTGCCATTTTGGATAGCTTAAGATTTCGATATATTTTCGTGTACAGTACCCTATGAGAAAATGGCGAAATATGCGACGGACTTAAAACAGGGAATATTGGTCTCCGATTCAATAAATACAATATAAAACTTGTATCTACCAAGTTACAGAGTCATTAGAGTTGAGGCTCTTCCATTTTGGATAGCTTAAGATTTCGATATATTTCCGTGTACAGTACCCTATGAGAAAATGGCGAAATATGCGACGGACTTAAAACATTGAATATTGGTCTCCGATTAAATAAATACAATATAAAACTTGTATCTACCAAGTTACAGAGTCGTTAGAGTTGAGGCTCTGCCATTTTGGATAGCTTAAGATTTCGATATATTTTCGTATACAGTACCCTATGAGAAAATGGCGAAATATGCGACGGACTTTAAACAGGGAATATTGGTCTCTGATTCAATAAATACAATATAAAACTTGTATCTACCAAGTTACAGAGTCATTTGAGTTGAGGCTCTGCCATTTTGGATAGCTTAAGATTTCGATATATTTTCGTGTACAGTACCCTATGAGAAAATGGCGAAATATGCGACGGACTTAAAACAGGGAATATTGGTCTCCGATTCAATAAATACGATATAAAACTTGTATCTACCAAGTTACAGAGTCATTAGAGTTGAGGCTCTTCCATTTTGGATAGCTTAAGATTTCGATATATTTCCGTGTACAGTACCCTATGAGAAAATGGCGAAATATGCGACGGACTTAAAACATTGAATATTGGTCTCCGATTAAATAAATACAATATAAAACTTGTATCTACCAAGTTACAGAGTCGTTAGAGTTGAGGCTCTGCCATTTTGGATAGCTTAAGATTTCGATATATTTTCGTATACAGTACCCTATGAGAAAATGGCGAAATATGCGACGGACTTTAAACAGGGAATATTGGTCTCTGATTCAATAAGTACAATATAAAACTTGTATCTACCAAGTTACAGAGTCATTTGAGTTGAGGCTCTGCCATTTTGGATAGCTTAAGATTTCGATATATTTTCGTGTACAGTACCCTATGAGAAAATGGCGAAATATGCGACGGACTTAAAACAGGGAATATTGGTCTCCGATTCAATAAATACAATATAAAACTTGTATCTACCAAGTTACAGAGTCATTAGAGTTGAGGCTCTTCCATTTTGGATAGCTTAAGATTTCGATATATTTCCGTGTACAGTACCCTATGAGAAAATGGCGAAATATGCGACGGACTTAAAACATTGAATATTGGTCTCCGATTAAATAAATACAATATAAAACTTGTATCTACCAAGTTACAGAGTCGTTAGAGTTGAGGCTCTGCCATTTTGGATAGCTTAAGATTTCGATATATTTTCGTATACAGTACCCTATGAGAAAATGGCGAAATATGCGACGGACTTTAAACAGGGAATATTGGTCTCTGATTCAATAAATACAATATAAAACTTGTATCTACCAAGTTACAGAGTCATTTGAGTTGAGGCTCTGCCATTTTGGATAGCTTAAGATTTCGATATATTTTCGTGTACAGTACCCTATGAGAAAATGGCGAAATATGCGACGGACTTAAAACAGGGAATATTGGTCTCCGATTCAATAAATACGATATAAAACTTGTATCTACCAAGTTACAGAGTCATTAGAGTTGAGGCTCTTCCATTTTGGATAGCTTAAGATTTCGATATATTTCCGTGTACAGTACCCTATGAGAAAATGGCGAAATATGCGACGGACTTAAAACATTGAATATTGGTCTCCGATTAAATAAATACAATATAAAACTTGTATCTACCAAGTTACAGAGTCGTTAGAGTTGAGGCTCTGCCATTTTGGATAGCTTAAGATTTCGATATATTTTCGTATACAGTACCCTATGAGAAAATGGCGAAATATGCGACGGACTTTAAACAGGGAATATTGGTCTCTGATTCAATAAATACAATATAAAACTTGTATCTACCAAGTTACAGAGTCATTTGAGTTGAGGCTCTGCCATTTTGGATAGCTTAAGATTTCGATATATTTTCGTGTACAGTACCCTATGAGAAAATGGCGAAATATGCGACGGACTTTAAACAGGGAATATTGGTCTCTGATTCAATAAATACAATATAAAACTTGTATCTACCAAGTTACAGAGTCATTTGAGTTGAGGCTCTGCCATTTTGGATAGCTTAAGATTTCGATATATTTTCGTGTACAGTACCCTATGAGAAAATGGCGAAATATGCGACGGACTTAAAACAGGGAATATTGGTCTCCGATTCAATAAATACAATATAAAACTTGTATCTACCAAGTTACAGAATCATTAGAGTTGAGGCTCTACTATTTTGGATAGTTTAAGATTTCGATATATTCTCGTGTACAGTACCCTATGAGAAAATGGCGAAATATGCGACGGACTTAAAACATTGAATATTGGTCTCCGATTAAATAAATACAATATAAAACTTGTATCTACCAAGTTACAGAGTCGTTAGAGTTGAGGCTCTGCCATTTTGGATAGCTTAAGATTTCGATATATTTTCGTATACAGTACCCTATGAGAAAATGGCGAAATATGCGACGGACTTAAAACAGGGAATATTGGTCTCCGATTCAATAAATACAATATAAAACTTGTATCTACCAAGTTACAGAGTCATTAGAGTTGAGGCTCTTCCATTTTGGATAGCTTAAGATTTCGATATATTTCCGTGTACAGTACCCTATGAGAAAATGGCGAAATATGCGACGGACTTAAAACATTGAATATTGGTCTCCGATTAAATAAATACAATATAAAACTTGTATCTACCAAGTTACAAAGTCGTTAGAGTTGAGGCTCTGCCATTTTGGATAGCTTAAGATTTCGATATATTTTCGTGTACAGTACCCTATGAGAAAATGGCGAAATATGCGACGGACTTTAAACAGGGAATATTGGTCTCTGATTCAATAAATACAATATAAAACTTGTATCTACCAAGTTACAGAGTCATATGAGTTGAGGCTCTGCCATTTTGGATAGCTTAAGATTTCGATATATTTTCGTGTACAGTACCCTATGAGAAAATGGCGAAATATGCGACGGACTTTAAACAGGGAATATTGGTCTCTGATTCAATAAATACAATATAAAACTTGTATCTACCAAGTTACAGAGTCATATGAGTTGAGGCTCTGCCATTTTGGATAGCTTAAGATTTCGATATATTTTCGTGTACAGTACCCTATGAGAAAATGGCGAAATATGCGACGGACATAAAACAGGGAATATTGGTCTCCGATTCAATAAATACAATATAAAACTTGTATCTACCAAGTTACAGAGTCATTAGAGTTGAGGCTCTTCCATTTTGGATAGCTTAAGATTTCGATATATTTCCGTGTACAGTACCCTATGAGAAAATGGCGAAATATGCGACGGACTTAAAACATTGAATATTGGTCTCCGATTAAATAAATACAATATAAAACTTGTATCTACCAAGTTACAGAGTCGTTAGAGTTGAGGCTCTGCCATTTTGGATAGCTTAAGATTTCGATATATTTTCGTGTACAGTACCCTATGAGAAAATGGCGAAATATGCGACGGACTTAAAACAGGGAATATTGGTCTCCGATTCAATAAATACAATATAAAACTTGTATCTACCAAGTTACAGAATCATTAGAGTTGAGGCTCTACTATTTTGGATAGTTTAAGATTTCGATATATTTTCGTGTACAGTACCCTCTGAGAAAATGGCAAAATATGCGACGGACTCAAAACATGGAATATTGGTCTCTGATTCAATAAATACAACATAAAACTTGTATCTACCAAGTTACAGAGTCATTAGAGTTGAGGGTCTGCCATTTTGGATAGCTTAAGATTTCGATATATTTTCGTGTACAGTACCCTATGAGAAAATGACGAAATATGCGACGGACTTAAAACAGGGAATATTGGTCACCGATTCAATAAATACAATATAAAACTTGTATCTACCAAGTTACAGAGTCATTAGAGTTGAGGCTCTTCCATTTTGGATAGCTTAAGATTTCGATATATTTTCGTGTACAGTACCCTATGAGAAAATGGCGAAATATGCGACGGACTTAAAACAGGGAATATTGGTCTCCGATTCAATAAATACAATATAAAACTTGTATCTACCAAGTTACAGAGTCATTAGAGTTGAGGCTCTTCCATTTTGGATAGCTTAAGATTTCGATATATTTCCGTGTACAGTACCCTATGAGAAAATGGCGAAATATGCGACGGACTTAAAACATTGAATATTGGTCTCCGATTAAATAAATACAATATAAAACTTGTATCTACCAAGTTACAGAGTCGTTAGAGTTGAGGCTCTGCCATTTTGGATAGCTTAAGATTTCGATATATTTTCGTATACAGTACCCTATGAGAAAATGGCGAAATATGCGACGGACTTTAAACAGGGAATATTGGTCTCTGATTCAATAAATACAATATAAAACTTGTATCTACCAAGTTACAGAGTCATTTGAGTTGAGGCTCTGCCATTTTGGATAGCTTAAGATTTCGATATATTTTCGTGTACAGTACCCTATGAGAAAATGGCGAAATATGCGACGGACTTAAAACAGGGAATATTGGTCTCCGATTCAATAAATACAATATAAAACTTGTATCTACCAAGTTACAGAATCATTAGAGTTGAGGCTCTACTATTTTGGATAGTTTAAGATTTCGATATATTTTCGTATACAGTACCCTATGAGAAAATGGCGAAATATGCGACGGACTTAAAACAGGGAATATTGGTCTCCGATTCAATAAATACAATATAAAACTTGTATCTACCAAGTTACAGAATCATTAGAGTTGAGGCTCTACTATTTTGGATAGTTTAAGATTTCGATATATTTTCGTGTACAGTACCCTATGAGAAAATGGCAAAATATGCGACGGACTCAAAACATGGAATATTGGTCTCTGATTCAATAAATACAATATAAAACTTGTATCTACCAAGTTACAGAGTCATTAGAGTTGAGGGTCTGCCATTTTGGATAGCTTAAGATTTCGATATATTTTCGTGTACAGTACCCTATGAGAAAATGGCGAAATATGCGACGGACTTAAAACAGGGAATATTGGTCACCGATTCAATAAATACAATATAAAACTTGTATCTACCAAGTTACAGAGTCATTAGAGTTGAGGCTCTTCCATTTTGGATAGCTTAAGATTTCGATATATTTTCGTGTACAGTACCCTATGAGAAAATGGCGAAATATGCGACGGACTTAAAACATTGAATATTGGTCTCCGATTAAATAAATACAATATAAAACTTGTATCTACCAAGTTACAGAGTCGTTAGAGTTGAGGCTCTGCCATTTTGGATAGCTTAAGATTTCGATATATTTTCGTGTACAGTACCCTATGAGAAAATGGCGAAATATGCGACGGACTTTAAACAGGGAATATTGGTCTCTGATTCAATAAATACAATATAAAACTTGTATCTACCAAGTTACAGTGTCATATGAGTTGAGGCTCTGCCATTTTGGATAGCTTAAGATTTCGATATATTTTCGTGTACAGTACCCTATGAGAAAATGGCGAAATATGCGACGGACATAAAACAGGGAATATTGGTCTCCGATTCAATAAATACAATATAAAACTTGTATCTACCAAGTTACAGAGTCATTAGAGTTGAGGCTCTTCCATTTTGGATAGCTTAAGATTTCGATATATTTCCGTGTACAATACCCTATGAGAAAATGGCGAAATATGCGACGGACTTAAAACATTGAATATTGGTCTCCGATTAAATAAATACAATATAAAACTTGTATCTACCAAGTTACAGAGTCGTTAGAGTTGAGGCTCTGCCCTTTTGGATAGCTTAAGATTTCGATATATTTTCGTATACAATACCCTATGAGAAAATGGCGAAATATGCGACGGACTTTAAACAGGGAATATTGGTCTCTGATTCAATAAATACAATATAAAACTTGTATCTACCATGTTACAGAGTCATTTGAGTTGAGGCTCTGCCATTTTGGATAGCTTAAGATTTCGATATATTTTCGTGTACAGTACCCTATGAGAAAATGGCGAAATATGCGACGGACTTAAAACAGGGAATATTGGTCTCCGATTCAATAAATACAATATAAAACTTGTATCTACCAAGTTACAGAATCATTAGAGTTGAGGCTCTACTATTTTGGATAGTTTAAGATTTCGATATATTTTCGTGTACAAAACCCTCTGAGAAAATGGCAAAATATGCGACGGACTCAAAACATGGAATATTGGTCTCTGATTCAATAAATACAACATAAAACTTGTATCTACCAAGTTACAGAGTCATTAGAGTTGAGGGTCTGCCATTTTGGATAGCTTAAGATTTCGATATATTTTCGTGTACAGTACCCTATGAGAAAATGACGAAATATGCGACGGACTTAAAACAGGGAATATTGGTCACCGATTCAATAAATACAATATAAAACTTGTATCTACCAAGTTACAGAGTCATTAGAGTTGAGGCTCTTCCATTTTAGATAGCTTAAGATTTCGATATATTTTCGTGTACAGTACCCTATGAGAAAATGGCGAAATATGCGACGGACTTAAAACATTGAATATTGGTCTCCGATTAAATAAATACAATATAAAACTTGTATCTACCAAGTTACAGAGTCGTTAGAGTTGAGGCTCTGCCATTTTGGATAGCTTAAGATTTCGATATATTTTCGTGTACAGTACCCTAAGAGAAAATGGCGAAATATGCGACGGACTTTAAACAGGGAATATTGGTCTCTGATTCAATAAATACAATATAAAACTTGTATCTACCAAGTTACAGAGTCATTTGAGTTGAGGCTCTGCCATTTTGGATAGCTTAAGATTTCGATATATTTTCGTGTACAGTACCCTATGAGAAAACGGCGAAATATGCGACGGACTTAAAACAGGGAATATTGGTCTTTGATTCAATAAATACAATATAAAACTTGTATCTACCAAGTTACAGAGTCGTTAGAGTTGAGGCTCTGCCATTTTGGATAGCTTAAGATTTCGATATATTTTCATGTACAATACCCTATGAGAAAATGGCGAAATATGCGACGGACTTAAAACATTGAATATTGGTCTCCGATTAAATAAATACAATATAAAACTTGTATCTACCAAGTTACAGAGTCGTTAGAGTTGAGGCTCTGCCATTTTGGATAGCTTAAGATTTCGATATATTTTCGTATACAGTACCCTATGAGAAAATGGCGAAATATGCGACGGACTTTAAACAGGGAATATTGGTCTCTGATTCAATAAATACAATATAAAACTTGTATCTACCAAGTTACAGAGTCATTTGAGTTGAGGCTCTGCCATTTTGGATAGCTTAAGATTTCGATATATTTTCGTGTACAGTACCCTATGAGAAAATGGCGAAATATGCGACGGACTTAAAACAGGGAATATTGGTCTCCGATTCAATAAATACAATATAAAACTTTTATCTACCAAGTTACAGAATCATTAGATTTGAGGCTCTACTATTTTGGATAGTTTAAGATTTCGATATATTTTCGTGTACAGTACCCTATGAGAAAATGGCAAAATATGTGACGGACTCAAAACATGGAATATTGGTCTCTGATTCAATAAATACAACATAAAACTTGTATCTACCAAGTTACAGAGTACTTAGAGTGGAGGGTCTGCCATTTTGGATAGCTTAAGATTTCGATATATTTTCGTGTACAGTACCCTATGAGAAAATGGCGAAATATGCGACGGACTTAAAACATTGAATATTGGTCTCCGATTAAATAAATACAATATAAAACTTGTATCTACCAAGTTACAGAGTCGTTAGAGTTGAGGCTCTGCCATTTTGGATAGCTTAAGATTTCGATATATTTTCGTGTACAGTACCCTATGAGAAAATGGCGAAATATGCGACGGACTTTAAACAGGGAATATTGGTCTCTGATTCAATAAATACAATATAAAACTTGTATCTACCAAGTTACAGAGTCATTTGAGTTGAGGCTCTGCCATTTTGGATAGCTTAAGATTTCGATATATTTTCGTGTACAGTACCCTATGAGAAAATGGCGAAATATGCGACGGACTTAAAACAGGGAATATTGGTCTTTGATTCAATAAATACAATATAAAACTTGTATCTACCAAGTTACAGAGTCGTTAGAGTTGAGGCTCTGCCATTTTGGATAGCTTAAGATTTCGATATATTTTCGTGTACAATACCCTATGAGAAAATGGCGAAATATGCGACGGACTTAAAACATTGAATATTGGTCTCCGATTAAATAAATACAATATAAAACTTGTATCTACCAAGTTACAGAGTCGTTAGAGTTGAGGCTCTGCCATTTTGGATAGCTTAAGATTTCGATATATTTTCGTATACAGTACCCTATGAGAAAATGGCGAAATATGCGACGGACTTTAAACAGGGAATATTGGTCTCTGATTCAATAAATACAATATAAAACTTGTATCTACCAAGTTACAGAGTCATTTGAGTTGAGGCTCTGCCATTTTGGATAGCTTAAGATTTCGATATATTTTCGTGTACAGTACCCTATGAGAAAATGGCGAAATATGCGACGGACTTAAAACAGGGAATATTGGTCTCCGATTCAATAAATACAATATAAAACTTGTATCTACCAAGTTACAGAATCATTAGAGTTGAGGCTCTACTATTTTGGATAGTTTAAGATTTCGATATATTTTCGTGTACAGTACCCTATGAGAAAATGGCAAAATATGCGACGGACTCAAAACATGGAATATTGGTCTCTGATTCAATAAATACAATATAAAACTTGTATCTACCAAGTTACAGAGTCATTAGAGTTGAGGGTCTGCCATTTTGGATAGCTTAAGATTTCGATATATTTTCGTGTACAGTACCCTATGAGAAAATGGCGAAATATGCGACGGACTTAAAACAGGGAATATTGGTCTCCGATTCAATAAATACAATATAAAACTTGTATCTACCAAGTTACAGAATCATTAGAGTTGAGGCTCTACTATTTTGGATAGTTTAAGATTTCGATATATTTTCGTGTACAGTACCCTATGAGAAAATGGCAAAATATGCGACGGACTCAAAACATGGAATATTGGTCTCTGATTCAATAAATACAATATAAAACTTGTATCTACCAAGTTACAGAGTCATTAGAGTTGAGGGTCTGCCATTTTGGATAGCTTAAGATTTCGATATATTTTCGTGTACAGTACCCTATGAGAAAATGGCGAAATATGCGACGGACTTAAAACAGGGAATATTGGTCACCGATTCAATAAATACAATATAAAACTTGTATCTACCAAGTTACAGAGTCATTAGAGTTGAGGCTCTTCGATTTTGGATAGCTTAAGATTTCGATATATTTTCGTGTACAGTACCCTATGAGAAAATGGCGAAATATGCGACGGACTTAAAACAGGGAATATTGGTCTTTGATTCAATAAATACAATATAAAACTTGTATCTACCAAGTTACAGAGTCGTTAGAGTTGAGGCTCTGCCATTTTGGATAGCTTAAGATTTCGATATATTTTCGTGTACAATACCCTATGAGAAAATGGCGAAATATGCGACGGACTTAAAACATTGAATATTGGTCTCCGATTAAATAAATACAATATAAAACTTGTATCTACCAAGTTACAGAGTCGTTAGAGTTGAGGCTCTGCCATTTTGGATAGCTTAAGATTTCGATATATTTTCGTATACAGTACCCTATGAGAAAATGGCGAAATATGCGACGGACTTTAAACAGGGAATATTGGTCTCTGATTCAATAAATACAATATAAAACTTGTATCTACCAAGTTACAGAGTCATTTGAGTTGAGGCTCTGCCATTTTGGATAGCTTAAGATTTCGATATATTTTCGTGTACAGTACCCTATGAGAAAATGGCGAAATATGCGACGGACTTAAAACAGGGAATATTGGTCTCCGATTCAATAAATACAATATAAAACTTGTATCTACCAAGTTACAGAATCATTAGAGTTGAGGCTCTACTATTTTGGATAGTTTAAGATTTCGATATATTTTCGTGTACAGTACCCTATGAGAAAATGGCAAAATATGCGACGGACTCAAAACATGGAATATTGGTCTCTGATTCAATAAATACAATATAAAACTTGTATATACCAAGTTACAGAGTCATTAGAGTTGAGGGTCTGCCATTTTGGATAGCTTAAGATTTCGATATATTTTCGTGTACAATACCCTATGAGAAAATGGCGAAATATGCGACAGACTTAAAACAGGGAATATTGGTCTCCGATTCAATAAATACAATATAAAACTTGTATCTACCAAGTTACAGAATCATTAGAGTTGAGGCTCTAATATTTTGGATAGTTTAAGATTTCGATATATTTTCGTGTACAGTACCCTATGAGAAAATGGCAAAATATGCGACGGACTCAAAACATGGAATATTGGTCTCTGATTCAATAAATACAATATAAAACTTGTATCTACCAAGTTACAGAGTCATTAGAGTTGAGGGTCTGCCATTTTGGATAGCTTAAGATTTCGATATATTTTCGTGTACAGTACCCTATGAGAAAATGGCGAAATATGCGACGGACATAAAACAGGGAATATTGGTCTCCGATTCAATAAATACAATATAAAACTTGTATCTACCAAGGTACAGAGTCATTAGAGTTGAGGCTCTTCCATTTTGGATAGCTTAAGATTTCGATATATTTCCGTGTACAGTACCCAATGAGAAAATGGCGAAATATGCGACGGACTTAAAACATTGAATATTGGTCTCCGATTAAATAAATACAATATAAAACTTGTATCTACCAAGTTACAGAGTCGTTAGAGTTGAGGCTCTGCCATTTTGGATAGCTTAAGATTTCGATATATTTTCGTGTACAGTACCCTATGAGAAAATGGCGAAATATGCGACGGACTTTAAACAGGGAATATTGGTCTCTGATTCAATAAATACAATATAAAACTTGTATCTACCAAGTTACAGACTCATTTGAGTTGAGGCTCTGCCATTTTGGATAGCTTAAGATTTCGATATATTTTCGTGTACAGTACCCTATGAGAAAATGGCGAAATATGCGACGGACATAAAACAGGGAATATTGGTCTCCGATTCAATAAATACAATATAAAACTTGTATCTACCAAGTTACAGAGTCATTAGAGTTGAGGCTCTACTATTTTGGATAGTTTAAGATTTCGATATATTTTCGTGTACAGTACCCTATGAGAAAATGGCAAAATATGCGACGGACTCAAAACATGGAATATTGGTCTCTGATTCAATAAATACAATATAAAACTTGTATCTACCAAGTTACAGAGTCATTAGAGTTGAGGCTCTGCCATTTTGGATAGCTTAAGATTTCGATATATTTTCGTGTACAATACCCTATGAGAAAATGGAGAAATATGCGACGGACTTAAAACATTGAATATTGGTCTCCGATTAAATAAATACAATATAAAACTTGTATCTACCAAGTTACAGAGTCGTTAGAGTTGAGGCTCTGCCATTTTGGATAGCTTAAGATTTCGATATATTTTCGTATACAGTACCCTATGAGAAAATGGCGAAATATGCGACGGACTTTAAACAGGGAATATTGGTCTCTGATTCAATAAATACAATATAAAACTTGTATCTACCAAGTTACAGAGTCATTTGAGTTGAGGCTCTGCCATTTTGGATAGCTTAAGATTTCGATATATTTTCGTGTACAGTACACTATGAGAAAATGGCGAAATATGCGACGGACTTAAAACAGGGAATATTGGTCTCCGATTCAATAAATACAATATAAAACTTGTATCTACCAAGTTACAGAATCATTAGAGTTGAGGCTCTACTATTTTGGATAGTTTAAGATTTCGATATATTTTCGTGTACAGTACCCTATGAGAAAATGGCAAAATATGCGACGGACTCAAAACATGGAATATTGGTCTCTGATTCAATAAATACAACATAAAACTTGTATCTACCAAGTTACAGAGTCATTAGAGTTGAGGGTCTGCCATTTTGGATAGCTTAAGATTTCGATATATTTTCGTGTACAGTACCCTATGAGAAAATGGCGAAATATGCGACGGACTTAAAACATTGAATATTGGTCTCCGATTAAATAAATACAATATAAAACTTGTATCTACCAAGTTACAGAGTCGTTAGAGTTGAGGCTCTGCCATTTTGGATAGCTTATGATTTCGATATATTTTCGTGTACAATACCCTATGAGAAAATGGCGAAATATGCGACGGACTTAAAACAGGGAATATTGGTCTCCGATTCAATAAATACAATATAAAACTTGTATCTACCAAGTTACAGAATCATTAGAGTTGAGGCTCTACTATTTTGGATAGTTTAAGATTTCGATATATTTTCGTGTACAGTACCCTATGAGAAAATGGCGAAATATGCGACGGACTTAAAACAGGGAATATTGGTCACCGATTCAATAAATACAATATAAAACTTGTATCTACCAAGTTACAGAGTCATTAGAGTTGAGGCTCTTCCATTTTGGATAGCTTAAGATTTCGATATATTTTCGTGTACAGTACCCTATGAGAAAATGGCGAAATATGCGACGGACTTAAAACATTGAATATTGGTCTCCGATTAAATAAATACAATATAAAACTTGTATCTACCAAGTTACAGAGTCGTTAGAGTTGAGGCTCTGCCATTTTGGATAGCTTAAGATTTCGATATATTTTCGTGTACAGTACCCTATGAGAAAATGGCGAAATATGCGACGGACTTTAAACAGGGAATATTGGTCTCTGATTCAATAAATACAATATAAAACTTGTATCTACCAAGTTACAGACTCATTTGAGTTGAGGCTCTGCCATTTTGGATAGCTTAAGATTTCGATATATTTTCGTGTACAGTACCCTATGAGAAAATGGCGAAATATGCGACGGACATAAAACAGGGAATATTGGTCTCCGATTCAATAAATACAATATAAAACTTGTATCTACCAAGTTACAGAGTCGTTAGAGTTGAGGCTCTACTATTTTGGATAGTTTAAGATTTCGATATATTTTCGTGTACAGTACCCTATGAGAAAATGGCAAAATATGCGACGGACTCAAAACATGGAATATTGGTCTCTGATTCAATAAATACAATATAAAACTTGTATCTACCAAGTTACAGAGTCGTTAGAGTTGAGGCTCTGCCATTTTGGATAGCTTAAGATTTCGATATATTTTCGTATACAGTACCCTATGAGAAAATGGCGAAATATGCGACGGACTTTAAACAGGGAATATTGGTCTCTGATTCAATAAATACAATATAAAACTTGTATCTACCAAGTTACAGAGTCATTTGAGTTGAGGCTCTGCCATTTTGGATAGCTTAAGATTTCGATATATTTTCGTGTACAGTACCCTATGAGAAAATGACGAAATATGCGACGGACTTAAAACAGGGAATATTGGTCTCCGATTCAATAAATACAATATAAAACTTGTATCTACCAAGTTACAGAATCATTAGAGTTGAGGCTCTACTATTTTGGATAGTTTAAGATTTCGATATATTTTCGTGTACAGTACCCTATGAGAAAATGGCAAAATATGCGACGGACTCAAAACATGGAATATTGGTCTCTGATTCAATAAATACAACATAAAACTTGTATCTACCAAGTTACAGAGTCATTAGAGTTGAGGGTCTGCCATTTTGGATAGCTTAAGATTTCGATATATTTTCGTGTACAGTACCCTATGAGAAAATGGCGAAATATGCGACGGACTTAAAACATTGAATATTGGTCTCCGATTAAATAAATACAATATAAAACTTGTATCTACCAAGTTACAGAGTCGTTAGAGTTGAGGCTCTGCCATTTTGGATAGCTTAAGATTTCGATATATTTTCGTGTACAGTACCCTATGAGAAAATGGCGAAATATGCGACGGACTTTAAACAGGGAATATTGGTCTCTGATTCAATAAATACAATATAAAACTTGTATCTACCAAGTTACAGAGTCATTTGAGTTGAGGCTCTGCCATTTTGGATAGCTTAAGATTTCGATATATTTTCGTGTACAGTACCCTATGAGAAAATGGCGAAATATGCGACGGACTTAAAACAGGGAATATTGGTCTTTGATTCAATAAATACAATATAAAACTTGTATCTACCAAGTTACAGAGTCGTTAGAGTTGAGGCTCTGCCATTTTGGATAGCTTAAGATTTCGATATATTTTCGTGTACAATACCCTATGAGAAAATGGCGAAATATGCGACGGACTTAAAACATTGAATATTGGTCTCCGATTAAATAAATACAATATAAAACTTGTATCTACCAAGTTACAGAGTCGTTAGAGTTGAGGCTCTGCCATTTTGGATAGCTTAAGATTTCGATATATTTTCGTATACAATACCCTATGAGAAAATGGCGAAATATGCGACGGACTTTAAACAGGGAATATTGGTCTCTGATTCAATAAATACAATATAAAACTTGTATCTACCAAGTTACAGAGTCATTTGAGTTGAGGCTCTGCCATTTTGGATAGCTTAAGATTTCGATATATTTTCGTGTACAGTACCCTATGAGAAAATGGCGAAATATGCGACGGACTTAAAACAGGGAATATTGGTCTTTGATTCAATAAATACAATATAAAACTTGTATCTACCAAGTTACAGAGTCGTTAGAGTTGAGGCTCTGCCATTTTGGATAGCTTAAGATTTCGATATATTTTCGTGTACAATACCCTATGAGAAAATGGCGAAATATGCGACGGACTTAAAACATTGAATATTGGTCTCCGATTAAATAAATACAATATAAAACTTGTATCTACCAAGTTACAGAGTCGTTAGAGTTGAGGCTCTGCCATTTTGGATAGCTTAAGATTTCGATATATTTTCGTATACAATACGCTATGAGAAAATGGCGAAATATGCGACGGACTTTAAACAGGGAATATTGGTCTCTGATTCAATAAATACAATATAAAACTTGTATCTACCAAGTTACAGAGTCATTTGAGTTGAGGCTCTGCCATTTTGGATAGCTTAAGATTTCGATATATTTTCGTGTACAGTACCCTATGAGAAAATGGCGAAATATGCGACGGACTTAAAACAGGGAATATTGGTCTCCGATTCAATAAATACAATATAAAACTTGTATCTACCAAGTTACAGAATCATTAGAGTTGAGGCTCTACTATTTTGGATAGTTTAAGATTTCGATATATTTTCGTGTACAGTACCCTATGAGAAAATGGCAAAATATGCGACGGACTCAAAACATGGAATATTGGTCTCTGATTCAATAAATACAATATAAAACTTGTATCTACCAAGTTACAGAGTCATTAGAGTTGAGGGTCTGCCATTTTGGATAGCTTAAGATTTCGATATATTTTCGTGTACAATACCCTATGAGAAAATGGCGAAATATGCGACAGACTTAAAACAGGGAATATTGGTCTCCGATTCAATAAATACAATATAAAACTTGTATCTACCAAGTTACAGAATCATTAGAGTTGAGGCTCTACTATTTTGGATAGTTTAAGATTTCGATATATTTTCGTGTACAGTACCCTATGAGAAAATGGCAAAATATGCGACGGACTCAAAACATGGAATATTGGTCTCTGATTCAATAAATACAATATAAAACTTGTATCTACCAAGTTACAGAGTCATTTGAGTTGAGGCTCTGCCATTTTGGATAGCTTAAGATTTCGATATATTTTCGTGTACAGTACCCTATGAGAAAATGGCGAAATATGCGACGGACTTAAAACAGGGAATATTGGTCTCCGATTCAATAAATACAATATAAAACTTGTATCTACCAAGTTACAGAATCATTAGAGTTGAGGCTCTACTATTTTGGATAGTTTAAGATTTCGATATATTTTCGTGTACAGTACCCTATGAGAAAATGGCAAAATATGCGACGGACTCAAAACATGGAATATTGGTCTCTGATTCAATAAATACAATATAAAACTTGTATCTACCAAGTTACAGAGTCATTAGAGTTGAGGGTCTGCCATTTTGGATAGCTTAAGATTTCGATATATTTTCGTGTACAATACCCTATGAGAAAATGGCGAAATATGCGACAGACTTAAAACAGGGAATATTGGTCTCCGATTCAATAAATACAATATAAAACTTGTATCTACCAAGTTACAGAATCATTAGAGTTGAGGCTCTACTATTTTGGATAGTTTAAGATTTCGATATATTTTCGTGTACAGTACCCTATGAGAAAATGGCAAAATATGCGACGGACTCAAAACATGGAATATTGGTCTCTGATTCAATAAATACAATATAAAACTTGTATCTACCAAGTTACAGAGTCATTAGAGTTGAGGGTCTGCCATTTTGGATAGCTTAAGATTTCGATATATTTTCGTGTACAGTACCCTATGAGAAAATGGCGAAATATGCGACGGACTTAAAACAGGGAATATTGGTCACCGATTCAATAAATACAATATAAAACTTGTATCTACCAAGTTACAGAGTCATTAGAGTTGAGGCTCTGCCATTTTGGATAGCTTAAGATTTCGATATATTTTCGTGTACAATACCCTATGAGAAAATGGAGAAATATGCGACGGACTTAAAACATTGAATATTGGTCTCCGATTAAATAAATACAATATAAAACTTGTATCTACCAAGTTACAGAGTCGTTAGAGTTGAGGCTCTGCCATTTTGGATAGCTTAAGATTTCGATATATTTTCGTGTACAGTACCCTATGAGAAAATGGCGAAATATGCGACGGACTTTAAACAGGGAATATTGGTCTCTGATTCAATAAATACAATATAAAACTTGTATCTACCAAGTTACAGAGTCATTTGAGTTGAGGCTCTGCCATTTTGGATAGCTTAAGATTTCGATATATTTTCGTGTACAGTTCCCTATGAGAAAATGGCGAAATATGCGACGGACTTAAAACAGGGAATATTGGTCTTTGATTCAATAAATACAATATAAAACTTGTATCTACCAAGTTACAGAGTCGTTAGAGTTGAGGCTCTGCCATTTTGGATAGCTTAAGATTTCGATATATTTTCGTGTACAATACCCTATGAGAAAATGGCGAAATATGCGACGGACTTAAAACATTGAATATTGGTCTCCGATTAAATAAATACAATATAAAACTTGTATCTACCAAGTTACAGAGTCGTTAGAGTTGAGGCTCTGCCATTTTGGATAGCTTAAGATTTCGATATATTTTCGTATACAATACCCTATGAGAAAATGGCGAAATATGCGACGGACTTTAAACAGGGAATATTGGTCTCTGATTCAATAAATACAATATAAAACTTGTATCTACCAAGTTACAGAGTCATTTGAGTTGAGGCTCTGCCATTTTGGATAGCTTAAGATTTCGATATATTTTCGTGTACAGTACCCTATGAGAAAATGGCGAAATATGCGACGGACTTAAAACAGGGAATATTGGTCTCCGATTCAATAAATACAATATAAAACTTGTATCTACCAAGTTACAGAATCATTAGAGTTGAGGCTCTACTATTTTGGATAGTTTAAGATTTCGATATATTTTCGTGTACAGTACCCTATGAGAAAATGGCAAAATATGCGACGGACTCAAAACATGGAATATTGGTCTCTGATTCAATAAATACAATATAAAACTTGTATCTACCAAGTTACAGAGTCATTAGAGTTGAGGGTCTGCCATTTTGGATAGCTTAAGATTTCGATATATTTTCGTGTACAATACCCTATGAGAAAATGGCGAAATATGCGACAGACTTAAAACAGGGAATATTGGTCTCCGATTCAATAAATACAATATAAAACTTGTATCTACCAAGTTACAGAATCATTAGAGTTGAGGCTCTACTATTTTGGATAGTTTAAGATTTCGATATATTTTCGTGTACAGTACCCTATGAGAAAATGGCAAAATATGCGACGGACTCAAAACATGGAATATTGGTCTCTGATTCAATAAATACAATATAAAACTTGTATCTACCAAGTTACAGAGTCATTAGAGTTGAGGGTCTGCCATTTTGGATAGCTTAAGAATTCGATATATTTTCGTGTACAGTACCCTATGAGAAAATGGCGAAATATGCGACGGACTTAAAACAGGGAATATTGGTCACCGATTCAATAAATACAATATAAAACTTGTATCTACCAAGTTACAGAGTCATTAGAGTTGAGGCTCTGCCATTTTGGATAGCTTAAGATTTCGATATATTTTCGTGTACACTACCCTATGAGAAAATGGAGAAATATGCGACGGACTTAAAACATTGAATATTGGTCTCCGATTAAATAAATACAATATAAAACTTGTATCTACCAAGTTACAGAGTCGTTAGAGTTGAGGCTCTGCCATTTTGGATAGCTTAAGATTTCGATATATTTTCGTATACAGTACCCTATGAGAAAATGGCGAAATATGCGACGGACTTTAAACAGGGAATATTGGTCTCTGATTCAATAAATACAATATAAAACTTGTATCTACCAAGTTACAGAGTCATTTGAGTTGAGGCTCTGCCATTTTGGATAGCTTAAGATTTCGATATATTTTCGTGTACAGTACCCTATGAGAAAATGGCGAAATATGCGACGGACTTAAAACAGGGAATATTGGTCTCCGAATCAATAAATACAATATAAAACTTGTATCTACCAAGTTACAGAATCATTAGAGTTGAGGCTCTACTATTTTGGATAGTTTAAGATTTCGATATATTTTCGTGTACAGTACCCTATGAGAAAATGGCAAAATATGCGACGGACTCAAAACATGGAATATTGGTCTCTGATTCAATAAATACAACATAAAACTTGTATCTACCAAGTTACAGAGTCATTAGAGTTGAGGGTCTGCCATTTTGGATAGCTTAAGATTTCGATATATTTTCGTGTACAGTACCCTATGAGAAAATGGCGAAATATGCGACGGACTTAAAACATTGAATATTGGTCTCCGATTAAATAAATACAATATAAAACTTGTATCTACCAAGTTACAGAGTCGTTAGAGTTGAGGCTCTGCCATTTTGGATAGCTTAAGATTTCGATATATTTTCGTGTACAGTACCCTATGAGAAAATGGCGAAATATGCGACGGACTTAAAACAGGGAATATTGGTCTCCGATTCAATAAATACAATATAAAACTTGTATCTACCAAGTTACAGAATCATTAGAGTTGAGGCTCTACTATTTTGGATAGTTTAAGATTTCGATATATTTTCGTGTACAGTACCCTATGAGAAAATGGCGAAATATGCGATGGACTTTAAACAGGGAATATTGGTCTCTGATTCAATAAATACAATATAAAACTTGTATCTACCAAGTTACAGAGTCATTTGAGTTGAGGCTCTGCCATTTTGGATAGCTTAAGATTTCGATATATTTTCGTGTACAGTACCCTATGAGAAAATGGCGAAATATGCGACGGACTTAAAACAGGGAATATTGGTCTTTGATTCAATAAATACAATATAAAACTTGTATCTACCAAGTTACAGAGTCGTTAGAGTTGAGGCTCTGCCATTTTGGATAGCTTAAGATTTCGATATATTTTCGTGTACAATACCCTATGAGAAAATGGCGAAATATGCGACGGACTTAAAACATTGAATATTGGTCTCCGATTAAATAAATACAATATAAAACTTGTATCTACCAAGTTACAGAGTCGTTAGAGTTGAGGCTCTGCCATTTTGGATAGCTTAAGATTTCGATATATTTTCGTATACAGTACCCTATGAGAAAATGGCGAAATATGCGACGGACTTTAAACAGGGAATATTGGTCTCTGATTCAATAAATACAATATAAAACTTGTATCTACCAAGTTACAGAGTCATTTGAGTTGAGGCTCTGCCATTTTGGATAGCTTAAGATTTCGATATATTTTCGTGTACAGTACCCTATGAGAAAATGACGAAATATGCGACGGACTTAAAACAGGGAATATTGGTCTCCGATTCAATAAATACAATATAAAACTTGTATCTACCAAGTTACAGAATCATTAGAGTTGAGGCTCTACTATTTTGGATAGTTTAAGATTTCGATATATTTTCGTGTACAGTACCCTATGAGAAAATGGCAAAATATGCGACGGACTCAAAACATGGAATATTGGTCTCTGATTCAATAAATACAACATAAAACTTGTATCTACCAAGTTACAGAGTCATTAGAATTGAGGGTCTGCCATTTTGGATAGCTTAAGATTTCGATATATTTTCGTGTACAGTACCCTATGAGAAAATGGCGAAATATGCGACGGACTTAAAACATTGAATATTGGTCTCCGATTAAATAAATACAATATAAAACTTGTATCTACCAAGTTACAGAGTCGTTAGAGTTGAGGCTCTGCCATTTTGGATAGCTTAAGATTTCGATATATTTTCGTGTACAGTACCCTATGAGAAAATGGCGAAATATGCGACGGACTTTAAACAGGGAATATTGGTCTCTGATTCAATAAATACAATATAAAACTTGTATCTACCAAGTTACAGAGTCATTTGAGTTGAGGCTCTGCCATTTTGGATAGCTTAAGATTTCGATATATTTTCGTGTACAGTACCCTATGAGAAAATGGCGAAATATGCGACGGACTTAAAACAGGGAATATTGGTCTTTGATTCAATAAATACAATATAAAACTTGTATCTACCAAGTTACAGAGTCGTTAGAGTTGAGGCTCTGCCATTTTGGATAGCTTAAGATTTCGATATATTTTCGTGTACAATACCCTATGAGAAAATGGCGAAATATGCGACGGACTTAAAACATTGAATATTGGTCTCCGATTAAATAAATACAATATAAAACTTGTATCTACCAAGTTACAGAGTCGTTAGAGTTGAGGCTCTGCCATTTTGGATAGCTTAAGATTTCGATATATTTTCGTATACAGTACCCTATGAGAAAATGGCGAAATATGCGACGGACTTTAAACAGGGAATATTGGTCTCTGATTCAATAAATACAATATAAAACTTGTATCTACCAAGTTACAGAGTCATTTGAGTTGAGGCTCTGCCATTTTGGATAGCTTAAGATTTCGATATATTTTCGTGTACAGTACCCTATGAGAAAATGACGAAATATGCGACGGACTTAAAACAGGGAATATTGGTCTCCGATTCAATAAATACAATATAAAACTTGTATCTACCAAGTTACAGAATCATTAGAGTTGAGGCTCTACTATTTTGGATAGTTTAAGATTTCGATATATTTTCGTGTACAGTACCCTATGAGAAAATGGCAAAATATGCGACGGACTCAAAACATGGAATATTGGTCTCTGATTCAATAAATACAACATAAAACTTGTATCTACCAAGTTACAGAGTCATTAGAGTTGAGGGTCTGCCATTTTGGATAGCTTAAGATTTCGATATATTTTCGTGTACAGTACCCTATGAGAAAATGGCGAAATATGCGACGGACTTAAAACATTGAATATTGGTCTCCGATTAAATAAATACAATATAAAACTTGTATCTACCAAGTTACAGAGTCGTTAGAGTTAAGGCTCTGCCATTTTGGATAGCTTAAGATTTCGATATATTTTCGTGTACAGTACCCTATGAGAAAATGGCGAAATATGCGATGGACTTTAAACAGGGAATATTGGTCTCTGATTCAATAAATACAATATAAAACTTGTATCTACCAAGTTACAGAATCATTAGAGTTGAGGCTCTACTATTTTGGATAGTTTAAGATTTCGATATATTTTCGTGTACAGTACCCTATGAGAAAATGGCAAAATATGCGACGGACTCAAAACATGGAATATTGGTCTCTGATTCAATAAATACAATATAAAACTTGTATCTACCAAGTTACAGAGTCATTAGAGTTGAGGGTCTGCCATTTTGGATAGCTTAAGATTTCGATATATTTTCGTGTACAATACCCTATGAGAAAATGGCGAAATATGCGACAGACTTAAAACAGGGAATATTGGTCTCCGATTCAATAAATACAATATAAAACTTGTATCTACCAAGTTACAGAATCATTAGAGTTGAGGCTCTACTATTTTGGATAGTTTAAGATTTCGATATATTTTCGTGTACAGTACCCTATGAGAAAATGGCAAAATATGCGACGGACTCAAAACATGGAATATTGGTCTCTGATTCAATAAATACAATATAAAACTTGTATCTACCAAGTTACAGAGTCATTAGAGTTGAGGGTCTGCCATTTTGGATAGCTTAAGATTTCGATATATTTTCGTGTACAGTACCCTATGAGAAAATGGCGAAATATGCGACGGACTTAAAACAGGGAATATTGGTCACCGATTCAATAAATACAATATAAAACTTGTATCTACCAAGTTACAGAGTCATTAGAGTTGAGGCTCTTCCATTTTGGATAGATTAAGATTTCGATATATTTTCGTGTACAGTACCCTCTGAGAAAATGGCAAAATATGCGACGGACTCAAAACATGGAATATTGGTCTCTGATTCAATAAATACAATATAAAACTTGTATCTACCAAGTTACAGAGTCGTTAGAGTTGAGGCTCTGCCATTTTGGATAGCTTAAGATTTCGATATATTTTCGTGTACAGTACCCTATGAGAAAATGGCGAAATATGCGACGGACTTTAAACAGGGAATATTGGTCTCTGATTCAATAAATACAATATAAAACTTGTATCTACCAAGTTACAGACTCATTTGAGTTGAGGCTCTGCCATTTTGGATAGCTTAAGATTTCGATATATTTTCGTGTACAGTACCCTATGAGAAAATGGCGAAATATGCGACGGACTTAAAACAGGGAATATTGGTCTCCGATTCAATAAATACAATATAAAACTTGTATCTACCAAGTTACAGAGTCATTAGAGTTGAGGCTCTACTATTTTGGATAGTTTAAGATTTCGATATATTTTCGTGTACAGTACCCTATGAGAAAATGGCGAAATATGCGACGGACTTAAAACATTGAATATTGGTCTCCGATTAAATAAATACAATATAAAACTTGTATCTACCAAGTTACAGAGTCGTTAGAGTTGAGGCTCTACTATTTTGGATAGTTTAAGATTTCGATATATTTTCGTGTACAGTACCCTATGAGAAAATGGCAAAATATGCGACGGACTCAAAACATGGAATATTGGTCTCTGATTCAATAAATACAATATAAAACTTGTATCTACCAAGTTACAGAGTCATTAGAGTTGAGGCTCTGCCATTTTGGATAGCTTAAGATTTCGATATATTTTCCTGTACAGTACCCTATGAGAAAATGGCGAAATATGCGACGGACTTAAAACATTGAATATTGGTCTCCGATTAAATAAATACAATATAAAACTTGTATCTACCAAGTTACAGAGTCGTTAGTGTTGAGGCTCTGCCATTTTGGATAGCTTAAGATTTCGATATATTTTCGTGTACAGTACCCTATGAGAAAATGGCGAAATATGCGACAGACTTAAAACATGGAATATTGGTCTCCGATTCAATAAATACAATATAAAACTTGTATCTACCAAGTTGCAGAGTTACTAGAGTAGAGGGTCTGCCATTTTGGATAGCTTAAGATTTCGATATATTTTCGTGTACAGTACCCTATGAGAAAATGGCGAAATATGCGACGGACTTAAAACAATGAATATTGGTCTCCGATTCAATAAATACAATATAAAACTTGTATCTACCAAGTTACAGAGTCATTAGAGTTGAGGCTCTTCCATTTTGGATAGCTTAAGATTTCGATATATTTTCGTGTACAGTACCCTATGAGAAAATGGCGAAATATGCGACGGACTTACAACATTGAATATTGGTCTCCGATTAAATAAATACAATATAAAACTTGTATCTACCAAGTTACAGAGTCGTTAGAGTTAAGGCTCTGCCATTTTGGATAGCTTAAGATTTCGATATATTTTCGTGTACAGTACCCTATGAGAAAATGGCGAAATATGCGACGGACTTAAAACAGGGAATATTGGTCACCGATTCAATAAATACAATATAAAACTTGTATCTACCAAGTTACAGAGTCATTAGAGTTGAGGCTCTTCCATTTTGGATAGCTTAAGATTTCGATATATTTTCGTGTACAGTACCCTATGAGAAAATGGCGAAATATGCGACGGACTTAAAACATTGAATATTGGTCTCCGATTAAATAAATACAATATAAAACTTGTATCTACCAAGTTACAGAGTCGTTAGAGTTGAGGCTCTGCCATTTTGGATAGCTTAAGATTTCGATATATTTTCGTGTACAGTACCCTATGAGAAAATGGCGAAATATGCGACGGACTTAAAACATTGAATATTGGTCTCCGATTAAATAAATACAATATAAAACTTGTATCTACCAAGTTACAGAATCATTAGAGTTGAGGCTCTACTATTTTGGATAGTTTAAGATTTCGATATATTTTCGTGTACAGTACCCTATGAGAAAATGGCAAAATATGCGACGGACTCAAAACATGGAATATTGGTCTCTGATTCAATAAATACAATATAAAACTTGTATCTACCAAGTTACAGAGTCATTAGAGTTGAGGGTCTGCCATTTTGGATAGCTTAAGATTTCGATATATTTTCGTGTACAGTACCCTATGAGAAAATGGCGAAATATGCGACGGACTTAAAACAGGGAATATTGGTCACCGATTCAATAAATACAATATAAAACTTGTATCTACCAAGTTACAGAGTCATTAGAGTTGAGGCTCTTCCATTTTGGATAGCTTAAGATTTCGATATATTTTCGTGTACAGTACCCTATGAGAAAATGGCGAAATATGCGACGGACTTAAAACATTGAATATTGGTCTCCGATTAAATAAATACAATATAAAACTTGTATCTACCAAGTTACAGAGTCGTTAGAGTTGAGGCTCTGCCATTTTGGATAGCTTAAGATTTCGATATATTTTCGTGTACAGTACCCTATGAGAAAATGGCGAAATATGCGACGGACTTTAAACAGGGAATATTGGTCTCTGATTCAATAAATACACAATAAAACTTGTATCTACCAAGTTACAGACTCATTTGAGTTGAGGCTCTGCCATTTTGGATAGCTTAAGATTTCGATATATTTTCGTGTACAGTACCCTATGAGAAAATGGCGAAATATGCGACGGACTTAAAACAGGGAATATTGGTCTCCGATTCAATAAATACAATATAAAACTTGTATCTACCAAGTTACAGAGTCATTAGAGTTGAGGCTCTACTATTTTGGATAGTTTAAGATTTCGATATATTTTCGTGTACAGTACCCTATGAGAAAATGGCGAAATATGCGACGGACTTAAAACATTGAATATTGGTCTCCGATTAAATAAATACAATATAAAACTTGTATCTACCAAGTTACAGAGTCGTTAGAGTTGAGGCTCTGCCATTTTGGATAGCTTAAGATTTCGATATATTTTCGTGTACAGTACCCTATGAGAAAATGGCGAAATATGCGACGGACTCAAAACATGGAATATTGGTCTCAGATTCAATAAATACAATATAAAACTTGTATCTACCAGGTTACAGAGTCATTAGAGTTGAGGGTCTGCCATTTTGGATAGCTTAAGATTTCGATATATTTTCGTGTACAGTACCCTATGAGAAAATGGCGAAATATGCGACGGACTTAAAACAGGGAATATTGGTCACCGATTCAATAAATACAATATAAAACTTGTATCTACCAAGTTACAGAGTCATTAGAGTTGAGGCTCTTCCATTTTGGATAGCTTAAGATTTCGATATATTTTCGTGTACAGTACCCTATGAGAAAATGGCAAAATATGCGACGGACTCAAAACATGGAATATTGGTCTCTGATTCAATAAATACAATATAAAACTTGTATCTACCAAGTTACAGAGTCGTTAGAGTTGAGGCTCTGCCATTTTGGATAGCTTAAGATTTCGATATATTTTCGTGTACAGTACCCTATGAGAAAATGGCGAAATATGCGACGGACTTTAAACAGGGAATATTGGTCTCTGATTCAATAAATACAATATAAAACTTGTATCTACCAAGTTACAGACTCATTTGAGTTGAGGCTCTGCCATTTTGGATAGCTTAAGATTTCGATATATTTTCGTGTACAGTACCCTATGAGAAAATGGCGAAATATGCGACGGACTTAAAACAGGGAATATTGGTCTCCGATTCAATAAATACAATATAAAACTTGTATCTACCAAGTTACAGAGTCATTAGAGTTGAGGCTCTACTATTTTGGATAGTTTAAGATTTCGATATATTTTCGTGTACAGTACCCTATGAGAAAATGGCAAAATATGCGACGGACTCAAAACATGGAATATTGGTCTCTGATTCAATAAATACAATATAAAACTTGTATCTACCAAGTTACAGAGTCATTAGAGTTGAGGGTCTGCCATTTTGGATAGCTTAAGATTTCGATATATTTTCCTGTACAGTACCCTATGAGAAAATGGCGAAATATGCGACGGACTTAAAACAGGGAATATTGGTCACCGATTCAATAAATACAATATAAAACTTGTATCTACCAAGTTACAGAGTCATTAGAGTTGAGGCTCTTCCATTTTGGATAGCTTAAGATTTCGATATATTTTCGTGTACAGTACCCTATGAGAAAATGGCGAAATATGCGACGGACTTAAAACATTGAATATTGGTCTCCGATTAAATAAATACAATATAAAACTTGTATCTACCAAGTTACAGAGTCGTTAGAGTTGAGGCTCTGCCATTTTGGATAGCTTAAGATTTCGATATATTTTCGTGTACAGTACCCTATGAGAAAATGGCGAAATATGCGACGGACTTTAAACAGGGAATATTGGTCTCTGATTCAATAAATACACAATAAAACTTGTATCTACCAAGTTACAGACTCATTTGAGTTGAGGCTCTGCCATTTTGGATAGCTTAAGATTTCGATATATTTTCGTGTACAGTACCCTATGAGAAAATGGCGAAATATGCGACGGACTTAAAATAGGGAATATTGGTCTCCGATTCAATAAATACAATATAAAACTTGTATCTACCAAGTTACAGAGTCATTAGAGTTGAGGCTCTACTATTTTGGATAGTTTAAGATTTCGATATATTTTCGTGTACAGTACCCTATGAGAAAATGGCGAAATATGCGACGGACTTAAAACATTGAATATTGGTCTCCGATTAAATAAATACAATATAAAACTTGTATCTACCAAGTTACAGAGTCGTTAGAGTTGAGGCTCTGCCATTTTGGATAGCTTAAGATTTCGATATATTTTCGTGTACAGTACCCTATGAGAAAATGGCGAAATATGCGACGGACTCAAAACATGGAATATTGGTCTCTGATTCAATAAATACAATATAAAACTTGTATCTACCAGGTTACAGAGTCATTAGAGTTGAGGGTCTGCCATTTTGGATAGCTTAAGATTTCGATATATTTTCGTGTACAATACCCTATGAGAAAATGGCGAAATATGCGACGGACTTAAAACAGGGAATATTGGTCACCGATTCAATAAATACAATATAAAACTTGTATCTACCAAGTTACAGAGTCATTAGAGTTGAGGCTCTTCCATTTTGGATAGCTTAAGATTTCGATATATTTTCGTGTACAGTACCCTATGAGAAAATGGCAAAATATGCGACGGACTCAAAACATGGAATATTGGTCTCTGATTCAATAAATACAATATAAAACTTGTATCTACCAAGTTACAGAGTCGTTAGAGTTGAGGCTCTGCCATTTTGGATAGCTTAAGATTTCGATATATTTTCGTGTACAGTACCCTATGAGAAAATGGCGAAATATGCGACGGACTTTAAACAGGGAATATTGGTCTCTGATTCAATAAATACAATATAAAACTTGTATCTACCAAGTTACAGACTCATTTGAGTTGAGGCTCTGCCATTTTGGATAGCTTAAGATTTCGATATATTTTCGTGTACAGTACCCTATGAGAAAATGGCGAAATATGCGACGGACTTAAAACAGGGAATATTGGTCTCCGATTCAATAAATACAATATAAAACTTGTATCTACCAAGTTACAGAGTCATTAGAGTTGAGGCTCTACTATTTTGGATAGTTTAAGATTTCGATATATTTTCGTGTACAGTACCCTATGAGAAAATGGCAAAATATGCGACGGACTCAAAACATGGAATATTGGTCTCTGATTCAATAAATACAATATAAAACTTGTATCTACCAAGTTACAGAGTCATTAGAGTTGAGGCTCTGCCATTTTGGATAGCTTAAGATTTCGATATATTTTCCTGTACAGTACCCTATGAGAAAATGGCGAAATATGCGACGGACTTAAAACATTGAATATTGGTCTCCGATTAAATAAATACAATATAAAACTTGTATCTACCAAGTTACAGAGTCGTTAGTGTTGAGGCTCTGCCATTTTGGATAGCTTAAGATTTCGATATATTTTCGTGTACAGTACCCTATGAGAAAATGGCGAAATATGCGACAGACTTAAAACATGGAATATTGGTCTCCGATTCAATAAATACAATATAAAACTTGTATCTACCAAGTTGCAGAGTTACTAGAGTAGAGGGTCTGCCATTTTGGATAGCTTAAGATTTCGATATATTTTCGTGTACAGTACCCTATGAGAAAATGGCGAAATATGCGACGGACTTAAAACAATGAATATTGGTCTCCGATTCAATAAATACAATATAAAACTTGTATCTACCAAGTTACAGAGTCATTAGAGTTGAGGCTCTTCCATTTTGGATAGCTTAAGATTTCGATATATTTTCGTGTACAGTACCCTATGAGAAAATGGCGAAATATGCGACGGACTTACAACATTGAATATTGGTCTCCGATTAAATAAATACAATATAAAACTTGTATCTACCAAGTTACAGAGTCGTTAGAGTTAAGGCTCTGCCATTTTGGATAGCTTAAGATTTCGATATATTTTCGTGTACAGTACCCTATGAGAAAATGGCGAAATATGCGATGGACTTAAAACAGGGAATATTGGTCTCTGATTCAATAAATACAATATAAAACTTGTATCTACCAAGTTACAGAGTCATTAGAGTTGAGGCTCTGCCATTTTGGATAGCTTAAGATTTCGATATATTTTCCTGTACAGTACCCTATGAGAAAATGGCGAAATATGCGACGGACTTAAAACATTGAATATTGGTCTCCGATTAAATAAATACAATATAAAACTTGTATCTACCAAGTTACAGAGTCGTTAGTGTTGAGGCTCTGCCATTTTGGATAGCTTAAGATTTCGATATATTTTCGTGTACAGTACCCTATGAGAAAATGGCGAAATATGCGACAGACTTAAAACATGGAATATTGGTCTCCGATTCAATAAATACAATATAAAACTTGTATCTACCAAGTTGCAGAGTTACTAGAGTAGAGGGTCTGCCATTTTGGATAGCTTAAGATTTCGATATATTTTCGTGTACAGTACCCTATGAGAAAATGGCGAAACATGCGACGGACTTAAAACAATGAATATTGGTCTCCGATTCAATAAATACAATATAAAACTTGTATCTACCAAGTTACAGAGTCATTAGAGTTGAGGCTCTTCCATTTTGGATAGCTTAAGATTTCGATATATTTTCGTGTACAGTACCCTATGAGAAAATGGCGAAATATGCTACGGACTTACAACATTGAATATTGGTCTCCGATTAAATAAATACAATATAAAACTTGTATCTACCAAGTTACAGAGTCGTTAGAGTTAAGGCTCTGCCATTTTGGATAGCTTAAGATTTCGATATATTTTCGTGTACAGTACCCTATGAGAAAATGGCGAAATATGCGACGGACTTAAAACAGGGAATATTGGTCACCGATTCAATAAATACAATATAAAACTTGTATCTACCAAGTTACAGAGTCATTAGAGTTGAGGCTCTTCCATTTTGGATAGCTTAAGATTTCGATATATTTTCGTGTACAGTACCCTATGAGAAAATGGCGAAATATGCGACGGACTTAAAACATTGAATATTGGTCTCCGATTAAATAAATACAATATAAAACTTGTATCTACCAAGTTACAGAGTCGTTAGAGTTGAGGCTCTGCCATTTTGGATAGCTTAAGATTTCGATATATTTTCGTGTACAGTACCCTATGAGAAAATGGCGAAATATGCGACGGACTTTAAACAGGGAATATTGGTCTCTGATTCAATAAATACACAATAAAACTTGTATCTACCAAGTTACAGACTCATTTGAGTTGAGGCTCTGCCATTTTGGATAGCTTAAGATTTCGATATATTTTCGTGTACAGTACCCTATGAGAAAATGGCGAAATATGCGACGGACTTAAAACAGGGAATATTGGTCTCCGATTCAATAAATACAATATAAAACTTGTATCTACCAAGTTACAGAGTCATTAGAGTTGAGGCTCTACTATTTTGGATAGTTTAAGATTTCGATATATTTTCGTGTACAGTACCCTATGAGAAAATGGCGAAATATGCGACGGACTTAAAACATTGAATATTGGTCTCCGATTAAATAAATACAATATAAAACTTGTATCTACCAAGTTACAGAGTCGTTAGAGTTGAGGCTCTGCCATTTTGGATAGCTTAAGATTTCGATATATTTTCGTGTACAGTACCCTATGAGAAAATGGCGAAATATGCGATGGACTTTAAACAGGGAATATTGGTCTCTGATTCAATAAATACAATATAAAACTTGTATCTACCAAGTTACAGAGTCATTTGAGTTGAGGCTCTGCCATTTTGGATAGCTTAAGATTTCGATATATTTTCGTGTACAGTACCCTATGAGAAAATGGCGAAATATGCGACGGACTTAAAACAGGGAATATTGGTCTTTGATTCAATAAATACAATATAAAACTTGTATCTACCAAGTTACAGAGTCGTTAGAGTTGAGGCTCTGCCATTTTGGATAGCTTAAGATTTCGATATATTTTCGTGTACAATACCCTATGAGAAAATGGCGAAATATGCGACGGACTTAAAACATTGAATATTGGTCTCCGATTAAATAAATACAATATAAAACTTGTATCTACCAAGTTACAGAGTCGTTAGAGTTGAGGCTCTGCCATTTTGGATAGCTTAAGATTTCGATATATTTTCGTATACAGTACCCTATGAGAAAATGGCGAAATATGCGACGGACTTTAAACAGGGAATATTGGTCTCTGATTCAATAAATACAATATAAAACTTGTATCTACCAAGTTACAGAGTCATTTGAGTTGAGGCTCTGCCATTTTGGATAGCTTAAGATTTCGATATATTTTCGTGTACAGTACCCTATGAGAAAATGACGAAATATGCGACGGACTTAAAACAGGGAATATTGGTCTCCGATTCAATAAATACAATATAAAACTTGTATCTACCAAGTTACAGAATCATTAGAGTTGAGGCTCTACTATTTTGGATAGTTTAAGATTTCGATATATTTTCGTGTACAGTACCCTATGAGAAAATGGCAAAATATGCGACGGACTCAAAACATGGAATATTGGTCTCTGATTCAATAAATACAACATAAAACTTGTATCTACCAAGTTACAGAGTCATTAGAGTTGAGGGTCTGCCATTTTGGATAGCTTAAGATTTCGATATATTTTCGTGTACAGTACCCTATGAGAAAATGGCGAAATATGCGACGGACTTAAAACAATGAATATTGGTCTCCGATTCAATAAATACAATATAAAACTTGTATCTACCAAGTTACAGAGTCATTAGAGTTGAGGCTCTTCCATTTTGGATAGCTTAAGATTTCGATATATTTTCGTGTACAGTACCCTATGAGAAAATGGCGAAATATGCGACGGACTTACAACATTGAATATTGGTCTCCGATTAAATAAATACAATATAAAACTTGTATCTACCAAGTTACAGAGTCGTTAGAGTTAAGGCTCTGCCATTTTGGATAGCTTAAGATTTCGATATATTTTCGTGTACAGTACCCTATGAGAAAATGGCGAAATATGCGACGGACTTAAAACAGGGAATATTGGTCACCGATTCAATAAATACAATATAAAACTTGTATCTACCAAGTTACAGAGTCATTAGAGTTGAGGCTCTTCCATTTTGGATAGCTTAAGATTTCGATATATTTTCGTGTACAGTACCCTATGAGAAAATGGCGAAATATGCGACGGACTTAAAACATTGAATATTGGTCTCCGATTAAATAAATACAATATAAAACTTGTATCTACCAAGTTACAGAGTCGTTAGAGTTGAGGCTCTGCCATTTTGGATAGCTTAAGATTTCGATATATTTTCGTGTACAGTACCCTATGAGAAAATGGCGAAATATGCGACGGACTTTAAACAGGGAATATTGGTCTCTGATTCAATAAATACACAATAAAACTTGTATCTACCAAGTTACAGACTCATTTGAGTTGAGGCTCTGCCATTTTGGATAGCTTAAGATTTCGATATATTTTCGTGTACAGTACCCTATGAGAAAATGGCGAAATATGCGACGGACTTAAAACAGGGAATATTGGTCTCCGATTCAATAAATACAATATAAAACTTGTATCTACCAAGTTACAGAGTCATTAGAGTTGAGGCTCTACTATTTTGGATAGTTTAAGATTTCGATATATTTTCGTGTACAGTACCCTATGAGAAAATGGCGAAATATGCGACGGACTTAAAACATTGAATATTGGTCTCCGATTAAATAAATACAATATAAAACTTGTATCTACCAAGTTACAGAGTCGTTAGAGTTGAGGCTCTGCCATTTTGGATAGCTTAAGATTTCGATATATTTTCGTGTACAGTACCCTATGAGAAAATGGCGAAATATGCGATGGACTTTAAACAGGGAATATTGGTCTCTGATTCAATAAATACAATATAAAACTTGTATCTACCAAGTTACAGAGTCATTTGAGTTGAGGCTCTGCCATTTTGGATAGCTTAAGATTTCGATATATTTTCGTGTACAGTACCCTATGAGAAAATGGCGAAATATGCGACGGACTTAAAACAGGGAATATTGGTCTTTGATTCAATAAATACAATATAAAACTTGTATCTACCAAGTTACAGAGTCGTTAGAGTTGAGGCTCTGCCATTTTGGATAGCTTAAGATTTCGATATATTTTCGTGTACAATACCCTATGAGAAAATGGCGAAATATGCGACGGACTTAAAACATTGAATATTGGTCTCCGATTAAATAAATACAATATAAAACTTGTATCTACCAAGTTACAGAGTCGTTAGAGTTGAGGCTCTGCCATTTTGGATAGCTTAAGATTTCGATATATTTTCGTATACAGTACCCTATGAGAAAATGGCGAAATATGCGACGGACTTTAAACAGGGAATATTGGTCTCTGATTCAATAAATACAATATAAAACTTGTATCTACCAAGTTACAGAGTCATTTGAGTTGAGGCTCTGCCATTTTGGATAGCTTAAGATTTCGATATATTTTCGTGTACAGTACCCTATGAGAAAATGACGAAATATGCGACGGACTTAAAACAGGGAATATTGGTCTCCGATTCAATAAATACAATATAAAACTTGTATCTACCAAGTTACAGAATCATTAGAGTTGAGGCTCTACTATTTTGGATAGTTTAAGATTTCGATATATTTTCGTGTACAGTACCCTATGAGAAAATGGCAAAATATGCGACGGACTCAAAACATGGAATATTGGTCTCTGATTCAATAAATACAACATAAAACTTGTATCTACCAAGTTACAGAGTCATTAGAGTTGAGGGTCTGCCATTTTGGATAGCTTAAGATTTCGATATATTTTCGTGTACAGTACCCTATGAGAAAATGGCGAAATATGCGACGGACTTAAAACATTGAATATTGGTCTCCGATTAAATAAATACAATATAAAACTTGTATCTACCAAGTTACAGAGTCGTTAGAGTTGAGGCTCTGCCATTTTGGATAGCTTAAGATTTCGATATATTTTCGTGTACAGTACCCTATGAGAAAATGGCGAAATATGCGACGGACTTTAAACAGGGAATATTGGTCTCCGATTCAATAAATACAATATAAAACTTGTATCTACCAAGTTACAGAGTCATTAGAGTTGAGGCTCTGCCATTTTGGATAGTTTAAGATTTCGATATATTTTCGTGTACAGTACCCTATGAGAAAATGGCGAAATATGCGACGGACTTAAAACAGGGAATATTGGTCTCTGATTCAATAAATACAATATAAAACTTGTATCTACCAAGTTACAGAATCATTAGAGTTGAGGCTCTACTATTTTGGATAGTTTAAGATTTCGATATATTTTCGTGTACAGTACCCTATGAGAAAATGGCAAAATATGCGACGGACTCAAAACATGGAATATTGGTCTCTGATTCAATAAATACAATATAAAACTTGTATCTACCAAGTTACAGAGTCATTAGAGTTGAGGGTCTGCCATTTTGGATAGCTTAAGATTTCGATATATTTTCGTGTACAGTACCCTATGAGAAAATGGCGAAATATGCGACGGACTTAAAACAGGGAATATTGGTCTTTGATTCAATAAATACAATATAAAACTTGTATCTACCAAGTTACAGAGTCGTTAGAGTTGAGGCTCTGCCATTTTGGATAGCTTAAGATTTCGATATATTTTCGTGTACAATACCCTATGAGAAAATGGCGAAATATGCGACGGACTTAAAACATTGAATATTGGTCTCCGATTAAATAAATACAATATAAAACTTGTATCTACCAAGTTACAGAGTCGTTAGAGTTGAGGCTCTGCCATTTTGGATAGCTTAAGATTTCGATATATTTTCGTATACAGTACCCTATGAGAAAATGGCGAAATATGCGACGGACTTTAAACAGGGAATATTGGTCTCTGATTCAATAAATACAATATAAAACTTGTATCTACCAAGTTACAGAGTCATTTGAGTTGAGGCTCTGCCATTTTGGATAGCTTAAGATTTCGATATATTTTCGTGTACAGTACCCTATGAGAAAATGACGAAATATGCGACGGACTTAAAACAGGGAATATTGGTCTCCGATTCAATAAATACAATATAAAACTTGTATCTACCAAGTTACAGAATCATTAGAGTTGAGGCTCTACTATTTTGGATAGTTTAAGATTTCGATATATTTTCGTGTACAGTACCCTATGAGAAAATGGCAAAATATGCGACGGACTCAAAACATGGAATATTGGTCTCTGATTCAATAAATACAACATAAAACTTGTATCTACCAAGTTACAGAGTCATTAGAGTTGAGGGTCTGCCATTTTGGATAGCTTAAGATTTCGATATATTTTCGTGTACAGTACCCTATGAGAAAATGGCGAAATATGCGACGGACTTAAAACATTGAATATTGGTCTCCGATTAAATAAATACAATATAAAACTTGTATCTACCAAGTTACAGAGTCGTTAGAGTTGAGGCTCTGCCATTTTGGATAGCTTAAGATTTCGATATATTTTCGTGTACAGTACCCTATGAGAAAATGGCGAAATATGCGACGGACTTTAAACAGGGAATATTGGTCTCTGATTCAATAAATACAATATAAAACTTGTATCTACCAAGTTACAGAGTCATTTGAGTTGAGGCTCTGCCATTTTGGATAGCTTAAGATTTCGATATATTTTCGTGTACAGTACCCTATGAGAAAATGGCGAAATATGCGACGGACTTAAAACAGGGAATATTGGTCTCTGATTCAATAAATACAATATAAAACTTGTATCTACCAAGTTACAGAATCATTAGAGTTGAGGCTCTACTATTTTGGATAGTTTAAGATTTCGATATATTTTCGTGTACAGTACCCTATGAGAAAATGGCAAAATATGCGACGGACTCAAAACATGGAATATTGGTCTCTGATTCAATAAATACAATATAAAACTTGTATCTACCAAGTTACAGAGTCATTAGAGTTGAGGGTCTGCCATTTTGGATAGCTTAAGATTTCGATATATTTTCGTGTACAATACCCTATGAGAAAATGGCGAAATATGCGACAGACTTAAAACAGGGAATATTGGTCTCCGATTCAATAAATACAATATAAAACTTGTATCTACCAAGTTACAGAATCATTAGAGTTGAGGCTCTACTATTTTGGATAGTTTAAGATTTCGATATATTTTCGTGTACAGTACCCTATGAGAAAATGGCAAAATATGCGACGGACTCAAAACATGGAATATTGGTCTCTGATTCAATAAATACAATATAAAACTTGTATCTACCAAGTTACAGAGTCATTAGAGTTGAGGGTCTGCCATTTTGGATAGCTTAAGATTTCGATATATTTTCGTGTACAGTACCCTATGAGAAAATGGCGAAATATGCGACGGACTTAAAACAGGGAATATTGGTCACCGATTCAATAAATACAATATAAAACTTGTATCTACCAAGTTACAGAGTCATTAGAGTTGAGGCTCTTCCATTTTGGATAGCTTAAGATTTCGATATATTTTCGTGTACAGTACCCTATGAGAAAATGGCAAAATATGCGACGGACTCAAAACATGGAATATTGGTCTCTGATTCAATAAATACAATATAAAACTTGTATCTACCAAGTTACAGAGTCGTTAGAGTTGAGGCTCTGCCATTTTGGATAGCTTAAGATTTCGATATATTTTCGTGTACAGTACCCTATGAGAAAATGGCGAAATATGCGACGGACTTTAAACAGGGAATATTGGTCTCTGATTCAATAAATACAATATAAAACTTGTATCTACCAAGTTACAGACTCATTTGAGTTGAGGCTCTGCCATTTTGGATAGCTTAAGATTTCGATATATTTTCGTGTACAGTACCCTATGAGAAAATGGCGAAATATGCGACGGACTTAAAACAGGGAATATTGGTCTCCGATTCAATAAATACAATATAAAACTTGTATCTACCAAGTTACAGAGTCATTAGAGTTGAGGCTCTACTATTTTGGATAGTTTAAGATTTCGATATATTTTCGTGTACAGTACCCTATGAGAAAATGGCAAAATATGCGACGGACTCAAAACATGGAATATTGGTCTCTGATTCAATAAATACAATATAAAACTTGTATCTACCAAGTTACAGAGTCATTAGAGTTGAGGCTCTGCCATTTTGGATAGCTTAAGATTTCGATATATTTTCCTGTACAGTACCCTATGAGAAAATGGCGAAATATGCGACGGACTTAAAACATTGAATATTGGTCTCCGATTAAATAAATACAATATAAAACTTGTATCTACCAAGTTACAGAGTCGTTAGTGTTGAGGCTCTGCCATTTTGGATAGCTTAAGATTTCGATATATTTTCGTGTACAGTACCCTATGAGAAAATGGCGAAATATGCGACAGACTTAAAACATGGAATATTGGTCTCCGATTCAATAAATACAATATAAAACTTGTATCTACCAAGTTGCAGAGTTACTAGAGTAGAGGGTCTGCCATTTTGGATAGCTTAAGATTTCGATATATTTTCGTGTACAGTACCCTATGAGAAAATGGCGAAATATGCGACGGACTTAAAACAATGAATATTGGTCTCCGATTCAATAAATACAATATAAAACTTGTATCTACCAAGTTACAGAGTCATTAGAGTTGAGGCTCTTCCATTTTGGATAGCTTAAGATTTCGATATATTTTCGTGTACAGTACCCTATGAGAAAATGGCGAAATATGCGACGGACTTACAACATTGAATATTGGTCTCCGATTAAATAAATACAATATAAAACTTGTATCTACCAAGTTACAGAGTCGTTAGAGTTAAGGCTCTGCCATTTTGGATAGCTTAAGATTTCGATATATTTTCGTGTACAGTACCCTATGAGAAAATGGCGAAATATGCGACGGACTTAAAACAGGGAATATTGGTCACCGATTCAATAAATACAATATAAAACTTGTATCTACCAAGTTACAGAGTCATTAGAGTTGAGGCTCTTCCATTTTGGATAGCTTAAGATTTCGATATATTTTCGTGTACAGTACCCTATGAGAAAATGGCGAAATATGCGACGGACTTAAAACATTGAATATTGGTCTCCGATTAAATAAATACAATATAAAACTTGTATCTACCAAGTTACAGAGTCGTTAGAGTTGAGGCTCTGCCATTTTGGATAGCTTAAGATTTCGATATATTTTCGTGTACAGTACCCTATGAGAAAATGGCGAAATATGCGACGGACTTTAAACAGGGAATATTGGTCTCTGATTCAATAAATACAATATAAAACTTGTATCTACCAAGTTACAGACTCATTTGAGTTGAGGCTCTGCCATTTTGGATAGCTTAAGATTTCGATATATTTTCGTGTACAGTACCCTATGAGAAAATGGCGAAATATGCGACGGACTTAAAACAGGGAATATTGGTCTCCGATTCAATAAATACAATATAAAACTTGTATCTACCAAGTTACAGAGTCATTAGAGTTGAGGCTCTACTATTTTGGATAGTTTAAGATTTCGATATATTTTCGTGTACAGTACCCTATGAGAAAATGGCAAAATATGCGACGGACTCAAAACATGGAATATTGGTCTCTGATTCAATAAATACAATATAAAACTTGTATCTACCAAGTTACAGAGTCATTAGAGTTGAGGCTCTGCCATTTTGGATAGCTTAAGATTTCGATATATTTTCGTGTACAGTACCCTATGAGAAAATGGCGAAATATGCGACGGACTTAAAACATTGAATATTGGTCTCCGATTAAATAAATACAATATAAAACTTGTATCTACCAAGTTACAGAGTCGTTAGTGTTGAGGCTCTGCCATTTTGGATAGCTTAAGATTTCGATATATTTTCGTGTACAGTACCCTATGAGAAAATGGCGAAATATGCGACAGACTTAAAACATGGAATATTGGTCTCCGATTCAATAAATACAATATAAAACTTGTATCTACCAAGTTGCAGAGTTACTAGAGTAGAGGGTCTGCCATTTTGGATAGCTTAAGATTTCGATATATTTTCGTGTACAGTACCCTATGAGAAAATGGCGAAATATGCGACGGACTTAAAACAGGGAATATTGGTCTCCGATTCAATAAATACAATATAAAACTTGTATCTACCAAGTTACAGAGTCATTAGAGTTGAGGCTCTTCCATTTTGGATAGCTTAAGATTTCGATATATTTTCGTGTACAATACCCTATGAGAAAATGGCGAAATATGCGACGGACTTACAACATTGAATATTGGTCTCCGATTAAATAAATACAATATAAAACTTGTATCTACCAAGTTACAGAGTCGTTAGAGTTAAGGCTCTGCCATTTTGGATAGCTTAAGATTTCGATATATTTTCGTGTACAGTACCCTATGAGAAAATGGCGAAATATGCGATGGACTTTAAACAGGGAATATTGGTCTCTGATTCAATAAATACAATATAAAACTTGTATCTACCAAGTTACAGACTCATTTGAGTTGAGGCTCTGCCATTTTGGATAGCTTAAGATTTCGATATATTTTCGTGTACAGTACCCTATGAGAAAATGGCGAAATATGCGACGGACTTAAAACAGGGAATATTGGTCTCCGATTCAATAAATACAATATAAAACTTGTATCTACCAAGTTACAGAGTCATTAGAGTTGAGGCTCTACTATTTTGGATAGTTTAAGATTTCGATATATTTTCGTGTACAGTACCCTATGAGAAAATGGCGAAATATGCGACGGACTTTAAACAGGGAATATTGGTCTCTGATTCAATAAATACAATATAAAACTTGTATCTACCAAGTTACAGACTCATTTGAGTTGAGGCTCTGCCATTTTGGATAGCTTAAGATTTCGATATATTTTCGTGTACAGTACCCTATGAGAAAATGGCGAAATATGCGACGGACTTAAAACATTGAATATTGGTCTCCGATTAAATAAATACAATATAAAACTTGTATCTACCAAGTTACAGAGTCGTTAGAGTTAAGGCTCTGCCATTTTGGATAGCTTAAGATTTCGATATATTTTCGTGTACAGTACCCTATGAGAAAATGGCGAAATATGCGACGGACTTAAAACAGGGAATATTGGTCTCCGATTCAATAAATACAATATAAAACTTGTATCTACCAAGTTACAGAGTCATTAGAGTTGAGGCTCTACTATTTTGGATAGTTTAAGATTTCGATATATTTTCGTGTACAGTACCCTATGAGAAAATGGCGAAATATGCGACGGACTTTAAACAGGGAATATTGGTCTCTGATTCAATAAATACAATATAAAACTTGTATCTACCAAGTTACAGACTCATTTGAGTTGAGGCTCTGCCATTTTGGATAGCTTAAGATTTCGATATATTTTCGTGTACAGTACCCTATGAGAAAATGGCGAAATATGCGACGGACTTAAAACATTGAATATTGGTCTCCGATTAAATAAATACAATATAAAACTTGTATCTACCAAGTTACAGAGTCGTTAGAGTTAAGGCTCTGCCATTTTGGATAGCTTAAGATTTCGATATATTTTCGTGTACAGTACCCTATGAGAAAATGGCGAAATATGCGACGGACTTTAAAACAGGGAATATTGGTCTCTGATTCAATAAATACAATATAAAACTTGTATCTACCAAGTTACAGACTCATTTGAGTTGAGGCTCTGCCATTTTGGATAGCTTAAGATTTCGATATATTTTCGTGTACAGTACCCTATGAGAAAATGGCGAAATATGCGACGGACTTTAAACAGGGAATATTGGTCTCTGATTCAATAAATACAATATAAAACTTGTATCTACCAAGTTACAGAGTTATTTGAGTTGAGGCTCTGCCATTTTGGATAGCTTAAGATTTCGATATATTTTCGTGTACAGTACCCTATGAGAAAATGGCGAAATATGCGACGGACTTAAAACAGGGAATATTGGTCTCCGATTCAATAAATACAATATAAAACTTGTATCTACCAAGTTACAGAGTCATTAGAGTTGAGGCTCTACTATTTTGGATAGTTTAAGATTTCGATATATTTTCGTGTACAGTACCCTATGAGAAAATGGCAAAATATGCGACGGACTCAAAACATGGAATATTGGTCTCTGATTCAATAAATACAATATAAAACTTGTATCTACCAAGTTACAGAGTCATTAGAGTTGAGGCTCTGCCATTTTGGATAGCTTAAGATTTCGATATATTTTCGTGTACAGTACCCTATGAGAAAATGGCGAAATATGCGACAGACTTAAAACATTGAATATTGGTCTCCGATTAAATAAATACAATATAAAACTTGTATCTACCAAGTTACAGAGTCGTTAGTGTTGAGGCTCTGCCATTTTGGATAGCTTAAGATTTCGATATATTTTCGTGTACAGTACCCTATGAGAAAATGGCGAAATATGCGACAGACTTAAAACATGGAATATTGGTCTCCGATTCAATAAATACAATATAAAACTTGTATCTACCAAGTTGCAGAGTTACTAGAGTAGAGGGTCTGCCATTTTGGATAGCTTAAGATTTCGATATATTTTCGTGTACAGTACCCTATGAGAAAATGGTGAAATATGCGACGGACTTAAAACAGGGAATATTGGTCTCCGATTCAATAAATACAATATAAAACTTGTATCTACCAAGTTACAGAGTCATTAGAGTTGAGGCTCTTCCATTTTGGATAGCTTAAGATTTCGATATATTTTCGTGTACAGTACCCTATGAGAAAATGGCGAAATATGCGACGGACTTACAACATTGAATATTGGTCTCCGATTAAATAAATACAATATAAAACTTGTATCTACCAAGTTACAGAGTCGTTAGAGTTAAGGCTCTGCCATTTTGGATAGCTTAAGATTTCGATATATTTTCGTGTACAGTACCCTATGAGAAAATGGCGAAATATGCGATGGACTTTAAACAGGGAATATTGGTCTCTGATTCAATAAATACAATATAAAACTTGTATCTACCAAGTTACAGACTCATTTGAGTTGAGGCTCTGCCATTTTGGATAGCTTAAGATTTCGATATATTTTCGTGTACAGTACCCTATGAGAAAATGGCGAAATATGCGACGGACTTTAAACAGGGAATATTGGTCTCTGATTCAATAAATACAATATAAAACTTGTATCTACCAAGTTACAGACTCATTTGAGTTGAGGCTCTGCCATTTTGGATAGCTTAAGATTTCGATATATTTTCGTGTACAGTACCCTATGAGAAAATGGCGAAATATGCGACGGACTTTAAACAGGGAATATTGGTCTCTGATTCAATAAATACAATATAAAACTTGTATCTACCAAGTTACAGAGTTATTTGAGTTGAGGCTCTGCCATTTTGGATAGCTTAAGATTTCGATATATTTTCGTGTACAGTACCCTATGAGAAAATGGCGAAATATGCGACGGACTTAAAACAGGGAATATTGGTCTCCGATTCAATAAATACAATATAAAACTTGTATCTACCAAGTTACAGAGTCATTAGAGTTGAGGCTCTACTATTTTGGATAGTTTAAGATTTCGATATATTTTCGTGTACAGTACCCTATGAGAAAATGGCAAAATATGCGACGGACTCAAAACATGGAATATTGGTCTCTGATTCAATAAATACAATATAAAACTTGTATCTACCAAGTTACAGAGTCATTAGAGTTGAGGCTCTGCCATTTTGGATAGCTTAAGATTTCGATATATTTTCGTGTACAGTACCCTATGAGAAAATGGCGAAATATGCGACAGACTTAAAACATGGAATATTGGTCTCCGATTCAATAAATACAATATAAAACTTGTATCTACCAAGTTGCAGAGTTACTAGAGTAGAGGGTCTGCCATTTTGGATAGCTTAAGATTTCGATATATTTTCGTGTACAGTACCCTATGAGAAAATGGCGAAATATGCGACGGACTTAAAACAGGGAATATTGGTCACCGATTCAATAAATACAATATAAAACTTGTATCTACCAAGTTGCAGAGTTACTAGAGTAGAGGGTCTGCCATTTTGGATAGCTTAAGATTTCGATATATTTTCGTGTACAGTACCCTATGAGAAAATGGCGAAATATGCGACGGACTTAAAACAGGGAATATTGGTCTCCGATTCAATAAATACAATATAAAACTTGTATCTACCAAGTTACAGAGTCATTAGAGTTGAGGCTCTTCCATTTTGGATAGCTTAAGATTTCGATATATTTTCGTGTACAGTACCCTATGAGAAAATGGCGAAATATGCGACGGACTTAAAACAGGGAATATTGGTCTCCGATTCAATAAATACAATATAAAACTTGTATCTACCAAGTTACAGAGTCATTAGAGTTGAGGCTCTTCCATTTTGGATAGCTTAAGATTTCGATATATTTTCGTGTACAGTACCCTATGAGAAAATGGCGAAATATGCGACGGACTTTAAACAGGGAATATTGGTCTCTGATTCAATAAATACAATATAAAACTTGTATCTACCAAGTTACAGAGTCATTTGAGTTGAGGCTCTACCATTTTGGATAGCTTAAGATTTCGATATATTTTCGTGTACAGTACCCTATGAGAAAATGGCGAAATATGCGACGGACTTAAAACAGGGAATATTGGTCTCCGATTCAATAAATACAATATAAAACTTGTATCTACCAAGTTACAGAGTCATTAGAGTTGAGGCTCTACTATTTTGGATAGTTTAAGATTTCGATATATTTTCGTGTACAGTACCCTATGAGAAAATGGCAAAATATGCGACGGACTCAAAACATGGAATATTGGTCTCTGATTCAATAAATACAATATAAAACTTGTATCTACCAAGTTACAGAGTCATTAGAGTTGAGGCTCTGCCATTTTGGATAGCTTAAGATTTCGATATATTTTCGTGTACAGTACCCTATGAGAAAATGGCGAAATATGCGATGGACTTTAAACAGGGAATATTGGTCTCTGATTCAATAAATACAATATAAAACTTGTATCTACCAAGTTACAGACTCATTTGAGTTGAGGCTCTGCCATTTTGGATAGCTTAAGATTTCGATATATTTTCGTGTACAGTACCCTATGAGAAAATGGCGAAATATGCGACGGACTTTAAACAGGGAATATTGGTCTCTGATTCAATAAATACAATATAAAACTTGTATCTACCAAGTTACAGACTCATTTGAGTTGAGGCTCTGCCATTTTGGATAGCTTAAGATTTCGATATATTTTCGTGTACAGTACCCTATGAGAAAATGGCGAAATATGCGACGGACTTTAAACAGGGAATATTGGTCTCTGATTCAATAAATACAATATAAAACTTGTATCTACCAAGTTACAGAGTTATTTGAGTTGAGGCTCTGCCATTTTGGATAGCTTAAGATTTCGATATATTTTCGTGTACAGTACCCTATGAGAAAATGGCGAAATATGCGACGGACTTAAAACAGGGAATATTGGTCTCCGATTCAATAAATACAATATAAAACTTGTATCTACCAAGTTACAGAGTCATTAGAGTTGAGGCTCTACTATTTTGGATAGTTTAAGATTTCGATATATTTTCGTGTACAGTACCCTATGAGAAAATGGCAAAATATGCGACGGACTCAAAACATGGAATATTGGTCTCTGATTCAATAAATACAATATAAAACTTGTATCTACCAAGTTACAGAGTCATTAGAGTTGAGGCTCTGCCATTTTGGATAGCTTAAGATTTCGATATATTTTCGTGTACAGTACCCTATGAGAAAATGGCGAAATATGCGACAGACTTAAAACATGGAATATTGGTCTTCGATTCAATAAATACAATATAAAACTTGTATCTACCAAGTTGCAGAGTTACTAGAGTAGAGGGTCTGCCATTTTGGATAGCTTAAGATTTCGATATATTTTCGTGTACAGTACCCTATGAGAAAATGGCGAAATATGCGACGGACTTAAAACAGGGAATATTGGTCTCCGATTCAATAAATACAATATAAAACTTGTATCTACCAAGTTACAGAGTCATTAGAGTTGAGGCTCTTCCATTTTGGATAGCTTAAGATTTCGATATATTTTCGTGTACAGTACCCTATGAGAAAATGGCGAAATATGCGACGGACTTTAAACAGGGAATATTGGTCTCTGATTCAATAAATACAATATAAAACTTGTATCTACCAAGTTACAGAGTCATTTGAGTTGAGGCTCTGCCATTTTGGATAGCTTAAGATTTCGATATATTTTCGTGTACAGTACCCTATGAGAAAATGGCGAAATATGCGACGGACTTAAAACAGGGAATATTGGTCTCCGATTCAATAAATACAATATAAAACTTGTATCTACCAAGTTACAGAGTCATTAGAGTTGAGGCTCTACTATTTTGGATAGTTTAAGATTTCGATATATTTTCGTGTACAGTACCCTATGAGAAAATGGCAAAATATGCGACGGACTCAAAACATGGAATATTGGTCTCTGATTCAATAAATACAATATAAAACTTGTATCTACCAAGTTACAGAGTCATTAGAGTTGAGGCTCTGCCATTTTGGATAGCTTAAGATTTCGATATATTTTCGTGTACAGTACCCTATGAGAAAATGGCGAAATATGCGATGGACTTTAAACAGGGAATATTGGTCTCTGATTCAATAAATACAATATAAAACTTGTATCTACCAAGTTACAGACTCATTTGAGTTGAGGCTCTGCCATTTTGGATAGCTTAAGATTTCGATATATTTTCGTGTACAGTACCCTATGAGAAAATGGCGAAATATGCGACGGACTTTAAACAGGGAATATTGGTCTCTGATTCAATAAATACAATATAAAACTTGTATCTACCAAGTTACAGACTCATTTGAGTTGAGGCTCTGCCATTTTGGATAGCTTAAGATTTCGATATATTTTCGTGTACAGTACCCTATGAGAAAATGGCGAAATATGCGACGGACTTTAAACAGGGAATATTGGTCTCTGATTCAATAAATACAATATAAAACTTGTATCTACCAAGTTACAGAGTTATTTGAGTTGAGGCTCTGCCATTTTGGATAGCTTAAGATTTCGATATATTTTCGTGTACAGTACCCTATGAGAAAATGGCGAAATATGCGACGGACTTAAAACAGGGAATATTGGTCTCCGATTCAATAAATACAATATAAAACTTGTATCTACCAAGTTACAGAGTCATTAGAGTTGAGGCTCTACTATTTTGGATAGTTTAAGATTTCGATATATTTTCGTGTACAGTACCCTATGAGAAAATGGCAAAATATGCGACGGACTCAAAACATGGAATATTGGTCTCTGATTCAATAAATACAATATAAAACTTGTATCTACCAAGTTACAGAGTCATTAGAGTTGAGGCTCTGCCATTTTGGATAGCTTAAGATTTCGATATATTTTCGTGTACAGTACCCTATGAGAAAATGGCGAAATATGCGACAGACTTAAAACATGGAATATTGGTCTCCGATTCAATAAATACAATATAAAACTTGTATCTACCAAGTTGCAGAGTTACTAGAGTAGAGGGTCTGCCATTTTGGATAGCTTAAGATTTCGATATATTTTCGTGTACAGTACCCTATGAGAAAATGGCGAAATATGCGACGGACTTAAAACAGGGAATATTGGTCACCGATTCAATAAATACAATATAAAACTTGTATCTACCAAGTTACAGACTCATTTGAGTTGAGGCTCTGCCATTTTGGATAGCTTAAGATTTCGATATATTTTCGTGTACAGTACCCTATGAGAAAATGGCGAAATATGCGACGGACTTAAAACATTGAATATTGGTCTCCGATTAAATAAATACAATATAAAACTTGTATCTACCAAGTTACAGAGTCGTTAGAGTTAAGGCTCTGCCATTTTGGATAGCTTAAGATTTCGATATATTTTCGTGTACAGTACCCTATGAGAAAATGGCGAAATATGCGACGGACTTTAAACAGGGAATATTGGTCTCTGATTCAATAAATACAATATAAAACTTGTATCTACCAAGTTACAGACTCATTTGAGTTGAGGCTCTGCCATTTTGGATAGCTTAAGATTTCGATATATTTTCGTGTACAGTACCCTATGAGAAAATGGCGAAATATGCGACGGACTTTAAACAGGGAATATTGGTCTCTGATTCAATAAATACAATATAAAACTTGTATCTACCAAGTTACAGAGTTATTTGAGTTGAGGCTCTGCCATTTTGGATAGCTTAAGATTTCGATATATTTTCGTGTACAGTACCCTATGAGAAAATGGCGAAATATGCGACGGACTTAAAACAGGGAATATTGGTCTCCGATTCAATAAATACAATATAAAACTTGTATCTACCAAGTTACAGAGTCATTAGAGTTGAGGCTCTACTATTTTGGATAGTTTAAGATTTCGATATATTTTCCTGTACAGTACCCTATGAGAAAATGGCAAAATATGCGACGGACTCAAAACATGGAATATTGGTCTCTGATTCAATAAATACAATATAAAACTTGTATCTACCAAGTTACAGAGTCATTAGAGTTGAGGCTCTGCCATTTTGGATAGCTTAAGATTTCGATATATTTTCGTGTACAGTACCCTATGAGAAAATGGCGAAATATGCGACAGACTTAAAACATGGAATATTGGTCTTCGATTCAATAAATACAATATAAAACTTGTATCTACCAAGTTGCAGAGTTACTAGAGTAGAGGGTCTGCCATTTTGGATAGCTTAAGATTTCGATATATTTTCGTGTACAGTACCCTATGAGAAAATGGCGAAATATGCGACGGACTTAAAACAGGGAATATTGGTCTCCGATTCAATAAATACAATATAAAACTTGTATCTACCAAGTTACAGAGTCATTAGAGTTGAGGCTCTTCCATTTTGGATAGCTTAAGATTTCGATATATTTTCGTGTACAGTACCCTATGAGAAAATGGCGAAATATGCGACGGACTTTAAACAGGGAATATTGGTCTCTGATTCAATAAATACAATATAAAACTTGTATCTACCAAGTTACAGAGTCATTTGAGTTGAGGCTCTGCCATTTTGGATAGCTTAAGATTTCGATATATTTTCGTGTACAGTACCCTATGAGAAAATGGCGAAATATGCGACGGACTTAAAACAGGGAATATTGGTCTCCGATTCAATAAATACAATATAAAATTTGTATCTACCAAGTTACAGAGTCATTAGAGTTGAGGCTCTACTATTTTGGATAGTTTAAGATTTCGATATATTTTCGTGTACAGTACCCTATGAGAAAATGGCAAAATATGCGACGGACTCAAAACATGGAATATTGGTCTCTGATTCAATAAATACAATATAAAACTTGTATCTACCAAGTTACAGAGTCATTAGAGTTGAGGCTCTGCCATTTTGGATAGCTTAAGATTTCGATATATTTTCGTGTACAGTACCCTATGAGAAAATGGCGAAATATGCGACGGACTTTAAACAGGGAATATTGGTCTCTGATTCAATAAATACAATATAAAACTTGTATCTACCAAGTTACAGAGTCATTTGAGTTGAGGCTCTGCCATTTTGGATAGCTTAAGATTTTGATATATTTTCGTGTACAGTACCCTATGAGAAAATGGCGAAATATGCGACGGACTTTAAACAGGGAATATTGGTCTCTGATTCAATAAATACAATATAAAACTTGTATCTACCAAGTTACAGAGTTATTTGAGTTGAGGCTCTGCCATTTTGGATTGCTTAAGATTTCGATATATTTTCGTGTACAGTACCCTATGAGAAAATGGCGAAATATGCGACGGACTTAAAACAGGGAATATTGGTCTCCGATTCAATAAATACAATATAAAACTTGTATCTACCAAGTTACAGAGTCATTAGAGTTGAGGCTCTACTATTTTGGATAGTTTAAGATTTCGATATATTTTCGTGTACAGTACCCTATGAGAAAATGGCAAAATATGCGACGGACTCAAAACATGGAATATTGGTCTCTGATTCAATAAATACAATATAAAACTTGTATCTACCAAGTTACAGAGTCATTAGAGTTGAGGCTCTGCCATTTTGGATAGCTTAAGATTTCGATATATTTTCGTGTACAGTACCCTATGAGAAAATGGCGAAATATGCGACAGACTTAAAACATGGAATATTGGTCTCCGATTCAATAAATACAATATAAAACTTGTATCTACCAAGTTGCAGAGTTACTAGAGTAGAGGGTCTGCCATTTTGGATAGCTTAAGATTTCGATATATTTTCGTGTACAGTACCCTATGAGAAAATGGCGAAATATGCGACGGACTTAAAACAGGGAATATTGGTCTCCGATTCAATAAATACAATATAAAACTTGTATCTACCAAGTTACAGAGTCATTAGAGTTGAGGCTCTTCCATTTTGGATAGCTTAAGATTTCGATATATTTTCGTGTACAGTACCCTATGAGAAAATGGCGAAATATGCGACGGACTTTAAACAGGGAATATTGGTCTCTGATTCAATAAATACAATATAAAACTTGTATCTACCAAGTTACAGAGTCATTTGAGTTGAGGCTCTGCCATTTTGGATAGCTTAAGATTTCGATATATTTTCGTGTACAGTACCCTATGAGAAAATGGCGAAATATGCGACGGACTTAAAACAGGGAATATTGGTCTCCGATTCAATAAATACAATATAAAACTTGTATCTACCAAGTTACAGAGTCATTAGAGTTGAGGCTCTTCCATTTTGGATAGCTTAAGATTTCGATATATTTTCGTGTACAGTACCCTATGAGAAAATGGCGAAATATGCGACGGACTTTAAACAGGGAATATTGGTCTCTGATTCAATAAATACAATATAAAACTTGTATCTACCAAGTTACAGAGTCATTTGAGTTGAGGCTCTGCCATTTTGGATAGCTTAAGATTTCGATATATTTTCGTGTACAGTACCCTATGAGAAAATGGCGAAATATGCGACGGACTTTAAACAGGGAATATTGGTCTCTGATTCAATAAATACAATATAAAACTTGTATCTACCAAGTTACAGACTCATTTCAGTTGAGGCTCTGCCATTTTGGATAGCTTAAGATTTCGATATATTTTCGTGTACAGTACCCTATGAGAAAATGGCGAAATATGCGACAGACTTAAAACATGGAATATTGGTCTCCGATTCAATAAATACAATATAAAACTTGTATCTACCAAGTTGCAGAGTCATTAGAGTAGAGGGTCTGCCATTTTGGATAGCTTAAGATTTCGATATATTTTCGTGTACAGTACGCTATGAGAAAATGGCGAAATATGCGACGGACTTAAAACAGGAAATATTGGTCTCCGATTCAATAAATACAATATAAAACTTGTATCTACCAAGTTACAGAGTCATTAGAGTTGAGGCTCTACTATTTTGGATAGTTTAAGATTTCGATATATTTTCGTGTACAGTACCCTATGAGAAAATGGCAAAATATGCGACGGACTCAAAACATGGAATATTGGTCTCTGATTCAATAAATACAATCTAAAACTTGTATCTACCAAGTTACAGAGTCATTAGAGTTGAGGCTCTGCCATTTTGGATTGCTTAAGATTTCGATATATTTTCGTGTACAGTACCCTATGAGAAAATGGCGAAATATGCGACGGACTTAAAACATGGAATATTGGTCTCCGATTCAATAAATACAATATAAAACTTGTATCTTCCAACTTAGAGAGTCACTAGATTTGAGGCTCTGCCATTTTGGATTGCTTAAAATTTCGATATATTTTCGTGTACAGTACCCTATGAGAAAATGGCGAAATATGCGACGGACTTTAAACAGGGAATATTGGTCTCCGATTCAATAAATACAATATAAAACTTGTATCTACCAAGTTACAGAGTCATTAGAGTTGAGGCTCTGCCATTTTGGATAGCTTAAGATTTCGATATATTTTCGTGTACAGTACCCTATGAGAAAATGGCGAAATATGCGACGGACTTTAAACAGGGAATATTGGTCTCTGATTCAATAAATACAATATAAAACTTGTATCTACCAAGTTACAGAGTCATTTGAGTTGAGGCTCTGCCATTTTGGATAGCTTAAGATTTCGATATATTTTCGTGTACAGTACCCTATGAGAAAATGGCGAAATATGCGACGGACTTAAAACAGGGAATATTGGTCTCCGATTCAATAAATACAATATAAAACTAGTATCTACCAAGTTACAGAGTCATTAGAGTTGAGGCTCTACTATTTTGGATAGTTTAAGATTTCGATATATTTTCGTGTACAGTACCCTATGAGAAAATGGCAAAATATGCGACGGACTCAAAACATGGAATATTGGTCTCTGATTCAATAAATACAATATAAAACTTGTATCTACCAAGTTACAGAGTCATTAGAGTTGAGGCTCTGCCATTTTGGATAGCTTAAGATTTCGATATATTTTCGTGTACAGTACCCTATGAGAAAATGGCGAAATATGCGACGGACTTAAAACATTGAATATTGGTCTCCGATTAAATAAATACAATATAAAACTTGTATCTACCAAGTTACAGAGTCGTTAGTGTTGAGGCTCTGCCATTTTGGATAGCTTAAGATTTCGATATATTTTCGTGTACAGTACCCTATGAGAAAATGGCGAAATATGCGACAGACTTAAAACATGGAATATTGGTCTCCGATTCAATAAATACAATATAAAACTTGTATCTACCAAGTTGCAGAGTTATTAGAGTAGAGGGTCTGCCATTTTGGATAGCTTAAGATTTCGATATATTTTCGTGTACAGTACCCTATGAGAAAATGGCGAAATATGCGACGGACTTAAAACAGGGAATATTGGTCTCCGATTCAATAAATACAATATAAAACTTGTATCTACCAAGTTACAGAGTCATTAGAGTTGAGGCTCTACTATTTTGGATAGTTTAAGATTTCGATATATTTTCGTGTACAGTACCCTATGAGAAAATGGCAAAATATGCGACGGACTCAAAACATGGAATATTGGTCTCTGATTCAATAAATACAATATAAAACTTGTATCTGCCAAGTTACAGAGTCATTAGAGTTGAGGCTCTGCCATTTTGGATAGCTTAAGATTTCGATATATTTTCGTGTACAGTACCCTATGAGAAAATGGCGAAATATGCGACGGACTTAAAACATTGAATATTGGTCTCCGATTAAATAAATACAATATAAAACTTGTATCTACCAAGTTACAGAGTCGTTAGTGTTGAGGCTCTGCCATTTTGGATAGCTTAAGATTTCGATATATTTTCGTGTACAGTACCCTATGAGAAAATGGCGAAATATGCGACAGACTTAAAACATGGAATATTGGTCTCCGATTCAATAAATACAATATAAAACTTGTATCTACCAAGTTGCAGAGTCATTAGAGTAGAGGGTCTGCCATTTTGGATAGCTTAAGATTTCGATATATTTTCGTGTACAGTACGCTATGAGAAAATGGCGAAATATGCGACGGACTTAAAACAGGGAATATTGGTCTCCGATTCAATAAATACAATATAAAACTTGTATCTACCAAGTTACAGAGTCATTAGAGTTGAGGCTCTACTATTTTGGATAGTTTAAGATTTCGATATATTTTCGTGTACAGTACCCTATGAGAAAATGGCAAAATATGCGACGGACTCAAAACATGGAATATTGGTCTCTGATTCAATAAATACAATCTAAAACTTGTATCTACCAAGTTACAGAGTCATTAGAGTTGAGGCTCTGCCATTTTGGATTGCTTAAGATTTCGATATATTTTCGTGTACAGTACCCTATGAGAAAATGGCGAAATATGCGACAGACTTAAAACATGGAATATTGGTCTCCGATTCAATAAATACAATATAAAACTTGTATCTACCAAGTTGCAGAGTTACTAGAGTAGAGGGTCTGCCATTTTGGATAGCTTAAGATTTCGATATATTTTCGTGTACAGTACCCTATGAGAAAATGGCGAAATATGCGACGGACTTAAAACAGGGAATATTGGTCTCCGATTCAATAAATACAATATAAAACTTGTATCTACCAAGTTACAGAGTCATTAGAGTTGAGGCTCTTCCATTTTGGATAGCTTAAGATTTCGATATATTTTCGTGTACAGTACCCTATGAGAAAATGGCGAAATATGCGACAGACTCAAAACATGGAATATTGGTCTCTGATTCAATAAATACAATCTAAAACTTGTATCTACCAAGTTGCAGAGTCATTAGAGTTGAGGCTCTGCCATTTTGGATAGCTTAAGATTTCGATATATTTTCGTGTACAGTACCCTATGAGAAAATGGCGAAATATGCGACGGACTTAAAACATTGAATATTGGTCTCCGATTAAATAAATACAATATAAAACTTGTATCTACCAAGTTACAGAGTCGTTAGTGTTGAGGCTCTGCCATTTTGGATAGCTTAAGATTTCGATATATTTTCGTGTACAGTACCCTATGAGAAAATGGCGAAATATGCGACAGACTTAAAACATGGAATATTGGTCTCCGATTCAATAAATACAATATAAAACTTGTATCTACCAAGTTGCAGAGTCATTAGAGTAGAGGGTCTGCCATTTTGGATAGCTTAAGATTTCGATATATTTTCGTGTACAGTACGCTATGAGAAAATGGCGAAATATGCGACGGACTTAAAACAGGGAATATTGGTCTCCGATTCAATAAATACAATATAAAACTTGTATCTACCAAGTTACAGAGTCATTAGAGTTGAGGCTCTACTATTTTGGATAGTTTAAGATTTCGATATATTTTCGTGTACAGTACCCTATGAGAAAATGGCAAAATATGCGACGGACTCAAAACATGGAATATTGGTCTCTGATTCAATAAATACAATCTAAAACTTGTATCTACCAAGTTACAGAGTCATTAGAGTTGAGGCTCTGCCATTTTGGATTGCTTAAGATTTCGATATATTTTCGTGTACAGTACCCTATGAGAAAATGGCGAAATATGCGACAGACTTAAAACATGGAATATTGGTCTCCGATTCAATAAATACAATATAAAACTTGTATCTACCAAGTTGCAGAGTTACTAGAGTAGAGGGTCTGCCATTTTGGATAGCTTAAGATTTCGATATATTTTCGTGTACAGTACCCTATGAGAAAATGGCGAAATATGCGACGGACTTAAAACAGGGAATATTGGTCTCCGATTCAATAAATACAATATAAAACTTGTATCTACCAAGTTACAGAGTCATTAGAGTTGAGGCTCTTCCATTTTGGATAGCTTAAGATTTCGATATATTTTCGTGTACAGTACCCTATGAGAAAATGGCGAAATATGCGACAGACTCAAAACATGGAATATTGGTCTCTGATTCAATAAATACAATATAAAACTTGTATCTACCAAGTTGCAGAGTCATTAGAGTTGAGGCTCTGCCATTTTGGATAGCTTAAGATTTCGATATATTTTCGTGTACAGTACCCTATGAGAAAATGGCGAAATATGCGACGGACTTAAAACAGGGAATATTGGTCTCCGATTCAATAAATACAATATAAAACTTGTATCTACCAAGTTACAGAGTCATTAGAGTTGAGGCTCTGCCATTTTGGATAGCTTAAGATTTCGATATATTTTCGTGTACAGTACCCTATGAGAAAATGGCAAAATATGCGACGGACTCAAAACATGGAATATTGGTCTCTGATTCAATAAATACAATCTAAAACTTGTATCTACCAAGTTACAGAGTCGTTAGAGTTGAGGCTCTGCCATTTTGGATAGCTTAAGATTTCGATATATTTTCGTGTACAGTACCCTATGAGAAAATGGCGAAATATGCGACAGACTTAAAACATGGAATATTGGTCTCCGATTCAATAAATACAATATAAAACTTGTATCTACCAAGTTGCAGAGTTATTAGAGTAGAGGGTCTGCCATTTTGGATAGCTTAAGATTTCGATATATTTTCGTGTACAGTACCCTATGAGAAAATGGCGAAATATGCGACGGACTTAAAACAGGGAATATTGGTCTCCGATTCAATAAATACAATATAAAACTTGTATCTACCAAGTTACAGAGTCATTAGAGTTGAGGCTCTACTATTTTGGATAGTTTAAGATTTCGATATATTTTCGTGTACAGTACCCTATGAGAAAATGGCAAAATATGCGACGGACTCAAAACATGGAATATTGGTCTCCGATTCAATAAATACAATATAAAACTTGTATCTACCAAGTTACAGAGTCATTTGAGTTGAGGGTCTGCCATTTTGGATAGCTTAAGATTTCGATATATTTTCGTGTACAGTACCCTATGAGAAAATGGCTAAATATGCGACGGACTTAAAACAGGGAATATTGGTCTCCGATTCAATAAATACAATATAAAACTTGTATCTACCAAGTTAGAGAGTCATTAGAGTTGAGGCTCTACTATTTTGGATAGTTTAAGATTCTGATATATTTTCGTGTACAGTACCCTATGAGAAAATGGCAAAAAATGCGACGGACTCAAAACATGGAATATTGGTCTCTGATTCAATAAATACAATATAAAACTTGTATCTACCAAGTTACAGAGTCATTAGAGTTGAGGCTCTGCCATTTTGGATAGCTTAAGATTTCGATATATTTTCGTGTACAGTACCCTGTGAGAAAATGGCGAAATATGCGACGGACTTAAAACATTGAATATTGGTCTCCGATTAAATAAATACAATATAAAACTTGTATCTACCAAGTTACAGAGTCGTTAGAGTTGAGGCTCTGCCATTTTGGATAGCTTAAGATTTCGATATATTTTCGTGTACAGTACCCTATGAGAAAATGGCGAAATATGCGACAGACTTAAAACATGGAATATTGGTCTCCGATTCAATAAATACAATATAAAACTTGTATCTACCAAGTTGCAGAGTTATTAGAGTAGAGGGTCTGCCATTTTGGATAGCTTAAGATTTCGATATATTTTCGTGTACAGTACCCTGTGAGAAAATGGCGAAATATGCGACGGACTTAAAACATTGAATATTGGTCTCCGATTCAATAAATACAATATAAAACTTGTATCTACCAATTTACAGAGTCGTTAGAGTGAGGCTCTGCCATTTTGGATAGCTTAAGATTTCGATATATTTTCGTGTACAGTACCCTATGAGAAAATGGCGAAATATGCGACGGACTTCAAACAGGGAATATTGGTCTCCGATTCAATAAATACAATATAAAACTTGTATCTACCAAGTTACAGAGTCATTAGAGTTGAGGCTCTGCCATTTTGGATTGCTTAAGATTTCGATATATTTTCGTGTACAGTACCCTATGAGAAAATGGCGAAATATGCGACGGACTTTAAACATGGAATATTGGTCTCCCATTCAATAAATACAATATAAAACTTGTATCTACCAAGTTACAGAGTCATTAGAGTTGAGGGTCTGCCATTTTGGATAGCTTAAGATTTCGATATATTTTCGTGTACAGTACCCTATGAGAAAATGGCGAAATATGTGACGGACTTAAAACAGGGAATATTGGTCTCCGATTCAATAAATACAATATAAAACTTGTATCTACCAAGTTACAAAGTCATTAGAGTTGAGGCTCTACTATTTTGGATTGTTTAAGATTTCTATATATTTTCGTGTACAGTACCCTATGAGAAAATGGCAAAATATACGACGGACTCAAAACATGGAATATTGGTCTCTGATTCAATAAATACAATATAAAACTTGTATCTACCAAGTTACAGAGTCATTAGAGTTGTGGCTCTGCCATTTTGGATAGCTTAAGATTTCGATATATTTTCGTGTACAGTACCCTATGAGAAAATGATTAAATATGCGACGGACTTCAAACAGGGAATATTGGTCTCCGATTCAATAAATACAATATAAAACTAGTATCTACCAAGTTACAGAGTCACTAGATTTGATGCTCTGCCATTTTGGATTGCTTAAAATTTCGATATATTTTCGTGTATAGTACCCTATGAGAAAATGGCGAAATATGCGACGGACTTTAAACAGGGAATATTGGTCTCCGATTCAATAAATACAATATAAAACTTGTATCTACCAAGTTACAAAGTCATTAGAGTTGAGGCTCTGCCATTTTGGATAGCTTAAGATTTCGATATATTTTCGTGTACAATACCCTATGAGAAAATGGCGAAATATGCGACGGACTTTAAACATGGAATATTGGTCTCCGATTCAATAAATACAATATAAAACTTGTATCTACCAAGTTACAGAGTCATTAGAGTTGAGGGTCTGCCATTTTGGATAGCTTAAGATTTCGATATATTTTCGTGTACAGTACCCTATGAGAAAATGGCGAAATATGCGACGGACTTAAAACAGGGAATATTGGTCTCCGATTCAATAAATACAATATAAAACTTGTATCTACCAAGTTACAGAGTCATTAGAGTTTAGGCTCTACGATTTTGGATTGTTTAAGATTTCGATATATTTTCGTGTACAGTACCCTATGAGAAAATGGCAAAATATGCGACGGACTTTAAACATGGAATATTGGTCTCCGATTCAATAAATACAATATAAAACTTGTATCTACCAAGTTACAGAGTCCTTAGAGTTGAGGGTCTGCCATTTTGGATAGCTTAAGATTTCGATATATTTTCGTGTACAGTACCCTATGAGAAAATGGCGAAATATGCGACGGACTTAAAACAGGGAATATTGGTCTCCGATTCAATAAATACAATATAAAACTTGTATCTACCAAGTTACAGAGTCATTAGAGTTGAGGGTCTGCCATTTTGGATAGCTTAAGATTTCGATATATTTTCGTGTACAGTACCCTATGAGAAAATGGCGAAATATGCGACGGACTTAAAACAGGGAATATTGGTCTCCGATTCAATAAATACAATATAAAACTTGTATCTACCAAGTTACAGAGTCATTAGAGTTGAGGCTCTACTATTTTGGATAGTTTAAGATTTCGATATATTTTCGTGTACAGTACCCTATGAGAAAATGGCAAAATATGCGACGGACTCAAAACATGGAATATTGGTCTCTGATTCAATAAATACAATATAAAACTTGTACCTACCAAGTTACAGAGTCATTAGAGTTGAGGGTCTGCCATTTTGGATAGCTTAAGATTTCGATATATTTTCGTGTACAGTACCCTATGAGAAAATGGCGAAATATGTGACGGACTTAAAACAGGGAATATTGGTCTCCGATTCAATAAATACAATATAAAACTTGTATCTACCAAGTTACAGAGTCATTAGAGTTGAGGCTCTACTATTTTGGATTGTTTAAGATTTCTATATATTTTCGTGTACAGTACCCTATGAGAAAATGGCAAAATATACGACGGACTCAAAACATGGAATATTGGTCTCTGATTCAATAAATACAATATAAAACTTGTATCTACCAAGTTACAGAGTCATTAGAGTTGTGGCTCTGCCATTTTGGATAGCTTAAGATTTCGATATATTTTCGTGTACAGTACCCTATGAGAAAATGACGAAATATGCGACGGACTTCAAACAGGGAATATTGGTCTCCGATTCAATAAATACAATATAAAACTTGTATCTACCAAGTTACAGAGTCATTAGAGTTGAGGGTCTGCCATTTTGGATAGCTTAAGATTTCGATATATTTTCGTGTACAGTACCCTATGAGAAAATGGCGAAATATGCGACGGACTTAAAACAGGGAATATTGGTCTCCGATTCAATAAATACAATATAAAACTTGTATCTACCAAGTTACAGAGTCATTAGAGTTTAGGCTCTACGATTTTGGATTGTTTAAGATTTCGATATATTTTCGTGTACAGTACCCTATGAGAAAATGGCAAAATATGCGACGGACTTTAAACATGGAATATTGGTCTCCGATTCAATAAATACAATATAAAACTTGTATCTACCAAGTTACAGAGTCCTTAGAGTTGAGGGTCTGCCATTTTGGATAGCTTAAGATTTCGATATATTTTCGTGTACAGTACCCTATGAGAAAATGGCGAAATATGCGACGGACTTAAAACAGGGAATATTGGTCTCCGATTCAATAAATACAATATAAAACTTGTATCTACCAAGTTACAGAGTCATTAGAGTTGAGGGTCTGCCATTTTGGATAGCTTAAGATTTCGATATATTTTCGTGTACAGTACCCTATGAGAAAATGGCGAAATATGCGACGGACTTAAAACAGGGAATATTGGTCTCCGATTCAATAAATACAATATAAAACTTGTATCTACCAAGTTACAGAGTCATTAGAGTTGAGGCTCTACTATTTTGGATAGTTTAAGATTTCGATATATTTTCGTGTACAGTACCCTATGAGAAAATGGCAAAATATGCGACGGACTCAAAACATGGAATATTGGTCTCTGATTCAATAAATACAATATAAAACTTGTACCTACCAAGTTACAGAGTCATTAGAGTTGAGGGTCTGCCATTTTGGATAGCTTAAGATTTCGATATATTTTCGTGTACAGTACCCTATGAGAAAATGGCGAAATATGTGACGGACTTAAAACAGGGAATATTGGTCTCCGATTCAATAAATACAATATAAAACTTGTATCTACCAAGTTACAGAGTCATTAGAGTTGAGGCTCTACTATTTTGGATTGTTTAAGATTTCTATATATTTTCGTGTACAGTACCCTATGAGAAAATGGCAAAATATACGACGGACTCAAAACATGGAATATTGGTCTCTGATTCAATAAATACAATATAAAACTTGTATCTACCAAGTTACAGAGTCATTAGAGTTGTGGCTCTGCCATTTTGGATAGCTTAAGATTTCGATATATTTTCGTGTACAGTACCCTATGAGAAAATGACGAAATATGCGACGGACTTCAAACAGGGAATATTGGTCTCCGATTCAATAAATACAATATAAAACTTGTATCTACCAAGTTACAGAGTCATTAGAGTTGAGGGTCTGCCATTTTGGATAGCTTAAGATTTCGATATATTTTCGTGTACAGTACCCTATGAGAAAATGGCGAAATATGCGACGGACTTAAAACAGGGAATATTGGTCTCCGATTCAATAAATACAATATAAAACTTGTATCTACCAAGTTACAGAGTCATTAGAGTTGAGGCTCTACGATTTTGGATTGTTTAAGATTTCGATATATTTTCGTGTACAGTACCCTATGAGAAAATGGCAAAATATGCGACGGACTTTAAACATGGAATATTGGTCTCCGATTCAATAAATACAATATAAAACTTGTATCTACCAAGTTACAGAGTCATTAGAGTTGAGGGTCTGCCATTTTGGATAGCTTAAGATTTCGATATATTTTCGTGTACAGTACCCTATGAGAAAATGGCGAAATATGCGACGGACTTAAAACAGGGAATATTGGTCTCCGATTCAATAAATACAATATAAAACTTGTATCTACCAAGTTACAGAGTCATTAGAGTTGAGGCTCTGCCATTTTGGATAGCTTAAGATTTCGATATATTTTCGTGTACAGTACCCTATGAGAAAATGGCGAAATATGCGACGGACTTTAAACATGGAATATTGGTCTCCGATTCAATAAATACAATATAAAACTTGTATCTACCAAGTTACAGAGTCATTAGAGTTGAGGGTCTGCCATTTTGGATAGCTTAAGATTTCGATATATTTTCGTGTACAGTACCCTATGAGAAAATGGCGAAATATGCGACGGACTTAAAACAGGGAATATTGGTCTCCGATTCAATAAATACAATATAAAACTTGTATCTACCAAGTTACAGAGTCATTAGAGTTGAGGCTCTACTATTTTGGATAGTTTAAGATTTCGATATATTTTCGTGTACAGTACCCTATGAGAAAATGGCAAAATATGCGACGGACTCAAAACATGGAATATTGGTCTCTGATTCAATAAATACAATATAAAACTTGTATCTACCAAGTTACAGAGTCATTAGAGTTGAGGCTCTGCCATTTTGGATAGCTTAAGATTTCGATATATTTTCGTGTACAGTACCCTATGAGAAAATGGCGAAATATGCGACGGACTTAAAACATTGAATATTGGTCTCCGATTAAATAAATACAATATAAAACTTGTATCTACCAAGTTACAGAGTCGTTAGTGTTGAGGCTCTGCCATTTTGGATAGCTTAAGATTTCGATATATTTTCGTGTACAGTACCCTATGAGAAAATGGCGAAATATGCGACAGACTTAAAACATGGAATATTGGTCTCCGATTCAATAAATACAATATAAAACTTGTATCTACCAAGTTGCAGAGTTATTAGAGTAGAGGGTCTGCCATTTTGGATAGCTTAAGATTTCGATATATTTTCGTGTACAGTACCCTGTGAGAAAATGGCGAAATATGTGACGGACTTAAAACAGGGAATATTGGTCTCCGATTCAATAAATACAATATAAAACTTGTATCTACCAAGTTACAGAGTCATTAGAGTTGAGGCTCTACTATTTTGGATTGTTTAAGATTTCTATATATTTTCGTGTACAGTACCCTATGAGAAAATGGCAAAATATACGACGGACTCAAAACATGGAATATTGGTCTCTGATTCAATAAATACAATATAAAACTTGTATCTACCAAGTTACAGAGTCATTAGAGTTGTGGCTCTGCCATTTTGGATAGCTTAAGATTTCGATATATTTTCGTGTACAGTACCCTATGAGAAAATGACGAAATATGCGACGGACTTCAAACAGGGAATATTGGTCTCCGATTCAATAAATACAATATAAAACTTGTATCTACCAAGTTACAGAGTCATTAGAGTTGAGGGTCTGCCATTTTGGATAGCTTAAGATTTCGATATATTTTCGTGTACAGTACCCTATGAGAAAATGGCGAAATATGCGACGGACTTAAAACAGGGAATATTGGTCTCCGATTCAATAAATACAATATAAAACTTGTATCTACCAAGTTACAGAGTCATTAGAGTTGAGGCTCTACGATTTTGGATTGTTTAAGATTTCGATATATTTTCGTGTACAGTACCCTATGAGAAAATGGCAAAATATGCGACGGACTTTAAACATGGAATATTGGTCTCCGATTCAATAAATACAATATAAAACTTGTATCTACCAAGTTACAGAGTCATTAGAGTTGAGGGTCTGCCATTTTGGATAGCTTAAGATTTCGATATATTTTCGTGTACAGTACCCTATGAGAAAATGGCGAAATATGCGACAGACTTAAAACATGGAATATTGGTCTCCGATTCAATAAATACAATATAAAACTTGTATCTACCAAGTTGCAGAGTTATTAGAGTAGAGGGTCTGCCATTTTGGATAGCTTAAGATTTCGATATATTTTCGTGTACAGTACCCTGTGAGAAAATGGCGAAATATGCGACGGACTTAAAACAGGGAATATTGGTCTCCGATTCAATAAATACAATATAAAACTTGTATCTACCAAGTTACAGAGTCATTAGAGTTGAGGGTCTGCCATTTTGGATAGCTTAAGATTTCGATATATTTTCGTGTACAGTACCCTATGAGAAAATGGCGAAATATGCGACGGACTTAAAACAGGGAATATTGGTCTCCGATTCAATAAATACAATATAAAACTTGTATCTACCAAGTTACAGAGTCATTAGAGTTGAGGCTCTACTATTTTGGATAGTTTAAGATTTCGATATATTTTCGTGTACAGTACCCTATGAGAAAATGGCAAAATATGCGACGGACTCAAAACATGGAATATTGGTCTCTGATTCAATAAATACAATATAAAACTTGTATCTACCAAGTTACAGAGTCATTAGAGTTGAGGCTCTGCCATTTTGGATAGCTTAAGATTTCGATATATTTTCGTGTACAGTACCCTATGAGAAAATGGCGAAATATGCGACGGACTTAAAACATTGAATATTGGTCTCCGATTAAATAAATACAATATAAAACTTGTATCTACCAAGTTACAGAGTCGTTAGTGTTGAGGCTCTGCCATTTTGGATAGCTTAAGATTTCGATATATTTTCGTGTACAGTACCCTATGAGAAAATGGCGAAATATGCGACAGACTTAAAACATGGAATATTGGTCTCCGATTCAATAAATACAATATAAAACTTGTATCTACCAAGTTGCAGAGTTATTAGAGTAGAGGGTCTGCCATTTTGGATAGCTTAAGATTTCGATATATTTTCGTGTACAGTACCCTGTGAGAAAATGGCGAAATATGCGACGGACTTAAAACAGGGAATATTGGTCTCCGATTCAATAAATACAATATAAAACTTGTATCTACCAAGTTACAGAGTCATTAGAGTTGAGGCTCTACTATTTTGGATAGTTTAAGATTTCGATATATTTTCGTGTACAGCACCCTATGAGAAAATGGCAAAATATGCGACGGACTCAAAACATGGAATATTGGTCTCTGATTCAATAAATACAATATAAAACTTGTATCTACCAAGTTACAGAGTCATTAGAGTTGAGGCTCTGCCATTTTGGATAGCTTAAGATTTCGATATATTTTCGTGTACAGTACCCTATGAGAAAATGGCGAAATATGCGACGGACTTAAAACATTGAATATTGGTCTCCGATTAAATAAATACAATATAAAACTTGTATCTACCAAGTTACAGAGTCGTTAGTGTTGAGGCTCTGCCATTTTGGATAGCTTAAGATTTCGATATATTTTCGTGTACAGTACCCTATGAGAAAATGGCGAAATATGCGACAGACTTAAAACATGGAATAATGGTCTCCGATTCAATAAATACAATATAAAACTTGTATCTACCAAGTTGCAGAGTCATTAGAGTAGAGGGTCTGCCATTTTGGATAGCTTAAGATTTCGATATATTTTCGTGTACATTACCCTATGAGAAAATGGCGAAATATGCGACGGACTTAAAACAGGGAATATTGGTCTCCGATTCAATAAATACAATATAAAACTTGTATCTACCAAGTTACAGAGTCATTAGAGTTGAGGCTCTACTATTTTGGATAGTTTAAGATTTCGATATATTTTCGTGTACAGTACCCTATGAGAAAATGGCAAAATATGCGACGGACTCAAAACATGGAATATTGGTCTCTAATTCAATAAATACAATATAAAACTTGTATCTACCAAGTTACAGAGTCATTAGAGTTGAGGCTCTGCCATTTTGGATTGCTTAAGATTTCGATATATTTTCGTGTACAGTACCCTATGAGAAAATGGCGAAATATGCGACGGACTTAAAACATGGAATATTGGTCTCCGATTCAATAAATACAATATAAAACTTGTATCTTCCAACTTAGAGAGTCACTAGATTTGAGGCTCTGCCATTTTGGATTGCTTAAAATTTCGATATATTTTCGTGTACAGTACCCTATGAGAAAATGGCGAAATATGCGACGGACTTTAAACAGGGAATATTGGTCTCCGATTCAATAAATACAATATAAAACTTGTATCTACCAAGTTACAGAGTCATTAGAGTTGAGGCTCTGCCATTTTGGATAGCTTAAGATTTCGATATATTTTCGTGTACAGTACCCTATGAGAAAATGGCGAAATATGCGACGGACTTTAAACAGGGAATATTGGTCTCTGATTCAATAAATACAATATAAAACTTGTATCTACCAAGTTACAGAGTCATTTGAGTTGAGGCTCTGCCATTTTGGATAGCTTAAGATTTCGATATATTTTCGTGTACAGTACCCTATGAGAAAATGGCTAAATATGCGACGGACTTAAAACAGGGAATATTGGTCTCCGATTCAATAAATACAATATAAAACTTGTATCTACCAAGTTACAGAGTCATTAGAGTTGAGGCTCTACTATTTTGGATAGTTTAAGATTTCGATATATTTTCGTGTACAGTACCCTATGAGAAAATGGCAAAATATGCGACGGACTCAAAACATGGAATATTGGTCTCTGATTCAATAAATACAATATAAAACTTGTATCTACCAAGTTACAGAGTCATTAGAGTTGAGGCTCTGCCATTTTGGATAGCTTAAGATTTCGATATATTTTCGTGTACAGTACCCTATGAGAAAATGGCGAAATATGCGACGGACTTAAAACATTGAATATTGGTCTCCGATTAAATAAATACAATATAAAACTTGTATCTACCAAGTTACAGAGTCGTTAGAGTTGAGGCTCTGCCATTTTGGATAGCTTAAGATTTCGATATATTTTCGTGTACAGTACCCTATGAGAAAATGGCGAAATATGCGACGGACTTAAAACATTGAATATTGGTCTCCGATTAAATAAATACAATATAAAACTTGTATCTACCAAGTTACAGAGTCATTAGAGTTGAGGGTCTGCCATTTTGGATAGCTTAAGATTTCGATATATTTTCGTGTACAGTACCCTATGAGAAAATGGCGAAATATGCGACGGACTTTAAACAGGGAATATTGGTCTCCGATTCAATAAATACAATATAAAACTTGTATCTACCAAGTTACAGAGTCATTAGAGTTGAGTCTCTGCCATTTTGGATAGCTTAAGATTTCGATATATTTTCGTGTACAGTACCCTATGAGAAAATGGCGAAATATGCGACGGACTTTAAACATGGAATATTGGTCTCCGATTCAATAAATACAATATAAAACTTGTATCTACCAAGTTACAGAGTCATTAGAGTTGAGGGTCTGCCATTTTGGATAGCTTAAGATTTCGATATATTTTCGTGTACAGTACCCTATGAGAAAATGGCGAAATATGCGACGGACTTAAAACAGGGAATATTGGTCTCCGATTCAATAAATACAATATAAAACTTGTATCTACCAAGTTACAGAGTCATTAGAGTTGAGGCTCTACGATTTTGGATTGTTTAAGATTTCGATATATTTTCGTGTACAGTACCCTATGAGAAAATGGCAAAATATGCGACGGACTTTAAACATGGAATATTGGTCTCCGATTCAATAAATACAATATAAAACTTTTTTCTACCAAGTTACAGAGTCATTAGAGTTGAGGGTCTGCCATTTTGGATAGCTTAAGATTTCGATATATTTTCGTGTACAGTATCCTATGAGAAAATGGCGAAATATGCGACGGACTTAAAACAGGGAATATTGGTCTCCGATTCAATAAATACAATATAAAACTTGTATCTACCAAGTTACAGAGTCATTAGAGTTGAGGCTCTGCCATTTTGGATAGCTTAAGATTTCGATATATTTTCGTGTACAGTACCCTATGAGAAAATGGCGAAATATGCGACGAACTTTAAACATGGAATATTGGTCTCCGATTCAATAAATACAATATAAAACTTGTATCTACCAAGTTACAGAGTCATTAGAGTTGAGGGTCTGCCATTTTGGATAGCTTAAGATTTCGATATATTTTCGTGTACAGTACCCTATGAGAAAATGGCGAAATATGCGACGGACTTAAAACAGGGAATATTGGTCTCCGATTCAATAAATACAATATAAAACTTGTATCTACCAAGTTACAGAGTCATTAGAGTTGACACTCTACTATTTTGGATTGTTTAAGATTTCGATATATTTTCGTGTACAGTACCCTATGAGAAAATGGCAAAATATGCGACGGACTCAAAACATGGAATATTGGTCTCTGATTCAATAAATACAATATAAAACTTGTGTCTACCAGGTTACAAAGTCATTAGAGTTGAGGCTCTGCCATTTTGGATAGCTTAAGATTTCGATATATTTTCGTGTACAGTACCCTATGAGAAAATGGCGAAATATGCGACGGACTTAAAACATTGAATATTGGTCTCCGATTAAATAAATACAATATAAAACTTGTATCTACCAAGTTACAGAGTCGTTAGAGTTGAGGCTCTGCCATTTTGGATAGCTTAAGATTTCGATATATTTTCGTGTACAGTACCCTATGAGAAAATGGCGAAATATGCGACGGGCTTAAAACAGGGAATGCTGGTCTCTGATTCAATAAATACAATATAAAACTTGTATCTACCAAGTTACAGAGTCATTAGAATTAAGGCTCTTCCATTTTGGATAGCTTAAGATTTCGATATATTTTCGTGTACAGTACCCTGTGAGAAAATGGCGAAATATGCGACGGACTTAAAACATTGAATATTGGTCTCCGATTAAATAAATACAATATAAAACTTGTATCTACCAAGTTACAGAGTCGTTAGAGTGAGGCTCTGCCATTTTGGATAGCTTAAGATTTCGATATATTTTCGTGTACAGTACCCTATGAGAAAATGGCGAAATATGCGACGGACTTCAAACAGGGAATATTGGTCTCTGATTCAATAAATACAATATAAAACTTGTATCTACCAAGTTACAGAGTCGTTAGTGTTGAGGCTCTGCCATTTTGGATAGTTTAAGATTTCGATATATTTTCGTGTACAAAACCCTATGAGAAAATGGCAAAATATGCGACGGACTCAAAACATGGAATATTGGTCTCCGATTCAATAAATACAATATAAAACTTGTATCTACCAAGTTACAGAGTCATTAGAGTTGAGGCTCTACTATTTTGGATAGTTTAAGATTTCGATATATTTTCGTGTACAGTACCCTATGAGAAAATGGCAAAATATGCGACGGACTCAAAACATGGAATATTGGTCTCTGATTCAATAAATACAATATAAAACTTGTATCTACCAAGTTACAGAGTCATTAGAGTTGAGGCTCTGCCATTTTGGATTGCTTAAGATTTCGATATATTTTCGTGTACAGTACCCTATGAGAAAATGGCGAAATATGCGACGGACTTAAAACAGGGAATATTGGTCTCCGATTCAATAAATACAATATAAAACTTGTATCTACCAAGTTACAGAGTCATTAGAGTTGACACTCTACTATTTTGGATTGTTTAAGATTTCGATATATTTTCGTGTACAGTACCCTATGAGAAAATGGCAAAATATGCGACGGACTCAAAACATGGAATATTGGTCTCTGATTCAATAAATACAATATAAAACTTGTGTCTACCAGGTTACAAAGTCATTAGAGTTGAGGCTCTGCCATTTTGGATAGCTTAAGATTTCGATATATTTTCGTGTACAGTACCCTATGAGAAAATGGCGAAATATGCGACGGACTTAAAACATTGAATATTGGTCTCCGATTAAATAAATACAATATAAAACTTGTATCTACCAAGTTACAGAGTCGTTAAAGTTGAGGCTCTGCCATTTTGGATAGCTTAAGATTTCGATAAATTTTCGTGTACAGTACCCTATGAGAAAATGGCTAAATATGCGACGGACTTAAAACAGGGAATATTGGTCTCCGATTCAATAAATACAATATAAAACTTGTATCTACCAAGTTACAGAGTCATTAGAGTTGAGGCTCTACTATTTTGGATAGTTTAAGATTTCGATATATTTTCGTGTACAGTACCCTATGAGAAAATGGCAAAATATGCGACGGACTCAAAACATGGAATATTGGTCTCTGATTCAATAAATACAATATAAAACTTGTATCTACCAAGTTACAGAGTCATTAGAGTTGAGGCTCTGCCATTTTGGATAGCTTAAGATTTCGATATATTTTCGTGTACAGTACCCTATGAGAAAATGGCGAAATATGCGACGGACTTAAAACATTGAATATTGGTCTCCGATTAAATAAATACAATATAAAACTTGTATCTACCAAGTTACAGAGTCGTTAGAGTTGAGGCTCTGCCATTTTGGATAGCTTAAGATTTCGATATATTTTCGTGTACAGTACCCTATGAGAAAATGGCGAAATATGCGACGGACTTAAAACATTGAATATTGGTCTCCGATTAAATAAATACAATATAAAACTTGTATCTACCAAGTTACAGAGTCATTAGAGTTGAGGCTCTGCCATTTTGGATAGTTTAAGATTTCGATATATTTTCGTGTACAAAACCCTATGAGAAAATGGCAAAATATGCGACGGACTCAAAACATGGAATATTGGTCTCCGATTCAATAAATACAATATAAAACTTGTATCTACCAAGTTACAGAGTCATTAGAGTTGAGGCTCTACTATTTTGGATAGTTTAAGATTTCGATATATTTTCGTGTACAGTACCCTATGAGAAAATGGCAAAATATGCGACGGACTCAAAACATGGAATATTGGTCTCTGATTCAATAAATACAATATAAAACTTGTATCTACCAAGTTACAGAGTCATTAGAGTTGAGGCTCTGCCATTTTGGATTGCTTAAGATTTCGATATATTTTCGTGTACAGTACCCTATGAGAAAATGGCGAAATATGCGACGGACTTAAAACAGGGAATATTGGTCTCCGATTCAATAAATACAATATAAAACTTGTATCTACCAAGTTACAGAGTCATTAGAGTTGACACTCTACTATTTTGGATTGTTTAAGATTTCGATATATTTTCGTGTACAGTACCCTATGAGAAAATGGCAAAATATGCGACGGACTCAAAACATGGAATATTGGTCTCTGATTCAATAAATACAATATAAAACTTGTGTCTACCAGGTTACAAAGTCATTAGAGTTGAGGCTCTGCCATTTTGGATAGCTTAAGATTTCGATATATTTTCGTGTACAGTACCCTATGAGAAAATGGCGAAATATGCGACGGACTTAAAACATTGAATATTGGTCTCCGATTAAATAAATACAATATAAAACTTGTATCTACCAAGTTACAGAGTCGTTAAAGTTGAGGCTCTGCCATTTTGGATAGCTTAAGATTTCGATAAATTTTCGTGTACAGTACCCTATGAGAAAATGGCTAAATATGCGACGGACTTAAAACAGGGAATATTGGTCTCCGATTCAATAAATACAATATAAAACTTGTATCTACCAAGTTACAGAGTCATTAGAGTTGAGGCTCTACTATTTTGGATAGTTTAAGATTTCGATATATTTTCGTGTACAGTACCCTATGAGAAAATGGCAAAATATGCGACGGACTCAAAACATGGAATATTGGTCTCTGATTCAATAAATACAATATAAAACTTGTATCTACCAAGTTACAGAGTCATTAGAGTTGAGGCTCTGCCATTTTGGATAGCTTAAGATTTCGATATATTTTCGTGTACAGTACCCTATGAGAAAATGGCGAAATATGCGACGGACTTAAAACATTGAATATTGGTCTCCGATTAAATAAATACAATATAAAACTTGTATCTACCAAGTTACAGAGTCGTTAGAGTTGAGGCTCTGCCATTTTGGATAGCTTAAGATTTCGATATATTTTCGTGTACAGTACCCTATGAGAAAATGGCGAAATATGCGACGGACTTAAAACATTGAATATTGGTCTCCGATTAAATAAATACAATATAAAACTTGTATCTACCAAGTTACAGAGTCATTAGAGTTGAGGGTCTGCCATTTTGGATAGCTTAAGATTTCGATATATTTTCGTGTACAGTACCCTATGAGAAAATGGCGAAATATGCGACGGACTTTAAACAGGGAATATTGGTCTCCGATTCAATAAATACAATATAAAACTTGTATCTACCAAGTTACAGAGTCATTAGAGTTGAGTCTCTGCCATTTTGGATAGCTTAAGATTTCGATATATTTTCGTGTACAGTACCCTATGAGAAAATGGCGAAATATGCGACGGACTTTAAACATGGAATATTGGTCTCCGATTCAATAAATACAATATAAAACTTGTATCTACCAAGTTACAGAGTCATTAGAGTTGAGGGTCTGCCATTTTGGATAGCTTAAGATTTCGATATATTTTCGTGTACAGTACCCTATGAGAAAATGGCGAAATATGCGACGGACTTAAAACAGGGAATATTGGTCTCCGATTCAATAAATACAATATAAAACTTGTATCTACCAAGTTACAGAGTCATTAGAGTTGAGGCTCTACGATTTTGGATTGTTTAAGATTTCGATATATTTTCGTGTACAGTACCCTATGAGAAAATGGCAAAATATGCGACGGACTTTAAACATGGAATATTGGTCTCCGATTCAATAAATACAATATAAAACTTTTTTCTACCAAGTTACAGAGTCATTAGAGTTGAGGGTCTGCCATTTTGGATAGCTTAAGATTTCGATATATTTTCGTGTACAGTATCCTATGAGAAAATGGCGAAATATGCGACGGACTTAAAACAGGGAATATTGGTCTCCGATTCAATAAATACAATATAAAACTTGTATCTACCAAGTTACAGAGTCATTAGAGTTGAGGCTCTGCCATTTTGGATAGCTTAAGATTTCGATATATTTTCGTGTACAGTACCCTATGAGAAAATGGCGAAATATGCGACGAACTTTAAACATGGAATATTGGTCTCCGATTCAATAAATACAATATAAAACTTGTATCTACCAAGTTACAGAGTCATTAGAGTTGAGGGTCTGCCATTTTGGATAGCTTAAGATTTCGATATATTTTCGTGTACAGTACCCTATGAGAAAATGGCGAAATATGCGACGGACTTAAAACAGGGAATATTGGTCTCCGATTCAATAAATACAATATAAAACTTGTATCTACCAAGTTACAGAGTCATTAGAGTTGACACTCTACTATTTTGGATTGTTTAAGATTTCGATATATTTTCGTGTACAGTACCCTATGAGAAAATGGCAAAATATGCGACGGACTCAAAACATGGAATATTGGTCTCTGATTCAATAAATACAATATAAAACTTGTGTCTACCAGGTTACAAAGTCATTAGAGTTGAGGCTCTGCCATTTTGGATAGCTTAAGATTTCGATATATTTTCGTGTACAGTACCCTATGAGAAAATGGCGAAATATGCGACGGACTTAAAACATTGAATATTGGTCTCCGATTAAATAAATACAATATAAAACTTGTATCTACCAAGTTACAGAGTCGTTAGAGTTGAGGCTCTGCCATTTTGGATAGCTTAAGATTTCGATATATTTTCGTGTACAGTACCCTATGAGAAAATGGCGAAATATGCGACGGGCTTAAAACAGGGAATGCTGGTCTCTGATTCAATAAATACAATATAAAACTTGTATCTACCAAGTTACAGAGTCATTAGAATTGAGGCTCTTCCATTTTGGATAGCTTAAGATTTCGATATATTTTCGTGTACAGTACCCTGTGAGAAAATGGCGAAATATGCGACGGACTTAAAACATTGAATATTGGTCTCCGATTAAATAAATACAATATAAAACTTGTATCTACCAAGTTACAGAGTCGTTAGAGTGAGGCTCTGCCATTTTGGATAGCTTAAGATTTCGATATATTTTCGTGTACAGTACCCTATGAGAAAATGGCGAAATATGCGACGGACTTCAAACAGGGAATATTGGTCTCTGATTCAATAAATACAATATAAAACTTGTATCTACCAAGTTACAGAGTCGTTAGTGTTGAGGCTCTGCCATTTTGGATAGTTTAAGATTTCGATATATTTTCGTGTACAAAACCCTATGAGAAAATGGCAAAATATGCGACGGACTCAAAACATGGAATATTGGTCTCTGATTCAATAAATACAATATAAAACTTGTATCTACCAAGTTACAGAGTCATTAGAGTTGAGGCTCTGCCATTTTGGATAGCTTAAGATTTCGATATATTTTCGTGTACAATACCCTATGAGAAAATGGCGAAATATGCGACGGACTTAAAACATTGAATATTGGTCTCCGATTAAATAAATACAATATAAAACTTGTATCTACCAAGTGACAGAGTCGTTAGAGTTGAGGCTCTGCCATTTTGGATAGTTTAAGATTTCGATATATTTTCGTGTAGAGTACCCTATGAGAAAATGGCGAAATATGAGACGGACTTAAAACAGGGAATGCTGGTCTCTGATTCAATAAATACAATATAAAACTTGTATCTACCAAGTTACAGAGTCATTAGAGTTGAGGCTCTTCCATTTTGGATAGCTTAAGATTTCGATATATTTTCGTGTACAGTACCCTGTGAGAAAATGGCGAAATATGCGACGGACTTAAAACATTGAATATTGGTGTCCGATTCAATAAATACAATATAAAACTTGTATCTACCAATTTACAGAGTCGTTAGAGTGAGGCTCTGCCATTTTGGATAGCTTAAGATTTCGATATATTTTCGTGTACAGTACCCTATGAGAAAATGGCGAAATATGCGACGGACTTAAAACATTGAATATTGGTCTCCGATTAAATAAATACAATATAAAACTTGTATCTACCAAGTGACAGAGTCGTTAGAGTTGAGGCTCTGCCATTTTGGATAGTTTAAGATTTCGATATATTTTCGTGTACAGTACCCTATGAGAAAATGGCAAAATATGCGACGGACTCAAAACAGGGAATATTGGTCTCCGATTCAATAAATACAATATAAAACTTGTATCTACCAAGTTACAGAGTCATTAGAGTTGAGGCTCTACGATTTTGGATTGTTTAAGATTTCGATATATTTTCGTGTACAGTACCCTATGAGAAAATGGCAAAATATGCGACGGACTTTAAATATGGAATATTGGTCTCCGATTCAATAAATACAATATAAAACTTGTATCTACCAAGTTACAGAGTCATTAGAGTTGAGGGTCTGCCATTTTGGATAGCTTAAGATTTCGATATATTTCCGTGTACAGTACCCTATGAGAAAATGGCGAAATATGCGACGGACTTAAAACAGGGAATATTGGTCTCCGATTCAATAAATACAATATAAAACTTGTATCTACCAAGTTACAGAGTCATTAGAGTTGAGGCTCTGCCATTTTGGATAGCTTAAGATTTCGATATATTTTCGTGTACAGTACCCTATGAGAAAATGGCGAAATATGCGACGGACTTTAAACATGGAATATTGGTCTCCGATTCAATAAATACAATATAAAACTTGTATCTACCAAGTTACAGAGTCATTAGAATTGAGGGTCTGCCATTTTGGATAGCTTAAGATTTCGATATATTTTCGTGTACAGTACCCTATGAGAAAATGGCGAAATATGCGACGGACTTAAAACAGGGAATGCTGGTCTCTGATTCAATAAATACAATATAAAACTTGTATCTACCAAGTTACAGAGTCATTAGAGTTGAGGCTCTTCCATTTTGGATAGCTTAAGATTTCGATATATTTTCGTGTACAGTACCCTGTGAGAAAATGGCGAAATATGCGACGGACTTAAAACATTGAATATTGGTCTCCGATTAAATAAATACAATATAAAACTTGTATCTACCAAGATACAGAGTCGTTAGAGTGAGGCTCTGCCATTTTGGATAGCTTAAGATTTCGATATATTTTCGTGTACAGTACCCTATGAGAAAATGGCGAAATATGCGACGGACTTCAAACAGGGAATATTGGTCTCTGATTCAATAAATACAATATAAAACTTGTATCTACCAAGTTACAGAGTCGTTAGTGTTGAGGCTCTGCCATTTTGGATAGTTTAAGATTTCGATATATTTTCGTGTACAGTACCCTATGAGAAAATGGCAAAATATGCGACGGACTCAAAACATGGAATATTGGTCTCTGATTCAATAAATACAATATAAAACTTGTATCTACCAAGTTACAGAGTCATTAGAGTTGAGGCTCTGCCATTTTGGATAGCTTAAGATTTCGATATATTTTCGTGTACAATACCCTATGAGAAAATGGCGAAATATGCGACGGACTTAAAACATTGAATATTGGTCTCCGATTAAATAAATACAATATAAAACTTGTATCTACCAAGTGACAGAGTCGTTAGAGTTGAGGCTCTGCCATTTTGGATAGTTTAAGATTTCGATATATTTTCGTGTACAGTACCCTATGAGAAAATGGCAAAATATGCGACGGACTCAAAACAGGGAATATTGGTCTCCGATTCAATAAATACAATATAAAACTTGTATCTACCAAGTTACAGAGTCATTAGAGTTGAGGCTCTACGATTTTGGATTGTTTAAGATTTCGATATATTTTCGTGTACAGTACCCTATGAGAAAATGGCAAAATATGCGACGGACTTTAAACATGGAATATTGGTCTCCGATTCAATAAATACAATATAAAACTTGTATCTACCAAGTTACAGAGTCATTAGAGTTGAGGGTCTGCCATTTTGGATAGCTTAAGATTTCGATATATTTTCGTGTACAGTACCCTATGAGAAAATGGCGAAATATGCGACGGACTTAAAACAGGGAATATTGGTCTCCGATTCAATAAATACAATATAAAACTTGTATCTACCAAGTTACAGAGTCATTAGAGTTGAGGCTCTGCCATTTTGGATAGCTTAAGATTTCGATATATTTTCGTGTACAGTACCCTATGAGAAAATGGCGAAATATGCGACGGACTTTAAACATGGAATATTGGTCTCCGATTCAATAAATACAATATAAAACTTGTATCTACCAAGTTACAGAGTCATTAGGAGTGAGGGTCTGCCATTTTGGATAGCTTAAGATTTCGATATATTTTCGTGTACAGTACCCTATGAGAAAATGGCGAAATATGCGACGGACTTAAAACAGGGAATGCTGGTCTCTGATTCAATAAATACAATATAAAACTTGTATCTACCAAGTTACAGAGTCATTAGAGTTGAGGCTCTTCCATTTTGGATAGCTTAAGATTTCGATATATTTTCGTGTACAGTACCCTGTGAGAAAATGGCGAAATATGCGACGGACTTAAAACATTGAATATTGGTCTCCGATTAAATAAATACAATATAAAACTTGTATCTACCAAGTTACAGAGTCGTTAGAGTGAGGCTCTGCCATTTTGGATAGCTTAAGATTTCGATATATTTTCGTGTACAGTACCCTATGAGAAAATGGCGAAATATGCGACGGACTTCAAACAGGGAATATTGGTCTCTGATTCAATAAATACAATATAAAACTTGTATCTACCAAGTTACAGAGTCGTTAGTGTTGAGGCTCTGCCATTTTGGATAGTTTAAGATTTCGATATATTTTCGTGTACAGTACCCTATGAGAAAATGGCAAAATATGCGACGGACTCAAAACATGGAATATTGGTCTCTGATTCAATAAATACAATATAAAACTTGTATCTACCAAGTTACAGAGTCGTTAGTGTTGAGGCTCTGCCATTTTGGATAGTTTAAGATTTCGATATATTTTCGTGTACAGTACCCTATGAGAAAATGGCAAAATATGCGACGGACTCAAAACAGGGAATATTGGTCTCCGATTCAATAAATACAATATAAAACTTGTATCTACCAAGTTACAGAGTCATTAGAGTTGAGGCTCTACGATTTTGGATTGTTTAAGATTTCGATATATTTTCGTGTACAGTACCCTATGAGAAAATGGCAAAATATGCGACGGACTTTAAATATGGAATATTGGTCTCCGATTCAATAAATACAATATAAAACTTGTATCTACCAAGTTACAGAGTCATTAGAGTTGAGGGTCTGCCATTTTGGATAGCTTAAGATTTCGATATATTTTCGTGTACAGTACCCTATGAGAAAATGGCGAAATATGCGACGGACTTAAAACAGGGAATATTGGTCTCCGATTCAATAAATACAATATAAAACTTGTATCTACCAAGTTACAGAGTCATTAGAGTTGAGGCTCTGCCATTTTGGATAGCTTAAGATTTCGATATATTTTCGTGTACAGTACCCTATGAGAAAATGGCGAAATATGCGACGGACTTTAAACATGGAATATTGGTCTCCGATTCAATAAATACAATATAAAACTTGTATCTACCAAGTTACAGAGTCATTAGAATTGAGGGTCTGCCATTTTGGATAGCTTAAGATTTCGATATATTTTCGTGTACAGTACCCTATGAGAAAATGGCGAAATATGCGACGGACTTAAAACAGGGAATGCTGGTCTCTGATTCAATAAATACAATATAAAACTTGTATCTACCAAGTTACAGAGTCATTAGAGTTGAGGCTCTTCCATTTTGGATAGCTTAAGATTTCGATATATTTTCGTGTACAGTACCCTGTGAGAAAATGGCGAAATATGCGACGGACTTAAAACATTGAATATTGGTCTCCGATTAAATAAATACAATATAAAACTTGTATCTACCAAGTTACAGAGTCGTTAGAGTGAGGCTCTGCCATTTTGGATAGCTTAAGATTTCGATATATTTTCGTGTACAGTACCCTATGAGAAAATGGCGAAATATGCGACGGACTTCAAACAGGGAATATTGGTCTCTGATTCAATAAATACAATATAAAACTTGTATCTACCAAGTTACAGAGTCGTTAGTGTTGAGGCTCTGCCATTTTGGATAGTTTAAGATTTCGATATATTTTCGTGTACAGTACCCTATGAGAAAATGGCAAAATATGCGACGGACTCAAAACATGGAATATTGGTCTCTGATTCAATAAATACAATATAAAACTTGTATCTACCAAGTTACAGAGTCATTAGAGTTGAGGCTCTGCCATTTTGGATAGCTTAAGATTTCGATATATTTTCGTGTACAATACCCTATGAGAAAATGGCGAAATATGCGACGGACTTAAAACATTGAATATTGGTCTCCGATTAAATAAATACAATATAAAACTTGTATCTACCAAGTGACAGAGTCGTTAGAGTTGAGGCTCTGCCATTTTGGATAGTTTAAGATTTCGATATATTTTCGTGTACAGTACCCTATGAGAAAATGGCAAAATATGCGACGGACTCAAAACAGGGAATATTGGTCTCCGATTCAATAAATACAATATAAAACTTGTATCTACCAAGTTACAGAGTCATTAGAGTTGAGGCTCTACGATTTTGGATTGTTTAAGATTTCGATATATTTTCGTGTACAGTACCCTATGAGAAAATGGCAAAATATGCGACGGACTTTAAACATGGAATATTGGTCTCCGATTCAATAAATACAATATAAAACTTGTATCTACCAAGTTACAGAGTCATTAGAGTTGAGGGTCTGCCATTTTGGATAGCTTAAGATTTCGATATATTTTCGTGTACAGTACCCTATGAGAAAATGGCGAAATATGCGACGGACTTAAAACAGGGAATATTGGTCTCCGATTCAATAAATACAATATAAAACTTGTATCTACCAAGTTACAGAGTCATTAGAGTTGAGGCTCTGCCATTTTGGATAGCTTAAGATTTCGATATATTTTCGTGTACAGTACCCTATGAGAAAATGGCGAAATATGCGACGGACTTTAAACATGGAATATTGGTCTCCGATTCAATAAATACAATATAAAACTTGTATCTACCAAGTTACAGAGTCATTAGAGTTGAGGGTCTGCCATTTTGGATAGCTTAAGATTTCGATATATTTTCGTGTACAGTACCCTATGAGAAAATGGCGAAATATGCGACGGACTTAAAACAGGGAATATTGGTCTCCGATTCAATAAATACAATATAAAACTTGTATCTACCAAGTTACAGAGTCATTAGAGTTGAGGCTCTGCCATTTTGGATAGCTTAAGATTTCGATATATTTTCGTGTACAGTACCCTATGAGAAAATGGCGAAATATGCGACGGACTTTAAACATGGAATATTGGTCTCCGATTCAATAAATACAATATAAAACTTGTATCTACCAAGTTACAGAGTCATTAGAGTTGAGGGTCTGCCATTTTGGATAGCTTAAGATTTCGATATATTTTCGTGTACAGTACCCTATGAGAAAATGGCGATATATGCGACGGACTTAAAACAGGGAATGCTGGTCTCTGATTCAATAAATACAATATAAAACTTGTATCTACCAAGTTACAGAGTCATTAGAGTTGAGGCTCTTCCATTTTGGATAGCTTAAGATTTCGATATATTTTCGTGTACAGTACCCTGTGAGAAAATGGCGAAATATGCGACGGACTTAAAACATTGAATATTGGTCTCCGATTAAATAAATACAATATAAAACTTGTATCTACCAAGTTACAGAGTCGTTAGAGTGAGGCTCTGCCATTTTGGATAGCTTAAGATTTCGATATATTTTCGTGTACAGTACCCTATGAGAAAATGGCGAAATATGCGACGGACTTCAAACAGGGAATATTGGTCTCTGATTCAATAAATACAATATAAAACTTGTATCTACCAAATTACAGAGTCGTTAGTGTTAAGGCTCTGCCATTTTGGATAGTTTAAGATTTCGATATATTTTCGTGTACAGTACCCTATGAGAAAATGGCAAAATATGCGACGGACTCAAAACATGGAATATTGGTCTCTGATTCAATAAATACAATATAAAACTTGTATCTACCAAGTTACAGAGTCATTAGAGTTGAGGCTCTGCCATTTTGGATAGCTTAAGATTTCGATATATTTTCGTGTACAATACCCTATGAGAAAATGGCGAAATATGCGACGGACTTAAAACATTGAATATTGGTCTCCGATTAAATAAATACAATATAAAACTTGTATCTACCAAGTGACAGAGTCGTTAGAGTTGAGGCTCTGCCATTTTGGATAGTTTAAGATTTCGATATATTTTCGTGTACAGTACCCTATGAGAAAATGGCGAAATATGAGACGGACTTAAAACAGGGAATGCTGGTCTCTGATTCAATAAATACAATATAAAACTTGTATCTACCAAGTTACAGAGTCATTAGAGTTGAGGCTCTTCCATTTTGGATAGCTTAAGATTTCGATATATTTTCGTGTACAGTACCCTGTGAGAAAAAGGCGAAATATGCGACGGACTTAAAACATTGAATATTGGTGTCCGATTCAATAAATACAATATAAGACTTGTATCTACCAATTTACAGAGTCGTTAGAGTGAGGCTCTGCCATTTTGGATAGCTTAAGATTTCGATATATTTTCGTGTACAGTACCCTATGAGAAAATGGCGAAATATGCGACGGACTTAAAACATTGAATATTGGTCTCCGATTAAATAAATACAATATAAAACTTGTATCTACCAAGTGACAGAGTCGTTAGAGTTGAGGCTCTGCCATTTTGGATAGTTTAAGATTTCGATATATTTTCGTGTACAGTACCCTATGAGAAAATGGCAAAATATGCGACGGACTCAAAACAGGGAATATTGGTCTCCGATTCAATAAATACAATATAAAACTTGTATCTACCAAGTTACAGAGTCATTAGAGTTGAGGCTCTACGATTTTGGATTGTTTAAGATTTCGATATATTTTCGTGTACAGTACCCTATGAGAAAATGGCAAAATATGCGACGGACTTTAAACATGGAATATTGGTCTCCGATTCAATAAATACAATATAAAACTTGTATCTACCAAGTTACAGAGTCATTAGAGTTGAGGGTCTGCCATTTTGGATAGCTTAAGATTTCGATATATTTTCGTGTACAGTACCCTATGAGAAAATGGCGAAATATGCGACGGACTTAAAACAGGGAATATTGGTCTCCGATTCAATAAATACAATATAAAACTTGTATCTACCAAGTTACAGAGTCATTAGAGTTGAGGCTCTGCCATTTTGGATAGCTTAAGATTTCGATATATTTTCGTGTACAGTACCCTATGAGAAAATGGCGAAATATGCGACGGACTTTAAACATGGAATATTGGTCTCCGATTCAATAAATACAATATAAAACTTGTATCTACCAAGTTACAGAGTCATTAGAGTTGAGGGTCTGCCATTTTGGATAGCTTAAGATTTCGATATATTTTCGTGTACAGTACCCTATGAGAAAATGGCGAAATATGCGACGGACTTAAAACAGGGAATATTGGTCTCCGATTCAATAAATAGAATATAAAACTTGTATCTACCAAGTTACAGAGTCATTAGAGTTGAGACTCTGCCATTTTGGATACAAGTTTTATATTGTATTTATTGAATCAGAGACCAATATTCCATGTTTTGAGTCCGTCGCATATTTTGCCATTTTCTCATAGTGTACTGTACACGAAAATATATCGAAATCTTAAGCTATCCAAAATAGTAGAGCCACAACTCTAATGACTATGTAACTTGGTAGATACAAGTTTTATATTCTATTTATTGAATCGGAGACCAATATTCCCTGTTTTAAGTCCGTCGCATATTTCGCCATTTTCTCATAGGGTACTGTACACGAAAATATATCGAAATCTTAAGCTATCCAAAATGGCAGAGCCTCACTCTAACGACTCTGTAACTTGGTAGATACAAGTTTTATATTGTATTTATTTAATCGGAGACCAATATTAAATGTTTTAAGTCCGTCGCATATTTCGCCATTTTCTCACAGGGTACTGTACACGAAAATATATCGAAATCTTAAGCTATCCAAAATGGCAGAGCCTCACTCTAACGACTCTGTAACTTTGTAGATACAAGTTTTATATTCTATTTATTGAATCGGAGACCAATATTCCCTGTTTTAAGTCCGTCGCATATTTCGCCATTTTCTCATAGGGTACTGTACACGAAAATATATCGAAATCTTAAGCTATCCAAAATGGCAGAGCCTCGACTCTAATGACTCTGTAACTTGGTAGATACAAGTTTTATATTGTATTTATTGAATCAGAGACCAATATTCCATGTTTTGAGTCCGTCGCATATTTTGCCATTTTCTCATAGGGTACTGTACACGAAAATATATCGAAATCTTAAACTATCCAAAATGGCAGAGCCTCAACACTAACGACTCTGTAACTTGGTAGATACAAGTTTTATATTGTATTTATTGAGTCGGAGACCAATATTCCCTGTTTGAAGTCCGTCGCATATTTTGCCATTTTCTCATAGTGTACTGTACACGAAAATATATCGAAATCTTAAGCTATCCAAAATAGTAGAGCCACAACTCTAATGACTCTGTAACTTGGTAGATACAAGTTTTATATTCTATTTATTGAATCGGAGACCAATATTCCCTGTTTTAAGTCCGTCGCATATTTCGCCATTTTCTCATAGGGTACTGTACACGAAAATATATCGAAATCTTAAGCTATCCAAAATGGCAGAGCCTCACTCTAACGACTCTGTAACTTGGTAGATACAAGTTTTATATTGTATTTATTTAATCGGAGACCAATATTAAATGTTTTAAGTCCGTCGCATATTTCGCCATTTTCTCACAGGGTACTGTACACGAAAATATATCGAAATCTTAAGCTATCCAAAATGGAAGAGCCTCAACTCTAATGACTCTGTAACTTGGTAGATACAAGTTTTATATTGTATTTATTGAATCAGAGACCAGCATTCCCTGTTTTAAGTCTGTCGCATATTTCGCCATTTTCTCATAGGGTACAGTACACGAAAATATATCGAAATCTTAAGCTATCCAAAATGGCAGAGCCTCAACTCTAACAACTCTGTAACTTGGTAGATACAAGTTTTATATTGTATTTATTTAATCGGAGACCAATATTCAATGTTTTAAGTCCGTCGCATATTTCGCCATTTTCTCATAGGGTACTGTACACGAAAATATATCGAAATCTTAAGCTATCCAAAATGGCAGAGCCTCAACTCTAATGACTTTGTAACCTGGTAGATACAAGTTTTATATTGTATTTATTGAATCAGAGACCAATATTCCATGTTTTGGGTCCGTCGCATATTTTGCCATTTTCTCATTGGGTACTGTACACGAAAATATATCGAAATCTTAAACAATCCAAAATAGTAGAGCCTCAACTCTAATGACTCTGTAACTTGGTAGATACAAGTTTTATATTGTATTTATTGAATCGGAGACCAATATGCCCTGTTTAAAGTCCGTCGCATATTTCGCCATTTTCTCATAGGGTACTGTACACGAAAATATATCGAAATCTTAAGCTATCCAAAATGGCAGACCCTCAAATCTAATGACTCTGTAACTTGGTAGATACAAGTTTTATATTGTATTTATTGAATCGGAGACCAATATTCCATGTTTAAAGTCCGTCGCATATTTCGCCATTTTCTCATACGGTACTGTACACGAAAATATATCGAAATCTTAAGCTATCCAAAATGGCAGAGCCTCACTCTAACGACTCTGTAACTTGGTAGATACAAGTTTTATATTGTATTTATTGAATCGGAGACCAATATTCCCTGTTTTAAGTCCGTCGCATATTTCGTCATTTTCTCACAGGGTACTATACACGAAAATATATCGAAATCTTAAGCTATCCAAAATGGAAGAGCCTCAACTCTAATGACTCTGTAACTTGGTAGATACAAGTTTTATATTGTATTTATTGAATCGGAGACCAGCATTCCCTGTTTTAAGTCCGTCGCATATTTTGCCATTTTCTCATAGGGTACTGTACACGAAAATATATCGAAATCTTAAACAATCCAAAATCGTAGAGCCTCAACTCTAATGACTCTGTAACTTGGTAGATACAAGTTTTATATTGTATTTATTGAATCGGAGACCAACATTCCCTGTTTAAAGTCCGTCGCATATTTCGCCATTTTCTCATAGGGTACTGTACACGAAAATATATCGAAATCTTAAGCTATCCAAAATGGCAGACCCTCAAATCTAATGACTCTATAACTTGGTAGATACAAGTTTTATATTGTATTTATTGAATCGGAGACCAATATTCCATGTTTAAAGTCCGTCGCATATTTCGCCATTTTCTCATAGGGTACTGTACACGAAAATATATCGAAATCTTAAGCTATCCAAAATGGCAGAGCCTCACTCTAACGACTCTGTAACTTGGTAGATACAAGTTTTATATTGTATTTATTGAATCGGAGACCAATATTCCCTGTTTTAAGTCCGTCGCATATTTCGTCATTTTCTCACAGGGTACTGTACACGAAAATATATCGAAATCTTAAGCTATCCAAAATAGTAGAGCCACAACTCTAATGACTCTGTAACTTGGTAGATACAAGTTTTATATTCTATTTATTGAATCGGAGACCAATATTCCCTGTTTTAAGTCCGTTGCATATTTCGCCATTTTCTCATAGGGTACTGTACACGAAAATATATCGAAATCTTAAGCTATCCAAAATGGCAGAGCCTCACTCTAACGACTCTGTAACTTGGTAGATACAAGTTTTATATTGTATTTATTTAATCGGAGACCAATATTAAATGTTTTAAGTCCGTCGCATATTTCGCCATTTTCTCACAGGGTACTGTACACGAAAATATATCGAAATCTTAAGCTATCCAAAATGGAAGAGCCTCATCTCTAATGACTCTGTAACTTGGTAGATACAAGTTTTATATTGTATTTATTGAATCAGAGACCAGCATTCCCTGTTTTAAGTCTGTCGCATATTTCGCCATTTTCTCATAGGGTACTGTACACGAAAATATATCGAAATCTTAAGCTATCCAAAATGGCAGAGCCTCAACTCTAACAACTCTGTAACTTGGTAGATACAAGTTTTATATTGTATTTATTTAATCGGAGACCAATATTCAATGTTTTAAGTCCGTCGCATATTTCGCCATTTTCTCATAGGGTACTGTACACGAAAATATATCGAAATCTTAAGCTATCCAAAATGGCAGAGCCTCACTCTAACGACTCTGTAACTTGGTAGATACAAGTTTTATATTGTATTTATTGAATCGGAGACCAATATTCCCTGTTTTAAGTCCGTCGCATATTTCGCCATTTTCTGATAGGGTACTGTACACGAAAATATATCGAAATTTTAAGCAATCCAAAATGGCAGAGCCTCACTCTAACGACTCTGTAACTTGGTAGATACAAGTTTTATATTGTATTTATTTAATCGGAGACCAATATTCAATGTTTTAAGTCCGTCGCATATTTCGCCATTTTCTCACAGGGTACTGTACACGAAAATATATCGAAATCTTAAGCTATCCAAAATGGAAGAGCCTCAACTCTAATGACTGTGTAACTTGGTAGATACAAGTTTTATATTGTATTTATTGAATCAGAGACCAGCATTCCCTGTTTTAAGTCCGTCGCATATTTCGCCATTTTCTCATAGGGTACTGTACACGAAAATATATCGAAATCTTAAGCTATCCAAAATGGCAGAGCCTCGACTCTAACGACTCTGTAACTTGGTAGATACAAGTTTTATATTGTAATTATTTAATCGTAGACCAATATTCAATGTTTTAAGTCCGTCGCATATTTCGCCATTTTCTCATAGGGTACTGTACACGAAAATATATCGAAATCTTAAGTTATCCAAAATGGCAGAGCCTCAACTCTAATGACTCTGTAACTTGGTAGATGCATGTTTTATATTGTATTTATTGAATCAGAGACCAATATTCCATGTTTTGAGTCCGTCGCATATTTTGCCATTTTCTCATAGGGTACTGTACACGAAAATATATCGAAATTTTAAGCAATCCAAAATGGCAGAGCCTCACTCTAACGACTCTGTAACTTGGTAGATACAAGTTTTATATTGTATTTATTTAATCGGAGACCAATATTCAATGTTTTAAGTCCGTCGCATATTTCGCCATTTTCTCACAGGGTACTGTACACGAAAATATATCGAAATCTTAAGCTATCCAAAATGGAAGAGCCTCAACTCTAATGAATGTGTAACTTGGTAGATACAAGTTTTATATTGTATTTATTGAATCAGAGACCAGCATTCCCTGTTTTAAGTCCGTCGCATATTTCGCCATTTTCTCATAGGGTACTGTACACGAAAATATATCGAAATCTTAAGCTATCCAAAATGGCAGAGCCTCGACTCTAACGACTCTGTAACTTGGTAGATACATGTTTTATATTGTAATTATTTAATCGGAGACCAATATTCAATGTTTTAAGTCCGTCGCATATTTCGCCATTTTCTCATAGGGTACTGTACACGAAAATATATCGAAATCTTAAGTTATCCAAAATGGCAGAGCCTCAACTCTAATGACTCTGTAACTTGGTAGATGCATGTTTTATATTGTATTTATTGAATCAGAGACCAATATTCCATGTTTTGAGTCCGTCGCATATTTTGCCATTTTCTCATAGGGTACTGTACACGAAAATATATCGAAATCTTAAACAATCCAAAATAGTAGAGCCTCAACTCTAATGACTCTATAACTTGGTAGATACAAGTTTTATATTGTATTTATTGAATCGGAGACCAATATTCCCTGTTTTAAGTCCGTCGCATATTTCGCCATTTTCTCATAGGGTACTGTACACGAAAATATATCGAAATCTTAAGCTATCCAAAATGGCAGACCCTCAACTCTAATGACTCTGTAACTTGGTAGATACAAGTTTTATATTGTATTTATTGAATCGGAGACCAATATTCCATGTTTAAAGTCCGTCGCATATTTCGCCATTTTCTCATAGGGTACTGTACACGAAAATATATCGAAATCTTAAGCTATCCAAAATGGCAGAGCCTCAACTCTAATGACTCTGTAACTTGGTAGATACAAGTTTTATATTGTATTTATTGAATCGGAGACCAATATTCCCTGTTTAAAGTCCGTCGCATATTTCGCCATTTTCTCATAGGGTACTGTACACGAAAATATATCGAAATTTTAAGCAATCCAAAATGGCAGAGCCTCAAATCTAGTGACTCTGTAACTTGGTAGATACAAGTTTTATATTGTATTTATTGAATCGGAGACCAATATTCCCTGTTTGAAGTCCGTCGCATATTTCGCCATTTTCTCATAGGGTACTGTACACGAAAATATATCGAAATCTTAAGCTATCCAAAATGGCAGAGCCTCACTCTAACGACTCTGTAAATTGGTAGATACAAGTTTTATATTGTATTTATTGAATCGGACACCAATATTCAATGTTTTAAGTCCGTCGCATATTTCGCCATTTTCTCACAGGGTACTGTACACGAAAATATATCGAAATCTTAAGCTATCCAAAATGGAAGAGCCTCAACTCTAATGACTCTGTAACTTGGTAGATACAAGTTTTATATTGTGTTTATTGAATCAGAGACCAGCATTCCCTGTTTTAAGTCCGTCGCATATTTCGCCATTTTCTCATAGGGTACTGTACACGAAAATATATCGAAATCTTAAGCTATCCAAAATGGCAGAGCCTCAACTCTAACGACTCTGTAACTTGGTAGATACAAGTTTTATATTGTATTTATTTAATCGGAGACCAATATTCAATGTTTTAAGTCCGTCGCATATTTCGCCATTTTCTCATAGGGTACTGTACACGAAAATATATCGAAATCTTAAGCTATCCAAAATGGCAGAGCCTCACTCTAACGACTCTGTAACTTGGTAGATACAAGTTTTATATTGTATTTATTGAATCGGAGACCAATATTCCCTGTTTTAAGTCCGTCGCATATTTCGCCATTTTCTGATAGGGTACTGTACACGAAAATATATCGAAATTTTAAGCAATCCAAAATGGCAGAGCCTCACTCTAACGACTCTGTAACTTGGTAGATACAAGTTTTATATTGTATTTATTTAATCGGAGACCAATATTCAATGTTTTAAGTCCGTCGCATATTTCGCCATTTTCTCACAGGGTACTGTACACGAAAATATATCGAAATCTTAAGCTATCCAAAATGGAAGAGCCTCAACTCTAATGACTGTGTAACTTGGTAGATACAAGTTTTATATTGTATTTATTGAATCAGAGACCAGCATTCCCTGTTTTAAGTCCGTCGCATATTTCGCCATTTTCTCATAGGGTACTGTACACGAAAATATATCGAAATCTTAAGCTATCCAAAATGGCAGAGCCTCGACTCTAACGACTCTGTAACTTGGTAGATACAAGTTTTATATTGTAATTATTTAATCGTAGACCAATATTCAATGTTTTAAGTCCGTCGCATATTTCGCCATTTTCTCATAGGGTACTGTACACGAAAATATATCGAAATCTTAAGTTATCCAAAATGGCAGAGCCTCAACTCTAATGACTCTGTAACTTGGTAGATGCATGTTTTATATTGTATTTATTGAATCAGAGACCAATATTCCATGTTTTGAGTCCGTCGCATATTTTGCCATTTTCTCATAGGGTACTGTACACGAAAATATATCGAAATTTTAAGCAATCCAAAATGGCAGAGCCTCACTCTAACGACTCTGTAACTTGGTAGATAAAAGTTTTATATTGTATTTATTTAATCGGAGACCAATATTCAATGTTTTAAGTCCGTCGCATATTTCGCCATTTTCTCACAGGGTACTGTACACGAAAATATATCGAAATCTTAAGCTATCCAAAATGGAAGAGCCTCAACTCTAATGAATGTGTAACTTGGTAGATACAAGTTTTATATTGTATTTATTGAATCAGAGACCAGCATTCCCTGTTTTAAGTCCGTCGCATATTTCGCCATTTTCTCATAGGGTACTGTACACGAAAATATATCGAAATCTTAAGCTATCCAAAATGGCAGAGCCTCGACTCTAACGACTCTGTAACTTGGTAGATACATGTTTTATATTGTAATTATTTAATCGGAGACCAATATTCAATGTTTTAAGTCCGTCGCATATTTCGCCATTTTCTCATAGGGTACTGTACACGAAAATATATCGAAATCTTAAGTTATCCAAAATGGCAGAGCCTCAACTCTAATGACTCTGTAACTTGGTAGATGCATGTTTTATATTGTATTTATTGAATCAGAGACCAATATTCCATGTTTTGAGTCCGTCGCATATTTTGCCATTTTCTCATAGGGTACTGTACACGAAAATATATCGAAATCTTAAACAATCCAAAATAGTAGAGCCTCAACTCTAATGACTCTATAACTTGGTAGATACAAGTTTTATATTGTATTTATTGAATCGGAGACCAATATTCCCTGTTTTAAGTCCGTCGCATATTTCGCCATTTTCTCATAGGGTACTGTACACGAAAATATATCGAAATCTTAAGCTATCCAAAATGGCAGACCCTCAACTCTAATGACTCTGTAACTTGGTAGATACAAGTTTTATATTGTATTTATTGAATCGGAGACCAATATTCCATGTTTAAAGTCCGTCGCATATTTCGCCATTTTCTCATAGGGTACTGTACACGAAAATATATCGAAATCTTAAGCTATCCAAAATGGCAGAGCCTCAACTCTAATGACTCTGTAACTTGGTAGATACAAGTTTTATATTGTATTTATTGAATCGGAGACCAATATTCCCTGTTTAAAGTCCGTCGCATATTTCGCCATTTTCTCATAGGGTACTGTACACGAAAATATATCGAAATTTTAAGCAATCCAAAATGGCAGAGCCTCAAATCTAGTGACTCTGTAACTTGGTAGATACAAGTTTTATATTGTATTTATTGAATCGGAGACCAATATTCCCTGTTTGAAGTCCGTCGCATATTTCGCCATTTTCTCATAGGGTACTGTACACGAAAATATATCGAAATCTTAAGCTATCCAAAATGGCAGAGCCTCACTCTAACGACTCTGTAAATTGGTAGATACAAGTTTTATATTGTATTTATTGAATCGGACACCAATATTCAATGTTTTAAGTCCGTCGCATATTTCGCCATTTTCTCACAGGGTACTGTACACGAAAATATATCGAAATCTTAAGCTATCCAAAATGGAAGAGCCTCAACTCTAATGACTCTGTAACTTGGTAGATACAAGTTTTATATTGTGTTTATTGAATCAGAGACCAGCATTCCCTGTTTTAAGTCCGTCGCATATTTCGCCATTTTCTCATAGGGTACTGTACACGAAAATATATCGAAATCTTAAGCTATCCAAAATGGCAGAGCCTCAACTCTAACGACTCTGTAACTTGGTAGATACAAGTTTTATATTGTATTTATTTAATCGGAGACCAATATTCAATGTTTTAAGTCCGTCGCATATTTCGCCATTTTCTCATAGGGTACTGTACACGAAAATATATCGAAATCTTAAGCTATCCAAAATGGCAGAGCCTCAACTCTAATGACTCTGTAACTTGGTAGATACAAGTTTTATATTGTATTTATTGAATCAGAGACCAATATTCCATGTTTTGAGTCCGTCGCATATTTTGCCATTTTCTCATAGGGTACTGTACACGAAAATATATCGAAATCTTAAACTATCCAAAATAGTAGAGCCTCAACTCTAATGACTCTGTAACTTGGTAGATACAAGTTTTATATTGTATTTATTGAATCGGAGACCAATATTCCATGTTTTGAGTCCGTCGCATATTTTGCAATTTTCTCATAGGGTACTGTACATGAAAATATATCGAAATCTTAAACTATCCAAAATAGTAGAGCCTCAACTCTAATGACTCTGTAACTTGGTAGATACAAGTTTTATATTGTATTTATTGAATCAGAGACCAATATTCCCTGTTTAAAGTCCGTCGCATATTTCGCCATTTTCTCATAGGGTACTGTACACGAAAATATATCGAAATTTTAAGCAATCCAAAATGGCAGAGCCTCAAATCTAGTGACTCTGTAACTTGGTAGATACAAGTTTTATATTGTATTTATTGAATCGGAGACCAATATTCCATGTTTAAAGTCCGTCGCATATTTCGCCATTTTCTCATAGGGTACTGTACACGAAAATATATCGAAATCTTAAGCTATCCAAAATGGCAGAGCCTCAACTCTAATGACTCTGTAACTTGGTAGATACAAGTTTTATATTGTATTTATTGAATCGGAGACCAATATTCCCTGTTTAAAGTCCGTCGCATATTTCGCCATTTTCTCATAGGGTACTGTACACGAAAATATATCGAAATTTTAAGCAATCCAAAATGGCAGAGCCTCAAATCTAGTGACTCTGTAACTTGGTAGATACAAGTTTTATATTGTATTTATTGAATCGGAGACCAATATTCCCTGTTTGAAGTCCGTCGCATATTTCGCCATTTTCTCATAGGGTACTGTACACGAAAATATATCGAAATCTTAAGCTATCCAAAATGGCAGAGCCTCACTCTAACGACTCTGTAAATTGGTAGATACAAGTTTTATATTGTATTTATTGAATCGGACACCAATATTCAATGTTTTAAGTCCGTCGCATATTTCGCCATTTTCTCACAGGGTACTGTACACGAAAATATATCGAAATCTTAAGCTATCCAAAATGGAAGAGCCTCAACTCTAATGACTCTGTAACTTGGTAGATACAAGTTTTATATTGTGTTTATTGAATCAGAGACCAGCATTCCCTGTTTTAAGTCCGTCGCATATTTCGCCATTTTCTCATAGGGTACTGTACACGAAAATATATCGAAATCTTAAGCTATCCAAAATGGCAGAGCCTCAACTCTAACGACTCTGTAACTTGGTAGATACAAGTTTTATATTGTATTTATTTAATCGGAGACCAATATTCAATGTTTTAAGTCCGTCGCATATTTCGCCATTTTCTCATAGGGTACTGTACACGAAAATATATCGAAATCTTAAGCTATCCAAAATGGCAGAGCCTCAACTCTAATGACTCTGTAACTTGGTAGATACAAGTTTTATATTGTATTTATTGAATCAGAGACCAATATTCCATGTTTTGAGTCCGTCGCATATTTTGCCATTTTCTCATAGGGTACTGTACACGAAAATATATCGAAATCTTAAACTATCCAAAATAGTAGAGCCTCAACTCTAATGACTCTGTAACTTGGTAGATACAAGTTTTATATTGTATTTATTGAATCGGAGACCAATATTCCATGTTTTGAGTCCGTCGCATATTTTGCAATTTTCTCATAGGGTACTGTACATGAAAATATATCGAAATCTTAAACTATCCAAAATAGTAGAGCCTCAACTCTAATGACTCTGTAACTTGGTAGATACAAGTTTTATATTGTATTTATTGAATCAGAGACCAATATTCCCTGTTTAAAGTCCGTCGCATATTTCGCCATTTTCTCATAGGGTACTGTACACGAAAATATATCGAAATTTTAAGCAATCCAAAATGGCAGAGCCTCAAATCTAGTGACTCTGTAACTTGGTAGATACAAGTTTTATATTGTATTTATTGAATCGGAGACCAATATTCCCTGTTTGAAGTCCGTCGCATATTTCGCCATTTTCTCATAGGGTACTGTACACGAAAATATATCGAAATCTTAAGCTATCCAAAATGGCAGAGCCTCACTCTAACGACTCTGTAAATTGGTAGATACAAGTTTTATATTGTATTTATTGAATCGGAGACCAATATTCAATGTTTTAACTCCGTCGCATATTTCGCCATTTTCTCACAGGGTACTGTACACGAAAATATATCGAAATCTTAAGCTATCCAAAATGGAAGAGCCTCAACTCTAATGACTCTGTAACTTGGTAGATACAAGTTTTATATTGTGTTTATTGAATCAGAGACCAGCATTCCCTGTTTTAAGTCCGTCGCATATTTCGCCATTTTCTCATAGGGTACTGTACACGAAAATATATCGAAATCTTAAGCTATCCAAAATGGCAGAGCCTCAACTCTAACGACTCTGTAACTTGGTAGATACAAGTTTTATATTGTATTTATTTAATCGGAGACCAATATTCAATGTTTTAAGTCCGTCGCATATTTCGCCATTTTCTCATAGGGTACTGTACACGAAAATATATCGAAATTTTAAGCAATCCAAAATGGCAGAGCCTCAAATCTAGTGACTCTGTAACTTGGTAGATACAAGTTTTATATTGTATTTATTGAATCAGAGACCAATATTCCATGTTTTGAGTCCGTCGCATATTTGGCCATTTTCTCATAGGGTAGTAGTACATGAAAATATATCGAAATCTTAAACTATCCAAAATAGTAGAGCCTCAACTCTAATGACTCTGTAACTTGGTAGATACAAGTTTTATATTGTATTTATTGAATCGGAGACCAATATTCCCTGTTTTAAGTCCGTCGCATATTTAGCCATTTTCTCATAGGGTACTGTACACGAAAATATATCGAAATCTTAAGCTATCCAAAATGGCAGAGCCTCAACTCTAATGACTCTGTAACTTGGTAGATACAAGTTTTATATTGTATTTATTGAATCGGAGACCAATATTCCCTGTTTAAAGTCCGTCGCATATTTCGCCATTTTCTCATAGGGTACTGTACACGAAAATATATCGAAATCTTAAGCTATCCAAAATGGCAGAGCCTCACTCTAACGACTCTGTAAATTGGTAGATACAAGTTTTATATTGTATTTATTGAATCGGACACCAATATTCAATGTTTTAAGTCCGTCGCATATTTCGCCATTTTCTCACAGGGTACTGTACACGAAAATATATCGAAATCTTAAGCTATCCAAAATGGAAGAGCCTCAACTCTAATGACTCTGTAACTTGGTAGATACAAGTTTTATATTGTGTTTATTGAATCAGAGACCAGCATTCCCTGTTTTAAGTCCGTCGCATATTTCGCCATTTTCTCATAGGGTACTGTACACGAAAATATATCGAAATCTTAAGCTATCCAAAATGGCAGAGCCTCAACTCTAACGACTCTGTAACTTGGTAGATACAAGTTTTATATTGTATTTATTTAATCGGAGACCAATATTCAATGTTTTAAGTCCGTCGCATATTTCGCCATTTTCTCATAGGGTACTGTACACGAAAATATATCGAAATCTTAAGCTATCCAAAATGGCAGAGCCTCAACTCTAATGACTCTGTAACTTGGTAGATACAAGTTTTATATTGTATTTATTGAATCAGAGACCAATATTCCATGTTTTGAGTCCGTCGCATATTTTGCCATTTTCTCATAGGGTACTGTACACGAAAATATATCGAAATCTTAAACTATCCAAAATAGTAGAGCCTCAACTCTAATGACTCTGTAACTTGGTAGATACAAGTTTTATATTGTATTTATTGAATCGGAGACCAATATTCCCTGTTTTAAGTCCGTCACATATTTCGCCATTTTCTCATAGGGTACTGTACACGAAAATATATCGAAATCTTAAACTATCCAAAATGGCAGACCCTCAACTCTAATGACTCTGTAACTTGGTAGATACAAGTTTTATATTGTATTTATTGAATCGGAGACCAATATTCCCTGTTTAAAGTCCGTCGCATATTTCGCCATTTTCTCATAGGGTACTGTACACGAAAATATATCGAAATTTTAAGCAATCCAAAATGGCAGAGCCTCAAATCTAGTGACTCTGTAACTTGGTAGATACAAGTTTTATATTGTATTTATTGAATCGGAGACCAATATTCCCTGTTTGAAGTCCGTCGCATATTTCGCCATTTTCTCATAGGGTACTGTACACGAAAATATATCGAAATCTTAAGCTATCCAAAATGGCAGAGCCTCACTCTAACGACTTTGTAAATTGGTAGATACAAGTTTTATATTGTATTTATTGAATCAGAGACCAATATTCAATGTTTTATGTCCGTCGCATATTTCGCCATTTTCTCATAGGGTACTGTACACGAAAATATATCGAAATCTTAAGCTATCCAAAATGGAAGAGCCTCAACTCTAATGACTCTGTAACTTGGTAGATACAAGTTTTATATTGTGTTTATTGAATCAGAGACCAGCATTCCCTGTTTTAAGTCCGTCGCATATTTCGCCATTTTCTCAAAGGGTACTGTACACGAAAATATATCGAAATCTTAAGCTATCCAAAATGGCAGAGCCTCACTCTAACGACTCTGTAAATTGGTAGATACAAGTTTTATATTGTATTTATTGAATCGGAGACCAATATTCAATGTTTTAAGTCCGTCGCATATTTCCCCATTTTCTCACAGGGTACTGTACACGAAAATATATCGAAATCTTAAGCTATCCAAAATGGAAGAGCCTCAACTCTAATGACTCTGTAACTTGGTAGATACAAGTTTTATATTGTGTTTATTGAATCAGAGACCAGCATTCCCTGTTTTAAGTCCGTCGCATATTTCGCCATTTTCTCAAAGGGTACTGTACACGAAAATATATCGAAATCTTAAGCTATCCAAAATGGCAGAGCCTCAACTCTAACGACTCTGTAACTTGGTAGATACAAGTTTTATATTGTATTTATTTAATCGGAGACCAATATTCAATGTTTTAAGTCCGTCGCATATTTCGCCATTTTCTCATAGGGTACTGTACACGAAAATATATCGAAATCTTAAGCTATCCAAAATGGCAGAGCCTCAACTCTAATGACTCTGTAACTTGGTAGATACAAGTTTTATATTGTATTTATTGAATCAGAGACCAATATTCCATGTTTTGAGTCCGTCGCATATTTGGCCATTTTCTCATAGGGTAGTAGTACATGAAAATATATCGAAATCTTAAACTATCCAAAATAGTAGAGCCTCAACTCTAATGACTCTGTAACTTGGTAGATACAAGTTTTATATTGTATTTATTGAATCGGAGACCAATATTCCCTGTTTTAAGTCCGTCGCATATTTAGCCATTTTCTCATAGGGTACTGTACACGAAAATATATCGAAATCTTAAGCTATCCAAAATGGCAGAGCCTCAACTCTAATGACTCTGTAACTTGGTAGATACAAGTTTTATATTGTATTTATTGAATCGGAGACCAATATTCCCTGTTTAAAGTCCGTCGCATATTTCGCCATTTTCTCATAGGGTACTGTACACGAAAATATATCGAAATCTTAAGCTATCCAAAATGGCAGAGCCTCACTCTAACGACTCTGTAAATTGGTAGATACAAGTTTTATATTGTATTTATTGAATCGGACACCAATATTCAATGTTTTAAGTCCGTCGCATATTTCGCCATTTTCTCACAGGGTACTGTACACGAAAATATATCGAAATCTTAAGCTATCCAAAATGGAAGAGCCTCAACTCTAATGACTCTGTAACTTAGTAGATACAAGTTTTATATTGTGTTTATTGAATCAGAGACCAGCATTCCCTGTTTTAAGTCCGTCGCATATTTCGCCATTTTCTCATAGGGTACTGTACACGAAAATATATCGAAATCTTAAGCTATCCAAAATGGCAGAGCCTCAACTCTAACGACTCTGTAACTTGGTAGATACAAGTTTTATATTGTATTTATTGAATCGGAGACCAATATTCCCTGTTTGAAGTCCGTCGCATATTTCGCCATTTTCTCATAGGGTACTGTACACGAAAATATATCGAAATCTTAAGCTATCCAAAATGGCAGAGCCTCACTCTAACGACTCTGTAAATTGGTAGATACAAGTTTTATATTGTATTTATTGAATCGGAGACCAATATTCAATGTTTTAAGTCCGTCGCATATTTCGCCATTTTCTCACAGGGTACTGTACACGAAAATATATCGAAATCTTAAGCTATCCAAAATGGAAGAGCCTCAACTCTAATGACTCTGTAACTTGGTAGATACAAGTTTTATATTGTGTTTATTGAATCAGAGACCAGCATTCCCTGTTTTAAGTCCGTCGCATATTTCGCCATTTTCTCATAGGGTACTGTACACGAAAATATATCGAAATCTTAAGCTATCCAAAATGGCAGAGCCTCAACTCTAACGACTCTGTAACTTGGTAGATACAAGTTTTATATTGTATTTATTTAATCGGAGACCAATATTCAATGTTTTAAGTCCGTCGCATATTTCGCCATTTTCTCATAGGGTACTGTACACGAAAATATATCGAAATCTTAAGCTATCCAAAATGGCAGAGCCTCAACTCTAATGACTCTGTAACTTGGTAGATACAAGTTTTATATTGTATTTATTGAATCAGAGACCAATATTCCATGTTTTGAGTCCGTCGCATATTTTGCCATTTTCTCATAGGGTACTGTACATGAAAATATATCGAAATCTTAAACTATCCAAAATAGTAGAGCCTCAACTCTAATGACTCTGTAACTTGGTAGATACAAGTTTTATATTGTATTTATTGAATCGGAGACCAATATTCCCTGTTTTAAGTCCGTCGCATATTTAGCCATTTTCTCATAGGGTACTGTACACGAAAATATATCGAAATCTTAAGCTATCCAAAATGGCAGAGCCTCAACTCTAATGACTCTGTAACTTGGTAGATACAAGTTTTATATTGTATTTATTGAATCGGAGACCAATATTCCCTGTTTAAAGTCCGTCGCATATTTCGCCATTTTCTCATAGGGTACTGTACACGAAAATATATCGAAATCTTAAGCTATCCAAAATGGCAGAGCCTCAACTCTAATGACTCTGTAACTTGGTAGATACAAGTTTTATATTGTATTTATTGAATCAGAGACCAATATTCCATGTTTTGAGTCCGTCGCATATTTTGCCATTTTCTCATAGGGTACTGTACATGAAAATATATCGAAATCTTAAACTATCCAAAATAGTAGAGCCTCAACTCTAATGACTCTGTAACTTGGTAGATACAAGTTTTATATTGTATTTATTGAATCGGAGACCAATATTCCCTGTTTTAAGTCCGTCGCATATTTAGCCATTTTCTCATAGGGTACTGTACACGAAAATATATCGAAATCTTAAGCTATCCAAAATGGCAGAGCCTCAACTCTAATGACTCTGTAACTTGGTAGATACAAGTTTTATATTGTATTTATTGAATCGGAGACCAATATTCCCTGTTTAAAGTCCGTCGCATATTTCGCCATTTTCTCATAGGGTACTGTACACGAAAATATATCGAAATCTTAAGCTATCCAAAATGGCAGAGCCTCACTCTAACGACTCTGTAAATTGGTAGATACAAGTTTTATATTGTATTTATTGAATCGGAGACCAATATTCAATGTTTTAAGTCCGTCGCATATTTCGCCATTTTCTCACAGGGTACTGTACACGAAAATATATCGAAATCTTAAGCTATCCAAAATGGAAGAGCCTCAACTCTAATGACTCTGTAACTTGGTAGATACAAGTTTTATATTGTGTTTATTGAATCAGAGACCAGCATTCCCTGTTTTAAGTCCGTCGCATATTTCGCCATTTTCTCAAAGGGTACTGTACACGAAAATATATCGAAATCTTAAGCTATCCAAAATGGCAGAGCCTCAACTCTAACGACTCTGTAACTTGGTAGATACAAGTTTTATATTGTATTTATTTAATCGGAGACCAATATTCAATGTTTTAAGTCCGTCGCATATTTCGCCATTTTCTCATAGGGTACTGTACACGAAAATATATCGAAATCTTAAGCTATCCAAAATGGCAGAGCCTCACTCTAACGACTCTGTAAATTGGTAGATACAAGTTTTATATTGTATTTATTGAATCGGACACCAATATTCAATGTTTTAAGTCCGTCGCATATTTCGCCATTTTCTCACAGGGTACTGTACACGAAAATATATCGAAATCTTAAGCTATCCAAAATGGAAGAGCCTCAACTCTAATGACTCTGTAACTTAGTAGATACAAGTTTTATATTGTATTTATTGAATCAGAGACCAATATTCCATGTTTTGAGTCCGTCGCATATTTGGCCATTTTCTCATAGGGTAGTAGTACATGAAAATATATCGAAATCTTAAACTATCCAAAATAGTAGAGCCTCAACTCTAATGACTCTGTAACTTGGTAGATACAAGTTTTATATTGTATTTATTGAATCGGAGACCAATATTCCCTGTTTTAAGTCCGTCGCATATTTAGCCATTTTCTCATAGGGTACTGTACACGAAAATATATCGAAATCTTAAGCTATCCAAAATGGCAGAGCCTCAACTCTAATGACTCTGTAACTTGGTAGATACAAGTTTTATATTGTATTTATTGAATCGGAGACCAATATTCCCTGTTTAAAGTCCGTCGCATATTTCGCCATTTTCTCATAGGGTACTGTACACGAAAATATATCGAAATCTTAAGCTATCCAAAATGGCAGAGCCTCACTCTAACGACTCTGTAAATTGGTAGATACAAGTTTTATATTGTATTTATTGAATCGGACACCAATATTCAATGTTTTAAGTCCGTCGCATATTTCGCCATTTTCTCACAGGGTACTGTACACGAAAATATATCGAAATCTTAAGCTATCCAAAATGGAAGAGCCTCAACTCTAATGACTCTGTAACTTAGTAGATACAAGTTTTATATTGTGTTTATTGAATCAGAGACCAGCATTCCCTGTTTTAAGTCCGTCGCATATTTCGCCATGTTCTCATAGGGTACTGTACACGAAAATATATCGAAATCTTAAGCTATCCAAAATGGCAGAGCCTCAACTCTAACGACTCTGTAACTTGGTAGATACAAGTTTTATATTGTATTTATTGAATCGGAGACCAATATTCCCTGTTTAAAGTCCGTCGCATATTTCGCCATTTTCTCATAGGGTACTGTACACGAAAATATATCGAAATCTTAAGCTATCCAAAATGGCAGAGCCTCACTCTAACGACTCTGTAAATTGGTAGATACAAGTTTTATATTGTATTTATTGAATCGGAGACCAATATTCAATGTTTTAAGTCCGTCGCATATTTCGCCATTTTCTCACAGGGTACTGTACACGAAAATATATCGAAATCTTAAGCTATCCAAAATGGAAGAGCCTCAACTCTAATGACTCTGTAACTTGGTAGATACAAGTTTTATATTGTGTTTATTGAATCAGAGACCAGCATTCCCTGTTTTAAGTCCGTCGCATATTTCGCCATTTTCTCATAGGGTACTGTACACGAAAATATATCGAAATCTTAAGCTATCCAAAATGGCAGAGCCTCAACTCTAACGACTCTGTAACTTGGTAGATACAAGTTTTATATTGTATTTATTTAATCGGAGACCAATATTCAATGTTTTAAGTCCGTCGCATATTTCGCCATTTTCTCATAGGGTACTGTACACGAAAATATATCGAAATCTTAAGCTATCCAAAATGGCAGAGCCTCAACTCTAATGACTCTGTAACTTGGTAGATACAAGTTTTATATTGTATTTATTGAATCAGAGACCAATATTCCATGTTTTGAGTCCGTCGCATATTTTGCCATTTTCTCATAGGGTACTGTACATGAAAATATATCGAAATCTTAAACTATCCAAAATAGTAGAGCCTCAACTCTAATGACTCTGTAACTTGGTAGATACAAGTTTTATATTGTATTTATTGAATCGGAGACCAATATTCCCTGTTTTAAGTCCGTCGCATATTTAGCCATTTTCTCATAGGGTACTGTACACGAAAATATATCGAAATCTTAAGCTATCCAAAATGGCAGAGCCTCAACTCTAATGACTCTGTAACTTGGTAGATACAAGTTTTATATTGTATTTATTGAATCGGAGACCAATATTCCCTGTTTAAAGTCCGTCGCATATTTCGCCATTTTCTCATAGGGTACTGTACACGAAAATATATCGAAATCTTAAGCTATCCAAAATGGCAGAGCCTCAACTCTAATGACTCTGTAACTTGGTAGATACAAGTTTTATATTGTATTTATTGAATCAGAGACCAATATTCCATGTTTTGAGTCCGTCGCATATTTTGCCATTTTCTCATAGGGTACTGTACATGAAAATATATCGAAATCTTAAACTATCCAAAATAGTAGAGCCTCAACTCTAATGACTCTGTAACTTGGTAGATACAAGTTTTATATTGTATTTATTGAATCGGAGACCAATATTCCCTGTTTTAAGTCCGTCGCATATTTAGCCATTTTCTCATAGGGTACTGTACACGAAAATATATCGAAATCTTAAGCTATCCAAAATGGCAGAGCCTCAACTCTAATGACTCTGTAACTTGGTAGATACAAGTTTTATATTGTATTTATTGAATCGGAGACCAATATTCCCTGTTTAAAGTCCGTCGCATATTTCGCCATTTTCTCATAGGGTACTGTACACGAAAATATATCGAAATCTTAAGCTATCCAAAATGGCAGAGCCTCACTCTAACGACTCTGTAAATTGGTAGATACAAGTTTTATATTGTATTTATTGAATCGGACACCAATATTCAATGTTTTAAGTCCGTCGCATATTTCGCCATTTTCTCACAGGGTACTGTACACGAAAATATATCGAAATCTTAAGCTATCCAAAATGGAAGAGCCTCAACTCTAATGACTCTGTAACTTGGTAGATACAAGTTTTATATTGTGTTTATTGAATCAGAGACCAGCATTCCCTGTTTTAAGTCCGTCGCATATTTCGCCATTTTCTCATAGGGTACTGTACACGAAAATATATCGAAATTTTAAGCAATCCAAAATGGCAGAGCCTCAAATCTAGTGACTCTGTAACTTGGTAGATACAAGTTTTATATTGTATTTATTGAATCGGAGACCAATATTCCCTGTTTGAAGTCCGTCGCATATTTCGCCATTTTCTCATAGGGTACTGTACACGAAAATATATCGAAATCTTAAGCTATCCAAAATGGCAGAGCCTCACTCTAACGACTCTGTAAATTGGTAGATACAAGTTTTATATTGTATTTATTGAATCGGAGACCAATATTCAATGTTTTAAGTCCGTCGCATATTTCGCCATTTTCTCATAGGGTACTGTACACGAAAATATATCGAAATCTTAAGCTATCCAAAATGGAAGAGCCTCAACTCTAATGACTCTGTAACTTGGTAGATACAAGTTTTATATTGTGTTTATTGAATCAGAGACCAGCATTCCCTGTTTTAAGTCCGTCGCATATTTCGCCATTTTCTCATAGGGTACTGTACACGAAAATATATCGAAATCTTAAGCTATCCAAAATGGCAGAGCCTCAACTCTAACGACTCTGTAACTTGGTAGATACAAGTTTTATATTGTATTTATTTAATCGGAGACCAATATTCAATGTTTTAAGTCCGTCGCATATTTCGCCATTTTCTCATAGGGTACTGTACACGAAAATATATCGAAATCTTAAGCTATCCAAAATGGCAGAGCCTCAACTCTAATGACTCTGTAACTTGGTAGATACAAGTTTTATATTGTATTTATTGAATCAGAGACCAATATTCCATGTTTTGAGTCCGTCGCATATTTTGCCATTTTCTCATAGGGTACTGTACATGAAAATATATCGAAATCTTAAACTATCCAAAATAGTAGAGCCTCAACTCTAATGACTCTGTAACTTGGTAGATACAAGTTTTATATTGTATTTATTGAATCGGAGACCAATATTCCCTGTTTTAAGTCCGTCGCATATTTAGCCATTTTCTCATAGGGTACTGTACACGAAAATATATCGAAATCTTAAGCTATCCAAAATGGCAGAGCCTCAACTCTAATGACTCTGTAACTTGGTAGATACAAGTTTTATATTGTATTTATTGAATCGGAGACCAATATTCCCTGTTTAAAGTCCGTCGCATATTTCGCCATTTTCTCATAGGGTACTGTACACGAAAATATATCGAAATCTTAAGCTATCCAAAATGGCAGAGCCTCACTCTAACGACTCTGTAAATTGGTAGATACAAGTTTTATATTGTATTTATTGAATCGGACACCAATATTCAATGTTTTAAGTCCGTCGCATATTTCGCCATTTTCTCACAGGGTACTGTACACGAAAATATATCGAAATCTTAAGCTATCCAAAATGGAAGAGCCTCAACTCTAATGACTCTGTAACTTGGTAGATACAAGTTTTATATTGTGTTTATTGAATCAGAGACCAGCATTCCCTGTTTTAAGTCCGTCGCATATTTCGCCATTTTCTCATAGGGTACTGTACACGAAAATATATCGAAATTTTAAGCAATCCAAAATGGCAGAGCCTCAAATCTAGTGACTCTGTAACTTGGTAGATACAAGTTTTATATTGTATTTATTGAATCGGAGACCAATATTCCCTGTTTGAAGTCCGTCGCATATTTCGCCATTTTCTCATAGGGTACTGTACACGAAAATATATCGAAATCTTAAGCTATCCAAAATGGCAGAGCCTCACTCTAACGACTCTGTAAATTGGTAGATACAAGTTTTATATTGTATTTATTGAATCGGAGACCAATATTCAATGTTTTAAGTCCGTCGCATATTTCGCCATTTTCTCATAGGGTACTGTACACGAAAATATATCGAAATCTTAAGCTATCCAAAATGGAAGAGCCTCAACTCTAATGACTCTGTAACTTGGTAGATACAAGTTTTATATTGTGTTTATTGAATCAGAGACCAGCATTCCCTGTTTTAAGTCCGTCGCATATTTCGCCATTTTCTCATAGGGTACTGTACACGAAAATATATCGAAATCTTAAGCTATCCAAAATGGCAGAGCCTCAACTCTAACGACTCTGTAACTTGGTAGATACAAGTTTTATATTGTATTTATTTAATCGGAGACCAATATTCAATGTTTTAAGTCCGTCGCATATTTCGCCATTTTCTCATAGGGTACTGTACACGAAAATATATCGAAATCTTAAGCTATCCAAAATGGCAGAGCCTCAACTCTAATGACTCTGTAACTTGGTAGATACAAGTTTTATATTGTATTTATTGAATCAGAGACCAATATTCCATGTTTTGAGTCCGTCGCATATTTTGCCATTTTCTCATAGGGTACTGTACATGAAAATATATCGAAATCTTAAACTATCCAAAATAGTAGAGCCTCAACTCTAATGACTCTGTAACTTGGTAGATACAAGTTTTATATTGTATTTATTGAATCGGAGACCAATATTCCCTGTTTTAAGTCCGTCGCATATTTAGCCATTTTCTCATAGGGTACTGTACACGAAAATATATCGAAATCTTAAGCTATCCAAAATGGCAGAGCCTCAACTCTAATGACTCTGTAACTTGGTAGATACAAGTTTTATATTGTATTTATTGAATCGGAGACCAATATTCCCTGTTTAAAGTCCGTCGCATATTTCGCCATTTTCTCATAGGGTACTGTACACGAAAATATATCGAAATCTTAAGCTATCCAAAATGGCAGAGCCTCACTCTAACGACTCTGTAAATTGGTAGATACAAGTTTTATATTGTATTTATTGAATCGGAGACCAATATTCCCTGTTTGAAGTCCGTCGCATATTTCGCCATTTTCTCATAGGGTACTGTACACGAAAATATATCGAAATCTTAAGCTATCCAAAATGGCAGAGCCTCACTCTAACGACTCTGTAAATTGGTAGATACAAGTTTTATATTGTATTTATTGAATCGGAGACCAATATTCCCTGTTTTAAGTCCGTCGCATATTTCGCCATTTTCTCATAGGGTACTGTACACGAAAATATATCGAAATCTTAAGCTATCCAAAATGGCAGAGCCTCAACTCTAACGACTCTGTAACTTGGTAGATACAAGTTTTATATTGTATTTATTTAATCGGAGACCAATATTCAATGTTTTAAGTCCGTCGCATATTTCGCCATTTTCTCATAGGGTACTGTACACGAAAATATATCGAAATCTTAAGCTATCCAAAATGGCAGAGCCTCAACTCTAATGACTCTGTAACTTGGTAGATACAAGGTTTATATTGTATTTATTGAATCAGAGACCAATATTCCATGTTTTGAGTCCGTCGCATATTTTGCCATTTTCTCATAGGGTACTGTACACGAAAATATATCGAAATCTTAAACTATCCAAAATAGTAGAGCCTCAACTCTAATGACTCTGTAACTTGGTAGATACAAGTTTTATATTGTATTTATTGAATCGGAGACCAATATTCCCTGTTTTAAGTCCGTCACATATTTCGCCATTTTCTCATAGGGTACTGTACACGAAAATATATCGAAATCTTAAACTATCCAAAATGGCAGACCCTCAACTCTAATGACTCTGTAACTTGGTAGATACAAGTTTTATATTGTATTTATTGAATCGGAGACCAATATTCCCTGTTTAAAGTCCGTCGCATATTTCGCCATTTTCTCATAGGGTACTGTACACGAAAATATATCGAAATTTTAAGCAATCCAAAATGGCAGAGCCTCAAATCTAGTGACTCTGTAACTTGGTAGATACAAGTTTTATATTGTATTTATTGAATCGGAGACCAATATTCCCTGTTTGAAGTCCGTCGCATATTTCGCCATTTTCTCATAGGGTATTGTACACGAAAATATATCGAAATCTTAAGCTATCCAAAATGGCAGAGCCTCACTCTAACGACTCTGTAAATTGGTAGATACAAGTTTTATATTGTATTTATTGAATCGGAGACCAATATTCAATGTTTTAAGTCCGTCGCATATTTCGCCATTTTCTCACAGGGTACTGTACACGAAAATATATCGAAATCTTAAGCTATCCAAAATGGAAGAGCCTCAACTCTAATGACTCTGTAACTTGGTAGATACAAGGTTTATATTGTATTTATTGAATCAGAGACCAATATTCCATGTTTTGAGTCCGTCGCATATTTTGCCATTTTCTCAGAGGGTACTGTACACGAAAATATATCGAAATCTTAAACTATCCAAAATAGTAGAGCCTCAACTCTAATGACTCTGTAACTTGGTAGATACAAGTTTTATATTGTATTTATTGAATCTGAGACCAATATTCCCTGTTTTAAGTCCGTCACATATTTCGCCATTTTCTCATAGGGTACTGTACACGAAAATATATCGAAATCTTAAACTATCCAAAATGGCAGACCCTCAACTCTAATGACTCTGTAACTTGGTAGATACAAGTTTTATATTGTATTTATTGAATCGGAGACCAATATTCCCTGTTTAAAGTCCGTCGCATATTTCGCCATTTTCTCATAGGGTACTGTACACGAAAATATATCGAAATTTTAAGCAATCCAAAATGGCAGAGCCTCAAATCTAGTGACTCTGTAACTTGGTAGATACAAGTTTTATATTGTATTTATTGAATCGGAGACCAATATTCCCTGTTTGAAGTCCGTCGCATATTTCGCCATTTTCTCATAGGGTACTGTACACGAAAATATATCGAAATCTTAAGCTATCCAAAATGGCAGAGCCTCACTCTAACGACTCTGTAAATTGGTAGATACAAGTTTTATATTGTATTTATTGAATCGGAGACCAATATTCAATGTTTTAAGTCCGTCGCATATTTCGCCATTTTCTCACAGGGTACTGTACACGAAAATATATCGAAATCTTAAGCTATCCAAAATGGAAGAGCCTCAACTCTAATGACTCTGTAACTTGGTAGATACAAGTTTTATATTGTGTTTATTGAATCAGAGACCAGCATTCCCTGTTTTAAGTCCGTCGCATATTTCGCCATTTTCTCAAAGGGTACTGTACACGAAAATATATCGAAATCTTAAGCTATCCAAAATGGCAGAGCCTCAACTCTAACGACTCTGTAACTTGGTAGATACAAGTTTTATATTGTATTTATTTAATCGGAGACCAATATTCAATGTTTTAAGTCCGTCGCATATTTCGCCATTTTCTCATAGGGTACTGTACACGAAAATATATCGAAATCTTAAGCTATCCAAAATGGCAGAGCCTCAACTCTAATGACTCTGTAACTTGGTAGATACAAGTTTTATATTGTATTTATTGAATCAGAGACCATTATTCCATGTTTTGAGTCCGTCGCATATTTTGCCATTTTCTCATAGGGTACTGTACACGAAAATATATCGAAATCTTAAACTATCCAAAATAGTAGAGCCTCAACTCTAATGACTCTGTAACTTGGTAGATACAAGTTTTATATTGTATTTATTGAATCGGAGACCAATATTCCCTGTTTTAAGTCCGTCGCATATTTCGCCATTTTCTCATAGGGTACTGTACACGAAAATATATCGAAATCTTAAACTATCCAAAATGGCAGACCCTCAACTCTAATGACTCTGTAACTTGGTAGATACAAGTTTTATATTGTATTTATTGAATCGGAGACCAATATTCCCTGTTTAAAGTCCGTCGCATATTTCGCCATTTTCTCATAGGGTACTGTACACGAAAATATATCGAAATTTTAAGCAATCCAAAATGGCAGAGCCTCAAATCTAGTGACTCTGTAACTTGGTAGATACAAGTTTTATATTGTATTTATTGAATCGGAGACCAATATTCCCTGTTTGAAGTCCGTCGCATATTTCGCCATTTTCTCATAGGGTACTGTACACGAAAATATATCGAAATCTTAAGCTATCCAAAATGGCAGAGCCTCACTCTAACGACTCTGTAAATTGGTAGATACAAGTTTTATATTGTATTTATTGAATCGGAGACCAATATTCAATGTTTTAAGTCCGTCGCATATTTCGCCATTTTCTCATAGGGTACTGTACACGAAAATATATCGAAATCTTAAGCTATCCAAAATGGAAGAGCCTCAACTCTAATGACTCTGTAACTTGGTAGATACAAGTTTTATATTGTGTTTATTGAATCAGAGACCAGCATTCCCTGTTTTAAGTCCGTCGCATATTTCGCCATTTTCTCAAAGGGTACTGTACACGAAAATATATCGAAATCTTAAGCTATCCAAAATGGCAGAGCCTCAACTCTAACGACTCTGTAACTTGGTAGATACAAGTTTTATATTGTATTTATTTAATCGGAGACCAATATTCAATGTTTTAAGTCCGTCGCATATTTCGCCATTTTCTCATAGGGTACTGTACACGAAAATATATCGAAATCTTAAGCTATCCAAAATGGCAGAGCCTCAACTCTAATGACTCTGTAACTTGGTAGATACAAGTTTTATATTGTATTTATTGAATCAGAGACCAATATTCCATGTTTTGAGTCCGTCGCATATTTGGCCATTTTCTCATAGGGTAGTAGTACATGAAAATATATCGAAATCTTAAACTATCCAAAATAGTAGAGCCTCAACTCTAATGACTCTGTAACTTGGTAGATACAAGTTTTATATTGTATTTATTGAATCGGAGACCAATATTCCCTGTTTTAAGTCCGTCGCATATTTAGCCATTTTCTCATAGGGTACTGTACACGAAAATATATCGAAATCTTAAGCTATCCAAAATGGCAGAGCCTCAACTCTAATGACTCTGTAACTTGGTAGATACAAGTTTTATATTGTATTTATTGAATCGGAGACCAATATTCCCTGTTTAAAGTCCGTCGCATATTTCGCCATTTTCTCATAGGGTACTGTACACGAAAATATATCGAAATCTTAAGCTATCCAAAATGGCAGAGCCTCACTCTAACGACTCTGTAAATTGGTAGATACAAGTTTTATATTGTATTTATTGAATCGGACACCAATATTCAATGTTTTAAGTCCGTCGCATATTTCGCCATTTTCTCACAGGGTACTGTACACGAAAATATATCGAAATCTTAAGCTATCCAAAATGGAAGAGCCTCAACTCTAATGACTCTGTAACTTGGTAGATACAAGTTTTATATTGTGTTTATTGAATCAGAGACCAGCATTCCCTGTTTTAAGTCCGTCGCATATTTCGCCATTTTCTCATAGGGTACTGTACACGAAAATATATCGAAATCTTAAGCTATCCAAAATGGCAGAGCCTCAACTCTAACGACTCTGTAACTTGGTAGATACAAGTTTTATATTGTATTTATTTAATCGGAGACCAATATTCAATGTTTTAAGTCCGTCGCATATTTCGCCATTTTCTCATAGGGTACTGTACACGAAAATATATCGAAATCTTAAGCTATCCAAAATGGCAGAGCCTCAACTCTAATGACTCTGTAACTTGGTAGATACAAGTTTTATATTGTATTTATTGAATCAGAGACCAATATTCCATGTTTTGAGTCCGTCGCATATTTTGCCATTTTCTCATAGGGTACTGTACACGAAAATATATCGAAATCTTAAACTATCCAAAATAGTAGAGCCTCAACTCTAATGACTCTGTAACTTGGTAGATACAAGTTTTATATTGTATTTATTGAATCGGAGACCAATATTCCCTGTTTTAAGTCCGTCACATATTTCGCCATTTTCTCATAGGGTACTGTACACGAAAATATATCGAAATCTTAAACTATCCAAAATGGCAGACCCTCAACTCTAATGACTCTGTAACTTGGTAGATACAAGTTTTATATTGTATTTATTGAATCGGAGACCAATATTCCCTGTTTAAAGTCCGTCGCATATTTCGCCATTTTCTCATAGGGTACTGTACACGAAAATATATCGAAATTTTAAGCAATCCAAAATGGCAGAGCCTCAAATCTAGTGACTCTGTAACTTGGTAGATACAAGTTTTATATTGTATTTATTGAATCGGAGACCAATATTCCCTGTTTGAAGTCCGTCGCATATTTCGCCATTTTCTCATAGGGTACTGTACACGAAAATATATCGAAATCTTAAGCTATCCAAAATGGCAGAGCCTCACTCTAACGACTTTGTAAATTGGTAGATACAAGTTTTATATTGTATTTATTGAATCAGAGACCAATATTCAATGTTTTATGTCCGTCGCATATTTCGCCATTTTCTCATAGGGTACTGTACACGAAAATATATCGAAATCTTAAGCTATCCAAAATGGAAGAGCCTCAACTCTAATGACTCTGTAACTTGGTAGATACAAGTTTTATATTGTGTTTATTGAATCAGAGACCAGCATTCCCTGTTTTAAGTCCGTCGCATATTTCGCCATTTTCTCAAAGGGTACTGTACACGAAAATATATCGAAATCTTAAGCTATCCAAAATGGCAGAGCCTCACTCTAACGACTCTGTAAATTGGTAGATACAAGTTTTATATTGTATTTATTGAATCGGAGACCAATATTCAATGTTTTAAGTCCGTCGCATATTTCGCCATTTTCTCACAGGGTACTGTACACGAAAATATATCGAAATCTTAAGCTATCCAAAATGGAAGAGCCTCAACTCTAATGACTCTGTAACTTGGTAGATACAAGTTTTATATTGTGTTTATTGAATCAGAGACCAGCATTCCCTGTTTTAAGTCCGTCGCATATTTCGCCATTTTCTCAAAGGGTACTGTACACGAAAATATATCGAAATCTTAAGCTATCCAAAATGGCAGAGCCTCAACTCTAACGACTCTGTAACTTGGTAGATACAAGTTTTATATTGTATTTATTTAATCGGAGACCAATATTCAATGTTTTAAGTCCGTCGCATATTTCGCCATTTTCTCATAGGGTACTGTACACGAAAATATATCGAAATCTTAAGCTATCCAAAATGGAAGAGCCTCAACTCTAATGACTCTGTAACTTGGTAGATACAAGTTTTATATTGTGTTTATTGAATCAGAGACCAGCATTCCCTGTTTTAAGTCCGTCGCATATTTCGCCATTTTCTCAAAGGGTACTGTACACGAAAATATATCGAAATCTTAAGCTATCCAAAATGGCAGAGCCTCACTCTAACGACTCTGTAAATTGGTAGATACAAGTTTTATATTGTATTTATTGAATCGGAGACCAATATTCAATGTTTTAAGTCCGTCGCATATTTCGCCATTTTCTCACAGGGTACTGTACACGAAAATATATCGAAATCTTAAGCTATCCAAAATGGAAGAGCCTCAACTCTAATGACTCTGTAACTTGGTAGATACAAGTTTTATATTGTGTTTATTGAATCAGAGACCAGCATTCCCTGTTTTAAGTCCGTCGCATATTTCGCCATTTTCTCAAAGGGTACTGTACACGAAAATATATCGAAATCTTAAGCTATCCAAAATGGCAGAGCCTCAACTCTAACGACTCTGTAACTTGGTAGATACAAGTTTTATATTGTATTTATTTAATCGGAGACCAATATTCAATGTTTTAAGTCCGTCGCATATTTCGCCATTTTCTCATAGGGTACTGTACACGAAAATATATCGAAATCTTAAGCTATCCAAAATGGCAGAGCCTCAACTCTAATGACTCTGTAACTTGGTAGATACAAGTTTTATATTGTATTTATTGAATCAGAGACCAATATTCCATGTTTTGAGTCCGTCGCATATTTGGCCATTTTCTCATAGGGTAGTAGTACATGAAAATATATCGAAATCTTAAACTATCCAAAATAGTAGAGCCTCAACTCTAATGACTCTGTAACTTGGTAGATACAAGTTTTATATTGTATTTATTGAATCGGAGACCAATATTCCCTGTTTTAAGTCCGTCGCATATTTAGCCATTTTCTCATAGGGTACTGTACACGAAAATATATCGAAATCTTAAGCTATCCAAAATGGCAGAGCCTCAACTCTAATGACTCTGTAACTTGGTAGATACAAGTTTTATATTGTATTTATTGAATCGGAGACCAATATTCCCTGTTTAAAGTCCGTCGCATATTTCGCCATTTTCTCATAGGGTACTGTACACGAAAATATATCGAAATCTTAAGCTATCCAAAATGGCAGAGCCTCACTCTAACGACTCTGTAAATTGGTAGATACAAGTTTTATATTGTATTTATTGAATCGGACACCAATATTCAATGTTTTAAGTCCGTCGCATATTTCGCCATTTTCTCACAGGGTACTGTACACGAAAATATATCGAAATCTTAAGCTATCCAAAATGGAAGAGCCTCAACTCTAATGACTCTGTAACTTAGTAGATACAAGTTTTATATTGTGTTTATTGAATCAGAGACCAGCATTCCCTGTTTTAAGTCCGTCGCATATTTCGCCATTTTCTCATAGGGTACTGTACACGAAAATATATCGAAATCTTAAGCTATCCAAAATGGCAGAGCCTCAACTCTAACGACTCTGTAACTTGGTAGATACAAGTTTTATATTGTATTTATTTAATCGGAGACCAATATTCAATGTTTTAAGTCCGTCGCATATTTCGCCATTTTCTCATAGGGTACTGTACACGAAAATATATCGAAATCTTAAGCTATCCAAAATGGCAGAGCCTCAACTCTAATGACTCTGTAACTTGGTAGATACAAGTTTTATATTGTATTTATTGAATCAGAGACCAATATTCCATGTTTTGAGTCCGTCGCATATTTTGCCATTTTCTCATAGGGTACTGTACACGAAAATATATCGAAATCTTAAACTATCCAAAATAGTAGAGCCTCAACTCTAATGACTCTGTAACTTGGTAGATACAAGTTTTATATTGTATTTATTGAATCGGAGACCAATATTCCCTGTTTTAAGTCCGTCACATATTTCGCCATTTTCTCATAGGGTACTGTACACGAAAATATATCGAAATCTTAAACTATCCAAAATGGCAGACCCTCAACTCTAATGACTCTGTAACTTGGTAGATACAAGTTTTATATTGTATTTATTGAATCGGAGACCAATATTCCCTGTTTAAAGTCCGTCGTATATTTCGCCATTTTCTCATAGGGTACTGTACACGAAAATATATCGAAATTTTAAGCAATCCAAAATGGCAGAGCCTCAAATCTAGTGACTCTGTAACTTGGTAGATACAAGTTTTATATTGTATTTATTGAATCGGAGACCAATATTCCCTGTTTGAAGTCCGTCGCATATTTCGCCATTTTCTCATAGGGTACTGTACACGAAAATATATCGAAATCTTAAGCTATCCAAAATGGCAGAGCCTCACTCTAACGACTCTATAAATTGGTAGATACAAGTTTTATATTGTATTTATTGAATCGGAGACCAATATTCAATGTTTTAAGTCCGTCGCATATTTCGCCATTTTCTCACAGGGTACTGTACACGAAAATATATCGAAATCTTAAGCTATCCAAAATGGAAGAGCCTCAACTCTAATGACTCTGTAACTTGGTAGATACAAGTTTTATATTGTGTTTATTGAATCAGAGACCAGCATTCCCTGTTTTAAGTCCGTCGCATATTTCGCCATTTTCTCAAAGGGTACTGTACACGAAAATATATCGAAATCTTAAGCTATCCAAAATGGCAGAGCCTCAACTCTAACGACTCTGTAACTTGGTAGATACAAGTTTTATATTGTATTTATTTAATCGGAGACCAATATTCAATGTTTTAAGTCCGTCGCATATTTCGCCATTTTCTCATAGGGTACTGTACACGAAAATATATCGAAATCTTAAGCTATCCAAAATGGCAGAGCCTCAACTCTAATGACTCTGTAACTTGGTAGATACAAGTTTTATATTGTATTTATTGAATCAGAGACCAATATTCCATGTTTTGAGTCCGTCGCATATTTGGCCATTTTCTCATAGGGTAGTAGTACATGAAAATATATCGAAATCTTAAACTATCCAAAATAGTAGAGCCTCAACTCTAATGACTCTGTAACTTGGTAGATACAAGTTTTATATTGTATTTATTGAATCGGAGACCAATATTCCCTGTTTTAAGTCCGTCGCATATTTAGCCATTTTCTCATAGGGTACTGTACACGAAAATATATCGAAATCTTAAGCTATCCAAAATGGCAGAGCCTCAACTCTAATGACTCTGTAACTTGGTAGATACAAGTTTTATATTGTATTTATTGAATCGGAGACCAATATTCCCTGTTTAAAGTCCGTCGCATATTTCGCCATTTTCTCATAGGGTACTGTACACGAAAATATATCGAAATTTTAAGCAATCCAAAATGGCAGAGCCTCAAATCTAGTGACTCCGTAACTTGGTAGATACAAGTTTTATATTGTATTTATTGAATCGGAGACCAATATTCCCTGTTTGAAGTCCGTCGCATATTTCGCCATTTTCTCCTACGGTACTATGCACGAAAATATATCGAAATCTTAAGCTATCCAAAATGGCAGAGCCTCACTCTAACGACTCTGTAAATTGGTAGATACAAGTTTTATATTGTATTTATTGAATCGGACACAAATATTCAATGTTTTAAGTCCGTCGCATATTTCGCCATTTTCTCATAGGGTACTGTACACGAAAATATATCGAAATCTTAAGCTATCCAAAATGGCAGAGCCTCAACTCTAATGACTCTGTAACTTGGTAGATAAAAGTTTTATATTGTATTTATTGAATCGGAGACCAATATTCCATGTTTTGAGTCCGTCGCATATTTAGCCATTTTCTCATAGGGTACTGTACACGAAAATATATCGAAATCTTAAGCTATCCAAAATGGCAGAGCCTCAACTCTAATGACTCTGTAACTTGGTAGATACGAGTTTTATATTGTATTTATTGAATCGGAGACCAATATTCCCTGTTTAAAGTCCGTCGCATATTTCGCCATTTTCTCATAGGGTACTGTACACGAAAATATATCGAAATTTTAAGCAATCCAAAATGGCAGAGCCTCAAATCTAGTGACTCTGTAACTTGGTAGATACAAGTTTTATATTGTATTTATTGAATCGGAGACCAATATTCCCTGTTTGAAGTCCGTCGCATATTTCGCCATTTTCTCATAGGGTATTGTACACGAAAATATATCGAAATCTTAAGCTATCCAAAATGGCAGAGCCTCACTCTAACGACTCTGTAAATTGGTAGATACAAGTTTTATATTGTATTTATTGAATCGGACACCAATATTCAATGTTTTAAGTCCGTCGCATATTTCGCCATTTTCTCACAGGGTACTGTACACGAAAATATATCGAAATCTTAAGCTATCCAAAATGGCAGAGCCTCAACTCTAATGACTCTGTAACTTGGTAGATACAAGTTTTATATTGTATTTATTGAATCGGAGACCAATATTCCCTGTTTAAAGTCCGTCGCATATTTCGCCATTTTCTCATAGGGTACTGTACACGAAAATATATCGAAATCTTAAGCTATCCAAAATGGCAGAGCCTCACTCTAACGACTCTGTCACTTGGTAGATACAAGTTTTATATTGTATTTATTTAATCGGAGACCAATATTCAATGTTTTAAGTCCGTCGCATATTTCGCCATTTTCTCATAGGGTACTGTACACGAAAATATATCGAAATCTTAAGCTATCCAAAATGCCAAAGCCTCACTCTAACGACTCTGTAAATTGGTAGATACAAGTTTTATATTGTATTTATTGAATCGGACACCAATATTCAATGTTTTAAGTCCGTCGCATATTTCGCCATTTTCTCACAGGGTACTGTACACGAAAATATATCGAAATCTTAAGCTATCCAAAATGGAAGAGCCTCAACTCTAATGACTCTGTAACTTGGTAGATACAAGTTTTATATTGTATTTATTGAATCAGAGACAAGCATTCCCTGTTTTAAGTCCGTCGCATATTTCGCCATTTTCTCATAGGGTACTGTACACGAAAATATATCGAAATCTTAAACTATCCAAAATGGCAGAGCCTCAACTCTAATGACTCTGTAACTTGGTAGATACAAGTTTTATATTGTATTTATTGAATCAGAGACCAATATTCCATGTTTTGAGTCCGTCGCATATTTTGCCATTTTCTCATAGGGTACTGTACACGAAAATATATCGAAATCTTAAACTATCCAAAATGGCAGAGCCTCAACTCTAACGACTCTGTTACTTGGTAGATACAAGTTTTATATTGTATTTATTTAATCGGAGACCAATATTCAATGTTTTAAGTCCGTCGCATATTTCGCCATTTTCTCATAGGGTATTGTACACGAAAATATATCGAAATCTTAAGCTATCCAAAATGGCAGAGCCTCAACTCTAATGACTCTGTAACTTGGTAGATACAAGTTTTATATTGTATTTATTGAATCAGAGACCAATATTCCATGTTTTGAGTCCGTCGCATATTTTGCCATTTTCTCATAGGGTACTGTACACGAAAATATATCGAAATTTTAAGCAATCCAAAATGGCAGAGCCTCAAATCTAGTGACTCTGTAACTTGGTAGATACAAGTTTTATATTGTATTTATTGAATCGGAGACCAATATTCCCTGTTTGAAGTCCGTCGCATATTTCGCCATTTTCTCATAGGGTACTGTACACGAAAATATATCGAAATCTTAAGCTATCCAAAATGGCAGAGCCTCACTCTAACGACTCTGTAAATTGGTAGATACAAGTTTTATATTGTATTTATTGAATCGGAGACCAATATTCAATGTTTTAAGTCCGTCGCATATTTCGCCATTTTCTCACAGGGTACTGTACACGAAAATATATCGAAATCTTAAGCTATCCAAAATGGAAGAGCCTCAACTCTAATGACTCTGTAACTTGGTAGATACAAGTTTTATATTGTGTTTATTGAATCAGAGACCAGCATTCCCTGTTTTAAGTCCGTCGCATATTTCGCCATTTTCCCAAAGGGTACTGTACACGAAAATATATCGAAATCTTAAGCTATCCAAAATGGCAGAGCCTCAACTCTAATGACTCTGTAACTTGGTAGATACAAGTTTTATATTGTATTTATTTAATCGGAGACCAATATTCAATGTTTTAAGTCCGTCGCATATTTCGCCATTTTCTCATAGGGTACTGTACACGAAAATATATCGAAATCTTAAGCTATCCAAAATGGCAGAGCCTCAACTCTAATGACTCTGTAACTTGGTAGATACAAGTTTTATATTGTATTTATTGAATCAGAGACCAATATTCCATGTTTTGAGTCCGTCGCATATTTTGCCATTTTCTCATAGGGTAGTAGTACATGAAAATATATCGAAATCTTAAACTATCCAAAATAGTAGAGCCTCAACTCTAATGACTCTGTAACTTGGTAGATACAAGTTTTATATTGTATTTATTGAATCGGAGACCAATATTCCCTGTTTTAAGTCCGTCGCATATTTAGCCATTTTCTCATAGGGTACTGTACACGAAAATATATCGAAATCTTAAGCTATCCAAAATGGCAGAGCCTCAACTCTAATGACTCTGTAACTTGGTAGATACAAGTTTTATATTGTATTTATTGAATCGGAGACCAATATTCCCTGTTTAAAGTCCGTCGCATATTTCGCCATTTTCTCATAGGGTACTGTACACGAAAATATATCGAAATTTTAAGCAATCCAAAATGGCAGAGCCTCAAATCTAGTGACTCTGTAACTTGGTAGATACAAGTTTTATATTGTATTTATTGAATCGGAGACCAATATTCCCTGTTTGAAGTCCGTCGCATATTTCGCCATTTTCTCCTACGGTACTGTACACGAAAATATATCGAAATCTTAAGCTATCCAAAATGGCAGAGCCTCACTCTAACGACTCTGTAAATTGGTAGATACAAGTTTTATATTGTATTTATTGAATCGGACACCAATATTCAATGTTTTAAGTCCGTCGCATATTTCGCCATTTTCTCACAGGGTACTGTACACGAAAATATATCGAAATCTTAAGCTATCCAAAATAGTAGAGCCTCAACTCTAATGACTCTGTAACTTGGTAGATACAAGTTTTATATTGTATTTATTGAATCGGAGACCAATATTCCCTGTTTTAAGTCCGTCGCATATTTAGCCATTTTCTCATAGGGTACTGTACACGAAAATATATCGAAATCTTAAGCTATCCAAAATGGCAGAGCCTCAACTCTAACGACTCTGTAACTTGGTAGATACAGGTTTTATATTGTATTTATTGAATCAGAGACCAATATTCCCTGTTTTAAGTCCGTCGCATATTTCGCCATTTTCTCATAGGGTACTGTACACGAAAATATATCGAAATCTTAAGCTATCCAAAATGGCAGAGCCTCAACTCTAATGACTCTGTAACATGGTAGATACAAGTTTTATATTGTATTTATTGAATCGGAGACCAATATTCCATGTTTTGAGTCCGTCGCATATTTTGCCATTTTCTCATAGGGTACTGTACATGAAAATATATCGAAATCTTAAACTATCCAAAATAGTAGAGCCTCAACTCTAATGACTCTGTAACTTGGTAGATACAAGTTTTATATTGTATTTATTGAATCGGAGACCAATATTCCCTGTTTTAAGTCCGTCGCATATTTAGCCATTTTCTCATAGGGTACTGTACACGAAAATATATCGAAATTTTAAGCAATCCAAAATGGCAGAGCCTCAAATCTAGTGACTCTGTAACTTGGTAGATACAAGTTTTATATTGTATTTATTGAATCGGAGACCAATATTCCCTGTTTGAAGTCCGTCGCATATTTCGCCATTTTCTCATAGGGTATTGTACACGAAAATATATCGAAATCTTAAGCTATCCAAAATGGCAGAGCCTCACTCTAACGACTCTGTAAATTGGTAGATACAAGTTTTATATTGTATTTATTGAATCGGACACCAATATTCAATGTTTTAAGTCCGTCGCATATTTCGCCATTTTCTCACAGGGTACTGTACACGAAAATATATCGAAATCTTAAGCTATCCAAAATGGAAGAGCCTCAACTCTAATGACTCTGTAACTTGGTAGATACAAGTTTTATATTGTATTTATTGAATCAGAGACAAGCATTCCCTGTTTTAAGTCCGTCGCATATTTCGCCATTTTCTCATAGGGTACTGTACACGAAAATATATCGAAATCTTAAACTATCCAAAATGGCAGAGCCTCAACTCTAATGACTCTGTAACTTGGTAGATACAAGTTTTATATTGTATTTATTGAATCAGAGACCAATATTCCATGTTTTGAGTCCGTCGCATATTTTGCCATTTTCTCATAGGGTACTGTACACGAAAATATATCGAAATCTTAAACTATCCAAAATGGCAGAGCCTCAACTCTAACGACTCTGTTACTTGGTAGATACAAGTTTTATATTGTATTTATTTAATCGGAGACCAATATTCAATGTTTTAAGTCCGTCGCATATTTCGCCATTTTCTCTTAGGGTATTGTACACGAAAATATATCGAAATCTTAAGCTATCCAAAATGGCAGAGCCTCAACTCTAATGACTTTGTAACTTGGTAGATACAAGTTTTATATTGTATTTATTGAATCAGAGACCAATATTCCATGTTTTGAGTCCGTCGCATATTTTGCCATTTTCTCATAGGGTACTGTACACGAAAATATATCGAAATTTTAAGCAATCCAAAATGGCAGAGCCTCAAATCTAGTGACTCTGTAACTTGGTAGATACAAGTTTTATATTGTATTTATTGAATCGGAGACCAATATTCCCTTTTTGAAGTCCGTCGCATATTTCGCCATTTTCTCATAGGGTACTGTACACGAAAATATATCGAAATCTTAAGCTATCCAAAATGGCAGAGCCTCACTCTAACGACTCTGTAAATTGGTAGATACAAGTTTTATATTGTATTTATTGAATCGGAGACCAATATTCAATGTTTTAAGTCCGTCGCATATTTCGCCATTTTCTCACAGGGTACTGTACACGAAAATATATCGAAATCTTAAGCTATCCAAAATGGAAGAGCCTCAACTCTAATGACTCTGTAACTTGGTAGATACAAGTTTTATATTGTGTTTATTGAATCAGAGACCAGCATTCCCTGTTTTAAGTCCGTCGCATATTTCGCCATTTTCCCAAAGGGTACTGTACACGAAAATATATCGAAATCTTAAGCTATCCAAAATGGCAGAGCCTCAACTCTAATGACTCTGTAACTTGGTAGATACAAGTTTTATATTGTATTTATTTAATCGGAGACCAATATTCAATGTTTTAAGTCCGTCGCATATTTCGCCATTTTCTCATAGGGTACTGTACACGAAAATATATCGAAATCTTAAGCTATCCAAAATGGCAGAGCCTCAACTCTAATGACTCTGTAACTTGGTAGATACAAGTTTTATATTGTATTTATTGAATCAGAGACCAATATTCCATGTTTTGAGTCCGTCGCATATTTTGCCATTTTCTCATAGGGTAGTAGTACATGAAAATATATCGAAATCTTAAACTATCCAAAATAGTAGAGCCTCAACTCTAATGACTCTGTAACTTGGTAGATACAAGTTTTATATTGTATTTATTGAATCGGAGACCAATATTCCCTGTTTTAAGTCCGTCGCATATTTAGCCATTTTCTCATAGGGTACTGTACACGAAAATATATCGAAATCTTAAGCTATCCAAAATGGCAGAGCCTCAACTCTAATGACTCTGTAACTTGGTAGATACAAGTTTTATATTGTATTTATTGAATCGGAGACCAATATTCCCTGTTTAAAGTCCGTCGCATATTTCGCCATTTTCTCATAGGGTACTGTACACGAAAATATATCGAAATTTTAAGCAATCCAAAATGGCAGAGCCTCAAATCTAGTGACTCTGTAACTTGGTAGATACAAGTTTTATATTGTATTTATTGAATCGGAGACCAATATTCCCTGTTTGAAGTCCGTCGCATATTTCGCCATTTTCTCCTACGGTACTGTACACGAAAATATATCGAAATCTTAAGCTATCCAAAATGGCAGAGCCTCACTCTAACGACTCTGTAAATTGGTAGATACAAGTTTTATATTGTATTTATTGAATCGGACACCAATATTCAATGTTTTAAGTCCGTCGCATATTTCGCCATTTTCTCACAGGGTACTGTACACGAAAATATATCGAAATCTTAAGCTATCCAAAATAGTAGAGCCTCAACTCTAATGACTCTGTAACTTGGTAGATACAAGTTTTATATTGTATTTATTGAATCGGAGACCAATATTCCCTGTTTTAAGTCCGTCGCATATTTAGCCATTTTCTCATAGGGTACTGTACACGAAAATATATCGAAATCTTAAGCTATCCAAAATGGCAGAGCCTCAACTCTAACGACTCTGTAACTTGGTAGATACAGGTTTTATATTGTATTTATTGAATCAGAGACCAATATTCCCTGTTTTAAGTCCGTCGCATATTTCGCCATTTTCTCATAGGGTACTGTACACGAAAATATATCGAAATCTTAAGCTATCCAAAATGGCAGAGCCTCAACTCTAATGACTCTGTAACATGGTAGATACAAGTTTTATATTGTATTTATTGAATCGGAGACCAATATTCCATGTTTTGAGTCCGTCGCATATTTTGCCATTTTCTCATAGGGTACTGTACATGAAAATATATCGAAATCTTAAACTATCCAAAATAGTAGAGCCTCAACTCTAATGACTCTGTAACTTGGTAGATACAAGTTTTATATTGTATTTATTGAATCGGAGACCAATATTCCCTGTTTTAAGTCCGTCGCATATTTAGCCATTTTCTCATAGGGTACTGTACACGAAAATATATCGAAATTTTAAGCAATCCAAAATGGCAGAGCCTCAAATCTAGTGACTCTGTAACTTGGTAGATACAAGTTTTATATTGTATTTATTGAATCGGAGACCAATATTCCCTGTTTGAAGTCCGTCGCATATTTCGCCATTTTCTCATAGGGTATTGTACACGAAAATATATCGAAATCTTAAGCTATCCAAAATGGCAGAGCCTCACTCTAACGACTCTGTAAATTGGTAGATACAAGTTTTATATTGTATTTATTGAATCGGACACCAATATTCAATGTTTTAAGTCCGTCGCATATTTCGCCATTTTCTCACAGGGTACTGTACACGAAAATATATCGAAATCTTAAGCTATCCAAAATGGAAGAGCCTCAACTCTAATGACTCTGTAACTTGGTAGATACAAGTTTTATATTGTATTTATTGAATCAGAGACCAGCATTCCCTGTTTTAAGTCCGTCGCATATTTCGCCATTTTCTCATAGGGTACTGTACACGAAAATATATCGAAATCTTAAACTATCCAAAATGGCAGAGCCTCAACTCTAACGACTCTGTCACTTGGTAGATACAAGTTTTATATTGTATTTATTTAATCGGAGACCAATATTCAATGTTTTAAGTCCGTCGCATATTTCGCCATTTTCTCATAGGGTACTGTACACGAAAATATATCGAAATCTTAAGCTATCCAAAATGGCAGAGCCTCACTCTAACGACTCTGTAAATTGGTAGATACAAGTTTTATATTGTATTTATTGAATCGGACACCAATATTCAATGTTTTAAGTCCGTCGCATATTTCGCCATTTTCTCACAGGGGGGGTACTGTACACGAAAATATATCGAAATCTTAAGCTATCCAAAATGGAAGAGCCTCAACTCTAATGACTCTGTAACTTGGTAGATACAAGTTTTATATTGTATTTATTGAATCAGAGACAAGCATTCCCTGTTTTAAGTCCGTCGCATATTTCGCCATTTTCTCATAGGGTACTGTACACGAAAATATATCGAAATCTTAAGCTATCCAAAATGGCAGACCCTCAACTCTAATGACTCTGTAACTTGGTAGATACAAGTTTTATATTGTATTTATTGAATCGGAGACCAATATTCCATGTTTAAAGTCCGTCGCATATTTCGCCATTTTCTCATAGGGTACTGTACACGAAAATATATCGAAATCTTAAACTATCCAAAATGGCAGAGCCTCAACACTAACGACTCTGTAACTTGGTAGATACAAGTTTTATATTGTATTTATTGAATCAGAGACCAATATTCCCTGTTTGAAGTCCGTCGCATATTTCGTCATTTTCTCATAGGGTACTGTACACGAAAATATATCGAAATCTTAAGCTATCCAAAATGGCAGAGCCTCACTCTAACGACTTTGTAACTTGGTAGATACAAGTTTTATATTGTATTTATTGAATCAGAGACCAATATTCCATGTTTTGAGTCCGTCGCATATTTTGCCATTTTCTCATAGGGTACTGTACACGAAAATATATCGAAATCTTAAACAATCCAAAATAGTAGAGCCTCAACTCTAATGACTCTGTAACTTGGTAGATACAAGTTTTATATTGTATTTATTGAATCGGAGACCAATATTCCCTGTTTTAAGTCCGTCGCATATTTCGCCATTTTCTCATAGGGTACTGTACACGAAAATATATCGAAATCTTAAGCTATCCAAAATGGCAGACCCTCAACTCTAATGACTCTGTAACTTGGTAGATACAAGTTTTATATTGTATTTATTGAATCGGAGACCAATATTCCATGTTTAAAGTCCGTCGCATATTTCGCCATTTTCTCATAGGGTACTGTACACGAAAATATATCGAAATCTTAAGCTATCCAAAATGGCAGAGCCTCAACTCTAATGACTCTGTAACTTGGTAGATACAAGTTTTATATTGTATTTATTGAATCGGAGACCAATATTCCCTGTTTTAAGTCCGTCGCATATTTCGCCATTTTCTCATAGGGTACTGTACACGAAAATATATCGAAATCTTAAGCTATCCAAAATGGCAGACCCTCAACTCTAATGACTCTGTAACTTGGTAGATACAAGTTTTATATTGTATTTATTGAATCGGAGACCAATATTCAATGTTTCAAGTCCGTCGCATATTTCGCCATTTTCTTGTAAAGGCCCGGATTTTTAAGAATAATAATTTAAAAATAAATAAAAATAAAATGGATTTAATTCGGATATTTTAAAGGAAAACTCGTCATTAATCTACTAAATCGAAATTGAAATTCTTAGAGCAAATTCCGGTCCAGTTTTATCAGATGTAGATCAGTTCCGTCCTCTTTCACCTATTCTTATCCTATTCGGGTGCTAAAATATAATCGATCAAGAGAGCGGAATTCAAAAGACCAATTGTCGAAAATTCGAATTTTTTTTTTTTTTTTTTTTTTCCGATTCGGAACCACAATTCCGTCATATTCTCTCATTCTTATCCATTCTAAATCATCACCCCTTAATTGGGTAAAATTCTATCTATAAACCCCCCTTCTCTAATTGATTTACTTAAGTTGGCAAACAAACAACTTTAAAATCAGCCTTTAGCAATGAGACAAATACCTGTAGCTTTATCTTCACAAAAAAAGAATCCCATTGACCACATTTCTCTTTTTTTATTTCAACCCCTTTTCTCCCTTGAGAACTGCCGAGAGCAGCTGTTCAGCCTTGCCTGCACCAAATCAATCCCCATCCTCCTCTCCTCCTCCTTGTTCAGCAGCTCAGCCACCACCACGGCACCCCTCCTGAAACCGCCACCAGCAACCACCTTCCCCAGCTCCGTCGAGGCCGCAGCCTCCAACCCCCCCTCCTCTGTTTCACCGAGTAACAACCGCCACCACAGTAGCAGCAGCCCGCCATCTCTATCCTCTTCCTCCTCGACGAGAACCCGCAGCAGCAGGAGCATTCCAGGCGTCACCGAAGTCGACGCCGAGCCAAGCACCCCGGAGCTGCCCGAATCGCCGCCGGCGATACCTTCCCCTGATTTCCGTCCAGAAACGCCGGTAAGGGTTCCCTTCCTCCTTCTCCCTCAAAATAAGAACTCAAAGGTTCCACCTTTTGACCTCCTCTCTCGACCCAGGACAATCCCGCTTGGAAATAAGACTCCGGCGAGCCCCAATCGAACTCCGACGAGCGCCAATCGAGCCCGATAACGTTTTTCCGGCGAGTTCGAAAAGCTCGGTGAGCACTCCTCTCTCTCCCCTTTCTTGTTCACTTTCTGGGTTTTGGGTTGTCGGACTGGGGTGGTCGGAGCAAGCCTTCGCCGCCGGCGAGCCACCCCCTCTTCCCTCAGCCCTCTTTCCTTCTGGGTGTGCGTGTGACTTTGGGAAGGAGGTGAACAGTAACTCGGGTTGGTTTTCCTTTTCTTTTCTTTTATCACTGGTCCGGTCCACCTTTTGTTCCCTTGTCCGGTTCGGTTCGGCTCACTTAAAATGAGACTTGGGTTGAGGGTTGGGCCTATTTGTTTGGGCTGGGCTCGTTTTTGTTTCAAAAGTGTTTTGGGGCCTTTGTTGGGCTTTTCCTCACAAATCCGAATTGGGCTAAATGGGGTCCGAATTTTAATGGGTCTTGGGCCTAATCTTTGGACATGAATGTTGAGTTTTAAAATAGAATTTAAAACCTTAGGCACATTTTATGTAAAATTAAATAAATGGGATATATATTATGAGAGATTTAAAATGTAAAATGTTATTTTGGGATTAAGGATATAATATTATGGTGAAATGATTTATTGTTATTAAATTATAAATGTGGCTTGTGTATTTTAATATGTATCGCTTGACAAGTTATTTAAAAGGAGTTTCAATTCTCGGAAATAGCTCTTAACGGATTTGTTATTTTGGAAACCAAAATACCGGAATTATTCTATAATGGGATTTTGAGAGATTTATTATAAGGTTAAATGTTAATGTCGGAATTTGGTCAAGTATGATTTGAGAAATTATTTTGGAAATGAGTTGGCTTAACTTGAGATAAAGGTTTTGGAAAATGGTTTACTATCGATTGGTTTTGAGCATGTTGAGAATGTGGAGTTTGTGTGTATGAATGATGGACTGGTAGCTTATGAAAATAGCTTGATGATAGGTGTGTTGCTCTTGGATTGCTTTGGACTTGCATTTGGGCCCTTGCTTGTGTTATCTTGCTGTTCTGCATTTTCAGGTAAGTCTCTTCGGAGCTTACTCAGATTGAATAGAGTGATTCCCTGCTATAGGTGCATGATATACTAGGTGTTGCATTCATAATCAGCATGCCATGTAGTACCATGCTAGGTTGCATCAATCGTTGAGCATTCTCTTTTCTTTGTGCGTATGTAGACAGAACGGCCGTATCTGTGATAGTCCTAGAGTCTTTGCTAGGGTCATAGGGTAGCCCAGCCTCATCGGGTACCCTGAGTCAATCGAGTACTTCCTTACATTATTATTATGATATGCCTGCGGGCTTTATTGTGGAGCGGGTTAGGCATGCGTGCCGCCCTATTATGAATGAATGCATTCACGAGCTGGCCAGTCTCCGCCTGTCGGAAGGGGTGGAGGTAGGAGAGGGATATGCCACTTGGCATTGTCTTGGGCCCTTTACAGTATTCTGCACATTATTATGAACTAGGAGCATGCTAGTGTGTTTGAATTCCGTACTGCATTAGAGCATCCTTATTAGGTATAGCGTATATGTGTGCTTATGGTTGGGATGCAGAGAAAGTGGGCATCGATCTGATCCCGCCCCAAACCAATTTTTTTTAGGTATCCGTTGTGCTTACTACTATTGATGCTGATTTGAGTCCATGACCGCGGGGTCTAACATGACGGAAAGAGAGAGTTGAGATTCCAACTTCACCAATTTAATTACGGCTCGAATTGAATGGTTGATCATATTTTGACCCGGCTCTGTCGTGGCACTTGTATCTTTATTTGCTTCCGTCTTGCTTCTGTTTGAAATGAATTTCGCGAGTTAGTCCCTAGGTCAGGTTAAGGGTACCCAACGGCCCTACGATATTTTCAGGGTTCGAAATCCCTCTTTATTAATGACCACAAGAATGAGTTTGAAACCTCGACCCGTACCTGGATTGCAAGATCCGAACAAGGGTTTTCATCCCTTGAAACGTAACCCGGAAATTATAATTCTGGGCCGTTACAAAGATGGTATCAGAGCTGAGGTTGTGCAATTCGGGTACGCAAGGGTCGAGTGTATGTTTTGGAAAACCGCCCATGAATTTAAAAGGATTTGGAAGTGTTTTGAAAGGGCAAAATGAACTTAAGGTGTCTAACCTAAATTGAACTAAGTAATGAATTCGACTTGTAATAAAAGATGAAAACCGACTAAACGGGGATACGAGTGGGTAGTAAAGGCGCTAGATCACCCCTATTGGGTGTAGTTGGGAACGGTAGGCAAAATACTAGCTTATTCTTTACAGATGGGTTGGAAACTCCAAGGAGGTCATTATGAGTGTCACTAACTGATTATATGTTGAGTGCTTGGTATGCCAGATATCTGATTGGTCTGCCTAACAATTAAATGTGTATTGACTGATCTGTGAAAACGGGATAGTGGGAGTACCCTTGTTTCTGTATTGTCAAGTCCAGCTTGTGTGAAACAACCCCTTCAACTATGTTCTATCGAGTCTTCCTCCCAGATATCAGTGTCCTCCACGGGGAAATTGGGTCGGTAAACACATTGTGTCGGGAATCATGTACGGATATGAAGGTTGTCTGAGTGCGTATTGGAAGGTGGTTCTTGATGTCACTTTTGGGTCAAAGGTAAGGTGTTTTCGGGACTGTCCTTCTTGATCCTTATGATGATCACCCAGTGCTTCTTGCCACAAAGAGTCGTACCAAGTCCCACTGTAATTTGGGGTGATGAGTTAGTTGGGGAAGGTCAATGGTTGCCCTTAGGGATCCCTGTTCGGTTGTGATGGTGACTCTCTCTGAACTATATGACATGATCTTATAGCCCCCTGCATATACCCTGCGAATGACTATTAGTACAGGCTGCTCATGCTATTACATATGTGGTTGCTTAGATTGCTTCAGTCTCGTGTTGTGTTTGGCCTTCTATCATGATTGCATGTTTTATAGCATGTTTGCTTGGCCTATTGACCGTATGATTGATTGGAAGCATAAACCACATGATATGAACCTATATGCTTTTTGTTTTCGCCTGGGTTAGGTCCATGATAGTGTGATAAACTCTTCTCTGTACAATTTCTTGGAAATGATCTCCTTAGCATGCTAGATGATGATGTGTCGATACTCCTTATTCCTTTTGTGACAAGAATCTATCGCATGTCCATCCATTTTGTATTCGTCAAGTTGAATAGTGCTGATGATTTTGCAAGTTGATATTGTTGTGTGTTACTTGCGTGGAATGGAGAATATGAGGTTTAATTGAGTCTTGGTGGATGAATGTTTCATCCTAGTGTGTGCTGATTTGAACTCATGCTCCCGTATTCTAGTCATATTGCTCAATACTTAGACTCGTATTATACATCGTAAAAACCTCCCTCATGCTTCTGTATTGCTGGAACGTGATTGAATTGATTTCTTGCGTGTCGTCACGATCAGTGCATGCATGCATCGTATATTATGTTGAGCCTTAGTATCATGTAGGATCCCTGGTTGTGACCTGTGTGAATTATATCATGCCTGCATTATTGCTGATTCTCTCTCGAGCTAGGTTCTTGATAGTGTGGTTCTTCCCTCTTCTTAGAGTGTTTTACTAATCCTGATTAGACTGATGCTGAATTCGATGATCGACTTGCTTTTCGTGATAGTAACTCCTAGCATGCTTACATGTTATCACTCGATAGTGTTTCCCTATTACGTTATGAATTCCTCTTATGCTCGCATAGATGTATGACTTGGCACCTTGCATGATCACACACCACGTTATATCATTTTCTATATGCATGACGCATGAAAGTTAGAATGAATTTAGTCGAGTACCTTGATTGTTGTCATGATTCGATATGTGCTAGTAGTATCCTGTAGGGCTTATGATTCCCAATATGACTCGCCAAATGATCACGTGTTGTACTTGTCCTATGATGTGATGATTATTGTATCGTGAATGTGCTCTATGATGGTTCGTTCTTAGTATGATTATAATGTATCGCCCATGGTGTATTTCTTGTTACTTATGACGATGTCTCATGTTTCGTAAATATTATGCTGAACTCCTTTGATGACTCTTGACTATGCTTGTATCACATCATGTATCACTAGTACCATGTAGGACCCATGCTTTCTAAATGTATCTCGTCACACGATTACGTGCCACGCTTGACCTATTCTACGATCATTGTGTCAGATAAGATAGTTACTATGTTGCTCTTACATGTCCTTTTATGATGCCATACACTACGCTCGTGCATTGTTCATATGTGATAATTGTGATGCCTATTTAATCCCGCATATCTTGCTTAAGTTGCTAGGCCTATCTGCTTTAATGGGATGATAGACTACTATCTTGTCTCGCATGCATCCGTGTAGCATATGAACATGTCTTTTTGAAATGAACATGTATGTTGTTGATCTTCAAGATAGGTACATGTTAGTGTGGGTTGATATGGTTGATTGATTTAGACGAACCCTTGCTACTTGTCACAAATTGTAACCTCATAGATTTTCATAGGGGCAATCGTTGTCATTCTCGGGTCAAAGTCTTGTCTCTAGTCTTGTCGTTCTTTAGCCTTGGTCTATGTTTGGTTCCGAAGTGAACATTGGGTTGCCCGTCCTTGTCACTCCCCTATCTCTGCTAACTTAGACTACTCTGCGATATTGGTGAACAACTGCTTGGAAGAGAAAGGAAGTTGCATAACGATAGAGCAGTGTGGCGGAAGCGTGGGCCCATAACCCACGGGCCTCAGGATCGATAACGTCGACGAGACAAGCAGGTATCGGGGAATGCGATTACTGAGTGCGATATGACTTGCAAGCGAGGGTGTCCTTGTTCGAATTGCTAATTCTTCTGAATTTGTTGGTGGCGATATTGCACTAACTTGACAATGAGATTTACGTGTTGATGTGCTGACTTGACAATGACCATTGTCTGATTGTCTGTTATCGATGGTGATATGATTTGATGACTTATAGATCTCATGTACCATGATGCCTTGACGTGTTGTTACTCTAAGTTGCTAAGCATGCTATGAATTCCTTTGCCTGTGAAATGTGAACTACATATGTTAAGAAGCATGAATTGTATCGGATAAGGTTATAATGCAACATGTTAGCTTGACTTCATTATGTTCATATATGATGTTTGCAATGATTATTGAGCATGATGGTAAACCGAGACTTGTTGAACCCATGATGTTATGTTTATAAATGCTAGTGGATATGATGTAGACCTTATGTTTGATGATTTTCATGATTGCTTAATTCTCAAACCTATGAGTGAGGTCTTTTGTTAGCGTGGTTGGAGAATAGTGAAAGAGCTTGAGTGGTTAGGATGATCAGGGATGTTATGAGATAAGTCGCAAGAGAGAGATGTTGGTTTAGGTAAGACTGAGTGAGCTTTAAGAATTTTACAAGGCATGATGCTGGTGAGATCTTGGGAAGTGTGGGAAGTGTAACAAATGGCCTTAAGAGAAGTGAGGATATAGTATGAGAGGGTACTCGGGTGTGGAGTTAGAGATAGGAGTTGGATTCTTAGAGGTGGATGGTGTGTGTGAGAGTTTGGTGGGATGAGGGCAAGATTTGAGCATCGGGATGAATTGAGATTTCTTTGGGAAATTTTGTCTAAGATGAGGTTGGCGGGTCTAGAAGAGGATTTGTCTTGGCTTGAGAGTGGAGAGGGGTGAGTGTGGATTTTGTTTTATTTTGACTGGTATGATGTGAGGATTTTCTTGATGATGTGATTTATTTATATTTGCTGGCATGACGTTAGATAATAACCATGATGCATCTGATTGGGAATGATATTATATGTTGTTATGCAACACTGAAATTTAGTTGGTAGTGACAAATGTTATCATGATATATTGCTGCTCTGCTATGTTGTTTTAGAAGCATGATAGGATGTGTTGTGATATGATACATGAGATAATGTTGTGTTATTATATGGTTGGCGAGCATGATTATTGATATATTAAATGATGAATATGACTTAGAGCATGAATATGACTTGTATATATATGAGATAATAGTGCATGTCTGCCTAATGACCAAATGATCGTTATATGGTGTTGTGACGAATTGAGATGATATCTGGAGAGAATGTTGACATTTTGATGTTGATATACTGCTTGATCTTCCCTTTTGTGAACCTTAATAGCATGACCTTGTTTGTATGGATTTGGTTATAATTAGTTTTGTTTCATTGACTTATGATGAAATTTCGCTATGGCTAACCTTGCAAGTACCAATGATTGATGTGATAAAAATGTTATGCTAATGCTGGATAGGAATTGGATAGGATGACTATGTGAATTTGTGGGTTAGATGATATCTCTTGTTGTGACTGACCCTACTATGATTGCGGTGTTGATATGCGATAGTGAGATACCTATTATGATTTATGGTGTGATGTCGAGACGTGGTTATGATTTTGATATGTTGTTGAGATGCACATTATAACCTCTAGTATGATTTGGAGATGCTTGATGTGACCTTGTGGCACTGCGTGGGTACATGGTTGAGACTTGTCGTATGATGTGTTAATTGGTTGGAGATTGTTTGGTTTAAGCTGTTATGCATTTGTTATGGCGTATGAATCTTGTTTGAATGGAGATTGATTTGATTATGGAAACTAGGAAGAGAATATGGGATTAGCCCTTAGAGGTGGATGATTCCACCTCCGTGCTTCTAAATTTGATTGATGGTTATGCGAGAAACTGATCTGGTGGTTAGAAGATTTTTGACGAAATCTTGATTTGAAAGGATTTAACTTGTTTTGGTGTAAGGTTTCTTGATTAGACGTTGGAGTTAAAGATTTTGAACGGTTTTGAAAAGTGACCAACTTTGATTGTAAAAGAATGAACGATATCGAGAATTTTGAAGCTAATCTTTATTTTCACTTGCGGAATCGCCTTTGAAACCTTCCAAACCCGGGCAACTCTATGATACTTCACGAAGTGGATACAAGCATTTTATGGGGGCGCCTGTAGGGTGTTTGCTAAGACCTAGTGATGAAATTATAGAACTTTTAAAGTTGTGGTACTTCCGAGAAGTCGAAGCAAGGTTGTGATAGGGGCGCTTATTGCATACTTGTCAAGGCCAATTGGAGATGTCACGACCGTGACTAGGATGTTGTGAGAATCCCGGAAGACGCAACCGAGATTATTACAAGATCCTTGGACATGGTCCTTGGACTCATCAATTTCAAACTTCACCCCCTACTTTATTTTGATTTTAGTCTCAGGGACGAGACTTGTTTTTAGAGGTGGATGATGTAAAGGCCCGGATTTTTAAGAATAATAATTTAAAAATAAATAAAAATAAAATGGATTTAATTCGGATATTTTAAAGGAAAACTCGTCATTAATCTACTAAATCGAAATTGAAATTCTTAGAGCAAATTCCGGTCCAGTTTTATCAGATGTAGATCAGTTCCGTCCTCTTTCACCTATTCTTATCCTATTCGGGTGCTAAAATATAATCGATCAAGAGAGCGGAATTCAAAAGACCAATTGTCGAAAATTCGAATTTTTTTTTTTTTTTTTTTTTTTTCCGATTCGGAACCACAATTCCGTCATATTCTCTCATTCTTATCCATTCTAAATCATCACCCCTTAATTGGGTAAAATTCTATCTATAAACCCCCCTTCTCTAATTGATTTACTTAAGTTGGCAAACAAACAACTTTAAAATCAGCCTTTAGCAATGAGACAAATACCTGTAGCTTTATCTTCACAAAAAAAGAATCCCATTGACCACATTTCTCTTTTTTTATTTCAACCCCTTTTCTCCCTTGAGAACTGCCGAGAGCAGCTGTTCAGCCTTGCCTGCACCAAATCAATCCCCATCCTCCTCTCCTCCTCCTTGTTCAGCAGCTCAGCCACCACCACGGCACCCCTCCTGAAACCGCCACCAGCAACCACCTTCCCCAGCTCCGTCGAGGCCGCAGCCTCCAACCCCCCCTCCTCTGTTTCACCGAGTAACAACCGCCACCACAGTAGCAGCAGCCCGCCATCTCTATCCTCTTCCTCCTCGACGAGAACCCGCAGCAGCAGGAGCATTCCAGGCGTCACCGAAGTCGACGCCGAGCCAAGCACCCCGGAGCTGCCCGAATCGCCGCCGGCGATACCTTCCCCTGATTTCCGTCCAGAAACGCCGGTAAGGGTTCCCTTCCTCCTTCTCCCTCAAAATAAGAACTCAAAGGTTCCACCTTTTGACCTCCTCTCTCGACCCAGGACAATCCCGCTTGGAAATAAGACTCCGGCGAGCCCCAATCGAACTCCGACGAGCGCCAATCGAGCCCGATAACGTTTTTCCGGCGAGTTCGAAAAGCTCGGTGAGCACTCCTCTCTCTCCCCTTTCTTGTTCACTTTCTGGGTTTTGGGTTGTCGGACTGGGGTGGTCGGAGCAAGCCTTCGCCGCCGGCGAGCCACCCCCTCTTCCCTCAGCCCTCTTTCCTTCTGGGTGTGCGTGTGACTTTGGGAAGGAGGTGAACAGTAACTCGGGTTGGTTTTCCTTTTCTTTTCTTTTATCACTGGTCCGGTCCACCTTTTGTTCCCTTGTCCGGTTCGGTTCGGCTCACTTAAAATGAGACTTGGGTTGAGGGTTGGGCCTATTTGTTTGGGCTGGGCTCGTTTTTGTTTCAAAAGTGTTTTGGGGCCTTTGTTGGGCTTTTCCTCACAAATCCGAATTGGGCTAAATGGGGTCCGAATTTTAATGGGTCTTGGGCCTAATCTTTGGACATGAATGTTGAGTTTTAAAATAGAATTTAAAACCTTAGGCACATTTTATGTAAAATTAAATAAATGGGATATATATTATGAGAGATTTAAAATGTAAAATGTTATTTTGGGATTAAGGATATAATATTATGGTGAAATGATTTATTGTTATTAAATTATAAATGTGGCTTGTGTATTTTAATATGTATCGCTTGACAAGTTATTTAAAAGGAGTTTCAATTCTCGGAAATAGCTCTTAACGGATTTGTTATTTTGGAAACCAAAATACCGGAATTATTCTATAATGGGATTTTGAGAGATTTATTATAAGGTTAAATGTTAATGTCGGAATTTGGTCAAGTATGATTTGAGAAATTATTTTGGAAATGAGTTGGCTTAACTTGAGATAAAGGTTTTGGAAAATGGTTTACTATCGATTGGTTTTGAGCATGTTGAGAATGTGGAGTTTGTGTGTATGAATGATGGACTGGTAGCTTATGAAAATAGCTTGATGATAGGTGTGTTGCTCTTGGATTGCTTTGGACTTGCATTTGGGCCCTTGCTTGTGTTATCTTGCTGTTCTGCATTTTCAGGTAAGTCTCTTCGGAGCTTACTCAGATTGAATAGAGTGATTCCCTGCTATAGGTGCATGATATACTAGGTGTTGCATTCATAATCAGCATGCCATGTAGTACCATGCTAGGTTGCATCAATCGTTGAGCATTCTCTTTTCTTTGTGCGTATGTAGACAGAACGGCCGTATCTGTGATAGTCCTAGAGTCTTTGCTAGGGTCATAGGGTAGCCCAGCCTCATCGGGTACCCTGAGTCAATCGAGTACTTCCTTACATTATTATTATGATATGCCTGCGGGCTTTATTGTGGAGCGGGTTAGGCATGCGTGCCGCCCTATTATGAATGAATGCATTCACGAGCTGGCCAGTCTCCGCCTGTCGGAAGGGGTGGAGGTAGGAGAGGGATATGCCACTTGGCATTGTCTTGGGCCCTTTACAGTATTCTGCACATTATTATGAACTAGGAGCATGCTAGTGTGTTTGAATTCCGTACTGCATTAGAGCATCCTTATTAGGTATAGCGTATATGTGTGCTTATGGTTGGGATGCAGAGAAAGTGGGCATCGATCTGATCCCGCCCCAAACCAATTTTTTTAGGTATCCGTTGTGCTTACTACTATTGATGCTGATTTGAGTCCATGACCGCGGGGTCTAACATGACGGAAAGAGAGAGTTGAGATTCCAACTTCACCAATTTAATTACGGCTCGAATTGAATGGTTGATCATATTTTGACCCGGCTCTGTCGTGGCACTTGTATCTTTATTTGCTTCCGTCTTGCTTCTGTTTGAAATGAATTTCGCGAGTTAGTCCCTAGGTCAGGTTAAGGGTACCCAACGGCCCTACGATATTTTCAGGGTTCGAAATCCCTCTTTATTAATGACCACAAGAATGAGTTTGAAACCTCGACCCGTACCTGGATTGCAAGATCCGAACAAGGGTTTTCATCCCTTGAAACGTAACCCGGAAATTATAATTCTGGGCCGTTACATTTCTCATAGGGTACTGTACACGAAAATATATCGAAATCTTAAGCTATCCAAAATGGCAGAGCCTCAACTCTAATGACTCTGTAACTTGGTAGATACAAGTTTTATATTGTATTTATTGAATCGGAGACCAATATTCCATGTTTAAAGTCCGTCGCATATTTTGCCATTTTCTCATAGGGTACTGTACACGAAAATATATCGAAATCTTAAACAATCCAAAATCGTAGAGCCTCAACTCTAATGACTCTGTAACTTGGTAGATACAAGTTTTATATTGTATTTATTGAATCGGAGACCAATATTCCCTGTTTTCAGTCCGTCGCATATTTTGCCATTTTCTCATAGGGTACTGTACACGAAAATATATCGAAATCTTAAACTATCCAAAATGGCAGAGCCTCAACTCTAACGACTCTGTCACTTGGTAGATACAAGTTTTATATTGTATTTATTTAATCGGAGACCAATATTCAATGTTTTAAGTCCGTCGCATATTTCGCCATTTTCTCATAGGGTACTGTACACGAAAATATATCGAAATCTTAAGCTATCCAAAATGGCAGAGCCTCACTCTAACGACTCTGTAAATTGGTAGATACAAGTTTTATATTGTATTTATTGAATCGGACACCAATATTCAATGTTTTAAGTCCGTCGCATATTTCGCCATTTTCTCACAGGGTACTGTACACGAAAATATATCGAAATCTTAAGCTATCCAAAATGGAAGAGCCTCAACTCTAATGACTCTGTAACTTGGTAGATACAAGTTTTATATTGTATTTATTGAATCAGAGACCAGCATTCCCTGTTTTAAGTCCGTCGCATATTTCGCCATTTTCTCATAGGGTACTGTACACGAAAATATATCGAAATCTTAAACTATCCAAAATGGCAGAGCCTCAACTCTAACGACTCTGTCACTTGGTAGATACAAGTTTTATATTGTATTTATTTAATCGGAGACCAATATTCAATGTTTTAAGTCCGTCGCATATTTCGCCATTTTCTCATAGGGTACTGTACACGAAAATATATCGAAATCTTAAGCTATCCAAAATGGCAGAGCCTCACTCTAACGACTCTGTAAATTGGTAGATACAAGTTTTATATTGTATTTATTGAATCGGACACCAATATTCAATGTTTTAAGTCCGTCGCATATTTCGCCATTTTCTCACAGGGGGGGTACTGTACACGAAAATATATCGAAATCTTAAGCTATCCAAAATGGAAGAGCCTCAACTCTAATGACTCTGTAACTTGGTAGATACAAGTTTTATATTGTATTTATTGAATCAGAGACAAGCATTCCCTGTTTTAAGTCCGTCGCATATTTCGCCATTTTCTCATAGGGTACTGTACACGAAAATATATCGAAATCTTAAGCTATCCAAAATGGCAGACCCTCAACTCTAATGACTCTGTAACTTGGTAGATACAAGTTTTATATTGTATTTATTGAATCGGAGACCAATATTCCATGTTTAAAGTCCGTCGCATATTTCGCCATTTTCTCATAGGGTACTGTACACGAAAATATATCGAAATCTTAAACTATCCAAAATGGCAGAGCCTCAACACTAACGACTCTGTAACTTGGTAGATACAAGTTTTATATTGTATTTATTGAATCAGAGACCAATATTCCCTGTTTGAAGTCCGTCGCATATTTCGTCATTTTCTCATAGGGTACTGTACACGAAAATATATCGAAATCTTAAGCTATCCAAAATGGCAGAGCCTCACTCTAACGACTTTGTAACTTGGTAGATACAAGTTTTATATTGTATTTATTGAATCAGAGACCAATATTCCATGTTTTGAGTCCGTCGCATATTTTGCCATTTTCTCATAGGGTACTGTACACGAAAATATATCGAAATCTTAAACAATCCAAAATAGTAGAGCCTCAACTCTAATGACTCTGTAACTTGGTAGATACAAGTTTTATATTGTATTTATTGAATCGGAGACCAATATTCCCTGTTTTAAGTCCGTCGCATATTTCGCCATTTTCTCATAGGGTACTGTACACGAAAATATATCGAAATCTTAAGCTATCCAAAATGGCAGACCCTCAACTCTAATGACTCTGTAACTTGGTAGATACAAGTTTTATATTGTATTTATTGAATCGGAGACCAATATTCCATGTTTAAAGTCCGTCGCATATTTCGCCATTTTCTCATAGGGTACTGTACACGAAAATATATCGAAATCTTAAGCTATCCAAAATGGCAGAGCCTCAACTCTAATGACTCTGTAACTTGGTAGATACAAGTTTTATATTGTATTTATTGAATCGGAGACCAATATTCCCTGTTTTAAGTCCGTCGCATATTTCGCCATTTTCTCATAGGGTACTGTACACGAAAATATATCGAAATCTTAAGCTATCCAAAATGGCAGACCCTCAACTCTAATGACTCTGTAACTTGGTAGATACAAGTTTTATATTGTATTTATTGAATCGGAGACCAATATTCAATGTTTCAAGTCCGTCGCATATTTCGCCATTTTCTCATAGGGTACTGTACACGAAAATATATCGAAATCTTAAGCTATCCAAAATGGCAGAGCCTCAACTCTAATGACTCTGTAACTTGGTAGATACAAGTTTTATATTGTATTTATTGAATCGGAGACCAATATTCCATGTTTAAAGTCCGTCGCATATTTTGCCATTTTCTCATAGGGTACTGTACACGAAAATATATCGAAATCTTAAACAATCAAAAATCGTAGAGCCTCAACTCTAATGACTCTGTAACTTGGTAGATACAAGTTTTATATTGTATTTATTGAATCGGAGACCAATATTCCCTGTTTTCAGTCCGTCGCATATTTTGCCATTTTCTCATAGGGTACTGTACACGAAAATATATCGAAATCTTAAACTATCCAAAATGGCAGAGCCTCAACTCTAACGACTCTGTCACTTGGTAGATACAAGTTTTATATTGTATTTATTTAATCGGAGACCAATATTCAATGTTTTAAGTCCGTCGCATATTTCGCCATTTTCTCATAGGGTACTGTACACGAAAATATATCGAAATCTTAAGCTATCCAAAATGGCAGAGCCTCACTCTAACGACTCTGTAAATTGGTAGATACAAGTTTTATATTGTATTTATTTAATCGGACACCAATATTCAATGTTTTAAGTCCGTCGCATATTTCGCCATTTTCTAACAGGGTACTGTACACGAAAATATATCGAAATCTTAAGCTATCCAAAATGGAAGAGCCTCAACTCTAATGACTCTGTAACTTGGTAGATACAAGTTTTATATTGTATTTATTGAATCAGAGACCAGCATTCCCTGTTTTAAGTCCGTCGCATATTTCGCCATTTTCTCATAGGGTACTGTACACGAAAATATATCGAAATCTTAAACTATCCAAAATGGCAGAGCCTCAACTCTAACGACTCTGTCACTTGGTAGATACAAGTTTTATATTGTATTTATTTAATCGGAGACCAATATTCAATGTTTTAAGTCCGTCGCATATTTCGCCATTTTCTCATAGGGTATTGTACACGAAAATATATTGAAATCTTAAGCTATCCAAAATGGCAGAGCCTCAACTCTAATGACTCTGTAACTTGGTAGATACAAGTTTTATATTGTATTTATTGAATCAGAGACCAATATTCCATGTTTTGAGTCCGTCGCATATTTTGCCATTTTCTCATAGGGTACTATACACGAAAATATATCGAAATCTTAAACTATCAAAAATGGCAGAGCCTCAACACTAACGACTCTGTAACTTGGTAGATACAAGTTTTATATTGTATTTATTGAATCAGAGACCAATATTCCCTGTTTGAAGTCCGTCGCATATTTCGCCATTTTCTCATAGGGTACTGTACACGAAAATATATCGAAATCTTAAGCTATCCAAAATGGCAGAGCCTCACTCTAACGACTCTGTAACTTGGTAGATACAAGTTTTATATTGTATTTATTTAATCGGAGACCAATATTCAATGTTTTAAGTCCGTCGCATATTTCGCCATTTTCTCACAGGGTACTGTACACGAAAATATATCGAAATCTTAAGCTATCCAAAATGGAAGAGCCTCAACTCTAATGACTCTGTAACTTGGTAGATACAAGTTTTATATTGTATTTATTGAATCAGAGACCAGCATTCCCTGTTTTAAGTCCGTCGCATATTTCGCCATTTTCTCATAGGGTACTGTACACGAAAATATATCGAAATCTTAAGCTATCCAAAATGGTAGAGCCTCAACTCTAACGACTCTGTAACTTGGTAGATACAAGTTTTATATTGTATTTATTTAATCGGAGACCAATATTCAATGTTTTAAGTCCGTCGCATATTTCGCCATTTTCTCATAGGGTACTGTACACGAAAATATATCGAAATCTTAAGCTATCCAAAATGGCAGAGCCTCAACTCTAATGACTTTGTAACCTGGTAGATACAAGTTTTATATTGTATTTATTGAATCAGAGACCAATATTCCATGTTTTGAGTCCGTCGCATATTTTGCCATTTTCTCATAGGGTACTGTACACGAAAATATATCGAAATCTTAAACAATCCAAAATAGTAGAGCCTCAACTCTAATGACTCTGTAACTTGGTAGATACAAGTTTTATATTGTATTTATTGAATCGGAGACCAATATTCCCTGTTTTAAGTCCGTCGCATATTTCGCCATTTTCTCATAGGGTACTGTACACGAAAATATATCGAAATCTTAAGCTATCCAAAATGGCAGACCCTCAACTCTAATGACTCTGTAACTTGGTAGATACAAGTTTTATATTGTATTTATTGAATCGGAGACCAATATTCCATGTTTAAAGTCCGTCGCATATTTTGCCATTTTCTCATAGGGTACTGTACACGAAAATATATCGAAATCTTAAACAATCCAAAATCGTAGAGCCTCAACTCTAATGACTCTGTAACTTGGTAGATACAAGTTTTATATTGTATTTATTGAATCGGAGACCAATATTCCCTGTTTTAAGTCCGTCGCATATTTCGCCATTTTCTCATAGGGTACTGTACACGAAAATATATCGAAATCTTAAGCTATCCAAAATGGCAGACCCTCAACTCTAATGACTCTGTAACTTGGTAGATACAAGTTTTATATTGTATTTATTGAATCGGAGACCAATATTCCATGTTTAAAGTCCGTCGCATATTTCGCCATTTTCTCATAGGGTACTGTACACGAAAATATATCGAAATCTTAAGCTATCCAAAATGGCAGAGCCTCAACTCTAATGACTCTGTAACTTGGTAGATACAAGTTTTATATTGTATTTATTGAATCGGAGACCAATATTCCCTGTTTTAAGTCCGTCGCATATTTCGCCATTTTCTCATAGGGTACTGTACACGAAAATATATCGAAATCTTAAGCTATCCAAAATGGCAGACCCTCAACTCTAATGACTCTGTAACTTGGTAGATACAAGTTTTATATTGTATTTATTGAATCGGAGACCAATATTCAATGTTTCAAGTCCGTCGCATATTTCGCCATTTTCTCATAGGGTACTGTACACGAAAATATATCGAAATCTTAAGCTATCCAAAATGGCAGAGCCTCAACTCTAATGACTCTGTAACTTGGTAGATACAAGTTTTATATTGTATTTATTGAATCGGAGACCAATATTCCATGTTTAAAGTCCGTCGCATATTTTGCCATTTTCTCATAGGGTACTGTACACGAAAATATATCGAAATCTTAAACAATCCAAAATCGTAGAGCCTCAACTCTAATGACTCTGTAACTTGGTAGATACAAGTTTTATATTGTATTTATTGAATCGGAGACCAATATTCCCTGTTTTGAGTCCGTCGCATATTTTGCCATTTTCTCATAGGGTACTGTACACGAAAATATATCGAAATCTTAAACTATCCAAAATGGCAGAGCCTCAACTCTAATGACTCTGTCACTTGGTAGATACAAGTTTTATATTGTATTTATTTAATCGGAGACCAATATTCAATGTTTTAAGTCCGTCGCATATTTCGCCATTTTCTCATAGGGTACTGTACACGAAAATATATCGAAATCTTAAGCTATCCAAAATGGCAGAGCCTCACTCTAACGACTCTGTAAATTGATAGATACAAGTTTTATATTGTATTTATTGAATCGGACACCAATATTCAATGTTTTAAGTCCGTCGCATATTTCGCCATTTTCTCACAGGGTACTGTACACGAAAATATATCGAAATCTTAAGCTATCCAAAATGGAAGAGCCTCAACTCTAATGACTCTGTAACTTGGTAGATACAAGTTTTATATTGTATTTATTGAATCAGAGACCAGCATTCCCTGTTTTAAGTCCGTCGCATATTTCGCCATTTTCTCATAGGGTACTGTACACGAAAATATATCGAAATCTTAAACTATCCAAAATGGCAGAGCCTCAACTCTAACGACTCTGTCACTTGGTAGATACAAGTTTTATATTGTATTTATTTAATCGGAGACCAATATTCAATGTTTTAAGTCCGTCGCATATTTCGCCATTTTCTCATAGGGTATTGTACACGAAAATATATCGAAATCTTAAGCTATCCAAAATGGCAGAGCCTCAACTCTAATGACTCTGTAACTTGGTAGATACAAGTTTTATATTGTATTTATTGAATCAGAGACCAATATTCCATGTTTTGAGTCCGTCGCATATTTTGCCATTTTCTCATAGGGTACTGTACACGAAAATATATCGAAATCTTAAACTATCAAAAATGGCAGAGCCTCAACACTAACGACTCTGTAACTTGGTAGATACAAGTTTTATATTGTATTTATTGAATCAGAGACCAATATTCCCTGTTTGAAGTCCGTCGCATATTTCGCCATTTTCTCATAGGGTACTGTACACGAAAATATATCGAAATCTTAAGCTATCCAAAATGGCAGAGCCTCACTCTAACGACTCTGTAACTTGGTAGATACAAGTTTTATATTGTATTTATTTAATCGGAGACCAATATTCAATGTTTTAAGTCCGTCGCATATTTCGCCATTTTCTCACAGGGTACTGTACACGAAAATATATCGAAATCTTAAGCTATCCAAAATGGAAGAGCCTCAACTCTAATGACTCTGTAACTTGGTAGATACAAGTTTAATATTGTATTTATTGAATCAGAGACCAGCATTCCCTGTTTTAAGTCCGTCGCATATTTCGCCATTTTCTCATAGGGTACTGTACACGAAAATATATCGAAATCTTAAGCTATCCAAAATGGCAGAGCCTCAACTCTAACGACTCTGTAACTTGGTAGATACAAGTTTTATATTGTATTTATTTAATCGGAGACCAATATTCAATGTTTTAAGTCCGTCGCATATTTCGCCATTTTCTCATAGGGTACTGTACACGAAAATATATCGAAATCTTAAGCTATCCAAAATGGCAGAGCCTCAACTCTAATGACTTTGTAACCTGGTAGATACAAGTTTTATATTGTATTTATTGAATCAGAGACCAATATTCCATGTTTTGAGTCCGTCGCATATTTTGCCATTTTCTCATAGGGTACTGTACACGAAAATATATCGAAATCTTAAACAATCCAAAATAGTAGAGCCTCAACTCTAATGACTCTGTAACTTGGTAGATACAAGTTTTATATTGTATTTATTGAATCGGAGACCAATATTCCCTGTTTTAAGTCCGTCGCATATTTCGCCATTTTCTCATAGGGTACTGTACACGAAAATATATCGAAATCTTAAGCTATCCAAAATGGCAGACCCTCAACTCTAATGACTCTGTAACTTGGTAGATACAAGTTTTATATTGTATTTATTGAATCGGAGACCAATATTCCATGTTTAAAGTCCGTCGCATATTTTGCCATTTTCTCATAGGGTACTGTACACGAAAATATATCGAAATCTTAAACAATCCAAAATCGTAGAGCCTCAACTCTAATGACTCTGTAACTTGGTAGATACAAGTTTTATATTGTATTTATTGAATCGGAGACCAATATTCCCTGTTTTAAGTCCGTCGCATATTTCGCCATTTTCTCATAGGGTACTGTACACGAAAATATATCGAAATCTTAAGCTATCCAAAATGGCAGACCCTCAACTCTAATGACTCTGTAACTTGGTAGATACAAGTTTTATATTGTATTTATTGAATCGGAGACCAATATTCCATGTTTAAAGTCCGTCGCATATTTCGCCATTTTCTCATAGGGTACTGTACACGAAAATATATCGAAATCCTAAGCTATCCAAAATGGCAGAGCCTCAACTCTAATGACTCTGTAACTTGGTAGATACAAGTTTTATATTGTATTTATTGAATCGGAGACCAATATTCCCTGTTTAAAGTCCGTCGCATATTTCGCCATTTTCTCATAGGGTACTGTACACGAAAATATATCGAAATTTTAAGCAATCCAAAATGGCAGAGCCTCAAATCTAGTGACTCTGTAACTTGGTAGATACTAGTTTTATATTGTATTTATTGAATCGGAGACCAATATTCCCTGTTTGAAGTCCGTCGCATATTTCGTCATTTTCTCATAGGGTACTGTACACGAAAATATATCGAAATCTTAAGCTATCCAAAATGGCAGAGCCACAACTCTAATGACTCTGTAACTTGGTAGATACAAGTTTTATATTGTATTTATTGAATCAGAGACCAATATTCCATGTTTTGAGTCCGTCGTATATTTTGCCATTTTCTCATAGGGTACTGTACATGAAAATATATAGAAATCTTAAACAATCCAAAATAGTAGAGCCTCAACTCTAATGACTCTGTAACTTGGTAGATACAAGTTTTATATTGTATTTATTGAATCGGAGACCAATATTCCCTGTTTTAAGTCCGTCGCATATTTCGCCATTTTCTCATAGGGTACTGTACACGAAAATATATCGAAATCTTAAGCTATCCAAAATGGCAGACCCTCAACTCTAATGACTCTGTAACTTGGTAGATACAAGTTTTATATTGTATTTATTGAATCGGAGACCAATATTCCATGTTTAAAGTCCGTCGCATATTTTGCCATTTTCTCATAGGGTACTGTACACGAAAATATATCGAAATCTTAAACAATCCAAAATCGTAGAGCCTCAACTCTAATGACTCTGTAACTTGGTAGATACAAGTTTTATATTGTATTTATTGAATCGGAGACCAATATTCCCTGTTTTAAGTCCGTCGCATATTTCGCCATTTTCTCATAGGGTACTGTACACGAAAATATATCGAAATCTTAAGCTATCCAAAATGGCAGACCCTCAACTCTAATGACTCTGTAACTTGGTAGATACAAGTTTTATATTGTATTTATTGAATCGGAGACCAATATTCCATGTTTAAAGTCCGTCGCATATTTCGCCATTTTCTCATAGGGTACTGTACACGAAAATATATCGAAATCCTAAGCTATCCAAAATGGCAGAGCCTCAACTCTAATGACTCTGTAACTTGGTAGGTACAAGTTTTATATTGTATTTATTGAATCGGAGACCAATATTCCCTGTTTAAAGTCCGTCGCATATTTCGCCATTTTCTCATAGGGTACTGTACACGAAAATATATCGAAATTTTAAGCAATCCAAAATGGCAGAGCCTCAAATCTAGTGACTCTGTAACTTGGTAGATACTAGTTTTATATTGTATTTATTGAATCGGAGACCAATATTCCCTGTTTGAAGTCCGTCGCATATTTCGTCATTTTCTCATAGGGTACTGTACACGAAAATATATCGAAATCTTAAGCTATCCAAAATGGCAGAGCCACAACTCTAATGACTCTGTAACTTGGTAGATACAAGTTTTATATTGTATTTATTGAATCAGAGACCAATATTCCATGTTTTGAGTCCGTCGTATATTTTGCCATTTTCTCATAGGGTACTGTACATGAAAATATATAGAAATCTTAAACAATCCAAAATAGTAGAGCCTCAACTCTAATGACTCTGTAACTTGGTAGATACAAGTTTTATATTGTATTTATTGAATCGGAGACCAATATTCCCTGTTTTAAGTCCGTCGCATATTTCGCCATTTTCTCATAGGGTACTGTACACGAAAATATATCGAAATCTTAAGCTATCCAAAATGGCAGACCCTCAACTCTAATGACTCTGTAACTTGGTAGATACAAGTTTTATATTGTATTTATTGAATCGGAGACCAATATTCCATGTTTAAAGTCCGTCGCATATTTTGCCATTTTCTCATAGGGTACTGTACACGAAAATATATCGAAATCTTAAACAATCCAAAATCGTAGAGCCTCAACTCTAATGACTCTGTAACTTGGTAGATACAAGTTTTATATTGTATTTATTGAATCGGAGACCAATATTCCCTGTTTTAAGTCCGTCGCATATTTCGCCATTTTCTCATAGGGTACTGTACACGAAAATATATCGAAATCTTAAGCTATCCAAAATGGCAGACCCTCAACTCTAATGACTCTGTAACTTGGTAGATACAAGTTTTATATTGTATTTATTGAATCGGAGACCAATATTCCATGTTTAAAGTCCGTCGCATATTTCGCCATTTTCTCATAGGGTACTGTACACGAAAATATATCGAAATCCTAAGCTATCCAAAATGGCAGAGCCTCAACTCTAATGACTCTGTAACTTGGTAGATACAAGTTTTATATTGTATTTATTGAATCGGAGACCAATATTCCCTGTTTAAAGTCCGTCGCATATTTCGCCATTTTCTCATAGGGTACTGTACACGAAAATATATCGAAATTTTAAGCAATCCAAAATGGCAGAGCCTCAAATCTAGTGACTCTGTAACTTGGTAGATACTAGTTTTATATTGTATTTATTGAATCGGAGACCAATATTCCCTGTTTGAAGTCCGTCGCATATTTCGTCATTTTCTCATAGGGTACTGTACACGAAAATATATCGAAATCTTAAGCTATCCAAAATGGCAGAGCCACAACTCTAATGACTCTGTAACTTGGTAGATACAAGTTTTATATTGTATTTATTGAATCAGAGACCAATATTCCATGTTTTGAGTCCGTCGTATATTTTGCCATTTTCTCATAGGGTACTGTACATGAAAATATATAGAAATCTTAAACAATCCAAAATAGTAGAGCCTCAACTCTAATGACTCTGTAACTTGGTAGATACAAGTTTTATATTGTATTTATTGAATCGGAGACCAATATTCCCTGTTTTAAGTCCGTCACATATTTCGCCATTTTCTCATAGGGTACTGTACACGAAAATATATCGAAATCTTAAGCTATCCAAAATGGCAGACCCTCAACTCTAATGACTCTGTAACTTGGTAGATACAAGTTTTATATTGTATTTATTGAATCGGAGACCAATATTCCATGTTTAAAGTCCGTCGCATATTTCGCCATTTTCTCATAGGGTACTGTACACGAAAATATATCGAAATCTTAAGCAATCCAAAATGGCAGAGCCTCAACTCTAATGACTCTGTAACTTGGTAGATACAAGTTTTATATTGTATTTATTGAATCGGAGACCAATATTCCCTGTTTGAAGTCCGTCGCATATTTCGCCATTTTCTCATAGGGTACTGTACACGAAAATATATCGAAATCTTAAGCTATCCAAAATGGTAGAGCCTCACTCTAACGACTCTGTAAATTGGTAGATACAAGTTTTATATTGTATTTATTGAATCGGAGACCAATATTCAATGTTTCAAGTCCGTCGCATATTTCGCCATTTTCTCACAGGGTACTGTACACGAAAATATATCGAAATCTTAAGCTATCCAAAATGGAAGAGCCTCAACTCTAATGACTCTGTAACTTGGTAGATACAAGTTTTATATTGTGTTTATTGAATTAGAGTCCAACATTCCCTGTTTTAAGTCCGTCGCATATTTCGCCATTTTCTCATAGGGTACTGTACACGAAAATATATCGAAATCTTAAGCTATCCAAAATGGCAGAGCCTCAACTCTAACGACTCTGTAACTTGGTAGATACAAGTTTTATATTGTATTTATTTAATCGGAGACCAATATTCAATGTTTTAAGTCCGTCGCATATTTCGCCATTTTCTCATATGGTACTGTACACGAAAATATATCGAAATCTTAAGCTATCCAAAATGGCAGAGCCTCAACTCTAATGACTTTGTAACTTGGTAGATACAAGTTTTATATTGTATTTATTGAATTAGAGACCAATATTCCATGTTTTGAGTCCGTCGCATATTTTGCCATTTTCTCATAGGGTACTGTACACGAAAATATATCGAAATCTTAAACTATCCAAAATAGTAGAGCCTCAACTCTAATGACTCTGTAACTTGGTAGATACAAGTTTTATATTGTATTTATTGAATCGGAGACCAATATTCCCTGTTTTAAGTCCGTCGCATATTTAGCCATTTTCTCATAGGGTACTGTACACGAAAATATATCGAAATCTTAAGCTATCCAAAATGGCAGAGCCTCAACTCAAATGACTCTGTAACTTGGTAGATACAAGTTTTATATTGTATTTATTGAATCAGAGACCAATATTCCCTGTTTAAAGAGCGTCGCATATTTCGCCATTTTCTCATAGGGTACTGTACACGAAAATATATCGAAATCTTAAGCTATCCAAAATGGCAGAGCCTCAACTCTAACGACTCTGTAACTTGGTAGATACAAGTTTTATATTGTATTTATTTAATCGGAGACCAATATTCAATGTCTTAAGTCCGTCGCATATTTCGCCATTTTCTCATATGGTACTGTACACGAAAATATATCGAAATCTTAAGCTATCCAAAATGGCAGAGCCTCAACTCTAATGACTCTGTAACTTGGTAGATACAAGTTTTATATTGTATTTATTGAATCAGAGACCAATATTCCATGTTTTGAGTCCGTCGCATATTTTGCCATTTTCTCATAGGGTACTGTACACGAAAATATATCGAAATCTTAAACTATCCAAAATAGTAGAGCCTCAACTCTAATGACTCTGTAACTTGGTAGATACAAGTTTTATATTGTATTTATTGAATCGGAGACCAATATTCCCTGTTTTAAGTCCGTCGCATATTTAGCCATTTTCTCATAGGGTACTGTACACGAAAATATATCGAAATCTTAAGCTATCCAAAATGGCAGAGCCTCAACTCAAATCACTCTGTAACTTGGTAGATACAAGTTTTATATTGTATTTATTGAATCAGAGACCAATATTCCCTGTTTAAAGTCCGTCGCATATTTCGCCATTTTCTCATAGGGTACTGTACACGAAAATATATCGAAATCTTAAGCTATCCAAAATGGCAGAGTCTCAACTCTAATGACTCTGTAACTTGGTAGATACAAGTTTTATATTGTATTTATTGAATCGGAGACCAATATTCCCTGTTTAAAGTCCGTCGCATATTTCGCCATTTTCTCATAGGGTACTGTACACGAAAATATATCGAAATTTTAAGCAATCCAAAATGGCAGAGCCTCAAATCTAGTGACTCTCTAAGTTGGAAGATACAAGTTTTATATTGTATTTATTGAATCGGAGACCAATATTCCATGTTTTAAGTCCGTCGCATATTTTGCCATTTTCTCATAGGGTACTGTACACGAAAATATATCGAAATCTTAAGCTATCCAAAATGGCAGAGCCTCAACTCTAACGACTCTGTAACTTGGTAGATACAAGTTTTATATTGTATTTATTTAATCGGAGACCAATATTCAATGTTTTAAGTCCGTCGCATATTTCGCCATTTTCTCATAGGGTACTGTACACGAAAATATATCGAAATCTTAAGCTATCCAAAATGGCAGAGCCTCAACTCTAACGACTCTGTAACTTGGTAGATACAAGTTTTATATTGTATTTATTTAATCGGAGACCAATATTCAATGTTTTAAGTCCGTCGCATATTTCGCCATTTTCTCATAGGGTACTGTACACGAAAATATATCGAAATCTTAAGCTATCCAAAATGGCAGAGCCTCAACTCTAATGACTCTGTAACTTGGTAGATACAAGTTTTATATTGTATTTATTGAATCAGAGACCAATATTCCATGTTTTGAGTCCGTCGCATATTTTGCCATTTTCTCATAGGGTACTGTACACGAAAATATATCGAAATCTTAAACTATCCAAAATAGTAGAGCCTCAACTCTAATGACTCTGTAACTTGGTAGATACAAGTTTTATATTGTATTTATTGAATCGGAGACCAATATTCCCTGTTTTAAGTCCGTCGCATATTTCGCCATTTTCTCATAGGGTACTGTACACGAAAATATATCGAAATCTTAAGCTATCCAAAATGGCAGACCCTCTACTCTAATGAACCTGCAACTTGGTAGATACAAGTTTTATATTGTATTTATTGAATCGGAGACCAATATTCCATGTTTTAAGTCTGTCGCATATTTCGCCATTTTCTCATAGGGTACTGTACACGAAAATATATCGAAATCTTAAGCTATCCAAAATGGCAGAGCCTCAACACTAACGACTCTGTAACTTGGTAGATACAAGTTTTATATTGTATTTATTTAATCGGATACCAATATTCAATGTTTTAAGTCCGTCGCATATTTCGCCATTTTCTCATAGGGTACTGTACACGAAAATATATCGAAATCTTAAGCTATCCAAAATGGCAGAGCCTCAACTCTAACGACTCTGTAACTTGGTAGATACAAGTTTTATATTGTATTTATTTAATCGGAGACCAATATTCAATGTTTTAAGTCCGTCGCATATTTCGCCATTTTCTCATAGGGTACTGTACACGAAAATATATCGAAATCTTAAGCTATCCAAAATGGCAGAGTCTCAACTCTAATGACTCTGTAACTTGGTAGATACAAGTTTTATATTGTATTTATTGAATCGGAGACCAATATTCCCTGTTTAAAGTCCGTCGCATATTTCGCCATTTTCTCATAGGGTACTGTACACGAAAATATATCGAAATTTTAAGCAATCCAAAATGGCAGAGCCTCAAATCTAGTGACTCTCTAAGTTGGAAGATACAAGTTTTATATTGTATTTATTGAATCGGAGACCAATATTCCATGTTTTAAGTCCGTCGCATATTTCGCCATTTTCTCATAGGGTACTGTACACGAAAATATATCGAAATCTTAAGCAATCCAAAATGGCAGAGCCTCAACTCTAATGACTCTGTAACTTGGTAGATACAAGTTTTATATTGTATTTATTGAATCAGAGACCAATATTCCATGTTTTGAGTCCGTCGCATATTTTGCCATTTTCTCATAGGGTACTGTACACGAAAATATATCGAAATCTTAAACTATCCAAAATAGTAGAGCCTCAACTCTAATGACTCTGTAACTTGGTAGATACAAGTTTTATATTGTATTTATTGAATCGGAGACCAATATTCCCTGTTTTAAGTCCGTCGCATATTTCGCCATTTTCTCATAGGGTACTGTACACGAAAATATATCGAAATCTTAAGCTATCCAAAATGGCAGACCCTCTACTCTAATGACTCTGCAACTTGGTAGATACAAGTTTTATATTGTATTTATTGAATCGGAGACCAATATTCCATGTTTTAAGTCTGTCGCATATTTCGCCATTTTCTCATAGGGTACTGTACACGAAAATATATCGAAATCTTAAGCTATCCAAAATGGCAGAGCCTCAACACTAACGACTCTGTAACTTGGTAGATAGAAGTTTTATATTGTATTTATTTAATCGGAGACCAATATTCAATGTTTTAAGTCCGTCGCATATTTCGCCATTTTCTCATAGGGTACTGTACACGAAAATATATCGAAATCTTAAGCTATCCAAAATGGCAGAGCCTCAACTCTAACGACTCTGTAACTTGGTAGATACAAGTTTTATATTGTATTTATTTAATCGGAGACCAATATTCAATGTTTTAAGTCCGTCGCATATTTCGCCATTTTCTCATAGGGTACTGTACACGAAAATATATCGAAATCTTAAGCTATCCAAAATGGCAGAGCCTCAACTCTAATGACTCTGTAACTTGGTAGATACAAGTTTTATATTGTATTTATTGAATCAGAGACCAATATTCCATGTTTTGAGTCCGTCGCATATTTTGCCATTTTCTCATAGGGTACTGTACACGAAAATATATCGAAATCTTAAACTATCCAAAATAGTAGAGCCTCAACTCTAATGACTCTGTAACTTGGTAGATACAAGTTTTATATTGTATTTATTGAATCGGAGACCAATATTCCCTGTTTTAAGTCCGTCGCATATTTCGCCATTTTCTCATAGGGTACTGTACACGAAAATATATCGAAATCTTAAGCTATCCAAAATGGCAGACCCTCTACTCTAATGAACCTGCAACTTGGTAGATACAAGTTTTATATTGTATTTATTGAATCGGAGACCAATATTCCATGTTTTAAGTCTGTCGCATATTTCGCCATTTTCTCATAGGGTACTGTACACGAAAATATATCGAAATCTTAAGCTATCCAAAATGGCAGAGCCTCAACACTAACGACTCTGTAACTTGGTAGATACAAGTTTTATATTGTATTTATTTAATCGGAGACCAATATTCAATGTTTTAAGTCCGTCGCATATTTCGCCATTTTCTCATAGGGTACTGTACACGAAAATATATCGAAATCTTAAGCTATCCAAAATGGCAGAGCCTCAACTCTAACGACTCTGTAACTTGGTAGATACAAGTTTTATATTGTATTTATTTAATCGGAGACCAATATTCAATGTTTTAAGTCCGTCGCATATTTCGCCATTTTCTCATAGGGTACTGTACACGAAAATATATCGAAATCTTAAGCTATCCAAAATGGCAGAGCCTCAACTCTAATGACTCTGTAACTTGGTAGATACAAGTTTTATATTGTATTTATTGAATCAGAGACCAATATTCCATGTTTTGAGTCCGTCGCATATTTTGCCATTTTCTCATAGGGTACTGTACACGAAAATATATCGAAATCTTAAACTATCCAAAATAGTAGAGCCTCAACTCTAATGACTCTGTAACTTGGTAGATACAAGTTTTATATTGTATTTATTGAATCGGAGACCAATATTCCCTGTTTTAAGTCCGTCGCATATTTAGCCATTTTCTCATAGGGTACTGTACACGAAAATATATCGAAATCTTAAGCTATCCAAAATGGCAGAGCCTCAACTCAAATGACTCTGTAACTTGGTAGATACAAGTTTTATATTGTATTTATTGAATCAGAGACCAATATTCCCTGTTTAAAGTCCGTCGCATATTTCGCCATTTTCTCATAGGGTACTGTACACGAAAATATATCGAAATCTTAAGCTATCCAAAATGGCAGAGCCTCAACTCTAATGACTCTGTAACTTGGTAGATACAAGTTTTATATTGTATTTATTGAATCGGAGACCAATATTCCCTGTTTAAAGTCCGTCGCATATTTCGCCATTTTCTCATAGGGTACTGTACACGAAAATATATCGAAATTTTAAGCAATCCAAAATGGCAGAGCCTCAAATCTAGTGACTCTCTAAGTTGGAAGATACAAGTTTTATATTGTATTTATTGAATCGGAGACCAATATTCCATGTTTTAAGTCCGTCGCATATTTCGCCATTTTCTCATAGGGTACTGTACACGAAAATATATCGAAATCTTAAACTATCCAAAATAGTAGAGCCTCAACTCTAATGACTCTGTAACTTGGTAGATACAAGTTTTATATTGTATTTATTGAATCGGAGACCAATATTCCCTGTTTTAAGTCCGTCGCATATTTAGCCATTTTCTCATAGGGTACTGTACACGAAAATATATCGAAATCTTAAGCTATCCAAAATGGCAGAGCCTCAACTCAAATGACTCTGTAACTTGGTAGATACAAGTTTTATATTATATTTATTGAATCAGAGACCAATATTCCCTGTTTAAAGTCCGTCGCATATTTCGCCATTTTCTCATAGGGTACTGTACACGAAAATATATCGAAATCTTAAGCTATCCAAAATGGCAGAGCCTCAACTCTAATGACTCTGTAACTTGGTAGATACAAGTTTTATATTGTATTTATTGAATCGGAGACCAATATTCCCTGTTTAAAGTCCGTCGCATATTTCGCCATTTTCTCATAGGGTACTGTACACGAAAATATATCGAAATTTTAAGCAATCCAAAATGGCAGAGCCTCAAATCTAGTGACTCTCTAAGTTGGAAGATACAAGTTTTATATTGTATTTATTGAATCGGAGACCAATATTCCATGTTTTAAGTCCGTCGCATATTTCGCCATTTTCTCATAGGGTACTGTACACGAAAATATATCGAAATCTTAAGCAATCCAAAATGGCAGAGCCTCAACTCTAATGACTCTGTAACTTGGTAGATACAAGTTTTATATTGTATTTATTGAATCAGAGACCAATATTCCATGTTTTGAGTCCGTCGCATATTTTGCCATTTTCTCATAGGGTACTGTACACGAAAATATATCGAAATCTTAAACTATCCAAAATAGTAGAGCCTCAACTCTAATGACTCTGTAACTTGGTAGATACAAGTTTTATATTGTATTTATTGAATCGGAGACCAATATTCCCTGTTTTAAGTCCGTCGCATATTTCGCCATTTTCTCATAGGGTACTGTACACGAAAATATATCGAAATCTTAAGCTATCCAAAATGGCAGACCCTCTACTCTAATGACTCTGCAACTTGGTAGATACAAGTTTTATATTGTATTTATTGAATCGGAGACCAATATTCCATGTTTTAAGTCTGTCGCATATTTCGCCATTTTCTCATAGGGTACTATACACGAAAATATATCGAAATCTTAAGCTATCCAAAATGGCAGAGCCTCAACACTAACGACTCTGTAACTTGGTAGATACAAGTTTTATATTGTATTTATTTAATCGGAGACCAATATTCAATGTTTTAAGTCCGTCGCATATTTCGCCATTTTCTCATAGGGTACTGTACACGAAAATATATCGAAATCTTAAGCTATCCAAAATGGCAGAGCCTCAACACTAACGACTCTGTAACTTGGTAGATACAAGTTTTATATTGTATTTATTTAATCGGAGACCAATATTCAATGTTTTAAGTCCGTCGCATATTTCGCCATTTTCTCATAGGGTACTGTACACGAAAATATATCGAAATCTTAAGCTATCCAAAATGGCAGAGCTTCAACTCTAATGACTCTGTAACTTGGTAGATACAAGTTTTATATTGTATTTATTGAATCAGAGACCAATATTCCATGTTTTGAGTCCGTCGCATATTTTGCCATTTTCTTATAGGGTACTGTACACGAAAATATATCGAAATCTTAAACTATCCAAAATAGTAGAGCCTCAACTCTAATGACTCTGTAACTTGGTAGATACAAGTTTTATATTGTATTTATTGAATCGGAGACCAATATTCCCTGTTTTAAGTCCGTCGCATATTTAGCCATTTTCTCATAGGGTACTGTACACGAAAATATATCGAAATCTTAAGCTATCCAAAATGGCAGAGCCTCAACTCAAATGACTCTGTAACTTGGTAGATACAAGTTTTATATTGTATTTATTGAATCAGAGACCAATATTCCCTGTTTAAAGTCCGTCGCATATTTCGCCATTTTCTCATAGGGTACTGTACACGAAAATATATCGAAATCTTAAGCTATCCAAAATGGCAGAGCCTCAACTCTAATGACTCTGTAACTTGGTAGATACAAGTTTTATATTGTATTTATTGAATCGGAGACCAATATTCCCTGTTTAAAGTCCGTCGCATATTTCGCCATTTTCTCATAGGGTACTGTACACGAAAATATATCGAAATTTTAAGCAATCCAAAATGGCAGAGCCTCAAATCTAGTGACTCTCTAAGTTGGAAGATACAAGTTTTATATTGTATTTATTGAATCGGAGACCAATATTCCATGTTTTAAGTCCGTCGCATATTTCGCCATTTTCTCATAGGGTACTGTACACGAAAATATATCGAAATCTTAAACTATCCAAAATAGTAGAGCCTCAACTCTAATGACTCTGTAACTTGGTAGATACAAGTTTTATATTGTATTTATTGAATCGGAGACCAATATTCTCTGTTTTAAGTCCGTCGCATATTTAGCCATTTTCTCATAGGGTACTGTACACGAAAATATATCGAAATCTTAAGCTATCCAAAATGGCAGAGCCTCAACTCAAATGACTCTGTAACTTGGTAGATACAAGTTTTATATTGTATTTATTGAATCAGAGACCAATATTCCCTGTTTAAAGTCCGTCGCATATTTCGCCATTTTCTCATAGGGTACTGTACACGAAAATATATCGAAATCTTAAGCTATCCAAAATGGCAGAGCCTCAACTCTAATGACTCTGTAACTTGGTAGATACAAGTTTTATATTGTATTTATTGAATCGGAGACCAATATTCCCTGTTTAAAGTCCGTCGCATATTTCGCCATTTTCTCATAGGGTACTGTACACGAAAATATATCGAAATTTTAAGCAATCCAAAATGGCAGAGCCTCAAATCTAGTGACTCTCTAAGTTGGAAGATACAAGTTTTATATTGTATTTATTGAATCGGAGACCAATATTCCATGTTTTAAGTCCGTCGCATATTTCGCCATTTTCTCATAGGGTACTGTACACGAAAATATATCGAAATCTTAAGCAACATTGAATATTGGTCTCCGATTAAATAAATACAATATAAAACTTGTATCTACCAAGTTACAGAGTCGTTAGAGTTGAGGCTCTGCCATTTTGGATAGCTTAAGATTTCGATATATTTTCGTGTACAGTACCCTATGAGAAAATGGCGAAATATGCGACGGACTTAAAACATTGAATATTGGTCTCCGATTAAATAAATACAATATAAAACTTGTATCTACCAAGTTACAGAGTCGTTAGTGTTGAGGCTCTGCCATTTTGGATAGCTTAAGATTTCGATATATTTTCGTGTACAGTACCCTATGAGAAAATGGCGAAATATGCGACGGACTTAAAACATTGAATATTGGTCTCCGATTAAATAAATACAATATAAAACTTGTATCTACCAAGTTACAGAGTCGTTAGTGTTGAGGCTCTGCCATTTTGGATAGCTTAAGATTTCGATATATTTTCGTGTATAGTACCCTATGAGAAAATGGCGAAATATGCGACAGACTTAAAACATGGAATATTGGTCTCCGATTCAATAAATACAATATAAAACTTGTATCTACCAAGTTGCAGAGTCATTAGAGTAGAGGGTCTGCCATTTTGGATAGCTTAAGATTTCGATATATTTTCGTGTACAGTACCCTATGAGAAAATGGCGAAATATGCGACGGACTTAAAACAGGGAATATTGGTCTCCGATTCAATAAATACAATATAAAACTTGTATCTACCAAGTTACAGAGTCATTAGAGTTGAGGCTCTACTATTTTGGACAGTTTAAGATTTCGATATATTTTCGTGTACAGTACCCTATGAGAAAATGGCAAAATATGCGACGGACTCAAAACATGGAATATTGGTCTCTGATTCAATAAATACAATATAAAACTTGTATCTACCAAGTTACAGAGTCATTAGAGTTGAGGCTCTGCCATTTTGGATTGCTTAAGATTTCGATATATTTTCGTGTACAGTACCCTATGAGAAAATGGCGAAATATGCGACGGACTTAAAACATGGAATATTGGTCTCCGATTCAATAAATACAATATAAAACTTGTATCTTCCAACTTAGAGAGTCACTAGATTTGAGGCTCTGCCATTTTGGATTGCTTAAAATTTCGATATATTTTCGTGTACAGTACCCTATGAGAAAATGGCGAAATATGCGACGGACTTTAAACAGGGAATATTGGTCTCCGATTCAATAAATACAATATAAAACTTGTATCTACCAAGTTACAGAGTCATTAGAGTTGAGGCTCTGCCATTTTGGATAGCTTAAGATTTCGATATATTTTCGTGTACAGTACCCTATGAGAAAATGGCGAAATATGCGACGGACTTTAAACAGGGAATATTGGTCTCTGATTCAATAAATATAATATAAAACTTGTATCTACCAAGTTACAGAGTCATTTGAGTTGAGGCTCTGCCATTTTGGATAGCTTAAGATTTCGATATATTTTCGTGTACAGTACCCTATGAGAAAATGGCTAAATATGCGACGGACTTAAAACAGGGAATATTGGTCTCCGATTCAATAAATACAATATAAAACTTGTATCTACCAAGTTACAGAGTCATTAGAGTTGAGGCTCTACTATTTTGGATAGTTTAAGATTTCGATATATTTTCGTGTACAGTACCCTATGAGAAAATGGCGAAATATGCGACGGACTTAAAACATGGAATATTGGTCTCCGATTCAATAAATACAATATAAAACTTGTATCTTCCAACTTAGAGAGTCACTAGATTTGAGGCTCTGCCATTTTGGATTGCTTAAAATTTCGATATATTTTCGTGTACAGTACCCTATGAGAAAATGGCGAAATATGCGACGGACTTTAAACAGGGAATATTGGTCTCCGATTCAATAAATACAATATAAAACTTGTATCTACCAAGTTACAGAGTCATTAGAGTTGAGGCTCTGCCATTTTGGATAGCTTAAGATTTCGATATATTTTCGTGTACAGTACCCTATGAGAAAATGGCGAAATATGCGACGGACTTTAAACAGGGAATATTGGTCTCTGATTCAATAAATACAATATAAAACTTGTATCTACCAAGTTACAGAGTCATTTGAGTTGAGGCTCTGCCATTTTGGATAGCTTAAGATTTCGATATATTTTCGTGTACAGTACCCTATGAGAAAATGGCTAAATATGCGACGGACTTAAAACAGGGAATATTGGTCTCCGATTCAATAAATACAATATAAAACTTGTATCTACCAAGTTACAGAGTCATTAGAGTTGAGGCTCTACTATTTTGGATAGTTTAAGATTTCGATATATTTTCGTGTACAGTACCCTATGAGAAAATGGCAAAATATGCGACGGACTCAAAACATGGAATATTGGTCTCTGATTCAATAAATACAATATAAAACTTGTATCTACCAAGTTACAGAGTCATTAGAGTTGAGGCTCTGCCATTTTGGATAGCTTAAGATTTCGATATATTTTCGTGTACAGTACCCTATGAGAAAATGGCGAAATATGCGACGGACTTAAAACATTGAATATTGGTCTCCGATTAAATAAATACAATATAAAACTTGTATCTACCAAGTTACAGAGTCGTTAGAGTTGAGGCTCTGCCATTTTGGATAGCTTAAGATTTCGATATATTTTCGTGTACAGTACCCTATGAGAAAATGGCGAAATATGCGACGGACTTAAAACATTGAATATTGGTCTCCGATTAAATAAATACAATATAAAACTTGTATCTACCAAGTTACAGAGTCGTTAGTGTTGAGGCTCTGCCATTTTGGATAGCTTAAGATTTCGATATATTTTCGTGTACAGTACCCTATGAGAAAATGGCGAAATATGCGACAGACTTAAAACATGGAATATTGGTCTCCGATTCAATAAATACAATATAAAACTTGTATCTACCAAGTTGCAGGTTCATTAGAGTAGAGGGTCTGCCATTTTGGATAGCTTAAGATTTCGATATATTTTCGTGTACAGTACCCTATGAGAAAATGGCGAAATATGCGACGGACTTAAAACAGGGAATATTGGTCTCCGATTCAATAAATACAATATAAAACTTGTATCTACCAAGTTAAAGAGTCATTAGAGTTGAGGCTCTACTATTTTGGATAGTTTAAGATTTCGATATATTTTCGTGTACAGTACCCTATGAGAAAATGGCAAAATATGCGACGGACTCAAAACATGGAATATTGGTCTCTGATTCAATAAATACAATATAAAACTTGTATCTACCAAGTTACAGAGTCATTAGAGTTGAGGCTCTGCCATTTTGGATAGCTTAAGATTTCGATATATTTTCGTGTACAGTACCCTATGAGAAAATGGCGAAATATGCGACGGACTTAAAACATTGAATATTGGTCTCCGATTAAATAAATACAATATAAAACTTGTATCTACCAAGTTACAGAGTCGTTAGAGTTGAGGCTCTGCCATTTTGGATAGCTTAAGATTTCGATATATTTTCGTGTACAGTACCCTATGAGAAAATGGCGAAATATGCGACGGACTTAAAACATTGAATATTGGTCTCCGATTAAATAAATACAATATAAAACTTCTATCTACCAAGTTACAGAGTCGTTAGTGTTGAGGCTCTGCCATTTTGGATAGCTTAAGATTTCGATATATTTTCGTGTACAGTACCCTATGAGAAAATGGCGAAATATGCGACAGACTTAAAACATGGAATATTGGTCTCCGATTCAATAAATACAATATAAAACTTGTATCTACCAAGTTGCAGAGTCATTAGAGTAGAGGGTCTGCCATTTTGGATAGCTTAAGATTTCGATATATTTTCGTGTACAGTACCCTATGAGAAAATGGCGAAATATGCGACGGACTTAAAACAGGGAATATTGGTCTCCGATTCAATAAATACAATATAAAACTTGTATCTACCAAGTTACAGAGTCATTAGAGTTGAGGCTCTACTATTTTGGGTTTAGGGTTTAGGGTTTAGGGTTTAGGGTTTAGGGTTTAGGGTTTAGGGTTTAGGGTTTAGGGTTTAGGGTTTAGGGTTTAGGGTTTAGGGTTTAGGGTTTAGGGTTTAGGGTGTAGGGTTTAGGGTTTAGGGTTTAGGGTTTAGGGTTTAGGGTTTAGGGTTTAGGGTTTAGGGTTTAGGGTTTAGGGTTTAGGGTTTAGGGTTTAGGGTTTAGGGTTTAGGGTTTAGGGTTTAGGGTTTAGGGTTTAGGGTTTAGGGTTTAGGGTTTAGGGTTTAGGGTTTAGGGTTTAGGGTTTAGGGTTTAGGGTTTAGGGTTTAGGGTTTAGGGTTTAGGGTTTAGGGTTTAGGGTTTAGGGTTTAGGGTTTAGGGTTTAGGGTTTAGGGTTTAGGGTTTAGGGTTTAGGGTTTAGGGTTTAGGGTTTAGGGTTTAGGGTTTAGGGTTTAGGGTTTAGGGTTTAGGGTTTAGGGTTTAGGGTTTAGGGTTTAGGGTTTAGGGTTTAGGGTTTAGGGTTTAGGGTTTAGGGTTTAGGGTTTAGGGTTTAGGGTTTAGGGTTTAGGGTTTAGGGTTTAGGGTTTAGGGTTTAGGGTTTAGGGTTTAGGGTTTAGGGTTTAGGGTTTAGGGTTTAGGGTTTAGGGTTTAGGGTTTAGGGTTTAGGGTTTAGGGTTTAGGGTTTAGGGTTTAGGGTTTAGGGTTTAGGGTTTAGGGTTTAGGGTTTAGGGTTTAGGGTTTAGGGTTTAGGGTTTAGGGTTTAGGGTTTAGGGTTTAGGGTTTAGGGTTTAGGGTTTAGGGTTTAGGGTTTAGGGTTTAGGGTTTAGGGTTTAGGGTTTAGGGTTTAGGGTTTAGGGTTTAGGGTTTAGGGTTTAGGGTTTAGGGTTTAGGGTTTAGGGTTTAGGGTTTAGGGTTTAGGGTTTAGGGTTTAGGGTTTAGGGTTTAGGGTTTAGGGTTTAGGGTTTAGGGTTTAGGGTTTAGGGTTTAGGGTTTAGGGTTTAGGGTTTAGGGTTTAGGGTTTAGGGTTTAGGGTTTAGGGTTTAGGGTTTAGGGTTTAGGGTTTAGGGTTTAGGGTTTAGGGTTTAGGGTTTAGGGTTTAGGGTTTAGGGTTTAGGGTTTAGGGTTTAGGGTTTAGGGTTTAGGGTTTAGGGTTTAGGGTTTAGGGTTTAGGGTTTAGGGTTTAGGGTTTAGGGTTTAGGGTTTAGGGTTTAGGGTTTAGGGTTTAGGGTTTAGGGTTTAGGGTTTAGGGTTTAGGGTTTAGGGTTTAGGGTTTAGGGTTTAGGGTTTAGGGTTTAGGGTTTAGGGTTTAGGGTTTAGGGTTTAGGGTTTAGGGTTTAGGGTTTAGGGTTTAGGGTTTAGGGTTTAGGGTTTAGGGTTTAGGGTTTAGGGTTTAGGGTTTAGGGTTTAGGGTTTAGGGTTTAGGGTTTAGGGTTTAGGGTTTAGGGTTTAGGGTTTAGGGTTTAGGGTTTAGGGTTTAGGGTTTAGGGTTTAGGGTTTAGGGTTTAGGGTTTAGGGTTTAGGGTTTAGGGTTTAGGGTTTAGGGTTTAGGGTTTAGGGTTTAGGGTTTAGGGTTTAGGGTTTAGGGTTTAGGGTTTAGGGTTTAGGGTTTAGGGTTTAGGGTTTAGGGTTTAGGGTTTAGGGTTTAGGGTTTAGGGTTTAGGGTTTAGGGTTTAGGGTTTAGGGTTTAGGGTTTAGGGTTTAGGGTTTAGGGTTTAGGGTTTAGGGTTTAGGGTTTAGGGTTTAGGGTTTAGGGTTTAGGGTTTAGGGTTTAGGGTTTAGGGTTTAGGGTTTAGGGTTTAGGGTTTAGGGTTTAGGGTTTAGGGTTTAGGGTTTAGGGTTTAGGGTTTAGGGTTTAGGGTTTAGGGTTTAGGGTTTAGGGTTTAGGGTTTAGGGTTTAGGGTTTAGGGTTTAGGGTTTAGGGTTTAGGGTTTAGGGTTTAGGGTTTAGGGTTTAGGGTTTAGGGTTTAGGGTTTAGGGTTTAGGGTTTAGGGTTTAGGGTTTAGGGTTTAGGGTTTAGGGTTTAGGGTTTAGGGTTTAGGGTTTAGGGTTTAGGGTTTAGGGTTTAGGGTTTAGGGTTTAGGGTTTAGGGTTTAGGGTTTAGGGTTTAGGGTTTAGGGTTTAGGGTTTAGGGTTTAGGGTTTAGGGTTTAGGGTTTAGGGTTTAGGGTTTAGGGTTTAGGGTTTAGGGTTTAGGGTTTAGGGTTTAGGGTTTAGGGTTTAGGGTTTAGGGTTTAGGGTTTAGGGTTTAGGGTTTAGGGTTTAGGGTTTAGGGTTTAGGGTTTAGGGTTTAGGGTTTAGGGTTTAGGGTTTAGGGTTTAGGGTTTAGGGTTTAGGGTTTAGGGTTTAGGGTTTAGGGTTTAGGGTTTAGGGTTTAGGGTTTAGGGTTTAGGGTTTAGGGTTTAGGGTTTAGGGTTTAGGGTTTAGGGTTTAGGGTTTAGGGTTTAGGGTTTAGGGTTTAGGGTTTAGGGTTTAGGGTTTAGGGTTTAGGGTTTAGGGTTTAGGGTTTAGGGTTTAGGGTTTAGGGTTTAGGGTTTAGGGTTTAGGGTTTAGGGTTTAGGGTTTAGGGTTTAGGGTTTAGGGTTTAGGGTTTAGGGTTTAGGGTTTAGGGTTTAGGGTTTAGGGTTTAGGGTTTAGGGTTTAGGGTTTAGGGTTTAGGGTTTAGGGTTTAGGGTTTAGGGTTTAGGGTTTAGGGTTTAGGGTTTAGGGTTTAGGGTTTAGGGTTTAGGGTTTAGGGTTTAGGGTTTAGGGTTTAGGGTTTAGGGTTTAGGGTTTAGGGTTTAGGGTTTAGGGTTTAGGGTTTAGGGTTTAGGGTTTAGGGTTTAGGGTTTAGGGTTTAGGGTTTAGGGTTTAGGGTTTAGGGTTTAGGGTTTAGGGTTTAGGGTTTAGGGTTTAGGGTTTAGGGTTTAGGGTTTAGGGTTTAGGGTTTAGGGTTTAGGGTTTAGGGTTTAGGGTTTAGGGTTTAGGGTTTAGGGTTTAGGGTTTAGGGTTTAGGGTTTAGGGTTTAGGGTTTAGGGTTTAGGGTTTAGGGTTTAGGGTTTAGGGTTTAGGGTTTAGGGTTTAGGGTTTAGGGTTTAGGGTTTAGGGTTTAGGGTTTAGGGTTTAGGGTTTAGGGTTTAGGGTTTAGGGTTTAGGGTTTAGGGTTTAGGGTTTAGGGTTTAGGGTTTAGGGTTTAGGGTTTAGGGTTTAGGGTTTAGGGTTTAGGGTTTAGGGTTTAGGGTTTAGGGTTTAGGGTTTAGGGTTTAGGGTTTAGGGTTTAGGGTTTAGGGTTTAGGGTTTAGGGTTTAGGGTTTAGGGTTTAGGGTTTAGGGTTTAGGGTTTAGGGTTTAGGGTTTAGGGTTTAGGGTTTAGGGTTTAGGGTTTAGGGTTTAGGGTTTAGGGTTTAGGGTTTAGGGTTTAGGGTTTAGGGTTTAGGGTTTAGGGTTTAGGGTTTAGGGTTTAGGGTTTAGGGTTTAGGGTTTAGGGTTTAGGGTTTAGGGTTTAGGGTTTAGGGTTTAGGGTTTAGGGTTTAGGGTTTAGGGTTTAGGGTTTAGGGTTTAGGGTTTAGGGTTTAGGGTTTAGGGTTTAGGGTTTAGGGTTTAGGGTTTAGGGTTTAGGGTTTAGGGTTTAGGGTTTAGGGTTTAGGGTTTAGGGTTTAGGGTTTAGGGTTTAGGGTTTAGGGTTTAGGGTTTAGGGTTTAGGGTTTAGGGTTTAGGGTTTAGGGTTTAGGGTTTAGGGTTTAGGGTTTAGGGTTTAGGGTTTAGGGTTTAGGGTTTAGGGTTTAGGGTTTAGGGTTTAGGGTTTAGGGTTTAGGGTTTAGGGTTTAGGGTTTAGGGTTTAGGGTTTAGGGTTTAGGGTTTAGGGTTTAGGGTTTAGGGTTTAGGGTTTAGGGTTTAGGGTTTAGGGTTTAGGGTTTAGGGTTTAGGGTTTAGGGTTTAGGGTTTAGGGTTTAGGGTTTAGGGTTTAGGGTTTAGGGTTTAGGGTTTAGGGTTTAGGGTTTAGGGTTTAGGGTTTAGGGTTTAGGGTTTAGGGTTTAGGGTTTAGGGTTTAGGGTTTAGGGTTTAGGGTTTAGGGTTTAGGGTTTAGGGTTTAGGGTTTAGGGTTTAGGGTTTAGGGTTTAGGGTTTAGGGTTTAGGGTTTAGGGTTTAGGGTTTAGGGTTTAGGGTTTAGGGTTTAGGGTTTAGGGTTTAGGGTTTAGGGTTTAGGGTTTAGGGTTTAGGGTTTAGGGTTTAGGGTTTAGGGTTTAGGGTTTAGGGTTTAGGGTTTAGGGTTTAGGGTTTAGGGTTTAGGGTTTAGGGTTTAGGGTTTAGGGTTTAGGGTTTAGGGTTTAGGGTTTAGGGTTTAGGGTTTAGGGTTTAGGGTTTAGGGTTTAGGGTTTAGGGTTTAGGGTTTAGGGTTTAGGGTTTAGGGTTTAGGGTTTAGGGTTTAGGGTTTAGGGTTTAGGGTTTAGGGTTTAGGGTTTAGGGTTTAGGGTTTAGGGTTTAGGGTTTAGGGTTTAGGGTTTAGGGTTTAGGGTTTAGGGTTTAGGGTTTAGGGTTTAGGGTTTAGGGTTTAGGGTTTAGGGTTTAGGGTTTAGGGTTTAGGGTTTAGGGTTTAGGGTTTAGGGTTTAGGGTTTAGGGTTTAGGGTTTAGGGTTTAGGGTTTAGGGTTTAGGGTTTAGGGTTTAGGGTTTAGGGTTTAGGGTTTAGGGTTTAGGGTTTAGGGTTTAGGGTTTAGGGTTTAGGGTTTAGGGTTTAGGGTTTAGGGTTTAGGGTTTAGGGTTTAGGGTTTAGGGTTTAGGGTTTAGGGTTTAGGGTTTAGGGTTTAGGGTTTAGGGTTTAGGGTTTAGGGTTTAGGGTTTAGGGTTTAGGGTTTAGGGTTTAGGGTTTAGGGTTTAGGGTTTAGGGTTTAGGGTTTAGGGTTTAGGGTTTAGGGTTTAGGGTTTAGGGTTTAGGGTTTAGGGTTTAGGGTTTAGGGTTTAGGGTTTAGGGTTTAGGGTTTAGGGTTTAGGGTTTAGGGTTTAGGGTTTAGGGTTTAGGGTTTAGGGTTTAGGGTTTAGGGTTTAGGGTTTAGGGTTTAGGGTTTAGGGTTTAGGGTTTAGGGTTTAGGGTTTAGGGTTTAGGGTTTAGGGTTTAGGGTTTAGGGTTTAGGGTTTAGGGTTTAGGGTTTAGGGTTTAGGGTTTAGGGTTTAGGGTTTAGGGTTTAGGGTTTAGGGTTTAGGGTTTAGGGTTTAGGGTTTAGGGTTTAGGGTTTAGGGTTTAGGGTTTAGGGTTTAGGGTTTAGGGTTTAGGGTTTAGGGTTTAGGGTTTAGGGTTTAGGGTTTAGGGTTTAGGGTTTAGGGTTTAGGGTTTAGGGTTTAGGGTTTAGGGTTTAGGGTTTAGGGTTTAGGGTTTAGGGTTTAGGGTTTAGGGTTTAGGGTTTAGGGTTTAGGGTTTAGGGTTTAGGGTTTAGGGTTTAGGGTTTAGGGTTTAGGGTTTAGGGTTTAGGGTTTAGGGTTTAGGGTTTAGGGTTTAGGGTTTAGGGTTTAGGGTTTAGGGTTTAGGGTTTAGGGTTTAGGGTTTAGGGTTTAGGGTTTAGGGTTTAGGGTTTAGGGTTTAGGGTTTAGGGTTTAGGGTTTAGGGTTTAGGGTTTAGGGTTTAGGGTTTAGGGTTTAGGGTTTAGGGTTTAGGGTTTAGGGTTTAGGGTTTAGGGTTTAGGGTTTAGGGTTTAGGGTTTAGGGTTTAGGGTTTAGGGTTTAGGGTTTAGGGTTTAGGGTTTAGGGTTTAGGGTTTAGGGTTTAGGGTTTAGGGTTTAGGGTTTAGGGTTTAGGGTTTAGGGTTTAGGGTTTAGGGTTTAGGGTTTAGGGTTTAGGGTTTAGGGTTTAGGGTTTAGGGTTTAGGGTTTAGGGTTTAGGGTTTAGGGTTTAGGGTTTAGGGTTTAGGGTTTAGGGTTTAGGGTTTAGGGTTTAGGGTTTAGGGTTTAGGGTTTAGGGTTTAGGGTTTAGGGTTTAGGGTTTAGGGTTTAGGGTTTAGGGTTTAGGGTTTAGGGTTTAGGGTTTAGGGTTTAGGGTTTAGGGTTTAGGGTTTAGGGTTTAGGGTTTAGGGTTTAGGGTTTAGGGTTTAGGGTTTAGGGTTTAGGGTTTAGGGTTTAGGGTTTAGGGTTTAGGGTTTAGGGTTTAGGGTTTAGGGTTTAGGGTTTAGGGTTTAGGGTTTAGGGTTTAGGGTTTAGGGTTTAGGGTTTAGGGTTTAGGGTTTAGGGTTTAGGGTTTAGGGTTTAGGGTTTAGGGTTTAGGGTTTAGGGTTTAGGGTTTAGGGTTTAGGGTTTAGGGTTTAGGGTTTAGGGTTTAGGGTTTAGGGTTTAGGGTTTAGGGTTTAGGGTTTAGGGTTTAGGGTTTAGGGTTTAGGGTTTAGGGTTTAGGGTTTAGGGTTTAGGGTTTAGGGTTTAGGGTTTAGGGTTTAGGGTTTAGGGTTTAGGGTTTAGGGTTTAGGGTTTAGGGTTTAGGGTTTAGGGTTTAGGGTTTAGGGTTTAGGGTTTAGGGTTTAGGGTTTAGGGTTTAGGGTTTAGGGTTTAGGGTTTAGGGTTTAGGGTTTAGGGTTTAGGGTTTAGGGTTTAGGGTTTAGGGTTTAGGGTTTAGGGTTTAGGGTTTAGGGTTTAGGGTTTAGGGTTTAGGGTTTAGGGTTTAGGGTTTAGGGTTTAGGGTTTAGGGTTTAGGGTTTAGGGTTTAGGGTTTAGGGTTTAGGGTTTAGGGTTTAGGGTTTAGGGTTTAGGGTTTAGGGTTTAGGGTTTAGGGTTTAGGGTTTAGGGTTTAGGGTTTAGGGTTTAGGGTTTAGGGTTTAGGGTTTAGGGTTTAGGGTTTAGGGTTTAGGGTTTAGGGTTTAGGGTTTAGGGTTTAGGGTTTAGGGTTTAGGGTTTAGGGTTTAGGGTTTAGGGTTTAGGGTTTAGGGTTTAGGGTTTAGGGTTTAGGGTTTAGGGTTTAGGGTTTAGGGTTTAGGGTTTAGGGTTTAGGGTTTAGGGTTTAGGGTTTAGGGTTTAGGGTTTAGGGTTTAGGGTTTAGGGTTTAGGGTTTAGGGTTTAGGGTTTAGGGTTTAGGGTTTAGGGTTTAGGGTTTAGGGTTTAGGGTTTAGGGTTTAGGGTTTAGGGTTTAGGGTTTAGGGTTTAGGGTTTAGGGTTTAGGGTTTAGGGTTTAGGGTTTAGGGTTTAGGGTTTAGGGTTTAGGGTTTAGGGTTTAGGGTTTAGGGTTTAGGGTTTAGGGTTTAGGGTTTAGGGTTTAGGGTTTAGGGTTTAGGGTTTAGGGTTTAGGGTTTAGGGTTTAGGGTTTAGGGTTTAGGGTTTAGGGTTTAGGGTTTAGGGTTTAGAAGTTTAAGGGTTTAGGTTTAGGGTTCTAGGGTTTAGGGTTTAGGTTTAGGGTTTAGGGGTTTAGGGTTAGGGTTTAGGTTAGGTTTAGGGGTTTAGGGTTTAGGGTTTAGGGTTTAGGGTTTAGGGTTTAGGTTTAGGTGGTTTAGGTGGTTTAGGGTTTAGGTTAGGGTTTAGGGTTTAGGGTTTAGGGTTTAGGGTTTAGGGTTTAGGGTTTAGGGTTTAGGTTTAGGGTTTAGGAGTTTAGGGTTTAGGGTTTAGGGTTAGGTTAGGGTTTAGGGTTTAGGGTTGTAGGTGGTTAGGGTTTAGGGTTTAGGTTAGGGTTTAGGGTTTAAGGGTTTAGGGTT